>JAQOWZ010000015.1:0-2800930 GCA_035578165.1 Stenolophus ochropezus
ATGGATGTGGGAGATAGATTGATTTTTCTGAAAAATCTTCATGTAAACTACATCTTGTAGCCACCCCAAAATTTTGGTAATTTTTTTGTAGATGCCCCTTGGTATGTACAACTCAAATACCAAGTTTGAATTTTTTCCCTAAATGGGTGTGGGAGATAGATTGATTTATCTGAAAAATCTTCAAGTAAACTACATCTTGCAGCCACCCCAAAATTTTGGTAATTTTTTTATAGATGCCCCTTAGTATATACAAATCAAATACCAAGTTTGAAATTTTTCCCTAAATGGATGTGGGAGATAGATTGATTTTTATGAAAAATCTTCATGTAACCTACATCTTGTAGCCACCCCAAAATTTTGGTAATTTTTTTGTAGATGCCCCTTGGTATATACAACTCAAATACCAAGTTTGAATTTTTTCCCTAAATGGGTGTGGGAGATAGATTGATTTTTCTGAAAAATCTTCAAGTAAACTACATCTTATAGCCACCCCTAAATTTTGGTAATTTTTTTATAGATGCCTCTTGGTATATACAAATCAAATACCAAGTTTGAAATTTTTCTCTAAATGGGTGTGGGAGATAGATTGATTTTTCTGAAAAATCTTCAAGTAAACTACATTTTGTAGCCACCCCTGAATTTTGGTAATTTTTTTATAGATGCCTTTTGGAATATACAACTCAAATACCAAGTTTGAATTTTTTCTTCTAATGGGTATGGGAGATACATTGATTTTTCTGAAAAATCTTCAAGTAAACTACATGTTGTAGCCACCCCTAAATTTTGGTAATTTCTTTATAGATGCCCCTTGGTATATACAACTCAAATACCAAGTTTGAATTTTTTCCCTAAATGGATGTGGCAGATAGATTGATTTTTCTGAAAAATCTTTAAGTAAACTACATCTTGTAGCCACCCCTAAATTTTGGTAATTTTTTATAGATGCCCCTTGGTATATACAACTCAAATACAAAGTTTGAATTTTTTCCCTAAATTTGTGTGGGAGATAGATTGATTTTTCTGAAAAATCTTCAAGTAAACTACATCTTGTAGCCACCCCTAAATTTTGGTAATTTTTTTATAGAGGCCCCGTAGTATATGCAACTCAAATACCAAGTTTAATTTTTTTCCCTAAATGGGTGTGGGAGATAAAATTTTTTTTCTGAAAAATCTTCATGCAAACTACATCTTGTAGCCACGCCTAAATTTTGGTAATTTTTTTATGGATTCCCCTTGGTATATACAACTCAAATACAAAAGTTTAATTTTTTCCCTAAATGGGTGTGGGAGATAGATTCATTTTTCTGAAAAATCTGCAAGTAAACTACATTTTGTAGCCACCCCTAAATTTTGGTAATTTTTTTATAGATGCCTCTTGGTATATAAAACTCAAATACTAAGTTTGAATTTTTTCCATAAATGGGTGTGAGAGATAGATCGATTTTTCTGAAAAATCTTCAAGTAAACTACATCTTGTAGCCACCCCTTAATTTTGGTAATTTTTTTATAGATGCCCCTTGGTATATACAACTCAAATACCAAGTTTGAATTTTTTTCCTAAATTGGTGTGGGAGATAGATTGATTTTTCTGAAAAATATTCAAGTAAACTACATCTTGTAGCCACCCCTAAATTTTGGTAATTTTTTTGTAGATGCCCCTTGGTATATACAACTCAAATACCAAGTTTGAATTTTTCCCCTACATGGATATGGGAGATAGGTTGATTTTTCTAAAAAATCTTTAAGTAAACTACATCTTGTAGCCACCCCTAAATTTTGGTAATTTTTTTATAGATGCCCCTTGGTATATACAACTCAAATACCAAGTTTGAATTTTTTCCCTAAATGGGTGTATGAGATAGATTGATTTTTCTGAAAAATCTTCAAGTAAACTACATCTTGTAGCCACCCCTAAATTTTCGTAATTTTTTTGTAGATGCCCCTTTGTATATACAACTAAAATACCAAGTTTGATTTTTCTCGCTAAATGGGTGTGGGAGATAGATTGATTTTTCTGAAAAATCTTTAAGTAAACTACATCTTGTAGCCACCCCTAAATTTTGGTAATTTTTTTGTAGATGCCCCTTTGTATATACAACTAAAATACCAAGTTTGATTTTTCTCGCTAAATGGGTGTGGGAGATAGATTGATTTTTCTGAAAAATCTTTAAGTAAACTACATCTTGTAGCCACCCCTAAATTTTGGTAATTTTTTTGTAGATGCTCTTTAGTATGTACAACTCAGATTCAAAATTTTAATTGTTTTCGTTTATGGGTGTGACAAATAGAAAAATTTTTCAAAACAACCTTCAAGTAAACTACATCTTATAGCTACCTCTAAATTTTAGTAATTTTTTTGTAGATGCCCTTTAGTATGTGCAACTCAGATTCAAAGTTTAAATTGTTTCCGGTTATGGGTGTGGGAGATAGAATAATTTTTCTGAACAATCTTCACGTAAACTACATCTTGTAGCCACCCCTAAATTTTGGTAATTTTTTTATAAATGCCCCTTGGTGTATACAACTGAAATACCAAGTTTGAATTTTTTCCCTAGATGGGTGTGGGAGATAGATTGATTTTTCTGAAAAATCTTTAAGTAAACTACATCTTGTAGCCACCCCTAAATTTTGGTAATTTTTTTGTAGATGTCCCTTGGTATATACAACTCAAATACCAATTTTGAATTTTTTCCCTAAATGGGTGTGGGAGATAGATTGATTTTTCTGAAAAATCTTCAAGTAAACTACATGTTGTAGTTACCCCTAAATTTTGGTAATTTTTTTATAGATGCCCCTTGGTATATACAACTCAAATACCAAGTTTGAATTTTTTCCCTAAATTTGTGTGGGAGATAGATTGATTTTTCTGAAAAATCTTCAAGAAAACTACATCTTGTAGGAACCCCTAAATTTTGGTAATTTTTTTATAGATGTCCCTTGGTATATACAACTCAAATACCAAGTTTGAATTTTTTCCCTAAATGGGTGTGGGAGATAGATTGATTTTTCTGAAAAATCTTCAAGTAAACTACATCTTGTAGGAACCCCTAAATTTTGGTAATTTTTTTATAGATGTCCCTTGGTATATACAACTCAAATACCAAGTTTGAATTTTTTCCATAAATGGGTGCGGGAGATAGATTGATTTTTATGAAAAATCTTCAAGTAAACTACATCTTGTAGCAACCCCTAAATTTTGGTAATTTTTTTATGGATGCCCCTTAGTATATACAACTCAAATACCAAGTTTTAATTTTTTCCCGAAATGGGTGTGGGAGATAGATTGATTTTTCTGAAAAATCTTAAAGTAAACTACATCTTGTTGCTACCCCTAAATTTTGGTAATTTTTTTATAGATGTCCCTTGGTATACGCAACTCAAATACAAAGTTTGAATTTTTTCCCTAAATGGGTGTGGGAGATAGAATGATTTTTCTGAAAAATCTTTAAGTAAACTACATCTTGTAGCCACCGAGGAAAACCAAACAATATGTTGGAATACATACATGTATACACAAAATTGTAGGAGAAATCTTTTAAAAAATATTACGGATACTTAAATTTTAGAAAAATCTATCCAACTTAAAAAGGGCCTAACTCAAAAACTATCGGTCTGGGAATTTTTTCACTATATTTCCTACTATTTAAGTTGTGATTTCTCCACTTACCTGTTGTCTAGGGCTCCGGCCGGCTGTCTAATGTTGAAAGTTAGGTTTCGGGGTAAGTTCAACCCCCTCTTTTGATTGACGTTTACAGAATTTCTCTACATCCTCTAGTTCACAAGATATTCACCCCTAAATTCTCAAAAAGGGCGCTAAAGAACTCGGGAACAATAAGGGCTGGAAAGGGCAGACAAGATTTATTAGGCTAATTTGAACCCCTAGATCACGAATAAGATTTGTCCTACGACCCTTCGTTACGTTACTAACCTTTCAATAAGCGATGAGCTGCAAGAGAGAGTTGGGATATTGTTGAAAGGGTAACGTACTGATAGATAAGATATAAATTAATTATCCCTTTATTATATGTAGAATGATAGCTTTGTGGGCGTAAATAAAATAATATTTCTTCAGAACACAACGTTTATTCATTTCTTTTCTCAAAAACACACAAAATCTTACATAAGACAGTACTTGACAACATATCATAACAACTTCTCCCGCCGAACCAGGACTTCTTCTTCCCCTGCCAGTTCGTGCACACACTGGCGCGAGATTCAAAATTAAAAATATTCTTACATATATAACAATAGATACACATAAACATATTACTATTACAATACAATAAACAAATACATATTATTTATTAATTATTTTTAGTTGCACCCTTCTGGCACTGTAGCTGCCGCATCCAAGGATGAAGTGCCCTTTTTCCGGCCTCTAAATAAACAGAAAAATAAAAATTTAAATCTACGTAACACACAGAAAAAATTTTAATGTAGAGTTCAAATTTTGAAACAGAAAGGCTTTATCTTTAACCGTGTAGGAGTGACAAGTCAAAATGAAAAATTTGTACATATAACAAAAATGACATTTTTTTGATTTCTTATAAAAATTAAACCACTCACCGGAACAAATAAAATTACAATGTAGATATCTATAAAAAAATTACCAAAATTTAGGGGTGGCTACCAGAGTTAGTTTACTTAAAGTTTTTTCAGAAAAATCTTTCTATTTTCCATACCCACTTAGGGAAAAAATTAAAACTTTGTATCTATTATTAAGCATAAATTAAAGGCTAACCCCCTCTTGCTATACATAATTGTAAAGAGAAATTGATGTAGAACCTTATTTCCTAAAAACATACAAGGTGGTCCATTTAAAAAACCAAAGTTAAATATATTTCCGCCAAATCAGTAGGCCATGGAAAACATCTGTTAATGCTATTTTATAGACCAGCTCTTGTTACACAAGTTTCCTATTTAGCTTTTTCTTGTATATTTAATATTTCAGGAGATATGGCCTGGACGATGAAAAATCAGCCACTGTGTATATGTCCAGGGTTTTTTCAAGTTTTTCAAAAATTTTGAGTTAGACACGCTATAATATAAAGTCGACCATGTACTTCACGGATTCGAAGTTCGTTTTGCACGGAAACACCCTGTTCTAGCGTAATTCGCGAAAATAGGTCATTTTTTATTTGTGGTGAATATAGGCAACACCCAACACGCCCTTGTATCACCAATACATAAATAAAGGAGTTAAATTATATACTGATATTCTACAATTACAATATGATATATTGTGTACAGTGGAAAGAGTGTATTACTTAATACTAGAATACTGGGTGGTACTTTCTAATAGGGTCTTCATTAATTTGTGTGTAAAATTTAAATTTCAGTTGACACAGTACTTATTGTTGTTTGAGTCTCTACTAAGGTTTAGATTTATGGTACAGTTCAATGTTTTTCTGTAAGATGGCGGTAGGAGTATCAAATTAAAAATATTTATTGCAATTATTCTTGCTTGTATATTATTTAGACTACTCCAAGGAAAAGTCTAAACATATATATATATATATATATATATATATATATATATATATATATATATATTTAATTTTATGAACAATTTTATCTTAATTTTAATAAATATTATTTGTAATAGTTCGTCAAGAAATTACGAATCAAGCAAAATGAAGAATCATAGTCAGATGAAATTATGTTAAAAATAACAGCATATATTATTACAGCTTGGTTTTGCTAATGATGATTTAAATATATACTTACAATTACAAGTGCGAAGTCCCTTATTCTTCCTATTTCTTGGCATAGTGAATCTAAAATAGCGCTGAAATAAAGTTAAAAAGAAAGATTAAATGTCATTTCACGAGCTTAAAGTACTATAAAATACCAGAAAAAAGTGTATTCTGTATAAAATATATCTTATTTTAATTTAAAATTAAAAATATAAGTACATAATATATAAAATTTATTTATCTTACAAAATTTTAAAAATATTGTTTTCTGTTTGTAATTTAAGAAATATTAAAATATCATACAAATAATTTCTGATTTGTGGACTGACAAAGAATACAAAAGAAGGAGTTGTTGTGTTAAATTTAACGGGAGACAAGGAACAGGGTTTCTTCTCAGAAGAGTTGGGAGACAGCTTTATCAGATTGGCTGTAGTCCGCACGTAGTCAGCCACGCGGGCTTTACTAACTTGGTCCATTTCGTGTTCGTACGACTCTGTATTACTCGTGGGGTTCGGATTTTGTTGAATCAAACTCACTTGGATTTCAGTAAAGTCGCTGAAACTTTTCTCTATCGAGTAGATTTCATTAAAATTTATCATTTTTTCAATGATTTCTTCTTCCACATTTATAATGATGATATATTCTTGCGTAATTAAAATGATTACATTTTTAGAATTAAATAAGGCATCAACTGTAGTGATTATATTGGTGTCTAACGTAATATTTTGTAATAACTTCCATTTGAATTTGAGTAAGTGGTTTTCAAGTAGACAATGCGATGAAGCTATGAAGTAGAGGCGTGGGACTGGTAAAGGATTCCATCCTGCTCCTTGAAGTAATCCTTGTCCTGTGAGGGCTACAAGTTCTGCTGCGCCACTCAGCGGCTTTGTTATAACCCCTACCAACCCTAAACCAACTCCAGCGACTAGATTTCTGGGCGATGCGCCGTCTTGCATCACTGACTGTAGGGCATGATGAGCTACGCCTCCTACGGCACCTAATAAACTAATCCCAAACCCGGTCAAACCTTGAACGAATCCTTCCGCCAATCCTTGAGGCTTCTGCCGTCTGAACTCTTCAGTTCTCCGCTGGTGTTCCTCGTCTAATGTCAGTCTGTCTAGGTTTCTAGCTACACTAGCTGCCAGTTTGGTTACAGAGTCCACCGTTCCAGCTGTTATATGTCGCATAAGAGAGGCAGAACCGTGAGTTATACCGACTAAGAATGCCCACGGACCTTGGATAAAGCCATGGTATGGTAAACTGATAAAATCTCTAAGTCCTGTGCCTAAACTTCTGGCTAAGCCACTAGGACTGCCGAGTAATTCTAGGGAACCAACTACCCAACCTGCTCCAAATATAGCGCCGGATAAGTAGTGCATGGTTAACGAATGGCCCAACTGATAAGCAGTTGTGCGAATATTCTTTCGTTCAAATCGAGAAAATTGCATTGGAGATCTGTCTAACGCGATGTATAATTTGACAGAAGAATGAACAGATAATAACAAAGATATTTGGCAAATTATTAAATTATCCAAAAATAAAGGTTTGGCTAAAATTCCAGCCTCCCATGGTAAATGTTCTGGTATTTCTACGAGATTTGAAATATTGTTACTGTTTCTCAAGTTTTTGTTTACACTCCACATTACTAAATTGTTTGGGAGTAAATCGTTGAGGTAATCTACTAATTTAGCAATAAACACATCTTCTATGTACAGTGACATGGGGCCAAACTGTACATTTACTTCTTGAATTTCTGAAAAAACACAACATTTATTTAGCTTTCAAATCAGGACAATTAGAAAAACAAGGGCGTATACATTTTATCCTCCACAAATGTTATATTGCTTGACATTGTACCTTGTACACTTTCAATCTTGCACACCTCTTATCCTCCTAACTTTTAATCCACGAAAAAAGTTATGTTACACACATTTTATCTTCCAAATCATTTATAATACATACATTTTATCTTCCACTCATTTTATGTTCCATACATTTTATCTTTTACACATTTTATATTTATAAATATAAGTATGTTAATTGCACAGGTAATAAAATGAATGACAGGTACAATTACAATGTTTTAAAGATGAAATGTTGGCGAAGATAAAATGTGTGGAAAATAAAATGAATGAAAGATAAAATGTGTGGATGATAACTTTTCTTCATGGATTAAAAGTGTGGAGGATAAAAGATGTGCAAGATTAAATGTTTGAGAGATACAATATCGAGCAATATAACATATATGGAGGATAAATATAACAACTTTTTTATTAAAAAGCAGATTTTACAGTTTAATCTTATATGTTCAGAATTACCAACAACTCTTTTTTTCTTAATCAGAATTATTTACATACTATCATCAAGTTGTCTGATAATTGTTTTACAAATTCCCTTAAATAATTGGCTTATTATTACACACAATTTTATTTTAATCTAAACTTATAACAAGAAAAATTTTTTCGAATCTCTGAATAGGTCAATTCTGTACATAGTTTAAATCGTAAGCGATTATGAGGACCAAACAGCTTGTTAAGGAATATATTCTTCTTACCTTTAATATATCTGTCAGTCTGTTCATCTCTCCACATTTCTATTCTAAAGTTGAGCATTATGTCACAATCTTTTCTAATTTCTTGGAGAATATCATTTACGCTAGTCGTATTGAAATAAACGTTACATTTGGAGAGCTTGTTTCCCAGGAAGACAACAGGAAAATCAAAGCAGCCTCTATGGAATAACTTGTTGTCACATTGGATATCTGCTACGCTTACGCAACAATTCATCCCCTAAAATTCATTCAAGTCAGCTTCAAATATCTTATATAATATTAATATATTACTTGGTTTTTGTTGAGAGTGACTGCGACACAATCACAAGTTAAAGTCATTATTTCTCTCTGTTCATATCCTTCGTCATCATCCATAGATAATATAAATATTAAAGACTTCAAAATTGTCACAACATCCAAAAATTTCCATTTTTCCGAATGGGAAACGTTATAATTTTGTAAAACATTTTTCATGCTATTTTTATTTATCTCATCTGAATAGTTTGTTATACGATCGTTTGTGTCATGATAAAATCTAGTTTTGCTTTTTAATACATTACTTGTACATGCCTAAAAATAAAAAATAAATAATACAATTACACATAAAATAAACTACAAACTGACAATTTCGACAGCATTTCCAATAGAATTTCTTTCATCGAATTCTATTGCTTGTAGACTTAATCTACTTCGGATGTCTTGAGCACTAAATTCCACCTATAATTTGTACAAATTATTATCAATAATTACACAATAAATATTTCACGTACTTCTGTGACAGAATCAATTGTAATTAAAATAGTACAGCTAAGCTTTTTTACTGAAACTTTAATATCTCCATACATAGGAATTTTAACGTACTGCTCATTGAAAATATTTATATTAATATCGTGTGACCACTGGAATGAATTTAAATCTGCAACAAGCGTATTAGACCTTCATTTTCATTTATTTGTGGCACTTACTGCTTGATTCAACAGCGAGTAACAATTTGTCAAATGACGAAGAATCTACATTAGGGAATTTCTCAGCTACACTTGGCATCGTGTAGTAAGCTTCTGTTCTAGGTTTGATAGAATTCGTCCAAGTGATGCAATTATTTTCCAGAACTGGTTGACTTGTAGCGTCACTTTGTGCATAATAGAATGTTTCTGTACATTGGTTCTTTATTAATAACTGCGGATGAATATCATGATGCACAGATAAATAAATAATTCCTTTATGTTCTTGAGCTATTAGTAATAACGGAATCTGCAAAATGGATTTAATATAACGATGCTCGAAGCTAGGAAATATTACCTACGTTTTCAGTTTCAGAGTACAAACAAATGTTCTTCCTAAACAAATCTTTATCTACTCTTATAGGAGAAGAATTACTTGTTAATGTTTCTGTTGCTATTATTATATGTAAAGTATAATCTGAATCGCCAAGGTCTTCTGGACAGTACCAATTGGTTAAAGGAACTCCCACACAACTATTTCATATAAATATGTTTTTATAAATATTTACATTATTTTGTGTATTCACCTACCTATCTTTTACTGATGGTTGAAGTAATAGATGATGCCGCATTACATTATTATTCAAACTACTTAAACAATTATTGTCCTTTAGTGCTATACAGATAATTTGTAGTTTTAAATTCGTATAATTTGTTATTACAAATGATGAAGATACTTCTAATACTCGTAATTCATTTAAATTTTTACTTGCAACAGATAGTAAACACATCTAAAAATAATAATTAGTATTTATTTAAATTAAGTTTTAAATTAAATAAGGTAGTGTAAAGATCTATGTCTGCTACGTAATCTAATTTATTCTATGTGTTAATTGTAGAAACAAATAGAAAAATGAAATTCAAAAACAATTAAATTTTCAAACAAGAAATCCGCGAAAAAAAAAGTGACTCACATTTGAAGAGGAAATTTCAAATTTCCGTAATTGGGACATCGCTTTGTTTTTGTATTGACGTTGATTGAAAATTATATAAACAGGCAAGCTTATGAGAAAATTAGTTTCAGCTACATAACTGTGTGTCTGGTTGCATTTGGTTAATATTAGGCGTTTCTGTCAAATATTATAAAAAAGAGCAATCGTCAAATAATTAATATTATAAATTAGTTTTATTTTAAAATATACCAATGAATTATTAAAAGAACCATTTTAATAAATACGAAAAATCCAGTAAATATGGAAAACATCTTTATTTATCTGATATTTTTGTCTGTTTAATTCCGCAAAATAGTTCATGGAATTATAAACGAGATGGCTCTGTCGAATCTGATTCCGAAACAGCGGTACGCAAAAACATACAGGCTTGCCTATTTATATATTTTTGAATCAACGCTTATATTACGATTTTTTTTTTATTAAATTTACATACTATGATTTTTATTTTAAAAAGAATGCAAAACAGGACAAATAGAATAGAGAATTGATTTGAATAAACTATTATTTTGTTTAAATTCGGAATGATATATAAATAGGAATATATGTTATTTTTTCTTACCATAGAGTTATATCGAATAGGCACTTTAATATTTCCATTCAAAGGAATCACTCCATTTATCTTTGGCATATAAAAACTTTGGCTCCAATCAGCTCTAGCCAATTGCAAGGACGTGGAAATGTATAAGATATCATGAATTCTAATTGCCAAATTAAAAGTATTTTCTAACTTTGGTGGCGTGATAATACCGTAATGTCTCACATTACAAACTTCCTTTCCTTCTAGAATAATACTAATAGGCGTTCCTGTCATATTTAAAAATAAACACCAAGGCACAAGTTCTACAAGAAGTGAACTGGAATATTTACAAGTGGTTTGATATTGCACCTAAAATATTCAAGCATAAATACGAAGAAAATTATATTATACAAGTGAGTCATCGAAATACCCGTCTTCGATATCTCCCTTGTCGTTAGAAATACAGCATAAATTTATTAACAGAATTTATTCGTCCACTCAAGGAGCATAACGTAAAATTATTTTCACATATACAGGCTGTTGCATTACAGCACGGCGAGAATTGTTTGCCTCTTTTAAATGGAATACCCTGTATATTTTTACATTTTTAAAATTATATTTTATTCTCCAGATATAAGGACATATGAATTTTGTTTTAGTTTTCAGCGGCGTTGCCAAGTAATTCCGTTTATTGTCTAAAAAAGACCAAATACATGCATTGCTTTATAGACTTACTGAAGTTATTTTAATAGAAAAAATTAAGAATCTCTTTTTCTGTACAACTGTAACAAACTATGCTCTATGTTTTCACATATTTTTTTAAAATGAAATTATACAGGATGTTTAACAAAGCAAATCAAATTTACTTAATTTCAAATGACTATAACTCATCATTTTCAAATGGAACATTTTATATTTTACAATTCCGTTGTGTGTCTTTTTGTATTATCTTTATAAAGCAATGCATGTATTTGGTTTTTTTTAAAGAATAAACGGAATAACTTGGCAACGACGTTTAAAACTAAAACAAAATTCATATGTCCGTATAGGAGAATAAAATACAATTAAAAAAAGGTAAAAATATAAAGGTGTTCCATTTAAAAAAAGGCAATTAATTTTCGCCATACTATAATGCAACACCCTGTATATGTGAAAATAATTTTACGTAATGCTCCTTGAGTGGACGAATAAATTCTGTTAATAAATTTACGCAGTATTTCTAACTACGGATATATCGAAGACGGGCATTTCGATGACTCACCCTGTATTTTAAAATACCTGTATGTGTGTTAAGGGTTGTTGTTCAGTCACCCATTTATAATTAATTAAATTATTATTGGAGTATGGCCATGTGGAATTATCATATTTATTTAAAAATTCTAAAATATCTTCTACACTGTCAGTATCAATTTTCTGAAATATTTCTGTGTGTTCTATCAAACTGTAATTCAGTGGGACATACGGATTTGAATTTTGTGTACTTGTTCTGTAAAATTAACTATATAAGAAATGTTATATACAAACAGTTAAACATTACCCTATCTCGAAAGTTAAATGGTGTGAATGATCTATAGTTCCAGGACAATACAATTGCTGTAATTCTCCTTGTCCCTTCACAGTTGTTTCTAATTTTACGTTTAATACAGGAGTCTCTACCAATACTTTGGTAACAACTGGTAAATTGGACCGTATCATGAATAAAGGCCATAGTAATACTAATAATTTGCGACTAGAAGCTGATTTTTGATTTATAATCCTACACCATATACTTAAAAATTGACCTCTTTCTTGCAATGGAACTGTAATGTAAAATGTTAATGTATTGTAATTAAAATCAGACATGTTCTCACTTTTAACCAGCCAGGGCTGAGCGCATTTAGTGTTTTCTTCAAGAGGAACGTCTCCCGACCAAGCAGATTCCAAAGTTAAAAATCTTAATCTTAAGGCTAACTTGTCCTCCATATTTATCATTAAAGAAGGAGCTGTACTTTTCCCATTAACAACATAACTCTCAGAGTTTTTAATATCTAAATTCTTGTTCTCTGACAGCAATGGTATGACTTTCATTTCAAAATGGTCTAGTAACATATTGCAAACAACCAATTGACCAGAGAAAGTAATCTGCTTTTGTGTAGATGATAAATTCTTAACAGTAATAATTAAAGACGATTTGATGTTGTTGGATACGATGTCAATTACTTCTGATTTGATTACATCTATGTTTAAAGGTTTTGACCATTTCCATCCGTTTTGTTCTATGCCTACTCTGATATATCTTGACGATTTTTGAGACCGCCAGCAATAAAGATGTAGAAATCTTGACGGTAGAAGAATATCTTCATCAGTTTCAATTTGTCCAAATCTCAACTTGACATGCGTATCGTTGCAAATAACATATCGTGTTACTACTACCATATCTGCAGGTTCTGAATTATAATTTGACATCCAATTTTGCGACCATAATTGAGACGAAATTGCTAAAGTGTGACCAATAGCTGGGCTAAATCTAATAATTATAGGTTCCGAAATAAAATTAACATTGACAAATTCTCCTAAATTTAATGAAAATTTCATTAAAACTGGTTGCACTAAAGTCTGCATTGAAAGAGAAGAATAATCCAAGACAACACACCCTACGGTTGTTTGGAAATCTATTGTAGAAAGATTGGAATACCAGGAAGCAACATACATGTTTGTATTCTTCATGTGGAATATTAGAATACATTGATTGTCCGGTATAAAACCATCTGGAGTATAATTCTGTAATTTTTCCGGCATTTTTAATGCTAAACGCTTGTTAAATTGATTATATAAACAAAATTTAAAAGAATACAAGTTTAAAGCTAACTGTAATCTTGGTATGAGTATAGGATTAAAATACGAATCTATTCTCATACACGCTGCTAACGCTCTAGGAGAAATATAATGCGAAGAATTAAGTTTACTATTAGAAAAACTTAACACAACTCTCCATGTACTAGCAATTGAGCTTTGTGGAACATTTTTAGGGAGGTCCAATTGGCATACTTCTGTTTCAGACAGATAAAACTGAGTGTAAGATTTATACGCGCCGAGACAATCAGACCAATACTCCAAGAAGCACAACACTTGTTGGTTTTCTGATTCGTTGTTCAGTTTAAACGGCACTGGGAAAACTCGAACTTTTGTTAGTATTCTCGGTTGTGGATATCTCCAAGCCATGGCAACTACGGTTTGGTTCCAAAATAATACTTGGTAAGGCAAGGGTAATTCGTTTTCATTACCCGTCGCATCTACAAATTGGAATGCACCTGCTCTGAGATCATCTTTGTAGTATTGATCTCTATCGCTTGGGAATGAAACAGTGGATGAATTTTCACTGCGATTCAAATATTCGTTTGTAAAATAAATTGATTGTATTTCTTTTGCTTCTTCTGCAACAGATTCCATACATTTCATTTGCTCTGGTCCTAAATTTACGACAAGACAGTCACTGTCTACTATTATTTGTAACTGTGGATCGCTGTCATACTTCTGCCATGTTTCCCAAAATACAAACGTTTTGAATTGTAAAGACCACGGGTGAAGTAATAAGTATGATGATCCATCATAGAATGTGTTTATTATTATGTTTTTAAATAATGTTGTATTAACTATACGTTCTGGTCGAGTTAGAAAAGTTAAGAAACTTTCTATTTTATCTAAAGATATAATCATTTGTCTCTCGTCTTTTGTTTTCATACACAAAACTATTTGTGCTATCTTCAAATTCAGGTTACTTATATCGTTTAATATTAATTTCAAAGATTTGTACTGAATGAATGTATCATCATTATAAGTAATGCATTTTCGCGAATCAATTATTTTACTTTCTTGCTTTGGTTCTGTCGACATTAATTTTTGTCTCGCTTTGTTGAAAGTTTCCATGATTTGATTTTTAATGTACAATAAATGATTTAATATCTCGAAAGAATAGTTGAGTTTAATAGGTCTTCCCAATTCGATATCAACTGCAGGAGATTTTCTAATGTGTTTGGTATGTTTGATTGTTATAAATGCCGGAGGAATTCCTGTAACTGGATCACAAATACCAGGTTTAGTTTCTAGTAAATGCATGTGATAATCTTTGCTAGACGGTAGTTTGTCAATGTAGGCATATTGAACTTCTGTGGTTTTTATGTATATGTCAAAACAGGAGAAATTGGTTTTTTGCGCAAAGGCAATATCTTGCGTGTAGATATTGGGTTGGGAAATTAAAATAAATAAAAGTGGAAGATGTTTCTTTTTAGTTTCCTGTCCACAAATGGATTCTTCTTCACTCGCGTCGTAGTCTGTATCATCTAATGAAGTTTTTCGTACATTTTTAATGTCTATAACTTTTTTATAAGTGATTTTATACAAACTGATTGTGATTTGTCCTCCAGTGAAGAGAATCTCTGAAGGACAATAATTTAATTTGTGCGGAGCTGAAGGAATGAAACTTGTACACTTTACACACTGAGAAAACTCTGAACTTCTGGATTCTGAATTGAAACGAAATAAACTTCTCTTTTCTTCCATATTTGTTGATTGTTTAGAAATAATCTCACTATTAGTATCGATTATTTCTACTCCAGAATCTTTAGCTTGTTCAAATTGTTCATCATCAATTCTGTTATCAATATTTATATCAGTATTACCCAAATAAGTAAAAATTGTACAAGGCTCTATCATTTCTCCGTTTGCAGTTTTCATAAAATAAATGAATTCAGCTATTAGCACAGAAATCAAATGGAACTGCTCTAAACTAATATTAATTTCTATGTCGGAAATTAAATTAAATTCCATGGCACAGCCACAAATTAATATATTCCCACCCCAGGTTATTGCTGGCGCTATAATCACATTTTGATTGCATTTTTTTATTATAGGCAATAAATTTAAGTTTGGAATCAAACTCAAACGTCCCCATTCTAAATTATTCCATTCTAGAGCTGGATTTTCGTTCATTGTGTGTAATGAAGTCCCTGTTTCTCGGCACAACATTTGGCTAAATTCTTTCCAAGATCCTGTATTGACAGAGAAGTTATTGATATTTAGTTGATACTGCCGGTCTTCTATATCAGAACCAGGAATGTTCAGAATTCTATTTTGTGCCGCTTGTTGGTAAATATCAGGACGAATTGGATTACGACAAATTGGATTTTCTGCAGTTGGTAATAAGTTAACACTTTCTATTTCAATAATACATATATTATTCTCGTATTTTTCTATAAGTTCTGAACATAAAATGACGATTCTTAATCCCTTGCAGTCCAGATAAGCTAGAGGCAGTTTAGAATTATTTATGCATGCCACGTGATCCCAACTTTTATCTTCTGATCTGTTGTTGCCATTTATGTACAAAAGAGGTTTTAAAATGACATAAAAGTTTTGTAAAGTTTTGGGTGAAATGATGAAATCCATTGGTTGGAAAGTTGTGATGATTTCAGAGATGTATCTTGTTTCAATGCAGGGTTGTTCAGTGTTCTCACTGACTTTCATTTCGGCGAGCTTGTACTTTTTATTGGCGCCCCACTTACTGTGCACAGAGCCGGACATGGCTTTGGTAGCTGTGATGGTCATGAACCCGAAGTCGTCTTGCTTGTCGTTTGAGGGTATTTCTTCTCTGTTGCGCATGATTGTGCCCAAGTAGATCCCTGGTTCCCATTTATCCCGTTTTGATTTCCTGAAAGGTAATAAGCAGGGCATGTAACCGAAAAACATACTGGTTAACGGTTAACCCTTATAGAGAACGTTATAATAATAACGGGTTTAGTTCGAAAACCGGTTAATATGTCGGTTTAAAAATTAATTAAATAGCTAATACAAAATTACCAACTGAAAAAAATAACAAATAAAAGAAAACAATTTAAATAACGAATATTCCCGTAATACCTAATTTAATGACACTCCAATAAAATGTAAATTGTAAAAACTACCAAATACAAATAGTTAACACAATAAAAAAATATATAATATTTTTCGCGTTAAATGATATTAAAATAAAGGTTTATGTTCGCTAAAACCAGTTTATTCTAATAAAAAAATAAATTCACGGTTACCGTTATTTTTAGAAATTAAAAATATCGGTTAATATTACGGTTAAAGTTCGCAGTTTTCGTTCAAAATATCGGTTACTGGTTTTTATTAACCGGTTACATGGCCTGTTAATAAGTAATAGGGACGTTAAACATTTTTTCTGACCCTTTCATCCGAAATTATTTGTAAAAATAAAAATTTTAATTAATAAAAGTTAAGAATTTATGAAACTAAGAATTATATGAGACTATGATCAGACATCCCGAATTTTCGGAATTTTTAAGTAATATTTGTTTAAAACACAAAGGAAGAAAAAAGCATTAAACCTGTAGGCATATAAGCAAATAAAAAGAGGTAATTGAAAGTACATTTTTACCTTTTGTAGTGATGAATATTCGCTGTAACTATTTTCGCTTTAAATTTCGTATAAATATCCTGGACATCAAGCGAAGACATTATGTCCTCCATATCAAAAACTAGCTTCAATGTATCATAGCTTTCGTGAATGTTATGACTGTACAGTTTGATTCTGAACCGTGTTATAGTCCACTGCATCCATATTGTACATTTAATACCAACGTCTTCTAAAACATATCAAGATAACAAAACAAAGTTAATAAAGCCAACAATCACTACCTTCTACATTGTTTTCCGTCGGTGCGCTTGTGGGTGTTTTCTCGCTCATTGTATCTTCTTTTACAAACGTGGGAGAAGACTGACTTTGAGACTTGCGAAATAAGTTATTTACACATTCTTCCTTCAACTTATTCTTAACATTTACTTTCGATTTAGGATTAAACTTATTAACTACTTCTAGCACAGCCTTCAGAATACTGCTTATTAAATGAACCTACAATATATGTCATGTAGTTATGTATGTGATGCAAATAACAGTTTGTATTATACTTGCGAATGAGACAAAGCAACAATCACTGGAGTATTGTCAATATAAACACAAAGACTAAAAGAACTAATGTTTTCGATGTTATGTGATATGTTGTCTATTCTTTCATCATTCTTTAAATTCTTATTACACTTTGTCACCTTTTTTTCTAATATTTTACATCCCGTAGTACATGTAGTGGGTGTCTCTTCTGTTTTATATTTTAAAGATAAACCTATAGTTATATTTCCAGATAGAGGTTTTAAAAAATATAACTTAGTTTTGTTTTCTAAAGTATATGCACAAAAGTTTTTTATTTCTACACCCCACGGGAAACTAAACTTATCTAAAACATATTTTTTACTAAAAGATAGAAGTAAGTTTAGTAAACTTACCAATGGTCCAAAGATTAGTTGGTAATTTAATGGGTAACTTGGAACTTTTTATGGATTGCCGTTGACCAGTTGTGTGTACAATAAAATGAGGTAAATTGATGACCATAATTTTAAGTTGTGCTTCAGAATCTAAAAAGTAATTGATCGCGTCTTGTATTCCCTGAGAACCGACCGCTGATAAGGACTTGGTTGGAAAGTAAACAGTGCATTCCGCGAGGTCTCCGAATATTACCATGTTGGAACATACTTTATACCATTTTAAAATAAAATCAGAGTAAGTGTTTTCAACCTGCAATCATATTTTATTTAAATGGTATTATAAATTGATTTTATTTTTACATTTTACCTGAACTTGTTCGCTTGTGTCTTGTACAGAAGTCTGGGGCCTAGGGCTCACATGTACAAGATTATCTCGTTCCGAACTGCCGTGGATGGAGCCGTGCCTGCTTCCACTTCTTCTCGGTGTGTCTTGAAGACTGCTCGTTACATCCGCTAACATTCTAGGTTTGTAAATTATTGCATCCGCTACAAAAATACCCTTTATAATAACTATTATTATCTCATTTGGCAATTACATATCATCCCGGCAAATAAAGGTTTTACACGAGAGAATATGTTCTAATTAGGGATTATTGACAAATATTTTTTCAAAATATACGTACTCTTTACTGCCATTGTAATATTAACATTTACAGCCTATAGTAGAGTGACCATTCGTACTGATTTTGTCAGTACAGTACTGAATGTACTGATTTTCGATATTTTATAATTTTTGATAAATATGTATGCATTTTTATATAAGTAATTTGAGTATTAACTAAAATTTCTATCTATCGACTTCAGTAACAATTGATTTAACATTTGACTAGTAAGTGACTTGGTTTGATTTTGATAAGTAAACTGTAGCAATAACAATAAAATTATAGTTATAGTGCTGCTCCATTTGCCCTAATATGTGACCTAATATGACTATAAACATTATTGAGAGACAGTGGTTTGTAAAGCTAATTTTTAAAAAGCAAAACTCTGGTGTTCATCAAATAATCTACTTTTAAATAAAAGCAAAACTTAAGAATTGATAATTTCAGTAAATAATTTCTTTAGCTTTTACCGTTAAATCTCAGATATTGTCTTTAGTACAATATCGTTCAATTAAATAAAGTTATGAAAAGCCTTTATTTATCGGGCGAGAAACTGTACCTTATTTTATTTTCATATACTTACATGGACTTTTCATATCATATTTAACATTAAAATACTTGGGGCTATAAAAGAGCCATTGAAAAAGTAATGGATCAATGCAAGCTTTAATTTCTTTTAAATTAAATGTTAGAAGAGTAGGATGAATACACGTTTCAGAATTTCGTGGAAACTGTAGCACTGCATTTAATAACACATTATCTTGACTTTTTTTCGGACTAGACGCAATTTCGCTGTAGTCCGGGCCTGATATAATCAAGACTTGATTTGGTTCTTGTATCAACGAAGCCCTTTTTACTTCATGTATATTTGTGTTGACAAATGGCGGCTCCAGAACGAAAGCTTTGATGGAGTTTATATTTAAATTGTAACTTTCTGTACAAATCGTTTGAATCTTTTTGCATTTCAGTTGCTCTATATAGAGTTCCAGTACCACCATACCTTCAAGTATTGCACATAAATAGTCGATAAACAATTATATTTTTAATATTTACCACCATCTTTGGCAGCATCTTGCAAAACAGTTGAAGCAAAAACAGAATTCTTTGAATCTCCTATATCCAGTAATAAAAGTTTTTCTATAATATGGTGCATTACCATTAGTTTTGCTTTTGTACAAGATATAGTAAAACTTTCTAAAAATAACAACTTATTCATTTTGAATTCAATATTCAAATATATACCATACCTATATCAACTATAAGCTCTTCATGAATTGTTTCACTATTAATCCAATATTTCGGAAATAATATTGATTTAAAAATACAAGAAATATTACTAGGAACTAAAAGAGTAGTTTTTTTATTGGCATTAAATATCATCTGACTGCTCAATCCTACAATTTTGACATCGCAATTTCTGTAAGATGCATCTAACATGTCTGACGGTGGTTCTGGCAATTGACAAGTTGTATGCACGAGTCGCTTCGGATACATCGGAAATATTAATTTAGTATCGAACGTTTCACATTCTATTGTAATACTCGGACACCTTAAAGACACATTCGGAACAGAAAATATTCCAGAAGTTTTCTGAAAGTGCAAATAGTCTGTATTACTCAGAGCTGGGAGTATCTTATAAAAAAAGATAATAAATAGTATCTAAGATACAAAAAGTATCTGAAATACTTTCTATTTTATACAAAATGTATCTTTTATTTAAATACTCTTTTAAAAGTACCTGTATCTTTTATCTTAAAAAGTTTTTTCTATTATAATAAATATCTTTTATCTCAAAAATGTATCTTTTGTCTTAAAAAAGTATCTTATTTACTTATATTTAAAATATGTTACTAAAAATACTTTCCTAAATACAGCCGAAGAATATTGAAATATTCAGTTTGTGAGACTGAATTAGTTTTAGTTTTGTTTATTTGTGCTGTTTATTGAGTTGATTTGTTATTATTGCAATTCTAACACGAAAAGAGAAGCTGTAAAATACAAACAAGCTGTTTAATTTATATTTTATATTTATATTGCCAATGAAAATTTGAGTTAAATAAAATGTAATGTTATAAATATTATTATAAAATGTTAAATATTTATAAGAGAAATTCGAAAATTAAAAAAGGGAGTATCTCTTAACTTGCAGTTATTTAGGAGGTATCTACTTATTTATAAGTATCTTAAGGTGGATACCCGAAAGTTTCTAAGTTTTGTAAAAGTATTTACGATACTGAAAAGTATTTAAGATACTGAAAAATATCTCAGATACTTTAATGTATCTTAAGTAGTTATATTAGATACTTTTACGAAATATTTGTATCTTAAGATACTTAGAATAAAAAGTATCAAGATATTTAAGTATCTTTAACAAATTTATGTAAGTATCTAGATATTTTTTAAAAGTATCTTTCCCAGCTCTGGTATTTACTGAGCAAATAAATAGAATTGAATAAACTTACTTTAATTCTTCGGAACAAACATTCCTTGGACGGTGCAAATTTCGGATGATCCATTAATTGAAAAACAAACACAGGTTTGAGGAATGTAACTTGGTAAACTCTCAAAGGAATGCAGTTACTCAACGCATCAAAATCATCTTCGCTTGGCGGATGCAACTCATTCAATTCTGGCTCAGGTAACTGTTCAGTATAAGGCGCATAGTCGTACGACTTCATAACTTCGTACAAGGTACTAACTCTGTGTATCAAACCCGAACTAATGTGCATCGTAAACGGCCCAGCGACGGTTCGACAAATAGACTGCTCAACTAAATTACTGAATTCCAAATCGCTGCCGAGTTCGGACAGTTTCTCACTTGTATAATCGTCAGGAAGCTCAAGATGATAAAGATAATCTAAGGCGAATGCTGGGGTTTTATCCAACAAAACGCTTTCTGTAACTGTGGCAAGATAGTGCTCCCAAGATATCATGAAACTACGACGACTGCTGTCGCCAGAATCTTCTTTCGGATCGAATAGCGATTCTGACTTGTAATTTTCCGTTAAAAATCCTACAATATATATTCACATTTACTTGCTGTTATTTATGCACATATGATCATTTAAATAAACTATACCGACCGCCAAATAATATAAGTTTAATTGGATAAGGAGTATTCTATCGGTTCAATTTTTAAAATTCATACATCATATTAAAGCCTGAACATTCCTCTTTAATATGTGTAAAAACAAATGTATGTTGCACAGTGTAATTTTTAGTAACATAAATAAATATTCAAAATAATCAGCATTTTATGCAACCTTTTTCTTACATGCTTATTAAATTTAATATTGCTCTTAAACTACATGGCCAAAAAAAATATTTTTACATATATTATTCTTTAAACAGTGTACTTTTAGACAGTACATTTATATTTGTTTATTTTATAATAATAATTGTTTATTTGACATAATTGTAAATAATGTATATTCGGGAAACCACTCAACGGTATTACTTGAAATTAAAATGTTATATAAAACGTCAAATCTAAGAATATTTTATTAGTTTCACAAAAGAAAACGATACTGTTTTAAAAAAATTTATAAATTACACGGCCGGCGCGTTTAAAATGTTACAATACAATGCTAAAAAATTATTGTTCCTGTAAGTTATGGATATTTTTTCATATTTTATGTTTAAGTATCATTAAAAATGTGCTTATTAATCAAATATTCATGTTTAAAAACGATATCACGAACACTAAACATAATGCTGTGTTTTTGTTTTTATTATTATATAAACAATACTATGACACTTTTTTACTTTTTTTTTTGGACATTTCTTTTCTAAAAAGAATTGTTTATAATATGCTAAAATTTATAATAGTACATGTTCATTAGTAATATAGAATTAAACTTCTGCATACTTGAAGTCGCATAAAAAATGCTGTTTTTTTTACATTTATTCTATTATTTTTTAAATGGCTGTACTTAAAAAATCCTTATGTTTGATATACATATAGAAATGAATGATGGTAATTTTAAAGTTTATCGCAATTTTTTATATGGATTATTATAGAATATATTGACGTTCGAAGTGAACTGACTATAATTATTTGTCCGCTAGTAGTTACCTATTTTAAAATAAGGTTGTATATCAATATTATCAGAGATATCAGTAATTCCACAGCTGCATATTCCTTGAGGTATCAACAGAGCCTCACTGATGCCCATACGAACACTAGTCCATTCCAAGCCTCCGATGACCGTATCCACATAACAACCATTGAACTGCACGCATAACAACGGCCAGTACTTTAATTTCCGTGTACTGTAATAACCTTTATCATTCGAATAAAACTCTGAAACCTATTTCAGTTTAATGTAAATATTTCAATAATAAATATTAATTTACTTTAAATGTGAATATGGCATTATCAATATACACGCCTAATTGGAAGGTGTTTCCAGCATAAGACTTGTTTTGTGAATAATACTCCATGTTAGAATCGTCCGAAGGGAAGATAGTTGATGCAAAAGACCAAGCCCAGCCCGTCCAAGTGTCATCCATTGCATTTCCATCCTCTACAATTCAAAATATTTAACGCTCTTTCTCTTTTACAAGTGAAAGGGGTGTATACATTTTATCCTCCACACATGTTATATTGCTTCACATTTTATCTTCCACTTATTTTATGTTCCACAGATTTTATCTTTTACACATTTTATCTTCAGAAAAATTTAATACTGGTTATTTGATCTAATTATAAGTATGTTAATTGCATGGGCACTAAAATGAATGGCAGGTACAATTACAATGTTTTAAAGATCAAACGTTGGCGAAGATAAAATGTGTGGATGATAAAATGTGCGCAAGATGAAATGTGTGTAAGATAACTTCTCATCGCGGATTAAAAGTGTGCACGATAAAAGATGTGCAAAATTAAATGTTTGAAAGATACAATGTCGAGCAATATAACATGTGTGGAGGGTAAAATATATACGCCTCACTTTTATAAATTCACAGATTACCATCGTCAATAGTAGAGGGTGAATTCATATCAGCTACCGTCTCATTTTTTAATTGCCGTTGATGTAGAGCAAGTAATAAATTCATTATTCTTATCAACATTGGAATTTGTTGTTCCGTCATGCTAAATTCCATTCTAAAAATTTAATATACAGGGTGTTAATACTAATAACATTCGAAAACGGCAGTTTTAACTCCTTGAAACAAGCAACGTGTTTGATCAAATTTTTGATTTGGAGCCCCAGTTCATAGTTATTGGCGTTCTTTTGTTTTTCGAAAAATCGTCATTACTCCCTTATTTTAAGGAATATTTAAAAAATACAAAAACTTTTAGTATTTGCTTTCGGTTCTCTAAAACATTTACATTTAAAATTATTTTCAATCTAAGAAAAGTTGTTTGTTTCAATGAGTTCTAACACCCTGTATATTGTACTACATTAGGAAATTAGTTTTAAAAAATACCTATTGCAATAAATATCCAACTTAGTTGATATTGCCTTATCATTATTTGATAAAAATTGTCTAAGAAATCTCATTTCAACGAAACATCTATAGAGAATCGGTTCTTGATAAATTTCTATTTTGCCAGCAGCATTTCTTTTATCTAAACATACAGTTAGATCAGATAATGTTATTAATTTCCTCATCAATGCTTGCATAGGCGCCACATCTGTAAAATAAGTACAATAAAAAGTGACAAAGCAAAAAGTGATACACTTTACCGGTAAATGCAGCTTTCCAAAGTTCATTAGCTGACTGAAAAGTTAGTAACTTTATGTTGACAGAAACTACAATATCTTCCTCTACATATTTAAGAATTAAGTTGTTACAGTTTATAGTTATATTATTAACAATTTTATTTATTAAATTTTGAACATATCCCGGTGGAGCAGCAGCTATATCTTGTCTACAAACATTATTTTAACAAAATTTCAAGAATATATTACATTAATCCTTACTTCCTGTTCTGTTTTCGTTTTTCTCTGCTAACATTCGCCTGTTCAGCGTTTGCATTCTCTGACCCCCGTAGAGTTAAAGAACATTCTATAGTATTAATAGTAATTTTGATAGGCTCTGAAGCAAGTTTTGTCCACGGTACATGGATTAACAATTCATGTATATGACCAGATATTAAACTAAATGGTAATTGCAACTCTTGTTCCAGGACATCTAGTCGTAAGTCGAGGTTATGGAAAGATGCGTCACCGCCCCATAATGACACCTGGAATTTATTGTTTTATTTGTGTAATTATTCAAAATACATTTATTCTTACTTGTGAATCTTCTGGCCGGAAATTTTTTATATATTTATCCACATAACTTAAAAGAATTGGCGTTATATATGACTCAAGTTTAAACATTGTATTATTATGAAAAATAATTTATTTAATGACATCAAATTATTATATTATGAAAATTTAAACGTCATCTATTGAATTCAGATAAGCTTTTATACCATAATACATGTTAAATTTATATTCTAAATCTAAAATTACACTGAAAAATTATTATTATATTTGTACGTTCATCATAAATAAATATACTAGTTTCTAATACCTGTATTTGTATTTTATTTTCATGAATACAAGTAGCAGTTCTGCCCACTTGTCAAGTAAATGTCAACTGTCAGAGAATTGAATGAAGTTAGTAACAAAACAATCACAATTTCATTATTTAAATAATTATTAAATTATTCTTATTCATTTATTGCAATTGTTAAGTATTAATTTAATTTAAATAGTTAATAAAAAATATAATACAATAGGAGTATTTTATATTTCTGTATTTAATGTACAGATGGCACTAGTAACATCAGATTTAAAACAAATTCATGGTATTATTTATTATATTACAGTACAAAGAAACTATAAGTATGTTCTTCATTATTTGTCTTCATTAATATGTTCTTTAGAAGATATTAAATAAGTGGTTTCACTGCAAAATTTCAATTTGCAGACCTGCAGTAAAATAATTATTATTGTAGTATTTGTTTTATAGGTACATATATCAATATTACTTTTAATTTAAATCATGTGATATTATTTTAAATATGTATAAATACATATGCAATTCCTTAAAATTAAATTAAATTAAAAGAAATTGGAAAAAATAACAAGAAAACTAAAACTACGGTAGACTTGGTGTTTATATAAAGTTTGAATTTTATCTTTTGCGTCTCGTGTTACATATTCATTATAATTTTCAACGTTCTCGTATTCAAATTTCTTTCAACAAAAGAAAAATCAGTCAAAAATATACTTTTTCTACAACATTTAAACAAAATATTTTTATGTATGTGTTAGGCAACCAATTGTACACGCGTGTATTAAATGCATACATTATAAATTTTATTTAGGCGTGGGTGAATACAATTTCCATTTTCACAGACTTGTAGGTGGGAACAATGGCGTAACTAGGGGAGGGGTGGGCCTCACAGGTCAGAGGGCCTCTCTTCGGTATTACGTTATTAAACCACAATAAATAGATAAATAAGCAGTAGCGCCAATATATCGGTACCGTTGACTTTTTATGTCTTTTTCAACGCCTGCATATTGAGCGCGTTTGAAATTTACCGCTGCCAATAATTAGAAGCTTGTCGTTTCTGGGATACTACTTTCATTAAACTGATGACAATGGAGTACATGACCATAGTCGAAGTTAATTATATAAATCATAAAACATAAAGAAGAACTTCTTTGCAATAATATAGTCAACTTAATATTTCGGAAAAAGGACATGTTAACATGTGATACCGACATGTTAAGATTGTAGAAAAAGGCAGGAAGACTGTCTCTTACCGTTGATTGAAAAATATATAGATAGGCAAGCTTATGAGGAAATTCGTTTCACCTACATAACTGTGTGTCTGGTTGCATTTGGGTTAATATCAGGCGTTTCTGTCAAATATTATTAAAAAAAAAGAGCAAACGTCAAATAACTAATAATACAAATTAGTTCTATTTTAAAATATACCAATGAATTATTGAAAGAACCATTTTAATAGATACCAAAAAATTCAGTTAATATGTAAAACATCTTTATTTATCTAATATTTTTATCTGTTTAATTCCGCAAAGTAGTTCAAAACAGCGGTACGCAAAAACATACAGACTTGCCTATCTATATATTTTTCAATCAACGATATACGTGAGTTAGGGAACCAATTGTACACGCGTGTATTAATTGCATACATTATATATTTTATTTAGAGTGGGTGAATATAATTTGGATTTTGCGAGAGCTGTAGGTGGGAAAGGTTGCGTGTGTCGAGTGACAAGCACACTCTAATTACGTTGGATTTTAAAATTTTCACGTGCAATCTGGTAGCTTTTATCTGACACAGTGTGGAGTAGGGAAACTTGATTATCCCTAGCGCTCACAGGCTTTTCGCTTTCGCCAACTACAAACTTGACTAATGAGCTGGCGAGCACAACTCCCCGGAGAGGAAGGCCCTTTTTCCCTTGTTTTACTTTTAATATTCAACCCCATCTAATATGGACACTCGCATTTTATAATTTCACATCATAAAATCAATATACTCAATTACTTTCAATTTATCGTACGTATTTATCTACATAAACCTTATAAAAAGTATAATTATCAGTCCAAAATGTATTTAAATTATTCAATCATTAAAATACTTGCCGAAAAATGTAATTGAATTATCAATTACTAGTAATTGAAAATGTAAAATCAATTATATTTTTCAATTACCTTTATAATATTAAATAAATAGGTACATACAATATGACGGTTTTATTTCAAATTAAAATATGACATATAAAACATCAAATTTAAAAATATTTTATTGATTTTACAAAAGTAAACGAAATTGTTTAAAAAAACAGATTTTGTCTTGGTAAATATCGAGGTAAATATCTTTGTTTCTATATCTTTATTAAATATTTAAAAGGAATTAAATATTAAAAGTAATTGAAATAACTGTAACTGTTAGAAACAATTACTTATTTCGATTACTTTTTAAAAAACTTCGGAAATTACTAATTACAATTATTATGTATTTCAAATACAATTATTTTTTTAAAATTGAATTACTAATTTAATTACTGATGTAATTAATTATTGCCCAGCTCTGATAACAAATAATCTAAATGTTTGTATCAAATTCTTTGTCAAAAAAATATTTATAACAAACATAATGTAGGTATTGTAAAAAATTATTACATAAATTATATACTTAAAACTTTACAAATAAAACCATATTTGGCAAACATAAATATTTCATGTTAATAAGTACATATGAGCAATTGTAAAAAAACATTTATAATTATGTATTGATTGAGCATTACTAAATTTGCATTATGTCATTTATAAAATTTACATATTTCATAATTTATTATACATGTTGTGAAATTACGAGTATTTAATTAAATGAAAAAGTTTTTGTGCTGTGATCAATAATTGATATTTGTTGATGTTTAGATACAGTAGATAAAAAATAAAGTAGAGAATGGTTGTTTAGCATTGGTCTCACAGCGCGTAAACTTTTCTTATTTACCTTCGCTAATTGAGTCAGGCAGCGATAAACCCTTATGGAAACTCAAGTTCTTTGTTTACCTTCTCTAGGCCACCGGTGCTCCAAACTAAATCCAAATGAAATATAAACACGGCACAAGTGAACTGTCTCGTCGAACTAAATCGTCCACAAATACAGACACAGATTGTAATTTTCCAAAAGCCCCTATTAACTATCCAATTCCTTCTGCGCAGAAGAAAATATCGCGATCAGCATTAAATATGAAATTCTGTGTAGTTCCATGGGTTGGCCCGTTAAATAAAATGACAGCATCGTAAATATACGTTTGATATCTGTAAATTTGTTAATTATAAAATATTCTAAGAAACAAATTAATATTTACCATTCCGGGTAGAGTTGCAAAACAGTACGAAAAGAAATAAGAAAATGGTCCATACACAAGTTCTATTTCTAAAGGAACTAAAACAAAACATTAAAAAAATATTCCTTACAAAAATCAGTAACATACAATATAAAATAGCTATCATAACATATGTATACGTGTAGAAAACACTCAAACACATAGCAAGTTTACATAATGCTATAATTTCCGACGCTTCGTTGCCCATATCGTAGAATACTAACTACTAGCAATGCCGACATAGTGTGATGTGTTAACTGCAAATATAACGCCGTGCGATTTCTCCACCGCTCTGTGAGCATCCGACCGAGTAAAATAAAGAATTGGGTGAATGCATTAGGCGGTATGATGGATTTCACTATGGTACAATCTTTTTCTAGAGATTAATAATAATATAAAGTCAGTTTCATTGAGTTGTTCCTCACGTATTAAAAAAAATCAATGATCAACTGGTTTGTCAAGTTTTAATTATCTACTTTGATCCTCGTTTTGACATATTTCACAACGATAGTGAATTATGTTATTATTCACTATAGTAAATTATATTATTGTTCACTGTAGTGAATTATATTATTATTCACTGTAGTGAATTATATTATTATTCACTGTAGTGAATTATATCATTATTCACTATAGTGAATTATAAGATTCTTCATGATAGTGAATTCTATCATAATTCATGATAGTAAATAATAAACACACGACAATGAATTATGGACTCATATTTCACTCTGCTTGGAGCAGATTTAAACACACGCGCAGCAATTAGAGAAAGACACATCATACACATGAATCACACTTAATTTCAATTTTAACTATATTTTATGAATAATTGAGTTACATGAGTTGCAAATAAAATTAATTTCTCTAGCGAGTAAATTTAATTGTAACATACAACCGTGCAAAATCAATAATTTGAAATAAGATTGCATCTCGTATATTTTCACTAGCATATGGAGTGTTTTTATCAACAAAAATAGCAACACGAAAAGCAATTATTCACCATGGACAATAATAACTCGACAGCAGTATTGTATCTTCTTCCATTTTTTTTTAAAATGACTACTACCCTAAAATTGGTATGATTTACACCCTTAAAAATATTACCAATGAATTCCTTGCATCAAAGTACCTACGTATACAAATTTTCATTTTAAAATTCCTAATAGTACAGTCATAATTACAGATTGAACCAATAAGAATCCATATTATCAGTAATAATGCGCGTGTGAGGAATATACCTGGGATCCTGAGATTATTTTATAATTATCATTATTCACACTACAGAATTATATTATAATTCACACCAGTGGATTATATTATAATCCACGAAAATGGATTATGTTATAATTCACTATCGTGAATTATGTTATTATTCACTGTAGTGAATTATATTATTATTCACTATCGTGAATTATGTTATTATTCACTGTAGTGAATTATATTATTATTCACTGTAGTGAATTATATTATTATTCACTGTAGTGAATTATATTATTATTCACTATAGTGAATTATATCATTATTCACTATAGTGAATTATATCATAATTCATGATAGTAAATAATAAACACACGACAATGAATTATGGACTCATATTTCACTCTGCTCGGAGCAGATTTAGACACACGCGCAGCAATTAGAGAAAGAAACATCATACACATGAATCACACTTAATTTCAATTTTAACTATATTTTATGAATAATTTAGTTACATGAGTTGCAAATAAAATTAATTTCTCTAGCGAATAAATTTAATTGTAACATACAACCGTGCAAAATCAATAATTTGAAATTAGTTTGCATCTCGTATATTTTCACTAGCATATGGAAGTGTTTATCAACAAAAATAGCAACACGAAAAGCAATTATTCACCATGGACAATAATTACCCGACAGCAGTTTGTTTCCGATCAACAAATTTTACCAGTATTTATATATTAAAACATTTATGTTTGCCCTTTGCTAAAAATTACAGGTTGAAATTAATTTAATAAATATTTACAGCGCCCGATTTATATACAGAATGTTCATTTAGATGGGCCACCATTGTTATCTCGAGGTCGATTAAATTAGTAAACAATTTCTATTTTACAACGCTATTAACATGAGACAAACAAATTTTTTTAAAAACCTGTGGTTGTCAAAATTTAGTACCTAACTTTTTATTTAAAAAAAATGTGAACCTATTTTTTTATTTGCTTATTCAATAGAGAATTTTATTCTGAATTCAATGATGTAATATTGTCACACCCTAACATAAAGATTTTTTTGAGAAAAATGCATCTGAAATTTTATATTAATTTGATTCAAATATGACAATGATAAGAGCGCCATGACGGAACAAACGGAATACAAGTCATTTTTTAACCTGGAATTAGAGTGCCATTTAGTTTTACGTTCTAAATTGTTTATTTTTCTCTTTTATCTAAAGAAAAAAAATACAAGCAGTTGATTATTGATAAACCCGGCTCTGATATAACGGTATAAAACGCTGATGACTGCAGAGAGCAGAGTAATGTTTTCATTTTGTTGATATTAAGAGTGGGAGGAGTAATGTGTCCTCTCGGACACTTATTGCGAAATAATGGCCCAAAGACTTTACAAACAGAGCCCCTGCAGGGAGCAACACAGGATCTTGGAATTAAATAGAGCTTGTAGCAGACAGCCAACTTGCATCCACCACTAATAATACACTTGTCATCTAACTGTAGCAAAGGAAATTAAAATAAAGTGTAGAACACACAAATATTACTTCTTTTATCTTTATCTAATTGATGAACGGGAATTTTTTTTCGATAAATATTATTTTAAGAAAATTGCTGAAAACATTCAAGTTCAATTAAAAAAACCTGATGTGTCCAACACATTACCTCCCGCCTTGTAATATATTCTATATAAGTTTTTCAGTACATTCAATTTGTAGTTTTAATGTTTGTTATTGCAGTTCAGAATAATAGTATTTTTAGGAAAAACGGTTTAAAGCTTCAAGTAAATTACTACTTCCGGTTAAACAATTGTAGTCAAAATCCAAATAGTTTATCATACTTGAATATAATTCTTATATACCAAATATTATATTTTTACATGTATCGTATTGGAGTTATCGTGGACGAAAAATTGTCACAGACACACTCACCCTAATTCGTGCTCATATGTTGAAAACTCACACTCGAGAAAGACCAAAAACAATACATCCCTTACCTATATATTGATAGGCACAAGGTAAAAATATAAATAATTCATTATGTTTAATCGCGTTCCTATTTATTTAGTATTAGGAAATACATAATAAGTAAAAAAAAATAGACAATAATTAATATTTGAAAATTTATATGTAAAAAATAAAAATGAATCACGGAAACCTGAAACCAAGTCATCTTTATTCGCTCTGTCTACAACCTCCCTTATATTAAATGTTTTTTAGATGATTCTGAGAATAACCGACCCACACAGATTCACCTGTAAATTTATTATGTAAGCTCCTCCCTCAATTTAATTTGTACCACAACTGTATCATCTTACTTAACAATTAAAGATTATTTCTCATTTGAGTTTGAGCTGAAACTTGGGGAGCTTTAAACGTACGTGGGTCTGTAATATAAACAATATACTTGTAATAAAGTTTACACATGTTGCAGATAACAGTTTGCAAAACAGTTCGGAGTATGATTATCACACCATAGGGACATGTGACCTTATCAATATTTTCTCGACGAAATGAAAAATATTTCCAAACATAAATTTGCAACGTTCATTCAATTTCACTAATTTCAGGATATACTGTACAGTACATGTACAGTGTATAGGTCAGCTTTGTTCGAGTTACAGCTCATTGTGATAATTACAATCATAATATGTCGAGCACATAATTGAATTCAGTATTAATTCGTTCATTAATCCTAATAAATTAGCTAGTTTGTTTTTGATAATGTTCTGATTGTATCTAATAGTGCTTTAATAATTTTAAAAAGACTTATGCTGTACAAAAATAAAAATATTCGCTTTTTAATAATAATACAAAATAAAACAATATATAATTTATAGAATGTGAGTTAAATACATAAAATTCATACGTCTACATATACATATGTATACTTACACAATTAATTACATCAGTAATTAAATTACTATTTGAAAAAAATAATTGTACTTGAAATACATTTAAAACAAAATAATTATAATTAGTAATTTCCGAAGTTTTTTTAAAAGTAATCGAAGTAAGTAATTGTTTTTAACAATAAATTTATTTTATTTTATTACTTTCAGTATTTAATTTCTTTTAAATATTTAATTTTATTGTAAGATGTAATAAAATAATTCATTCAACCTCAATGTACTTATTGAAAGTTTATAGCAGGCATACTGGCGCGAAACAAAAATATTTACCTCGATATTTACCAAGACAATTTTTTTTTTAAACAGTTTCGTTTAATTTTGTAAAATCAATTAAAAAATTTAAAATTTGATGTCATATTTTATGTACCTATTTATTTAATATTAATATTATAAAAGTAATTGAAAAATATAATTGATTTTATATTTTCAATTACTAGTAATTGGTAATGGGGTATTCCAAGTTTTTTTCATTTTTTAATATGTTATTCTATGCATAAAAATATTAGACCCGTATTTTTTCTTTTCGCCGAAAGGTTTCAAACACGCCAGAAATAAATTTTTAAAGTTTCAATAAATTACACCCTAGAAAATCGGCCGTGCGTGTGACGTCACAGGCACTGAGAATCAGCTGAGCACATCATTCGTAGGTCTGAGTCAGAGGCGTGGCGCGTTCGAACAAGAGCCAATAGGCTGACGCGAGTGCCTTCTTCATCACAACAAGGCTGATACTGAATTTTACGTACTCGATTCAAATGCATTACAATTTCATTTTGATATTATGGTATTAAAAATCAGAAAAATAATGATTATATTCACTTTAATATTACTTATATATGGTAAACAATAATATCCAATAAGAATTTCTTTAAAAGCCGTAGGCTTGGAATACCCCATTCAATACATTTTTCGGCAAGTATTTTAATGATTGAATAATTTAAATACATTTTGGACTGGTAATTGTTAATTATAATTAATAATTAACTAAATAAATTAAATAAAAACTCTTGGTTTTTGTTTCACAGTTTAAACAATAATCCTTTATTGCACAATCCTTCTGATGATGGCATAAACGCCGAAATTTTGTGCAATAAAGGATTATTGTTTAAACTGTGGAACAAAAACCAAGTGTTTTTATTTAATTTATTTATTTAATCATGTTCCACCAAGTGCCAATAGTCACATCAATAGATTTTAATAATTAACTACTTTTTTGAGTAATTTTCCCAACTCTGTTTGTTATTATACTATATACCTACATACCTAACGGTATTGGTATATTCAAATTACAGTAGTAAAAAATAAATAAATGTGTGAATAAAATTTTATTTGTCAACAAAAAAGAAAAAACGTATATTGTTTAGTAAAAATTATTTTCCTGTTGAATGTGTCCACATTTATTGTATTTTGTTTGTTTAACCATACTACATCTGTATGTTTTATTTACAATTTCATTAATTTGCTCTTTATGAATTCATGAAGTGTGTTTAGTTATTATTTGTCAATGAGTGGAATTATTTGTATGTAATTGGTTTACATTGGCGTACATAGAAATAGCTGGTTATATGTGAGATCGATGTGAATGCAGCAAAGTTAGCGAAAACTGTTAGGGCGTCTTGGTATTCCCCTCACGTTGGGCTTGCGGCGGCCTAAGTCTCCAGGTAGACGCTTCCGACGCCGCGACGCCCGCCGCTAAACCGGAACATCCGGCCTACATTACCATGGAAATTCACCAACTGATATTTCACACCACCAACTTAAATGCCGGGAAATTATTCACTAAATGTGTGCTCTAAGATTCAGACAGAAATGCTTTAAAGTCGTACGTAGCTGGGTAAAATATGAGCAACATAACCGCTGTATACACATCAATCTAGTAATGCTGCCAACGGAAGAAGTCCAAGTAAATAGAGATAAATAGTCTGCAATATCTAACTTAATAACGTTGCTTGCAACCAAATCACTTACCAGGCTTCCCTAGTAATTGTCACGCAAGTGCTTTGTTTTCTTTTTAAAGTTAATATTCATTCTGTAACAACAAGTCCTCAACTACCAACGTACAATGACACGTTTTTGTGACTTCAATCGTTACACTGTAATTGCATCTATTCAACAACTTTTTGTATCAAGTAAATTGTAGTCACTTCTTTTGCTATTCCAAAATTGTACGACTGCGAAAATCGGTTTCTCTTAGAAAAAAGTAAAATGTTCATGATTTTAGAAGAATGAATCAAGAGTGCTTTTCTGTTGTTTGAATAAGGTTTGTTTGGTCTGGTGTCAATGTCAAAATTTTGTTTGAAGCAAGATGCAAGCATGTCGGTCTCAGATTACTAATAATGAAAAAATAATAAATATTTACTATTTCCTCAAGCAAGCATATATTCGAAAAGACATACAATGGTGTTCTAGTAAGAATGTTGAAAGAACTTCTGAAAGTTACTTTATTTTACTAGTACTATAAAGAGGTACTTTATGGCCGCAAATCTATAATATAAATCAAACTTTAATGTGCAGTCGTACATAAATTATTTTATGCATATTCTGAATCCATTTCTAGTAAATTTTGATTTTGAATGAAATTTTGTTTTCGATTAAATCAATATAATAAACACAGCATAAAAAAACAATTGCATTTTATACTCTTTCGAGAAGTAGTTTTCTAAAAATAAAAAAACTTGCATTATTTTTAATTTTCAATTTGCAAAAAATCTACTATTTATTGTGAAACATAACGCCAAATAGTTTTGAAAGTTTCGGGCTGTGCTTATAAAACCTGATGTACTTTTTCTATATGTAAAATTTTACATTTACCTTCTGACTTCTGCATTCCTTATGATGTTCTCTAAGTATAAATCTCTGTTTTGTGGTAATATTACGTGTGACAAAAGCAAATAAAAATAATAGAAATTTATGAAAGTGTTGAGAAATGTTAGTTCATCAGTTATTTTTAGCTTGGATAACATATTGCGTAATTCTCGCTTTTAATATTTTAAAACCTAAGATAAAGGAGTTTAGCTCACGAGGACTTATATTCCATCAAATCTTGTTGAGGCAGACTGTGTGTCGACGTTATAACAATTATCTTGAAAGCATCGTAAAGAAGGTAATTTCATTTCACACGCTAACATACACAGAATAATTTCCTCTCATTTTAATCACCCATCGAAATACATATATGTATTACAAGCAACACACATTATTATCAGAACACTTACATGAATATTAATAATTTAAATTTTTAACTCTAGTTTAGTTTAATTAAGTATTAGAACTAAACTATGTACAATACAATATTCTTAATATAAGAGTTTGATTAAATTTTCTAAAAATATTTTATTCAATATCACTAATTAACAACTTATTCGAATAAAAAAATATTTTTAAAATTTATTACATATTTTTTATAGTTAGTAACATTAACTTCATCTGTTAATTGTCAATAAACAACAGTTATGCCCAAAAATTCGGTTGTTTGTGTCACTCTGCGTTTGTTAACCGTGTTGTTATGGCTACATTAATAATTGGTGGCCTTTCGCTTGGAAATTATTTTGTTCGTTTAATTACTTTAAAAAAATATTTGATTGCATACTATCTCTCCTTGATAATAATACTCGTATCTAAAATCGATATCCGTTGCACCATATAAATCAGAAAGGGCAATATATATGCGTTAGAAAACCACATGGGAGAACCCTAACCCTTCGTATAACTTTGCGAAATGATGATGAGTGTATTCTCTCTACATAGTTGCCTATTATAAAAGTATCTGTAAGTTTACATCCACGTGAAATTCCTTCAGCTTATTGCTGCGTCAAAAGTTTCCATGCAATATTTACTACAGGTACCAAGTGTCTCAGATAGAACTCTTTTTATTAACGAAGCAATTGTAATTAAACTTTTGTTTGCACAATTTAATCTCAGGTGATAAAAGAATTAAAATATGTAAAATATGAAAGTATAATTGTCTAATTACTCTGAAATTAATTGCTTATTACAAAGGAAACGTAGCATATTTTATTTTAAAGTTACATGACATTTTAAATAAACTCCATATTTTTTAATTTTCACTTTGGTTGATGTTTCTTAAGAACATTTGACAAATTTATTTAAAATGCTTTGGTTATTTTTTCCAACTATTTTCTTTCGCACAGAATTAGATCTAAAGTACATGAAATAATTGACATTAAAACACTTGGACAAGTACAACCATCTAAAATATTGTATTTTTTTTAATTATGGTATACAGTATAGTAGCAGTAATACATTATAAGCCGGTAATACTTCTTATATGCGCTTCTTTAAAGGCATGAATGTTTGACGTAAATATTTATGTTCACTCTTATATTTATGTAGTACATCCAAGAACCAAGATTATCCAATTGTGGAATTGGCGTATTTTTATTGGTACTCTCATGCAAAACTTGGAATTAAATTATAGTATAACTGAAATATAAAAGAACAGGGAATCGAAGTTAAATAGGAAATAATCATTAGATTTTTAAAATCAAGATAGAGATGAGGTAAAATTTTGTATTTGATTATCAATCATTATGTCCGATGAACACAATGAATAGAGCAAGATTGATGGTTTGTTGATTGATGTAAAAAAAGACATAAAACGTATTACACAAAAGATCATACACGTACGTATACATTGCACGAGTTTCTTTTTTATTGTATTGAGCAAAAAGCAGAAGTTCTGTTTGTTTTAGTGATAGTCTTCGTACTTTTGTACTATTTATTATCTTTGAAAAAGTTGTCGGATCATTAGGATATAACGGTTTATTCTTTAATTAATAGTTATTGCAAATAAAACTCAAACTGTAATCCCCACTACACTAAATTATTGTACTATGTTTGGCTTTTACTTTATATTACGGTCTTTATAAAAGATTTTAATATCTGCAGAGCTATTTTAATGTTTCATCCCGCAGTGTATTGCTATTCAAATTTACTTGTATAACTCATATTGGAGCAAAGCAAAAGAAAACAGCATTTTTTGTATACACGTAATATTTCGCTATTTTATACTCTCTCATTCATATTATTACCATATATTTTTTTTCTTTTAGTAATAGGGTATATGAATATATATTTTCTTGGCAGTAACCGAAAATGATATTGGTTAAAGGTTAATCAATATTGGGAACGATATAATAATAACGGTATTAGTTCGAAAACCTGTTTTTAAAAATTGGACACTTGTTTAAACCGGTTAATAAAAAAATTACTATCAGAAAAAATATAACAATAAAAAAAATGCAATTTAATTATCATATTTTTATTTTTATTGATTTCTCTTATTCACATTGATCTATCCTATAAGATAATAGTTATTTATGGTACAAGTGTGTTACATTACAGATAAGTCACGTGGGAAAAGTTTAGCTCATGAGGCCGTTAAGCCGAGTGTGGTATTTTTTCCAGTGACTTAGGTAATTAACACATGTGTGCCATACAACATTTTATCCAACACATTTTAATCATTGATATAAAATACATATAAGATTTTTGACAGATGGAATTTCGAAATGACATTTAGGAACAAAATAGTGTAGAGAAGGTTTTATAACGTAGTTACTATGATACGAATCAAAAAACAGTGAGCTAATATATTTAGCTCACTAGTGACTTATGACCTACTTTATTTATCTAAAAACAGCATAATTATATCGTTATAATTACACGGTGTTGGATAAATAATATAAATTGTTTAAATTTTTTTTTCCTTTAAATGTATGTCTGAATGCCGATGAAACTGAAATCAAATTAATATAATTAATTAAATTTGAATTATAAATCTTGTGTACATTATTTTTTTGCGGAATAATTGTAATATAATGCAGAGTATAGCTTACTGATACAAATCAATTTTGACATTTCGATATTTAAACAGGTTTACACGATTTGAGCTCGAGGTTTTTCATTTGTTCCAAAATTTTAATAAAAATTAATCATCAGAAAGTCACTTTTTATTACACAACATACATTTTTGGTAGTGGCTATTGTTTCTGTGGTGGCTCCAACAGAATTTTTGGCCGATCCTTGTGAACATAGGAAATACTTTGTAGCAAATTTATTATTAAGTGCAAACAGGAGTAGAACACGAGGAAAGAAAATTTTGTTCGCGGAAGTCTCAAGAAAGAAACAGTCACCTTAATTTATGGTAGCAGTATGCGATATATTTTAGGTTTCTTCTACTGAAATTGCCTCTGCAATACTGCAATTATTATTGTTACAGTAGATGAAGACAAAGAGTTGTGCTTCAAAAATAACTAATATTTTCGTAAAATAGCTCCAAGCAAAAGAGGACATTAATTCTAGAAATATTTTTTTAGAGAAATAACTTACTAAAGTTACTTTCCCAAAAAATATATAATTTCATAGTACTCAAAATTCAAATATTGGAAAAAAATATGTTTATTTAAGGTAACAATACTTCTAAAGTAATTTAGTTTTCAAAAATATCTACGTTTCCTTTATTTTTTAATATAACTCGGATTCGACAAAAGATAATGGAGAAGTAAACATTTTTATTTTACTTTTGAAAGATGTCATCAAGATCGAATATTCGATTAAATTTTGACCGCATATTTGTTATTCAGTTATGCTACTAAATTATTACTTGTCACTACTATTAATAAACTAAAATAAGTCAATGCTATCGTTGAGACTAGAAAACTAACTGGAGACCGAAGTCATTAAAAAACCGGAGTAATTTAGTTACAGTTTTATGTAAAATGTATCTCTAATTTAAATACTTTTTAAAAGTATCTGTATCTTTTATCTTAAAAAGTATCTTCTATTATAATAAGTATATCTGAAAAATATGTCTTTTGTCTTAAAAAAATATATCATTTACTTATATTAAAAATATGTTACTAAAAATACTTTACTAAAAACAACCGAAGAAGATTGAAATGTTTAGTTTGTCTGACTGAATTAGTTTTAGTGTTTTTGCTGTTTATTGAGTTGATTTGTTATTATTGCAATTCTAACAGGAAAAGAAAAGCTGTAAAATACAAACAAGCTGTTTGCTTCCGATGCATTTAGCCGAGGCCCATTGAATATTTCCAAGAGAACATATTTTAAAGAAATTTAATTTGCCAATAAAAATTTAAGTTATATAGAATATAATTATATAAAAGTTATTATAAAATGTTAAATATTTATAAGAGAAATTCGCAAATTAAAAAGGGAGCGTATCTCTTAACTTGCAGTTATTAAGGAGGTACCTACCTATTTATAAGTATCTTAAGGTGGATATCTGAAAGAATGTAAGATATTTATTAGTTATTTACGTGGCCGGCGGTGTAAGTTAATCTTTACAGGGCGAGCTGGAAATTTGTGAAGCGAGCGACGAAGGAGCGAACTCTCATAATTCAGTGAGCCCAGTACAGTTCAATTGCACAGGTGCCGCGTAAAAATTTTTATTTATTAATTTATTTTATTCTTCAAAAAAAGATTTACTCTACTTTGAAATCAAAGGTAGTTAGCGGTTGTAGAACAATTAATAGCTGAATCAAAATGTACTATAAATGTGTATAATTACTCACATAAACCTACTTAAATTAAGTTTGTAATATTTATAATAAAATACATAAACAAACTTTAATTATTTTTTATTATTTTTTATGAGCATTGTAAAGCCTTTTAAATTATTACAGGTTAGTTACTGTAATTGTTTATTTACTTAGCTATCAAGAAGTCTGTAAAGTGACAATTATATAGAAGGTGGAAATAAAAGTATTTAAAATACTGAAAAGTATCTAAGATACTTTTATGTATCTTAAGTAGAAATATTTATATCTTAAGATACTTACACTTAGAATAAAAAGTATCTAGATACTTAAGTATCTTTTAATAGTATCTAGATATTTTTGAAAAGTATATTTCCGAGCTCTGGTTCCAGTACCTAAGTACAGTAAGTGATGTATGTTTTTCGGTCGCTGTGTGTTCACCTGTAGCTTTGAGTTGGAGTTCGATCTGGAGCTACAGGCGCGGTGTGGATCTATCCGCGACTCACGTGCCCAGGTGCGCATTGGCGCCTCGGCCGAGTATTGACGCCGGGAGCGTCGGCTGCGCTCGGCCGGCGTCGGGGCGCTTCCCGCCAGTTCGCAGAGTGCTGGCGCGGTCCGCGGTCGCCAGATACGAACATGCCCCAGTGTCTTGGAACTAACAGCAAACACGGCCGACATTGGTAAGAGGCTTTCCTTCGCATGCACGCACCTCAACAAAAACACTCTTTCTCACATTTATATCTTTCTTTATCTATGTGTATCTATGTTCAAAACACTTTAAAAACTCTTTTCCGATACTTCCGATTGTGCGGAAAAAATAAACTCTCCAAAACAATTCACTTGCTTACCTATATTATTCATGTATGTTCTATATGTTGAGCACAATCAAATTTAAAAATTGTCTTCCAATTGTTTCGAAGTGCGAAATAATTTTTACTCAGTTTTCTCCATTTTTATGTATTATGTGTCTCTTTATATGTAAGCATAAAATGAAAGAGCTTTGTTCAAACTCCGATTGTTGCGAAAGTCAAAAACAATTGTCTTTCAGTAGGACAAACTATTTCAAAACTTGCATCAAAATCTACAAATAAGTTTATATTATAATTTCTTATAGTTTTATGTTTTCGAAAATTATATTCAGAGCACGTAACCGAAAAAATATTGGTTAACGGCTAGTACTTATAGAGAACGTTATAATAATACCGGTTTTTAAAAATAGGAACCAGTTAATATATCGGTTAAAAAAATTAATGAAAAAAATATAAAAATTACCATCTAAAAATATATATGAAATGAAAGAACGCAATTTAATTAACGAACATTCACAAAAATTCTCGTAATACCTACAGAAAAACGCAGGTCACTTTTAAATTGTAAACTTGCCCAATGCTGACAAAGAGACTACCTTCTTTTCTGATACTCCAATAAAATGTAAATTGTAAAAACTTTAATGACTCATATTCAAATACAATTGAATAACACAGTTATAAAAAAATATATTAAAACTTTTTCGCGCTAAATGATATTATAATAAAGGTTAATGTTCGCTAAGACCGGTTAATTTTTTTTTTGTTATCGGTTACCGGTATTTTCGGCCTTAAAAATATAGGTTAAAATTACGGTTAAAGTTCGCAATTTTCGTTCAAAATATCGCTTACCGATTTTTATTAACCGTTTTTTAACCGGTAACAAAGAAAAATTTATAGTCAAATATTTATATATTATATTCAGAGCTGGTACCTAAAATTAAAACCAAAATAAAATCGAAAAGAATTAACTGAAATAGAAACTTATCGAAATTTATAGTAGACACAGAACTAAAATCTAAATCGTTATAATTTATTAGTTATTATTTTACATCAATTTTTGAATTTTAGCAAAAATGAGAATATGAATGTGGGCTCCTTATTTTTTTCGACAAATTCTAAGAAATCCGAACTCATTTCAGTGAAACCATGTACGGAATTCTAGTTCTTCAAAGACAGAAACCGGATTCCGGATTTGAAACTGTGATCTCCACTTTGAGTATAAAATTCGAAAAACCTTCAATTTATAGAATTTATGCCAATATTTATGTAATTAAAACATAATATTTAAAGTAATATATGACATTATAACATATTGCTCATATTAAAAGTTTATCTTGTATGTAACAGGTATTTTGATGGTATCGAAGTCGTTAAAAAATACCGAGCTGATATTAAGCACCTATTAATAGAGTTCTAAAGCGCTACCACTTGAAAACGTTTTTTAATAACTAAATTACATCCATGAATTGTTTCAATTAACACTAGGTACATGTTTTTTGATTGTTTCATTTTAACATTCAATTAAGAATCGTTAAACAAAATGAATCAATTACATTTTGTACATAATAAAAGGAAAATAAAGAATGCAAATTAAATCGAAATTATTCTTTAATAGTTTACAAGTATAAATTATATAGTAAATAATAAAAATTAAACGTAGTGGAGAACAAAATTTAATTATGAAATTAAAATTACTATTTTCTTTAATAAAAATATAATAATTAGAATTGTAATAAACCAAGACATTAATATTGTCGACAATCTCTAAGAATCGCGAAATTACATTTCTGAAATAGAATCGCAAATGAAAAATATGTTGGGATAAAAGAAATGCCTTGATATATTTTATTGGATTTTTTTGGCCGGTGCGCAGTTATATGGATGAGGCTACCGTCCACTTTCTGTGTTTCCCTACATATTTCATCCCTGGATATGACCAAAATTTATTGAGCAATTATAGAAATAATAGCCGCGGGGATATATGGGTTAATGGGATCATGGAAAATAGTTCGCATCATATTTTATTTTTTGCGTATAATTATGAATAAACTGGACTGTAAATTTATGTTAATTTTGCTTTGTTTTAGTTTGTACTCATTTCGACAAACAATGTTCAACTTTATAAATACAAATATTTAATTACGAATAATTACTGATGAGAAAAAGATACAGTAGAATATAATAGCAACGTACAATTATATTTTAGTGTTATAGACTCAATTAATAAAATTTTACACCAAGAAAAATTATAGAAATGATGTTATAATTTAATAGTTTTATCTATAGATATGTACTTAAGTTTGCGAATTTTATATACTACCTACATTAGATTGGAGAATGTGGTATTAAACTGTTAAAGAAAATTATCAAATAATATATGTTCGTTAATGTTTGAACAATATAAAAAGATTATGATAAATAATAATTTGACACTTTTAGTTTGTTTGACAGTTTTTTTAAGTAAGATTATGTGTTATTATTTAATCGCATGAATAATTATGATATCTGTTAAAGGTAATTCAGAAGTAATATGAACGTTTACTAATAAGATAATAATTCCTTAGACTACTACATTAAATGTAGAAAAAATAGTAATTAGTAGAGTGCGCGCTCACTACATAGTTTATCAAACCTAATTCTGTTTAAAATACAACATTTGATTAGTTATATGTAAAAATTAAGATGTAGAATATAAAATATTGCCTTATTTCATAGTGATTTCTTAATTCCTAGATAGACTTAATTTAGGAATTTAACTATGAATATTAGTTTCTAAATTACCTACATTTTAACTATTATTGGTATTAGCTTGTCAGTGAAAGACGAGTATTAAAGTACTTTTCAAAAATATCAAATACTTTCCTTGAAAGCTAAGGAAGATAGGTATATAAATTATAAATTTTATTTCATGTACTTTTATGAGAAACATATAAACTTTGAATTAAAAATCAAATCCAATACATGAAAGATGGTACGTAATACGTATATTTTCTTTCCTATTAAAATTGTAATCAAAATATCATATTTCCGTATAAGATTTACCTTTATCATTGACATTTGAAATTCGCTTATATTTTACCTCTGTATTTATTGCATCTCGAATTGACTTGTAAAAGAAATGAGTATCAAGTTAATTCATTTACATTTACATAGTAAAGTTTCATGTCTGTTTTGTACAGCGAAGTGTATGAAACCCAAGCTGTTCTAGATTTAAATCATGGCAGTTTCTTGTTAATGAGGACGACAGTTCTGCAGGCAACACGGAAGATATAAAGCTAGATAAAAAATTTTTGAACGTTTGAGGCCATCCCTCACTCTCGCAGCTGGAAGCTTTAAAAATGATACTTGAGAGATAAATGCTGACTGGTGTTTTCATATCACGCAAAGATAACTTGCTTGATAAATTCACTTCCGACGAGGATTAAGAATTCGGTGCTGCAGGACAATTATCCAAGGATTATACAAAAAAATTCTGAGCCTACACACGGACTTAATTGCTTAAGGTTACAGTTTAAAATGATGAGTGAATTTCATTGTTCTCACGCGCTTTTTCTCTATTTACTTACATGAATATTTTGCGTTAGTTAAAAACTATAAAGCTACGTTTCCACCTTTTCACAAAGTCACAGTTTTAGTATTAGTCATAACCTTGAGATGTTTGATATATGTGAATGCGGTTGATCGTTTCCATCTCCTGTTTTAAACATAGTCGTAGTTTTTGTCGTTGCGCATAATCACAAAGTATGCAAACTTCATACTTTTGTCTCACACACACAAAGAAGTGAGTAAAATATTCTAAACGAATAGTGTTAAAGATTAAACAACGATTTTATTTTCAAATGATATGTTAAGGTCCAGTTTTTTCACTTCCGGTTAAAGTGCTGGTTATCTTAACCATCGAAAAATTGACGTAAGTTGTCAAATATATACGTTATTTATTATTTGGATGCCATATTTTTCTATTAACCGATGGTTAAGGTAACCGGCAATTTAACCATGGTTGGAATATCAACAGACAAAACAATATATTCTAAATTTTTAAACTACGTTACAATATATGAACATGAAAGGTGCAAAATAGTATAAAGAATTAATTTATCAATTAATAGTCAATTTTTTATTCACAGGACTTCTTTTATATAATTGATATACACTCTTGTCTTGTTTTATAATGTGCACCAAACCTGTTTCACATTACACAAAAGTGATCATCTCGTCTCTTGTGTGGATTTTACTCAGTTGATATGTGTTTAGTAAACAGTAAAATGAATTAAATATTTGTACTTTAATTGCAAATATAACAAAATGAGCGTATACTGAAATTAATTAATTTCAAACACTGGAAATGTTTTGTATGTAGCAATAAATAAACATTATACCGTATAAAATGTAACCTATTTTTAGTTGTGCACGTGAAGAACTGTGTTGTGTTATATTTGCATATGATCTGATAATAACTTTCATTATTATGATGGATTAATACAATTAAATGGAAGACTTTGTAATTATTTTCCTTTTTTATGATTAAATGTTCTTCACCACCGGCGAAGTGGCAAATATTCGGATTGCCATTAATATTAAATTTCCGTTCGTCAGTTCTTTTCTGGTAAATCTGATTGTATTCGGAGAACGCGAATTCATTTCGTGTTTGTCAGGGAATTCTGGGCATATGGAGAGAATCCAATACTTGCGCGCTTTAAATCTGACCGAATTCCCCGTTGATTCGGCACATTTCATTCTTGGAATACAGATCACACGCTATCTATCACTGAGCAGGCATTTCATCAAACATATGCAAATTAAAGAATCGATATCTGCCGCAGTTATTCTTTTCTGTTTATGATGTTCCCTTTTGGAGGATTTCTTTGGTAATGTGTTGTGGAATGTCGGTAATCCCAATCCGTAATCCCCGACTCCGTCACGTCCTCGTGCGTGACTTAATGCGAGCCAATAAGCGATAGAAGGAACGTGATTCGTGATGCGATCTGCAGCCTGGATCGTGACCCTAAGCTTCTATTTGTCTCCTGATTATTGCGGATCTTACAGGCCCTACGCATATTGTTGTTTGCCATACAGTCATTCATTACAGTTAGCTGTTTGCTACCAACACATTACTACACATGTCTGCTTGATAATTACTCGACTTATATATGATCGTTTATTGAAAAATATAGATAGGCAAGCCTGTATGTTTTTGCGTACCCCTGTTTTGGAATCAGATTCGACAGAGCCATCTCGTTCATAATTCCATCAACTACTTTACGGAATTAAAGAGATGACAGAAACGCCTGATATTAACCCAAATGCAACCAGACACACAGTTATGTAGGTGAAACGAATTTTCTCATAAGCTTACCTATCTATCAACGATATGATGCCATTACAGTTCGTGCTTAAAAAACATTCAATTGAGTGTGATTCTCTGTAAACTTTAAAGAACAACTGTTGCGCAATTTAGATATACATTTTTTATTTATTTAGCTCCAAGGCAGGGGAGATAATATGACATTTTCTATCAGTACGTATAAATATATCATTACAGCTTTTAGTGCATAAAATAACAAATCTATAAATGAATTAATTATTGTTGGTTTTGGAAATAAATTAGTGAGAAACGGTAACAATTCAAGTTATTTGCTCATGAGTAAGTTAATTAACATTGAAACAAGATGGAATCTTTTATTCTTTATTAGATTAATAAATATATCATTACAGCTTTTAGCGTATAAAATAACAAATCTATAAATGAATTGATTATTGTTGCTATTGGAAATAAATTAGTGAGAAACGGTAACAATTCAAGTTGTTTGCTTATGGTTAAATGAATTAACATTGAAATAAGATGGAATCTTTTATTGTTTATTAGATTAATGCTGTAGTAAAGTGAATTAGGCGGGAGTATTCCAGCAGGCTGTGAAGCGAGATAATGCAAGAGTTGAGCATCGGCCGGAAGGATACGCAGCTCTCCCGGAAGTGCTGTAACGATGTCTATTACGCGCTACTTCCGGAATGATATCCATTACTGATTTCCGTTCACTTTAAATTCGTTCGTGCATTTATCTCTTATTACGCACAACTTATTTTCTTTTTCCATTGTCCCTTCAAAGACTTGACGTGACACTTGAACAAGACTTCATTAAAATCTTTTCTATCTATCCGTACGCGAAAGGAAATGTTATCTTTTTCGTGTACGTAAATAATTGCTTTACATTCGCCGGGCGCAATAATTGTTTTGTGTAGAAGGATATTGTTCTGTAAATTTATTACCAAGAAAGCATCCTTCACTCTTGTTAGACAGAGACGCGTTTCCTTTTCTTCTCTTTGCGGTTTCACCAAAACATCGCGGAATGCGTCTCTCAATCTTTATTTTTCGTATAATTAAATTGTTCCTAATTAAACTTCTGGGGGAGATTTTTGTTAATAACTTTTCCAACTTTATTTTTTTCTTAACGGAAAAGAGTACAACATGAATCCATTACGTGTTTAGAATAATAATGTCCTTACTTTGTAAAACAAATAATCTTAAATTTAAAAATAATATAGTCATTAAAAATTCTATATACATGACGAAATTTTAATATTAAAATAAGTTTCATTATTAAACATTACATTGACAAGTTGTAATTTACTGAACTTTATTGGTGATCTAGTATATTTCTCATACTACATCATCAATAAAGTATATTGTTGAAAATCATAAATATATGACTATTTTCATTTACACAGATAGTAATAGTTCTAGAAAACAAATTGTCAGGAAATTTGTAAATGAAATATGTAATGGTATGTAGATGTGCTATAAACAGAAGAAGATTACATTGGCAACATTTTGTGTGCACATCCCCCATTAAACCGCATGAATATTTCGCACTGCGCGATTCTATGTAGCAGCTACAACTGCAGGAATTTGCTTTCTGGAACTTAATAAAAGTTTTCGTATTTCGTTTTGTGTTTGCTTTTATGACAAGTGCTGGACTGAAGTCACACAGCACACAGTCTTATTGGTATATATGAGATAACACGGAGACATAAATGTTTCCGAGTGGACTCATAAACTAAAAAGCCTTGACAAATATTTTTACCGGAGAAACAACATAACCAGCCTTTTTTCTCAAATGTGTCGCACTACAAAGAGATTACATAATGGAGACTATGAATCGCATGTAAATTCATTAAAAGAATTCTAATCTTCTTTATGTTCTAATTAACCCTCTAATAGAAATGTGATACAAAGTGTGGCAATATATAGCCTCGTAAAATATAATAAATTGCTAGTTGCTAACTACATTTTTGTTCAGAGTTCTCGTATAGTTTTAGTTGGAAACATTAAGTTAAAAACTAAACTTTTAGTTAAGTTAGCATTTCAGTAATACAGTTCCCCTTGGAAATCTATGTTCCCCCCATGTTACGTGTTATATAACCGCTGCATGTTTTTTCTTATATGTATCACTTCATAAAAATATGATGAGCAAAAAATATTGGAGTTTTTATGGGGAATTTTTAGGATAAAAAAAACTAAATTTGTATCGAAATAAGCGTCTGCAGAAGCCGCAGGCTTCAGCCTTGAATATTTTAGCAAGATTTACTTCCAGCAGCTCAAACTTAAAGGTTTCCTCGGCGCTGTTTATAACGCTTGTATACTTTGCGGAAATAATAAAGTTTGCATGTTTTATTTTTACAGAAGTCGCTTCTATCTTGAATTAATAATAACATCAATTTATCATTGATTTATCGTACGATGCACGATATGTGACTAACTGCTTTCATGGATTATGACCAGTTCAAGGGTGGGATTCTATAACTTTTGTTGCTATGATTTGGACTTGTATCAATTAAAAATATCAACTACAAAGTATACTTGCTATTCTGTAACAGTATTGGTTATTTATGGTTGACATGTACTTATATATACTCGTACATATATAAAGAACACTCTCTACATTGTTGTGGGAATGTCTTAAATTCATTGCAAATTTGAATTTCCGTCATGGTGACATTTGACGTTTGTAATTGATATAATAACAAGTATAATTGTTTTAGGACTAGGCATTAACAACCAGATTCACAAAACAGAATTAGCTTTTAAACCGGTTTAAATATGCAGAATTTAGCTTGAATTCGATATATTTAAACCAGCTTAAGAGCTAAGCCTGTTTTTTGAATCTATCTGGTATAAAATAAATAATTACGGTTAGTTACCAATCACTATTTTTAAGTAACAAGAGAAGATACGGATCACATTCTAGATATTAATTTAAAAGAAATTCAATAAAACGTAAAATAATTTATTACATATATTTCTTTCATAATTCTGTGTTATATTCTAACTTCCCTAACTATATCAGGTATACAAGATGAGAACTTGGGAACAACTACCGACATCTGATAATTTTAAATTTGATTCCATATGCATTAGTTCAATACGTTATTGAGGAATAGTTATTAAAGCTGGGCGAGTGTGTGAAATTAACTTTGTGTGAAACAATGCACATAATAGGACTTTGTTCTCGGGAGAACCGACTCGGTTCTTAGGGGTGTTTTATACTGCAGCTGCGAAAGGTTTAGCGTGCGACGCAGCCGTAAATGTGGAAATTAACATTTAATTTTACATATTTCATCGTGGAAGTTACTAGCCTATTGATTTTCTAAATAGGAATTTCTATCACCTGCCGAACTCAATTTTGCGATATGGAATATTCGCTTTGGTAAACAAAGCACTGTTTGTGTTTACAAGTTCACTATTTTGCTATTAATCTTTTAATTCTGCTGGTTCATTATGAAATTATGATACATATAGTAATTGCTGAATTATGCAATGATAATTATAATTGTAGGTATCATAAATTTATGATGTACTTAGTACAAATTTATAATTCACACCGTATTTAATCTAAACAAAGTTACCTTCTACAAAATATTGACTGGAACTGTTTGAAGTAGAATATTTACACAAATTGGGTAATAGGAAGTTTGTTTGAAGTATACTAAATTCATTAAAAATGTAGAACAACTGTTGCTTAACGAAAATGTACTAAATATTTGTGTAAGGTAAATTAAAATACTGGGTTCAATATAGTTCGAGTATTTCTATATCAAGTTTATGTTTTCCAATAATAGAATTTGATGCTGGATACTGCGTTGGAATTTATTTATCTTGAAACAATAGTCGATTTATTTCTTTCTTCTTGGGCTTTTATGTCCGGACCGTAATTCTTTCACACTTGTTGAAAAATAAAAAGAACTTGGTCTTATGTGGCTGGAATAAATATGTTGAAATATAGATGATTGGAAGTAGATTGTACGGCGTATTTAGGAGAAGAAAATGGTTGGTGCGACACTTAGTTGGCAAAGCGAAGGTAGAGCCCAGGGCGGTGTGTCTGTCGCTTTACAGGATAAGTGGAGCTAAGCGATACACTCAAAGCCACCTTATATCGCCCGGATCAACTCAACTGAAACAACGCCCACGAACTATTTCTCTATATACTCCTACAGATATTGCTTCCGCTGTTTATCTTTTTCAACCTTTGTAATTAAGTTTGTTCACAGTTAACTTTATTAATCCGCCGATAACATCAATCTATAAGTCAATTGTTAAAACATAAATACCCAATGGATTTGCAGAAACAGATTTACTCGTTGTTTCATTATTTCTATCATTATGAATATCCTAGATGAGCAGTCGCTAGAATAGGTATTTGTGTAATAAGTACATAATGTAGGTCTTTATTGGCGAGTCCTACAGTTTATGGCAGAGTGAGCGAAGCGAACGAAATAAATAAATGGGGCGGGTCAATAAAGCCTAATTATGTACGAATTGCATACAAAACTTCATGTATGACTGCGAAAATTGGTTTCTCTTAGAAAAAAGTAAAATGTTCATGATTTTGGAAGTATGAATTAAGTGTGCTTTTCTGTTGTTTGAATACAAATTTGTTTGGTCCGGTGTCAATGTCAAAATTTTATTTGAAGCAAGATGCAAGCGTGTCATTTTCAGAGTTCTAATAAAATAATAAAAATTCACTATTTCCTCAAGCAAGCATATATACGAAGAGACATACAATGCGAATCGGAAATGGTGTTCTAGTAAGAATGATGAAAGAACTTCTGAAAATTACTTTATTTTACTAGTACTATAAAGAGGTACTTTATGGCCGCAAAACTATGATATAAATCAAACTTTAACGTGCAGTCGTACATAAAATATATTATTCAAATAATTAAGCCGGAATTTCAGAGGAAGTTGTTACCCTCATTGTATAATAAAAACGGATTATATTTTCTATTTGCCAAAAACAATATTTACCTTAGCGGCAGGTCGCGAGATGAAACCGTAATTTTTTTGTAGATATCACTTATCAGGTAGTTGAGAATGGGTTTATCTGTATTCCGGGCATCTATTTTTATTTGTAATTCGTAAAGTTGTACTTGTTGAGCGTGGGATTTGATCCCACAAACATTGCGAACGAAACGATCGCATTAGGCTGTACAGGAAGGTGAGATGACACGTAGTCGTTGCCAAGGCAACCAGCTGAGGTAGGACAAGCTACATGAAGCGCTGGTTACTGTTTCAAAGCTCCAGTAACTCGAGTATCTCACGTTAGTCAAAGTAACTGTCACCATAGCGGAGCACGAGTATTATGGTATTTTAATGTTGCAAACTTTGTATGACGTCGGCTCATATTCGTGTAATCGAAACTAGGCAGTATAAACTCATTTTGTTTTCTATTCTTTGTAATTTATTCCATTTAACAATATTTAAATGTCTCTGTGCTGAATATTCATGGGGAAATTCAGAATTCGGAATGAATTAGACGAGATTTGTTATTGTAATAAGACAATAATAAATAGTCTTATTATTTTGGTATACTGTTCCTTATACAGAAGCAACAAATTATGCAATAATTTTAAAATGTTTTCTAACAGAGGAAACACCAGACCTTGTATCTGAATTTAGAACAGAATCCGTTAACTGTAAAAATCGAAAAATACATTGAACTGCAACTATAATTTACGTAGTTATCTATCGTGGTGAAAACTTAGTTGAGATAAGATATAGGCAGACGTATATGAAAGGCATTATTACATCTCTGTTCTTTATTATGCAAGATGTAATATATTACAGAAATATTTCCTAGCAAAGTCAAAACTTAGTTGAGTTGTGTATGACTTCTGAAAAACTTGAAGAAGAATTTCCAAAGTAATGAGAATTAAAAGATGAGAAAAATTTATATGAATTGAAAGAAGTTGGTATAAGATGAAAGTAAGTTAAAGTTACAAAATTTGTTGGCACTTAAGATAAATGGAAAAAGTGTAATTCACAAACTTTGCAAACTTTAAAAATCTGAATTTCATATTTTAACATTTATTTTAAAGAAAAATTCTGCGTAATTATAAGTTAAACATCATTTATCAATATTCTGCGAAAATAATAGAAATTAATGAAAAGATTGAAAGGTGTAAGTGGGAAAATGTAGTTTAATCCTGGCCTGGCGATAAATCATCAAAAGCTTATAGAAGTTTCCGCTGCTTTCAATTTAGATGTCGCGATGCTCCATTTTTCTTCCCTCGGCTCCTTTGTTTTTATAGTGAACAAAAGCACTAGCAGTAGCCGCTCACCCAAAAACCGGCACTTTCCTCTCCCTAATTAGTTAACAAGACAAAAAACATTATGATATTGTGTGTTCCTCTTAGACTAGTCTTTGGGTATATGTATTCCATTTGCATGTGAATACCTTGTTCTGGTTTAGTCATTGATTTAGCAGCGAACAAAGCGTTTGAGCAAAGGCACGGCACTTGCAAAAATACTTCCCTTTCTATTATACTCGCTCTAATGATGGAATTAACCTCAATATGAATAGAACACAGCTGCGTTATATTTCTTTATAGCTTATACCGCGCTTTCAATCATTGTGAGAACGCACATTTCTACTACTGATACAGCATATTAAATATAGATATTGATTTTTAATTGAACACATATGCAATTTTAATGTATACACATTATTTTCATCGTAATGGAACAAATTTTTTATTAATTCTTAACAAAGTGAATTATTAAAAAATAAAAATAATATATTTTTGTAGAAAGCAAGATTTATCATGGAACAGGTGAAGTTCACTTTCAATATTACCTTTGGGCAAAATATTTTTTTACGTTTGCCAATTCTGCTGAAATATCATAATATCAATAAATACTATCAAATATCAACATCGCTAAATAAACGAGCACAAATGTTTATTTACAATTTTTTATTTGTATTTGGTATTTAAATGTAATGAAATAAAAAAGGATCAAAATATACATATTTGAAACGATAACTGAAAGTCGAATAAATATAGTAACTAAAACCATATTCACTAAATTTAAAACTATAATTTTATTTAAAAATTATATAAAATGTCTAAGATAGGAAACAAGAATGTTTTTTTTTTGTTCACAAAATAAAATGAAATGAAACTCGTCCTTTAATATAGTACATATTTTAAAAGGTTGAAACAGATAGCTGCCTTGAAAAGTTTTAGTTGAATCAGCGTTAACTTTTATCATCTATCGTTATTTCTATTTCGTTGTAAAATAGTGTACTCCATTTACTAAAATTTTACAGCGTTATTCGGGATAAAAAACCAAACTTTGTGGTGATTTTGAATATGATGTTTTAGGTATTAGTTATTGTTATTGGTTCAATACTAATTAAATTTACTTTTACAGTAAATTTGTAGCGTAATTAACAATTATACATTTGACAGTTACATTGATAGTAATGTTTGTTATTGTGAATCATTATTGCTATTAACTTCACATAATTATAAAGTATCATTAAACGGAGTATAGCATATAAATATTTAATGTAATATTAAGTTGTTTTTAATTATATTTTTGAAACGTTGAACGTTACAATTCCTAATTCTGGAATTTCAAAATTCTCGAAAAAAGTAGAAACATAAAATATCGTTGCTTTACAGATAATTTAACACATTAACTAGTATGTATATAAATGTGATTAAATAATTTATTTTATTCAGCATATGAATACTTCCTAGTTTTTATTGTTTTCTCGAAACACGTATGTAATTTTAGTTTTCAGATTAAAATTTGATACTTTATTGGTATAAAATTCACATATAAAATCGGCTTGTACTGGGAGAGAAATTATGTAACGTGGTTTACATTTTCAAAAGTACATTTTGCATTTCAAAACGATTATTTATGTACGTCATAATTGCACTACTTTAATTAACATACATAAAGCTAATTAAAGTTGTTGTTATGTAAATTACTTGTAAAATGAAAATTAACTATGTACTGGACAGAGTTCAGTTTTCCAAATTTTTGTATAATTTCAACAAAAATATTCATTTATTCTGAATAAATTAAACATTGATCTTAAAAGCAATAATAAATTATATATAACAAATAAATATTTCTCTCAATATCCAATTTCTAATATTTACATTATACAAAGATCGCAAAATAAAAATAGTTGCAACAATTATGATCTTATCTGACGTAGAATTTAATTTTGAAAAACTTTGTACTCTTGCAGTTTTGCTCTAAATCAGGAGAGAGAGTATCCGCAATTTTTTGAAATCTCATGTTAAAGTCCTATGTTCCGCATTTCGTTGCACACACTGTATATATATATATATATATATATATATATATATATATATATATATATATATATCCTGGCGAGTAAGTCTTAAAATAATTGATGAGAGGTAGGAGAGTTTTTGTGAAAGCGCGTTCGTGAAGACATGACATTTACAAACAACGGTGCTTGTCGCATCGCAATCAGAGAATCTAGCGCTCACTTAACAAAGTTCCGGACTTTCCTAGAGACTGTTGGTCCTGAAAAAACAACACGGAGGGCCTCTAATTCACCTCCGAGTTTCCCCGGCTCCATTGTTCAGGCTATCGCCGTTCCCATCACAGGTTTACGGTTTTTGCTGTTATATTTATTGCGTTTTTATTTCATGTTTTATAAACGCGAGAATTACTTCACGACCTAAATTTTGTTTTTCCACTGTAAATGGCGACAACGATATTTATTTTCATGTCTTTTTTTGCTAACTAGAAATATTTTACGATACTGTAAAAATTTTACTAATACTTGAAGAAATATTAGCGCAATAACGGTTTTATTATTTTAACTTATTGTCTGAACATAAATATGTCGCTGAATTGGGTGAAATTTTCCAGAGTACCTTCTGTACATGGTTATTTCATTAGGCGTAAAAGGCCTACAATGGACGTTTACTACTTTACATCTTAACATAATTTTCCTTTAATGTTTTGGTTGTACGCCGACGGGTTAAGTACAGAAATAATAATAAATCTTGCAAGGAAATGGCTCTTTTAACTATGTTTAATTATTGTGGAATTACTATTTTTTACCTCCCTCTTACTGTAGGTACAATAACAGAAGGAGGAAGTGTGTGATGTCCTTCTAACATCAGATATATACCGTGTGTCCCAAAAAGGTGTTATAGGCATTCAGTTTTTTTTAATAAATAAAAACTGTCCGGCTAATAACTAAATCACTATATTACCCAGGACAATACTTAATACCTATATTCCTACATGTTATCTAATACAGATTACTTCATTTTAATAGCACAATTCAACGAGATTTACTAAAAAGAATTGAACCGAAAATACGATTCTGTAGGCCATTATTCTAACCCCATGACCACGAATTGACAAAAATGTTACTTTGCCCATTAGCAATAAAAACGTCGCACAAAATAAGTGATTCTTTTATGCAAATTTCATTAAATTATGCTATTAAAATGAAGTGATCTGTATTAAATAAGATGTAGAAATACATGTAGTATTGACCTGTACAATATGGTGCCTTAATAGTTAGCCGGAGAGTTTTTATTTACAAAAAACTGTTTTCCCATGTTTTTGACAACACTTCTCTGGTACACACGGTATACTACAGGAAAACTACAGAGTGTTAATAACGGTTTTGGGTTCGCGTACCAGATTTCAAAACTACAAAGAGAAAAAAGGAGGTGACATGAGATGTTTGCTAAGGTGTTAATTAGATACAAATGCAATCGCATTTTCGTGACGTTATCCTGAATCGTGTCCAGTGTCACAAAGTGGAATAGAATCCTTTAAGGAAGTCGGGAAATGTCCAGAGCATGTACAGGAGACTGCATGCAGCTCTCTCGCCTTTACGTCTCGCGTTTTTCTCTTTTGCTACCCGAGAGCAAACTGTTGCCTACAATGCATTTGTATAAGTTTCCCACAAATGGCGTCGCTTAAACTTTTATCCAACGATATATAGAAATCTTTCTTGCCGCGGGCAAATGGAAAGGAGAAATGTTTTTCTTATTAGATCAGCTATACGAAAAGTTATCAAACTACATAAATGCAACTTGATTTATTACAACATTTTAAAAATTCTATTTTTAAAATTTTGTTTGTGTGTGCTACGTTTTTTCACAATTAGTATATATGAAATTTTCATGTTTGGTGTTTGGCTTATGTGTCATATTTGGGGGATATAAGCTTTATATGTCTGCCGTTTTAATGTAAAACGTCAGCAAGTATGACATAATAAAAATTAAGCTTAATAATTCCACATATTGTCGGAGTTGACAGCTGCATTTTGCAAAATTGTGGAGATAGCTTAAGTTCAATTCTACCACTAGTTTTTATTTCAAATAATAGCAAAATAAGTCATATTCATAGTATCGCGATTATTATAATTGGCAAAGCGTTTATGGCATTGAATAATGTCGATATATTAATAATACTATTTAATTACATTATGTATTTAAATACATTATTCTAAAAATGTACTACTATTTCTTTCGCGTGCAGTTGAATTAACACAAATAATATTTGTTTCGTCGATCGAAACAACAGTATTAAAATAAAAATTGTGTTTACAAACGCGATATATCCGAAAAATTCTCATTTTTGTGTCTAAAATTTTTATTTTGGGAAATAGTGGAATTTGGCAGATGTTTGTAAATTTGGTATAAGGGTGGATAGTTCTTTAAGAAATAATATAAACAAAATTTTGTAAAATTTGAAAATTTTCGAGCTAGAAATTCGATATTTTTAAATATTTTCGAGTTTACGCAAAAATACAGTATCAGCGGCTTTAGGAATTACTTTCCCTGTTGTTACTACATACATAAATAATTTTTTACGTAATATTCATAACAGGAATATCCGATTCGTTATTAGTTTGTGCATTTGTATTTTCACAATATTATTTCGGCAAATAGTTTTTGTTCTTGACAATTCTGCCCCAAATCAAACCATTCTGAATAATGCGTGTATACAGGGTGTTCATTTTAAATGGGCCACCATTGCTATCTCGAGAACTGTAAGAGCTACGAGGTCGGTTAAATTAGCAAACAATTTCAATTTTACAACACTATTAACATGAGATAAACAAAATTTTTATTAAACCAGTGGTTCTCAAAATACGGGTCCCACCTTTTTTATTTTAAATGTGAACATATATTTTTTATTTGCTTATTCAATAGAGAATTTTATTCTGAATTCAATGATATGATATTATCATACCCTAACAACGATTTTTTTGAGAAAAATGCATCTGAAGTTTTATATTAATTTGAATAAAATATGACAATAATAAGAGTGCCATGACGGAAAAAACCGAATAAAAGTCATTTTTTAATCTGCAATTAGAGTGCCTTGATAGAAAGAACATACTTTTATTCACTTCTTTCTGTCAAGGCACTCTAATTGCAGGTTAAAAATGACTTGTCTTCCGTTTTTTCCGTCATGGCACTCTTGTTATTGTCATATTTTAATCAAATTAATATAAAACTTCAGATGCATTTTTCTCAAAAAAATCGTTATGTTAGGATATTATAATATTGTATCATTGAATTCAGAATAAAATTCTCTATTGAATAAGCAAATAAAAAATATAGGTTCACATTTAAAATAAAAAAGTTGGGACCAGTATTTTGAGAATTACTGGTTTTAAAACAAATTTGTTTATCTCATGTTAATAGTGTTGTAAAATAGAAATTGTTTGCTAATTTAACCGACCTAGTAGCTCTTATAGTTCTCGAGATAGCAATGGTGGCCCATTTAAAATGAACACCCTGTATATGAAACGCCTTTGCTCTCTAGATTTATTTATTATTATTTCTGAAATACAAAAACGTTGCCAGTGTAAGGGAGGCGATCGCCCCGTCGCCCTTCCCTTAAATACGCCACTGGATTCATCCTTCAAAATGAGTTGAGAATGCATGATGTATGTATAACAATATTTTATTCAAAATGCCTTTCTTGATATATATTGTAAATATATGATTATATTTTAAATTATGCATAATCCAATAAAGTAAATACAAACTCGTTAAAAATACATTTATACGGAATAAGTATCTACCTTAAATAATTTAAATGGAACTGTAGATATGACTATGTTATGAGTAAGATGCAGTATAGATAAACATAATTCTGCATTGAGTTCCAGTGTTTGTAGTACAAGTTGAATTGCAGTGACCGCCTGTTGAGTGAAATAAAATTGAATTTGAGCGCCTCAAAGCGATAGGTTTGCGTAGGGAGCAAGTGTGATCTGCAAATATGTACAAGGCGGAATGCATCAGTTTCACAGCCAATCTTCAATTTCATAAAATGGGATCTTGCATATTTGCTTTGTAAACAACAAAAATTAACTAGAATTTCAATTTACATTTAATTACATTGATTAAAGTGGTTCTATTACTGAATATTTCTCACATATATATGAATATTGTAAATAAATTTCATATTTTTAATTTAATTTACAAAATCATCATTATCCCCATCTGGTCTTATGGTATTCAATAATGGGGTTGTGCCAAAATTTCTAATATTAACATTATACAAAGATCGCAAAACAAAATCCTAAGAATGATAGCACAAGCCCCATGGTATGTTCGTAACCATACGCTACATAAGGACCTCAAAATTAAATATGTGAAAGATTAGATTGAAGAATTTGTCATTAAACACCAGAAAAAAATAGACAACCATTGTAATGAACTGAATAATGAAGAAGACTTAAGACGCTTAGAACGAAGCAATTGGGTTTAGTATTTTAATAAAATTTATAGTAATTTAAAAAGAGAAACACTAATAGGTATTTATCTCTTATATGTAATATAATTTTAAATATAAAATATATAAATCTGCTTAAAAATAGTTCACGAGTCCCTATTTTAAAAACTATGTTCTAGTACATTGTAAATATCGTCTTTTATATTAAAGCACAGAGTAAGCACAAGTGTCTAACGAAGTGTCTATTCTGTGATTACATTACATGAGTATTGAATATATACATTATTTAACATTTTGATCAAAACATGTTCGTAGTTTTAATTATATTCAATACATTTTCTAGCTCGATTATGTATAATGTCTATCAAAATCATAATTTATAAGACTTTTATATAATATCGATTATGTCAATCATCATAGAATATATTGAGTAAAGGTTGTATAAAAAACCTAGTCTTTTGAACGCTTACGTAAAGAGCAAAATAAATTTAAAAGAAACTATAATGTTTTTTTTTAATACAGTGTCAATCATAAATGAATGTTCAATATTAATTCTGTTAATCTGTTTATTATATAATCGCTTTAGGGCATCAGCTTTATTCTGTATTTTATTATGTTAAAATTATAATCAAAAACGGATATTGAATATCATGAATAAACCATTGTATTTTAATTGTGTAGTTATTATACAAAGTGACTGTCTAAATAGACATACAATATGACTATCTATCTATGGTCTGCTGAGCAAAAATTATTGTTTGCTAATTTTGAATAAATTGTAGTAATAAGTACGAACACAATGTGCAATATTATTATTTGAAAAAATATTATAAATATATATTTTTTTAAATTGTAATCTAATATACATCACAGTGATTTCCTTACGAATATTATTTATTTGCGTGCTACATCTGTAACATAGTGACGCATTTTTGGTGTATTTGCACGGACAAAACAGAAAGAAAACTTGGTCCGCATTTACAGTAATGAGATTATTCATTCCCCTACTAATTTATTTACAAAAAAGAATTCAACAGATGGTACAAAAGCAAAGGTTCCTGGGGAAAGGAAAATAAATATTTTACGACATAATATTGACTTGGAAATTCGTAAATGTTTTATCATTTTTAAAAATATTTGAGGCGAATGTTGCTGACGCAAACTGTTTACCTCCATGATTTATTTAACGCGGGTAAAAATGTTGTTATGATCAGATTAATCGGATGATAGATGTGGGGCATTAGGCTTGCACTTACACAAGAAAGGCTGAATGTAGCAGGAATTATGAATGTCATTTGTCAAGCCGGAATCCTGCAAATAGACAGCAGGTGTTGTGACAAAGCAAGTATTGCCTATATTAATTACAGCAGGATTTCACAACAACAAAAATTATACTTCTTAAATATTCATTAGAATTGAACAGTTTTAAGTGCAACGTAAATAAATTACATATTCCTAGCTAATTCAATATTCTACCGTATATCTAGCACATCCATTTAAATTAATAAATTTTAAATTTAATCTTTTTTTAAATTTATACTAAAATGACTGAAAATGTATAGTCGCAAATATGTAGTTACTAAATTAAATTGAAATACAAATACATTGTAACATCATATATTTTTTACCATACTAAACATTACATGAATGTGATGTGAATGTTTTGAATGTTTTTCATATTCTACAGTTCAAATTTATTTTAATACAAAACAGAGTTAAAAAGAATTTTAAATGAGAGTAGTAATATAAATGAAAAAGTTAAAAATGTATTCAAATATTCTAAACATTAATTACATTATTAATACAATAGCTTTATATAGCTTTATATAATTCAGTCTATTTTCAAAATATCTCTAAAAATTTTTAACAATTGATACTAAATATTGTTTAAACATTTCCTTTTATTGATAAATATATTTCTGTTGATTATAATATTACTTTTTTTGATTTATAAGTGGGTAGAATATCCAACCCAAATTCAAAATCTCGCTGACTGTTGTATTTGATAAAAATAATTGCAGTTCGATTTAGAGTAGATCTTGTCGAATATAAAAAATACTTATAGAAAAAGTTTGAACGTCACTGCTTTAAGGTTACAGTAAATGTTGGTCACTTAAATGTATTGTTTGGCTTTAAGGATTTTCAGTAAGTACTCCTCGATGATATCTGTAACACAAATGAAATATTTTATTTCAGTTATATGAATATATATTATCTTTCGTCGTAAAAACGTAATGACTGCTTTATAAATAAAAATATATCAGTTATAGATCATGCTCTATAGCTAGCGCTTATAATTTAAGCTGCGGGAAATAAATTACACTCTACATATGTTGTATGACATGCAAAGCATTGGCATTTCTGTCAATACTTATACCTACTATATTTGCTTTAAATGGAAAAGTAATGATACGTATATTCAAATTGACTTTTTCCTGTCCCAATAATAATACAAAAAACACTTCACAAGATTAATAGTATACTTTAGACAATGTAAAGTAGCTATCAGATAATAAGTTTTTAAAGAAAACACGATAAAAGTTTATAAACTGCAAAAAATCAAGTTAGAAATGTTTCTCTGACGCTGAACGTCGTATCGACTTAGTGCTAGCCCGTGTTATTTATAAAACAGATGCTGAAATTGAAAATCATTATCTACCAAGACTATATCTTTATTAACTTTTCACACCCCATATAAATAAATGGATCAATAGCATTTCAATGCATTTGTGAATTATTCAATAAACATGATCATTTATATATGTCTTATTTAAAATGGTTTATGTATAAGTTGACAAAACTTACTTGGAGAAAAAGAAAAGTAGAGTTAATGTTTTATTGAAACTTTGAAAAACGATTACATTTTACATATGGAAATATTACTCAGGAGCAATTACACCTTTTTTTGAGTAATTTAAAATAAATATTAGATTTTATACACTTCACACGGAAAGTTAACATCAAAAACTTGCAATTCTTAACTAGATTTGCATCTGAAAAGAGTAACAATTTTACAGTGCTTGAATAGTACAACATTTCAAGAAGAAATAGGGCCTTGTGAATCCAAGGAACTAATGACTAATGAATTTTAGTACTGCAAACGCATTGATTTATTATTTCTTAAAAATACACAGCTTGAAAATTGTAATACTTAAAATTTAACACCTTTCCAAGCAAAGAATCCTACTAACAGTTTAATGAGAATTTTTATTGGAATATATATTTTTAAAAATTAAATTTGTTCTTTTATATTATTTCCTAAATGAGTATATATAGCCACCTTTAGTGCACTTTCAACAGTTACTAACAATATAGTAAAAATATGTTATTAATGTCGAAGTTTGTGATAAAGTATATAGATACACATGATATACACTAGTTGTGTATATATTCAATTTATTAATAATAGCATCAGAAAGGTTGTGCGTAGGTCGTTTGTTTTTCTGAACTACAAAGGGTTAAGCTTTATATAAGGTATACAAAGTACTAAAAATAATTATGTATGTGGAAGAGAAACTCAAAACTTAATTAAAATTCATTTCTGCTATTACCTCCAATAAATGTTCATATTTGATAAAAAAATGGAATAAAGGATTTTCAATAATGTTCATATGTATGTTAATTATGTGATATTTGATAATGATCTTTTTTTCTTTTATTTCATATTTTATAAAACAAAGCGAGTAGTTCGTTACGGATTTCGAAAATTGGCATCATTATTGAAATATTTTTATTTACCAACATAAATTGAATGAAGAAATGTTTTCCATCGCAGTGAAAACCTGGTTTCTAAAATCATGAAAAACCGTTTTTCCAGAGTACACACGGTGTGAAGGTAACCTAACACCTGTGAAAAAATACCTGATTTATGCATTAGAATAAAAATATTAACATTTTCTGACAGTTGTAGACAAATAGTATTTTTATATGAAATAAAAAAGAATAAATATTATTTTATATTAAATGCGAGAACTATATTATTTAAAAATATGAAATTTATTTAACATTATATTAAAATTTAGAGGTAAATTTAAATTTATTATTAATTATTACCTACCATCTCAAATATATAAATATTAAATGAAGCATGTTTGGCTAACCGGAAAAAGTTTTAAATTTAACAATTTATCTCTCGTAATGTTAATAACAATTAAAGCAAATTGTATAAAGTTTTAATTCAAAATAGTAATTGGAGCAATCAATGGTGTTTTTTGTGGGTAGAGCTTTAAATTTTTGTAGGTGGTGTTTTATTTTTGAAAGCAGTGTGGTGTAACCGTGTAATTAGAGTCGGGGTGAATAATGTCCATCCGTCGGGTCTCCTGTTGCGCCGGGACGCAGGTCAGGCTAGAGGTCACAGGTCACAGGTCAATCTCGCCATCGACCCGCGCACACAATGAGGAAATATTACACCACTGCTTTACATTTTTATGCACCTCATAAAAATAATAATGAAATAAGGGCTACTGCACATTTCACTACACTATATTATTACTTAAATTATATTATAATGCACTCTTCTTAATTAGATCATTAACAACTTGCTAATCTTATTATATTAAATCTTTATTATATTTGGCGAGTTGTGTACTTTTAAAATGCTGGGTTTTTGTTGACTAATGAATATCTAAAGTCATCTGTCTCAATTTATCAGCTAGTTAGCTAGATATTCTGTACGCGAATAAGCTTTTCGAATTTCATATTCTGCTTTGTGCAAGTGATTTGAAACCAAGGTTGCCAGATCAGGTTAAAATTTGTTCGTCAAAAATTATCAGTTAAATCACAGCATAAATAATATAAAAAGATGTATTAGATTACATTACCGTATTTTTTAAATCGATTCTTTATTCATTGTTTACGAGAAAATAGATATTAAAAAATTGGAGAAGAGATATTGTAACGTCAGCGTTAGAATCGTGAAAGAAGACAAATAGAGTGGGAGCGACAGTCAACCTGTCTTCTTCCACGATCTTACCATGCTGACGTCACGTATCCCTTCTTCAAAATATTTAATTGCTAAAATACATTATTGCAAATTAATGTTAAGTTTTTATTACTGTACTAAGAAGCTTTACTGTTTTTTTTTATAAATTTTAAGACTTATGTACTGATATTCGATTATGATCACATTTAGATGTTTAAATATAAATAATATGGTTATACCCACGGTATTTTCTGTACCAGTTTACTTTTTCTCTAAATTATTCCCTCACTATAAATTGAACAAAGAGCAAAAATACTTACTTAAAATTTGTATTGATAAACGAATATATTTCAGCGTTCTAAAAGAGAAGATATAAATTTCGCATGTGTATAACCTATGATGACTTTGCAAAATTGTACATATACTCATTTAATTTATATGATAATGTACTCTTTATAATTAAACAATTCAGTAGGTGCTTCTCTTATTATACGAATCTTTATTAAATTATGTTCCCTTGGATAATTCGGGTGATAGCGATAAATAGAAATTATGCGTAATTGCCTTTAGCTAAGTTCTGTTGGAATAATATACATAATCGCTGAACTAATCAAATTCACATAACACATAACGAACAAAGTTCGGACTTAGGAATTGGTAAACATTAATACCAATAGTACTATTAATTTCATAACTTATGAGATCGGTACATACATGTGTACGAAACAAAAAATTGGAAATTGTGCCATTGGAAGAAGAAGAAACAAATGTATTCAGCATCTGAATAATCTTATAAAAGAATTTGACGATTATATTTCAGAATATTTGTCCAAATATATGGAAATGGATACGAGATCCATTCAGATATAAAATGGAAGATTTTTCGCACGAATTCACAAATTTTTACTGAACTACGGAAGAAACTCATAGATGTACGAAATGATAGCTATATATAAAATATTTATCAAAATAAAGGAGAATCTCTACTGTGGTTTCGTATAAATAAAAGAAAAGCCGATATTAGGTAAAAAGGTTTTGAATGTGCTTCTATTTTTTTTTATCATCTTATACTTTCAAGAAGCTGACAAAAATGTTTCCTGAAACTGACTTGAGTGAATGCTTTTGCAAAAACACACCACTTATAAGTTTAGAAAATTGAATAATAGAAATATAGTCAAGCATGGTAATAGTTAATTACGTGGCCAGCGGTGTAAGTTAATCTTTACAGGGTGAGCTGGAAATTTGTGAGGCGAGCGATGAAGAAGCTACCAAGAAGCCTGTAAAGTAACAATTATAGAGAAGGTGGAAATAAAGATGTTTTACATTTTTAATGAATTTTTTGGTATCTATTAAAATGGTTCTTTCAATAATTTATTGGTATATTTTAAAATAGAACTAATTTGTATTATTAATTATTTGACGTTTGTTCTTTATTTATAATATTTGACAGAAACTTCTGATATTAACCCAAATGCAACCAGACACACAGCCTGTAAAGTGACAATTATATAGAAGGTGGAAATAAATATATTTATGTATGATTTATATAAAGTCTTGTTTGTTGGCTGAAAGTAATGAGCAGAAAGTTAGAAAAGCAACAGCTTCGAACTGCGCTAGGTAAAGTGTGCAATACCTTTGTTATTTCAAGCTGTATGGTTTGTTATTTTAAGGTAATTGGAGTTGTGCTTCAATATGTTTTGCTAATGCATTCGTCTACAGCTTGTTCATTTCCCTACATCTTCTACAAAGCCTAGTGTTGTTCTGTAATTGAATTTAGATCTCAAGACAACAAACAGAACAAGAACATTGTGAAAAACATAAAATGAATTTCATTCTTTATAACACTTGTTTCTAACTTTAAAACAATTTGTATTAAAACTTGAAAATTGTTTAAGTTGTACATTAAACAATGTCAAACTACTAAGCTCACAGTATGCATAATGAAAATTTATAGAAGACAATTTAAAGTTTTACAGATTAAAGAGTATTAGAATACATATATGTAAAACATTCATACTATTATATAATATTCACATAATAGTATACATTATATACTCGTATAAGCATGAATTGCATGTCTGGGTTACCAAACTTATGATCTCAATGATCCTATTCGAACAATATAGCCATACTTCGTGTAACAACATTCTTTATTAATTCAATCTCAATTTCCAATTTATTCTAAAATATGATGAACTAAAACTTTTTAAATAATGTTATCTCAAAATAATTATGTTTCAATTAAATGTTCAAGCAAATACAACGAAAATTTTGTTATAATTTAACTTTTCATTTTCATTTATTTAGGGAAACTGTTCTTGTTGGATAAAAATTCATTATATTTAACATTTTTATTAATTAAATTGGAATTTTTTGATTAAAATTTATTCGCCAACGTTAAAATAAAAATAATATTATAAAATTATTTGAATGTAAATTTTTATTATTAAGAGAAATTGTGTTAAACAAGAACCTGTTCAATGGAATTAAATATTTTCATTGTTCTCCATATTTGCTACTATGAATAGTGTTCTATGAATAAAATATGGTTTTATGTCAAACTATGCACTTATATGCAGCACAAGATTACATAGTTTTTATAAAAGTTATAGCTTTAGATATGTTGTTATTTTATATTTTGATTATTTTATAATGCAATGTCAAATGTCAAATGTAAAATGTAAAGTTGCATAGTTGATCGATTATATGCCTTCACGTAATAGCTCATGCCGTGATTGTTTACAATTAAGTAGATACTTTCTATGAAGAGCTTTCATGTTATAGATAACGTAATGATAAGAGCTCTATTGTTAAACAAAGTCAGTGTATTTCGAACAATTAATATGACATCATTTTGCCACCATTAATAACACTACAGCCTATACAAACAAATCAATTCTACGTGATTAATATATCGACACATGTTTTTTTTACTTGCATTGATTTTTCATTTGTAATAATGAAGCCCAATTATAAAGTAAAAGCTCTTTGTGTGAACTGAGCTTTATACAAAGTAAGCAAAAGTATAAAAATTGTAATTATGACCTTAATTTCATTTCATAGCTCATAATTAGTTACGTAATTAATGAATCCAGAGCACAAATAACCAGTCGTTAGGGGAGCAGTAAAAAGATTTCACTTAAAAATAATTCACAGCTTTGAAAGAGAAAGCTTTGTGTACACGTCAAATACATGTGTGCTTTCTCACGACGCAGGGGTCAACAAGATATATTTTCGACCTCTATGTTGCGAAATATATAACACATTATTACAAAATGTATATATCCATCCTCATAAAAAATATTTGATAATAATAAAGATTTTTCAGCGGCGGGACATGGTGGCAACTTTTTGAACAAAGATGCACAGAAAATTGACAGGAATATATTTTAATATACTTGCAAATCTATATTTCACAATGGGTTATTAATGTATAATAATTTACCCAAACACCATAAAGTGTTCAAAAACCGTCAATGAATTTAAATCTAAATTAAAATTGTATTTATAAACAAATGATTACATCTTGTATATTTATGTAATATTTATTAATATTTATATGTTATGTATTAGCTAAAGCTATTTAATAAAGCATTATTATTATTATTATTATTATTATACATGTATTGTATGACTTCCATAAATAGATACTAATATGTCCTGATTTTGTGAATATAAGCGTCTTAACAAACCTATCTCTAGAAGGAGATTTAACGACAAGGTAATTTTAAATAAAAAATAATTTCTATATATTAAAAAAATATACCTGTAATTCTATTTCATCCTAAAATTAATTTACTACATAAATTTATTTAAAAATAGTTCTCTTGAATAACTCAGTTACAATGTAATTTATCAATTTTTTTTTTACTATAATAAAAGAATTTAATAAAATAAAATTTTGTGAAATAAGTTGCTAAAAAAATAATCAATAAATGTACTGCATCCATTTTGTACATGAATGTTACTGTTAAATTTGTACGTAGTGTGAAATGTTTTTGGCAATATATAAGGGGTTAAATTTAATCTAAGCTCAGCCCTGAGGTATGTGGGTAAAGCACAATGTGGTGTTTTGATCGAAAGCAAACACACTCCACTCAGCTCAAAAAATGGCTCACGTAAATTTTGGCTATTGATCGGACGCTTTTGAAAGAATATTCCACGTATTGTTTCCTCTCTGAATTATTTATTAACACATGTTCTCTCCACTGTTACTAGAATTGTAATGGGAATATAATTTTATACTTATGTATAATTACTTTTATTTCTCTAGTCCATGATTTACTCATACAATATTCATATGAGATTTACATTTATTAGTTTATAACTTAAGAGAAACAAAGTTTAATTAGAATAAACCAACACGGAAGTTTAGTGAAAATTGTCATGAAACGTATGTTATCACCAGATTTAAATGTGCGTGACAAACACGGGCTAATTTTCACGGAGCTTCAAACAGCTAATAACATTAGGAATTAGGACTAATGGAGCAGCTAAGATCAACAGACACGCAAATCTGATCAGAAAGAAATATCCTGAGTAATAGACAAGTATAATTTCCTGCTGATACATTACTGTTATTACCATACTGCTATAATTCATAGTTATCTTAATCTAGTGTGTCACCAGGCTACTGTTTATAAGGCAGACAAATGTTTGCTATGGAACGCATATAAATCATACTGCACACATTTACAGTTCAACTCGTTGCAGTGCCCTTTAGCCATAAAATAAAAATGAATAAACACATCTCCACAATTTTTTATTCACAGTTACGCATTCCCAATACATATTTCAATATGGATAGACTTTTTTTTTATAAAATAGGCTGCCTACAGTAGGGAATATAAATATTACTTTCAACAAACGTATAAAAGCGACATGCGATGATTTTTTAATATTTTCTTATAATTTACAATAAACCAGTATAATTAAGATTTTATATGTATTTTATATAAATATAAAATTATATAAGTATAAAAAAACGTTGATATGTGGTTAAACAATAGAGAAAAAACTATAATCAAAAGAGTACTAAATTACTACTAATTTATATATCAGGTGAAAGAATACTTATTATTTATTGTATAATTATTAAAAGCTACTACACTTTCTTCTCGATATACTGTAATAACATTCAGTTCCTTTGTAAAGGAGGTTTGATCCGATATAATCTGATCAAATAAGTCACTTTGCTTGTTTTGTTATTTTTAGAAATAGAAGTATACTGGAACAACCTATAAAAGCTTTAAACGACTTTTCGAATCATTTCAAAATAGTATTAGAAAGAGACATTATATACTTCTAATAAATGTGTTATGAAAACAGATTAATAAAATAATAATATTTTTGATATTTGTTGATCAAGTATCTAGTACAACTTAGAGATAGAATTGCTAGCAAACTAACTTGCCTAATGAGAATTCATGAGCTTCATAATAAACTAAATTCAAATTTACTTTCAATTAGTAATTTTACTTTATCTTGTAATAAATGTTCTGACTATTAAGTAAAGCTAATAAAAGAAAAATTGAATTACAAAACAAAACAAGTTGTTGGAATACTATGTTTAGTTTCATATTACATCCCGAGGCAATACGAGTATGTAGTAGAAGTATTTCAAAATGACTACCGCCGCTTGACTTCTCCAGAGACACATACATTTTTAATTTTAAATTTCTGAACTACTCGTATTGAACGGTACAAAGTTTAGCACAATATTAATAGATGGAAATACAGTTATGAAGCATAAATTGGCTGATAACGAATAGAAAAAGCAACTCAATTTGCTAGATGGTTCATGCCGCACCCTCTAGGAGTGGTCACAAATATAAGCTTTGCTTCCATTCAATACTCAACAATACAAGTTTTCCATTTTACCAGTGGTAATTAAATCAAACTGCCAAACTGAGTTCGTTGTTAAATAAACTTATTCGAATCTAGCTAAGCGATCTATAAAAAGTTAAAATAGATCTTGTACTCTCTAAAGTAGTTATAAATACATCTACGGTAAAACATAATAATATACTTAGCAGAGTGTAATAAGTCGTGATGTATTTATTTTTATCCTACACGGACAGAAAATAATATTTTACTGCGTCTAGTGACACAAGAAAATTGCCAAACTGAGTTCGTTGTCAAATAAACTCATATTCGAATCTAGCTAAGCGATCAGTTAATTATTAATTAAGTATTTTTCAAGTTAAAATAGACCATGTTGATGTGTTCTCTAAAGTAGTTGTAAATACTCGGGAGGTAATATCTGGTGAAGGTGTTGGTACAAATATGACGTCGATATCACATCTTCGGTAAAACATAATAATACACTCAGCAGAGGATAATAAGTCGTAATGTATTTATTTTTATCCTATACGCCTATACGGAGAGAAAATAATATTTTACTGCGTCTAGTGACACAAGAAAATTGACATTTACCGGTTAGCTCGGCAAAGTATCACAAAAAGAACTAGCCTGGAAAACAAGATAGGAAGTGTACAGATGGCCACCGTAACAAATATAACGTCTAATTCACACGATAAATTATTATATCTAGCAAGGTGAAGTGGATCGAAACTTGCGAAGCAAAAAACGGATCACTTTTAATCTAAATGACAAAATGACATAGGTACCTATTTTTTCTTCAATTGGAATAAATTATGTGTCTGGGTAGAATTAAATCAATTTGTCAAACATCCTACTATTTTCATCATACAGCATACAAATTTTATTATTCTGTTAAATTAAACATAGAAACGCTTAAACCTTTGCTATATTTTTACAAATTTGACTGCAAAAATAATATGTAAAAAATTATGTATTAAAAAATAAGTATGGGTAAAAGCAGCAATTTAATAATTTCATTTTTGAACGATTGAATAGAAAATGTTTTTTCATTTTGACAACATATATTACGAAATTATAAATGAGAGCAGTTGGAATGAAATTAAAACAAAAATTTATATAATCCAAAGGTTAGCCTAAAGCTTTGCAAATAAATGTAATCGTATTTTTCTAGCTAAAAAAATTGTTTTCAAAATTCTGAATGAAATTATAAACATGCCAGCTATTTATTATCAATTAAGTATTATTTGTTAGTTTGCTCTAGAAAAATGTTTACTGTGCCGCCGGTAGATAAATCGATAGGCACATTTACATAATGAAATAATGAAATACAGCAAATGAGCTCTTCTCTTTTAGACTGTACCTTTATTAAATTCGAAACAGTTTCATAATTAAATTACTTTTTGCATCCATTGAAATTTAGTACGATCGCAGATGAAAATTCCTGGTTAATGTGTCAAAAACATAGAGGACGAGGCAGGATAACAAAATCAATAGCTGCGACGCAAATAACCTCATCAAATATGCAGGTGGCTGCAATTATCACTTGTCGGGCTAAACCAGTTGCGGAGGATGTGGGCCGACCTAATCATTTCACTCTGTCAGTTACCAAGATCAAACCATCATTTTTCCTTTCTAGTTATTCCGGGTCAGTTTAGAAAAAAAAATGGTTCAATTTTGTTTTTGTTCATCTATCCATGTGTAACACGGTCGCTTGGCGGCTGTGCATTTTTGTAAATTTTTGGTATTGTACTACTCCAGATGTTACGAAATGGGCAGATTTAAGGTGAAGGACGCACATTTTGCGCCTTCAAGCTTGTTTTCAAAGAAATAACTGTCCGTTTCCGGTACGTGACGCCCTCGGTGTATATCAATAGTTGGGTTATTTTTAGCATAGTTCATACTTAGGGGATGAGAAGAGCCGAATAAACATAGGTTGAGAACTTCTGGATTTTTACCATTAAATTGTGCTCCAAAGTTTGAAATCTCTTTCTTTTGTGGTACACTTTCTTGTTGACTCTCTTGTTGTAATCTTCGACTGTTGTGGATGTCTTGACTGAACGTCACACATACCTTGGTATTTTTTAGTGAAATAACCAATTAGTTGTTTTACTGTGTATAAAGGCTCTCTCATCGTGGTGTAAATTTGTAAGCAGTTTTTATTTATATTTAAAAATATGTAAAAATTGTTTTACCTAGGAATATTATGTCGTGCCATGGTGCTACAGGTAATAAAAGAGCATCTACATGAAGACTAAAATAAAGTGAGAATGTATAAGGAGAAATAGTGATTTCCCTTGTTCGAAATAAAACTGATCATTATGTATAAGCAAAAGCAAAGTTGTTTGTATCATTACGGAGTTATCTGACGAATTATATTTATATGATCATCCTACTCACATCCTACATGGAAATCCAAATCCCAGAGTGACGTCGCTTCGTTTTATGTAATCAAACGCGTGTGTGTATTATTCCCAATTGAATTTAACAAAATTCTTATTTGAATTCGCTTTGGGTAACACAGTTTGCTGATGGAAGTCCTTATTCGTCTCAGGTGCATCGTTGTGCACACATGTACCGTATGGACATGTCCTGCCCATTGGAATTCGGTTACGCGCGAGAGAACTGCGTGGGACGACCGTCACATAAACACTTCCCGAACTTTTTCGATTCGGATCAGCGAACAGAATGAGATGGAGGACCTACGGCTTCTGCTACTTCATTTCCCTTTATTTGCCTGTGAAGATAGTGGCATGTTCCCTACAATATGTCCGTAATTCCAACATTCGCGGCAAGAACAAAAATAAAACGCAATTGAATTATAGGTAAAGTAATTACCTGAAAGCGGAAGATTGGTAGATAGAAAGGAAAACAGTTTTGGTTCTGACGAGGGTTCTACAAACGTAAATATTCATTTGCATAATGAATTTCATTACATTGAATTCACCACGCAATATTCAATTCACTTCAATCCATAATTTCAAATTCAAATTTATGTAATACGTACAAAGAATTATTCATTAAAATTAGTATTTTCACGAGATTTGAGAGACTTCTAGGTGATCTAACATCGAACTTAGACACACCTACTTTTTATAGCCAAATAGTGCTTAAATAATCAAAATTTGTATATCAAATATAAAGTTAAATAATAATAGTTTCTAAATTAATTTCAATTTATATTTTATACTAGTTCATAAATTCAAAAAGCGTCATCTTTAAAAATGCAACTGATTGAAATACATATTAATGTTGTAAACGAGTTTTGGCATATTTTAAATGAAAATCTATAGTCAACAAATTTACTTTTGTTATTGTTTTGACAGCAAAAGACAAGATGATGTCGGGGAACGTTGAGATTGAACCTGAACTAGATAGATTCGATTCAATCAGAATTTGTCAAGACAGCACTTTAAACAGTACGGCTATACAAACAATATTTAGCTTTCAACGGTACCTACTTCAATTTGTTAGAAGCGGATAAAGATGAAATGATATAAAAGAATAGATTTGTACATGCTCGTATGTATTCGAATACATGCATCATTTCCTTCACCTTCGAAATGTATTACAAGCTGTAAGTCCCAGGCCGAGGCTGTAGGCTAACAAATAACCATTAAAATACAAGTGAAACATGTCACGAAATAAGTATGTTAAATACTTGAAGCCCTGCTCCACATGAAATGTTGAGCCACAGATAATGATTATCAAATTACTACAATCGCTATTTACGGCGTTAGCTCGATAACGAAACATTTATGAGCTGGTGTTTCAACGGTCGAGCTCATGAAGCAGCCAGGCTATAAATGGCACTACCGAATAGAGTTGGGCAGGAATCATGATAATATTCTTCTGTCATGTAGCAAGAATGGATGTATGTATGTATAATCGGGCCATGATAAGAACCGATTAATGTTGTCGCCATTGTTGACGCGAGTGATATAGAATAGAAGTATCATGAATTGTTACTAATTTATGCATTGCAATATACGACTATCTTTTCCTGTCATAATTTAACACTCTTTTATGGTGAACATTAAAATGATCCCAGCTTTTCCACCATGTCGCGAATAATATAGCGAAACTACCAATAGACTGATTTGATAATACAATCATACTATTAGAGTATTTAATCTTTAATTACTTGAAACTGGAATTCTATACTGATTTTATTACGATACCAATCAACTCTGAATGAGATGAAAGGAAAAGACATTCCAATTCATTGGGAAACACTATACATATCTGCTTAGTGCTAGCTTTGGTCTAAAATACAGTCAACGAAGTATCAGGGTAGCCTTCTACCTCCCCTTATAGCCAGATATGTGATAATATAAGGACTATTTCCTTACTCTGAGACGTACGGATATAAGGACTCTTTCCTTATCATATACCATACTGACATAAGGACTTTTTCCTTATTCTGACGGTTAGACTGGTAACACTCACTTACCCCAAACACACCTCACTTCACTTGTTCACTTTTAACTCTAGCCGAAGACTGATTTTTTTTTCTTTATATATGTATTAAAACAAATAAATTATCCCCTCTCACTTTTTACATCATCATAATAATTATTAAGTTTATTTATTATCAGTTAATAGCCGTTGTGCAATTCTAATATCACTTATTAATAACAATTAATGATACTTCTATTCTATAACACTCACGTCATCATTGGTGACACATGTCATCATTTTTTATGAGATCATTTTCATTTCCTTGGATGTCTGATTTTGAAGGAAAATTTAAAACAACTTTGTACTCTTGTAGTTTTGCTTTAAACCTATCAGGAGAGAGAGAATCAGCAATCTTTTTAAATCGCGTGTAAAATTTCTATGTTCCCCGTTTCGTTGCAAAATAAGTAATAAAAAATTTGAACCGACGGTACTCGAACCTGTGTTATGTTTGTAAATATATATGTCAAGACAATGCAAGGTGGATAAAGAATGTATGCAGAAAGGCAATCCTGAAATGGGAGAAGAGAAACGCACAAGTTCCATTCCGACTTTGAAGTAGAATTCATGCGAAAAACGTGTCCGAATTTGAGCGAGTTGGAATCAATACAGCAACACATGGCTGCATGGTTGTTTGATCTGTTAAAGCATTGAGCAAATAGTCCTCCGTCCAGGTAGACAAACAGGACCTCGTCCTTCGTCCTTTCGTCCTTGACGGCTTCGGGACGCATTGTTTCATTATTCACTAGCGCGCAGGTCGATAAGCTAGGCTCAGTGCCTCGTGTCTCGTTTACCATTGTTACTAATTCATTTTTCAGCCGATGTACGGAGGAAAATTGTTTTTGAAAAGTTTAGATTAATTTAACATGAGTTGTGAACATTGTTTTAATGAATTTTGGAAGTGGTGTTTACGGACTCTTTTATTTGATGGCATAGGTGTTGTTTTAATTGGATTCTTCTTAATTACTATCTGTATGCCGAATGGAGTTGGAAACTTTTCAAATATACAGTAACTCACAAAATTATTCCTACACTTAAGTTTTATATTTAAACAGTGAAAAATAAAGTACTTTAAAAAAATATTGACATATTACTGACGGGATCAGATTCTCTCATATTCTCTCATATTCTAGAAATAAAATTATTATAATAATAATTAAAATAATTATCTTATGTAAATTTAAAAAAAAAACAAAATGTATATAAGAAATAGGTTCATAAAAATATTCGTACACTTATGAAACCTTACGTATAATGAGTCAATATTTACATTTAAAAATATAAAACATATGTAATTACGTAATTATCATTTGTCTGAGTATTTTGTATAAAGATTTTTCAAAAATAGATCACAAAAACAAGAAATTACGGTAGTTGAAACGCGAATCTGCTTGAAATTACTTTTCCAGTGCAAATCTTTAAGGGAGGTTATCAAAATTAAACGAAGATCAAACTAAATGTTGAGAACCTTACAAGTAAATATAAAAATGAGAACCAGTAGAAAAATTATTCTCGTGGAGGCCTTAATTTTTTTTTTAAGTCAGCAGAATAAACTTTATATTGATCGTTAAGTAAAATTAAATCCTAAAAATCCGCTGAATAAAATAACATTAAAAATAACAAAAAATTTTAAAGGGTGTATAGAAACATAGACTATTCAGAGAAATTTAATATGTTTTATATTTATAAATATAAAAATTGACTCGTTATATGTAAGATTTCATAAGTGTACGAATAATTTTGTGTACCTATTTTTTGTATACATTTTGTTTTTATTTAATTTACATAAGAAAAAATTTTTTTTTTTTCGTGATTGGCTGTTGCCTTTTATTTCTGGAATATGAGAGAATATGATCCCGTCAGTAATATGTCAATGTTATTTTTGAAAGTACTCTAATTTTCACTTTTTAAATAGAAAACTTAGGTGCACGAATAATTCTGTGAGCCACTATACATCTGGTAAATAGTAACATAATTAAAAATAAAACGAATCAATATAGGTGAAAAGGCGAGCGTATAAAGTAAAGCTGATGTTTGTACAGTTCAACAAGTATTCGTATCAAGCAACAAGTCAACTTCAGTGCTCAACTAAAATTTAAATTTCTAATTTCTACTAGTGAATTTTTCCAACCGTGTACTCTTTCAATCCAAATACGGCATATTGTAAAAAAATATAAGGGTGGTACGGTATGTTAGTTGTACTTTTTTATTCAATAATATATTTCTATTTCAATAAATATATTAGTTATAGAATAGTTACAGTACAGTACAGTAAATAGTATATACGTTTTACGCACTACTGCTATTAAATGGAATGTAACGTAAGCAAGTTGCAAATAATTAAAAATGTTCATTCAATTTAGATTTATTTTCCCTCTTACAAAAAATGTTAGTTCTAAGTTCTGTGGAATTATTTTTACTAATAGAAAAAAATGCACTTAATTAATACATAACATAGCAAATATTTTTTTTTGCGGATACTTTTTGAAATACCTGCGTACCTCTATTCATTACTTTTATATTTTTGTGGAAAAGCTAAACAATTTTAAAATAAAAGTACAAGGGAGAAAGCTCTTGTATGTGAACATTTACTCGTGTAGCCCTAGCCATACATAAATGGAACCGTCTGTACACTGGTGCGGAATGTTATGTTTATTCAAATGAAATGTTCCCATATTCACACAGTGTAAATCTAGATTGCTCAATGGGAATTTGAATTTGGAAAAGTACACAAAAAATAATGGCTGACACATGTTTTCAAACATGACTACTTGAATTTTCCATTTAAACGTTCTAGAAATTATCAACATTTCAAAAACAGTTAATTACTTACCAAAATGCAAGTATATCCACAGCGCATAATACTATTTAAAATTCATTTATTTAAATCACAAGAATTGCATACATTTGTAAACTTATGCAAGTAAACTTTACATTTTAATTTCATTCTAAATAATTATATTTCTACATTTTACAAACTTTCAAATAATTAAAAACTTGAAAACATTCTGATTCTGTAAGTTTATACAAGAATAATGAGAAAAAGTATTCCAGAACTTTATTCCAGTTAGCTTATTTGTCATTTTCTGTTTCTTATTTAATATGAAGACGAAAACCATTCGAGAAATAAATTTTAATTAGCAGACGTCAAAGAAATTATTATTGAAATTAAATAATACAATTATGAAAATAGCTTCATTTAAATTCAAATAAGTATTTCAATTTGCTTTCGTATCTATTTTATACAATCTACATTCAGACGCAAATTTTTAAGATTAAATAATCAAAAAAGAAAAAACCGTTATCAAAATCATTTGCATTTTATTATGATTAAAAAAATATACGTGGCGTACATTCTTTAAAATTGAATATATAAATGTGAAATAATTTGTGAATATACCCACCATTTACAAACGGGTCACTTAATTTAACAAAAAAAAAACAATTGTACTACCAATTTTTTTTTATAAGATTTATGTTTTTTGTTTTAATATTTCCTGATTTTTGTATTATAAAACGATTTTTCTTTAAGTACCTAGTAAAAAATGATTGTGTTTGATAAAAAATCAGGAGTTTTTAAACTAATATTGTTATGGGCGTCAATTTTTTTATGTTCGGTCAAGCTAATGAAAATAGGTATAAAGCATAATGACCGGTAGTACAAACACAGTTTTAAAGCGTTTAATGTGTTTTCAAGTTATTTGTACAAGTTTTATGTACCCGCAATGATTCTAGTTAACTTTCCTAGACACAATGCAAATAGATCATCATACTTTATCGAGAAAAAAAACTGTTTCATAATTTTTTCTCATTTTCGGTATGTTTGAGGAAAGAAATAAACTGTGTAACTGAGAAGGAACAATGTTACAATGTTGTGGTAAAGGATTGCAGGCCAGGAAATGAATTGGTAGAAGGAACAAAAGAGATTGTTTCTTAGTTTGTCACTTGAAAAGTTTACTTAACTTCTGCTTAGTGGGGGAAGGATAGCAGTTAAGTTAGCTCGTGTTTCGTCTACTCATTTCCCTGTTCCAAAGTGCTACTAGTATTTGTACCAGAACTTCCCTGTTTGATTTGCATTGGATTAGTAGTTGTCTTGCAAATTAGACTCTATTGTCGTTAGCGTACTATTGCAGTTTATTAATAATAAAAATTGTATATAGATTGGAAGATTTCTTGACTGGATGTTGATTTAAAAATAGGAATTGCTGGGTTTTAGTCAATAAAAAAGATTAATTCACATCGACGTTTCGATCCTACCCGGGATCATCCTCAAGATGTAAATTTGTTGTATTTTATTATTAATTTAATATACATTTTTTTTTATATATATTCATTCTTTCTCATACATTTATAACATAAATTATACAATTTATATTCGTTATAATATAAAATTTGTTTAAAAAATATATTCTGCTGAGTGGAAATTTATACGTAGATACACTTTGAGAACAATATGGATAATGTCTACCAATTCATAATGAATTTACTGACTAAAACCAAGCAATTCCTCCTGTTAAAAATTGTATAATTTATAACTTATGTACGATGGCTCTTCTCTCATTGCTTTTAGCTTATGTAACAAAGTTTGAATTTTGGCAAAATACGCCTTATTCTGTTGTTACAGAATATATTATTATCTACGGTAACAATCAAGAAGGTCGTATGTAAGGTAAAGGAAGGATATAGTTCATATGTTATCATCCTGTAAGGATGCTTTATCTTGCGACCAATAACAATGCTATTAGGAAGTTTATGATAAGAAGCAGGACAGAGCCGTCAACAAGTTTTAGTTTCCACATAAATACAGCATTGCGGGGTTGTAAAAACACTATCCGCGCTGTTATCGCTGCATGGCTGCTGTGCAAATGAAGGAGAAAGAATTCTCCACATGTCGCTGACTTGTTGGGTCGGAAACGCGCACGACAATTTTATTTCCTTCCGGTCAACGGAGTTTCATTGGATTAACCGATGTTTGATTTGGAAAAAAACTCAATTCCAAGGGAAATTCCACAATGCGTGATGGACAAAGTTACCTGCCTGCATGGGCGCTCATAAGGGGGGGCAAGAGGGGGCATCTGCCCTCCCCTGGCTTTTTACAAATTTTAAAACGACAGCATTTTACTTATTTCACTACCGTTAAGTTCTATAAGTTATTTATTAGACAATATTTGGGTTTAAGTTCTGTAAAATTGTTTACTAATTCACAACGTTTCGATAGCTCAATGCTGCCTTCGTCAGGTAAATAAAACTAAATATAAATACGTAGTCAAGACAAAATGTAAAAACATACAAATGACAAAAAAAAATTACAGAACTTAAAACCAAATATTGTCTTTGATTAATTATGAGTTCTGAAAGCTTCTTTCAATATTTAATTTATTAATGTTTGCTTAACTTTGGATTTGTGTTTTTTTATGTGTGGTACAAATTATTCTATTGATTTTTATGGTAAATTATTTAAACAGGAAGGAATTGTTTTTACAAATCAATAAAAAAATTAGAATTTTTTTCTTTATGTTTGTTTATTTTCTTTTTTAATACAATTTTTTTTACTAATAAGTATATGGTTGCAGTTTATCACTGCAATATATATTTTTTGATCGATTGCTCATAGTATCTTGAGGGTGTTAAGGTATTTTTTTTATAAATATGTATAATGACAAGATGCAACAATATTATTTAAATTTTTATGTTTTTCTTAAATGGACAAACTTACGTCGGAATGAAATCTATTCACATTGTTGTCAAAATTTTTATTATTATTTGATAATATTTCAGTTTTTTTTTGCTGCTCCCTGAAAAATACTTTATGGGCGCCCATGCCAGTCTGCAGTAATACTAACACTTGAATATTAAAAATATTATTAACCATTTACAAACTTTCGTTGCATGCACAAAAGTATTTAGAACATTTATTATATTTGATTCAGATCTCATGAATTTGAAATCTATACTGAAATACCCAAAAAATATGTAAATATAAATACAAAACGTGCTTTTGTTGAGTCCAACAGGAGATTTGATCACTACGAATGGATATGCATGCGAAATTACGAAATCAATTACAATATTTTAAAATGTTATCAGTTTAATATTTTATGTAATGTAGACTCTTTTTATTGTTCTCGGAGGCTATGTTGTAGTTTGCAGCTTAGACAACCCGAGTTCGAGTCATTTCTGTATATCTATTTCCATGGTTTCGCTAACGTTTTGTTTTTTACATTCTGTTCTTTATGTTTTTACAGACAAATTGTCTTCACTTGAAGTTAATGAAAGTAAAATATAACTTTTCAGTTGCTGTTCTATTTCTGCGGGTTTGTATTTTATTGAGTTTATTAAGGAGGTGAGGTATAAAATTCTGTGAACTGCTTAAATTTTCTACCCTTGGATTTCGTGTGTATGCGTGTTGATTTATTTTATAATTATGTGCTAAGTTTGAGAAATGACCACGATAAAAGAGTTAAACCTCGGTCGACAGGAAGATGTATTGTAGGTGAGTAAAATAAAATCCCATCCATCTTACTGTAAGTCACAAAAAGAAACGGTGACACAATATTTTACACCTGTACAAATGTTAATTACAAAGTTGTTAAGAAAAAGTAAGGCCTGTAATTAGTTGAGGAAATTTTAATTTGAAAATAACGAGTTTTTAAAATTTAAATATTTAGTAGGCGCACAGGCTTTGGTAAATTGTAAAGTATCAGCTTTCCAATATCGTAAACGACGTGGGAGTTGCAGGTTCAGAGGTTTTTAGGGTTAAGTGTTATGAGCTACTTGCTGTCCATTATTGGGTCGTTAATACGAGATGAGCCGACAAATAGAACACTTCAGGACCATTCTAATCATTCCATTCATATTTAAAACCCATCTTCACAAATACCTTTCCTTTTTTCCAGATCATGTAACCGAAAAAAATACTGGTTAACGGTTAACACATATTGAGAACGTTATAAAAAGAAAGGTTTTAGTTCGAAAACCGGTTGTTAAAAATTGGAAACCGGTTAATTTATTGGATAATAAAAAAATTATTAAAAAATTAATAAAAGAAAGCGATTATGTTTCGTGCTGCCTACAAAATCAAACACAAATATTCACAAAAATTCCTTCAATACATTCAGAGAAATGTAAGTCATTTTTCAATTGTAAATTTGATGCCTAAAGATGACAAAGACACTACCTATTTTTATGACCTCCAATAAATTGTAAATTTTCGAAAATATTTAAAAACCGGTTTATTTTTTTTCGGCCTTAAAAATATCAGTTAAAATTACTGTTCGCAAATTTTATTCAAAATATCGGTTACCGGTTTTTATTAACCGAATTTTTTAACCGGTTACAAGTCCTGCCGCTCTTTTCTATTTTTCGCGAGTCGCGTGCAATTTATAAAATACTTCATTTAAATATCAAACTTGCAGCTCGTATTCTCTAATTTTACATGTTTTATAGAACGGGAAATCTCAGAGCGACAATATGTCATACCGAAATCACGAAGCATGTCATACATAAAACATACTGTACCTACACACGCAAACGTATATACCTAGATTTAATATAAGTGTAAATATAACCCCATATAATATTTATAATATATCGTTCATACTCGTAACTTTTATAGAACAGATAATGTAAAAATTATACGTACACATAAAATTGATTTTAAAATTTCTAGAAGATACCACAATGGAAATAAAAAGGTATATGAAAAACACGATCCTTACTTTCTTTTATTGTACTTTTATACTTAATTTCCTATGTAAATATATGTCAAGTTTTTCTTACAAGAAGTCTTTATATATTTTTAAAAATTAAATTTCATTCTCAGTTTTATATTGTATATGAATATGTTTATACAAAAAATCTGAATATGCGATTTTTACACGATTTCTCTATCTCTTTACAAAAGAATAATTAAATAATTAATATTAGCTAAACGTACTTGTATAAGTAAAAACAATAGTAAGCAAATATTTGTGTTTGAAACTATGAAATTGCTGCTAGATACATAAAGGTATCACGAACATTAAGTAAATACATTAATTGCAACTACGTGTAATTCATGTACGTAAGGTAAACATTTTACATGCATTACGTACATATAAGCATCAATATAAATATGTCTAACCAAGATAGGTAATACTGCTCTAATATTACCATTATGTGAATGATTTATGCATTTATTTATAGGTGCGTAGGATTGTGAGAATTAGTACATACTAAGCGGACATATCACAATAATTGGTAAATCTAACCACAGTATATACGTATTTACAATTATATAGTGTATTATGTAACACGATAAAAGCCGTTTCATCATGAGTGTAAGAGTTATACAGGTGTTTCCATATTTCGAAAAAAAATTATATTACAGGACATACTGATCACAGAACAAAAATAATTTTTATGAAATTCGCAAAAATAAGGGTGGTTCACTTAATATAGTTTTTTAGTATATCTGGAATAACGTATTTTATTTACATTACATAATGTCAACAATTACTTGAATTGTAACATATTTAAATAAAATTATTAAGAATAACATCAGCCAGTGGTAAAAAAAAAGATTCGTTAAATGCAATAATTTTTTTTTTTTGCGAATTAATAAAAATATTTTTGTTCTGTGATGTACTACAACCATTACATTTTTTTCCCGAGGCATGGAAACAGCTGTATATAAATTTAACGATTGCAAATTAAAACAGCACAAAAGCGAAAAAAATTATGAAATAAACATTTTTATGAATTGCTCCCTTAATTTGGTTTAATTACTAATATCAATTATTCTGTTATAGAATTGTCATTATTTTGTGTAAATGCTATAATTTTTATAAAACCAAGATACTTATATTTGTTAAACCGAAGAAGAAAATGTATTTCCCAAAAAGGTAGAACCACGCCATTAGAATATGTAAATGTAGGCGCAATATCTTTGTGTGTTTCGTTTGATCTGTTAATGCCGTATCTCGTGTTCTCAAGCTGAGCATTTGGTTGTGAGGTTTTTGAAGCAATCACTTCCACTCATTAACAAGCGTCGCCGTATTACGAGAGTCGCGTCTCGTGTTCTGCGATCGATTAGTGTCGATTTGCTGATTGCAGTACATTCTGCTCGGACTGAGGATTTGCTGGTTAATAGCTTAGAAAGCAATTATGAACTTACAGCTTCTCAGCGTGTGTTAAATATCTCACGAGATACATACAAGATATCCTGGGATGCACTTTCATTATAAACTAACCACCAGCAACATTATCAACCACTTCTTACATTAAATTTCATTTAGTAATATTGATTTGTTTGTTTAAATACTTATTATAGGTAAACATTGTTCAAAAAATTATTATATAAGAGTTTTCTAATACAATACTGTTATTTTTAGTTTTACTTCAAAAACTTTAAATATTGTATGAAGTGCATATTTTTGTCAAATTGTAAAAAAGCTGTTTTATTTTATAATTTTTTAACCGTTCAATATGTATTACTAATAAAAAAAATGTGCAATTAATAGGTTTGTTGGATATTACATTTCACTCAATCAATGTATAACATTTATAAAAAAATATATGGTATTGACATTGACATTACGTTTATTTTAAGATTTAATTGAATTTCTTATAACTTCCAATTTTCAAAAACTTCCTGTAATTTCCGGATAAAAAATACAAAATTATATTTAGCCATTAAGAAATACAACAGCTACAATATGTAGCATGGTTTTATTAATTAAAGAAATTTTTCGAAAGAAAAAATATCAAATCAAAACTAACTTGTATTGTTGTATAGTAACTTTTTTGTTACGAAATATTTATTACTGATGTGATTTTAATAATTAACCAAATAACTTTTGAAGTTGAAAATGTGAATTTAATAATTATACGATTAAAATAATGAGACTTATTGCAACGTTGTCCCTTGCTTCTCGCAGAAACTGCGCGATTCGTTATAAGTTTTTCCTTGTCAATTCCAGATGTTCGTATTTACTATTTGAACGATTGTATTATTCAGAAAAAGATAAAGTGCTACTTCTAAATGTCCAACCATTAAGATGTCATGTACAAATTTTAAATTTGAATATTCGTACAATTTAAAAAATCTCCAATGGAACGTTTGACACGTTTAAGGAAAAGCCAAAACCTTCATCATTAAAAATATAATATGGAGCAATTAAGGCGGGTTCATTTGCAGTAAGCTGTGTAACTCGAGACAAAAGAAAAACGGCAGGGAACAAAAGAGCGGCACAGGATACCTTACTCCTTAGGGAATCGTTTCACGCGGTTATAGATATTCAGGACAAAAACAGGCTCGCTTATCCTTTTATCGTACAGTGTTGCAGGAGGATCGCTACCGCAACCTGGCAACCCTGTTGTCGTCGGATGCTGTTTTTGTTTGTTTTTATGTTTGCCGGGTTGTTAAATATAAATGAAGTTTTTCTAAAAAAATAAAGCAGTTATCTCATACAGCTGTATAACTTTACACAAGAGATATATTATTTATTCTTTTATATGAGAAAGATGAAATCCGTTATTTAAATTTTTAATGTCTCTCTATATTGTTATCTGATGCAAAAAATAATTTCCTTGACCCATACGTTTCGTTATTCCTATACACAATCAATAGAGTGAATGCTATATTTGCGTATTCATTGGACGTTTAAATTAAGTTCAGGAGAAAAACAATCGATACTGGGACACTCGTGTCGCTATACTCGTAACATATAGCGTGCACAAGAATACAGATCCAAAACCAAACGGAAATTACTACTTATATGGATGATTTACAAATTCATTTCTGTATTTCCCTTGTCTAAAACACTCTTCAACTTTACTAATGTACATTTTTCCCATAATAAACAATCACGAAAGAAACGATTGGTTTACTTTTTATAACATTAATTTTTGTAGATTATATAGTAATTTTTATAGAAAATTAATTTCACAGAAAGGACGGTTAACTTTAAAGTTCATTTTAATTTACTGAACACTAAAATTCTATTGGTGTTTTATGAAAGCAAAGAGTGGCAATTAATTAAAAATTTTATCATGTAAACCATTCCTATATTACTTTTTAAGTTATTCCGACCATATTTTGTGATGTTATTAAAGTCAAATGAAAAATATTATAGCAGGATCATGATAAAAGTATACTCATAAAGAAAAATTCTTTATATACTGAAATGGTGTGTATTACTTATAAAAACTAAAAGCTAGTTTATGTAAGTTTTTTTAAGTAATAAGAAGTATAATAAATATGAATGTATTCATAATCACTGCATTCTTTATGCAGTTTCGCAATAAAACATAAACGTGAATTATATAAACATAATACATAATAAATTGTATTTCCTATATTTTACTTGAAATGTATCAAACACGCATGCACAAATGTATGCCTCGAAGTATTTCAATGAAAAGTTACTAATGCATTGTTTTGACGGTTTATTATAACACATTCTTCATAAGGGAAAGTTTTGCTGATATGAATATCAAATATTTAATATGACTTAATTGAGATAAATATCCTATTGTCCATCAATTTTCATAGATCATATTTTTTCTTGTAGTTTTAATCTAGTAGTTTTCAAGTTCCTGAATTGACTATTACCTACTATGTTTTCTATTCTAAGGAATAAGGATTTGAATTTGATGGATATAATTTCAATTGCTAGTACCAAAACATATTGGAAATTAGAATTTTGTGATTAGGTTATAAGGTATATAGTTAATTAGATTTTGAATTGTTTGTCTCTAGTTGAAATTCTAAACTGTTTCTCTTGGATAATATCTTGAAGCATTATTTTATGATAGCGTAAATGTACCTATAAAAACATGTTTTCTCTGTAACCCATAGAAAAGAAACGAATTGGTTTACATTATCAACATCATTATAGGTAAAATAAGTTTCCTAGGTATCTATTTATAAGAGAGTGTATCTATTTATCTATAAATAAATCGGATCGAATAGAAGCAATTGGTTTTTGCAATTAAGTTCCTGTAAGTGTAAAAAGAAATAAATCGGTGCAAAGAGTAGAGCGGCGAAGTTTACGTCAACAGCTAAATCGAGACGTTGGTTTGTCGACAGCGACAGACGAATTTCGTTTTGACACGAATCACAGCGAAAAGGCAGCAACAGGATCGCGGAGAATTCCACGGGTATTTCCCTTCTCAACGCGAGACTTCCTGGCGCCGTGAAATATAGTCTTCCCACTTCCCCGGCACGCATGAATTATGTAAGGTTTTTATTACAAACAGAGCAAAATCTTTTCTAATGTGCTACATACGAGTGCAACGAAATTTATTGATGATTTATGTATGTACTACGCTTTCACCAATTGGCATCATTGATTTCTACTCACTCAAAAGAAAAACAAATTGCGACTTTTTCAAGAAGAAGAATTATTAATCAAATATTACAGTGTAGTTTCGTGAAGTTCAGAACCAACTATATAAACTGTAGGTCTCTTGTATACGACCAGAATGCACGGGAAACTTATCTCTTATAACTTTTTAACGTTTCTGTAGGTTTGTTTATGGTAACAGTGACCATTCGTTCTGATTTTGCCAGTACTGATTTTCAGACCCTTCTACAGATAAACAATTTGCAACATTTTTTGTACTGATTTTTTACGTAGGTATAGGTAGTACTGAATGTACTAATTTTCGAATTTTTATAATTTTTTTTTAGTAAGTGACTTGGTTACATTGTTTGATTTTGATAAAAACAATAAACTGTAGCAATAGCAATGAAATTACAGTAATTAGTGCTGCTGTAATGTTTCCATTTGCCTTGACATGTGACCTAATAAGACTATAAACATTATTGAGAGGCTGGGGTTTGTTAAAACAATATGGAATGTTTTCCATATGTTACTGAAAACCTGAGCGTAAGGAAATTATCTCTTGCATTCAGAATCGACATGTGTTAGTTTTTGGTAATATAGTTCAAAATTTATCGCTTCACTTTGTTTCTGAATGCGTGAGAACTGTATATTTAAAGATTAGTTTTTACAAGAACTGGTAAGGAGGGCAAAGGGATGATTTCTTCTCAGCCCTCGATAACTCAACAGATTGTGTAGAATCGCGTATCTACGTCTGATGAAGACGCACGTACATCGGAGCACTTCGCTCTGATCGCGGTATGGACAATCAGATGGATTGTTCATACAATATTTAGTCCGACGGCTAAATATTATCGCTGGTACAAAAATGTAACCGTTTTATTTGCAATGTCTTTGTAATGATTTTAGTATAATTTAGTTTATTGTCAATATGTAAATAAATTTTATCCTAAGCAAAATCGTATGTATTTGTCCAATTTCTTCCCATCGCGTTCCTAGTGCTATGTTGTGCATCATCGTCATTCTGAAACTCATAACTTTTGAACTTTAAACGTTTCTTTAAGTTTGTCTATGGTCACAAATCTTTTTCGTTTCGATGGTTGAAGAATCTGGGTCATTTATAGAGTTCACTGGTTTTACGTAGGTCAGTGTTTATTATTTTCATCACGTAGGCGTCCAATTGTACGTCACAGGTTCTCATATTTTGCCTTTAAGAATAATGTGTTTTCCTACTCAACAATAATATTTACAGATTACGTAATCCCTCATTTGTTTGCCCTGCAAACATCGACAAGAAATAAAACAAACAACAAAATTAATTAGGATGAAGTTTTTTTGTTTTCCTCCATTTTTCCACACACAAAACAGCAGTGCCATTACCGCGTAGCGGCGACGCTAGGAATTACAGGCGTCGCGTAATTTGTCCGGACAATGGCGTGTAAATGGCCCAGGTCCACTTGGATGGAAATAACTCCATAAACACACACTCGTGCGAACCTGCAATAAGGCCTCACATTATAAACTCGACGCTCATTCAAATATACGGCGACTTCACCAACACGTTCATTAAATATTCAATCGAAAATCACGTCTTCTTAGAGATACGGTCGATTATATTATCTATTCTTAATTTAATTTAAGGTATATACAGTATATATACATGTTCTGCATACATATTGTGTATTTTTATAATTAATATTCGAAAGCTATTATTTTTAGAATCTTTTGTAGCAAATTAATATTGTTTTTAACAAAGAAATTCTTATTTTCCATTTGCATAAATAAAATCGATTGTGAACTACGGAATAACGTTCTCAAGACTTTATAATTGGCTAGTTAACAACGCAATTGCAATTAATACAAATACCGCATAGCTTATTAATTGGAGTTCATAATTCAATCATTATTATTTTAATTTAAATAAAAAAATATCTTTGACATTTATTATAAACTAAATTAAAGTAAAGAAATATTCTAACTGATATTGAAAAACAAATATATTTTACCTACTTATTTAATTTCCATTTTTATATTTGCAGCTATGTAAATCGTAATATATTTTTGTTATAAGAAATAATAATAGACTAATTGGCGCAATTATTTTAAGTGTTGTTAACTTAAATCGCATTGCAAACTAGAATATCCCATTGCCGTTACATCCTTTAACATATTTATTCCAAACGAATGTAAATCTTACAAAATACTCTTTGAAAATACCATATTTGCTTGCAATATGCGTTCAAAGATAAAATAAAATTTAAGAACGAATAAATAACCTAGCATTTGAATTTATTTATTGATCAATCACAATATTTTTTTAACTAAAAATAGTAACATCACAGAAACAACTAATTTAACAAGTTTTTCTTGACTTGTTTTTTCTTTTATTACTTTAATCTTTAGTTCCGAACTTCAGAAATATAGTAATTATATACAAAAACCTATAGTGGGCGGTTCGCCTCAAACATTCATTTTGTTCTAGCACTGAATAAATATAATCATAGGTATTTCATGCTGCGAGTATTTGTTCAGTTGCAAATGTAAGCACTCTAGTAATCAGTCAATGTACCCAAAAAAATTAATTGACGTACATTGTACATTTATTAATATTTTTAACACATTGCAAATATTTGGATGAAATTATTTATTAAAAATCTCTTTATCTGTTGAATTGTTGCAACTATTATTGACTTAGCGTTTGGCATGAAGTCGTTTTCCTGGTGTTAATGAGACTTAGATTGATAATAATTATATGTAAAAACGTTGGTCGCTCATGTAAACAAAATAATGTACAAAACTTATTTTCAAACACTTTTATTTTGGTAAACTTTCTGACTGCGATCAATATCTCATTATTTAAAATTTATATCCGGAAATTAATAATCTTAGATTAACGATTCCAATCTAATCCGAAAGTATAAATACAATGACAATGTCATAACGTCTGACATTTATGAATAAAATATAACTTATCGGGAATTATAATGACGGACGTTATGATTTGCATGTTCATTTTATTGATTCTGTATAGCGACGTATAATTAAATGAAATAGAGAAATTATAATTACAATTAGTAAAGTTCATTAGTATTCCTATGAGACGCGACAAACATTGTTGTAGAGTAAGCTATAATATCCTCTGCACAATATAATTTCCAATATTATTACAGGACGATGCAATTTCAGCGGATAGGAACTAAAATGGATTAGTTGCATGCAAATTAACTTGTTGTAAATAACTAAACAGTGCATTACTTATGATTTATAAATTTTCCAACTATATTTCGTAAGTTTATCTTGTAGTAATAAAGTTGAAGAAATAGAGCAAAAGATAAATTAGATTGTGGTAGAAGAAAGATGAGAGAAATAACAAATCATATATACAATAGTCTCAATTTAGTGACTTGTCACAGATGTGTGTGTGTGTGTATGTTTGTGTGTCGTGTGTAAAAGGAATTTTTTGTCATTTCTCAGTTGACAGTTGGTAAATTGTCACAAGAATAAGAAGTGTTCCACGCAACACAAAACAGAAATTCTAGTATATACTATTTATCTTTCGCGTTTATATAACGCATGAGATACGTACCCGAGAGCTAAATAACTTTATATTATTCTCAGTTCAAATTATAACAGAATCAGTTATAAAAATTATTGAAGGACAAATTTGTTAGATTAGTTTTAGATTTAGGATGTTGAGTTCTTGTAAATATTTATATATTCATCAAAGGAATGATACGATATGAAAATTTGTTTGAATTGCAACCGACAATATTAAAACAAGAGCAATAAATATTGTATAAGGATTCTCCCGTTGCTAAGGTACTGTGTAGACGAAGGTAGATTGAGGTAAAAAAAAAATTGTCTCATTAAGCAGTTTTACTTTGTATTTATTTTGAAACTTTGTAAAAAGATATGTTAATTAATGACAAGAAACTCGATGTAAAAATTTATAATGCTCCTACAAAGCAACGATATTGTTTGTTATTTTTATACAATATATTTTAAGAAATGGAGATACAAAAGTTTGCTGCCTGTAAATACTCACATTTCATATTTCTATTTTACTACCCAAAGGCGCATTGTTCAGCATGTAGTCGCAGTATAAATATTCTTTGTAACATTTCCTCTGTATTTCAACAAAATGAATGTGCATATTGTCATAAAAATTGTACACATTCATTTTTATTACTAGCGAAGGTAATTATTTAAAAAGTGTTTTATTATATTCCTCTGGCTACATTTATAAAAAATATGGCAAAGCAAGTCAAAATAAATATTTATTTATAAGTTGCGGATTGAGTATAAGACTTGGGTCTTATTTGAATAGAGAAAGAGGGTGTTTTAGTGAACAAATCTCTGGGCTTAAATCGACGTCGACAATTCCAATAAATTTCTAAGCGAGAAATCGGATTGGTTTGGAAAATCCATCCATAAAGTCCCTCTAAATAAAATACAAGTCTGGTTAATGTACACAATCCCAAGAGATTCTCCGCTGTTAAATATTCACCTGCGAAATTACCATGCAGGTTTTAAATCGACGACCACTATTTAATATTTAAAATTTAATTTAAAATACCAATACGTCACATCTGCGAAAAATTCAAATCCTTTACTCTTCCTTCTTCCTACAAAAAGAATAAAAGACCTTTAAGGAAACTTTTACAGAACTCCTATAATTCCTCTCTTTGTTTAAAACTTTGTAAAAATTCCACAAACGTTCTTTGAATTCAGATTACATAAAAAAAGACAACATATATTCTCGTACTATTATTACTATTAATGATAAACATCATTAAGACAGCCGATTATTATTAGGATTAGGAATCACTGCTCTGTGTTTTTACGATAGTTTTAACATTAACAGTTCGCATGTTTATTGTGTAGTTTATGTACTACCCTACACCGTTACAAACTCACTAATGCTGTAGATAATAACTGATTTATTATAACCAGTCTTAATTAAATACAAAAATGCAATATATCGTGTTATTCAATTGTACACCTTTCACAACTACCTATCAGTTGCTTAATATTATTAAATTATATAATTTGAAATTAAAACTATAAATAATTAATTAGAAATCTATTAGTCAGATACCAGTATGTAATGTGAGCAGTATCTATAAATAAACATAAATATATAACTCACAGTTTAATACCCCTTGCTGGGTATGTTATTTCGCTTTATCGTAAAAATCGGTACTGATATATTCACATCACATTTCTTGTAAAAATATATTTATTATAAATTTTAATTATAATAACAAAATTTAATTCTCTTAAGTACTTATTTTGTTGAAGTACATAAAATTAATTATATTACCCATTATAATATTAATTCTATATTTATACCATTTATTTTCATTCAATATTCTTTTATGAATATGCACACCACACGGTATTGTCTAATTAAAAATATTCAATTAATTATACAACTATTAGTAAAAACAAATTCGTAATTATGATTTTATTTCCAAACATGAAGTACATTAAACCGGAATGAAAAACTAATTAAAACTTAATTAGATTCTGCAACATATTCAGCGGAAAAACTAAGTTGTTTTTTTTGAGATTAGTTTTCGTTGTAAAAACATGTCATCGTACAAGTGAAATAAATGATAGGAGACGGGTTGGAAAATGGACTTTTTGTATTTGTCTGCTTCGCTCGCTTCCCACATCATATATCATGCTATACGCAATGTTTGGAAGAAATGTACAGCACTAAACATGTCCCACACAATACATCTACAACATGTTGCCAACGGAAACCAATATAAATGTAAAAATTATAAGTATTACTCTTGATATGTGGACATTATTAGAAATTCCCATTATTCCATTAGTTTAATTAGAATTTATTTTATAGCGGTTTTTTTTTGAGCATAGAAAATGAGGTACATTTTAAAATTTTAAATTATTAATTTCTCTACTGTCTATTGTACTTATACTTATATATTTATTTTAAGGCAAATCAATACACTCAGAGCTGGTAAGAAAAGTTTGATATGGCCAGTATAGGAGTACATTATCTCGCGTACATAATGTAGAGTACCGTATGTTTCTTGTTACTTTTTATCATATAAAGTGTATATTTTAAATTTATATTGAGTACGTACTGAATTTTTCAAAATTGTACAAATATTGACATTGACAATTTGAGATTGAAAGAAATTATTGGAATACAAACAATATGTCTAAATTACACCAGTTACCAAATATTAAAATTATGAACGGAAACGAAAAACAGTATAGAAACTATTATTTGTTACTCTTTGTTGATTGGAAACAAATATTGTAATATCATTAGTATTAATAATATATTAACAAAGTCGCTCTTGTCCAAAGAAAATTCTTATAAGTCTCCGGAATAGATTTCTACCATGAGATGAGTCTTAATTTCTCTAGGTACAAATAGACAATGGTATGCGGATACCAGTTAACAGTTGGTAATGTGTTGGATTCGAAGTTTCACACAAGTAATCCCTTGTCACTAATTTCAGTAATAACCATACATTAAATATTCTGTCTGCACTAGGCGAATCGAAATCGGTACAACAAAGAGATAGCCATGTTACTATTACTATCTAAATCCCGGGAGAGAAACTGCCAATGCTATGATTATAAGTATCAACAATAAACGACATGAACATGACATGACATCAGTGACTTTGGACAGAAAAACTGGTCCTAAATTTAAAACATAAAACTGACTGAAAATTTTTAATTTATTTAAAAGCAAGGCATGTAATCAAAAAATATACTGATTTAACGGTTAATAGAGAATATTATAAAAATAAAGGTTTTAGTTCGAAAACCGGTTTTTAAAAATTGGAAACCGGTTATTATATCGGTTAATAATAAAAAAAAAATGAGGAAAAAATAATATTATGGACCAATGAAAAGCGATTATGTTTCGTGCTGCATACAAAATCAAACACAAATATTCACAAAAATTCCTATAATACATTCAGAAAATAGTTATTTTTTATACAAGACGATAAAATAATATTTTATCGACAAGCGGAAAGTGTTAATTCACGAGCGATATAATCGCGAGTGAATTAATTTTCGCGAGTCGATAATTTAATTTTATCGTTGTGTATAAAATTCTATTTTTTTCTATAGCAGGTTTTGAAGAGAAAAGAATTAGAAAAATTAAATTAATATTTAAGAACAATTTTAAAATGTCAGTAGTGTGCGTTGTTATGGAAATGTACTTCTAATAAACAAAAGTTAAAATACTTTATCTACCCTTGCTGTTAAAGTGTTACTTTATCTACCCTTGCGGTTAAAGTGCTACTTTATCCACTATTTTGAGTTGATAAAATTGCACTTTAACATCTGCTATAGAAAAAATGTAATTTTTCAATTGCAAACTTGATGCCTAAAGCTGACAAAGAGACTACCTATTTTTATGACTTTGTTAATATTAAAACAATTATTTAAAAAAAATTCGCGCTAAATGATATTATTAAAATAAAAATTAATGTTCGCTAAAATCGGTTTGTTTAAATTACGGTTAAAATTCGTAAATTTTATTCAAAATATCGATTACCGGTTTTTATTAACTGGTTACATGCCCGGTTTAAAAGTAAGTTGGGACTAATAAATTTTGACCCCATTAAGTGGCTGCTTAAAGTAAATTAATAATAAATTCTAAAATAAAACTATGAAGAACACGTTGAATAAATGAACCATCGCTTGCCGAAAACGTTAACCGTTTGAAACAAATTTAACAATGAAATGGTCAGTCCGTATGTCATGTTTTATGAAAGTAATCTGCTAACATGAGCTTGAGAGATCAAATTTATAATTCATTATTTATTCCTTGAGGAAAAGTAAGTCCTCATGCCCAATGTTCATATTGAATTTAATTTGGAGGAACAACAAGTGTTTATTAAAAATAAATAAGGCGCTCGGCTTTTTCTCATTATGGGGATTTATTATATTTCACGCTCTTGTGGCCTGTATTCGTAAATTGTTATCTGCGTGAAAAACTAACTTGTTTTTTTTTGGTTTATCAAGTAATAAATTGGTTGGCTGGGCCGTGTGTAATTTAGTTTCCATTCTAGCAGCGTCGCGGATGACGTAACAGCGCTCCGACGCGATTACGAATGCAATAAATAACGTCGGAAACTGGAGACGCACTCGACATATTGGTCCACGTATTTTATAGCTACAGTAAATATTTCACTTTGAAAAAATTCGAGAGGGGTCATATGCGAACAAGGTTCGGCTATATTTTGTATGTAACTAGAATCCCGTTAAATTAAAATAAAATTTTTGGAATGAACGCAAAGTACCGGAACATAACCGGAACAAATCAACTTGTTATACATGAACCGCGGACCGAAACTTGGTCGCAAACCGTAAATATTACGATTTAAAAACTTTAAACCGAATATGTACCGATTAACAAAAATTGTTGATCATTACTAACAAAGTTTCAATTTTATTTGTGTGTGTATTATTGTCCAAATATGATATGTTCTACCGTAGGTCCTGTTGAATATTACTTGGAGAAGTAAGAAGATGTAATTTCCAAAGTAGCTGATGTTCTATTTCTATTTTAATTCTGTAAATAATGAGAGAATAATAAATATGTATACCTTGTCCTCGCCAGCAAAATTTATGTATGTAAGTACGTCATTTTAATATTTATAAACTTTTCATTATTAGTAATATATTAGGGGGTGCCACTGCACCCATGGCACCCACCGTGCGCACGCCTATGACTGTCAAATTCGGATGCAGATCAAATATCCAAACATTCCATAGTGTTACAAGTGCAACAAAGTTTGTCATTGCTGTATTTACAGAAACAATAGTTGTTTGCGTTATAATTTCATTGACAGTGCAGCAGAGTCGCTTTAATTTCCGTATTTTCCAAACGTAATGGGTTGAGTGAAGCAATTTAAACATTTAACAGACGTTGGAAACCGCAGCTAATCCCTAGTTAATCTGTGCGAGTGATTCACGGTATCCAGCGGCCTGGCTTCTCCAACAAAGAATCACACTCTGTCCCTCTGTCTTTCGTCGCAGCAAAAAACACAATTGGATTACTAATTCGACAAAGATATACTGTCCACATACACCAACCGAATTACAACCATTTCTCCATTTCAATTTCATTACTAAATTCTTCAGAAATATCAAACGTCTCAAGCTGTTCTTAACATATCAAATAGTTAATATCGCACAGTTATATAATTATAATCTTCCACTAGTATAAAAGAATCAAACCCACCTTTGTCATTGGACAAAGAATAAATTTTGAAATGTATGTCGTCTACAACAGATTTTTATTTATTTTTTTGTTATAATTTTGAGTAAGTGAAAAAGAACTAAATTGATATTTGACATGCAAATATTTGTAGTTAATAATTATTAAAAGAAGGTCTTTCTTGGAGGTACAGTCATTTAATAACTTCCATTAATACACCAACGTTTCGACTATAAATCAGTCTTCATCAGGGTGCTGATAAAATACAAAACATACAATCAAATATACATACATACATTCAAATCAGGTAACAGACTCATATAAATGGTATTAAAAAAATATCAACTAAATCATGTAATTATTTTACAAAAATCTTTCGTCAAAAATAGATAAAACAAACACACGTACATGTTACTTAACAATTATCAACCAACTGACTTAAACAAGAAGTTTCTAGTTGAGTAACAGTTGAAAATTTTAAAAACCTACCACTAGCCAATCAAGAGCTAGAGAATAGCGAAACAAGATTGTACAACTAATGTAAAACTAATTAAATATCACAGATTTATCACAGAACTGTAACTACACAGAGAACAAATCTATGATATTTAATTAGATTATTACCTGATTTGAATGTATGTATGTATACTTGATTGGATGTTTTGTATGTTATCAGCACCCTGATGAAGACTAATTTACAGTCGAAACATTGGTGTATTAATGGAATTTATTAAATTTCTGCAACTCCAAAAAATACCGTCTTTTATTAACATCCAGTCGATAAAACCATTCTTACATTAATAATTATTGATAACGTCCTGAAATATTTAAAATTTAATTATTATTCTATAGAACTATTATTATTATAAAATAAATAATATGATTGATCATAATGAGAGAATTATAATTACTTTGAAAATGGTGAATAAATATAAATTTAACCATTCTATATTTAGTGTGCATTTCTTCTGTATGTACAAATAAAGCTGTAACATTTTTATTGCGTGTATTTATTCCGCTTTGTGTGGGAAGAATCGAACAGCGAATCTTTGTAATTGGTAAGCCCTGGAGTTTTCAGGCACCGTTGGTTTGTCCCGATGAGTCCGCCGCGCATGCGCTATCCTACTCCTGACTAATTATCCATGTAGCATGGCGTAACTCCCACAGGACCAAAGCCTATACCCCAGGATTATAAATTGCGAAATGACTTCAATGGGACGAGCCACGACGCTGATATTGTGCCGCTGTTCTTTGTTTACGCAAAACATTTTACACTCATAAATTATTAGGACAATAACAACCACATATAATTCTATGACGCAAATTTAAATTATGTACAAGATGAGGGCAGAAATATTTCCTTGTAACATTTTTATTATTTCATATAGAAACTTATTAAACTTCATAAATTTGATATTTCATATCTAGCCTTAGATTTCTGGGTTCATTGTTTTCAGAAATGTATAATTATAGTACCACTTTTACTATAACTGCTAACCATGAAAATAATTTATCAGATTTAATATCGAAACTTTCAGATTGTTTTTCTTGTCTTCACCTTTCATTAAATATAAATAAATTAGTTGCCGTAAATTTCAGTACCAAAAAACGCAATGAAAGTATGCTTATAAAATGCAACAATCAATGTTTACCACAAGTCTATGGTATAAAGGTTTTAGGTTTACAAATTACTAAAAATATGATTGGAATGAGATGATAAATGAAAAATGTTTAGGTCCTTCATATTTCGCAATTAAACGCCTTGTTCCAGGTTACTGATAAATTCGTTACAAGACTTTTATTCCGCAAAATTTAAGGCTATTTTAAATTATAGAATTATCTTTTGGAGAGCTACTCCTGCTGCCACTAGATTATTTAAAATTGAAAAACGAGCCATGAGAAATTTATATACATTAAAATTAGGAATTATGTAGAAACACTTTTAAAGAAAATAAAATTCTGCCAATGCCTTCTATGTATGTATACAATTGTAGTACCGCCTTTATTATAAATGTGTTGTATCATTAAAATCAATTTTGTTTCCGTGTATTTAATTAATATTACAGCAATAATTAGTACAAAAAAATATAAATACAATACCTTTATTTAATAAGGTGAGTACATTCATCAAATATTCAAAAGCAAAATGTATAATTCGAGATGTAATTACTATTTAGTTTTATTCCATACAAAGCAGTGTTAATCAATAGAAATGAACAATATTTCATTCAAATGGAGAAATAGTAAAATCTGAATTCATGTACGTGAATATGTTGTTGTGTAACATAATTTACAAGTGCAATTCACATATATCTGTATTTGCGCATTGTGTTTGTCGTAGCGTAAAGGCAAAGGAATATTTGTTATTGATATTCCCGCATCTCTCATCCGTGCAATCGAACATCTCCATGTCACATGCCATTGAATTGAAAATATCGAAACTTTATCCACTGTTCTCTATTTGCATACAGCCCGTGTGCCCCGGAAAGTAGTTGAGCCCTGGATTTGCATTTTGTATTAGTTCCACATATCGCTAACATAAATTACTTTGTGTATTAACTTTAATTTACTTAGTTACCCCGACCGTAAAAGCTTAAGAGCAGGAGCTATTTTGCGGGACTTGAAGATATTTGTTCCATCTACTTAAGAGCGCGGAAACTAAGTTAATACGTACTAAAGAAAACACAATGTGTGTTCCCAACGTTACAACTTCAATATTTGTATTTTTTAATGAACTTCATACACTGTATGGTTAATTAAAACAAATTAAAATTTCATCAAGATTAAACGTACGTAGCCATTAGCCCAAATTCTGCCTGGCTTAATTAATAACATTACATTTATCACGTTACTAACAATACAAGTACAGACATTTATTAAAACTAATGATATAATATCAATAATTAAATAAGACTCATATTACTAATTTATGGCGACCGTAGTCGACTGGAAAGAGTAATATGCTCTAATTATTAATAATATAATATAATAGTAGTTGTGGGTAGTGTAAGTTAGTATAGTGTACTCTAGTTCATCATCTCAATATAAATAAATAAACTGTCCATAATGTATATCCGAGATATATTTAAGTAAAAAAAAAATAAAAATTTATTAAGCCTTTATTATAAATTGTATCAATTTCTGTACTTCGATCTATAATAATAAGTATAAAAAAAATAACACTGTTCTCTATTTATTTATGTATGTATTTGAAATTTAAGATTATCTTCTACAATTTTTTTCAAGCAAGAATAAATATCTTTCAAAACTAATTTTGTTCTCATCGAAGGAAAAAAATCATTACCGATTTTTAAATATATTTTATTATTAATATTATTATTATTATATTAAAACATAATAAAGAGAATTTATTTTCATACATGCAATGTTGGTGATCTTTATTTATGTAGAAAAATATACTGGTTAACTAATGGTTAATGTTCTTTATCGGTATTTTCAGCCTTAAAAATATGGGTTAAAATTAGGATTAAAGTTCACAATTTTCGTTGAATATATCTGTTACCGGTTAAAAAGCCCTGATCATTAATATTCGAAATCGTTCGATACTTGCAATGACATAAATTTATTATTTTAATTTGTATCTGTTTGATTATAAAATTGCTATTTAAAAGCAATGATATTCGTCCTGCAATTTATTTATAGTAGTAAAATTCAAATATATTACTCATTTTACCATATGAAATCTGTATATTTATCATAATTTAATGTTAAAACTATAACGCAAAACAATTTGAAACATAATATATGGAATAAAATACATTCCAATCAATTACAATTTCAGTGTATAGTAATAATATTAAGGATCCTAATTTATCAAAACTACAGCATCGAGAAAACAAAACTTCTCTTGTATTTGGTGGATCGCTCGCTTCAATTAAAAATAAAAAAATTAAAAACGGTCATAAGGGAACCATTATGAAATTCATACAGTAAAACACTTTGCGTTTACAATGTATTCATATTCCGCATATTTTATATTATGAATTCAGATGATACAATATGAGATATTAAATTTTATAACCATGTAATCTTCTTTTTCGCGCGGCTGTTACATTTGTGTCTCAAGCTCCATTCTCGTTTCAAGACCAATTCGTATACTGGTGTAGTCGGAGTTTGTTTTAACAACATGCTATAACAATATACTGGCAATTGTGGCTCACTGGTTAGCTTTCTGTTGCTCGAACGCTGTATGTGTCTAAGAGAGATCTGGACTTTGATTTCTAGAATCGCCACGCAAATAAAATATATCTTTCAATAGAAATCTTATCTGGAAAACCACTTCGACATGATAGCATTAAAATTAGTACAGCAATTTTATTTAGAAATAAAAATATTCTCGAATAATTATAGCATAAATAGTATCTTTTAGACCAGTTGACCAGTGAAATGTTAAGAAAATGTACGCACTTCAAAGCTTTTACCATCGGAACAGTTAAAATGTTTACCTTACTAACATGTTTTTAAAACTTATTATCATCCACTTTGGTGGCTCTCCAAGTCCCAAAACCGTTAAAGATGAATTTCTCTGGCAACCAGCAATACTTGTATGTGTAAACAACTACTGTACTGTATCACTGAGTTTTCAACTATGGCTATAAAATATTAATAGAAGTTGCTGCAGCTAGTTTAAGTAAAGTTAGTTAGCCCGCTTAATTAAACCGTCACAACAGAAATTTGAGCTCGTAGTAAGTTAGTAGTGGATATGAAAGCACAACCACAGCGACCGCCAACATACACACGCTGTAGACTCGTATGTTCGTTAACAGCTCTAATTGCGCAATTCAAAAGATGCCACCACATTCGATGTGTCGGAGATAAATTTGAATTGCACAGCTACGTATATAAAAGGGAACAATTTTCCGGTTGAAAGCTATTTGCATACTAAAAAACTTTTCCCTTGAAATTTTAATCTAAGTTAATTTAAGAGTCAAAACATTTTTCAAAACAATTAAAAGTCACCCGAGTACGAAGTTAGCTGTCAACTTTCCTTTTTGTTTGCTTCCAATACTAACGCTTTTCAAATTAAATCACTCCTGAAATATTCAATTTCCCTTCATAAAAACTTGGATTTATGTCGTATTATATCTAATATACTTTATTCCTTGTCAACGTGAATATATAAAATTAAATATAATTCATTAATATGAATTCAGGTAAAAATATGTTAGGTAATGGATAATTGAAATTTTGATGAAGGTTTTTGGTAAGGTTCCTTTGTTTCTTCTATTTAGTTTTCAATTTTACATTTTAATGTTAACATAATCACAAATATACTATAACATATTTTTCTTATAAAATTAAAAAAATATATTTTACCTATCATCATACATGAAAATTTTTTAATATACGTTTTGTGAATTAGTACTTATAGAAATGCAATTACTATAGGTACTGCTTTCTACACTTTATGCTAAGTGACAAAAAGACGCGTACAATATAATTTCCACTTAATAAAATATGGAAAATAATTATTATTAAAGAAAAGGATGATTAGATTGTACACCAATGTGCACATGTTTTCTTAAATAACACCTCTAAAAACTTTCGCAAATTGTGTTATTAGAATATTGAGAATTATTCTATTTTGAATTAATTGAAAAATATGTTATTAATAACTTATACTATATCGCGATAAGGTCACTGGGAATAACCAGTTTTGATTCTTTATTGTAAACATTTTTTTATGATAATAAATTAGCTACCAATACCAATGATAGTATATGTTTTCGCATTTATTCTAAATTCCATACAAGGAAAACATAGTTGACTGTTGTGCGAATTAGTTTATGAAGTGATTTTCGTCTACTACCAATATTCCGATGATACATTATAGTGAGTGTTATATTTTTATGAAAATATTGTTTTGGTTGATTTTTAGCTAATTTTAAGATATCACATCATTATCGGTAATGAGGTACACTCATATACGTACAAATAGTATACCACAATTATATACACAATCCTTATATTACTGACACTTCTTAATAGCAGCACTACACTACAATAACTGCCCCATCTAAGATACATCTCTCATATTAATAATATGCCTTACATAATCTCTAACATTGATTAGTTAAATCAAATTATTTTGCATTATACATTAATTAATTACAAATAATCTCACATAATATTTATTTAGTTCAGTAATTGTGGTAGTCTTATTATAAATATTAAAAACAATACAATTCCTCATTTAAATTTTCTCTGTATATTCAGATCTATAAAATAATGTCTAATAAACAAATGTCAATATTTTTCTATTTTGATGGTGAAAATTTAATTTTCAGTGTGATAATAAAATTGTAAGTAATATATAGGTACATTGCATAACAATAGTGTGTATAAAGGCTATCTCACCTACGTTCGATAGGAGTGGGAGCTGTAATCAGCCATGATAATTACGCAACAAGGTTGCAGATTTCCCACGAGATCAATGAAATTCTCTCTTGCACATGAGACGAGGCAAGTCCTCTACACGTAATGTTATGTAAATAACTTATCATACTCATTATGCCAGGAAAAATCACCCCTCGACCAAGGACGGCCTATTTATTACTTATTAATTATTACTTTATCAGATGGATACAGTTTACTACCTGAACTCACAGCGATTCAGAGGGTCTATTCAAGTTTAATCAAGACGAAATTCGCACAAGAAATTGCTTACTACATTATAGGAGAGTAAACACAACTCTCAAACTCTACTGTCTAAAACATCTTGTGAAAGATTTCTTAAGAAATGTGTTCAATGTCATTAATGCATAAACTGTTATTCCGTACCGATAATGCTAAAAATCTATTTTCCAGAATGCGTGTCAAATTGTTGAGAGAAAGGGATTTAGATGATATCATTTAGTCAGGTGGTGAAATAGTGTGATTTCTGAAGTAAATAAATATCAAAACTGACAGTGTTATTTACAAATATAATAATAGATGACACATACAAAAAGAGTTGTAGATCAAACTAATGAAACTACCAACACACAATGAAACTCAAATTGCCGACGTCAAAATCAACTTAATAATGACTTGGATGACATGAATGACCAATCAATTTTTTTAAATTCATTTTCGTCGTTGGTTACACGCAGATGACATATATACCTTTCTGTAACACGTATGATAATGAGACAGCGAATAAAAGTCTCATCTTTGGCATGCGTATATTGACAACTGCGAGAAATAGATTGTAATACTGAAGAATACATTTCTACTTCTGTTTGAAGCCCGTTGCCAGAATTGAGTCAAGAAAATTTTATTAATTTACTAATCGTTTACTGTTGGTTTATTATTTAAAAATAAATATATAAAAATAAAAGACACAAAATATTGAACAATGTACAGGTGCGTGTCGTGTTGTAGCAAAAAGATATGCCTGTTGCTTTAGAATGAATTACAACACTTTGAGATAAAAGATATAATAGGTGCTTGTTTAATAATTAAGCAGATATATGATTTTATGTTATAAACGAGGTTAAGTATAATTTTTTTTATCTTTTATGTAATCAAACAATGTTAACAATTATTGTAATTATATTGTAATTTCAATACATTGTTATAATATCCATAAAAAAAACTTTTATCATAATTATTACGTTCTCAAATAATTTTTAGTTATTGTTTATTACCAAAAAACAGTACTCAGCTATGAAATGTATAACATGTATAACTTTTCTTTTCCTTGTAAAATTAAGCTTCAGTAAGGTAGGTTAATGAATTATTTATTACAAATAATCATTTAAAAACTTGTAGTTGGAAAAGAAAATTGTAATAGATAGAGCAGAAGCATGTCGTATTCCACAAAATTCTTCAATTAAAATAAACGAAATAGTTTTTACTTACAGTAAGCACAATACATTCCTAAATGGTGGATTTGAATTGAGTAAAGACGTTAGACGAATGAAGGTAACGTACTTCGTATTCGAAAAAACTACAGTAGTTTATATACGTATATGATACATATTTTTTATACAAGAGGATAAAATAATATTTTATCGACAAGCGGAAAGTGTTAATTCACGAGCGATATAATCGCGTCAATAATTTAATTTTATCGTCGTGTATAAATTTTTTTTTCTGTATCGGATTTTAAAGAAATTGAAATTGGATAAATTTAATTTTTATTTGAGAACAATTTTAAAATGTCAGTAGTGTGAGTTGCTATTGAAATGTACTTCAAATAAATATAAGTTAAAGTACTTTATCTACCCTTGCTGTTAAAATGCTACTTTATCTACCCTTCGGTTAAAGCGCTACTTTATCCACTATTTTAATTTAATATAATTGCACTTTAACATCTGGTATAGAAAAAATAAAATTTATTTATGGATATCTCTTTATATTTTTAGATAACAAATGTTTTTTGTAGGTAAGATCAAGAATAACACGTTGTTCTAATAAAGAATTGTTGGATTCTTGTGCATATTTTACTACTTTGGCAAAAAGTGACGCTTGTTCCGTACTAAGCCAACATCACACTATTATTTCGCCTATTGTATATTCATGTAATCCTCCTGCAAAATGTCCATTCGCCAAAGTATAACAATTATTTATTTATCTATTAATATATGATGTATATAGTGACATTATTCTAGGGAAAATATGTTTGTGCAAATTCTACACTGAATCCAAATGATATGCTATTTTTTCCATTAAATGACTGGTACTGGAAAGTAACTATGGATTTGTATGATACTGATACGGATGAGTATTTAGTAAGGCTATGTGTAGAAGGAAAAATGATTAAATTTTACTCTAAATAACAAATATCTTACTATTCAAACGAGCTATTTTCAATAGATTTTTTTTTGTACTCATTGTACGAATTTGTAAAAATAATACAAATGAACTTTGATTCTTCATATTATTCTCCTGCTATTTAATACGTAAGTGTAATGCTGGTTGCATTAAAGCTTTTATTCAATAGCATAACTGTAACAGTCTCGATAGCTTCAAAGGACCGACGAATTAATTCGATATGCCCAAATTCAATTTAAAATATTTATTGAAATTGGTCAAATGGGAACCGCTGTCACGCAGGATAAGAAAACTCTGCTTCGTAAATTTATGTTTTGTTCATAGTCCCTGGTTATATATTTTTAAAGGGAAAGAAATAAAATATATCAATATACGACCAAAGAAAATTAAAAATATGCAATTTATAATTGTTAAATGATATTAAATAAAATGAAATACTTTGTAGCACTGAATTAGTATTATACATAGTCCAAAATAGACGTGATGAATCATAAATTTAAAAATTTCTTATGCTGGTGTAAATAACAATAAAGTTTCATAAACTGATTGAATCTAGAATTATTTCCTCATCACTATCAACTAAAAATTCTTCAAAATTTCTCCATCATTCAATAAACAATAAATACTAATTAACTTAAGTTAGATCAGATTAGGTTAGTTTCAGTTAGCGTTAATTCCCGAATCGAACATGGATGTAAAATGTTTGTTTCGTTATATACAAGAAAATGCAACTGTACTTAATATAAAACGTCTTGTAATCTTTTGTTATAGCGATGACATAATTTTCTTTATAGGATTAATGCTACGTCACAAATATCACAGGACACACCTCCTTTTTTAATTTTCAAAATTCATTTATGAATATATGACATTTTGAAATAATATTTAATTAATATAGGTTTTTTCACCCCTAAAATAATTTCTTTAAAAGCTGTCCTCGTCATTTAATTAAATTTTATTTAGAAGCTTTAGAATTCAGACAATATATTATATACATATGTTTGATTGATTCGGTACCCAACATAAGCTGTAGGTCCGTTATAGAGGTTGTAAACTGACAGCTTGCACCAATAAAATACAAGTACAACTTGTAACAAAATAAGAACTTGGGTACTTGTGTTGTATCTAGGAATGTTGTGCCACTACATTTTTGTATTGTAAATCCTCTAAGAAAAATGAGAGTTAGGTACGACAATGATTGTATTTGGGCAATTTGGAGAGAATAAGGAGTTTGGTGTTAGTGTTTGGTATTGCAGTGTATTGAACTCTGAGCAGCTAGCTCTGTGTTAGCGTAGTGGCTGCGACAGGAAGGCCCCGATTAGCACTTTATTCATACACTCGATCTGCGAACAATGTTCCTCCAACAAGGTTACATTGGCTTGATTCCGACGCACAGACGACTGAGAAATGCGCGCGTGCAAACTCAACTCCTTACCCAAATCTCTCTTCCTGACGGGTGCTTCAGTGTTGTGCTAAATACCTTATTCTTCTATTGTGTCATAAATACATATACAAGTGTTTTATGAATTTCGCGCAATTAAAATACAGTGAGGTACATTCATTTTGGATATATCAGCTTCAACAAAAATTATAGAAAAATGTAAGTCAATTTCTTCCATTACAGGATTTAATTTAAATTTAACTTTAATAAGTAATGGGACGAATGTCATGAGCATTTATCTCAGGTGATGCTAACAAAATATACTGTAAAATTTACTTATTATATGCATTGTACAGACCATGAATAATAAACAATAAAAAAAATGTTCTTCCATTTCATTATATTATTTTTTGGTCAAATTCGTGTAATGGTTTTGAAACTAAACATGTAAAAAGACACCTACAGTTTGAATCGTATTTTTGTTTAAATGTTGGTGGCATATTTATATTGCATTAAAAATGTTTTTGTAGAAATCAATAAATTATAAATAAATGCATTTATAAAATTTTCATTGCCGCCCGCACAAATTACGAGATACATCCCTAGGGGACAGCAAACCACAATTTTGAAATCATTTTGATCCTAATTATACGAAAACAAATCACATTAAAAAATTTTGAGTGCCCGTTAATTAATATTTTCAACAATAACAACTCCAACAAAAGGCAATAAATATTTGCTGTAATTTCTAATGTCCTTGCTATTCTACAGCGTTTGTGATACATAGTTTGGGTACACAATTATAATATGTTTATGGTTTTTCATTTTATGTAATCATTTCTTGCCTAGAGCATAACAATCTAACTACAGTACGGTACTCCTTTCTATGTTAATCTATCTCAAACAAATTTCAATTGCAAAAGAACCAAAAGAAAAATACAATACACAATATACATAAAAATTTCATAATCAAAAGAAATAAAAACTTCTCCCTTACTATTTCTTTTATGTTTTTTCAATTCCGTGTTCAATTGAAATGATTGATAATCCATTTTCCCTAGACAGAAGCCTAGTTTGCATATAGCTAGGCTGACCCTAGCAATATGCAAATATTTTAAATTTATCAGTATATAGTACCGAAACCTGTATAAAGCTAAATGGTATAATATGTTTCACTTAAATTAGCCACTTTGCCGTAAAACGATTATTTGATCCTAGGGGGGACAAGGCTTCAAGTACCTGAGGTACTAGTTTCATTTTATTTGCATTTTAGTGGTTTTGGTCTTTGCCTGTGAAAAGGACCTACAGCTTATTTGAACCCGAGATCTTAGATTTCAGTTCAAGTGTGCTAATCAGTGAGATACGGTAGCTCAACAGAAATATAAACAATTTTTAAATTCTTAAATCTACAATGATGTTACGGCAATTCTAATATTAAGAGGGAATTTATATAAGCATATATTTGATCTTGAACTGTCGGGGTTCTGGTCATATTGCATTGTTAGGAATATTGGAACCAAGGTTGATTTGAACAGGAATGTTTCTAATTAAACATTGTCTCTCAAATTCCTAAGTAGATAAAAATTTAATCTAGAAAATATCACAACATAAAATAAAATAATTAAAAATGCTCGCTAATCTTTTTACTTCTTGTGTGTTCCAAAGTTGACATATGGAAATATTTTGAGTTTAAACTTCTTAAGTATCTTTTTTGAATATATTCTAAAAGGTGCAGTATTCAAATAATAAAACATTATTTTATTTTACATAGCTAATAAATTGTAAAAGTAAACTAGAAAAAAATCTATTACTTATAAATGATGTACTTTTTACATAAGCTAAACATTAATGTCGATAAGGTTTTTTTGCAAATCCTCACTTTTTTTAAATAATCATATGTCATTACTGATAAGTGTGAAGCAAATTGGCACAATCAGCACACTAAACAAAAACTGGAGCAGTCGTAATACATGTATTTATATTTTTTCGCTGGTATATCTGACTAAGTTCCCTTAATAATAATAATATAACAACTGAATGTATATTTAGGTTTGAATAGCAGGAATTATGACGACGCTATCACAGCTAATCTTGTCATTACGTACTCCAGTGTTTATAAAAACATACAGGAGCTTAAAGCTAAGCCTTTTTAGCTTTCCTCATACTTTTCACTTGGCTTACCTAATGTGTGGCGAACACGCGATCCCATTTCATAATCACGATACAAATACCTTTGCATATAGGTTAAGACCATGTAAACTCATGCAGCCAACCTTTCCAAGGAAAATTATTTTCTTTTATAGCACATGACGTTATGATAAATTGTAAAATTAAATTTAACCTGATGTTGAAATTGTTCTCATGTTTTAAAATATTTAGAACAAAACTGCAAGAGTACATAGTTGTTCGATATTAAATTCATATAAGATAATAATGGATGCAATAGCACGTTTGAAGCACGAGATTTATTAAATATAAAATGTAACATTTTCGTTCACAAAATTTGTTTTTTTTGTTTGTACTTTGCAGTATTTTTGTACTATTGGTATGTTATTAAAGAAAAAACATAAAAATTTAACTTAAGTAATATGAAAAAACAGACAATAAGAATTGCAATCAACGATACTTCTCTAAACTGACAGATAGATATTTTTTTTTATTTCCATGGCTCTGATTTTTAACGAAAATATTAAATTTTATACTTAATATATCTTGTACTGCGGACGTGCTGTCGCAACAATTATGATCTTAGCTGAGGTAGAATTTAATTTTGAACTACTTTGTACTTTTGTAGTTTTGCTCCAAATTTATAAGGAGAGAGAGTATCCGCTATTTTTTTAAATCTCATGTTAAAACCCTATATTCCGCATTTCGTTGCACACCCTGTATGTTAATGCAATTAAATATTTGAAGAGAAACATATTGTAGAATACGTGGGGCGCGGTTGATATTATTGTGATAAATTCGAGTTTGTAAAAACCGTAATGCACGTATCTGGTATATACTCGTACTCGTACAGCACCCAATAACAAACATTCATACATATTTATAACTCGGAAGCCAGGATTTCAGCTTGCAAATGCCTGATCCCGTTTTTCATTAGAATTTTACATTTTTGTGTCCGGGGATAAATATTTGCGACATTTATGATTATTGTGCACACGGAAATTTCATGTTTCTTTTTTTATCTAGGAAAATAAAATTTGTTGCAGAGAAATAATTTTGCGCGAATTATTTTATTTTTTATTTCAATATTGTGTTTAATTTTCAAATATTGTATTTCATTAGAGAAAAGTTGAATAATATATAAACAGGATTTAAATTGGAAATGATAATAAATGGAAGACAAAACATTATTTATACAAAATGGGAAAAATAAGGCGAAGGCAAGAGGAATTAATTACTGAAGAGTGGTGTGAGTAGACGTTTAAAGCTGATATTTGAGTAAACAAAACAAAAGGAATAGTGGAGCAGTTAACCTAAACAAATTAGCGAATGAATTTGTCTTAATTAAGACGAGAAACTAATTACACTCATTTTCCTCAATTGCCGAAGACTGCAGTCAGTTACTGTAGTATTTTTAATAATTAATTTGCCGTCTCACTTAGAAACACGAGATTACGAAAATATGAATAGCTCGTTTCGACGAAACAAACTCGCTAAATTGAAAATTGTCCTCGTGAATTCTATTACGACTGACCAAAAATTTGATAAGTACGATTTTCTATTTTATCTGACAAAGATAATAACATCCAACTAATTCACCGAAAATAAATGAATATAATCGTTTTAACTTTTTATGAAGATAGCGTATTCAAGTACAATCTTAAATATATTGTTTCTCATAAGTTATCCTTGCTTGTTATGTACAAGTGACTGTCAATAATTAGATATGAAGCGAAAGGCTGTTGTGATCATTATAACCCCGTCAAAACTCGAACAATGAGTGATGTTTAACAGGTTTGTGGTAATGATATGCACAACGAGTTTTTCGATAACTGCTAATAGACTTTTACCGCAGAGTTGTACATATGTACATGCTAGTATATGCAATCAAACTGTCAAAACTTTTATCAAATGTAACAATATACTCCCAATGGGGCTAATGTAATTTCACGCGTTATATAGGCCTCTGACGTTTTCACAATAAATCTTCTTATGTACTGTTAAGGATTTTCTAAATATGATTATGTTTGTATATCCCGAATTGTTTATAAATAAAATTTATTTTGATATTTGGGCTTAAAGGTAAAGTGTATATAGGTTTTTTTCACTAGGTGTATACTAGTTTCAGATCACATATACTATACTGAAATTAAAAAATCTTATGCCGAAACTAGTAATAACTGGCAGACATCCAGGTATTTTGATTTGCCTTTAAAGGTAAACATTATTAAGAATTAATTATTGATAGCATCTTAGTTAGAACCCTATTTGCCGGTGCTCGAGCGCTAAAGAATTAGATTATTTAGTCAAAAGTAATAGTGCTAGTAAAGAAAACATATTTTGTTCTATCAATAAATAACTAAAGAGAATTAATGTATTGTGCGGAATTTTGTCGAAAAGATAGACTTCCTTCATTGGCGATTCTTAAAAGAGAGTATAAAGAAGCCCAATCTTCATTCTCAGATTGTTCAATTAGTAAATTAGCAGTAGCCATTTCATTTATTAAAGCTAGTTTTTAAATAGTATTTTGAAATTGTTGTTGAATCATTATTATTTTTGACATTTGATCTTAAAATGTGTTTTTGCGTTTTATAGAACCAAAGTATTTATATATGTATATTATAAGAAAGTTTTGTCTAAAATGCTGAGCTCCAATACAAAACTCCAATCCTGGCTACACCACTAGTTATTGATATTTCATATTCATATATATGTTAATTCAATAAAAAATTTAGATTGTAGTAGACCCGTTATATAAATAACTGTAATTTTGTACACCGTGTTTTTGTTGGACCCTCTTTTCTAGTTTAATTTAGAATTTAGTATTATATTTGATCGTTTGTTAATCGATTTGCATAAAGCAATCTAAATTTGTACTATCAGCTCTTTGCACCTGTAGAGCGTTTTGTTGATTTATGGCTATAAACACATTGTAATAAGAGCCACCTTGTTGGGTATGGTGTTATACTGTACAATGTATTTAATATTATATTTGATAGTTGTGAATCGATTTGAATAAAGCAATCTATATTTGGACTATCAGTTCTTTGCACCTGTAGAGCGTTTTGTAATGTCGAGCCAGCTAGTTGGGAATGGTGTTATGGTACAGTGTAGTGATGGTTGATTTTTGTTGTACCCTCTTTTCAAGTTTAATTTTACCTTTAATATTATATTTGATTGTTGTCAATCGATTTGCATAAAGCAATGTATATTTTGACTATGAGCTCTTTACACCTGTACAGCGTTTTGTAATGTCGAACCAGCTTGTTGAGAATGGTGTTATGGTAGTGATGGTTGTATGTTGTTGAAGATTGGGTTCGGATGGTATAAAGCAATCTATATTTGGACTATGAGCTCTTTGCACCTGTAGAGAGTTTTTAATGTCGAGCCAGCTAGTTGGGAATGGTGTTATGGTGTTGATGATTGTGTATTGTTGAAGATTGGGTTCGGGTGGTATCAAGCAATGTATATTTGGACTATCAGCTCTTTGCACCTGTATATATTTTTGGCGTATGAGCTGTTTGTTGGTGTTGGAGTGATGGTCCAGTGTGGTGTTTGGTTGTTTCAGATTGGGTTGGGGTGACCCTGAGAGAGGAGGTGCGCCAATGGCCTAGACGGGGGGTTAATATTATATTAGCGATGTATATTTGTTGTTGGTGTTATGGTAGTGATGGTTGTTGTTGGTATTGTTTCAGATTGGGTTGAGGTGACCCCGAGAGAGGAGGTGCGCCAATGGCCTAGACGGGGGGTTAATATTATATTTGCGATGTATATTTGCTGTTGGTGTTGTTGGTGTTGATGGTGGTGTTTGTTGTTTCAGATTGGGTTGGGGTGACCCCGGTCGAGGAGGTGCGCCCATGGCCTAGACGGGGGGCGGGCGCGGCAGCTGCAGGCAGCATGAGGGGCGCGGGGGCGGGGGCGGGCAGAGTGTGGCTGCTGGTCGGCGTCTTGGCCGCCATTGCGTCCACTACACTATCACAGGTAACATACCTAGATCACTAGTAAACTTCCTTTCATTTCATATGTCTCAAGAATTAAGCTCCTTACAAAAAACTGCTATTCCTTTTGCTACCTGGATCAGATCAGAACACTATAATCACTGCACTACGGATCAATTAGATTTGATTTTTCTCATCCATTACTTAAATCAATATACAGAGTGTCCATTGCAGGAGGCTAGTATACTCCTTTCATTTCATATGTATTAAGAATTAAGCTCCTTACGAAAAACTAATATTCCTTTTGCTAGCTGGATCAGATCAGAACACTATAATCAGTTCACTTCCGATAAATTGGATTTGATCTTTCTGATCCATTACTTGAATCAATATACAGAATGTCCATTTTAGGAGGCTAACCATTAGGATCGATGCGTTTACATTTTATTCTCCACACATGTTATATTGCTCAACATTGTACCTTTCAAACATGTGTGTAACATGTATGTAAGATTGAATATGTGTAAGACTCAATAACAAGCAATATAACATGGGTAGAGGATAAAATGTATACGCCCCTTAGAATCTTGAAAACCGTAAGAAATACGAAGTCAGCCCAATATAAAAAATAAAAATTATCTAACTATTATTTAGTTCCAAAAGCTATAACCCCATATTATGTTTTGAACAGTTAAAACTAAACAAAGAACAGTATTAAAATTTTGATTTTGGGAAATAGTGTAACTGGATAGATCTCGATGTTCTGATTTCAAATTTTCGAACAAAAAATTCGATATTTTGAAATATTTCCGGTTTTACGCAAAAATACAGTATCACCGGCTTTAGGAATTACTTCTCCTGTTATTACTACATATATAAACGATTACATTATTAATTATTAATTTTATAAACTCACTTTTAAAAAGGAGAAAATATATCTTATGTATTTTAATAATCCATTCCCGTTTATTTGAATTAGATATTTTTAATAGAAATATTCTAATTCTAACATAATTACCGCATTGTGGTACAAAAATAAAAAAAAATTATATTGAAATTAAAAATATTGTAGGAAAATGCCACACCACACATTTTGATTATTATAACTAACAAAAAATACTTCTTCCTTCTGTTAAATATAGGTGCTTCCAATCCATATATGTTTAGAGGTCACTGGCTTAAAGTATATTACGAAAATTAATCACTAAATTAATCGAAACCGCCAATCTAGCAAATTTAAATTGCTCACTTTACTAAAAAGTAATCAAAATGGCAAACGCCTCAACCATATTTCGGCAATATAAGTCATTTCTAAAAAAGTTAAGAGTACTACTCTGGTTTGCTTTCAACAAAAATTATATATAGCACGGTTTATAATTTCAACATACATGTAAAAACAGCAACATCAAAATAATTAAAAATGTTTGCAGTGAATAATATTCTGTTTCCCATAATATGATTTTTACTATTTTCATGATGTGTGTTTGTATGTTGCGTGTTTTATTTAACGATTTTTTTTTGTCCACGATAACATCATTAGTACAGTTTCAATTTTTTGTATTATTTATTCAGATATATGAAAGCTGGTATTAATTTTTGATACAAAATGTGTATCTAATTATAACAATAATAATAATAAAATTCGAATATTAGTTCAGATAAAATAGCCCACAAATATTTAATTTAAAAAAATATTAGATGAACTTATGCAGGTAATATTTTTGAGGAAGTAATGCATTCATTTTGTATAACATAAATTAATTTTGAACGCTCTGTATTCATACATGTAATTCCTCGAGCATGTAGCTCGAATTCCAAATGTGTGGTATGAGTTACTATGTCTAGAATAACACTTAACTACCAGGAATATATCTGTTCGTCTGCATAGCGTGTGTAAGAGGAATTCTAAGTGCAACGGCTTCAAGTTTATGTATATGCACAGCTTCTTCTGGGTAATAATACTATACAAATTCTAACTGGATGCTGTGAATCATATCTACACAATAATACTTTCAGAATGAAGAATATATTTCTAAGCTCGATTTTATGACATCAAATATTAGATTTGTTTATATTTTTTCCTTAATGTTTAATGATGGTGTACATATGTAAAGTAAAACTTTTTAAATTTAAAGTTGGTAACTGACGACAGGTCGTAAATTGTGACTTCCAGTAATAAAAATATTTTTATTAAACTTGGACAGAAACTTCATATACTCTACCAACTACAACAAATTCTGAACAATTTTTCTTAATAACATTTTCGATGCTTGTAACAAAAAATGTTCTAAGACTCGTTTTTGCGAATTTTTAAAAGTTAAATTAAAGTTAAAAGTAATTTCTAATAATAGAGAGATTATATCCTACAAACCAAGAAAAAATACATATAATAAATTCAATTCTTAGTTAAGTCCATATTTTGATAATTGCGTTAAAGATTTCACAAGTTACTAAAGCAGATAATAGTTGTACAAAATATCGTCTTACAGTGATCGTGAAAAAAAAAATACATAATAAATAAAAGCTTTTTAAAAGTATTTATGGATAATGAATACAATATCAACAAATTTTATTTTTATCATTTATTTTAGTAAAGAAATGTAACAAATCAAACGTCACCGTTGGTATTATTATTTAAAACAAAGGCTTCTATTGGTATATTCACCACAAATTTGTTCAAAACTATAAATTTAATAAAGCTTCACTGCTAAGTTAAATGGAACTAATAACTCTTATAATGCATTACCAGAATTAATATCATCAAACTTTTGACTATATGTTTTATCAACAAGACTGATCAAATAACTAATAATTTGTAACATCATTATGTCATTAGGATCAATTCGAAATGTCCTAAACAAACAATCGTTATTTATGTTACCTATTAGGAAAAGTTTGTTTCCAAAAGATTAATCTAGTTTATAGAGGAACAAATTGTACCAAATTATATAGACACACATAAAATATAGAAAAGAAGCAATAGCATGCATGTACTTCATAAATTTTAATAAAAATTCTGATGTAGTAAGTAGTTTATTAAGATATTATACTAAAACAAAGTATTGTAGCTTGACGTTTATACCCAGGTCATAAACTTCATATGCTTCCTACATAAATAACTATTGTAGGTCACACCGACAAATCACAACTTTCCTGTCTCGACGGCGTTGTAAATTTTTTTTTTTTTCAATTTCTGAATGTTTATTGTACTTCCCTAGGATAATAACAAACTCACCAATGCTGTAGATCTGTAGACAATCTCTCATATAACACATAACCAAACTCAACAAAATACAACAATACACTCTCGGTTTTCATTTGCACACCTTCACTTCACAACTGCTTATCATGAACTAACTCTAACAACTAACACCCGATTTCTAGATTGTATAATATTAATTTATAACTTTAATTAATTAGTGATCTATTACATTACAGGCAAAAAAAACATGACTGTAGGTAGCAGCACAAAATAGCGTCGAGTGTAGGAAAACAAAACTATTATCGAAGAAATAATTATAGTCAGTTCATTTTGAACGTGAATATATTCTATTATAATCCATATAAAAAATAGCATTAAACCTTAAAATGATGATAATTAATTTCTAGATGTATATCAAATATAAGGATTTTTTAAGTACAGCCATTTCAAAAACAATAGAATAAATGTAAAAAAGACAGAATTTTTTGATACGAATTCGAATATGTGGAAGTTTAACTCTATATTACTAATGAACATTTTACAGCATTTTAAACATGAATATTTGATTAATATGCACATTTTTAATTATACTTAAATGTAAAATATGAGAAAATATCCATAACTTACAGAAACAACATTTTTTTAGCATTATATTGTAATATTTTAAACGCGCCGGCCGTAAATTATTAATATTTTTGAAACATTTTCGTTTTCTTTTATGAAACTAATAAATATTCTTAGATTTGACGTTTTATATAACATTTTAATTTCAAGTAATACCGTTGAGTGGTTTCCTGAATAGACATTATTTATAATTATGTCAAATAAACAATTACTTTTATAAAATATATAATTATAAATGTACTTTCTAAAAGTACACTGTTTAAAGAATAATGTATGTAAAAATATTTTTTTTTGGTCAGTTTAAGAGCAATATTAAGTTTAATAAGCATGTATAAGACAAAGGTTGCATAAAATGCTGATTATTTTGAATATTTATTTATGTTACTAAAAATTACACTTGGTAACATACATTTGTTTTTACACATATTAAAGAGGAATGTTCAAGCTTTTATGATGTATAAAGTTTAAAAATTGAACGCCTACTGTAAAAGTTATTGAGATTTATTTCCGATTGACTATAATTATTTCTCCGATATTATATTAAATAAATGTTATTAATTTTAATTTAAATAGTGTGTGTGAGATACATAAGTTATATTTTTTGTTGGCGCAAATATAAATTATAGTAACATTTTTAAATAAATATACGATATAAGCGGATGGGTACGAAATTGTTTTTGTGTTACAAACATTCCTCTACTGACCAGGTTTCGAACCCGGGATTGCTGCAATATGAAGCATTCTTTTGTTTGTTTTGAATCCTGGCATCGATTTCTGATCTGTGAATTCTCGAATGGTGCACTCTACTTCCATTCATTAGTCCCAGTCCGATGTTACTCTAGAATTACCATTGCAATGCTGGTGCATTCAGATTCACAATTACATCCTGCTCGATATTCAAATTCCATATGTTCCAGGTCTATATTTCAATCTCAGTAGATGAAATGTACTTCCTATTAACAGTTCTCCGAATTCCCAAGAGTTAAGTTCTCATTTCCATATGTGAAAGCTCTTCTATGTGTTACTGTTCTCTGTTTTACGACGTACGTAAAGAGATTTGTCTAAGAGTAAGAACAAACAGAAATGATAGCTGGACTGTATCCAACTAAATTTTATTTTAAAGTATTACCTTTAGTACAAGATTGATTCATTATACTTTTATTCCAGTAGTTTTAAAGAAATAATACTCATACTCTTAGACACCTTTGTTATATTAGCACAGAATAGTTACATACAGAAGCGACGGTACCTTTCATGTTACCCTATTAAGTTCTATGACCTTGGAGCATTGTGTAGATCTTTAAATTTGTTGACTTCCCCTATCTCTCTCTAAGATGTGACGAAACTTTCAGATTTTAAACAATGAGCCATTTAAATTTGTTGACTTTCCCCATCTCTCTCTAATTTTCGTTTCTCTGTCTTATCAACGTACTTACCAATAACTAACCATCAAGAAAAACAATACTTTATTCCCGTTAGGTCGGCAAATATATATCATTAATGAAAGTACATATGGAGCACTCTTTTATTTACTTGTAATTATAGTAACATTATACTTTATCAAATATTCAAGCATACCCATTTTAATATATAATAAAATGAGTACCTAACGAATAAAAACGGAACCAATTTACTGACATTTTTCCTCTACGAAATATGCTTCTACCTATATGTATATCTACTTGACTTTTAAAGAAAATGGGAAATTACGAATATTTTTATTATTTTTTTTAAATAATTGGGCAAACGACTATTCCGAAATAATTTTTTAAGATTAGTGTAAGTTGGAAAAAGTTAATTTTGATGTATTTGTTAACATTTTCGAGAAGAAGTATTTGTTATACTAACAGTAAAATATTTTTTAATATTTTCAACACGCGTATTCATATTCTATACCCTATACTCAATTACTTTTGTACTTGGGCAAATTCTGCTGAAAATTTGGGTAGACGGAATAATTTAATTTCCTTTAATCTAATTAGAGTCTATTCATTTTCAAATTCGCGTGAATCTTTATTAAAAATTTACATTTTCTTTACTAAATGACAGCACCCTTTTGTCGAATAATTATTTTAAATCAAGCCACTATAGTACGGGAGTGAAAATGTTGATCCCTGAGGAATCATCTCCCAATATTTTATACATTTTAGTGTCGGCGCGGCTAGCAGTATAAAGGTAAAAGTTCTGAGTCTCCACGGAGTAACCACGCTGGAGTTTGCCATTGTTTATGAAAGAGACGCTCTCCAGAACAAACGAATTCTACCGCATGCCTCCAATATAATCCGCGACAATAACTCCATTCGCTCCCGGCATAAATACATGCCGGTATAATTACTACACGCGTGTATATGCTGATAAATATATATTTTAACACTCCAATATTTGCCAACATTCAATTTAACTCCATAATAAACATTGATTTATACACAAAAAAATCCTATGAAATTTTGATTGAATACTGATTTCAATATTATATAATTAAACAGAATTAATAATGGCTTAGTAGATAACGCACATGCGTGGATTGTTGAGTATAAAATGCATTTTGAACAAAACAAATGTGAATTACTGTTATGAATAACACATTTATTTTAAAATATTGTGAAAATACAATGAGTTGATGTTCCACGGGGAAAACGTACTGGACCCTATTTGTAGAGACCGTCGCGTAACAGCATTCAGCACTACTGGGATCTCGAAAATCATGAGCTGCGAGGTCGGTTAAATGGGACTTTTTATACACCTCGTCTACATCAAGGCAATTTGGATGTTTTTGTGTTTAAAAAAATTCCCAGAGGTGACTATTTAATGAACGAAATACTTATTTAAAGCTGGGTTCTCACTAGTCATTTTTTTGTGAATCATTTCTAATGATTCATTTGTCATGACAATTAAATGAAGAAGTTTTGTTCACATGTATCATGTTTTAATGATCATGTTGTGACTGATCATGTACTGTTTTATTTTATAAATGACATCGGAAAAAGTGAATTCGTACTGCAATTCGGGAAATATGTATGCTCTTGTCTCTTGAACTATATACTGTTTTATTTAACAACAGTCGAACACAGTATATTACCTAAAAAATAGTCGAACTGTTAATAAAACTGATAGGTTTTAGGTTATGATTATGTTGACATTTGCAATTTTAAATCATGACGCGTGTTCTTACGATTCATTTTACTTTCATTTATTAATAATGATCATTAAAGTAGAACTGCTTTTCACTTTTAATGAAACTATGAAATGATCATAAATTCTAATGAAAGAAGTGTTCTGACGTTCATTTTTCATGAATCATTGAATATGATTCATAAAAAATGAATGATGAGAACCCGCCTTAAGCTACGAGGAATATAAATACATTAAAATATTCGAGGATGTATGAATTGAGGCGGAGTTCTTGGTACCGTGTACGGAAACAGTATTGTACTTATATTCCGAGTCACCTATTACATTTTTCGCACCATCGGTAATAAGTAACTTCAAATTATATTTAAGTACTTGTAAAATATGAGCCATTTTATAATTCAAATATATTTATTTGCAACTTTGTCTATTGCTAGATAACTAAATGTGTATGAAATTAGTAAGATTTTCAAAATTACCTATGTAATAGGATTGTTAGTTTCTATAACACTTACGACTTATGTTGCTATAGAAGTATAATCCTTGTAATAGCTATTGCCACACCTAGGACAGTTATGTGTATTATAACTGCCGCAGATGTCAATTGAATTCCGAGCTTGGAGAACGAGGGTTTTAAGACATCTTATGCCTGGTATGATTCATAACATTCGTGGTTTATTCAATACTTTACCAGTTTCACGTTATTAATAAATAGTATTTTATAAACTATTCTTGTGATTCACGTTTTCGTGATCAAGTTTGTATGGGTAGATATAACATACTAACTTGTCAATATTACATGTAATATAATTATGACTTAGTTAGTTTAGTGTATGTAAACAAAAGCTTAATATCCTGTTGTTGTTGTGGTTGCAGACGCAACAACTATGCCCAGCACGCGGAGAGATCTCGCCGTGCCTGTGCACGGTGAAGAAGCAAGGGCTGGACATCCTGTGCGAGTTCACAGACCAGCAGCACATCAACCGGGCCATGGAGACGCTGAAAGGCAAGGCGCTCGTCATCTTCTACCTCAAGCTGCGCCACAACAACCTGCCCAAGCTGCAGGGCTTCGTGTTCCTCGGGCTCGACATCCGCCACCTCACCATCCACAACTCCTCGCTGGCGGTCGTCGAGGAGTCCAGCCTCACTTCTATCGGTAACTACCTCAGTAGCTTTATACACAAGCGAAAATTAAAGAGAGATGGGGAAAGCCAACAAACTTAAAGGGCTCATTGTTTAAAATCGGAAAGCTTCGTCACATCTTAGGGAGAGATGGGGGAAGTCAACATAAACACTCCGTTAGGCGCGCACCTTGATGGAACGCGAGTAGTCGCTAGGAGTCTGATAGACTCTCGATTGATTATCGCATAATATAACGATGTTTTTATTGGCACACTCTTTAATATATGCATAGTAATATTATACTAACCCTAGGCTCACACTCAGTCATATTGAAATATTGTTAAGCCAGTCGAGTAGCTCAGTGTTTTTAGGCTCATTATCATGAAAATCCAGCGTTTGGTTTAACCAGATTTTTGATTTTTCAGTCCAGTCGTTGATTGAAAAATATATAGATAGGAAAGCCTGCATATATTTGCGTACCCCTGTTGTGCAATCAGATATCGACGAAAATAAGATCTTACAAAAGTACATAAAAGAAAAACCGAAGACTGTCCGTACAAGTTATATCATCCAAAATGTGATGGGTCACGTTTGAAATTTATGTAGTAGATTCGCCATGATGTGTTGTATAATACAAATTTAACTCAAAGTTGTACTGTTTTCATGGGTACGAGTTCATTTATTTTTGTTCCTCTGGTTTTCAGAAATGCGCTCGGAGTAAATTGTATGAAAGAATCACTGGTCCAGCGTTAAGCTAAATGCAAATAGATCGATTTTTATCATCTCACTATTTATACAAGTGTATGGAACAATTAGTTTTAATTGTAAATTTATAATAGATATGACCTAGATGAAAAAATAAAAATGGACATTTCTGTAATTGAATATTTATCATATAGGATCATTCATAGAATAAAGTACTGATTTACTTTTAATAGATTAATTCAGTGGCGTCGTTAGACTTTTTTTTCTGGGGGGGGAGGTGGTTGATTGTCGTGTACCACTCCTGTTTGAATTTCCGCCCCCTATTATTTTTATATATATTTTCGTAATTACGCTGCTATATCAAGAATATTATTGTTAGTTATTAACAATATATGAAGTGTGTAGAAGATGAAAATGTGCGTCCTTTCTGTTTAAAAAATTTAACGATATCCCTGGAATAATTGCATGTGTATGAATACCATAGAGCACAAAAATGTGCCAACTATTAATATGTAAATTGTAGAGATAAATGTTTGCAAGAGAAAAATAAATAATTTTACTTTTTATTTATTAGCACAAACTGTATACATATTTCTACATTATATATACACTGTTAAAGATCTCTGTAAAATTTCTCTAATTATATTTCTACCATGTATCCTTCAACACAAAGTTTGACATAAAATTCATCTGTCTTTCCGTCGTAGATGTATATATGTGCTTTCCAGTACCAATCATTCAGTGGAAGTATCATTAGGAAGTTTGGATCGTAGCTGCCGTTTATGCATACGTAGTCACCCTATCAACAAATATTATTATTTTAAAATTATATTTTCTATTTTACATCTATAACAGCATCCAAACAAATTCGGTTATAGCACAATCGAGAAATAGTTTTTCAAGATTAATTGTTTTGTTATAGTATATTATATACCAGTGGTATATATTATTTTTTTTTACCACTAACATTTCAATCCCAATCCTACTAACAAAAATATATTGACAATAATAAACTTTTTCATATGAACATTAACTGGTTTCTTCATATTCATAAAAATTAAGTAGGATGTCTTTATTTTTATATTTGACCTTTCAGTTTCTCAACTTCACTTTTAATTTTAAATTTGGTTTTATTTAATTTACTTATTTAATTTAGACGGCTTATTTAAATTTTGAATCCATACTTTACACTTTTCTTGAGTTAAATAATTCAAACAATATTGGGATTTATAGACTTGACTTTATTTTCATTATTGTTCATGGCTAATAATAATTTATTATTGACCTAGGTGACCATGGTTACCAAATAAGTGAAAAACAATTTGTCATGTCAAATAAAGTTGAATTATAGTGGGTGTCTAGGCTAGTAGTGAAAAAAATAAATTACTGTTTACAATTGCGAACAAATAAAAATATTTTAATAAATAAAAACATTTACCTTTTTATATGGGCATATTGCACGAGGAGTACAACTATGAAAAACTGGTGAAATCATAGTATGTTGTTGTAATAACATGCAGGTATTTTTTGGTTTTAGTTTAGTGAAAAATCCACATGAGTCGAGATTATCTTTATTAGAACAACGGAATATATCTGCTTGCGCCTATAAATATTCCTTTAAATTTCTGTATTTTTATTTATTGCTGACCCACCTTAATAGTGTTCAAATCTTTTCGCACTTGAAACGTATAATTGAAGTATGTTTGATGATCCTTAGTAAAAAAGACTGTTTCACTTACATTATAAAACGGTGAACTAGAGGATATTTCACAAACATCACCTCTGTTCAAAATTATGCTTTTCTTTTTCGCATTAGTACAAGTCGTTTTTATAAAAATCACATAGATTATGAATAAAATATAATATGACAGTTTCATTTGAGGATACATTTCCTTGTCAATACATTTACTAAAATAAATAAAATGAGATAGATTTTATCAAACATTAAATAATACCTACTGTAGGAAGTAATTAGTTCTAATAGCACAATTATGATAAATTGGGCTTATTCCAAAATTATAGTAACAATATGTCTATTGTTTGTTAGAAAAAAGGATGTTTTTTTAGTAAATGAATACTTTATTATCTGAAATCATTTATAGATAAATAATTATTTGACTTTTTATGGATTAATTATATGCTTACGATAAAGTACAAAAATGTGCCAACTTAATATATAAATTTTAAAGAAAATGATAGAAAATTTTGAAGTCAGATTTCTCTACAGAGGGGCGTATATATTTTATCCTCCACACATGTTATATTGCTCAGCATTGAATTTTTGAAACATTTAATCTTGCACACCTTTTATCGTGCACACTTTTAATCCGCAAAGAAAAGTTATCTTACACATTTATAGATAACTCCACCACCATTTTAGGGTTGAAGTTATGCCATTGGTACTAATCCAGTGTCTGATTGACGGGGATGGGGTTTTGGTGTTTCAGGTAAGATGCTGACGCAGCTAGACGTGTCGCAGAACTCGCTGAGCCTGGTGCCCAGCACGTCGCTGCAGAACCTGCACCACCTGCTCATCCTCAACCTCAACCACAACCGCATCTCCAGCCTGCACGCCAAGGCGTTCCACGGGCTGGACACGCTCGAGATCCTCACGCTCTACGAGAACAAGGTCGTCAACATCGACAGCCAGGCCTTCCACGGCCTCGAGAAGTGAGTCACTGCTTATAATATACCATATGCTCTAAAATGCACTCTGGTTTAAGCAGGACAACAATCAGCGTATTCTGAATACGTTTAAATTGTAGCTCACTGAAATCAGTGCTTCATTGCTCTAGAATATGCTCTGGTTTCAGCAGAACAAGCACAATGTAAAGCAGGTAAAACTGCTCCAGAATAAGATCTAGTTTCAATGGGTCAGGAATTAGAGCACTTCAAAGTGTTTGCTCCAATTCTTAGCCTACTGAAACCAGAGCACAATCCAGAGCAGCTACATCTGCTCCAGAATGCCAGCGAATTTCAGTAGGCCAAGGATTTCAACAGAACAAGCGCAATCCAGTGCCACTAAATCTACTTCAGAATGTGATCCGGTTTCAGTGGGTCAGAAATTAAAGCATTTTGAAGTTTTCACTCCAATTCTTAGCCTACTGAAACCAGGGCAGAATTCAGAAGTTAAATCTGCTCCAGAAGGGGCTCTAGTTTCAGTAGGCCATGAATTTAGAGCAAACACTTCAAAATTCTCTAATTCCTGACCTACTGAAACCAGAGCACAATCCAGGGCAGCTAAATCTGCTCCAGAATTGTGCTCTGGTTTCAGTAGGCCAAGAATCAGAGTAAACACTTCAAAATGCTCTAATTCCTGACCCACTGAAATCAGGGCACAATCCAGAGCAGTTAAATCTATTCCAGAATGTGTTCTGGTTTCAGTAGGCCAAGAATTGAAGCAAACATCAAAATGCTCCAATTCCTGACCCACTAAAACCAGAGTACAATTCAGAGCAGCCAAATCTGCTCCAGAATGTGCTCTGGTTTCAGCAGGCTAGAAATTAGAGCACAAACTGAAGTGTGCTCCAATTCCCGGCCAGCTGAACTAGATCACCTTCAGGGCATGAGAAGCCCTGGAAGGCGGTCTAGCCAGACCACCAGGCGAGGCGGAGACCCGAAGGCCCACTGCCGCCCCGGCGCCCCGCAGAGCGGGACTGAGTGCTGGCGTCTCAGGATCCTCGGTATATCCTGAGACGCGCATTGAAACAGGTCATCTGGATTCCTATTGGCTGATATTCAATTTGTAATTGTGGATGTATTAGTGGGAATTTTAAAGTGAAAATTTGTTTACATAGGTACTTTAATGCGAGAAATTCACTGGTAATATTTTCAAGGATGTTACTTAAAAATGGAAGGAGGTATAATAATTCCGACTTTACTATTCGATTCTATATACGAACATTGAAACATAATTGTTCATGTTGTTATTCTATTAAAGTTTGATAAAATCTTATTACTTTAAATCAATCTAGAAATGTTTATTATCTTAATAATCAGCAACAAAGGTTGTACTAAAAAAATTATGAATGCAATTAATTCAACTGAAAGAGTTTTGAAACTGTTTGGATTATAGCTGGTAGAGACTGAAATTTTTTTTTGTACTTTCGTCGTGAGAAAATAGTATATTCACCTCAGGAAATAATCCTTCTTTCCCTTGAGGTTTAACCTCAGGTTATAAATTATACCTCAGGGCAAAGTATGCAATTCTCTCCCACAATAAATTTCGTTTTTTGCATTAAAATTTTAATATTTAAAGAGAAAACACTGCATTGTTATATTTTATTTACAAATTGATCACTAGATGACGATTTTCGCCCTTACAAATTGACGTTGACATGAATAAAATATTCTTTAAATGCACAAAAACTGTTCGTTCTACCGGATGTATTTATTAAATTAAGAGTCGGTATTATAAAAAGTCGTTTAAATCTAAATTAAAATATTGACTATAACGTAGAACTATAACGTTTATCTTTACTTATTGTTACCTGGAAACACTGAAAAATTTCAGTGAACAGACTGCAATACATATTTTAGATTTTATTTAGATTATCTGCTGAAGTCTTATATGAATTTTTAAAAGAATTTGATTGGTTTTTTAATGGATTTTTCAGTGAATGGTTTTTAAGACTTACTAAATTTCGTTATTTCTATTTATTCAATTTATTTTACTGAATATACATTTAAAAGCTTTAGATGCGGTCTAGCGAATATTTTATGCTGTGAATATATTTTTTTATGGAAATTTATGAGGTAAAATCTAATGTGAATAATTATAAATAAATTTAATGTCGAGTTGAAATATTGATTATGTGTAAATGCCAAGTATGAAATGCATGTTTATGGTTCAATTAAAGCTTATAATTTATAGCGAACACCCACATCGGAAGTAAAATATCAATGTGACCAATAGTTCAGCCGAATAGTAAATATACCTCTTATCACGATGGAATATTTGACATGGAAATCTGATATTCGACCGAATACCTAATAGTACAAACACGGCAAATAGATTAAATTCAGAATAATTATTCGACTACTGTCGCATCTCAAAGAAAAATATCTCTGGATTTGAACATTTGCTTTTGAGTTTTTTGATGTTAATTCACTCCGGTGTGTTGAATTATTCCCTTGACGGGAATGTCATGTTTCTTAACTACGGATTCCTTTTAAGTAATATAATAAATTCTGAGAAGATGATACAATGTAGCCGGTTAAAGAAAGCATGTTAACAACTGCTGCCTGCCTGTTTGCCCGCGCTGAAGAAAGATTTTCCGTGACTAGAATGCAACGCAGGCACTGCATAGAATATTAAACATCTTTATTCTTTAATACTTTACTTTTATATGCACGTTTCATCAGAATTAATGTTTACCTGCAAATATACAAGAATCAAAGCGGACGATAAAGAACCATTCCATTTATATTCTAGTACGTGACATTGCTTTGAAATTGTGCAGATGTTATTACTATATTCATAACATATACCAAAACTTTGTAGGCCTTCTGTTTATTGTCATATATTCATGTGCTTATTAATAATGTATTATATATGTTATTTTGAAATAAAGTAAAATTAAATATTTAGTACACTTCCAAAATTATGAAGAGTTTAGTAAAAATAAACATTTTATTGCTACTGTTTTACTCGATGTTTTTAATATTTTATTTCGCCAGTAACAATACAGGTAATTATCCAACCGTAGATATATCTGTTTTGTTTTTATTCAGAATTGTAAGCAATTATTTGATGATGTTCAAAAGGACAAAATGTTGTAATAATTAAAAATAAATATAACTCGGATGTTTTATTTTTTTAGAACGTATCAGCGTTGATTAAATATTTGCAATTATTCCCCCTAAATTTGTATTTAATTCTTAAAAAATATTTGCATGTTTTTGTGTATTATATTTTACAACATTAAACGAATTGATAACTGAAAAAATTCAACACTTTTTGAAATGTAAATTATTTACTGATAAAGAAACAATAGCAATTTGATACTTTAAAAGCTGCTATCGCAGAATCGACCGCTACCATAATATGCACGCTATGTGATAAAAAATTCACCAAATTAATTTTTCTCAAAGGTTTTTAACTTTATGTTTTATAGCATATATATTTTCAAAATATGCACAAAAAATAAAAATATTATCACTAGGTATATATGCTTAGCCTGTTAATTAATTTTTCTGATAAAAGTAGATTGACGACATATTTGTTGTCAAATAAAATTCGTTTATATCGGATTGATATTATCTTAAATATAGTCAAAATTTTATGTAAAGACTGCAAAAATTGGTGAACACTTATTGTAAATCTTAAATGGATATTCTTTAAATTTTAAGCTCGTACCTTCCATATTAAATGTGGTGTATTTTTTGTAAAATGAATCTGATATTAGAATACCAATCGGATGGCATTTATTAAAAATGCTATAATATTTTTACTAGCTTGTACGAAGTACGTATGTATCTCCACATAAATCAAAAATGAATACGCGTAGAATATTAAAATATTGTATATAGTATTGCTATAACATCTAGTTGTGTACCTCCTTTTTTTATTGCAATCAGCAGTGCCAAAAAAACACTTTACTCGTAGAGTTTTTTTTTTAATATTAACTCACAAAGGATTAGCCGTAGAATCTTGAAATTTTATAAGTGGGACTGATGAAATAAGTTTAAATGAAGTATAGCAAAAATGTAAATAATAAGGAAGTGAAGTGGTTCCACAGGAGAATTTTTGTTAAGACTGTAACATTTTGACAATGAGATGGATTTGTATGTTGCAGGAAGTTGAAGAGGCTGAACTTGGGAGGCAACGAGCTGACGTCCGTGCCGCAGAAAGCTCTCGCCCCGCTGGACATGCTGAAGAAACTGGAGATGCAAGAGAACCGGATCAGCAAGATAGAAGAAGGAGATTTCGAGGGTAAGCCCCACACTGTACCTACGCTCTCTATAAATCGACAAATAATTTCATTTTCAAATACATCCACATCGTGGGCAAAATCCTATGTGGGTAGCTCATGTCATTTTAATTTCATTGCATCGATTCAATTTGAACATTTTTTGCCTTTTAAAATGTTCTGTGTATACGATGTATGAAATTCATAAACGAAATTATTAAAGTAACTTTAAAAATTTAAGTTTTAAGAACATATTGTTGAATGTGGTGTTTTATATATACATAGTGTGTTAACCAAGTTATTCACCGCTGTCCGTATTTATATTACGTTTTGATCATTTCATTAAACATTAAACACTGATTAATTTAAAAAAATACATATGTATTATTAATATTCTAATAGTTCTTACATTTTACATATTTGTTAGAAGCTTTAAGTACCAGTTTGCAAAATGTATTTATAGTATTTGAGTACATGTGTACTCTATTAGCCACTTGCCGCTGTGAAAGAATTAAAATTAAATGTGGTGACCTTAAAACGAGTAATTCTCCAAAATCTAATAGCGTTTAAAATACTACTCATACTATTTATCTTCCTCGTTGGCACGTCAAAATATAAAACATGTTTTCTAAATGAAGTACAGCAGTTTATTTAGTACGCCTATAATAATAATTCGAGGTCAAACTAAATTATCTGTTTGATATATAGAACGCATTTATTTATTTATATGTCAATTACATTACATTAGGTATGTAATGACAACTATAATTATAATTAGAAATTACATTATTTAATTCATTCCACGTTCCAATTGAATTTAAATAAACTGCAGTTGTTTTGCATTAACGGGAAAGTTTGGATCAGAAAAAATGATTTTTGGAAAAGGAAAATTGTTGTTAAATATTTAATATTAGTCTTGTAACAAAGGGTAAAGAGGTGTAATAATGTATGATAATTTATTTTTAATAATAGGTAGGAGACGCGCGTCTTGCATATAACAGAGCCATGAATATTCATGGGAGCTCTGGAGAAATTAGCGCGAGTCAATTGTCTAGCCACTTGATCCTAGGCTTCTATCCACTTTATCATCACGCCTTCGCTACGTTTCAATCTCTAATGGTTTGATTGCAGGTTTGCGGAACTTGGATTCTCTAGGTCTGGCTCATAACCAACTTAAAGAAATACCAGCCAAGGTTTTCTCACATCTGTCTCTCTTAAATTCCTTAGAGTTGGATGGGAACGCCATCATCTACATCCATCCCGATGCTTTCGTTGGTCTCGAAGGTTCGTACACATTTTACTATTATGCTATCATACTACGTATTCAAATTGACTATAATTCTAACAATATGTAGATACTCTATCATTTTTATTATTTCATATTTTATTTATATTGTTTACTGATGGCGGTATCAGTAATTGAATAACTGTAATACATACGGTAATGAAAATTATTATACAGGTGTAATTTTTATAGTAGCCAATCCGATTTATTAAACTTAGACATTACATTACAGAAAAATAAAATACTGAATCTTGTTCAGGACAAAGAATGTTAATTTTTTTATATATCATTATTTAATTTCTTTTTTCATAAATTTTTTTTTTATGTACAACAGACATTTTAATAAATCAAAACCTGATGTGTCCAACACATTACCTCCCGCCACTGTAATAACATATTCTATATGTTTTTCAGTACATTCAAGTTGTAGTTTTACAATTAGTTTGATATTGCAATTCGGAATATTTTTAATTCATTTCATATCTAAAATTTCGTTCATATAATTTGTATGACTAAAAAAAAACAGCTGTTTTTAGAGTTACTAACACTTTAACGGAACTTACCTTGATTAACGCATGCAAATGTATTCCTTCTACAATTTTTTTACTAAAACTACTTCATATTTACTTATTTTATCTTTTAAACTTACATCAAATTTGACATGAATGTCAAATTTTGTGAACACCTGTTTTATAGATATTTCTCAGCCTAAACGATATGTAAAATAATTATAATTTATATATTTTTTCTGTTTAGCTAAAAGTTATATATAAACGTAATTATGCAAATCAGTAGAAAATTAAAAAATCTTTATATTTAATAATAACGTAATTTGCGAAAAATGGTATTTAGGACTATTTTGTAGGAAAACGGTTTAAAGCTTCAAGTAAAGTACTACTTCCGGTTAACCAATGGTAGTCAAAATGTATCAATATTAACGCAAAATTTCATTTAACCGGCTAGAGAAAGCCCCTATCACGTCATTACTTTTAGGACGTACTTTGTAAGTCACTTTTTTCTCGTGACTTACTTGCATTATAACACTCTTGTTTCATAATATATAAGTGTAATAAGTAACATTATTGACAGCATGCTACTGAAATAGTAACAAAGTAATAAATTTTTATCATTTCAGTATCAAACGTGTGACATTTTATTTGAAAAAGTCGTGAATTTTATCTTTTTCGGTGGAGTTTATGTGCAATACTAGCAAAGTAGCTACATGTTCAAATTCATCTTGTAGAGTCCGTATCCCTTCAAATGTATCCTGTACATCAAACCTGTTACTTAGAAATTCTGTAATGCGCGTATTTCGTTGTAAGAGAACATTTCCCTGTTGAAATCCCGTAAATAAGTAAAGCATGTTAATAGTTACAAAGTTTGTTTAATTTCATTGACAAGTTAAAGTTTAACGACATTCACCAAACTTATGTTTGTTGTCAAATGAAAAGCAGAATGAATTAATTACCTCGTAAAACTTACTTCCTAACTAACTTTTCAAGTTATAACGAACTGTTCTTTATCGAAAAATCATATCTCTCTACAAACAAATCTTTTCTAACTGCGACATATGATAAAAATTCCAGAACAATGAGTGTAGCAAGATATAAATATAAAGCAGCATCTCATACGTCAACGACAACACTCATATTTTCTCTCACACGTTAAGAACTTTACGTGAACATTACCTAGCAAAATACATTTGAATTTATTGCCTCATGAATACATACGAACATATGGTACACGTTTACTGCAGATAAGAAAAATTCAATTAACGAAGAGCTGTATGTTACAGCCGAAGGCCCATCAATAATTTTTAATTGAATTATATTTGAAAAGTATATATAGTTCTTGTAAAATCATTATAAAAAAATGTCCTGGACAGTATCCGAAATTTGTAATTTGTAATACTTTCTACCTTCTATTTGAAATAATTTATAAGCCTGAATACTGAGCTACCTAACCAAATACCTGTACAAGAAGTATATCTACTATATCGGAGAATTAATTATAGTCAGTCGGAAATAAATCTCAATAACTTTTACAGTAGGCGTTCAATTTTTAAAATTCATATATCATATTAAAGCCTGAACATTCCGCTTTATTATGTGTACAAAACAAATATATGTTACAAAGTGTAATTTTTAGTAACATAAATAAATATTCAAAATAATCAGCATTTTATGCAACCTTTTTCTTACATGCTTATTAATCTTAATATTGCTCTTAAACTATATGCCAAAAAAAAAGGTTTTTACATATATTATTCTTTAAACAGTGTACTTTTAGACAGTACATTCATAATTGTATATTTTGTAATAATAATTATTTATTTGACATAATTGTAAATAATGTCTATTCGGGAAACCACTCAACTTTATTACTTGAAATAAAAATATGTTATATAAAACGTGAAATCTAATGAATGTGACATTCATGTCTGTTGATGACTGTAAAGTCGAAACAATTGTAACGTTTACGTTTAAATTAAACTTCGTGGAAAATCAAGAAAAGTGTTTATTTTTTAACTAATTATTTGATATCATGTTCCATCAAGAACCGACTACACATACTCTCTCAATTATTAATATTTTATTAGTTTCACAAAAGAAAATGAAACTGTTTTAAAAATATTAATAATTTATACGGCCGGCGCGTTTAAAATGTTACAATATAATGCTAAAAAATTATTGTTCCTGTAAGTTATGGATATTTTTTATATTTTATGTTATTATCATTAAAAATGTGCCTATTAATAAAATATTCATGTTTAAAAGCAATATCACGAACAATAAATGGAATGCTGTGTTTTTGTTTTTATTATTATATAAACAATACTATGAATTTTTTTTTGTACATTTCTTTTCTAAGAAGATATTTATATAATATGCTAAAATTTGAAAATAATGGTACATGTTCATTAGTAATATAAAGTTAAACTTCCGCATATTCGAATTCATATCATAAAATGCTGTCTTTTTACATTTATTCTATTAATTTTTAAATGGCTGTACTTAAAACATCCTTATCATTGATATATATCTAGAAATGAATGATGATCATTATAAAGTTTACCACAATTTTTTATATGGATTATTATAGAATATATTAACGTTGAAAGTGAAGTGAGTATAATTATTTATCCGATAGTAAGCTAAGGCATTTCCCATTTAGAAAATCTCCAGTACCTTCGTTTGGGAGACAACAACATCCACACCATCCCGACGGAGGCTTTGAGGCGGCTGCATCGTTTGAGACATCTGGATCTCAGGTCTAACAACATCAGTGTTATTGCTGAGGATGCATTTGCTGGCTTCGGTGACTCTATTACTTTCTTGAACCTGCAAAAGAATGAGTAAGTACATATAACCTTGTTTCCAACACATTGCAGTAAGTGTGTTTCACTGCATGTTGCTTTTTTACAAAAATAAATCAGTCAACAGAAATAAGTATGTTAAATTTAACACGTCCAGGGCAACAATATTTCTTACTAACTGTTTTCAATTTTTTTTTTTTTGTTAAATTGCACCTATAATGTCTAATTTGTTGCTCTATATGATGTATTCTTTTTTATTTACATTTTATGTTATCCAATATAGTTCTAAAGTATCATTCTAAAAAAAATCGCGAAAATTGTAACGTTCGTAGGTTCTGGTGTGAAGTTATCCACGTTTAGATGCAGATTCCAAATATTGTAGTTTGGCACTTTTTGAAAGTTGATAAAATGGACAGTCTGTGATTTAAATTTGCAGATTATTCAATTATAGCTTGGAAGTTTATATTATATTTGACGTTTGAAATCAAATGAAGGATATCATTTTTAATAGCAGTTTTTTCATTAGTAAAAGTCAATTTGGGGAAAAATAAAAAATGCGGGTCTAATATTTTTCATTATTTTATTGAAAAGCTAAAAATGAAAAACGTGTAAGGCCTCATTCTAGTCGTTCAGGTATTTTCATAAAAATCTGACCCAGTAATAAAAACAAAGAAACACTCGTTTTTGCAGTAGCCTATGTAAAATGTGACGATTTAAAACTTCAGTAATTCTGAAAAGAGGCACTTTCTGTCAAAATTTGAAAAAAAAAATAGCCAAACATAGGCGAGTAATGGAATTTGTAACACTAATAAATATTTTTGTTCTCGACGAGTTTTATTACTGGTTAAATTTAATGTACTATTTCTGTAACACTTGTATTATAGGTAATTTCATTTCAATTCAGAAAGTTATTATTACCAGTTGAAATATGATATAAATGGGAAAACATCATTTTGTAAGGATTTTACAAATACATAAACAGCATTAAAAATTTATTACAAATAAAAGTTATTTGAGTAGGTAAATAATATAAATTTTTAATAATGTACGAAAACAAGGAAAATTCAAATATGAGAGAAATACCAACAATATTCCATGTTTATAATAAAATGTTTGGTTTGATAATTAGTTTTACGAAATTTAATATCGCAATATATAAGGTTTTAATGAATACTTACAAATATGAGAAAATTGTTTGGCGATATTATATTACTTGGTGAAAAGTTGGGAAACTGAAGCGGAATATCATAGGAATTGTTCCACAGGTAGTTTGATTATAATCACTTTGTTTGTGGTTGATTCCAGTATTAAAACCCTCCCTCCGATGTGTTTTGAGAACCTGAACTCTCTGGAAACACTTAATCTACAGAACAACAAACTCACGCACATCCCCGAGGAAATAATGGAGCCTGTGTTAGACACACTACGCGTGGTGGATATCATGGGTGAGTCGCTTTATAGCACAAATCATTTTTAATTTCAAAACGGTCGCCCTTCTATAATGTATTCACTTCCGACAAAAGAATATTCATGAGTCAATCTCACACAAAAAGATTTACCGTAACGCGTGAAATTTAGGCAATATATCATGCTCATCTTTTTCCTGACATCTGTTTAAATAATCATGAAAAAAGACAGTTCTTGTTTCTTCTACGAACGTGAATATTTTGTTTTCTCAACATACAAATTTTACGATTTATTTTTTCATTTTTAAAGTTCTTTTTAAAATCCATCGTATTACGATTTGTTACCTGAAATTTGATTGGTTGATATCTAATCATTAAGTGCGAATAAACTATTAGGAATTTTTAAAGTAAAATATGTATACATATGTATTTCTTTCAATGGTGAAATCAATGAAGCTGTATCTCATACCCATTTATGGGTGGAGATATTAAAATTCTGATAGCAGCATTCGATTTTAGGTACATTTTTATAAAGGTGTTAGGATATCACCGGAAGAGATACGATATACGATGTTAAATCTTTTGTTTCAAACAAAGTTTTAACATTTCAATTCAATATTCCACTAAATTTCTAAAAAGAGAAGAAAATACGTCAGATGCGGTTGTCGGATTTCTGGGTAATGCTGAAGATATGTTTCTGAAGTAATCTGCTTATTTCGATGCGAAGCATTATAAACTTCTAACATATCGTAGTTTTCTTCCTTTGAAAATTTTTACAGTAAAATTCACAGATAACTTCAACAAAATTTTATTGATTTTGTTTCTGAAGCACATTTGACCGAAATGAATAAAACCAATAATTTTTTAGTTCATTTTTGTTTTTATGTCGATGTATTTTATATCATTGGAAAGATAAAAAACTATAATTTTCTAGTACTGTAACACGGGGGATAACAAACAATCGTAAATATACCATTTTTGTGTCAATATTATTATTCCATCGGCATCTGATGTCAACCTCTAGACGCCGATATCAAAATCATAGTCCACGTAAGAAACGCTGTACCACAAACAAAATGGGCCTTAATTTAAATCTTATTAGAATAGATCGAGGAATGTCCGGTAGGGACATATAAAACACGATACATAGAGAAAACAAATAGGATTGACGATTTTCGCGTAATGTTTAATTGTTTCCTATGAAGAAGTTTTGACACGTTTTGTTGTATTTCTTACAAAAAATGTCATAAATTTCGACCGGGATATATAGAGTTCCTTCAAAATTTAGATTGTTCGTAATTTTATGATATTATTTCATAACAACATAATGATGAAACTGTTCTCATAAAAATTGGCCAGAAGACAAATAAAATATAAATAAATAAATTTATATTATGTAGAGTATGTCCCAGGAAAGTGTTGTCATAGGCAATTAACATGCAAAAACAGTTTTTGGTCAATTAAAACTGTCCGTCTAATAGTCTAATATTTAAGTTCCTATTGCGCAGGACAATACTACATGTATTCCAATATTTTATTATTATATAAAATAATAAATGTACATAAATGATAAATTATCAGCTTTTTTAGCTAAAATAAAGAACTATTAGTAGCGAGTCCTAGATTAATCCTCTTTTGAGAAATTGTCGTCCTATACTTGCCCTACATTTCGAAAGCTATTGTTCTGGTTTAACATTTTGAAACGTTATTTGTTAGACAACCCGCTGGTGTGCGAATGCGAGCTGCGCTGGTACCGCGACTGGCTGAACAACCAGCGCGACAAGGAGGACGAGATGATGCAGAAGAAGCGCACGGTGTGCATGATGCAGCACGAGCACCGCGAGTACAGCCTGCAGGCGCTGCCGCTGGACAAGATGAAGTGCGCGCGCAAGTCCTCGTACAGCGACGGGCCGTACTCCAAGGGCTCGCTCACCGGCTCCGCCACGCTCATGTCCAACGCCTGTGTGTTAGCTGCGGCGTTGGCTACCGCTGCTATCGCTATCTAGCTGCATGTCACCCAGGTCACACACTACTAGGGTTAGTCAGCAGAGGTTACTGCTAAACATGGTCAGTTCAGTTCGTTTGGTCCTACAGCTAATCCTTTGGAATCTTGGTTTGTTCCTACAGACTTCCAAAACGTACTCTGGTCTGTGCCTAAGAATCACGTGTCGCAAAGAAAATATCGAAGCAAGCTTGTAATGTTTGTTTGTTTTCTAGATAAACATAATCCAGAATCATTGTTATCTGATTCATCTGATAAAGAAAGGGATTTGATATTTTACAAAACAAACTCTGGACAACGCGAAAAAATTCTGGAAATGATCAAGAATTTTCTATTTATCACACTGAAGTAGTACAAGAACAAGACATGCGCACAACAAAAAATTAAACTTTTATCTTGATTAATAATGACTTGCAATATCTGTTTTAATAAAACCAGACTGTCAATTGTCTTCGGACTCTTGGTATGTTCCTGTAGACTTCGAAAACAAACTCTGGCCTGTGCCTAATTTTCACGTGTCGCAAAGAAAATATCAAAGCAAGTTTGTAATGTTTTTTTACTTTCTGGATGAACAAAATCCAGAATCATTGTTATCTGATGAAAAAATGGATTTGATATTTAAACAACCTCGAATAAAACACAGTAGTTATATTATATTTCAAGATATTGTAAAAAAATATGACTACAGAGATTTTACAAATAAAACGGACAACGCGTAAAATATTCTGGAAATGATCAAGTTTGTGAATTTGGTACATATCACAATAATTTCATATATATGAAGTAGTACTTGAACAAGACATGCGCACAAAAGAGTTCATATGAACGTATCTGAATAGTCGTGTAGGAACAAACCTTTGTAAGTTTGCGTATTTATAATCTAAAATATCTACCAAAATTTAAACTTTTTTCTTGCTTAATAATTTTTAATAAAACTTGTTATTTACTTCGAAGATGACAATTACAATTTTTTTTTATTTTAATATTAGCTTTTAAATGTAATTTAATTATTAATTAATCTTATAATTGCAACATACCATGCAGTAACCAGGCTGATTAAAAAACGCCTCTAAATTTTCTCCTATTGGCTATATGTATATGTTTCAAAAATACTAATTTGACTACATGTGCGATTTTAAATATTTAAACTTTTTATAAATTAGAAGTATTGATGGATAAACATATCTTTTTATAATATTTATTGCAATGACAAGAAAATTATATAAAATTATTTATGTGTTTAATATAGTATTGGTGTAGATTGCATGAGAAAGAATAAATCGTGAAACGAATATCACTTTTCCTGATATTAAGCTTTGAGACTTGTACTGTGTGTGACCTTTAAGAGTACAGTATTCATCTCTCTGTGTATGACTTTCCACATTTCCCATATATTCGGACTATTCTTTGCACTTAACTGTCCTAAATGTACTCAATCTAATACTCGTTAGATATAACGCTTGGTGGATGCTTAGCTAGTCGCTTCGTTATCTCTTCCTATGGTTTCCTCATAAGTTCAAACAAAAGTGTAAATAGTTGCTTGTAGATTTGTTAGATGAGTTAGAGCAGCGAATAAAGATATATGTATATTTTTAAAAAAGAGATTTCTATGTTAGTTTAGACATTTTGCTGTTTTCCTGTATTTATTGCAAATTTTATCTAATGAGACAAGTTGTGCAATTTACAATTTTAAAGTATAAAAGCTGATATAATATTACCATACCCGACATTAACATCAGAAAGAAGCAGCTTTTATATTGGAATAGGGTGAGATGGACGCACATTTGATATAATATTACCATACCCGGAATAACATCTTGCTATTATAGAAATGAAGCCTTTATCTCATTCTATTTCACGTGGATGAATGTTTCATGTATTTGTAGTGATTTTTTGTGTACCGAAGATAATTCTCGGTTTGTAGTGTAATGTTGTGCAATAAGCATCTTTAATGTTTTCACCAATGTTTGTTGTGTTCGCCTGCGTTAAAACATATCATGCATTCCGCCCAGGTTTTAACATACAACACGTACAACAAATGCATTAGAATGACAGAGTGATTGTGTCTCTTTCTAATATTCACCAAGATATTATACTTAGTCTAATGTAGTTGGTGTATGTGAAGAAGTTTATGAAATCAAGGCGGACACAAGGAACAATGGATGCGCATGCTATAAGTTGGTTTACGATGTTTTGAGTTGGGAGTTTTCCTGGAGTGATGAAACCATACATATCATAACATATCCTGTATGTACAATGTGAAAAGCAAAATTAATCCTCTAGCAAGTAAGTTTACTTCAACCAAATCAAGTGTAACAAATACATATCTTTAAATCTAAATGTCAAAGTATTTACTCAAGATCAAATTTTATATACATGTTCGCGTATATTTATGAAGTGTATACCAGACCACAAGATCACAATTATTCGGATAAGGAAAGTATCATAGGAGTATTTGGCCTAACGTATCAGTGATAATCTTAGACCCAAAGCTACATTTGCGATCCACATATCAACTGTACCTACACCTAGGTATAACTAGATATATAGTTAAGTATTGCTGTGATTTGTATTCTTACTTTAGTAAGACAACACATCACTTGCCATTCATACATATCAGAAATTATATTGTCATGTGAGCTTCAAAACCATATCACATATCACTAATGTTAATCTATGTAGTATTCATGTTTACAATATTACAAATGTATTTGTAAATTATGCACATAAGTGTTATTAAAACACATACTTTGTTCATCAGTAGTCTGATAAATAAAGTATGACACAAAAAAAGAATTATAACTGAGTCCAAGTGACAATTGTCGATATCCCAGCAGCGGTTGTGAAGAGAAAGTGTCAGGCCTCTTTGCAGCCCCCCAGTTGTCAGTTGGAGCCGTTATAGCCCTGTATGATATTTAGCAGTAAGGAGATGTATTGTATTGAGAAACATATCAGAATGTCCCGACCAACCGACATATGAGGCGTGTTGTTCTGGCAGCTCAACGCAATATTTTTCTACGAGTGACAGTAAAGTGTAAGAGCGCGCCTCTCTAATTTTAAGCATTGTGAATGAAGGATATTTTATCTTTATATGAATCTAGAGTATATTAGATGTTAATGTAGCGTAGTGAATGTTAAGGTATAAGATGCACTACATATCTGTCTACAGTTAACTGTAAGTCTGCAACCAACATATCTGCATATCGTGGCTGTTGTTCTTGGTGTACTAATTACATGTGTCTCTTACATCAGATTATTCTATATATTCATGTTCTCAGATCTATATACGTATTCTAATATGTATGTACGTCAAGAGTTAATAAATAAACTATATATAGCCCCTAACTTTTGTACTTTCAATTCCAATATTTCTTTATAGTTTGCTTCAGCACTCCCCGAAATTCCAATGAATTTAGTTTAAATTTATCCAAACGTATCTAAATGCTACTTTTAGGGAATATTACCGAATGGTTTGAAAAAATATTTTAGTAATTTCTCAATTTTTAAGATACGTATTCGTACCTTATAAATAACAAATAATTAGTACTTATAGAATTAGTACCTACAATTCCTTTTGGGTATTCGATAATTATTTTTATAATATTTTCATTGTCAATTATAACTGTCACAGTCAAATATAAAACATTTATTTATATAGGTAAACATTAACCGAATCATTAATTACTTATAATATTTAAATGGGTCTAGGTAGAAACAAACTTAAATTTTATAATTATAGCTAATGACATAATATTTAATTATTTACAAAAATTCTCATATATTCATAATTAATATATTTCCGGTTGCACGATAAACACCAAAATCTTATCAGATCTAATCTAGGGTGTCAAAATGTTTTATAAAAAATTTCAACTTTTTTTAATTCACTAGTATTTGAGTAATCGGTACTACAACATCCATCCATCCACACACTTCTAATACCTCTCTTACTCAGTAGCGAGAGGTAAAAATGACAATAATAATTGAAATAATATAACTAATAAACTCCGCCATATTTCATAAACAGATATATATTTTAAGGATTAATTAAATAAAACAGTAAAAAATCATTATCACTTTTATGGCTTATATTAATAATGATAAACAGCTGTTGTTTGTATAATTTCTTATGAAAAGCCAACTTATTACAAATTTAATTCATTTGCTGCATTACAAAACTTCAAAATGCAGTACATATCAAAATATGTAATAATTCTATTTATGTTATGGATTTTAATAGTAACAATTACACAAGCCAACAATACATACAACATAAACAATTTTGAAATAATGAATTATGAAACAAAGAACAGAATGGAACAAGATTTAGAAGAAAATAATTGTATACAAAGTATATGGTTCGACGGGATTAAACATATGTGTTTCTTTATTTGTTACAAAATGAAAGCAGAAGAAGTCATCTTTAAAGTTGAAAATATTTTCACTGAAAAGGTAAATAATTAATTTTTATATAATCTATCAATAATTGAAGAAATGTTACCATTAAATTACACTATAGTTTAATATTTTATTCTTTTTCTAGCCGAAAATTACTTTTCATATTTCCTTTGTTTCAGAAATGTCCGATTGCATTAATAAACCTAGAACTTAAAGAAGTGACATTTGAAAATAATGTTATGGATTCGTCTTGGTGGAGTACGAGTATTCCTATTCATATCCAATATTTTACAGTAGATAATTGTAATCTAATACATATAAAAGAAAATGGTTTAAACAAGTATTTTAGTGGAACTCACGCCATATCTTTTTTAAAATCAGGAATAGAATTTTATGAGAAAAAATTATTTAAAACATCCAAACAACTACTATATTTAACCATAGAAGGTATAGACAAAGATACCAATTTTGAATATGGGTTTTTGGAATATGTAAAATATTTAAATAAATTGATTATAAGAAATTGTATGTTTGATTCAAATACTTTAAAAAATATAACAAACATAGAACGATCTAAATTGTCTATTTTAAAAATTCAAAATAATAAAAAGCTTGTTGAATTACCAGATAATATATTTGTTTTTCCAAACTTAAAAGAATTGGATCTTTCTAATAATAGTTTAAAGAACATTAATGAAAATGCTTTAAAGAGTGCTACAAAAATTGAAAAATTAAATTTACAATACAATAATATTTCTTCGCTCAATATGAAATTATTTCTTGAGTTAAAAAACCTCAAAAACCTTTATATGAAAGGAAATAACTGGAATTGTAACTGCAATTTTCAAAATTTTAGAAATTATATTGTAGATTTAAATGAGACAAAATGTTCTGATGGTACATTATTATTAGAGTTTTTAAAAATGTGTGAAACTACTACAACTGAAAAAATAATTACAAATGAAGAAACAACTACAACTGAAGAAACTACTACAACTGAAGAAACAACTACAATTAAAGAAACTACTACAAATGAAGAAACAGCTGAATCATCCATTGAGGAACCATGCCATGAAATGAGCAACAGTTTCAAAATAGACAAAAAAGAAGGAAAAGTTGTGATCTCTGAAAAGAAATCTTTAACAGATAAACTTATTCTATTTACCAATAAACCATCTTCGTGCTATCTTAAAAACAGAATAGGATATATAGAAAGCGTTAATGTATCATATATTATGTGCACAATGAATACAGATACTATGGAATGTATTTCAGGAGTAAGTCCTTTAAATTATGAGGACGAAACATGGTTACATAATTCAGCACGACTGCCGACTATTTTCTCTGGTTTGAGTATTATGGTAGCTATAGCTATTATATCTGGAGGAGGTGTTTATTGCTGTGTTAAATATAAAAGACATTTCTTTTAATAATTTGACAATGTCTTCAAAGTATTACAAGAATCTCTTGATGAAATTCATGGAATAAAAATGGCTCACTTAAATATATTCATGCAAAATTAATTCATTATACATATAAATACAAAAATATATTAAATTGTCATCCAAACAACCTAGTTGACGTCCACCTTCTATACATCTGGGTTGAAAGAAAAGACTAAAATAACTGAAGTTATTGACAAGAAAACTTTTCTAGGAGAAACCATCAATAGATTTTATCTTGTATATGTGTCTATTTTAATTTAGTTAATATATATTTAAATGTATCAAAGTTGGTTCGTCTAAAATGGTTAGTTGTAAATTAATATTAAATAAAATGAATGTTCTAATATGTATATATTATTTGCAAATATATTTAATTTATGTAAATTTCATATTTGAGACAATAATCCATCCTAAATAATATCAGATAAATAAATTTCATTAACAATTTAATAAAAATTTTAAAATGTTTGTAATGAGAAATAATAAAATTTTATCAAAATCATAATGCCAGATAATATTTATATGTATGTTGCTATAGGTGATAAATTTTTTATTTTCAGTAAAGGACAGCCATGAATTTTAGCGATTAAATTGGTAGGTACCGAATTATTTCCTTAATAATTTCACCACTGACAACAATTTAAGAATAAAATTTTTGGTATCAGCAAAATGTAATCATGACGATCCTACTGTGATTTTATCAAATTTTATCATTGTAAAACTGCCTTGCTCTGACATCATCTCTGCCTATTTCAGAATGTTTCAATAGACTAGGTGTTACATATTTAATAATTTTAAAATATTTTTTCATTCAATATTAAAATATAATAACTAAATTAATATAAACAAAATAAAATAATTTAATAATTTTATTGTATTATTTTGCTAAATAAAAAAATATGAAAAGTACATACAATTTTCTAAAATTATTATTTGAAAAAAAATTATATTATTACATGTAACCGAAAAAATACTGGTTAGCGGTTTACCCATATTGAGAACGTTATAAAATAACGGTTTTAGTTCGAAAATCGGTTTTTAAAAATTGGAAACCGGTTTATAAAAAAATAATTAAAAGAAATAAAAAAAAATATTATGGACCAATGAGAAGCGATTATGTTTCGTGCTGCATACAAAATCAAACACGAATATTCACAAAAATTGTCATTTTTCAATTGTAAACTTGATGCCTAATGCTGACAAAAAGACTATTTTTATGACTCTACAATAAAATATAAATTGTAGAAACTTTCATGACCCATATAGTCATTTTCAAATACAAATATAACAGATATAAGAAAAATATATAAATTTTTTTCGCACTAAATGATATTATTAAAATAAAGGTTGTTTTGGTTAACGGTTGCCAGTATTTTCGGCCTTAAAAATATAGATTAAAATTACGGTTAAAATTCGCAAATTTTGTTCAAAAAATCGGTTACCGGTTAACCGGGTTTTTTAACTAAATATTTCAGGAATAGATAGAGGAAAGAATAGATAATAAAATTTTAATTTGCATTGAATACTTAGAAATCAGATAAAACGTAGCACTCAATTTATAAATTATCATTCAGATATATTATCATATAACATCAATGATTACTCAAAAAATTTTTTGTACTTATGCATATGTTCGGATTAGGCGGTTTAATTACATAGGACAACGTGTGTGGATTAAACATGTCAATGTTGTAGTACGTTGATATTGAAGTGACCAGATGTGGAGATTATTATGTTCGTAATCAACATGGCTTATTTTCAATGTCCTGTTCAATACGTGTGTTCGTAGTGTGCTACCATTAGTGTAAGTAAAAAAATTCACAGGTGGGTTTTCTTTAGTAAAAATGTGCCTTAATAAATTCATAATTTATTTAATGTAAACTATAAAATTTTAATTTACAGCTATTCATTTTACTTTGTCCACTACTGCGATCTCAGAAAACGTCAAAGCTACGAAATCGGTTAAATTTGCAAACTTCTATCTTACAAGACCATATCAATGAGTATACAATTTTTTTTTCAACCAATGGTTCTTGAATTGTGGAACCAATTTTTTTAATTTTAAATTGGATCATATATTTGTTATTTGCTAATTCTGTAAAGAATTATATTCTGAATTAAAATTTGCGTATTAATTTTTATATAGTGGACAAAATAAAATGAACTTGTATATTTAGTAATGGAAATACTATTATTTAACTAAAATAAAGTAAAAAATAAATTATTAAAAGTAAAATTTACAAGTATTTATTACCTACTATTAAATATATATGTATTTATTAAAATTAGTATATTAAAAAATATTAGAATGAGAACGATGGCACATTTGAAAAATATTTTTTTGAGATAAGTTTATAATACTATATTAATAAATTCAATAAAATGATTGAAAAGGCGTCTAAATCTTGAAAATATTGACAGGTGGGTGAGCTAACCACCCCTTGGTTACGCTACTGGCTACCATGAAGAAAAGAAAACTTGTTCTAAATGAAGAAGAAAAGTACACCAGAAGGTAAGAAGTTATGCTTTGTGGTTTACTTTCTTGAATATTTGGTTGTATACATTTCAGCTGGCAAGACTGCAGAGAAATTTGGATTAATAAATGGAATATAATATGTGTGAAATTCGTAGCGTTTGTTTCGTTTTCTTGTATTATCGGATTAATTATAGTAAGGAGTATTAACTTTAGTTCAAATGATGAAAATATAGACTACAAACCTAAATCTGCATTAAATTATAATGACATATTTATTAATCAAACTATATTTATACAACACGTACATGGATTACCCAGAAAAATGCGAATATATGAAAATGGCTGCAATTTTTACATGTCTTCTTATTGGGGTCCTACACGTTGTACTTTTAACTGTTCTGGAACTGATTCTAATCAAATAGTACCCACAATTCAGACCATATACAATCAAGAGGTAATATAAAATTTAAGTAATTTATTTTTTACAGCATATTATTTTTATAGAAATGCAGTGACGGTATAATATTACATCTAACAAATATGAAATTTGAAGACGATGTTTTGAGAAAAGATTGGTGGTCTATACCTGTACCAATTACACATCTTTTCTTTTCTGCTTGCGAATTAAAAGACATAGAAAGCGATGCTTTTATCAACATGGCAGATACAAAGACTATAAGATTTTCAAGATCACAAATTCCTTTTTACAGGAAGGATATGTTTAAAGGTTTAATACAGTTATCAGATCTAGAATTTGCTGACTCTTCACTAGCTCCAAATCCGACACCAAATGGAGTTAAATATGAATTTGGACTTTTGGAATATGTGAAGAATTCACTTGTAACTTTACAAGTACAAGACAGTATACAAGACGAAGAAGCTATTAGAAATTTAACAGGAATTTATTTACCAAATATAGAAATCATTGATTTTAGATTCAATAAAAAATTAACTTATATTCCTAGTGATGGATTCAATACACCCAATTTAAAAAAAATTCATTTAGACGGTTGTTATTTACAAGGTATACATTCCAATGCTTTTAAAAATGCACCAATAATTCAAATAATGAATTTGCATAAAAATAATTTAGAAATTTTAACGGAAAATACATTTTATTCATTTCAAAAATTTGGAAATATAACTATAAGGGATAACGACTGGTTTTGCACTTGTGATTTACAATTCTTGCAGAAATATTTTTACATCAACGACTTCGAAACAACTGTTTGTAAAGACGGTACATTATTACAAACTATATTTGAACACTGTTCACCTACAACAACAACTTCTGAAAAGCCTGGAACAGAACCTAAAACAACAACACCTAACAAACCCGATCCAGAAACTACACCTAACAAACCTACTGAACCACCTAATACAGAAACAACAAACAACCCTGCAGTAACAACTGTTACTGAAACAACAACGCCTAGAAAAACTACTGTTGAAACAACAACATCTAAAAAAGAAGATTTCACAACTACAACCACAACTAGAAGTTTGGGAGTACAATCTACCTGCAAATCCATATCTAAAAATTTTCACGTAGATGGAGAAGATGACAAAGTGATTGTAAAATACACTGGCGAACTAGAACCTAAAGAATCATTATACTTTATGACTACAAATAAAGATAACTGCGATTTTACAAATAGTGTAGGAACCATCAACACAACAGACACTCCCTATATTATGTGTAAACTTAGTGACAAAAACTTAGAATGTTTTTCTGGAAAAACTGAATCTGCTGAATCTGATAAAACCTGGCTAAGAAACCGAGATATGGCACCTATGCTAGCTATAACTACTTTATCTACAGTAATTGTCAGTATATTAACAGGAATAGGTGTGTATTATTCAATAAAAAGAAGACTAATTCGTAAACGAAAAGCAAAACGACAAATCTTTCAACAAGAAATAGTAAAACCTGTGTATCTCATGCCTTATCAGAGAGAACCACCAATAGCCTGTCCGGTACCACCAGTTCCCGTATGTTGTAGAGAACGGCATCTTCAATATGATAGTGCTTATTTAACACCTATATCTCAACGGTATATGCGAATTCAAGAGTACGATACACCTCTGAAAAGATCCTTATCAGATTTGAGTGTAAGAACTGTAGCTAGTTATGTCACAGAAAATCAAATTTCAACACGACCTGACATAGAAGAAGCGCCACCTTTACCACCACCTAGAATCAGGCATAGTCATGAGATCCACGATCAATATAAAAGCACAAATTATTGGTGATATTTACACTCCTATCTAAATAAAGAGAAGTAAAAAAAGAGATTACTATGTCCTACTATATATAATATTGAGCCATGATGATATAATTATGTACTGCATTTATTTAGTGTAATAATAAAATAAAATAAAACAAAATCGTTGTTTTTCTGTTTAAATATTTCTGAAAGAAAAAAAAATCAGTTGTAGCAACCACAGAATTGGTACTGATAAAGAATCAAAAAGAAGTTTATTATAATTCGCAAAATTAAGGATTGTTTACACTGACAAAAATAAAGTTTTAGAATTAAATATAAATGTTTGAAAATAAAAGAAAGGTATCAAACCTCATTTTGTGAATTTTTATAAAATTAATTTTGATTTTTCATTAGAATATCATCGTCATATAGCACTTGTCATTTTTGGCCGACATTAAACGTCTACTGCCCTTTACTATTTACTTATAGATAGTATAAGATATCGGATCGTACTTTTGTGAGTTTCAGTTTCTACTTATTTTTTTTCTCATATAAAATGAAAAGAGTTGTTCAAAATTCAAACAAATTTTGAAAATATATTTTTGTATCATGTAAATAAATAAATAAATTTGAGGATTTCATATTTCAAATATTTTTAAAGTTGACGGAAATAAATTTGTAAAAAATCATCAGAACAAAAATACATGTTAGAAAGATTTATTTTTAGAAAACTAAAAAAAAAATCAATGTCGAGAGTCGTAATCTACGTTGATATGCAAAATGTGGTCATACTACTAAATACATTATACGTTCCACAAGAAATATGAGCAGGTATAGTAAACTAAAAAAATATACTTCAAGAATATTGTACCACAAATTATTAATAAGATACAAATTCTTTTTCACCTGTTGCACAATATTTGTACGCTCAATATTTATAAGATCAGTTATTGGTATCAATGTACGTCTAATATAAATATCAATAACAATAACCTCTGAATGAAACAAATTGATTGAACATAGATACAGCAACATTCAATTACATTTGAATGGATATCGGTTAGAAATGATTTATTGTTTACATACAATTCCACACGTGAATTATTCGAATTATAATTCCACGTTGTAATAAAGCATAACGTTCATGACACCACGCGTGTGTGTGATAATATTAGCACTACACATGTGTGGCTCGTTGCCTAATGTAATGTCTTACATTATTTAATGTATTCTTAATAGATGAAGGGAGACAAAAGTGACGCCAAGATATAAATACAACTTAACCTTTAGCAACAAGGTTATCAGTTTCTTAATTTCTAACAATGAGAATAAGTATTAATATTAATGATTGATATATGATTTATTATTAATTGTTGCGTATTGATGGGTATGTTTCATTAGCATAAAATGCTAAACGCATATTTTATTAATATACCACTGCAATATAATAGAAAATATTTGTAAAGTAAATTATTACTACAAGTATTAAAAGATATAAGTTGACCAAGGAAATATTAATCACGATTAATCGTTCAAATTTTGTGTTTGAACGTCAGGTTAAATTAAAATAAATAAAGTTTAAATATGTTCATAAAATTTATAGTCTTGAAAATAATAATATAATGATCACAAATTATTGGTTCGGTGAAATTATATTTAGCAATGATGCAATGTGTTTAGTATTTTCCAGGAAATTGTAATAGTTTAATAAAATAATGAAGCTCCATTTTGATTTCCAATAGATTTTTCAGAAATTTATTTATATTACAGCCAATTTTTAATGTCTGTTAATAAGGGCATGTAACAGGTTTAAACATATGTTTCAGGCCGCAAATATCGGTAATCGTTAACAAAAAAAAAACCGGTTTTAGCGAACAATAACTTTTATTTAATATCATTTTTTTTTATTTCTGTGTTATCCATTTGTATTTGAATATGAGTCATGACAGTTTTTACTATTTACATTTTTTAGGAGAGTCAGATAAAACAGTAATCTCTTTGTCAGCAATAGTTTACAATTATTGAAAAGTGACCTGCGTTTACTGAAGGTATTACGAGAATTTTTATGAATATTCGTTATCTAATTAAATTGTATTCTATTATTTGTTATATTTTTTCAGATGATAATTAATTAATTATTTTTAACCGACATATTAATAGGTTTCCAATTTTTAAAAACCGGTTTTCGAATTAAAACCGTTATTATTATAACGTTCTCTATAAGAGTTAACCGTTAAACAGTATTTTTTTCGGTTACATGCCTACTGTTACTAAAGATCTACTTTACTTATTTTTACCTTGTATTGTATTTATTTATTAACTGTCATATCGCCACTCATTCTAAGTATCGGATAGTTAGATTTCAGTGGATAAGCACGGAATAAATTAATTTAATTTTTTTTATTGTAACAAAATTTCAAGAATAAAATATATTTATAAATATTTTTGATATAATACACGTGTAACAACGTGCTGCAGTCTTATTTTAGGTTAAGTAAGATGATGAGTTGTAATGCAGTGATTTTTTGCTCGGTATAGTCCCAGATTCCTTAAATATCTAGTATTGAGTAGTGATGTGGTTGGGAAGTGCCAAAAGCAATAGTGGCGACCTTGTCCCGGCGTATGGTATTGGCGCGGCGCATTATACCTAGTTCTCATCATCACCCAACGGCTAAACGGACTATAAACGCGACGCCGATCTCGCCAGGACTGCATCAGCAACTTTCTCAACCAGGGAAACCAAAACCAATATAATATTTTCAAAAAACCGTTACCGATAACCGAAACCGAATTTTTATTAATGTTAAAACCGTTAACCGTAACCGAACCCCAAAAATTTTCGGTTTGGGTCCCTGGTCCTACCGCAATTCCTGTTGAATATTGTTTGGAAAAGTAAGGGAAAGTAATTTCAAAAGCTGCTGATGATGTATTTTTGCGTAAACTTGAAAATATTTGAAAATATCAAATTTTTAGCTGGAAAATTTTCAAATTTTACATAATTTTGTTTGTAATATTTTAAAGTATTAGCTACGCTGATGCCAAATTTACAAACAGAATTTAATTATCTCTTTTCGTTTCGGAGATATTTGCTCTCAAAGTTGTACCACAAAAAAGTGTGTTTTTTGAGTATATTTTAAAAATGAGTAAAGATATAGTACAGGACAAGATATTTGGTTAATCCGTTAAGCTAGGTAATGGATGCGGTTTAACCTCACAACGGGTGATGAGTCGTAAATATGTTGGGGCGGTATTAAGAAAAATGTCATATTCTTATAACTGTAATGAGGATCAAAAATGGAAAGAAAATTAACCATTTCTCAATAGGCTGGATTAGTTTTTATTTACTTTCAAATTTACCGTTTTAGTACATATAGGTAAATCAAACATTTATATCTGTATTGTATACACCTATTTAAAAATTTGAAATCAGTCTCTGCATTTCTGGACCATAAATTTGGGGATAATTACGGTATGCTAGTAGGGGGTGAGGTAATCCAATTCTCAATTATGTTGTCCAGCACTATACAGTCTCAACTACTTTACCATTCGATTCTACGGGAAAAGTTACATAAAGAAATGTTTTGTCCACATATACGTTCTTTGGAACGATTTGGTGAAAAATAAGAGAAACGAAAAAACCTAAATTTCAATTTTTCGCCAAAAAACTTTATGTCTTCAAAATTTTTTATTTTCCGGACTTAAGTAGATATTGATACGCTGATTTTAAATTTTCAAACAGAATTCAATTATCTCTTCCCGTTCTCGAGATATTTGAGTTCAAAGTTATACCTAAAAAATTAGGTTTTTTAGGTTTATCCATTTAAGGTTTAGGTTTACGACTTCGGCGACCTCACCAATCGATTCTGCGGGCAAAATTACATAAGTGTACCAATTTTCAGATTTTTATCTCAACGGATAGAATTTGTACAAGAGAAAAACTGAAAATGGCCAAAAATCGAGAAAAATCGTAAGGGGTTCATCAGGCATTTTTTTCGATTTTGGCCATTTTCGTTTTTTTCCTCTAAAAATTGTATCCGTTGGAATAAAAATCTGAAAATTGGTATACTTATGTAATTTTGTCCGTAGAATCGAATAGTGAGGTCGCCGAAGTCGTAAACCTAACCCTTAAAGGTGTATACCTAAAAAACCTGTTTTTTTAGGTATTGCCAAAACTCAACTTTGAACACGAATATCTCGAGAACGGTAAGACATAATTCAATTCGGTTTGAAATCTTGAAATCAGCGTACCGATATCTGCGTAAGTCCAGAAAATGAAAAGGTTTAGAGAAAAAAAGTTTCTCGGAAAAATTTTGAAATTTAGGTTTTTTCGATTTTCTCATTTTTCGTCTAATCGTTCCAAAGAACGTATATGCAGAGAAAACATTTCTTTATGTAACTTTTTCCGTAGAATAGACTGGTCTAACCGTTGAGACAGTATCTCTACACATTTTAAAGATATAGCCAAAAAACACACTTTTTTGAGGTGCAACTTTGACAGCAAATATCTCAGGAATGAAAAGAGATAATTAAATTCCATTTGAAAATATGAAATCAGCGCGTCGGGGTCTATCAATTTCCACTATTTCCCAAAATTTTGATTTTGGGAATAAAAATGATTTTTTTTCGGATATTTCCCGTTTGTCAACACAATTTTTGATTGAATACTGTTGTTTGGTTTGTTTTAACTCTACATAACTTTGATATGAGGTTATAAGTAAAAATTAGAGAATAATTACATCAAAATTACCTCAGTAAAATCCAGTCACTCTAATGTTTACTACTTCCCTACTACCTCAATGTAAAGTTAGGTATTGTCTATCATAATAATAATTAGGTTTAATAAAATTGTTTTATACCTCTGAATACATTATCGGATATTAATTTACTTGCTGTACGGTCCTGTATTAGTAAGTACAATACGGATAGTGTGTGTGCCGCCCCCTCTTAGCGTGTGTCTATTTTAACTCGTGAGTGTAAACGGGAGTAAGACACGTGAATGTGGCCGAATTCTCCACGGCTTCTTATTATAACCCGTGTCTGTCTCCGCATAGGAATCACCTACATAGCATACCGACATACCGCCTTTGTTTTGTAAACTAATATGCCCTACTACACTCTATATACATGCCAACTACATGGAATCTTAATTAATTCATTACTCCCAATATTCTTATCTTTGATTTTATATTTATGATCTATAAAATGTAAGCAATAATAAAATTCTTATAGCTTTTTAATATATAACAAGGATATTTCAATTTTCGAAATAGTTTATACAGTACTATAAACAATCCAAAATAGACTGTAAATATTTAGGAATTCTTTAAATAAAATGTTATAATCTTCCTATAAATCACTGTATAGAAATATATCCTATTCAATGGTTTAAATATGTAAACAATTCCTGCCCTTGATATTTACTTGCATAAATTTTTTACAATTAAAATTCTACTCTAATGCTTCATAAATTTTTGCATACAGATAATTAATTAATTACGAAATTAAATTCTCGAAAATAACAACTTAAATAATTAATCCATTTTTTACATAAAGTGAAATGTACACTATTAACATTTGAATAGAAACTTTTATGCTTTTATGCATGTATTATAATATAATTAATAAATACTTTTTACAAGCAGTTATTCATTGAGTTGATATTATACTTTTTGTAGGTTCAAAGAAATTAATTCAATATATTAACAACAAATACAGTTACAGTATAATGAAGTAAGAAAAAATATACATAAATAGAAACCAATTACATTTCAAAACAAATATTATAAATTTATATTAATAAAATCATATTAAATAAACCTTTTATTTTTAAAATAAAGGAAAATATAGGATCTTTCAGTTTTCTAATTACTTTTAATTAATTTTCAAATAAAAAATTACACATGTTTTATTATTTTATATAAATTTTAATAGTAAACGAATAGAAATAAAAATAATGAATACGATCGTATGTCTGTCTAGCTTGTGATTTATTTACAAATTTTATTACATTTTATGATAATTTTTATATCATTTAAATTACTTGATTTAAATCAGATTTAAATTGCATTGCTTTTTTTTTAAATCATGAATTTAAATTACTTGTTTTGCAATTGTTAGTTAATTGTTTAACTTCGTCGATAAAACTACCCTACTAATATATAATTTTGAATTTATAACGCAGAAATTTTTGCTCTCTTTTTGGTTAAATTTACTTTGAAATGTGTTACAGTAAAATCCGGTTATAACGACATCAAAGGGAACCCATAAATTTCGTTACTAAAAATAGTTATAACTGATAAAGGTAAAATAACGTTAACGTATTTTCACGTTATAATCATTATAAACGGATTTTACTGAAGATATTTATTGTTTCTTATTGACTTATTTTTTACAAAAGGTTTTTTTTTATAAAAAACGGTATTTTGTAAAACACGTTTTTGAAATTATAATATACCAGGATTGTTTAAATGATTTAAACCAATGATTTTCTTAATAAAAAAATAATAAAATAAAATAATCATAATAAATATATTTTTTATACGAAATCCTAGTATATCACTTTCATTGTCATATAACAGAAGCAAAAATATAAGTATTTAAATGTACTAAAAGTAAAATTTTTTAGTACTCTTCTTTGTTTTATTTAGATGAATCTTGTTGGTATTATTACTTGCATTGTTTATGAAATAATATTAATTAATTAAATTAAGAAAAAATAATCTTGATACATTTGATTAATTAAAGAAAATCAAAAATCATTAATTTTTTTTTTAATATATAATGATTTTCCCAACCCTGTAAAATATGTTTTTAAAAAATATCAAAAAATCTAATTTAAATAAAAAAATCTTATTTAAATTTAAATACATGAATTATTGTTCATATTTCCTGTTAACACTTTATTTAATAATTTAATAAATAATATAGTGAAGACGATATGATTTTATATTTAATTAAAGATGACGAAATAATTGAGTGTAGTGGAGAATTCCTTTGAGCAAACAAGAATAAATTACTCCCAGCACGGGAACTGTGTAGTCATTTAAAAATCGTGAATACCTTTTCGCTTTGTTAGTGTTAGAATCCACTATACGCACTCACACTCGCCCGGTATTTTTGGTAACAATGCTCTATCTTTTCGCAAACCATTATTACTATTTCATAAAATCAGTTGTATGTGGCAAAAAATGTAGATGTGACGTCACAGGCCGCGAGGAAGTGTATAAGGAGCAGATGCTGCCACCAGGAGCCGACACTGTCGTTCCGTCCAGTTCGTGAAGTGAGCCCAGCAAACCACCCAGCACCATGGTACGACGATGAGTTCTCAAAGAATTTACAATGCCAGTGTTTGCTTTCGCTCTTATTTTGCTTTCTTTTATTTTTTGTTAAAACAAAATGAGTTCCAATATTACACCCATATTTTTTCTGCTTTATTGAACAATTGACTAAATAATAGTTTTAATTTTTCAACATAATTTAAATCAGTATGAATTTACAACATATTTTATTTTACTGAAGAATTGTTTATTCTGCTATCTTTTATTTTTTATTATAACAAAATGCGTCCACTATGACACCCATATTGTATCTGCTTTATTCAAAAATTGACTAAATAATACTTAACAATATCAATATTGTTAACATAATTGAAATGAATATGAATTTATAACATAGTATATTATTTTGCTATCTTTGATTTTTTATTAAAACAAAATGCGTCCACTACTACACCCATATTTTTTCTGCTTTATTGAAAAATTGACTAAATATTAGTCTGTTGTTGTAAATTTTTAAACATAATTTAAATGAGTATGAATTTATATCATAATATATTATTTTGCTATCTTTGATTTTTTATTAAAGCAAAATGCGTCCACTATTACACCCATATTTTTCTGCTTTATTGAAAAATTGATTAATAATAGTTAACAATAACACCACTGTTATATATAATTTAAATGAGTATGAACTTACTTAATTTTATTTTACTGAAGAATTTGATATTATTGTGCTTTCTTTTATTTATTATTAAAACAAAATGCGTCCACTAGTATACATTTTTTTCTGCTTTATTGAAAAAATTATTAATAATAGTTAACAATAATACCATTGTTAACGTATTGTTAAACATAATTTAAATGAGTATGAATTTATAACATAATGTATTATTTTGCTTTCTTTGATTTTTAATTAAAATAAAATGAGTCCACTAGTACACCCATATTGTTTCTGCTTTACTGCAAAATTGATTAATAATAGTTAATGATAACATCATTGTTAACGAATTGTTAAACCTAATTTAAATGAGTATGAATTTATAACAGCATATTTTATTTTGCTTTCTTTGATTTTTTATTAAAACAAAATGCGTCTACTAGTGTACCCATATTGTTTCTGCTTTATTGAAAAATTGATTAATAGTAGTTAATAATATCACCATTGTTAACGTTAAATTGACTAAATAATAGTTTGCTGTTGTAAATTTTTAATCATAATTTAAATGAATATGAATTTATAACATTCATTCAATATCCTATTGTTAACATATTATTAGTCATAATATGAATGAGTACAATTTTTTATTTCATGCTACTCACTATATACATAATATTTTACAATACTCCTTTGTTAATGTATAATTTAGTTTTGTTTTACTATTAACTAATAAATATGAAAGTTCCTTTACAATACAATTTTTTGTATGTGTGTGTTCTCTTTATATTAAACTGTACAATTTTTTGCGATATTTTTAATACTTTATTTTGTTTTATAAAGAATATTATTATTATATTAATTTGCACTATTGATATTCTTCATTTTTTATATGATATTATACTAATTATAAAATGAAATTAAGCTAATTAATTCAAAAAATAGTTAACAATAATTTTACTGTTATTTTATTCTTTTTTTCACGACATTAATTGCTTTTTTGCTGAATGATAATGAGTTTTTTTTATAACAGTGTAACAGAATTTGTTCGCTATTTTATTGGACCACACATGTTATTTCTTATCTTGAAAAATTTTATTGCTGATTTTTAATTTATACTTCGCACATTTTATCGTATGATACAATTAATAACAGGATATAAATGACTATTAATAAAATAACAGTTAATAAGTTCTTTATTGTTAACTTGTAATTACATCTATTACTTTTACGACACAATTAATTGTTCTATACTTCATGGTATTGAGTTTTTTAAATTTAATTTATACATACATACAATAGTTTTTATTCTATCATTTGAATATCAAGTCACATTAACATCTACTTCTGTAGATCAGTAATAATAAACATGTATTATACTTTATAGTTTGTAGATATCATAATTAATAATATGATTAGTTAATGTTTATGTATGACACTTTATTCTAACTCATTTGAATCTGAAGATAATTTATCATTGCATCAGACATTAAATTTTTAGTAGCAATACAGAATAAATATGATTCAAATGAATGATAGTTCTCAAGTTTATTTTTTCTTAACAATTTATAGGTTTTACTTTCTTACGCCTGGAATTCGAAAAATTTTAACATTGCTTCACTTTATAAATCATTTAAATTATTCAACACATATGACAAAAACTATACTAATTTGTATTTATTATTTTAAATTTATGCTTTGTTTTTCTTTTTATATTACTTATATTTTTTCTCGTTATGTACGTGTGAAACTAAGTAATATAATAAATTATATATAAATTTTCATTGAAATTATAAATAACTTTATTTTTTTAAATTAACGGTAAAGGCAATAAACATATTTGGATATTTACATAAAGCTAGTTTGAGGAACAAGCAATAAAGTTAAGAATAACTGTCTGAATGTTTATAATTGATGCTTTGAGCTTATAAACTGTTTATTTATCTTTAAATGAGAACGTTTTACACATAATAACTTAGTTTACTTTTCTCATTTCAGGATGATCTTGACAAGGAACAGGTTGCCCGTAAGTATCTCATTTTATTAAGAAATATATTTAAATTTACGATGTTTTGGATTACAATTTATTGGTCCTTAAAATAAACCTGAGAGGAATTTCATAAACACTGAAATCATTTCAATTTGCAAGAAATCCAGATTTATAAAAATAGAATGTTGAAATTTATAGAGGAAAATTAAAACATTGCCACAGTTATTTGCATTACTAATTATCTATAATTATAAAGTAGACTACTTTCCAATTAAATGACATTTAATAGCTGTCATTAGAATTGTTGTACACCTCAATTAAAATATAAGTGATTTATCACTACAAACAAAAATCCAAAATTGGAGCACATTCACTCAAATTTTTGGACGTAGAAATTAAAACTTACACTTAATTAAACGACAGATTTTTCTGTCAAGTGTTAAAGAACTAGTTTAATTTCACAAAATTGATATACTGGACTTAATTTTACGTTTCTCGAGATATGGAAATATAAAATTTGATACAATAATTCATACAAATTATTTATTTCAAAGGAATTAATAATACTTTTAATAAAATAAAATTTCATCGCACCTGGTTGTTATAAAGTTTAAGCGAACGAAAATATTCATTTGATTTTATTTATGACGTTTTTTTGTAATTAATTTTTAAATTTAAAAGAAAAACTTACGTATAGTAAAGACACAGACCACAATTTTTTCATATTAATAATGTCAATTTCTGAATATTGTTTTTTCATAAATTCTATATAAACGACAAATATCTATGGCCCATAATTCGAAGGGTCGAACAATCAATATAATAATAAATTATGTGTCATTTTCATCAACGCGCCAAATCAAAATTAGTTTGTACTTATTTTTTGTCCATAAAATCATAGGCCCGAAATTTATTTTTTCTAGGCCCCGCTGAAAGCTTAATCTGGCCCTGAGAATACATATTTTCATATCTGTTAAAATTTAATCAAAATTCTTAATTATTCATCTCATAAAACTATTATATATCTCCTGTAAATTATGAGCTAAAATTATGATGAGAATGCACTGTTACCGAAAAACAAATAAGAATGATAATGGCCCGTATTACAAACACACTTTTATAGACCGCTTTTGTTAAAATTAACGAAAAAGCTCGATTCCTAAAAGCGTTATTATTATGAATTTTCGTTCGTAATATGGGCTAATATTTTTTTATTTCTTTTAGCTTCTATTGAACTAGTAATGTATATATTTTCCTCTAAAAAATTCAAGCACGAAAAATTTTGTAAGACATTAAATTTGCTGTTATATTTTTTGCTATAATTCAATCAAAAAAATTCAAAGAAAACTCAAAACTCACCATTTCCTTCCTTGTCGGTTAGTGCTGAAGAAGGCGTTCGACGCATTCGACCACGGCAAGAAGGGCTGCATCGACGTGGTGATGGTGCGCACCATCCTGAACATGCTGGGCGTGCACGTGACGGACAAGATGTTCGACGAGATCATCGCCGAGGTGGACGCCGACGGCTCCGGCGAGCTGGAGTTCCCCGAGTTCATCACCCTCGCCTCCAAGTTCCTCGTGGAGGAGGATGAGGCCGCCATGCAGGCCGAGCTCAAGGAGGCCTTCCGTCTCTACGACAAGGAAGGTGAGGTTCATGCAGTCAGATGTCATATTCGATTTCAAATTTAGTACTATATTATCTCTCCACGTTAGGAATAAAAAATAAACAAATAAATAGAAACATTCTTACAGATGGATGCAAATATTAAATTTCAGAAAAACAAACTTCTAAATTTTTTCTTAAATAAATAAACAGTGAACAAGATAAAAAGGAATGATTTAAATTTATTAACTGTGAATTTTTTCTTACTTCACTATATTTAAAACGTGTTTATATATTAGGTTTGTAATTTTTCTAATGAAAATTAATTTAAAAATTATGTATATGTATTAAAATTTAAAAATGCCCGTGTTGTAACACCTCTGGACACCTAAGATTCAAAAATAAATATTGTTCGAAACTCACTATGTGATAAGACTGAAAGCTGACGTCCAATACCACTAAGAATGCAAGTAAAATGTGACAAAACCACCTTAGTTAGTTGAGGAAGACAGAAATTACAAATAAAACTTGAGTAAATTAAAAAAAAAACTATGTCTAGCATAGAACCAACCGCTACCGCAAACCAACTAAAATTGTTATTGAATTAAGCATATTTCTTGCCTGCATAATTTTTTCAAATATTGTTTTTAATTTCGAGACAAACCAAAACGAAACATCAGACTAGTAACGTCTTTTATTTTCAACTTGATTTGTTTTTATTTTCGTATTGATTCAATTTTGTTTAAAATAAAAGCATTTAAAGCTTATATTCTACATATTAAAAGCTTAGCAAATGAATGAAATATAATATTTTTCAAAAATATTTATACATTGAAAATTGTTATAAAATATAATGAAACGATTTCTCATTGGTCTACTTGTAAACTCAGCTCATATTTTTACTTCTTTTCAAAAATATTTCACCAACGCTGTTGCTAAAAATGTTTGAATTGGTGCACTCCCAAAACCAAAATAACAGAACTATCAACAAATATTAAAATAGAACTCTTCTTTTCCCCAAGTGTTTTGAAATAATTTAGTCATGTTTCAATATATTAAAATTTGCGTAGGATATGCACCTATAAATTTCTACGTTCGAAAGTTCAACAATTTTATAGTATCTGGCTACATCTTTATTTTTAGATTTTAAATTGTTTCGGCAATTTTATAGGTGTCTTTTAACTACATAAAAACACATCTGCAACAATAAAAATTCAAATAAAAACTATTACTAACCACCAGCCTTAAAAAATAATATAGTAATAAAAAATAGTTTGAATGCAGTTATACGTATTTTTTATTGAGAATAAATTTTGAATGTTTATGTTTTGGTTTTAGGTAACGGTTACATCACCACCGATGTCCTTCGTGAGATCCTGAAGGAACTGGACGACAAAATCACCTCCGATGACTTGGACATGATGATCGCTGAGATTGATACTGACGGTTCCGGAACCGTTGACTTCGATGGTAAGAATACTTCACACATCCACTCACACATTGAGCTAACTTTTCTTTCTCGTTACAGAATTCATGGAAGTCATGACTGGCGGAGATGATTAAACTAAACTAAACTAATTTATTATTTTAATATGAAATTATTTTCTGATAAAATATAAATTTAAAAGAAATGACTTTGAATGTTATTCCCTCGCCCTTAACTTAAATGTATTAGACAAATGTATTAAATTATCGTAATATTTTATGAATTTTATATAATGTTAATTATTTTTCATATTGAAATATATTATTGTTACCTTTACATTTATTTTATTTTATTTTATATTTCCTACCATGACAATAAATTATAATTAATTATTTAGTGATTTATTTTTATTTCTTAAATCTGATTTTTTTTCATATATTTTTCATCTTTGTCTTTTGGTATTAAAATTATAATATTCAAGCATTGTACCTGTAAATGGCATTAATGGCTTAAGGCTAATAACCTACACCAAGAGAATACAAGTAAAACTTGTCACGAACGAAATAGTTACCTTAGGTACTTGATATTTTCGTCCACAGATTCTAACTGAAGCTTATCATGATACTATAAAATAATGACAAATCTTAATAATATCTACATTTTTTCATAAGATTGTAATTGTACAAATAAATTGTAATGCTGTTCTCTGGCCCTTGATTGGTAAGCGGTAGATTTTTATAAATTTTGACTATTACTCAACTAGAAACTTCTTGTATAAGTCAGTTGGTTGATAACTGCTAATAAGTAACATCTATGTTTGACGAAAGATTCCTGTAAAATAATTTACATGTTTTACTTGATAATATTTTAATACCATTTATGTACATATGTTACCTAAGTTGAATGTTGTCTGTTTATTTGATTATACGTTTTGTATGATTTCAGCATGCTGATGACAGATTTACAACCGAAACGACGTTGTATTAGTGGTTTTTATTAAATGACTGCAACTCTAAAAAATATCTTCTTTTTATTTACATCCAATCGATAAAACCAATCCAAAATAATAAATGTTAAATAAAATATTTAAATCACCAATTCAACCAAATGTTTGTTTAACAAATCTTAATTTGAAACGTATGTATATTAAGTACTTATTGATTTGCTTTAACTTGTAACAAAATATAATATTAAATAATAAAAATAAATATATTTACATTTAATCAAAGATCTATAAAAAAAAAAGAAATTAAATATTTTAAATTGGACTAAATGGGATAAATCCGGAATCAATTTATCATACTTTAAAAACTAATTTCAATTAATGAGTTTTTTTATTTAAATTTTCACTTTAGAATGTTCTAAATTTCTGCAACCATCGTTTCAAGAATGTTAAAATTCTAATCTAACTTCAACATATTACTGTTCTATATTTAGAAATATAAAAACTGTAACTATTGCAAACAAACTAATCGTTTCTTTCATCTTAATATTAATGATACAGATCAGAGAATCAGGTAATTAAATACTCAATGTTTAAAGCTGTCACGCATGAAATTAATACACATACTTTCATCAAAATGTCTATGCTAAGGGAGTGTTCTTAGACAGGTTTGAATGTCAGTGACATCCAACATTCATTAATTATTTTCTCTAATGCCTACCGGTCAGAAATGATTGATTTAACTTTTACTAATTACTTGCCAAACTAAATATAGATGCAGATATATTAATTAGATTAAGATTACTTCATAAATAAATCAAAAGAAAAAATAAATTTCTAATTTGAATGTCTTATCTGGAAATAAACTTTTTTCAAAGCAAAGGCTGTACGATGATATGTTATAGTAGATTAAAAAACAGGGAAGTACTGCGTCTATTTTCATTTATACTCACTTTCAAAATAAAAAATAAAAGTACCATGAACCTTGAAAACATGTATATACTCATATAAAAAATTTTAAAATCAATATATAGTATAATCTAAGCACAATATGTTCTTTATTCATCAAATACTCCTTAATCTTTTAGTAATTTGTTTTGTGGTAAGTCCAGTACTGACGCATCAAAACATCTCGTTCACATTTTTGGCTCGAGTCATTGGACACCTTGATCGATATGTGTCGATTGCGAGTTAGTGAGTCTATAAGTACATCCCAAAACCACTTCATCTAGTCTTAGACCTTCCCTTCAGTCTGTAAAGTGCCTCTAACTACAAACATGTCTTCCCTCGACGATCTAGACAAGGATACCATCAAAAGTGAGTACAACAGTAGAAACGGAGTAATCACAATCGTCACTGCATATTAACTTCTAATGTCTTTATATCCTATATTCTCCTTGTAAATCTTTTCTCTGTGAATAAAATATACAATGAATTCTGGTTAATTGGGACAGTCAAATCGCAAAGTACGAAAATAAAATTAATAATTAAGAAATAATGAAAAAGCTGTAATAATTATTGGTTTTTAGGGACGTTGATTAAATTAGGGCAAGATTTTTATGGAGAGTGATTTTACACTTATTACATTAGGGCAAGAATTGGAGTACTTCATAGTAGTAAACATTACTGTAACTATTTTTTACAAGGGGTGATTTTGAACTAATTACATTGTAACGTCTCTCATTCCCCGCCGGTCGGGTGCTCAGGAGTTACCAGGGTTCAGGAGCGAGGATGGGAGTCAGGACGGACTGGTACTAGAGGAATAAGCAAACACTTCTGTTTCTACCCAAAACTATAAATAAATATATATTCTAAATTAATAAATGAAAATAAATACAATTTATTGCATCACAAAATATAACAGATGAGGATGGCCGTTTAGCGTCTGGCGGCTGTCGAAGCTACTGCTCCGGGATGGGGCAACCTGTAACAAAGCAGACACGGTGATACGGCGAGGCGGCGGTTACGGTCCCGGATATGATAGTACGCGTTCGCGATAGAGCTAATGGCGCACCTTGCTGTGCTGTACTCGGGTGTTGACGAACGCGACACGGTTCCCACGCGGAGACTCGGGGCCGACGCGGTGTCGTCGGTGGAGTAGGTAGTGAGGGAGCGTTCGGCTCAGCACGCCTTCGGTAAGGATGGCTCAACACGCCCTGGGGAACGGCTCAGCACGCCGTATGCGGAGAAGCTCGGGTCAGAATGGCTCAGCACGCCATATGTTAGGAAGGCTCAACACGCCTCGGGTTAGGAAGGCTCAACACGCCCTGGGGTACGGCTCAACACGCCGTCGGTAAGGAAGGCTCAACACGCCTCGGGTACGGCTCAACACGCCTCGGTCAGGATGGCTCAACACGCCTCGGTCAGGATGGCTCAACACGCCCTGGGGAACGGCTCAGCACGCCGTATGCGGAGAAGCTCGGGTCAGAATGGCTCAGCACGCCATATGTTAGGAAGGCTCAACACGCCTCGGGTTAGGAAGGCTCAACACGCCCTGGGGTACGGCTCAACACGCCGTCGGTAAGGAAGGCTCAACACGCCTCGGGTACGGCTCAACACGCCTCGGTCAGGATGGCTCAACACGCCTCGGTCAGGATGGCTCAACACGCCCTGGGGAACGGCTCAGCACGCCGTATGCGGAGAAGCTCGGGTCAGAATGGCTCAGCACGCCATATGTTAGGAAGGCTCAACACGCCTCGGGTTAGGAAGGCTCAACACGCCCTGGGGTACGGCTCAACACGCCGTCGGTAAGGAAGGCTCAACACGCCTCGGGTACGGCTCAACACGCCTCCGGCAGGATGGCTCAACACGCCTTGAGGAACGGCTCAGCACGCCGTATGCGGAGAAGCTCGGGTCAGAATGGCTCAGCACGCCATATGTTAGGAAGGCTCAACACGCCTCGGGTTAGGAAGGCTCAACACGCCTCGGGTGAGGAAGGCTCAACACGCCCTGGGGTACGGCTCAACACGCCGTCGGTAAGGAAGGCTCAACACGCCTCGGGTACGGCTCAACACGCCTCGGTAAGGATGGCTCAACACGCCTTGAGGAACGGCTCAGCACGCCGTATGCGGAGAAGCTGGGTCAGAATGGCTCAGCACGCCATATGTTAGGAAGGCTCAGCACGCCTCGGGTTAGGAAGGCTCAGCTCGCCTTTGGTAGTTGGGCTGGAGGCGGATGGGAAGGAAAGGTGCTCGCCGGACTAGTGTCCGTGCTTTTATAGCCGCAGCTACGGAGTGGGGGACGACAGCGCTAGTAGTGGGATCGGGGCCCGACGCGACCCGATGTGTTCCGAAGACTAGCCGGACAGCTAGTACAGCGCTAGTAGTGGGATCGGGGCCCGACGTGGCCCGATGGTTCCCGAGACTAGCCGGACAGCCAGTTAGCAACGTTAGCTTCGTGCTATGAAGATGCTGACGTTACATCCCCCCCTTTCTTTCGGAGCGTGAAACGTTCACGCGTAATGACCTAATACTCACGCTGGACGGTAACGGACTTGGTGGTTTTTGCCGTCTTCGGCAAAAGCGAGGACATATGTCCCATGGCTTCGTCGTACTCGGAAGCGTCGACTGCCTTGAATGGTGGCCAACGGAACATCCACCGTAGTGTGGTCTGGCAGCGTTAACCTCCGGGTTTCTGGCCGCGCCGGTCTATGTCGGCCTCCCCTGGGAGGGCGCGAAACCGACCTTGCTGGCGAGGTTACAGCCGCGACGGCTCTGCCTACGGGTTTCTCGCGGCCTGGGTCCGGTGTGGGTGTAGCGGTGTATTTGTTGACGGCTGGCGAAATGCGGTGAGCCGCCGGTTTCAGCATCCCCAGCTCCCTTTTGCGGGCTTCGCAAAGCCGCCGGATGGTCCGGCAGGTGGCACTCTCGTGCCGATCCGTGCGGGTCTTGCGGCTGGTCGGAGGCACTAGAGGCATCGCCTTGATGAGGATGGCTTTCTTGCCTCTGCCATCTATTGTAGCGGGCCCCGTCATTGTAGGGTTTACGATGGTCGGCTCCGCTTCTGCTGGTGGTCGGCTCCGTGTCGGTGGTTTGCGGGGGCGAGTCGGATGGCGTTCCCATGCCGGGCAGCTGTCGGTGGCTGCCTGCCTCTCGCGTGGCATCGGGACAGGTTGCCGGGGCGGTGCTAGGGTCGGTTTGATGGTTTCCCCGACCGGTTGCTTCATGGCCGGTGGCTGTTCCAGGGCCACGGGCTGCTCCATGGCTGGGGCTGGCTCGTCGAGCCACTGCAGCATCTCTTGGAGTGCTGCGTCGAGCGTGTCGTTGCTCACTGCCATGATGCGGGTTACTGACTGATGCAGCGTGATGCGCTGCTGGCTCATCACCCCCACCCTGGCGACTGCTCCCCTCTCCACATGGTTTCAACTCGCTCACATGTATATGGCGTAAGTAGCGCCCTCCGGTAGTTCGCAAATCAACTATTACTGGGGAGAGGATGCGGTGCACTCTATACGGGCCAGAATAAACGGGAGCTAGCTTGGCGTTAAAGCCTTGCCTTTTGTCGGATAAATGGTGTTCTTTCTTCATCACCTGTTCTCCGATGGAGGGACGCCAATCACGGTGCCGTAGATTGTAATAGCGTTGTTGCTTTTGGAACGCTCGGGCTAGGTTGATTCGTACTAGTTCATATGCTTCTTGTAATGTACGGAATCTGGTTTCTTGTGACGGTTGCTGGTTCTCTACCTGCATGCTACCGGGTGTCGGCGGTTTCCGACCGTAGACGAGGTAGGCTGGTGAATAGCCCGTCGATTCATGGTCTGCTGTATTGAACGCAAACGCGAGTTCCGGAAGATGTTCATCCCACGTTCGGTGTGACTTGGTAATGTATTGGGATATCATCGTTTTGATGACTTTGTTGGCCCGCTCGACTGGGTTGCACTGGGGTGTATACGGTGGGGTCAATCGGTGTGTTACGCCGGCTTTACGAAGGAGGTCCTCAAATTCTTTGCTTCGGAATTGCTTGCCGTTATCACTGATCACGGTCTTCGGTCGGCCGTATCGCAGCAGGATTCGGGTTCGGAGTGCATAGCATATCGCTCCAGCGCTTGCCTTGCGTATCGGTTGCAATTCAATAAATTTTGAAAATTTGTCTTGTAGCACGGCGAGCCATACATGTCCTTGTTTGGATCGCGGTAAAGGTCCAATCAAGTCATACGAGACCGTCTCCCAGGGTTGCTCGACTGGCGTTGCATACATTCGCCCCGCGGGTTGTTGTTGCGACGCTTTATGCGACAAACAGCTTTGGCAGTGGCGTACATATTTAGCGGCATCCTGGAACATTCCCGGCCAGTAATAATGTGGCGCAAGGCGGGTAATAGTCTTAGCGATGCCGAGATGTCCTGCCGTCGGGTCGTCATGTGCTTCTTTTAGTATTTCGGGTCGCTGGTATGTGGGTATGCACAGTTTCCAGTCTTCATCCGGTGTCGTCTCATAAAAGTTTAATGTGTGCAGGATATGGCGGTAAAGTTTCCCGTTGCGGATACAATACTCAGGATTATCGGCTGCGTTTTGTTGAACAGCGGCCATTTTTCGGTCGTACCACTTGCAACGTTCGGCCGGTCGTGCGGCGCTTACGGTGGTCGGTTCGGGTTGCCGTGAAAGGGTGTCCGCAACTCGGTTTAGCGTTCCCTTACGGTATATAATGTCGTAGTCATATTGTTGGAGTTCCAGCGCCCATCGAGCTAGTCGTCCGGAAGGGTTATCGATTCGCTGGAGCCATTTGAGCGACTGGTGGTCCGTAATTACGGTGAATTTATACCCTTCTAAATACGGTCGCATCTTTCGGATTCCCCAAACCACCGCCAGGCATTCTTTTTCGGTTACGGAATAGTTACGCTCAGCTCCGTTAAGCGTGCGGCTGGCGTATGCTATTACTTTTTCATGCCCGTCGTCTTCTTGGGTTAATACGGCGGCTAACCCTTCGTTACTCGCATCGGTCTGAAGGGTAAACTTTCTGGTGAAATCGGGGCAGGTGAGAACGGGAGCTTCGGCAAGTTTTCGGCAGAGTTCTTGATATGCGGTCTGTTGCTCGTCTTCCCACTTCCATTTCGCGTTCTTTCGGAGGAGTTTTGTAAGCGGGCGGGCCTGGTCGGAGAAATTTTCTATGAATCGCCTATACCAGGAGACCATGCCTAGGAATTGCCGCAATTGTCTCAAATTGGTGGGTGGTGTCAATGTCGTGATAGCGCTCACTTTCGCTGGGTCGGTACTGATGCCGTCGCGGTTAATAACGTGGCCCAGGTATTGAAGATGCCCTCGACAGAACTGGCATTTATCGGGATTGATGCGGAGGTTTGCGGCGCGAAGACGTCGGAAGACTTCAGCGAGATGTTGAAGATGCTCTTTGAACGAGCGGCTGGCTACGACGATATCATCCAGGTACGCTAAGGCGAAAGACTCTATTTCTGGACTGATGATTCGGTCGAGTAGGCGCTGGAAGGTTGCGGGTGCGGAATGCAATCCGAAAGGCATCACTCGGAATTGCATGAGTCCACGTCCGGGCACGGTGAACGCCGTTATCGGCTTGCTATCTTGAGAGAGCGGAATTTGCCAATAGCCGCTCTTTAAGTCGATCGTAGATAAATATCGCGCTCCGCGAAGCTTGTCTAGAGTGGCGTTTATCTGTGGTAACGGGTAAGCGTCTTTCTGGGTGACAGAATTTACTTTGCGGAAGTCAATACAGAAGCGCGGTTTTCCGTCTTTCTTCCGCACAATTACAACCGGTGAGCTCCAGGGGCTTTCGGACGGTTCGATGACTCCTTGCCGTAGCATTTCATCTACCTCTTTGTCGATAATCGCTTGCATAGCGGGGTTGCGCGGTCGGTAACGTTGTTTGATCGGTTCGGGGTTTACTATGCGGATTTTATGTTCGACCAGGTGCGTGGTTCCTTGGAGCTGATTAAACCGCGGTAGTTCTTGCTCTAGGAATTCTTGAAGTAGATCTTGTTCTTCCGGAGATAAGGTTTGTAGCCCTGGACTCATGCTAGCTACGTGGGGGCCGGTGACAACACGGAATTGTGCTCCAATACGGCACTCGAGAGTTATCTGGCTTAATATGTCGACTCCGAGTATGACGGCGGATTCGAGGGTCTCCATAACAAGAAATGAGTGGCTTGTCTTCTGGCCGGCGATCTTAACCCGTAGAGTCATATGTCCTGTTATTTGTATCTCGGTGCCGTCAGCTAATCGTGCGTTGGTATCCTCGTGGTTCAGAACATATCCCCTTTTCTGGCAGCGCGCGGCGGTTGTGCCACTGATATATGACACTACTGAGCCAGTGTCTATCAGCGCGTTAACGGTTACGCCGCACAACATTATGGGAATATGCGGTCGCGGGTCGGTCGGTTGATTGCTCCCTTCTGGGCGATGGCGTTCGGCAGTCGGTCGGTAGCGGTACCTCTGCCCGCCAAGGCGTTTCCCGGCTGGTGGCAACGGCAATCTTTGGTAAGCGTGTCAGCTGTACCACAATATGAGCAAAATATTTTCCCGGGTCTGCGGCAGTCTCGGCGGGTATGTCCTCTCTGCCCGCATCTCCAACAGCATTCATTCCGCTGATAAACCATGCTAATAGAGGTGCGTGGAGTTTGGGTTCTCGACGCCGGCTGGCTCCGATAAGCTGTCTCCGGCATAAGCGACTGGGCAGCAGAGGGTGGTGGTCGGAAAACTGATTGCTGTCGTCGGATTTCTTCGTATTCATCTGCCCTTGCAACCAAGTCGGAGATGCTCGAAATTTCGGCTCTACGGATGTAAAGTTGGTATTCGGGGCGTAGATTCCGATACAGGCGATCTAACTGGCTTTTCTCGCTCATTTCTCCGAGACGGCGCATCAGTGTACGGAGAGCTGTGACGTACGGACGGACTGGTTCATCTGCCCCTTGTGTTCGGTCTCGGACAGCGTCTTCGAGTTGAATCCGTAATCCGGTGGGGAGATAATAGAGTCGTAAGTCTTGGAGAAAATCTTTCCATCCGGTCCAGCTATCGCGGCTATTACGGTACCAGAGCAGGGCTTCCCCTCGTAGCAATTCAGGTAACGCGGTCAGCATCTGGGAATCAGAAAAATGGTAGCCCGCTCTTAGTTCTTCTACGCGCTCGATGAATGTTAGGACATTCTTTCCGTCGAACTGGCAGTTCCATTTGCGGACCGTATCAAGAATGCATGCAGCAGCCGGAGGTGCGCTCATTAGCCCGGTCGTGGTGGGAACATAAGCCGCGGGATTTAATTTTACATCGGTTCTATTGGTATTTTCAAGTTCGCGCACTTGATCGGTTTGATTTAGCGGTACTTTATCGGTAGGTGCTAATAAAGGTGTGTCGGGATTATCTTTAATAAAGCTACAAAGACGCTTTCTCAATTCCTCCACTGTTCCCGTGGAATCCAACTGGACAGCAGTGAGTTGCTCGATCAACTCATCTTTGGATAATCGGTAAATCCACGATGTTGGGTTTTCGTTCGGCATTTTTTTAGAAATAATTTAATATAAGTGACCAAAAATTTAGAAAAAAAATACAGAAGTGTTTACTTTAACGGTCCCTGCTCGGGCGCCATGTAACGTCTCTCATTCCCCGCCGGTCGGGTGCTCAGGAGTTACCAGGGTTCAGGAGCGAGGATGGGAGTCAGGACGGACTGGTACTAGAGGAATAAGCAAACACTTCTGTTTCTACCCAAAACTATAAATAAATATATATTCTAAATTAATAAATGAAAATAAATACAATTTATTGCATCACAAAATATAACAGATGAGGATGGCCGTTTAGCGTCTGGCGGCTGTCGAAGCTACTGCTCCGGGATGGGGCAACCTGTAACAAAGCAGACACGGTGATACGGCGAGGCGGCGGTTACGGTCCCGGATATGATAGTACGCGTTCGCGATAGAGCTAATGGCGCACCTTGCTGTGCTGTACTCGGGTGTTGACGAACGCGACACGGTTCCCACGCGGAGACTCGGGGCCGACGCGGTGTCGTCGGTGGAGTAGGTAGTGAGGGAGCGTTCGGCTCAGCACGCCTTCGGTAAGGATGGCTCAACACGCCCTGGGGAACGGCTCAGCACGCCGTATGCGGAGAAGCTCGGGTCAGAATGGCTCAGCACGCCATATGTTAGGAAGGCTCAACACGCCTCGGGTTAGGAAGGCTCAACACGCCCTGGGGTACGGCTCAACACGCCGTCGGTAAGGAAGGCTCAACACGCCTCGGGTACGGCTCAACACGCCTCGGTCAGGATGGCTCAACACGCCTCGGTCAGGATGGCTCAACACGCCCTGGGGAACGGCTCAGCACGCCGTATGCGGAGAAGCTCGGGTCAGAATGGCTCAGCACGCCATATGTTAGGAAGGCTCAACACGCCTCGGGTTAGGAAGGCTCAACACGCCCTGGGGTACGGCTCAACACGCCGTCGGTAAGGAAGGCTCAACACGCCTCGGGTACGGCTCAACACGCCTCGGTCAGGATGGCTCAACACGCCTCGGTCAGGATGGCTCAACACGCCCTGGGGAACGGCTCAGCACGCCGTATGCGGAGAAGCTCGGGTCAGAATGGCTCAGCACGCCATATGTTAGGAAGGCTCAACACGCCTCGGGTTAGGAAGGCTCAACACGCCCTGGGGTACGGCTCAACACGCCGTCGGTAAGGAAGGCTCAACACGCCTCGGGTACGGCTCAACACGCCTCCGGCAGGATGGCTCAACACGCCTTGAGGAACGGCTCAGCACGCCGTATGCGGAGAAGCTCGGGTCAGAATGGCTCAGCACGCCATATGTTAGGAAGGCTCAACACGCCTCGGGTTAGGAAGGCTCAACACGCCTCGGGTGAGGAAGGCTCAACACGCCCTGGGGTACGGCTCAACACGCCGTCGGTAAGGAAGGCTCAACACGCCTCGGGTACGGCTCAACACGCCTCGGTAAGGATGGCTCAACACGCCTTGAGGAACGGCTCAGCACGCCGTATGCGGAGAAGCTGGGTCAGAATGGCTCAGCACGCCATATGTTAGGAAGGCTCAGCACGCCTCGGGTTAGGAAGGCTCAGCTCGCCTTTGGTAGTTGGGCTGGAGGCGGATGGGAAGGAAAGGTGCTCGCCGGACTAGTGTCCGTGCTTTTATAGCCGCAGCTACGGAGTGGGGGACGACAGCGCTAGTAGTGGGATCGGGGCCCGACGCGACCCGATGTGTTCCGAAGACTAGCCGGACAGCTAGTACAGCGCTAGTAGTGGGATCGGGGCCCGACGTGGCCCGATGGTTCCCGAGACTAGCCGGACAGCCAGTTAGCAACGTTAGCTTCGTGCTATGAAGATGCTGACGTTACAACATTACGGAAAGAATTAGAGTATTTCACAGTGACTGAGCACCCTTCTCACATGTAGTAAACATTACGGTCATTAGTTTTTACGGAGGGTGATTTTGACCTAATTACATTAGGGTAAGAATTAGAGTACTTCACAGTGAATGAACACCCTTCTCATATATTTACTACTTTACGGTGATTAGTTTTTACGGAGGGTGATTTTGACCTAATTACATTAGGGTAGGAATTAGAGTATTTCACAGTGAGTGAGCACCCTTGTTGCAGGTAGTAAACATTATGGTCATTAATTTTTACGGAGGGTGACTTTGAACCTATTATATTAGGGCAAGAATTAGAATACTTCACAATGAGTGTTACATCCTTTTCACAGATAGTAAACATTATTGTCATTGGTTTTTACGGAGGGTGATTTTTAACTAATTAAATTAGGGTAAGACTTAGAGTACTTAACAGCGGATGAGCACCATTTTTCTAGGAAGTAAACATTACGGTCACTGATTTTTATAGAGGATAGTACCTTGCAATAAGTGAGCACCTTTTCACAGGTAGTAAACATTGCGACGATTTAAAATGCCTTTAAAATTTGTAACCTCTACGTATGCATATTTGAAACTCTTATATCAACTACGTCTATTTGCAGTGCTGAAACGAACGTTCGACTCGTTCGACAAGGAGAAGCAAGGCTTCATCAGCACGGACATGGTGGGCGCGATCCTGGAGATGCTGGGCACGGACGTGAACGAGAAGGAGCTGAAGGCCATCATCGAGGAGGTGGACGACGGCGGAGACGGCAAGCTCGAGTTCGAGGAGTTCGCTGCCCTGGCTTCCCGCTTCCTCGGCGAGGAGGAGGAGGAGGACTTCGCTAGAGTTGAGATGGAGATGAAGGAGTGCTTCCGGCTTTACGACAAAACAGGTACGCCGGAATATATTGGAGTTTATGTATTGAATTTGTTATTAAATTTAAATTTAAAAGGTAACGGATATATCACTACCGGTGTCCTGAGGGAAATATTAGAAGAACTGGATGAAAAGTTAACTTCAGAAGACTTGGACAACATGATTGAAGAAATTGATGCAGATGGATCAGGCACAGTCGACTGGGATGGTAAGAATTTACATAAAAATATTTGCAATTATTTCTAATATTACTTGTTTCTTTACAGAATTCTTGAATATCATGCGTGGTTAATATTTTTAAGAGCATCTATATAATTAAATATTTATATTAAGAATGTATAAAAACAATAGTAGTAATAATAAATATTTTTACAAAAAAATATTCACTTAGTACTGTCACTACTTGGTATTTTTGTATCACACAAAACAAACTTATTATGTTAAGAATGATAAAAAGGTAACATCAGTTAGGGTAAATGGAGAGAAAGATAGACCGATAGGAGAGATGGATTTTTTTCTTTATCAGTAAACATCTCAAAAATATGACGAAAAGTTCCATTGACATTGACAACCTATGTTGCATTAGCTGAAACTCACGGTATACAGTACAAAAAGGAATAGGAATGTAACTAACAAAAAAATGTTTTTATGCGAAGACAGTTATTAAACTCGCAAATTATTTTTTTGTAAGTGCACGAGAACAAATAGTTTGTGCCGTTATTCGATCTGTAATGAAATTACGTCTGACTAATTGGCTATTATTGGTCCCGCTGGTCTTTACTTTCACATATGCGTCACACATTGGGAAAGTGCTCAACTTTACTACACATTACTTATAATTAAGAAATGTGGCGACACTTGACTACGCCTAACGTGTGCGTTTGTGGGTGATCATTCTTTTCCTTACTTTCTTCCATTACTTTCAAAATTAATTACTAATTTCCAAACGAATTTGGAGATTAATAACTTAACAGATAAACACATGTTCAATCATTAACAAATGTATAATATAGAAAATTTTTAAATGAAAATAACATGTGTAAATCATGCTCCACATATTTTATTAAAAATTAACATATTTTAATAAACTATTAATGATGTATAACGACAACTAGAAATTTTTTCCTTTAGTATATTACTCATAAATTACTTTTCATGATATCTCTAAATTAATTACACTTTATATAATCTAGGATAATAAAATTATAATAGGTCTTTTTCCTTGTATCTTACATAAAGTATTTTGAGCAAAAAGCTATAACTAATTTTATTTTTCACCGTTTAATGCTACTGAAATAGTTCAAATGTGTCTTAACACTCGTCATCAAAATGTAGTCAAATTCGAATTTAAGCGTAGCTGGATTTCATGCGGAAGTAATGAAGCATACAGCGACACTAAAGTGGCTCGAACCTGAGTTGATCTCGAATATCTCATGCGAAACAGATCGGCTGTCGAATAAAATGTGAAATTAAAACCATTTGGATGCCTGATAGATTGTACATATTTCTTAAATCATAATTTTTATAGAAACTGTCATTTATTGGCAATATAATTTCTCCTAAAACTTCTATTGGAAATCTCATTATATTTCTTTACTATTCTTAACACAGCTATATGAAATATCGTTTCCTATGTACCATAAATTAACTAACAGATATTGTATTTGTAAGATAACCAATTTTTGGGTATAAAATTTTGGTTTTTAAAAATAATCCATATTTTTCCTTTCTAAAAATTGTATCTGTTGAAACAAAAATCTGAAAATTGGTACACTTATTTAATTTTACACTAAAAACCTAAAAGTTGTATTTTTAAAAGAACAGAAGCTTTTTTACATATCAAAAATATAAAGAGGTAATATACAATATGTAATGTTTAGTGATATATTTTTAAATTAGGGTTATATAAATATTTTATTTGTTTGTAAACAATTTCCAGTACAGTTTTTCTTACAATTGAAAAATGATTGTAAGTTGATTAATCTGTACCTTGTTTATTATAATTTATAGATAATCGATTAAATTTATTATATTTTATAATTAATATAAGTACTTAGTACCCGTACATTATATTTGTATTATGCTTTGAGAAAAAATTAGCACCTACACGTTTACTTAACAATTAATTACTGCAGTAATTATTGTTTATAAAAACCGTATCTGTTTCCGAGTATGTTCCTAGCCTACAGCCTAAATGAAAAACATATACACATGCCATGCGACACATGGAATGTTATAGAACAGGTAATTGTAACTCATTGCAGTAACATGACTTGAATTATTATAATTAGATAGAATGTATATGTATACAAATATAGGAAAATGTGTCATACTGATATTAACTTAACGTTATTTATCAATAATTTTTTAAAAAATACTATTTTTCCTATAAGGTATAAAAAAAGTCATAAATTAACATATTTTAATACTTATGCCTAAATAAAATTTAATATTTAATTCCTTAAAAAATAAGTTCTATTTATTTCGTTTAAATAAATAATGTTAACATTCACAGATCTTATAAAATTATATCAAAACAGTAGAGTTATTCGAATGTATTAATTAGGAAATGTCAATGTTAAATGTTGAAATAGGTTATATAAGAAAGATAATAGTACTTGTAACTTGTAATTAAATGTAAATAAAATAGATATGAAGAAGTCTAATGTGGTAAAAATGGACAACACACAAGGTAAAATAAATACAAAAAAGGCAAAATGATATGGCAATGTCAAGAAATAATATACCATGTGTACCACATTTACTTTACTTAATTTTATCAATTATTCTCTTTTAGTAGATTTTCACTAGCATTTTATTAGACAATTTATTAGCCCAATCTCTCAAAGAAACTTACAGTTTAAAGTTGGTTTTATGTAAACTATTCGGACAAAACTGCATTTTATGTTTACTTTATGTATTTTATTTTATTACTGTTTCAAAAATTAGAGGAGCAATACAATGCTTAGTTTTACATTTTACAATTAAGAGGGTACGTGTATTTCTACGTTGTGAATTTAAATTAAAAGGGTAAGTTTACATAAGAAGTAAAAGTTACTATCAAAGGATTTGAAAATTTCTTAAATTTAAAAAAATTGAGATCATAATAATAACTGACAATTTTAAATATAAAATAAAATATAAAGAGATTCTATCCTTCATGTACTTGAAAAAAGAAATTTTAATTTTGAAATTACTAGATGTTCAAATATATAGACACTGTCAAAATTTGCTAGTATTTTAACAGCTCATGAAAATATGAATAGTAACAATAATCAAGCATATGTATTGAAAAAGAGTATCTTACTTATCAATACATTGTCCAATAAAATTGATTCCGTCGTTAACAACTTCGTAATAACTTCTTGTGTGAGAAATATGTATTTTTTCAGGATTAAATTTTATGTTTAATTTATTTATAAATTTTATGGAACGAAAGGCGACAAAATATGAATACGTAATAAGTGATTGTAGTATTAGGACAGTTCTTATGCACCTGGGTGTTTAGAAAGTACTACACTTCAGGGTATATCGAGTACTCTAATTCCACTAAATCAAAATATTACACAACCTCAAGTCTAGTTATGATAATATTACAACTATATACATAAATTTATTTAAGGGCTCAAATATTTCATATTTTAAAAAAATTAGAAAAAATAGGAAATACATTCTTTTCAGCAATTTTGTGGTATGATTTCATTAAATTTAGTAAGTACAACAAAAAAATAATACGGATATTGTAAAACACGATTGTGAATATTACCAAAAGAAAGTGACATTTTTTCGCAAAAGAAATGAAGTGTGAAAAATTTGAAATGTACTAAATAAAACCAAACGTTTTTCTTAATATCCGTACATAAATCCTTTTTTATACTTCCCCAGGTATAGCTAATATTACTGGGCATAAACTTCCTGATACATTTATATTGTACTTTCAATTTCACGCAAAAATATAAATTTAATTGCAATAATACTTGCAAAAACTATTGGCGAAAATATAAAATAAATACACTCACATAAAATGGTACATATTTAGAAATTGCAATTATAAAATATAATTAATTTACTGATAATTAAACTAACATTTAAATCAACTTATTGTTTTGATAAAAATGAATGATTTTTATCAAAGATATAAAACATGCAAAATATAATAAAAATGTATTTATTTGCTACAAAAAAAATTAATAACAGGGTTGTTGTAATTTTCTTTAACGCAAAAATAAAACTTAAATTAAAATTAATTTTAAGGTTAAAGGGTAATTTTAATTATAATTATTATTTATTTGATATTTTAAAAAAACATCACAGATTTTTGATTTTATTTAAATAAATGATTATTTTTACCAGTCCTGCTTTAAACACATATAAATGCAATTCAATAAATGAAGTAAATACATATACTACTTACAATACGCCACGGTAAAGCGTGTTTCAATAATAATGGCAATAAATAGATGGTTACATGAACTCATATATTTTATGCCAATATATTCCATGTATAAATGTATAGAATTTATAGTAAATATGTAAGTAAATGATATAGACCAGAAATATTAAACAATAATAAAGATACGAATTAATAAAATATTATTGCATATATAGGTATCAATATTTCAACAAAAAACTCTATAACTACTTAAATAAATATACATTCTCTTTGATTTTTCAAGTTATACTGATTAATTTACATTATCAACGTTTAATTCTTTAAATGTAAGTTATTCCCATTTAAGTATTAATTGATATATTTGTACATATGATAAATAAATAAATTATCATCTATATATAGCTATGTAATATTCATTTATGTTATAAATGTTTAAAAAATTAAATAAATCAGAAATGATTAGAGTGTCTCAATAGACGTATTATAAACCTGTTAATTAATACATTTTTTTAAACTCATTTATAATCCAGAAATTCAATGAACGAAATAATTTTGCATATTTAATCCATACATTTTAAATTATACCTCACACACATTAATCAAATTATACGTATATGGTATCAACTTTTAAGGACAAACTTTCATTTTGTCAAATCATTATCATATCCAGTAAAACCTATAACTCGAATCAATTATTGGTTATTATAATTGTGCAGAAATATCTGAAAACCGCGACTTTCATTCGTCTAGCCGAGGCAGATAGTAATAGATCTAGGACAGCTGACAATGTCTAGCTGTATCGTAATTGTTATATAAACCAATATTGCTACATTTTACACTTTTGATTAAGTGTTACCCACTCAAATAAATTAGAATTTACGGAAAGGTAACCACAATAATGTGTATCAGTTTTTGATAGAGATATTGGTGTTCATAATTACCAATATTGGCAAATCGCTTGCTTACAATAATAAATGTATTAATCTACAGGTAGTAGTAAACAAAATTTACAAGAGATATATATTTTCACTGTACATTTAACCAGCCAATTATTTTAATCACACCATAAACTAAATATTCAAGTGTAGATAATTACAGGCTTTTTGATTTATATACTTACGTGTTAATAAAGAAACTTAAGCTCAAATTTTTACCTTAAAAAAGAAATACATATTTAAATTTCTTTCAAATAATAATTAAGAAAACTTGACATTTTTTTTTGTAATAATGGAATCCGAAAACTTAAATTGTATTCACTAAAAAAATACTATAGTATTTAATGTCAGTTTTTGCAATATTCCAAAAACAAAAACTATCAATAGGGACTATTTTCAAAAACCAAAATCTTGTACAAAAAATGGGTATTTTTCAGGGTTGGTAAAAATCATGATTTATTTAAAAAAATTAAAAATCATTGATTTTTTTAAATCATGATCTTTTGGTTTTTTTTTTAATTTTTAAAGACATGTAATTTTTTAATTGTTTTAAAAGAAATACATATTTTATTTCATAAATGAAGAAGAAATCTGTAATAAAACCAAAACGATTCATCTGAATAAAACTAGGAAGAATAATAAAAAAGTTTTACATTTAGTTATACACATGTAAGTATTTATATTTTTGTTGTTATATGACAATTAAAGTGATAAAATATTATTTGAAAATATTATTGTATACAGAACATATTTTGGTTATTATTAATAGTCTTGTAGCAAATTATGATTTTGTTATTATAATTTCTATTTATTGTATCTTTGATAGAAATCAATGATTTTTATTAAAAAAACTCTGTTGATTTAAATCAGACCAACCATGGTAATTTTGATTATTTCGGTTGTAAAAAAAAATAGAATAAAACACTAAAAATTGTACCTTTTTCTATTCAACTATGATTGTGAGTGTTTAATTTTTTACTGATCCATCAGTTAAACAGACACTGATTGTCTATTGTAAACCCATTTTTAACTTACACAGTGAAGGATTTTGTAAAATTTCTTGTTCTTATTTAAACTAATGATAAAGAAAAAAATGTAAACATTTATTTAGCAATGAAATCGTTTCCTTATTAAAATAAAACGGCTATAAAATTTTTAGAGCAGTTTATGAAATAAGGAAGTAAGATGAATTTCCAAAAATAGTAATTAAAAGTTTCTAAAACTGACCTAACTATCCAAAATTCAAGCGATTCTTTTTATTATTAGAAACTTAGAAGTTTCTCAGATAATGAGTAATAATTAAGTCAGTGAAGCATATAAATCTTAACATTTTCACAGCCTCTGCGCACTTGATATATTTTTACTCCTTTTTTGGAATATCTTAAGGCTTGAAACTAAATCATTTTAATCCATCCAACTTCCACTTTCCTTCCACCGGAAACTATTATTACAGCTATTTTAAATTTGTTCAAAATGCACGAGAAAGTTATATGAATATTTCAATTTTCTTTTATTACAATATTATACATTCAGAATTCCGAAGAATGCTATAGATTTCTAATCAAATATTTATAATATATATTATCACACCTATTTATATTTTTAATCAATCCTTTCCTCAACTGATTACAGAAAATGATATTCAACCTGTAACCAATAACCAAGCGATAACTTAAGAACTGTTACATAGAGGAATAAAAGAAATAAATAGAAAATTCTTTGTTCTACAGTAGCGATTAATTTATATCAATATTTTAAAGAGGTAATGTTTCTAATGTTGTATGTAGGAGGTAATCTCTAAAACTACTCATCCGATTGCAATAAATCTTTCGCCAATATTTGGAATGAACTTTAAGGGTGGACACAGGCTATATATTATACATTTATACCGTTAAAAGTAAAGGGCTTTTCGTAACGACCAATTTTGTAACGAAATTCGACGAAAAAACGATCGAACGAATGTGTTTCTTACGAACGCTGTCTTAACGGTAAGATATTTAAATGCTTTCTATAGAAAAGCTGTAGAATTCAAAATGGTCTATAAAAAAGTCTGCGACGACATATATCCATATGTTAAGATTAATACACAATTTCATAAAATATAACTAAACGACATATTTAAAACAATCTTCTTCTTCTTCCTGTAGCACTACAATCCTTTGTGGATTTTGGCTTGCTCTACTATATCCTTCCATTCCTTCCGATTGTTTGCCTTCGCAGTCCAATTTTGAACTTTCATTTTCTTTAAATCATCCACGACATCGTCCTTCCATCTTTTCCTCGGTCTTCCCCTTGCTCTAGTCCCCCATGGCTTCCAATCTGTTAATTTTTTTGGAAACCTGCTAGTATTCATTCTTTTAACATGACCTAGCCATTTAATTCTTTGCGCTTTAATATGCCTTATTATGTCAGCGTGACTTATCAACTTATCTAACTCGAGGTTCATTTGAGTTCTCCATACACCGTTTGAGTCTTGAACTGGTCCATATATACTTCGGAGTACCTTTCTTTCCGTTATTCTTAGTTTCTCTTCCTGTTTTTCTGTTAAGGACCATGCTTCACAACCGTATGTAATTACCGGCCTTATTAGTGTTTTGTAAATTTTTAATTTTGTCTCACGGCTTATTAATTTAGATTTTAATAGAGCTCTGTTGGCATATTTAAAACAATATCAAAGTAAATTTGTTTATAGTCGAGGAAATTTTTTGTAGATAAAAATTGCCTTTTACACAACATTATTTGAACATGTAGTTTAGATTTTATGTTCGTGTTTTGGCAAAAACAAAATAAAATACGCTTTGGTGTCAGCGGACGTTAGTGTGAAGGGTAAAGGGCGTACGTCTGCAACAATAAACAATAAAAATGTATGTGATTTTTGAATAAAAATACGTATTTGATAAAAGTGATATAATTTTGTATATAAATTAAAATTTAATATAAATACTAAAATCGTGTTCTAGGGACTTAAAAAAGTGTTTATCAATTGAAAACTCACTATCCGATTTTTAGCATGATTCTAATACCAATTTACATTTTCGTTCATATCCAGTAACTTATTAATTTTTTTAGGAAAACGAAGGCATCGTTAATATGGTCTCTTAATGCGGCAACTTTGTTCTAATTTAACTGTCGTCGTATTTTTTACCGTTCTTGAGATTCCCAATCTTAACTAGTTATTTGAGACAAGCTGTATACTTAAGACTAAAAATTTCTTAAATATTTAGCGTAAATATTTTTATGAATGTGATTAATTAATTCATTTTCATTTAACTTTTGCACTGAATCAGGAAATGGTCACACCATAAGTAATTGTTCTCATTCGATTGTTACAAAAAGACGTAACTACTAAGAGTACTACAAGGTAACTGTATAATTGTATTTTATATAAATAGTTATGAACAAATAATATAGTTCTGTTCCAATGTTATAATTTTAATATTGAAAAGCGTTTCAGGAAAATTGATGATTAAGTATTGAATTAATTCTTTAATTGGATACAAAGTGTATTGTCATTAGAAATAATAACTATTGTTACAACTGCATACCAATATTGTATATAATGTATTAATTATATTGATTTATAGATCGAGCAAGTTTTTATATCTTTATTTATCAATAATGTGAACATTCAACAAAGAATTGAAAGCATTTAGAATGAATTTGAAGCGAATAAATCACTTAGCTGGTTTCCCACACCGTTTGGTTAGAGGTGTATTGTTGTGTAGTGGGTGTTCTGCTCATGTACAGTGAAAGGAGCCGTACGTACTGCCCTTTCCTCTGCGGGTCCGTGGCGGATTCAGAAGTGACCCTGTGGCATTCCAGCTATGCTGAAGGTCGAGCTGAAGTCTCAGTTTCGTTTTCATAAAACACAATTACCGACAACAACAATATCAATCAGTGCTGCATGCTTTGGCCTTGTCATCGTATACGTACACCCGTCAAAGCAAGGAGGAGCATAGCACAACATTCAACTACCTTTTCTAACAACACACTAATTCATTTTTGAAAATTAGAAATTAATAACAGTTGATTTATGCTTTTTATTTCCTTGTAGGAAGTAAAGGAAATATATTGTAATTGTTTCAACGGAAATATCCATTTTGACTATCCCTGAATCCATTTTGACTAGTTTTGGCGAGACGTTTGTTAGTACGTATCTCGCATAACTCAAAAATGATTAGCCCTATAACGGTGAAATTTTGTATATGGAACTGATATAAAATCTAGTTGTGCACCTCTCTTTTTTTATTGCAATCGGCAGTGCCAAAAGAACACTTTTTTATAGTTTTTTTCGAATTTTTCTCTAACTCAAAAACGATTAGTCGTAGAATGTTGAAATTTTGTTTGTGGAATTGCTATAACATCTAATAATACAAACCCAATCGGTGTTTCCAAAAGGACACTTTTGGTTTTTAATTTTTGTAAGAAACATTTCATTTCTTGTTAATACTGAATATATGATTGACAACATTGAAAACTATCAGAATATATCCGTAAGAATATGTACGAAATAAATGAAAACAACATCACTTTCTTTGTAAATTTTTGAGCGATTAAAATAATTTTTTACGACCGTTAAAATATATGCTTATTGTATGTTTGTTATTGCAACGGATACATAGTATATTGTAAACACATTTTCATTTCCCACGGTAACCACAGACAACGTTAAAGTAATAAATTCATATATTACAGTTCTGCAATTTTTTGAAATCCCATGTTTAATGTCCTATATTCTTTGTATTTTTCTTCCCTAAATAATTTCAAGATATAGGTACCATATTCAAATAAATAATAACACATTTGTTACATATTTCTCTGTTATACAAAATGTAGTATTACGGATATTGAAATTAAATATTATAACATATTTAATATTTGCATCAGATTTTTTATTCAAATAATTATCGATATCGTACGATATGATCAGCTTATTAGCACGTTCCCAAGGCAACACCTTTAATTTAACCGTTTTCAAAATGGTTTGTAATGGCGATAACCATCTTTAGGACAACTATTACTCAATTATTATATGGTGATATTAATATTACACATTTGTATCATACATGATAAAGCTGCTTTATATAGTGTACTTTTTACTACAATAAAATATAATTATTATGATGTGAAAAAACGTATTTATCACTTCATTATTTTTGTAAAAATTATAAAAACGTTAATGTAAAAATATTTGCAATGTTTTTATTTAGTAATGCACCTGTAATCTTAAGAACATTATACCAGGACGTAATACATGTCAAGGACCTTTGCTGTTTTCGAGATAATTGTCTCAGATTCAATAATTTCTATAATTAATCTGATAATTGTTAGCGGTTCATTCTAATATTTCGTATTACAAAATATTTCATAATTTCTGTACATTACTGAATTAATTATAAATAATATCACCGCATTATACGTAGATAAAATTAATTAATATTTTAAATTAATTGAGCTTTCATTAAACAATAACAAGACCACTCCTTCCTGCCATTATCTCGTATGTGAGTATTGTTAGTTGTAAAATATTAATCATAAATATAAAAATTTATTAATTCTTAAGATGTAAAAAATTGGTATCTATAAATCAATTTGGAAGTGATATTAAGAGCGTTTTTGTGTTGGGTGTTGTGAATAGGAAACGGTCAGGTCCCGTTCACCGGCAAGGACGCGAACACACGTCAAAGCCACCTGCGTCAGTTTCTCTCACCCGCACACAAAGGATATCCGAACGCAGGACCGTATTCGCCCAATTCTCAGCGTTAAAAGCAACACACAAACAACAAGCAACGCTTTTTACTAAAATTTTACCAATACATTTATTAGTTACTACTTTATTTAAATCATGATTGTTTTTTGTCAAAGAAATAAATACAAATTATAATAAAAATTTAATTATTTGCTACAAAACCATTAATAATAACCAAAATATGTTCTGTATGTAATAATGTCTTAAATTAAATGATATTTTATCACTTAAATTGCCATATAACAGAAAAAATATGAGTAATTAAATGTGCAATTAAAAGTAAAATTTCTTTGTTACTCTTTTTAGATATAATTAGAAGAATTGTTTTAGTTTCATTACAGATTTTGTATTGGTTTGTGAAATAAGATATTTATATTGCTTTTAAAATAATTAAAAAAGTGCAAAAACACTTACTGTAGCCAATAAGAAATATAAAAAGAAACAAAGAAGTGATCCTGATTATAACGAAAAGTGTAAAGAGGACAAGCGAGAGGTTATGTGCTGGTCACATCAGATTTTTGGGTTTAATGACAGTGTTTTGCAGTATATTCAATTAAATATTTACACAACATATCAAAATGATTATTGTAAAAAATAAAAGATATAATCTGTCTACATTTCACGATACATGTTGAGTTCTTATGATGTATAATAATTTATCAATTGGTGTGACACAGTCATTTATATGATTTCTATCTTATATGTATATTCATACATAGCCTCCTCCTTTTCATAGAATATTACTCACGTTCAAGACCAGGACTTTAGTAATTAATACTTCCAAACCGGATTTCTTGTGAAATTTCAGCAACTTACAATTTACGTTATACATTCGGAATGTGATATAGATTATCAGAAGTAATTATCCTCATTTTTTCGATATGAATCAGAATTTAAATATAAATATTTACTTTTTTGATCTACTTCAAGAGATTTGATTTGATTTCAAAAATAGGTATACAGGAACTCGTAAACTACAACAAAATCCGTAAAATGATTAGAAATGAAAAGTACAGCATAATTTAATTATTTTTGAATGGTTTCCGCTACATAAAACCTGGTTTACAAGCGCAGGTTATAATAAAATAATGTACCTAAACATAAAACAAAGAAAATTATGTTAATGTTACGGTTTTGTTGTTTAAAAATCTATGGAAATTCAGTAAACTCGTTTTTTGTAAGTATGTTAATGTGATTAGAAATGAGTTGATTTCGGCTCTGTAGGAAAGTAGATACATTGTTCCATAAGGAAGTAAAGTGGTGAATAGTAACATTTTGGAAGCTGGTTGCGACACTAATTAGTCCTTTCCAATATCGCTGCATTTAGCCGGTGCGGACACGAGTGGGAGTTTATCACACATGCAACTAATTACATATGCGTTCGCTCTAATTTGCATGTAGGATTTAGTTGTTATGTGACGTGTTGTACAGCTCGGGGTTTCGTAACCCGCTCTGCTATTTGTCTTTCTCTTTCTGTCTCTGTAATAACGAGAATTAATTATGGATATCTATAAATGTCGAGTATTATGAATTAACCTTATCACGCGATACTCACCCGGTGAATATGATATTGTTAAAATTCCTATAAGTACTTTCAGTTTCATGTTGTGATTTTATATAATCACTCATGTATGATTATAATTAGAACGTTTAATTAATTTCAAATACTTGTAAGCTATAAACTGTAATGAAGCCCCTTTCTCCCATTTCATATCTCTCTATACTTTTTGCAAAAATTATTCTTCTTTTGTATATTATTATACCAAGCAGATAATTTGTACGAAAGTTGTATCTTCTATGGTAATAATTATGGAACGAAGAAAAAAATAATTTGCATATATTTAATGTTTGGAAATTTATATTTTAACAAGAGTCACTAAAAAAAACTAAAATGTGATGTGATACTTTTTTCCTTTACGGATGTACGGAGACCAATTAATTTGAGTGTATATGAATCTATGAATTGAACCAATCAATACCTGAAAAACTGTATAATTGTTCCTGAAATATAAGTAATAAATAAACTTAGTAAAAAATGTCATGTAATTAATAATAACTAATAACAAAATTCATTTTAATTTTCTTTTATTTTTTGTAAAATAAACTTCAAATATGACAACTACATTTATCAATTTTTATAGATATATGAATAACTTATGAGTTTCTTTAATGACAGCTTGAGTCATAAATAAAAACCATATATAATTCGTAATTTCTTGCATATTAAACTAAGATATTTATAATAACTTAATTACAAAAAAATATGTATATGTGCAAATAAAACATTACTTTAAATTGTACAATAATTGTCTAATCAATTCTTTCAGTATAACAAAACACTTAAATACATATTTTCAACGTTTTCTTGCAACAAAAAGTTCTCATTACTAATTAGTACAGATATACACAAACAACAGACTCAAACATCAACAAAAATAGGTTCCTTGAAATGCATTTATTCATAATAATGCCCTTACTTGACTTGTACAGGTAAAATTGTAAAACGCGTTTTGTATTTAACATTTTTTTAATTAATGAATACTTGGCATTGGTATTTATCTGCAATCTACTTAATTCGGTACCTATATTTTGTCCTTGTTGTCTGTCGGATTATAATGACTATTTTATATTAAAAAAAAAAATATATTGCAGAAAAATATTTTTAAATTACTACTGCTTCTAATTAAATTCTATTCTATATATTTGTTTTCAAAAACACAATGTTTTACAAAAACCTTTCCCTTTTTGATTAAAAAAGAGTTAAGATCATATTACTTCAAATTACTTTCATCATAGTTGCAACATGAAACGTTACAAATTTAGGTTTTCACAGTAAACTTATTCATACATAGTCGAAATAAGATGAAAATAGGTATCTGTTTTTTGGTCCAAAATTTTGATTTTGAAAATAGTCTTTGCTTAGAATTCCAAGCGCTGATTTCAAATTTGCATACAGTATTTTCTCTTTTAGTTCTTGAGATTTTTGCTCCCAAAATAGCACCTCAATTTTTTTTTGTTTATATGAGAATCGTAGAGGATAGGGATTTTACCAGTTGAGTTTTCTGAGTTTAAGAGAACAAAATAAATGGAATTTAAACCAAAGTTGTTGGAAATAATGTCAGAGTTTTATTTGACACTGGCAATAATGTGTCAATCAAAAAAAAAAAAAAATAAGGTAGTTATGTACGAAAAATAATAAACCTTTCATCAATTAATGTGTGTTTCAATGTTTTAATGCATTAAAAAGGAATTAATAATAAAATCTAATAAAAGTTATGAATGTTTGTAAGAATTTTATATTATATCCTTAATGTTTTTCTATTCAGTTGGAATAACCCTTGTATTAGTTAGAATTCCGAGCTAGCGTCTTGTTCCGGTGCCTGTGTGTGTGTGCGTGTGTATATAGATCAGTGTACTTTCATTGTCTACCTAACCTTGAGGCGGAGTAAGCGTCATGTAATGACTCGCGTTCTCTATCTCCGCATGTCTTAGACAAACGGAACTTGACCCGTTTTGTTCTTACGTCTAACCGTAACACTCTAACGGATGTAAAATCCATATTGTCATTCTAATCTACACAAAGAGCTAAAACAAGCCATTTACACATAGAAATGAGATGCGCTCAAGATAATAAATAACACCCAACCGGTCATAAGACAAATCCAACATAAAATATACAATCACCCTAATTCTGTAAAGAAGTTGCTAGCTCTTAGTAAAATTCTGGGACGAAACAAGGAGAAATACAACAGCTAATAAATTAAGAAATTTAAAAACTGATAATGTAAAATGGACAAATATCACCAACCGGAAACATCAAATAATAATAACTAGGCTTCGAATAAGGCATAGTAATTTAACTCACAAACATATAATGAATAAATCAGAACAAGAAAAATGCGACACATACAATACCCCAATAACAATTGAACATATTCTAATACACTTCCTAAAATACACAACAGAAAGGACGAAACACCAAATTCCACCATTATACACCATCACTAGAAGAGGTCCTAGGAAACAACTCAAACCACCTAACAAACACAATATACTTCCTCATAGAAACTAATTTAATTAAAAATATATAAATATCTACGTAAAATTTACAAAATACTGTAAAACACCAAATGTTCTATGTATACTAATGGCCATAGTTGCCGATGTACTTTAATAATAATAATATAAAATAAACATAGAAATGTTTGTGAATTTTTGATTATAAATGTTCTCTTTTGCAATAGGATTTCTAAATTTGTAAGTTATTTTCCTCATTTTCTCTAATTAGTCAAGCAGAAAAGTAACAACTTGCACTTCGTACGAATGCAGAACACTATTCCGATACTTCAGACACACGACACGAGTTCAATACAGTGCAATGAATAAGAAGCATTGTGCGTACATATATTCAAGACAACCACAGTCTAAATATAACAAATGTATAACACGATAGTGTAATAATAATGCGTGCATTTATCATAAATATAAATTGTTATAAATGAAATATATATTCATTTATATTTCTTAATTTTTAACATTCAAAGGTCGTGAATTGTAATCGTGAACACGTTCACTAAACATTTTTTTTATAAAAATTAATAGAGAAACATTATTCAATATCATAAATTTTGTATTGATTATATTCTGCCACTCATATTTTTATTTTGAGGAAATCGTTGTAGCTGTAGTGATTTCCAGATATCAGAACCGTGATTGATTTCCGGAAATGATTGATAGATTTATGTTGCTGACACGGGTGAATTTCCTTGGGGGTAAAATTTCATATAATGGCCAAAATCAAAATATAAAATTATAACAAAAAAAGAAATAATAGAACAAACATTTTAGAATGAGAGCACACAGCAGAGCAGTCGAAACTGCTCCAGAATGAGCTCTAGTTTTAAGAGGCGAAGAATTAGACCAAACATTACAAAATGCTCTAATTCCTCGCCCACTGAAACCAGAGCACAATCCAGAGCAGCCAAATCTGATCCAGAACGTGCTCTAGTTCTAGCAGGCCAATAATTAAAGCAAACACTTCTAAATGCTCTAATTCTTTACCCACTGACACCAGATCACAATCCAGGGTAGTTAAGTCTGCTCCAGAATTTGCTTCCGTTTCATCAGACCTAGAATTAGAGCTTCTAAGTTCTCTAATTCATGACCCACTGAATGTGTTCTGGTTTCGGTAAGCACATCGGAGTATTCTAATTTCTTACCCAATGGTACTATCGGGAATTATAACATAATCCATTATCGTGGATTATAGTACAATCCATTATCGTGGATTATAGTATAATCCACTGGCGTGAATTATAATACAATTCATTAGCGTGAATTATAAAATAATCCATTATTGTGAATTACATCATAATCCACCAATCCACCAAAGCGGTCCAGAGGCTGCTGCGTCCCCGGCGCCCCGCAGAGCAGGACTGAGTCTCAGGATCTGCAGTATATCCACACACGCGCATTATTACCGGTCATTTCCATTTCTATTGGCTGATATTCAATCTGTAATTGTAGATGTACTAGTCGGAATTTTAAAATAAAAATTTGTATACATACACATTTTGGTGCGAGGAATTCACTGGTAATATTTTTAAAGGTGTAACTCACACCTATATTAGCGCAGTAGTCAGTTACTTAAAAATGAAAGGAGGTACAATTTTTTTTTAATAATAATAATTCAAGGCTTTATTGCTGATGTTCTTCTTTTCCTAAAATAAATTTCCGAAAATTTTAAAGCACTAGTTCCCAAACAACAATTCAATAGATAAATTTTTATGAGAACTACAAACGAAAACTATTAATTTTTTAATATTACAGCTTCACAAATCTTTCTTCTGCATAAACCGGTAATAGTGCGTTAATTGTTGCAGTTTTCCCCACCAATTAATTCATAAGCGTGTATATTTTCTCTTTCTTTTTAATGAGTAATTATTTGTTGGGTTGTGTAATGAGATAGGAAGCATGCAGTACACCTGGTGCATTGTGCAGCGTAGCCGTGATTGCTACAGATACACGGACCGTACAGGAAGAAAGGTGTGTTCCATATTCTCCCACGCATGAGACAAAGGATTGATTTATTCACAGGCCGTTATTATTTCGTCTCATTTACAAATTACAATACCGTTAATGAAGCTTATAACGCCTCTACTTTCGCTCTCTACTTTTACTTATTGTGCCTTACTCATATCCATTCATCTTAATAACCAACTATTAAAATGATACATGTAAATAAATATTTATCTTGTCTTTCCATCTTCTAAAAATGGAATAGTAAAAGTAAGAAATTATTTATTTAATTCTGATTCAAATAAAGATTATGATTAAAATACTTTATATGTCAAATTAGACACAACGTTACTAATAAATATTGTTGCTCAGGACGTGTTAAATTTAAGTACTTATATCTGATACACCCTGTATATTCAATTTGTTCTAATAAATAATTAAGTATAAAATTACAAATGTTCCTATTTTGTGCTTCGTTAGATAAACAAATGGAATTTCTAAGAAACAAATTGGACAGAATTTTAAATTAATGTAACCTGTCTCACACGAAATATTTTTTGTATTATTTTAAATATATTTCGAAATAGTTTTCCATAGTCAAGGTTTAAGCTAAATTATATTCTTATGATAATTATGCCTATAAAAACTCTAGCAATTTAAAATAATTATTGTATTGATATATTGAAACATATTCGACACTACTGGCAATTGGCAAACTAAAAGTAAACCAATTAAGAGATCAAGTTTATTGCATGGTATAATTATATTTAATAACAAATACTTGAAAATAGAGTATGAAGAAAATAAAACAAATATTATTTATCAAAATGTGTTTGACCTTCATGTGTATATTTCTTTGTTGTCGAGACTCTAAACAAACATTTACTTTTAAAAAAATCTAATTTCTTTATGTACAAAAACGTAATGCTTATAGTAATCAATATTAAGTAAGTCACAAAAACATATTGTGTGGGAGTGGTTTGAAATACAAATTTATTATTATTATTTTTTACGGAAAATTGTACGTAACTATACCGTGAGTATTTTTTAACTTGAAACATGGGATTTCTTGTTACATTGGGATTTATCATAATTATGGTTACGACTTCATATTTTATTGACAGCAATGTATATTTGCTTGTATCAATTAAAATTAAACATAAGACACGAATTTGGTATTTATTTTTGGGGTTATAAAACTTTCTGACAGGTCTACATTAACAATTTTAAGAATCATTAATAATTTTGAAAGAAATGGTAGAATAGTAGAATGGTCTACTAAATCTCTCGGTCTTACATATCTAAATTCTTTTTATTGGTGACCTTTAAAATCAGAAATTAGGCGAAATCTTCAAAATTTAATACTTCTGTCAAAGTCATTCCCTATGTTTTATTTTAAATGAGACAAGCAAATATACATTGCTTTCAATCAAATATGAAGTCGAAACCATAATTATGATAAATCCCAATGTTTCACGTTAAAAATACGTTAGTAGTTATAAATAAAACATAGATGTCAATGGTCTGAACTTCATCATCAAAATATTTACTTGTTACCGAAATGTAGACAGATTGTAAAAAATATTATTTTCCATACATTTGTCTTCTTATTTGCACCATAAATGTATTCTTTTTAAATTTATGTATAGTTCCCAGTATTATAGATAAGAAGAACCATACAATAATATATTCTATTGTTATTTTTTTGACATTTAATTTCCAAGTATTCATTGCATGTTTATTTAATATGCACCAATATTTGACGTCATTATTTATGAATTTTAATTTTAATAAACATATAAATAATTCAACTGTTTACTTAAAGTTTATACGGTCTGTAAGATTTATAAATTTATATTCGTTATTTAAACTATAAGCACAGAATACATACAGAAGCAACACTCCGTGTCAGTACCTTTCATTTTACCCTATTCAGTTCTACGACCTTGGAACATTGTGTAGACTTTTAAATTTGTTGCCTTCCCCATCTCTCTGTAATTTTCATTTCTCTGTCTTACTGTCGCTTCTGTATAAACCTATTCTGTGCTATAAGTATTAACATATTGATATATAACGAACATGTACTGGTCTCATATAATCTTCGCAGTTATCGAAATATACATGAGGAAAATTTGCAGCTGGTGTTTTATGGAGTGATATATATTAAAGTAGATGTAGCAATGTAGAGCAAGTGGAAAGTTTGGCGTATGGTTAGTGACAAGGCCGCCTGTAGTATGTCCGTTGTTTTAGTCTTGTTGTAGCAACCGTTGCGTCTGAGGGATTATCCCGAGCTCGCAAGGTTACTCCCATTGTTTTGTTTTTGTTTGTCGTGGAAACATTGACCAAATTCACTTCATGCTATGCTCACGATAAAACAATCAGCTAATTTTCAGCTCCATTAAATATTTCCTTAATTACCAAAATTTCTTAAGCAGCTATAAGTAATTAATTGCATGATATTAACCTTTTTTCATTGCACATAAAAAAAAATATTTTTAAATGTCATTATAGGTATGTCTATTTTTGCAAAAAAAAACTTTTCTGAATACAAAATATAAGACACAGGCTCATTCGTCTAATTTCGGTTCTCACATTTCGATATTTGTCAAAAATGTCATATGGCCGGTACGTTCCTGTTTGCCATTGTTATTATTTACATTATACGACTAAAGCATATGATTTTAAACAAAGAAAGAAATTTAAAACTTATGTCCCTGTAATTTTATATTGGTAGCATCACGACGTTCAACAAAACAAAGTTGGTTGAATCTTGGTATTTGCTAGTATTTGTAAAACAATATTATTTTCATAATAAATTGACAAATTAAAGAATATTGTGGTTTCTAAATAATTATTAACACATCGTGAGAACATCGAAAACACTTAGATTTCAAACTCTTTTCTCAAAAACTTTTCATTTTCCAGAAAGTAAATATCGATGCGCCGATTTCAAAACCTGCAATCCTAATACATCTTTTCTATTTTGTTTTGTCATTTTATTATCTAACTTTTATTTATTTTCGAAACCTGTAATCCCCTATCAAAGTTGTGTAAAGTTAAAATAAACCAAACAACAGTATTAAATCAAAAATCGTGTTGACAAACGTAAAATATCCCAAAAATACTTATTTTCGTGACCAAATTTACAATTTTGGGAAATAGTGCAAATTGATAGATACCGACGCTAATTTTAAATTTTCAAGCGGAATTTAATTATCTGTTTTCGTTCTTGAGATATTTGCTGTCAAAGTTGCACCTCAAAAAAGTGTGTTTTTTAGCTATATCTTAAAAATGGTTAAAGATATGATCTCAACGATTATACCAGTCAATTCTACGGGAAAAGTTACATAAAGAAAAGTTTTCTCCGCATATACGTTCTTTGGAAGAATTAGGTGAAAAATGAGAAAATCGAAAAAAACTAAATTTCAAATTTTTTTCGAGGAACTTTTTGTCTCCAAAACTTTTCATTTTCTGGACTTAAGTAGATATCAATGCGCTGATTCCAAATTTTCAAACCGAATTGAATTATCTTTTACCGTTCTCGAGATATACGTGTTCAAAGTTGAGTTTTGGCAATACCTAAAAAAATAGGTTTTTTAGGTATATACTTTTAAGGGTTAGGTTTAGGACTTCGGCGACCTCACCAATCGATTCTATGGGCAAAATTACATAAGTGTACCAATTTTTAGATTTTTATTCCAACGGATACAATTTGTAGAGGGAAAAAACGAAAATGGCCAAAATCGAAAAAAATGCCTTACGATTTTTCTCGATTTTGGCCATTTTCAGTTTTTTCCTTGTAGAAATTTTATGCGTTGAGATAAAAACCTGAAAATTGGTACACTTACGTAATTTTGCCTGTAGAATCGATTGGTAAGGTCGTCGAAGTCGTAAACCTAACCATTTAAGGTATATACCTAAAAAACCTGGTTTTTTAGGTATAACTTTGAACTCAAATATCTCGAGAACGGAAAGAGATAATTGATTTCTGTTTGAAAATTTAGAATCAGCGCATCGATATGTACTTACGTCCAGAAAATGAGAAATTTTGAAGACAAAAATTTTCGAGGCAAAAAATTGAAATTTAGGTTTTTTCGTTTTTCTTATTTATCACCTAATCGTTCCAAAGAACGTATATGTGGACAAAACATTTCTTTATATAACTTTTCCTGGAGAATCGAATGGTAAAGTAGTTGAGATTGTATCACTATTCATTTTTGAGATATACTCAAAAAATACACTTTTTTGAAGTGCAACTTTGACAACGAATATCTTCGAAACGAAAAGAGATAATTAAATTCTGTTTATGAATTTGAAATCAGCGTACCTAGTTCTTTAAAAAATATTACAAATAAAATTTAGTAAAATCTGAAAATTTTCTAGCTATTTTCAAATATTTTTGGGTTTACGGATTTGGGAATTAGGGGAGAGGTGGCATGAAAGGGACACGTATTGAAAGGGACAATTCAAATTACGCGCCAATTACATATCTCCCCGAACCTAAAGTATTTATATTGTGTGGCAGCACCAATGTACACCCATTCGCACCTAACTTCAAGCTTCTGGCATTTCAAAGATGGTGGCGTTCTGCTTGTGATTTTACACGTGCTCTAAAGTAAAATTATTGTAATTTTTTCCAAACGTTTTGTGTAATGTTGTAAATGGTATATTGAACTGTTTGTTATAGTACTTAATCAGTCATATATTCAATAACAGGAGATAGATACGTCAGTACCTTTTAGGTAAAAATTGTAGCTTCAGAGGTTATATTTTTAATTTGTGTGTAATATTTGTGAAAGGGACACAACAAACGGTTATGAAAGGGACGTCCCCTTCATAACTGTCCCTTCCATGGCTGATGATTTTTTAAGTATTATATTAATGATTTCTCATCCTTGCAGTTTAAAAATGCCACCTAAAAAGCGAACTCGCGTAGGGGCAGATAAAATACAAGAAGCGGTGAATGAAGTCGTTCAGAAAGGGATTTCTGTGAGATCGGCTGCCAAAACATTTAATGTAGCCAAATCGCATTTGCACAGATTGGTCCGAAAAGCTAAAGCATCTGAATCTGCGTCTTTTATATATGAACCGAACATTGGTAATAAGAAAGTTTTTACCACGGACGAAGAATTTTCGCTGGCAGATTATTTAAAGACCTCTGCAAAAATGTGCCATGGCTTGACAACTAAACAAGTCAGAGAACTAGCATATCAGTATGGTGTTCGTCTTAAAAAAAATATACCAGCTTCATGGGAGGAAAATAAAATAGCTAGTATAGATTGGTTGAAGAGTTTTTTAAAAAGGCATGATTCTCTGACCGTAAGAAAACCCGAAAATACTTCGTTAGCAAGAACAACAAGCTTTAATAAGCACAACGTTCAAGACTTTTTTAATAACTTGGAGAAATGTTATCTGAAGCATAATTTTCCTCCACATATGATATGGAATTTAGACGAAACTGGGTGCACCACTGTTACTAGTGCTCCAAAAATAGTTGCGCAAGCAGGTATTAAGAGAGTTGGTCAGATCAGCTCAACAGAACGTGGCACGCTTGTAACGATGCTGGCTTTTGCAAGTGCTTCTGGTGGTAGTATTCCCCCTGCGTTCATATTTCCGCGTGTTCATTTTAAAGAACATATGCTTGAGAATGGACCGACTGGTGCGTTAGGACTTGCGAATTCATCTGGTTGGATAACCGAAGATTGCTTTTTAAAAGCCTTACAGCATTTTGTTTGCTTGATCAAGCCAACTGCTGAAAAACCAGCTTTAATAGTCCTCGACAACCATAAGACCCACATAACTATTAATATAGTGCTTTATGCCAGAGATAATAATATAATAATACTTACCTTCCCACCACACTGCAGTCATCGCCTACAACCCCTTGATGTAACTGTCTTCGGACCCTTCAAAGCTCGTTATAGAGCTAGCATGAATGACTGGATGACTTCGAACCCCGGAAAAACCGTAACGATTTATAATGTTGCTCAATTTGCGAAAGACGCTTTCTATGCTACTTTTAATATGAAAAATGTGACGTCTGGTTTCAAGAACACCGGTATATGGCCTATTAATAAAAATATTTTCTCAGATGAAGATTTTTTACCCTCTTTCGTCACAGACCGTCCGCAGTCGCCTCAAAACGTTACTGGTTCTGCCGAAATTACTGATAAAATAAGAGATAACGTGGATCTTCTAAGTAATAATAGTCAAGACGAATCTACTACAAATGAAGAGGAATCGAAGCCTGGACCTTTTATTTCAAATGAGCCACAGCCTGGATCTTCCAATACCAAAGATGCGCATTCTGAAGCTTCACATTCATCAAGTCTTGTAATAACTCCGGAACAGATTAGGCCATATCCTAAAGCTCCACCTCGAAAAACCGTGGGAAAACAACGCAAAGGCAAAAGTACAATTATAACTGAAACTCCAGAAAAAGATAGATTACTTCTAGAAAACATGATGGATATTTTAAAGAAGGAAACACCCAGAGCTAACAAAGAAAGTTTAAAACATGTAAAGCAAATTTTCAAAAATAATTTAGTGGACAAAGAATCGAGTAAAGTCAAAAGTACTGTGAAGGGTAAAAAGAAAAAAATAGAATTAAACAAAACTGTCAAAATTTCTCGAAAGAAGAAGATTGCAAAGAACTTCACATTTTCAAGTAGCAGCAGTAGTAGCACCAATGATTCCTTATCAATTTCGGATTCTGACTCGATAGGTGATATTTCTGATGCCGAAGTATTTTCTCCAAGTCTAAGACCCAATAGCCAGTCTAAAGATAAAAGAAGAGCTGATGAACAATGTAATGTTTGTAAGAAAAAATATTCAGAAAGCGTTGAAGATTGGTATCTATGTAAAATATGTAACAAATGGGCCCATGAAACTTGTGGTGTTAAGGGTGTTTTTAACTTTTTTTGCTCACTGTGTCACTGAGATTCATTTTTGTTTTGATTTCTTATTGAATTATCTGTAAGTGTTTATTTCCAAGTAAATTATCTGTGTATAAGTAAAGAAATATAAGACTGATTTCCAAAAATGTGATTTTAAAGAATAGAAATTTAAAATTACACATACTTATCTATACGTACTCATACTTATTTGGAATGTGTAATGTAAAATACCAGTTGGTACAAGTTCATATTCCTTATTATTAATCACTGTCCCTTTCATAAATAATTTTGTCCCTTTCAATGCAATATATTGATGAAAGGGACATAATATACTTTTTTGAAAAATGCGAAAATATACAACTAACTTAAAAGAAAGGTTTATTATTATATTTTATTTCAATAGTGAAATAGTTGAAGTTTTCAATTCTGTTTGTACCTGTTCAAATTGTTAACTCATTTATTTACTAGACCCTTCAAAACAAAAATGTCCCTTTCATGCCACCTCTCCCCTACTTCCCCCGTTATTACTGCATACATAAACTGTTATATCAGTAATTATTTATTATATAAATTCCCTTCTAAAAGAAAGAAAGTATATAGTTTATGTATTGTAAAATTAAACGATACGCCAAGATCTGATTTTAATATACAAATATCTAATCAATCCCGATTTATTAGAATTTGATATTTTTAATGGCAATTTTATAATTTTAACACAGTTTTGCATTTTACTACAAATTTACCATTACCGCGTTGTGGTAAAAATAATATCGCTTTTGGTGCTTTTTAAAATACAAAACTAAGATGTGACGTTTACGAAGACTTTTTTTCGGTAAAGTTTACATATTTGGGGGTGCCGAAATTATAATATACAGGTATCCTTGGGGAAACTACTACTGGAAACTGAAAGGAAATATATTTTATAAAAAGAAACTAATCGGAAGTACCTGTTGAAATACAGACAATTGATAGATTGGTATATTAATTTTGGTTGTTTTGTATCAATAATTAAACTGTCAATATACTTTCACTTATAATTAAAATAAAAACTATTGTATTAATTATTAACTATTAAATACAAAAAAGTTGTATTAAACCATTGTTTTTATTTACATAGTGACTCTGTTTTTTTGTATAAAAATAATAGCCTTCAGTATGTATCAGCCTGTATATAAAGCAAAACATGTGTTACACATTCCATATATTATTTGATATATCATGAATGCGGAACCATATTTATATAGCTTGATTTAATTTGTTTCACTTTAAAGATTTTAATTTTTATTATAATTGATTTTCTGCAATCTATCTTACTGTATAAATAATAGAAATAGGTAATTCATATTTTTTTTAAAGTTTATATTTTTTTGAATCCCCAACGTACGATATACTTATTTTATTAAATAAAAAAATTAATTGGAGTAGTATAATTCGTAAATTTTTTACATGGAAGACATGTAGAACACAATTTTAGCTATTTATGAACTAACTAATTATCGTAATGTTTACTACCTTTACAAGAGGTAAAGTAAGGGTTCTTACTTATAGCGAAGTGCCCTAATTAGATCAAAATCACGTTCGTAAAAACCAATAAAGTTTCTACCTGTGAAAAGGGTGCTCACTCACTGTGAAGTACTCTAATTCTTACCCTCATGTAATTGGGTCAGAATCACCCTCTGTAATGTTTACTACCTGAGAGGAGTGCTCTAATTCTTACCCTAAGAGTAATTGGGTCAAAATCATTCTCCGTAAAAACCAGTCACCGTAAAGTTTACTACCTGAGAGAAGGGTGCTCACTCATTGTAAAGTGCTCTAATTCATACTCTAATGTGGGTCAAAATCACCCTCGGTAAAAACCAGACACCGTAATGTTTACTACCTGTGAGAAGGGTGCTCACTCATTGTAAAGTGCTCTAATTCTTACTCTAATATGGGTCAAAATAACCCTCCGAAAAAACCAGTCACCGTAATATTTACTACCTCAAAGAAGATACTCAATCAAACACTATATCAAATCATTTAAAGATTTAAAAAAAGCAATAAACTATATCTTATATTTACTCTTCAAGGGACTAGAATCCTATTAACTAATCATGTCTTTACTGTCAGCGATTCAACAACTCATATTGTTACATTTTCCGACAAGATTGTTGATTTCTTTGTGTCAAAATCTGATCGTATTGTTGTCGTTACTCAACCGTTGTTGAATGGATCGGTGTGGGAGAATGAAGAAACCTGCAACAATGCTCCGTTGATGCACAAGATGACGCATGTAATCTCTAGGACGTTACACTGACTGTGAATTAGGGCTAATTGTCCGGACAATGATTGAAGGGTCATTAACCTTAATAAGGACTGCAACCGACATATAATTAAAATATAAATAATAGACTTGATTGCAGGGAATAGGAAAATTGAATTATTTCCCAAGATTTTCTAATATAAAACATCAAAATATAAATAGAGTAAAAATACTACACGTTCTAAGTAATTACTAGTGAGAATATCTATCGTTTCTGGGAAAACATGTAATTTTATATTATAAGCTTTTCTGGAAACTGTACTAATATATCATAGAAATATAGAAGAGCATCTATTACAAACAAGATGTGAGAATTTTCTGTGATATTAATCACATTCTTTTTATCATCTATCACATTTCACCTTAATTGAAGGTAAAATGAGCTGAGCTAAGACATTTGAGTATTTAAAATAATGATAATTGTGGTCACTTTTAGAAGTATTTTTGAAAATCTCGAATATCGTTTGAAATAGATAAATAAGAAAATAATGCTCATATCATTTATTTATTTCGTTAATAATTGAACCTAACAATAAATTTAAAACATTGTTATCGATTTTAAATTGACATTTCCTTTAACTATTTTTTACGAAAAAACTTCAAAACACAATATCTTCTATATATATCTTGTTACTATTACAAACAAAATAAACATATTTTGAATTCAATTTTAGTTAAAAAAAATCACACATTACCTCCCGTTACTGTAGTAAAATATTCTATAATTATGCTTTTTTTTTGTTCTAGAACATACAATATGTAGTTTGTTTATTTATATTTTTAATTCATATTATACCTAAAATTTTCTTGCATCAAATATTCCATGAACTGGGAATGTAAAATTCTATTCCTTTATATTTCCTTCACATTTTTGTATTTTACAATAAAACTGTTTTATATTTACTTATTTTATCTTTTAAAATTACTTATATCAAATATGTTTTATAGAAAGCCTCAGTGATGTGTAAAATTAACAAAATTTATATTTTTTTTATTAAGCCAGAAGTTATATATAAATTGTAATTATACAGGCCGGTAAAAAAAATTAAAATCTTTATGTTATATAACAATGTAATTTTCAAAAAAAAAATAGAATTTAGAGGTATTTTTTCGGAAAAACTATTTGAAGTTTCATCTATTTAACTCATAACTAGCAAATACTATATTTTTTTTTTACATTTATCGTATTTGAGTTATCGTAGATGAAAAATCGTCACAGACACACGGACACACATACATATATACAAACATATTATTGTAAAATAATAAAATTGTACTCTAGGGACCCTATTTCGACGAAAAATTTTGACCAAACAATACCTCTCGTATCTTATTGAGAGGCGGGAGGTAAAAATCGAATAAAATATTATAAATTATGTCTACGATTTTTTAGTAAATTTGTTGCAAATAAAATATAATCCAGAACAATAGAACTTGAATGGGTATTATTATCGTCGCCAATATTATTCATCACAGCGTAATAAAATATATATTTTGTGTATAAGAACATATTATTTTAGTACATAAAATTAAATTCATGAATTATACAAATAATATATTAAGTATAGTTGTTAAGGTTGGCATAGAAATGTGAGAACTGCTTTTCCACATGATTTCCACGACACAGACAATAATCCACTTTCCAGTTCCGTACCATTTTCCATAGTGGACATACAAAAACAATGTCTGTATATGGTAAAAAATTTCAACAATAGTAAAAGTGTAAAATACTAATTAACCTTGATATTTCTAAAAAAGTAAAGCTTAATATGTAGAAAACAAAGTTCAAAACTACATAACATACGAGAGTATAAACTAGCTAGTCATGTCACATTGATATTATGTTTCACTTAAGTTTTTCCTGTTATAATGCATTACATATTCGAAAAAATGTCGAATTAAAAATGGCTTAATTATTTATTTATAATGTGTCCTTGAGACGACTAAGCTTAATTAGCAAATTACACTTGCAAGAATCTTATTATAAATATGTAATTAATACGCATTTGTATATTACATATGTATTCCACATAAAACATATCAGTAACATTCAATAATCATAAAATATAATCAGATACTATAAAGTAGATACGATTGGTAAATTTAAATTAGTTTGTAAGTGAAAGCACTGTATTTTAATTGTCTTGTAATAGCTTAACAAGTTTGTTTTGAACATAATATAGTTAGAAATAATCTATGACATGTACTTATCTAGTAAATTTTAAATGCAATATTCAAATTGCGTGCTTTATAGATAACGCCAATCTATTTTTTTTAATTATAGCTTTAACTTCGTACGCAGTAATAATTAAGAATGATTCTTGCAAATTAATTTCATGGTAGTTTCATAAGAAAAAGTAAGAAAGTAAGAAAATAACAAGAAGTCGTATTTTCCATTTATTGTTATGTTAATTGATTAAGTATAATTTACGATTTATTCTTTCGAAATGTAGATCGCAAAATGAAACGAACATAAATTTGGATCGACTTGCAACATCGTTATTTATCTGTTTATAGATTCCGACGTTTGATCTAACGAAACTAGTTCTATGGCTACGCACTACACTCAAACCCTGACGAAACATCTATTTGCATATTTTATTTGTTTCTATTCGTTTGCTCTACTCTAATCACATTTCGAAAGGATCGTTTATCTCAATAATGCAATCCGCATTAAATACATTCATTTATCAACATCACTAAACGGACACATCAATAATACCAATTCTATTTTAATTATTTTTTTATTTGTTTTATTCCACTAGAAATTGTGATAATTGACAAAAATACTAAAAAAATAAACTATAAAGAAACTATTTTATTTGCATCTATACAATATTTCAATTTCTAATTTAATTTTCTTTAATTTATTAATTTATAATTAACTGTCCTTTTTTCTTGCCTATTAAAGTAAACTTATGCTCTATTTACCACAGAATTTGCTCCAAATTCTTTATTCCTGAGGTATTATTAAATTTGCGTACCTATATCCCATGTTTTTAGAACAAATAGAAATATATTTATTACAACCTATATAATAACATAATTTATTCTCATATTTCATTCTATAAGGCACACATTAAAATAATAACTTATTGTGTACACTTCATTTTGAATATACTCCTATGATTTATTAAAGTTATAGTTATCGTTGAAATGATATCTGTATATTAAATATTGTTCTTGAACAGGTGTAAATTATAGCAAGTTTCCTACATAAAAATTCCAGGATTAATTATTGAAATTATATTACGGAAACACAAAATTTTTCACATACCGGAATAAATATGCAATTATTTCTTATTGACCTTAAATTAGTGAAAATAGATTGAAAACGACAGTTTTATCATTGAGTCCAGTTTGTATGCAGCTAGAGAGTGACCTACAAGGATACTTTTTACTAAAGAAAGTAAAATGTTTTATCCATGTCTTATTTATTGCAAGATTAGCATACTTGTTACATTGGAAGTGTTTGAATTTTGTTGTGTACTCGTGATCGCAAAGATTTAGTTTGCAAGAAAACACACAAGTACCACTACATATAAATTTTATTTACGGCGAAATGTTTCCTGGTATACTTGACTAATTTCGGATGTGGCTTCGGGAGATACGGAATAACTATCTGATTTTCTATCCTGGCTAGGATTTTATATGAATTTCGTACAAAGGAAAGAGGTGGGGGTGATTTTGAAAGTTTAAGGGTTGACGAATTAAGAAGAGAAAGTTGTCGGTTTTTTAGAAAGGGTGGTTATGGAATAGAATTTTAGGAGTTTATGGCTCTAGGAAAATGTAAGGTGTTTTATGATGGGCAGTATGAACTTCGGACAGGACAGGGAAAGGATTTTCCACATCCAATTTTATACTAATTTTAGACTATAACATAATTTAATAATTAATATCAAATTTTATTATTTATAATGACATATCATTATCTGTCACAAATGACACATAGAAGTTTTCTTTTATTTCCATGGCTTTCTGATTTTAAACGAAAATGTTACATTTTATATTTCATGAATCTCGTACTGCAGACCTGCAGACCTGCTGTTGCATCAATTGTGAACTTATCTGATGTAGAATTTAATTTTGAACAACTTTGTATTTTTGTAGTTTTGCTCTAAACCTGTCAGGAAAGAGAGTATCCGCATTTTTTTGAAATCCCATGTTCCGCATTTCCTTGCACACACTGTATATAAAAATGAAGGAATACAACAATTTCCAAGAATGTTACAATTTCATCATTCGGCATAAAGGTGAAATAATGATATGAATGAGTTTAGTAGATAATAACTATGGGGAGAACGAAGGTGCGGGCGTGGTACCCCAGGGCAAGGTTATGGCCGAAACTCGCGCTCTACTTCTGATTAGGTTCCGATAATAGCAGCCCGGCTCGCTTTACTTTGCAATAAATCTCCTCGGAATTATTGCAAACACGTCAAATAACACACAGATAAATTTTACAACCAATAATAGGTCTACTTTCAAATTTCAATAAGAAAGAATATATTATTTCTACACTCCACTCTCTAGATAACAAAAGAGTTTTGTATTCAACTTAAATGCAAAACCATTTTATTATTATAGATTAAAAAAAAATCATTATTATTTATTATGTAACATCTCAAAATAGAATCAATCTTTTGACAGAACTTGTTTCTTGATAAGTTTTACTTTAAGCTTGCATTGCGACCTATCAATTGACTTGGATACAGTGGTATTTGTATTGATTTTATGATGAAGCTACGATTTGGAGAGCACGTCTCCAATTCTTTTCTGATGTATTTGTTTAATAAAAAATAAACATTTCTAGATAGATTTAAAGTACTAAAAGATTACTCAAACTAAAAATGTTGCTAGGATCTCTGGTAACAAATACTATTATGTCTTAATGTTCGTAGAATCGAATAGTATCGTCAGAATTATTATACCGTCTTAAATTTTAAAGTAACTGACTACTACCCTAAAATGGGTGTGAGTTACACTCTTAAAAATATCACCAGTGAATTCTTCGCATCAAAATGCATCATTTTAAAATTCCCACTAGTACAGCCACAATTACAAATTGAATGTCAGCCAATAGGAATCCAGATGACCAATTTCAATGCGCGTCTAAGGATATACCAGATATCCTGAGACGCTAGCACTCAGTCCCGCTGTGCGGGGCGCCGGGGCGGTAGTGGGCCTTCGGGCTTCCACCCCGCCTGGTGGTCTGGCTAGACCGCCTTCCAGGTCATCTCATGCCCTGAAGGTGATCTAGTTCAGCCGGCCGGGAATTGGAGCACGCTTCAGCGTGTGCTCTAGTTCTTGGTCTGCTGAAACTAGAGCACATTCTAGGGCAGATTTAGCTGCTCTGGATTGTGCTCTGATTTCAGTGGGTCAGGAATTAAAGCATTTTGAAGCGTTTGCTCTGATTCTTGGCCTACTGAAACCAAAGCACATTCTGGAGCAGGTTTAACTACTCTGGATTGTGTTCTGGTTTCAGTGGGTCAAAAATTAGAGCATTTTAAAGTATTTGCTCCAATTCTTGGCCTACTGAAACCAGAACACATTGCGGAGAAGATATTGCTCCTCTGGATTGTGTCCTGTAGCAGAGTACCTATATTTTCTAAATTTGACAAATTGTTACCAACCCAAGTCACAATTCTGTTTCAGGAAAATTCTAAATGTTATACCACACTGAAACATTATTTTTCAATGCGTTTTTATAACTAGTCTTATAATACCAGGCATTATGATAAATTTATTCTATTTTTAGTAGGGTAACACATACTACTAAGTCATTGTGGGGTGCGCCAATTGACAAAAAAATATTAAAAAATCGTAATGAAAAAAGTGGAATTCCACAGCAGAAGTTAGGATATAATATGCAGTTAGGAAAACACACCGGATTAAATATGTATCATTTTATAATCGTCTAACATATGTATCATAAATGACTTAAATGTTTTTCCAATGAGCAATCGAATCCGTGACCGTATTAATCATATGTGACCTGCTACACATGAAGTGAATGTTGCCCGAAACCTTCGCGTTGTACGACACATGCCCATTATACCGCGACACTAAATCTTACTCCAAACACTTTCATTTTCAAACGTGTAGGAGTTTCCCGATACAAATTCCATACAAGCAAATCTCTCACTTAGAAATTGTTCAATCAGAAACAATACAATACTAAATATTTTAACCACAAAATCTTACTATATTAAGAATTAAAAAGTATTGCTGAAACATTTGCTATATACAAAAAATATTTGAAACTTAGTGAAAGGTTGACGTTGAGCAGTGTGCATATAAGCCTATTTCTACAAGTTATACGCACTATTTGCAACATTTGAATAATTTATAATTTTAATTAACGATGAAACTGAAGCCGTAAACTTGTAATTCGTGAAAATTTGTGCCTTATTAATTTTACAATCTTCATAAAATTAATATGTAACTGTCAGCGCCTTCCAACTTAATATTGCACACTTTAATTATAATTACAAAGTAGCGGTAAGTTTCAAATTTAGGTAAGCTCAAAAAATAAACGCAACCTTAAATGTTATATTTTAAAATTGACAAAAAACAACATTTTTTTTAATTATTGGAAAATAAGTTCAATAGCTATATTTTTATTATTGAAAAAGATGAGTCCTCTTTAAAAGTGGTTTATTTTTAACTATCGCTACTCAGTAAGGCAGGTATTAGAATCATGCTAAAAATCAGATGTGAGTTTTCAATGGATAAGTACGTTTCGAAGTCCCTAGAACACGATTTTCATAATTTTATCATGATGTCTGTTCGTGTGTGTGGTTGGATATGTGTTGAATAAATCAGATTTTTTTTATTATTATTTCTTATGTTATTTTTATTTTGAACATCGTGTTATTATATTGATTCCAATTCCAATAATGTAAGATTGATAAATGTGTTTCGTTATATTTGTTTTACGCAAGCAGATATTTTTCTGCTTATGGCTAAATTTAGCAAACCAATGGGTAAGGTTAAGAACTCATGTGTAAACAGAGATTACCTTGCTTACCCTGACTTCACGTCACTGACTGTAAAGTTTAGGATATAAACATGTAAGGCATTGTTCGCGTTAAACAAGTCAGTTGTACGATATGTAAATGATTACTGCACATTCTAAAGTTTATAAAAAGATTATAATCTTACCTCCAAAATATACAATCATTGTTTTTTCATTGTGTTCCGTTCACTAGATTGCTATCTACAGCGCCTAAGCTTAATGTTTGTCAATGAACATTTACATATTTATGCTATTATACACACTACTATAATTCATATGTATGCACTTATATCATACAATTGCAAATGGATATCACTTACAAATATATATCTTCACGCCTCTTATTCATTGTTCTACTTATTGCGCTTCTATTTTTAACTGAACTGACATTGTGCACACGTGCATAATTACTTCTAATCTCAAATCTTGTAAATCATTTTAAAACCAATTTGAAATGATTAGTACCCGGACGAAAGAACAACTTGGGAAACATTTTGCCTATTGTCTACTTATATAACCACGATTTGAATATTTAAAATGAAAAGACTTTTCTCTTCCGACTTTAATAGTGACTTCTATTTGACCAGTATTATTTTTTTACCAGGAAGAGAGTTTGTAGTTGGTACTTGGATGAATATACATCGATTAATTAAAAATTATACGAGTATAAATACTATTGATAAATTAGTATACTTAACACATTTTGCCGTCCACTGTATTATACAGACCCTAATACGGTCAATAAAAAATTGAGAATGAATCATTTGAAAAAAAGCATTACCATAATAAACAAGTAGATGTTACTAATTCGCAGATTTTGAATATAAATATGCATGTGAGCAACTAATGTATATAAAACATTATTAAAAGTTTTCTTTTAAATTCATTGAAAACTGCAATGCAACCAGAATTACACATATGTAAGTACGGAGATGAATATTACTTGGAAAAATGGTTTACATATGTAATAACAACAGGGGAAGTAATTTCCAAAGCCACTGATGCTGTATTTTTACGTAAACCCGAAAATGTTTGAAAATATCAAATATTTAGCTCGAAAATTTACAAATTTTACAAAATTTTGTTTGTAATATTTTTTAAAGCATTAGCTGCGCTAATACCAAATATACAAACCGAATTTAATTATCTCTTTTCGTTCTTGAGATATTTGCTGTCAAAGATGCACCTCAAAAAAGTGTGTTTTTTGGTTTGAAAAATTGAAACCAGCGCTTCGACTTTTATCATTGTACACTATTTCCCAAAATCAAAATTTTGGGCACAAAAATGAGTTTTTTTGGGATATTTCGTGTTTGTCAACACAATTATTGTTATTGTTTTGTTTGTTTTAACTCTACACAACTTTGATATGGTGTTATAGGTTTTGAAAATAAATAATCACTATTAATTAAAAAAATCTAAAAACTTACAAAAAGCGATATTATTAGAGTAATTCTGAAATTTAAATAAAAAACAAGGTAATCATAAAACTGTTTATTTTAATCACTGTTGCCATGGAATGCGATATTTATTCTGAAAAACAATCGCAAAACTAATTCTAGTAGTGGTTTCAAAAAAACTATCACTTTATTTTTAGAACAATAATATTGGTTTCAAACTCGTTTCCGGTTTGCCAAAATCCTATAGCTTTTTCCGATTGTATTAGAAAGTTCAATATTAATTTTCAAATTTTTCTGCTGAATAGAAACTTAATTGCTGTTTACGCACACAAAAAATATATCTCAATAGGGAATGCGAAACTAAAGAATTTGCTCTCAGCGGTAAAAAAAGAATTCCATGAATTTATTCCTACTTTTGCTGTGATATGTGTTTATGCTGTGTTATAAGAAAGGTCTATTCATAAATATTTACAGAACTTACAGTATTATAATTTATTATCAGTATAGTTTTAATCAGTATCACTCCGCGAAATTAGCTAAAGTAAAACTTTGTAGACTTTTGCAATTTAACTTTACTAACTCATCTCTCAAACTGAATTAACCTGTATTTTAATAGAATATATTTTTGCAGTTTATGTTAGCCCTGTCTAAAATAAGAAACATATAATTCTAAAATAATGTTGGTGAATTTATTTATTATTTACTTTTGATAATAATTTATCTGATTTCATGCAGACGACGTCTAAACAGGTGTAAACATAAATAAAAATTACAAAGAAATATTTGACACTTTGACAGTAAGTTTGTTTTCACAGCCATTCCCGTCTCAGTAGCTAGCTGACGTTTTACAAACACATAACGCTGTTTATTTATGTTTTTAATTAATAATTTAACGATTTCGGAATAAAATTAATGTATATCTAAGGACTATTACTCACATGGTTTATTCTTCTCGGCTATCGTCCCCCTAATTTTCAGAATCTAACGTTAAATTCAAGAGTTTTACAATGTTATTTGAATAAATAAAAATATAGTATGTAATACTAATAATATGTTTACTGTTAATCTAAACGGAAAACAATAATCTGTAGATATATACAGTAAATACGTTTGTGATATATTTTTTAATATTTAAATTCTAAAAATACATTGACATGTGTACATTCGTTTTATGCTATTTTTGTAATAGTAAAGGGAAATATTATAATCATTAAAACAACTTAATTTGCACTTGATTATTTTGCTGATATTTGAAAGATACATACGATATGGAAATGATAAAATGTGAGAAATAGTAAAGTATAACAAAGTTGCAACACGCTGTGTATTTTAACAAAGTATTGTAGGATAGTAATAAAGGCTCCACATAAGCGTTTAACATTCCATAGAAATGAAACGCGTATTAGTAACAAGTGATTTATAGTGAATGCACTGAATCGGAACTGTAAAGGAAAGGAGTGCATAACGTGTTATATCCATTACGCTCGACTCGATCTCCAATTTAAAAATCACAAATAGTGCACAATATGCACCTTGAAAACCATCCAATTACCGGACTCTTAAACTCTTAGATATTGACATTTATAAGTAATGAAATGATACGGTATTAACTTTTATTACTTTATCCACTATAATGGCACATGCTTAACGATTCCTAAAAATTAAATCAAGGTTATTACAATTGCAAAATGCCAACAATTAAATAAAGTGTGTAAACTACTATTTATTATTTTTTCCTACTCTTATTTCACTTTCTAATGAAAATTATAAAATTTCTCTGATATCAAACATAGATAGAAAATATTATTATCGTTGAGAAATATTACGGGAAGTGAAAATATATGTGAAAAATAATAGTCGAAGAACTAACGGCAAATTGTAAAATAAAACAAATTTAATCTGACATTGTAAGTAAGAAGTAATTTTCTTTGATTGCAATTGGAAATATATCATAAGTTTTTAATGCAAGATATTTCAATATAACGGTCAATGATGTTAAAAAGAAAACTTTCTAAATAATATAATATTTAAAAAAACCTTAAAGCCTGTTAATAATATTTAAAATTAATTAATATAAAAATTCTTTATTACTGTAATTTAGATTATTGATTTAAAAAAACTTTCTAATTAGATTATTTCATTTATAAAGTCTAAGAAAAAAGTTACAATTAAATAATTTCGTTTATGAAATAAAATATTTATATTGCTTTTAAAACAATTAAAAAGTGTCGAAGTACAGATATCTTTAAAAACCAAAAAAATATATTTATTTGGTTTTTGTTTTAATTGTTTTCAAAGTTAATTTTTGTACCTCAGAATTGTTATTTTGTTATTAATAAAAAACATTTCTAGACAGTCTCAATCTTCAGAATATAGATCAAATACACAATTGAATATTTCAAACAAGGCTTGTTGAGATTGAATTTCATTTCATTAGAAAATAAATAATAGTTTGCGTACTTAATCTTACTGCCTTCATTTGCAAACTGGAAACATATTATTATAGAAATGACTATATGTAATGCATTCACCACCACATCCAACATATACAAATAATAATTACTACCGTATTTGTAAATTAATAAATGCCAACATAATACAATTATATAACCTTATACAAAAATGGTAACTTGACAACATTATGATAAATATGTTTATAAGTTAATATATTAAATCCGTATCATAAATTAATTATTTGTTATGTTTGCCATGTTATTCTAATGAATATCATTTATTAATTATGTTTAATTGAGGAGAGTGTGGCGTATTTCATGAGTGGTGTCGCAACTGCATAAAAAGCCGCCTAATCTGCTGGGACCGCGTTAGTTGGAGCTACAGCGACAACGGACTCGCTATCGGCTCCGCACAAGGAATTTAGCGCAAAGTGAAATGTTCTACAAACCTTGAGTCGCCGCGGTGGCTTATGTAACGCACGCTAAAAGCTTTCAAATGTGAAAACATATCAAATACATAATCGGTTTATTCAAATTAAGATGCTTACTAAACAAACACCATTATGATGATAGATACGTAGGATGTGCATTTCACAAAGCTTAATGTACTTGGAGTATCGAAAATTTAAAGATAAGGAAATAAATATACAGTCTGGGTGAAAGAAAATTTAAAATAAATCTTAAAGAAAGATGGATGATCGAATTTTTTATACCTATATTTGATTTTATATTATTCAAACTATTTTTTTTCAAAAATAAAATTAAAATTAAAAATTTAAATGGATTTTTTTTTATTTAAGGAGATAAAATATGAATAAGCAAGATGAAAACTGAATATTTAAATAATTTAGTATTTCGCGCAAACAATAAAACAATATCAAGAAAATGACTATGACAAAAAAGAAGAAGATCTAAGAATAGTAGAAAGAAATATATATAATTGAAGAAAACTAATGTAGACCTAAACTGAATCAAAATATTGAACAAGAATTAGAAGGAAAAGACAGTTAAGAAAACAAAGTAGCAGCGAACCAAACAGTTGGGACCCGTAAGTAAGAAACTAAAATTGAGTCCTGCAAGAATGATGGCGGGTAATAAGAAGAGGGGAGGAAAACAAACTAACAATATGGAAACAAGAAAAGTTTACTTTGAAAGAAATAGTATTCTAAGGTACAAATAGAAAGGCAACGCATAGAAGGAAAGAACACATACTGTGAACAGCAATTATAAAAACAGATATGAACTAATACAAACAACTTGAATACCACGATATCTACTGGACGAAAAGGAAAACAAACTTGATACAGATTCAGATGTGGTAAGAGAATCAAGTACTGGTTATCAAGTGACGAGAGAAGGTATATAAGATTTGCGGAAGAAAAGAGGAATCTCTAATGTATCTAAGGACATCTGCAGGGAAATTCAAAGTGAAAGAAAAGAAGATGTTCTTTTCGACCATTTGGTGCCAAGAAGTTAGTTAGAAGAATGCACTATATAGTATAATTAAAATATAAATACAAATGTAAATTCTAAGCCAATTGGCAAGAAAAAAATATTACTATCGGGACTAAGATGTGGTTCCTATTCAACAAGATTAAATGTTACTTGGCACACAGTGCAAGGACAATTACTATCATATTATAATATCACAAAAACCTTTGCAGTGTTAATGTCAAATCTACATACTTTTTGTTATTATTCATTAACATTGTTCTATCTGTATAATTTATGAGTATTGCTGTCTATATATTCTTTGTTCAACGCGTTAGAAATATATTCAGGAAATGTAAAATTAAATGTTATTTGTTGACACTAAATAAATACAATTTATGCAGATCAAAAAAAATTGATAAAAGAAAAAAATGGATCAGATGGACGAATTATTGTTTAGAAAACGAAGAATAAACAAACGAAAACACGAAAATTATGCCGAAGGGTGGGAAACTTAATTTTTATTGATGGGAAAGTTATTATAAAATAGGATTTGGAAACATGTGCTTAAATCTTTCAACAAGATAATGACCCGAAATATACTACAAGTAAACTGCTAGAATAGTTATTGTACAATTGTACACCACAATTAAAAACGCCTCCACAGTCTCCACTTATGAATCCCATTGAACATTTCTGTGATTTATTTTAAAAAATGTGTAAAACAAAACGCCTAAAAAATATAAAAGAACTACTACATTTATGGTAGAAGATCGAGGTAAAATTGACTCTCAAACTCCTAAAAAATTTGTGGGAAATATGACAAACCGTTTTTTATTATTTATTAATATAGTAAGTATAATATAAAATTTATTTCGTGTAAATATATTCAATAATTTTTTTTAAAAAGAATAGAAAACATTTTTCCTTTACTGGTGTACAATGACTAATTGGTTTGAGTGTATATGCAATTAGAATCATATCAATGCATTTAACGATAACTAAAAATTACAATAATGCGCGATGAACAGAGATAATGTAAATTTACTCTTCGTGCATAAACAGTAATATAGAAAATTATTCTGATTCTGATAAAATGACGACGGCTAATTTACATACTACGTTTATTAATATGCGTGATTAAAATTCAAAGTTTCTATTTTAATCAATTTTATAAAATTATTATCTGGTCGTTTGATATAGTTAAGCTTATTGCGTTGTAAGAAATATTATGCAATATTATCTTTAAATTTTTATGCAGAATTAAATATGTATGTATATTTTAAGAAGTATTATAATTAAATATAAATTTTCAATAAAGTTTGTTATATAAAACCTTGTAAAACTATAATTAATTTACAATATAGTATGTTTTTTGAGTGTACTGTAATCTTATATATTTTCATTAAATAGTTATTTATAATTTAATTATCACTTTGGAAAATACCAATATCCTTATTCTAATTACAAATATCTAATTTCAAATCGTTCACACCTACCATCTCAGCAATGTTATAAATCTCTAAATGCTTACTAGATCAATATGTACCAATAAATTAAAAATATTACCGGCAATTATGTATTTTTAATTGACTACACGTAGACAATATCCTGTTACCTTGGTACGAATTGCTCGACTTCATTGACAATATCGACCGAACGAACGGCTCGTGTTTCTATTTCAAAATATTCTACAGAGATTGTTTGTGCGATAAACAGAAACACTCAGCAAAATCTAAACTAGTCTAACTAGTTCTCTCTTACTCTTAAAAAATTAGAAAGAGAATGTTCCAATATCATAACTTGAAATTTGTTATATTTAACATTTATTTTACAAAAACCTAATTTAATTATTTATATTTATATAATGCACTGACGTATTTTTATTTTGGGGAGCATAACAACTAAACAAAAAATGTAACACCTCATTGAGTTTCTACAAATTCAAGTATTTCTAATATCGAAACGTATCGAATTATCCAAAATTCGCTTCAGTTTTTTTTAATCAATGGTCTAAATTTGAGCAATGTTTAGGCAATAATATAAATGCTATATCATTAAACGGTATCAAATAAAAAAATCATTAACATAAAATACTCTTTCCACTTCAGTCGTAAAGTTATATTGGTCAATTTTTTGATTTTGATTATGCAAATATATAATTTAAGTGATGCATACTTCCGTATCTAAAATATAATTTAATAAATTTTCATAGACACATATCACTTTAATTAAATAAAAAAGTAATCCTCCCTTATGTATGTTTTTACAGTTAGATTCGTTAATTTGCTTTACATGTACGAATATTTGATGATACGCGTTGATAACCTTTTTTAAACACACGTCAACACGTCATGGTCTCACGAACATATTAAAGTAGTGTTAGAAAGTACAGAGGCCACTTATAATAACAAAAATTTTCGATATACTATTTACTTATAAATATGTAATAAATTTTTAGATAGAAAAATATATATTATATATAATACGTACAAACTTACGTATATATAGCGTTAAAAAAGGGTAACAAATTTTAAAGTTATATAAATGTAGACATATTTTAATTATTAAAGGATTATAATACCGACAATAGTATTTTGCGATTAAATTAAATTAATTTGATGGCATCTGATGGTCACATAAATGTATGGAGAAAACCGAATGAAGAGTTAAAATACAGAATATTCAAATATTAATAATAAAAGATTATTTTAAATTTATCAAGAAAACAGTGTGAAACATTACATCTTACATAGTTATAACATTATTCTATAATTGCCCCCATGTAATAAAAATGTCAAAATTGAAAACAGAAATAAGGAAACATCCAATATCTAGGAAAAGTGACATAAAAATGCGATCTACTTGTCTATCTACTACTTCATCTCCGATTTTGATGAAATTTGGCAATAAATTCCAACTATCATGACATACATATATGGAAGAAATAATAAAAAACTAGCGGTCAGACTTGGTTGACCCAGAAATCACTGTTAATTTGTTTTTTAAGCTATTTAATACAAAAGGTGTGTACACCTAACCTAACCCAACCTAACCTAACCTTGATTGGTTAGTTGATTAGGTTAGGTTAGATTAGGTTACGTTGGGTTTGGTAAGGTTATGTTACATTGGATTGGATGAAGTTAGGTTAGATTGGGTTAGGTTAGGTTAGGTTAGGTTGGGTTAGATTCAGTTAGGTTAGGTTGTGTTTCGTTCGATTAGGTTAGTTTAGATTAGATTAGGTTGGGTTAGGTTAAATTAGATTAGGTTAGATTAGGCTGGGTTTCGTTCGATTAGGTATGTTTAGATTAGATTGGATTAGGTTATGATAGGTGCGTGGTGTTATGTAACTTTAAAACAAAAATTTTCCTAAAATCGCCATGAATATTCTTATTACAAAAAGTGTCATTTTATTTATTCCTACTGCAAATGAATACTTTCCTACATCTAGTGCAAATATCTTCTCAATATTTTACCTTGTAAATACTAATAAAATTGAAATAAATTGGCAATCGATGCATTTGCATTTACGTGTAGAGTAGAGTAAAAATAAATTGCATAAGATCGGATGCTGAGACCTAAATCACGATACTTTATGATGTTAAGGTTTCCTAACACGCACACGTACACGAGACATGACCAAAATGGGCAGAGAATATTTGTTATCCGGAGTACACCTCACATTATCATCATTGCAAACCTGTACACATTAAAAAGATTTACTTTTTTTAATTACCTCAATATTGTACAGTCCTAATTAGCTGAGTTGGCAAATAACTTCTTCAAATGGTACTTTAATGTTAGACTGATTTCAAAATAAAATTTATTTGAAGTAGCAAAAAGTGTATATTTATTACTAGAGATAAAACTTGTACATAATTTAGGAAGTAATATATGAAATATTTCTTGTTAATATTGTACGTTCTAATGCATTATAAATTAATTTAAACTACACATAAAGTTGTAAAAGAGTACAGAAATTTGTTGAATAACCAAATTTTTAAGTTTAAAATTATTTCCTAGACGTGTTCTCATTAAGTTAGAAAAACACTATGCGAGATATGAAAATTGTCATGTTCTTTTATTTTGTGAAATTATTATTATGCCAACAAAATTAAAATGACAATAATAGTAGCAGATTGTAATATGATATTTTATGGCGTATATTATTATCATCGTGTTATTTTATTTTATCATAAACTTCATTTGGAAATTTATTAGCAAATAAAAGTTATTGTTTGTTTTCCTTGTATCTAATATTATATACCAATTATATGAGTATATGAGCAAAAAAAATGGTTTGTTTTATTCTCTATATTCTTTAAGTACTTCTAGTTTTCTCATTAATTTATAGTTTTATAATAACAACAATTAAAAAAATAATGACACAAATTTTCTTTGTTAATTTTTCAGTATTTATTATATAATATGAAATATATAAAATATGATTCTCAATATATTTTCTTCTTCTAAATTAAGCAGACGTTTTTAGGCCAAATTTCAAAGAACGGAAAATAAATAAACTAATACATAATTTAGTTTATTTAAGACTCTCACCAGTAATAAACATAAGAGTGACTGGTGTTTACGGAGTTATTTTAATCTTAAAAGTCTTAAAATATTGTTGTTTAGACATAATGTAAGTAGCCGCTTGAAAATTAAAGCAGTCAATACTGACTAATCTAAGATTTATTGAAACATTGCCAAATCTTCGATAGTTTTAAAGTAGTTATTTATGTACATACTTTAAAAACATGTGCATAGACCTAATGAAACCTAAAAAATGGTTCTATTTGTATACAGTCATAAGTAATTTAGTGGTCTATTTATCCTCTGATCTGAGGTCAGATGGACTAGAGGATTTTTATTGTTAAAAGATCAATTATTTTAAAAAATATGATAAAGACGGATGTACCACATATGACAAATGACAACAATCTGTTAACCAGTTCATCTCCTCATAGTTTTGGTCCGTCTCACCTATGTAGTGGAGGAGAGTAAGACTTTTTGAATCCGAAAAAAATATTTGTGGTTTTCAGAACATAGTTTAAATTTTTTCATTATTCTTATATATTTCGTTTTTAAATATTACTCAAATTAAAGAGCAATAATTATTTTTCCAAAAAATGGTCCATCTCACCCCCACTTACCCTGTAATACTTCAAAGTACTATAATAGTTCAATTAGTTAGATTTATATATCATGCATAAATTTTGATTATTTGCAAATATTTATAAATAAAAAAGGGAGATCACACATACCCCAATTATGTTCCATGATTGTGAAACATATAGACATATAGATAAAAAGAAATAAGAAATGAAAAGTAAATATAATAACGGGAACGGAGTAGTTTTTATTGCACATAGTGATATTTACATTAGAAGTGAGTAAGCGACCGAAGTAGCGGTATCATCTCTTGGTATTGAACTTGACCGCTCGAAGGTAACCGAGTTCTTCAAGGCAGACGATACTACACGTCGTAAACGCAACAAACCTGCTCCACACATCACAAAACACATCAGGTGTGTCATCGTTCATTCAACAAAAACACTGCGTAACCGTTGTACCCAACATGTTGAAAAACTATATGTTCCAAGTTATGTGCGACATAAATAATCATTACCATTATAATGCAGAATAATTGAACATAAATATAATTTGCTTATGGCTACTTTTATAGAGTTTAATTATTTTATATGTACACGACACAACAGAGATATAAAATATAAAAAGTAAAATGAATTATTACCAACATTTAAACGGAGAGCAATTTTCCCATTTTCAAATTAAGTAGCTTGTAATTTATTTTCCTTAATTTGTCAATAATTAAAGTTTATTACTGATAATTGCATTAAAGTCTGCTGCATAACACGTAACATTCAATTTATCCGTACAACCTTGATATAGACATGCATTTCTATCCTATTTTAATTACTAAAAAGGCGTTATTTATACGTAGCATAAACCGTTAATTACTTGCGTGTAGAATATTTTTATATAGATGAGGAAATCTCTTTTTATAACACGTGTAGTCTTGCACATGCGAGGAGAAAATTAAATACATATTCATTCTTTAACAGCCAGCGAAATTAATATATTTATTCTGTCTCTAATGGAATATTCCCTATGCTAACTATACTATATTCTATGGATAACCATCTATAATAAGGAAAGATTATATCACAATTTGAAAATTCATTTTCAATTTTCAGATCTTTATACTCCTCATTACATAGAATAATTTTTCATAAGTTCCTGTGTTCACACGCTGTGTAAGTGTAATTTTATAAAGATTATAAATGTATAGGAAATACTAATATAATGAAATTTTTGTCTGCTCATTATGTTGCTTAGAAATGTCATTTCAATTTTCAAAATACCTTTATTTATTCCAAAATGGTATAATGATCTATAAATTTGGAAGTTTCATTAAAATTTTCTAAGAAAAACTAGATTTTTAAATTTATAGGTATTCAATTGAATAGTAGTAAATATTAATTACAAATGAATCATTAATACAAATCACAATCAAATATTATAAATTAATTTTCGGTTTACAGGAAAAAGATTTCTTTATCATTCTAGTATCTTTCTATATAGATTCTTCCTAAAGATGATTACATTTTTCAGAAATTTTATTTGGGGGTACTCTCTAACTACGCCTATACGTTTTCTAAAATTGTAATTTACATTTTTATAAAAAATATCCACACAAATATAGTGCTGTAATTTGTCTCTAAATACAAGTATTAAGTATTAGTATTGTAAATTTGCAATTAAAGTGCTCTTGTATAGTATGACACAAACATATTGCATAGAAGGCGAACAGGTACGAGTATAACTTGTTAGGAAACAGGTGTTGTTCTTTCCCTATAGTTCACATGTAACTTATAAACAAAACTGTGGAAATAATTTGTTTTACTTTCAATAAATTGTTACATATGTAGCTAATAACACACTAACACTGGCTAATACCAATACAATTTGAACTAATATTTATGCAGTATTGAAGTAGATCAACCTCATAATTCACACAAATGCTAGCGACTGTGCTGTGATTAACCTTTTGGCTTTCTACTTGATTTTTCAATATTTATTATTTACCGGTCAAGTCTCCTACGTGAAAAACTACATTCCTAGGCAATGAACTGCAACCTTGCCAACAGATACATTTATTATTAGTTTACTACAACTACAAGTAGTTTTGCAATTAACATTTTTAATTTTGTTAGAAAGCTAATAATATAAATATGTTGTAAGTGTAAAATATTAAAGTAAGTAGTTGTTAAAAACTTATTCTATTAGAAAACAGAGAAACGGGCAAGTGCGTATAATTGAATTGTGTATTTGAAAGTTCTTTATATTTTTATTACAACTCTCAAATTGTAGTGAATCTACATTCTGTAATTAGATTAATTTGTATTTGTAAATTTCCGTGTAACGACCATTAAAAAACAATTTATCCAAACAAATAACAACTAGATAAAAAAGTAGTGCAAATTGTTGTGCCTCGTGCAATATTGTCCACGGAGTTACACAAGAGTTGCGCAAGGCATTGTCACTCAAGACTTCAGCTGGTTCACAATGTGTAACACGTTCTATTCTCCAACGCACCTTACGCAAACCTACAGACCCTGCAAACCAACGCCGTCTAAACAAATCAAGTCTGTACCTTCATTTCCTCACACATTTTGCTTCTATCATATTCAATCTTACGATATATGTTTCTATATCTATAGGTCAAACTTCAAAGTTAATAATCTGTACTGAACAAACAACAATTTTCTTAAATTCGCAAAATTAAGATGGTATTTGTTTGGACAATGGGGTCCTGAACTAAAATTTGGAAAAATGTGCTGAAAAATTTAATTTAAGGAATTCTTATATCTATATAGGTAAGATAATTCCATTGAACATCTCTGTGATTTGTTTAAAAAAATAATTGTAAAACAAGTCGCCCAAAGTATATAAAAGAAGTACTACATTTATAGTACAAGAAAAGTAAAATGAACTCCCAAACTCCAAGAAATTTATTAGGAAGTATGACAAACCGTTCAAGGGAAGTAATTTTAATAAATGCCAATGCAATAGATCAGTGATTCTACATAATTTATAAGTGTACGGAGACTAACTTGGCGAAATTAGTTATAATAAATATAATTTGTTTCTCGATTTCATTTCGAAAAATTTAGCAAGTAAATAAATTATTTTATTTATTAAAATAGTAAGTATAATATAAAATATATTTCGTGTATACATATTCAATAAAAATCTTTAAAAATATAGAATATTTTTTTCCTTTACTGATATACGGAAACTAATTGGTTTGAGTATATATATTTTTTCTTTATATTTCAAATCAAATCAAATAGACGGTCACTTTTGCAGACAAAATCTAAACGAAGAAACTTTATATTTTCTTGTTTACATGTACTTTCAATTATACTTCATGCATACAAATCTATAGTTCCGTAAAATGTTCACACAAAATAAAAACGATTAAATACTCTGCGTACTTTTCCTGTGACTTTAGTTTAGTTTACTTTGACGTTTATCTTTACATTTGAGCTTTGTATTTTTCTGTATGTGTATGTGTCACGTCACATATATCTTTGTGTGAGTTTTTGATTCATAATGTCACGAAAATTATGATTACAATTAGCGATGCTATTATTTAGTGAACCAGAAAAAATATTTAAATAATTATATAAGCATTTGGCATTTTTGTTTGTCTGATATTATAACTTACACAATTTATTTATGCTTCGAGACAGCGTGGACCTGAACTGAATAAGCCTATAATAAATGAGCGATTGTTAAGAATCGAAAAAGTCAGTTATATAAGAACCAATTTAATTTATTCAAGTAACGTTTTATCGGCGTATGACAAAAGCGCACCAAATGTTATTTTTTGTTACAAAAGCGCACCAAAATATGTTACGTAAAGTTATCAATATTTATAATTAAAATACTTACATATTAATTAATTTCATATTTATTTATTTATTCAATAATGGAATAAAAATAGGTTACTTTAGATTAGGTTAGGTCGGGTTATGTTAGGTTAGTTTAAGTTAGATCGGGGACGAAAAAGGAGAACTTGTAGGCATACTTCTGCGAATATATATTTAAAAGGTTCTATCCGTTATTCCTAAATTTTACTAGTTAAACTTTTGTTAGGTTTTTTTTCGTTTATAAAATGTTTAAAAATCTTAACGGTACGCTTTTGTCAGAAGCTCGTTTTATAGTATGCCGATGAACTTTATATTTTTGTAAGTTACGGATATTATTTACGACACGAAAAAACGAAACTATTTCGCTAATAAATTCCTACAAAATTCGTGAACGTAAAATTTATAGGTATGTAAGCCAAATTAATTTTCAATGTTAATATGGAAATAGAAAGTTGTAAAGTGTTTTATTTTCGTTTTATTGAACCGTTGGTATCCATATGTAGGTATTATGTTACAACACACTATGTGGCAAGTGAATTAGTGTCCTAAATATTCACACACTTATCTGCATTTCAAACATTTACATATTTCAAAAAATAATTTGGCTGTAGCCTTGAAATAGATTATTGAGACATATAATTCACTTTTTTATATGTTAACATTTGGATAAAACCATTAAAGAATCTTGTAGCAGGTATCGTTCCTTGATGATATCATTGGGAATTAATTTATTCATACAACCAGTTAGTTCCGTAATGTGAAGTATTGTATCGCTATGGAAAAACTAATCAGATAATTTGCTTCACATAAACACACTTTTCTTGCATTCTCATTCCATGTACATAAATCTATGTTTGCAATTGTCTTTTCAGAACACAGCAGCAAAACTAGAAAGGGAACTTTTAGAATAATTTTATCCTGATTTTTTATTTTGTAACAGAATAAAAAGAAATTGACTATAAAGTTACTTACGAATGATATAAAATGAGCTTTTACCTCCCACCACCTAGATAAGGAAGTGATAAAAATCGCATATCGAGAATATGATAAATAAACATGTTTCAAGGTCCCTGTCATCTGATTTTAATATTTTTATGTTGATGTGTGAACTATTATTAATTTATATTAACTGTAAATATTTCTTTTACTTTATTAAAGCTTTAAACATTTTCTAGAAAAATGTCTCTAAATCTAATTGGCTCTTTTTCGTAAAACCAAGCAAAAATTAAGACTTATTCGTATGCGTTAATACGTGAAAATATTTTTTAATTGAGAATGTAAGTTTTGTTCCACAGTAACAAAAATAATAAATATACTTCAAATAGATAACAATTTGTATATAGTTTTCAAATTTGTCATGTTATGTCAAATGTATGATAATAAAATATAAAAGAAAATTAAACGCCTAATAACGGGTGCATTTGTAGTACACATAAATTTTTCTTGTATAATGACTTAGAAGTATTTTTAGTGCATGAGTTTGTAAGGTTACAAACTGACAGTATAGTTATGTTACAATTATTTGCCGGACGTTGTCAAGGCGTTCTACAGCATAAGCCACAAAGACGTCCCAATCAAATTCGTTACTACCTATACAGTTGCTACTGTTCTGTACAATATATAAAAATTGTATTTATTTCAGGGACATTTTTAAAACTACACTGACATCATATTTCCTGTTGTGTGTTTCGAAAAGAGATACCGCTGAATTATTTAAAAAATAAATTAACAAAAATATTTGAATCAAACAACTACATAAAGAATATGTATGTTTACCTTTTTCGAGAAGTATACAAATTAAAATAACAGATAAATTGAACATAACCAGACATTCCGGACTATGTATGACAATCTTAGATTTCGTGGAACTTTTCGGATTCATTATGTCGCACAACATTCCTATGATTCTTCGATATAAGTAGATTTGTCCCGGATTTGATTAGTTTTTCACTAGATTCTGGAAAAAATTATGTATGTCGAGAAAAATGATTCAATATAATAAATAGATACAATACTGTATCGGAATGTCCAATGTACTATTCAACATTGCTGTTAAAAATTTCTAGTGCCAAAATTAAGCCTTAAAGGCCGTTTTAGACTAATCTATAAATTGTACAAGATCTTGCACCATTTTTGATACAATTTAAATTGGCTAATATCACACAGCAAATTGATTGAAATATTGTATACGATCGTAAATGTGTTGAAATACAAAACACCTTTATATTTTTCATACAATCTGTCAGGTTGTGATCTCACGCGTTTCTAACGTTTATTAGTTTTAATTGTATGTAGACTGGTTTTAGAAAACTTAGTATTACTACTGGTAAAGTGGTAAGTATTGCAAACTTTAAATGAAAATGAATTTATGGTTAATTATGCTTGTCACATTGACATATTCAATGAAAGTGCGCAGAATCATAGCCAATATATTGTACAAGAAATTGCATTAGTGTCATACAAAACTTCGTCAAAAACTTTTGGTACCATTTCTTGTACTATATATTGTCCCATAAATAGGCTAGTTTAAAACGGCCTTTAATAAAAACATTTATAAAGTAAATTATTTGTAACAAGATTTTAACTGAAAAAATAATTTTCTGGGACCTAATACATCACACATAATTAAGTTATGTGATTAAGGAATTTCCTTTTATTGTTTGACGTTGTTATTAATCGGACCATTTAAGTATAAGAGCGTATCATGTATAGAAATTCCATTATAACTTTTCATTATTAATTTACGAAATATTATGTCAAGATCACAAGATCAACGTTATTGCTGTTATGTCTGCAAGTATGATTAATGTAAGTGTATTACGCTGATCGGGTGTGTCACATACATTGTGTTCATTGAGTGTAAGTATAGAGTGCATGCTAGAGTTTTATGATGTATTGTCGTGATTCATACTCTTAGTACTATAGCATCTACAATAATACGGAGTGGAACCAATTAAGTTTTCCGCTGTCCTCGAACCAAGTAATAGCTTTCGGATATGGTTTCACAAATATTTTAATTGTAACACTTTATAACATTTAATTCATGCTGTCAGTAACAAAGAATGTGGAGATTGTAGATAATATATTTTTATAAGTGTTGCCATGATAAGATTAATCATTTTCTTTTGTTAACTTTTGTTTTCATATAATGGATATGTCAAGTACAAAACGATGTCTGGTTTGAAAATACCTAAATTGAGTTTGAAATCACAATTTGAAGAACTATTAAATCTGCATGCTGTTAGTCTAAAAAGTAACATTCTTGTAGATTTTCATTACTTGCTTCATTTCATTTAGATTTAGAGCACAGTGATTGTTATTTGAAAAGAAATAGAAAAATCCGGGAAAGAAGAATTTTCAACCAATAAAGTGAAAAGTAAAATAAAAAAATTAAAAAGCTATCCTAACGGTACTTTATACAGTTTTTGAAGACAATCTAAGAAAACTAAACCTAAGTAAAGATAATGAGGTCTTGCACGATTTTTGATTTTTAGCTTTAATCAATACAATAATAAAAAGGATTAGATCGGTATTTTTTTATTTTTTCCCAAATTGACACTTGCAATATTAGATGTTTTTGTTTGAATTAGTAATGCATACAAGTTAGGTATGTGCATTGAATATTTCTTCCTCTTGTAAGAAAGAGGAGAATATGTTTTGTCTTTCTATGTTTGACCAAATCTGGCCTATCTTACGTATCTAGTTATAATTATTTGATCTAAAACATAAATGTTTAAATATAAACATTCATAGAGACCTCAACATGTGTACAGTGAAAGAAACAGTCAAATATATAAAAAGACTTGATGGTGAAATTGTTATATATGACCATTAAAACCTTAAACCATTAGATTCAGTACATAGATTTAACTAATATAGTTAATACTTTGAGATTTTGTCAGTGGACATATTCTCCTCATTTTTACCTTATATTTAGATATATAAACATTTAATTTTTTAATTTATTTGTATCAATATATTTTAAAATATAAAATATTTCAATCACTGCGTACATAATGTTCGTTCAAAAAACCACTAATGATGTTAATTATATGATTCACCTATTTGCCAATCATTAATGAAGATGATACAATTAATTAAATTTTTGGCATTTCCCGGATGTACCTAACTGTAAATTTCGCACGAATTAAGTTCAAATACATTTATAACTTTTTATCGAATTGTAATAATAATTACAACTGTTGATACACTTTCCCATGAAAAGTATCTCTTCGCAAATTTATGTATGCATGGTTTTTAATCATATTAGAGTTTGTTTTCTATATACTTCGTCGTTAAAATAAATCGTGCGTTGCTTATTGATAAGTGTATGAAATTTGGAAACGGAAACGAGTTACAAATGTAAACTAGATCATAAATCTGGATTACGTAAAGTTGGAAGATTCTACTAAACGTTTATCTAAATCGTGGAATGCGGAATAGATTTAGTTTCATTCTCAATAATTAAATGAAAGAGAAATTCGTATAAATGACCGAAATAAAAATTTTCACACGACTTTGGTAATATTATCCTACGTCTAGGAATGAATTTCAAAGTATTAAATGTGGAATAATAAAATATTTATGGGTTGAGGAAGCATCTCTTTAACTTGTTATTTTGCAATAAATCCTTGATATTTGCATATGAAGATGAGATTAATTAAATGAAGCAATTATTAACAAATGTCACGTTTTTTAGCCTTATCAAAATTACGATTACAAAAATCGTACAATGGGCAGGAAATGCGTATCATATCAACTTTTTGTAAAGCTGGCGACCACTGTGTTATGTACACTACAAGTTACAAATGTCATAAATATTTATGAGGCTAAACAATGTTGATGTAAGTTATAAAAATGCGTGAATTTCTCTTGTTTCAGTGATGTATATATGATAATTTATAGCGCGTGAGGTAGTTTGTAATATAACTAGCATTTTTCACGTCTTCCTACTTCTAAAGTTTTGGAGCGTAACACGTTTCAATTACTATATTTTTATTAATTAATTAGGAACAATAATTACTATCTACTCTAAAATAAGTACATTTTATTATACTTTGATTATATGACTTTTTAAATATTTTAGATAATTAAGTAATTACAATATTTAAAAAACATGATACCATATCAACTACAATTAAGCATTATTTCCTTAAATATAAGTAATAAACCCAATGTCTATTACAAATATTCATATTTTTTAATAAGCGATATTTAAAATTTTATATATCTTACTAAGAACTATGTAAATTATAAAACTGCACTTAAAAATATAAGATAAAAATATACTTTATAAGTTTTAAATATTTTAGATAAATAATAAGTCATAGAACTATTAAAAAATATTTTAAAAAACGTGTAACTATATCACTTCCAATTAAGTATTATTTCCTTAAAAATAAGTAATAAACCCAATATCTACTATAATATTCATATTTTTTAATAAGCTGTAATTTACGTTTTAATTTTTAGTTTTTTATTGCTTACTAATGATATGATAACGTAAAATTAAATTTTAATTTTACATTTAAAATTATATACATTGTTATAAAATGAACTATTACTATTTATAACATTGCAACATTGAGAGTCCATTTCTTTTTCAATTTTTTTTTTAAAAGAATATAACACTTTTTTCGTTTACTGATGTACAGAGACTAATTAGTTTCAGTGTAGGTCATACGTGTATGAAATGGACATTGCAAGAAAGTTGTCCACTATACTTTTTCTACGACCAGGATATTATTTTCTATTTTATTTATATTTTAATAATAAAGATGTCTTCATTTCAATACTTCCTAGCAACTAGTTACAAAGCTAAAATTAAACAATACGATTTTTGACAGAACTGTGAGATTTGAATTTTTACCTTAACGTTGTCTATAGTTACCGTGGGAAATGAAAATGTGTTTTCAGTATACTATGTATCCGTAGTATTAACAAGCATACAATAAGCAAATATCATAATGGTCCTAAAAAAAATAATTCATAAACTTACTGTTCTTAAACGTATCTATAATCATCGCTCACTACTACATTTTATTTTATAAAGAATTATTCTAATAGTTTTAATAAAATTATTACTATATTAATTCAGAAAGCGGACTTATCTGATATTAAAAACTATATTTTAGCTATTTGATATAAAAATTATTTTTATTCAGATTATTTTATAATCTTCAAAAATCGAAGTCATTATATGGTATGCGACAAAATAATATGAAAAGTTCCGGATATACCAAAAAGTTTATATTGTAAACATGCTTTAAAATTTAACATCAAAATTTATTACTTAGTAAAGTAGTTTGTGTTTGCAAAAACGGATACTTTAGTATTTATGATATAATTTACTTGACATAACTGTCAATATTTTGATTGTTATTGAGCCGAACTAATTTAAATTTATTAAGGAAGTAAATTTAATTACTGCTTAAATTTTTATAGCACCCAGCTTAATTGAAGTTTTTCACTCATGATATTCTGAAATTAATCATTCTGCTACTAATAACCAATTACAGGTACATAAAGTAAAATTATTCAATTAACACATAAAAAAATAAAAATAAAATATGACAATTATATGGGTATATAAAATGTGTAACAATCAATAAGCAATTTGGTAAAATTTGTCCGTGTGATAGAGAAGTGAAAGTGTTTGATTTTGGGTTTACCTTGAGCGTGACAGAAGTGGAGTAGAGACCTCGCAGCAGGATCCTGCCCCTGCAGCAGGAATTCCAGCCGCAGGAATCCAGCCGCACGCCTGAAACAACGGAGAGAGCGGGTATCACAAACCATGCGAATTCAGATTCGTTTTATTGCTCCTAATAATGTTACACGCTTATGTAAATTTCATCAAATTTTAGATTTTTTGTAGCTTGCATAACTAAATTTAAGAACTTTCTACTGACGGATACTTGTCACATATTCAAAATAAAAATAAAGTTTCTTAATTCTTAATTTTTAACTTTTTACTAAATAGAATGTTTAAACCAAATACTTGTTTTTTATAATATGTTATATAAACCAGTGCAATAGTGTATTATAGATTGAGGGACTAAAGTACATGATTTAATCCTGAGAATTAACTTAAGGAAATAAACGCAATTTAGTCATTTGAAAATAATAATTATTTGGTTACAGTTATATGAATGACAAATACATGACAGCTTTGAGAACAAAAAATCATTTACACATATTTATCTAGTAATTTCGGCAAAGTTATATACATATACCGATTTTTTATTAATTTAATCACTCACTGATAAAATTCATATTTAATCCATCAGGGATTAAAAATACTACTTCAGTCTTCGAATATGAAGAGTAAAGTAGGCTTTTAATTCCGGAAGTGCAAAAAATGTTTATCTCTATTTCTTATTCCATAAAAAATTATTTAATCGCTCAAACACTTTCAAAGGAGATTGTTTTCATATATATCCTATATATTTCTAACGAAATATATTCTGACAGTTTGTCAATGTTGTCAATTATATAGTCGATTTAACAAAAATTTTTATTATGTGTCTGACAAAAATAATGTGCCCTTTTGAAAAGACTGATTGAAACAAAAATGGAGATGGTCAAAACGGATATTTCCCGTGAAACTTAAAAACAGATTTTTTTGCGATTACAACAGTTCCTTTACTTTGTACAAGGAAGTAAAAATGTAAACATATCAACTTTTTACATGTATCCATAACTTAAAAATAATATTTGCCTCGGATATTACTATAGATTTTCAGTTAGTTCCTACGTATATGCGAATTTATGTTTTCTACAGCAAAAGATGCAAATCATCAATATTTTCCTAGCTTTGAAATGGTTTACTAAATTTTTATAAATGGCATTTAATATTAAAATACTCAAAGAACAAATATATAGTGTACTAATTTTTAAAATTTCTGAATTAAATATTTTTGTTCTCATTCAGTCATTACCAAAGCAAGTAAATGGCACATTTTTTAACTTAACTTTTATAAATATTAGCTCGTTTTTATTACAACTAACATAGATTCTCATAGTAAACTTGGAATTTCATATACCGACCGTATATCCGCTTTCAACTTGCAAAATTACGAATTCCCATGTTAATTTTTAATCAAGTTTTCTATCTTTGCTATGACTTACAAAAAAAACTTAATGTTTTTTTAATATTCTTCATCATTTGCAAAACATATTCATACAATAAATCAAAAGTAAATACTAAATAATACTGATCAAAAATATATTATTTAAAAACTAAGACAAGGACAGAATATGTTAAAGAATTAATTTGTCTAGCTAGTATAGGATTTTAAGTACATGTAATATCTTTCGTGCAAATTTTACTTGCATTTTAGTGGTGTAGGTTGTCAGGATACAGCCAGTAAAGGACAAATTATATTGAATTCAGAAACATTTGAATTTTAAAAATATCATAATAAATTTCCAAGATATATTTAGATTACAGGTAATATATTAAGAAGGGAAATTGGAGATTTGTATTTTCCACTTATGTAAAATAAACATAAAACATTTAAAATTTCTGAGAAAATGTATCTGGCATTTCTCTTTGAAAGTGTATTCCTTACGATTTGTTCTCAATGTTTCACATGTCGAAATCGTAACATCCAAGTCTGCAAGCCTGACCTATCCTTTCTATGTACTTTATGTGTTAAGTGTAGTGATATATGTTTTTCCTGTACAGAATAATAATTTTCAGACATACAAACATTAACCGGTTTCCTTCTGAATATTATTTACAATCCTTTGTATGTTAACAAGTTCCTTTATTGTGTAACACAAAATAAAACTAAGTCAACAAAAATATTTTTAGTAGTTACTTTCTTTTATGTTTGACATGTTATGTTTTTGACAAGTTGCGTGTGATAATTTGAAAAATTAGTAGTAGTTTAAACAAATAATTATTTTTTTTCAAGGAAATAAAAACTAGAACATAGAAGATAAGTGAAAGCAGTTAAAAACTCTTAAATTGTTGAATATACTTCTAAGTTAACTTCTTACGTCAAGCATATAAATCTCTTGTTTTTGTAAAAATTTTACTGTACGTTCAAATACCTCAATTTCGTGATGGTTTTTATCTAGCTATATGCACAGACGATATTGAATTCCGATTAGTAATTCACAGGTTATTTACTTTATAATTTATTTGGATAATGGTTACGTGTTTCATAAACAAGTATCATAGATATTTTAATTTTTTTTTTCCTTAATTTTCTAACAGTATCTGTCGCTAAACCCTTAGCTAATTTCTTTGTAATATAAAGACACAATTCTGTATTTTCCCTATTTTTTTACATTTTTTCTCAACGAAATTTATAAACAAGACTAACGAATAGATACATGTTTTTACAATTTATTGAGAGTACATGTTTCCTAAAGGCAATACAGATCAATTAAAACTCTCAATTAGTATATAAATTTTTCTTCCAAGATTATTAAAAAGTAGGTTTTCTTGCTTTTAAGATTAATTGATTAAGTTCTCATTCTAATTTACATTCAAAATGTATTGCATTTTCTTTGGACTTTTCCTACATTTAATAGAACTTGTTAAAACTTTAACTTATGTTAATAATAACTCACCAATGTTGTAGATATTCACTGATTTATTATAACCAATACGCACAAGTTCAAAAATACACTACACTCGTATTATTCACTTATACATCTTTACACGTCAACCGCTTATTATCAACTAACTCTAACACCCGATTTTTATTACAGACTATTATTAAGGTATACAATATTAATTTGTAACTTAATTTAATTAATTAGGAATCTACGTGACTCAACAGGAGGTAAAGTTCATTCCGAGTTTGTGGTTCTAAGAAGCAACATGTACAGAGACTACCAATCAAAATGGTACATGTGATCGCTCAATAGTTTTTTCATCCAACTAATGTACAAACAATTTTAAAACAAAACATGTACACTCAAACCAACTAGACTTCGTACACACATCTTTCAAATGAACAAAAGTAAACCTTTTTGGATCAGATGAACAAATTATGGTTTGAAAAACGAAGAATGAGCAAATGAAAACAAACATATTTTACCCAATATTGAAATATGGAGGAGGATCTGTAATTATATGGGTCTGTATGAGTACAGAAGTGGTGAGAAATTGATTTTTATTGATGATAAAGTGGGTTATTTCAATATTTTAAAAGAGGATAAAATGTGCTGAAAATTCGGTTTAAGAGATTCTTAAATATTTCAACAAGATAATGACCCCAAACATATTACGCTTAAACTGCTAGAATATTTATTGTACAATTGTAGACAACAATTAAAAACGTCTCTACAGTCTCCAGATATGAATCACATTGAACATCTCTGCGATTTATTTAAAAAATGTGTAAAACAAACGCCCAAAGAATATAAAAGAACTACTATATTTATGGTAGAAGAATGGGGTATAATTCACTCCCAAACTCTAAGAAAATTATTGGAAAGTATGACAAACCGTTTAACGGAAGTAATTCTAATGAATGATGGTTCAAAAGATCAATGATTCTATATAATTTACAGGTGTATGGAGACTAAATTGGCGTATTTAGTGTTTGTTAAATTTATTTCTTGTATATATATTTAATAAAAAACTTTAATTGGTTTGAGTGTATATAATTCATAATCTTTGCATATATTTATGCCACCATAAATTACTTTAATCTCAAAATATTACTGTCGCTAGTACGGAGAAAACAGAATAAAAAGTAAAAAGAAGGGGATACATACTGGTATAGGGCTGTATTTTGTAGAATGAGGTAAAAAAAAAACATTTATAAATGGTCATATGAGCACACATATGTAACTGAAAATTTTAAAATCCAATGTGTCACAAAATGCTGAAGTATCAGTAATAAAATATTATTTTAAATAACTGAGATACTGTTTTTACACAATAAAGTTATAACATTCAGAATCACATGCCTATTCAATATTTAATAATGAAGAATTAAATTTTTGAAAAATTCATTGACATTAATGGGATTTGAACATAAGTCAGGAGACAAAGTCTGATAAAAATATAAAAATGCTGTTTCAATTTAGTACATTAAAAATATGTAAATATTTATTTATATTATTTATTATCAATATTATGTTGAATTTATAAACCCTCGATAATATGAACAAGCCTTTATTTATTCCGCATTAAAGCGATTGTAGAAATCTTGAAACGTGCTTATTGTTCAGAACTCAATAAGCGATTTTCAGTTTCTTACTCTTTCTTAACTGAAGTGACGGAAGAAAAATCTATAATATGTTATAATTATTAGCAGTCATATGAACACTTTCTAAAAAGCGATTATCTATAAGTAATTGTGCATATGTTGAACTTGAGTGTCACATATTCCCACATAGGTACACGCATGTATTGTTTACGATTCGCATGATTACACATATGCTTTGTGTGAAGAATCCTAATCGTATGTGACAATCGGAGAAATGGTAGAAATTTTTCCTATTTTCTTACTCCATTTCTTTCAGTTATAATTGAATACATTTCAATAGAGAGTATACTCTGGTATAATAAGCAATTTAAATAAAACAATTATGCACTTGAGTTATTGACAACTACTTCACAAGACTATTATACAAATAGTTCATTTCTATTTCAATTTACACGCAAACAATTTTTTTCTTTAATTTCCTAAGTAAAAATTATTTACTTGACGGTCTACTTTCATTTATATTGATATAATGTAACAGGAAATCTTTATTTACATACGAAATATGTATTTGTTCATTGATATATTTTTCTAATTTCACAACTGCTTTATATATAAATCAGTTCATATTGCTGTTAGGCACTTACAAATATATTTCAGCAATAAAGACAATTAAGCAGACTAAAAAATGTAATAAACATAATGAAGATGTTAAATAGTTGAAATTACAGGAAATCCGTCAGTGGTTAAGGTCTTTGCTTTAAATGTCGTTTGAGAAAGTGAAATTAATATACACCTGTCCAAAACAGAATTGGACTAAGATGTTCGCTTAATTATATCACAAATTTTCCTGTAATTCTAGGTGTGTTAATATGCTTTATGAAGATTTCTATAAAGGAAGATACGTTGAATTATGTTTGAGAAAATACCTAATGTGAGAACTTTTAAAAAATCATCTATCTTCACTCAATCATTAAAATGTTGTTTACCAGTCTCAAAGTTCACTTTAGCAGACCAAATTTTTTTTTAAGACAGTTGTAATTAGTAACAATATGAATAAATTAAAAATTTTAAAATAAGTTCTCAAAAACATCAAACTCATTTATATGAATATATACTTTGAGAACACAATATTTCAACTATTCAATTTGTTCTTATAAAAATAAAGTAACTGAAATCACACGTTCAAGTTGAAAATCGTATTTAAAAATATCTTCATTCATAAGAAAAAAATATTTAAAAAACATTTTACAAGTATCACTTAAATATGTAAAAAATTTTATTTTTTAAAGTCAAGTTCCAAGAAAGTGTTAATATTGGTAAATGCAATTTAATGTTACATTTACATAATTTACAATAGGAAGTAGTAAAAGTGACATGAAAAAAATTATATTTAAATGACAGGAAATTAATTATAATCGAAAGAACAACAAAGTAATGTGTTCACTATAAGATTTTTAAAAAAATCTGATATGGACACCACATGACTTCCTTATCCGTTAACTACACATATTTTTTTCACTGGAAATCGTTCTTCAACTTCCATTCAATTTCATATCTTCAAAGTTTTTTTTAAAGTTTTATCACTATTCCTAAATTTTATTTACTTCATTCAAGGAAGTAAAAAGATCAGTAAAATCTTAAGTATTAAATTTGTTGTACAATATACACATAAAGTAAACTTATAATTAGTCGAAAGTTATAACAAATATAAAAATTTAATATCATTGGAATATTATGTTTTATATAAAAAAATTAATAATAGGTATACTTTGTTTTATCTCCTTTTGTTTAGTAAAATAAACATCATACCAAATAAGAAAGATTATTTAAAAAAATTGAGAGAGTTAAAGATACATAATTTATCCCTTTCGATTATTAACATACCATATACTGTAAAACAGTAAACTATCACTTCCGGTAAAAAGGTTAATACAATTTGATATCAAAAACCTAAATATGGAGTTTCATTACAGAAACTGGCAGAAATCGTATTAAAAATAACAAACATACTTAATATACAGGATGGTGAATCTAACACCCTAACATAGGTATTTAATGTAGGATTGGTTTTATCGACTGGATGTTAATAAAAGAGCGTATTTTTTACAGTTACAGTAATTTACTAAAATCCACTAAAACACCAAAGTTTTGACTGTAAATCAGTCTTCATCGGGGTGATGATTATTTTACAGAAATATTTCGTCAAACATAGATAAAACAAACACACGTACATGTTACTTAACAGTTATCAACTAACTCAATTTCTGAGCTTTCAAGGCAGGTAAAATTAATAAAATTGATAGAAGCGTGTGTTGGCTCTCGTTGAAACATCTTAGTTAAATAATAAAATAAAGAAAACACATGTAAAATTATTTTTGCTTATTAATTCAGATGCAAAATTTTATACTCTAAAACTTTCAATTGAAACTTTTTTATTTAAAAATATGATTTTAGATGTTAAATCCCTATGTTTGGGTGCACTGTTGAAAATTTCAAATTGTCAATATTTTGTTGATCAAATTTTGTTAAAATTTGCTAGACATGTAGTTATATTAACAAAAAACTTAGTTGAAACCAAAAATATTTAGTTAAAATTTGAATTTGTTAACATTTAACAAATATAAATGTCGATATTTAACTGTAACAAAAGTTGCTGTGTTATTAACGAAATAGTTTTTATTGATTAACAATAAGTTTTGTTAATTTCAACAAAGTGTGTTATGTCAGATGAAAACAAAATTACAAGTTAAAAGAAGACAAAATATTTTGTACACATTCACAAAAAAAATTGTTACAATAACTAAATATTTTGTTACGTTATCAATATTATTTGTATTTTTCATAAAGTAACAAAATATTTTGTTAAATTCACGAACAAGATTTTTTTGGTACGCGTATGTATTGCGTTGCAGTTTAGTTCAGCTGTAGAGAGTCAAACGGACAACAGTGATTAAAATTGAGGTTAGATTTTGTGTTTTACTCTTGATTAACAATTATTTATTTTAAAAACTGGACAAAAATGTGGTAGACATATTTCTCCGACAGAATCGACGGAATTACTTCGGCAACTAATACAAAAGAAGTTATACTTCAGACTGAAATACTGAATACTGAACAATAAATCGTCGTGATCGTACGACATTAAATTATTTCAGAAACAAAGTCGGCATCGCAGCACCTACACCGCCTTTGCCAACAGAAGATAATGATTTAGAGAAAACTGAAGATGTCATCCATTGGCTCAAATCATCTACCCCGCAAAACACAAAACAAATAGAGTTAATATTCAAAAAAAAAACAGAACTTACTCTCCATTATAGACGACAAAATAAATCAATCAACATATTAGAAACATTTCCAAGGTTTGCCGATACAAAAGGCTTGGTATAAACTTTGTTTCATTTACTGTGGTTACGTTATACCTACTATGTGAATTTATTTCAGATCAATTACGAGAGAAACAAAAATTTATTGACACTACTGACAAAATATTCTCTGTTTATAAAGAAACAATAAAAAATGCTAATTGTTCAGTTACATCAGAAACTGGTTGGAATAAAACCACAAGGATTTTTGTAGCCCTACATTTGCTTCCTCCTACCTAATGTACACGATTACACGATTTATATACTTGTGTAAAAATATGGAGATTTTTGTTTTTGCAATAAATTATATACGTTGTCTAATAAAATGTTTTATTGTTACCTAATTTTACATTATATTTTGTTATAATATTTACTAAATAAAATTGCATTTAACAAATGGATTTGTACAATTTAACTAAATTATTTACTACTAAAAACTAAATTAATTGCTAATTTAACAACAACAGATAGTATTTTGTGCAAAATAAGTTGTAGAAATAACTACATATTTTGTTAGATAACAACAAATCATGTTATTAAATTAACTAAAATTTTTGTCAATTGTAACAAATACATTTTGTTAAATTTCACAAAATCGAGAGGTAAATTAAACAAATATGGGTGCTAAAAAGTAACAAATTGATTTTGTTACAAATTAACAAATTATGTTAACAACTTCATTTTAACAAAAGTTTAACAAAATTTTTAGTGGACCTGGTGAGCCCTTTAATTTTGTTAATATTTAGTTAATTTTAACAACCAATTTCTAACTGTGTGTTCTCTGTATATAAAAATTATCGTTCAATTTAAGAGTTGTCAATTATTATCTATAAAAAAATTACAAACAAGATAAGTTTACGGTATTAATTTATTATCAGATTATTTAAAATAAAAATACACCAAAATGTTAAATAATTTTTTGAGGTAATTATAAAAATTGTAAATAACTAAAAAAAAAACAATTTATAATCTATTTAAAGTTATTCTACAATATTTATCCTAAAAACTCTGTATATACAAAATACAGAGAATTTTATTATAGTAAACTGTTTAATAGAAACAATAAGCACCATGTTTATCCAAGGATTATTTATTAGTGATGTTAAAGCTAAGAAAGAGAATGCACTTTTTTGAGCGGTATCCGTTATGTAGTTTAATGATTGACATTGCTGGTATACTACCATGTATTCTTACCATTTTGGTCTCGACAACTACCTTATAAATTACTTTCACTTTGTAAATATTTTTGTGCATTGATCTAATTTTTAGCTCTAGTTACAGCGTTGGAATACTAGATAGAAACCAATTAAAACATCGGTACTGGATATTAACTGATTACTCACCAATAACCGATAAAAATATGGGAAGCTGAAATACGGAAGGATAAATTAGTGTCGTAAATTGCTGCGTATAAGAATGCAGTCGCATTTGTTTCCAAGTAAGAGTCTGTTACATAAATGATACTTTATCTATGAGTAGAAATATACTTAACTTACAATGGTTATTGGACCGTAACTAAATATTTAGTCTTTCATGCCTATTATATTAATATCTTACATTGTTTAAACACATATGTATTTAGTGAAAGTTCCATGAATATGAAAAATGTCATATATAATTTTAATTGAAAACATAAAAGGAACATTACTAATTCTACACCAATCGTATAATTACTAAATTGACTCATAGATATATTAACCCCATATTACACATAGACGTATAAGTTCCATATTAATTATTATGTGAGACAATATGTTACTACTGTTTTCGGTTTTTAGGTTATCAATTTAAATCTATCCGTTGTTGATGGTTTATAGTATCTTGTTTTGTAGTGACATTTAGGACAATATTGCAGGTTTTTATTGTACAAGTACTTTCTTATTCGCTGATTCTAAGAAAATGTTACTTAGTATGTAGAAACAAAAGGGAAAGTAATTCCCAAAGCCGCTGATATTGTATTTTTGCGTAAACCTGAAAATATTCAAAAAATATCGAATTTTTACCTTGAAAATTTTCAAATTTTACAAAATTTTGTTTGTAATATTTTTTAAAGAATTAGCGACGCTGACACCAAATTTACAAACAGAATTTAATTATCTCTTTTCGTTTCGGAGATATTAGCTCTCAAAGTTGTACCTCAAAAAAGTGTGTTTTTTGAGTATATTTTAAAAATGAGTAGAGATACAATCTCAACTATTTTACCATTCGATTCTACGGGAAAAGTTATGTAAAGAAATGTTTTTTCCACATATACGTTCTTTGGAACGATTAGGTGGAAAATAACAAAAATGAAAAAATCTAAATTTCAATTTTTCGTCTCGAAACTTTTTGTCTCCAAAATTTTTCATTTTCTGGACTTAAGTAGATATCAATATGCTGATTTCAATTTTTCAAACAGAATTCAATTATCTCTTTCCGTTTTTGAGATATTTGAGTTCAAAGTTGTACCTAAAAAATCAGGTTTTTTAGGTATATACCTAAAATGGTTAGGTTTCAGGTTTCGGTGACCTCACCATTCGATTCTACGGGCAAAATTACATAAGTGTACCAATTTTTAGATTTTTATCTCAGCGGATAGAATTTGTACAATGAAAAAACTGAAAATGGCCAAAAATCGAAAAAAATGCCTGATGAACCCCTTACGATTTTTCTCGATTTTGGTCATTTTCGTTTTTCCATTCTACAAATTGTATCCGTTGGAATAAAAATCTAAAAATTGGTACACTTATGTAATTTTGCCCGTAGAATCCATTGGTGAGGTCGCCGAAGTCGTAAACCTAACCCTTAAATGGGTATACCTAAAAAACCTTTTTTTTTAGGTATTGCCAAAACTCAACTTTGAACGCAAATATCTCGAGAACGGTAAGAGATAATTCAATTTGGTTTGAAAATTTGAAATCAGCGCATTGATCTTTAGTTAAGACCAGAAAATGAAAAGTTTTGGAAACAAAAAGTTCCTCGGAGAAATTTTGAAATTTAGGTTTTTTAGATTTTCTCATTTTTCACCAAATCGTTCCAAAGAACGTATATGCGGAGAAAACATTTCTTTATGTAACTTTACCCGTAGAATCGACTGGAATTATCGCTGAAATTGTATATGTACCCATTTTTAACATATGCTCAAAAAAGACACTTTTTTGAGGTGCAACTTTAATACCAAATATCTCCGGAACGAAAAGAGATAATAAACTTTCGTTTGAAAATTTGAAATCAGCACATCGACATCTATAAATATAGACTATTTTCAAAAAACAAAAATTTTGACCCAAAAATGGGTGTTTTTGATTTATTTCGGTAGTATATGAAATATTTTAAAGGGAAAAGCTATAAATTGTAATGGTTCATGTGTGACTGTGATTGAAAATTGCTTAGACATGTATAAACATAATAATTTTTAATTGGAAACGTCAATTTTTTTTTTTACTAACCCATCAGTTAAACAGACAATGATTTGTATATCACAAACTCATTTTTAACTAAAATAGTGACAGATTTTTAAATCTGTATGTTCTTTTATAACCTTTTAAGTCTACTGAATAATTATGTATCGTACTGATATCATAAACCCAAAAAAAAGAAGCCCTCCAGCAAAAATAGACACTAAAAGTAGAAGATTACGTTGAAATTCCACGTAATTTTTTTGAAATTTCTGTTACACATTTAAAATATATTTGTACAAAAATGGAGAATATTTTCTAAGGAAACAATTTCATTTGTGAAATATAAAACCGAAATAAAAAGTATTATAAGTATAATACATATGTATAATTACTCATAAAATGAAGAATACGATATTCTAACAAACATATAATTTTCATATAAGAAAGAGATATTAAATTATATAAACAGCATATCAGTAATTAAATTTTCTATGAAACACGTTATGCTTACTTCTTCCTACTAAAACATGACAAGTAAAGTGATAAATAATTGACAAGTACTTTTAGATTGATTTACAAGTTTTCAATGCATGTATATGAGGTATAATTAGAGAAACCAGGTGTGTGAAGAGAAAATTCAGTTATTTGCGAAGGTTTGCAAACGAACGAGCAGTCATTTAATCGAATACAAATTCGTACGCTGAGGAAATGAATAAGTAGAAGCGATCTATATTCCGCGAGTCAGCTCAGAGCATCACGATCACAAATCACGCCAATGGTCGTGACAGGAAAGCACCCTGTCCTATACAAACGGAAAAATGAAGGAAGAGAGAAATTGACCCTGCTAGTACTATCACTTACACATCATACGAGTTTTATTTTATGGACTACTTACAATATAGAAATATATAGAGTCACGTCTTTTTATTTTTCAATATTAATATATCCTGCATTTCACAAAAGGAACACAGGCAGAACTGTCGCTTAGTTTCCAATATTTTCATATCACTCAAACCAATTAGTCTCCGTACTCCAGTAGAGAAAAAATCTGATGTGTCCAACACATTATCTCCCGTCACTGTAATATATTGTATGTAAGTTATTCAGTACATTCAATTTGTAGTTTTAAAATTAGTTTAATATTGCAGTTCATAATATTTAAATTTATTTCATACGAAATTTCAACATTATATATTTACGTACAGACCTCACGCCGAAACTAGTCAAAATGGATTCAGGGATGGTCAATACGGATATTACCGATAAGATGTGAAAACTGGATTTTTTCGTGATTACAATACATCCTTTACTTTGTTCAAAAAAAATAAAATATATTTGTATACTCAATAACCGCTTTTTACCAGAAGTTCATGATAGTATCAGTAACAAAAATATCACAACGTATCATTAAGAAATAAAGGACAAAAATCAAGACAAGAATTCTAACCGATTGTAGGGAATCTTTACTTGTATTTTAGAGGAAATGGTTGTCTGTCTATCCTCAGCAAGAAGCTACAGCTTACAGTGGAAGTGAATTACTCGGACACAGCTAAATTTCAATTTGGTTAAAAATTTGTGACACTGAGTTTTAAACCCCAGATCTCACACTCACACAAGTAAGCTACCACTACTATTAAAAGCAAATATTTAAATATAAAATTTTATAAGAATTAATTTATATGACTTAGGTCTATGAGTTTATGTATTCATTGCTGCGCAGAATTTGAAATGCAATATGAATATATAAATTAAAATACATAGTCACGTTTTGAAATAACAGGCGTGGAATTGTAAAATAATTATCAATCATATTATTAATTAAAATGTGATGTGTATATCAATACATATTAAAATTCTGATCTAAAATAAAAGTGTTACTTTATATTGAAGTATGTCAAAAATTTGTTTTATTTTTATTTGTTAATTACTTAAATTTTAACAGTTATGCACATGACTGCCTTCCAGGTCACCTGTAAGAATTTATTTTTTTTATTGCATGCAAATGCACTATTTAGTTTTTTATATTATGAAAATGCATTTATTTGTAATTAAAATTTAATTGTTTCTTAACCTTTCAGCATATCCGAAATGACAAAATTATTTTTTGTTACTCTTTCTTAATAATTTTAATTAAAACTTTCTGTTAGTGACCTTGCCATAGCTTTGAACATTAATTTCAAATTAGAATTCTGCAATGAATTTTTCTCTACATGTCATTTACATTTTGAATAAAAACATACTTTCATTACAGCAAAAACTGATTTTATATTCTAATTTTTAATAATACAGCAAACTTGTTATTAAGGCGCACAAGAAAAACTCATTGTTGTTAAATGTGTAATTATTGAGAATTAATTATGCTACGTAGTTATCTATTAATTATTAACTTTGCACGTCTTCAAGGTTCAACTGTTTTAAACTTGGTGGAATTCAGAAGTGCGATTTTCACTTGTCGTAAATTAATTAAAATTATAAAAATACAAATATCAATTATCGAGAGAGTCGAGATCATGACATGCAATAGATATTTGCATAAACAATCTCCATAGTAACAAACAACAACAGTTGATGGCTCTTTCTCACAGGTGGGTAGCCCTAAGAATGTTAAGATAAACGTTGACGAAATCAGACAACCTTTATTACACTGGAGTAAATAACTTTCAATCTTGCAAATCTATACGTTTCATTGCCAGGTTTGTGTTTCCTATGTCGTCAACCGCATATAGTGACTCCCAGTCAAAATCTTACACATGATCTCTCAATTATTTTTTTCATATAAATAATGAACAAACATGTATATAATTCATAATTAATTTACCCTTTCCACAATACAAAAAAATCTGATATGTCCAAGACATTACTTCCGCCACTATAATAATATATTCTATAAAATCTAACACATCTATTTTTGGTGTTATTAAAACCGGAACCGAATTTACCTTGATTCGCGCGTGCAAATATATTCCTTATATATTTCTTCTATGTTAGTAAATTTTACAATAAAACTGCTTCATATTTTCTTATTTTATTTTTAAAAATTATTTACGTCAAATTTGACAACAGCATATGTCAAATTTTGTGAACATATGAATAACTCTGTTTTTTAGGAATTCCTCAGCCTCATGTATATATAAAATTAATATAATTCATATATTTTTAAAAACTTGTAAAGGAAGAGTTATTTTGTAGATATGCCTCAAGAATATATTCTGACAATTGTCAGTGTCAAATTGTTAACAATAAATCAAATAATGTTTCCTACAAAAATTAAAAGCCAGCTAAATTGTTATTTGTACTAAGTTTCTACCAAAAGTAAACTGCCCTTTGAAATGGCCATTTGGAACCAAAAATGGAGATACACAACTAAATGTTATAGCGGTCCCATATTCAAAATTTTTAAAATTTGACGGCTAATCATTTTTGAATTATACGTGCAGACGTCACGCCGAAACTAGTCAAAATGAATTCAGGGATGATCAAAGTAGATATTTCCGTTGAAACTTGAAAACTTCGTATAAGGAAGTAAAAATGAAATATTATATCCCCACACAATAATAAATGTTTACAGACCATCAAAATTACTGAAAAAAAATATTGAAAGATCACGTGTATCATTTTGACTGGAATCACTGTAGATACATAATTTTCTGGCCTTGATACTGAGTTTAAAAGTCTATAAAATGTAAATAATCTTGGATAATTTATTTGCTAAAAGTTGTAATCTGCATTGTGTCTGTAATGGCTGTATATATTACGATTAATATGATATATTAGCGATTAGGTACAGTAACTGGTCAATTATAGCAAATAATCAGAGGGACAAGGTTATTAAAGAAAGGCCCATGTGTCTCAAACACAATATCGTACTTAATCATATCAGGATATAGAAAACTCTAATCCACACTCTTAAAAGAAATAGCGTATGGCGACCATATTAACTCAAGCAATATCATTATAATTGCCTCTTACTTCTTATGAATATTAATTACTTTGTTTATATGAATTTTGACAAATAGTACCTTCTTATCAGCTCAGGCATCATTTATTGTCATAATTTTATATTGTTCCAAATACTGAAGATATTTGTTTTTGAATCAACAGTAACAAACCACTGTATTTTACTAGAGACATTAAATATACTAGAATTTTACTAATTAAGTTTCATAAAAAAATATTACTAATCAATAGTACACAATACTTTTGGATAAGCAGAAAGCATGAAAAAGTCTAGTAATGGTCAAGAAAAACCATTGTTTCACCATGACAATGCACCTGCTCATTCAGTCGTTCATCAAATATTGACCTAATTTTATTCCAATTATTTTTCATCCTATATACTTTTATCCTATATATTTCAGTATGTCGAACTTCTGTTCCTGAAAAACATAGAACGAAGGAGTTTTGTTGCAGTAAGAAAGAAAAACTGATGTGGACACCTCATAAATTGTTTATATGGCTATTACATTATACACATTTTTGCTGGAAAAATTCTAAAAACTTCTAGTCCATAATGCTCTTTTGGCAATAAAAAAAGCGAGGTGCAAAATTAGATGTTGTAGTTGTCCCATAGACAAATTGTTAACATTCTATGGGTTATCATTTTTTAGTTATGGAAGATATACCGTGGGTATTTATATCATTTATTATTTATGTTTTAGTTTAGATTACTTTAGGTTTGATGAAGTTAGGTTAAGTTAGATTAGGTCAGGTTAGGTTAGGTTAAGTCAGATAACGTTAGGTTAGGTTATGTTAGATTAGATTATATTAGATTAGGTTAGATTAGATTCGGGACGAAAGAGGAAGACTTGATCTAATCAGATGCACACATATGCACAAACACTAAATTCCGTAATTTTACTGATGCGCTTTTCCTTTTTTTGGTGCGCTTATGAAATGTTTCAAAATTAGAACGGTGCGATACATCAGAATACAATATCCTTTTATATTTTAGCGGTACATATCAAAATATAGCGACTGAAAAGAAAACCAAATAAGATATGTCATCTGTGTGATTACTTCTGAATTATGATTATGATCTTGCATGACGGAAATGAATATTTATGCATTACTCCTGAGCAAACAAGTGACTTCAATCTTATGTCATGCATGTAGGGCGTGTTCACTTTCTTTCTCGAACATCTAGAGACCTGTATTGTGATAGAGCATTCCGTTGTTTTGTTAGACTGTCACTTCAAACACTAATCCTACTGATTGATATATTAGAAAAATTATTAACAAATAAAAGTAATTTTTTGCAATGTCGCCAATGACAATAAAAAGTCAAAAAGTTTTACTAAATTAATAATTTATGTAAGATAAAACTCGATTATTTGTCATATCGTTGTCAAGTAAGTAAAAATATAAAAATACAATTAACATGTCATCTACAATCTACACATAGAAACAATTAAAGTAATATCTTATCAAGGACCGACCATAAATTATTTGTATTATCTTATAATAATAACAATTTAATAGCAACGATTTTAATAAAGTAATACATGCAATATGACAAAATATTGCGCACAACGTCAGTATTTAAAATAAATTGTTGTGATGGATCTATTTAAAAATAATTACAATAATTAACAGATAGTACCTAATTATTTCCTAGATAGGCACAAAAATTAAAAATGCAGTAAATTGCACAAAAAAAAAACAAGTTAACAATTTGGTCAACAATGTACATTACTTGAAAATAAGAAAGAGCCAACTTGGAAAACCAGAAAACCAAAATTTACGTACTTGTAACTTTTTAATGTAGAATGGAATGACTTAATTTTTAATAAAAGAAAATAATAGTGTCTTTAGTCGAGAACTATTTATGTATAATTTAATAATAGAAAAAAGTGCAGATTCCTTTCCCAAACTTAGAAATCATCTTGAGAATTTATCTTGTGTTCATGATAACAAATTGCACCGCAGAAAAATCATTTACAAAATTAACAATATTAAAAAATAGGCTAAGAATTATTACGATCTAACAACGCCTAAAACATCATCTAATATTACTGAGCATCAACAATGATATTTTAAGAATATTATCATATGAAGATATAGAATATTTTACAAAGATAGCAAGAAAAGTGCCAAAATTAAATTTTATGTTTATCAATACAGAATTGGTATTCAACTATGGATAATTTGTAATAAGGAAAAAAAATTGGAGTAGCAATTATTTAATAAAATCCACTAATGTACGAACTAAATCAGTCTTCATCAGAGTTTAATTAAAATTTATTTAAGAATTTGTTAAATTAACAATTTATTAAAAAAAAGTTATAATATATAGAATTTAAATTCTTATTTCATGTTGAAAGGAGATAAATTTTAAATATTTTAAAACAGAAAATAACTTTAACAACGGAATAAAAAAATGTTATTGCATATGGAATTCCCTTTTCAATTAGATTAATATTCTACCTACAAATTAATGATCACTTCTTAAGTAAAAACCGCACTTATGAACTTATTGTATGCATCAGGAAACATAAAAAAACACTTGAATGTATGACAGGGAACTTTCCGGTTTGTAAAAAATGCGGTTTTCCCTTGAAGTCATTGAAAATTAAACCACAATTTTTTACACATAGCTATTAAATAAATAATAAATTATATTATAATTACTTCATTTTGTAATCAAATTCCGTGTATTTGGGGAAAGTAAAATATGTAACAAATCCCCCAAAATTGCCGGTTATTAAAATATGTATTACCAAATGTTTCATATTTTGGTTAACAGGTAATTTGTATAATTTGAGTACGTAACTTGTTCCGCTTTTTGACTTGGAACAATGTCGTGCGTACGAGTTGTGCAAAGTGTTCTATGACTCCTCATAACTATAACACGTTTGAAGAAGGATTAATAATGGTCATACAGAGAAATTTATAATGATCAGACATGCGGATGAAATGGTATAATAAGTTACTTTAACACTCCAGCCTAAAACAAAAAGCAGCAAGTAGGGCGGAACTAGAAATCAAACATGTATAAATTTACATTAACTTTAATGTACCTAAATTTATTTCATTATCAACAATAAACATGTTTTCAACTGGAACGAATATTCAGAACATATTTTAATCAATTTCATTGAAAGTTTTACATTAATCTACTTTTGCTACTCTTACTGTTCAATTAGGCAAAAAATGCCAATTAAATAAAGAAAAACACTTAGGAGGATACATTCTAACCTTGAAAGCAGTATCTATCGGTCAATATGTTATACCAGAGGTACTCAACCTCTTCATGTGACTCCCGAATTTATATTTTCCGCATTAAATCAAATTTTTTAAAAAGTTCCTGAGACATTACAATTATCCTACATACATGAAAATAAAAATTGATAACATAAACAATTCGCGTCATAAAATTTTAAAAAATGAATAAAAGAAAATTAAAAACGAACGACGAAATTGTCAGACATTAGTCGAATAATAAAATTAATACTTTTATAGCGACACATTTGAATGACAATAAATGAAATTATTGTTTAAACGCAATACAAAATACAGAATTTTTAAATAGCTAGAAATGTAATATTTAGTAGAAAACTATGTTCGCTGCCAAGAACCTAACCTAAGAAAATAAATCTTATATGACAAGAGGATAAACTAAGAGTTTATTCTGCTAATAAATTTTTACAAACAGGATAAATTTAAGATTATTATAAATTTATTTTAGCTAAATCAAAGATTGGAAATCACTGTGTTAAAATATTTGGAAATAAAAAATGAAGAATGTAGACTTAAAAATAGAAATAAAACGAATTAAAGATTTAAATCAAAGAATTTTGAAGAGAAAATAACGCTAAAACGTACTTAAAGTTTAATATTTTCTATAAATTATTATGTCAAGTAACACATAGTTGTATATTTTCATATTTTACTGGTTTGATGTGAGTATTATACGAGTTACTTGTTTCATCTGACGTTGATGTCACCGTGTTATTTGAAATGTAATGTACTCTATATACGGATATTACACATTAATAATTTACACCTAGGTACTCAAGACATTTATAGAAGTAAGATTAAATTCTTCTTTGATTTTTTTTTCATTATTATGTTGACATAAAAAAATTGTACATCAAAAAAAAATATGTAGTTTAATTGTAAACGGCTTCTCATTTTTTGATAAGTTAATCTATTTTACTTGTCACAAATATAAGTAATTATGTATTTATACTGAAGAGGGCATACCACAGAATCTATTTTTGTTTGGAATACAAAATAGGCTCAAACTAACTAAACTATGAACCCTATTTAAATTACTATCAAGATTTATTATCTACTACTAAGTATAAAAGAATATAATATTTCTGATATAAAAGGGCTTATAAATGATAACCTAGAAAGTTTGTAAATCTGGTAAATTGTGCGTATATCATTAAAATCACTTTCATTTCATATTTATGATATTCATTTTAGTTTTCCTTTTTGGTCATTTCAAAAGATTATCAGAATAATAACCGGTCATTTGACGCACTTCACATTGCCATAAACCTCATTAAATAAAAAACATATGTTTAAAGAGAACAGGTTAAAAATAAACAAAATAAATTCTGGACATTTAATGAACTTCACATACAAATAAAATAAATATTACCATATATTTCTTAAAACAGGTTGGCAGATAAATGTAAAATAGTATTATTTTAATTATAAAACTTGATAATAAATTTAAAATAAAGAATTATCAAAACTATTTTTAGAAGCAATAAAATTATAGAAATTATAAAATATTATTATGATACTTGTGCTTCGAAAATTATGTTAATAAAAAAAATTCATTTATAAATGTTTGTGATACTAAAAACATAAATATGTATCAATATAAATTTTATAAATTTCCACACTTCGAAGAAATATAACAGATATATAATTCATTTCTATTTGAAACCATTTTGTTAAATATTAATTTAGAATAGCTGCATATTGCAATCATGTGAAAATTTCCAATATGACAAATATCTGTTTTATGTATAAAAAACTAGTATTTTCCTTTTAGGCATACGTCATTACATTAAAAATGATTTTATTTTTAAAAAAATTCATCTATTTCAAATGCAAAATTTGAGCAGCCATTATTAGAAAAAGAAGCTGCAAATTTTAGCTTGTATGCCAAACAGGAAAATTGGCAGCTTCAAAAAGTTATCCAGTTTAAAATTTTGTTCAAGAATTTATATACTTTAAGCAAAAAATATATACCAATTTCACCTAAGCAGAATGCTTAATTAGAATTTTCTATCATTCTTTGTATGAAGAAAAGGAATTATTGTATTTGCGAATTTAGGTTTACAGATTTCAATGGAAATATCCATTTTGACCATCCCTGAATCTGTTTTGACTAATTTCGGCATGACGTCTGCACGTATAATTCAAAAATGAATAGCCATAACATTTTAAAATTTTGAATATAGGACTTCTATAGCACCTAGTTATGCACCTTCATTTTTTATTCCAAAGTAGACGAGTTATTCATATGTTCACAAAATTTGACAAATGATGTCCAATTTGATGTAAATTTAAAAGATAAAATAAGTAATTCTGAAATAGTTTTGTTGTAAAATTAAAAACGGTGGAAGATATATATAAGGAATATATTTACGTGAATCAAGGTAAGTAACACCAAAAATACCTGTTTTTTTTCTGTTATACAAATTGTATGAAGGAAATTTTAGGTATGAAATGAATTAAAAATATTCTGAACTGCCATAACAAAGTAATTATAAAACTACAAATTGAATGTATTGAAAAATTTATATAGAACATATTAGTACAGTAGCGGGAGGTAATGTGTTGGACACATCAGATATTTTATTTATTTTATTCATAATTTCAAATGCAAATATGTACTTTTGCTTTTACATAACTCGCTTGCGTCTCGTGTTGTAATTTTCGCACCATTAAATAACTACCTTGTTTTTTTTTTTTTACCTAAATAGCTATTATAATAAAGCATTAGCATATTACCAAAACCCAAAACCGTTTTATCATAATACCCTAATATCAACCCACGATAGCTAACACTGTAGTACAGTGTGCGGGGTACCTCTCTCTGTTGTGGTGGGAGCCGTGGTGAGGTATTATAAGGCTGGACGCGGGCTGGTCGGGCAGTGCTGGATCAGGCCAGTAGTGAGTGAGTGCTGCTGCCATGGGTTTCCTGCTGCAGAGCGCCGTCCTGTGCCTCGTCCTCTCCGCCCGCGCCGTGCGCATCGGGCCCAAGTCTAAAGGTGAGCAGTGAAGTGCAGTGCAGTGCAACCCTGGATATAGTGATCTAAACATCGTCATAAAACTCACACTGGTCCATATACTCAAGTATCTAACAATATATACTTAGAGAGGATTCACAAGAGCTGAATATGGATCTTATGGACCAATTCTGAACAAATCTGTAAGGCTTACAGATCTGTAAATCTGTTAAAAAGTGACAAAACGCATCTATTTTGTTGATTAATATAAAATGATGCATAAGAGCGACTGGTTTCGTTGCTATTTTGTTCATTATTTACAGATTTACAAATCTGTAAGTCTTAGAAATCTGTAAATCTACAAAAAACTGACAAAAACGTATCTATTTTTGTTGATTAATGTAAAATTGTACATAAGAGTGGCTACTTTCGTTGCGATTTTGTTCATCATTTACAGATTTACAGTTCTGTAAGTCTTACAAATTTGTTCAGAATTGGCCTACAAGTCTCTAATACGGACCATTGTCTCTATTTTACACAAAAATGGACTCTTTTCTAATGAATTGATTGCGAAGTAAAATAACCAAAGTTTAAAGTGCAAGTATTCTCAAATACCCAAAGCATTTTACCATATACCGAACAAAACAGGGATTGGATTCTATAACTCATAACAACTGCACTTGTTAAAATATCAATTACAAACGTCAAACGACAAATTCACAATGAATTTAAGACATTCTTACATGAGTGAAGAGTGTTCTTCATATGTATAGGTAACATATAGAACCATAAATAACGATCATTTTTATAGAATGACAAGTAAAAATTGTAGTTGATATTTGCAACAGATATCATAACAAGTCTAAATGATAGCAACCAAAGTTATGGAATCCCATCCCAGTTCTTTTGCAGTTTTATGACGATCTTTAGATATTACATGAGACAACCTAATAAACATATATAAGGTGCTTTCTTTTTCACCTATTTATCACATCACTTAACGTATAGTGAATGGAACTAATAACTTGTAAAAATAAGTGTAAAGAATGAACATTGTGGTCAAGTTTTTTATATATATTATTTATAAAAATCAGTACTTTTTCTTTTTTCTTCTTTCATTTTTATTTGTTGTACAAAATATTACAAATAAAATAACAATATTTTAATTCTGAAACAATTTTGTTGAGTGACAACAAAACGTAAACCAATTCAAGTGACAATCAAACATCAGTATCAAAGTTTGTTTTGTGACAAAAAGAAGGGACAGATAAGTGAAATAGTTAAAGTGATGTGAAAAATTGTGAAAAAAGAAAGAACCTGTAATTGTTGATTTTTTTTGCACGCTTAACAGAATGGATACATAGCTTATATTCATAGTTAAGTGGATATGAAAAACAGCTGACTTAAATGTCACAATATATCTTATTCTTTCGAAAATGGATAAAAATGGAAGATACCTAATTAAATCAAATATTATTTATTATTTCCTACAATTCTCTACGCGATATACAAATGTTTCAAATGTTCGTTTACATGATATAACCTTAACTGTGTGAATACCTAAACCTTAACCAACGTTAAAGTATAATTTCATATCACAGTTTTGTTAAAAATCTTGTTGCTACTTTTGTTTTGTAGATAATTCTTCGAAATTAGTGAAATGAAGACATATTTATTATTAAAATATAAATGAATTAGGAAATAATATCTTGGTTGAAATTAAGTATAGCACAAGACCTCCATTCTAACAAAGAGTGTACATATCTATTAAATACTTTTTAATATTATTACCAACTATAATTATACATTTTTACATTTGTTATAATTAATATCGATTGAGAGATAAAAAACATAGTTTGAAGTGTTGTAATACTACTTACAATATTATTTACTTATGCCATCCGGTATATATATGTACATACCAATTATAAACATATATATTCATGCATATGTATATATGTATATCTACATAGTGTTCATTAGCTGTATGATAATTATGTTTACTTAAATACTATACAGTTTTATGAATTTAAAAATATTGTAATTTAAATTTAACTGTATTTTACGCACCCATTTAATTATGACAAATTGAAACAGCTAATAATAGGTATATTTATAATTAAAAATTATATATGGTGTAATGTAACAAACGAGAAATCTTGCACTCTACTATTCTACAAAACTAGATTCCGAGTGTGTAGCTGTTCTCGCCATTAAACTACTGTGGAATGCCTCGTTCCAATTTATTCTCCGGTAAAAAACTCATCTGTAGCCTTCCACCAGGCTGCTAAATTTTGAAACTGGCACTCTAGATATCGCAGTAATTAATTTGTGAAGTTTTTTGGTAGTGAGTGTAAGGTTAGCCCGGCCTTCATTACATGATATTTGCAGGGTTGCAATTGCAACGATGGTAACGAACTGCAGCTGGTCTATTCTTATGAATGAATTTGAATAATAAACATCTACAGTCAACGTTAAGAAACCATAAATACCAAGCATATACAAGGAGACATCAATGCCTGTATAGCATGCGAACACACCCTTCTATAAATAATCTGACGCTAACATTGAATGAAATTACGAAAACTAGGTTAATTTTACACTACGTAAACGATTGTTCTTATTTTATTTATTATCATTTTTTACTGGTCTAACAACTACAAATATGGGGTCAATGAAAATCATTATAAAATTATGTTTAACATAAAAAACTAAAATTGATGTTATCCCGTCAACACATTTATCTTGATTTTGAAGTTTCAAGATCAGAAATAGACCGAAACATTTTTGAAATATCTTCAAAAATTAATAAAAACTTGAATTAATTGCCACATCCTATTGGTCGCTTTTAATAAAAATTAATTGAGTTCACGTTTAAAAATTGAAATACAAATGTTTATTGATGTACAAAAATGAGAGAAAAGTATTAAAAATTGTAAAATATAGAAGAGGAAGAAAATATTGTAGATTTATGTATTAAGGGTATAATTAACATTAACCACTATTTTTTTTTTGAGTACTTATTGCTTAGCAACTTTTCAGGACGTATAACAAGTTTATGATTACAAAATTAAATAAATATATTTATTAATTTATTTATAATTATTTATAATAATTAATTTTATCTTGAACAATTGTATACATTTCTTATTTTGTATAAAGATTGTAAAAATACATCCAGCAATACTAAGAAGGGTAAAGAATGCTAGCAACACTGTTTATCACAGTGTCATATCATATAGCAAGATAGCTTATATCAATGCGCGCGCAAGGATTTACACTGAAAATGAGAAGCATAATTCGGCACTGTAAATCAAACAGTTCCTTTGCTAAATTAGTAGTGCAACAGCGTGCTCATAATATTTTTCATGTTTATTCCGTATCTGTACATATTTGGACATTACAATTAGAGACAAAATATTTCATAGTTTATATTTTAGAACATTATTAAAATTATTAACAATTATGAGTTACGACATCAGAAATGCAATCTCAAAAATTTTTATTATTTTATGGAACTCTAGATGCAAGATGTAATCTTCTGTATAAAATGTATGTCATAAAATTTGTTAATAGACTGCCTGATGTTCTGCTGAGCGACATAAATTATAAACGCAACAACTACAAAGTACAAAACGGTACTTATTATCGCAAATTACAGCTAATGATGATTGTGTATTTTATTTTACATTTTATGTATTCTTTCTGTATGTAAGGCAATTTAGATTTCTACTTATACAGTGTGTATGTAAATGAGTATATTAACATTCTTTTCACTTGTGTGCACTAATGTTATCGTGATATAGTTTTAGTTACGCTGTGGATACTAAATAACTATATTCCTATACGGAAATATACTGGAATACATGCTGATCACGAATAAGAATAATAGTTATACATATATATCTGGCTAAAAATGTACAATCGCATTAAAATTTTAATGCATTCCGGTAAAAGTCAAAACGACCGATAAAAATTAAATGCATATAGATATTGCAATAAATTTATAGAAAGTGATACAATTTTCTATTAAGCAGACAGAAATTTATATTATCCTAACATAGAACACTCTAATACTTTTCAGAAGAAAATTTATTTGCATAGGGTAAGAGATGGACCGGTAAGAGAGATGAATTTTTAGTCTTAAAAGTACATTAGAATAATATCTCTCACAGAGAATATTAATTTAGTTGTTTGGAGACAGTTTAGGTAGCCGCTTCAAAATAAATACAGTCAAAACTGAATAACTTAAGATTTACTTAAAAAATTACCAAAACATTTTTATGTACACACTTTATAAACATGTGTATAAGATTTAACGTAACCTAAAAATGTGGTTGTATTTGTACAAACTCATAAGTAATTTAGAGGTTTCATTTCACCTCTGCTCTGAGGACAGATGGACCACCTATGCTGAGATGAGATTGACCAACCGATAAACAAGAAAAAAATCATTCGCATATAGAAAGGCAGATGATCTAGTTACTACTATTCAACGAGTTCTGAAGAACGGTTGTTAAATGGTTAATCAGAGAGTGATGATAATAAAGAACCAGAAGACTATGAAAACGAATATGCGGGATGCAAGGAAAATAAAAAAAAGGTTAAAAAGAAGGATGAATGAACAAAAACTATAATTTGTGGTCACTGTTTACACGAAGAGTGTACCACATTTGACAAATGCCAACAATCTGTTAACCAGTTCATCTCCTCATAGTCTTGGTTCATCTTATCTACATAGTGGAAGAGAGTTGGACTTTGTGAAGTCGAATAAAATAATTTTTGGAGATTTCAGAACATAGTCTAATTTTTTTCCATATTCGAGTAAGTAAGCCAACATTATATGTTGTTAATCATGGTAGCAGAAATGCATATAAGATCATATTTTAGTATATTTTAGTGCGTATTTTCTTGCATATACCAAGACAGCATTAAGCAAGATCTTAGAAAACTTTATCTACATTCCATTACCATTACTAAACTAATTAAAAGTATTACCATAATCAGATTTCCATTTAAGGCGTTTATAGCATTTTTCACATTAGAAAAAATTTGAAATGACCTGCAAAATATGTATCGGTATAATAAACGTAAAGGCATAACATTAATCCGAATAAAAAGAAAGTAGTCCCATCATCACACCCAATGGGCTAGTAGATCAGCACACCTTGTGTTAATAGTGTCTCGTGCCTTCCTCATGGCGGTTTCATCAGACCCAGTGTGAGACACTTTAGAGACAGAATGACACGGTAATTATTCCCGCATATAATTATAGTAACAAGGTACCACAGTACTTACATAACCTGACCGTACTTGGAAACTCAGGCTAACCTACGGTGTGCACTTTAATTATATACAGGACCGAACTCAGTCCATTCGGACACAGAAAGAGAAAGACCATGCTTTACCACTCATGGAATGGGGCACAAAATATTATAAATATTTTTATGATCTAGACGGAATAAAAAATAAATAATCTAACAAGCCAAGTTTTTGTTTGGCACGAAATATAAGAAATCTATATAAATTTGAGTTGTTTTAGTTATTTTACTTTAAATTGTTTAAGGTACGTATTTATTTCTTGTTTAAGAAGTACAAAATTAGATTTCTATATATTTATATACTATATTTGAAATATAGTATAGTTTACAAGCACAGTTTGGGTTTTGCTGATAAAAATCACACACAAAAATGATCAATTTGGAAAACTTGTATTAAAATCATATTTGTTTCCGCATTGTGGTTCACATTCTGAAGTATAACATAATGCTTAAGCCCTAGGCTTTTTACGTAACTCTGTGATAAACAAATTGTATAATGACAAAATTTCACCTATTTATTAATTTGACTTGTAAATTTATAGGTGCTATACATATGTAGGTAGCTTTGCTTAACATGTTTTCCTTAGGAAATATTTGGAATGAGTATCTGTTTCCAGTGTGATTATGTGTTATTTTATACGATTTATGTTGTAGTCAATCTGACTTAATATAGATCACCCAGATTATTCACTTTCCTTTTTGTTCAAATTTGTATTTGATTTGGAAGAGCTATGAAAGTTGTAATTTATACAACACTTTTCGTAATAAACTCTAATTTGTTGTGGTATTTATATTTCCGTTGTAATAAACGCTTGTAAATTGTGTAATTTTGGAAATCGACATCTATACATCTCCGTCCTTATAGAAAGGATAATTTGTAGGATGTAGTAATTAACACAATACCTGTACAAGTCTCTGATCTACATGTTTAAACACTGGCGATTGTATTATAAGTGTATATAATTGAACTGTTAAACACCTGTTGCAAACATTCTATTCAATTAAATAATTAGTTTATTCTGATGCAATTATGATGTATCACATATGATTGTATGCATTTCTCTTAACGTATTACGAACTCGACATTATAAGTAAATATCATAATGTTGCCTTATTATTATTATTATCAACACATTAAACTATTCACAAGTTCTAGAAAAAAACGTTTTTTTTGTTTGATAATACTCTGATGTCCTTCGAAAAAGAATTATTGTTATAATATTCCTTTATAACATTTTATATAGACAATACAAAAGTAATAAGAATGTATTGTTAATAATACAATTTATTATTATATTTCTGATTTAAATTTTAAAATATGGACCAAGTGATAAATCGTACCAAAAACTGTTTTCCCATGTTAAATGTCTATGACAACTCTTTTTTGGAATACACGGTATATTTTGTTAAACCTGCATTTAAAAAAATGTTTTTCATAGTTAAACAAATAATTTGCATTAAAAACCGTAATACTGAGAATGTGTGATCTATAGAATAAATTACGTTATTTTTTTAAAACTTACTGTCAGGTTTATCGGATTAATAACTTGATATATGACATATACACCTACATAATTTCATATATAGTCACTGAAAGTAATAATTAGAAGTTTAATAGTTAATTGTGATTTTATGAAAATGGTACATAAATTAGAAATTAATCGTTAAATATTTATAACAAAAAAGAAAGTAATATTACTTTCTGCATTTATTCAGTTTACAATCTGTTATACGCCAACTGTTTTAATATTAATATATTAAATTAAAAGCTACAAATTCCATTTGGTTCACCATTTCCTCATAATTACTCATAAAATTTTAATTTTTTATAGTACCTTGGCCATATTATCCACATACACCCAGATTAATAAAAAAAGTTAACATTCTGAAGGGTCAAACTAACTCCCAACTAAGTCTTCCTAAAATGATTTAAGTATATTATTTACTTGCAAAGATAATTCCACAAGTTTGATGAAATTAGCCATATTATCAGCACTTCTATATGTCAGAGGAAGATTTTTAATGATTGACAATCTAGAAGTACAATACTTTGATTACGCATGCGTATAGCATTCATTGAAGCATGGTAAATAACCAATTTTTTTAATATATTTTTTTATTAAATTCGTGTTACATGGAACATAAACTTTAATGTTCATCTTTTTTATTTTGTAATGTAGTAATTATATTTTTTCTGATTTTTAACTTTCATCTCGATCTTCTATTGGCCATCGAAAAAATCAAATCAAATTAAACTGAAATAAATAAGTACATATACTTGCTTACTACATTATAAAATAAAGATTAACTATAACATTTCTGTTCCATTACTTAAATTCTTTTATAAATAGGGACTATTTCTTTATGAATTAGAAAAAAAAAAATTATATATTATTTATTAAAATAATACAAATTCGCAATTGGTTCATCTCGTTTATACATAATTTTCAAAATACAAGTGAAGAAATTGTGAAACTGAAGTGAAAAACTCAAATTTTTTTTTTAATAATTAAAAACCCATATCTATGATCTGGGCAAATAGAGTTTAGCTGCCAAAAAAATGTTAATAGTGTATAATCAACCGCTCTGAATAATCCGAACAACAAATTTTACTTTCTTTCTTTGTGAGTGTAACCTATAATCAAATTTCATTATCTGCAGGCTGATTACTGATGCCATACCATAGTTTCTATGGCTCGCAGCGTGTGAATATTCATAACCACACTGAATTGGTTACCATGTTTTTAACAAGATTCATTTAACCTATCAAAATTGTAAATTACGGATTTTGCAACACTCGATGTGGTCAATAAATAATATAATTAACTAGGTATGTTGACATACCAAAGGCATGAAAGGAAGTAATGTAGAAATCGACTTTTCGACAGGTGCAATAATTTGTAAATTAAATCATATTTGACAAAAAATATTCAAATTTACTGGTCTATTAATAAATTGTTTATTCGTTTCAGCTACCGAAAGTTGCAAATAAACTTTTTTAGACTACCGAAAAATTTGTTTATATTTTATTCTATTAATTTTTTGTTAAGTGATTTCTCTCGTATTTGGAGTGGAAATTTTGTAATTCATTATTTATGATCTATAAAAAACAGCTTAACTAACTGCTAATAAAATATTGTCGATTTCATTTAAATACATCCGTTCATCTACAAAACTAATAATATAAAAAACCATTTTTTCTTTTATTATATTATACATGTTTATTATCATTGACCTGAACATTGACTTATTTTGGGTCATCAAACAAATGTAAACATAATTGATACTATCGTTGTCTAGATCTAGGAACACTGTTAGTAGATATAAAGTACTCTAACACTTGAAGAAGTAATAATTAACGAAATATACAAGGTATTAATTTTAAAACTTTAAAAATTTTGTAAATAAGTACACATTTTATTTCGATAGAATGGGGTAAAAAATATGTGAGACTACTACACAAGGGCAACAAAATTATTTAATTGGTAGTATTTTTATTTTAATATTTCTCTACATATATATTTCCTTGTATTTCAATAATACTATCTTAAGATAATAAACTCACCTATGCTATATAAACAATCACTGAATTATTATAACCACTCTTGATTCTTAAAAAAAAAATCAGTCTTGTTATTCACTTCACACCTTAATTTCTCAATTGCCTACCATGTACTAACTCCAGTAACTTCAACACCCGATATTTATTATTCAATTAAATTAATTTATAATTATAATTGATTAATTAGAATTACATTGGTCTGCATTACATCATTAGGAAAAGTGGGGGATAGATGGACCGGTACGAAAGATGAACGATCGTTTTAAAAGTACATTAGAGTGATATCTCTCCTAGGAAATAATAAACAATGAAAAAATGCCAGAAAAATTGTACCTTATATATACAATTAATTAAATAATACTTCGGTAGGTTTAAACTAATTATTTAGTGAGTTGGTGACGCAAATCATAGACATTTCCATATTATTTTACATTACTCTTAAAAAACAAATCTTATACATCCAGATTGAAAAATAGGCTTATCTATTAAACCAGTTTAAATTTAAGCGAAATTCTGTTTTGTGAATCTGACTAATAAGTCAGTACAATAGTACTGGTTTTCATTTTTAATTTCTGGCTTCTGTAACTTGATGGTTTACTTCTGTTGTTTGTGGCTTTGACTAGGTATGAGAAGCTATTTTCTAATCAGAGTATAATGTGTGCAGTGCAGTATGATGACAGTAATTGGATGCTGCGAGTCACGGTAGCGCAAGAAGAAGCATCTGGACCGGGACTTGTCACTTGTCCAACCGGTCACGACCAGCCACCCAGAACACTGCACACATCTCTGCAGCTCACAATTATACTCAGATTTGGAACGCAGTGCATCCTGTCTTGGCAAATCCCCATCTCGGAATCTCAACTCTCGTGTACTTTAGTGAAAATGTAAAAATATAAATTCACTTGATTTTGCTAATTGAGAACTATTGGGACTAATCTATTCTGACCCAATTAAATTAATAATATGAAGAACTTTAATTTTTTCCTAATGTAATTAAACCAGTGTCATCCATCTTAAAAAATAGTTACCATAATGTTTACTACCTTAGAAAAGAATGCTTACTCACTCATAAGAATGTAATTAGGTCACCGTAAAGGAAAAAGGGTACTCAGTCACTGTGAAGTGCTCTAATTCTTGCGCTAATGAAATTAGGTCAAAATCATCCTCCGTAAAAACCAGTCACCATAATGTTTACTATCTGTGGAAGGGTGCTCACTCACTGTGAAGTACTCTAATTCTTACCCTAATGTAATTGGGTGAAAATCACCCTCCGTAAAAACCAGTCACCATAATGTTTACTACCTGCGAGAAGGGCTCACTCACTGTGAAGTGCTCTAATTCTTACCCTAATGTAATTGGGTTAAATCACCCTCTGTAAAAACCAGACATCGTAATGTTTACTACCTGCGAAAAGGGTGCTCATTCACTGTGAAGAGCTCTAATTCTTACCCCAATATGGGTCAAAATTACCCTACGTAAAAACCAGTCGCCGTAATGTTTACTACCTAAGAAGTACTGTAATTCTTGCCCTAATATAATTAAATAAAAACCACCCTTCTTAAATATCAGTCACCGTAATGTTAGCTACCTTGGATAAGGGTACTCACCCAAAGAAAGAGTATTATCGTACAATACTTATCAAACTCTTTTCTTATTAAAAAAAGTATGTGAACGTTTGCATTTATGATAAACTACTACTTATCGCAATTATATGAACAACTTTGCATTTAAAACCATTACAACTTATCATTAATATATTCAAGTTCTAGTTTATCATCACTTTATTTCTTAGAGAAATTACTCATTAAACCATATACATTTTAATAAACACAAATATGTAGTTTCTATTCTAGATATAAATGTAAAGATTCCATGAAAGTGTATTAACATAAAAATACAGTGCGTTAACGGTTATATAATTACTCACACGTTTAGCACCTATGGGTTTATTAGAGTTGCTGAAACTAGAGCAGATGAAACAGCCGAAATGTGAGTGCGTGTGTGAGTTCCGGCTGAGTCGCGTGCCGGACTTTCTCTCTGGAGATGGACAATACAACGCCGACGAATTCGTGTCCGCCGGACATACTTTCACGTCATCTCATGGACAGGACCGCCAACTTAGATCACAAATGGCAGATTAACCAGCCACTCCAAATAGAAAACTAAATTACCTGATAATACCTTTAATTATACCGGTTTTTCTAGCTCTTCAACATTTTTCAACTTTGCTATAAATCGCAATTTGTTTTTCATGGGTAAACAACTAGTCGTTTAATTTATTTTCTAAAATCCGCGAAAATTAAATTAACCATTTAACTATGATTAAATCGCAAATTGCAGATAAATCTATCAATCACTCCAAATACAATATTAAATTACCTGATATTATCTTCAAATTATTAAATTTTTTTGTAGCTCTTTATGAAAAAAGATTTTATTGTTGAATTTTGCCATAGGTAAATTGTTTTTCATGTTTAGCTATAATACTAGCTAGTTATAGTATTTTACTTAAGTTTTAAGTTTCCCTTAAAATTTCACATACAATGTCAAAAACTATTCAACATTACTGACAAAATTTCGATTAACATTTTTACTTCTTTGTACGAAGTAAAAGAAATATTGTAGTCGCGAAAAAATCGGTTTTCAGATTTCAAAATATCCTTTAGGTAATTTCTTTACTTAAATAAAGAAACATTAAATAAGACACTAATTCCGCGAAAACTAATTTAATATTTCAAATGGTTCCAACTTCTAACTGTCATTAGATCGACAATAACAGATAAATCAATTAATCACTCCAAATATAGAACTAAATTACCTGATAACATCTACAAATTATTCCATTTTTTCTAGCTCGTCAAGATAAAAGATTTTATAATTGAATTTTGCTGCAAATTATTTTTTATGATTTCGACTTCTAACCATCATTAGATCACAAATAGCAGATAAATCATTCAATCACTCCAAATAGAAAACAAAATTACTAGCTATTACTTTTTTTTTGTAAAAACATCTTCACGATTTTATAGTCCGATTTTGCTATAAATTCTTATTATTACTCTTGTTCTTAAAGAATCCAGAAACATTAAAAAAATGTAAATAAAACATTTGGTGTCAACGAAAATTTAATTTATTATTCCATTAGTTTCAACATTTAGATCACGAATCCAACAAACCAATCAATAACTCTAAATAGAAAATTAAATTACCTGATTTTACGTACAAATATATTTTTCTTTTGTAGAAACATGTTTTTGCTATAAATGGCATTTATTTTTATGTTTACTAGTTCTAGATTCCTATAGCATATGACCATTTAATTTCTCTTCTTAAAGGTACATTAAAAAATAAATTTGTAAGTAAAATACTTGATATGAATAACAATTATATATATTATTTAATTACTTTCCACTTGTAGACATTATCAATGAAGGGCATGTACAATGAAATAAAAACAAATATTTCACTCGTAGTAGATAAAATGAATGAATGAATATAAAAACATTAAAAATATATTTTTATAAAACTTTGACAACATTTACCAACCATATTAATTATGTGACAAGTTCTAGAAATTTGTAATTTTAATACGCATTCCTATTTCTACATAATTAATGTAAAGCTTTTTAAAGACTACGCACTTTTACTAACGAGAAACAAGCTTTTTAGTTCCCCTTGGAAAAACTGTTAGTTTTCTACAATCTTTATTGCTATTTTCACTTGACTTTTCTCTTGAATATAGGCCATAAATTAAGCAGATATATCAAATCTGCCAAAATATAACTTCTTGATTAAACAGTGTATGGTTTTAAGTCTAAAAGAACCAAATTACTCATGCATTCCAAATAACCTGTACTATTAATCCAAGTCAAAATAGTTTTAACCTGGTTCACTATTCTTGGTACTTTAAAAGAAAAAGAAAATTCCTATAATAATAACACCATTTTAAAATACTCACGTATCATTGATACAATATGCACTATATTTAGCAATAAACACGGAAATGAAATATATTATTACTAATACGTACTTGATTTTTTTAAGTCATACCTTCAAATGATGTCATTTGATTCGAAAGTAGTTTATTAAATATTTGTCTAACGAACTAACTTCAGTCATAGTGCAAATATTTTAACTTTAGAATTTATTTCGGCATTCAATGCTCGATTAGATGAAGTAAAGAGTTAAAGAAGATCTTGAAAAATTCAGTCAATTTATTAAAATATAAATAAAAGTCTTCTTCAAGGTGTAGTCGAAAAGTTGGTGTGTATTGATTTGTATTTTAATAAATTGAAAATTCTCCAAGAATTTCTTTATCTCTTTAGGTTTTATGATAAAAAAATGTAATGTTCATATTTATAGGTAAATTTAAGAAAACGATTATTCATTATTATCCATACTAGTAAATGAAAAATGTTTTTGTTGAATATATATACACAAAATAAATTTTATATTATAACTTATAAATTAATAAAATAATGTATTGATTTCTTCAATTTTTCGTAATGAAACCGAGAAAAAATATATTATATTTATTATAAGAACTAAGTACGCCAATTTAGTCTTCGTGTACCTGTAAATTATAAAGAATCATTGATCATTTGAAGCGCCATTTATTAGAATTGCTTCTCTAAAGTTTTCTTGGAGTTTGGGAGTAAATTTTACCCCATTTTTCTACCATAAATGTAGTAGTTCTTTTGTATTCTTTAGACGTCTTGTTTTACACATTTATTATTTTTATTATTTTTGACAATAATTTGTAGAGCGTTTTATACTTAAGATTTATTTTAAAAAACTGGAAAGTGTAGGAAACACGAATAGCAAAATTGATAGACATAAGAATTATGAGGCGGTGTGTAATTAATTTATTAGGGTTTCTAATTCAAGTGAAGCAAGACCTTACGCAAGCCTAATATAATATGGTTCAATGACAAGTAAATTTATATTTCTGCAAGACCCATAAAAACTTCAAAGAACCGGATAATAAAAAATACTTTTTTATTTACAATTTCCGTCATTCCACAATTTTTAATTATTGAGATAGTTTTCATAACAATAAAGTTTTTATTAAAATTTGGAAAGTGTTGAACAAATTTCAAGGAAGTGGTTTTAATTTTTGGAATAATTCAACATTTGCTCAACAGATGTAAAAAAGCAGCGTATGTAATACAAGTGTACAGCTGTGCTGTAACTAATGGTAACGCTATTACAAGCTTTTGTTTTTATATTTGAGCCAATTAACAAGAGGATTACTTTGTGAAGCCAAGCGACTTCTAGTGACAACAGCGCAATGTCTCACGCATTTCGCAAATAGAAAGAAATTATGTATTGTCTCAAACTAAATTCCACAACACTATTCAAAGAAAATTTTAAATGTATTTAATAAAAAAAAAAATTTAATTCATACGTGTTTACAATGGGAAAGTATTTTATCACATGTTGTACATTAAAGGTACCTGTTATATTTATTTATCTGCTTGTAAAAAAAAATATAACAAATTCTTTATTTTTCAAGTGAGATCTGAAGTTCCCTAATTTTGAGGCGGTAGATATACATTATATTTTTTCCAAACTCGTTAATTTATTAATTAAAAACATAAATAAATAGCATTATGTGTTTGTAAAACGTCAGCTACCTAGCTATTGAGACGGGGATGGCAGTAATAAAAAACAAATCATAGTGTCAAATATTTCTTCATAATTTTTATGTTATGTTTACATCTGCTTAGACATCGTCTGCATGAAATCAGATAAACTATTAGCAAACTAAAATAAAAAATAAATATACCAATAATATTATAGAATGATATATTTGTTATTTTAGATAGTGCTAAAATAAACTGCATAAATATAATACTATTAAAATATAGGTTAATTCAGTTTGACAGATGAATCCGTAAAGAAAAATTTTGACATAAGAGTCTGTAAAGTTTTACTTTAGCTACTACTTTTGATCCAGAGGTCCGTTGTCGCCCATTTCTTTTCATAGAAACACTTTCAATTTCTTTGAAGTTGTCAACTCTCAACAGAGTTATTTATATCTGAGCTGAACATTTTATTAGGAAATACTAACGACTCTCACAATCAATTGATTTACACCAATGAAATAAAATCTGTCACGAATTTGAGACCCAATTCCATCTTAGACTGTTGTTCCACAGATTATAATTGATACTGTATCATCTCAAAGGAAATTCCGTAACACCTTTTTAGTTAAACGGAAATTGTAAATAAATTTAACAAAGAATTTTCATTGAATCGTATATGTACAGAATGGGAAAGTACTTCTTCACGTGTCATATATAACTGTTATATTATTTATCACTCTGTGAAAGAAAAAACTAAACAAACACGTTATTTTTCAGGAAGTAAAATAAAATCTAAGTAAATTATGTTTGTAGGGAAAGTTGAAATATTAAAACACGGGAATATTTACAAATGAACAATGAAATTTTTCTTATAAACAGCCGCTAAGAGAATATGAAACTCCAACTTCCTTGCATTGAATTACAAGTTTTTATAGAGATAAATGATTTACTTTATACTTTACGCCATTAAGTTTTTTCTATTATAAATACGATAGAATTACATTTTATATCACGCACTGTATAAATAACAAACAAATTAACATTACTTGAATATTGCAAGAGTTGGTTTTTTATTTATAAATCACTCTTGTACTTTAATGTTAATCATTTTTTCATAAAGTTAAAAAGAGTAAATACGAGTATATCGCTTATGTTTACTAAATAATTAACCCCGTTACACTGTTCATACAAATTTTACTAAAAATTATATATACATATATACAAACAGCGAAGTCCAGTCAATAAAGAAAATTCGAAGAGAATTTCTATTAAATTAGGCAATTTTCAGGTGGGAATAATTCTTCTTTATCATTATTTCTTATCGCGTTAGTTCTTTTATTTTTTATAATATTTATATATTAATTCTCCTTCTTTCGTAAATCTTCCGTAATTTCTACTTTTATCAGATATGGAAAATATAGTTATATAAGTCTAAAGAAAATGACAGAATGTTTAAATTACGCTCGTAAAATTATATGAACCATCAATAGTATTTTACAGTATTAGCGAAGTAAAAGAGACTGGCGATCCTATCAACCTCCTTAAAGCAATAATAATGAAAGAAACAAAATGATGAAAATTTTTCATAATCACCTAAAATTTTATAATTGTTTTGTTTTTGTTGTACACCTGTAAATAATATAGAATCAATGATCTTTTGAATCGCTATTAATTAAAATTACTTCCCTTACACTATTTGTCTTACGTCCCACTAATGTTCTTGGAGTTTGGGAATCAATTTTACCCCATTCTTCTACCATAAATGTAATATGATAAAGTTTCGTCTGAATATGTATTATATGATAAATTTGTAAATAGTTGTAAATAGTGAAATTTGTGTCCTGGTGTAAAGTAACCGGTATTTCAAGGATATGTACAAACGGAAGTAAACTTTGGGTGCAAATAGGAAGTAATGCGAATGTGACTGTAAAAATGGCAAGTGGTATGTATGACAACTTTTAATTATATTATAATAAATAATGTCAACTTTCACATACCATTTGCACTATTAGCTATTAAATAAATTATTTTTATATGAATTACCAGCTAATTACAACACTTACACTTTTTTACAATAACTTAATTGACACATTATATTTTATTAATATCGTCGTTTTATTGTAGTTAACTTTTTCTCTACAGGTGTCAAGTTTGTTGTATTTTTATTAATTAACGAAACTGAAACTTGCTTAACGCGACAGCATTTTAATTTCTATATGGAAATTAGAAACTAATGAAAAATGTAAGAGAAACTAAAGTCGGTGTCAGTGAACATAGAGCAGGTTCTATTGCATTGCAACTGAAAAATTTGGTAAAAATACCTCAACGAATTGCTTATCTGACATAGGTCCGCTGTACAGACACCGAAAAATCACAATTCCTTTGGAATTTACGAGCGCAAATGTTAGTTTGCTTTATAGCTACAATAAAAAGCTAGTTTTATTTAAACAATTTAATTAGTTTAGTATTATTTCACAACATGTTATTTTAAACGGGGACACTTTACTTTGAAAGTACTTGCCCTTCATGAAAAAGATCAATGTTGCTGTGTTTGAACCTTGTTGAAAGAAGTGATAGCGTTGCCATGCAACAATAGTGCCGTTATGAATATGGTGTAATCATGTACTAGAAACCGGAGTCAGACTGATAGAAACTCTACGTTATGTGATCTATAGTCATTTCACTGCACACTGGTTTACTGAACTACATTACTAGTCTAGTGCAGATAACATACCCACAACATTACTTACGAGCAACACTAATTTTTATAATTTTTTACTCACTTTACAAGCTACTAAGCTATAAAATTTTTACAAGTTAGCTGTCAGTTTTGTTGCAATGTTTACATTATTGAAAATTGAGTTTTGTTATTGTTTTGACATAACATTAGTACTGACTTAAATTTTATTTAAAAGTGAATAACAAATAAACCTGTACATTTTTATAATATCACCAGTAAAAACTGTTGTACCTCCCTAAAACTGCAATAGCTATTAACAATTTTAACATACCAAGAATTGTTGAGTATCATAACCACCGCAGATTTAAGACATCTAAAGCATGGTGTAATTCATAACATCCGTGGTTTATTCTATAGTTTACCGGATTCATAAAATGAAAATATGATTAATAATTATTATTGTACAAAATTATCCTGTCAAGAACGTATTCGTGACGTATGTAATGCCATGGTTACAGTTGTGTTATCCAATTAAAATAAGTGTGGGAGAGAAGGACCGATAGAAGAGATGGACTTTTGGTCTTAAGTACATTAGAAAGATATCTCTTCTAGGGAATGTTAATTTTGTTGTTTAAAGATAGTGTAAGTAGCCGCTTGAAAATTAATACAGTCAACACTGAATAATCCAAGATTTACTTAAAAAATTGCCAAAAAAATTGTACCTTATGTACGCAATTATAATTACTACTTCGGTAGGTTTAAAGTAATTATTTATGTACATACATAAGTGTAGTTCTATTTGTACATAGTCATAAGTAATTTAGTGGCCCATTTAACCACAGTTTTGAGTACCCAACTTACTTTTGCCTATATAAACAAAGGCTTAAAAGGCTAACGCCGGTAAAGTGCAATAAGACTGTGCATGTTATGAATTAAATTATGTAAAGACGATTACACACCCATGTTAAGCGGGACACGAACTCGTAACCTTTTGATTGTGAGGCACACTCGAGTCAACAGGTCAATCGCGATCGATTGAATCGTGCAACAATTTTATTCTGCACATACGGATCTTTTACTACTACTACTACTACTACTATTTTGTTTTATATATACTACTGGTAAGCAATAATATTATTAAACCTGGTATAGTACCTACCTAAGTACATATGTATTATTATATTGGTCTTTTTGATTATGTCTATTTTGCATATTTGATAGACAGCTGACTTTTTTCTACATAAAAAGTCAATACCAGAACTAGAGTTGGTCTCCTTGTCCTAGACAAGACCACCACGGTCGTCAATCGATTCATGACAAATTTATTATTTATACCATTTTAAAGCGTGCATTTATAAATATTAAAACCGAGTAACTGTAGATGTTAACTTCATAAAATATGTTTCTTATATTCAATTACAGATCAATTACGATGTAACTCTATCTATGGTAATGTATATTCATTTTCTCTCACCGTCTATATTAATATCAACCAAACGATTATTTCTTTCACATGACTATAACTTTAACATTTCTAATCATTAAAGTGTTATATTTTTATTGTTATATATCCCTATCAAAGATCTCAAATCGTAAAGAAATAATGCAATAAACATTATGAAATAACAGAATTATAAGCAAGGCGAAATTGTTCAGATTAAATCTGCAAACGGAATGTTTAAATTTGAAATAGGCATGGTTTGCGTTAGTCATATGCCAGATTCAGATACCACCCGAACCAAGTTTGGTTCCGATTGAATATAACTCACCACAACGTTTGCTTTCACGTAACCTTTGACATCAACCTTCGTGGAACCCACGCGCGGTAAAACGTAACACGTAATCAGAATGCGAGCACCAGACTTTCTATCTTATAATATGTTATTTATAACAAGTTACCAGCTGAAAGGAAACAGGAATTTGACCAGGTATAAATCAATCAACAATAAAACAATCAATTTGACTTGTAATTAATCAATGCAAAGTGAAAATGTGCGAGTACTCCAGAAACAAATCATTAATTATAATTTCCAATTTTTACTAAATATCAAAAGGAAGTAAAATTTGCATCTGCTATGTATTTATCTTCAGAAGAATGAAATGAAAAATGATAATTACATCTCATTTTATAAATCTTATATCAGAGTTTCACGTTTGATGTATCGTTGAAATCTTTACAATTCTCACAAATATTTAATACTTTAATGAAAAAAAAATCAAACCGTAAATATGATTGAGAACATTAAATTTAAGATATTTTTGAATTTGACATTAAATAAATAAAAAATTGTTAACAATTATTTATTTTTATTAATAATAATAAATGTATAAATAGGTAATATAGTTTCATTGCTATTATAGTTTTGTAAAAAAACTGAAATAAAAAAATTTACTGCATTATTTTCTCAAAAATGTGAATTGTACAACTAAAGACAATATAATTTTACATTTAAATTTACAGACAACAAAAACTTTTCACAACAGAAAGGGAAAACAGTAGAACACTCCTGGGAATTTTTACAAATCTTGCGAACATTTTTTTTCTTTATGTAGTAGAAGGTTTCATTACATTTTATTAGTTCATGGTCGGTTGCACAAATGTAACTTAAATTTTGGGCGTCCCTTGAAATGAAACCGCATTGAAATAAAATGTCAAATAAATTATTCAACACTGCACTTATAATTTCGATTAACATTTTTTTGTGTGTTAAACATTCACAATATGAACATAATAATTATTTTTATGTTGATCCATTATCATGAAACCACTTTTACTTGTCTTACCTACTATTGAAATCTCTCTGAAATTATGAAATTTCCAATGTTTTTATACTGTACTTGTTTCTTATCAAACTTTGCTAATACTAATAATTTCAGCAGACACCATTGTTAAAGTTCAAACTTCGCAATATATTATTGAGGGTTCAAATTCCGTAGATTCATCAATTTCTGTATCTTTTATAGTAGTATATAATATAACACTCTCATTTGACCTTATTGTAGACATTTAAACAGTAGATAGTTATAGTTTTGTTGTAAAATTAAAAAAAGGTGGAAGAAATATAAGGAATATAATTGCATGCTTGAATCAAGGTAAGTTCGGTTTTAGTTTTATTAAAGCCAAAAATAGTAGTTTTTTTTTCTCGTACAAATTTTGTGAAGGGAATTTTAGGTATGAAATGAATTAAAAATATTAAAAAGTGCAAAATTGAATGTACTGAATAACTTATATAGAATATATTACTACAGTGGCGGGAGGTAATGTGTTGAACACTTTTTTTTATTATTATTTCGAAATAATTGCTGGGAAAAGTAGAGTAAAAAGAAATGATTTATTTGTAGTTCCCGTATGTATATGGTAAAAACTTGAAAGGTAGTGAATAAATTTGTTATCAGATCTGTGTAAGGAATAATGTAAAGCAAGTTGACATGTTAATAAGTACCAGTTGTGAATTTATGCCTAGTAGATTATACAGTAGTGGTGAGAACCAGGAAAGCGCGTGAATACTGAGACTAGACAGTAGACTGTACCTTGTCTGATTTTTAGGCAAAGACACATTCTTTTTGGTTTGCGGTCAGGTTGTCTCCGAGTTTCCGCTGTAGACTTGAGTAATATTTGAAACTTTCACTGTTACAGATAACTCATGCGTATGCAATTAATGATACCGCTGGAAAATTATTATTTATTCTATTTACATGTCTTGGAAATTACCTTCATTAATACACGTGTTAATTTGCTACTAACACTTGACTTTCATGATCTTTCAAACTATTTAATCAATGTCTATCAATCATAACAATGTTTTTTAGATTTGTTGTAAAAAGTAATTAAAGCTCTATATCATCCGATAAGAAATTTGAGTTTACGGTAATACTCTTACTTTTGAAAGTGAACTCTTTTCTGAAAATATCATTTGTCATGAATCGATTACTTCCAAAAGCAAAATAGCAGAGCACTCGGTGCTTAGAAATCTAATGGACTGAATCTTATCTCTGAATTGAATCTTTAACGAGTGCGTTTTTAGTTTTAGTGACTTTCTATTAATGGTTACAAGACCAATACGAGACTTCATGCTTCATTATATTTGTTTTGTTTATACTTTTATAAAACTACTACTGACACATATTTACTTGAAATATTACTTTTTGCACTGACCTTGTTAGTAAATTCCTTCTCTAGAATGTTATATTTGCATAAATTTGTGAGTTATTAATATTTTACGCTTCGTAGTTGTTATGAATCGTATGTACAGTAGTAAACAGATTGCAGATATAAAAAATGAAAGTACCAAAAAAATAAAACGAGTTTTTAAAGAAATAGAAATATATTTTATTACAGGGAAACCGCTAGTTTCTAGTGGCATATGGTCTAAGCAAATAAATTATTCGTATTTCTACTTTCTTTCGGTAAAAATTTATTTTCTCACAGACAAACATATTTCAACAATATGTAGGTATAATTCCAATAAAATATATAGAGCCAGTTGCGTCAGAGTTTCTCTAGTATCCTGAGAACTAGAACTCGGAGAATATGATCTGCATACGGCAGTGACTACCTGATTTCTTATTTATTAAGAATAGATGTCTAATAAAATAATAATCATTGGTGCTACAAAATAATAATTCTTTCATACAATCAAATTATAACAAACTTTTATATAGCGCTTTTGTTAAAAGTGATGTTTGACCTCATACAATTATAATATAAAAGCTCGCTTCCTAAAAGTGGTATTATCATGAAAGTGCGTTTGTAATAAAGGCTAATATCTCCAAATGTTCTAGTTCTACATTTATACGACAGTTCCACTATATTCCAAAATAAAGAGAAAAATAACCTTTTCAAATTATGCTCTAATTAATTCTGTTATTTCTTGTATTTACTTACTATATTTCTTTGTAAATAATTATTGTAAAGTCATTTCTAAAGGTAATTGAATTTACAATACCTTAATAAAAAGTCTTTTTGTATCTTACTTGAATGTAATATTTATATTTCTATGGTATCTAATGGTAAATTTTAATTAAATAAAATATAAGCAAAAAATTCTGCTTTTTTCGTATAATTTTTATGTTTTAAATCTTTGGTAATTGAACGGAATTATCACAGTCGAACTAAAGGAAAAAAATATAAAATCTTAAAATTAACCATTATGACTACCAATAATAATGACAATATTTCATTGAAACTAACATTTGAAATTAAAATTTATATATTGGTGCCATATCTCTGACTTCACGTTGGAGAATAAAGAAACAGTTTAAAATGCTAAAAGTGAGAATTTAAAACCCTATTTTTTTTAATTACAAAATGTAATTGTTCCTTTATAGAACTCGTCAGTAAGTATTGTAACCGATACGATATATAATATAAGGTTTAGAGCAAAGATTGTTGTAAAAAAAGATTCAATGCAATAAACCAAATATAATACTGCACGAAATACAAGACTTGGTATAAGTTGAGGTACTATATTTTTTACTTAATGATACCAAATAAATATATGTATATAAAAAAATATGAATAATGCAGGTTTCACACTGGATACTGTACATAGTTGTTTTTATTTGTACTTGATTGTATTTAAATTTAAAAATAATCTATGCAATGTTAAAACATAAAACCAGTATATATTGTTTGATATGCTATTCCAGCAACATATGTTTTCTAAACATCCCGATTACTTCTGAACGTTAAAATTAGTTCTGCAAAATAAATTTTCTTTTCAATAGCAATATCCTCCAATAAATCGTAGTGTGCTGACTCTAGATTAAATACATTAATTCAAACGTATCACACGTATATGGTCTGGATTAATTGGTATTCTACAGATTTCTTTTCTTTTATGTGCGTTAAAATTTACACATGGCCATATTAAAAAGAAATCATTTACCGTATCTCGCTTAACATCTGTGGAATGAGGCATCATTATGCCGTCTTTATTTTACTTCGGACTTTTTCCTTATAACCTGAATTCCGAAAAATTCTGCGCATGTAAAAAATATAATAGTATTGCACTCGTAAAAAATACACACATTGATTTACGAATTGCTCCAGTTTCTATAATTAAAATTTCTAAAAACAAGTCACTGAGACGATAAATTAAAAAAGAAAATGAGATAGAAAGGCTTAAATTTTCATTTGTCACAGAAAAAAAAACTAAACAACCTTTCTATTACACTTGATTAAGTTAATAAACGTTCTCTAATTCTGATCATTAGAGTATGTATTATTTGATTGGGGAGGTATTATCAACGCCTTACTTTGAAAATCTAAATTAACATAATAGTCTAGAAAGCATACAAATTACTTTTTTTACTATTTTCGAATGTACCACATTATTAGTGTAATCGTAATAGATTGAATTAAATCTTCATAAAAATTATTAGATATAGAAGATAAAATGAGTAACTATAGTTCTAAAAATCTGTGTTCGATTTTTGTCGAATTAAATTCTTTACAATTTATTTCTCACATAAATGGAACCAGTAATTGTTTCCCAATACCTCTTTGCAAACGCCTATGATTTGATATGGAAAAATAAGATGTTGTAATTTTGGTACAGATTCCATTACAAAATAAAAATAAATTGTCAAGTAATTTAAAATTTGATTAATACTGTATAAAGAAATAGTTTCTTATTTCAACAAAAAGTTATAATTTTTATTATACAACGACAATTACTATTAACGACTTTTTTTGTTATATTTGCAATACATTTTAATTTTGTTTGGCCATATACCAATTTTCAAATGTAAATGTGGAAAAGCGAATGTGAAAATATTTTCATGATTAACATGCCTTTTACCATTGAGATCAATACAGTTATTGTAGTGTAATCTAAAAAACATTTAACAAAGCATATCAATTTAATCAGAGAAAAAGAAAATATTTGAATTTAAACGATCGTGCGTTTTAATCTTATTCATATTATTCAAGATATAAAAAATACGCTGTATTATTTGTATTTCATTCAAAATAGTTTTCGATATCAATTTCATTCGGTAGTTCATTTCGAAATATAAATACTCCTATATTCAAATAAAATGTGCAAAACATTTTGAAACAGAATGTTATATTTAATTTTAAAATGTTTTATATATTTTACATATTATATTTTTCTCAATGAACTTTTATATGTTTCAATCATTTCTGTCAATCCCAGGAGTGGGTTCCATAACTTCGGTTGTTATCATTTAGACTCGTTATGATTGCAAATATCAACTACAAAGTGTACTTGAAATTCTACAATAGTAATCTTTATTTATGGTTGATACGTACTTACACCTATAACGAACACTCTGTAAGTCTACACTGTTTTGAGAATATCTTAAATTCATTGCAAATTTGAATTTCTGCTGTGGTGACATTTGAAGTTTGTTGTTTGTAATTGACATAATAACTTGTAATAATAACAAGTACAATTGTTATTTGTAGTTGTTAAGAGTTATGGAATCCTATACCAGGTCTGTAGTTAGTAAAAGAAAACTTAACCTTATTTATTCTGAATCTGCATGGTATGAACGGTGAGGAAGAGTGGACCCATACGCTGTAGCTGATTTTCTGCGATGACCCAGATAAATTTCTGGTTGGTTCACACGTCAGCTGATGTAATTCCACATGTCTTACAGTCGCGGGTCACTTGTCACGTTACCTTGCAGTTTGGTGATCTGACTTTGAACTCATTGAGTGAAATGTACTTTTCTTTTCCACATAAGGAACAACCAACCCATTCAGCCGTGAGATGGCGTTTAAAACTCATACCATTCAATTTACGTTATTATTGATATTTACTCGGATTATTATTGTTATTTGTGTATCTAGGCCGTGAAATAACTCGCAGTTTGAGGCGCTAACTGAGGCAATCATTCGAGGCGAACCAATATATTTCACTGCACATCTTGTGCAACTAATTAAAAAAAATTAACTTTGCAAGCAGGCAAAACAAAAGCCGATCGAAAAAAATTGATTTTTGTATTTTCATTAATTATAAGTTTGTGTATTTGTGTGTATTATTTCGGCAAATAGCTTTTGTTCTTGACAATTCTGCTCCAAATCAAACAATTCTGTATAATGTATTTGTGTATTTTCGAAATTCAAAAACATTGTAAGCTAAGGGGGAGCACATTTTGATTATCTATTTTTCAAAAATAACAAATGTTTGAAGTTAATGTCATCGCTTTATTTAAATATATAAATGTATCATAACTTTCAATTTCTAATTAGTTGTATGTTATTGATACTAAGTAAATATTAGTTTTCTATTAATTCTTATTTAGTTAAAGATAAATATTACACTTCTGCGAAATAGAACACATTTGGAATAATATTTTTAATAATATATAATATAATAAATAAATAAATAAATAAATACATAAATAAATATCATATGTTCTTACTCATAAGTTATAACTGTACGTGTCAAATTGTTCTGTCAGTTTCCTGTAATGAGATAATTTTACCGTAGAGTTAATTTACCAGAAGTCACTACTAGAGCACTCTTAACTGGTGTGCGGAGTGCACCGCAAGTATCGTTTTTGTTTCAATCATTACTTTAGTCTAAATTGCAGGTTTTGAAGACAGCGCATCGATATTTACTGTTACTAATCCGTTAAAATATAGACGATAACAATTTTTTTTTATAAGTGTGAATTTTTTATATAAAGATATATTTTCATTTGCGTGAAAATGCCATGAAATCATTTATAATTTCGTGATGACATACGTATTATTGTTGAAAATATCAAACAAATATTGCGACATCTCGCGCAAATGACTATAGAATCTTAATTTTTGTGGTTCTGCAATGTAATTTTGCCACGCATCAAATTTTCTTTGTGTGCAGCACAATTATACGTTTTGAAAATCTTGCTCATAATTACCTTGCAACCTTGTCTTTATATTCAAATCTTTGTTCTTATCCAGTGTTTCATCTTTTCACAACCTTTCATTATTTTCAGGCTAGAACACTGTACTTGTATGAAACATTTCGCCAAATATAGACACTGTTGAATAGGTTGTGTAGGTGAATATAAACAATACGATATATATTCAAAATTTATGCTAATGCAAATTTATTTCAATAACATTTTAAATGTCATAAAAAACCAGGATAATAGTTATTAAATATATAAAGTTATCGAATATTACTGAGTCATAATATGAGATATAAAATATAGATTACTAATCAAGGTGTGCCACGCTTAGGAAATAACGAAACATTCATATGTTTTTCTGACCACAATATAAACCATGCTACACATTATTTTTTGTTGCAATAATTTACACCTGTAAAGTTATAGATAATTATTTCCTTTACAATGTCTAAATACGTATTGTTTATATTTTGAAATGATATTGCATATAAAATGGCAAGAATTTGTCATATTTGCAAGCAAAATATAATAGTGACCCAAGGATTTTAATAATTATTTAGCCAACTTTCATTTCCACATACCAAGGCTATGTAATGAAACATTTTTCACAAAATATGTACAGATTTACATATATCGTGTGTGTACAATTAATAATTCATTAAACAATAACTGATAATATCGTAAAGACATGTATTTTGTGTGGTTGAAAATTGCAAAAATAATGAAGAGTTTAAGAGGATCTGAGATGAATATAAATGATGATTCGTTGCCCAAGAGTGTGAGCAATTTTCAAATTGTCCAGTTCTCAAGAGAACTACGATGTTTCATCGATCACAGAATTTACAAAGTAGGTTGCTCATTACTTCTTGTATTCAAATTACTACCGATTACGAATTACTGCTAATTTTACTGTAAACCAAATCGGATACAGCCATTATATGAGGGTGATTATTTACTTCTTGGATATGTATGGAATTGCACACTCAAAAATCCGATGTGTCCAACACATTACCTCCCGCCACTGTAGTAATATATTACTGTTTTAAAAATATTAATAATTTACACGGCTGCTGTGTTTATAATGTTACAATATAACTTTTAAAAATTATTGTACATGTAAGCCATGTATTTTCATGATTTATGTTTAAGTATCATTAAAAATGTGCATATTAATCATTCATGTTTAAAAGCGATATCACCAACAATAAATGAAATGCTGTCTGTTTGTTTTTATTATTCCATAAACAATACTATAACACTTTTCTACTTTCTGTTTATACATTCCTTTTCTAAGAAGATGTATTTATAATATTCTATGATTTGAAAATAATAGTACATGTTCATTAATAATTTCAAATCAACATTTATGGATAAAATACTATTTTGCAGTGGTAATAGTAACAATCAATGCATTAGCAACACTTAACAATTAAATAAAATATAAACTACATGTAATAATAATATAATTAAAACTATATAAATTGACTTACCTTTCTGACAAGTTCTACTGACATACAGGCCCACCATTTTCTTTCTCACGTTCAACTATTTTGATATCTTTATACAGAGTTTATGAAATTAAAATGGTAGAAAATACGTAAAATAAAACTACACTTGAAAAGTAACCAGAAGTATAAAAATACGCAGACATGGAAAACAATGTTTGAAGAAATAAATAAAACAAAATAAGGCACATTTCACAAAAATGTCAACAACACATCACACCACTGAACTCAATAAACAAATGCGAACAAGTTCAAAACAATGTTACCACCGGTATAAATTTAAAACATATTTTAAACATAAAAACTTCTAAAAGTGTATATGAATACTAGAAATTGTACTTATTTATTATAATTTTATATAAAAAAATTATAATAATTTGTTTAACTTTATTAAAGGTTTTGAAACAAGAGTTTTACTTTTTAATTTATTTTTATGTTTACCTTCATTCATTCAACAAATTTCCAAATATTTTTTATATTTGAAATCTATATAAAAAAATATTATTTAATAATGTTTAGTACTATGTATACAGGGTAACCAATAAAACTGTAAATCTCGAGAACTATCAGAGATACGAAGACGGTTAAATTTTTATATATGTTTTTGTTTTTTCCAAAGAATTCATATATGGGACTAGATATAAACAAAAATGTAAATTATTCAATTTTGGTTTTTTGCTTATAATTTTTTATTTCAATACAATAAATACTATAACTTGCACATTATTCAGGCACTTTTAATTTTCATATGGGCCTCAAAGTTTTTTTTCTCTTTTCATCGAAATAAAATACATCATAATAAAAATAAAATAAATTGAGGTTATTAAATATAGATTAAAATGATTGGTTTATGAGAACTTACATCTTTTATTAATTTTAATTTTTTGTAGTTTTTGATGAAAATAATTACTTTTGTTTAATCTATGTAAATTTTAGTAAATTTGTCGATATTTTCTAGTCTTCCGATATAATTATACATTATATATAATAATACTTAACCCTTATTTTTATAATGTTCTCTGTCTAGGTTAACCGTTAACCAGTATTTTTTCGGTTACATGCCCTTGTTATAAACAACAAATGAAAACGTATAAAACGAGCCCCAAATTAAGTAACTTTTTTATTTAACCGACTTTATATCTATTATAGTTCTCGAGATCTCTATGCTGAAACAGTTTCATTGGTCACCTGTATTATGAAATTAAGATTCGTGTAATAAGATTGTAAGCGTTGTAATACAATGTAATACAGTTTAAGCGTATTATTATAAGTAAAATTTTGATTTAATCAGTATCTATATAATAACCGGAAATAACTATAATTAATCTCTGTACTCTAACCACTCGTTAACCGTTCCAACACGTGTATAATTCATGTATCGCCGATCATTTATTAAAAATCACTTTTACTTTCCTATACAATAAAATAATAAAAACATTTCCGTTACCCCGGTTACTAATAGAAACTATATCAGACTTTTTATTCGTAGCAAGAAAGAATATGTAGAGTGCAACAAATCGTTTTAGATTACGATGAATATACACAATGGAACACATTACTTGTTGTCCTGTTTTATATTATGTGGAAAGAAGTAAACTTATCTCAAGTAAATAGATTACTAAATGACTTTCCTTCGATTACTTTCACGATTCTGAAGCTCATTTATATTCTAATTCCTTCAAATTTGCCTACGATTTTTACTTTGCGGAAGTCAAATAGGAAACACGTTATCTAGATTCTAGATCTCAAACAAGTTTTCTGTTTCATGTTATGTTTCTTATCTAAACAGTAATTTATAGTCTTTATTGCTTAATGACAGAAATGATTACTATTCATTTATTTAATTACTGTTAGATAAAAAATTATGTAGAATTGCAATGCCGAAATACGAATGCAGTGAAATGGAACAAACCGCAAAATGAAAGCGACTACTTTGGTTTATACACGATTACTTTTTATGTAAATAATTGATTAAAATAAAACGCAAAGTCAGATTACAATACATAACATTATTCTTTAAGAACATAATTCTCTGATCATTTATAACTTTTACAAATATAAATTAGGTTATTAGGTATTCTTCAATAAAACCAATTATAAATACCACATAGTGATTCTCGTTTCGAAATATCTCGTCTCAGGCAAGACGAGAACGATTTTTAAAAATAAAACTTCGAGACGAGAAAATGAAATCGAGATTCTCAAATTTCAATAATTTCAACGAAATTTCTCTACTTATAAATGTCGTAAATGTTAAATATTTTGTTGGTTCTTCTCCATGTCCCGTCTTCTTTAACCCCTCCAAAAATTCTCCTCAGTACTTTTCTTTCCCAAACGTCTAGTTTCTTTCTTTGTTTTTACTTAGCACCCATAATTCACATCCATACAAGACTGTCGGTCGATTAACTGACCTATATATTCTTATGTTGGAAAACATTCCACACGCTTAACTTTCCTTAGTTATTCTCTTGTTTAACTCTTCATCTTTATCATTTAGGTTGGTAATTATGACTCCCAAATATTTAGGGTTCATTATATAAAAATTATATTCTTTGTCTCACATTTCAAATTTTATACTCTCTTTCTTCGATTGTTGGTTTTTCTCTATTGTTATTCTCTTTATAATGCAAGTAAAACTAGTCACGTAACAAGTACTTGAGTCTCTGTTCCATATAGGATTGCTATGCTATAATTATTAAATAGACAACATAACATTGAATTTTGTTACATCCGTCTTTGTATGGAATAAAATTTCTGGGGTCGACATTGTAAACAAACAAATCGTGAAGCAATTACTTTTGATTTCACCTTAATCTTGTAAACTGTAGACTATTATCATGTAAAAGATTTCAAGATAGTTTCACAGGTTAAATGAAGGAAAAAATGGTTCACGCGTTCACGATTGTGAACGTAAGATAGAAACGAAACATGTTTGATAGTCGTAACTCTAGTGAAACAGTGAAGAATTTTTCTTTTTTCCTGACGATTTTAATAACAGCTTAAGACATGCTATTTGTAGATAATTATTGAATACTTGAAGTTAGTTGCTACTAAACTGATGATTACATTGACTGGTCTGTATTGTTTCACCACCCACAGATGAATTAACTTTATCTCTTCATCAGAATCTCCATTAACCACAGCTCTTGACGCAGATAAATGAGTCATTTATTTCTTCCTATACCCCAGATAAAAGTTGATAATTTCCAGTTTACAACCAACTAACAACTATGATTACAGCCATTACTTTTCCTGTCCATCTATTCTTCTATCTGGATGATAGAAAGTGTGCTTTTATTGTCGGAATTAGAATAAATAACTCTCTATTATACCGAATTATTTATCTGTTATCCGACCTTATTTATCATTTTTTGCATGGGTGTGCCTATGCCTACTCGATAACGAAAAGTGAAATTCATCAAATTATGCAGGATTTAATTAATAATTGGAAAGTTAAATATAGAACGGGTTTATCTACGACCGTGAATACAAGGGAAAAAACTTACTTTACTTTTAGAAGTCCTAGAAAATTTCCTTCTTTTTCTACAAGATCCTGTTGCTATAAAACATTTATTAGCAGAAAATGAATTAACGAAAATGTAATCGTTTCTCACAAAAAAATCTCTGAAGTACTTATAAGGTATTTGTTTCTTAAGATGTAAACAACTTTCCTTTTAAATAAATAAACATGACATCCAAACTTTTTACCCTTTGTTTATTTATACCTGCCTTTTACAAATACTGTTGATTAAACTGGAATACCTTGTGTCTAATGCACTTGAATACTATATAATAAGTGAATAATACCCCTAATGTTATTATATTAAAATCAAGTTTTGTAAAAACTAGATCGTAATAGATATAATAATAATTGGGTCAAAATGACCCTCCATAAAAACCAGCCACCGTAATGTTTACTACATGTGAGAAGGGTGCTCACTCACTGTGAAATACTCTAATTCTTACCCTAACATAATTGGGTCAAAATCACCCTCCGTAAAAAGCAGTCACCGTAATGTTTACTACCTGAGAGAAGGGTGTTCACTCACTGTGAAGTGCTCTAATTCTTACCCTAATATAATTGGGTCAAAATCAGCCTCCGGAAAAAACAGTCACCATAACAGAGATATGGTTACTAGGAATATATAGGAATATATTTTCCATTTTATGTTCTACAAATCACAGTTTTTATATTAAAATTGTGCAGATATTAAACAGGACACAATAAAAAATTAAATAATGTTCATTATATTTACACATGAATTTTTTTCTCGATATGTTTCTGTATCATGAAATATTCATTGAAAATTAACATCCCATAATTCCATGGATGAAAGAAATCAGGAGAAATGAAATTAAGATGATAATTCCATCTGATTCTGGTCAGTTTGACTTGCATATTAGTGGTGTAGGTTACATTACAGTCTCTAGGACGGTGTTTCGAATTACTCGGGTGTGTACCTAGATTGATTGGCAGCCAAATTCACAAAACAGGGTTAGCGTTAAAACCGGTTTAAATATGTTGAATTTAGCTTGAATTTGACATATTTAAACCGTTTAACAACTAATCCTATTTTGTGAATCTGGCTGTAAAGGTTTTATAAAAAATACATATTATTGTTAGTTGATAATCAGACATATAGACAAATTTCCTTACCATCCCCTTTAGTTTCAGACCAAGCAACCAGCGCGTCATGGTGGCAAAGCGAGCTGGACCAACCCGCGATCCCCGAATCTGACTTCTTCCAGTCGACGCACGGACTGGTGCAGACCCACCCCGCGCTGCAGGCCGGCGGGGCGGGCTCGCGGGCTAACCTGGCCAGCGGGCCGGTCCCGGGCAAGCACCTGGACTACCGCACGAGCGCCACGGCCGAGCTGCGCCGCAACCCCAACCTGTCCAGCCCCGACGAGTGCGCGCGGGCCTGCAGGGAGGGCGAACCGCCTAGGATTTGTTATTATCATTTCACGCTGGAGTATTATACTGTGCTGGGAGCGTAAGGATATTTCATACTTTATATCTACATATTACCAAGCAATTTTAAATTAACTGATACAGAAACTAAAATTATAAACAGTTACAATACAGGTTAAATATTGTATACATTCATTTGGTGGATTACTAAAATTTTTAAAACTTGAGACAATATTTTCAATTAATTTGTACTTGGCTAGAATTGACAAAAGCATTTCATTTGAATTTAAATTCGCAATTCTAGTTATTGCAAATATAATTTGAACAATTTTAATTAAATTAAAAAAAATTAAATCTGAGGTGGCCACCACATTACCTCTTGCCACGCATTTTATATTAAATTGTTTGAAAAAAATTAAGTATGTTCCTACAAAAAGTAATATATTATTCCAAATGATGGTCACATTCAATTGATAGTAAACAAAACCAGTTATTAAAAATCTGATTTGTCCAGCATATTATATCTTCCGTGCACTGGCTACGAATTATTAAAATAATTAGTACTTACAGTATTTGTTCATTTTCTTATTTGATAATTATTCATATTTTCACTATAAATCCTGTTAATTTGAATAATTGTCAATTTCAAATATAAAGCATTTATATCCGTAAGTAAACAAATTAACCTTAATGCTAAAAAATTTACTGAATCATTAATTACTTGTAATAGTCCAATGGGGTTAGGTAGAAACAAATTTGAACTAAAAATTTTTAGCTTTGAAAACTCACTATCCGATTTTTAGCATGATTCCAACCAAAACCTCTCTCACTGAGTGGCGAGAGGTAAAATGTGTACTTTTTTAGTATTAGCTCAAAATTCACAATAAATACGAAAATTTGTATGCAAAACATATTTATTTAATTTTAATAAGAATGAATTGTAAAATTATAAAATTTATATTTATCTTTTTAAAAATATTTAAATATTATTTGTCACATTCTAATAGCAGAATTAATTGCAAAGTAATATTTGAATTGGAATGTGCTGATACATTATTGTATATTGATATTCATTATTTTTCGCAATTATAAAAACTAGTAGAAAATGAAATTGTGTGTAATAGCATAATATTTATATTTATTGCACTAATTAAATGTAAATTGATTAAATTGTATTAAAATGTTAATACAATTTCTTACAAGCTTTATGGAAATCGTAACATTTAATATGTATTTATAGCACGTAGCGTTACGCTAATTTAAATGATACATTTCTTATTTATATAAATTTCTACGAATTATCTCTATTAAGTCTTACACCAGAATCATTTTTGTATCAAGTTTTTATATGTTAATTAATGTTTGAAACAAAACTTATTCCGTAATCTTTAAGAAAAGAAAATTAACAACATAATCATGAGTATCTTGGGTTCGAATCCCTTAGAGACATATTTTATGTGTACTTTAAATTTGTATTAGTCTCATATGACGGCATACGACCTCAGTACATGTGCATTAGATGAAAAAACACTTTAACTTCACGTGATCATAATAAAAACTGTATATATAAATTTATAATTACATTAGCATTTGAAATTCGCATAAATAATAGTGAGCTATTTCTGTAACATCAGCATACTTAGCAAGATGAACATTGACTTCATATTGAGATAGGTTATTTATTATTATTAATTTGAATTTGGAAGTCTCCTTTTAGGCAGAGATCGATAAAAATCTGTAACTTTTTCTAATAAAATATACAACATACATACCACATTATTTTATAACAATGTCTTGACTTTTACTAAAAAACTCGTAACGTTACAATTAAAGGATTTTGCAACTAATTTAACAATACAAATCAGACAATTAACTACGACAATTTAAGCTTTAAACCTTCAAGTATAATAAGACCCTACTTAACCCCGAACTGTTTAACGCAGTTTTTTTTTCGAATTCTACTTTTACATTGACATTTTATTGCGGTTTTTCTAACATAAAACAGTAAAATTACGTTTTTTTTTTCGAAAATCGTTGTTGCTTTCAATATATGAATTATTATTTTAAAAATGAAAAGTCGAACAAGATTTCATTCACTTGGTTAGAGAAAAAGTAACCGCAGTTACTCTAGTTTCTTAAATCTGAATTTTAAACTAATAGAGTTTCCCTGTATAAACTAAGAACTAAGTACACGACTGATAAAAAAACTAAACGGAGGGTATCTTTTCTTATTGACTGCTCAAAGTATATACGAAAATGCAACTTTCGCGCTGGTTCATTTCTATGTGAGACAAACTATAATATGACCTCATTTATAGTATATTCCAAAAATGAACCACGATGCGGTTATAATTTAACCATAGTTACAATTTGACCGATACTAAGGTTGAGAAACGAAACGCTTCATAAGTAACAGCTGAAAAGTTTAAAGAGAGTGGTTCATGTTCTCTAACGAAATTATTATCATGTTTCCTCTCTTCCTTGTAGTCTCCCGATTAATCTGAAGAACCGATCATAAATAAATTTTAATTGTGTCAAAAAGAACAGTGCGTTTCAAACTTGAAGGTGTATCTTCATCTTACCTTTCATGTGTTGTTGTGTTAACATATCTTTAATGTACCCGATTACCGCTGTTTCGCGACATCCTACCATATGTCTTACATTAAACTATTCTCCCAACTTACAGTGCCTGTCAAGTCTGCACCCCGAACGCCACCAACACCGTCTGGTCCTCGTGCCAATGCGTCCTCGCTGATGGTGTGGAACGCGGCATCCTCACAGCTAACCGCATGATCCCCGGACCTAGCATCCAGGTGTGCGAGGGCGACAAGGTCGTGATCGACGTGGAGAACCACATGGAGGGCATGGAGGTCACCATCCACTGGCACGGCGTCCACCAACGAGGGAGCCAGTACTACGACGGAGTGCCGTTCGTCACTCAGTGTCCTATCCAGCAGGGGAATACGTTTAGGTATCAGTGGACCGCTGGAAATGCAGGTACGAAGTCATAAATAAAACATTTTTACTTGTACATATACTTCTATATTTATATAATTTTTTTAAATATATGGATTTTAACATTCGGGGTGCCTTCTAGATTTTGTTCGGTTTATTTGTGTTTGTTTGGTTCTATTTTTAAATTTTCGATAATAAATTTATCGGGATTAATTTATATATGAAATAAGTATAGCTAGAATCACTGTGAAAAAAATAGAGAAAACATTATATAATAATATACCAATAAAAGAAAATTGTAACGATAAGTAATATTATACAACAAGAATAAAAGTTTCACCGAAAGTTTTGATTGACAGCGATACAAACAAGTCGATTGAATCCACAAATGTTATTTTTTATTTTGCAATTCATTTTATTAAATAATTAATTCTAAATAAATAATTTCACGGCAACAATCGATTGATAGCGTTACAAATAAGACTATAATTGACAAATCTTATTTTTTTAATGCAATTTATTTGTTTTATTTTATTTTATCATGAAAATAAAGTCACGCGTATTATTTATTTGTCATAAGTCATAATTAAAGAGAGATTTGATACAATTTTATGTGTCGATTTTATTAGACTTATAAGCAAACTCTTTTAAAGATAATCCAAAATATCAAGAAAGTGCATATATTGCATTATAATGATATTTTACTACACATTAAAAAAATACATAAAAATAAATTTGATGCATATTTAATTTATTCTTCATTACATATTAGATGCATATTTTCATGTTTATGTTCCTTAAACAAAAAAATTTGATGTGGACACCACATGACTTCCTTGTATGCTAAATTATACACATTTTTTTGTTGCACTTCATTTAAATTTATTTCGCTTGAAACTGAGATCTAATCGTTCTTCAACTTCCATTCGTTTCATATTTTCCAAATTCTCCTCGAAATGGATCATATTTTCAAAATTTTATTAAAATGTTTATCACTATTCCTTAACGCACTATACAAACTTATTTTTTTCTACGACCACTATGGGAAGTGGCACTTTTTTCACACTTTATGAAGTTTCAAAGTTGCGTATTTCTCACAGTATTTGTTAATATGTATTCAGGGATAGTCAGAATGAATATTGTCGTTGAAACCTGAATACCAAAATTTTCGCGATTACAATACTTTCTTTATTTTGTACAAGGAAGTAAATATGCATGCAGGTATATGTATTTATTAAACTACATATGAGAAGTGAATTATAAAAAATAATAATTCTACGATTGTTTTGGTAGGAACCCACTTCTGGCACGCTCACACCGGGCTCCAGAAAATGGACGGCCTGTACGGCAGCATCGTGATCCGCCAAGCCCCTTCCCGGGACCCTAACTCCAACCTGTACGACTTCGACCTGACGACGCACGTGATGCTGATCTCGGACTGGCTGCACGAGGACGCCGCCGAGCGCTTCCCCGGCCGCCTGGCCGTCAACACCGGCCAGGACCCCGAGAGCCTGCTCATCAACGGCAAGGGCCAGTTCCGGGACCCCAACACCGGCTTCATGACCAACACGCCCCTCGAGGTGTTCACCATCACGCCAGGGAGAAGGTACAGGTTCCGGGTCATCAACTCGTTTGCTAGTGTGTGCCCGGCTCAATTAACGTTCCAAGGACATGGGTTGACGCTCATTGCGACGGATGGGGAACCTGTGCATCCTGTACAAGTCAACACTATCATCTCCTTCTCAGGTAAATATAACTTTATTATATGTGTACAGGGTATTCGTTTTAAGAGGCTAACCATTGGGATCTCGAGAACTATAAGAGATACGAAGTCACCGCATTACTTGGCCATTTCAATAATGTTTTTTTTTCTTGGAAAATGCATAACTTACTAGATGTGAGCAAAAAACTGACTTCGACAAATTTTCTTTTTGACTTATAACTTTCTTGTTTCAATTCATACATTCTATAGACACTTTACCAGGAATTGACAATCCACAAATTTTGTAGCTAGAACACTTTTCGAGAAATTCATAGCAACTTTAAATTTTCATATGGGGTTCATTTATTGTTTTACTCTTGCAGTAGTTAATTCTAGCTGCTTTAGATCTTTCACTTCACTTTCTTTTCTTCTTTTTTCGTCTGGATTCCAAGAAACAATTGATATTAGATATTATTGTATCCATTTCTTCCAAAAACCAACTGGCTCCTTTAGAAGTATTTCATTTTTAAACTTTATTACAATTTGGGACTATTTAAATTAAATACTCCGATCCTCTAACTGTTTTGACCGTCAGAAAACTGATTCGGAATCGGTCAAAAATCAGTAGAAACAGCCGACTAACGGTCAGAGTTTGGGTTTGAAGTTGTTGGAACGCTGTTTTCACACTGGGCATGCGTCATACTTCCAAAATGATTTGGAGATTAGGAACAAACCTATTATAATATTTAGTTATTCTTGCCAATCAGCTTAGAATCTACATTTGTATGTATTAATCTTTCACTTCTTAATAACTTGTTTCAACCAGTCTTGTCCTGACCCCAAATGGTGTAAAATAACCTCTTCTCTTGTTTCTCTGAAAAGCGTACACCTTCTCTGGTCACTTGATAATTATTTCTCGTTGTTTCTCTCTTACCACATCTGATTAATATTGTCATGTTTCTTACTAGGTGAACGTTACGACTTCGTGATAAACGCCGACCAACCCCCAGATGCGTACTGGATCCAACTCCGAGGTCTTGGCGAATGTGGTATCCGCCGTGCCCAACAACTTGCCATTCTGCGTTACGCTCGAGGTCCTTACCAACCGTCTACCCAGGCACCCACCTACGACTTCGGTCTCCCTCAAGGAGTGGTAAGTTCGATATCTGTCACTGTATAGTCCAACCATTCGTACTCATTGTACAGCCTTGTAAATACCGTATCATAAGGGGATGTAAATATCTTTGGTTTTATTCTTATTTCCCTTAGCATATTGTGCCCATGAAGAAGAACTACTTATGTACATAATATCATGTACATGTATACATATCGTAATTAGTAAAGTAGAATAGCTATAGGTACAGATGTGTATGTTATGTGTGCTTCTGTGCTATATGTCCAAATTTCAAATTGCTTTGCCCTTGTAAATTTTGTAAAGAAAATCAAAATTCCCCTTTCTAGCCTTAGTTGGAGCCATTTGGTAAGTGTCTTTCTAGTTGTAAGAACCATATCCATTTTATTACTAAATTTAGGTCCTGAATCCATTGGATGCTCAATGCAACAACGCTCAACGAACTGACGCCATCTGTGTTAACCAACTTAAAAATGCCAGAGACATTGACCCAGGCATATTGCAAGAACGTCCCGATGTCAAAATCTTCTTGCCATTCAGATTCCATGTATACGCTCCTGAAGATCTCTTCGCTCCTAATACCTACAACCGCCATTTAAGTAAATACGATCACTCAACATTTAAGGTCAATCACTTAACACTTAACTTGTAGTTGCTCCCAATGGTGATCACGTTATCAGTTTGATCGACGAAATCTCATACATGTCACCACCGGCTCCTCTGATTTCTCAATATGATGATATCAGCCCAGACCAATTCTGTAATGGGGACAACCGTCCAGCTGATTGTGGTCCTAACTGCATGTGTACTCACAAAGTGGACATTCCGTTGAATGCAGTTGTTGAAGTAGTACTTGTTGATGAAGGTATTTTAATATTTGGAGCACTGACATTAGCAGCAACAAAAAGTGAATAGAAGGGAAAACATATATGCAAATAGCCATATGGTAGACATTCTTTGTCTTTCTAATGCATAGAGAGATTGAAGATCACTGGTAGTTAAGTAATAAGACGCATGCGCTCTTGCTATTGTAAACAAAGATAGTGAATTTGAAGAAACAAAGCTAGCTTTTTCTCATGACAAACCCCTTATTATGTATAGAGCTGTTCTATACATTTATAGATAGAGCAGAGATCAAAGAAATTCACTCTCCTATGCTTTCACAATGTGACAGCTATGTTTTCCCTATTATTTTTGTCAGTAGTATCTGCTACTACTCTCAAAACACTATAATGTAGTACCAGATTAATGTATTTTTTTTAGTACAACAACCAAACTTGAGTCACCCCTTCCATTTGCACGGGTACCAATTCAATGTAATTGGTATTGGCAGATCTCCGGACAGAAACATCAAGAAGATCAACTTGAAACACGCTTTAGATTTAGATCGAAGAGGTTTACTTCACAGACAGTTCAACTTACCACCTGGTAAAGATACCATAGCTGTACCAAATAACGGATACGTCGTACTTAGGTTCCGAGCGGATAACCCAGGTATTTTATAATACTTAAAAGTGTTATTTTCAATATCTAAATGTGATGTTTGTTGTAGGTTTTTGGTTGTTCCACTGTCACTTCTTGTTCCACATAGTAATAGGCATGAACTTGGTATTGCAAGTTGGTACTCACTCAGACATCCCCCCAGTACCCCCCAATTTCCCCACTTGTGGGGATCACTTACCCCCCATAGACCTAAACACTAGCCCTCACTAGAATTATTCTATGCTTTGGTTTTACATTTCATAGCTATAAATTTTTTTTTATAGTTATGAACGGCGTATTGCAATCAAATGTTTTATACCAAAGTAGCTACCTATTCGTAACTAGAAACATTTCCTAGCAATATGTCACAACAGCCATTAAATATATTTTAATAACACGTGAGTATATACCGCAATTCCTCTAGAATTTAGTACGGACATATTTGCTGTATTTTGCTGCGGTGGAAGAATTTGCAAAATTATTTCACAAAATTCGTGGTGCTTATTGTAAATAAATTTCGGTCTCTTCTGCATGCGAATATATAAATATGTATATAAATTATATTTGTACATATAGGTTTTAAATAGGATCAAAATTAAATGTAGCACATAATTGTATATAATACTCAACACCAATGAACAATATGAACTATTTTATGTGTTGTGTTTCATTTTGGTCTAACAAAGTTACCATTTAAAATAAGAAGTACCAGCCTTCATCTTCCTATGTATCAAATTAATTTTTCATTAGCTGGTACAACTTAACTCCTAGTTATAAGATATAAAGAACAATTTATTTTTTCAGCTTTTCAAACACTGTTATGTAGTAAGGTTAGTCCCAAACTACAAATATCATTTTATATTACTGTTATGTATAAATAAAAACAAAGATGTATATTACTGTATATTCCGGTGTGTTTGTTGCTTATTGTTGGTGTAAATAATCCTGTATATATCATAGTATCATCACAGGTATTTGTATCATATGTGGCACCATTGATTTCTTTATAAGATACTCATTTCTGGATGGTACTAGGTTCTGAACCCACTGGATGCAATCTGCAATAAGCCCAGAACAGACGCTATTTGTGTCAGCCAACTTAAAAACGCCAAAAAAGTTGACGAAGGAATCCTTCAAGACAGACCTGATGTTAAAATCTTCTTGCCGTTCAGATTCTTGTTCTACAGACCTGAAGAACTATTCACTCCTAACACGTACAACAGATTTTTAGGTACAGAACCAACAAATCTAAAGAAATTATAACCCCTAATGAATTTTCTTAAAACAGTTGCACCAGGAGGCGACCACGTGATCAGTTTGATCGACGAAATCTCTTACCAAGCTGCCCCATCACCTCCTCTATCTCAAATCAAAGACATCCCCGAAGAACAGTTCTGTAACGGGGACAACAGACCTGCTGATTGTGGACAGAACTGCATGTGTACCCACAAAGTCGATATCCCTAGCAATGCTATCGTTGAAGTCGTACTTGTCGACGAAGGTAACTTCAAATTCTACAATTTCAATTACCATTTATGATACTAAAGTAGTTGCTAATAATTGAGAACTAAAACTAAATTTTTACCAATGAATTTATCGTATCAAAATACTTATCATTTAAAAATTGCCACTAGTACAGCCATAATTATAGATTGACTATCAGCCAATAGGAATCTACATGACCCGTAATAATGCGCGTGTGAGGATATACCAGAGATCCTGGGACGCTAGCACTCAGTCCCGCTCGGCAGGGCGCCGGGGCAGTAGTGGGCCTTCGGATCTCCGCCCCGCCTGATGGTTTGGCTAGACAGCCTTTCAGGGCATCTGTACCCTGAAGGTTGTTTAGTTTAGCCGACTGAGAATTAGAGCACGCTTCAGCGTGTGCTCTAATTCTAGGCCTGCTGAAACAAAAGCACATTCTGGAGCAGATTTAGCTGCTCTGGTTTAAGTGGATTAGGAATTAGAGCACACAAAAATGTTTGCTCTAATACTTGATCTGCTGAAACCAGAGCACATTCTGGAGCAGATTTGGCTGCTCTGGATTGTGCTCTGGTTTTAGTGAGTCAGGAATTAGAATACACAAAAGTGGTAGGTCTGCTGAAAACCAGAGCATATTATGGAGCAAAATTGGCTGCTCTGGATTGTGCTCTGGTTTCAGTGGATCTGAAATTAGAACACATAGAAATGTTTGCTCTAATCCTAGGTCTGCTCAAATAAAAGCATATTATGGAGCAGATTTATCTGCTCTGGATTATGCTCTGGTGTCAATGGGTCAAGAATTAGAGCATTTTAAAATGTTTGCTCTAATTATATGTCTGCTGAAACCATATCTCATTCTTGAGCAATGAAACTTTGGATTGTGCTCTGGTTTTAGTGGACTAAAAATTAGACCAAGTATTCAGAATGCTGTTGATTTTGGTCATTATAAGAAATTTTGTCCCTAAGGAAATTTTGAAAAATCAACATCCGCGATAGTTACTGCTAATAATTTTTGAGGATCCAAAATAAGAGTTCCATTTTGCAGTTTTTGATTCTTGTAGCAATAAATGGATACACTAAATCAAATTAAGACAGTACTCGTAAATAGACAAATTGTATCATATGAAATAATGATTATTTCCAGTACAATCTCCAAACTTGAGCCATCCATTCCACCTTCACGGCTACTCGTTCAACGTGATCGGCATCGGTCGCTCCCCGGACCGCAACATCAAGAAGATCAACCTGAAACACGCTCTCGATTTAGATCGTCGAGGTCTTCTCCACCGTCAGTTCAACCTCCCCCCCTTGAAGGACACGCTGGCCGTCCCCAACAACGGCTACGTGGTCCTGCGGTTCCGCGCCGACAACCCGGGCTACTGGCTGTTCCACTGCCACTTCCTCTTCCACATCGTCATCGGCATGAACCTCATCCTGCACGTGGGCACCCACGCCGAGCTGCCCCCCGTGCCCCCCAACTTCCCCAGGTGCGGGAACCACATACCTCCCATTTCCCCACCGGGGGAACTAGACTACCATTGATTAAGGGGTGTTAGGTAATGAAATTAAAAATGGCATGATATTTTTTCGGTCTTTGCTCAAATTTCTGACTTGTAAATAATTTAGATTTAATTTTATAGGTATTTAAACGAGATTGCTATGGATTGTATATACTTCGGCTGTCTGGAATAGTAGTACCTTATCTAATGTTTTAATACATTATTTAAATCTTGTTAAGAGATACAAGAAAATGTTAAAGAGCAAAATTACACTAGACAAACTAGCTCAATAAATGAACATAGTTCAGAATTTTGTGTCTGGTTTTAGCGGAAATATATCCAACATTAATTCAAGCATAGGTATTTTTATATTTCTTTTCGGTAAGACATAAAATTCATAATGATACCAAAATATAATAGATTAATTTAACATCTTCAAAATAACAATTTATTTTTATTACACGTACTTACAACTATAAATAAATATGGAATGAAAAAAATATATTTAAAATAACTTACAACAAATTAAACATAAACAAAATAATAATTAAATTGCTCAATATGGCTGCAGTATTTTTCTACACATTACATTTTCAGGATATACTAAGGTAGATACTGTGTGTATTTTTAATGTGAAACATGGGGATTTATCATATCTATGGCTATGACTTCATATTTCATTTAAAATGAAACATATGAAATAAATTTAACACATGTATTAAATTTTAATATTATAACAAATTACAAGATAAAGAACTAATAAAGTAACTAACACACAAGTCAGTATAATAACGAACAATTAAAAATAATTACAAAAAATCTGCTATAAAATTGTTGAACCACATTCGATGATATTTAGGCAATTGTAATATTTTGAATTTGAACTTTTAATTGATCTCCCTTGTACAAACTGATTTTAAAAGTCACCAGTAAAAAATCTAGATGTGCAAGATCGAATGATCTAGTATACTATTCTACTACTTGAACATTTTCTCTAAAGTTATTAATAATATTTAAAATTGTCGTACCACTTCGGGTAGACCTGTCAGAAAATTTCAAACCCAAAAAGCAAATGTCAAATTCGTTCCCTATCTTTCACTTTAAATAAGACACGCAAATAACATTGTTGTCAATCAAATATAAAATCGAAACCATGGATATGATAAATCCCATGTTTCACGTTAAAAAATACTCACGGTACCTATACTTTTTGACATTTGTTTTGGTTTCAAATAACACAATTATGTTCGTATGGCTTGCTTTTATTAGCAAATAATTTAAAAATAAATTGTCTGCCTTTTGAAACATTTTATGTACATACCGAAAAAAAATATGAAAATACCGATTCTCTACAGTAGTAGACATTTCCACTATGATCATTTTATGAGCCCGTTCTTGTATTTTAATTTTGCTCCGTAACATTTTTTGTGTATCTCAAAATAAGGAAAATGAAGGCCAAATAGCCTGTATGTTTTAAGGCACTGTTATTCCTGCTGGCGATTGTTTGATTTAGAATCTGCCATGAGAAAGTAGGCCTGAGTTTTGATACCTAATTTTATCTTACCTTGCTCTATTTATTAAATTCTGATTTTAGCTGGGTGCCAGTGTGCGTAATTCTTTTTATTGAATTATTTTGTTGCCCTACTAGTCTTATGTTAGACTAATGTGTACATTATCGGGTACTCTTCATTTACGGTTCCATGGTTAGTTATATAGAGTACATGGAATACTGAATCAAGTGTACCTCATTAACTAAGATTTTACTGTTGTTGTATTTTGATGTATTTTAAATAAAATAACAAATGATGGATTTGTTACAACATATTCTTCTTTTATTTCTTTTTTGTTACATATACGTATACATACATATGTCAACAGAGTCATATGAATACAGTAACCATACATTCTATTTATTTCCTATTGATTTTTTTAATATTTTTTAAACAACTAATATTGTGTCTTGCAATATTTTTTTTAACACGTCTCTTTTGTTGTAATACATAAATAATATTTTCTACAATAAAACAAAAACATGATATACCAATTCCCACAAGATATACTACTAATACAGGTTTAAAATTTTTAAGTGATAATTTTTCTGCTTTATCATATTTTATTTCTCTGCTCTTTCTAAACAATTTCGAAATGCCTTTACTGGTTTCATCACTCAACCATTTTTTATATAAACCTCCTGAAAAAAAATCAACAAGTTTATTAAATACAGTCGATTTATTTAATTCTCAACGGTAGTACACATTACAAAGACTGGTTTTTACGGAGGGTCATTTTGAACTAATTACATTAGGCCAAGAATTAGAGTACTTCACTGTGAGTACCCTTCTCTCACGTAGTAAACATTAGGGTAACTGGTTTTTACGGAGGGTGTTTTTGATCTAATTTACATTAGGGCAAGAATTAAAGTACTACACAATAAATGAGCACCCTTTTCACAGGTAGTAAACATTACAGTGTTTTGTTTCATTATTTGTTAGTATAAAATATTATAAAATTATTCATAATTTGCAAATCATCTTTCAATCTTTGCTTGGTTTTTAAGGAAAAAAATACAAAAACTTGCTCTAATGTAATATGTAGGCGAAAATAACAAATAAAACTACGATATTACGAACCGAAAATAAATCCAAAAGATTTCAAATAATTATTCTACTGAAAAATATAAAAAAAACTGCGAGGAACCTCCAACGAAGCGTTTTATATAATTAGTGACCGACGATACAAAGGACCGATGCTGAATAGCGGTACAATAAAAACTGTTTATTAGTAAACATAAAAGATAACGAAAGGATGGTACGAATTTGAAATATAATAAAAATGGTATTAACCAATACACTTTGTCTAAATTAAAAAATGAGTGATAAATTATTTATTAACCTAACACCTCCGGCCTATTTATAATTAGTTCGTTCAATTGTACTTCCATAACATATTTTTACAAACCACTTAATATGAGGCTGAGATAATAATTGACAGCTTGTCTATACGGAGCGCCTTTTTGCATTGCCCATCCGTGAATTGTAGAACGGACAGATTTTCTAGTAATGCGAAAGCTTGGAACTAAATTTCTATCATATTCAGGACATAGTACTGGTATTTCATATTGTATTTCGCTCATTTCATCCAACATGGCTACTGCACCATTTAATGTCAAAACAAATGTTTCGCAGGGACCATCTGCATACAACGCAGTACTAAAAAGAGATAGAATAGAACTCTGTATTTATTTTTCTGTTTCTTACCTTATTGCACGTTTATACACGCTGTCATTCACATTCAACAGATTTCTAATAACGTCTTGGTAGTGAACATTGCCTGCAATTCTGTAACCTCTGTTTACTAATTGTTCCAAATCGTCTGGTTCTACATTAGGAGGATGGACCATAGCAGACAAAACACTACTTTTGTATATGGTTATCATGTTGAGAGTTAGAAACCACCATAAGGCCATAGTAGCAAATGTTTTTTTGTTTGTTTTCAAATATTTTACTCCTGACGTCGCTTGTTCAAAAGGCGTATGAAACAAGATCTGAAATTGCATTTTTTTTATTTAACAAAATTTAATTGCTTATTCTTGAGATCATTTTGAGTACAAAATGTCATATGAACATCCTTACCAAAATACAAGACGTATTGTTTTGTTCTAATTTTGTTATCACGTTATGAAGATATTTACACATTTGTACTTTATGCAAAACAAACAAAATTGTGTTGACAAACACAAAATATCCCAAAAATTCTCATTTTTGTGCCCAAAATTTTGATTTTGAAAAATAGTGTATGTTGATAGATAGTTTGTCCCAAAATCTATCAGGAGAGATTAATTTTGTTATTGTACTTTTTTTTCAAAATAACCTCAGGAAATAAAAATTGTCCTGTGTTTTAACTTACCCAAATTATATACCATAAACTTCGATACCTAACAGTAGGTGTTGAATATTTTGAAGAAATATAAACAGAAAATGACGAGAAAAGAAAAAGAATAAAATATAAAATCCATACTAATTTATTGTGAAATGGTTCACTAAACTTCTTAAAAACTTCAGCAAAACTATGTTTTATTACATACAAAAATATATAATCTTCAGCATTGTATTGATTGGAAAATAGTACATATGGCATACGTTCTGCAGTTATACTAATTCCACCAAAAGCAATATTGGCATTCCGGTTATATACGGACATAATCATATCAAAGAACGATCTATTTTCGTTAAATGTATGTATTATATATTTGAAATTCATTTTCTGACTAATAGTTTGCATTAGTATACTATCTACTCCTGATAATTGTTTACATATGGACATATTTTTATTCTCTTGTGTTAAGTCTTTATTTTTACAATACACGTACGGATAATATTGAACGTATGTAACATTAAAGGTATGTCCATTTAAATTTCTAAAAGTATCTGGCAATAATATACTTTTATTTATTTTAGAATGAATTAAAGTAAATTTTTTGGAATTATTACCACAAAAGAAACAAAGTCTATATACATTGTTATTATTTTCATTTATTATTATTGTATTTCCAGCATTTTCCAATATTTCTATTAATGATTGTGAAACATTTTTATATATGTCCAATGTACTCATAATTAATACAACATCTCTAAAATTTACTATTAGTTTATGAATTAAATATTTCCAATAATAAAAATTTTGGGATATAAATACATGCAGTTTTTTATTTGTTTCAAGCCTATACTTGGGAATGGTTGTTTCATTGTAACTATAATCTAATATTTGTAAACTTATATATTTCACATTATAATTTAGTTGTTCCAAAACATTATTTATATATTTATCTGAAGTATTATCTGCATAAAAAATTATATGAAAATCTTTAAAAACTTTCAGCAAGTTTGTGAATTTAATTTCTGAAAATAATGAATCGTTGTTTTCAATTATTATTTTTGTAAAAATACTTCTAAACAAAAAGCACAATACAAATAAAGCAAGTTTCATTTTTGATGCGTTACTAATATCTTTCTATAAAGTATAAAACTTATATACACTCGTTAAGTAAACACACTTAGATATGTTAAACAACTTCATTACAAGCAAAAGTAAATGATTTATTATACAGCCACTATTTATTTCAATTTATGTACAAGGTGCTCCAAACAAAAAACAACTGTTGCTAAGCAAGCCCCAAATATCAACACGTAAAAAGCGATTTCTAAATGTTCCATTGTTAACGAATCCTCCCCGTCATTTATTTCCAAATCATCGTTGACAATTGAAGAATTACTTGTCAACAAACTACTGTCTATGCCGTAGTTAAATCGTATCCAATGTTCGTATAGACCAGCTTGGCGAATTTGTCCCATTGCTTCTAAAATTTCTTCGTAGAAAAGACGTTCGTTTCGAATATTATACGCATGGGCATTAGGCATTACTATGTCTTTAACGACGTGGAAATCAGGACGTTTGGCATTTCTACTATTTGTTTTTAAATAATTGACTTGTTCTGTAGATATTAGTATACCGCAATTATATCTACAAAAGAATAAATTTAACAAATAGAACTTATTGTTTATCTTTCGTTCTAAAAATAAATAATACATTAGAAATGATTTATTTTACTTTAAAACTTATGGCTTCGTAAAACTACAGTGCATATAAACTAATACAATATTTCAACTCATAATTGAGACAGCTCCGATAATTGTTTTTCATGGAGGGTACTCTTTACTAAATAAAATAGGAAAATTGAACACCCTTCTCTCAGGTAGTAGACATTACGGTGACTAATTTTTACGGAGGGTATTTTGCAAGGGCAAGAATTAGAATACTTCACAGTTAGTGAGCACCCCTCTCTCAGGTAGTAAACATTACGGTGACTGTTTTTTAGGGAGGGTGATTTTGAACTAATTACAAAGGGATTAGGGTAAGAATTAGAGTACTTCACAGTGAGAGAGCACCCTTCTCTCTGGTAGTAAACATTACGCAGACTGGTTTTTACGGAGGGTGATTTTAAAATAATTACATTAGGTCAAGAATTAGAGTACTTCACAGTTAGTAAGCACCCTTCTCTCAGATAGTAAACATTACGAAGACTGGTTTTAACGAAGGGTGATTTTGAACTGCATTTATTTTAGAATTTATTGTTACTTCATTTAACTAGAGCATGTTTTATTTTATACCTATATAAGTCCATCCAGTCCATGGTTTCTCCATACACACTTATATACCTTGGAACTTCTTTTAAATGTCTGAGTATTCCCACATTATCATCTTGAAGACTTCTGCGCAAATGCACAATCGAAAAATGAGTTGCATATACGGTCAAATTCGTTTTAAAGAGTTCTTGTAAACTATCTATATCTGGATAATATTGAGGAGAAACTAATGTCGTCATTAATACGCTTTGGAAAAGCGTTGCATAAACTATGCAAAACATTATCCATATTATTGTTAAAAATCGAATTTGGTCTTGTTTTTGATTATTTGGTGCAGCTTCATTCAAAAGCAATCTGTAAAATATTTTATAAATAGATAGAGACAATAAAAAAAAGTGAACACTTTCATAATTTTTTTACAAATATATTATACCTGTAATTGTTAATAAATATTATTAAACTATCTCTATTACTTTTTACAACTTTCTTCTCAATAAACGTTTCAAAAATAGATATAACTATCATGCTTATAGCAGTCAGTCCCAAAACGTCCAATGGAGTGATCAAAAAAATGTATAAATATCTAGGAATAATCTTTCCACGTGGAACAACTAAATACATATCATTCCTATCATAGAGAAACACATGATCCAAGTCATTGTCTTCGTAAGTTCTACCCGCGTTAGCCATGATATCAAAGTCATACATATCAGCTAACACCTGCACTGAATCTCTGTATGATACATTATGATCAGCATTATTTATCATGTCTCTACTGAAGTCAGTAGAAACAAAATGTACATCCAGTGAGGCATTTAACCAGGACGCTAAAGTAGTCCAAAATTTGCCGTCTAAACCTCCCTACAAAACATACTGAAGAGTAATTTTATAAATGATTTGAAAAATAACATTTTTTATTATAAATACTGTTACAATCTTTAATAGTCATTTTTTATAAAATTCAGGCTGTTCCATTATAAAATAATTGTTAGTATATGACGAATATATTTAGGTTTTTAATACAAATTTTTAACCTGCTGCGAAAAAAGATATAGAAGACCAAGAACGAACCTTAAAAAATACAACTTTTAGGCTTTTACACCCAAAATAACCAAAAAATACCCATTTTTGGGTCCAAAATTTTGGATTTTGAAAATAGCCCACATTGATAGAACTCACTGCGCTGATTTCAAATTTTCCAACCGAATTTAATTATCTCTTTTCGTTCTTAAGATATTTGCTGTCAAAGTTGCACCTCAAAAAAGTGTGTTTTTTTCATATATCTCAAAAATGGGTAAAGATACAATTTCAACGATTACACCAGTCGATTCTACGGGCAAAGTTATATAAAGAAATGTTTTCTCTACATATACCTTCTTTGGAACGATTTGGTGAAAAATGAGGAAAACGAAAAAACCGGAATTTCAGTTTTTCGCTCGGGAACTTTTTTTCTCCAAAATTGTTTATTTTCTAGACTTAAGTAGATACATATATGCTGATTCCAAATTTTCAAACCGAATTCAATTATCTCTTCCCGTTCTCGAGATATTTACGTTCAAAGTTAGACCTGAAAAAATCAGTTTTTCAGGAATATCCCTGAAAAGGTTGACCCTATGACCTCGACTACCTCACCAAACGATTCTACGGGCAAAATTACATAAGTGTACCAATTTTCAGATTTTTATTCCAACGGATACAATTATTATAAAAGAAAAACTAAAAATGGCCAAAATCGAAAAAAACGCCTGATGAACCCCTTGCGATTTTTTTCGATTTTGGCGATTTTCGTTTTTTCGCTCTAAAAATTGTATCCGTCAAAATAAAAATCTGAAAATTGGTACACTTATGTAATTTTGCCCGTAGAATCTATTAGTGAGGTTGCCGAAGTCGTAGAATCTACCCTTTCAGGAATATACCTGAAAAACTGATTTTTTCAGGTCAAACTTTGAACGCAAATATCTCGAGAACGGTAAAAGATAATTGAATTCGGTTTGAAAATTTGGAATCAGCGTATCCTTATTTACTTAAGCCCAAAAAATAAATAATTTTGGAGAGAAAAAGTTTCCGAGTGAAAAACTGAAATTCCGGTTTTTTCGTTTTTCTCATTTTTCATCAAATCGTTCCAAAGAACGTATATTAGGACAAAACATTTCTTTATGTAACTTTGCCCTTAGAATCGACTGGTGTAATCGTTGAGATGATATCTCTACTCATTTTTGAGATATGCTGAAAAAACACACTTTTTTGAGGTGCAACTTTGAGAGCAAAAATCTCAAGAACCAAAAGAGATAATTAAATTCGGTTTGAAAATTTGAAATCAGCGCGACGAGGGCTATCAATATGGGCTATTTTGAAAAACTAAAATTTTGGACCCAAAAATGGTTATTTTCGGATTATTTCGGCTGTATATGAAAAATTTTCCAGTGAAAATCTAACAATTGTTAGTTTTCATGTTCAACAATGATTGTAAATAACTTGGAAATGTAAGAAGATATTATTTTTTAATTGTATATGTAAATTTTTAATGTTTTACTGACCCATGAGTTGAAACGAACAATAATTTTGTATCATAAACTCATTTTTAAGTCAAAAAGTGAAATAATTTGTAAAACTATATAATATTCTTTAACTGTATGGTACTGTAATGAACTGTTGAATAATTATAGGCAAAGTAACCGGTAAATATCTGATTGCGCAGTTTTAAAAAATAGTATAAAATTTTGAAGATATAATTGTGGATCGTAATGGGACTAACAATTTAGCACTGATCAAGAAAAGTGTTGGAAACTATAAAAAGAAGCGAAAAAGCAGTGTAAAATATTTATTAATAATTCTTTATAAGAATAATGTTTTTATGATTAGTTAGATTTTGTTCTGTTTCCGAAAATATAAAAAATATATTTACCTGTAATTATTCATAAATATTATCAAAACATTATTATTTCTTTTTGAAATATTTTTACAAATAAAAACTTCTAAAATAGAAATCATTAACCAGCTTATTGTAGTCAATCCCCAAACATCCAAAGGAATGATTAAAAAAATATATAAATATCTTGGGAAAAATTTTCCGCGTGGCACAACTAGATACATGTCGTTCCTATCGTAAAGAAACACATGATCAAAGTCATTATCCTCGTAAGTTCTACCCGCGTTAGCCATGATGTCGAAGTCAGACATGTCAGCCAAAACCTTCACGAAATCTCTAAATGGTATTTCATGATCAGCGTTGTTTATCATGTCGTTAGAAAAGTCAGAGGATATGAAATGTATGTCCAAAGAAGCGTTCAGCCAATGAACTAAAGTACTCCAGAATTTCCCGTCTAAACCAACCTACAAGAAATATCTTCTATATAACTTCAATTTTGATATAAATACTGTTACATTCAAAGAGAAATGAGCTGAACAAAAATTTTTGAGAAGTAAAACATAATTGATAACTGCTGAACTATATTTGAAAATATGTATTACTAGATATAAATAAAAAAAATGTCTGTATCATTCACATCCTCATTTAATAAACGGTAAATTTAAAACATTTTTATAACTTTTAAAATGTCGTTTGAGGAAGATATAATTCTAATGATCTGATAAATGACAACAAATTGAATTTTGACTATTGTTGCCAATGTTATCCTAGAAATATAGAAGACATTTCCCTTAGTGCAGCATTTTTTATTATTTTAATGAATTATTTTACCTCTTTCCATTTTTAAGCAACTAACTACTACCCTAAAGTGGGTGTGAGTTACACCCTTAAAAATATTAGTAGCGAATTCCTCGTATGAAAGTACGAATGTACACAAATTTTCATTTTAAAATTCGCACTATTATAGACACAATTACATATTGAATATCAGTCAATAGGAATCCATAAGGTCGGTAATAATACGCTTCTAAGATACTTTGTATTAACTTATTAATAAAATTTGTTAGGTATGAATTTTAGAAAAGTGCTGGGTCAGAAAGTAATGCCCTGAGAATATTTTTAATATTTTTTCATAATCAACGCAGTCTAATTAGCAAATTGCAATACTTTCCATTAAAACATAAGTTAAATACTGTCAAAACATCTGGTAAGACGACTTAATTATCTTGGAGGGGAAAATTTTACGACTTTTTCTATCTCTGTCTGACTCACAGAAGTATAGGGGCAGGTAATCCTCTAACAAGTTTCTTATCTTTGGGTCTAATCACATAATTGGATTATAGCTATAAAACTCAAGTGGTCGGAAAATAAACTCTTGACTTCAAATGGCTAATTTGTCTATAGAAATTTAACAGTTTGCTCTTGTATTTCAAAAACTAGGAACATGAGAATTTTTTTACTACTTTTCCCGTAATCAGCGAAGTCTAATTAGTTGATTGAGATACTTCGTACAAAAAAAAATATAAAAAACAAGTGTATAAAATTTTAATTTCAAAAGTACCTGTACACAAAAAAATATCAATAACCATTTTATTAAATACTTTTAGAAACTCATTTTTTTATAAATTATAGACATATTTAATTGTAACAGTATTCATAATAAATTTAGAAATATTCTAGAAGTATTAGAAAAAAAATCTTACATATTCAATTTTACCATTTTCATTTTTCTGCACAATTCTACTATTTCTATACACCACATCTAAATGGTATAATCGTATAGGATTACCATTCATATTTCTTATTTTATGTCTAAAAATTTCTTCCAAATTTTCATTATTTGTTACATCCATACCAAAATTTTCTAAGTATGGATTATAGGAATAAATTTTTGGTCCATTTTTCCAGAAACAAAGAACGACTCTTAATACACTTCTTTCCCAAAATGCATGGAACAAATCATCTATCCATGTCTCATCATCATCATCATCGTCTACTCCAGGTGCAACTACTAGAAATCTACTTCTAAGTTGCCAAAATGAGAGTAACTCTATATCATATAAAACTTCTTCTATTTCATCATAATTTTGCAGAATTATTACAGTCATATCCAGTTTATATCTAGATTTCCAGTGTTCTGTATTATTTCCAGTATAGTTGTCATAATTTATTAAAAATATTCCTTTATTCAAATTTTTGTAAGATATTTCTTTTAAGAATAAATTTGATAACTCATTTTGAGAATGTATAATTAAAGATGTTTCACATTTTATTGTACAATAATCAAGAAAAATTTTAGCACTGGATTTTGCCAAATTATATTCTTCATCATTACTTGGTATATAAATTTCATGAGAATTTATAATCTTTACTATTAACAGTACAATAATATAGAACATTTTTCACAAACTAAAATTTGAGACGTGTAATTTATCGTAACATGTTAATGATATGTATTTATGATAACAATCTTTTATTGTTTGATCTAATTATATATTGATTGATTATCTCGTATCAGCAAATAACTAAATTATGTTACCTACCTTTATTTGCACAGTTTTGTATAACAATTTTTTTAACAGTAAAAAATAAATTAGAACTTCGTTAACAATAAAACAAAAACAAAATATTCATGTAATAAAATTTTAAAAGTAATGTCTGGTCTTATAAGATTATAATGTAAAAGCACACTTTTGTATTAATTTTAACAGACACAGAAATTGTTTCTCTACATGACTACTCTGATAAATATAAATTATAAACAAAAACAATAAAAAAAAAACAACAAAACCAACGTCAAAAATTGTCACTGTCATATAACTCTTCGTTTTAAACTAACTTTTATATCAAAATTCTAGTAAATGGCGTGGAACAGCTAATCATCTATGTCAAATCCAAACAATAGACCTGGCTCAAGATCTCGTCTTCAGGTAAAGTGTTCACTGTGTTAATAGCGATTTCTTTTCGTTCAAATATCAGCAAGCATAATCTCTTGAAACATGGACGTCGAATATATATGGGCAATGCCCCCAAATAGATATTTCCTATATCAGTAATAAAACCCGGACTTGTTATTATTTTTAAAAAATATCGTGTCTTCTTCCATTTTAAGTATCTGAGTACTACCCAAAAATGGGTGTAAGTTACATCTTTAAAAATATTATCTGTGAATTCCTCGCATCAAAGTACCTATGTATACAAATTTTAATTTTAAATTTCCCACTAGTACAGCCCCAATTACAAATTGAATATCAGCCAATAGGAACCCAGATGACCGATAATAATGCGCGTCTAAGGATATACCGGAGATCCTGAGACGCCAGTATTCAGTCCCGCTGTGCGGGGCGCCAGGGCGGTAGTGGGCCTTCGGGCCTCCATCCTGCCTGGTGGTCTGGCTAGACCGTCTTCCTGGGCATCTCATGCCCCGAAGGTGGACTAGTTCAGCCAGCCGGAAATTGGAGCACGTGCTTTAATTTTTGGCCTGCTGAAACCAGAGTACATTCTGAAGCAGATTTAGATGCTCTGGATTGTGCTATGGTTTCAGTAGGTCAAGAATTAGAGTACATAGAAATGTTTGCTCCAATTCTTCGTATGCTGAAACCAGAACACATTCTGGAGCAGTTTTAGTTGCTCTGGATTGTGCTCAAGTTTCAGTAGGTCAGGAATTAGAGCACTCAGAAGGTTTTGCTCTAATTCATGGTCTACTGAAAACAGAGCAGATTCTGGAGCAGTTTTGGTTGCTCTGGATTGTGCTGTGGTTTCAGTGAGTCAGGAATTGAGAAATGTTTGTTATAATTTTAGGTCTGGTGAAACCAGAGTACATTCTTGAGCAAATTTGTTTGCTCTGAATAAGGTCAAGAATTAGAGGACTCAGACTCAGAAATGCTCTAATTCTTCGCCTGCTGGAACCAAAACATATTCCGAAGTAGATTTGGTTTCTCTGAATTGTGTTCTGGTTTCACTGGGTCAGAAATTAAAGCATTGAGAAGTATTTACTTTAATTCTAGATCTGGTGAAACTAGAGCACATTCTGGAGCAGATTTTGCTGCTATAGATTGTCCTCTGGTTTCAGTATGACAAGAATTAGAGAATTCTGAAGTGTTTGCTCTAATTTTAAGTCTGCTAAAATCAGAGCACATTCTGGTGCAATCAAGCTCTGGGTTCAATGAGCCAAAAATTAGAGCAAGTATTCAATATACTCTGATTCTCGGCCTTCTGAAACCAGAACACATTGAGGAGAAGATTTAGCTGCTCTGTATTGTACTCTAGTTTCAGTAGGTCTAGAATTATTGCATTCTAAAGTGTTTGCTCTAATACTTATTTTGTCTTGAGTTTCGATGTTAGTCGTTATAAAAAAATTGACCTTAAGGATATTGTGAAAAATTGGCGCCCGTGTCTTGAGGTCAGACACATTCTCAAGAGTAGAAATGATGTGATAAATTGTGCGAAAAGAAAGACCCTTTTATATTTATCTCCTACACCTCTTCCAGCCTCCAAGCAGCCGCCCGACCCCTTGCCAATCCCAATGCAGCCAGTCGACCCTGTCCAGCCGGCCGAGCTCGGGCGGGCTGCAGCGGGCCAGCGTGTCGGGCCAGCGGTCCTGCCCGGCGAGCCAGCGGCCCAGCCTCACAGGCCTGCAGCGGCCGCTGGGCGCCACCAGCCAGCGGACCGTGGCCGCCGGCAGAAACGCCCCCTGCGGGCAAAGGCCGCCCAGTGCCCGAGAGCAAGTTAGTGCCAGCAGGTCGGGGACGGCCAAGATTACAGTGACTACCACTGCGTCTAAACAGAATCCTAATGTTCATCAAACAAGGTAATGAGAATTTACAGTGGCAGCGATATCTTCCTGATCGGTAGAAATACAGCATAAATTTATTAACAGAATTTATTCGTCCACTCAAAGAGCATACCGGAATAGTTATTTGTGCTAATAGGTAGGAAAGTTGTTCTTTTCTAGTCCGAAGGATATGTATACGGTCGAGACGAAGTCGAGGCTGGATACTTCTTGAGAACCAGAAAACAACTTTACTACCATCTAGTACAAACTATTTTTTATCCTACACAACAAAACAACCGGAATAACTTGACATTTAATTTAAACTCAATAAAATTTGTGAGATTGACCAACATTAGAAATAGAATAAGAACAAAAGACAAACATTTTATACTATCCGATGATTATGATTCCAACATGATGATGCATCAGCTCACAACAATTTTCGGGTTAGGAATAATTAAATGAAGAATTTCTTAATAGATCGATCGGAAGAAGTGTTCCAAGAAATTGGTTCGCTAGATCTCCGGATCTTACAAAATTAGATTAGAATGGTGAAAAATTCCGAAATTATTAATAACATATGAAGATAACACAAAAAAAAACATCCAACTGAATTATAAAATATAGGATGTTCCATTTGAAAATGACGAGTTATAGTGATTTGAAATTGAGTAAATTTGATTCGCTTTATTGAACACTCCGTATACTTATATTTAAAAGAAAAATGTGAAAACATAAAGTACTTACAGCAATGCGGGTATTTAGTCCTTTTTAGAGAATAAACGAAATAACTTGGCAACGCCGCGGAAAAGTGAAACAAAATTCATATGTCCGTATAGTAGAATAAAATACAATTAAAAGAATATAAAAATATATAGGTTGTTGCATTTAAAAAAAGACAAACAATTCTCGTCAAACCATAATGCAGCACCCTGTATATGTGAAAATAATTTTACGTTATGCTCTTTGAGTTGACGAATAAATTCTGTTAATGAATTTATACTGTATTTCTAACAATTGAAATATCGAAGATGGACATTTCGATGACTCACCGTGTATATTATTTTACAGAATTGTAGTGAAAGGCACAAAAATGAAATCCAGCGACAAACCTGGGTAAGTAAAATATCTACACTGTATTTCAAAGTTTTTTGACAACATATCTTGTAGGAAATGTGTGGGCCCTTGCACATCAGGACCTCCCATCCCGCCCTTCACAGAAGACGTGGAACGCGGTCGCCCGGTTCCTCCAGGTCGCTACTACATCCCCGTAGTGGGCAAAGCAGACACCAACCTCCCTGAAGACGAGAAGAAACTCCGGCAGAAACTCCAAAAGTACACACCGACCAGCCTCAGCCACTGGAAGGTGGAATACAAAGATCCGTTCATGAAACCAGTGGGACCCCTAAGACAACAGCACCCTGATGTCGTCTCCGGGATGTTCACGTCAGCTAGAGGACAGTACGAGCCGGACCACGCTAACCAGATGTTGGAGCAGAGGTTAGATCCGTCGTACCCGCAAGAGATGTGGTCTATGAGTCTCCAAGAAGCTATGTCGCATGTGGAAGAGGTTGTGGATTATGATGATGATAGTGATGATGAAGCGGATGATTATGAAGACGAAAGGTAAGAAAATTTTCCGGATTTTTATCAAGGCCTGGTCATTGTCATACCTTTGTTTCAACCATAGATTATAATAATGGATGGTATTCAGAGGGTTTACTAAAGTCTGTATTAAGACTTGTATTAGCTAAAACACTGTTTTACTCTAAAACATACTTTAATAGAACGGTGATTCAATAATACCGAATAAGCTTGTTTTAGTTAAAACATTTTTATTAAAAAAATATTCTTGGCGATACTGTATTATCTGTCACATGACAACAAGTCGTTTAAAATCATGTCTAATACATTTATTGCAAAGTATGATATAAATATTTATTTCTATATAAATAGTTAATTATTTACCACTGACATTTTCATCATGAATTGATTATCGATCCGGGATTAATCCAATGATTTTTAAATGAATTGAAGCTATCTGTACTAGTACTCGTATAATAAATAAATCGTAAAAAGAGAAAATATAATGTATCCCAACATCAAATTGCAATATTCGACCTTGAAAACTCGAGAAACCTCGGCGAGATTCGAGACCAAGATGAGATATTAATATTCGGGACGAGAAATAATCGAGACGAGATGAAATATTTTACATTTAAAATGAGATGATACGAGAAAAATCTCGTCTCTTCTCGTGTCACAGAATCACTAGTCCCAATTCAATTCAGCTTGAAGGCATCAGAAGCTGTAATTGCTTACTAACTAGAACTCTATTGTTGTAGACCGTCAGGAGTTTGCCCGGGTGCACAACCTGCCCAGATGTCTCCCCGTGCACCTTCCCCTGCCGTGTGTCCAGGTTCCTCTGCTCAGCCTGCTAGACGTTCCCCCTCTCCTGGACGATACGTCGTCGCGCGTACTCTACCTCCATCCCCTCCCGCCTGTCCTGGTTCCGCCGTGCAAGCTCAGGCTCCTCCACGTGCTCCTTCCCCTGGACCATCTCAGAGAACTCCACGACGTGCACCATGCATATGCTCCAGTTCATCTTCTCAGTCTGCTTCACCGGCACCGTCACCTGCTCGGAGTCCTCCACGTGCAGCTCGTGCACCATGTTCATCTCCTCAACCTGCTCCACAGGCAGCTTCGCCTGCTCGGAGTACTCCACGTGCAGCTCCTGGACCATGTACTGTATGCCCTAGCCCTAGTTCATCGCCTCAGGCTACTAAAAGCACACCGATCGATATCTCGTATCCTAAATCACCGCCAGTACAAGTGCCAAGACCTGCAGCTTCCACTGACCAAGTTTCTCGTCCTTCTTCTCGGGCACCCAGGAGTAAGACTCCTCCATGTGGAGTATGCCCTGGTCCACAAGCACGTAAACCTATAGTTATCTCTTATCCCCAATCACCGCCAGTTCAAGTTCCTCGACCTCCGCCTTCTCCTGGTGTAGCGCGTGCTATGACTCCTCAACGTTCCCCTGGAGTATGTCCTGGCTCTAAATCTCCTGCTAGAGAATCTCCTGAAATGCGGAGACAACCTCCATCACCTGTTACATGTCCTGGAACTCCTGGACTGTACCCTGGATCGCAAACTTCTGCACGCACGCCTATTGTTATCTCTTATCCGAAGTCACTACAAGTTCAAGTGCCTCGCCCTGCGTCTTCTACTGGAGAAATAACTGATCCTTGTGAGAGTCAAGCAACGCCACGTAATATTCCACAGGATATTCCACGTGATCGATGTATTGGAGTATGTCCTGGTTCTGATAAAGCATCACCAGAATCTCAACCATACACACCAAGCTTAGCGAAACAAACTCAATCGCCGTGCTTTAGTCCTCCTAGTAGAAGACAACGTACACCTCCTGCGAGAACATCTCCAGAATATCCTAGTTACCCACCAAGTGCAAGAAGGGAGTCTCAGTCACCTGGTGTATGCCCTGGTGCCTCTGCCCCACAAACTCGACGTACACCTTCTCCTGTAATATGCCCTGGTACAGCAAGTTCTCCAAGCTCACCCATCGTTATCTCCTATCCTCAATCACCACCAGTGAAAGTTCCTCGGCCTACATCCTCCTCTGGAGAAGTATCTTCTCCTTGTCCTGGTGCAGCTCGTGTTAGAACTCCACGTGCTAGAACACCGTCGGAATCTCCGCCTTACAGACAACCTCCATCACCTGTTGCATGTCCTGGAACCCCTGGACTGTATCCTGATACGCAAACTTCTCCAAACACGCCTATCGTTATCTCTTATCCGAAAGCGCTACAAGTTCAAGTTCCTCGCCCTGTGTCTTCCACTGGAGAAATACCTGACCCATGTGCTAAGAAAGCCACACCACGTGATATCCCACGTGATCGATGCATTGGAGTATGTCCTGGTTCTCAAACTTCCCCAGGTAGAGCATCACCAGAATCTCCAGCTTACACACCAGGCTTACGGACACAATCTCAATCACCATGTTATAGTCCCAACATGCCGAGTCAACGTACACCTGCGAGAGTAGCGGCGTACACACCAAGTTTAGAGAGGGAAGCTCAGTCGCCGTGCTATAGTCCGAGTCTGGCACGACAGCGGACACCGCCTGCGAGAGCTCCTCCCGTTCAGGTTAGTGTACGTACTTCTCCGTCTACGCCCGGACGTCCTGGTTCAAGAGCTTCTTCACGCTCACGGATTATTATCTCTGTATCACCGCAAGCACAAGTCCGTCAACCATCACCTTCCACTGGAGAAGGCTCATGTCCTTGTTCTGATGCTCCGAAACAAACTTCTACATCACCTCCAGTTCAAGTACCTCGACCTGCCCCTACTTCTCCACCAGTACAAGGCTCTAGTCCTTGTCCTGGTGCAGCCCGTGCTCAGAGTCCTGGAGTTAGACCTGATGAAGAAACATCACGTACACCTATTGTAATCTCGTATCCTAAATCGCCACCAAAACAAGTCCGTCGGCCTTCAGCTTCCCCTGGTCAAGCCTCTACTCCTGGTGCAGCTCGTGTTCGCACTCCTGTTCGTGGAGTATGTCCTGGTGCGCAAACTTCACGTTCCCCTATCGCAGTATCTTATGCCAAGTCACCACCAGTTCAAGTTCGTCGCCCTGTGTCTTCCCCTAGACAAGCCTCTAGTCCTTGTCCTGGTGCTCGGACCCCTCCACGAGCGGAAGCTTCTTCACGCTCACCTATTATCATCTCTTATCCTAAATCTCCACCAGTTCAAGTTCCTCGACCTGCACCGTCTCCTGGACAAAGCTCTAGTCCTTGTCCTGGTGCAGCTCGTGTTAGCACTCCTCAACGGGTTGGAGTTTGTCCTGGTTCTAGAACTCCTCCTGGTAGAGCATCTCCACCTTATACACCAGGCTTAAGAAGACCTCAGTCACCATATTATACTCCTATAGCAAGACAGCGTACACCACCTGCGAGAGTTTCACCAGAATATGCTGCTTATACACCAAGCTTAATGAGACAACCTCAGTCTCCATATTATACTCCTAGTATGGTACGACAACGGACACCAGAATATGCGCAATCTCCACATTATACAAGACAGCGCACACCTCCAGCTTATACTCAATATTCTCCACAATACCGTCCTTATACTCCAAGCATGCTTCGAGAACCTGAGTCACCGTATTATAGTCCAAGAACACCACCTCCAAGAACACCAGAACGCCGTCCTTACACACCCACTTTAATAAGAGAACCACAATCTCCATATTACACTCCTAGTATGGTCCGTCAGCGTACACCAGAATACACACAACACAGACCCCAAACTGCTTATGGTAGAGTACCAGAGATACGCATAGAAGAAGCAACACCCCCAAGAGAAGAAGCACCTTCCACAAGAAGTGTGGGTTCACCTGCACTATCACCTAGTCTCACAGAACAGGGAACCTCCACATCTGCACCGTTGGTGATACCTCCGTGCGTGGGTCCAAGTGGGACTACCTGTTCATCCAGGTCAGCAATGACCAGGTCTTCACTAAGCCCGTCGCAAGTTCCACTGCCGGCAACACCCATCCCTCTCAGCTCGGGTGTTAGAGTTCCTAGTAGTCCCCAGGATGCGACTGCGGACATTGTAAGAAGACTTGTTGCCGAAGAGAGGCAGGATGTTAATATTAACTCAGAATTACCCCCGGATCTCATAAAGAAGATCAATAAAATGAAGTTGAAGCCTCAGTCCGTACGTGCATTGGAAGAGGTAATTGTAAATTTAAATCTATTTAAAAATAGATAAAATAATTTATTCATTGTTGTCAAATATGCTGCTCTATTTCCTACGCAAAACGATTGTAATTCTAATCTGTCCTATAAAATGATTATAAACGCCAGGAAACAGAAGGAATTTCTAGTGGCTCCTACAAAAATGGCGGACAAAATTGCACCAAATATGAAAAATTTATAATTAGAGACTTTTTCACCTTAAACATCGGTTAATAGAAAAGTATCGCATTCAAATAATAACGTATATTTTAACGTCAGTTTTTCGTTCTAAAATAACTGGCACTTTCTCCAGAAGTAAAAGAAAATGGGCCCTTAAACTAATTGCCCGCTTATACACAATATAAAAATAAAATAAGTTACATTAAATAATAGTATATTGTACAACAAGTGCAGAAAGTCGCCTATTTCTCACGAGGAGTAAAAGTTTCGGCACGAGACGGATTCGAGTGCTGAAATCACACAAAGTGGAAAATAGGTGATTCTGCAAGAGTGGCACACTGTACTTTTTCTATGGCTCCACTGTTAAACAAAGAATAAAAATACATGCACGAAACCTATTTGACATAAAAACCAATATGGCGTATGTAACCTCAAAAAGAGTACCTTCACGCATGCGCAGTGTTAGCAATTACTGTAAGAAATGATTTCTTACACTTCAACACACGATTGTAGACGCAACTTTAAAGCTTTATATAGTGTAAGAAAAATGCTACATCCATAGATATATTGTTGTTATTACCACTAAGACAAATGACTCCAAAACTAACAGAATTTAATTTTGGCTGTAAGCGAAATTGAAAAGTGATTTTCACCTGTTCCATGGCGTTTTACTTGCATTTTGTTGGAATAGGTTGTCAGCCTAAAGCCTCTGCAAGTTATAACTTATAGTAGGTTCCAAACCAATCAGACAAAGTGGTATTTTTATGTTTTATACTCCAAGTCTCACACTTCATTCAGTTTTACTTGGAACGCATTAACTAAGTAAGCTACCATTGCCTGTTTATAATAAAGATACACAAATCCTGTCACAAATAAGGAGTGTTATAATTTATTAATTAATTCCTACAAATATGGCAGACACTATTGTAGTATTAATTCGTTTATTTGTATTTCAGACTCTAAACGAAAGTATCCCAATAGAAGACGAAAACGAAAAGCTGGAATCGGATGACATCGCGTTGTTACTCTACAGCCAAGAAACCGGAGCCATCGATACATCATCCTCTCCTCGCAAGACCTTCGATCACTTATTCCCTCCATTGGAAGACGAAGCTCCGATGACTGTTTCCGCTGCAGCGCCAGCGCCTCTAGCGGACATCGTCGTTCCTATCGGCGAGGCCGCCGCCGTGGAAGTCGCCATCATTAACGAAGAAATCGTCCTGGTGTCAACAGACGCCAACGTGACCCCTGGCGGTATACCAGAAGCCAATATATTCGCCGAGGTAGTCAAAAATGACACTACTCTACAAAGTTCCTTACCGAGGCAACGAACTAGCGAAGTTCCTCCAGTAGAAGATGGGGAATATGTGCCTCATATGAACCTCGACGAAGAGAAACCGCCATGGATGATTGATTTGAGTTCCTTGGAGAATTTAGTAGGAGGAAAGTTATCAGGAGCAGATGGTGGAGACAATATGCCGTCAGATGAGTCTCTAAGAGCTAGAGCAGGCAGAATAGAGTATCTTCTGGATGTACAGAAGCCTTTGTACTATTCGTGTGTGCAATTAAGAGGCTCGCAAATGCCAGCTTGGTTTCCAGGGTACTATAGTGTACTGCCACATGTAGACGGACATATCAGATTAGAAAGGTCTCCTAGTAGGGCCTTTGCTGCGGCTTGGAATGTTCTAGCGCCGTATCAGCAAGCTCAACAATCTGAAGTACTTGTACTTTAATAATCCAATCATTCGAATTAATATGAACAATATTCTTAATAACTCTGTTACTAAAAATATATAAGTATTTTAGTCTACTTGTATCCTTTATTTCATAATTTATCACTTCAAAATGCAAATCCTTATAAAATTGTAATTCAGTAAAAAAATACAACATTGACTTTCTATAGGATTTGTCATTTAAATTTTAATTTAAAAATCCCTGGTCAATAATTAGTTATAATTACAGTTGTCTCGAATAACTTCTGTCTTAATTAATTTTTTATTCATTACAGATTTTCAAATCAATCATACGTTTTCCCTCTATAATTATATTTATTATATATGCAAGTACCTATCAACCATAGCTTCATTTCAACCCTCAATAAGTTTGAAACATGGCTCATATAATATTGCTAGATTTCGTAACATTGCTTTGGAAAGCGCTTGGTTGGAATATTTATAAAACAACCAATAAAACAAAATTGATAATTTTTATAATGTTCATGGAGTTTATGGCAATGTTAACTTTAGGTGTGATGGTACCCATATGTACGGAAACCAATACTAACACTTTAGCAGACGCTTTTGAAATTGTTGGACCGTATTATCAAGTAAGCACATAGATATCTTAGTAAATAACAATGGCGAAACGTGATATGCAATATGTTATAATATAATAAAAGCTATTTTTGTAACTAGTTAGAAAATGTCTCATTTTGTGTAATACTCGAATAAATCGAATAAATACTACTTTGGCTAAATTCACGAAATAATATCATATATAGTGCTGGACAACATAATTGAGAATTGGATTACATCACCCCCTACTAGCATACCGTAAATATGGGATTATCCCCAAATTTATGGTACAGAAATGCAGGGACTGATTTCAAATTTTTAAATAGGTATATATAATACAGGTAAAAATGTTTGGTTTATACGTACTAAAACAAACAAATTTTTATTTTATTTATGTAAAAACTAATCCAGCCTAATGCGGAATGGTTAATTTTCTTTCCATTTTTGATCCTCATCACAGTTATAAGAATATGAAATTTTTATTAATACCGCCCCTACATATTTTCGACTCATCACCCGTTGTGAGGGTTAGCCGCATCCATTACCAAGCTAAAGGGATTAACCAAATATCTTGTCCTGTACTATACTTTAGTATCAATTTCGAAAAACGACTATTGTTTTATTGTAATAAATTGCTTCCATGGACGCTTTACCACTGATAAACAATTATTTAAATAATAAATTTCAGCTTTTGATTAAAATGATGATGACTCAATATTCCATCAAAGAAATCAGTATTCTTTTAAATACAATGAAGACGTCATTCTGGCCAGCAGACAAGTTCGGACCCGTCCTGGAAAACCAAATAAATCTAATTGATACATTCGTTACTAAGTTATTTAAGGTATTCGTATGTTCAGCATATGGAACTTGCGTTATAGTATGCCTCAGAACTTGGTTAACAGAAGATAGGATATACCCTGTCAGTATTTACAATTTTGGGCATATAGACGATAATAAACATTACGTTTCCATGTATATCTGGTTGATAATAACCATTCTATTAGGATGCACAACTTTAATAGCTGTAGATGGATTATTCATTTTATTTGTTACTAATATTTACTGTCAATTCAAGTTAATAAAGGAAGCCTTCTTGACTTTAAACATACAAAATATCAAATCAAGTGTTGAAGAAGAGGAAACGTATGAAAAAATTAAAGAATATGTGAATCACCATAACTTGATCTTAACGTAAGACAAGTATATAATAATCCAATGACAAATAATAGTAAATAATACTTTGTAGCTTTACCAAGGATGTAGCTAGTTTGTTTTCATTACAAATTCTAAATCAGTTTATTGGAAATACAGCTTCTATATGCATGGGTACCTACATAGCTACAATGGCAGGGTAAACAACATTCCAAAAAAAAAGAAGAATTGTAAGATGCATATTACGCACGAAGTGCGTAATTGCTTTACAATGCGAATTATGTACTATAATTTTTCTACGATCATTATCTGATCGTATGTCGATGATAACACGATCACACAAAGAAAGAATTGACACATCACTAGTAAATAGCGCACAGAACATAAAAACAACTATGTCATTCTGTCAACCTCAAAAAAATAAATTGAAACTATTTACAACCCAATAAAACATTTCTTGTTTATTTATTTATTAGTCTGAATGTTTTAAATTAATTATAATTTTGTATTATTTATACTGCTAACATAATTTCGAGATAGATAACCTAGAAGTTATACAATAATGGCTATGTAAATTGGTGGTCGTAGAAAAACAATCATTTTTCATATTAAATTTATGAATAAAAATCAAATAACCAAGTTTTAAACAACATTTTTACTTCCTTGTACAAAGTAACGGAAGTATTGTAATCTCGAAAAATTTCCGTTATCCCTGAATTCATTTTGATAAGTTTCGGAGTGACGTCTGTACGTACGTAGAATGTTAAAATTTTGTAAATGGGGCTGCTATAACATCTAGTTGTGCACGTCCCTCATTATTGCAATCGACAGTGTCAAAAGAGCACTTTGCTCGTAGTATTTTTTTAAATTTTACTCAACTCAAAAACTATTAGCAGTAGAATGTTCAAATTTTACTTATGTAGTTACAATCACATTTTCATTTGGTTTCAATAGACCTTGTCAAAGGGCAGCTTAGTTTTGACAAAAACATAATAAATTTGTAGGAAACAGTTGATAATAAATTGGCATTGACAACTGTTAAAATATATTTCGTGACAAATATGAACGAAATAAATAAAACCCACATCTATTTCTATGCAAGTTTTTGAGCGATTAAAATAATTTTGTGTAATGCAATAAGGAATAGTGATAAACATTTAATAAAACTTTCAAAAGATGATCCATTTCGAAACAAATGAAGTTGAAGAATAATTTTAAATGAAGTGCAACAAAAAATTTGCTTAATTTAGAGTACAAGGAAGTGATGTGGTTTCTACATCAGATGTTTTTTAAATAAAATAACTATTGATTGCTTTTGTTTTTAATGTAGCAATTGATTTAAAGAAATGTTGTTTTTGTATATAACTAATTTTGAATTCTTAATACTCATGTTTAATGTCTTAAGCGATTTTTTTCATTTTGTTTTAGAGTAGAAGAATTACCAGCAGCATTCAAAGCTACTACAATCCTGTTATTCATTGTTTTAGAGTTAATATTATTTTGCACGGCGGGAACTTTGATTACAGAAGCTGTAAGTCTGTCATCCTTCCTACAGCTGTGTTTCTATCTGTACGTTTCCAGAGTGTGCAAGTAAGCGACTGCATGTGGTGTTCAGGATGGGAGTCCGTCTACAGCAAGCGCTTGAGATACGCCACTCAGATGGTAGTCATGCGCTCTCAAAAGAGACTTGCTCTCAGAGCAGGCAAGATGTTTGACATAGATCTAACTTCTTTAGAAGCGGTAATGTGGATCGTATTCTAGTGCCTTACATTATTTCAATAACTTGTGTTGCAGGTTATAAAACTGTCGGTATCGGTCTATACTTTAATGAACAATGTAAAAAATAAAAAACTAGAATAAAAAATAAGGAAAATGTAGTACATTAGAAAAGTAAATGTAAAAGCTAGTGCTAAGTAGTACATTATTTGTCACCCAGAATAAAAGAAAAAACAAAAATTGCCAATACAATTATTTAAAGTTTCCCGTTATTTTTTCCACTGTTAAGTTTACCAGATGGGGGCATCGGGGCTCAAGCCCCCAAGGTATAATGTCGTAGGGGCTATGCCCCCCAGGAGAATTCCCACATCAGTAAATTGTTATTATTTCAAACAATTATTTACCTCCTTCCATTTCAACTGACTACTGCCCTAAAAGGGGTGTGAGTTACACCCTTAAAAATATTACTAATGAATTCCTCGCATCAAAGTACATATGCCTACAAATTTTCATGTTAAAATTCCTACTAGTACAGCCACAGTTACAGATTGAATATCAGCCAGTAGGAATCAATATGGCCGGTAATAATGCGCGTCTCAGGATATCCCGGAGATCCTGAGACGCTAGCACTCAGTCCCGCTGTGCGGGGCGGTAGTGGGCCTTCGGGTCTCCGCCTCGCCTGGTGGTCTGCCTAGACCGCCTTCTAGGGCATCTCATGCCCCGAAGGTGATCTAGTTTAGCCGGCCGGGAATTGGAGCACACTTCTGCGTGTGCTGTAATTTTTGGTCTGCTGAAACCAGAGCACATTCTGGAGCAGATTTACCTGCTCTGGTATCAGTGAGTCAGAATTAGAGCAATTAGAAGTGTTTGCTCTAATTCTTGGTCTACTGAAAACAGAGGACATTCTGGAGCAGGTTTGCCTGCTCTGGATAGTTATGTGTTTTCAGTGAGTCAAGAATTAGAGCAGTCTAAAGTGTTTGTACTAATTGTAGGTTATTCTGGATTCTGGATCAATTGAGCCCTGTATTGTGTTCTAGTTTCAGTAGACCACAAATAGAGCAAGTATTCAAAATGCTCTACTTGTACTAGAGAACTGATGTGCTAGATTTTGCTGTGGTTTCAATACTTTAAAAATTAGATCAAGTACTTCAGAATGTTCTAATTCTTGACCTATTGAAACTAAAGCAAAATTTATAGCTATGAATTGTGTTAATTTAATCAAGAACACAAATCAATTAAAGTTAATATAATTATATGTATATATTTTATTATTGTTTATTTTTAAAATTTAAGTATTAACGAGAAGAATCATTTTTAAAAATGCGATCCTTATAAAATTGTAATTTAGTGAAAAAAATACAAAAATACAATATTTGTCATTTAAATTTTAAACAAAAATTCCAGCATGAATAATTAGTTACAATTACAGTTGTCTGGAATAATCTCTGCCTTAGTTAATATATTATTCATTAAAAAGTTTTAAATCAATCATCCATTTTCCCTCTATAATTATATTTATTATATATTCAAGTACCTATCAATCATTGCTTCATTTCAACCTTCAATAAGTTTGAAACATGGCTAAAATAATAATGCTTGATTTAGTATTATGCCAATTTCTTAATTTATTTCTATTTCATTGATCTACTTGGCCTTGGTCATGCGCAAGGCTGTGTTTGTTCACAACATACTATGCTCGGGAAGTGGCTGCTAACATTGTTTATTTTAAAATCAAAAGAATAAGGAAGATTAATCTTCAAAAATATATAAATAAAACTGAACAAATAATTTAAAATGTAACATTAATTAACCATTAACCTAACACTAGTATCAAACTTCAAAACAAATCAACATAACCTAAATTGTCATTCTTGTTATGAGAGCGAATATTTCTTGTTAAATACTAATTTTATTGTAATACAATAAATAAAAATGTCCAATGAAGAACCGAAAGCTGAAAAACGCCCCATTTACAAAGTTGCTAGTTTCCAAGTAAGTATAAAAGTTTAAATTTCATATTTTCACATTATTCATACATATTTTGCAGCATACATCCAAATCAAGTAACAAGAAACGAGCTTGGAAATCGCTAAAACAGATCCTAACTTCCGAACGGGCTTTAGCTTGGCCTGAGGATTACATTCATTGTAAGAAATGTTTGTTTTCTTTAGTTACATGTTGATGATTGAATCGTTGTAGATTCTTCTATCAATGCACCACCATCGTTTAGACCAGTGAAGAAGTATTCGGACATTTCTGGTTTACCGGTAAGTAAGAGGGAATGTCTGTGTAAGAGATAATGATGGAATTGTTGAGCAGGCACCGTACACAGACCCACAGACACGGTTGAGGTTCAACAACGTGGAGGAATACTGCACGATCGTGTCTCTACCGATGGACATCACAGCCGGGTATCTGGCTTTACGAGGCGCTAGTAGTATAGTCGGCTAACATTACTCTACATTCATTGTGACTCATTTTATAAATATGTATTTATAAGTTTAGTGTTTTAATAAATAACTACTATAAGTTTATTCTCATTCTTTTCGTATGAATTGTTTAAAGTATGTAATATTTAATCTCAAAAGAATTAAATACATAAACATTGCGCAAAAATTTATAAACTCTACTTATTTCTCACGAAATGTGAGGAAAATTACTTTTCCCTCTAGAGGAAAATACAGTGTTACCAATAGTACAACATGGATATTATTATAGAATGAAATATTGCGAAAAATGATTATTTAATAATATTATTTTAATAAAATTATGGCAATTATGTCTTGTTTTTTTCTTTTTTCCAATTATTTCACAATTTGACAACTTAAACCTGAATTGGCATATTGGCAATACTGTAACAATTGCATTATTAAACGTCGAAGTTCACATAACCTTATTTTCTAGCTTATGTTGCTGCGCCTTTTCGTCCGAATTATTATTTGTCTTAAAATGAAGATAATAATATGAAAGAGTTATATACAATTTGTATTTAAAAATAAGTAAATAAAAATTATAGAAATAGCCCTAAGCTATACATATATTTTTTTAAATACCTCTAATTTTAATTGTTATATTTAAATAATACCTAAAAAAAAAAGTAGGAACAGTCAACAAACAAAAAGTTTGTGTACGCATGCGTACTGCAGTTCCAAACAATTTGAATCTAATTGGAACTTGGAACAAGGATATTATTTTTTATTGATTAAAACAAAATAGAAGAAAACATTAACGATAAAATAATTATTATATTACAAAATATAATATTACTTAATCTTGATACTTTTGCTAACAGAAGCTTTAATCCCGGAAATTTCTCCCCCATATCTGGACACCTCTTTACGCACTTCTCTCACAGCGCCCTTTCGCCTGATATTCGCTTTGCGGAACTTATTCCTGTGTTTGACTCTAGGATTGCGTTGTTCCTTCTTTCTGTGCGGTGTTAGGCCTTTGTTTTTCTGCATTTGATAAGTTATCGCACGTTTGGAATCTTGAGATGTGTCTTCGGTTTCGTTTTGAGTTTCGTCCTGTGGTTTATTTTCTTCAGGATCTGAATCTGAAGCGAATGAGACTTTCTTTTCTTCTTCAACTTCCATTTTTTCAGGTTTTAATATTGGTTTTATTTCTTTAATAGGTTCGTTTTTATCTTTTGGAATCTTTTTAGGTTTATCTAAATTCATTAGTAGTTTCAACTTTTTGACTTTTTTAACTGATTCTTTCTTTATTTCTGGTTCATCTTCAGCCTAAAATATTTTATATATAGTACTACATTTTACAATTAATTGTTTTAAGACGTACCATATTTAATATAACTTCTATTTGTGGAAGTACTATTTCATTATAAATTGGTTCTAATTGTCCAATTAATTGTCTAAATTGGTACAATCTTTTTAAAACTGGATGTTTTTGTACATTTACCTTGGAAGCTTTTAATAATAAATACATGTAAACATTTGTACAATAGCTACAAATATAACAACAATTACTTTATAAATTAATTATTGTTAATAAACTTACTTTAAACTCAAATGATACAAAGTTCTAACGAACTCTAATGCATCACAATTTTCAATTTTCTCATCTTTATCTTTTAAAATAATCGGATATAAGAATTCTTTAATTCGTTTCATTTTCTCTTTGCAATCATTTATCAACATTAACATTTCTGGTGATTCTTTTTCCAATAATTGTTGTAAATCTCGTTTAGACAAAGTAGACAAATCACTTTTAATTATTTCAGTATTTTCCACCTCATTTTGTTCAGGTACCTAAGAAAAAAAATATGTCGAAGACGTTTTATGTAACAATTCATTATTAATAATTAAATTCTGTACCTAAATCATTAATGTATTTCGAATTTACAGTTCTTTATATTAAAAACATCAAAATGAGTTTGAATTTGTACAACGCATACGCAATATGAAAAAAGTATTCCAACTAATTTCAAAACATAATTTAGCATAGAAAAAATAAGATTTTAGACATAAGAAATTGCCGGATCTATTTCTAAGAAACACAGAGCACAAAACATATATCAAAACAGTGTAGGAATTGTTTTCTATCTTTGTGCATATTCGGCGCTTAAAAAATACATATACTTAATAGTGATAGCCATGGATTTTAAACAAATGCATAACAACTGAAATAACAATAACAAAAAAATTTTTTTTGTTAATTCTCATATGTTTATGTTATGTATTTTGTTTTAATTCCATAGCTATCAATATAACTGAGCAACAATACAATTATAAAATAAAGTAAAACTTTTATTTGAAACATTTTGGATAAAATTAATTATTACCTTACTAAATAAATCCAAAGCAAAATCTTCATCGTCAAGTTGTTCTGCTAAACGTTTTTGTATATCCCTGGCTTCATTTTCTTCAAACTCTGCTTCTGTTGCATCTTTTCCTTGAAATCCTTTAAAGACATAACGTAAAACATGACCAAAGTAGTACGTATCAACAATATACCTCCAAAATCTTGATCAACATAATCTGTTGAATAGAAATCTCTTTTGCTTTTTCCCCAAGCTCTAACATCAGGTAAATCATCATCATCAGCCTGTTCTATGTCACTCTCAGCTATATTATCTTCACTAGAGCTGTCTTGGTCTAACCCGTATACCTCTTGCTATACAAATGTTATATTAAACGTGAATTGATACGAAAATATTAAAATCATACTTCACTTTCTGAATCATCGTCTTCTTTTGTTCTGGCTTTATTTAAAAGTGTCTTTTCTCTTTCGTCGTATTCATCTTCTGAGTCTGATGGTTCGTAGCTGTTTATATCGTCAAATCTTATATGAGATTTTGCCATGTTTATTCACTTTATTAAAACATTATTTAACCTATATCTTTTTAAATACACATGTGTTGTAAAGTTAGTGAATTTCGTTTTATTAATTGGTATAACTGTTTAGTTACTTTTAAAATTTATATTTAATAATAATTATTTAAAATTGAATTTGTTATTAAATATGTACGTAAAAATAATGTATATGATCTTATTAAATATTAATTTACTAATAGATATTTTGTTGTGCAATTTATGAAATGTAGTACTTCTTCTTATTATTGAACTTTTCTAGAAACGACAGCTGTCAGTTATAGTTATGTACACAGAGTATTTAAATCCTAACGTGTTTATCCCGCGTATATTTGTCGTTTGCCGCCACTGACAATATTTCGTGAACAAAATTCATTTCAAGTTCTTATTGCTAAGTAATTTTATAAGTTGCAATTGTTTCGTAGAAGTATAAGTATTAAAAGTGTACGAAAATGAGTAATATTCAAGATTTTATTGACCGACAATTAGGAATTTGTAAGTATGGAGTTAACCTTATACAACAAGGAAACTACAATTTTATTTCTAGATAAGTACAATGAATACTACGACGTTGCAATTAAACGTTTGCGATGTACATCGGCAGATAACTACAACTCAATAACTCAACAACAAAGTGAAGCATCTGAGCCTCCAGTATTCGCATGTAAATTTGCTCAAACAACCAACTACGAACACATCTTAGCTTTAGCTAATGAAGACGGACACCTAGCTATATTAAACACGGAGAAAACAAGTGACACTCGATTGACAAAAACAGCACACTATAATGCCATCTTCGACGTAGCTTGGATGTTTAATCAAATGAAAATCGTAAGTGTTTCTGGTGATCACACTGCGCGTTTATTTGACATTTCATCTGAGATTCACGAAGAGCGAATCTTTCACGGACACACTCGTTCGGTTAAAACTGTCGCTTGTAAAAAAGACGACCCTGCCGTTTTTGCTACCGGGGCGAGAGACGGTGCGATATATGTTTGGGACACACGAGCAAATACAAATGTTTACGTTACTCAACCTGATAGAATTATTGCCAATTCGCATAATATTCCAAACACGCCAGGATCCGGATGTAAATTTCGCAAAAAAACTACAAATGTTTCTGGTGCAAATTCTGTAACTGGTTTAGTATTTCAAAATGATATTTCTCTCATATCATGCGGCGCAGGAGATGGTGCGATTAAAGTATGGGATTTACGCAAAAATTACGGGGTTAATAAACGAGATCCATTACCAAAATGTGTTATTCCATACAGCGGAAACACAACTAGAAATGGCTTTTCTAATTTGTTAGTTGACCAGGCTGGAATAAGACTATTTGCTAATTGCATGGACAACAATATTTATTGTTATAATATAGCTACATACGATACGGAACCTGTTATGATATATACAGGTCACCAAAACAGTTCATTTTACGTAAAATCATCTTTAAGTAAAGACGATAACTATTTAATATCAGGCAGTGGAGATCAAAATGCGTATATTTGGCGTACAGACAAAACAACACCTCTAGTACGTTTAGAAGGACATACTGCCGAAGTAACTTGTGTAGCATGGTGTCCAACAAATTTAAAACTCGTTACATGCGCTGATGACATGCACCATAAAATCTGGCGCGTGTCTTTCGAGTCAGACGACGTTGACTGGTCTCAAATCGGTCGAGGAATCGCTATAGACTTATGTTACAACGACCAAAAAACACAAGAAATAGGAACACCATCAAATCGTAAACGCGTCTTAAACAGAACACCTCATTCTCAAAAAAAACGCGCAAAAATTTGCGAAAGATGCCAAATGCTTACACCTGGTTCAGCTGCCAGTTTACGCAACTGTGAAAACTGCATTTTCATCGGAAAATCCAGCAGTAAACGCACATCATCTCAAGCAGAATTTCCCGAAAATGAAAATGAAAAACGGCATGATAGAACCGGAGGTGCGCGACGACTTTTCGGCTCGTCTCTTCAAGACAACAACGACGGTGTCCTAGCTGTTATCCTTGAAGAATCTTCACCAAACAAACAAGAAAATGTCTCCATAACCGCTAACCTTCCAAACTTTGTCGTCGACGGTGAAGCGCCGCATTTAAAGAACTTTTCACCTCAGAAGAAAAAAGATAAAGATTGGCTGACGAAGATTAGAATTGAACAAGCTTTAAGAAACCAAATGCAAGAGCTTTCGCAACCAAGTTCACCCAAAAGACGCCTGGATACAAGCTGTGGGTCAAACAGTGCCAAGAAAAAAAAAGTAAGCACGCAAAGTCCACTGTTGAAGTTCTTCAGGGTAACTAATAATGTGACCCGAGTAAATCATACTGGCATCACCACTAAGACTGATTAACTTATTTTATTGTAAGATCTGAACATACTCGAAATTGGGGCAACCAAAAATATAAAACATGCCTAATAAAAATTAAAATATGCTCTAATAAAAATTATCATTTTTTTGTCAAATTAACATCGAAATGTTTACTTGTTGTGAAATGCTGTTTACTGTGAAAATTGTTTCGAAATTTTTATTTAATTGATAATTCAACTCTAATATAAAATAAAGAAAAAATTATCGTTTTGTCAGCTGATAAAAAGAAATGTAACTTTTTACAAGTGATAACATGTTATTTATCTTTCTCTTTGCAACAAAATCAAAACACTACTTTGTCATTATATTTTTATCGTCAAATTACACTCTAGTTTTTTTCTTTAAATTCGCAAAATTGAGGATTTTATTTAAAATACACGTTTTTAGTGTCATTAATTCGGTTTTTTTATAAAAACAAAATAATTTAAAATAAATGACACTAAAAATGTTTATTTTAATTACCCACTTTTAATTTTGCTAATCAAAAATAAATTATTAGTTCAGCTTCATAAACCCTTAAAGTTTCATCTACAAATTTAAAAACACCTGTATATATATACAGGGTGGTGACTCAAACATCCGAATCTATGGATTTAACATGTGAAATCATATTTTTGTAATTTTCTGCTTCACTAATTATTTTAAGTAAAAAAGCTTCAAATATCAGTTGCAAAGCATAAAATTTTGCATCTGAATCAATAAGCAAAATTAATTTTAAGTATTTACATAATTTTTATACCTAATTTCTGAGGTTACAAGACATGTAAGATTAATTTTACTTATTGATTCACATGCAAAATTTTATGCTTCACAACTGTTACTTGAAGCTTTTTGCGTAAAATTACGAAAATATGATTTTACATCAATCCCCATGTTCCGATATTCTGATGTTCGAACCACCACCATGTATATTTACAACTGGCTAAAAATCAAAAAGCAAATTTGAAATATTTACAAATAGCATGTAAGAGATATGCCTTAATTTTTACATTTAACACAGTATTTTTTTAAATTTTGAACATATTTAATTTGAAAACGCATGATATTTGTTTTTTTTTTTTCATACTAAAAGTATTTTGAACACAACTTGAGTTACAACCAAAGAATCGACTCATTTATTTTAACTTTTAAGTTAGTTCTTTGTAGCTGTATTCCTAAATAAACCATATAAATATTTCTAAAAAAAAATCAAAAAAGCACAGAGAACAAATTTATGTCTAGTCCTATTTCTTTGTAAGTGTAAATCAAATGAAAATAGATATTTTTGGTTGCCCTACTCATAATTTTAAGTTATTTTTACTCATTTTTAAGATTATTTATAAATTGTAAATAAACTGAATAAGTATCTAAATATTTATTGTACATTTTTACAGAACACTTTTACAGCTTTTGGTAATACAGTAACTTTAACATGTTTGGCTTCATACTCTTCTTGATCTATGGAAAACCAACTTTCTTCTTTTGTCTCTGGAATGATTTCTATAGACCTGAGAGGTATTACTTCTTGGGCAATCCTTTCTTTCGTTTCTTCATAGTGAAATCCATTATTGACAAAGTCTTTATAAGAAATGTTTTCTGGTCCGAGCATCAATTTTAAATTCGCTGGTTCATCTTCAGAGACAATTAGAGACATATCACACGTTGTTATTTGTTTATTGTGAACCAGTCTGCAATTTTCATTTTCTCTTGTGGATATTTCAAGATTGATTTGTTGCGCGGAATCTTTTTTCGGCGCAAAAGAACTCCACCATCGATTCATTTCAGGTTTTTTTATTTCGTGTTTATAACAATTTTTACAACCGGCACAAGGAGGACTGTAAGATATGTTTGCAGAACAAACCCAACTCAAATTTGATTTGTAACCGTTAAAAATATAAGTAGCGTATTTTCGCAAAGAGCCGAACAACCAATATTTATCTTTTTTTGACTGTGCGTCTCGAAATGCCCCCCATTCCAAACCAACTAACGCGTAAATTGGTTTAGTTTCTGGTTCATCTGAGACTTGTTCTATTTGCATTACATTAGTTTCTTGATATTTTTGAGTTACTACAGCCATTGCTGCGTCTGCTAATTTTGTTACTGTTGATAAATGGTCACCAACAGGAAATAATTTATTAGCTACTGTGTTTGTTCGACCTACAGGCAAAACTCCTACTGGAATATCCTCTTTTTTATTTCTAAACAACCCTGTAATGACTTCTGAAATGGTTCCATCACCCCCGGCAATTACAATTGCATCTGTATTTAAATTTTGAACTAAATTTCTCGCATGTCCTTCTGACTGCGTTTGTAAAACATCAACACACATTCCAGATAAATTTAAAATTGGTGCACAATAACTTTCAAATAGTTTTGTTGCTTTTCGTTTATTCGCATTTGGATTTAAAATTACTGTAATTTTCCTAGGGTGTTCATTAGTTATTATAGGCTCTTCTCCATATTTTTTAGCAATTTTACAGTAGTGTCTCATCAATACATCCGTTCTAATAAAAATTCTAATAAGAATTATGTACAAAATTAACATATAGAAACTTACTGGTATGATTCTATTGCATAATTAGCACCGTATCCTAAAGCAATAACGGCTACTGTTGATTTTTTCCAATGATTTCGAACACCTTTGAAAAAATTAATTACAAATGCCATTGTCAAAAACTAGGTTATGTTGTGCAAACACATGTCAACTCAAAAATTAGAAATGTACATGAAACATACGGTCAAATTTTAAATATTATAAAATATTCATTTCCTTTAAATTAATGTTTCAATAAAAAAAATCAACTCAAATATCTAACTTCCATTTTTTGATTGCATACATTGTATAAATCAGTCAATAAAATGTATATTACAAGTAAATATAAATAAATAACATGTAAAATACAAAATAAATTTGTTCTATAATCCTAAAATTAAAAAAAAGTAATTAAGTGATATTAGTAGACCAACTTTCTTATATATATATATTTGGTCTTTACAAGCTTTCAATAAATTCTTGATAATGAACGAATAAAGTAAAACAATTGATGTAAAATTTACCGAAATTTCTGAAAGAATGTGTCTATTATTCATAATTCATAAGCAAAAAAATATTTTGAAATTTCAATTTGGTGTAGTTTTGTAATTATCATAACGGGTCATTTTATTTCTAATATAATATTAAATCAGATAGTATCAACAAAAAAAATAGTGTGTTTGTCATTTATTTTTATTTATGGACTGAATGTATTTAGTTTAATAGTGATATACTTAAATAAATTATGTCTATGAATCACTTAAAGTATTTTTTATATTAACATTTTACCATTTCCTTCCAAAATATTTAAATTCATAAACAATTTTCTGAAATTTCTAGTGACTTTTGCTGAATCAATTCAGATGTTCGTCAATATATTATTGGCAACACTGCCACCAAATATTACTACACAAACATAACCTTAAAAAAAATATATTTTGCTTATTTTATAAATTAAAGCAAAATGCAACATATTCGTAAACAGGTACATTTGTATTACCTTTCAAAAAGCATTTTACTTTTCATATTTCATTTTAGTTTGGAGCATACATTTTCTCAAAATGTAAAAATCCTATTTATGTTACAAATAAACAATACAGTGGTAAATTGTATGAACCAGATTATTTAGAGGTATTTTAAAATAAATATATTTTATTATTTAATACCGTATATAAATTTCAGAGTATGAAATCAAAAATTCCTCTGTACAACGCGTTAAACATCCAACTTAAAGGTTACGATTACCCAGTTTTGGAAAGCTATCAGAAATACCTTCACAAATTACTCAGAAGTATTGATTTACAAGTAGAAGACTGTTGGGCAACACCTCATACTCACACTCACATTATTAAATACAAACCAAAAAGTTCTGTAATTGAATCCGAATATAAGTTAAAGTTATACGAACGTAACATACAAGTCACAGACTTGAACAGCTTACAGTATCCAATTCTTTTGCGAATTTTAGAAGCTAGTTTACCAGAGGGAGTCATGTTAAATGTTCACGAACATGATGAACATTACGAAGAACAAAGATATGTACCGGATAGGGAATTAATTCAACTGAAGACACAGTTGGACGATATGACAAGCAGTAAAAAGAAATAATGTATAAAAATTGTATATTGTAAATAATTATAAATATATCTTTAAATATATAATACTTGTTTTACTATAAAACTAGTTCTAGGTGTTGTATTTTCAATATTTTTTATAAAAAACGAGAATTACTACAAAACAAAAGTGCAAATTATTGAGTTTCTTTTGTTTGTTGGCAAACATTTTAATTTTATTGTAATTTTTTTAAATGTCCTCTTTCGTAGTCAAATTTTTTTATTTATATCAAAGAATAAATTTCAAATGAATCCGAGAATAGCCTCCTTATATGTTAAATTTGTCTGGAAAAATTTACTCAATAATACAATTATTAAAAAAGTTGAAATACCCGTGAAAACATTGAAAATACTACACGTATATGACACAGAAGCGGTGAATTTTGCATTGAAATAGAACCGGTGAAGTAATACTGATCGTAAATATATAATTTTTTTAAGTTTTCATTAAATATGACATCCGTATAAGATGTCATAAACTTTTCAACACGATATCAACATTTCGATTAACATTTTTTTGTTTATTTGTTGCTTAAAACAAGCCTTGTTGCATTATTTAAAAGATTTGTATGCACAAACATACAAAAAATATTGTTAGGCGACATAATTAAACAATTAATTGCCTAAATTCTTCATCATTGGATGATATGTCGACAAAATTGCGCAATTATTTATAAACATGTATCAAATACGAGTTAAATTGGAATAATTAACATTAAAATTAATAAGAAATGTTAAAAAATGATTTGTTTGACTTACATTTCTAATATTTCTTTCACTTTCTTGATTTCTTTCCAGACACATCTTGCACGTAACCGCCAGAAACAGAAACCACCTGATACATGTTTGCGCCAATTATTGAGAGGGCGCTAGTGTTTGTTGATTACGTGCAGTTGCTTAAACAAACGACGACGTTCTTTTTTTCACGAAAAACCGTTACAAATATTCGCATTTTAATAATTCGTGTTTGCAATTAAACATATAACGCTTAAATTTTGCAATTTGTGCTGTGATTACGCTGTCTTACAACGACGTAGTTTATAGAATCGTTTGAAACGTTTGTGTATGTGTATGTATTATTTTTAAACAAAAACCGTTACAAGTGGCTACAAACATTCGCGCTTTAGTAATTCGTGTTTATGATAATTCAAACCAATAACGCTTAAATTTGGCATTATGCTGTGATTACGTTTTGTTTTTGTAATTGTATACTTTATGGAAGTGTTTGCAAAATTTGTGTTTTTGTGTGTGTGTAACAAAAAATATTTCCGTTAATAAACAATGAATGAACAGTGTTATAAGAAGTCTGGACACTTCAAATGCTGTAAAAGGCCTGCCAAGCTGTTGAATATCACCAATCGGTAAGTCAAACCATATTTTTGTGCATGTTTTTCAATATCAATGTTCATAATCGTTAAATTGTAAAATTATATCATCCGCAAGTTGCAAATTACAAACTTTTAACTACTTTTAAGTTCATCATGCGTACAAAAACGGTTTTTAACAATAAATATTGATTTATATTACCGCGAAAAACATGATGAATCACAATTATAAGATCTATTCCACGCTTTAAACTTTTAAAACAAACAAGTTTGTTTATATCGTACAAAAATTATTCATTGTTAACGATGCAATGCTCATAAAATAATTATTTTGAAAAATTTACCGCTATTTCTCTCCATGAAAAGTTCCCGCTCTTTTCTCGACTCATTTTAATACAAGAAAACAGCGCTCTTGTGTCTTATTGGACAGATCTTTTACAATTCTTTCTTCTGAGTATTACACCATTCCAAAATGAACTACTTTAATTTTTGTACCCGTTTCTTCTTCTTCATTATGACCTAAAATACATTTTTTGTATAAAATTTATCCCTTCTACCAAAGATCTAATCCACAACAACATACTTTTGCTTTCAAAACTTTTTAAAAACATTTACAAAATACTCTAAGTCTAATTTTTTAGCACAAAAACCATAGTTTTTAAGTCTTAGGTAATTGATGTATTCATTTATAATAAGAAATACAGAGCATAAAACATATTTCGGTACAGTTTAGGAATATGGCAATGATCATTTTTAAGTTCGTGTATATTCGGTGCAATTCGGTATACTTCGTGCTAGTTCAAATAAATTCTAACAGAGGGATGAGAAAAATTAATTAAACTACACCGTCGTATGTACAAATTTTCTATAAATTCTACTCTTTAGAGTACTAAACTATGAAAAAATAATACATGTTTATTTCAATGAAATATATATTTCTACAAATTGATATTTTAAAAGATTCTAGACTTATATGTATATGCCACTATGTTTTTGAATTGGGCAAAAGTATGTTGGTGTGAAATAATAAATGTATCTTACTTGATATGGGAGTAAAATCCTTTAAATAGTCATCATTAGGATGACACAGCGGCAAGCTATCCTGCAATTCTTGTTTAGGATCCGTTACATATCTACTCGCAATTCGTTTAGTTTTCTGTTTTTCACTTCGCGGAATCTCAGGAACGATGAATGCTGTTACTGTATCTGAAAACTTTACATTTTTTTCGCCGGAACTTTTGCTGGAGGCAGCTTCAGACGTCGCTTCATTATGTGACGGTAAGATATTTAACGGAACGTTAACTTTAACGGGCACAGCGGCATTTACAAAAGTCGGTGCTGGAGGAATATTCATGCTGATTGTTTTGTGGACGTGAACTGCACTTTGAGATTGTATTGTGCAAAGTTTTGGATAATTAGAAGAAAAATAATTATTGGAAAACGTGTCTTCAGGTTTTTGAAAAGTTGGTGGTTTGAATCTAATCGGATGTAAAGTTTTTTTTTCTAATTTTGTTTCTAAATGTGTACCGTGTAATAAAGGAGTTAATGTATCTTGAGTATCAAAAGATATAAATGGTTTTTCTTGTTCGTTAGTGAAAGAAATGAATGGTTTTTGAGGTCGAATTGGTAAAGGAGGTGCAGAAAAATTTTGAACAGTGGGTAAAGGTGGTAAATGAGATTGTTCAGGCATAGTCCAAGAATCTACAACTCTAGGTCTTGGAACGATAGCTTCAACCTCAGAATCTGAACATTGGGAACAGTCAGATCTAGAACACAAACTGTGTGAATCATCTGAGTCACTTATATTGTCTAACAGTTCATTAGCTCGCATAAGAGCAGCAGAAGCCATGTCTCTATCTGGTATAAGTTTAGCACAATGATATAAATCCATGAAAAGATCATGATCGCCTATATCTATCGCTAAACAAAACGCTTTTTCGTATAATTTGTGCCTAATAAGCACTAGAAAAAATCTTCGAGTTATATCAGCAACTTGATCACCAAATTCCGACTTTGTATTTGTACTTATAGGACGTAAAGGTGCATAAAATATCCCTAAAGCCCTTTGTATTTGCTGTTCGACATTACTTGTAAATTTACTTCGAAATAAATGAGAAATAACATGTTGCAAAGCTGCCAAACAAACTGCACCATTACTTTCCCAGTCTAAAGCTTGCAGAACGCTTAACGCTAACTCAACATGACCGGTTCGAATGTAAGTCGCGACTAAATTATCAGCCGATAAAGCTCCGTTATCAACTAGGCGTAGTAAAGCTAAAGGACCGCGTTCAAATACCAGTAACAACATCGCATCGCTGCTGTATTTCGCTGCCCATAACATGTGGATAAGAGATGGTTGCTGTTTGAAATAACAAGACAAATCTAAAATGTTAGCTGGGGTTAAGTCTTCAGAGATGGTTTGACTTTTAATGCAGTTTAAAGCTAAGTCAAACCACTGGATTTGACTTCGTTCGTTAGCGACTATTAACACCGCAGAATCCGGATGCCAAGTCACTAGAGTTGGTATCTAAAATAGAAATCACGACATGAAGATATGTATTTTTTATAATTACGTGCAACAAAACGCGGAACATAGAAAAAAATTGCGGATACTCTCTCTTCTTTTTTTAGAACAGAACTACAACATTACAAACTTGTTCTAAATTAAATTCTTCATTAGATATAATTATAATTGATGTAACAGCACGTTTACAGTACAACATTTAATAAATATAAGTAATTTCCGAAGCCGCTGATACTGCATTTTTGCGGAAACTCGAAAATATTTGAAATTATCGACGTTTTACTAAAAAATTTTCAAATTTTACAAAATTTTATTTGTACTATTTTTTAAAGAACTATCTATGCTCATACCAAATTTACAAACAGAATTCAATTATCTCTTTTCGTTTCGTAGATATTAGCTCTTAAAGTTGTACCTCAAAAAAGTGTGTTTTTTGAGCATATTTCAAAAATGAGTAGAGATACAATCAAAACGACTTTACCATTCGATTCTATGGGAAAAATTATATAAAGAAATGTTTTGTCCACATATACCTTCTTTGGAACAATTAAGTGAAAAATAAGAAAAACAAAAAAACCTAAATTTCAGTTTTTCGATTTGAAACTTTTTGTATCCAAAATTTTTTATTTTCTGGTCTTAAGTAGATATCAATGCGCTGATTCCAAATTTTCAAACCGAATTCAATTATCTTTTCCCGTTCTCGAGATATTTAACTTCAAAGTTATACCTAAAAAATTAGATTTTTTAGGTATACCGCTTAAATGGTTAGGTTTACGGTTTCGGCGACCTCACCATTCGATTCTATGGGCAAAATTACATAAGTGTACCAATTTTCAGATTTTTACCTCAATGGATAGAATTTCTAGAAGGAAAAAACTGATAATGGCCAAAAATCGAAAAAATCGCAAGGGGTTCATCAGGCGTTTTTTTCGATTTTGGCCATTTTCGTTTTTTCTTTCTATAAATTGTATCCGGTGGAATAAAAATCTAAAAATTGGTACAGTTATGTAATTTTGCTCGTAGAATCGATTGATGAGGTCGCCGAAACCTTAAACCTAACCATTTAAGGAGTATACCAAAAAAACCTGATTTTTTAGGTACGGCCAAAACTCAACTTTGAATGCAAATATCTCCAGAACGGTAAGAGATAATTCAATTCGGTTTGAAAATTTGAAATCAGCGCATCGATATCTACTTAAGTCCGGAAAATGAAAAGTTTTGAAGAGAAAAAGTTCCTCGGAAATATTTTGAAATTTAGGTTTTTTCGATTTTCTCATTTTTCACCTAATCGTTCCAAAGAACGTATATGCGGAGAAAACATTTCTTTATGTATCTTTTCCCGTAGAATCGACTGGTATAATCGTTGAGATTGTATCTCTACCCATTTTAGAGATATAACCAAAAAACACACTTTTTTGAGGTGCATTTTTGACAGCAAATATCTCAGCAACAAAAAGAGATAATTAAATTCTGTTTGAAATTTTGAAATCAGCGCGACGAGATCTATCAATGTGCACTACTTCCAAAAAACAAAATTTTGGGCACAAAAATAAGTATTTTTGGGATATTTCGTGTTTGTCGACACAATTTTTGGTTTAATACTGTTGTTTGGTTTGCTTTAACTCTACACAACTCTAAAAAAGTATCTGTAAAAAATCTGTGAATTGAAACAAGAAAGTTATGTCAAAAAGTAAATTTGCCAAAATCAGTTTTTTGCTCATATCTAGTGAGTTATGAATTTTTTCGGGAAAACAAAACATGATTAAACTGACAATTTTGCCCCAATTTAACCGACTTCTTATCTTCTACAGTTCTAGAGATCCCAACGGTTAGCTTCTTAAAACGGACATCCTGTTTATGAAAAGATTCACAATTCTTCAAAATACTAATAATATTTTTAACTGGTGCAAAAAGAAAGCAATATAAAAAATATAAATATAATAATAATAGATTTATTTTAAAGAAAAAGGTCTTTTTTGGGCACAAAATTGTTTTGCTTTTTCGGAATGATATTAAGAATGAATATATACTTACAAAAACAGCTTTGACGACACAATTCACACTTCTCAAACAATCAAACAGGACAACAGATCCGTCTATGCAGCCCAAAACCAATTTCTTTGAGTCTGTATTGAGTGCATGGCAACTAACATGTGTTTGTAGTGGTATAGAAGTCAGCATTTGTTGCTGTAGTTTATTCCTGACTATTTCATAAGTACTGACTTCAACACTAACTGCTCCTCGTCGAGAAATCTTTTGCTCTATGCAGTGAATCACATTCACTTCGTTCTTATCAAACATTACATTCAGTAATTCGAATTCTGTTCTTCTGTAGCACAACAATTCCAACTTTACACTGCAATAAATTTGTAATAATGGACCTTTTTATGAAGATGTCTCGTGATTTGATAGTCAAAGCCACAGCTTAAGAGTGTATTTTAAAAAGAAAATATCTGATACATTTATGCCCAAAATGAAAATATTATAGGATTTATGAGCAATATTAAATTTAATATAGCAGACCATGGTTACACTTAAAAAATGTTGTTTTGTACTTTAAACTTACACAACTTGCCTACGTCTCGTTTTATAATTTTCGCATGCCTAAAATAACCAGCAATGTTTCGTTACTAATAACATAAATAGCTATTGTTTAACTCATTATTAAATATGTATCTTCAAACCGCTTTTACTTAAAATAATTTACATTTATTTGTACCTATATGATTTTTTTCTACGACCACTAATGTAAATAAGTATCACTTTAGAAACGGACGTGTGTAAAGTGCACCGATCGAACAATTAGGAAATTTTTGTTTATGGAAATTATATTAGTAGTATAAATAAGACAAAATAATTGTAATTAATTTAAAACATTACGACTAATGAAGAAATAAACATGGAATGTTCTCCATAAAATTATTTTACTGGTTGTAAATAGTTTTAATTTATTATTTTAATGTTAATAGTTTGACATAGTTAATTGTTTTTATATACTGTAGTTTTACTAATTATTTAATAGTGATATCAATTCTTTCACTTCATTGTGTGATCGTGGTGTGATCGAAATATAATCAAATAATTATCGTAGAAAAAGCATAGTACATAATTATTGTGTAAGTTTTACACTTCTTGCGTAATATACATCTTACAACACTTAATATGTAATAAACTATTATTTGAATAAACATGTTCAATTTAAATAAATACAATTATATCTAGAAATTTCTATAAGTGGATCTTTTCTATGTGAGTCTTATTAGATTTCCAAAAAACCCATTCGTTTTTTATTTTTTTTGTCAAACTCTGATTCTTAAGTTTGAATTAAACGTAACTAAATAAAATGTAATCTTGGCTTACTTTAAATTAAATTTAAATTCTAATTGAGTTTCGGGCATGAATGTACAAAGTATTTTCCATTTAAAACAATCTAAATACACTTTTAAGCTATGGCTTTTGAATTACGGAACACTCTATATATACTTGCTTACCCGTATAACGTGTAGATATGTATATTAGCTCTATCCTGATCTTTAACTAACGGAGACCAGGGATACACATCATCTCTGGTGCACCTCCACCAGATTAAAAGTCTGTCTCCCGTATTACTTGCACTTAGTTTACGTTCAAGGCGCCTTCCCGAAGGCCCTGAAAGTTCTGCGACCACTATTCGAGGTTCTAGTCTCGCTAGTTTCACAGACACCGTCTCTCCATTTAGTGGTTTTCGCGTAAAATGCACCAAAGTCATTTTTGTATCGTTGTACGTGCATAATAAATGCGAGCGGGTTATCAGAACTAGAAAATCTAATAAGAATACTTGAAATACAAAGTCGAGTGTTTCTTACCGTCTGATATGCATGCTGTTTGTAGTTTTCCGACTAAATATTTATCAAAAGTTATTTTTTGTATATCTCCTGTATTTACATTAACACATATAGTTATTATAAGACCCGTACATAACATAATTTGTAATATAGTGTTCCCAACCCATTTGTAATAAACTACTTTATTTTGTGATATTTGTTCCTCGAATTCTTTTAGTTTATCTTTTAATCTACTTGGTCTTTTATTTGTTAAAGTCCAGTGATAATTTCGTTTCTCCGAATATGATTTTTTGCTTTGCAAATTGTCTGTAGAATTATCGTCTTTTCTGTCATTGTACCTAAAATTACTTTATATAAATATATTCAATATTAAATATATGGAATTATATACTTAAAAGCACCATAATCAGTATCTTTAATACATATATCATCTTGGGTGCTCCAAAAATGAATTTCACTGAGTAGTGTTAACATATTTTAATAAATAATTATTATTATACTAGTATTTCATTGTTTGCACATTATGGAATGTTAAGTGTAAATTTAAATTAAGTAAAAAAGTATTTAAGACATGATTTGAAAACACAATAAACTATGGGGTTAATATTTGACAGCTTATGGATACCATTTCGTTGTTCTAATTATTTTTATTTATTCTAAATACATTTTTAAATTAAATAATAATAAATAATGATAAGCATAAAATGTAGAAATAATAAATATATTATTTACAGTACTTGTTTTATTTTAACCACCTGTTGAATATAAAAAAATAATTGTTACAATTAAGTATGTGTAATTATAAATAATTCTTTATTGTTTATTACTATTATAAGTATTTTATCTAATTTTATTTGTCATTTTATCTTTGAGTACGCGAAAGTGGGTGTGTCTTAACTTGATCATTGGTAAGACGGTAAGAGGTCAAATACAAGGGCAAATTTCAACTTTCAGGTCATTTAAAAGCCGCTGTCTTTCGCGATCAGTCAGTGTAATTGTAAGTATAGTTGCTAGTGAATAATTTTTTGTTAAACACATTATTATTCAGAAGAAGAAACAACAACAACCATGGCTCGCAGATTCTGTGTTGGTGGAAATTGGAAAATGAATGGCAACCGTGCAGAAATTCAACAAATAATCAACTTTCTCAAAACTGGACCTCTTGATACCAACACAGAAGTGGTTATTGGTGTACCTGCACCATACTTAGACTTTGTACGATCAAATCTTCCCAGCAATATTGACATCGCTGCCCAAAATTGCTACAAAGTTGCGAAAGGAGCATTTACTGGTGAAATATCTCCAGCTATGATCAAAGACGTTGGCGCTGGTTGGGTAATAATCGGTCATTCAGAACGACGAACAATTTTCAACGAACCCGACTCACTTATTGCTGAGAAAGTAGCCCATGCTTTATCTGAAGGTTTAAAGGTAATTGCTTGCATTGGAGAAACTTTACAAGAAAGAGAAGCGAACCAAACTGAAGAAGTTGTGTTCAGACAAACAAAAGCTATCGCTGGAGTGGTTCAAGACTGGACAAATGTAGTCTTAGCCTACGAACCCGTCTGGGCTATCGGAACAGGTAAAACTGCAACACCTGAACAAGCTCAAGAAGTACATAGAGCTCTAAGAGAATGGATTAGAAACAATGTAAGCGCAGATGTTGCCCAAAGTGTAAGAATTCAGTACGGAGGTTCAGTTACTGCTGGAAATTGTAGAGAGTTGGCCCAACAGCCCGATATTGATGGATTTTTAGTTGGAGGTGCTTCTTTAAAGCCGGATTTTGTCACTATTATTAATGCCAGACAGTAAATTGTGTTGTAAATATATTTTGATCAACATATCTTTTTTTTTAATATTAAATTGTTAAATGTTATGTTATATAATAACAACTGCATATTTTTCAGTTGTTATTTTAATAAAAAATTATTGTAGACTATTTTGTTTTTATTTAGAAATTTCAAAATTTACCTATATTACAAAGTTGCCAATAATTAAAGTGAATTTTCCTACTTGTAAAACCACCTGTAGATACCTTTTTGCTTTGAGCTATTGGCAACAGTGTAAAACCTCGTAGGGAAATTTTGGTATGTGACAGTTGGTAACACTGTACTATAAATCCATAGTTTAGTTTTTTGTTTATTATTTTATTTATAAATATTTAAACTTTATAACAATAATTATTAATTGCTAATAAAATTACAGTAAAACATTTATAAAATATATGCATTTCGAATGTTTTTTGAGTAATTTATATAATTCCATTGATTGTTTTCTCTAATTTTACAAATTTAAATTATGCAGAAAAAAAACTAGTAAATATTCGAAAAAAACTTCTTGTTTTTAAAAGATTGATTAATTAAATTTAAAGTTACTCCTTGTTCAAAAACTAATAAAATAAACAATATTTATATCTCAACAATGAAAATTTATTAATTGTTAACTATAAAACTTATACAAAATAATAATATACAGGATGTAACACCAAATCGACCACTGCAATTTATTTTTTTCTAACTATAATAATAAAGAAAATAACAGCGATATCTGTTTGGGTGTTAAACCCTGTATAAATATAATTATCCATTTTATGTATATTACATTTAAAAATTATTCCATTCTTGGAAACCTATATTAATTTTAAGTCCTTTGGTTTATTTTATTTTGTCAACAACCTAATTCGTATACGTCCTCTTTGTAATTAATAAACATATATTTATATTTGGGAAATGGTAACGTAAATTTTTATTTTGAAATTTGAATATATGATTTCTGCATTAAATATTTCTCTGTAGTTTATGCAACCAACATTACATAACTGTTATGATAAAATAAATGTAAAATAGATAATATTGACATTTTACAATAATGATTATGCACAATACAGATTTATAAAAAAATAACAATAAGCATCAAAATGATTGTATATGGATGTATAAACAGATAAGCGAAGTCAATGTGTGAAGTATTGTTGCACATATGCGCCTGTTTCGAGAGGGCATTGTTCAGTCACGTACTGATATTTTGCACATTTTCTATATTTAGATAAGCAAACATTTTATATCAGGGCAGAACTATTTATCTTTTTCAAATTCAAAAATTAAATATTTAATTAATATAACATATTGCTAGACAATGACGTATTACGAAATGTATAACATATTTGAATATTATAACGACTTAAGAATAGATTCAGGCTTTCCAAAAATATAATTCTCTTTATTTTGAATATAATATACAATCTTTAGAATAAGAACACAAAAGATTAATCTCATGTTCCAATTTCTTTACGCACTGTCTTTTAATATTGCAATAGGATTTATTTTTTTATTTATTTTCAGTTATATTTTTGTAATTTTCAATTGCATTTAATAAATCCATTTTTTCCCTTATAATTTTACATGCATTTTCTGGTCGACATTCTATTTGCTATAATACATATAATCAAATAATTAGGCAAAAAATATTATTTATAATTCTTATATTAATTGAAAACAATGTTATACTTATATATTACCGTAAAATTGAATTTGAAGTATGCATCAAATTTAGAATAATTGCCAATCTAAACATGTAGTCAAATTATTGAAGGGTTTACTAAGCCATCAGGATTAAAATTATGAAGACTATTTATGAAACGCATTTAACTTTGAAACCTAGGTTAAAATTAATCCAGAATTTGATCACTTGATTTAACTCGTTTTCATGAAACCGGGCATGAATTGTTTATTTATAGTGAGTCCCTCCCTGTATGAGGCGTCGTTCTTGTGACGCTGAAGTGATGATTTGTCCCTTACCGCATAAACGACGCTAAGCATCGAGATAACGTGCGACGCGTGCTTGCATTTATATTGCAACCCTCGCCCTCCACATTTTATCATCATTATATCATCACTACACTTTGATTCTACTGATTATCTTGCGAACAACAACAAAATGTATCTACTCATCATGACAATGAACGATTGCATTTAAATTAAGTTGCTATTGTGGTTTATCTTTAAAGTTTACAAATTCTAAAGTAATAAACAGCAAAAAAATGTAGGCAGCAGTAACAGAAAAGATAGATTTATTGATTCGTTGTTTCAATGAAGAGTGTAATGAAGTTTAAATAAAAATTTCCGGTAAAGTGTTAAATCTTGATATTATGCAAAATAGGTGAAATAGCAAAAATTATTCTTCGTAACGAATTAAACCGTAAAGTTGGTTAATTTTATATTCAACATTTTAACGAAGGGCAGTTAAACACTTTTCTAAGAAAAGTACATATTTCAAAGAGACAATCAGTGGAAATAAAGGTTAGAAGAGTAAGAAAAGTGCGGAAAATGATGGAAAATAAGACGGAATATTTGACACCTACCGAAAATGTACAAATTTTGAGGAAATTAGGCAGAAGATTTAAAATTCATTGATAGATTAAACAAATTCTATTGATACCACAACAAAAAGTTTTTTTTAAAATACACATTTTCAGTACTACTAGTTGAAAACCTGGCAAACTATTGACATTAAAAATGTTTAATTAAGTAAACATCTTAATTTTGCGAATTTTTATCACTGTCCGTATAATTTATTATATATACACTTAAAATTTAATGAATGATGAACATAAATTGTAATTTTTACGATAAATAGTGATTGAAAATAACCTTTTTTAAAATTTTTAGATTATTCTGGGTATATGGACATAATTTTACTTTGAAAACCTAAAAATTGTATTTTTTTAGGTTTATTATTGGTCTCCTGTATTTATATTTCCAGCAGGTTGATATAAAATTAAGGATTTGTTTAGAAAATTTGTCCGGTGATATGTGTCCATATTATGCTAAATTATATTGTGGTAAAAGGACGAATATTTTATTTAATGACGTGTCAATAGTTTATGAGTTTAAATTTCCCACAAGGTATAGAAAAATAAATGCAGTATTATCGCAGTTTCTACATGATTAGAACTGTTTAGTAAGTAATACGTTCCCTTGATCGTCTGTGTATTTCTTCATTGGGTGCATTTTTTACGCGAGTAATTTGCTGTTCTGGGTAGTTTCCCAGCGTTTAGAAAAGCGGGTAAATGAAGTGTTAAGCGATTTGCCGGCAATTGGTTCGTGTGATCGAGTCCGTTATGATTGTGATTCGCATCTGTTCTGCGGGCGCTGAAACAATGCCAAGTGGGCAGCATTTGTTTGCCGATGTTGGCTGCAACAATACGCCTAGAGGTCTGCCGGTTTACGCTCCACTACTCACAGACACTCTGCGGGGCACCATTCCCAGTTAAACTCCCTCTAAGCCAAATTTGCACTGCTTTGTAAAGATGATTTCTGATTATTCTCGATTGGTGTGTTCACTAAAAACTAAAAATTGGTCATCTTCTCCTGTGGCTTTTTTATTTTCATTATTTATATTTCTTTCTTCACTTTGTCCCCCATCTACATCTGGATCTCTCTCTCGATCGATTAAAAGAAAATTTATTTATTTATTTGGCGTAATTTATAATTCTTATTAGTGCTGTCGATTTTCGAAAAAAAAAATTTTCATTGGAAAATTAATTAGAAATTTGGAAATTTTGAATTCATGTAAAAATTGATATAGAGAAATTGTTTTTTCTAATATAAAATTTTAAGAGTAGAATAACAAACAAAATATGTACCTACTTTACTTATTTTATTATACTAGTATTTATTTTAGTAATTTATGATTTTGTGTTAATATATTACCATCATTATTTAAATCAAAAATAAGTATTTTTGGTTTATTTTACAATGAAAACCTAAAAAAATGTAGCTTTTCATGATCAACTGTGATTAGAAATGTAAAAATATATCAATTTCTAATTGGAAATGTGAATTTTGAACTTTTTACTGACCCATACGTTAAAGCAGATAATAATTGTGTACAATAAACTGGTCATTTACCAGATAATAATCGAAAGATCGAAATGCGTCGTATCTCAATTTTTACCGAGTTTCGTGCAGTATTATATTAGATTTATTGCGTTTAATCTTTTTTCACAACGACCTTTGCTCTAAACCTTACATTAGGCATATATCGTATCGGGTACAATACTGACGAGTTCTTTAAAGGAACAATTACATTTTTAAATTTAATTGCGACAATGAACTTCGGAAATTCAGATATTTTCAACGTTACATAATATTTGGTAAAATAGATTTGAATAAATATAGACAAAGTGGATGCTATAATTATTAGAAAATATTTCTCAGTGAAATTTTTTTGAAAAATCATGTTAGTTTATAGTCTAATTTCACGGACATTATTCGTTTAGAAAATATGGCAAGACATCTTTGCACTTGTCTGAATGTGTATTTGTGTTGAGAGAATGAAAGTTTAGAATGTTTACCATGTCTCATAGAACCCTGTCCGGTGGATGTTTGGCTGATTTATGCGTTTATGATGTTGGCCGTGGGTTTCCAGCAACGACCACAAGTCTACTATAAACCAGCGCAGATTCCCGGCTGGGTTTATGGTAGCCTAATAAACGCCCCACTGCGCCTCAGCCCTGTCAATCACCGCACAGCGCACCACTTATTCTATCCGTAAACACCCATTAGCTTTATGGTGCTAGCTGGCTTCTTCTCAGAAGAGAGAAATCCAAAAACACAACTGTTCACTCAACAATTGTTGCATAATTCAAAAGTAAAAAATAAATAAAAAAATATGTGTCCAACGTATTACTTGTAATCATTATAGTAATATAGTCTATAAATATGTTTTCCTAGGAAATAATCAGGGCCGCCAGTAAGGCATGAACGAGCTTCCACATTTTTTTTAGATTTTGTTTCGTATTTCGAACTGTTTTATTAAGAGAAATAAGTATGCTTCGAGTACTAAACATTTAATTAACTATATTGTATTAGACATTCGTTCTTTGGATTAAGTGAACAGACATAACACTATATGAGAATGAGTAATATATACAGTATAAATAGTCTTACCTTTTGTAAAAGTTCAATATGAAATATTCACCAATTCAATATAAATTGTGATCCACACACTACAAAATTAGAAACACAACTGCCAAAAAAAATGTTGTTATCTCAATTATAGGGTTGTTAATTATCCAATAAAATTAACCAATGAAAATCATTCTTTATTCATTTGAAATAAATTGTACATAAATATTTAATTAATTACATTATGTATAATTGAGTAATACTTTACGTTAAAATGTGGGACCGAACAAAATGGGGTTCAGTTTTTTGTGAACAGTGTAGGAAGAACTCTTGAGCAAAATCGGTGAATATATCTTTTTGTTGTTACTGTTGTTATTTTTCGTACTTTACCAACATTTTAAATGGTTGTAATATGGCATATATTTGCTAATTACATTGGCATATAGCTAGGAATATTTGTGACCGTTATTGGTGGTGATGTTGAAACAAAAGAGTAGCATTGCAGACCGGATGGTGGGGTGGGAAGTGTTCATTTCAAGAGTGACTTCCTGCGATACTTGAATATTCCAGGTTTGGGAAATTGTTGAAACAATACATAATCAATATTTGAGGACTCGTGCTTCCATTGTTTGGCATCACGAACAGAAGAGAAGTGATAGCACGCGCGAGGCATTGTGGGAAATGCCAGAGATGCTACTTCCGGATCCTCAACAGCTTTCTGCTCTCTTCAAGCTTATACAGCTTTGCATAGCTTTATAACAATTTTATATTTACACATACGAGCCCAACACCATGTAAGTTCACACACACACACCTCTATAATTTACTTCGAATCTTAAATATTTCCCGTGATTATTATGTAGCAGCAATATTTCTCATTCCTTTATGTCATTCGTTTCAAATGCACTATTATAAAAGATCATAACAATGCCAAAATCTTGAAAATACCCTACCAAGACACATTCAAACCAATTAGTCTCCGTGCACCAGTAAAGGAAAAAAGTTTTCTATTCTCTTAAAGTTTTTATTGAAATAAATTTTATATTATACTTACTATATTAATAAATAAAATAATGTATTAACTCCTTAAATTTTTCGTAATAAAATTGAGGGAAAAAAAATATTATAACAATTAAATACACCAATTTAGTTCCGTACATGCACCTGTAAATTATATAGATCTTTTGAACTGCCATTTATTATTGTTGAATCCCTTAAAGCCAATTTTTCAGCACATTTTTCCAAATTCTCTTTTAAAATATTCAAACCATTTACTTTTCCATCAATAAAAATTAAGTTTTCCACCCCTTCTTCACTCATACAGCTTCATATAAGCATAGAACCACTTTCAATTTCAAAGTGATTTTTCAAAATATCTTGTTTTGAAATTTTTGATCGGTCACCATTTTTCTATTTGATAAAATAGCAAATGTTGAAAGTTTTTGTATTTTTTTAATTATTCTTTCAAATAAGGGAATAATGACGAATTTTCGAAAAACAAATAACCTCAATAACTATGAACTGGGGCTCCAAATAAAAAATTTGAACTAAGTTGTTTGTTTCAATGAGTTGTAACTGCCGTTTTCGTTTGTTACAACTTAGTTTTAACAGCTTGTATTTCTGTAGGTTTGAACAAACGGTGTTACAGAAATACGGAAACAACGATTTTCTTTAAAACGCAAGTAACGAATTTCGTTATTATAACAATTCTTTATACGATTGTTTTATAGAAAAGGCCAGTAATTATGGTTGTATCATTTAGAGACAAGAGATATTTTGATATAGGAAATGAGGATGTGAGGACACATGTTGTAGCACATGTAGGTAGGGGTTGTGTTGTTATACAACAATGTGCACAGGTGACCGAGATGCCCTCATTCTCTGACACAATGCTACTTTGCATATTGTTTGCATTTTATATTTGGCCATCTCCCTGTAATCATGCCGAATTGTAATGATACGTTTTAATTTCAACTAACTGTACCCGTCCTCTTTGTTCCTGTAACGACGTTCTTGTGTTTCACACGGCCGGTAACGAGGCAAGGAGAAATAGAAACAAAACACGCCTAATCACCCGACGCCGAACACGACGCCGGCGCCCTCTTGTTAGGCTGGACGCTGGACGTTGTTATACCAATTGTTTCTCTTCTAACGATTTCCACAAAGAACAACAACCCGCACTTCTTTCCTGCTTTGGTTACTTCACAGGCTTTGAGCAAAATAATGCTTCGACAACCAACTTCAAAACAAACCTATTCTACACATCTTTACACACGCACAGAAAAAATTTTGTTTCGTAAGTAATTAAAAGAAATGTTTAAACATTTTTTACCTTCTATTTTCTACATAATATTCTGGACAGGTTTAAAAAGATTGCATTGTGCTAATATTTTTATATGAAGAAGTCATCATAATTTTTCTTCCTAATTTACTATTAATTATAATAATTGTCAAATATAAAACATTTATTTCCATAATCCATATGTAAATCGCAATTGTAGCATTTGAACCAAAAAATTTTGGGATTCGGTTACGGTTAACGGTTTTAACATTAATAAAAAATAGGTTTTGGTTATTGGTAAGTGTTTTTTGAAAATATTAAGTATATTTCGGTTTCGCTACAATTTCTGTTTTTTTGGTTTCGGTTTAAATTGTAGGTATAAGTTGTTTTAAATAAAGTATAGTTACTTTAATTTAATATTGTGATCTAAAAATGAAAATTGCGCTTAAAAATATAACTAATTAATCATTATTACATTAATTACCCTAGAATTATATGGAAATACCTAAATAAAATTGATGGTTAACATTTGCAGTTTTGTACAATATTTATATTTTCGGTTCGATTATGTTTTTGTACCGGTTTTTGGTTTCCATTTTTGAAAAAATAATTCACTGTCCGTTATAATAATTGTCACCATGAAATATAAAACATTTATTTCACTAATCCATAGTAAATCGCAGTTAACAATTAAATCCCGTTTTTCTATTTTTCTTCAAATTGAGTTTTAATAATGAAAAAATGATGTCCGGATGAATTATCCCACAGTTCACCCCTTGTCCAATAACGTATCAAGGATTTTACTCCTTCACTTCATGAAACATAAAATAAAAAAGAATTACATAGAGCAACAAATTATACATTGTAGGTTCGATTTAAACAAAGAAAGATTCATTTAATTTTTTTGCAATACCTTAATTATTTGTAATAGTTCAATGGGGCTACGTAGAAACAAATTTAAAATATAAAATTTTAGCTAATGATATAATATTGAATTATTATTTACAAAAATTCTCATATATTTATAACTAATTAAGATATTTTAGAAAAGCACTTCTTCATGAAAACACTACTTGCGGTTGCATTATTAACACCAAAAATCGTGCTCTAGGCACTTCAGAACGTGCTTATCCATTGAAAACTCACTATCCGATTTTTAGCATGATTCCAATACCTCTCTTACTAAATGTGGAGAGATAAAATTTTGATATTGACTAAATGATTTTTGTTTGTTACAAATTATACCTCGTAACATGAATGTTTAGTGATGAAGAAGGAAATAAGGATATAGTGTAGTGGTTCCAGGTGTGTCGTGTCTGACTAATGAGCTGTTTCTGCTGGTGTCAGTCTGTATCCAAGTGTTGTTAGGTAAATAAATCAGTTTTTACATTCACTCTCCCTCAGTCCGGTTCACATGCACATGTGAGCTAATAGCAAAGTGAATGCTGTAATCTGCAGGGATTACCAGATATCGGATATCGGATACGCCGCGTGTTTATTCTAAGGCCACGTAATGAGCTATTTGAGAACTAGGACAATACCAACATAATCGCTTTTATTCCTAACGTTTGGAGTGTACTAAGGATTAATAAAGTCCGCAAATATTACATTCGTGTTCAGGTTCAGGCTAAAAAAAATATGATTCTGATAACGTATTAATAAATAAGGCCACAAATATTGTAATTGATTCAATTTAAAGCATTTTTAAATCCTTCTATGAGTATATTATTTTGGTATAAACAAATGAAAACAATGAGGTCTTTTTTCATTTTTAGCAAATTGACTTTTAATTGTGATACCGGGTATTATAATTATTTATGACAACATTTTTTTTTAACATATTAGAAATATATTCGGGCATGATACCAATAATTGAATTTTTTGAATAAAAATTAAACTTTTCATTTCTGTATAATGTTCCACATATAACCAATTAAGTAGTTTTAACATTTGATTCTACAATTTGATATCAATTGCATGATAAAATTATCCTCATGGCTCTATTTTTGTAAAAGCTGTAGTTTGTCCTTATTACCAGAATTAGCTATATATATTAAATATATTGCTGAACTACAGAACTATAAATGAGGCAGTAACAGAGTATTGTATATAGGTAGTCAAGTTCATTTGCTCAAGTAATTACTTATTCTGTATAAAAACCCTATAGTTTTTTTGGATTATTTTTACATAAATAATCAATATGTTCACTAAATCTTAATTTACTATCAACTAACACTCCCAAATATTTGATTTGTTCAATAAATTCTATATTAACAAGGGGTAAAAATTTCGACATTATAACCAGTTTGTTTCTTTAAATTTTTATTTGTTCTTAACAATATCATTTTTTCATAATAAATTATGTTTTGTGAAACCAAATAAAATTGATTGGACGTCACTGACAGTGTCACCAACACTTCCACCATATATAATGAAGAACGTTTTTGAAATTATACTATAACTTTTTAACAAATAAAATAAATATCGATTTAAATAAAATATATTTTTTTTGTAATCAGTTTCGTTTACTTCGTACAAAGAAATAAAAAGATTAAAACTATACTCATGTCATGTAACATTTTCGATATCTACTCCAGAGGTCCAGACAACACGCAGTGCTCAAACCATTTCAAACTTTAACCCCTTCCATGCATCTGCCATGAGACAATCTTCCCTCATACTAGATACTCGGTATTCTCTCCATCTCCCGTGGTCCCGGGTAGATTCCCGGACTGGAATTTGTAATTCGTGCGTCCCGCTGAGCCTGTAACGACGCCGGGAATCAGAGCACGCGGCTCGCTCATTATTGCGTATTTACGTAGCGCGGGCAACAATGCCGCCCCGACGCCCTCATTGTTAGCGACGCGCGCTTGTTTACTCCGACACGTGTCGCTTGTTTTACTTGTTTGTCGCGTGCTCCAGTCACGTGCTCCACAACCAGGACTACTAATGTTGTTTTAATCAAATGTATTTTTAGAAAAGCCAACGTAAACATTCTATTCAAATCTATATATCAAACGGTGTTTTTCTTTCTATTGTTGCTCAATACGAGAAGAACTTCATTAAATCTCCGCAAGCTATATAATTAAAACGTTCCTTTTCGTACATCTAGTGCTTCTTCTCATTTATAAATTAAAGTGTGAAAATGAAATCGTTGCGCTGAATTCAAAACCTACAATTCTATTACGCCTTTTCGACTTATCTTCTGTCGCTTTATTATCTAACTTTTATTTATTTTCAAAGTAGTATTGAGTTAAAACAAATCAAGCAACATTATTAAACCAAGGATTGTGTTGACAAACTCGAAATATATCAAAAATACTCATTTTTCTGCCCAAAATTATAATTTTGGGAAATAGTGTACATTAATAAATCTCGACGCACTGATTTCAAATTTTCAAACGGAATTTAATTTCTGTTTGTAAATGTGGTATCAGCGTAGCTAATTCTTTAAAAAATATTACGTACAAAATTTTGTAAATTTTTTAAATTTTCATAATAAAAGATTGGATAATTTCAAATATTTTCAGGTTTACGCAAAAATATAGTATAAGCGACTTTAGAAATCAGAAACTTACGATCTAATTATTCTTATAAAAATAATTAAGGAAGTGTATGTTTAGTTGACATAAACAAAATTCATAATTGAAATGTAAAATTATACTGTGTATAAATAGAATTAATCTACTATAGTAATAACAACCCTAAAAAATATTTCTATCAAATTTGTAGGAATTATTTTTTTCTATTACAATTTTATATTGACTTGACAACTCTCACAATGTTTTAATTAGTATTAACTAGTCATAAAAAACATTGTGCATAATTTGAAACATAAGGTAATTATACATACTTGTAATTGTGATATTAGAAATATCGTTTTAAATGCATTTAAATATTTTTATTCTTAATTAATAACTATACTTACATATCCCTATACTTATTCTACTATCACTTATTTATTTATAAATTTATATTGCAATTTATATGAGAAACGAAGATAGATTTGATATTTGGTTAATGCGAATTACCTGTGTTATGAAAACGTGATGATTTATAAACTCTTCTTATAATATTGCCACCACACTGTGTTTATTGTACATTTCTGTGGGATCTAATCCATGGTTTTATTGCACTGCTAATCACATTTTACCCCTTTAATCTCTTAAAGTGCCTGCTTAGTACAATAGTAATAATAGTGTGGTTTCTGCAAGTTAGCGTCTATTTTCCAGTAAAATTTATAGGAGGTATTGTGAGTGTTTAACAGGGTTATGTATGGTAAACCAACTAACCATTTGACTCCAAACAGTGCGGTAATAAAGCTATAAAGTGCTGGGCTTGTGAAAAGAATGCGGTTTGATTTTACAGCTCTGCGGTTGGAGGTAATCACCGGCAGGAGTTTGGTTCCCAGTAGCGGATAAGACGCTGCCAGATTATGCGGTATTTACCGTTCATTTCTCCACAAGTTTACACCAGCAAAGGGAATTCTTACAGAAATAATAAGCGCTTTACAAATGTATTTAAATGACTTTGTGACTTACTAAGAAGATTTCTAATATGGAGATTAACTATGCAAATCTTAAACAGCATTTATTTTAACTTTACAATTTTAGAAATACATATTGAATGGCCTACAAAGAAACAAATATAAAACAAAACTTTATTATTTCTTTATTTAATATAATACAATAATACTTAGTAAATAAATTTTTCTTGGTAAAAGAGTTTATTATCCTCCACACAAGTTTTATTGCTCGACTGTGTATCTTTCAAACATTCAATTTTGCACACCTTTTATCGTGGACACAAAATTATCTTACACACATTTTATCACCCACACATTTTATCTACCATTCGTTTATGTTCCACACATTTTATATACGCCAACGTTTCATCTTCAAAACATTGTATAATTATACCTTTCATTTATTTTATTGCCCATGCAATTAACATACTTATAATTAGATACAATATTCAGTTTTAAATATGTAAAAGAATGTGTGGATGATAAAATGATTTGGAAGATAAAATATATGTAAGATAACTTTTTTCGCGAGTTAAAAGTATGCAAGATTGAATGTGTGCAAGATATAATCTTGAGCAATATAACATGTATAGATGATAAAATGTATAAGCCTCAATCAAACTTAACCTAACACAACGTAACTTAAATTATCACATCCTAACATAACTTGGGTGGAATTCTATAACTTATAATAATTACAAATAGCAAGTGCACAAACGTCAAATATCAAATCGATAAGTACACCATAAAAAATATACCATTTTGCATGAATAATAAAGTAGTTTCTTACAGTAAATATAGTTAAAATTGATATTGCAGATCCATTACAAATTTTCCTGTATTCCATACAAGGAAGTAAATATTGATACTCATTTTTTTAATTTCGATATGTATTGTTAAATTTGAATTTAGTAACATAGCATATATAAAGTAGTGAGACTGCATGTTTTAGTTCTGGCACAGTGTGTGAAATCAGTTAGTTGTTGGTATGCTATTGCATTGTCCGTGGGTCTGTAGAATGCGGGCAGTTCTTTGTGTGGCACTTATGTTGATAGATATACTGCACTATAGTTCAATTAGCTCACACAGCCAGATTATCACTTCCGATGTCTGCCTGGCTCGTTGGTGGCAGCAGCCGTGCGGGCATGTTTGGATACATTGTTATCCTCTTAATCTTAACGACGTTACGAGCATTGTACGATTCTATTTGCGATATGAACCCGCACATGCACACCTAAATCATTTCTTATTTAATAACAACTCCCTTTTACTATGCATATGTGATGTATTCAAGGCTAGTTTTACATTTGTTAGTGTAATATATTAAAAATGCTATGTAACTAGCATATTACTTTATGCTCATGAAATATTTTATTATATTTTCCAGTGATAGAACTAATGAATAAATATATATTGACGCACTGAAACCAGAGTACAATCTAGAGCGACCAAAACTGCTCCAGAATTAGAGAAAACACTTTAAAATGCTCTAATTCCTAACCCACTAAAACCAGAGCTCAATTCAGAGCAGCTAAATTTGTTCCAGAATGTGCTCTGGTTTCAGCAGGCCAATAATTATAGCAAACAATAATCCAGAACAGCTAAATCTGCTCCACAATGTGCTCTAGTTTCAGCAGGTTTTTAGTGCCTTAATTTCTGACCCACTAAAACCAGAGCACAATCCAGAGCAGTTAAATCTGCTCCAGCATGTGCTCTGGTTTCAGCAGGCCAAGAATTAGAGCTAACACTCCTGATTGCTCTAATTCCTGACCTACTAAAACCAGAGCACAATCCAGAATAGTTAAATCTGCTCCAGAATGTGCTCTAGTTTCAGCAGGTCAAGAATTAGAGCAAACACTTCTAAGCGCCCTAATTCCTGACCCACTGAAACAAGAGCACAATCCAAAGCAGTTAAATCTGCTCCAGAATGTGCTCTGGTTTCAGTAGGTCAAGAATTAGAGCAAGCACTGAAGTGCCCTATTTCCTGACCCACTGAAACCAGAACACATTCCAGAGCAGCTAAATCTGCTCCAGAATGTGCTCTGGTTTCAGCAGGTCAAAAATTGGAGCAAACACTTCTGAGTGCTCTAATTCTTGACCCACAGAAACCAGAGCACATTCCAGAGCAGCCAAATCTGCCCCAGAATGTGCTCTGGTTTCAGCAGGTCAAGAATTAGAGAAAACACTTCTAAGTGCCCTAATTCCTGACCCACTGAAACCAGAACACAATCCAGAGCAGCCAAATCTGCTCCAGAATGTGCTCTGATTTCAGCAGACCAGAACTAGAGCACACGCTGAAGCGTGCTCCAATTTCCGGCCGGCTGAACTAGACCACCTTCAGGGCATGAGATGCCCTGGAAGGTGGTCTAGCCAGACCACCAGGCGGGGTGGAGGCCCGAAGGCCCACTACCGCCCCGGCGCCCCGCACAGCGGGACTGAGTGCTAGCGTCTCAAGATATCTGGTATATCCTAAGACGCGTATTGATATCGGTTATCTAGATTCCTATTGGCTGATATTCAATCTGTAATTGTGGCTGTACTAGTGGGAATTTCAAAATGAAAATTTGTATACATAGGTACTTTGATGCGAGGAATTCACAGGTAACATTTTTAAGTGTAAATCACACCCATTTTAGGTTAGTAGGCAGTTGTAATGGAAGGAGGTACAATAATTCTTTGAATTAATAATAATTTACTGAAGTGAGAAATTTCATTTTAGGGTAGTAGTTACTTACAAAAAAATGGAAAAGGGTACAATAAATCTTTAAAATAATAACAATTCAGGGCTTTATTACTGACGTAAACAAAATTCCTTGAGGGGCAAGAGCTCTGATTCTCCCATGTAGTCTTATTGTTCATCTGCATCAACTAGTCAAGAAGATATCAATTTCTGTAAAGACATACTTTCAATAAAATATAAAATATCGATGTATCCCAGTTCAAATCAGAACTAACTGCAAACTACAGCTGTAGATCCCCTGTCCAGTTCCTGAATTTCATTGTATTCTCTATTGGATAGTGTTTAGAATGAATTAGAATTAAGAAATGAAGTAAATAGTATTTATAGTTAATATTTGTATAATATGGTGGTGGTGTTGCAAAGGCATCGTGGGAACGGTGGGATGCGGGTCACACTCGCTGGAGATTCGGCGAGCGACCGCATCAATTTAACTCCATTCATGCACCAATTAACTCACAAAACACTGCCCCAAGCACCACTGCATTCATACAATTCCTTACATCAACGACTACAAACTTTTAGAAGTTTACTACAAGTTAAAAAAATCTGATGTGTACAACATGTGTTTTTTGTACACCTTTTAAATTATATATTTTTGCTGCATTTTTTTAAAATTTATTTCATTTAAAGTAATTTGAATAATATATTCTGAAAAATTCATGGTCAAGAGTAAAGTGCCTTTAGAAAAGGCCGATTGGAACTAAAAATGGAGGTGAATTATTATAAAGTAATTTCATAAACTGACTTTCAACATTATAGGTATGGCTAACCGTTTTTGAGTTTATATGAAAAATTAAAAATTCTTGCAGAGGCGAACAAATTTAAAATCGTCGATCGTCCAATCAATTGTTCTCTATTTACAGTTAAAGAAAATAAAAACATAATTCGGAATCAGAACAAAAAATGATTTTGTTAAATGCGTTAACTTAAATAGTTGTAAAATAGAAATTTTATTGTTTAAGGATTTTTTTAGTGGTATTATTTTTTTTTCGTTTTTTTAATAACTTGCTTAAATAGTCTACTGCACAAGTGTTATTCATTCGTACTTTTATAGCATCTTATTTTTGGTACATTTTATAAAAAATGATATTGGAAAAATATTTTTAAATTAATATACTTAACATCAAATATTTGAAAATATAAACTAAACAATTAAAACCTACGGTAGTAGAAGTATATATTTTTAAAAATATTCAAAACATGTGGGATTCCTAATGATGAGTATAGATATTTATTGTGTTGTAAATTAGAAGAACATTTGTTTGAATAACGCAATTAGATTTTGATGTATCCTTGTAGAATTTGGCAGGTGTCTATTTACACTCGTATAATTAGTGTAAGGTGCGGGCCAGTAAAAGAACATTTAGTGGAAGACAATAACTGTATGCAAATGCTAATTCCGAACATCTGTAGTGAGAGATTTGAAGAGAAATGAAATGTAGTATGCAGGCACCAGCACTTTTATGAAGGCCGTTTAATAAATTGGCGAAAATTACACGCAACCCCAAGCCGAATATAACCTACAGTCTAAGTGCAAGGTGCACTAGCTACCCAGATTATAGCCCATGATTAATAGCGGCGCGTAAACACGGTAAACATAAGGGCATTACAACTAACAATTACTAGAAAACAGGTAATCTATATCATTCGCACTCATCCTTATTTCATTTATAATTATTTAAATTTAACTCGTAACTATTTTACCTCTTGCATATTTATATTATCTGTTACAGGTGCTTGATGCTTTTCAAAAACATACATGCACTGTATACTTATTTACATTTAACTTACCTACAATCTATAATACTGTAATTAATTCATCGCAATCTTTACGAAATTTTTGAATTCAAATATTGTTTGTTTCCTTCTGTTTTGTCTTTTGTCATTTTATTAAATACCATTGATCATAGAAGGCGTTTGTATTTTAATACAGTACTTACACACATTATATTTTGTAAACACAGAATATTTGCACATTGGAATGTTACAAAATTCTTGTTTTTGCCCTGATTGTCACTTACAATACAACAGGGTAAAACAATTTAAAAAGCAGTTTCTACAAGATTTTTTTATAATAATAATAATATCTATTTATTTATTGTAATTATAATATATAGTGATACTCAGTAATATATCATAAATTATCCTTCCCCTTCTTAATAACTTGTTTCATTGTCCCGATCCCAAATCGTCTAACAGAACTTTTATTCTCTTCTTTCTCTTCAAACATCCTTGCACGATGTCTTTACTATCGGAGAAATAATTATAGTTAGTTCACTTTGAACGCACATATATTCTATAATAATCCATATAAAAAATTGTTGTAAACTTTAAAATGTCCACCATTCATTTCTTGATATATATGAAAGATAAATATTTTTTAAGTACAGCAATATAAAAAATATTAGAATAAATGTACAAAGTACAACATTTTTTTTATATAAATTCGAATATAAGGAAGTTTTAACTCAAAAACCGCTTCTGTATCATAAAAATATTAATTTTTAATTTACATCACATGTAACGTAGTGTTAGGATTTGGTAACAATAGAGCGTATGTTAAATCATATTAAAACTGCTGTAAATGACTTAACTTATCATCTTTTCAATTAAGTTAATTGTCCCTTAATTAGCGAAAGATAGGGGTGCTTAACCCAAGGGGATGTTGTACAGAAGTGTTTATCTTGGGAAATAATTAACACACTCTATTTCATCACGAGAACAGAACACGCTAGTCACCAACCAAGTCATCTGTGCAGAACAGGGCCCTGCGACCAAACTAATTAAACACTTTTATTACTGTCAATTAATTGTTGTCTCTCATACATTCAATATTTGCCTATAAACCCGCTTAACTTAAATGACTTTATCAGTACCAGAAATACTTTTAATTATATGATAATTTTATTCATATATGTACACTATTTAGAATTTTATTTCGTTAAAAATTCAGCATAGTTTAAATTCTATAGTTCAATAGATTCAAAATAAACTTTTTTTCTTTACTGGTGCACGAAGACTAATTGGTTTGAGTGTATTTATATTAATTGTATTTTATATTTAAGAATCGCGCAATTTCTTGTTTAAACAAAACACGTCACGACCTCTGTTCTTAGTTATTGAAACTTCGTTAATTAAAAGTAATGTCAGAACGTTTGCTGTGCAAAATATTGTTAATTTTATAGTTTTTACTTATTTGACTTCAGTTTTAAAGTGAAATGTAGTGTGCATATTTTCCGAACAATGTTTATTGTGTATTAACTATAAGTTTACAGTGATCTAAGAACTATAAATATTTATATTGTTACAGTGTGTGGTGCAAAGTTATTTGTTAATAACGTTGATGAACGTTTGGATGAAATCATGAGGTGTCCAGCAGATCAGAAAACTAGTTCATCTCTTTGGTAAGTTTTTTTTATAGTTTTAGAATAAAATAAAAATATGGAATTAATTTTAATGATTTGAATGCTTTATACTGGGTGTGATTCTGTATAGTAGTAGTAAGTAAAGAGAATGATGATAAATTTTATGTGAAATTATTGGTAATTATGAAAATACACGACCGAGAATTATTTCAATAAGAAAACTTACTTAAAAATAAGTTCGCTCTTTCAAAAGTTTACTTTCTGGACTAGTGACATAAATAACTATTTTTTTACACAAAATTTCATTAACGAATATTCACAAAAATTCTCGTAAAACCTTCAGAAAAACGCAGATCACTTTTAAATTGTAAACTTACCACTTCAAACACAAACACAGATTTAAAAAAAAAAAATATTTTTTTATCGCTAAATGATATTAAAATGAAGGTTAATATTCGTTAAAACCGGTTTATTTTTTTCTTGGTTAGCGGTTATCGGTATTTTCGGCCTTCAAAATATCGGTTAAAATTACGGTTAAAGTTCGCAATTTTCGTTCAAAATACCTGTTACCGGTTTTTATTAACCGTTTTTTTTTAACTGGTTACACGCCCTGAATTTTTATTATTTGAAAATTATTTGTTGTTTGTTGTATTTAGTACTAGTACTTATTTTTTACCATTTTTTTCTCTTAATATATATTTAGCATTTTGGAATAATTAATAATTACTTCATCCCTTAAAATGCATCATTAAAAAACAAATAAAAATTGTTATTGAAACAAAAGAATCTCTTGCGTTTTTGTAAAAGAGTTAAAGGAACTCATATATTTATACAATTAAAAAAGTTTCTTGTCTGTTACAACCAATATTATTACCAAACAAAACAGTAAAAAAACCTCCAATTAAAAAAATTACAAACAATCATAAAAAAGCTTTCCGCTTACATCGCACAAAAAATAATAACGCGCCATTATTTCGCTTTGATTTAGCGGGTGGGAATGTGGTCCTTGGGGCGGTTGGTATTAGGGCTGGAGTTCGGCTGAGGGTGTGATGTTTTTTGCGGTGTGCAGTGTATACAGTGTTCATGTACAATGTTTCCTAAACCCTCCGGGGGGATTAATTGATTCAATAAGAGTGAAAACACGCGCGGACGGGCCCGCGCAGACAACACAAATAAAACGATACCGGAGTACGTGACGCGAGCGGAAAACTCACACTTCTTTCTACATGTGGCGCAAGACACCGCAACCCACCATTAATATCAGGTTTGGTACTCAAATATCAATACTTCTACACCAACTAATAGAAAAATAAACCATGTACGAATACATATTCTATACATACTACATATAATGAGTTTTTATATAGGTACATGAGCGTTTTAAAAGTTGTGTGTAAATGGGGACTTCCGTCATATTTTTTTTATTTTTTTAAATGAATCTAAATTTAAAAATAAAAGACCCGTATTTTTTTATTTTGCAAATAAATTAATAGTTTTGCTAAAAAATGTTCGCATATAGGTTTGTGACGTATTATCCCTGACAGACAAAGAAGACAAGATGTTAGAAAGAGATAGATATAGTAACCAACGTGAACATGGCATTACAAATGCCGCGCGTAACGTCAAAACCACGGACCATCTTACTATCAGACTGGTCGTGCAAACATATCCTCTCGTTTCAACCACGCTTGTTTGTGAATTTCGCGCATGTATTATCAAAGACTTGTTTTTATTAATATATTTTCTTAATTAAGTGCTTATTAAAGGACAAAATATGTTATCAGGTAATATTTTATTGTATATGTATCTTAACTGGCTGCTGATTTAAATGATTTCGAGACATGCGCTCTAAGTCAGATTGGCTTCAGGGTTCATACGTCACGAGGCTATTTGCTGAATTAGTTTTTCTAAAAAATGTTTAAGTCTAATAAATATTTTATATATTTTTTAACTTTTTACGAACTTATTTGAAGATAGAAATAATATGCAATTAAAATTTTGTGAAAAGCTCGCAACGCGGAAGTCCCCATTGTGGTTTACCAGAGCTACTATTTCGTAAGATGATTTAAGCGGGTATCAGACGTATGCACATATCTGCAACTGATTTGACATATGAAGTTTCTGCGACAAGCAATCTGTAATATCAGACGTATGCAAAATTGCATGAAATACAGTAATTTTTTAATTTTGAAGTTGGTACTCATGGTTCTAGTTGCTTTGCAATTATGAATTATATTAGTATTTTACCGAAATAATATTGTAAATTATTTTATTTGTCATTTGTTTGATGTACTAATTTTTTTCTTCAATTTGTAGTAGGAATTCATCGGCTGCCATAACACTTCATTGCTCATTAAAATCATGATGTTATAAAATTCTTCATTTTCCATTTTTACTGCCATTTTAATACTTGCACTGCTAACCACGATTTCCAAACAAATATGAAACAATCTAGGGTATTTTTTCCTCAAACAATTTCAGTACGCATGCGCATCTTACAAGTCGCAGGTATCTGCAACTGGTTTTTAAACAAAATGTAAAACTAGTTGCATGAAAAAAGTTGCACTATCACACGTCAAAAGTTGCCCGAAATGCTTGAGGTTGCAGATTATATGCGACAAGTTGCAGTTATGTGCATACGTGTGATAAGGCCTTTAGTGACCTGGTTAAAAAGTTTCCTGATTTTTTACATAAAAATCAGAAATCACACACATTTTTACTTCCTTCCACGAAGTAAAGGAAGTATTGTAATCGCAAAAAAATCGGTTTTCAGATTTTAACGGAAATAGCCGTTAAAAAAACGAATGCATTCATTTTTATTTTAATAGAAATATTCTGTTCCTAAGTCACTTTTGCTCTGAATAACACATTATATTTTTTCTTCAATCGTAGATATTTTAAAAAATAAGATACTACTTCACGTTCAATTTGTAGGTTATCAATTTGATTCTGTCAGTTGTTGACAGTTTTATAGTGACATTTAGGGTGATATTATAGATTCTATTGTACAAGTTATTTCTTATTTGCTGATTCTATGTAGTTCCTATGGATACTTGTTTATTTTACTTTTATTTCGACGACGGTAAAGTAAAAATTTCAACTCCGGCGGTGTAGAAATTAAACTACAACCTAGTGAGTCATATTACAAAAGATCTCACTTTTATAACGTTTGAAGAAAAAGATTTTTTTTAGTATATTTCCTAATTGAAAATATTTTGCAAAAAAGATTAATATTGTTTTATAAAAAATATCTAAAAAGTATGGACCACCCCTTTAAATTTCATTATTTCTGTCTTCCACCAAAAATAATATTTGGTATAGACAATATGTACATATATTTAAACAATATTTATTGAAATAATTAATCTGTTTGATATGTAACATTTAATAACAAACAATAATGATGTGTCACATGATTTCATATAATGAAACGTGGTGGTGTGAAAATGTACATAATACATTTAATTTGACATGAGTAGAGCGATAGCGATAATTACAGGGTGGGGTACGTCACAGAATTATCATGTCGTAACAGGGATGAATTCAGTTACAAATCATAAAAATATAAACTGAAACCTTAAACATATTTAATTTGTCAACTAAATATTATTTGTTTTATTACTTTTATTTTCATTCGATTCGTGGAAAATTTCAGCATACAACTTCTAGTGAAGGTAGTAAATAATTGCAATGAAAAACGTTCCTGAATAAGTCCCTGCGTCGGCAGGGCGACGCTTTTCGCCGACGTGAAGCGTCGTGTGGTCTGTCAGGAAGTAGAGGACGCCGCAGTCGCTAAATTCGCTGACTGGCACTAGTTAAACATTCCCGCGTGACAACCACTACTGACACGCCGACAGCCGCACAAAGAAACATCTAATCATCGGAATATCCAGATATCACACAGATACTCTTTCAAGACAAAAGATTGGGAATATAGTGGATAATATAATGTTTGTATTTCATATTTCCGACCGAAAAATGGAAATTTATATTTATGTTTCTGCGCATTACCGGTATGCAAATAATTATATTTAATTTAATTCATAAACTTATTACTTTGCGAAAACTAAAAACTTCCTTGAGCAGTATAATAGTCCTTTTCTGTTGTCCTTTTCATCTTATCTCAGTTTCAGTTTAAGCTTCTTGTAAATAAGAAATCAATCTTCGTTTAATAACTGGATCCTAACAATAAATTTAAATTTTTAACAATATTTTTTAAACAAAATAAGAACTTACTAACACAATACTTGCAATGTTAATGACGATTTGTTATTATTACAATCAAAGTAACAATATTTTAAATACAACAATGAAATATTTTTTTGTTAATTGAAAGCCAAATAAACCAAGAACTTAAGTGTAGTACAATTATCCTCACTTCAACCTCATTTTGTTTCACCTTAACTTAATCAACCGAGGTGAGCTAAAATATACTGAGATTTTGTAAAGTGAGAAAATAAACATAGACGACATTGTATAAAAATTCACTATTAATTTGATGTGGATATTATAATATTCCTACAGTGATTTTATACTTCTAGATAACAACACTACTAAAATGTTTGTTGTCATCATATTCAACGACATACTTTAAAGCATTGTCTTTGTATGAAGTATAAAAATTTCAGTAATATTTCATTTGCTACCACTTTTCAAAATAACACCAAGACACCACAGTCATAATATTTGTTTCAAAGGCCTGGACTTAGTATGGAGCCCTGTGGGACATACGTTCTTTGTTTGAACGTTACATATCTGCCCTTAGATTTTCCATTATCATACGGGCACCTTACGGACTTATAGATATGTCAACATGTTCTAACCTAATTATTATAATACCTCAATGTATTCAAAACACGCTATAAAACTCAGAACAACATTAACAAAACAGTTAGAATAGGTTGAAATAAAAGATACAATATATAGGAAACACGACTTTATATGACGTACATATATTGAATATTGATATCTTGATAAATATATTATTATAAACATACATGGATATACTCGTCTTTAGACATTTAGGGAGATGTTTTATTAGAATAATGATTTAGTGGAAACGGTTTGTTTTGGTGTAATCCATCTCGCTTTGAAGCTGCGTATTTCCTTGAACAGTGGTCAACACTATCCAGAAGGCTGAAGGAAAACAAAGGCGCATTAAACACAGGAGTGAAATGTTTTCATCTAGTCTGCTGCGACGCCTTTGATTCCCCGGGATAAATAAACATATTTAGTGAGTGCGGGATCGGTTACACACAAGTGTATTTATTTTACCCGAGTAGCCACACACACCGTCATTCATCGCCAGCACTTCAAACGGGAACCAATAAATAAACCCACGATTCTAGAGACCCGCTTACGTCACACCACAACGGAAAACTTTATTTATACACCCACAACTACAGACCTACATATCGCTAGTATATTACAAGGAAATTAGCGAGATTCACAAAACAGGATTTGCTCTTTCTTGAATTAGACATATTTAAACCAGTTTAACAACTAAGCCTGTTTTGTAAATTTATTTTATACTGATGAAATATTCTTATTAAACAATTGTTTTCTCCTACAAAATAATAAACAGATGCAAAACTAAATTGCAGATCAAAGGACCATTGGATTCTTCCTCCCTGGCATAGTTATTTATGTTTTAATGAAATAAACTAAGGTTTTATTCTCCAGACTGTAATTTTCAAATGAGTCGAAAGTCGCTATAACCGATAAAAGTAAAATACATATTGTTAACGAATGTGAGTTTTCAAACAAGTGGTCACAATTTCGACGTTATAACCAGTTTATTGCTATAAGCCATATCGTTATAAACAGATTTTAACGAAGTTTTTTTTATTATTTCTTTAAACTTTTACATATTCTTTACAATATATTTTTTTATAATAAATACTATACACATTTTTGAAATTATACTATACCTTTTAAAAAACTGATTTAAATCAGGAAAATCAGATTTAAATGAATAAAAATTTGATTTTTTTGATATAAAAAAAAAATCGGATTTTTATGCAACCCTGCGAAATTTACTCCCGAAAAGCATAGAAAACATTTCTCTTGACAAATTTAAATAATTTAATATTCCGTCGACCTGTACGTAAAATAAAATTTTATGTATTAACTTTCCGAAAGAAAAGTGTCATTTTTTTAAGGTATTTTTTGGCCCACTGCTATTCAATAACGGATTTTTATGAACTACTGGGATGGTAAATAATAAATAACAAACGAGAAAATAAAAACAGTGTATATTTTTTTTTAATATTTGAACATACATGATATAATTAAAATTGTTGATCTAGGATACCAGAATTATAGACATGTGTCAAATTTAATTCTTGTAAAATTTGTATTTATTTCTAGATCTATAAGAAATTAGAATTAATAAGGACGATGGAAAAAAATAATATACTAGCATACATAGACGCGACTTTAATAAACCCTTTTTTGGTCTTGATACATAAATAACTATTATTTATATTTCATTCTTAATTGATATGCGCTCAATGAATCAAGATTGTAATAAATTGTTGTATAAAACTCTGTAATCGAGGAAATTTGTTATTTACTCCTACTTTATTTCCTAGGGAATAAAGTAGTCTAGTTTGTGTCAATTGTCTTATAACATATAAAGTGATAGTTTATTCCTGGTCAAGAGAAACATATTTTTATGTAGGTAAACGATGTCTATGTATAACGCTGGAAATTCCTCTTCTTTATTTTTAAGTTGTCGTTCTTTGAATTAAATTCATAATTGAAACCAAGTCAAACCCACAACTGATATGTCTGTTCCCCACAGAACCAATAAAACGCGTTTATTATTACCTTAGTCGTCTCCGTCAACAATCAATCCGTCTTTTCTTCGTTCCTGACTCGGAACCATACAAAATTAGTTGTATTTTCTATCCGGTAACTCTTAAAACTCCATCATCAAGGTGTTGACTCTTCCTACCACCATTAGTTCTCCCCTGTGTCTCGCTGTTCTCAGCAGCGAGGTCGTAGGAAGAGAAAGATCCGGACTGCGATCATATCGTGGTACGCAGACCTTTGTGAAGGAAACTAGAGTTGGGACAATGGCGTAGCAGGAGTCAGGGGCAGATGGTGCCGAGTGCTTCCTTTTCAAGCAACTCAGGACATCAAGTACTCTGTACGTGGCAATTGAAGAATTGCACATTCTCCGAACGCTAAATATTAACTGCTTGTTTGTGAAATATTAGCAGATGTTCCAAATTGTTCATAGCATTGTAGGTTTTGGACTAAGGCGTGAATGTTGTCGCACGAGCCACGTTTACAAAATACAAAAGTTATATTTTGGTATCTCTGCTCAAACTAGTCTCCGTACACCAGTAAAGGAAAAAAAATCTTATTCTTTTAAAGTTCTTTATTGAATATATATATACGCACGAAATAAATATTATAACTTACTATATTAATAAATAAAATTATTTACTGTATAAATTTTTCGTAATGAAACTGAGACAAAAGACATATTTATTATAACTACTTAGTACGCCTATTTAGTCTTCGTACACCTGTAAATTATACAGAATCCATAATCTTTTGAAGCGCCATTCTTTAGAATTACATCCCTTGAATTAGTTTCTCATACTTCCCACTAATTTTCTTGGAGTTTGGGAGTCAATTTTACACCATTCATCTACCATAAATGTAGTAGTCCTTTTATATTCTTTGGGCGTCTTGTTTTACACATTGTTCAATTGGATTCATATATGGATACTATGGAGATTGTTTTTTATTGTTGTCTAATTGTTCAATAACTATTCTATCAATTTACGTGAAGTATGTTTGGGATCATTATCTTATTGAAAGATTTAAGAATCCCTTAAACCCAATTTCCACTTTCTCATCAATAAAAATTAAGTTTCCCACCCCTTTTGCACTCATACAACCCCATACAAGCACAGATCCTTGGCTACTTTCCTCTGTTGGGCATATTTTTTTGTTTTCACTTGTTCATTTTTCCTTTTCCAAACAATAATTCATCCATTTGATCCTAAAAGGTTAATTTGGTTCATCTGAAACTATTACTGATTGCCAGAAGGTTTCAGAGTGGTTTATATTTCAAAAACAATGGCTTACAGAATTATTCATAAATTTAGAAGATTTCTATTTAAAATTAAATACTTTCAAAAAGTAAATTGAAATATTAATGACGAAATCATGTTATTTCAAATGTCTTATATGGAAAAATAATGCAATGATACCTATACAGTAATATAATGTTTACACAGCGGAAACAATATATGTTCTATTTACTAAGTACTTAATATCCCCATTACGGAAGTATAAAATTTCCTTACCAGATGTCAGCACTTTTATTTTTTCTCGAATTGGAACATACACATAAATTATGCATAAATAATTAATGGTATAGTCAAATGTATTTCTCCGCAAAGTTTAATTGTGCCACTCTGTTTTTTTGCTTTATTACTTAGGTATGTACTTTATTTTTTATCAAGCATGATTCATAAAAAATAATATAAATTCATTAATAATAATAAAATTACTTATTTTTTTTAAATGATCTCATTTTACCATTATTTCTACAATATTTTTTTTAAACAAAAATTTTATGTTTAAATAATAAATAAACGTATTAAGATGATCGTTAACATAGTATATTTAAATGAAGATCTTATAAACATGTCATAACATAAAGTTGAGTGTAAGTCTATATTTATCCCGTGATTAGAGGAGTATTCCGCTAGGAAGGCGCTTGCCGGGTGCGTTTGTCATTAAACAGCGGAACTCGCGTCGGGAATCAGGGAATAAGTCACGTCTATCCCGTAATCCCGCCCAACACAACCCAACTGCCGCTTAATGATAAAACAACACAGGAACTCAGCGGAACTCTGTTTGTAAATAACACCAGCGCCTTGTCCAAACCAAACACCAACAGATACAACACACGACAAATACAACTTATGCCAAACATTCTCAGAATATAAGTCATAAATCCACTTTTTGCTATTTGCTTTTTTATTTGAGGATTTCGCTACGATGAAGATTGTTTTATTCTTGTCAACATCTACTAGATTTTATCTCTCTCTCATATAAGTTAGTGTTGGTCATAATTATACAATAAATGTATTAAAACAACAGTTACTCAAATCTATACATTCTCTACATAATTCTACATATAAAAATATTTACATACATTTAGATTAGGTTAGGTTAGATTAGATTGGGTTAGGTTACTTTGGGTTAGGTTATGTTAGTTTTATGTCAGGTTAGGTTAGGTTAAATTAGATTAGGTTAGATTATATTAGAATAGATTGGGTTACATCAGATTAGGTTAGGTGTGTGTGTAACCCAACCTATTCTAATCTAACTTAACCTAATCTAATTTAACCTAATCTAACTCAATCTAATCTAACCTAACCTAACCTAATATAATTTAATCTAATCTAACTCAATCTAATCTAACCTAACCTAACCTAACCCAATCTAATCTATCCTAACCTAATCTAACCCAACCTAATTACCCTAATATAACAGAACCTAACCTAACCTAACCAACCTAATCTAACACAATCTAATTTAACCAAACCTGACCTAATCTGAACTAACCTAACCTAATCTATCCTAACCCAACCTAACTTAACCTAACCTAATCAATATAATTTATGTACTATTTATATCAACATTATGAGGATTTTCGCAACAATCACACCAAATCACACACACGCACATACAAATTATATTGATTAGGTTACGTTAGATTAGGTGAAGTTAAGTTTGATTAGATTAGGTTAAGATCGTAATAGAACCTTTTGAATACAGCTAAAGCTAAAGCAAATAAATAGCGATTTCTAGATAAACCAATCTGACCGCCATTTTTTATTATTTTTCCCGTATTTTTGTTGCTTAGTAGTTGATATTTAAGCACAATTTTTCAATAGCGCGAAAAATATTATAAGCTAGAAGAATCATTACAGTTTCCTCGGAAATAAAAACCTATTTAGATTCCTTGTAACTTAAATAAATATTTTCTGCTACTTTTAACATTTCTATATTTCATATGGAATTCTATTCTTTCTAATAATGAACATAGAAAAAATATATGAAGCAAAATATGTAGCATAGCAAGTATTCCTAATTAATGAATCTACAAAAACAACGTTAGATATTGTAATTTCTAATCAGTTGAGTAGAATGTGTAAATAATCAATTGTCCCGTATGTTAAAAACTAGAGTTATTTATTTAGTTATATCGCTTGATCTACACCATCATTATTTCCACTATAGCCTACTAATCATATATCAATCATAAGTGCAATTATATTTTTATTTGTGCGTTTTTTCTGGTGCAGCTGAACATTGTTTTTGCCCTGATATAAGTGACTAAATTTTCATTTATATAACATTTAGTTTTTGCGGTGCGAGACCTTTGTGTGGGGCACGTGCTGGCGAATGCGGGTAACCTTGGGAGGAATGGAGAGTGCACCTGATGCGACAATTATGCTCTAATTACTCCCGACTGTTATTAAACAACCTCTATATGATAAACTGCGATCATAGATTTTATTTCTTTTAATGTTATCTTTTATTTTTATTACCACTACTTCTTGTTGTAAATAACCTACTTACTTACCCTTATCTTTCGTACGAATTATCAATTATAAATTCATAAAATACTAGGTTAAAACAATTTAATTAAATTCTTAAAAGATGATCCATTTCGAAGGGCAGTTCGAAGATTTGAAACGAATGAAAATTGAAGAATGATTAGCCGTAGTTCATAGTATGATCTCACTTTCAAGTAAAATAAGTTTAAATGAAGTGTAGTAAAAAAAAATTATAATTTAACATACTAGGAAGTCTTGTGGTGTCCACATCAGTTTTTTTAGTTTTTATAAAGAGACGATAAAATGGTAGTAACCAGCGAACTAACATCTTTTTACTACTTAATCTATCAGTAATAGTTTGTTATCATTTAATTATGCCCTGTTATAGATTTTAATCCATTACTGTGTAAAAGCGATTTATATGTAGGCGATGTTATATTCCTCAACAATTCTCTAATTTAATAATGCGAACTTATCAAGGGCGTAATGGAAAAAAAATTAATACCTATTTTAATATATAAATTATTTTATTTTACCATGATTTTATAATTACATTTGTTTTACATTTGAAAAGTGACACTTGATATGTTAAAATTAGAAAAACTATTATGAATGTTATAATGAATTTATAGAGCAATAATTTTGAATGTTATTTACATAGCATTAGGGTTGTTTAATATGTGCATAGTTTACGATTTTTTCCTTATTAATATGTCAGTATTGTTATATGCTACTACTCTTGGAACGAATAACGACATCTTATACATTCCCATGACATTTACGAGGGAGCTATTTCTTCACGGTTGTTAAGTGCTTCGCCATAACATTTATTCCTCAATAATTAAATCATAATTACACATCTATAACAGTCAGCAACAAACCAAAACTTCGGATTTATAATTCCTTGACATCTAGACACTCAATATTACAATTTAAAAACGGGAAATTAAATAAAAATTGATAAACGTGAAGAAACATTCGTTGATGTTATTTCAAGTAGATTTTCAAGATTCAGTGAGTATTGATAAAGTATCATGTACATTCCTTCAATTGGCAATGCATTGACATGATTTTCATAATTATCTTGCTGTAGTATAGGACACACACTGCATTGACAGTATTAACCAAATAAGAAATATTATCAGAAGCTTACGAGGTATGTTGCTATGGAAGTTTATGTGAACGGTGGCGCATTTTTTTAAATATTAATTAATAGGTCTCATTTTATTTTTGCACTTCTGTTGCTTTAATGTACATCTTATAAAAAACATATTATATATCTCAGTTCAATTTTTACCTCTCGCCACTTAGTAACAGTGAGTTTTCAATGGATAAGCACGTTTTGAAGTCCCTAGAATACGATTTCATTATTTTTACGATGATGTCTGTCCGTGTGTGTGGATAGATGGATAGATTAGATGTTGTCGTAACGATTATTCAAATACTAATAAATTAAAAAGTTGAAATTTTTGATATAACATTCCGACACCATAGATTGCAATATAACTATATGATTCATTTGATATATTCTTTATTTGCTTTGCAAAAAAATGGTACAAATGCTTCATCAAAAATTAAATGACAATTACATATCTATAACATGCAGCAACAAAGCTGAGGTTGGGTTTGTCAATCCGCTTAAATTCCTTGACGTCTGGTGACTCTAAGCAGATGAACCGGCATTGAAGTAGTCCAGAAACTCTCTTTCTATTCGGGATTGAATGCAGCGGTCACAACAAATACAGCACGTTAGGCTAAGTCGAAAAGCTGACAAGACTTTTAGCTTAGAGGTCAGTTACCATTGTGGAGACACGTCAATTTTAATCAGTTTTTTGGGGATTGCTTACAGATTATAGTGTTACTGAATATGTAAACATAACAAAATAAGATTTGTGTACTACAAAGAAAGGCCTGCACATTTTCTATGTACCGAACAAACCAACTTAGATCTTCAAAATCACGGATTTACTTAAGGCACATGGTGAAATTGTAAGAAAAGGTAGAAGATATTATTTATTTAAAATATTTCATTTTAATTATTGCAAAAAAATTTATATAAGAATAAATAAAGAACGAATCTTAAAAAATACATCATTCTTCGACATCGCAAAGGCGATTTTCTTTTCTACCACAACGCGGTAATGGGGTATTTGTATTAAAATGCAAAACTATGTTACAGTTAGAAAATTCTAAAATATTAAAATCAGATCTTTAGCGTAATTATTAGTATAGTAGTTAAAGGGGGAAGTAATTACCAAAGCCACTGATGCTGTATTTTTGCGTAAACTCGAAAATATTTGAAAATATCGAATTTTTTGCTTGAAAATTTTCAAATTTTACAAAATTTTGTTTGTAATATTTTTTAAAGAATTCGATACGCTAATTCCAAATTTACAAACAGAATTGAATTATCTCCTTTCGTTTCGGAGATATTTGCTCTCAAAGTTGGATCTCAAAAAAGTGTGTTTTTTGGGTATATTTCAAAAATGAGTAGAGATACAATCTTAACTACTTCACAATTCGATTCTACGAGAAAATTTATATAAAGAAATGTTTTGCCCACATATACGTTCCTTGGAAGCATTATGCGAAAAATAGGAAAAACGAAAAAACCTAAATTTCAATTTTTCGCCTCAAAATTTTTTGTCTCCAATTTTTTTTATTTTTTGGACTTAAGTAGATATTGATGCGCTGATTTCAAATTTTCAAACCGAATTCAATTATCTTTTCCCGTTCTCGAGATATTTAAGTTCAAAGTTATACCTAAAAAATTAGGTTTTTTAGGTATATCCCTTAAATGGTTAGGTTTAGGTATTCGGCGACCTCACCATTCGATTCTACGGGCAAAACTACATATGCGTACCAATTTTCAGATATTTTTTCCAACGGATACAATTTTTAGAGCGAAAAAACGAAAATCGTCAAAAATCGAGAAAAATCGTAAGGGGTTCATCAGGCATTTTTTTCGATTTTGGCCATTTTCGTTTTTTCTTTCTACAAATTGTATTAGTTGGAATAAAAATCTGAAAATTGGAATACTTATGTAATTTTGCCCGTAGAATCGATTGGTAATCGAAGTCGTAAACCTAACCCTTTAAGGGGTATACCTAAAAAACCTATTTTTTTAGGTATTCCCAAAATTCAACTTTGAACACAAATATCTCGAGAACGGTAAAAGATAATTTAATTCGGTTTGGAAATTTAGAATCAGCGCATCGATATCTACTTAAGTCCAGAAAATGAAAAGCTTTGGTGGCAAAAAGTTCCTCAGCGAAATTTTGAAATTTAGGTTTTTTTCGATTTTTTCATTTTTCACCTAATCGTTCCAAAGAACGAATACGCAGAGAAAACATTTCTTTATGTAACTTTTCCCGTAGAATCGACTGGTATAATCGTTGAAATTGTATCTCTACCCATTTTAGAGGTATAGTAAAAAAACACACTTTTTTGAGGTGCAACTTTGACAGCAAATATCTCAGGAACAAAAAAAGATAATTAAATTTCGTTTGAAAATTTGGAATCAGCGCATCGGGATCTATCAATCTAAACTATTTCTCAAAATCAAAATTTTGGGCTCAAAAATAAGAATTTTTGGGATATTTCATGTTTGTCAACACAATTTTTGGTTTAATACTGTTGTTTGGTTTGTTTTATCTCCACACAAATTTGATATAGTGTTATAGGTTTTGTAAAAAATTAAAAAGTTAGATAATAAAGCGACGGAATAAAATCGCTAAGGGGAAAAAGGATTGCAGGTTTTGAAATCAGCGCATCGATATTTACTCAGGTCTCGTAATTGAATTTTGTTAATATTACTGCAGCAAAAAATTAGAAATAAGAAGATATTTAATACAATTATTTTTTATTGTAATACGAATATTATTATCTCGTCTCGGTCTCGAATCTCGCAGATTTCTCGAATTTTCAAGGTTGAATATTATAGGCTTTGTCACGTATTTAATCTCGTCTCAGACGAGACGCGCGAGATTCGAGAAATATTTTGTTTTGTCTCACCCGAATCAGTATACACAATTTATTGTATAGCTTATAGGCAAAAAGACTGACTAAGGAATAAATTTTAAATTTTATAAGATGCTAGAAATAAAGAAGTAGCTGAGAGCTAGTTAAAGTAGATAATAGAGCAGAAGAGTAATGTGATAAGGGCTTGTATAGTATGTGCGTATTACAGTTTACACTTAAGTGTGAATAAGTAGCGTGGTCCGCAACAACAAACAGTTGTAGGCCTCTCCGTGACATGTGTCTCACGTATTCCCTTTAATGACCCACATTTTAACCCAAGTCGAAAAGAAATAAAACTAGTTAAGTACAGCCAGGTGACTGCACAAACAACACGTTTTATGAAACCGTAAATCTTGCACACAAAAAATACATAAAATTGAATTAACGTTAGAAATAAACAAATATCGCTGTATTGTCCAGACGTTTACGACGCGGAGGAAATGTATTCAGCTGTGATTTACAACTCACAAACCTACAAAATACTAATTTTTTAATTGTTTTGTGTATGGACAATGTAGGGTTCTAGGAAGTTGCTGTTCCCATCTATAAAACGGAATTCTTCACGGAGTTATTTATTATGATTGCAGGTGGATACAACTTAACGCGCTACTAAATACTTTACATACCAACTGCTACCTGCACTACTATCAATCTATACCAACTTAATCCAACTATATCACGCAAACAAAGAAACAGTACTCCAGTACTGCTTTCATTCCAGAATTCGTTTTTAACGACTTGTTTAGTTTAGGCGCGTACTTCGCAATAAACTGGGTTTAAATTGTCGTAAAAATACATTGTTGTAAAATAAAAACTATTTCTTTGTGTTCATGTTTATTGAATTTAAAATTAATGAACAACAAATTGCGTGAAATAAGAGAGGAGCACAATAGGAACAGTATTGAATAAAACAAGAGCCATGTGACCATCGATATTTATTGCTGACTCAATTCGATTGTCTATTTTTTATTCTCTATAACGTTTTTTTTTTGATAAAAATAATAAATAAATTAATATAAAATTATGAATATTTGACATTTAATTCTTAATTTTGTGCGTTACTAAGATACTATAACAAAATGTTGATTATAAATTTCTACGACCACTATAGAAAGTGGCACTTTTCTTACACTATACAGGATGTTCCATAACTTAGGAAAAAATAAATAAACAGTATATACTGTACAACGTGCATTTATTAAAAAACTATTTATAAAAAAAAAATTAAAATTGCCCAAATATTCATTTACATAATAATAATAAAAGAATATAGTGCATTACTGAATGAAATTTAATTAAGAACAAAAAAATTTAGTGCATATAATAATTAAAAATATTTGTAGAAAAACAAAAACAAATTATTGATTTTATGATTTGCGTGAATTTTTTTTTTCGGATTCGTTCTATCTCTTCCGGAAAAATGATATTCCCCACTTAATATTTTAATAAGTATTTCATTAAAGTTTTCTAAATTGATAAATATGAGTCCCTGAATATTTGTAAAGAAAATAAAAACTATTGTTATTTTAAGTGAAAAATGAGTTTATTATTTCACTAGTGTAATAATGGAGATATAACTTAACTGAAATTAATAAAATAAAGAGTCTGTTATTAAACGGAAGTAAAAAACTATTCAAGTGTTTTTTTTGTTTTTTTAAAACTATTTTATGAATACACATCAACTGTATGAATTTATGCATGGTTTACAATTTTTTTGTTATATTTGGTGGGAGCAGATATAAACTTCCAAATATTGTTTAAATTCCAGAAATTATTGTCCTATTCTATTAAATATTATTTCTAATAAATTATAGAGAAAATATTTAGAAGATTGTATTGTTAAAATAAATAAGAAATGATATATTGTAGACAAGTCTTCTGCGAATTAATTCTTTTAAGACTTTTTATTTTATACTATAAATATTTTTAACCTTTTTGAACACCTGTATGTTATTTTTACAACAACAATGTGTCTGGTGACATTAATCATTGCATCATCATTAATTCTGGTAAATATTTGTTAGAAACACAAAAGTCAAAACTGTGTTGCATTTTGAGTTCAATAATTTAAACATTATTATCTATAAATTAGACGAAGTACCTGTTTTTTCTTATGTGGTATTTTCACACATTCAACTTCAACTTTACATGCTATTTATAAATTAGTTTTTGTTTCATTCGGCTATTAAGAACCCGCATAATTGCCCATTTCAAATTTATTTTTCTGCTCAATTGTCAGTATATTTTTCTTATACATAATTTATTGTTCTTTGTCTTTGAAAAACAAATTCGCTACCATTGTCTTAATAGTTATTTATGTATTAGGGCATAATCAAAAGATTATAGCATGAGGGAATGTTTAAAGCGAGGACGCGGAGCGGAGAGCTTTAAATTTCCTGAGGGTTATAATCTTGATTATGACCGTGGTACATACAACGTTTTATTTCATTTTGGTACTTGAAATGAAAAAAAATCTGTTGGTAAATATTCCGTGCTGTAGTTTCTTTATAGATAGTTGGCATTGTTAAATTGTTTGTTTTTAAACAAATTTAATATAATCAAAGTGTCACTGTCACTATCTAATATATATGGAACGTCTCGTATTGACAATTCTGGCGACATATTAATGGAATTTGAGACTGTACAGATCAAGTTGGTTTCTAAAAATTGAAAAGATTTATATGAAAAGGAATTTGAATTGTTTTGTGAATGGTAAATACTTTCCTAATCGAAATTAAAATTTATTGTATTGATTGACATTTATACATTAACCACAATTTTAATTCGTTTGAGTAACTATTGCTTAGCAACTTTATACGCCCTCGGGCGATAAAAGGCAAATTACGCCCGCATTTGAGGGCGTATAAACAAGTTTATGATTCCAAAATGAAATAATAGTATATTATTTAACAAGCATAATATGTAGGCTATATTACACGAGGATGTAATGAAAAATACGAGCGGCAGCGAGTATATTTAATCATCCGAGTGTAATGTAGCCATATTATGCGAGTCAAATACTATACTTTATCTGCAACTAACAGGCATATAAAAAATCTGATATTATTTGTTAAATATTCAGTTAGGTGTGAGTAGTTCATATATAGCTTACAAGATGGCGCCACAGTAGCACTTAAATGTCAAAATAACTATTCAAATTGTATTTATTATACTTTTATAATCATTTATATTGATATTTATACTAAAAAATATATTATTAATAAATTAACAGTTTATTAAAATGTTATGTATTAAATTATATGCTCTATTTATTAAAGAATAGTGTAGCGTGTAATATAACATTTCATATTACACATGTGTAATATGAGTTGTATATTATATGTAGTATCACACGTATAATGTATCCATATTTCAATAGTTGTAGATAAACTATTTTTATAAATTGAAATTCTGTTTTTGTGATTTATCTGCTGGATTAAATACTAAATGTTCCACAGCAGTGTTAAGTATAGGTTGGTGTGTTGACGGTATAGGGTGCTCTGCTGTCGAAGGGCGGAGCCCTAGGCCTTCGCCCCCTGTAGTGACGCGGCGTCCAAAACAACAATGAAATAAATGAGTTGTCATGCTAAACAAATGTTCACAGCGTTTCGCTTTGTGACTACTGTGATACAACATACTTGTTTGTAACCCGCAACAAATAGGCACTGTACCCCCTTTCAAACCTAAAATTAATATCAATATTTCTACAATACATACACCATAAAGGATACAATACCACAAATATATAACAAAATACATAGAAATATACCGACAATTTTTTTCCACAAAAACTATTTGTTAGAGGTCACGAATTGACGTTATTTATAAATATTTTTAAGCAATTTTTTATATATTATATGTAGATAAAGATTTACGTTAATTTTTAAAATAATTGTTCCCATTTATCATTTTATTTATTTATAAAACCCGTTTCAGATTTGCTTATATATGAGACAATAAATAGTACAAGAAGTGGTACAATATCTTGTACCAAAAATTGTTAGATTTTCACGAAATTATGTATGATACTAATGCAATTTCTTGTACAATATTTTAGCTCTGATTCTGCACACTTTTCTTGAATATGCCAATCTGACAAATAAAATTAATCAGAAATTCATTTACATTTAAAGTTATAATATTTACAACTTTACCGGTAGTAACACTAAGTTTTCTATAACTACACTACATACAAAAAAAAGTTAGAAACACGTTAGATTTCAAAATTCATATATGCATATACTCACAGGCAAATTAAGTAACAGATTATGAAAAATTGAACGTGTTCTGTTGTTTCAACACATTTACGATTGTATTCAATATTTCAACCAATTTACTGTTTGATACTAGCCAATTTAAATTGTACCAAAAATATATTCACTCTCAAGCCAATTGTAAGTTGTAGATTTATTAAAAATTCTTAAACGGAACAATTAAGAAAAACCGGGACATTATTGAAAATGAAACGAGACAGTGCCTTGAAATCGAAAAAGTCTGATCTTCTTACTCAAACCAAATTAGAAATTATTAGTTATCGTAATTTTTAATTCTAAATTTTTTCAAACTAGTCAGAATAATGTCAGATTTTCATTTTATTATTACATATTCGTATTTTTTAAACACTTTATTTATTTATTGAAGCTGTCAATGTGAAATATTTCTGAAGCATCTTTATATACATGTCATGTCCTCATGTCAAGCTGTCGAGTACTCAAAGCGTCAAAGCTGTTATGGAGATTACAGATCAGATTTCAAATAATAGAATCTTAATCTGTGACTTTGCTGAAATCTATTTCGTGTTGTTTTGAATAGAAAGGCTTAAAAAGTTCCCCTTGGCAAAGTGCAAATATTTAGTTAAAATAGTTTCCACCTTTTCGTCATTAGTTTTTTGAACCTTGCAACCAGCGACCACAAATCCTAAATCCGGTTAAGGAGAATAGAAGTTGGAAGCGGTGGACTGTTATACATTAGTTATCCGAGGCGGCAAAGCGACCAGTCAAAAATGAAAAGGCAATAATTGAGAAACCCCGAGAAAAAAAGAGATGTCACGTGTCCAGAGTAATCCGCGTGACCAATGCTAGATGTCACTAAGGTTGAAATAAATGACTGTATTTGTTGTACAGGCGCTTTGAGTTTGCCGACATTACACTACCTGTCTCGCTTGCACGCTGCATGCATCTCGCTCGCACTCATGCATCTGTCTACCCGATTGTAGACACGAGGTCTTAATCTGCGATGCGGTTTGCTACTCCCATAAGCGTAGGGATCACATTTTTTCGCCTTTTTTGCACATTTAAAATTTATTCAATATTTTACCTTAAAATAATGTCATTAAAAGTATTGAAAATAAATATAGATTTAATGTTTCATTTACATTTTAATTTTCCAATATGTATAATTGACAGTAACATTTTCGAGAAAACTGTATAAAAAAATATGGACACCAAATGACTTCCTTGTACACTAAATTATAAATATTTTTGCTGCACTTCTTTTAAACTTATTTTACTTGAAAGTGAGATCATTCTACAGCAAATCATTATTCATCTCTTCCATTCGTTTCATATATTCCAACTTCCTTTCGAAATGAATCATCTTTTGAAAATTTTATTTTAAATGTTTATCTTACTTATTTACTTAATCCATGAACCTTTCTACCTTTCGGTGTAAAGTTATCGGAGTAGAGCAGATTTAAGGTAGTTTCCTCCAAATGTCTTCCCACTTGATTCCTCTACTCTCTGCTGTCTTTCTTATTTCATCCCTCCATGCTTTTCCTGGTCTACCTTTTTTTGCGGCACGAGACGAAGTCAAGTGCTGGAATCACACCAAGTGGGAAATAGGGTATTCTGCACGAGTAGCACACTATACTTTTTCTACGACCACACTTTTAATCGTTGTAAAACAAAAATATATGTAAATTGTGTAACACGTGCAGAAAGTCACTTATTTCTCACGAGGTTTCAAAGTTTCGTCACAAGAGTCAAGGGCTGGAATCACACACGATGAGAAATAGGCTATTCTGCACGAGTAGTACACTACACTTTTTCTCTGACCATACTTTTAATCGTTACAGAACAAAAATGCATGCATGAAAGCTATTTGATATAAGAAATAATATGGTGCAGATAACCTCACAAACAGTACCTTCACGCATGAATATAATTACAGATTCTGAAATGAAGTTATGATAAATGATTGCCCACTAAAAATTAAAAAAAAGACACATACACAGATTTTTGATGTCAGTATCAAAATTTATTTCTAATACCTGTACCTATTTTGAGTTTACTTGTAGAAATATTTAGTAACTACGCCACTGGCAAACCGATAAATCCTATTCGCATAGAGGATTGTTGCATTTAAACCATTCCTCAATAAAGATCATTTTCACCACAAAGAGAGAAAAAGTGGCCGTGCCGAGAAAAATGCTAAAACGTTATGTTCGGCAGATAGAGAGAGTAAACATGTCTGGCAGAGGGCGTTCCCGGGCCTACGGGGGAGGCTTTGTCTGTATTATGTAGCAATTTTAATTAGGAGGGCAGCCAGACACCCTAGGAGGCCAAATATTTGGAAATTCTTACACGGGGAGATCTAATGCTATATTTATATTTATAATTACACCCTGTAGGAGTCTGCTAATGATAAGCTCATTAATTATGGTCAGAAACTAAAGGTAAACAGATAATGACTTAATAGATTTTTGACCCACATATAATAAAAACAAAGGAAAACATTTTAGCACATAATGGTTTTGTTCAAATCATTCAATTTAGTTTTTCTATTTTCGTTTTCTAAGTATTTTATAGAGTTTTTTAAAGTAAATAAATAATTAAATTGCTATGCATATAACGTTAATTTGCTAAGTAGACTTTACAAATATATATTCAAGATATGTAATGTATAATAATATTTTTGGCCAAGTAGAAAAATGCGACGCTAGAAGTAAAAGTATCACTATATAATAGTAATAATGTATTTTAATAATTTGGCTGCATACAATTAATGGATGCTGGACGAATTTATTCGCATGATATATATGGCAATAGATATTTTTAACAGAAAGTAAAGCATGATTTAGGAACCTAACTTAATCAAAGTTAACCTAACTTAATCTAAACAAATCTAACTAAACTTAACCTATAAGCATCGAACTTAACCTAACCTAATTTAAACTAACCAATAGTAAAAGAAATAAAAAGAAACAAAAGCTTTTATTTCGCCAAATTAACAAACTTTGCAATATAAATTCATATTATTTATGGAAAATATCATAAATATAGATAACATTTTTTTTATTTAGCATTTATTTATTCAACTGTGCATCTATAATTATAAACCTAGCTTCTATTATTTTACTATGCTTCTATAATATATATTTGCCGTCTGTCATTTAACTGAGCATTCTATATATAAACCTATTGCCTGTTATTTTTACTGAATATTTTAATTTTTTTACTAAAAAAAATTATTATTGACTCGGTAAAATATCAAGTAACATATGGAAAGCAAATTAATTACTATGACAAATATTTAAATACAGAGTTATAGATTTACTTACCAAGATTATTTTTTTTACTAAGCATATTTAATTTTAACATAGCAATAACTTGTTATTATCAACAGAATTATTCACGAAATTTTTATAAACAAATGTGTTCCTAGGTCGGAATTGAACTGAAGAACGTTACTCTAACTTCATAAATCATAACCATGAATTGACAGCTGTCATTTTGCACGTGTAAAACAATAAAAACATCAGGCGGAAGAATTTAATTCTTTTTTGTAAATTTTATTGGATTATGTTATTAAAATTAAGTAATCTCTATTAAATAACATGTAAGAATATATACAGTGTTGTCCAGTCCTGTACAATAGGGAGACGAAAAACTGTTTTCCCATGACATTTTTGGAACACACGGAAGAACAACATTTGAAGGCGCTATAAATGAATTTATTTGGATGCAGCTAAATCTTTACTTTAGCCGCAAAACGAAAAAATGTCTTTATTTCTGGTAATATGTCTTAATGAGTCCTATCGCTTGAAAATCTCCCGTTAAACCGTCATTTATTTATGCTACCCTTATGGGTTTATTGGTTCTTGATAAAATCACATTCCCTTCTGCTGGCAGAATCGGGAACAAAGTGTAATCAGTGTGGAGAATCAGCGCACCCTGGGATCATGTGAGACCCCCCGGTAGGACGCTCAGGGAGCCCCAAACTTTACAGCGTCAGGCTTTAACAGGACAGCCATAAAACAGTCAGTGCTCATCATGGAGCATCATCGCTACCAATGGGGATGTTATGCTTCGTTACAGGCTCTGTCAATGCAGAAAGAATACATCAGTGGAAATTAAAACGTGAAAGGAAAATTCACGCTCCTGAGCTACTGTTAGTAGAAAGGAAAAATTAAACTGTTAAAGGAAAATTCATGCCTTATCTACAGACATTAACAGTAAAAGAAAATCGTAATGTGTACTTCTTTTGTATGTGGATGTACATAGCAGCTATATTTATGGAAGACTGTTACAATACACTTTTGAAATTAATATTATTAATTATTTAAAGAAAGCTAACATTTGGCAGACATTTTTAAAACTATGTATGTAAACACTAAACAGCCTACAAAAATAATAGGACATTAACAATTTTAACAGATAATTATAGACATTTCAATGTCAACCAAATTTACACCAAAACAATCTCTTAATACTAAAATATTTTTATTTTATTCTATAAATTATTTGTATTGATATCCTATACTTTGTTTCATTAAGATTTATAACTAATTTATCATGAACATCATTTATTCGATATCATTAAGTAAAAAAAAATAGGTTAATGCTCTTTTTCTCCTAAGTAACGTCAGAGATATGGCGCCGTTACACAAATTTGAATTTCAAATGCTAATTTCAGTGAAATTATAAGATAATATGTAGTTTTTGTCATTATTATGGGAAGTCACAGTTGTTAACTTAACAAACTAAAAGATGACCAAATGAAAAAATTTTAATAAATACTATACTATGAACAATTTTAACTGTAGCTACTTTTTTAGTAATTTGCAGATTAGAGTATACTGTAATTCTCCAAATAAATCCTTGAAATGTTAATATTTTATATATTGCTAATTTGGAAATTTATGGAGACGATTTGAGATTTAATACTTAGAATTTGATGTTTCATTTATTTGTATCATGTATCAGTAGATATGTTAAATAGTTTTCGAAGTTTATAAAAAAAATTTAAAAATATTTAACATTATGTTTAAAAGTTGAAAAATGAAAATTTATACTGAATGGATCTATTAAAAGTTAGAAACAGAAACTTAAATAAAGAAACAATAACAGAACTATAAAGCCCAAGCTCAATTATTATTTCACATACTATTCCAAAATCTTTATTGGAATGGACTGGACCAAGATAACATAAATTTTGATGGTATTCATTTCTATTTCTTTGTGCAATATTTATAAAAAACTGTCGAAGCACAAATTTATATTATTTTCTTTTCGAAAAAATAATCCCTAATCTTTGGGGAAACCTGAGTATTCATTTATTATATTTAAATGAAAAGTTGAATAAATTTTTGCAATATATTTTTGATTTTGTATGTGCGAATAGTGGAGAAGACGCGTTGTGGGAAATTTTGAGAATCTCCGGAGCAACGTTGTTACGGCTGTCAGGCGATCATCACGTGTGACTAGGAAGGATAATTTAGAGCGATTGTGTTGGGTCTCCATTTCCAAAACGCCGACAGAAGATGCAGAACCGCCACGCCGAATGTAAATATTTTTTCCCTGTCACTTTGACGTGTCTATCCCTACCGGACTACCCACCGAAGACACTGACACTACCCTCGACTACCCATCAACATACACACACAAACAACATAGTTAAATATTTAACATAATTATAATTTTACGTTAATATCAAAACAAGAAAAAATAATAATTACCAATAAAGGAAAATATTAAATATTGTTGGTACAATAACTATTTTTCTAATAAGTAAGAAATCAAAGTTAGTTATTTAATGCATACATAAATTATAAAACGAGACGCAGTATTTAACAATACTGTTTATTAAAATATAACAGAATTTGTGTATTTTGTACATTTTATTACCATGTATAGTTGAATATTTGAAATTGGAAACAGGGTGGTTATTATTCAACCCTAGTCGATGTGCTAAGCTCCTGTTACAATATTATATAATATTTATGAGTGTTCGCGTCGCGATTTTTCCACATATTAGTTCCAGAGGGACACTAAATATTCTATAAAATCCCAGACAATCTAATTGTCATACGACACCAACATTCGCATATTTTATAGACGCGGCTCAAATTACTATCACCAGAAGATTCTACATAAAATGTGATATGTTTTTTCTGCTTTTCATAAAACATAAAACCATTGCTTGCCCAGTAGGTACTACGGTAAGATTATCCTTAGTAGTTTTTAATATAGAGATGGGACCGAACCCGAAGCCAAATAATTATTCAGTATTCGGCCATATTTTCACTATTTTAATAACGAATATTCGGTTACGAGAAATAAGTGAAAAACAACGCTGTTTTTATTACGTTGGAATATATAATTACATATAATAAATTCTAAACAAAAGATGTACATATGTTTAGTTATTACTAATATATCTACAATAAGAGTAAATAATTCAACTATCTATATTATTGGGCGATAAATTTAATAAAAACTGAAATAATAATCAAACACGAAACAAACTTATCAAAAAATAGGGAGAACATTTCAAAATAAATAAACCCCTTTTCGCAACGAGGACCACCAATTTCGCTTTTAGATTATACAAGAATAAGTATATTATTCGGAAATGCCGAATATTCGGTTAAAATTTCGCCGAATATTCGTTATTCGGTTATTCGTCGCATCAATAGTTTTTACATTCCTTATACAAAAATAGCGTTAGTAAAAACAGAACAAATCCTTAATTTTTCATATTATTGAACTGTTCACATAACCGAAGGTTTTTAAAATTTTAGATAAAATAAATCTTCAGGTCATCAATTTCTACTGTAATAATTATTAAACTTTTATATGATGGCATAGATGAGAATTTTATTCGCTCTCATTATCATGGGAACGGAGAGTTTCTTTAAAAATTTTAAATATGTTACTCTTTTGTTTATATCATTTATTAAGATGAGAAAACAATTTCTGTGCAGGTACATTAAATCTTGGATTATTTAGCGACCTGTCTCTCTATAAAAATTATATTTTTTATCGACTGATTCTCCTAAGCAAGAAATAATTAATAGAATTAATGAATAAGAGAAATGAACTTTGTTGACCTAATCCCTACAGTTGTATCGATGAATGTTGAAGGCATTTCGTGTAATGTTTCGCTGATACAGAATTACCTGGATAATCCGTCTTAAAACTACGTTGAATTATAAACTGTTGTAGGTGATGTTGAACAAAAGAAGTTAGAATATTTAAGTCGCCAGGTATGATAAAGTTGTTTCTAAGTTCGATTATGATAATCAGCTTTGCTCCGTGCGTATTATTGTCTGTTACTCGGATTTTCTTAATCTGGCTAATCATAATTGTATTCGGGACTTTTCACTAAACTTTTCGCTTCAACAGATAAAGATTTCTTTGAAGATCTTCACGGAAAAGATAAACGTATTTAACTTCAATTTACAGTCATTTAGTTCATATAACATATTAATAATCCAGTTTTATAATTATTATTATTTAATTTGTAAACTAAATCAATGACTACATTATAAAATAAATTATTTTTACAGCATAAAAATCATACCTATTTAGAATTTTTTATGAATAAAAAGGATTCAACATTTTTATAATAATTTGTGAGTATGTTGTCTACACAATATCACAGTTTTGTTAAGTCAAAAATTATGAAAAATTTAATTTAAACTATTATATTGGAAGAAATTGATTGGATTTTGACTACAGTTTATTAATTAGGCTAATAGGCTATCACCATATAGAATAAATAATAATGATAAAAAATTCTTTAGTCCTTAGATATACGTTATATTTTTTCCGAAATCGTTAAATTATTAATTAAAAACATAAACATGGGATTTGCAATACCCATGTTTATAATTTCATATTTGATTGTTAGCAATTTATTAAAGCCTTCACTTTAAAATGAAACATAGCAAATATAATATTGAAGTTAAACAATAATAGAACTTAGGTATTTATAATATTTGCAATTTGAGTGATTTTGAATTATATTTTGTATTGATATATGTACATATTGCCATTAAATAATTTCGTTTTTAATGTTCCCTAGTTTAAAAAAAAATAAAATGATTTGAGATCTAGAGAAATCTAAATAAATTTATCCACATAATCCTAATGAAATGACAATTAATATTAAAGACAAATAACCAATAATAAAATAAATAATAAAAATGCGAATATACTTAGTTCTTAATGTGAGATAGGTACCTACAATTCTTATGAAAATTAGCCAATCATATAACGCCGCGATATTTTATTATTTCCACTAGTAACGTATAAAATATAAATAAAAAATTATTTGACAGTCGAGAAAAAAGTGTAGCACCAATTATTGAAAAATATTTTCTAAACGATGAGAAAATTGTATAAATGAACTCATTAACAATGCGATTGCTTACAATACCCCATTAAGGAAATAAAGAGAATATATGGAAATAATTTATCGAGTTTTTTAATAATCATTGTATTCTCTTCCGATATATAACTGGTAATTCGCTTAAAAATAGATAATATTTAGAAAAAGTCACTTATATTAATCTCAATATTTGGAAAATGCAATTTCTACTTCGAAGTTGGAATTGACATTCATGACATTTTAAAAATATTATCGATAAGCTCACCACTTGTTATATTATCGTTGAAAATTGTTCACGTAGATTATATTTCAACACACCATATTTTTAGCTGTAGGTACATATAAAACATACTTATTTATAAAAGAAAAATCGTATCACAGTGTAGTAGCAAAAATTTAAATAAACACGATGTTGTCCCATAGTTGACTTTGGAATATGGGATATTGATGTTTGTGTTTACATATTTTTCAAAACTGTATGAATTAAATTTTATATGGAAAGTCAACATTCCAAATTCAAAAGAATAGAACCCACAAATCGTTTATACTATACAAAACTGTTCCCTACATTCAATATTATTCTCTATCCACCAAATATTATTACTCGGTCAAAGGCAGCTGTAGCTTACAAGCAAACAAAACATAGGGTTGTCCCCTTTTCCACCAATGGGCTTGCAAGGCGGCGTTTGTTTTCACTCCTCCTCGCGCTGTGATTGGTCGGCTGATCCCCGCCTAGCTTATAAAACCTCATCCCTTCTTCAAGCCAACTCAGTCTTGTCTGCTGAGCCAACAAGTTAAGTCAGTGCTGTTTTATGTGTTGTGATGGGACAATGGTGAAAATTGACGATACACCAATCTGCATACCAACCATGGCTAGAACTCCATTAAAAAGTTCATTCAGCATCAGTAGCATCTTACCTGAAACCGCCCGAGAAGCTACAGAAGTCATCTCAACGCCAAGTTCACCTATCAGTGACCAAGAGATCGACCTTTCGGAATCCGACAGCGATTTGGACGTTACGGGAACACCGCCACCTTTAGACTGCAGCAAAAGTTCACAAGATAAACAAGACGCTACTAGCAGTTCATCTACCGAGAAGAAAAACGAAAAACCTCCCTACAGTTACAACGCGTTAATCATGATGGCGATAAGACAAAGTCCAGAAAAACGCCTAACATTAAACGGCATCTACGAGTACATCATGCGAAACTTTCCTTACTACCGAGAGAACAAACAAGGTTGGCAGAATTCAATCCGCCACAACTTAAGTTTGAACAAGTGTTTTGTGAAAGTTCCTCGCCATTACGACGACCCGGGCAAAGGCAACTACTGGATGTTGGACCCATCATCCGAAGACGTGTTCATCGGCGGCACAACTGGCAAGTTACGTCGTCGTAGTACCGCCGCATCTCGAAGCCGTCTCGCCGCTTTTAAACGTACAGTGTGTATGTACCCTCCACCGTGGGGTTTATACCCTGCAGCGACGCCGGCGTTACTAGCGTCGATGTACCCCAGGTACAACCCTTACTTGGCTCTGCCGAAACCAACACCGTTACCAGCAGCAGTTCCCCACGGGTTCAGTGTAGAGCGACTGTTGACTCCTGAGTTTCTTCCTCGGCAACCGTCCTTCGCGGACTTGTATGCTGGGTTGAGATTCGCTCCGTCTCCGCTTATTCCGCCTCATGTCAGCCCCGATGTGAACCCGCAACACTCAGAACAAACGCATCCTGCGACGCAAGGACTCTATAAGCCTGTGACTGTGTTGACGCGACATACGTAGTCATTGTGATAATACAAACATGTGTATATATGTAAATAACGGACAACCAGTGATCTTTGTATATATTTAAGCCTAGACGAGATATGCGTATTAATTTATTGTAAAGTTGTACATATCGATGTTGTATATTGTTTTATGTATGTATGTATATACGATATTATATATTGAAATACTCTATAAACAAATTAAATAAATATTATTAATTATACATATCTCTATTATTGGAAATACCCTTTCGTCTTAATACTATATTTTCAGTTTATATACAGTAAGTATATCTGAAACATATATATATATACAAATCTTATAATGGATAAACATATTTATATATACACTCAAATCAATTAGTTTCCGTACACCAGTAAAGGAAATAAATATTCTTTTTTTAAAAAATAGAATCAATGATCTTTTGAACTGCCTTTTATTATGTTATACATTCCACTAATTTTATTGGAGTTTGATATGATTTTCTGATTGCATATATACTCAAACCAGTTATTCTCTATACACCAGTAAAGAAAAAAGTTTTCTATTATTTTAAAGTTTTTTATTGAATATATATACAAGAAATAAATTTTATATTATACTTACTATATTAAGAAATAAATTAATGTATTGACATCCTAAATTTTTCGTAAAGAAATCGAGAAAAAATATATTTATTATAACTACAAAGTACACCTGTAAATTATATAGAATCAATGAAATTTTGAACCACCATTCATTAGAATTACTTCCCTTAAACGGTTTGTCATACTTTCCACTAATTTCTTTGGAATTTGATTGTCAATTTTATCTCATTCTTCTACCATAAATATATTAATTCTTTTATATTCTTTAGGCGTCTCGTTTTAGACATTTTACTAAATAAATCCCAGAGATGTTCAATGAGATTCATATCTGGAGATTTTGAAGACGTTTTTAATTGTTGTCTATACAAATCTACAACAGTACAATAACTATTCTAACAATTTATGTAGAGTTTAGAATAATTATCTTGTTGAAAGATATAAGAATCCCTTAAACCCAATTTTTCAGCACATTTTTCCAAATACTCTTTTATAATATTCAAATTTGGTCCACATTCCATTAATAAAAATTAAGTTTCCTCATACAAACATAAATATTCCTGTATATTTCACTATTGGGCATCATTTTTTTAATTTCATTTGTTCACTCTTTCTTTTCCAAACCATAATTCGTCTATCTGATGCAAAAAAAATATTTTGGTTCATTTGAAACAATTACTGAGTTCCAGAAGGTTTCAACGTGGTTTATATATTTCAAAAACAAAGTGCAAAGTGTGTATGATTTAACAATTTGCATAAATATACACAGAATTGTATTTTCTTTTTATAACAAAATCATATTTGTTTGAATCAGAAGATTAGGATAATCCTGTTCGAAACTAGGATAATGCCTATGACTTTTAAAGTAACAATATGTAACGATTTTTTTAAATGGATTCAATTATACAAACATATTTTTGATAAATTGGGTTCCCTACTTGAATCGTAAAATGCTTAGAATAATCTTTTTCTCGTTGATAACTTTCGAAAAGATTGTGCATTTCGAAGTACAAATCTAGATTTTTATATGATTTTAAAATGTGTAATATATGTACATAGAATGATAGTTTTATTAGAATTTTTAGGAAAAATTACTTATATTTTTAAATTATTAAATTTATAAAATAATTAGCACGTCGTTTTTTCCATTAGTAAGACGATTATTCTCTAAGAATAAACATATCTTATGTCTACAATTTTTCTTACAGTTTACATTACATTTGGGAATATCAAAACATAGATACTAAATATAAGTTAACTTTATTATTTATCAAATTGTATTATTCTGTTGACACGTTGAACAAATTATAACTCCAAAAAAGAACACCTAGTTATTTTTTAAAATCTAGATTGTTCCTAAAAACGTTATAGATTCATTCAATTATTATCCACAAACATTACAATAATCATATTCTTAAAATATACTAACTATTAACATCAATTTGTATTATTTGTATTAATTGATGTTCCAATATATTTCGGTCAGTATTTTCATAATAATCTCTTCTTTACATACAATTTAAACATTTTCTAAAATAAAATATTCTCAAAATCTCTAACCACAGTTTGTATTAAATAAACTGTCAAATATTCTTTAGTATATTTTTCTCCAGAATATATTCGAATATAAACTCAACTCAAATTGTTACTCATAACTCAAAGTTAAGTCAAATTTTCCGTCGGTATAGGTACGTACATTTTGTAATTGATACTATTACTTTACTTTTTTGAAGAAAAATTATAATATTATTCGTTTTGGTACGATGTAAAGAACATAATCTTTTTACGTAGTTTTTTAGAAGCATGTTGAGAAATAAATATTCTTGTAGCACGTGTGCTGGTATCTTTTTCTGAAGACATAAAAAGTGTTACTGTTATCTATCTGCAAATAGTGGAATGTTTTGCACTTGATATTTAAATATGTATTTGCCAAGGTGTTGTATTCCACGTATGCAAGAGTATGTAGTGAGTATGACGCCATGTTGAAGCAGTCAACTGTTTAAAGTTTTAGCAGCCATTAAAGCCAATGAACGAGGTGGACGTGACAAGCATTGTAACAATAGCACATCGCATATAAACTCAATTGTTACTACAGTATGACAATTGACAAACAAACTATATCATCACGAGATGACGTGGAGAAGTGATTCACTTACATTGTTTCTTCGCATTCTTGCAGCTTGCTACACAAATTTAAAATTAACCAAATAAGTTTTCTTATACTTACCACTAACTTTCTTGGAGTTTGGTTGTCAATTTTATCTTATTCTTCTACTATAAATATATTAGTTCTTTTATATTCTTTAGGTGTCTAATTTTAGACATTTTTTAAAATAAATTCCAGAGATGTTCAATGAGATTCATATCTGGAGACTGTGGAGGCGTTTTAATTGTGGTCTACAATTGTTTACGTGTAGTTTGGAGTCATTATCTTGTTGAGAAATAGAATCCCTTAAAATCAAAAGCCGCTGATGCTCTATTTTTGCATAAACCTGAAAATATTTAAAAATATCGAATTTTTTACTTGAAAATTTTCAAATTTTACAAAATTTTGTATGAATTTTTTTTAAAGAATTAGATATGCTGATACCAAATTTAGAAGCAGAATTTAATTATCTCTTTTTATTTCGGAGATATTTGCTCTCAAAGTTGGACCTGAAAAAAGTGTGTTTTTTGAGTATATTTCAAAAATGAGAAGATATACAATTTCAACTACTTCATCATTCGATTCTACGGAAAAAATTACATAAAGAAATGTTTTGTCCACATGTACGTTCTTTGGAACGATTAGGTGAAAAAACATGAAAAACGAAAAAACCTAAATATCAATTTTTCACCCTGAAATTTTTTGTCTCCAAAATTTTTAATTTTTTAAACTTAAGTAGATATCAATGCGCTGATTTCAAATTTTCAAACCGAATTCAATTATCTCGTCCCGTTTTCGAGATATTTGAGTTCAAAGTTATACCTAAAAAATTAGGTTTTTTAGGTATACCCTTTAAATGGTTAGGTTTACGACTTCGGCGACCTCACCATTCGATTCTACGGGCAAAATTACATAAGTGTACCAATTTTCAGATTTTTATCTCAACAGATAGAATTTCTAGAAGGAAAAAACTGAAAATGGCCAAAAATCGAAAAAAATCGTAAGGGGTTCATCAGGCATTTTTTTCGATTTTGGCTATTTTCGTTTTTTCGCTCTAAAAATTGTATCCGTTGGAATAAAAATTTGAAAATTGGTACACTTATGTAATTTTGCCCGTAAAATCGATTGGTGAGGTCGTCGAAGTCGAAAACCTAACTTTTAAAGGAGTATACCTAAAAAACCTGTTTTTTTAGGTATTGCTAAAACTCAACTTTGAATACGAATATCTCGAGAACGGTAAGAGATAATTCAATTCGGTTTGAAAATTTGAAATCAGCGCATCGATATCTACTTAAATCTAGAAAATAAAAAGTTTTGGAGAAAAAAAGTTCGTCGAGAAATTTTAAAATTTAGGTTTTTTTCGATTTTCTCTTTTTTCACCTAATCGCTCCAAAGAACGTATATGCGGAGAAAACATTTCTTTATGTAACTTTTTCCGTAGAATCTATTGGTATAATCGTTTAGATTGTATCTCTACTTATTTTATAGATACACCCATAAAACACACTTTTTTGACGTGCAACTTTGACAGCAAATATCACAGGAACGAAAAAAAATAATTACATTCCGTTTGAAAATTTGAAATCAGCGCGTCGAGATTTATCAATTTACATTATTTTCCAAAATCAAAATTTTGGATACAAAACTGAGAATTTTTGGGATATTTCGCGTTTGTCAACAAAAATTTTAGTTTAATACTATTGTTTAGTTTGTTTTAACTCTACACAACTTTAATACGGGGTTATAGGTTTTGGAAATAAATAAAAGGTAGATAATAAGGCGACAGAATCAAATCGGAAAGGTCTAATAGGATTGCAACGTTTTGAAATCAGCGTATCGATATTTAAGTTTGTGAGAAACGGAGTTGCTCGGATATATTTTCTCATTTTTCACCTAATCCAAAAAAACGAATAAGCGGAGAAAATATTTTATTTAAAAAGATATATTTTCTTCTATATAAACGTGGGTATATAAAATTAAGAATTGTAATATAATACTGACAACCAATTTTAAATGTCTTAAATTTAGTTAAATAAATGTTTAATATTCGAAGTAGGCATACATATTTGTTTTTAATAAAACAGTTTGAAAAACGAAACAAGATCTAAAAAAAAATTCTAAAAAGGGGCGTCATTTTATTAGTTGCGGAAGGGCGCAACATCCCCTACCGCCGACCCTGTCTTTACCACAAGTCCTATAAAACGTTAAAAAGAGGAATCGCCTTATATTATAATGAGTCTCAGATCACTCGTACAACAACTATAATATATTTAATCTGGATGTACAAAACTACTGTGTTACAAATTTTAATTATATTTTTTCAACGTCGCTTCCCTAATACACTTTGGTGCTATATAGAATTGGGAATTAATTTATGCTTAAACAATTAAAAACATGCTTGTATTTTTTGGTGTTTTGATAATGAAGGCACCGGTATAATGCAGAGACGGTTTATAATTTGATGATTCTGCGATGTTTGGGAGTCGTGTAGGTATAATGGAAGGCAGTGGTAACTCCCAAGCAGTTAGCAAACAATTAAAATAACGACCTGCATTTAGAAGACAAAGTGGTCGAGCCTCCCGCATTATTCCACGCGGACTAAAAAAGCAATTAAGCCTTTCGTTTTACAAAACATCAGCAAAAATAATTTGTGTTATCCGGTCTAACAACAACTGCCAACAACAACACTGACTTAACAATGTTAAACTACATTGTTTCTACTCTAACTGTAACCGAGGTTACATATTCCAACACAAATTCATTATTTCAAATCAAAAAATCTCATAAGTACAAATAGCAACTGCACTTGTCAAATGTCATCATGGCCGAAATTCAAATTTGCCATGAATTTAAAACATTCGCACATCAGTGTAGACTTGTAGAGTGTTCTTTATACATGTATGAGTATATGTAAGTACGAATTAACTATAAGTAATCATTATTGTTATAGAATAGCAAGTGTACTTTGTAGTTGATATTTACACTTGATATCATAACAAGTCCAAATGATAGCAACCGTAGCAGCACGGCAAAAATAGTAAAATCGTACATCAAACATTACCTCCCTTATATATTGATAGACGGGAGGTAAAAAAAAATCATTAAACTAAAACTTTGATCAATTCATATTGAACATCTGTTTTATGAACTTTATTTTATTTTATATATCCCAAACATTGTATTATATTATGGTTTTTATTTACAATAAAACTGTTCGAAATAGTATTTTTAAAATGTATCTACAAGGTATATTTTCGACTAAATATGTTATATTTTAGGAATTAAAAAAAAACTATTGGGAATTTAGAACAGATAGTACTTATTTTCCTTTTAGGTCAGTTGGGAAAAACGAAGTGATGTACATAATTACAATTTATGTATTTATTTATAAGAAGTAAATGTTTAAAATACAGTTAAATCAACTAACACACTTGGATTTACCGAAGCAAAGTAGTTCAGATTACTTCAAAATTTATGTTTTCCTATTTTCTAGTACACCGGTAATTTACATATTTTATTTATTATTTATTTATGTCAGTAAAACATGTTTATTTTTGTCTACTTAGTTTTTATATCATAAATTAATACCTACTTTACATTTTGGTTTTCTTTTACTGAGTAGTTAAATTCATATTATTAATTTTATCTTTTCAAATTATTATATTTTACTTAGGTTTGGTATGATTAATACTTATATGGTTGAATTCAGAAAAAAATACTATTGAATAGGCAAAAAAATATGTATAATCCCATTAAAAAAAAATAACTTTGTACTGTAACTTGAGAACCGCACTGGTTAAAAAAATTCTATAATCAAATGGTCCCTTCGTCTCTTACAATTTTGTTATTTATTATATTTTTGTATTTGTAATCACTTTCTAGTAAAACCGAATGCCTAATTTTCGATTCCACCCTGTACCTATATTATTGTTATAAAATAAATTCGCAATGGAAATTTCTTAAAAAAATGTTTTCTTGCAAAACTTCATTGCTTCGCCAACTATTTAATTAGTAAAAATATTTGCGTCTACTAGTGATTCAAAATTCGCTATAAGCTGTAACCATTATACAATGTCTAGAAACCTGGCATTTTCATGTCGATTTGCCTATTGTACTTACGAGACACTATCCTTTGTCTGTACCAATTTGAAAGTTGTGCGTTTATATTAAGTTCTGTACATAATAATAATAAAGATAATTGTCGCCCACCACCTCATTGTGGCTATACTTCCTTGTATTCGGTTACACGAGTTTTTCGTGAAGGAAAAAACTGTTTAGCATAGGATAGAGGCGCATTCATTTAAAGCATTAACTGTGGCCTGCCTTGTGTTTTAATTCGTTAAGTAAATGAAGCCAAATTGGTTGAATTGCCACGAAGCACCTAAGACTTGCGTCTACAAGAACAAGAACGTAATCATCATTACGTACAACACATTTCTCATCTTACCAACAACATTTACTACTATCATTTCTATAGCCATGTACATAATTATATTACAAATTATTATTCCACGAGAAATTATACTGTAATAATAAATAATAATAATTAATTAAATAATATATTTCTCACTATTGCGAAATATCTATTTTGCGTAGGTATTATGTTTTAATTTAATAAATATCGAATTAAAAATTAAAAGTATTGTTACGCAATGCCTATAACTAATTAACTTATAGTATTATGTTGTATGTAATACCTACGAAGTATTTATATATTGTGTGTAGTGTTATTTCTTTTAGTTCTTCTTGGATTATCGTGTGTGTCTACTGTGTAATTATTTATTTTTACCCATCCTCGTAATAGTATTTTTAGAATAGAAAGGCCAACGATATTTCACTTGTTATAAAATGTTTAGGTATTATATTTACTTAAACGGTGACGTGAAAAATATATAACTCTTATTCAACTGTAGCAAATAAAAATACAGTGTTACATGAACTAAAAATTAATTAAATAATGTAACGAGCGAGACTCACCACAGATGAGTCATCACATCTGACCTGTCTGGTTAGGTAGTTGCGATGCTGCTATTGTTCGAGAATTTTATATATAATCTGGAAGACTGCCGGCATGTATATAAGGGTCGCCATGGAAGGCTCAAGGAAGTTAGTAGTCAAAGCGTGCAAAGAGTCACTGAAGAAAGTCAGTGTCGATCAGTGCTTGTCAGTGACATGTAAAGTAGAAATAAATAAATAGTTGCTGATATGAATAAATAGCTTTTGATATGAATTTTAGTGTTTAAGTATTTATTAATAATATAATTCTTAAAGGAGTGTATAAATTTGTTTCTTCATTGTGTTACTATTATTTATTATCTTTTTGTAATTTATTATTAGTTTATTAAACATACTTACATATATTCGTTTTTCAAATATTTTTACACTTCACCTAAATAAATATACGTTACAATAATATCTGACGGTTATAATATGGCAACGACAACCTGACCCCCAAAAATTAACGATAACCATTGAGCTAAGAGTTTGTATTGGAATGTAACATTAACCTTTACAATCAAACTAGTAAAATATTTAAAAAGTTTAATTGATTTACGTGAAATCCGGGACAAATTGGGACAATGAAAACAAACCGGAATATTTTCCGGAACACATACTAAATGGAGACAACGTATCTGGGACTATTAATGTAAGAATTTTTTGTTATTTACAGATTTTTAAAATCTTTTAACAACCAAAAAGAATATAATTTATATCTGTATGATTTTTAAATTATAAATTACATCATATTATCATATTTGTTACAAAGTGGTGTTCTACCCTTTTATAGGAATTTAAGATAATTGTAGATAAATAAGGAAGAAAAATGTAAAATATTCTTGTAATTACAATAATGAAGCACTTAGTTGTATAGCTTGTCTAATTCTATAATACTAGTAGTTGCGTATAATGCATGGGTGTAGAGCAATAAGGGCGGACGTTACAAGGTACGGAACACACACGGGTAGTTTACTAAACTGTTAATAATAGCACTACTTGCAGTTTCTTCTAATTTTCTGCACCAGGTACTTATAACGACCATTTGCACAATTATCAACCAGTAATTATTTCTCTAATGTCTATTATCATTTTATCACTAAGGAGGCCATTACATATCTATTACAAATTAGAACTAATATGTTTAGTTAAGTTATACATACATTACAACACTATATATACTTAAATCAACTAATCTCTGTACACATATGTTTGCGCTTTGTTTTTGAAATATATAAACCATTCTGACACCTTCTGAAACTCAATTGTTTCAGATAAATCAAAATAAATCCTTTTGGATCAGATGGACGAATTCTTATATGGAAAAAGAAGAATGAATAAATGAAAACAAAAAAAAAGTATGCCCAACAATGAAATATGGACATGGTTCTATGCTTGTATGGGGTTGTATGAGTGCAGAAGGGGTAGAAATTTTAAATTTTAATAATGAAAAAATGAGTTATTTGAATATTTTAAAAGAAAATTTGGAAAAATGTGCTAACCTCTTATATCATTCAATAAAATAATGACCCCAAACATACTGCACCAAGTACCAGTTTTATTGATAAACATAAATAATTTTGTCAATATATAAAATAATGTCATTTTATCAAAACTTTTAAATTGCAATTTTTAAAAGAATGCTTGTTTGAATTTTTATTATAATTCTTAGCGTGAAAAAATTTAATAAATTATACATTACTAACATAATTTTATAAATATAATAATTTATTTTTATTTGTAATAATTTTATGAACTGCATATATTAATTAAATATTATCAGTAAGTTATGCATTATCTACATCTACACTCATATTTTACTTATATATAACATAATCAGTGAACCTACTTCATAACAATACAGTATTAAACATATATAAACATACAACAATGTCTGATATCATATATTATAAAACAAATAGTTCAAATAATCATTTCACAGTATATCTACATAAATAAAACTTTTTGTAGTATATGTCAATCTAATATTTATAAATATTTATATGTATAACTTTATCTTCTGTATAAAAAGTACCTGCATAAATTAAATGGATTAGTTGATTAGTAGGTATATCACGATAAAAAATAAAACCATATTTTTTGCTGGATTACAAGAAGTCTGTTTCTAGCGTTGATTTTAAGAGTCGGGAAATTTCATCGTATGCAAAAAAAATATATACCTACATACAAATTTTAGGAAAAAATTATCAAAATATTATAACATAATAACTATCTTAAGTATGGAAAAACTAGTAACACGTGGAAGTCGATAAAATAAAAAAGAAACTAACTATATCTACAATTTTTTCGATAGTAAAAGATTAAATTTATTTATTTGCAACTTTTATAGTTCATTTTGTTTGTTGCATGAAAAAAATATTCAAAATGATTTTATATAGCTTTTCTTATTCATGCTTATTAAACTTAATATTACTCTTAAACTATATGATCCAAAAATTGATTTTTATATATATAATTCTTTATAGAATATACTTTTAGACAATGCATTTATAATTGTATATTTTATCATAATAATTGTTTATTTGACATAATTATAAATAATGTCTATTAGGGAAACTACTCAACGGGTTTCTTCAAATTAAAATTTGTTATAAAAAACATCGAATCTAAAAATATTTTATTAATTTTATAAAAGAAAACGAAACTATTTTAAAATTTTTAATAATTTGTACTGTTGATGCGTTTAAAATTGTACAATATGATTTAAAAAAATTGTTGTACATATATGTCATGTATTTTGCAGTACAAGTAATTTTAGCTTCCTACCAAAATATCTTTATTTACCCCAAAAATTTTTAAGTGTGTGGATATTGTATCTATTATACGGTAGGAAATATTAAATAGGAATGAATATTTAGTATAATTCATTAAAAATTTTATCGTTCTATATTGATGCTTAGTACCCCCAAGTACCACCTAAGTACGCCTATGGGCTGTACTTAAAAAATCTTGATATTTCATAAATATCAATCATTTTAAAGTTTATCGCAATTTTTTATGTCGATTATTACTTCTCAAATAGTAGTAGAGAGTTATTTTCTATTACATTTCGTTGACATTGGTAACCAAATAATAGAAGTTATCAGAAATTTACTATGAAAGTCTTATGGAATTTAGATAAGTGGATACGTGAATGGTACCGCGAATGGTACCGCGAGGAATATATAGACACGTTTAGAGAATAATATATAAATACAAATTTTTATAAAGTACCTAACAACTATAAAAATATTTGAATGCTAAGTCAAAATAAAATGGCACTTGTTAACTCAGGGTAGAGAGCGAATGATAAATGAAAAGATGAAGCATGCGGTGGTCTGTTTTTAATCCATGGTGTGTTATAGTCGCATGATAATCTATTTAATGAAGACTGGTTGCCGGCGCGGAGTGTTTGTCGTGAGCGATTAGGCACGGTGAGTAGAGCCAGCAGCACCCTCTACAACCGTGGGAACAGCCATTGGCGGGGTGCTCTCCGGCTAAATGGGTCGAAATAATCTGCAAACACTGCCTACTTCATCAGCTACAGGAGGTCACTGCGAGGATGGAGAGTTTGCTGGAAGTCAATGGTGGGAAGTACTGCTTCTTGTAGGGCAATTGTGGATGGACTACTTCAGCTTTGATTTGTGTGAAATTTGGCAGTCAATTGTAGATGTACTACTTCAAATTCGGATTTTAATAAAATTTGGCAAAATACAGAGAAAGAAGTGCGTACTTGATCAGCTACAGTAGGTGACTTTGGGAAGACAGAATATATGCTGGAAGTCAACGGTGAGAACATTGCTTCTTGTAGAATCAGATTAGTAGTACTTGCACTTGGATTAATTAGGGAAATAGAGTGTTAGGTTTGGAGTTCGATTCGAAACTAGGGTCAAATATTTAATCGCTGTTTCCGATTCGAGACTGACCAAAACCTGTAGGTCACTGGTAGAGGGTTTATGCTGAAAATCTCCACTCAAATGCAAGTAAAATTGGTATGGAACAGCCACTAGCCGGGATGCTCTCCAGGCTAAATGGATTGAAATAATCTGCAAACAAAGAAAGAAGTGGCTACTTGATCAACTACGGATTGTGACTTGAGAAGGACAGAGAATTTTGGTGGAAGTCAACGGTGGGAAATACTGCTTCTTGTAAGTCAATTGTAGATGTACTACTTCACCTGTGATTTGTGTGAAATTTGGCAAAAAACAGAAAAAGAAGTGCGTACTTGATTAGCTACAGTAGGGGACTTTGGGAAGACAGAATATTTTCTGGAAATCAACGATGAGAAATACTGCTTCTTGTAAAATCAGATTAGTAGTCAGTACTTGTACTTGGTTTCTGGAGTTCGATTAGGAACTATTGGCAATTATTTATCAAATAAAATATCGCTGTTTCCGTGTTGGAAAACAACGGTGAGAAATACTGCTTGTAGAATTAAATTTGTAGTCGGTACTTGCACTTGGTTTAATTAGTGAAATAGACTGTTACGTCTGGAGTTCAATTCGGAGCTATTGTGAACTATTTATCAAATAAAAATATCGCTGTTTCCGATTTGAGATCAATTATAAGTTGTAGGTTTCTTGCAAAGGTTTTGGGCTGACAACTTCCACCAATAAAATGCAAGTAAAATTGTTATGGAACGTATGAAGTTCACTTTTCACAATAATTATAATAAATTTAAAAATATAGAGATGATTGTTATGTTCTTTCAAAACCAAGTCACAAGAGTACTTTAAGCTGTGGGAGTACTTTTATTAATACTTAATGATGCCTGTCCCTTAATTATGATAATAATAATAATATTCATATAAGCTACAAGGAATGTAAATACATTATTATTTTCGAGGAGGTATAAACTGAGGTGGAGCTTGCGGAGATGAAGTTTATGTTACCGTACGAAAATAGTTGTATTAGGTCGCTTATTATATTTTTTTATTGTGACTTCGGGAGGACAGAATATTTGTTGGAAGTTAACGGTGGAAAGTACTGCTTCTTGTAGGTGACCTGCAGAAATATTAACCCTTTATATTTCTTCAAAAAGAGAAGAGAATACCTGTAAGGAATATAAATGTAAACAACAACAAGAAAAGTGTTTCTTTTTATATTTTTCAAACAACGAAGTCGTTAAATAAATTACTGTATGTAATAACACTAAAATATTAGAAGTACAACATATTTGAAGTTAGATTTAGGAGTTAGGAGAAGTGGTGATGGGTTATGATTTAGCATTTGAATGGTGTGAAGTGCAGAGAAAAGGAAGAGAGCAGCGACAAGCGGCAGTATTTTAAAAAATCAAAGTGGAAACATGACAGCGGATCCCTATTAGTCCGAGCGCGACTCGTCGTTTTAACATTTCAATGATAATCAACTGATACTCAAAGGTGCCGCGAGATGGTAACACCGGCAACACAGGCCCGGGTCGGCCCGCCACGAGGACCCGCAGGAATTTACTACTACCGCTTCATTCTACCACATACCGTTATAATACAATCATCAGAATATTACTACAATTAAGAAAAAATTACTGTAATAATATTTTATTAGAAGTTCATTTAATCGATACACATTAAAATCTAGAAAAGTCAAAATCGATATGATGTACCTACGTTTATACATTTAATTTGTAATTTGTGTTCCGTAAAAAATGAAGAATTCTCTGACTTGCAGGGTTGACCTAATTTAAATCATTTTATTTAAATCTTGATTTAAATCATAATTTAAATCAACTGATTTTTTAAATAAAAATCATTGATTTTTATCAAAGATACAAATTATAATAAAAATTTAATTATGTGCTACATAACTATCTATAATAACCAAAATATGTTCTCCATATAATAATATCTTAAAATTAAATGATACTTTATCACTTTTATTGTCATTAATAGAACAAAAATATAAGTATGTAAATGTGTAACTAAAAATAAAAATTCTTTGTTACTCTTCCTAGATTTATTCAGATGAATCATTTTGTTTTATGACAGATTTTATAAATAAAAATTTATATGGCTTTTAAAACAACTAAAAACTGGAGTAACACTATCTTTAAAAATAAAAAAAATAAAAAAAAACATTATTTATTTGATTATTTCCAACCCTGCTTAGAAGTAGTAAATGAATGAATATTTTACCAAAAAAATAATACAAATTGCTTCATCATTATGTTCCATACGCAACCTCATCATATGATTCTATGTAGTCACCCTTGTTAAGTTAGTGAATGGGTAGGAAACAGATGGAAATGCCCTATCGACTTTTTTATCTCAGTGGTATCTCTTCCATTTTACACAGATTTTGATACGCTATCTTCATTCAATCAATTGTTTATATTGCATATTATTTTTACGGTTAAATATAATTTAACGTTAAATTCATTGTTATAAAATGTTTAATATTCATAAGTAAATAAATAAAATTTAAAAAATATGAGAGTCTGCTATGTTGAATCCCCATCAGCTAAAGAGCGGTATGTTATTCGCTTATATGTTCACTAAAGATTATCATTATTTTTTAAAGGAATAGAAAACTTTTATACTTTACTATGCTGTGTACTGAGAGTAATTACTAGTTTGAGTGTTTATAAAACGCATGAAAATTTAAAATTTGTGACATTTGACATGTCAAATCACCGTTGCTTATTCGATGCGTCTATATATCACAAAATATTTGTTAATTTAGTTTAGAAAATAAAAAATAAAAGTGAAACATTTTTATTTTAATTTAGTAGGTATATACAAAACAATATCTTGTAATTATTTTTTTGAAATGGTGAAATAATTAAAATTACAGTAACATTTATTACGCGTGTATATAATTTGTGAGTACCGGTTTCTTTCTAAAACATAGACAATACAAAACCGCAGGAGTCTCATGATATTAATTTAAAAATTTGCATTTTATAATAAAGTTGTTTTGTTCTAGTTTCAAGTATATGATAATTATATTACGTATAAATATATTTAATAATAATAGAAGGTATGTTTGTTGAGAATTTGTTGAAAATATTATGCGGTGTCCTATAGTATATGATAATTATATATGAGGTATATAATGTAGAGTGTGTGTTTGTTGAGAATATGACTCGGTGTCCTGGTCTGCGCGGTCCGGACAGCCGCCAGATATGCAGAGAAGCAACATTCTCCTTTTATGTTCGTCCGATGCCAAGTCAATCAAAACAAAAGCCTCAAGTCGAGCGGAACACAAAATGGCGGCCGCTGCCTAGGTTTCGCTTTTGTCATAATCCTCTGTAACGGGCCCGGCAACGCGATCTCTATCTACACCTGTGTATTCCCTTTTACTTCCATTCAACATTAAACACCTTTATTAACTCCAGATCAAATACAGATACCATTAACTATTCTCTGCATAACAGAAAGAATTCCAAACATTACAAAAAAATAACTCTCTTCATCCGTACAATATTTGGGTATTATATGCGTGTCTCTCGTGAAATGTAATTGTTTTCTTTGGCGGTACCCGAATTCTTTTACTTGTATTTTATGCCCTATTTATTACTTAAAACCCTTTTAGATATCATTATTGTCATTAATTTAAAATGAAAATTTTACTTATTTAGATTATGTCACATTATACACACATGTGCACAATTATTCAATTAATAATATTTTTTTACTACAGTATAAATTTCATAATTTAGGTACTAAACATTTTCAAAGAATTATTAATTATTTATTCAAGGTGTTTGTAAAATTATGAATCAAAAAATCAAATCATAGGACTATACAGGATGTTCCACAACATACTGTACCACGTGCTGATTACAAAACAAAAAGATTTTTTAAAAAATTCGCAAAAAAATTGCTTCATATTTCAAGCGAACATTTTTTTTGCCACTGGTTATTTTTAATATTTTTTTTTGAAATCTTCTACAATGAAACTAATTGTTTACATAATATATAATACAAAAAAATGTCCAATATTGTGTAATTAATAGCTACTCCAGTGGTCCAAAAAATGTCTACTTCAAGTAAACTTGCCAAATTTTTAAATAATTCTTTTTGTTTCATAATAAGCACGTCGTACAGTATATATACCCTTTAGTTTTTTGTCCAAGTTGTGGAACACCTTGTATGTAACAAGTAAAAAAACAAACAAAAAAAATCAATGCGAAAAATTAAGTGTAGTTTATTTGAAATAAACATTTTTAATGCCACTGGTTTGACAGATTTTTTTTGTAGATATTTAAAATATTATTTTTATAAAAGAAGCCAAATTAGTGGCACTAAAAATGTATATTTTAAATAACTTTCTTTATTTTGCGATTTTTTACCGTTTTTGTTTGTTACAACTAAGCTGAGATGATGTAAGGAAAGTTTTTAATCTCAGCTGAAGATTTGGATTAGATTTTGTTGTCAATCAATAAATTATTTCAATTTTCATATAAAAATATTGTTATTTTGTTTATAATAATGTATAACAAAATTGCAAATAATATTGAAGATATTGTGATAGTAATTCTTATTTTTTTTATAAACAGATACGTAAAGAAAAAATAAAATTTGTTATATTATTAATTTTCGATAGAAATATTTATTTAATGAAGAATTTTACAAAACAAAAAATAATTAAGCACCACAACAAATCCAACTACTAGAAACACTAGTGCAATCTATTGACAACACAGTATTGAAAAAAGTAGCGTCTGACTTTATTTTAATTGCAAACTAAATAAATAATAAACTCATACATATAGCAGCGGGAAGCAATGCTTCTTGGTTTTATTCTCCTTACGTTCCATTAATAATTCATAGATTTAGTTTGCTTGATTGGTTAGTGTATGAGAAACCGTAACAGCGTCGCACCTGGCCAGTGACTAAACGACAGCACTTGACCAAATCTTCAGCCGCGGGAGTTCCTCATGAGAACAGATTTAAGTTGTTGCACTTACTATAAGTGTAGAGTGCATGGGAATGCTGCGAATACGTTTTCACACTATTCACTACTTACATACGCAAGTGACTTTTGATAGCTGTGCGAAAATATACGCGCAAAAAGAATTAACGACGTTTTAAGAGGAACAATTAAATGGTGTACGTTTACGGAATTGTTAGGGAAAATAAACACCCAAACAGACAATGTGACAGACTGGTTCGTGGTACACTAACAGGATCTATAACTACGACAATATTTTTTGTATTTTTTTATAACTATATAAAGCAAACTGCATTGGAAGATGTATCATCATTCCTATAGATGTTTTTTGTAGATCCTCAAATACTTAGGATATGGTAACAATATTATTCAAATCAATTGACAAGGGGATTAATAACATCAACTTGTTGGGTGAAATAGTGTGATTTCCCAAATAAACGTCAAAACTGATAATAGTATATTGAATAATTACAATAAATTTTCAAAAATCCATTCATTAACTGCTAAGCATGACTTAATCTACCATAAAACTTTTAAATTATATACGATTGTATTTCGCAATTGTAATATATTGATAAATGATTTGAATTTCAACTTTTAATTGATCTAATTTTTTACGATTTCCCCCGGTACAAACTGATTTTCAAAATCACCAATAAAAAAACAACCGTATTTTTATGGATAAAATTTTGAATTTTTGACGGTATAAATATTATTTGCCTGCAAATTTTTGCACAATATATCGACACAACCAGAAATCAATAGAAAATAGTGACGATAATATTATTTATTTATACAAATAATTTGAAATAATTGACAATCGCGTGACTTTTACATTTAAAATTACGTGTAATAATGTGAAAATATATAATAATGTAATGAACATTTATGCATTAAAATTTAAATAGTATTAAAAAAACGGAACATGAAACTTACATTATAATATGATATATGACAATTATAGCAACGACTATTTAATTTTAAATTTATAAACCAATCCAAAAACAAGATTCTATCTAATTACCAAAATTAAGAAGACAATAATTTGCTGTATTTTACAAGTGAGTTTTGTAAAAGGAAAACATTTTGACCTTTTAAGAGTGCCTAAAAACATATTGTTTGTCTGTCAAATTGGTTTTTGTTCACATTATTATTTTGGATACCATTCGTGGTTAAATTTTATCCTCTGACAAATTTTCCGTTTGCTTTACTACCTGTTGCTAATTTATCTCATAACATTGATCAATAATCACTCGCTTGACAGTTCTCGAAACAATAAAACAATATGAAAAAAAAAATTGATGTGGTTGATAGATTGCCTTTTTCAGGCAACTTGTTACCATATAATATAATAATAATGTCTTAATATGAATTTTATCTTTATTTGTCAAATGACAATCTTTGGCAATAACATTTCTAAATTTTAACAAACATGTTTGCTCTGACCATGAAATGTGTTGTGCTACAAATAAAGTGTTTGAAGTGTTTTGGTTGTTAATGGTACAACCCACGATATTTGCCACATATGTTTGATTGGTTCTTTGGTATATTTATCCAGTTATCTATATCCTATAAACAAACATCTTAAAAACTTATTTATACAAACATAATACATATACATTTTTCTACTTCATAAATCAATAAAGAGTATATAGAGATACATTAGTCTATGGTTAAAAAAATTATCTTCCGCTTTTCTCTATAATAATAATTAAAATTACATTATTTTTTCCGTGTTCAGTAACTTACAAGTTTCTGTAATTTGGATTTTTTTTAATGATCCATAAGTTATATGAAGTATGAAGGAAATAATAGGATGTGTGACCAAATTTTGATTTTTACATAAATGATACTAGACAAAAAATAAAATATTTGTATATTTTAAATCGAGAAGTGAACTCGTGCAAAAAATAATTATTCAAATTTTAGGGAAAGGGTGTTGTAAAACACATCAAACAATCTACCTGTCTTCTTCCACGTTTTTACCATGCTGACGTCACATATCCCTTCTCCAAAACATTAAAATTGTTATGGACTATATTATTGCGAATTCATATTTGGTTTTTATTATGATAACGCGAAGTTATAGTGGTTAGTTTTTATATTTTATGACTTATACATTGAAATTCGACTATAAATCAAAATTAAACAAAGTCAAAATTTTAGATTTGTAGTAGGGTTGTTATTATCTGATTTTAAAATGTTTTAAAATTATTGAAATTAAAATATTTAAAAAAAAGTACTAACCATGTTTGCTGTGATGACTTCTCTGATCGAATGGTACAGGTGTACTGCAGCCATTGGTTGTTGTGACGACAGGTAGATTCCTAATTAATTAATTATATTTATAAATTAATATAATTTAATAATATTGAGTAACGTACATCTGGTGTTAGAGTCAGTTCTTGTTAGGCCGTTGTGAAGTGAATATGTGTAAGTGAAAATACGAGTGTAATATTTTTTTTAATTTGGTTAAGTTTGGTTATAATAAATTAGTGATAAAGTATATGTTCGTAGGAACACATCTGTGAGACTGAGAATGTCCAGCCGTGAGCCCGTAACCACACGGAGACTCAACCAACTATGTAAGTGTTTTATTTTATTTCAAGTTGTAGAATGTTAGTGTGAAAAAAACGAAAAACCAAGAATTAGAGTTTTTCACTAAGAGAATTTTTTCCCATAAAAAATATTTTCTGAAATATCGATGCCCATGCGCTAAGTCCTAATTTTTAAACAGAATTTAATTATCTCTTATCGTTCTTGAGCTATTTACGTTCAAAGTTGTATACAAAGGTGCCAGAATATTCGAGAGTTTAATTGCTCGAGTATTGTATAAACCCAGTAAATACGAGAGGTTGATATAAATATTGTATATATAAATAGTCCAAATTATTAACTGTTTAAATAAATATTCTTAATGTTTAAGTCTTTATTAACAATTATTACTCTTAAATTCGTGTTCATATTTCTTTATTCATAGTGTTACTTATTTTTATTATCTTTTTAAAATTTATTATACGTTCAATAACCTTATGTAAATATTCATGTTTCAATTATTTTTACATTTCACTAGAATAAATAAACGTTACAATAGTCTTCTCACTAATAGAGATAAGACCTCGGCGACCTCACCATTCAATTCTGCAGACAAAATTACATAAGTGCGACAAATTTCAAATTTTATTAAGGAAAAACTAAAAGAGAGAATTATGTTTAAAAAACCTTTTTTGGGTCTAAATTTGAACGTAAACTCAAGAACAATAAAAGATAATAGAATTCTGTTTGAATATATCAGCGCATTCAAATTTCCTCTAGTCCAGAAAGTGAAAAGTTTGAGAAATTCCAGTTTTTTCATTATTCAAATTTTTTATCGAACCATTCCAAAGAACCTACAGTCTGCATTTTTTATGTAACTATGACTATAGAACTAATTGGCAGAATCGTAGATATTATATTTTTACTTTTTTTTTGAGGTGTAAATTTCAGAGACAAAATGAAAGTTTGATACTCGATATTGTGTATTTTTGGATTATTCCCGATATATAAAGTTTATGCTAAAAACCTAAAAGTTATATTTTTTAAACTTCGTTCTTGGTCGCGTTTCATAGAAGTTATTTGATAGTAGATACGTATAGATACATAAGTACATATAAGGTTTATTTTTAGTTTAATATGTTGTTGGTATGTCGCTAATGAGTGATTTATTCTTGTGTATGTATGTGTGTAAATAATTAGGTCAATTAACGACCCACACACCTAAGGACCTTGTATTCGGGTCTTGGGTCAAACAGATGATAAACGTAGCGTGACTTGTTCTGATCCTTAACCCGTGCGTCATCCACATCCATTCATAAATGCCTCGCGCTAACAATTCTTACTACTAATTATAACTTCGTACATACATACATACATAAGAGCAAAAAGTGCACAATTAATTAAAGCGACGATGGTATTGTTTTTGAATCAGGATAACTAGGTAAAAAAAGACAATAATATAATCAGTGTTTTAAAAATAAGTAAACATGTTAGGAAAATGAAACATAAAATATTAAACTCAGGTAACAGATCTACATAAATGTTATTAAAATATTATCATGTAAAACTAATTAGTTTGAGAGTATATATTTAAGTTTTCTGAAAGAAAATAATGCAATTTAAAAATTATGTAGGTATTACATTTGAAAAAGAACCGACTTTGGACTTGACAAGATATATATACCACATTGTCACTCTTTTTGTCTATCTTTCTGTAGATACTGTAGAAAAAAATCGTGTGAACAATTTTTTTGTGAAATTTAAAAAAATGCAAGTGTTTTAAGATGTGACAATTTTGGAAGACCGTACAGAAGTTTTATTTTTGTGAGATAAAAGCACATTCATCAACTATTACATAGTTTAATATTAATATTGAAAGCTAGTTTTGGATGTGATGTTGGAGGTAATCTGGAAATTGGTCGCTGAGCCTCGCTGATTCCGTTGTAGGCCACAAGCCGGTTAGCCGCGGCCCTGATTGTAGACAGTGCGTGCGCGACTCACGTCTTCAATGAGCTCTAATTGACTCGGGGTGACAACTTCCGCTGCACGACCACTCCACAACAATCACTTCTTTACACAACCAGAAGCCATCTACGCTTCAGCTTGTGGACCCGTACCGCAAAACAAACTTTCAATACATACTTCTCACTACTTTTGTTTTTGGGTCAATTTTACCTCATTCTTCTGCGATACATGTAATAGTTCTTTTAAATTCTTTGGGCATCGTGTTCTACACATTTTCTTAAAAAATCACAGAGATGTTCAATGGGATTCATATCTGGAGATTGTGGAGGCGTTTTTAATTGTTGTCTACAATTGTACAATTTATAATAACTTTTCTAGCAGTTTACGTGTAGTAGGTATGTTTGAGGTTTCTTTAATCTAATTTTTCAACACATTTTTCCAAATTCTTTATTTGTTCATTCTTCCTTTTTCAAACAATAATTCGTCCATCTGATTCAAAAAGGATTATTTTAGTTCATCTGACACAATTACTGAGTTGCAGAAGGTATCGGGGTGGTTTATATATTTCAAAAACAAAGCGTAAAGATGCGTGTTCGAAGACTAGTTGGTTTGAGTGTATATTGATTGAAATATAAGTATTCACAGTTGATACAACAAAAAAATAATTTACACAAAATTTCTAATTAAAAAGATTGTTCTAGAATTTGGAATGCCTAACAAATCTATCGAGACGTTTTTCCATTAATTCATCATAAAATAAATATTGTTAATATCAATATAAAAAATGGGGACAAATATGGAAAAAGGTTTTTTGGGATACCGGAACAAGAGACTCAAAACAGGGAATCACCCTAAATAGACATCAAGTTAAAAACAGTTAATTCATGTTATTAAGAGTCTAATTTGTGCATATCTGTAAAAATATCAAATCGTAAAGATAAGATTACAATAGATCCCTTCATATATGTACATGATTAATAAATGAATAGCAAGAAAAATGTAGAGAAACAAAGACATCCATGTCACAGGCATTGATAACTGTTATAGTGCAGAGATGATGAAATTACAAGTTATACAGTTGATTCATGTTATTAAGAGTCTAATTCGTGTATATTTATAAAAATCTTAAATCGTAAGATTACCATACATCCCTTTGTGTATGTACGTAATTAATAAATGAATAGTAAGAAGAATGTAGAGCAACATAAACAATAAACATTCATATGTGACAGGCATTGATATAAGCAGAGTGCAGAGAAGATGAAGCTTTGCGTTGCGTGCGTTGTTGAACTCTGATGACTTGTACGCACGTAATTGTCTCGTGGGCGATTTCTTTACTTACTGTCCCCTTCGTTTATTTTCCAGCGGAGACATTTTTCTTAATTACCGCTCTGAAACAAGGAAGTCGCACACAGACACGCTCGCCTGGCTGGATTGTTGTCTTGTTGTGTCGGCGCTTTGCTTCAATTCCACTATTCTACTTGTCGGGACAACACTCCAGCCATAAAGTGCTTTGTGGGTGCAGTTCTACACTTAATAACTTGATGCTTTAACGATAATTGACGAACTAGGTTACTGGTGCTATTGAGAAACTGACAATTTACCAATCGACATGTTTTTATTTGTCGCCAATAATTAACTTTTCTTTTGACATAAAACTAAGAATGAACATTCTATTTGTTCCCACACTTAATAAGTATTGATATTGAAAGACTATTATTGAATATTAAATCAATTGCTCTGTTAAAGCAAACAAATTGAGCCAACAGCCTCAAGAAGAGACTTGTAGTTTGTAGTTTTAATTGACGATGCTGGGATTAGTGATTTGGGAGAGACGAGATATTTCTCGAATCTCGCTCGTATCTTCTCGAAATATCTCGTCTCGGACGAGATAAGAACAATTTAAAAAAAAGCTTCGAGACGAGAAAATGAAATGGAAATTCTCGTATATTAATAATTTCGACAAGATTCAACTAGGTTTTAAAATTATTTTTCTTCAAACGTCGTAAATGTTATATTTTTTAAAAATTTATTCAAAAATTGAAATATAACTACATTTCGCCAACGGCGTAAAAGAAAAATAAACAAATATACATAGGAGGAACTATGTAGAATCAGCAAATAAAATATAACTTGTACAACAGAAACCTGCAATATCGTCCTAAATGTCATTTTAAAACTAGATCACCTAGGAATGAAGTTACAAAAAACCATCAACAACTAACAGATTTGAATTGGTAACCTAAAAATTCCATACGCTATATACGCGTAACAATATTAACAGTGTACTATTAAAAAAAATCAGAAACCTGTATTTTCATCGTTCATTTGATAAACATAACAAATATAATTAGACCAAAATTCCTCAAACGATACCCACAAGACTAACTCAATTTTGAATTTTGTATGAATAAGTATAAAAAGTGTCTCATTTTGAAAATAGAGACGTCAAAGTCAAAGCATATGATAAAGAACTTTATCAAAGTATTTTTTTAAATTTACTTAAATATTTATTTACAATGGTTAACAAACAACAAGCAAATGTGATAAAATAAAATAACTTGCGGGAAATAACTTCCATTGTAGTCCTTTTAGTTTTAAAGCTTTTAAGGTACTTCATAATTTACATGTCAAATCAATAACAGTAATAGATACTTGATTTGATTTGTACAGATCTAGTTATTTTTATTTACATCTTTCCCTATTTGTAATAACTTCGTTACCATTTGTATTAGAGTTAGTAGTTGTTGATGTGGTAGTGTGTTGTTTCGCCAGTGTAGTAATGAATGGAACGAGATGAATGAGTATTAGAGTAAAGAGTGCATTAAGGACAAGTGCCACGAGCGGCGAGCTGATCTTCCTTAATTGACCCCGTATCCGGTACAAGTGTTAACCACCAAGATTTCTATTATACTACAATACACTATACATCAAACCTGCTACGACTTTTTATTCCAAAATCAACAGATGTAATTCGCTAATTGACTTCGAAAATCGAAAATTCATACTGTTATTTCTTGGCTACGTATTAGGTATGTGCCTTAGATAGATACATATAATAAATATTTTTGTTTTGAATATTCATATACGTATTGGTTACTATTACAGTATTAATTTCTTCCTAAAATTTCATAACTTTTTCATAGTTCAATCTTACAATAAGGTTTAGAAATATATATCGACAACCATTTTTCTTCCATATACATTATTACCGAGTAATTTTGAAATTACATTAAAAATAGCGATAAATATTTTTCTCGTAAGTAGGTTATTATATGAATATTTTATTTTTATTTCTTATTTTAAACGTAATGCATACATCATTTTTAAATTCACACTCTAATTCTCATTTGCAAAATCAAACATTCTTGTTAACATAATACTTTAAAGTAAGAATATGAGTGCCATTCGTATTTGATAAATCGAAACGATTTTTTTTTTTTGACAGACCAATGAATATTTAAGACACTTTGTACATGTTAATGTTTCTTTATATGCACAATAAAAAGTCTTTGGTTAAACGGAATTAGAAAAATAAATTAATTTAGATTACTAAAATTCAAAAGCGCTAAATAAATCATACAATTGGTTACTTATTTACTATCAGTCCATATATTTTGGTTAAATTTAAAAATTACACATATCTATATATTATAATTGTGAAAACGTTCAAGAATTTAAACTTCTGAGAATTCTATGATAAGATAACTACTGATATCTAACAATAAACACCAAGCTGAGCATTTTTATTAGGATGTACCATTGATATTTACAATAAACTAGTAGTATAATTAATAAAAAAAATATATTTACATCTATGTGGGATAAATTTGGACCATTATGAGTAGAGCTGACACTTTTATGCAAATGCATATTTTGTTTGCTAATACATATTTCAATTAGACCTTGATTTCTGGACGAATCAAACAAAATGTAACCTATATTTTCAATATGACAGTGCATAAAAATGCATAATTCATAATATTATGCATATTTTACTATTTTGTGCATATTTTTAGATTTTTGTGTATATTTTGAGCATACTTTTTGTTTTCGATTTTGTATTTTTTAGCAAATTATTATTTCTTTATTATTTTTTTTTTATTAAATTTTAAATGTTTGTCTTTATGTTGGTAACTTACAGAATTAAACGGATGAGTCCAACAAAAAATATAACTAGACAAATCTTTTCTTGGTATGTTTTGTTTTCAGTAAGCCAAACAGAGAAAATAGAGATAGACATATGACATATGTCTACTAGTATTGTTTGAGTATTGCTCATTAGAGGCGCCCGTGCTTTTAAGATTGACATTAGAATTGGATCTTTTAAATCAATGTCTTTCAGATATAATTAAATCTAATGCATCGTTGATAAAACAAATACCGTAAATAATAATAAATAACAGAAAATAATGACAACTACACTGATGTCTCTAGCGAGCAAAGCTCGAACAATACTTTCATTATATATCTTTCTCTATTTTCTTATTCTATGGCTTACCGAAAACAAAACATTCAATACGGAAGGATAGGGGATGTTTTGTCTAGCTATATATTCACTAATTTGGTTCATTACTTCTTCGTATATTTTAAAATATAAAATTGATTGAAAATGACAATATTAAACATTTAGTAGCTAACTTGAAATTTGCCCCTGTTACTTCATGTGATGTAGAACGTACCTTTTCAAATTATAAACATATTTTATCAGATAGACGTCATTTAATTACTAATATTAATATTGAAAAATATTTAATTTGTTACTCTAATGAAAACATAAATATTGAATTGAATTTTTGTTTTTTAAAGTATTGCATTATATTATTGATCTATCCGATGTTCAAAAAATAATTATAGTTTAACATTAAAATGCTTTTCTTATGTTTAGTGCAATTTTTGTTATGTATTCATGTTTATCAGTTTTTGTATTTTATATGTATTGTTGGAAAATAAAAAAACATAAAATGAGTTTTATGTGCATAAAATTATATTTTTAATGCATATATTCTTCAAATTTGTCACCATTTTATGTGCATATCTTGTCACTTTTAAGTGCATAAAAGTGTCAGCTCTAATTATGAGAAACAGTGACATTTTCCTGGATACATTGAATCGGGACAGTACACAAAAATCAGGCACACAAAAAATTGTAGGCAGATGTCACAAATATAAATTTGCCCAGTTGTTATTATATGTATCTGTATACATAAAAGCATTTAAGGAAGGAAAAAAATGACTTCAATTGAAATTATATGTGTACATATATTTCGTAATTATATTGAATATAATTTGAGAAATGATACCGACAACATGCTGGTCTGTTATGATCTACATCAAGATAATATATATTATATCTATGGTTTATATCAGAGGAATGTTAATGTAGTTACCCTTGTTATGTATCCCGGTATTAATAAGCAGTATAATGTAGTTTTATTACCTACAAAGTCCTCAGACACAATTAAACCGATTTAGCCAATAAGCAATTGGTCAGTGAGGTACCCCTATCCGTAATGAATAACAATTGAAGCAATGTCCAGCTCACGTAAACAAGCGGGTCAATTGAACAGAGCCCTGCAGTATCGGCAGTTCTCAGCCAACGTGCCGGCCCACGAGGGTCGCGGGTCAACTGACAAGGGCATGGTGTACAAATATTGACCTCTCAATACCTCAGCGCAATTACGCATACCTACACTAATTACTTGAATTAAATGGACGCCCACGAAATGTGTCATCGCGAGTATGAAGGTATGCAATAGCACACACCATGTAACTCACATTCAAATGAATTCTTACATTCTTTATATCAACACTGTATTGTTGTATGAAGAGATATTTGAAACTGATTTATGCAGGGTTTTTTTAGTGTTTAAGACAAGATTTCTTGGACACCCACGAAAAGTAAGACAAGAAATTTAAATCTATGTATAAATACTTCTGTAATTACAATTATGAGGAGACCAAAAGGAGTGATGATTTTCTTACAAGCAATAAAAACTATACAATATAGAATCACAGAATAGGTTTATACAGAAGCAACAGTAAGACACAGAAACGAAAATTAGAGAGAAATGGGGAAAGTCAACAAATTTAAAGGGCTTATTGTTTAACACCGGAAAATTTCCTCACATCTTAGTGAGAGATAGGGGAAGTCAACAAATTTAAAGGTCTACACAATGCTTTAAGGCCATAGAACAGAATAGGGTAACATGAAAGGTACCGACACGGAATGTAGCTTGTGTATGTAACTATTCTGTGATAGAATATAAACTTTGACAAATATAGTAGCAATTAAATTCAGTTAAAAATCATATTTTATGGATAAATATTATTTTGACTGATTCTATTTAACAAAATCTAGGCGAATAAAATAGAGCACCCATAAACAACGATCAACAAAACAATTCCGTGAATTTTGTTATGTTAAGAGAAGCTCTCAGCTAGATTACTAGATAAAACCACATTAATATTTTCTGGAAACACTATGGCTAGACACAAAATCAAAATTTGAGTGGTAGGTACCTCAAAAATTGCCAATTAGTAAAAGAATATATTGAGATGGCAGATTGAAATAAAAATGCAGGAACACTTTTAGTAGTGTTATATAAACAAAATTTATTCAGAAGAATCAGAAGAATATAGTGGAGGGCAAATTATATGTAAACTGAATGTGAAAACAATAATTGACACACTAATCGGTATAAACAATACAACGGATAACATGATAAGAAAACAGTTACAAAAGACAATAAAAGATAAACGATAAAACTGACATATTGACAAACGTCAAAGTCACAAAATGAGCTAAAACTATTTCAACAGAATATATATTACATGAGGCCACCAGTATATTTCTTATTAAATGTTATATGTTTTATTTGTAACTGCTGCAACATCTATTGTTTGTAATTAATTCGTAGTGTATATTTCTAGTTAGAGAGTTAGCATGTTAGCAATATAAGTTTTGAAGAATAGAGGAAGTGAACAATGAAACAAATGATTTAATATGATTACCAGAACTCAGTAGAGCACGTGTTTATTTTTGAATGAAGTCGTAAATTTGAGCTTTGCTGACCGCGAGGTTAATCGTCGCGTGGCAGAGTTCAAAGTCATCCGAATGCACTCATTCTCTAGTTCGAAAAGAGGAAACATCAGATGGTAGAGATCTAGTGGTGTTGCCACTGCATCTTGACATGTGCAGCGTGTGCGTGTATGTGTGTGTGTGTGTGTAATTAGCCTAGTTCTCCTGGGGACCCTACTGAGGACAGAGTTCACTCAGCTTCATTCATCGCCTTGTTCATTCATTCCCTCCGCGTAACTTTGTTTGCTGTTTACACTTTACATTCATCAACGCCTATAAAGCACGCATTAACAATCACTAGCTTTATTTCTCCTTTGTTAAGTCTGGAGCAAAATCATGGTAACTGGGTGAGACATAAGCCACATATTGGAAAAATAATTATACAAAAATAATAATAATAAAATAATCTAGGTTCACATTTTTACTTATAGGAACATATATGTGGGATGAGCCGAGGCTTTGAGGAGATGAACTGGTTAACCGATTGTTGTCATTTGTCATATGTAAAATGGAAGTGAATAATTGTGTTTGATTTTGTATACATCAGCAAGAAACATAATTGCTTTTCATTGGTCCATATTTTTTTTTTATTAACTCCTTTAAACCAGTTTTCAATTTTAGAAAACCGGTTTTTGATATAAAACCGTTATTTTTATAACTTTCTCAATATAGGTTAACCGTTAACCAGTATTTTTTCGGTTACAATGCTCTAATTAAAATTAAATGTTTGTTAAATAACTTTCTATGAGTTCTATAAAAAACCAAAAACACATTTTACGATTAAATGTCAAAAAAACTGCATTCAACAATAAACTCAAATTATTTTTAAAAAACTAGCTTTAATAAATTAAATGGCTACTGCTAATTTATTAATTGAACAATCCGAGAATGAAGATTATACTTTCTATTCTATTTTAAGAATTGCCAATGAAAGAAGTCTTTCTTGTCATAGCTGATTCTTCTCTAATGATTCCTGTTTTCTGTCTTTCCCTTTTATTTTGTTACTCCTGTTCATAATATTGTTTGTATTGTCGTTTAGCTATTCCTAGATCTTCATTTTGTTTTGAAAATTTTCAGAACTATATCTGAAAATGTGTATTGTCCTTCGAACTATTAAGGGACTAAATTGCATGATTTAATCCTGTGAGTGAGGTTTATTTCACGAGAAATATGCGAGGGAAATAATAACTCGAGGGATTAAATGCACTTTAGTCCTGTTATTATACATTTTAGAAAAAAAATTTTTTGGTTATATTTGTGTAACTGTCAAATACGTGACAAGTTTGAAAACAAAACATCGTAGTGCATATTTTTCTGGTAATCTATACATAAACCTACTTGTTTTTGTGGTAACGTAATGTTTGTTTATTAATTTAATCACCCAGGGATTAAAAGTTAACTTCAGTGTTCGAAAATAAAGAATGAACTTGGTTTTTATTCCTGGAAGTACAAAACTGTATCGCAATTTTGATTTCACAAATCTCATTAGTTCATTGCAATTAATTAGCGACAAAAAGATCGGTGAGAATAAATTACATGACATATGAATTGCAGTACTATCCCATATCACAAGAGCGGCAACCAGCATGACATGCATACGCTGCTATCATACTACGAAGTGAAGGTTAAACGATACGTTGCAGTGATTACACACGAAGTATCGTCTCCTTCGATAGCTCAGTTGGTAGAGCGGTGGACTGTAGGTGGTGCATCACGCCGAATTTTCCTTTCGGAGCTCGGATGCACACGAGCGTCGATTGGAATGGCGTCGGACATCCATAGGTCGCTGGTTCAAATCCGGCTCGAAGGAATTCTTTTCTCATTTCATTTTAATTCATTCTTTACAACATCATATTTGTACGGTGTACACCTATTCTCATTTTAAGTTCTGGTTCAAATCCCAAAATTTCAAATTTTTATTTTTTTATTACACGATCTTCCGATACAACATTATAAATTAATGGTAATGTTATATTAAATTTTATGTTTTACACATATGTATAATAAGAACAAATTCATATTCGAAATCCGAAATTCGAAATTCAAAAGGAAATATGTAATAAAAAATAGAAAAAATACATGAAGTAGAGAAGATATTTTTTATATTATTATAAAATTATAAAAATAGATTGATAAATTATAGAATATGTACTTCATATATTTTATTATACTAGTATTTATTTTAGTCATTAATGATTTTGTTTTAAAAGTTTAATATTACAATGTTCCCTAAAAAGACAACTTCTTTTCGCAGTTTCTATATTTATATACAAACAAAATAATAAAATTGAAAACAAAATTCGAAATATAAAATTCGTTCATCAATTTGATATTCAAAATTCGAACTTCGAAATTTGGAAAGTTCCAAAGTAACTTTTCCGAATTTTATGAACAACACTAGTTGAAAGCAAATGGAAATAAGGTATCGTTTGTCATAGGAAACCTTATCAGTGTTCATTTCACACACAATTAGTTTGTTGAACAAACAAATAATCATGTTTACTATCACACATTGATAGTGATACACGATACCCCACAAGTGTTAAGTTCTTCAAATAACTACAATTAACAATCGGACTTCAAAAACTAGTATCTATTCAACCAAACCAAAACCAACCAAAAGTATTACTGTCTCGTAGCTTATTGTGCTAAAAAAATTAAGAAGTGAAGAGGCGTTATTATAATTTGTAACTAGATTATGATGTCACGAAATATAACGTTTTATATGCACTCATTTATTTCAAATATGAAAATTTTAGTTTAGTTAAATAAATAGTTTATGTATGTAGTTACAACAGGGAAAGTAATTTCCAAAGACGCTAATGTTGTATTTTTACGTAAAACCGAAAATATTTGAAAATATCGAATAAATGTTTAATATCACAAATCACAAATGTATTTAAATATAACTTATTTTCATATTCACATCAAATTAGTTAACGTGTGAGGAAAAATATATAGATACTACAATTATTTTTAAGAAATTGAAATTTTATTGAATATTAATATATTGTAAAATAATTGCAAATATCATTAATATGTACTATTTTTATAATATGTAGTATTTATTTCTCCTCTGTTTTCTAATATCTCTTCATTCCTTAATTTTTTATTATAGTTTATTTTATTTTTATTAGATAAGAAGTATGGTGAAGTATCTGATAAAAAATAGGCTATACATATATATATATTTACAAGACAATGTTATGTTGTACACAGATTTAATGTACAAGTTAATTATAATGTATGTATGTATATCATTTCATACAACAATGTCACGGTGGTATATATTTCTTTTTATCTTACATGGTTGTAAGATTTAATTAATGTCTACCTATAAAAGTATTTCTGAGTGAAATTTAAAACTAATTTTTAGCAGAATAGTTGTGAGACGTATTGTATTTGTTTAAGATTAAGGATGTGTATGTTATGTATTAAGAAACATCTTTCTTAAACTTACGGTCCATTAGTCGTAAAAAAGTGTTCTTATAGTAACCGCAAGGTACATGTTGAGAGCTTCCCAAACAGTGATCTACAACAATGCCCGAACAAGTTGAAAAGATTGCAAAAAACTCATATATCTGAAATCCGATCTGCGTTATTGGCTATTGAATCCGAGGCAGGCCGTATCGATCAAATATCAATCGGGTTAAAACGCCTTTACAAATCGGCTCTTCTGAGCTCAACCGATCCGGGCGGATGAGTTAAGTGCTTTGATCGGGCCTTTATGCCACGCAGGCCCATTCTAAACTAATCAAAAAGATATACAGCAAAGGATAGTGTTTCCTAAATGTTTCCTATATTTGGGATTTTTGTTTTATAACATACTTGGTTTTTTACAGGAGAAACCAACAAAAGAATCTTGTTTTTATCATAAGTAGTGCGAATGATAGATCATAATAGATCCATTAGTGTGGCTATTGTGTCCACAGAATACCTGGGACAGGGCCGGACTAAACACAAATTTAAATAAGATAAACTTCAAGTAGGTAGTTTAATAAACACGGCTCCTACAGTATTATTACTCAAATTTGCATTTTAATTTGTCTTCAACTGAAGAATTTTTCTATTTACGATAAAAATAACATATTTTAAATTTTAACATCTACATTTTAAAGTTTCAGATAATGTATAACTTTTAATTGACTAAAAATATTTACCATGATTTTCTCATTTTTATATAAATTATGTGACCATAATCGAATTTCAGTATATAAGTCATAAAATATAAAAACTAGCCACTATATCTTCTCATTATACGAACAAAAACTAAACATTTGCTTGCAATAATAAAGTTTTTAAAATTTTAAAAATACGGCTATTTATCATAATATTGTTTCACATATCCCATTATAAAAATAACACATTAAAATATTTTTAAATCTGCCATACTTAAATAATTAAATATTAAATATACTCATCATACTTAAAAATCTGATATGGACACCACATAACCTCCTTGTATATTCGAAATGAGTGATTTTTTTTGAAAATTTTATTAAAATTATTCTATTCCTTATTGCATTACACAATAGTTATTTATGGTACAAGTGTGTTACATTACAGATAAGTCACGTGGGAAAAGTTTAGCCCACGAGGCCGTTAGGCCGAGTGTGGTATTTTTTCAAGTGACTTAGGTAATTAACACACGTGTGCCATACAACATTTTATCCAACACATTTTAATCATTGAAATAAAATACATATAAGATTTTTGACAGATGGAATTTCGAAATGACATTTACGAACAAAATAGTGTAGAGAAGGTTTTATAACGTAGTTACTATGATACGAACCAAAAAACAGTGAGCTAATATATTAGCTCACTAGTGACTTATGACCTACTTTATTTATCTAAAAACAGCATACTTATATCGTTATAATTACACGGTGTTGGATAAAATTATTTTAATCGCTCAAAAACTTCCAAGAAAGAGATACGGTTTTCATTTATTTCGTACATATTTCTCACGAAATTTATTCTGACAGTTGTCAATGTCAATAATACTCAGTGATGTCAATTTTTATGAAGTTTCTTCCAAAAGTAAACTGTCCTTTGAAAAGTCCTATTGGAACCAAAAATGAAGGTGCATAACTAGATGTTATAGTAACTACATAAATAAAATTTTAACACTTTATGGCTAATTGTTTTTGAGTTATGCGAGATACGTACGTACAGACGTCATGTCGAAACTATAGTAGAAATAGTCTCCGGGATGGTCAAAATGAATATTTCCGTTGAAATCTGAAAACCGAAATTTTCGCGATTACAATACTTCCTTTACTTAGTACAAGGAAGTAAAAATAAAGATTGATATAAAAATACATATATTAATCCATTTTTTACATATCAAATACATAGTAAACTTCAATATCAAGGAACTTTTTTTTTCATTTTATTATTATTTGACTATAAGCGTGTTATAGATAATAAATTAATAATTTAGATAATATTCAATAACACTTATGATATAGTGTAGTATAGTAATACAATACGAAATGCTACACCCACGTATTTTTTATGTGTGACTCACTCATATGTCACTCGCAGAAGAGAATAAGTTTATAAGTGGGGGTATAGCTCAGTGGTAGAGCATTCGACTGCAGATCGAGAGGTCCCCGGTTCAAACCCGGGTGCCCCCTCAATACAATTTTATTTATTAATTACTTACAAATTTGTACAAACATACATAGGTACATGCGATACATGATATTAATAAATATAAAGAAAACAATATCAAATTATATATACTTGATGTTCCAAATACATATGTCAAAAATTTTAAACAGTTTGATATTGTTATCTAAATAAGTTTTTATCAATAAAAACGGACATTATGTTAGAAAACAATATGTGTAAAATAAAAAAATGATGGGTGCAACGCATTTTGTCGTATTAATATTATTTTTTATTACATTTTACATTAGAAACATGTAAGGAATATTTTACTACTTCTATATATATTATATTCTCATGGCAGGAATCGAAAAGAAGACCTTCCATTCTGTAGATCGTTGTTCTAATCCCATAATCATGAAATTACAGGTGTCATTTTTCTCGTGGAGCGATTTTTTATAAATTTTATTAAAACAAGGTAATTTGTATTACATTTAGGAATATGTATAGTATTGTTCTAGTAACTTAGTATTATTGTCGCCTTGATAAGCACCGATGTTGTGTCATGTCAAACGTCATAAATTTTAATGAAGCACTTAACTTCGTCTATAACTCTAACTTTAACACCTCGTGGGAATTAGTTGTTTCTGCACGAGTGGAACACTGTACCTTTTCTACGACCACACTACTAAACGTTACAGAACAAAAATATATGCACGAAAGCTATTTGACATAAAGAAAACGTTACAAAGAGTACCTTCTCGCATGCGCAGTGTTGGCAATTACTGTGAGAAATGATTTCTCACACTGAACATGCGCAGTGTTGGCAAATACGGTGAGAATTAATTTCTCATACTTTAACTCACGATAAGTCCCACTTTCCTTAGTGATCGTAGAAAAAAAAAATGTTTTCTCGTGTTTAATGAGTATACTTACTATACAAATACAGAAAAAATTATTGAAATACTAAATAAAAAAATATTTTGTTAGTTATAATAAATATAGGTAGTTTAAATTTAAGGTATTGAGAGCGAAGATATCAGGAGCGTAGAAGAAAATCCGTGCGTCCCTCCCTGTATATGGGTTTAAGCGGGCAATGTTACGCTTAAATTTCATCTATTGAGTATCGCATTTAACGTAATTGATTATTTTTTGTGCGTTATACAATAGCCGAGCACTCTACGTTAAACCGCGCAGTCATTTCAATAAACTTTCCATTTACAGACAGACGTCCAGCCTTTTAACAACACTATTAACAACCAACACTTCGCATTGTTTACACCTGGGCCTTCGCTGGGAAATATCAGTCGAGAGAAACAACAAGCACTTTCCTCTCACATGTGCGGAGAAACTATAAGTCATACCTCATCAGGCTATCGTTAGGAAATACTTAGCTTTGGCTTATTAGCGGCCCAGATGTAAAGTAACGCCCCCTTATATCAAACACAAGTTGTTATCAAATAATAAATGTCATCAAAGGAAATGTCTAGTATATTTAGGTTTCCAAGTAAATCAAACATAAAAGCGATAAAATAAATATAAATATTTTTTAAATTTATTGAACTAAAAGAAAATTCCTCACGACAAAAATATATTATATATTTATTTATTGTGACATACAATATTTAACAACGAGATTATACTATTACGAAATAGTTTTGCTACATATATTCATAAATTTAAAAACTAAAAAAGAGAACAAATTTAATGTAATTAAAATATTAATTTGAAAATTAGCTATTTTATAAACCCACTAGAAAAATAAATACAAAGACAGGAGACCACGAACGACCATTAAAAATAATAATTTCAATATTACCTGATGGATCATCAGAAATTATTCTCGATTTTGGCTATTTTCAGTTTTTTCTTTCTAAAAATTGTATTAAAAATTGGTACAATTATGTAATTTTACCCGTAAAATGGACTGTTTTTTTTTAAGTCTAACTTTGATCGTAAATATCTCGAGAACGTGAAGAGATAATTAAATTTTGTTTAAAAATTTGGAATCAGCGCATATGTACTTCTTTAGGTCCATAAAATAAATAATTTTGGAAGAAAAAAGTTGTGGAAAAACTGAAATTCCTGTTTTTTCATTTTACACTGAATATATTTATATATACAATATGAAAAAAGTATTATTGGTTTGGTGTGAACGTCACAGCATTTTCCGTTATAGTGGAACGATTACGAAACTCTTTATATTTATTTATAATTGGATGCATGCATTCTGGTATGTGTAGCCCTAAATTGGCATATTTGTTAACAATGGAGCATCACGTGTGACAGATGAAGGCGGCCGCTTCCAAACACCTGTGATCTGTGACGTCATAATCAGGACGGCCTGCTGGGAAGCCGACAACAACGGACCCCAAATTACCGACGCAGTCTCTATACAAATCCTTCTACGATACGACAATAAATATATGTAAATATCACATGAGACACGACGGGAAGATACTGAGGTCTGATGCATATGAAGTACAGGATTGGTTTTATTCGACTGAATAATTACTAATTAGGAAAGTACTTTTGGAATAGTAGTCATTTAATAAAATCATTAATATAGGTAGATAGACTAGTAAAATATTAGAAGTTCACATTTCCAATTAAAAATTAATGTCTTTTAGTGTTTTCTCTGTAAAATAGTTCATATATATAATCCAAAAGTACCCTTTTTCGATACAAAGTTTAGTTTATTTTTGTAGATATCAGTGCACTGATTTAAAATTTTCAAAGGGAATTTAATTATATCTTTCCGTTGCTTTCAAAATTGTACCTCATGTTTTCTGGTATATATTTCAAAAATGGATTAACGATTATACCACCAATTTTCTTGGAGTTTGGGAGTCAATTTTATTCTATTTTTCTACCATAAATGTAGTAGTTCTTTTATATTCTTATGTCGTCTTATTTTGCACATTTTTTCAAATAAATCAGAGAAATGTTCAATGGGATTCATATATAGAGACTGTGGACTATTCTGGCAGTTTATGTGTAGTATGTTTAGCTTCATTATCTTGTTAAAAGATTTAAGAATTCCTTAAATCCAATTTTTCAACACATTTTTCCAAATTCTCTTTTAAAATATACAAATAAAAATTAAGATTCTCACCTCTTCTGCACTCATACAACCCCATTCAAGTATAGAACCACTTTCAAACACTGTTGGCTATAATTTTATTGTTTTCATTTATTCATTGTTCCTTTTCCAAACAATAATTCGCCTATCTGATTTAAAAAGGTTTATTTTGGTTCAACTGAAACAATTACTGAAAAATAATTCGTAAAGATATGTGTACGGAGAATAGTTGGTGTATATTGATTGAAATATAAGAATTTACAGTTGATACATCAAAAAGTTTATTCGTCCATCTGATCCAAAAAGGTTTATTTTATTTCATCTGTAACAATTAGTGAGTTCCAGAATGTTTCAGATGTGTGTACGGAGACTAGTTTCAGTGTAGGTAACTGAGATAAGAAAATACAAAACGGCGTTGTTCTGCTTCTTATAAATTAGGTGAAGATGACGTCACTAATTTGGAGATTTTTTATTGTTGACGTGCAGCCATTGTTATAGAACGTGTATAGTAAGAGATTTCTTGTATAAAACAATTTGTTTGTGGTGGTCTTTTGTTGGAGAAAAAAGATCGTGTCTAAAGTTTCACACGGTCAAATACTCGTAAACAAAAAAGAAAATATTTGAGTGAGATTTCACGGTTTGAGAATCGTTTATCATGACTTTATAGCTTTTCTTAATTGTGGCAAATTGAAGGAGGCACCTTTACTTCTAGGTGGGCGATAATGTCAATAATTTTTCATAAGCGTTCGGTCCGTCAGTGGTATTGTGACAGTATAAAGGTGGCCTATTAATCTTCATTTACCTTCATTAATTCATCATTCGTTCAGAGAGCCAGCCGTCAAATTAACACTGGGGTCAGCACAACAGATTTGTAAGGATTCTCCGGAACCTGAGAAATACCATGTTCCGGGACATCCATCAAACTTAGCCGAGTAAAGCGTAAAGCACACCCACATACCACATAGAAACATTGCCTTCTCACTAATATTCATCAATTCTCAGGTGTTGGCATTTCATGCTGTCAATAGTAAGGAACAGTAAAGATCTAACAGAAATATAATGGAATTTATCTTTCCCCTTAGTGTTTAGTAATAATTACTAAAGCATCTTGTGGAGCCGAATAGATTCCGAGTCGCTTATTATATTTTTCGAGCCACCAGTAGCAACTAAGTTAAAATAATGTTAAAGTATATGTGAAATTTGGACCACTTGGCTTTTATAGTTTATTTTGCCCGTTGCTAGACGACTAAATGTATATGAAATTTGTATGATTTTTATAATTACTAATATTACTATAACAATCCGACAATGGTAACCGAATATTAAATGTTACGAGAAACTTATGTTGCTAAGTATGTAAATTTAAACACAGTTGCTGTATTCTATGGAAATACCAAGTTATATAGAAAATCACAAAATAAAGAAATAATTCATTTGGTTTTTCCACTAACATTGTTTTTTTTTTGTAACGATCATTTTGCTATCTCGAGTATCAATCATCAGATAACTAAATTTACAGTTTATGTATTTATTTGTATCTTTAAATTGTTTAATAATCAAATAAATTTTATTTTTCTATAAACAAAATACCATATTAACTTGACCATATCAAATTTAGTTTCTGTTCATAATGTGTCATCCAATTAAATTACAGTACCATTGGTGAATTGAATCAATCACATTTAAATAGTATTGACAATTTTCACTTGTGCAAATTGCCGTGATAATTTCACGACAAACGCTTTGCTTAGATATAACGTCTGTCAAAATTGACTGACAAGTAATTAATTAAAAAAAGGAAATATTTTTAGGAATATTGAATACCTGTGACTAAAATTTTACTGATATTGCGTACCCATATTTAAAGGTTTAAAAAATTGTTGTTAGTGCTGTCGTACACGTTTCGATTTTGGTAAAATGTTCGGTAAAATTCTAGTCACTAGTAGTATTATACTTATATGATAAATTAAAAATATACACTTAATATCAAAAATAACAGTATCAATTTTATTTGCCGGCGGTACAAAGTACATATGGTGATACTTTTTATACATGGTTGTAAATCATGCTTCATAGGTCTTATCTGCTTTCAAAGTTATTACTATAAAATAGATTTTTTTCAAATCTAAAAACGTAGAGATGACTTCGACGGCCTCACAATTGGATTCTACGAACAAAATTGTATAGGTATATCAATTTTCCAATTTAATTCCTTATTGTTGTATCAATTTTTTACCATTTTCAAATTTCCTTTCTCCATTGAGATAAAAACTTAAAATTGGTTAATTATACAGAGTACTTTTGTTTCGAGAGTCCTGACGATATTTCCTAAATTTAAAATATTAGAGAATATTTTTTCAAATGACTTATTTATCATTATAATTTTTTTTTGTTTTTCAAATAGGAACATACATATTTTTTTACAATATCAAAAAATTATTATTTTTTTCCACAAAAACATCTCCCATGAAAAAAAAAATAATGCTGCTATAAGGAATACATAATGCCTATTATTTTTATTAAGAGAATATTCTCCAATATTTTTAATTTAGGAAATTAATTGTGAAGTCACCTAGCTTGTATCTAAATGAATCAAATTTACAAATAAAATATGAATTAGACAAAACAGTCTACCTACAGCATTTCTGTAAAAAGCCACTTGTAAAACTGAAACAATTGCAGGATACTTACAATATAGAGTAAATATATTGTAGAGATTATAAACATGGTACACAAGTAAATTGATTTAACAGCGCGTGGGTTTTTTAACTGATGGAATGCTATGCGTCACTCTGTATCGCAAATAATAATTGTAAGTAATTCCCTAAATTGGCTATTAGTGGGTACTCGGGCAGGAGCCCAGGGTACACAAGGTGTTGGCCACGCAAGATGGCCGCGCTGCAAGATCAATGCTCGTTTAAATGCGGCAACTGGTTTTATTTATTGTAAAAAGAAACATTCTTAATAAACTGTTAAACGTGGACACGTATTTTTATACGCTAAATCAAATTAGATAGGTGTCGTGCACTAAGGAAGGCAGTGTAGCACTTCACGTTCTTAACAATGCACACTTAATGTTTTACTAAAATAAACTAAGTAAATTAAAAAAAATAATTATTGTTTTTTTTATTTCAAGTTGCCGGTTGTACTTTGAAGAAAATCGTTTTAAGTATTAGTTAATTTAACAGTATTAATACAGTAGAAATACTGAATTTGATTAATTCTTTTATAACTATTATCACGTACTTCATTTTTCATTTAATTTATATTTGAACAACATACTTTAGACACCAATTATGCTAAGGTAGATTTAAATTGTTAAGCATATGTATGTCCATATACAAAATTTATAAATTATTATTAAACAATTTAGAGAAAGTTAGTTTGGTGTAGTAGCAAGCGTTTTAAATTTTTGGTAACTAAATTTGAACACTCAACATTATTTTTCGTGAAAAGTCCTATTTCAAACAAAATAATTTTTTACGTAAACCTAAACCGAATTCACCATTATCAGTTCATTATGTATGATCAACTGATTCAAGAATCATTATCATTATTTAGTAACTAGACGACTCACAATTTTCTACAAAAATACATTCTTTACATCATCTGTTGTTAAGTCCCAAAGAGGTAAATTTGTCGTACAGAACTTCTTCACTTCTTAAATATCTCAGATATATTGATAATTACTTGTTTCTCTTTTACCACATCTGTATCTAGCAATCATCTAGATGTTTATCCATCTGGTAGATACCATATGGTATTGATATTTGAATTAATTTATATCTGTTCTTATAAATGCTGTTTGCTTCTTTGGTTATTTTGGTAGTCCCATTTTGTTACTTATATTTAATAATATGTACATATTTATGTGAAATACTTTTCTCTTGCTTTTTTATCTGTACTATATGTTCTTATCTGTCTATGGCCGTATTTACTTGGGGCTTTTTAAGTAACCTAGTAGGTTAATTCTGTTTACTTTGTACGTTTGAAGTAACCCAGAACTGATCCAAATCACCCAGCTATTTTGCTGGGTTAGTAAGTTGAACCTGTCTATTTCTGTCAGAAGTTATATCTTTTAGTAATTTGGTACCAACCCGGGTACGTTTAGGATTAGGGGTTGGATTCAAATGTCCCAAATAAATACTATCTATATGTAAGTGGTTGATGGTGATGTGTACCTGTGTATTCCGTTGTGGCTGACTCCGTCCAGTGGTCGGCGACTGTGAAATGAAGTCATTGGATCGGACAGGCCGGTAATAAAGTGTGCGTGTAATTGAGCGAAGAAACGAATCCGCCTAACCAACACACCGACCAACCAAACCCAACCAACACCAGCACCAGATTTATCCCGAACCCATTCCCATCCCTTCGTAATCACACTAATGCGATCAAGTCACAACCACACCAAACAAAAATAACATAACATCCTTCTATCATTCTCATCCGAGTATTAAATTTGCGAATCTTCATCGATCTAGAAATATCATTTGGAAACGCATTTATTAATCATAAATCAAAACTAGAACAAATCGGCACAAATTTATAGCATTAACTGATGGTATATTGTTTTTTTTTATGTTGGGCACCCCAATTTGAAAAACATATAAAATTATTATATTTCGAATCGGACATCAAAATTGGAACAATTCCTGGAAAGATTGTACGTGACACAAAGATAAAAAATAGGAAAAAATTACGAATATTCGGAAAGCTTGATCATTCTACCTACGAATACTTTATTAAAATAGTATACTACCTGGTTGATTCCTTGCTTCACTGGTCATACTTTCAATCCGTGTTTTTAAAAGATATAACTGCTACCATTTCTTGTAAGAGTTTTTAATATGCTTTTTTGTAATAATAAAGAAAAAAATCTATTTTTTGTCTTTTTCTTTTGACCGTAGCGTAAACGTTTTTTACCAAAAAAGTTGTAAAAATTCTTTACAACTGATGATGGAACACTGAAGCATGTAATATTTTCAATTGAAAGCGACTAAGAGATTAACAAAGTATTATTTTTTTTAATAGGAATTTTGTTTAACTTAACGAAAGTTATTTAAAAGAATACAGTACTTAAATACCACGAATTAATATTGCAAGAAATAATAGAATATGACTAGAAAATTTACATAACTTATAATAGAAGAGGTGATGTGATGAACACATACAATTTTTTCTATTGTGAAATTCGATTCGAATTGAACGGAGTGTGAGATCTAGAATTCAAATAACAAATTCATCACTTTTTTCCAAATAAAAATACCGCTTTTTTCCAATAGTTTGGAACCCACTACAATCTATAGAGATTATAGATTAACAACCTACACCTCTAAAAATGCAAGTAAAACGAAGAGACCTGTTTCATCTAAGGATATGACAAAACGTGAAAATATAACATTTATGAACAATTTTTTTATGCTACAGATTTTATCATTTATTTTAATTAGGTATTTTCATAAGCTCATACAATCTACATACAACAATGTGTTTTATCTTAGATTTAATCAAAAACAGCTATATTACATCCTCAAAACATCACAAAAAACGGTTGTATGCATTGTAAAAGAAAATTAGTTACGTTGGTGAATATATGTACACTCAAACCAATTAGTCTCCGTACACCAGTAAAGAAAAAAAGTTTTCTATTCTTTTAAAGTTTATTTTATTAAATATATATATATATATATATATATATATATATATATATATATATATATATATATATATATGTATGTTCCACCAAGTACCCAACCCACTACAATATCCATTTCAAGTACTAAACTTAGTTGTGTATTATACACAGCAAAAGGAAGAGTATATAGTTGGCGAATGTATGAAGACATCTTTCCTGCTGGATGATTTACGCCCTGAGCCTGTATGGGTGATTAGTATTTTTGTGGACGAAGCAGGGGTGTGTGGTGTTGATAGGTGAAACAATTAAAGAGCCGAGAGCTATAAATAACCCGCGAAGCAGAAGTGCCGCCAGCCAACACCTCTAATTGTAATTTATCGCCAGGTCTACTCCGCTTCACACCGGAGCTGCGGAGACATCTTTACGCACTACCATTTTACAACGAATCAACAAGTTCACTAATTTATGCTTGGAAATGTGTGGAATTAGAAATTTCCATGATTGAGTTCTAACAGAGGTGGGTACGTATACCGTATGTTCAAGTCTGACTAGTAAGTGAGTTACAATATTGCACGTGACAATACAATAATTGGCATATAGAAAGGTAGACGATCTAGATGCTATTCTATGAGGTTTGAAGAATTATTGTTAAGTGGTTAATCAGAGGGTGGTGATAATGAAGAAGCTGAAGATTATGAAAACGAATATGCGGGATGCAAGGAAAATTAATTTAAAAAAGACGCTGAAGATGGATGATTGGATGACAAATAACAACAATCAGTTAACCAGTTCATCTCCTCATAGCCTTATATATAGTGGAGGAAAGTTGGACTTTTATGAACCCGAATTAAACATTTTTTGTAGTGTTCGGAACAGAGTTAAAATTTTTTCCTTATTCTTATAAGCACGTCTAGATTATATGTTGTTATAAATAATTTTTTTTAATATTATTCAATATTATATAGTAATAAGCAGGGCATGTAACATGTAACCGGTTAAAAAACTAACCGATAATTGCGAACTTTAACCATAATTTTAACCGATATTTTTAAGGCCGAAAATACTGGTAACCATTAACCATTAACAAAAAAAAAACGGTTTTAGCGAACATTAATTAACTTTCTTTTTAGCATCATTTAGCACGAAACTTTAAAAAAAAATTATATCTGTTTTATCTACTAGTATTTGAATTTGAATATGAATCATGAGAGTTTTTACAATTTACATTTTATTGGATAATAAAAGTAGATTGTCTCTTTGTCAGCATTAGGCAAGTTTATAAAAATGAAATGTGACCTGCGTCTTTCTGAAGATACTACGGAAATTTTTGTAAATATTCGTTAATTAAATTGCATTCTTTTATTTGTTATATTTTTTTAGAAGATAATTTTGTACTATTTTTTTAATTAATTTTATTTATTTTTTATTAGATTTTCATAATTATTTTTTTATTATTATTTTTAAACTGGTTTCCAATTTTTTAAAACCGGTTTTCGAATTAAAACCATTATAATTATAACGTTCTTTATAAGGGTTTACCGTTAACCAGTATTTTTTTCGGTTACATGCCATGGTAATAATTATTTTTCTAAAATGTAAACCATTTCAGCCCCACTTACCCTAATAATTTTAATATTAAAAAAGTGTCTACTTATTAAAAAAAAAACGATTTATTACTTTGAAAATCCGCGGGTATTTTATTACAGATAAACATTCAGTAATAAACATTGATACAATGTACTTCTAATTTCAAATAGCTAATTGGCTACACATCCTCTGTAGATCCTTTTTACAGAACGGCAAGCATATAGGATAGATATATTTTCCCTGGAGAGTTCTCATGATTTGTTATTTATTTCATTTCCATTAATCTCTCTTACGGTGTATGCGTGTAGTGTTCTCGGGCACGTATAAATGCATGTGATTATAGAGGAGCCAATATCGATATATAATGAGTGCGGAGCTGTATCTCCGTTATGTGCGGACAACGGAGAGTTTGAGTATTTCACGTTGTCAGCGGTGGGTTCGCGGCTTCACGTAGGGTTGCCAATCTCAGGAAATTGCTTCTCGGACTTATGGCAGATTCACATGCATACAGGAACATAACAAATACCATATCCTCTCCTTACCTATAGCTGAATTATAAAGTCTTGTTTAAAGCTTTGCAACTATATACAGAATAGTCAGAATATTTACAATGTTATTTCACAACCAACGTTTCGACTATTCTATAGTCTTCTGCAGGGTTAGAAATAGTCACATGTAAAATTTGTAAGACACGTGTGGATGATGTACCTACATCAGGATTTGTCAAATTATAAAATACATCATCCACACGTGTCTTACAAATTTTACATGTGACTATTTCTAACCCTGAAGAAGTCTATAGAATAGTCTAAACGTTGGTTGTGAAATAAAATTCTCAATATTAAGACTGCCGCACAATTTTTACTTCCTTGACATCCACTATCCAGTCGACTATCATTCTTTATCATATTTCAAAATAACTCAATAAAAATTATAAATAAACTTCCATATCAAGGTATGACAAAATTTCTTACTTGGTACAAATATTTAGAAAGTATTTTTCAAACTGAAATAACTCTTATTTATTTTCAAAACCTGTAACTCCATGGCAAAGTTATGTACAAACCAAATATTGTTAATTTCAAAACTTACAATCCTGTTACGCTTTTTGACTTTATTCTGTGGCCTAATTAATTAACTGTTGTTTATTACCAAAACCTATAACCCTGTATCAAAGCTGTGTAGAGTTAAAACATACCAAACAACAGTATTAAACCAAAAATTGTGTCAAGAAACGTGAAATATTCCAAAAATACTCATTTTTATGCCCAAAATTTTGATTTTGGGAAATAGTCTACATTGATAGACCTCGATGCGCTGATTTCAAATTTTCAAACGAAATTTAATTATTCCTTTTCATTCCTGAGATATTTGCTGTCAAAGTTGCACCTCAAAAAAGTATGTTTTTTGGCTATATCTCAAAAATGGGTAGAGATACAATCTCAACGATTATACCAGTCGATTCTGCGGGAAAAGTTACATAAAGAAATGTTTTTTCCGCATATACGTTCTTTGGAACGATTTGGTGAAAAATGAGAAAATCGAAAAAACCTAAATTTCTAAATTTCTCCAAGGAACTTTTTTTCTCCAAAACTTTTCATTTTCTAGACTTAAGTAAACATCGATACGCTGATTTCAAATTTTCAAACCGAATTGAATTATCTCTTACCGTTCTAGAGATATTCGCATTCAAAGTTGAGTTTTGGCTATACCTAAAAAAATAGGTTTTTTAGGTATATCTCTTTAAGGTTTAGGTTTATGACTTCGGCGTCATCACCATTCGATTCTACGGGCAAAATTACATAAGTGTACCAATTTTCAGATTTTTATTCCAACTAATACAATTTGTAGAAAGGAAAAACGAAAACGGCCAAAATCGAAAAAAATGCCTGATGAACCCCTTACGATTTTTCTCGATTTTTGACGATTTTCGTCTTTTCGCTATTAAAATTGTATCCGTTGCAATAAAAATCTGAAAATTGGTACACTTATGTAATTTTGCCCGTAGAATCGAATGGTGAGGTCGCCGAATACCTAAACCTAACCATTTAAGGGATATACCTAAAAAACCTATTTTTTTAGGTATAACTTTGAACTTAAATATCTCGAGAATGGGAAAAGATAATTGAATTCTGTTTGAAAATTTGAAATCAGCGTATCGATATCTACTTAAGTTCAAAATTTGAAAAATTTTAGAGACAAAAAGTTTCGAAGCGAAAAATTTAAATTTAGGTTTTTTCGTTTTTCTTATTTTGCACCTAATCGTTCCAAAGAACGTATATGTGGACAAAACATTTCTTTATATAACTTTGCCCATAGAATCGAATGGTATAGTAGTTGAGATTGTATCTCTACTCATTTTGGAAATATTCTCAAAAAATACACTTTTTTGAGGTACAACTTTGAAAGCTAATATCTCCGAAATGAAAAGAGATAATTAAATTCTGTTTGTAAATTTGATATCAGCGTAGCTGATTCTTTAAAAAGTATTTCAAATAAAATTTTTGCAAAATTTGAAAATTTTCAATCTAAAAATTTGATATTTTCAAATATTTTCGTGTTTACGCAAAAATACAGCACCAGCTGCTTTGGGAATTACTTTCCCTGTTATTACTACATACATAAACTATTATATTATTTACTATACTTCGCATATGTAAAAAAAAAACCATAAATGTAGTACATGAAACCTCATTATAATTTATGACATGATGCAACATCGATGCTTATTCGTTCACTTCGAAAAACAGTACGTTAAGGTATCTGTTTTGAGACATATTTTACTTACATTTTAATAGTGTAGGTTGTCAACCTATAACCTCTTCACGGGAACTACAGCTTATAGTAGGTTCCGAACTACTCGGACACAGCAATTTCTCATTTGGATAAAGATTGGTGAATCTAGGATTTGATTCTAAGATATAAATTCACTCTAACCGAATAAGCCAAATCTGTAAAGATATCATATTGGTACTTGTAAACTGTTACAGACAATGGAGTATTTTTCTAGTTAAATACGATTTTTTTAGTAAACTGTATTTATTGTAAAATATAATTTTGCGAAAACTTTCACAAAAGCAAAAGTTGAAAAAGGTATATTCGTGAGTTGAGATAATGAGGGAATTTGAGTAGTAGTGTAGGCTGAAAGTGGTGATATTTCAGCAGGTAATGGTCCCCTCTTAATTACATTCTTACACAATCAAAACATCTGCTACATAAATTCAATAAGAAACAACAGCTGAGGTGGTCAACCTAAAACAAATTAGCCACGGTTTAATCTTCTTCCAGGACCGAATCAACACTATTTCATTCTTTCTACTCACAAAAAGTTAAATACACTGCATTTTACACCAAAACCACAAGAAAAGAGAACAAACAGAAACACAAATTAATTGTAATGGCTCAACGCATTCAGAGAATGCAAGTATTATTAGTTTCGATCTGTGAGTACAGGACACAAGTGTATTTTGGAGAAAGAGCTGGAGAACTAGCAAAGAAGACCGGAATATTCAAACAGATTCCAGAAAGAAGGAAACTACCATATTCTTGTATATTGAAAAAACATTCTAGATCTCAGTCAGACCTTAGAATCTTAGGACTTCTTACTGGTCATTATCCTTTAAAAAACCATTTTTATAAAATTAGTAGTAAGCAAAAAGTGCTCTGTGAGGAGGATGAAGAATTATCGGAATACATACTGTGTGATGTGTGAAATACCTTAGATATCGGAAGATGATATCTTGATTCCTGGAGCTATAATTCATTAAAAACCTGGAACTGTTTCCCGAAAACAAAGTAATTCGGAATGGGAAACGGTAAGTAAAGCTTGGTTTAGTTTATTGTTTAATTGGTAACTCGATTCTGTAATCGGTACATCTTAAAGTCAAATCAAATAAGTTTACCAAATCCAGGATATAGCCAATCTAAATATTTTTATGTTAGAATATTCATTGATTCATTTTGAACGAATAATATGAATCGATTAAAAAAACCTAATTTGCGTTAGTGACTTCATTTAACCTAACCCAAGTTAATGACCTCCCCTAATCTAACTTAGGTTAGTACCTCCCCTAACCTAACTAAGGTTATTACCTCCCATAATATCACTTGGTGTTAGTACCTTCTTTAGCCTAACTAACCGAACCAAACCTAAGTTAGTATCCTCCCCTAACCTGACTTAGGTTTGTATCTGCCCTAATATATCTTAGGTTAGTACCTCTCCTAACATAACTTGAGTTTTAACCTAACTAACTTAAGTTAGTGACCTCTTTTAACCTGACTTAGATTCGTACCTCCCTTAATCTAATTTAAGTTAGCACCTCCCCTAACATACCTTGGGTTTTAACCTAACTAACCTAACCTAACTTAAGTTAGTGACCTCCCCTAACCAAACTTAAGTTAGTACCTCCTCTATTCTAACTAGGTCCAGGTTTAACCTAACTATCCTAATCTAACCTAAGTTAGTGAACTCCCCTAACCTAAGTTAGGATAATAACTTCCCTAAAATAATTTGGGTTAGTACCTCCTTTAACCTAACTTAAGTTAGGGACCTCTCCTAACCTAACTTAGATTAGTAACCTAACCTACATACATTTTAACAGCATTGGGCAACTTTTTTCATCGAACATCATTTCTTTTCTTCAAAATACAGAATCAAAACGCGTCCATCTACTTACAATATCTCAAACCCCGTATATTTAGTCCCCTGGAAAATAGTGTTCTGAGGTCCTGTCCTGGCTATTCGGCAATATCTCGTCGAGGCCTAATGAAGTCTTCATCTCAGCTCTTCTCGCAGTGTTTCCTTCCTCCATAATGAAGTAGCTAATGACCGCGAGCGACGGATTTACGACGGCCAAACAACAACACTCCGGACTTTATGTTGACTTTTATACACTCACGTTCACCCATATTCTTGCTGCTCTTTTTACACATAAATTTTCACATTTATTACGAGACAAGATTAGTGTTAATTTGACTCCGAAACTAGCCTTGCAAACCATAAAAAGTATGATAAATTTCATTCAAGTATACGCCGCAAATTTTGCTTTTTAAATTGCATTTGCTTCTCTGGACCCTAAATAAAATTTAAAACCTGCAGTTATTAGATTAAAGATGGCTATAAAGAATCAAAAATTCTACACTAAAAATTGAAGAACTCTTATTTCAATTCCATAAATATCAATTGTCAATTCACTTCGAATTATATATATTTTTTAATTCATCATATCACCAATTCGAGAACATTTTATCAAATATATGAATTTAAATATTACTCATTCGAGTTTTGAGCCTAAATAAAACTTTCCAGATACTGATCGAATTACAGGAACCAAGACAAGAAAATCTATTTATCATTAACATATCTATATACATATATAATGATAACCACAGAGATAGGTATTTTATTATATATTCAAACTCGTAGTAAATACGAGGTTGGTAAATTAAGTAATAACACTGAAAACGTAATATTCGAACAGTTAGAACGCCAGACTTAAAGGGAAGGCATGTGAACATGTTATATGCCTTCAGTACGAGTTTGAACTCATTAGAGTCATTTATTTGTCCAAATGTTGTGAAACAGTTTTTTCTAGTGCGTTTTAAAATGAGTAACATAAATTTCAAACAACGGTGTGCTATCAGGTTTTGCTTCAGACTTGGGTACAGTACAACGAAATCTTTTACAAAACTTAAACAGACCTACGAAGACAGTGTTATTTCAAGGGACTAGTTTCTTTGGTAGTTTTAGACATTTTCTGAAGGAAACGAGTCGTTTGAAGATGAAATACACAGCGGAAGGCCTTCATCTTCAAGAATTGATCAGATTTTTACCAATTCATTGGGGATCTATTATAAAATAGCTACTAACATTAACATATCTAGGATAGTTATAAGTATTATAACCGCCGCAGATGTCAATTGAATTTCGAGCTCGGCGAGCGAGGATTTTAAGACATCTAAGGCCTAGTATGATTCACAACATCCGTGGTTTGTTCAATAGTTTAGCGATTTCACGTTATTAATAAATATTATTTTATAAAGTTCTCTTGTAAGAAACGATTTAGTGATCAAGTCTGTATGGGTTGATATAATATGACGATTGTCTAAAGTTATGTTGACAATTCTGTACGGTAATATTTTTACTAGACTTTGGTCTATGTAAACAAAAGTTTAATATCCTGGAATCGGTAAAGGTTTTTAATTGCTTTACGTAAAATCCGGGACAAATAGGAACATTTTCCGGGACATATATTGAAGCGGGACAATGTACTGAAATACGGGATTGTCTGTCTGATGTCTAAACTTATCCGAATTACTGTGAAGTGTTTTTTTTTTACTGTTTTAGTCTTTTTTGTTGTACCAGCATACGAATTATTGAATGATGTGTCATAGATATAAAGAATTTATACCTTGCCGTGTTTTGTGACTAGAAGCACAACGGTTTATTTTCGTTTATTAATCGTTCATATAAATTTGGAAATTAATTTAAAGATATTAATATCAGAATGAACTGGTGTTTCGTGTAAAACTTAATTACAAAATAAAAACAAACTGCTGTTTTCTTTCCAGTCAAATATGCAAATGTATTCAGACTCAAATATAAATATTGATTATTATTTTAGCTTTTAATTAAGTTTTTTAACACATTACCCACGTAAAAGAGAAAGGCATACGGAAGAAGTACATAAATTACAATTGATAAATTCTACATATTTATGTATTTATCATAAAATATACACATTGTACAAGCTATCAAAATGATTAAAGAAATGATAAAAAAATAAATAAAAAGTAGATAGTCGTATGTAGATTAATAGATCAAAGTTTTTTTATATGAAATAGTTTAGTGTTTAACCGGTTGTGTATGTTTTGGTGGGATAATTATAATTGAATAGTTGTGCTCGGGACAGGCAATGTGCGGGCGGTATAAATCAGGCGGCAAGGCGACTAGCGCGGATAAATCTCAGCAGATCAAGCCTAATAACAAATAAATAATTTATACGCATAATGCCGCCACGCCAGGCAGCCTCTATCAAACGATTCGGCCCGAAATGAAATCTCACGCAGGCCGGGACTCAGGAACAAAACCACCACGCATCATTCATAAGTAGAGGTCGCATATGTATTTATATGTTTCTGTGCCATAGTGTACTTTATTTATTTATTTATTTATTGATTTACACATGATCATAGGTAAAGTGACTCTTAGATAAAGTTGTACAATAATGGCTATTTACATTAGTGGTCGTAGGAGTAATAGGATATGGTGTAACAAGCGCAGAAAGTCGCCTATTTCCCACGTCTCGTGCCGGAATTACATAAGGTGGGAAATAGGTGATTCTGCACGAGTGGCACACTACGACCACACTGCTAAACGTTACAGAATAAAAATACATGCACAAAAGCTATTTCACATAAAAACAATATGGTTATATTTTTCCCCAACTCTATATCCTAAATTACTGATACTACGGCAAAAATGAATAGAACCTTTTTTTGTAGAGAATTTACTCTAGTTTGTACACGATTAGCTTTTCAACAAATTCAATAATTCCCAAGATTTATAAGAAATGGTGAAAACATGTACCTTTAAGCCTTAAGTTTGGTAAATCCCATGTTTCTCGTTAAAATAAACACACGGTATATAATTTAATTTGTTATGTAAATATTATATCTTTCTGTAGGGTGTCATTTGCCATTTACTAGAATGCAATGTTGGCTGTAATATACAAATTATTACTTTCATTAAAATTGTGACATACTATAGACAAGCAGGTGTATAATAAGACAGCTATATGACATGGTATGCAACTACTGCATAGTATTTCGCTAGGAATTAACAAATTTAGTATATTATATTATTTTATAAAAATAGTTTGAAAAATAATTATAAATAGTACTTATTAAGGTTCGTTAATTGTTACTTTTAGGTATTTATCAGTAGTACTTTAAATGTTATCTTATCATTATATCTTTCAAAATAACTTTGCCGACAAAATTGACAACTATGAGTAGGTATATTTATCAAATTTTCAACATGTGAATAACTAGCCGCTGATAATACTAAACTAAACAAAGTTCCTTAAAAAACTTTAAAAACTATAGGTTTGGTATTACTTTCCACGAAATGCAGTTTAGAAATTCGAATTATTTACATTAAGTCACAAAACAAAGATACTTATTTATAAATGGTGGCGGTTTGGTATAGAATGTTAGGAATGTGTGTGTGTGAGCTAGTCCACCCCTGTGTTGATAGTACGGCGGGACACCCAGCCGTGTCCCAGGTGTGTGGAATGCGCTTGTTTCCATGTTACCAACATATTAATATAGTGTTCACACTTCTTTATCCCGGCTCTCTGCTGTGTTTCAAATCAAACCCAGAGCCATACAGCACGCAGCGGTTCCCAACCAGTACGTTCCAGCCAAAGAATACGTTATACAGAAGTGACACTCCGTGTCGGTACCTTTCATGTTCCCCTATTCCGTTCTATTACCTTCAAGCATTGTGTAGACCTTTAAATTTGTGCCCTTCCCCTATCTCTCTCTTAGATGTGAGGAAACTTTCCGATTTTAAACAATGAGCCCTTTAAATTCGTGCACATTCCTCATCTCTCTGTAATTCTCGTTTCTCTGTCTTACTCTCGCTTCTGTATAAACCTATTCTGTGGTATAGGTTTATACAGAAGCGACAGTAAGACAGAGAAACGAAAATTACAGAGAGATGAGGAATGTGCACAGATTTAAAGGGCTCCTTGTTTAAAATCGGAAAGTTTCCTCACATCTTAGGGAGAGATAGGGGAAGAGCACAAATTTAAAGGTCTAACAATGCTTCAAGGTCATAGAACTGAATAGGAGAACATGAAAGGTACCGACACGGAGTGTCGCTTCTGTATGAAACTATTCTGTGTTCCAACTCAAAACAAATCCATAAATATAGTCACTCACTACTTAAGAATATAACTTAATGTTGAGTGTGCTATATCCATGCCAGAAACACTTTTGCTGGAGTGGAAAATGCACCAAATAATACCATACATAAATATATAATTTTTCTCTCTTTTAGTTTCATTTTGAATTTGGCAACAATTTACTGAATGTAATGATACATGTATAAAGTATAAACTATAAAGGTGTTTTATATAAACGCAGGATACGAGACAGTTTGACGGTCGCCGTGTCTCGCCGCACAATATTAAGATGTCGATATCACGTGGCGTTTTATACGAATGTTCATAATAAGAGAACGAGTTGGATGCATTTGAATATCATACACACTACTACACGTGTACGAATTGATGGCTGGTTCTGTCTTTCTGCACGTTTTAATTAACAAAACTGGAAGAAGAAAAGGAATTATTTATCAAATAAACTATGCAAACAATAAATAACATTTCTTAAGAAATGTATGTGTAAAAAATTTGTTTGAAACTTTTTTATTTATTTAAGGTATCTGCTTAACTCAATGAATTACTTATTACAATAAAATATATATTTTAAAGTTGACACCTACTTTTTTAAAACTACAATTAGTTCTTTATCGGCTTCTTAGCCTATATTTATTCGTTAGATTTATTCTAATTGACCTCGTATTTCGTATTGTCCATATTTTACCATAAGATTAAAAAAAACACAAAATTTTACAAAATCTTTAATTTTTTGAGTAAAAAATCTTTTTTTTAGAACCACTATGGAAAGTGGCACATTTCTCACATTATATAAAGCTGGAAAGTTGCGTATTTACCACCATCACGGGTTAAAGTATGAGAAATAATTTCTTACTGTAATTGGCAACACTGCGCATGCGTTTTTGAAGTTACCTGCACCATATTGTTTTTTTATGTCATTGTGGTCGTAGAAAAAGTATAGTGTGCTTTGTATGATTCGCACACCGTAGTAAATAGGCGATTTTCTGCAAAAAAAATCTTTTTTTTACATCTCCTAGTCATTTCCAATCACATTTGGACATAAAAAGTTACAATTTTTTGTTTTTCAATCTAAATTTTTTAATGTACATTCAAAAAATCAAAAAATACCCAATTTTGGGTCCAAAATTTTGTTTTCTGGAAATAATTAAAATTGATAGACCTCGACGCACTGATTTCAAATTTTCAAACGGAATTTAATTATCTCTTTTCGTTCCTGAGATATTTGCTTTCAAAGTTGCACCTCAAAAAAGTGTATTTTTTAGGTATATCTCTAAAATGGGTAGAGATATAATCTCAACGATTATACCAGTCGATTCTACTGGAAAAGTTACATAAAGAAATGTTTTCTCCGCATATACGTTCTTTGGAACGATTCGGTGAAAAATAAGAAAATCGAAAAAACCTAAATTTAAAAATTTCTCCGAGGAACTTTGTTTCTCCAAAACTTTTCATTTTCAAGACTTAAGTAAATATCAATACGCTGATTTCAAATTTTCAAACCGAATTGAATTATCTCTTACCGTTCTCGAGATATTCGTGTTCAAAGTTGAGTTTTGGCAATACCTAAAAAAATAGGTTTTTTAGGTATACCCTTTAAGGGTTAGGTTTACGACTTCGGTGACCTCACCAATCGATTCTACGGGCTAAATTACATATGTGTACCAATTTTCAGATTTTTATTGCAACGGATACAATTTGTAGAAAGGAAAAACGAAAATAGCCAAAATCGAAAAAAATGCCTGATGAACCCCTTACGATTTTTCTCGATTTTTGACGATTTTCGTTTTTTCGCTCTAAAAATTGTATCCGTTGCAATAAAAATCTGAAAATTGGTACACTTATGTAATTTTGCCCGTAGAATCGATTGGTGAGGTCACCGAAGTCGTAAACCTAACCCTTAAAGGGGTATACCTAAAAAACCTAATTTTTTAGGTATAACTTTGAACTTAAATATCTCGAGAACGGGAAAAGATAATTGATTTCTGTTTGAAAATTTGAAATCACCGCAATGATGTCTATCAATATGGACTATTTACAGAAACAAAAATTTTTGATGCAAATTTAGTATTTTTTTATTATTTCCGCTGTATTTGAAATATTTTACTGTGAAAACCAAAAAATTGTAATTTATTATGTTCAACTATAACTGGAAATAATTTAGAGATGTAAAAATATATTAATTTTGAACGAATAAGTGGAAAAAACTAATTTTTTTTAGTATATGTCATAAAATATGAAAATTAACCACTATAGCTTCTCATTGTAATAATAAAAACTAAACATTACTATACAATACTATAGCTATTAGCAGGGCATATAACCGGTTGAGAAACTGGTTAATAAAAACCGGTAACCGATATTTTGAACGAAAAATGTGAACCGATTTTAACGAACATTAATATAATGAGTAACGATAGTTTTTACAATTTCCATTTTATTAGAGAGTCATAAAAGTTGGTAGTCCTTAGAGGTAGTCTCTTTGTCAGTATTAGGCAAGTTTACAATTGAAAAGTAATCTGCGTTTTTCTAAAGGTATTACGGGAATTTTTGCGAATATTCCTTAATTAAATTGCATTTTTTATTTGTTATATTTTTTCTGATAGCAATTATTTTTTTAATTAAATTTTTAACCGATATATTAACCGAGTAAACCGGTTTCCAATTTTTAAAAACCTGTCATTATTATTATTATTATTATTATTATTATTATTATTATTATTATTATTATTATTATTATTATTATTATTATTATTATTATTATTATTATTATTATTATTATTATAACATTCTCTATAAGGGTTAACCGTTAACCAGTATTTTTTTCAGTTACATGCCCTTTTTATTAGTAATTTAATGTCTTGAACGAGAGATATAGTAGGATCATTTACGATTCTACTATGCTGACGATACAGCATCTCTTCACAATCTTTAATCTTATTTTCTTGTATAGTACGAATAATGGATCGATTTAAAATAGCACGGGCATTTTATTTTTTAGTCTACTACCATATACATGTTATGTACCACATCCGAAACTAGCAAACATCTCAATGTTTATCTTTTCCTAGTGAATATTTGCAGGTATTTAATAATAGTTAATACATTTGTATAAACCACCAGAACGGGTTAATTGTTCCGGATAAGACTGGAATAACAGGCGCATTATCTCGTTGTTTGCAAATTCCTCTCTTGTATATTTCGTGTGTATAGTACCATATACATATTATGTACTACATCTAAATCTAGCAAACATCTCCATGTTTATCTTTCCTAGTGAATATTGGCAGGTATTTAATAATAGTTAATACATTTGTATGAACCACCAGAACGGGTTATTTATTCCGAATAAGACCTATTGGAATAACAGGCGTATTATCTCGTTGTTTGCAAATTCCTCCCTTGTATATTTCGTGTGTATAGTACCATATACATATTATGTACCACATCTGAATCTAGCAATGTTTATCTTTCCTAGTGAATATTGGCAGGTATTTAATAATAGTTAATACATTTGTATGAACCACCGGAACGGGTTATTTATTCCGAATAAGACCTATTGGAATAACAGGCGCATTATCTCGTTGTTTGCAAATTCCTCTCTTGTATACTCCGTGTGTATGACTACATCTCCTCATCTCCTGAGCGTGTTGTCCAAACATGCCGTGACCAGCTGGGCCCTGGGTCCCCGCTTCCCTGAACTGTCCCGTATGAATATGAGTGGAGTGCGGCTTAGGCTAAGCTGTTATTTTTATAAACAGCGAATCTGCGACAATGCTAACCGTTTCCGGTGAGCGGGTTACTTCAAGGCACCGCACACACGAAGCAATAATAGTATTAAGATTACCCGGCTTTGCAGAGGATGCGCAGCTCAAGAATACGGAAGAAATGACCATCCGTGACCATCCGTTACACGGTACTATATTTAAATATTCACTTGCGGTCTGTATTCTCACTAGGAATAAAGGAAATATGGCTACGAGAAAATTAATATTTGAAGCTGTAAAAAACACCAAACCTAGTACATATTATAACGTTTATTTATTTTGGTGAAGTGTAAACGTAAGTGAAATACGAATATTCATATAACTAAGTTTAATAAAAGAAATACGTATTATGAAAGATAATAAAAATAAGTAACAATATAAATAACAAATGTTAACACTAATTTAAAATAATTATTATTAATAAAACTTAAACACTAAGATTATTTATTTAAACACTTAACACTACGCACTATTTATATCACCAACTATTTATTTTCACAACGCGTACTAATATCCGACTGTCCTCACGATCTCCTGCTCGGGGTTTTTATAGTAGAACAATTTAGTTCGAGAATGTTCTCCAACCCTCTCGAAAACCGAACAATAGAGAAATTAATTAAATTTAAGTAAATTGCACTCTTTTATATGTTATATTTTTTCAGATGGTACTTTTTCATTATTTTTTTAATTAATTTATTATTTTTTTTTGATTTTAATATTTTTTCTAATTCAATGATGACTTTTTATTAATTAATAAATTTTGTGGTTTACATTATTATACATTATCTTGTTTATGGTTGTGTTCACAAACCCCTCCACTTAGGAATATTGTGTCTCTCTGCGGATACAGCAAAAAATAATTACCCAAAATTTCTTGTTCTTTAGTTAATTTAATCTGTAAATTTTCATATTTCTTTGTAATATCTACCGAAATGGAAACAGTTAAATAAATTAAATAAAATTATATAAATGACTAGATATTCTTACTATAAATATACGGCTGAACCTTAGAAATAATTCTAATCTTACTCTTACCACAAGAAAAATAATTCCTAATATTTATACAAACGAATTCTTAAAACCTGCAAACTTATTGTAGCTAAGCGGAATATCTAATCTTCCTCGGTTGGGTTTAGAAGACATTTTACCACCCTGGTAGTGTAGAGTGGATTACAAATGTTCAATTAGAGTTGATGCAGGTACCGCGTCCTTTGTCCTGCCTAAGCAGGATTACGTCCTGCGGCTAAGCCTGCTAATCGACCAGGCACCGACAAAAAGACACATGCAATCACCTCTAATACCAACCCGGGAGCCCACCAATATTACTACTCATAAACATAAAATCACGGGTTATTGTCAAGAGTAAACATAAATATATAAATAAATGAGGAAATACCAAGAAATTGTTTTATTGAAGTGAAAAAATATTGTATAATTATTGCAGGCATTTCCAGAAGGAAAACGATCAATCAAAACAGTGTTATTTCAAGGAATGGTTTTAGGCATTTTCAGAAGGAAAAGAGTCGATTTAAAATGACACATACAGCGGAAGGCCTTCATCTTCAAGAACTGATGAAAATGTCTACAGAATTCGAAATCTTGTGCGATTAGATCGTCGATTAACAATACTGATTGATCGGGGAAGAGTTGAATTTGACTCACACCGTTCATCATCAGATTGACCAATTCATTGGAGATGAGAAAAATCTGCGCAAAAATGTTTTAAAAACATTCCTGTGGCTCCTCAGCCTCCTTATTCGTCTGACTTGAGTTCATAAGACTTTTTCATCTTCCCGAAATTGAAAAATCACCTCAAGGGAACTCATTTTGGAACTCTTCAAAACATTTAAATGGCTGTAACCGACCAACTGAAAGAGATTCAGTATCCGAGTTCCAGCACTGCCATGAGGATAGGAAGAACCATATTCAGTACTGTGTGGCTTCCCAAGGAAGTTATTTTGAGGGAGACAATATTGAATTCAAATTCTATTCGAACATTTTTTTAAAAATGTCACCTTGTATATTTACAATGCACGTACAAATAAGTTGAAGAAAATAATTTTCTTTTTCCGTTCAATACAAAATAATTTATTTACCGCAGAAAATATTCTAAAAGTCTTTTGTTTACGCGTATTACTTCCATTGTTATAAATAAACCAACATCCAGCTGGCATTTCACACAATTTTCATGAATATTTCAGGGTCTTGTAAACAAATACAACAAAATAAGTTTATACCACAAGTCTATCATTTGTAACCGAATACTCGTTTGATGAATAATAAATCAACAGAAACTTTTCCACATCGTTTCTGCTTTACAAATATTTGGTAATTGAAAATGAATTCAACATGGAAGAAAGAAGCTAATATAAGATAATGATTCAACAATTCCACAATAAAACAAGATTGTGTGTAATTTCGATTTATGTTTAATTCATGCAGGTTTAATATGTAAATCATCTGTTCTCAGAAACAGAAGGCAGTCAACAGAAAAGCTCGACTTTAAAGTTCACATAGGCGTGCAGCTTTTTATCAAATAAAATACTTACACATTGCCACAAACATTACTCCTCGAGTACTCGAGTAGATATAAAGATATGTAGACATATGTATAGTGAGTTTCACAAGATAAGACTTCTTGTCTTGTTTTGTTTTTTCTTGTCTTGTCTCGAAAAACAAGACAAGATATTTAAGTATATCTTGTTTTTCATTGCATATAAAAATCTTATCTTGATCGTCTTTTTCTTGCATATTTCTTGTCTTGCAGGTTATAACGTAGTCAGGGATTCCCCTATTCACAAATGAACATATGTACATTTTTTTGTTTCGATAATATCAATGTCATTTATCAAGTATATATCTTATAATTATTATTATATATAAATATTATAAAAACAAAAAAAAATCATCTAACTGCACTACTTTAAGTATTTTGTAGCACAACAGCGACATCTGTACAAGCAGAAATTTAAATATACTTATATATTTCTGTACTTTTAGTTAAATATATATATATATATATATATATATATATATATATATATATATATATATATATGCTAATGTTACTACATATAAAAAATATAAATTTTATTATTTTCCTAATCAGTGACGTATATTTATAGGTAGATTCTTATAATAAATATATATTTTAATTTAACAAAAAAAACCGCAAACAAATCTCGCTATTCTTGCATTTTTCTTACAAGTTAATTTGTAGACCTTGTCTTGTTTTGCATTTTTTTCAAGACTGATACCAGACCAAGAAAAATACAAGACTCTCGTGAAACACTAATGAAACATTCAAAAATAAAAACATATTTAATGCTTTATAGATTGGTACTAATTATAAATCGCAAATATAATCATGCTAAAAATTGTATCAATTTTATAATATTCATTTAAAAAAAATATCATGCAGAAATGTTTTTTAAATAATTTTCATGTTTCTTAAAAATATAGTTCGTTTTAAAATAAATTATTCTCTTTTGTAACAAAGAAACACAGTTCTTTCTATCAATACTTTAATATTTAACTCGTAGTGCAAAATACAATATCCAGCACCTTTGTATAAAAATGACAGCCTTCTACAACTACAAAGAAATGAACAAGATGCAGCTTATAAGGTCTTGTAATCAGCCTTTAACATAATTTGTAACTTCTTTCTACGAATCGCCTTGTGGTTTAAATAACTAACACCTACTACAAAAGATATTTTGAAGAAAGAACGTATGTTATAAATACTATCTAGTATTTAAAGGGAAAATATGGGTTTTTAAATAAATTAAAGAATATTGCTGAAAATTTGTCATACTTTATAAAATATATATGAATTAATAATGTATAATTAATTATCTATTATATATTTATAGTTCTAAGAATGGTAGGACAAATATACATATGTGCCAGAAAAGTGTTGTCATAGGCATTTAACATGAGGAAACAGTTTTTGGTAAAAAATCTGATGTGGGCACCACAAGACTTTCTTGTACGCTGAATTATACACATTTAATTTAAACTTATCATTCGTTTCATATCTTCGAACTTCCCTTCGAAATGAATCATATTTTGAATATTTTATTAAAATGTTTATCTATTCTGCCAAAAGTAAGGTGCTCTTTTGAAAAGGCCAATTGGAACAAAAAATGGAGGCACATAATTAGATGTTATAGAAATTCTATAAACAAAATTTCATTCTACGATTAATTGTTTTTGAGATGCGAAAAATTCAAAGAATCACTAAGAACAAAGTGCCTTTTCACAACTAGATGTTATAGCAATCTCATATACAAAATTTCAAAATTTTACGGCTAATCATTTTTAGTTACGCGATATACAGGCGTTACGCCGAAACTACTCAAAATGAATTCAGGGATGATCAAAATAGATATTTCCGTTGAAACCTGAAAAACCAATTTTTTTTTGTTTTATTATTATAATGAGAGGGGTTAGTTTTTATATTTTATGACTTATATAGTAAAATTCGATTGGTCACATACATCAATGTAATCAGGACGATTTTATTGTGGTTTTAATAAATTTTATAATTGAAAAACTCTCTTGTTCCATCAAATGAAGCATTTTAATAGTGTGAAAAAGTGACATCTTATGCACTAAAAACATTTCGCCCACAAAATACAATATAATTTTTCTACAACTAATTTACATTATTAATTATAATATTTTTATTTATCTATATAAATTGAGTGAAGAAATATTTTCTATCTCCGTAAATAAACGTTTCCAAAAGCGAGAAAAAACGTTTTCCCAGGTATTTCGCACACGGTGAACATAACAGCTGTGAAAAAACTGCTTATTTTATTCATTGTTATTAGAATGAAAATGTTAACATTTTTTGACATAAAAAAATATTAAAATTAAATTGTAAGTTCATTGAAATTCCATTTAGTACAAAGCTAACCTATGGATGTGGTACCTATAAGTTAGCGAGGGGAGGAAATACAGGTACGGGACGCCGTTGAGTAATAAGGTGGGCAATATTTCCCTACAGCTCGGTGGCGTGGCGTGTCCCGTGCGGTAATCACAGATCGGCGTGATGAAATATTCACCCGGGTCATCATTTAATCATCGCTAATTGGCGGCTGTTTGTTTCATGACACCGGCCACCTGTCCGCTCCCAGCACCCGCCACTCCCACGCCAAAGATCAACACACACCCCCACCAATGCATGTCCAGTTCCTAGTATCAGCAAGTCTAACAAACTTATGCTAAAACACAAGCTTCAATGTTCTAAGCTTCAATATACGAAACTTAAAAACTTCATTAAACATCAGCCAGCCAGTTTACATACATTATTTTTACTAGTATTTCTCACATATTTTTATAAATTTTAAAATTAATACAGATTTTTATCTTCCGTAGTACTATATTGTACTAGTAGTAGCTGTCAACAGTTTTGGAATATTCGGATATGCGGTTTAAATAATATCAGATATCCGTTATTTTTCTATACGGATAAACCGATTATTATATTATTATAATTTTGGTATTTAATTTTAAGTATATATTGTATGCTACTTTTAATTTTATTTACCTGTTAATCGAAAACCGAATAATTTTTATATACACGTTATTATTAAAATATGTTAATTCTTTGTCGACAGCATAAACTAGTTGTTAATATCAAAATTCGTGGTTACCATGAACGATTAATTTAACAGACTTATGAAACACATATCAGGATTTAGGATACAGAAAAACTGGCACTCAAAGTGAAAATTATTTTATTTGGGAAAAAAAATTTAAAATAAAAATTAAAATATCCTATTAATATTTTTGGTTAATGAAACATCGGTTATAGGACGCTTTTAAATTTTTATAAACTAAAAATTAGTTTATAAAATAGCTCCACTGAAAAAAAAATATTTATGTGAAATTCGCTCCAACCATGTTTTCAGATCGACAGACAAATAGATAAATATCATATGAACAGACAAACAGATATGTAAAAAATACTCAAAAATATGTTCAGTTTAAAAATATCAATTATATTTTAATAATTTCTGTTTAATGTAGATGAATTTTTTTTGTAGAACTATTGTTTAGAAAATGTCATACATATATAAATGAGATCGATTTATATTTATTTTATTTCCATACCACATAAAACGAAAACAACTTACATTATTTTGTAATGATTTTCTAGTTACAATGTAAATAATTGAAGAAAATTACGTAATAATCCTATCCTAACTACTCCAGTTCGAGTACTAGATCATTAAATGTGAATTGAACAAATTTATAAATTTTATATTGCTGCACCGGACGAACTATACAATTATATATTTTTTTACTTATTTTTTATTCGTTAAATATGCTATTATATTCGATTTCATTAATGAGTACTTTGTTTCAACAAACAATAGACTTTTTACTACTACAGTATTTTAAAATATATCAACTAAACTTATTCATTATTTAAAAATAAATTATTTTATTATAGCGTATTAAAATGTATATTAATAATATACCGAAAAACCGCTACCAATATTATTATCGTGTTTTAAGACATTTCAATGATACTAGACAAAAAATTAAAATTCCCCTATTTTTTTAAATCGTAGTTTACGAAAAAGTAAAGTATTAAAATTTTGGGAAAAGGGGTGTTATGACGTCAGCTTGATAGAATTATAAATAAAGATATATAGACAATCTACCTGTTCTTTTCCACGGTCCTACCAAGCTGATATCTCTGTGATATTATAACATATCCCTTCTCCAAAACTTTAACTTGCTAATAACTTTTGCAAAGTAATATTTAGTTTTTAATATTAAAATGAGAAACTATACTGGTTAGAAAAATTATAGATAGCAATTAAAAACGCCTCCACAGTCTCTAGATTTGAATCCTATTAAACATCTCTGTGATTTATTTAAAGAAAATGTGTTGAACACGACGCCCAAAGAATATAAAAGAACTACTACATTTGTGGTAGAAAAATGAGGTAAAATTGACTCCCAAACTCCAAAAAAAAAATGGAAAGTATGACAAACCGTTTAAGGGAAGTAATTCTAATAAATGGCGGTTGAAAAGATCATTGATTCTTTATAATTTGCAGGTATACGGAGACTGAATTGATGTACTTATTGTTATAATAAATATATTTTTTTACAAAAAATTTAGGAAGTCAATACATTATTTTATTTGTTAATATAATAAATTATAATACAAAATTTATTTCGTGTATACCTATATATTCAAAGAAAAACTTTAAAATAATAAAAAACTGTTTTCCTCTACTAGTTTTAGTGTATATACTGAAATTCGATCAAGACTATGGCACCCTCGACTGTCTGGTTATAGAAACATGTCAGTGTAGAACGCTATTTTGTATTATTAGTAGTTATAGGGTTAAATAAAGAAGATTTGCTGTATGTGTGTGTGCAGACAGTCCGAATGCATGATCGTTTACCCGTGCTGAATGTTTGATGTGCGAAGCGCAATGTGTGTGAATGCGTGCGCCACGCAACCCTTACAGATTTACAGATCACGGATCTTTTGTAATATGTGGTTGTACAAACAACACGCACGTACACAGAACTCCAAATACAATTTGTTACATATTTGTAGACAAATACACAAATATAGCATATTGTACAAAATACAAAACTGTAGTTATTTCCAGACAATGGGAAAATTGGTATACCTACCCTTAGGAGTTCAAGTTATGATCGCAAATTTACAAATTTGATTCGTTGTTGCATTATTTAACAAGAGAATTCTTTATCGTTTGTCGTTTCATCTATTTTATTTCATATTGATTGTCTTCATGAAACTGCATTTAGATGTGAGGTACTTAATAGTTATTTTATTAACGCTTTTAATTATTTGCCAAGTATTTTATAGTAAATAATTTAGATATAGATATGCAATGTATAATAATGTAACATTCTAAGTATTTTAATACTTTTTGCCAAGTACAAAAAATCGAAGCTCAGTAGAAATATCACTCTATAATAATGTATTTTTTCAAAGTATTTTAACATTTCTGCTCTATGCAATTAATAGACGATAGAATATTTTATTTGCATGATCGCATTGTAAAAATGACAATAACTATTTTTAAAAGAAAAGCATGATTTAGGAACCTAACACAACCAAACCAAATCTAATCTAAGCTAACTAAATTAAACCTAACTTAACATAACCTAACCTATACTAACTAAAAAGAAAAGAAATGAAAAAAAGGCATTTTTTTCCAAATAAACAAACTTCACAATATAATTTTTTTCTACTTAGCATTTATTTATTCAACTGTATATCTATTATTTTAAACCTAGCGTACTTATATTATTTTACTAAGCATTCAATATTTAAACCTATTGTCTCTTATTTCTATTGAATTTAACCTTTCCTAATCTAATCTAACCTAATCATTCCATAATCATTTTAATTGCATTTTAATAGAGTATGTTTATAGTGGGTACCGAACAACTCAGACACAGCGGTATTTTTATTTAAGTATTATAGTTAGCGACGTTAAAATTCGAACCCCAGATTCTCGTATTGCGACCAATTCAATTGAGAAAGCAATACCTGTAATAGTGAACCACCACGTTTAAAACTATTTTAGTACTAATTTTCATGATTTTATTTATTTGTAAATAAAGATACCAATATGCATTACCACTCACGTACTGAGACACCTAACTACACTTTTACAAATTGCAAATACCTTCTTGCTGCTTGTAATCTTGATGAAAATTTACGATAATCGTTTCTTTTTGGAATGCCTTTAACAAAATCATATATTAGCCGTTCGTAGCGAAGCGAATTGCTAATGTGTAAATACGTGTAACCGTTAGTGTGTGATAAAAAACGAAGGTGCGAGGGGCGTGGCCGGCCAATCACAGCGCGGGGCGTGGCCTCGCAGCACACCTCGATCCTGCCTGCGTTCTTATGCAAATCACGCGAGATAGAGACGTCAATATAAATATGATATAATTAAACCAGGTGTGCCGAAAAGCTAATTGGAGAGCAGAAAGATGTCCCAGGATTAATTATTGTTAAGTATACTCACTGTGTCACATTACACGCCGACTTTATCTTGATTAATATGTTTTAAAGAATAAGAAAAATGCTGGGACAGCCGAAAAGAAATTGTATTTATGGAACTGACTAATGTGTTCTAATTTACATCTAAATGCGCTCTTTAACCCTTATTGTTACTATGTTACTAATTCTTGCATTTGTACAAAACATTCCAAGGTACATCATTTTATAATACAATATTTGCTTGTTATAGTAGTATATTGTAAAAACATTTTCATTTCCCACGGTAACCAGACAACGTTGAGGTATAAATTCATATCTCACTGTTATGTTAAAAATCGTGTTGTTTAATTTTGTTTTATAGCTAGTTGCTAGAAAGTAGTAAAATAAAGACATCTTAATTATTAAAATATAAATGAATTAGGAAATAATACCGTGGTCGTAAAAACAGTATAGTGTAAACTCGCTTGAAATGTCCATTTCTCACTCGTATGAAATGAATACCATTCCATGCTTGTTGTATAGTATACTATTGTATTCTATATCTATAATATATAACCAATATTTTACTTTATACTTTAATCTAATATAATATTGTAAGTATATTACCAAAAATCAAACCAAGTACCTAGTCCAGTTGTTGCTACAAGTTTTTATTATTTCCATCCTGTGAAAATATATCAATATCCAATAAATAAATATAACATAAGGAACATTTTGTGGAAGAATCAATTTGTTTTCTCATTGTAACCCTTATAAAGAATGCGAAAATTTCTAAGTAGATTTAATAAAAATGGAATTTCATCATTTCATATTTATAAATAAAAATCAAACGTACATTTTATTTACATCAGTTTAGTTTGATACATTTTTAGACAAGATTTACTAGATTTTTAGCAGTTAGTATACCTATTGTTTGAAATAGTTTTAGGTCAAAAATAGGAAAGCCTATAATTTTATATATCAAACAATGTAATAAAAAATATAAAAGAATACTAAAGATGATTTATATCTATTTATTTTTATAAATATTAATTTTATTTTAGTTTAGAAAATGTTAAATTTCAGTGTATTTAGAAACTTACTTGAGATTAAGTAAAATATCAAATTTTTGAATGTTCGTATAAGATGTTTATATTATTTTATTATATTGTTTCGTTGTGTTGAATAAAAATAGTGTGTGTTACATGATAGTAAAGTTGTTTTCTGGTCTTCAAGAAGTATTCATATCCTTCGCACCAGAAAAGAACAACTTTCCTACCTAGCAGCACGAATAACTATTTTGCCTTATAATTCAGATGCAAAAATTTATTCTCTACAACTGTTATTGGAAGCTAAAATTACAAAAATATGATTTTACATGTAAAATGTTCGGGTGTTCGAGTCAACACCCAGTACATAAATGTACTCGTAACTCGTATTAAGAAAATTTATATGTAGTACATACTTCTATGGAAGTACATGTATAAGTATATGAATATATTAATAAATAAATACAAATATTTGAGAAATTCAACATGGAAAGAAGTGTCAAACTTGTGGTCGAGTTTCTAAGTCGGTAAAAATAAAACAATGGCGTGAAATGATAAACAACTTCCTGTGTTGTGTGACATTTGATGTCGTACACGTATTCGTGTCGCAACTACAGGCAGTTCTCTTTATCTCCATCGCCCGTAATGAATTTCACGGTTCCACACGGCTTAATTATTCCTATACCGCGCGGCCCGCGTATTGTGAAGGGTTGAATGGGAAACGTGTAATTTCCACGTCACGTGACCGCCATGGCCGCGATGACAAGTGACGCTCGACAGCTCAAAGCCGCCGGAAGTGCCACACGCCCCCGCAACGCTTCCGCAGACCACGATTTTTTACTTTATTTAAGTGTGCCGTGGAACACAATGGCCGATGCATAAAAGAAATTATTCTATTTATAAAACATTCATAAAGATGATTGTACATTTTTTTTGCCACGCGTTTTTATGCCTGTGTAAGAGAGGTACCGGATTCGTGCTGCAAATTATGTTAAGGAATATGTATGTTCTAAGGTCTCTACAAATTTCTCATTTATAATTTTAACATTTTTACCACATTTGCAAATGTATATATTTTAAATAAAAAACAGTAACTTTGTTAATATCACTTTTTATTTACAAATTTTGTTACTAGTTTCAACCATTACGGTCATCATCATTGTCTGATGATGACCGTAATGGTTGAAACTAGTAACAAAATTTGTAAATAAAAAGTGATATTAACAAAGTTACTGTTTTTTATTTAAAATACTTAACATGTATCACAAAGTAAAGGCTGAAATAATTAATAATTTTAAATGTATATATGTTTGCAAGAATTTAATGTACAAGTGACTTTATTAATTAAAACTAATTATTTTGATGTCCTATACAACTCGTGGAAGTTTGTAAATATATTTTTAAATAATCCTGTACTCCAGAAGAATGACCTGGTACGATGTCGTGTTGGAAAAGGATTTTTGTCGGCTAATCCTGGACGATTTTCTTGCGACTCGACAACGATGCATAATATATACATGTAATAAGAGTCAACGAAGAATATTGCTTGCCAATCTTAAAAGACAGTCGCCATAATTTTCCTCGCAAAAGAAACAGTCATTTTTTTATGCAGATTCTTTGCTGGCAACCCATTGTTTTAACTTTTGTTTGATTTCAGTCTTATATTAGGGTATATCTATGTTTTGTCCACAATGACGAAATATTGTTTAAAGTCTAAAAATCTTGGTCAACAATCGTCTCCTATCCTATACGAACGCTTTATCATGTACCCGTTCACTCAAGATATCCATAGCACTATAGCAATATCATGCAGCTATCGTTAAAACATGTATTTTATTCTGGAGAAGTGGGTGCCAAGACGTTCACCACTTATAAATCGTCATAATAGAAAGGTGCAGATTCACCGTAATGTTTATTAAACTTCTCTTGAGTCTTTTGAGTTGCCTTTCACGCAGTAATGGCTTTTCCAACACACATCCATTTGTGGACATCTTCAACACACGATTCAAACAAACGTTTAATACAAAATATTACAGTCTTTCAAGAGATGTTACGAACTGAAAATAACCTTATATATTATTTCCTGCTTACAATCTTCTCGTTGAGAATCAAACCAACAACTTCTCCGCTATATATAATCAGTTATCATACCTGTGTTTGTACATCTTGTATTCTCATTCTCAGGCAGATTTTTGTATGATTTATTTTCATTCTCCATAGAGTATTGACAGTGATTCCCTATATGTGTTGAATCTTCTCCTTGAGAATCAAACCGCCAACCTCTCCGCTACATATAATCAGTTATATACCTATACTCTGTGCATCTTTCGTTCATTCACAGCCAGATTTTGATATAATTTACAGCCAGATTTTGATATAATTTATTTCCATTCTCCATAGAGTATTGGCAGTGATTCCCTATATGTGTTGAATCTTCTCGCTAAGAATCAAACCGCCAACGTCTTCGCTACATACAATCAGTTATTATACCTGTACTCTGTGCATCTTGTATTCTCATTTTCAGGCAGATTTTTGTATGATTTATTTCCATTTCCCATAGAGCATTGGCAGTGATTCCCTGTATGTGTTGAATCTTCTCGCTGAGAATCAAACCATCAACTTCTTCGCTACATATAATCAGTTATTATACCTGTACTCTGTCCATGTTTCGTGCATTCTCAGGAAGATTTTGGTATGATTTATTTCCATTCCCCATAGAGTATTGGCAGTAATTCCCTGTATGTGTTGAATCTTCTCGCTGAGAATCAAACCACCAACCTCTCAGCTATATATAATTAGTTATCATACCTGTATTTGTGCATCTTGTATTCTCATTTTCAGGCAGATTTTTTTATGATTTATTTCCATTTCCCATAAAGCATTGGCAGTGATTCCCTGTACCTATGTGTTGAATCTTCTCACTGAGAATCAAACCATCAACTTGTCCGCTATACAGAATCAGTTATTATACCTGTACTCTGTGCATTTTTCTTGTATTGTCAGGCAGATTTTGGTATGATTTATTTCCGTAATGTTACGAATTGAAAATAATATTGTATATTTCCTGCTTACAATCATCTCGATGAGAATCAAACCATCGACTTCTCCGCTATACATAAACTGTTATTATACCTGTACTCTTTACATCTTTCGTGCATTCTCAGGCAGATTTTTATATGATTTATTTCCATGATGTTACGAACTGAAAATAACCTTCTGGCTGAAAATCAAACCACCAACCTCACCGCTATATATAATCAGTTATACCTGTATTTGTACATCTTGTATTCTCATTCTCAGGCATATTTTGGTGTGATTTATTCCCATTCCCTGTGCATTGGCAGTGCGTTGTTGTGGTGTTTGGATACGCGTTGGGGTTTGCGAGGGTAATTTGCGCGGTTGGCCACATCAGCTGGGGTGACGACTTAATACAACAATTGACTCAGCCTCAGCTGAACACCGAGCGACAGATGTACCAGACCGGGCCTGGTGTATAGTATTGTACACGCAAGTTATAGTGATTAACACTCCTACATCACTAATTTATACGTGATTGGCACCCAACTTCACACTTGTACGTTTGTACATTACAATCAGTTTGTATATGAGTGATATACTTTGTTACGGAAATATATTTTCACCAACTGGTATTCTCAACTTATAGTCCCATCATACAAATAATTCTATTATTTATCATAGGGAAGTTGTTTTTGGAGTTGCAGTCATTCACTGATACACCAACGTTTCGAATCTAATTCAGTTTTCATCAGGGTGATGATAAAATACAAATACAAAACATTCATTCATCTGATTGTATGAAAAAAAAAAGTTTCAAGGCGAAAAATTGAAATTTAAGATTTTTCATTTTTCTTATTTTTCCCCTAATCCTTCCAAAGAACGTATATATGGCCAAAACAATTCTTTACATAATTTTTCCCGTAGAAGCGAATGATAATGTAGTTGAGATTGTATCTCTAATAATTTTTGAAATATACTCAAAAAAAGACACTTTTTCGAGGTACAACTTTGAGAGGTAATATCTCAAAAACAAAAAAAGGTAAATAAATTCTGCTTGTATATTTACTTATTTAGTATCAGCGTATCTAGTCCTTTAAAAAAAATTACATAGAAAATATTGTAAAATTTAAAAATTTTTGGACTAAAATTTCGATATTTTCAAATATATTCGCGTTTACGCAAAAGTACAGCTTCAGCGGCTTTGGAAATTACTTCCCTGTTTATTTGAATTTGATATTTTTAATAATAATATTCTAATTCTAACATAGTTTTGCATTTTAATACAAATATCCCATTACTGCGTTGGGCTTTAAAAGAAATACGCTTTTGGTGATTTTTTAAATTTAAAACTGAAAAACATCATTGGTAAATTTAATTTATAAATAATCCACTCTGCAAAAGGATCTCAGACAAATGACAGGTTAAATAAAATTTTAATTTTTACAAATAACTCCCAAATATTTTCTTTTTCGAACTCTAATCAAATGAACTACCGCTACATTTTTCATTTCAGTAATTAATATTATAATCTGACCCTTATAACAATCCGTAATATATAATTGGAAACATGTAGTGGAAACCGTGAAACACTAGCCCAGTCATGTAATGTATTTGTATATTTTTTGCGGTAAATAGAGCGTCCCCTATTATTGAAATATTAGCTTGGCTGTTTCATATGTCTGGTGCATTGTAGCATTTTCTCATGCTGGGTAATCTGGTTGTTTAGACAGAGACCCTGCGATAACTAGCCTCGCATTCACCAGGCTCAGATAAACAATCTTCCCTATACGGGCACAATTGCATGAAAATATCAAATTACTTACGTTACTCTACTTACCCAGTCCGTTACTCTATACAAACATCACCGTACATGTCCAGTGTAGAGCTGGCCGGCTACAATATGCACGTTTATTATATTGTTACTCTTTTGTTGTGTTAAAAGAGCAACAATAGAATTTTGTTTTGTCTGTGAGCCACATGGAGCCCAGTCGCCCAAGGCAATGACAGTGCTGGATGAAGAGGAGAACAAGGCAACGGTTTGGCTGGGTGAGTGCACCACGTTCTAATAGATAGTTTAAGATAATGTTTTTGCTGTATACAAACAACCCCTAAAGTATCTGATTGCTCTGATTTCACGATAACGGAATAAACTCAACGGAGGTTTCTGCATCATTTCAGAACAATGAAGTGATTTGTATCTAATAACGGTTCAAGCTTTATACCAACATTAAAACACAAATGGGCACAATGCATTTATTTTCGCTTAAATAATTTCATAAATACAGCTATCTATGACTAACTGTACATAGCAAATATGTTTGACCAAAAAAACAAAATAAATAGTAACAGGATAATTAAAAAAATGTATTGTGAAAATGTGTGGTTTTTTTTATTTATTGTACATCTGATTTGAAAGTAAAAATATCATTTTCTACAACCAATATAAAAAGTGGAGCTTTTCCCACACTTTATAAAACTTCAAAGTTGAGTATTTGCCACAATCGTGGGTTAAAGTGTGAGAAATCATTTCTCACGGTATTTGCCAACAGTGCGCATGTGCATTGTGAGAATTGGGAAATATCATTTGTGTGACAGTCAAAATTGTAAATATAAATATGTTTAGCACTTTGACAGAAAAGTTCCCTCGACTATATCTCGGGTGTTTTTTATCAAATTCATATTAAAATAAATTCATCCAATTTCTATATAATATGTATTTTCGATCATTTTTAGTGCATTTCATATTTTACTACAGAAAATACTTGTATATATTTCAAAAATATAAAAAAATATTTTTTTTCTGCGATCATTAAGATATTTGTTGTTGTATGTTTGATTGCTACGGATACAGAGTATAGATATATTGGAAACACATTTTCATTTCCCACGGTAAACATAGACAACTTTAAGGTATAAAAATTCATTTAAAGGGAGGAATTGCTGAGTTTCAGTCAATAAAACAATTACTACAAATCGACGTTTCGATGTGAAATCCTGAGGAAGATCCCGGATAGGATCGAAACGTCGATGTGAAGTAATTGTTTTATTGACTGAATTCCAGCAATTCCTCCCTTTAAATCAATGACCAGACAAGAAATCTTCCATTCATAAAAATTCATATCTCACAGTTCTGTTAAAAATTGTTTCATTTTTGTTTTATTCCTCTTTACTAAGAAATAGTGAAATGAAGACATCTATGTTATTAAAATATAAATGAATTAGGAAATAATATAGTGGGCCTAGAAAAAGTATAGTGTACAACTCGCTTGGAATGTCCATTTCATACTCTCATGATGAGTATCATTCCTTACTTGTTGAACAATATAATATAGTTACTACGTTTTAAGCCAGTTTAACATAGATTTAGTTAAAGTACAGAAAACATTATATGGAATTTTTCTGAACATATCTGAAATAATCACGAAATAAGGTTGTTGTAATTTTTTAACAAAAACCAAGTACCTACCTTAAGTGAGGTCTTTAACTTCAATGAATATACCTACTGCTGATGATGATGACTTTTACTTACATATATTTTCACCAAATCTTTATACAGAATATAGGAAACATATTTTAAATATGTTTTCCAGAAGTTTTGTTTATACAAATGAAAGAATGTAAGCAAAATGTGAGAATTTAGCTTGAGACATTTTTCCTAGGGTTGTTAGAGAATGTTAGGGCAGAGGGCCACCTTAGACGACCCTTCAACGCACCATTAAACACTATCAGCCTATCTGTTTGCTTGTGCCGCCGCCGAAATGCTAATATACCCATGGGCGTACAACGGGGGATGTACTGTCCACACATAAATCACACGAATTAACATAAGTCTACAAATTAACTAAAATAGGAGGTAAACGTTGGAAAGCCGTTGAATGTGATCACCTGCATCATAATCCTTCTTAACAAACTAAAAGGTCTTTAAAAACGCAATATTAAAATGGCCGGATGCACAAATATTACTTTAATTTCAAGTTTGCCTTAAATGGTTAATGTAACAACCAACTATGAAATTATTAAGTTTTGAATAAAACATCCTTTTTAGTACTAGTTTTGTATAGTTTATTTAACTTAACGTTTCAGTGAGAATTAATTGAAAAACTAGAGAATTATTTTCTAATTTATCGAACTGTTTGTGCTTATTTAGATTATTTTTTGAGCTAAAAATTAAATAATTGTTTTTTTAGGCGGCTGGTACTTAAATTGTTGTTTTTCGTCTCGGCTGGCAACCTTAAAGTATCAATTTTTATTTGACATCTGTCAAAGTCAAAATTTTTGGCCGCTAGTTTGTTCATTATTGATTTACATAGTTTATATTAATGTGATTAATTATTTTAGAATATAATAACAAATGTAAGTAAAATTTTAACTATTCCCTTACAAATATTAATGAAAAAGTAATGAATTTGCGAGTAAAAATAGCGGCCGTAAAGTAAATGCGGCCGTAAGGTAAATGCGGCCGTAAAGTAAATGCGGCCGTAAAGTAAATTTTGACAGATGTCAAAAATTAATTTTGAATGAAAATTCATAATTTCTTGTTGTAATCGCCTAAAAAATGTTGTGTGTACCTCGGCTAAAAGTTCTTTTTGGGCCTCATCTGATTTGTAGCCTCGGCTTTGCCTCGGCTGCAAACTTCGGTTTCGGCCCAAAAAGATTACTTTTAGAACCTTGATACACAAATAACTATTTTTTCGCTCATTTTACGTATATGTTCATAAGTAGGTATCTGACATATGCCAATAAAACCAAAAGCTACAGAATTAATCTCTAGAGCTTTATTGTCGCTATAATAATAACAAGATTGGTAATATTCATGATAATAGTTTAAATTTTAAATATAATTGTTTAACTGAACGTGGTAGTTCTGTTGAAAATCTAAAGTAAAATACCTTCAATGAATTTTGCGTTTTATTAGGATAGACAAACAAAAGTAAATAAAAATTATTGTTTAACCATCTTTTATACTCAAGAAAACATGACTTTCTTTATTTTCAAAAATATATTTAAAGGCTTAAGGATAAATTGTTATTATAATGAAACCTGAGCTACGAATTTAAGCAGCTAACTTGTAAGTTGTATTTGTTACTGTCAAACAAATTTTTAACACACCATTACCATTAATAACTGACAGGATTTGGTTATAATTTTAATTTTATTTACAAGTGAATAACAAATAAACAATTATACAAAATACGCAAGGTAACAGGCTTGTCAATCAGTTATTTCTATAACAGCAGTAAAACATGGTTTACCTTGCTAATAATGTAAAATACTATTAAAAGGTTAGAATATAAGCCAGACCTACATGTGGCAAAGTGTGATACGTATGTAATAATTGATTTGTATAAAAGTAACATTTTATTCATAATATTGTATATTACGAAAAATGTGAAGAAAATTTTATACATCTTCCCTATATGATCAGTCAATAAAGAAACACATTAGCCCGTATTTTAACAATAAGGTAATGCATGCGAATATTTACTAAATATGTATATTACGCGTTCTTTAGTCATTTAAATTATACATCAGATATTGTCAGGTTTTCTCTTTGAAACAAGAATGATATGTTTGCATCTCATAAGAAGCTGAAATTTGCATACACACCATATGGATATCTCTCTGGGCTATACCCGGACAAATACAGTCATTTCCAGCGTAAAAGAGATATTGTTGCGGTTGATAGTCTGACGTGGCAATGGGAGAAATTACACGGTGCGAGGGAAACTTGTCTCGCACGCCACTGGGCCGACAAAGGCTCCATGGGTGGCGTGTTGCGAAAACAGAATGTGTTCGGCAGTTCTGGGCTTTACGTAAAACATCCCGATCTGCTTAGCGAGAGAGATATCTCTGGAATTTTAACTCCAAACAGATACACACCTATCACTCAAAATTAGAACCCAATTTAAAATTTTGGATAAAACAAATATCTTGAAAATTTTTTAAAATGAAACATGTGATATATTATATTCATGAGTTCTTGATATTTGACAGCAATATATACTTGCTTCTCTCATATAAAATTAAACATAGGGAACGAATTTGACATTTGCTTTTTGGCTTATAAAATTTTCTGATAGGCCTACACCAAGTGCAACAACAATTTAAAAGAATCATTAATAACTTTAGAGGAAATGATAGAAAAGATAGACATATAGATATTTTTTATTGGTGACCGTTAACATTAGAAGTTACTACGGAAAATCTTCAAAATTTAGATGAATAAAAGTTCGGTTTCAAAACATTTCTCAAAATATTACAATTGCCCAAATATCATCGTATGCAATTCAAAAGTTTTGTAGCAGATTGAGTCATAGCTTAACAGTTAATGGATGGATTTTTGAAAATTTATTAAAATTATTGTTTAATTGTTTGTTAATATTTTTACTCATTGTGTAGTAGACCATTCTTATTGTACCATTTCCTCTAATTTAAAAATTCTTAAAATTGTTGTTGTACTTTTCAAAAAATTTTACAACCGAAGAAACAAATGTCAAATTCGTTCCCTATGTTTCATTTTAAATGAGACAAGCAAATATACATTGCTGTCAATCAAATATCAAATTATAACCATGGATATTATAAATCCCATGTTTCACGTTAAAAAATACTCACATTATAGTAAACTATATAATGAATTGAAATATTAATATTGATAATGAATTTATATTTATTTTTATATTTATATTTAATTTTTATTTATATTTATATCTACATGGTCGCCTACAAGAAGACCCATATGGGAGTCGAAACTAAACAGTAGTTTAGGTTTATAAAAAATGTCACGCATTTCGTCTAATTCTTTTCACAGAAAAAAGCTGCAAAATCTATCAATGAATTATTTGTGAGCAATATGGTCGTTGTATATATTAATAATTAAAAGTTTCACTTTTCTGTGAAATTTTTCCGATCACTTTATGTCGGTACCTCTTATATTGTGCACATTTAACCTAAAAGTCATTTACCAAAATACACCATTGATGATTCTGTCACATCTATCTGCTTATACAAGTGTCGGTTCCTTTATTATTTTGGTTTCTTTCTTATAAAGAGCAACAAGGTGCAGGTACGTTGGCGGTGTGGACAAACAGAGGACATTAATTCGCAGGACTTCCTGGGTCGGAATGAAAACAGCAGCACCAGGAGCTGACTCTGTGAACCTCGAGGCGGCGCGTTTCAAGTCGGCGGCACACAAACATCACACACCAATAGAGCTGTTGTTGTACGCTGCTCACTTGCCGCCAAACTCATAAATACTCACAAGTCTACTGGGATGGATGCTGGATGACTTAATGGTACAAGATATGGGAATATATGACAGATTTTTGATAGTTCACTTAACTCTTTCAAGGACTTGGGATACTTATACGATGAATTATGTCAACGCACAAAACTCGATTATACTTTAAAAAATTTAAATTCTTCATTGTTAAAGTGTTATTTGAAATCTATATTTAAATAAATAATAGAATAGGGTAACAATTTATGAAATTCAGTCAATATTGCGAAGAATTCTCCCACCGGTTTTGACTCCACACGAGTCTTTCTAAGGGAATGAAAGTCAAAAATAAAAATGTGTTATCATGTAAAAGATGGTGACGCATAGTTAATTCATTTAAATTTTTACGGCGTTATAACTACAATAAATCATAAAATCAAAAAATCTAACAAACGAAGCATTTGTGAAAGAATCGTGTTATTCAGGTAATCAAGTGGAGAAATACAATAAATTTACAATTCCAAAATACATATGAACATTTGTGTCCATGTACAGGTACTACAGAAAATAGTTGTTAAATTTTTTTTCGTTACAGTTAAAATAGACTAACAATAGCCGAAGAAAATGACATATTTGTGTAAGGATGTTAATTATCAGAAATGATTCTGAAGTTTTTCTATTTTACTTATCTAATTTGGTTGTTTTGAATAAATAATTTTTTGCAATAAAATTTAGAATTGTAATAGAATTAGGTATCAAATAATGTCAGTAAAAGCTACAAGTATATTTTGACCTTCTGTATTTTTGTGTATTTGCCTCTCTGCTGGTGAGGGTGCGTTAACCCTACGTGGTGCGTAATTGGCTTTAGCACGGTGATCGTGCGAGAAAGCGAGTGCTGAAGACCGTGATCAGTAGTTGCGACGTCCTACAGCTACAGCTCTCGGTAGCTGTAAACATGTCGCGTTAAAGCGTGACGCCGTTCTACCCTCGTAATAGTTTTACGATCCTGTCTTTCAGGCCTGAAGCACAATGCGCAAGTTCGCGGTAACGCCACGGGAGACACAGGGACAGCATTCCTAACTGCAATATGGACATTCACTAATGGAATCAAATGAAAATGCATTAAAGTATGGTGATAAGTCGATTATCATGATTATGGTCATTAGCTTCTGAAATATTTACATTTATTTAACGGTCTTCTTTGTTTCTTTTCTTCCCTTTACTGCAATACCAATATTATTTATTTACCCCATAATAAGGGTGACCAGACACCTTAGATACCAATCCAGGACAAATACCTTTCAAATTATAATAAATCTATACCATTAATTTAGTACGTTTCAACAAAGATCAAAGTATACCTAACAAATCTAATAACAATCTAAATTGTAAATTTAAGTTTTGTTAATATTTTACACATTCATATAAAAGATTAGCTACTAACCCGAATTAGTTATTAGTTATATCCCTTGTTAACATCTAGAAATTTTAACTTAACTTCCAATTCATAAAAAAATTAAAGTATGTTATATAGTTCCAAACACAACTGCACTAGTTTGGTAAAACTAGCAATATTAGTAAATGATTATCAGCATTTCTAAATGATACAGAGGATGATTTGTGGAAATATTTTACAACCTACAAGTGTACAAGTTAAATACTTTCATTACACGCGCAAAGCATTCATTCAAGTATTGTTATAATCTTTTTTTTAATATTTTTTTTCATAAATTTATTTCTTATAACATGGAACAGAAAGGTTAAAGTTTTTTTTATTTTATATTTCAATTCAAAATTATTTTCTTTTTAAAATGTTCAGTGAAAGATCGAGACAAACGTTAAATGTTTTTTTTTATATTTTTATTATTAAATTCGTATTATATAAATTTAAACATTAAAGATAATCTTTTTTATTTTATAATGTAATTCATTTTGATCTTCCACTAAACATTGTAAAAATCAAATAATTTTGAACTGAAATAAATAAATATATGTATTTAATTACTACATTGTAAAAAAAATAATCTTTAACGTTTCTGTTCCATGTAATATGAAACAAATATAAGAAGAAAAATATTTAAAAAAAAATTATTATAACAATACTTCAATGAACGTTTTGCGCATGCGTGTAATCAAAGTATTTTATTTTCAGGTTGTCAAATATCGCCACAAATCCTATGTATCATTTAGAAATGCTGATAATCATATATAAATATTGCTAATTCTAGCAAAGTAGTGGAGTTATGTTTGGAACTAAATAATGTAGTTAATTGTTTTTATGAATTGAGACTGGAATTAGTTGGACTTTTCAGGAACTTAATAAAAGGTATAACCACCTTTTATGAATTTAGATGTTGCTGATTTGTGAAAGCTTTTGTATCTACTTAGTTAAATATTTTTATTTTCTTCATTTCGTGCAGTTTTTAATCTTATGTCCATTTCTTATGTTTTACATCCAAACATCGTATCACTTTTAAATTTTAAGTTTTAATGTAAAAAAAACAAAATATATTTCATTCACAGTTAGTACCCAATTTTCGTCACTGATCCTCTTTTTTGTTACCAAATGAATCTATTTCCCATGTATTATGCGTATAACAAACGTATTATCTCCACTTGTAGAAGAGAGAAATTTACAGCTCTGTCCAATGCAAAACGTTGATGTGGTATGATGAGAGCATTCGTCTCGCTACCGGTACTGTCTATCCCGGTATAATTCCTGCCCTTTGTGCTCCGGACACCCGTCATAAGGACCGAGTGTCCACAATGGCCGTAATCAGTTCGCTACACTTCGCACTCATGCAGAAAAGAAGACGTTTCCTCAATGAGCGATTAGGGAAGGCCAAGATGACAGTTTTCTCCACTGCTCAATTTTTGTGCGGTCCACACATAAATATTTTTTGGTATGGACGACAAAATATTTATAATGTGGAAACGTGGAGACCTGGTGACCAAATGCTAAATGAAGATCTATCTCTCCACTGTTGAATTTTTGTGGAGTGCACACATAAATATTTTTTGATATGGACGACAAAATATTTATAATGTGGAAATGTGAGGTCTTGGTGACCAAATTCCAAATGAAGATCTACCTTTTTACAGATTTAATTTGATTTTATAACTAAAGAAATAATACTAACGTAGAGGATATGAAATGGATATTCCAAACGAGTTGTACACTATACTTTTTCAGTAATTCATTTATACAGTAAGTTTTTTTTTACTTGAAACATTGGATTTATCATATCCATGGTTACGACTTGATATTTGATTGACAGCAATGTATATTTGTTTATCTCATTTAAAATAAAACATAGGGAATGAATTTGACATTTACATTTTGGGTTATAAAATCTTCTGACAGGTCTGTAAAACGGGCAACAACAATTTTAACAACCATTAATAACTTTAGAAGAAATGGTAGAAAATTAGTATGGTCTGCTAGACAAAGTCAATATAATAACGAACAATTATACAATAATTACAGTAAATTTTCAAAAATCCATTCATTATCTGTTAAGCAATGACCAGGGAGTATCACAATGACTATTTCTATTTCGAGAAATGTTTTGAATTTGAACTTTTCGTTCCTCTAAACTTTGAAGATTTCCCCCAATAAAAACTTCTGATTTTAAAACCAATAAAAAGAATCTAGATCTGTAAAATCGAGTGATCTAGCAGACCATTCTACTACTATATCATTTCCTCTAACGTTATTAATGAAAGAATGATTCTTAAAATTGTTGTTGCACTTGATATAGGCTTGTCAGAAAATTTTATAATCCAAAAAGCAAATGTTAAATTCGTTCCCTATGTTTAATTTTAAATGTGACAAGCAAGTATACATTGCTGTCAATCAAATATCAAGTCATAACCATTGGGTATGATAAATCCCATTCCTAGCAACTAGCTATACAAAACAAAAATTAAACAATATGATTTTTGACAGAACTGTGAGATATGAATTCATATATCTTAACCTTGTCTATGGTTACCGAAGGAAATGAAAATGTGTTTACACTATACTAGATATCCGTAGCAATAACAAATATACAACAAGCAAATATCTTAATGGTCGTAGAAAAAAAAATTTCTATATACATAGATTCGATATTTTTTAACTTTTATCAGGTGTTTTATTTTCTTATTTAATTTCATCGCATTTGTGATTTTTACTTTTCTTTCTTATACTTCGTTTTTCTGCTCTTCAAATAAAACTTTTAACAATGGTGGTCTATACTTCGTTTTATTTATTAAAAATAAATCGTCTATAGTATGTGCGCATATTTGAGTAAATAATTTAATCTCCTTATCCTATAATGTATTAAAGCTAACAAAGACGTCTAGGTGTTTAATATTAGATGTTCCACTTTAGAAATCATTCTAGTAAATAAATTTCCCCGTTTCCAATTGGCTGGATGCGTAAACCACTAGTGTTATAGCGGACCACTTTAGCATATTAAGCAAGAAAGAGAGGAACCGTGAAGTGTCTGTCAACGTCACTCACGCTGTCACCTCAGGGACAATGCGGCATTGTCCGTGTTTACATGTCACATACGTGTAACGTGCAATACCCTGTAATTTGTAACAGTAGAGGATTACACTGATTTTAATTTGTTAGAAATGTTTGCAGGTACGGAGCTATAACGAACAATATCATCAAATATTTGATTTGTGTTGTGTACCTCACATATTTAGGGATGTCAATTGAGATACTCTAGTTTGAGTTATTGGTAGTTTAATAAGAAATATTTTTTAAAAGTATGCAATTTTCCTTAGTGCAACATATTTTTACGTCAGTAATAACACCTGAATTATTATTATTTTAATGAATAATTGTACCTCCTTCATTTTTTAGTGGGTGAGAGTTACACCCTTAAAAATATTACCAGCGAATTCCTCGTATAAAAGTACGTACGTATACAAATTTTCATTTTAAAATTCCCACTAGTACTGCCACAATTACAGATTGAATATCAACTAATAGGAATCCACATAACCGGTAATAATGCGCGTCTCAGGATAATACCTGGGATCCTGAGACGCTAGCTAGATTGTGCTCTGGTTTTACGATGAATCTAATATGTGTGTTTTGAAAAGTGATGGAACAAATTATGATCGTGTCCAAAAATCAAGAATGAAATCTCAAATTCTTATCATAAAATACGGAGAAGGATATGATTTCAAAACTTGCTTTTCTGTTTGAGTTACGGGAGTATTGGGGTACAACGATATAATTAAAAATATAATTTTGACGAATGGAATATGACACTTAAATTAATGTTCCTATATTGCAATAATTCATTGCCAAAATTATAGTCATAATACAATTGTGAATCTATGGGAAATCGTTGTCGTAACAGTTAAGAAGAACTAAAGAACTATATTTATAATAATACAAATCAATTATTTGCAAATATAACTAATATGTGCGTATTTATTGACCCAAAATAATCGGTAATTTGATCAATTCAATGCCAAGACGAATGAAAAATTTAGTATCAAGTAAAGGTTATAGTATAAAAAACTGATTAGGTTTATGTCTTGTTATGTATGTCTTAACTTTATTAATTTTAAAATATAACATTTTCTGTAAGTTTCTTTATTTTGTCGCATAATACTTTATAATTTTTGCTTGTTGTTTGAAATGATTGACAAGGGGTTTTTGTGTACCCGTATAGAGCTCCCCTATTTGTATTATTTATAACCTATATTAGCGGTATCTGCGGTGAATTCCGCTAGTCCCGTCCTGAGCCATCACTTGTGGTAATCCCGGTCACCTGGAGAGGCTTGATGTGGATTACTCGCGAGCGACTGCACTCGTATGAGCAGTTATACCAACCACTTAGCCTCTAGCTTTCCCAATCTGCACGCAATCACTTCAGTTTCTATTCACATGTGTCTAACAATGCATCCAACACCACTAACGTGTTTGCAACAATTCCTTACTAACACTCTTTGTCCAACAGGAAATAAATTAAGAAAGGATTGCTAAATTAAGGTTATTGTTATTATATTTGTTACTTGCCATATATCCGGGATGTATAATTTTAATTTATACACAGATTAAAATTGGTTTAAAATAATTTATTTATATTTTAAAATAAGGAATTTGAAATAGCTATTTACTTTATAGTGCGGTAAGTTGTATTTTACAACGTGATGTGCTTTAATGAAACGAAGCGATGCATAAATACCTAACGCAATATAATCTATTATAATAGAATAATAAGACGATAAAGGAAATGTCAAAAACATTTATCCACATATGTAATACCTATCCTTTAATTTACCAGGACATTAACCTACTAAAGTTTTATTACCTAATAAAAATTTTTTAGAATCAAGCTCCTTATTTTGACAATTTGCTCAATAATTGACATGTTTATATATTTCCAACTTCTAGATTTTTATATTGATTTTACACTCAGAAGGTCAAAAAATAACATGCCTCTTGATATAGGTACCAAAAATTAGAAAACTGAAAGAATTCCAATTTGTTACAAAATGAAATTTTCTAAATTAAATTTAAATAAATATTATTATTACATGAAGATCACAACTTTTTCACAAAGACGACTAGCTTCGTTTTCATCTATGGACCTACTAAATATTTGGTTAAGTTTTTTATATTGAAGGTAAAAGAATCTCCTGATCCATCATCTGATGTGACATAGGGGAGCAAGATCAACCCTTTATAAAAGAAAAATATTTAAAGCCTACTGTGACACACGTCACAAATTTTTCTTCATTGTATAGCTGTGGACGTAGAGGTAAAAAAATTTTGACAGAAAGTTTTGGACACAGTTGAAAATAACTAAATTTTAAGATTTAAGAACGAATATTATGCGAAGGTATTCTATGAAACTTGAGAAACATTTTCATTTTGCTCATAATATTTCTACCTTTACGTAAGTGACAGATTCACCCAGTTACCCAGGGTAATTTTCGCTTAGTTAGTCTAATTTTATTTAACCGCAACACATTAACACCTGCGAGTATCTTTCTGCAAATCAATAGAAAATAGAACAGTTGTAGCCGCCCTTAACTAGAATAAAGAAGGGAATAATGAGAGATGGATGGTGATGATTATAAGGAATATTTACAAGTAATAATTTGAAGAATAATTGTGAAGAAAAACAGGACATAATTATATCCTAATTCCCAAAGCCTCTAATCATCACAACCGCTGGCCACGCCCCCTGGGTAACAATTAAAAGAACTCACCATCATCCAAATTAATTACGTCTCACCAACACCTGATACGACCGCCGCGAGGCTTTGTCTCAACACTACATCAATATTTTACACCAACTATCATTTTGTAATTTCATATTTTCTTACAGAATTATTTAGTGCAATTCTTTTTCTTTATTTATTTATGAAAACTAATTGCTACATGTATGTATATATGTTTCTATATACCGGGTGTCCCAGCTCGACCGACACATGGGAGTTTTACATGGGAAATCAGTTAATTATGAATAGTATCTCCCTAGTGCAAGATATTAATTTGAAATTTTGTATATTTTTCGGAGAATATTAATTCTATGGATCACACTTATTTGAAATATACAATTTCGTCTGCAGGGCGAGATTTATTAAATTTAAAATCTAATATTTTTGTTCAAAATCAGATAGCCATGGAAATAAAAGAAAATATTTACCTGACAGTTTAGTGTAGTATCCCTGATTTTAATTCTTATTCCCTGTATTGTAATATTATTTAAGTTGAATTTAGTTTCTTTTTGTTAAATAATATACCAATATTACAAAAATATAAATATCTACAATGGCATGTCAGTAACTGTCAGAACTGTCACATAGATATTTTCTTTTATTTCAATGGCTGACTGATTTTGAACGAAAATGTTAGATTTTATAATTTAATAAATCTCATCTTGCAGACGAAATTACATATTTCAAATAACTGTAATCCATAGAAATAATATTCCCCAATAAGCATACAAAATTTCAAGTTAATATCTTGCACTGGGGAGATACTATTCATAATTAACTGATTTCCTATATAAATCTATCATGTGTCAGTCGAGCTGAAACACCCGGTATATGTATCTCGCTTAACTAAAAAAAAAATCCCGTAGAATGTACATATTTTGTATATACAGCCAACTATAACATCTAGTTGTGCACCTCTCTTGTTATATTGCAATTGGCAGTGCCAAACTCAAACCTCGTGAATCTCGTGTGTATTTTGTGTGAATATCCTTGCGGACTGGATGACATAGCAATTTAAAAAGTGATAAGACATTGATAGGCCACATGGCTGCAAGGTTCCACCCACATTTCACACTTGTATTTCATAGAAGCGGAAACAATAACTAAACATAGTAATTATACACATGGTGTCGACCGACTCTATATCTGGTGTCAGGTGATAATTATTACTATGTATCAACAAAAGGTCTACACCGTAGGTAAATAATAGTAAATTCTATATTTATATTTCAATGAACTAGAATGGTTATTCTATCATGTATCAAATATTAGATTAAAGTTGTTTATCAATAATAAATATATATTGACAATTGATATTCCCGTGGCAATACAATGGAGGAATATAATGAAAATAAATAATGTCTCCTTAAATTTTTTATAAAAAAAAATATTAAAGTATTAAATATAAATACTAGTAAATTAATACTTTAATTCGCAAACGAAAATTAATTTATTACAGTCTTGAGAATAAAACATTACTTTTTTCTATAGCAGATGTTAAAGTGCAATTTTATCAACTGAAAATAGTGGATAAAGTAGCACTTTAATCGCAAGGGTAGATAAAGTACTTTAACTTTTGTTTATTAGAAGTACATTTTCATAACAACGCACACTACTGACGTTTTAAAATTGTTCTTAAATAATAATTTAATTTTTGTAATTATTTTCTCTTCAAAACGTGCTATAGAAAAAAATAGAATTTTATACACGACGATAAAATTAAATTATCGACTCGCGAAAAATAATTCACTCGCGATTATATCGCTCGTGAATTAACACTTTCCGCTTGTCGATAATATATTATTTTAACGTCTTGTATAAAAAATAACTATTATTCCCTTTATACAGGGTGGCCCAGTGAAAATTATCAGCGCAATTTTTGGCCACTTAACATTAATTTTGCTAAAAACGCTCGAACACGTCAATTTTAATATAAAGGGGGACACCTAAATGGATTAGTACCAATGGCATAACTTCAACCCTAAAATGGGTGTGGACTGTACCTCAAAAATTTTAAATGGAAAAGGGTGTCACACATGACACAGTTCGAAAGGCCTTTTAATTCTCTTTTCAACAGTTTTTTAATTTTTCAAATCCGATCATTAGTTCCAGAGAAATATCGTTTAGAACAAATTTTATCAGGTGTTCAAAATTGCCATCAAGTAGGCTAAAACAAATGACAGAAACTAAATAAACAATTCTTTCGACAAGATGTTTGTAATAAACTAGTAATTTGTAAGTTGGATTTTTTTTGTGGGGTTATTTGAAGTCTAAAGTTTATGCCACGCTACCCGGATTTTTAGAAGATTTACGCTAACGTACCGTATCTCCAAAATTTTGAGCAAAATCTTTATTATTGTATGGAAGTTAGAAAAGGTCATTTTAAACACCTAATAAACTGATACTTGAGTTTCTGTCATTTGTTTAAGCCTACTTGATTGCAGTTTTGCACACCTGATAAAATTTGTTTTAAACGATATTTCTCTGGAACTAATGATCGGATTTGAAAAATAAAAAAACTGTTGAAAAGAGAATTGAAAGGCCTTTCGAAATGTGTCATGTTTGACACCCTTTCCCATTTAAAATTTTTGAGGTACAGTCCACACCCATTTTAGGGTTGAAGTTATGCCATTGTTACTAATCCATTTAGGTATCCCCTTTTATATTAAAATTGACGTGTTCGAGCGTTTTTAGTAAAATTAATGTTAAGTGGCCAAAAATTGCGCTGATAATTTTCACTGGGCCACCCTGTATATAAATTACCAGTATTTTTTTTATCAATTTTTTTATGAAGCTTTCGTTCATTTTGGTTCATCTGAAACAATTAGTGGGTTCCAGAATGTTTCAAGTTGGGTTATATGTTTCAAAAACAAAGCGTAAAGATGTGATGATACAGATAAATACTGATTTACAATCGAATCGTTGGTGTATTATTGATTTTATTAATTGACTGCTAGTTCAAAAGTTTTTTCTTAATTATTAACTACCTATAGAGTTGAATCAAACCAATTCCACAGTTTGTACTTTGAATAAATACTTATAATGTAGTACTTCTGTAGAATTACTTATTGTCCATTCGTGTGATTCCTGTCGCCATATAGATTCACACATCTCGGGAAATCGTTATTTTCTGCAATTATAAAATAATGTAGGTATAGGTATCCTCGTGTGTAATAATATTTATAATCGTATGTAACCGTTTTAGTATCAAGTTATCAAGATCTTAGATCTCTTAAAGATACATTTTTTTACCATTGTGTATGAAATTACATGTGTTAGAATTAGAAGTACATATGTACAAGCAGAGTAAATTTAGTGAATCCTGTACCTCAGGATTATTGATTTGTAGTTATTTTTTGAAATTTTAGAATAATGTTCTATACATATAGGTATCCACATGTATAATAATGTTTATAAACGTATGTAACCCTTTCAGCATCAAGTTATCAAGATATTAGATCTCTTAAAGTATACATTTTTACCATTGTGTACTGGAATTAGTACATATGTACAACGAGTGTAAAGGTTAGTGGAACTTGTACCTCAGGATGATTGATTTGTAAAGCGATTATTAAATACCTGGCGCAGTATATGTTATAGCTATGTTAATAACTAAACCTATAAGTAAGTAGTTAGAATCAGAGATCTCGTAAAGATTCAAATTCACCGGAATGTTTGAATTAGAAGTACATGTGTAAAGGTTAGTGGATCTTGTACCTCAAGATAATTGATTTGTAAACCCCGTATTAACTACCTCGCGTTGTGTATGTTCTATACGTGTTGTCGGTGAAGATGCGGATTCGTGGTTTGTTGTGTTTACGTGCACTGATAGATGGTCGAATTATTTATTTTCTATTTGTGTGATTCCTCTCGCTCATATAGATTCACACATCGTTCAATTTTAGAATAATGTACTATAGGTATCCATATGCGTAATATTGTTTATAAACATATGTGACTCTTTTAAGGTTATCAAGATCTTCGATCTGTTAAAGATACATTTTTACCATTGTATATCGGAATTGGTACACATGTACAACCACTACAAGATTACTGTATGTTGTCCCAGCTGAAGATTGATTTGTAAACCCCGTACTAACCACCTCGCTGTATGCATGTCGTACACGCTACACGTGTTCCCGGTGTAGCTGCGGATTGCTGGGATGTTTTGTTTACGTGCGCTGATGGATGTGGATGGTATCTGGAATGCCACTGTGGCTGCTGCCCAGATCCATCATGCGCTGAAGTCCAACCTTCAGCGGCCGCTGCCGACCGCCGTGATGGATCACCGAGATTCAGTTTCTTACATTCTAAATATGTTTTATATGGGCGAATCATACATCATTCAACGTCTTCACCAAACAACGTTCAAATTGTAAAACAAATACAAATATATGCACAAGGTATTTAAAAACACATAACTACTTTAACTAAAAATAAATTACTAATCTTAACTGGTATATGTAAAATCGATTTCTCTTAGTTGATCTTAACGTGCGATTCAAGAAGGAGAATTGATAAATCATGTGATTTCTAAAGTAAATACATGTCGAAGCTGTCTGTATTATACCGTGGTTTCATTACTATTCCTTTATTATTTTTGTCCTTATAGTTGGACGCAGATAGCATATACAAGGTGTGTCAATTATGTAACAAGACAACGTAATGTAAGGTTTGATCTGGTAAAACTTAAGGTCGCTAGACTTGGAGAGAAGGCGGATGAACTTGTTATAACCCTCCAATACGAATCTAAACTCGCTAGTTATGTGGTTGTTCGTAGCGATTTTTTTCTAGTGTGTTCTAAAAATGAGTAACAAATTTTAAATAACGGTATGCTATTTGGTTTTGCTACAGACCTACGTAAACAGTGTTATTTCAAGGGATAAGGGGCTAGGTTCTTCGGTGGTTTCAGGCATTTTCAGAATGAAAAGAGTCGATTGAAGATGAAACACGCAGCGGAACGCCTTCATCATCTTCAAGAACTGATAAAAATATCGACAGAATATGAGATCTTGTACGATCAGATCGTCGATTGACTATACTAAATGATTGGAGATGAGTAGAATTTGACTCACACCACGTTTCTATAATAGAGCTCAATAAAACCTTTTTTTAAAAAAAAAACTGGTTTAAGTTTTTCTCAACCCTGTTTCAAGCACTATTTGGTTTCCCAAGGAAATTGTTTTGAGGCAGACAATATTGAATTATAATTCTATTCGAACTATAAAAAAAATTGTTGTTCAAACGGAAATAATTTTCACTGAAAATATAATATTTAATTTATATTATGCCTGACAATTTTATAATACAAAAGTATTATTAAGTTAAAATATTAAATTGATTATTAAATATTAATTCACAATTGTAAGGGTTTTTTAGTAAACTTGATATTGATTTTATCTCTGTCTCGAATTTAGTTTCAATTTATCAAGATGAGTTGAGCTTGAAAATGGTCTTGAGTCTCTAATAACACAATATTTTCCTTCGTTTAAAATTATATTTTTTCTATTAGCAATAGGGAAGAAATGTATAGTTTAGAAAGTATGTAAAAACAATATATATTTTCTCTTTGGCCATAATGATTATGGAGCAGTTTAAAGAAATTAGTTTTATTGCAAGCATCTTTAGAGTTTTGTTCCATTGTAGTATTGTTCATGATGATGTGCATTGTAGAGTGTTTACGGTTGTTAGAGAGAAATCCGTGTGTCCTGCTGATGCAGTGACACGCCACGACACCTCCCACCGGGTTATTACTCCCTTGAGTACCCATCGCTCATTTGTTTTGCCAGGATGTTTGACAGCCCACTGCGATGTACAACAGACACTGCTACTGATGCTACCTGTCACATCTCAGGAATCCACTGTTTTCACTGATTTGGAAAGGTTTCCAAACCAGTGACATTCCTCATTCTTCAAGGATCTATACAACTTATTATAATTTCTAATGAACAAAGAATATCACAAATAACTCACAATATGATTGGATATAATATATGAAGATTATACACGAATATGTGGGTGTTCACATATGCTACACGTTGTGATTTATATTAAAAATGCATATGAATACCAAATATATAAATAACAAATTTATCATCATATCTTTAGACGTACATAAAATGTAAATAATGTACCTATGTCTAATATAAAGCTAGTTTTTTTCTCGATAATTCTTTACTAAGAATGAATATAATAATTTTAAATATAATTAAATATGTTCAATTTTTCCAGAATGCAGGGTAAGGTCATTTCTCATAACGTAATAATAAAATCTGCTGTATTTCAATAAAACACATAATTATGAGAATGTGTAAAAATAATTACACTAAGATAATTTAATTTTAAAAATCTATTGTTACAATTTTCTTATTGCGTTGTGCATTTCGAATAAAGTTACCTGTACCAACTCAAATAATTATATGAGTACTAAATTTCTTATTTTCATATCATCTTACAATGTATCTACACTCTATTTTCCGTAGTTGATCCTTACGTCATCAATTATAACCATGTGATTCAAATCGTCGAGAGGAAGAGGGACTGATGACCTCATCTTACCAAATGAAATCGTATATGATTTTCGAAGTAAATAAATGTTAAATGAATTAAACATACGAAAATAGTAGAGTAAACTATGAAACTACCACAACAGAATGAATCACAATTGTCGACACCAAAATCATCTTCATAAATGACAGGAAGTTTCACACCTTAATAAGGTAGAGATTTGTAGAAGTTTGTAAATATTTGGATACATTTACAAATATTTCTACATTTCCGAGTGGTTCAAGTTCCATTGAAAGCTGTAGGATCCTGAAAAGTGAATGACAGACAGATTACTCCATACCACTAAAAATGTAAGTAAAAATTTGTCACCTTACTTGAGATGATCGCGAATAAAATTAGTACAACCGATCATAATAGACTATTTTAAAAGTGTCAGGAAAAAAAATCATAAGGTAAAGAAAATATGGTTTTCATTGTTAATTATGTGACGATTACAGCTATTAACATACCTAAGATTGTTATGAGTATCATAACCGACGCAGATTTTAAGATATCCGTGGTTTGTTCAATAGTTTACCGTTTTCAGAAAATGAAAACGTTGTTAATATTATTTTATATTTTTTTGTCAATAACGTTTTCGTGGTTAAGTCTGTATGGGTAGATAAGACAATATATGATAGTGTATTATCCAATTGTCCCATGTTATTCTGGTGAATACCTAATAATAATACTGTACAGCGAAAGATACAATTATGAATCGGTTACCCAGCTTACTTTTGTCTATGAAAACAAAGGCTTAATATTCTGAAACTGGTAAAAAAAATCATTAATTATATTAAGTAGATGAAGTTAAGCTAGATTTTATTAGTTTGTGTGGGTTTTTCCGGTAATCATATTTGTAGAATAACATAATGAAGGTGACAAATCCGTTTATTGTTTAATTATGCGTTAAGATAAGTTAAATAAAGCAATTTGATATTGAAATGGGTTGAATAGGCTATGATTTCGGCTGGTAGACAAAGTGAATGGATTCGGCTAGATCTAAGACGCGGGTCTAACTTTCACTAATCCGTCGATTCACACATCCTTAGCGTCCGCCCTCGATGTGAGCGCGGGTAATCCGATCCCCGTATGTTTCATAAACAAATGCCGGTGTGTGTGCATTGTGCCCATTCTGGAATCGGCGGCGGCCGGGCCTGTAATTACTCCGCGCTATTGAATGCCGTGACGCGGCTGTTTAGCTCGCCATGCTAAGGTGTCGTGTTTATCAACCGTGCCGCCATCTTGAAGGGTAAACCCATATGATATACCCTTTGTCGCCGCACACAATACACACAATTTACCACCCTACCGCCGGTTTTTGCTTCGCATTTGATATGCCCGCTATATCCAAGCCGATGTAAATAAATAAATATTGCATCATACTTTTTGCGTTAATGTTAACCCTTAAACGGATATTGGGATAAATAACTACCTCAAGAAAAATTTAATTGAGGTATACTCATCTATTTTGAATTTTGGTAGAACTAGATATATCAGTATTCTTTATTGTTTTTATGAGCTCTTTATACATATAGGTGTTCTACAACTTAGGACAAAAAGGGTATATACTATATACTGTACGACGTGATGATGATGAAACAAAAAAAAAATTCGCAAATTTAAGCATAGTTTACTTGAAGTAGATATTCTTTGGACCACTGAGGTAGTTATTAATTAAACAATTATTTTCATTGAAGATTTGAAAAAAAATATTATAAATAACCACCGACCAGTGGCAAAAAACTGTTTGCTTGAACTACGATGCAATTTCTTTGCGAATTTTTAATAAATTCTTTTTGTTTTATAGTAACACGTCCTAAGTTGTGGAACATTCTGTATAGGTACAGTCTATGTTCTGCAGTTGATCTTCACGTCTTTATTCGTGATCGTTGGGAAATGGGGGATTGAAGACATCATCTTGTCGGGTAAAATCGTGTGATTTCCCTAGTAAATAAATGTCAAACCTGACAGTATTATATACAAATATAACAATGGATGAAACATACCAATAGAATTTTAGATTAAACTAACGAAATAATCAATACACAATGAAGCACAAATTGTTAACGTCAAAATAATCTTCATAAATGACTAAATCAGGAAGTATTGATCAAATGAAATTAATAATATGAATGACACTCATTTTTTTTTTTAATAATTGAAAATATCCATTACCATTATGGTTATACTTACTACTGTTTCTATACGAATAAAAATCTCATCTGTGCTGTGCGTATATACGACAATATTATTATATTGTAAAACAAGCATGGAATGGTACTTATTTCATACGTGTATGACATTTTTTATGAAATGAACATTCCAAACGAGTTGTACACTTTACTTTTTCTACGATCACGGTATATTTTCCTAATTCATTTATATTTTAGCAATAAAGATGTCTTCATTTCACTACATCCTAGCAACTAGCTACAAAACAAAAATTAAGCAATACGATTTTTGACAGAACTGTCCGATATGAATTTATACATTAACGTTATCTGTGGTTAACGTGGGAAATGAAAATGTGTTTACAATATACTATGAATATATACAACAAGCAAATATCTTAGTGGTCGTAGAAAAAGATGCAAGAAACTATAGATAAAAGTCCGGGTTACATAAAAAATCCGATGTCTCCTAATAATGTAAGCAGATTGAAAATGACAAAAAACTGTAAATATACAAATTTTATTAATAATATTTGGAGCATTTTGCCTCGTATGGCTAATTGTTGTGCGGGCAATAATTCCATTACGCATTGAACTGGTTGGGCATGAAAGAGCTTTTGTGCGGTATAGAATATCACATCCTGAGGTTTGTGTGTGAAACAATCAGCTTATTCGCGCCCTCAAATTACTCATTTGCACCACGATAAGCTGAGTTAGCCTCGCACAGATCGGGTTGCGCTTTGTCTTCCACAGTGGGCCTGTCTCTCCATACGCACTGCAAGCCTTTCTTCATTACTCAACACATGCGGAGATGTTGGCAAACACTATGGACAGAAGTACAAATAGGGGTGAGGGAATATAGCACCGAGTGATCACTTCTTAATTTATGAAAAATCTCGCCACTGATGCTAAGTTTATATTACTAGACATTAGATATTTGAATGGTCACTATTTTAAACACAAAATAAGATATCTGGATATCACCAATAGAAATACCAATACAAAAGAGACAGAGACATCTGCGTTGACATGGATATCTATAGGATGGTCGAAGAAAGTAAGGAATATATTATAGCTAAAGAAATAGGAAGAAGAAAATAGGAAGAATATAAGGGAATGAAAGAAAATAGCAATGTTAGCATAAGACAGAAAAATATGTAAAAAATTGTCATACTTAGATCGAAATTAAATTACGAAGAAGATACAATGCCGCATTAGTAAAATTTTAAAAAGAAATCTGTAGCCAAAACAAATTTTGAATTGTAATGCAAAGGAAAAATAATTTAATTTTAATAAAATTAGAAAAAAAAATTATATGGATATACCTAACCTATTTAAGCGATAAATTTGTGAACAAATAGATGAATATTAGTGTTTCACATGACAAGAAAAAATGCGAGAGTACAAGAATTCAAGAAAATCTTGCTATTCTTGCACATTTCTTGCAAGACCATTTCTTGCTTTTAAACTTGTAGCTCTTGTTATGTTCTTGTCTTGCATTTTTTGTAAGACTGGGACAAGACCAAGAAAAATACAAAACTCTCGTGAAACACTACGCAAGATCTCTAGGTTAATTAATAACAGAATCAGAAAAAGGATAAATACAGGAATTCATAATATATTACTGGAGTATTTACCATAACGTTACTGCATTGAATTTGTCTTCAGCAAATTCTGCAAAAAATAAGTATACCTATTTTGAACTCTACACATTTCTGTGACATTGTATATGCAATATAAATGTAGAATGCTAGAATTTAATAATTTTGTTGTGAGTAATATAAATATTAATTTTAAAAAAGTTTAGAGATTTCATGGTGGAGGAGGGTTCTAACCCCCGTAACACCTCCTTGCGTACGCCACTGGTTCTAAATAATTTTTAATTATCTGTACTGTAATTTAATATTTCTAGTATTCTAATAGTAATCACAATAGTCTATTAACTTTTAGAGAAAACACTAACCGATTACTTTAATCTTGCAAAATTTTTAAGTAGCTTTATATAAAAAAAAAATAATTATTAATATTTTTTGTTAAATATTCACGATAATGTTCTTGGTTAATATAGTTAAATTCTTTGGAAATCGTAGTGACAATATTTTCGTTTAATGTAGCAAATAAACATGTAACCATAACTTCCCTATAATGTGTTTCTCCCCTTGTAAATACATATATGTTAGCCTGTATGTACCATGTGCATAGAGCTCAGAGTGGCATTCAGTACCAACCCTCAGCCCTTGTGGTTGTGCGGAGATTAACACGTATGTTTAACAAATAGCAGAACTTTTCCAGCTGGTTGTCAAGCACCCTACGATACATTCACTTAACGATTGAACCCCAGACAAACGGCCAACGGAGAAGAGAGTTCGCAGTGTTTATAGCGAAATAAGAAATACTCGTAGTTAATCTGCTTATAAGCGGCGGGTTTAATATGCTTTACTGCGGCACTTTGGTAAACATCTAAAAAATATGGCAGATATTTTAATCAGGATGCAAAGGTTTATTTTCGGTCCAGTGATTCGCGGTTCCTTGCGTCATCTGTCCTCTTTAATCCTTATATCAGTTTAAATCATCTACAATATTTAACCGAAAATATTTTCTTATAATCTTTATATAATTATTATGGTACCAGTCAGAAAAGTGTAGTTCTCTTGTAAGATATATTTGAAAATCAATATAAAATAAGCCAATTGTTTTTTATAAAGTTGTACATGGTACTTGGTACTTGCGGTAAAGAGATTTTTAGGTACTTTTTTCTGTCTTGGACCGTATGCAAAATTTTTGTTTAATATGTTTTCTAATTACGTACTTTTAAATCTAGATTAATAATAATGCATTTTAAATATAATTCAATTTTTAGCTTAAAAATAGATTAAAATATTAGGGAATTAGAGTAATACAAACAGTTATTGAAAACTTTTCATTTAAAGTAATGTCTTCGATTTGAAATAAGTAATTTATAACACATGACCACTAAGCTACCCAATCTTCCATAAATATATTTCTAACAAGAATTACCTGTATTAGAAAACAAGAACTAAGAAAGTAAGAAATGATGAAATATTCACGTAAGATAAAACTCACGTTTTGTACTTTCTGATCTCTAAAAATTTGTACTATCCTTCGATGTAGATGTAATTAATATTATTTACATTTTCATATTACAGCAGATATCTTAATGATCCTAGGTAGGAAAGTTGTTCTTTTCTGGTCCGAAGGATATGGATACTTCTTGAGAATCAAAAAACATATTTACGTTTGTCACTATTAGCGATATCGTTACAAACGGATTTTACTATAGTTTTTTTTAATGTTTCTTCAAATTTTTACATATTCTTTACAACAGCTACCTTACACGTCTGAAACACGTTTTTTTTTTAAAAACCTGATTTTTATGCAATCCTAATTATTTGATAATTAAATAAAATAAAAACAACTCCAATTTTTGTAGAGATACTGACCCGAATTATGAGCTCCTAAAATTATAATGTAAAAGCACGCTTCATAAAATCGCTATATTATTATTATAAATGTGCGTTTATACTATAGTATATGCCTCCATTTACTAAGTAAATACTTTAGTCATCTATCACAAATATCATAAATAATCATAATTTATTTGATTAATCTTTTCAAAAATATTTATATCCTACAACTCTTAAAATAACTTCACTTTTTTTTAATTCTTCAAACTAAATGAATGAATAAATATACTATATGTATTAAGATTTTATGTAAAAAAAAGTAACTATTATATAGTTTTATAGAACAATTTCATCGTAAAAATCACTATTTTTAAATGTTTTTCTTTACTAAAGTCTGTTTATAGAAACTAAAAAAATAACTTTAGAAAATATATATGTAATTCTGTAAATATGTAAAAATGTATTACATTTCAAGTAGTAAAAACGTTTTACCTTGCTAATAATGTAAAATACTATAGATATTATTATTAACAAAAACGTGAAAACATTTGATTGAGCATTGCCAAGTAAAAAAGCAAGGTAATGTATCTACGTATTTATTTATTTGCTTGCATGTACATTTCTGTAACATATCAGTGTTTCCCTTACATATATTTTTAGTGGTATAATAAATCATAGTTAACCGTATTGTTAGCATATATGGGGCATGTGTTCCCGACACCTTTGGTTGGCTGTATTAGGACATCGCAACATTTGCAACGGTTAAATTGCCCTATAGAAATATTTGGTGTAATATATAAGGGCGTTCATGTAGAAACACACGTGGAAGATGAGAAAACGTTTCTCTCTGTGTGCTGTGGTTATGGTTACCCATTTAGGGTTCTATATGTTATAAATATCAGTTGACACACAGGAAAACACCTTTACATCTTTATTTTCGCCGCTCAATTCAACCTATAATTCATGCGGAACTATTTAACATTTCAAAAAAGACCCATCTTGCTTATTATTGTTATATAGAATAGGCTTGAAAAAAAAATCACGACAATTTTATCAAAAATCATTCAGGTAATTAATAACAAAAAATATTTTAAAGTAATGTAAAAATATTAACATATAAAAAATTAAAGTAGATATAGAAAAATGTACTTATGTAGCTTAAATATACTTCAAAATATTGTCGAAGTAATTTATAAAAAATAGAATTTTAAACAAAATGTATTTATTTTTTTAAATTCCGGGAGTAAAAGCCTACTTTTCTCTTCATTTCCGAAAACGAAATAGGAAGAAGAAGGCAGGAAGAATTTAAGGGAATGAAAGAAAATAGCAATGTTAGCCTATAAGAAAGAAAAATATATGAAAAAATGTCAAAACAAAAAACTGAAAACATTTATTTATAATAAGTAACTTTAGTACGATTCCAAAATACTTAAAAAGTACAATGAAACATAATAAATTATTTATGAAACTTTTTTTTCAAAGACAACAATTGTCAAAACATTTTTAAAAATAAATAGATATTTCATTTCTAATAATAATTAGTAAACTTCAATAAATTAAATAGCCCGAAATGAAACATAAATTAATTTCTACTGACAAAAAATATACATAGTACATTATAAGGAATTTAAAAACATAAATTTCAGTACTAATTGTTAGATTCTTATATTTGAACAACCATATATGTTTCAAATAGAGAGTACATATACATTTCCATTATTATTTTTATTATTGTTATTATTATTATTATTATTAAAGTAAGGACATATATTTTCATAAATATTATTTACTTAAAATTATTAAACTATCAGTTTTTAATATATGTAATAATAATAATAATTTAAAAAACCATACAAATTATAGTACAGAAACTTGTGAATTTATATATATATATATATATATATATATATATATATATATATATATATATTTAATTATGTACGTATTGGTATTCAAAATTGAATACTTCAATATTTTTATGTACAACTTTTTCAATAATTACTTTACAATTTTCAAGTCTTTTAAGCTCAAATGCCTGTGGTACTTTAGATTAAATTTAATGTAATTCCAATTGTTACGCAAGGATTTGTGAAAATTCTCTTATTTAAATTTCCTTCAAATGGTCATTGAAATTCGAGCTATCCTTTTGCAGTACGGGTGACCAACAATCGAAATTCAAGTAGCTTACCGTAATCTTTTTATCCTCTTTTTACCCGGCTGAAGCAAACATCTTAATCTGTGTTCTGTTGTGCAAGATAGTCGCATCACATGGTCATTCTACAATGTACTATTTGCTGATATATTCAACAATGCTTGCATTACCGCATAATGCATGTGAGGTCATCTTCAGAATTCTCTAAGCGCTTAATCTTATTTGTGGAGTTTTCTCATAGATTTATTACAAAGACTCCAAAGATTAAAATAAATTCGGTTAGACGTACTTCTTGTAATGTTATCGTCTTTTATTACAACCCTGACATATGTCTACATTTTTTTTATTTATAACCATAAACCCGGCCTGTATATTTTTCAATTAAATAAAAAGTACTACAGTTAATATTAAATTTTAATATAGAGACATGTACATTTAAAATGATTTGTAAGTAATTCATTTTTTTTTTTTCTTGTACGAAGTATTGTAATCTAGTTATTTTTAGTTCCAAATGGCCTTTTCAAATGGGCAGTTTACTTTTGGCAAAAACTTAATAAAAATAACAATTTAGTTGGCTTTTAATTTTTGTAGGACACATTTGATTTATTTTTAATAAATAAAAATAAATATAATAAATAAATTTAATAAATAAAAATAATATATACGGAATATCTCTTTCTTTACAAGTTTTTGACCTTATTTTTTATTGCAATCGTCAGTTCCAAAAGAGCTTAAAGGTTTTTTTGATTATTTCGAATAACTCAAAAACGATTAGTAGAATGATCTCAATTTCAAATTAAATAAGTCACTACTAAAACATCTGGTTGTGCACCTCTTTTTTATTACAAAAATGCACTTTTCTCGTAGTATTTTTTTTAATTTTTCGCATAACTCAAAAACAATTAGCCGTAGAATGTTGAAATTTTGTTTATAGAATTAGAATTGATATAACATTTAGTTTGCACCTCCATTTTTGGTTCCAAATGGCATTTTCAAAAGGGCAGTTAGTTTTGGCAAAGACTTAATAAAAATAACAATTTAGTTGGCTTTTAATTTTTGTAGGAAACATTTAATTTATTGTTAATAAATTGATATTGACAACAGTCAGAATTTATTCTTGAGACATATGTACGAAATATCTCTTTCTTTACAAGTTTTTGGATCTCTTTTTTATTGCAATCGAATCAGCAGTGCCAAAAGGGCGTTATGCTCAAAGAGTTATTTTGATTTGTATGCATAATTAAAAAACGATTAGCCGTAGAATGGTCTCAATTTCAAATGAAATAAGTTTAAATGAAATGCAAAAAAAATGTGTATGAGTTGATAGGTATACATGAGATTTTTTAATAAAGTTTATTTATAAATTGAATTATTAAATGTTATTAACAGTTTTAACTTGCTTAAAGTAAAGTGTATAAGCAAACTATTGAAAACTTTTCAAAACAATGAAAACAGTTCTACTAGAGCCATCTACCAGAATATTCAGGAAATGTCTCTCTGTCGACAAACCGACAGGACAGGAGTGGTTACGCCATCTGTGTGAATTTTTGTGAACTAAAATTTTGATAAATTTTATTAAAAATATTAATAATCACATGTATTTGTATCTAAAATTGTATTTTAATCATGAAATAATATTTAAAAGCAATTGTGACATATAAAATTGTAAATAATAAAAATATTGTCATGGTAACCTAAAAAGTCAAAAAAACTTCAATATATCTGTCAATTTATATTAATGTTAATTTATGTAAGTGTAAATTAAAATTAAACTAGGTTTTTAAATTATATAATATTTATTTTCCATAATATTTACGTATATTTAAATTTACCGCAACTGCGCTTTTATAATTGGCGCAGGCGTAATATCATTATCATTTCTCTCAGCCATTGATGTTGATCACAATCCCAGTGTGTACTTCCAGAAAACAGGTATTTTCTCTGAAATAATAAATTATGTGATAGTGTAACGCATTCCTACAACTTGTCTGACTATTATAGTGCTTTACTAAGCGAAAAAGTGACCATTCTCTGTCGACTTAACTTCTAAGATTCAACTAAAAATTTTTGTGTCCGTATAGTGCCACCTCGTCGAACGCCCCGGGGCATATTATGGTATATATTTTAAAAATAGATTACCGTAAACTAATAAAATAGTATTATTGAATCATAACACATCTTAAAACTACTCAAGTTTAGCGAACAAATCAACATATGTTAAATTTTACAATCGATTTGATATGGTTATAAATAGTGGATGATCCATTTATAGTAGCGTACATGTATTTAGTGATAGCTAACTTGTAATCTCAATAACACATTTAGTTTTCTTGATTAAACTGATAAGGGAATTAAACGTGTATCTCATATTAAAATATGATGAGACTACGGTTCGTTATTGCAATGTGGTGGATGTTTCACCATATGATAACACATTATTTACAACGATAAAAACAATTAAATATTACTTAACTTTACATTCTTATCTCATCTTTGTTACCCTAAAAGTAGTTTTCAAGTGTTTCGTAATAATCTTGTAAGTTTTGACCATAACCTAAGTTTAGTCACTTCCTCTAGTGAGGGCAGTAATGTAGGTTTTTTCGTGTACAACACGTTATTGTTAGGTTACTCGATCGTGTTGTTGTATTGTATAATAAGTTTGTTGTGTGTATTCTAGCAGTTCAAGATGACTGACTCAATGAAATTTGGTCCTGAATGGTTACGAAATCTGTCTTCAGAAGGGAACACGAGTTCCAGTAGTGGTGGAGGCAGTCGTTATCATTTGGCCGAGCATCGGTAAGAATTTTCCTTTATTTTAAATAACTATGGCATTATTATTATGATTGCAAATGTGTTTATTACGTATTAGTTTAATATATTCACATTGTATTTTAAATATAATCTTTATATTTTATCATTTATTATACAATTCTTTCTTGCTTTAAAAATGTACAAAATGTTGTTTTTATAACAATACACAATATACATGACATTGTATTTAATAACAAAGCTTTAAACATGTATTTTTAGAACATATTTTTTTTATAAACTGTGCGTTAACAATTGCTCTATTATTATATCGAAAATGGTTTAATAATATCCGATGTTGTTAAACTGTTTTTGGTATTTTTTTTTTGCAAAATTGGTACTGCATCCAATGGTAAATATCAAATTGATAACCTCAAATATTTTAAAATGCATTTTAATACAATTTGGAATTATTATAAATATAAAAACCAAATAACAAAGCTAATTAAAAAAAATCATGGGACAATGTACCGTCTTAAAAATTCGTATAATAATATACTATTGCTTTGCATTTTGGTAATCATATAATAGTATATTATTATACAAGTTTTATAAAACGGTATGAATGGAACAATACGTTGTATAAAATGAGTATACATAATATACTATTTATATTTTATTGGAATCTCCAAAATTTAAATTACAAAAATTAATTAAGTATAATCTAGGGATTTATGTAAAGTATGGTAACACTGTTGAATGAAGTTGTGTACTAATTCATTTATAATATTATAAAAAAAATTATATCTATTACTTACGAAATTTTTATATTCTTTTAAATAGCTTTGTTTATTTAGTTTTCATATTTATAATAATTCCTAATTGCATTAAAAAACATTTTAAAATATGTGAGGTTATCAATTTAACATTTACCGTGAGACACAAAAAAAATTACTGAAAACAATTATCAATATTGGATATTATTAAACCGTTTTTGATATAACAATAGAGAAATTCTTAACGCAAATATAAAACTTACTTTTAAAATTACTAAAAATGGATGTATAATGCATCAAAATTTAAAAAATGCTTATCAGTATATTTTTTATTATATTATAAAATAAATTTTAAGAAAATATGTAAAACAATATGTTTGCAATATAAAATAAATACTGTATTTTTTCGAAGTACTTCTGATATTTTTTTGTTTAATACATCAATTTTCAAGCGAATTACTTCAATACGTCATTGGTCAATACTATTAAAATGATATCAGTGATAAAGACAATCAATGGACATATTAGTTTAAATTTTTATTTTTACTTTACCGAAAAAATGGTAATATTAATTATTGTTTGCACTATAATTAATTGTACTTTATAATCACTTAAGTAACAATGACTACATAATGTGCATATATAATTTTAATAATAATACATCAACGTAGAAATTATGGTTTCGGGAAGAATTTTCCGAGAGTACGAGAAACCCCGGGTGGTATTAGTTTTATATACCAATAAAACAAGCTTTTATAAACCTGTGACTAAGGAATGAATGAAAAAAATCATCAATAAATTAAATTGAATGTTATTTTTTCCCTAAAGAATTATTACAAACAAAAAAGTTGAGCTAATCAACGAAAATATGGCTACATTTGTTGTAATCAAAGAAATAATTTGTTGTAATCAAATACACAGACTATGCAATGACTTCTATTATATTTAGCGAGACAAATTATAATAGCAAAAAAATAAATAACAAACAAACAGTTTGTTTAGTGAAAAAGAATTTAAAAAATGTTTTTTGCGAAATACAAATTTATTTATTTCAGTTGAATGATAACAGATATATAATAACACTGGAATTATTGTTTTTTTTCCTCCCGAATTACTCATTTTTAGGCAATTTTTTTATGCTAAAGGGCTAAATTAAATAACTGTCATGGCGAGACTCCCGGAAAAAATGTGGCGAAACGCCTTAAGATGTCACTAGTATCGATGTTTATATAGCCTATAGAAATATACTGGAATCTCGGACAAAAATTCTAATTTATATTTTAGTGGATTTTATTAAATGACTACAACTCTTTTTACACTTCCAGTGTAATATTGACAAGTTACGAGAATGTTTTGTGTAGATACGGTAGGGAAGAGATGCTGGCGCTGTTCGAACAAAGCTTAAAGCTGCGCCCCCCCGCCTCAATGATGAGCTTCACGACGCTGTACGTGGACCAGGCGCTGAACCCGCTGGCGTTGGCGCCCATGACAGAAGAAGAGAATGTAATGCACGAGTGCCGGTGACGGTGGTAGAGATACGGGGGTTAGACTAAGTGTGCGTGTGTGTGTGTTTGCAGCGCATGTGGTCGGGCCGGGCTCCCGCAGCGGGCGCTCCCAGGGGGCGAGGGGGCTCCATGGACCGCGGCCGCGGCAGAGGGCGAGGGGGCACCTTCCATCCAGGCTTCAACAGAACCAACTCGTCCTATGATGAGAATATCAGATCTTTCGACAGACCACAGGTGAGAACACACACAGCTTCTACATTTCTATAGTAAATAGTTGAGTTTTATTACTTATCTTTTTTGTGACAGTAACATAACTTCACTATTGTAAACTCTTATAATTTTGTAGGTGTATTTATCTTCCTTGATTTTCACAAGAGATACATTTGCGCAAAAATTCATTTTTCTTTATTATTTATGTAGAAATTTGTTAATACCAATTTCATAAACTCATTTGTTCATTGTTATTAAAACAAAATTGTTAAAAAAGCTTACGTCAATTTTGTTAATTGTACTCAATTTATTAACAAGAACTTAAATGTTTTTTACAAAAATTAAAGCCAACTAAATTATTATTTGTATTTAATATTATTTTGGGGAACAACCAAGAGATGGCAGGACGACCTTGCTCTTGACTTAAAGTCAAGTCGTTTATAAAAGCTGGATGCACCTTAGTTTGGCTTCAGATTCGCTGTTGTTTACAGCTTCATTAGAGCAAAAGACTACAGTTGCAGATAAATAAATACAGGGTATATCAGTGAATACGAATCCCTTTATTATCTTATTTTTTCGAATTTTTTACACTTATAACAACGAAACGTCAGAACGACAAAAAAATGTGGTTTTCATTTTAGCAAATGAATCCTGGGTTCCCATTTAAAAAATAAAACCGCAACCAAAGTCGTTGCGTGTAAATCAGGCTTTTTTATATGAAGTAAATATATGCATTCCTTCTTATAAGAAAGATGCTTAACAGAATTAAAAGACCTTAATAAAGATCCTTGAGGAACTTCGTATATTATCTCTTTGGTATATCCAGTTGTAATTCCCCGGGGAGACAAAAACATATTTGTATTCCTTCTTATGAGAAAGACGCTTAGTAGAAATGAAGGCCTTAATAATGATCCTTGAGGGACTCCATTGGTATATCTAGTTGTATGTTTCCCAGGGCGACAGAGGGAAAATATATGTATTCCTTCTTATAAGAAATATGCTTAATATAGTTAAAAGACCTTAATAATGATCCTTGAGGAACTCCGTATAGTATCCCTTTGGTATATCTATTTGTATATTCCCTTAGGGCGACAGAGGGAAACTAATTGTTTACCTTGTTATAAGAAAGGCGTTGTTGAGGTACTATATGTGGTTGTGTGTTCCGTAGGGTGACCGAGGGTGGTCAGAGCGGAACGGAGACATGTCGGAGTGGGTGGGGTCGAGCCCGCGGAAGGAGTTCGCGGGGCGCGGGGGCGGGAACAGCACAGACAACTGGCGGAGGCACCGCATGGAGGAGGCGGACGCCGACGGCTGGCGCACGAGCAACAAGTGGGGCTCGCGCAGCATCAGCGGCAACTGGCGCGACGGCGACGCGCACGAGCACGGGCTCAGCGACCGCCAGGTCAACAACCGCGTCTCGTGGCACGCCACAGGTAACCACAACAGTGCCATCTGGCGTCATGCGCTATAAGTTCAACCTTTCATAATGTCAGTTATTAGTTATTATATACTAGATTCCAAAGTGTCAACTTAACTATATTTTGTAAGAAAAATATATCAAAAGATCGTAAACTGTTTAGCAGCAAAAAAAGTCGCAGATGTCACTAGTATCAATGCTTATGCTTACATAGCCTAGAGGGAATAGAGATCATTGGTTCCTAACTAACCTGAAAATCAGTTCGAAACTGTACAACGCATGCGCAATTTGAAAACAGCAAACTTTGATTTTAGTCGCTTCTAGAAATTTTTGACTGATTTCTAACCAGTTTTCTGTCAGTCCAAATAGAAAAAATAAACCGGTTTTAGCGAACATAAACCATTTACCGGAATAATTTTTAAAATATGAGTCATGGCAGTTTCTACAATTTACATTTTATTGGAGAGTCATAAAAGTAGGTAGTCTCTTTGTCAGTTATAGGCAAATTTATAATTGAAAAATGATTTGCGGCTCTCTGAAATGAGTTTTTTTTATACTAGTGTTTGTCCTTGTATACAGCACGAAACATGATTTTTTTTTGCTATATTTTTTTTCAGATGGTTTTTTTTATATATATATTTTTTATTGTAATTTATATTTATTATTAACTGGTTTAAACCGGTGTCCAATTTTTAGAAACCGGTTTTCGAACAAATCTTTATTATTATAATGTTTTCTATAAGGGTTAACCGTCAGCCAATATTTTTTTTGGTTACATACCCTGGTTATTTTATTGATTCTTTAAATTTTTTTTCCATAAAAAAATAATGGTTGTGCTAAGATTTTTAAAAAAACTAATTTTAATTTTATTTTAAGACAAACCAAATTAAAATAGGTTAAATCTTAATATGCTGTCTTTATACATTGACATATTGCTCTTGTTGTGGTAGGCCCCCAGCGTCGTATGTTCGACATGGAAGACCACCTCCCGGAATGGGCAACTGAGAACCCCAGCGAGTCGGGCGGCTCGTTCGACGCGAGCGGCGCGTTCCACGGGTCGGACGAGGACCCGAAGCCCGCGCTCAACAACAACTCCCTGCAGAAGTCCGCCAGCCAGCAGCACCTGGCGCACGGCAAGAAGCCGCCGCCGCTGTCCGGCTCGCACTCCGCCAACAACATCGCCAAGAGGGACGACCACAGGGACAGGGAGGAGCAAGAGAGGTCCCCAGTACATAGCAGACACATCGAGGAGGTCAACAACGTCAAGAATGATCCAGAGCAGCACAAGGAGAAGAAGGAGGAGTGTAATAGTGACAAAGTGCAGAGTCAAGTGCAGAATAAGGTTGAGGCTGTAACGAATGTAAAAAAGTAAGTACAAACCATAAACTATAAACCTTTCACTTAAATAAATTCATTAAACCGGGCACTAATTACATAAAACTTAACTGCATGTTTTAGCAACTGTCTTTCAATTTTTTTTTTAATTTTTTCTCAACAATATCCATATTTTTTTTTAGTTGAAATATCATTTGTTTACCGCGCATGCGTTAATTGTAGTACTGTTTTACGTTCAGATAAAAGAAACTCATTTTTATAGTTAATTAACTACGTTGCGTTTTTTGAAAAATATACGAGATGTGTAAATTCAGTAATAAGACTGATTAAAAAAAATGTTCGAATAAAATTACAACTCAATAATGTCTCCCTTAAAATAATTCTTTGGGAAGGCACACAGTTCTGGAGACGGTTCTTCCAATTCTCAGGGAAGTTTAAATGTTTTAAATGTTTTGGAGTGTCCCAAAATGAGTTACCTTGAGGTGATATTTCAATCTTGGTGAATAAGGAGCCTGAGGATCTACAGGAATAATTTTACTTTTTTTTTAAATAATTTTTGCACATTTTTCTATCATCCCCAAATTAATTAGTCAAAATTTGATGAATGGTGGTGTAAATCAAATTTAACTCTTTCACAATTATTGATTACTGAATATACAAGATCCCAGATTCTGTCGAAATTTTTATCAGTTTTTAAAGATTAAGGCCTTCCGTTGCGTTTCATCTTCAATCAACTTTTTTCCATCTGAAAATGCCTAAAACCACCGAAGAACCTAGCCCTTTGAAATAACAAAATAACACCGTTTAAATGTTTTGAAGTATTCCAAAATAAGCTCCCTTCAGATTATTTTTCAATCTCGAAAAGAGGAAAAAGTCACAAGAACTCGTCAGAGGAGTCACAGGAATGTTTTTTTTCTCATCCCCAATAAATTAGTAAAAATCTGATGAACGATGGTTTGAATTAAATTTAACTCTTCCCTAATCAACTAATCATTCAGTGCTGTAAACCGACGATCTGAATGCACAAAATCACAGATACTGTCGATATTTTCATCAATTCGTGAAGATGAAGACCTTCCGCTGTGTGTTTCATCTTCAATCAATTCTTTTCTTTCTGAAAATGCCTAAATCATCGAAAAACCTGATCTATTTGAGTAAAATTGTCTCTGTATGTCTGCTTAAGTTTTGTAAAAGTTTTCATTCCACTGTGCTCAAGTCTAAAGCAAAATCAGAGCACACCTTTGTTTGAAATTAAAGTTATTCATTTTTAGAACGTACAAGAAAAAAAATGTTACTGACAACCAAATGACTCTAACCTGCTTCCTCTCCAAATCTTGCGTCCTAAATGTTAATTTATACATCTATTAATAGTAATAAATAAGGATTTGAGTGATTGTTGTGTAGTGTTTGTTTAAGGGTGGACGACGAATTTGACCACATGAAAGAAGTAACAGACGACATAGTAAACAAGCTGATACTAGACGACGAGTTGCCTAAACCTGAGAACTCCGCGCCTTCCCGAGGCCTGGGGTACCCCACGGGGCTGCTCCCCCCGCCGGGCACCGTGCAGGACAAGTGGTTCTACCGGGACCCGCAGGGCGAGGTGCAGGGCCCCTTCACGTCGCAGGAGATGTCGGAGTGGTTCCGCGCCGGCTACTTCACCGTGAGCCTGCTGGTGCGGCGCCAGTGCGACGAGCGCTACTTCACGCTGGGCGAGCTGGTGAAGCAGTGCCCCGGCGTGCCCTTCCTCACGTGCCGCCTCCCGCCCCTCAAGCAGGACCCCGTCTCCCACGCCCTGAACCTGCCCAAAGTAGAACTCCCCGACCCCCTCCAGCTACAGCAGCTACACATGCAGAGCCTACTCCAGAGACACGCAGAGGCAGTGCGAGCCCTCAGTCAAACAGAACCGTGGGGAGGCTTGTCCCATCTACAACAGAAAGAACTCATCGCTCAACACATGATGTCGCAGCCTCCACAACTACAACAACCTGAAATACCCTACATGCATACACACAACACACACGTCAACAACCCGTTAATGCACATGATAAACCAAATGCAACAAGCCAACAAACTCCCAGTCAACCCAATCCCCATAGTGGAGAAACCGCCAAACAGTATCGGGTCGCAAGTGCTAGACCCCCTGCAACAGTTAGTGCAACAGATGGGCGGGCTGCAACCGTCGGTGCCGCCGCCAAACCAAGAGCAACCAGACGACCCCATCAAGAGCCTGCTGAGACAACTAGCCGTCCAGCAACCGCAGCGAGACATCTGGGAACTGAGGAGTTGTCAGAACCAGTGGCAGCCGCCGCCACAGCAGAACCTGCCGCACTCCATGTGGGACCTCCAGGGCGGCCAGCCCCTGACGACGCATCCCCACGTGCAGAGACCACATCCCGACAAGGACACAGACAAAGAAGAACAAAAAAAGTAAGTTACAACAGAAGTAGAGAACAGTACAGTCGACCAGTGCCCAATCATCGCATCTCATTTCACACTACTGTATGATTGTCTCAGTTCACACCAATCGAAACGGCAGAGAAAGGAACTTATACATTTTATCCTCCACATATGTTATACTTTCAATCTTGCACACCTTTTATCCTTCACACTTTTAATCCACGAAAAAAATTATGTTACACACATTTTATCTTCAAATCATTTTATCATCCACACATTTTATCTTCCAGTCATTTTATGTTCCACACATTTTATCTTTTACACATTTTATTTTCAAAAAAATTTAATATTGGATATTTCTTCTAATTATAAGTATGTTAATTGCATAGGTAATAAAATGAGTAGCAAGTACAATTACAATGTTTTAAAGATGAAACGTTGGCGAAGATAAAATGTGTGAAAAATAAAATGAATGAAAGATAAAATGTGGATAATAAATTGTGCGCAAGAAAAAATGTGTAAGATAACTTTTCTTCGCGGATTAAAAGTGTGCACGATAAAAGGAGTACAAGATTAAATATTTGAAAGATACAATGTCGAGCAATATAACATGTGTGGAGGATAATATATATACGCCCCAAGAGAAAAAGTGGCAAAAATTTAAATCGACGTTATTGACGAGTTTTGTATTCATTCCATTCTGCAATCTCTATGTATGGTTTATCCATTGCGCTCTTTTAGTATTTCCCGTGTCAGTATGTTGTTGATTTTTTTATTGTTGTTAAGTTGAGTCAATGCCGTCGATTTAAATTTTCTCCACTTTTTCTCTTCTGCCTGGATTGATGTGAAATAAGGCAATCATGAAATGGTGTGAAATGAGACAATCATAGAATAGTGTGAAATGAGATAAGAGAATTTCATGTATCTATGCCTCTACTATACAAGCACCAAGTTAGAGAGAAGCTAATTCCTTCTTGTAGAAAAGCCGAACAAGAACAAAAAGCAAAGGAAAGAAAAGAAGCAGCGGAGAAGGAAAGGAAGAAAAAGGAACAAGAGCAGCTAGAAAAAGCGAAAGCGTTAAAAGAAGCCGAGGAGAAGCGGAAAGAAGAACAACGAAAACGAGTAAGTAAATACATTAAAAAAATAGACTTAGCTCATTTAATACTATGATGTAGGAAGCGGAAAAGAAAGCAGAACTAGAAAAACAGAGGAAAGAGGAAGAAAAGATTCGCAAAGAATTAGAAAAAGCGAAACGAGAAGCGGAAGAAAAGAAAGCTAAAGAATTGGAAGAAAAACGAAAGTTAAAGGAGCAGAAGCGATTAGAAGAGGAAGCAAGAAAGAAACAAGAAGAAGAAAGAAAAAAAGAAGAAGAAGAAAAACAAAAGTAAGTACTTATATTTTATTTCTTAAATACATATATTGGTAACATAATTCACTTCGAATTATTGCTGCTTTCATTTTTTCTCTTCAAATTTTTCTAGATTTTCTCCTCTTTTTTTCTATATCATTTGCTTCGAATATTTTTCGTACAAATTTTTCCATTCAAAACGTTTCATTTCTAATTTTAATTTTATCTTTTTTACCTTTTTATCGATTTATTATGAGCAAAATTTTACTAATTTACATTATTATTGTCCTTCACTAGTTTAAGGTCGCCGATTTTCTTAATCTTCAATCACGTCATGTAATTAACGGAAACACATGTCCCATCCCTCTAGTAGAATTTATTTGTACTACTACGAAGTATACCGAATCACGCCGAATATGCACGAAGATAGAAAATAGATAACTGATGATCAATTGTTTCTGTGTTTTGTGCTCTGTGGTTCTTATTTTTTAAGATATAAATTTTATTTTTTATTTGTTAATTTATGTTCTGTGTCATTTGTATAGCAGCCTTTACAATTCTGTATTAAAAAATAGAATTTTAAATATTGTTTCTTAACTAAATGTAACTGTGTGTTGTGTAGGAAAGAGGCGGAGCGCCAAGAGCAAGCGCGCCGCCAAGCCGAAGCGTTACGCCGCATGCAGGAGCAGCAGCAGCGGAGCAAGGTGGCGCCGTGGTGCGCGGCGTCGAGCGAGCCGAGCCTGAGCCTGGCGGACATCCAGCGCGCCGAGCGGGAGAAGCGCGCGGAGCAGGCGCTGCAGCTGCAGCAGCAGCGCGCGCAGGCCCAGCAGGAGCAGCTCCACCAACAGCAACAACACGCCGCGGACAAGGCGCTGCAGCTCAAGTGGGCCAAGAAACCCGCGCCGCCCAAGCGGGTCAAGTCCCTGGCGGAGATCCAGGCCGAGGAGCAGGAGCGCGCGGCCAAGCAGCAGGCCGAGCAGCGCCTGCTGCAGAACAAGGAGCCGCCGCCCGCCACCAACACGCAGTCCATCTGGAGCACGGCCAGCCAGAGCCTCACGTGGACCAGCAACCAGAGCGGCGGCTTCTGGGACGAGACCAAGCCGCAAACCAACACCACCAACACCACGCCGCCAACACCGCCAACCAAACCCGTCAAACCCGTCAACAAGTCCCGGGCGAAGAAAGAAGAGCAGCAAGTGCTGAAGCTGTTCGACAAGAACGACAAGACGGATGAGTTCACGTCGTGGTGTACCAAGACACTAGCGACGCTCAACAGCGACGTGGATATACCGACGTTTGTAGGGTTTTTAAGGGACATAGAGTCACCGTACGAGGTGAAGGACTACGTGAAGCAGTACCTGGGGGACAGCTCGCAGGCGCTGCACTTCGCCAACCAGTTCGTGGAGAGGCGCAGCCGCGTCAAGGAGCTGCAGAGGGCGGCGCTGCAGCACAAGGACGACCTGTGCCAGCCCGCGCCCGCCATCAACCCGCAGCAAGAGTTCCAGGAAGTCAAAGTGAGTACAATCAATCATAAATCTATTTATGTTCATGTAGGAATATGTTACAAATCTCACAATAGCCTATATTAATTATTAAAATGTATATAACATAATTTGAAAATGAGCACGAATATTGGTGCTTCTACAATTTTTGGAAAAAAAATTTCAAGAATATAAAGTTGCATAAACTTAAATTTTACATTAAAATAAAAAAAAAATCATCAATTTTACATTTTTTTGTTGTATATTAATCTTCCAATAAAAATAATAGACATGTATTTTTTACTTAATAGCACACACAAAATATAAATGAATAAAGTTTATCGTGACATCGTTACCCGAATGATTGGCAGTTAAACGGGCACTCCCCCTTTTTTAATTGGCAAATTTCTCATAACTTTTTTAATATTTCATAATAACTTTTACATCATTACACTCTATTTAACTATTTTCATTTGTAATATAAATATCTTTAAAATACGTCCTCTTCGAAAATCCCATTTAATTTAGTAAAAAGCGACCACCTTTAAATTCAAGAAAAGAATAATTGCATTACTATTTTAATGATTAACTTATAACTGCTCGAATTTTGTGCATTTTTCATAAAAAAATATTTGTTATACTCGCTTGGTATAAACTAAACAACTGAATGCATACATCCTAAACTTTGCAAGCTGAGAATATTTCGAACAACCTTCGTATATATGTAATAAAAAAATACCTCAATAATCGACGGCAATGGAAATAAAATAAAATAGCAATAGTTGATAATTATTTTAAATCAATGTATTGTATGATTAGTTGAAGCAATTTTTAACTTTATTAAAAAGTCAACTGAACGATAAAAATATTACTAAATTATTTCATTTTTCAAATATTGGTTTAACTTACAGAAGCTTAAAATTCCAAGAATCGTTTGATTTTTACATTAACTTCTGAAGATTTAATATAAAATTTCATTAAAATTTCTTCAGTCAAATTTACTCTGTACCATTTTACATACATACGAATGAAAAGATCGACATACAAAAGTACTTAATTCGTGCACACATGTTAATTTCAAAATTGATTATAATTTGTTGTATGTATTTTCTCCTATTTTAATGGCCAAATATTACAATTTATTTCTAATGTGTTCGATTGAATACAGTAGTTTCTTCTTGTATTTGATAGTAATAGTAGTTAGTTATACGCTTTTATTAAACGTCATTATTTCTTATCTCATTCCAGATAAAGAAAAGTTATAGATGAAGATATCAAAATATGCAGTTTTGCCTTTCCAAAACAGTATTAAATAATTTAAAATATAAATATCCAATTCATCGTTCTAGTTGACAGGACGTGTATGTTATTGGAAAATTATTTTTAAATAAAAAATATTCACTAATTGTTATACTATATTCATTTTTCATTTGTATAAAAATTTTGTTGTATAACTGTATTTGTAATTGAAAAAAAGAACTTGAAATAAACCATTATTATTCCCACAACTGTTATACCTTTAAGAAATCAATTTATATATAAGGGTATATTGGGAATTAAATATAAAATATAATAGGATAAAAAATTATAAGAGGGATGAATTCATAATAATAAAATATTAAAATTACGCATCGTATAGTGTATGAATCAATAGATAAACTTCTGCTATTCATGTAATAAGTAAGGAAACAAATGTAGTTATGTAACGCAAGCGAAAATTACAAAACGAGACGCAGGCGAGTTTGTAAGAGCAGAAGTTAAATAATCACTGGTTTTCTTACGTAATATTTTTTCTACTTCTGTTTAAATAAGTACAAAAATTTATTTAAAATTATGCAAATAACAAAGGCAATATCCAGGACTACTAATTAATTTAAATGATATAAAATTAAGTTGTCATTTACGTTTTTATTTTAAAAAATGTAAAATATATTATTAATATTTGTAAAAATAATAAGAACTAAATATTCTATTTCTTCACTGGTGAAATAATGGAATCAATAAATTAACTGAAATTAGGAAAATAAAGAGTCTTTTATTAAATGGAAGTAGAAAAATTAGATTTTACTGGAGTTGTTCAGTAATAGCTATTTATATAACTAGTTAGAAAATGCATCATTTTGTATAACTAATCACACAAATTACACAAAATTGTATTTTCTAACGTGTTTCATACAAGATTTTTTTCTATTTTATAATTCTCTTTTCATAGCTCCGTGATAAATAATTTTTATTTCCTAACTGGTTATGAAAAATTATTCTTTTTGAAAGGTCAGGTAATATTGAAAAGTAACTCTTTTAAGTCAACATTAGAAAAACAATTTATTCATACTTCTTTTAATTGATTTTAAAATATTTGTACATTCTTATATTTATAGAACTAAATTTAAATTCATTGTATCTGTCCTTATATTAATATTAAATTATTAAATTCATATATTTCTATTAAAAGTTTGTGATTGACATGTCATAATGACAGATGACAGTATTTTTCTTTTTAATCATGAAGTAACTAAATCAAATCTTTGATTAAAATTAAAAATGTGATAAGAGTATGAAATAAAAAATTGTTGAAAAACATTTTATTTGTTTCGTAAAAACTCATTTACTAGACTTATAACGAAAATAACTAATACATTCTCATGCTACTCGTATGAAATGCGCTTCACTGATAACTTTATGTGAGTAACGTTTGTTGTCGTAGGGCAAGGGTAAGAAATCGAAGAAATCAAAGATGATGAAAGTAGACGCCCGCATCCTGGGCTTCTCCGTCACGGCCGCCGAGGACCGCATCAACGTGGGCGACCGCGACTACGGCGAGCTGTAAACCACGCCTGTGACGCCGCGCCTGTGACGCCACGCCATCCTCGTTTCCGCGTGCGCTCCCCATGTACATAATATTTATATATAATAGAGGTAAATCTATGCGAGCCCACGCAGAAACGACGCCGACAAACGACAGCCATGTACTCTGTAAATGGTCTTACAGTCTAGTGTGATCAACAACTTCTCTAATAAATTCCTAATCCATGGATAATTATAAGAACTACAGTGAGATTTATTAACCATGTGCCTCTCACAGTGTGTAACACGAGATAAAATATGTAAAATTACCCCAATAAATATAAGTACCTTCAAACATAAACGTCAATATAACAAGCTTTATTCTCATCATTACATTTACAATACATTTATTTATTACTGTGCTGCAGACACCCTGAAAGTGAAAAATAACGTCAGTATTACTTACGATTAAATATAAAATTAAATATAAAACATGCAAAATTATATCAATTTTGAAAATAAAAATGTTACAATTAATTTTGATTGAAGCCAAACATATATGTTCGAAAACAATATTTTTCTTTAATGAACAGATAAATTAGGATATAATGAATTCAAGAAAATATGCTCAAATGTTACGGTATTTTATATTTCTCTTCATATCTTGAGAATTATTTTTCTTTAATAAACAGATAAATTAGGATATAATGAAATCAAGAAAATACGATCAAATGTTAAGGTAAATTTTCTTTAAATTTCTTTGTAAATAATTTATATTCTTTTCGTATCTGGAAAGTTATTGCAAGTATTGTTTTTTGTTACAAGAAATTATTTTTCTCTTATAGTTCTTCATGTTCCATTCTTCCATTTGGTTTAAGATTGAAGTGGTGGGCGGATCTTCATGAGACCAGTTTACACAGCTACATTTAAGGTTAAATACAAATCAATTTTTATTTTTTTGATAATATGTCTTTTGCATCTTGTAGACAAAAAAAAATAAATGATTTCGCGTATTAATAGTTATCATGTAAATATTAACTTCTCATAGTTTTCGAAAAAATCTATTCGGACGAAAAAGCTAGAACAAGGTTATGTAAACTTTAACGTTTAGCAGTGCAATTGTTACAGTATTGCCAATATGCCAATTGAAATTTAAATTGTGAAATAATGTAAAAAATAGAAAAGAGCTGGACATAATATAGGATCTTGATATTTATTAACATACGTTTCATGTGAAAGGAAACCAACGAATCAAGCATTTTTTTTTCGATATACTTTCATCATAAAGCCAGTAGAATGTTCATAAAAATTTAACATTTTCTGGAATATACCGGGTGTAGGCAAAAGCCGGTACCGATATTTCGTTTGTTATTATTACTATTAATGAAACTAGACAAATGGGCTTATAAAAAATAAATTGTTGTCATTTTGAATTGGTTAAACTAAACTATGATATTTTGGTATCATTACGAAGCTTATTTATGTACATTCCAAAAAAAACCTATGTTAGAATTAAAGTTGTGTACATTTCCACTAAAATTGGAAATAACAAAATTTCTACTAGATCATTTTATGAGCCCCTTTGTCTAGTTTAATTTCGTCAAACACCTGTATAATGTTGGTAAAGTATACTGCATTCTTAAACCAAATCGATAAAAAATAGTAAAGGCCTTTTTACCTCCGAGTTTATCTGTTTTTATTAAATTCTGAAACAAACTTACGATCTCTCCCTGAGGGGTAACGTATGTCTATGTGGCCGGCTCATCTTCAGCAACGTGGAGGAATCTCCTTCACTTGTATTATACCCGACTTCGAATTTTTCACCAGGTGCTTCATCCCAGATTTCCCGGGCGTGTTTAATATCATCAGCATCAGTTACCAACTCGGGTACATCAAATCTAGGTACGTTCATGTAACACATCAACTCATGTTTGTTATCCGCGTATAAATTCCTAGCTAGTGCCCATTCTTCTTCATCTGCAAGCCTCCAATCCTCCAGTTTCTTATCGTGTCTGGTGTATTTGTTGAAATCCATGCGTTCTATGTCTTCAATGACGACTTCTACGTCACCGCCATTCGACCAATCGTAGACAAGCAGCTCAGAATGAGAGCTGATGTCTTTTAAGAAGTTTTGTTTGTAGTATTTCTCCATAGCTTCCAAGTAGGCACAACTAAACACTTTGGATTTGATTTCGTAAGGTATGTTACGGCATTCAATTCGCTTTTGTACCTCGGGAACTGGGACGTCTAGGTAAATGACTAAATGCGGACGCATCAGTTCGGTAATGGTGTTTTTTCTGATGTCGTAGTAGGCAGAACGAGCCGCACGGGAAACGTAGCCCTGGGAAAACATACTCTCCAAGAATACAAAGTCGGAGTAAACTGAACGGTCTAGGATTACGCCTTGGCCTGTAGATAATAAGTGGGCCAAAGCATCAATGTATTGAGAATAACTGAAAAAATAAACACTAGTTTAAGAACTGCTATTGATATAAATTATACAGAGTATTTTACAATTTCAGGAAACAAATCAAAAATATATACAGATGTATTAGCAAACATGAACTTCCCTTTAACGTCTTTATTAAAAAGAATATGAAATTTTTGTTCATATAAATGGATATTATGTAAAGAATTACTTTCATTGTAGAAGAATGAAAAAAAATATTAAAAATAACTACCGACCAGTGGCAAAAAAATGTTTGCTTGAAATACGATGCAATTTTTTACAAATTTTGAAAAATTCTTTTTGCTTTTTAATCAGCACGTCGTACAGTATATACCCTTTAATTTTTTTGTCCAAAATTGTGGAACACCCTGTATAACTAATTAAAATTTATCTTGCACGTTTTGTAAAGACGTTTTAATTTTTTTAAATAAAAGTAATCACTTTGTAATTTATAGACAGTCATGGAATTAAAACAAAAGCGCAACATTTGAAAACATTTTTTACTGAATAGAAACAGAATTAAAAATTCCAAAACATTTAATTTGTAAATACATGCACTTGAGAATTGTGTTAATTTATTATTTGTATAATAACAAAGACAACTAATGTAAAAAAAATTATTGTATAAAATATTGTCAAGATAGCCATGGAATTAAAACAAAATTACAAACAAGTGCACATCGCTTGAAAACAATTCTTACTGAATAGAAACAAATGCATAACGTTTTATTTGTAAAATAACTACAGTGTGTTTTCTTACCGTATGGAATACATGATGATTTGGAAGGAAGCCGTCAACCTATTACGAGGATCCAGACAAAAATCTTTTACATCAAAAGTGCGACAAGATTCCGGAACTTTTGAATCAAGCGTTCGCAAATCGAAACCATATTCATTGATATACACCATGTCATAGTTAGCCTCTGGCATGTATAACATGTCTAAATCGTCTGCCAAAGTTCTCGCAAATTCACTTTTACCAGCCGCAATGGGGCCATCCACAACAATCAGCTAAAAACACACCAATTGTTACATGTAACCCATATTAAGTATAAGACCTACTTTGGTGTTTTCGTCGAATCGCGAGGTGGTTCTATCAAAAAGTCTTTGCAGCATTCCATATTTCTTTGTTTTATAAGGATACGGAGCAGGTCTTGTGTTTGATTGAACTCTCAAAGCTTTGCCAGATATTTGTCTGCAGAAGTTTTGAGACGGAATGCCTGATATTTTAATTAATTTACCTACTCCGATACGAAACACCCCTGCCATGGTTAACTACAAATTAAAATCAATTATATAATAAATTCAAAAGACATACTGTAGAATTTCATTTACGTAATGGTCAAAATGGTGAGCAGTACTGACAGTTTTAGGTTAGGAATGTTATTAAAAAATCATCAAACTAAAATCTAATTTTTAATATTTATTAATAAAATTAAATTCAAAGAATAAATTATCTAGTTTTATAATATGAAATATTATATTATTTCTTTTTCGTAATAACATTAACACTGTGCTGCTATCTTTAGGCAATGAATTGAACCACACCAATCTGTTTAACTAGATACCTGTAAAATAGTTTTCTGTTATAGCTTTTTAAAAATCCACATTTACACAAAATACATAATATTAAAGGTAGAACAATATGTTGTACTCAAATGTATTCTAAATTATTTAATATAATAATTTATAAAGACTTGCACTACACTAAAGGAAATATTGGAACACATAGTACACTAAGCACTTGGTCAAGGAAAAAACTGAAACCGGTATCTGAGTTTTAGATACTAAGGGGCATCTATAAAAAATACCAAAATTTGGGAGTGGCTACAAGCAGTATTGTATTTGAAGATTTTTCGAAAAATTTATTCTATTTCAATAAAATATATTATTAAAATTTTCTTTTCTGTAATAATATAAAACTATGCATAGTACTGATTATGTCACGCTGAATCTTTTGATAAGTAATTTATTTTAAGCCTGTAGGAGTTGATATAAGGGAGTTATTCAATTATATATTTTACAAGAGTGGAAAATATTAACTTTAGAGGAAAACTTTATTAGACTTTTTTGTTGAGAATCAAATTCTAAGTATCTTTTATTTAAAATAAATTCTTATCCGATTTTTCTTTTTAAAGATAATTGTTTAAGTATATATCTGTCTTAAAGATAAGTTCCGTTCGAAACTTCTTCAAGAGAACTACCACTTTGGGGTGCCCTATAAAATTGGTAATTTTTTTATAGATGTAGCATTAAGTTCCTAGTCTAAATACAATGTTTGAGATCTCTACCCCTAATAATATAGATAACAGAAAATAATTTGTTAAAAATCTTCAAGTAAATTACCCTTATAAGTTGCACTAAAAATTTTATATTTTTTTTATAAATGTAGTAATGGAAGCTTAGTACATATACAAAGTTTCAAAATTTTCACGTCAATATTATGAGGGTAAAATAATGCTCAACTTACGGAACTTCAATCGCGAATTACGTAAGAACGAAGCGAGAGCGCCAAAAACGGACACCGGCACGGGAAGCGGAAGGGTCGAATTAAGGGGATGACATGTCTAACTCCGAAAATTTGGGGTTCAAGGTCAAAAACCATGGGCTATATATAGTCCAGGGTTTTTTACGATGCAACTAATTAGTGAAATTAGGGGAAAAAAGTATGCTATCCTATAGAGTCAACCGTGAAACTAACGAATCTGATGTCCGTTTTGTGCGCCAACCCCTAGTTTAGGGGTAATTCACGTTTCCTCTCAATTAAAATTTTTGTCTCCGATGTCGATGAAACTTTGCATACATGTAGTAGGGACCTAAACTTAGTGCGGAATATGTATTGAAAATTGCATATAAGGGGTATTTTAACCCGCTCTTTCGATTGGCCGGCGCAGAATTGCTCGACCACCTCTAGTTTGCAATACATTCACCCCTAAAGTTCACAGCAAAGGGCGTCAAGGAACTCCGGAACTATAAGGGCTAGAAGGGCCGGATAAATTTTATTAAGCTAATAGAACCCCTAGAACACGAATCCAAGGTCAGATATGCCCTAAGGTTCTTGGTTACGTAACCAATCCTTTAAAAATGGCGGAAATGAATGAAAAGCTGAAATTATTATTGAAGGGGTACCGGAATAAAAGATATGATGTAATTTAAGTGTTTGTTTATTATATAACAGTAAATACACACGATTATGTTGATATAAGTACAGTACTACATATACAAGTTAATTAAGGAAAAGGAAAAATCGGACAAGAAAATTTTTCAAATAAAAGTTGCTGAGAATTTTATTCTGAACATGTATGCAAAGTTTCATCAAAATCGAAGACAAAAATTTTAATCGAGAGGAAACGTGAATTACCCCTAAACTAGGGGTTGGCGCACAAAACGGACATCAGATTCGTTAGTTTCACGGTTGACTCTATAGGATAGCATACTTTTTTCCCCTAATTTCACTAATTAGTTGCATCGTAAAAAACCCTGGACTATAGCCCATGGTTTTTGACCTTGAACCCCAAATTTTCGGAGTTAGACATGTCATCCCCTTAATTCGACCCTTCCGCTTCCCGTGCCGGTGTCCATTTTTGGCGCTCTCGTTTCGTTCTTACGTAATTCGCGATTGAAGTTCCGCAAGTTGAGCATTATTTTACCCTCATAATATTGACGTGAAAATTTTGAAACTTTGTATATGAACTAAGCTTCCATTACTACATTTATAAAAAAATATATAAAATTTTTAGTGCAACTTATAAGGGTAATTTACTTGAAGATTTTTAACAAATTATTTTCTGTTATCTATATTATTAGGGGTAGAGATCTCAAACATTGTATTTAGACTAGGAACTTAATGCTACATCTATAAAAAAATTACCAATTTTATAGGGCACCCCAAAGTGGTAGTTCTCTTGAAGAAGTTTCGAACGGAACTTATCTTTAAGACAGATATATACTTAAACAATTATCTTTAAAAAGAAAAATCGGATAAGAATTTATTTTAAATAAAAGATACTTAGAATTTGATTCTCAACAAAAAAAGTCTAATAAAGTTTTCCTCTAAAGTTAATATTTTCCACCCTTGTAAAATATATAATTGAATAACTCCCTTAATATCAACCCCTACAGGTTCATATTTGGTTGTCCACTAGATCTATGTCAGTAATTTATGTATGCCATGTTTCACCAAAATCGGATACAAGAAAATACCACAGTATATTACAACAATAGAAGTACATATACTTATAATGTGTGTAGGGGTGCTTTTATTAAAAGGGTGACATAAAATTTGTAAGGGTACAGAATTCAAATACATGTATAGTAAGTACTTGTGATACCTAAATATAGAGCAAAATTAGGTGATTTTAAAAATTTAATTTAACGTTAATTGATGTTGATGCTTACATAACCACATTCAAATTATATTTAAATTCTAAACTCGCTGTTCTATTTCAAGCCATAGTTGTTAATACTCTATGTTAATATTAAATACATGCATGATACACATGATGCATTTTAAAAAGAAAATGACCCAATTAACTATGAAACAAAAACATCAGCGGATAAAAAAGTGTTTCAAATAGAAGACGTTCAAAATTTCATTCTCTATAAAATATCCTAATAACATTTTCCTTAAAACTTAATAGTTTTTTAGTTATTTATAAAATGTGTTTAAGAAATTCATAAAAGTAGCGCACAAGATATGTGGGGGTGTTCGCGTTGAAGGGATGGTTTTTTGGTTTCATTCTACTAATTTGACGTCGTAGATTCCGAATTCGGTGTCCAAATTTCCCTACGACTTATAATTCTTACGTAATAAGCAATTTAAAACTTTAACATTAAATAACTCTCTTATTTTCAACCCTAGAATGAATTTTCTTTTAAAAGTATCTAAGCCTATGTACCTAGTATACGTATACCTAATTTGAACCGGATCCGCCATAAAAAGGTTTTTGACAATAAAAAAACGGAAGGCTATAGACTTTAATATTGCATTTATAGAACATTTATCACAGAAAATTTAATAATTAATAGTAATAAAATTTAAAAAATTATATTACCACACATACGTTATATGTGCAAACGCCCTTATATTAAGGGGATATTTTCAGAATGTCTTACCCCTAACTCAATGTCGTAGATTCCGAATCTTGTAGATTCTATATGACCTATAGCAAAAAACGATTACGCTATATTTAATCACATTTTTATTGCAGTCATAATAACATCAAATAAGAAAATAACAATATGAAATAACTCATAATCTCAGCCTTATACTAAATAAAAATAGTCACTGGTCAATGTATTTTAAGATATGCTTTGGAGAATAAAATGTCCACTAAACCAAATAAAAATTGTTCAGCATTATGTAACGAGTTCTGTGGATCTTGTATCTGGAACAAATCATACATTTAACTTTATATCTTGAGCAAATGACTTACAATGTTACAATATACCTGTTTTAAAGTTTGTTCAACGTGTGGTTTGAGCTCAACAATACCAGAGTCTAGTTTAAGTATGACTTTGGCACACTCCGTGTTGCCACCGGGCTGACCGACGGGATTTGAAGAACCGGCGAAGCAGCGGACTTTCTGTGGCTCTCCTTTCGGTTCGGGGAGTTGGGCCAGAATAAAACCAGCCAATGCTCGGCACAGAAACCGACACCTAGAAAAAACGCACAAAATATTAACCGTAGAATAATGGTAACGTTTAGCAGTGTGGTCGTAGAAAGAGTATAGTGTGTCACTCCTGCAGAATCACGTATTTCCCATCTTGTGTGACTCCAGTACTCGACTTCGTCTCGTGCTAAAACTTTTACACCTCATAGAAAATAGGCAACTTTCTGCACTTGTTGCACAGTATACTATTATTGAACAGGCATAAATAAAAAAGAAAATACTTATCGCCTGATGTCATTTTTTTTTTATAAAACACTTTTTTATTCTCAACTAAAGTCTTTATATTTGTATATAAAATTCTCCGTATTAATTACATTTAATAAACGACATGTTTTAAAATAAGACATAAATTTTTGAGTATTAATAATCATTGAATAAAACATAAAGTTGCAAATAATTTAAATTAACTATTTTCAAAATTTATTATATCCAAGTTTTCAAACAAAAGTATTGGCGAATAGGGTTTAATTTTTTTTATATGTTTTGTACCGGCTAGCAATTTTATATTCGTTTCGATTTCGGTTCTGTTATTATATATTTTGATAAAAAGTTTTAATTAATGTCTAACTAATGCAAGTTCTTTACAGTATGTTTTAACTATTTTTAAAATGATGTCTGTATTTGATGTTTCCTCTTTTTTTTATAATATTTGATAGAAGTGCCTGATATTAACCCAAATGCAACCAGACACACAGTTAAGTAGGTGAAACGAATTTTCTTATAAACTTGCCTATCTATATATTTTTCAATCAACGGTTTAGCCCATTTCGAATTAAGTTTTAACAGTCGGTAACATAGCAATTTGATAAAGATACTCACTGTTGTGACGTGGAAGATTGTTTCGTCAGTCCAATCGCTCCAAGAAGCCCTCTACCCCAACCTCCAGAACTACTCGCGTTTTTATTTTCCGCCACGAGTAACAAATGCCCATTTACAAACTTCCTCAAGCAAACTGCAGCCTTTTCCTCATTACCCTCATGGCAAATTCTCAGCGCCAGTTGTATGACTTGAGACCACAGCAACGGTAACTTGCTCTCGATAGAATTGTTCACTTTCACTGAACTCAACCACTGAACAAGTATGTCTAATACTGATTCAACATCCTTTCTGTCGTTACATGAAGAGACTTTCTTTAACAGAAAGGCGTAAAGAGTTAAAAGTCTTCCCGAAGAGACTAAAGCTTGCTCGAGGGTTGGTTGGCGAGGTGGTCCGCTGCAGAATAATTCTACAGCGTTTGGCCAAGTTACAATTGTTGTGCTTGACATACTAGGCGTAAAATATGCTGAAATTATAAATATATACATTATGACTTGAATTAAACAGTGAATTTATATTCTCAATAACAATATTTATACATCAATTATTAACTTTTTTTTTGAGTAATGTATATCAAAGGAAAAATAAAAACCACTGAAATAAATTCTAGAACATGCACTGCCAATATATTAAAAGCGAGACCAGAAAGATATGGTACGTATTTCTAATGCAATCTAAAAATCTAAAAGCAGAATTTTTTCGCGATTACAATTCTTCCTTTACTTTGTAAAAGGGAGAAAAAATGGTACGAAATTATTATGTAAAGCTTTGCAAAGCTGTTTGGCAACCAAATACGTATTTATCATTTTCAGGTACGTAATTAGATACATTTTGAAAATTAGTTGCTGTCTCTTTGGATTGATTTGGTTTCAGTAAATATTCCTCTAGTAGAATTTATTAGTATTAGTAAGAAGTTTTAAAGAACATCTAATCTGTTTAAAAATCAACAATGAAACACATTCTAGAGAAGCTAAACATTTTACAAATGTTATATTTGGAAAAGAAAGATCATAGATTAACATTATTAGAAGCTTATCACGTTAACAAAAATATGATGAGCTAAAAATTTACCAAACAATTCTTATATATGTGGTTTTTGTTAGAAAGAAGGATTGCAAAATAAGATTTGTTTGTTCTCTAATAAAGCAAATTGTAAGATTCGTAAGAAAAAATATAATTCATCAATTTCTATAAAGAATCTGAATAACAAAAAATCCTATATTATATTCTTTCTGTAAACATATTTAATTAGTACATATAAATATGTATTTTTGATAAATTCTTCAAAAATAAAATATGTAAGTAATTGTCAATAAGTTTGATAACGGAGTTAAACCTAATTTAAAATATTTCACCAAGAAATAACAACCCTCTATTATGAAAAACATCGAATGAATAAATTTCAAAGTTGAGTTGGACATATGACAATCATAAAATAGAATAAAAAAGCAAGTTTACGAAACAAAACAAATGAAAAGAAAATAGACACAAACAAGATACAATACTTTACACTTCGCGCTATCTTTCAATCTTGCAATCAATTAATTCACTCTACACTTCATATTACATTTATTTTAAAACCTACCTGAAAAAGCAGCTTCCAAAATAATAGAAGCAGATTCCGCCGACGGAATTGTATTACAAGTCGAGCTTAAAATGGCCCTAAGGACTTCACTAGCGGCTGTGCGGGTTTCTAACCATTGCTCCATACATTTCAAAGCGACAGGACATAGCAACAAATTATTAAACACTTGTAAAAATTCAGATACGAGTAAAATTGATTGATTCATTGAATCAACTCCGCTACTAATTACAAGTTCCATGTGGTCCAACTGATTCGTCAACGCTACACAGAATTGTTCTGGTTTATCACTTAAAAGCTGTTTATGACGACTGGAGCAGTTTATTATTAGTTTGATGTAAGCTCGAATAAAACATTGACGTTTTTTGACTATGGTAACGTTAATAGGTTGGATGGTGTTATCGTAACAAGCCACCACTCTTAACAAGCTGCAAATATACAAAATATTTTACTTATTTAACTCAAATTATAATATGAAGGACATTAAGCACCTTTTGTGATACTTAATCGGAAAATACTTTCAAAATTATGATATTTATAAAATGAAACTTTATGTTTAAAATGACTTTTATTTTTGATGATAAATTAATTTAATTCTGAGAGCGACTTATTTATTATTGAAAAAGGAGACAAAAAATTAGATAGAAAATAATAGACTAGAAAACCCAAATTTATTCAGAAACTATATAAAGATGAACGAAGAATATTTGAGTTTAATTTCATTAACGTTTGTGATATATTAGGTTTGTTCCAACTAGTCTTGTTGTGCAAACGTATAAAATGACCCCTACGTGAGGCAACTTCTGTCTAATTTAACCAACTTCGTATCTCTTATAGTTCTTGAGAACACCTTTTATTTAGATAATGAGTTGAGAGGGTAGACTTCTGCCTCTCAAAGTTTATGTAGATCTGTCTTAGTTATAATGAAGTCGGTTTAGTTGACTATAGTTGAAATTTAGTCATAATTTAGTCTTAGTTCAATTCAGTCGTATTGTAGTCATAAAATGAATAACCGAAAAAATGCATACTTATAACTTTCTTGTATCAATTCATACAAGTTTCCAATTTGCACATTCTACAAACATTTTTTTAATGGAATTGACTGCGGTTCTCAAATTTTCTCTGTTTTATGTTTTCTATATTCGTGTACATTCGACGCAATTCGTTAGACTTCGTAGCAGTTCAAATAAATTCCGCTAGAGGGATGAGAAAAACCTGTTTCTTTATTTCTATTTATTGATGATACCGTGTTTTAAGTAGAAAATGAACAATGTAAAATTAATTAATCAGTAAAAAATATGCCAATTTTGTATGATAAAAAGATTGATTATAAAAATAAAATAAAACTCTAGACTATGAACAGTTGAACATGTAACTTGGGTGACACTTTTAAAACCAGAAACAAAATGTTGGAACAAACCTAATGAATTTTAAAATTGTTAACATAACACAAAAAATTTATAGCAGATAATTTATCTGAAATGATGGCATTGGTTTTAATATTGTATTTTATTTGTACTTACCCAAAAACAATATAGTCAATTTGTTTGACCGCGGCATCTAACGGCAAGGCAACTCTAGGATCACAGCTCATGACATACCAATCTAACGTCTGTTCCAGAGTGTTCAGATCTAGTATCATCCAGGAAAACTCTCTAGCGCGTTCAATAAGTATTCTCGCGCGGTCTGCCTGCCTCACAGACGGCTCTCGGAATATTTTAACCAGCAAATGTAGCAGACAATGATGCGCCCTGGTAATAGCGACTGTGTTTCCTCCCTGCGTTAAACGAGAAACCCAGGCTGGCCAGTTTATCTCCAGGAAAATGTGGCCCAGAAATGTGTGACATTCGGGGAGGTATTGGTCCATGATCTGGAACAAATGGTTTCTTTTTCAAATTAAATTCATATTTGTTATATTAAAGCTAATAATATAGTAGTAGTTTATGTAAGTACTTACTTTTAACATCATTTCTAAGTCAGATAATGTCGGCCAAAATTGTTCCCATCGTATAGACATTAAACTAGTATGGACAACTGTCCATATGTGTTCTTTGATAGCCGGGTGTGCGTAATTTATTGAGTAAAATTGCCAAACATAACAAAATAGATGCGAACATCCTATAATTAAATGTAAAGATTAATATCTCAATACTAATGGAAAAAATTATAGTATAATTAGTATTTCTTTGGGTATATAATCGATTACATTAAAGAAAATAATAGAATCGCAATAAGATATAGTCATTATTGACAATTTTTTATGTTTTAATAGTTTATTGTGCAACAAGTTCAGAAAGTCGCTAAATTCCTACGAACTGTGAAAGTTTAGGCACGAGACGCAGTCGACAACACGATTATTGTAAACCAAAAGTATCCGATTCTGTATTGTATTATATTACTGGATTCCTTGTAAATAAACGAACACGAATATATTTAAATTTTGTATGTATGCAGAAAAAATTCTTATGAAATTTAAACATACGGATCGGGGGTACTAAGAAACAATTTTGGTAATTATAGAAAGTTATAAATTTGAATTCCATTGCACTAATCATAAAATAATAATGTTTTTATATGAACTTAATGTTATGAGGAACAGGCAATATTATCACATGCAGCAAAAAAAAAAAAAAATATATAAAATTTAATGTAAAATTTCAGAAAAAAAAACAAAATTACGCTGTAAATAATTTCTGTTTTTACTGCTAATAAGGTCAGAATATCCTATTATCCATTATAATATTATATTTTGTAATTATTATAAATTATAGTTAGTCTTTTTATTGATGCACTTTGTTAAATTAATCGCTTTTCTGTACTTTTCTCAATTATAGTTTTTTTTGTACTGTACTGTAGTTTTACTCTAAATCTATTAAGAGAGAGAGTACCGCAATTTTTTTTGAAATGTTGTTAAAATCCTATGTTCCACCTTTCGTTGCACACACTGTATAATATGTTTTTCATCCCCATCCCTCTAGTGGAATTTATTTGTACTAGCACGAAGTATACCGAATCGTGCCGAATATGTACGAACATAGAAAATTATCATTAATTTCCTATGACCTTAAATCCTGTTTTCTTGTGCTAAGTTATATTGCGTTTTTAATAAATAAGCTTTAACACTTGTAAAAAATAATGTTAAGGACGCAAAATATGTAATAAACTAAGAAATGTTAAGAAAGAAAAATATGGTATTAATTTTCTCACCTGGTAATGTATCACCGATGAATAAAACACAATTAACAAACATATTAAAAAACTTCTTCGCACTGATAATATCTGCTTGAATCCACGGCAAAAGCACAGCTCTATCATCTGTGAGCTGTTGTATCCAGGTAGCTGTCACATCTTTACAATCATTTACAGAATAGGGCAACAACCAAGGACTGAACGCTTGAACAATTCTTGGCCAGAGGTGATCTGCCAGCAACGTATCTGCTAGAATCGCTCCCTCTTGCATTTCTACAGTTGCTACCACGAGGGCATGAAGCGTCATTCCCAAAAGAATACAAATAGGATCGATATATTGTCTGTATTTCGGGTAGAGACCATATAAACCGAATTGTAAGCGCTCTTGAGAGAAATATCTGGATAATAAGTCAACAGTTTCAGCTAGATCTCTCGCGTTTAACATTCGTTGCTTCGTAGCGTGGTTTCTCATGAATTGAGCGTCATTGTGAAGACCTGGTTGACTCAAAGCTGTTAATAAATCATTCCAAACAGTAACAGCTAATTGCTGACTTGCACTTTGTTGTAAGACTAACATTAAAACTTCGCCATAATGTTCTGGGAAGTCATGACGAAATACGATAAGTAAATGTCGACGAAATACTTCATGTAAAGCGTATTGTTGTTTTGTAGGATTTGGTCCTAACTTTGTCAAAGATTGAAACACCAAATTTATAAATTTGGACCGTTCGGATAATTTTGGCCGTTTACTTGTCAACCACGTTTCTATATTACATTTTGATAAAAGTGCAAATGTTATTTCTGGAAAATTATCTACATTATCACAAATATCTGAATATAATTGCAATAAAACATGTGTAGAAAAATTCGAAGCAACAAAATGAGGCGACAATAAACTAGCTTTTCTAGGCTGCTGCAAAATAGTTTTAACTAAACGAACACTTTCCTTTTCAACTCCGCAAATAAACACTTGACCTAACTTTTCTAAGACTTTGTTAAACAGTTGTAAAGTTGGCGGATAAGATTTTAATTCTTCGTTAAAAGCTTGCAACATGAAATAGAAAAATTCAACGCCTATGTTTCTAAACTGTTCTTCGCTGATAGGATCGCCTAAACGTAAACTGTCTTGTAAGTATATTTGTAAGACATCAGCGGTGTATTCTAAGCTGGCACAGTTTAAACACATTGCATGGACAGGCGGTTGTAAAATTCGAGTTAGTAATGTGGCGAAGTTTGTACGATTTATTTGCATTTGGTTTTTGATGGCTTCGTTTAGTCTCCATTCTTGGAACTAAAACAAGAATACTATTAGAACATCCCACTCATGTTTTTACAATCATTCTTTAATTTTTTTTTACATATTATTCTTCAAATAATAATATTAGACACGTAAAGAATATGCATAATAATGAATATTAATTGTCAAACACGGCGTCCTGAAATACATAAAAAAAACATTTTTTTCAGCCCTCTAGTATAATTTACTTGCACTACTACGAAGTATACCGAATGGCGCCGAATATGTACGAACATCGTATTTAGAGAAATTAGCTTAAAAAATTGAAAGAATATGCATAATAATGAATATTAATAAAGAAATAAAATGATATACTTAAAATGCTTCCAAAATAGGGTGGCTATAGTTTTATCCGATATAAATAAACAAACAAAGATAAGACATTTAAACCGAACCGAACAAACCCGAAACATACGAATAAGAAAATTTTAAGCTGATGCCATCTGAGGAGGAATAGAATTCTTATTTGCTTTTGAACATCTTTTATAAGTAAGTTTTTATACAAGAAATAACATTTTTGTATTTTTTTAATTATAACCATTCATATTTTCGATACACTTTTAATGTTTTTAACCCTCTTATTTTTCGTTAACAGTTAAAAACAAACTAAATCCCAAATATTACAATTTAAAGTACTTAGACTTAACTGGAACCAAACAAAACAAATAGATTTGAATAGTTTTACAAAAAACGTTTTTTCCAATTTAAATTTTAGTGGTTTTTAATATATTTAAGGGTGCTAAAAAATAGTGACAAATTTGGAAGGCATATGTTTCGAATATTTTAATTTTAAACTTTTATAAGCAAAGCAAAAAATATTAAATTTCTTTAATTTTGTGAAAATCTTTTTGATATAAATTCAAGAATTTAAAATATATATAGCCTCAAAATTTATACATGTTTTCAATCAGTAATAAATTATTTTTAATTTTATTAAATGCAATTGTGTTCATACTTTTTAAAAAACTTTGAATCAGTTTTGAAAAATTAGTTTTTAATTATACTAAAAAAAAATTTCTACGACTTTAAGAACAACTTACCGTAAAATTAACAATAGCAGGACCAGCACAACTAGAACCACACGTAACTCTCTCTGTATGAGTAGTTTGTACTTGAGAATACAACTGTAGAATCAATTCTATGTATTGACAATCCAAAGCACCATGTTCAGAAATTTGTAGAGAGTATATCCTAAAACAACATCCATTTATATTTGTATATACTTGAAAATAATGTCTTACTCTTACTCTGCAAATTGTTGTAGTTTTTTAATATAAGGCTGCAAGCAACTTGAAACAGATTCCCCGGTTTGTAAATTCAACGCAGGAATCACAAATGCTTTCTTATTTAACGGAGGAGGAGCTAAAGGCTTGTCATAGGAAGTCAATCTTCTTAAAATTCTTTCTATTGGGTCTTTAACTTCACCTCCCCCAATTTTCTGTATCGGACCGCGCGTCACTTGTTTTGTATTACAGCACAAAACGTCCCATTCGTTTCTACACTTTTCAAATTCATATCTGATGATTTCGCACTTGACTAACTCTAGCCAAGGACTGGTACTGCCTTGAATAATATGTTGGAGGTATCTTGGTTCGTATTGAGGTGGTAAAGATGGTAAATAAAGTGTGGATTCTTGCAGAAGAGGCTCTTCAAGCCAGAGGACATAAGCGTTGAATATTTTTACAAGACGTTGTGTTAATTCTTTATTTCTTTGAGTTGCATCGTTTGTGTTTTCAACGTCGGTGGTTTGTGATGGGTCTAGTTTTCGGTGGTAAAACTCTACAGTTTCTTGTAGACGTTTTTTTAGTTTCTTACAGAAACTTGTGTTTACCATTCCGTCAAAGAATTTAATGCCAACAGAACCACAATTTTCAGAGCTGCAATAACAAATAAATTTATCTATTAGAAAACTATCATTAGATCTTAAAACAAATCCGTTTAGAGAAAAATTAAATACTGGGATTTATTTACATTGAATATTATTTTTATAAAATTAAGATCATTACTTTAGTATCTGACTGCAATATTAGTATTTAAAACTGTTTCTTTCTAAAATAAATAAATAAAATAGTGTCTTTCTTCCTTCTGAACAAATCCTAATATTTAGTTTTTTCCAAAATAATTCTGATTCGTATTACATATATAATTTAATTTTATTAATTTATTTAATTTCTTTATATTGTAATTACCATTCTGTAATGTCATATTTTCTTTCTTTTATGATAGAAAATTCTCTTTTCAAAGAAGATGTATTCAAAATTTAAACAACATAAAAACTAATATGAAATTTTATCTGTTTCTGGTTATCTCAAAATAAAAACAAGTTTATATATTTTATACAAGCAAAATATTATATTACTATAGAAAGACTATAAATAAGTAATTTTTAATTTTAATTCTTAAATTACCTTTTTGTTACAAACGGTAAAAAAATACTCGCAAAGTCAATCATTTTAATATCATTTTTTCCAAGTACTTAATACATAATTTTTATCTTATTTCGGCATTTTTAAAACCTTATTTTTGACAAACATTTCACATAAACGTTCAAAAAAAAACAATTAATGAGTGTTGATTCAAGAATTACAAAAAATTTAAAATCCAAACTAAAAAAAAGGGATTGAAATTACAGTATGCACTTAATATACAATTGTCTATTTTCCGAACTCTACTATTACAGTTAAAATTTAATGTACTTATATTTGTTACACCTGTATATTAAAATAACAAAATTTCCTAAAATAATTTAAACTTTTGAACTCACCCAGAAGAAGGCGAAACTCTGGCCAAGTACAAGGAAAAAAACCTCTGCCAAATTAAGGGCAAGAGAGGATGACTCAAATCCGTATCCAAGGCCTGTTGGGCCCATCTATAAACACACAACCCTGCCGAGGTATAACTCGCAACTTTCACAACATTCGCTGCCTTTTTCAAAGATGCATCTACGTTTGTTTTCCCGGTAGACGATTGTAACTGTCTTAAGAGCTCAGCCCATAAACCGGTCTTAATCTCAACATGTTGATGTTCCAGAGAAGTTATTAAATAAAACAACCAAGGTTGCGAAGAACCGATTCCAGGCCCTATGATCAGGGCTGAACCAGCCTGGTTTGACCCAAATTGGGACACCCATGATAAGAGAGACGAATTGGAAGTACCTTTCTTTTCAGATTTTTCTAATAATTCTTGAAATATTTCACCAATTTGGCGATACTTTTCAGGTATGAAAAACGCAGTTCGAATTATGACGTTTAATAAATATAAAATGTTGTTATCACATTCCCAATTTGGTATTGAAATAAAAACTTTAGTCCAAAACTCAAATAAAGGGTGCCATAACGGATTATGTATTTGTAAAGTAATCATAGTTTCAAAATTTCGTAAAGTTGGACCTGGATATTCAGAACTTATAATATTTTTAGCCATTTTTACATAAGTTCGGTCTGCTTGTAACAATTCTTTAACTATTTCTGGGAAATTTACACACATAAGTAAATTTTCACCACATTCAACAAATAAAGGAACAATGTAGTACAAAGCTACAAGTACAGCATCATATTTCCCCAAACAAGTAAGATTAAGTAAACATGTTAAGCCTTTTGAACAAACTAAAGGTAACAAATGTCCAATATCCGTCATGACCAAAGAGACAAACATGGCTAAAGGGTTTTGGTTTTGTGTGGCTTTGTGTAGTTCTTGTAAAGTGTCTAAAATGGGAATTAAGTTGACTGATACAGTGTGTCTAGATGTGGCGTGTAAACGTAAACGGAAACAAAGATTCCATGCCCATCTATACGCGTGTTCTTGTTGAGTGTCTTTCTCCGCGATTATTACGCAGAGTTCTGCTACGCGTTGGTGCATTTCAAGTGGCAAAAATAGAGCACCATTGCTGAAATTAAATACATATACAAGTTAATTTTACTGTAAAATAACCAATTACTAGAATATAAGGGTGGTTTTCAAAGTCTACGCAAAAACGCAATTAAACTATTTTTATTTTTCAACAGAACATAAGAAAAAGAAAACATAGATCTATACAGTTTAAGAATTGACAATTGATAAATTTTCATTACTCATATGTATGTTTTCTACGTTCGTGCACTTTCGGCGCGATTCGGTAAAAGTCGTACTAGTACAAATAAATTCTACTAGAGGGCTGCAAAACTCGTGTTTTTATTTATTTCATGACACCGTGTTTGAGTCAGCCAATTTTTTATAATAAAAAGGCTGATTATACAAACAAAATGACAGTAACATTCACATTGCATTTTGTAACAAAAAGAAGCAGTTAGTTCATGGTCATATTGTTAGATGGCAGTTGACAACTGCTTGCAAAAAACAAAAGCCGATCGACGTTGCCAAATTTTATCATTTCTGTAAGCCAGCCAGCCCTCTTTTAGTGCTTTCATTTGATATCAAACACGACATATTTTTAATATTTTATTCCAAAAAATGAAACGCGATCGACTTTTTAACTTTTCTTATTTTTGATCACAAGCAAAAGTATTTCTATATAATATCAAACAGAATAATCAATTATGTGTAAAAAAAAATTGAAATTTTAGATTTTTGTGCATATCAGATTTTGTAGAGAACTGTAATATAATATCAAACACGATTTATTTTAACCAAAAACAAAAACTGGTCTTCTTATCCCAATAGTTCTTAACTGTGTAATTATACTTTAAATTTAAACTTAATAATTGTAATATTTAAATTATCGTTTGATTAGTTTAGATCATTAATGGATATTTGTTTTAAATTATTTATTATTGGCAATTTTTTATATTAAATTATTTCTCGGTTTTGTGCGTACTTTTCAAACCACCCTTATATTATTTAATTGAACAACTTACCCTGCAAAGCCCCAGTTGAGATTAGATAAGATTTTCCTCGCCACATAATTTTCCATAGAAGCAATCGGATTTTGTAATAACATATACGATATGATATCCATATCTCTTTCGGTGGGATGCCATAAATTTAACGGCAATTCAGAAAACAGGAACATGATTTGATTTAAATCATTTATGTTTACTTTTACATAGTTTAATATATCTGTAATTAGTGCTGGATATCTCGAAGTGATATTTGATAGTAAAATTCCCGCACATTTACAACAACTTTCATGAGCTTCAGAATCTCCAGTGAAGCCGATTTGCAACAAATTTAAAGTTCCAAAACGAATAAAGTCTTCCTCGGTTTCCTTCCTCGCCATTATCATATTCGCAAAGGTATTTAAAAGATAATAAGATTCTTCTGTAGACATAACATATAAACGTTCACAGAATTGTTGTCTTGAATTTAGTTCTGATAATAGACTTTTAAAATCAATATTTGTACAAACATCGTCAATATCTTCAGTTATTCCTTGTTGCAACATATAATAACACCTCCATAAAGTATTAATTGATACAGTATGAAAAGGAGCAATTGCCAAAAATTGCCACGCCCCTAATTTTTGCGCCTTGTATAAATAAGACGTAGCTCGAAGAAAAAAAGCATCAAATTCAGTCTGCAATCTTTCAAACATTGCCTTATCATAATGCGTATCTTTTTTTTCTCTATAAACTTCCCAACAATCACTCGCGTACTGTAAAGTTTGTCTCACTAATCTGCACAATCGTTTCGCGAACTGGTGATATCTAGAAGTATTATAAACTTCTAATCCTTGACCGTAAAGTTGTGTCAAGACAGTACAAAAAGACAGAAGGCGTAAAATATGATGAGAATCGCCTACGCCTGTCCAAATATCTTTCTCGTCTTGTCTTTGAATGAGGAGAACACTGCGGAAGAGATCTGCCATGGGAATTTGATTTAAAAGCGCGACTAAATCGTTTTCTTTCAAAGCAGATACTCCGAAAGTGTTATCTTCGTCGTCTTCGCCATCGGAGTCAACAAGAACCCACAAGTTTTCCGCTACAGCGTCTTGTGGTTCTTGTAAAGTTGATATTATCTAAAATAAATATGTTGTTCGCGTATTCATAATAAATCTGTTAAAATTTATTATCTAATCTAATAATGCACTGGAGTGAGATGAACAGATACACTAATTAAATTAATGAGCAGTTTCCATTTTCCATTTTTTTATTTAAAATGTAAAGAACATACTATTAATTGAGATTCTTGTAACATTTATTCAAAAGATTTTATTTGATTACAACAAACGGATCATATTTTTTTTTGTTAATTTCACACTTGGAGTAGTCAAAATTTTATTGCACCGATAATTGCGATTGTTAATTATGAAGTCAATAATATTTTAATTCATTATTATTGAAGTAAATACTCCTAAAAGTAATCAAATCATTTCTTTGATTACAACAAATTCAGTCATATTTTTTGTTGATTATATCAAATATAATAACTTTGATTGTAATAATTCTTTGGGTTTATAAAAGAGAAGTCAAAATTTTAAGTCATTACGAATTTCATAACGAGGTAGATGTACAATTATGGTACGTGTCAGCAAAAAAATGTTTTTTTTTTCACATTTCCTCTAATAATAAAATTTAACCATATGTAGATTAACTTATAATATTAAATCCATTTTAAGATAATAGATTTTATACTGTTTCTTTGAAAAAAAAACCGCGTTTAAACAATAACTTATTTTTGTTACGTAGTCTTATTCACTCGACTATGGCACATTTTGATGAAAATTTCTTATTACATAAATATGAAAGCAACTATTGTCAAAATAAAATTTAATTTATTAAATATGTCAACCTTATATTACAGAATATTTGATATTAGTAGATGCAAAATTAAATAATACCAAATACTCCCCATCATATTTAGCGGGATAGATGGAAACAGCAAAAAAACTGTTTAATTTAATTTTATATAATAGTTTGTCAGCATCATTTTTATTATTGATTAAAGTAAATCACAAAGCATACTAAATTTTTAGTTTTTAATTATTGAAATTTGCTTGAATTTAACTACTCCATTTGCATTTTAAATTATAAAAAAATATTTTCTTACCTGTTCCAAAAACGCATCTCTCTTTTCCACAGGACACAACAACACACTCAGAATTGCCAAGATATGATTAACATACGCGTTACTGAACGGCAAATCCTCTCCTCTTTTCGGCACAGGCAGCTGTATGTAACTAGTAGCCCAAGATCCGATCCCTGCGGGACACCTCAGCACTTGGTTCAACAAGTAATGGTGATCCTGCCAATCAGACGCCCGCAGTAACGTAGCTACGAGGTCTGTGAGCCATGCTCGAGTCTCAACAACGAATTCTCGGTCTTTGTAAACTCGGCGTTGACATTGGAATAGAACTGAGATGCAGAGACGTAGTTCTTGAAGGTGTGGTGAAGGTGGGGGTGTTTGTAAAGTGACAGGGTGGTCATTTCGAACGGCGGTTAAGCCCAGAGATGTTACACAGGATTGGATTACTGTGTTGATGTAATGCTCGATCTAATGTAAAAAAAAATATTGTAAATAATAACAGTGTTTTAATATTATACAGAATAAAAAAATTACAAGTTTGCTGCTGATATTCATTGTTATACAGAATGTTTTACAACAAAAAAATGGCAGATAATACAAGATGTGCTGATAACAAATTATTTTTTTTATTAAATTTAAATTAAATTGAAAATATTTTTTTTAGTGCAAATAGTTTGATAGATGTTTTTAATATTTTAGATATTAACAATACAATTAATTACCTGATTTTAATAACATATCAATTATAATGTTTGTCATATTATAAACTACCTATTAATTGAAATCAGTGGTACTAAAAATGTTCATTTTATTTTAAGTGCAATTAATTTTACGAACTTGTACAACATACATAAAGTAACTGCATTTTTTTCTTGAAATTTTAAATTCAATACTTTGTTATCTAAAGAATATAATACAGATGAGTCATCGAAATGCCCGTCTTCGATATCTGCCTTGTTAGAAATACAGCATAAATTTATTAAAAGAATTTATTCGTTTACTCAAGGAGCATAACGTAAAATTATTTTCACATATATAGATGTTGCATTACGGCTCGACGAGAATTATTTACCTTTTTTTAAATGGAACACCCTATATATTTTTATATATTTTCAATTGTTTTATTGTCCTATACGGGCTACGGACATATGAATTTTGTTATATGCGAAGTAGTGAATAGACTCTGTTAATAAATTTATTCTGTAAGAAAAACGACAAGGAAAATATCGAAAACGGGCATTTTGATAACTCACCTGTATATGATGTACAGATTAAAAATAAAAAAGAATTTTATAAAAATTTGTAAAATTAATTGCAATAAAAAATGAAAACTTGTATGAATTGAAACAAGAAAGTTGTCACAAAAAAAATTAGTCAAAATCAAATTTTGTTCATATCTAGTGAGCTATGCATTTTTTCGGGAAAACAAAAACATGATTAAAATTATTTTTTGTCAACTAATGCAGCAACTTTGCCCCAATTTAACCGACTTCGTATCTCTTACGAACACCCTGTATAACTTACCTTGAGTTTAAGAAGACAGGTGGTATACGAATGTAGAGAATAAACTTCATTGACTTGTTCCTTTATTTTATTTTGCAGCTGTACTAAAGGCATTTGAGATTGAAACACAGCTTTTTCATAAATATGACTTGCATTAACTGTTGTTCCATCTTGACATTGAGCTTTTGCTGTTAATTTTTCTTTTCGTAAGTTCCACAGATTATTCTGTGCTATTTTCTGAGCTGATTTAAGTTTGTTAAGTTCTGCAGAGTTCTCTTGCAGCTTTTCACGAGAATGACGGTAACTCATAAGCAATTCATGTAAAGGATGTTTGTTAGAATTTACTGCGCGAAGTTCACTGTCTACAAATTGAGATATGAACTGTTTTGAAGCCACTAATTCTGGGTTATTGTACAGAGCAGATAATTGAGCTACTGTAAATGGTCGTATGAATTCTTGACATTTTGTGGGTTCTATTTGAATGTTTGGTTTGGTTTGTGGCAATTCTACTGGTAGTTCAGGGTATTTGATAACTTCAATTTCTTTTTTAAGTTCAATTGGAGCACTAGGAATTAATACTTTATTATCTACATCACTCGTTGTATCACAGGTTGCGTCAATTGTTTTCTCAACTACTTGTGCGTCTTTTGTTTCTAGTTCTTGTGACGTAATTTCTGCACATATATCTTCTAAGAGTTCTTCTGTCGCATTAGATTCTTCTACAATTGGTTGTGAAGTTGAAGCTTCTGTTTCTATCGCTATCGCATTAGTTTTATCAACTAACTTTGCTACATCATCAAATTCTTGTCTACATTCTGCAGTGCTCGGTTTTGTTTTAGTTTTAGAAGGCACAGTATGTTTATTCTTTTTCTGTTTTGGCTTTTCTAACGTTGCCATTGTTATTAGTACTTACTGTTAATTTTATTTCACGTGTCATTAACAAATATGTTAAGTAAACATGTTTACAAATATATTTTTATTTGTCAACCAAAATATTTCTGACTGTCATTACTTGACAACACACTATCGCCATCTACAATCAAACTACGAATTTCAAAATTATCAGCTGATATTATTTTTATAAAAAAATTGTATATTAATAATAAATTTATAATAGATGGCAGACAGTGTTGCCAAGACGTGGAAAATATAAAATGATATGTAGGACATTTATATATTTTTTATTAATCAAGGGAAAAGTGAGGAAAATTAAAAAATTTGTGTGGGAAAAAGGAAATTTGAGATAAAATAGTTGGCAACACTGCGCAGATATTAGTTTGACGTTTAACCTCATTACAAAATAGAACTGTCATTCAATAAATTTACATAAAAATGATTTTAAATTACTTAATAACAAATAAATCTAATTTATTTTTTAAAAATATAAAACATATCCGTACAAAATACAAATTTTATCATTCAGTGCAATGCAGTTCACGTACATTTAATTCTTATAAGAATTCTAATAGATTACAATATATTGTTAAAAGATTCTCTGCAACAAGTACAAAAACTAACAAATTAAAAAAATCTGAAGTTCTCAGACTGTTGTCTTTAGCCAAACCAGAACGATGGAAAATACTTGGTATGTTTATTTTATTGTATTTATTCTTTAGATGAGAAATATGCAGTAATTCACAGGTGCTGTCGGCCTTTTACTGATATCTAGTGGAGTTACTATGGCTGTACCGTATAGCTTAGGAAAAGTTTTAGACATTATTTACACAGGAACAGAAAATCCAACAGACTCTGCTAAGAAATTATACAATGTGGTCGCTATTCTGGTTGTGGTTTTTTTAGTGGGCGCCCTGTGTAATTTTGGCCGAGTTTACACATTATCTTGTGCTGGTAAGAGTTAAATTTGAAACTAATATTAAAGGATTGAGTGTAATTGTTTTAGGATACAGGATAACTCAGGATTTACGTAAGACGGTATTCTCTGCGATAATGAGACAAGAGCAAAGTTGGTTTGATCGTAGATCTACAGGCGAATTGATAAATAGGCTGTCAGCGGATACGCAACTTGTAGGGCAGGCGTTAAGTAGTAATTTATCAGACGGATTGAGATCCACGTTTGCTATATTAGCCGGGAGTGGTATGATGGTTTATACTTCACCTGAGTTGGCTATGATTGGTTTGTCTGTTGTGCCTCCCATCGCAGTTTTAGCTGTCGTTTATGGAAGGTAAGATAAATATGATTTTTCGAGGTAAAATAAAAATAGTGAAAACGCGACTGAAAAATATTTTTCGCGCCTCCGTTTCATTATGACTAGTATTACAGAACTCAAAATCGTCCAGAAACTCTGTTTGCCGGCCTAGGCCAACAAAATGTAGGGATGCCAACTTAAATATTTTAGCATTACATTCTGTCAATATATTTAATTTTATTTTATTGGAAATGTAAAACATTAATTAACACAACAATTTTATTATTCATATTATACTCGTCTTGTATGATTATGATTACGTTAATTGTTGAAAAATATCAATTCACATTCGTTTTATTAATTATAAAATCAATCAAATCAAATAATTGTTTAATCAACTAAACGAGTAATTAAATAATAGATTAATCAAACAATCGAATAATAAAAGACTCAAATAATCGATTAATTGCAGACTCTTCTATTCGATTAATCATATTAATTTATGAAATCCAATTGGACCGACAGACATATCTTTAAAAACAATCAAATTTGTGGACATTAAAATCGGTATAAATTATTATGGAATGTCCTTTACATTCATAAATGTGAGGGTCGGTAAAAAATATTGTTTCATAAAAAAATATTGATAAATTCATGATTTATTACACGAGAAAGAATAAATACCAAATTAATCAACTAAATAATTATACAAATAATAAATTAATCATCTATTATTGATTATTCAATTATTTCTAAAAGTGTAATCAAATGATTGGTTTAATCCTGAACTCCTCTTAAAAATCTGATATGGACACCACTTCCTTGTATGCCTAATAAATTAAAGAAAAAGGCATAACTAGATAACAGTCCCACATTCAATATTTCAACATACTACTGCTAATCATTTTTGAGTTAATTTGAAAACCAATATTTTTCGCGATTACAATAATTGTTTTACTTTACACAAGGAAGTAAAAATGAATATTGTACATTTGTAAAAATTGTATCGTTTTATTTTTCAGGTTTGTCCGCAAAATAACGCGAGGAGTCCAAGACGGTCTAGCCAGCGCTACAAATTTAGCTGAAGAAAAAATATCAAACATTCGCACCGTACGAATGTTTGCTCAAGAACAACGCGAAGTTAACAGTTACTCCAGTCGAATGGACCACGTTCTTAGTTTAGGCTACAAGGAGTCTTTAGCTCGGGCGGCATTTTACGGAGCTGCTGGTTTAACCGGCAACACAATCGTCATTGGCGTTTTATACTACGGAGGAATCATGATAGCCGAACACCAAAGCATCACAGTTGGTGCCTTAAGTTCATTCTTGATGTATGCGGCTTACATTGGTGTATCAGTCGGTGGTTTGACAAGGTTTTACACTGAAATGAATCGAAGTTTAGGAGCCGCGACTCGGTTATGGGAATTGGTTGATCGTGAAGCGAAAATACCGATTAAAGGTGGTTTTATTCCTGACATGCAACCCATAGGACGTGTTACTTTCGAAGGTGTTAAGTTTGGATATAACGAAACACCGGTTTTAGACGATGTTAGACTTGATATCTTACCGGGACAAACTGTAGCTGTTGTGGGTGCTAGTGGTTCAGGAAAAAGTACTTTAGGTGCTTTATTGTTACGTCTTTACGAGCCTAATTCTGGGTGTGTTCTTCTTGACGGTAAAGACGTAAAAGAACTAGATCCGTTTTGGTTACGTACTAAAATAGGAGCTGTTTCACAAGAACCAATTTTATTTATGGGGACAATTCGGGAAAATATTTTATACGGCGCAAATAATCCAGAATTAGTTACGGATAAAATGTTAGAAGAAGTTATGAAGGAAGCAAATTTACAAGAGTTTATTAACAATCTTCCTGAAGGATTAGACACGATGGTGGGCGAACGAGGATTAACTTTATCTGGAGGACAACGACAAAGGATTGCAATTGCGCGTGCGCTAATTAAAAACCCGAATATTTTACTCCTAGACGAAGCAACAAGTGCACTAGACGCAAAATCAGAGTTCTTGGTCCGTGAGGCACTTGAAAGAGCGGCAAAAGGACGAACTGTTCTGACTATAGCGCACAGATTGTCAACTATACGTAACGCCAACACTATAGCTGTACTACAAGACGGGAAAATTGTAGAGACGGGAAATTATGATGAACTTGTAGCCAAGGAAGGCGGAAAATTTAAGGAACTTGTTATGCATCAGACTTTTAAAGATGTTACGTGACATTAGTCATTGATTTAGATTGTGTATTTGTTTTATAAATATATTTGTTTATTACAATAAATATATTTTGTTAAAAACCATTAAATATCACAGCACCTCTCAATATTTTATCCTACTTCTATTTAATTACTTATCCATATAGTCATAACAATACAATTTCTATTTGCAATATTTGACACTGGTTTTAGTAACGAGCTAAATTCAATTTTATTAAATTAAATATTAAAATTGTCATAATGTCTTATTCGGCTCTTCAACAATGTTTTGGAAGAAGTGTTCATACAAATATTTTTTTTTCACATAAATAAACGAGTACTATATATAAGAAACATAAAACACAGAACATAATTTAGCACAGAAAAACACAAATCAGATCTACACAGTTCAGAAATAGGGTTTTCCAAAAAGACGTATTTAAAAAAAAATATATTGCAATTATAATTTGAAAATTAATTAGAAATAAATGACCAAATTTTGCCTTGGATTTGCGTATTTTTAATTTTTAGCTCGTAATATATTTTTTATTAAAACATAAATGAATATTTTTTATTGATTACAAAACAAATATGGATTTTTTTGTATAAAATGTTATAATTAAATGGCCACGTCATGTATTCGTTCGTATTTTTTAAGCTTTTCTTCTTATTCTTAAGTAACTGACAACTTTTTCCGCCAATCCAAAAACTGTAGCTGCCGTTGTAGATCCAGGCACATCTGCATGTAATCTAAATCTTATCGCTGTGTACGCCAAAACTCTAAACAAAATAGTGTAGGCTATGAGGCCGCCAAGAGCCATCATGGGACTGAAATCAGAAACTCCCATGTCTCTTAAGATCAAGCCAGAGTTCTTCCAATGGCAGTAGAGAGCATTGCAGTCAAACGGGCCTCTATCCATCGCAAAAAATGAAAGCCAAATACCCACCAAACTGAACCGAAGAAATGAGAATTTCATAAATACGTCCATGTATGGTTCAATTATTTGACCATAGCCCAAACCGTATATTGCCAGGGCAAAGAATATAGCCAGTGTTGGTGGACCTAAAATGTTCAATTAAATAAGAATATAAATAATCTTAGTATTAAAAGATAACAAAAAAAATGAACTTTGAAACTACTAATCCGTAAATTTTTTTATAAACAACAGAGTATACTTAAGCCTAATTTATGCAGTCTTATCAAACTCATTTTTGTAATCATAATCACTCATATAATCATAAGAATATGATCCATTTTTCTATGATTGTGATAATGACAATGCTTTAGTCGAAAGATATATTAATTTACTATTTTTCCAAGAGAGGAAACCTTTAAAAAATTTTGAAAAAAAAGAAAGAAAATAGTATGTATTGTAATGTATATTTACCTAAAATGGTGCCAGATTGTAATTTTCCAAAAGCCCCTATTAACAATCCAATTCCTTCTGCGCAATAACAAGAAAATATCGCGATCAGCATTAAATATGAAATTCTATGTAGTTCCATAGGTTGTCCCGTTAAATAAAATGACAGCATCGTAAATATGCACACGTTTGGTATCTGTAAATTTGCGAAATTATAAAATATTCTAAGAAACAAATTAATATTTACCATTCCAGGTAGAGTTGCAAAACAGTACGAAAAGAAATAAGAAAATGGTCCATACCAGTTGTTAAAGTATTCTCTTTTCACAAGTTCTATTTCTAAAGGAACTAAAACAAAACATTAAAATTAAAAATATTCCACATAAAAATCAGTCAACTTACAATATAAAATAGCTATCATAACATATGTATAGGTGTAGAAAACACTCAAACACATAGCAAGTTTACATAATGCTATAATTTCCGACGCTTCATTGCCCATATCGTAGAATATTAGCCCTACTAACAATGCCGACATAGTGTGATGTGTTAACTGCAAATATAACGCCGTGCGATTTCTCCACCGCTGTGTGAGCATCCGACCGAGTAAAATAAAGAATTGGGTGAATGCATTAGGCGGTATGATGGGTTTCACTTTGGTACAATCTTTTTCTAGAGATGGGAACACTTTGTTGTGGTTTTGTTCTTCTGATATTTCGGCAGACAAGTGCTCGATTATTTCTGGATTCATTTGGATTAATTCGATAACTAGAACAATAAGAAATTATTAATAAAGTAGCTTTATAACCTAGTTTAAATTGTCCCATTATATTTAACTGCATATGTATATATAAATTTAGTGTAATTGAAATTTAAGGATGCGTTAATAATAATATAAAGTCGGTTTCCTTGAGTTGTTCCTCACGTATTAAAAAAATCAATGATCAACTGATTTGTCGTCAAGTTTTAATTATCTACTTTGATCCTCGTTTTGACACGTATACAAGATTTTGAAATATTTTAATTTTCACAAATCTATATGAATAGATGTAATTTCTTCTGTTTTTTACATCAATAATAAAGCCCTAAATTTTTATTATTTTAAAGAATTATTGTATCTTCCATTTTTTTTAAAAATGACAACTACCCTAAAATTGGTGTGAGTTACACCCTTAAAAATATTAACAATGAATTCCTTGCATCAAAGTACCTACGTATACAAATTTTCATTTTAAAATTCCTACTACAGTCATAATTACAGATTGAACCAATAAGAATCCATATGATCAGTAATAATGCGCGTGTGAGGAATATACCTGTGATCCTAAGACACTACGGATATTTTATAATTTTATCATTATTTACACTAGTGAATTATAATATAATTCACGCCAGTGGATTATATTATAATCCACGATAATGGATTATGTTATAATTCACTATTGTGAATTATGTTATTATTCACTACGGTGAATTATATCATTATTCACTACGGTGAATTATATCATTATTCAATATAGTGTATTATATCATTATTCACGATAGTGAATTATATTATTATTCACGATAGTGAATTATATCATTATTCACGATAGTGAATTATAATTATTCACGATAGTGAATTATATCATTATTCACGATAGTGAATTATATCATTATTCTCGATAGTGAATTATATCATAATTCATGATAGTGAATGATAAACACACGACAATGAATTATGGACTCTGCGCGGAGCAGATTTAGCTACTCTGAATTGTGGATACGGTTTCAGTGGGTCAAGAATTAGGACACTCAGAAGAGTGTCTGCTGCAAAGAGCACATTCTGGAACAGTTTTGGCTGCTTCTATATTGTGACAAGGACAGAAACACTTCAGTTAACGTTCCAATACAGCCAAGGTAACAAAAAAAAATTGACAAAATTTGCATTTTTCTAATCACTTGTTGTTTTCAATGTTACGCTATACTTATACCAGGTATAAAATTTTGGGAATTAAAAGTTTCCATTCGCAAACAACTTAATTTGAATAAGAAGAAAAAAATTCCACGCCTGCATAGGTAAAAACAATTTATTTGGTTGCAGGTATATGCAATTTAAAAACTCGTCTCGTGTCAAAATTGCCACACGTTTCTGCACTTGTTGTACAATATTATCTAGCAAAATTATTAATTTAAAATTTCTTCGATTTCTCTTTGTGAGTGACGAGTTAAAAAAAAATTCTTAAGCCTCTGCGATTTTTTTTTTTAATTTCTACTTACTGTAGTCTGCAGGACTGTATGTAGTAGGACAAGGCACCCCAGCTTCTTGTAAAAATGGCACTAATCTTTGGGGAGATCCATTATACACACAAGACCCTCTGGCTACCACATAAACGTTGTCATATTTTTTAAACTCCAATGGAGACGGCTGATGTACTGTGCATACTATGGTTCGTCCTTGCGAGGCTAAAGTGGCCATTGCACTCATTACCATTTTACCCGCATGGGTATCTAATCCCCTACAAAAATAATACAATATAAATTTAAGAACTGGAGAGCTGCAGAACTACCAAAAATTTAAAATAAAAATACGTATTATTAATTAATTAATCCTGACTAATCAAGTATTAACCAAATCAAAATAATACTATGTAAAATGTCACTTACGTGGTAGGTTCATCCAAGAACAAAATAGAAGGATTGCTAACTAATTCTAACGCAATGGTAAGTCTCTTTTTCTGTCCTCCACTCAGTACTTCTGTTCTGGTGTTCCCACAAGAAGCTATACCCAAAGTAGACAAAATAGCTTGGATATCTTTCAAACGATTTGCATGGGTCATTCCGCTTACTTTTAATTTAGAAGCCAGTAACATGGTTTCTAGCACAGAAAGTTGGGGTTGTATTAATGCATCCTGTAACAGAGGAAAATTATAAATTAATATTAGTGATATTACATGCAGAATATTTATTCAACATTAAAACCAACAAAAATTACACAGGGACTCGTATTAAGTAATTAAGCAATTCTTCATCAATATGACCTTTTTATATTTATTCAAACGGAAGTAGAAAAAATATTGTATGAAACATGTAAAGAAACTAAGTAGTTATTTAACTTCTACACTTACTAAACTCGCCTCCGTCTCGTTTTGTAATTTTTGCATGCATTAAATAACCAACTTCGTTTCCTTACTTATTACATAAATAACTTATTATGCAACCTGAGATAGAGATGGATAATGAAATTTGTGACATTTTGAAGAATTTTAACTCAATATCAATATCTATAAGTTATAAATAAATATGGTTAAATTAAATATAGGTACTTATTTCTGTTGAACTTATATAACGGGAGTTTATTTTATCAGTGAACATAGAGTAGTTTCATTAGCATACAGTTACAGAATGACAGCAATATATTGAAGTGTTTATTTTATGAGTAAATATAAGGAATACTTCTCAGACTCGTCATATTTCAAAATCAAAGAGATATAACGACAAGAAGGTTGATCTTTTATATTTTATAATGAAGTAATCATTTTTTTTTCTGATTTTTAAAGTTTATTTCGATCTTCAACTGGACATTAATTTACTTCTAGGTTGTCAAATATCAACTCTGTATCATTTAGAAATGCTGATAATCTTGTACAAATATTGCTAATTCCACTAAACTAGTGGAGTTATCTTTGGAAGTAAATACTATAGTTAACAACTTACTTGCATGATGTAAGCGCACATTCGTCTGAACTTCGTGGGATGTCTAGGTTGTCCATTGACTAACACGATGCCTTCGAAAGCATCTGGCTGCACCGTGAAACCAGCCAGGAGGTTTAGAAGCGTTGTTTTACCCGCACCAGAAGGGCCTAATACTGCTGTTAGCTGTCCGGATTTAAAGCTGCCACTTATTTCTCGTAAAAGGTGCTTGCTACCAGCTGAAATAGTCAAATATTTCATAAGTTGAAAATTAAAATGAATATTCCACTGAAGATTATGGGTATTCAGTCAGAAAATATTTATTATATACAATATACATATTTACTATGAGGTGTTACTTTTTTTTTTATTTGAACAATAATGTGTACTTACTGTAGTATATTTATGCTATTTATTATACTAACATATTTAATTATAATCAGGAATATTTTCTTCATTTTAAAAGTGCGTTTATAAAATTAACAATTAATAATATAATAGTTTATGTATGTAGTATTACCAGGGGAAGTAATTCCCAAAGTCGCTGATGTTGTATTTTTGCGTAAACCCGAAAATATTTGAAAATATCGAATTATTAATTCGAAAATTTTCAAACTATTAATTTACTCTTTTTCCCAAAATCAAAATTTTGGGCACAGAAATGAATATTTTTGGGATATTTCTCGTTTGTCAACATAATTTTTGGTTTAATACTGTTATTTGGTTTGTTTTAACTCGACACAACTTTGATAAGGGGTTATTTTGAAAATAAATAAATGTTAGATAATAAAGCGACAGAATAAAATCGAAAAGGCATAATAGGATGGCAGGTTTTGAAATCAGCGCATCGAAATTTACTTAAATCTAGAAAGAAAGTTAATCATACCAAAGAACGAATATGTGGAGAAAATATTTCTTTTCACAAGATATATTTTCTCTTTCATAACCATGGGTATATAAAATTAGTAATTGTTACATAATAGCGACATTACTAACAATCAATTTTAAATGTCATTACAATTTAGTTAGGTAAATAAATGTTTTAATATTCGAAGAATATTTTTTTCCTTTTAATAAAACAGTTCGAAATACGAAACAAGATCTAAAAATAATTTCTACTATATCAGTAAATTAAATTAAATTATACTTCCTATAAACATTCAAACACAGATTTAACTAATGTTAACGTGTATTACATAGATACTTTTTTACTGGTAAATGTTATATACATTGTATAGTAATTTAAGATAAACATGCAATATTTCTTAATATTACATGAAAATCAACTAAATCAGATTGGCTATTAAGAGTTAATAGTTCTTATTATGTACTAATTACGTAAGATTTATGACTACGAAATGTGTTAGTGAATAAAAGGAAAACATTGTTGAGGAAATTGCTTGACGAAGTCAAGGTTTTGTGAAGGATGTCCATCTTAATCTTACAAACACACAAACCTGAATTGTGAACGGTGTAGGTTATGTTGTGGAAGTCAATGTCAACCGCTTGGACTTCCGGAAGGTGGTTTGTCAGAGAAATCTCTTCCGGATGCCATTGTTCAGAATTCTTCAGGTCTTCCATTTTATTCTGAAAAAAGAGAAATGTAGAGAGTTCAGAAAATTTAAAGAATAACTGTAAATTTCTATTTGTTATTACATAAGCGTTTGTTGTTCTTAAATGAAAGTATTATATAAAAAGAATTAGAACTATAGATTTAAATCGATACTAAATATAAATTAAAACAATTAATCAAATATTTCGGCAAGTAAATTTAAGATTATATTCGTTTACAATACCGGATATAAATATTTATGTTTAAATAATATTGTTTAAAATAATAATAATAATAATTTAAAAAAAAAAAAAATATTTGCAAACATTTATCTATGTTAATTTTATAACAAACATATTGCAAACTTTACAAAACAAATAAATTATTTATAAAATAAGAATAAATAATATTATTTTTCGAAAACGATACTAAAGTACACGATATCAATCCGCAAAGTTAGCCAAAGTAGTAGCTAAAGTAAAACTTTACAGACTCTTATGTCAAAATTTAATTTTACGGACTCATCTGTCAAACTGAAACCTATATTTTAATAGTATTATACTTTTGCAGTATATTTTAGCAGTATCTAAAATAACAAACATTATTCTATAATTTTATTGGTGAATTTATTTATTATTTACCTTTGATAATAATTTATTTGATTTCATGCAGACGACGTCTAAGCAGGTGTAAATATAAATAAAAAATACAAAGAAATATTTGACACTTTGACAGTACGTTTGTTATAATAGCCATCCCCGTCTCAATAGCTATTATAGCTGACATTTTACATACACATAATGCTTTTTATATATGTTTTTAATTAATAATTTAACGATTTCGGAAAACTGTAATGTATATCCTTGACTACAAAATTTTATAAAAAATTCATTAAAGTTCATTCTTTAAACTCATGTTTATTTAAGAAAAAAGCATAAATAAATTGAGTTATTTAAATTTAATGGTCACGAGAAAAGATTTGTATGCATTTGGAGAATAAATTTCCTTAATCAATTGTAAATGAGGATTTAAATTAAGTTTTGGAAATAAAATCTTAAATTACTCTTTCTTAAGAAACTGTTAAATTATTAACGTGACGTGATTTACAAAACACAAATCCTAGATATTTTCAGAAGATTTTAATAATAATAATCCTTTGGGATACATTAGGATTGAAATCATTTCGGCCCAATTAACGGAATAAAAAATTCTAAAATAAAACTACAAAGTTTTTTTTTGCTTTAATGTAATTTAATTTAATGTTACTACTTGTGAGAAACGTGCTCACTGACTGAAGTACTCAAATTCTTGTCCAATTATTTCAAAATCAGCCTCCTTAAGAACCAGTCACCGTAATGTTTACTACCTCTAAGAAGAGTGCTCACTCACTGTAAAATATCTCATTAACAGTCACAGCTGTCATATAGATATTTTCTTTTATTTCTATGGCTCTCTGATTTTTAAAGAAAATATTACATTTTATATTTAATAAAACTCGTACTCGTATTCGATTTTGATCTTTTTGTTTTGCTCTAAATCTATCAAGAGAGAGAGTATTCACATTTTTGTAAAATCCGAAAAAAATATAGGAAAAAATTATAAGTAATTATAACTTTTGTTCTATATAAAATTAAATTTCGTCAGCCCTCACAGCACAAACGCCAAATATAAAACAATAGATTATGCTGATCTCTCATGATAAACATATTAACTAATTCAGAAACAGAACCGTTCAATGCCTACCTTGGTTCATTGTAATACTGTATTTGTGGTTAATGCTATTGCCTATCAATTCTTTTCCCGTTTTAATAAAAGCTATACCCATTGTGAAATACAGTAATTCTTGCCAAAAAGTTCAATAAAAGCAGGCACCGTCATATAGAGGTGGGGATAGCATTTGTACAGCGTAACATTTGCACATAGTGGTATTTCGTTGCTTGGAATACTTCATCTGAATCTATATGACTCAATAAGTTTATGCATCAATGAATTAGAGTATTGCGAGTAGAAACCATGACCGTGATATTGAAGAGACTGTATTACAAAGCATTATTATTATCTTAATAACTATAATAACTTAAATGTTTATTGAGTAGTTAAACGTCGGGTAGTACTGGAATTAATTGCAAATGTTTACATTCATAAAATAAATTTACTTTTAGTGTAAACCACATCGTTACATTAATTGATTTACAAATACAAGGCCAAGTTTGGTCACTGCAATTATTAGTAGCAATTTAAAAATGATACAAGCACTTTGCTAAAGTGCTGCCTAGTAAAGAATTTACAACATGTAAAAAGGTTCTTTGCGTCAGGAATAATTTACTATTTAACTGCGGTAATTTAGGTTTATATTCCACTTAAGTAAATAGCAAACATTTTGTAATAGCCGAAAGTAATGGCAAATAGCAATTCCATCCACATTCAAAGAATGCTTTGTTTTTAACATTATAGTTTAATTTATCCTTGGAATATTTGTCTGCATCAATTATTATTTTAAACAAATTTATTACTGCCCATCAAATAATAGCCATTTATTTAATAAGTAAGAAAACGCTGGCGAAAATTAGGCACAAAACGAGACGTAGGCGAGTATTATAAAAAAATGGACTCGAACATAAAAATTTTGGGGTCGGTCACAGAATAGTTAGGTATATACAGAAGGGACACTCCATGTCGGTACCTTTGATGTTACCCTATTTAGTTCTATGACCTTAGAGTATTGTGTGGACCTTTCAATTTGTTGGCTGATTTAATTTTTGTTTGAGTGATAAAATAATTTTTAGAATGTAAAAATACTAAAATTGAAAATTTATCAATATAATAAAAGCAACTTAGATGAAATAAATAGAGTCATAATTATAATTTGTAAACATTTTTATTAAACAAAATGTCTGTATTTTGTAAGTAAGCACAATTTTCTATTTCTTTCTTTTTGGTTAGATTTAAAATTCATATTACTTATTTCAGTTGTTTTAAAATTACAAACTCAGAATTCTCCAAATTATGATTTTCATAATGTATAAATATGTTGTCTAATTTTCTCTGCACTTGTTGCACAATATACTATTTTCGTACCGATTTTCGGTTTCCATATTTGAAGAAATAAAATATAGGTTTCGGTTTTCGGTTACTGCTTCATAAAAAGTCAAATATCGGTGTGGTTTTCGGTTATGGTTTAGTTACGATTCGTGTCCCTGATTAGAAGAGCAAAAGTTAAAAAATTACCAACCAGTTTCCTTATATATTTCGTACAATATTTCTTCTACTTCCGTTTCAGTAAGTAAAAAATCTAATGTGGACACGACATGATTTCCTTGTGCGCTAAATTATACACTTTTTTTTCTGCACTTCTTTTAAACTTATTTCACTTGAAAGTGAAATCATTACGGCTAATCATTCTTCAATTTCCATTCGTTTCATATCTTCGAACTTTCCTTTGAAATGGACCATCTATTGAAAATTTTATTAAAATATTTATCACTATTCCTTATTGCTCCATACAAAATTATTTTAATCGCTCAAAATCATGCACCTTTCTTACATATTTCTCAAGAAATATATTGTTAATTTATTAACAAGAAATCAAATGTTTCCTTTAAAAAAATAAAAACCAACTAAATTATTAAATGTAAAGTTTTTGCCAAAAGAAAACTGCCCTTTTGAAAACGGTGATAGGAACCAAAAATAGAGGTGCATAACTAGATGTTATAGCAATTTTATAAACAAAATTTCAACATTCTACACCTCGTTTTTGAGTTACACGAAAAATTAAAAAAACACTACGAGCAAAGAGCCCTTTTGGCACTGCCGATTGCAATAAAAAAGTGAGCTGTATAACTAGATGTTATAGCAGTCCCATATACAAAATTTCAATGTTTTACGGTTTATTATTTTTGAGTTATGCGAGATACGTAAGTACAGACGTCACGCCGAAACCAAAATTTTTCGCGATTACAATAATTCCTTTACTTCGTACAAGGAAGTAAAAATATATTTAAAATTAGGAATTTTAGACATTCTGATGACATTTATAAAATAAACAAAAAAAGCAACACCAAGGACATTTAATACTGCGTTTCTAGTTTATATACCAAAATTATTGGTTATAAATAAATAAACGATATAAATAAAGGTGTCAATCTAGTTTTTTGAATATAATAAATTTAATAACGTGGTTATTAATATTTTTTGTAAAGAATAATAAAAACTAATTTTATTATTTTTGTAGCTGTTAATGTTTCCATGTGTCTATCTACTTTCAATTTTAATTTCAAGTAAAATTATGATCTCATTATTCATTAATTAAACTTTGATCATTCATATGTTACTGAATTTAATAAAAATACGACTTTTACTAAAGTTGACCTCATAACCTTACTAATTAAACCATCTATATTTATCTATTTGTAATTAGTAATTAATATTTTTATGCGATAAATTGTAGTTTTGCATTAATTTTGAATTAAAAATGTGCTTGAAATTATCTGATGTTATAAATGACTAGGTCAAAATTTAAAGATAAATGACCAATATGGTGCATTTTTCACATCAGTGCCTGAGGGTTCAATGTTTAATAAAAGAATTGCACGAAATAAATAAATTATTATTGCGGAATTTTATTTATTATTTAATTGGAATAATTTTACAAAAATTGTTTTTTTAATTTTAAAGTAATAAAATATATAAAAAAATTAATGAGTTTGACATTATATACGAAACATTTATAAAAAATATTTTATGTCAGATGAAATAATTCATTAATATGCAAAAATTTATGTCAACATTGAAAACAAAGATTCTGGAATTTTTAATATAAAATTAGATATTTATATTCTGGTATTTATCGTATTTTATCTTTGTGGATTCCTTTATGTTAGAGAATTTCTGCAAGCAGTTTTCTCGGTTTTTGTAAAGCTGTAATCTGACGAGAAACAGTAAAAAACGAGTTCAGTACACTAGAAAATAATCTAACGACCGTTAATAACATAGAAGACAGCATGTAGAATTTCAAAGAGTGCAAATAAAATAGTACAGAGTACTTCGAACTGTACATTTCTGCTCTGACCTACACTAATATATTCTAGTATAAAGTGCAATGAAATACAGTTTTTTCGTCTTGTATATTGTTTTTATTTACTTTTGGTTTTTTATGAATTTGGGTTTAATAAACTTATACTATTATTTATTCACCCGAATGTGGTTTCTACCATTTTTTTATAATTTAATTTTAAAATATGAAGGACACTAAGACTATTGGTGATATTCCGATGAAAATATTTACATTAATAAGCGAGTTCTAGGGTTCCAAAGTTTGAATCAATGTGAGGTCACGAATATGGATTTTTTTGTCAACCTGTTTTTTTTTCGTGGACCAAAATGTTCTGCAAATATATGCTGTTTCTACTATTTATAAAAAATAAATTAATAATACAATACAATATAAGTCTACATTCTTAAAAAGTGTACGTGTATATAAAATATATAAGATTAAAAATGATATTTATATTTATATAAAAACTGTTTGAGAATAGCAGTGGCGCTGTAGTGATGCAAACTTTTAACAAATTACACAAACAGATAATTTTACTAATCTCGTAAATAATACTGTCACAGATGTAAAAGAAATAATAAAAGTTAATAAATCTTTAAAAGTTCACAACTGAAGTTTACTGTAACTCAAAGTTCTTCGTCAGACTTGATGATGGGATTTTTCACTTGTCAATCAAAACATTCGCCGTCTTTTAAAGTCCCCAATCAAAATATTCATACAAATCATTTAGGTGACGTCACACTGTAACAAAAAGTCCCCGTATTTCGGAAGTTTTTTTATATATTATTACTTTTTTCCTTTATTAATATTTATTATTTTGCATATTCTTTTTATTTCTTAAATCACCCTCTGTCAAAACTTACTGTGAAGTACTCTAATCCTAGTCCTAATATAATTAGTTCAAAATCACCCTCCGTAAAAACCAGTCACCGTAATGTTTACTACCTGAGAGAAGGGTGCTCACTCACTGTAAAGTGCTCTAATTCTTTCCCTAATGTTATTAGTTCAAAATCACCCTCCATAAAAACCAGTCACTGTAATGTTTACTACCTGGAGAAGGGTGCTCACTCACTGTGAAGTACTCTATTTCTTACCCCAATCAAAATATAGATGCAATTCATATAGGGGACATCACACTATAACAAAAAATCCCCGTATTTCAGAAGTATTTTCATTTTTTTTGTTCATTAATATTTTTTATTTTGCGTATTCTTTCTATTTTTTAAACTAATTTCTCTAAATTCGATTAAGTTAGAATCCCCAATTGTTGTAATACAAATAATTAAAATTGTGGATTTCAACAAGATTGTTGTCGGAGAAATAATTATAGTAAGTCGGAATTAAAACATAACTTTAACAGCAGGCGTTCGATTTTTAAAATTCATACATCCCATTATACCCTGAACATTCCTCTTTAACATGTGTAAAAACAAAGGTATATTATATTGAAATTTTTAGTAACGTAAACATGTGTGATTTAAAATTCTAATCGAAAAAATTCAAAGGAAAAATAATAAATTTTATTATATTTTGCTAAATAAGTATAAATGGCTGATTTATTCAAAAGTAAAGATTTTGTTTATGGTTTGTATTCTCAAAGAACTTTTTCATAAACTCCCAAACTGACAAAATATAATGCGCCATATTCATAATTTATATAATATGCACGCCCACTTAACTAAAAAATTAACTTTTGTATATAACCGACATGACTTCAGTCTTCAAAGTCGTATTTATGGAATATTATCAATAGACCTGCCAAAAAAAAAAAACAAAGTGCACAAAAAATTAAATTTTTAATTTAATTTGTTTCACCTTGAACTTTACAAATTACTAGTTAATGTGTAACAGGTAGTAAAATATTCTATTATATCTTTTTTCTATATTTAATTTGCAATTTAAAAATTTTAAAATTACTTTGTTATGATAGTTCAGAATACTTTTAATTCAATTCATACTTAAAATTTCCATCATCAATGTATAACCGAAAAAACAGTTATTTTTGGCATAACTAAAACCGGAACCGATCTTAGATCTTACCTTGATTTGCGCATACAAATATATTCTTTATGTATTTCTTTCACCTTTTTGTATTTTATAATAAAACAACTTCATATTTAATCAAATATTTGGGTTTAAGTTCTGCAAAAATTTTATTAATTTACAACGTTTCGACAGCTCAGTGCTGCATTCGTCAGGTAAATAATTTAATAATTTTTACGGAACTTAAACCCAAATATTATCTTTTGAATAATTATGAGTTCTAAAAGCTTCTTACAATATTTAGAACTTCATATTTATTTATTTTATCTTTTACAATTAATTACATCAAATTTGACAACAGCATATATGTTAAATTTTGTAAACATGTGAATAACTATTCTATTTTATAAAAACGATATGTAACATTAATACAATTTTTTTTATTTAGTTTTTATAAAATGTAATTATGCAAACCGGTAAAAAATAAAAATATATACCTATACATGAAAGTTAAGGATTTTTAAATACAGCTGTTTAAAAAAATAATTGAATAAATGTATAAAAACACAGAATTTTTTTACGAATTTGAATATAAGGAAATTTAACTTTAAATTACTAATGAACATGTACTATGATTTTTAAATTTTAGAATCTTATAAAAACATCTTAGAAAAGGAATGTACAAACAGAAAATAAAAAAGTGTCATAGTTTTGTTTATATAATAATAAAAATAAAAAAAAAACATTTTATTTATTGATCATCGCTTTTGAACATGATTAATTAATATGTACATTTTAATTATACTTAAAAATAAAATGTGAAGAAAAATATACATGACTTACATGTATAATAATTTTTTAAATTATATTGTAACATTTTAAACGCGCCGGTCATGTATATTATTAATGTTTTAAAAACAATTTCTTTAAAATTAATAAAAAATAACATTTTAATTTCAAGTAAAACCTTTGAGTGGTTTCCTGAAAAGACTATATTTATAATTATGTCAAATAAACAATTATAAATGTACTGTCTAAAAGTATATACAATATAATGAATAATTATTATTAATTAAGCGTACTTATGACTAATATGACAAGGAATTATTTTTATAGAGTTGGGCTCTCGAATGGAAAATTTTGGCAAACTTGTTTCTAAACAACAAACGGTTTTTTTTTAAAAGGAAGAAAAAAGTTACGGTTTGATTGAGGCAAAGAACCAGTTAAAACTGAATGGGAATTTCGACTGGCTTGGAAAATTTGTTTTTAATTTAAAAAAAAAGAGAATAGAGTATATGTATATTTTTTTTTCTTACTAAAATAAAAACTGTTTGTAATTCTAAGAATTCTATCTATAACCTGATCGAGAGTCAAAAAATTTCTTAAAAGTTTTTATTTGTAAATTAAAATTGAAAACATAAAACTCTAAAAAATGTTGTATAGTATTTTTTTTTAAATTGACAAGTTTTGATAAGATTTTCTTTGAATATGCACATTTATCGTAATGCATTAAACATTATTTTTCTAATTTTCAATACCAATTAGTAATGCATTAATTTGCAATGCTATATAAAAATAATTCTGATATATCAAAATAAATACGTCAAACGCAGTTAAATAAACGAAACACTGTAACGAAACTTATAATTTAGAAATTATTTATGTATAATTGTATTCCAATATTAATGAAGGTACCAACATTTTGAAATTTGCAAGTTAAATATGACCATCGAATAAACACAAAGGTTTTAATAATAACTTGCATAATTTATTTCTTAAAGTTCATTTTTTTTTGGTTGTGACAAATATTTTCTTACTTAGACCTCGTCTGCATGAAATCAGATAAATTATTATCAAAGGTAAATAATAAATAAATTCACCAATAATATTTTACAATCACATGTTTGTTATTTTAGGTAAAGCTAAAATAAACTGTAAAAATATACTATTAAAATATAGGTTCATTCAGTTTGACAGATGAGTCCGTAAAGTTAAATTTTGACATAAGTAAAGTTTTACTTTTGCTACTACTTTGTCTAACTTCACGGAGTGATATCGTGCACTTTAGTATCGATTTCGAAAAAAAATATTATTTGTTTTTATTTTATTAATAATTTATTTGTTTTGCAAAGTTTGTAATATGTTTGTTATAAAATTAACATAGATAAGTGTTTGCAAATATTTGTTTTGTGTAGGTTATGATTCAAGAATTAATTATTATTATTACTTTAAACAATAATATTTAAACATAAATATTTATATCCGACATTGTAAACGAATATAATCTTAAATTTACTTTCCGAAATATATGATTAATTGTTTTAATTTATTTTTTATCTCTCTCAGTAAGAGAGGTATTAATGAAATCATGCTAAAAATGTGATAGTGAGTTTTCAATGGATAAGCACGTTTTGAAGTACCTAGAACACGATTTTAATATTTTTGCGGTGATGTCTATCCCTTGTGTGAATGGATGGATGTTGTAACGATTACTCAAATACTAGTGAATAATGAATATGAAATTTTGGATATAACATTTTAACATCTTAGATTAGATCTGATTAGATTTTGGTGTTACTCGTGCAGAAGTGGTGTTTTCATGAAATATCTTAATTAATTATTAATATATTAGAATTTTTGTAAATAATAATGTAATATTATATCATTAGCTAAAATAGTATAGTTCTAATTTGTTTTTACCTAGCCTCATTTATCTATTACAAGTAATTAATTATACGGTAAATTTGCTATAATTGTGGTTAATCTGTTTACCTAGGGAAATAAATGTTTTATATTTGACAGTGACAATTATTATAATTGACAGGGAAAATATTGTAAAATAGTTATTTATGATATAAGTGTTAAAAGTGACATTTTATGAGTGAGGTCGTAGGAAAATAATTATAGAACACTCTAAAAGGAATTGTACTAATATTGTAAGTACTAATTGTGTTAATAATTCATTTTACAGAATCAGCAGTCAACGCACGGATACTCATATATGTGTAAGTATATGTATAAACTCAAACTAACTAGTCTCCGTACACATATCTTTGCGCTTTGTTTTTGAAATATATAAACCACCCGGAAACCTTCTGAAACTCAGTAATTGTTTCAAATGAATCAAAATGAACCTTTTTAGATCAGATGGATGAATTATTGTTTGGAAAAGAAAGAATGAATAAATGAAAACAAAAAAATATGCCCAACAGTGAAATATGAAAGTGGTTTTATGCTTGTATGGAGCTGTATGAGAAGGGCTGGGAATCTTAATTTCTACTGATGGGAAAGTGGACCAAATGGGTTATTTGAACATTACAAAAGAACATTTGCAAAAATGTGATGAAATATTGGGTTTAAAGGATTCTTACATCTTTCAACAAGATAATGACTCCAAACATACTACACGTAAACTGCTAGAATAGTTATTGTACAATTGTAGACAACAATTAAAAACCACAATTTCCAGATATGAATTTCATTGAACATCTATGTGATTTATTTAAAAAAATGTGTAAAACAGGACGCCCAAAGAATATAAAGGAACCACTACATTTGAGGTAGAAAAATGGGGTAAAATTGACTCCCAAACTCCAAGAAAATTTGTTGGAAATATGACTAACCGTTTTAAGGAAAGAAAAGATCATTGATTCTATATATTTTACAGGTGTACGGAGACTAAATTGGCGTACATAGTTATAATAAATATAATATTTTTTCTCGATTTCACTACGAAAAATGTAAGGAGTCAATACATTATTTTATTTATTAATATAGAAAGTATAATATAAAATTTATTTCGTGTATATATATTCAATAAAAAACTTTAAAAGAACAGAATAGTTTTTTCCTTTACTGGTGTACGGAAACTAATTAGTTTGAGTGAATAAAACTAAAAAAAAAATTGATTTTTTTAAAAAAATACCATTTGTATTTTTATTGATATTTAATTATGTGTTACAAAACTAGTTACAAAACAAAAATTAAACAATACGATTTTTGACAGTGAGATATGAATTTATACTTTGTTTTTTACGATGTGGGTACTCAAAATGAGTTTACAATATAGGTTCTATGTACCTATTCGTATCAGTAACAAACATCAAGCAAATAACTTAACGGTCGTAGAAAAAATTATAGGAAGATATAAACTATGAAGTGTGCAATATTATTAATTATTTATAATTAATATATTATAATGCGTAACTTTTTTGTAAATTTCTTTTAAAATATATAGAAAATAATAATGCACTTACCAATAAGACAACACAGCTTTATTAAACGATATATCCGTAGCAATAACAAACATATACAAGAAGCAAATATATTAATGGTCATAGAAAAGACTTATAATAAGATATAAAGTATGAAGTGTGCAACATTATTAATTATTTATAATTAATATATTATAATGCGCAACTTTTTTGAAAATTTCTTTTAAATTAAATAGAAACTAATAATGTACTTACCAATAATTCAACACAGCTGTATTAAACGTTGCGAAACGTACTCCAGAAACAAACGTATAATTGCCCGATCAGCATGAGAGTCTCATATCAACCGTCTCCTGTATATTCGCACGCGGCTCGAAGAAGACTGATTGAGTTACCCGCGCTGGTAGTTCCACGGGAGACGGAAAGTGAAACTATTCGGCTAAATCCTGTGGTTTCACTTTGTACAACAACAAACTAACTGCTAATAGACAGATAACAACTAATACAAGTCCAAACATGAATAAAAACGTCGTAAACAGTGTTCGTGTAAAAGTAAATAAATAAATGTAACAACATACGCACGTACATATGTTGTTTGTTTATCAAATTGCTAAATTTAAATTAATTGTTTTTACCATCTTGCTTTATTGAAGAAATTAATACCATAAACTAATGTAACTAGAGTTATTGTAGGAGATATATAACAAACTTTTTGGAAATCGATACTAAAGTACATGATATCACTCTGCGAAGTTAGCCAAACTTGTAGCTAAAGTAAAACTTTATAGACTCTTATGTCAAAATTTAACTTTACGGACTCATCTGTCGAACTGAATTAACCTATATTTTAATAGTATTATATTTTTGCAATTTATTTTAGTACTACCTAAAATAACAAACATATCATTCTCTAATATTATTGGTGAATTTATTTATTATTTACCTCTGATAATAATTTATCTTATTTTATACAGATCACGTCTAAGCAGGTGTAAACATAAATAAAAATTATAATGAAATATTTGACTTTGACAACGCTTTGACAGTACGTTTGTTATCACAGTCATCCCCGTCTTAATAGCTATTATAGCTGACATTTTACAAACACGTAATGCTATTTATTTTGTTTTTAATTAATAATTTAACGATTTCGGAAAAAATATAATGTATATCTAAGGATTAAAGTATTATTTATTTCTCACATGGTTTATTCTCCTATTTAAAAAAATGTCTAAAACAAGATGCCCATAAAGAATATAAAAGAACTACTACATTTATGATCTAAAAATGGGGTAAAATGACTCCCAAACTTCAAGAAAATTAGTGGGAAGTATGATAAGTCGTTTAAGGAAAGTAATGCCAATGAATGACGGTTCAAAAGATCATTGACTCTATTATTTTACAGGTATACGGAGACTAAATTGAAGTACTTAGTTGTAATAAATACATTATTTTTCTCGATTTCATTGCGAAAAATTTAGGAAGTCAATATATTATTTTGTTTATTAATATAGTAAAATATAATATAAATTTTATTTCGTCTATATTATCTATATATATATTCAATAAAAAACTTTAAAAGAACAGAATACTTTTTTCCTTTACTGGTGTACGGATACTAATTGGTTTGAGTATATAAAACTCTAAAAAAAATTAGTTTTTTTAAAAAAATACGTTTTATATTTTTGTAATCAAGAAATCAACTCTAAAAAATGATATTAACATTTTACTTTAAAGATAAATTCAAACAATTTTTTGCTTCGTTTGTCCCACAAATTTATACTTTACATTCTACAAAAAATTGGAATTACCTCAACAACAAAAATTGGGTTTTAAATTTATTTTTGTCTGGAATGAAGCAGAATTGAAAACACGGAGAAAAACAAATTGTAATTAATATTTATCTGGTACTTAAATAGCTAAATATTAATACTTACAATTAACAATTCGTTATTAATTCATCTTGAACGTAAAAACAATTTTCAACGTAAAAATACATGTTTTTTTCGTATAGATTGCAATCACTTCTGATGTCAACAATCAGATTATATCAATCCTATTTAATTGTGATAGCTTACCGAAGTAAGTACTCATAGTACTGATTTGTCAAAACTATGAGACAAAATATAACTGAAACCATGACGTCATATCAACCCATACAGATTTGATCACGAAAACGTTATTGATAAGAAAAAACTATATTAATAATGTCTTCATTTTCTAAAACCGATAAACTATTGAAGAAACTATATGAATTAGATTTATGTTAGATATTATAATACATTGTGTCAGGTAAATATTTTTATACCCATTGCAAATTTCCAAAGAATAATAAAATATTTAAAGTATTTTTAGGTTTTTATTTTTATTTTAAACTTTGATTAATAATACGTAGCTAATAAAGTTTACGTTATGAATGAAATCGATAACAAGCCTATAAATATAGAATAATAAAGCAGTTATTTACTTCTTGTATTTTATTAATACTTAGCGTAGTCCCACGAGTATGTAGGTACATGTATTCCATACAAAGATCTGACAACAACTGAATTCTTAAGTGGTTACTAGGTAATATGCATCGCACTTAGATAATTCTTTATAAATAATAATAAATTCTGCATGAAGAAATATTAATGTTTATGTAAATTAATAAAGCCAATAACTCATATATTAATGGTTTGATTTGAAAAATGCTGTTTTATGTTTTATATAAAAAGTGTGTAATAATTGGTTTTCAGGTGTGTGTAAACTTTAAACATTCTAATAGCAACCTTCTTTATTAGGTAAAAAACCTTAGGAAAATTTACAAGGATTTTTTTCTCAAGAGAATTCTTGTGTATAATAAATTATGATAACTGTTTTACCTGTAATAATTACAGTAATTTTGAAGAGAAAACGTATCTTCTGACAAACTTCTATTCTTATTTACGATAAAAAATGTATTATTGATAGAGTTAAAAATTGCAAATATGTACATTACGAACATAAAAATAATTTGTTTACAACTGTCAAAAAATGTGAACATTTTTTTCTAATAACAATGCATGAAGTAGGTAATTTTTCAGTTGTTAGGTTACTTTGACATCGTGCGAGAAGTACCTCGGAAAATGTTTTTCACGCTTTTGGAAAATGTTTTTTCTCGTGATGCAAAACATTTGTTCATTCAATTTATATAGATAAATAAAATATTATAATTAATAATGCAAATTATAGAAAATATATTGTTTGTATTTTGTGCGCAAAATGTTTTTAGTGCATTCGATTGACATTTTGGACTCGGTAATCCTCATAAAAAGTGACATCTTCTACTAAAAACTAGGCTTGGCAAAAATCATGAATATTTAAAAAAATCAAAAATCATTGATTTTTTATTTAAATCAAATAAATCATGATTTTTTGGGTTTATAATTTAAACATATCTATTAATGTTATGGTAATTTTTAATTGTTTTAAAAGTAATATAAATATTATACTTCATAAACGAAAACTAAATTTGTAATAAAACCGTAAAAGATGGGAAATTGGTATTCTTATGCAAATATTCTAATTAAAATTCAAAACGATTCATCTAAAGAAAACTAAGAAATGTAACAAAGAATTTTTCAGTTTTTATGACACATTTAAATAGTTATTTTTTTCTTCTGTTATATGACAATTAAAGCGATAAAATATCATTTAAATTATAAGATATGTAGAATTATATACAGAACAAATTTTGTTTGTTATTAATAGATTTATAGTAAATAATATTTATAGTAATAAATATATTTTTTTATAATCTGTGTTTTTTTTTTAAATCAGTTGATTTTAATCATGATTTACTACCTGATAGAAGGGTGCTCACTCACTATGAAGTACTTTAATTCTTGCCCTAATTAGTTCAAAATCACCCTCCGTAAAAATCAGCCACCGTTATGTTTACTACCTGAGAGAAGGGTGTTCACTCACTGTAAAGTACTCTAATTCTTGCCCTAATTAGTTCAAAACCACCCTTCGTAAAAACAAGTCACCGTAATGTTTACTACCTGAGAGAAGGGTGTTCACTCACTGTGAAGTACTCTAATTCTTGCCCTAATTAGCTTAAAACCACACTTCGTAAAAACAAGTCACCATAATGTTTACTACCGGAGAGAAGGGTGTTCACTCACTGTGAAGTACTCTAATTCTTGCCCTAATTAGATTAAAATCACCCTCTATAAAATTCAGTCACCATAATGTTTACTACCTGAGAGAAATGTTTACTATTTAGGCAACCAGTGAACCAATTAAATGTTTTAAATATTGTCAAGAACTTTATTGTTTAACACTGTAATTTTTTCGACAGTATACTTGAATAAGGACTTTATAAAAGGTACAAGAATAATTCATATATAATAAAATTCATATATTGCTAAAATTATTTATATTTATTATGTACAACATTTAAAACACAAATAAATAATTGTGTATTGCAAACTTAAGAACTACTTAACACATGAGAAGGACTAAGAATCTGAAAGTTTCTACAAACATAATACCTGGACTCTTATCACACCAACTTTTGCATAGAAAAGAAAATATAGAATGAAATTAAAACAATTATTGTACGGCACAGCCTAAAAATACATTAAAAACAAAACATTTCATGCACAGCCTTCTCTCCTTAAATACACACAATCTACTATACACATACGCTAAACAGGTCTTGGATTTCGCATGCCACTAAAACTTACATACTCATTACAAAACAATATACAATTAATATAAAACGTTTAATAAGTGACGTAATTATGAAAGAATCTTTATGTAAGTAACGAATAATTAATAATATATTGTATTTAAAAAAATATAACTTCATTTGTATAATACTTACATATGTAATGATTACTGATTACTGATTACAATAGTTTTTATAAAACTTGTAATCCATTAAATTGTATTGTAGAAGAATCATATGTAAGTGTTTAATTTGCAATAATTAATAAATAATAAAATCATTGTATTTTTAAAAAGTTTTATATTTACATGCAATACTTTTAAACCATACATGATAAAATATTTGTATATTATGCAATATATGTAAACAGTCTTGTATTTTGTATAAATAATTTTGCACAAATGACACTGTATACTTCGTTAAATTTCTCAATGTTTAAAACACGTAGAGAATAGAAAACTTTTTGACAAAGACAGCCTTGTTGTGTAAATCACAGAGAGATAAATTTAAATATTTTTTGTATATTGTGTTTCAAATCTTTAAGGATATGGATTTGACTTTCTAATTTCAACTCAGTAGAGTACATCGGTACCTGCAGTCAGGGTTGGATTTTTTTAAAATTTAAATTAAATGTTTGATTAAAAAACAGAGTTAATGTGATTTTAAGTTCGAAATTAATATTTAAGGAATATAAAAATGCAATAAAAAAGCCGACCATTGTATTAACAAAATTGTTAGTTATTTATTTATGACATAAATTTTAGATTCATATATTTTAGTACGTAATTGAATAAACACTGATTTTTCTCGGTTTTGGGTTCTAATTAGAGCTATAACCTTAGAGATCTGAACGAATTATAAAATTATATGAAATAATAAACTTCCTATACATGAAAAAGTCTAAAGATCTGTGACTTTTTTTTGAAAATGGGCAACTTAAAATTTGTAGTATTAAAGTGCATATGAAATAGTTATTTTTATACATTGCGGTAACAGTTGCTCTATTGTTATACCGAAAACAGTTTAATAATATCGGATATTGTTTAACTGTTTTTAGTAATATTTTTTGTACTGTGCCTCACGGCAAATGTCAAATGGATAACCCAAATATTTTAAAATGGTATTTAATACAATTTGGAATTAATATAAATATGAAAACCAAATAAATAACACTAATTTAAAATAATATTAAAAATATTGTGTCTGTCAAAACAAATTCAAATTTTAAATTTTTATAAAAAAAATACGATGATTTGCGAAATGTTTGATGTTTTATTCATTTTATATATTAATACTCATTAAAAATTATTTGAATTTATTAAAAATCAATGGACAAAAAATTAACAATACTCTAAAAATATTTTTGAATTTAGTTTCGATACAATTAATATTTTAGTGGCAAAGGATATCCACCTGCTAGACAATTTTCAATATAAAAATAAAAAAAATTAAATGCTTTTCTGCACTAGACGTAAGTCCGTGATATCCGTGATTATTTACAAAGATCACGAGATTCTTTCATACTACCACAGAGCATGTGATCATAAGTTCAAATACCCGTAGTTTTTCTAATTCTCACACATTTTAGAGATTTGGGTACCAGCCAAATCTCCTGGATATTTAATAAAAATTTATTTAAAATTTAGTACATATCACATACTCCTTTCCATCATTTATATCTATCGATTTGGTCAATAATTCCTATATTACCTTTCTTTAGCTGTGTTTCATTTGCCGTTTAAGTGTGAAGTAAGCGGTGATTCTTAGCACCACGAAGAAACAGACTAAAATCCCCAGACTTTTCCAGTAGTTGCTATGCTGCATTCCCATGTCTTCTAGCAGTTTCTGTGGGGAACGGTAGTGGCAATATATCTCGTCGTCTGGGCAGGGTAAAGATGGCCGGTTGTGGTATATAGCTTGTACGAGGGCTTCCATGCCATGGCGGATAAAAGACATTTGGGATAACCAACGGAATACAGTAGGCATATGGGATAAGAGGATGAGAAAACCGGCAAGCACGAGCATAAAGGCTGTGTATATCGCTCCCAAGAATGTTCCGTTCTAAAAGGAAGAGAACAATTGGTAAGAGTTGTAATAAGTACTATGAGTTGTAGTTTTGATAATGACATGATTTCATATTAATTCTTTGTTTGACAGAAGCAAGCTTGGTAACTAAGACATAACTGATTCTGTACGGTAGGTAATATTATTATTATTACCGTACTGACTTGTTATAATAACAATGGACAATTGAATAATGTAGTTGTAACCATGGCATTATATCAACCCATACATACATAATCACGAAAACTTTATTGACAAGAGAATTTTATAAAATAATATTTTTATTAATAACGTCTTCATTTTCTAAAACTGGGTAAATTATTGAAAAAACCGTTGATATTATGAATCATATTAAGTCTTAAATGTTTAAAATATATATAAGAATATTAGTAAAAACCAGGGCATGTATAACCGAAAAATATACTGGTTATATAGAGAACATTATAATAATATAAAGGTTTTAATTCGAAAACTGATTTTTAAAAATTGGAAACCGGTTAATATATCAGTTAAAAAAATTAATTAAAAAAATAATTAAAACAAATAATAAAAAAATATCATCTGGAAAAATATAACAAATAAAATAATACAATTTAATTAATGAATATTCACAAAAAACGACAAAAATTTTGACAATTATTTAGGACCCTATTGACATCTGCGGCAGTTATGATACTCATAACAATCCTAGGTATGTTAATAACTACTTTTAACGAAATATTTTTGCGGCCAGTGTTGAAAAACATATTTTTTTTCTTTGTTCCCAGTAAAGGAAATTTTGTAATCGCGAATAAACAGAAACAAGTTTTTTAAATCCTATAGTAGAATTCATTTGTACTAGCACGAAGAATATACCGAATCACAAAAATACATCAAGTTCCAAACTGTTCAGATCTGTGTTTTTTATGAATAGTTACATGAATTTTCTATTACTTAAATCGAATGTTCTACATGCTAAAGCTAAATTATATTCCGTGTCAATAAAAATCAGTCTTTGTGATAAATTGATTTTACAGAAATTTACCAGTTTGTTCGTGTATTTCAAAAACTATGCGCATGAGAATTTTTTTACTATTTTTCCAGAAATCAAGGAAGTCGAATTCATTGATTAAGATACTTTACGCGAAAAAATTGTTTATAAAATTTGTTATAAATTATAAAAGGAGACACCATTTTCATAGAAAATTGTGTCCTAGGAATTGTTCTACTATTTTCTTCATAATCAGTGAAGCCGAATTAATTAAATTATTTCGTGTTAAACAAATTAATAGTAAATATTTTCAGAACATCTGTTACGAATTGAATTATCTTCGAGGGGGAAATTTTACGACTTTGTCTGTCTCTGTCTAACTCACAGAAGCATAGGACGCAGGTAGTAACCCGAACAAGTTTCTTATCTTTCGGTCTAACCACATAATTGGATTATAGCTATAAAACTCAAGTGGCCGGAACACTAGCTCTTGACTTCAAGTGGCTCATTTATTCTATAGAAATTTAGCAGTTTGCTCTTGTATTTCAAAAACTACGCACATTAGAATTTTTTCAATATTTTTCCAGTAATCAGCAAAGTCGAATTAATTGATTAAGATACTGTGTAATAAAAAATGTTAATAAAATTTGTCAAAAAATTTTGTAGGGTAATTTTTAAAAATTAAAAGGTACAAAAAAATGAAAAAAGTTCAGTCTAAAACTAGAAAATAAAAAAATATTTGATATAAAGTACCTACACATAAAATTTGATTAAAGAAGAAATATAATTAATAAATAGTTTCTGGTGTTATGTCATAAACAATTGTCACGTAATTTATATATAAAATGAATTAAATTGAAAACACAAATACATTGATTACTACAAAATATACTTACAATGGGATTGACGAGAGTTCCAAGTAAGATCCCTGTAGTCTCCGCAGTCAAAGTAACAACTATGCAAACAATTAAGTACATAGCAAATCGTTCAAATTCCAAGGGTTGTGCGCTCATGACGTATGAAACACTAGTGTAGATGACACAGAAGAGAGTTTGTAGTGGTATGTCCACCACTAGAAACGCAAAGTAGTACGTTTTCAGGCAGTACCAGTTGTTGAATCGCTCTTTCTTCAGTACGGGTAGTTCGCCTGGTACTACGCAACAGAAATAACATGTTTGGTAAGCTGGTTGCATAAATATGAACAAAAAGTTTGTATACTGGGAGTTTATTTTATGTGAAAACAGAATACTTGTCACACTCAAGAAAAAAATCAAAAAGACACAACGATTAGTAGGATAATCTTTTTTTATTTTATAATATACTAATTATATTTTTCTGATTTTTATCGTTCATTATGATCATCATCTGGACATTGTAAAAGTCATTTTGAAATGAAATAAATAAATACATACATGTGATTCAATGTAATTATGACATTATAAAAAAAATTACGTCAATATTTCTGTTCCATGTAATACAAATTAAAACACGTGTTTCAAAATGAATGTAGTTATTCAATTACATAAAAAATGATTTCAAACTTTACTTATCAAGAATAATTGGCAGTAGAACCTGAACTAAACTTAGGAATTTCGGGTAAAAGTCAAGGTAAATCGTATAAGACAATTTAATAAAAACATATTTAAGAAACAAATGGATTTGTGGTTGTAACGACAAGAATACTTCATTTTGTTTTCTGTTCGTGGTAAAAAAATAAGAACTGAAACTGGAGTAAGAGATTTGTTGCATTTGAAAATGAAGAAACCCAAAAATTTATAGCCACAAAACTACAATGAACAATTAATAGAATGTCGAAAAAAGAAAAGACGTATTCATTTAAAAATTAATTTAAAACTATAAAAAATGTAATTCTTTTCATTTTATATTCTTTTTTGATTCTAGGTTGTCAAATATCACCACAATCACAATGGGTGATCCACTATTTTTAAAAAAAAATTTATATGAGACTTCATCTAATTTGAAAGCGAAGTATACGTTCAGAAAGTCTTAATTCTTATTTATTAAGCCGTAATATTTTTTTAAGTGTTCTATGACATAGATGTTAAGACAATTCGGTTCTCAAACAGTGGGGCTCGCTAAAAATTTCAAATGTTTTAAAAACATATATATATATATGTTTTAAATAGCTATTGCATTCCTTACTTGGAAATATATATAAATAGTTAGTATTTCAATGAAACAATTTATAAATGATTACGAATATTATAGTTCGAATTTTGACAACCAATGACATGATTTTTTTGTCTATGTTATTCAACATATCTTTTATTTCCATCCATATAATGATTTTTTTTCTACAAATTTTCCTGGTCGCACGATATTTAAAACCATTTTTTCTAATATTTATATTATATTTACATTACATATACTTTGTATTATGGTATTGATTTTGTCATCTCATAGTTACAAATAATATACATAATTATAGCTTTAATGAATAATTAACTACGAATTATTTAATTGCATAATGTGATATTAATAAAGGTTAAACGAGAGGTCAATTTATGCTAAAGTCAAATACTTAACAAGTATTTACGTCTCCTCTTTACCTTGATTACTATAATAAAAATATTCTGATTTCTTATTCATTTATACGGGTTAAATTTCAAGGCAAGTGTTTCATGTAACCAGACAAGAAAGTGCACTATGTTACTTACATCTAAGTACAGCTGGCATCATTGACGTGTAGCTTAAGTAGACGACGGTTACTAGAAGAAAGCCGATATTCCTAAACGTCATGGAACCATTGTTGCCAATGTTGAGGTACTTCAACCCTATGCAGATGCCGACGAACAGATGGAGGAATATTTTCAGATGAGTTACAGTCTGGTGGAAAATCATAAAAATATATTAAAAACATTATAATACAAATACAATTATTAATTATGTACGTGAAATAGTTGAGCTTTGTTTAGATATACAGATGTTTAATATTTTCAGGTAAAAATTGAGAGATACTAATTTTTTTTTTAATTATCACTTTTCGTTCCTGAGATTTTTGCTCTCAAAGCTACACCTTAAAAAAGTGTGTGCCGCTATTGGTTGAAAATTTTATAGAGTCCAGAAAACTCTGGAAGGTTCGAGGTTAATTACCCGCAGACATAAAAGTGTCGCGGCCTATATAGGAATAAATACTGTCGTGTATAAATAAATGAACATTAGGTAATAATTAGTGTGTTAAGTATTTATTACTAATCTTTATGTTTAATTTGTATTTGTTATTTCTATCGTTATGTAATAAACTTGTAATATAAATATTCGTGTTTTGTCCAGAAGACTCTGGAAGGTTCGAGATTAATTACCCGCAAGCATAAAAGTGTCGCGGTCTATATAAGAATAAATACTGTTGTGTATAAATAAATGAACATTAGATAATAATTAGTGTGTTAAGTATTTATTACTAATCTTTATGTGTAATTTGTATTTGTTATTTTTATCATTATTTAATAAACTCGTTATATAAATATTCATGTTTTGTCCAGAAGACTCTGGAAGGTTCGAGATTAATTACACGCAGACATAAAAGTGTCGCGGCCTATATAAGAATAAATACTGTTGTGTATAAATAAATGAACATTAGATAATAATTAGTGTGTTAAGTATTTATTACTAATCTTTATGTGTAATTTGTATTTGTTATTTTTATCAATATTTAATAAACTCGTTATATAAATATTCATGTTTTGTCCAGAAGACTCTGGAAGGTTCGAGATTAATTACACGCAGACATAAAAGTGTCGCGGCCTATATAAGAATAAATACTGTTGTGTATAAATAAATGAACATTAGATAATAATTAGTGTGTTAAGTATTTATTACTAATCTTTATGTGTAATTTGTATTTGTTATTTTTATCATTATTTAATAAACTCGTTATATAAATATTCATGTTTTGTCCAGAAGACTGTGGAAGGGTCGAGATTATTTACCCGCAGGCATAAAAGTGTCACAGCCTATATAGCAATAAATAATGTCGTGTATAAATAAATTAATATTAGTTAATAATTAGTGTATTAAGTGTTTATTACTGATATTTACGTTTAATTTGTATTTGTCATTTTTATTGTTATTTAATAAACTCGTAATATAAATATTCGTGTTTTGTGACTTTTGCAATTTACCCAGGTTAATAAACGGTACAATACGAATGATTTGACTTACCCAATCTCTATAAAGTTGCGTGAAACTTCTTTGCAATAAGGTTTTGAATTTGGACATTTCAGAAGGGGTGTTCACTAAAACCATAGCTTTCTGAAGAGAATTAGAGGAAGCTTTTTTTTCTTTCATAGATCCGTTTTCTGCTTTTATTAGCTCATCTTCGTTCACTGCAAAAAATAATAAAATTAATTATAATTCCTTTCTTATTAAAATACTTTAATCTAGACTTAAAAACAGGGACCCGTAACTAAACTGTTTTTCGTTTAAATTCAGTAAAAATAATTTAGTTTCTCTTCATACAAATTTACATTTGTATGTTTTGAGTTTATAATAACATTCAAAAGAGTTCGTTTTTAATCCAGTACAGTGTTATTATAATTATACATGTAACTGAAATATATTAAATGTCTTAAGAAGAATTCTAATTTGTCTAATTTTGAATTAAAAAAATATTTTAATAAAATTATTTGCAATTCTTATCAAGACGGAAATTTGTTTTTAACAAAAAATACAATTAATCAGAATGCAATGAACTTAAATGAATTAATTATTTTTAATAGATATTGTTGACAGAATTAGGACGTGTACAAACATGTTATTGAATTTTTAACATGTGGTTTATTCCACGCAAAGATATTTTATAAAATGCAATGTTTTACATTGTGTTTACATAATATTATCATCAACGTTTTAATAAAAACAAGCATTGTAATGTAGTTAAAATGTTACTACCTTGTAAACGAAAATTGCTGTACGATAATGCTTACATTATGTCTTATTAAATTCTCAGATTTCTGATATAATTACACAGCATAGCAGCAAATCAAATATTTTTAGAACAGAAGTTAATTTAATCTGATAGAGCATGAGACTTTGCGCCAAAAAAATAGTTAATAATATTTGTTATAAATGTATTGCTATTTTTAGGGAGATTTTTGTCATTTACCTACCTAATTTCTGAGCTTACAAGACAGAATTTTATGCCCTAGAACTTTTATTTGAAGCTTTTTTAATTAAATTATTAGGGAAGCAAGAAATATGATTTTACTACCATCCAGTATATCAATTTTCTGTAATTTAATTCACCCAATAGAAATTTAGCAGTTTGCTCCTGTATTTCAAAAACTGTGCACATGAGAAAAATTTCACTATTATTCCAGTAATCAGCAAAGTTTAATTAATTGATTAAGATATTTTTCGTCCAAAAATTTTTAATACAATTTGTTATAAATTTTATTAACTTAAAATCTTTTCCCTGGAATTTTTTTCATTATTCCCTTCAAAATCAGCGGAGACAAATTTGTTAATTAAGATATTTTGCACAAAATAATTAATTTTAAATATGTGTAGAACAATTGTTTCGTCTTAATTATTTTCGAAGAGGAAATTTTACGACTTTGTCTGTCTCTGTCTGACTCACAGAAGCATAGGACGCAGGTAGAGACCCTAACAAGTTTCTTATCTTGGGTCTAACCACATCATTGGATTATAGCTATAAAACTCAAGTGGCCGGAAAACTAGCTCTTGACTTCAAGTGGCTCATTTATTCTGTAGAAATTTAGCAGTTTGCTCTTGTATTTCAAAAACTATACACATGAAAATTTATTCACCATTATTCTAATAATCACTAAAGTCGAATTAGTTGATTAAGATATTTTCCTCCAATGACTTTTGATACCTTTAATTAATACAAATCAATTCTTCAATATTTTTATAAAAAGTATTTTCTAAACAAAATTTGTAATTATGAAAATATTCTTGTGTTGTTTTAAAATTTACAAACTCAGTATTTTCCAATTATGATTTTTATAATGTATAAACATGTCTAATTCGAAATTTTGTTGACAAATCATCTCACAAGTTTCATATTTGTGTATTTTTAAACAATTATTTTTTGTCCCTTTATTGAAAACTTTCTAGGCATATTAATGATTGATAAACAAAGAAACTCGAGGTAGGAAGATGTGACAAAACTTTCCGATTTTAAACGAAGAGCCCTTTAAATTTGTTGGCATTCCCCATCTCTCTCTAATTTTCGTTTCTCTGTCTTACTGTCGCTTCTGTATATAACTATTCTGTGTTTTGGGTCTAACCACATAATTGGATTATAATTATAAAACTCTTGACGTCAATAAGTGGGTAATATACGCTATAGAAATTTAGCAGTTTGCTCATATATTTCAAAAACTATACACAAGAGAATTTTTTTACTCTTTTTCTAGAAATCACTACAGTCGAATTAGTTGATTAAGGTATTTTCTCCACTGGATTTTTTAAAAATAGTCCGAAGAAGATATTTCTAACATAACAAATAAAACTTACATATCATTAACCCCTTGTCTTCTCTCCACTGGGTATCCACAGCTGCAATGGCAAGTTGATCAGTCCGCTTTCCATGATCCCCATTAGCTACTTCGAGGAGAAAGTCAGCAGGATTATGATATTCAGGACAATTCAAGTCCACAGAAGCGAGAAAAGGAACTGTGTTACCACTAGATCCTTGATACACACATTTTCCTTCCGCCAAAACATACACGTGGTCGAACAGAGAGAACAATGTTGCAGACGGTTGGTGAATTGTGCAGATGATGGTTCGACCTCCACGAGCTAAAGCTTTCAACATGCGGATACATTGGTTTGAACTCGAGCTGTCCAGACCGCTGGAAGAAGTTATTATGATAAGTGATTTTAATTTTTTTTTTCTCAATTTTTGAAAAAGTTAGAAAAACAACTCATTGAGAGTAACCATATGTATTAAATCGAAAAAAATCTCAATCAAATTTTAATGATAGTTATGCATTTCATACACGATGACTGTAAAATTTCATGATTACATATTTTGTTTCCTTGACACTGATATTATGACCTTGAAATAGTATATTATGTAACAAGCTTAAAATGAAGCATATTTTGCACGTGTTTGAAAGTTTTAAACGAGTATAAAATGTGCTATTTTGTGTGTGTTGCATACTATACTTTTTATACAACAACGACAATTATAAAATAGATACAAATAAATATGCAATGACATTTGACGTTTGGCGTTATATTGTTTAAGACATATTTCATATTGCACTTGTTGTCTAGCAACTTGCCTAGCAACAGATGCAAAATGAAATTCAGTACAAAATGTAGCTTCTTATGATACAATTTAAACTCTTGATATGAACATTTTTCGATGTTGTCGTATAAAAACATTATTATACGTCTTAATTTTAACACATTTTTCATGTTAGATGTAGCAAAATTTACATAATTAATTATAGCAGTTACTAAATGTCATTGCAAAATATGTATAAAATATATACAAATTTACATGTAACATTAATTTATTTAAAAAGTATTAATTTCAAAATGGTTTATATAAAAATTAATTAGTAATAGAAAATAAATTTATTCTCATTATTCATTTTCTACGAATAGCTTACGAAATATTAAAATATTAATGACGGATATAATTTGGAAATTTTATTAATTTATTTATTATCCAAAGTCAATTAGTATTTCAAATGACATTTATTAAAAGAAGCTGGGTTGGTCTGATTTAAATCAACTGATTTTTAAATTAAAAAATATTGCTTTTTATCAAAAATAAAAGAAAAATATAATAAAAATTTAATTATTTGCTACGAAACTATTAATAACTACCAAAATATGTTCTGTGTACAGGGAGACTTTCAATTTTGTCTTTAGTACTATTAAATATAAATTTTTTGTTCGTCTTCCTAGTTTTATTCAGACCAATCGTTTTTAGTTTTACTACAGATTTGGGTTTCGTTTAAGAAATAAATATTTTTATAGCTTTTAAAACAATTAAAAAAGTGCAGTAACAATTAAATAACTTTAAAAATTAAAAAAAAATCATGATTTTTGCCAACACAAAAAAGAAAGAAGTTCGGTATTTAAAATTAATACAAAATTTAAATCATCAATAACTGTGAATAATAAAGGGAATGTTTTTATAATTTTTTGAAGTACTACCACAGAATAGTTACATACAGAAGCGACACTCCGTGTCGGTACTTTTCATATTCCCCTAAACTTTTCGATGTTAAACAATGAGCCCTTTAAATTTGTGCACATTCTCCATCTCTCTCTAATTTTCGTTTCTCTGTCTTACTGTCTCTTCTGTATAAACCTATTCTGTGGTACTACGTAATATTTAGGGAGCGTTCATATTTGCGTTACAAAGGGGATCAAAATTATACAATAATTCTTATAATACAGAATTAAGGTCTAGATAGACTATAAGAGAACAATTTCCTAATTTGCTATTATGGTGCAGTACCCCACTTTAGTAATATTTTGAAAAAAACTTAACGAAAATAATTGATTTTTCTCGTTTATAATTCTGATAAGAATGATGATTCTATGTTAACTTACGTAGTGGGTTCATCCAGGAACATGACAGGAGGGTTGTCCACCAGCTCCAGAGCGATGGACAGCCGCTTCTTCTGACCTCCAGAGAGACGCTCGCAGCGCGTGTTCTTGTGCATGCCCAGGCCTAGCGTGTCTAAGATGTCATCAATCTGCAAGCAAATTGTTACTTACTTAATCATGACATTGGATAAAAATTATATAGCAATTTAAGTTGATGATGATTATTTGGTAGACAAGATAACCATTTCATATTTTCTCTACTGGCTTTTTGTGTACATTTGTGTTGAAGGCACTGTAGTACAGTAAAAATAAATTATAATTTATAATAAACATGGGATCGAAATGGTCTATTAAAAATAATAGTGGTATATTAACAATAATATATGTTCTACAAATTAAGTTGACAATCAGAATATATCAATTTTTTGAATAACTGTAATTAGATCAAAAAAGCCCAGTCACCAAAATGTTTACTACCTGAGAAATTCTTGCCCTAATGTGATTAGTTCAAAATCACCCTCCGTAAGAACCAGTGTCCGTAATGTTTACTACCTGAGAGAAGGGTGCTCACTCACTGTGAAGTGCTCTAATTCTTGCTCAAATGTAATTGGGTCAAAATCACCCTCCGTAAAAACCAGTGACCGTAATGTTTACTAACTGAGAGACGTGCTCACTCAAGTCTTACCCTAATCTAATTAGTGAAAACCACCCTTCGTAAAATGTATTATGTATTAGTTTACTTTGGTCTCCGTTCTTTTCGATTTAATCCAAAAAATTGCCCAAATTAAATGAAATCATCAATTATGTACCTATGTGATTATTTTAATAAATATTTAAAAGATGAGGTCCCTACCAAATATGTAGGTATGCTATATGATAAAAAATTTACTAAATTATTAATATTTTTAATAAAAGATGTTACAACATATTTTAATGCTGCTTTCTTCAAATATTTTTCTCGTAATATTTATCTGTTGCGAAATATTTGCAAAACACTTGAAAATTAAAAAAGTAAATATGATCAACCAGACCTATTGATTTTTAAGTTTTAAATAAAAAAAATTAATATTATTTTGTAGACATCCTTTCAAAAGATTCTACATTGTAACATTTTTTAACAAACTGCACATACGTAATATGTAAATATTTTTGAAAGCATATATTAATATTCTAGTAGTGTATTCATATATACCTATATTATATGCTCATGAACATTTGTAAGTTATTCCATAGCTATTAAGAATGAAATTGACAAATCATAGTATATTAAAAGTACATAAAGATACAATTATTTAGTACAGTTAGTACAAATTGTTATTATAGTTATTCTTGTATTGTAATACATTTAATCGTTTTTCGTAATAACTAGTCATTTTTATTGTTGGTATAAAAATTAAAAAGTCATTTGTCTATGTAAACCATCCATTATATATTGTTTAACAAATAGAACAAGATGTTTCAGTATACCAGGTAATGACAATAATAATCTCAATTACAAAATAGTTACATTACAATACTATAGTTGCATTTTAATGAGTAATATGTAGCAAGAATTCTGCTGTTTTAATGTATGTGATGTAACAGTTAAAAAATAGATTAGTTATGGTCCAATTCTTTAATGCAAAATTACCAAATGCAATAATTAACGGGAAAATAACAAGTAACTACTTGTACTGCTACGTTTGTCGTATAATCAATTTCATTAAATTTTAAATGGTTACAATTAATTTAATCTCATTATAGTACGTGTTACAGCAAGGCGACTATATCTACGTCCAACTAACGACAAAAATAAAATAGGAACAAATTCAAATATTGATAAAAATTTAATATATTATTGATGTGGTTTATGAAAATGATTTTGACGTAGTGTTGGTAGTTTCGTTAGTTACTCTACAACTCTTTTTGAATGTTTCATCCATTATTATATTTGTATATAAAATACTGTCAGTTTTGACATTTACTTGGGAAAGCACACTATTTCACACATCGGCGCCGACTTATCAAAATTTTTTAAGGGCAAAATTTCCAAACAAATTACAATAACAAAGAAATACTAGACACATTAAAAGGCTCTAATTCTTGACCTATTTAAATCAGAGCACAATCCAGAGCAGCCAAATCTGCTCTAGTATGTGCTCTGGTGTCAGGAAGTCAAAAATTAGAGCAAATACTTCTGAATACCACTGAAATCAGAGCAGTCTAGAGCAGCTAAATTGGTCTAGAATGTGCTCTGATTTCAGCAGGCCTGGAATTAGAACAAACGTTTTTAAGTGCTCTAATTCCTGACCTACTGAAACTTATAGCACAATCTAAAGCAGCTAAATCTGCTCCAGAATGTGCTCCGGTTTCAGTGGGTCAGGAATTAGAGCAAACACTGAAGTGTGCTCCAATTCCCGGCCGACTGAACTAGATCACCTTCAGGGTATGAGATGCCCTGGAAGGCGGTCTAGCCAAACCACCAGGCGAGGCGGAGACCCGAAGGCCCACTACCGCCCCGGCGCCCCGCAGAACGGGACTGAGTGCTGGCGTCTCAGAATTCCCGGTATATCCTCACACGCGCATTATTACCGGTCATATGGATTCCTATTGGCTGATTTTCAATTTGTAATTGTGGCTGTACGAATGGGAATTTTAAAACGAAAATTTATATACATAAGTATTCTGATGCGAGGAATTCACTGGTAATATTTTTAAGGGTGCAACTCACACTTATTTGAGGGTAATTGGAAGTTACTTAAAAATAGAATTCAGGTATATATCTCTTCCCCCTATAACATGATTTGAAACACAAACACAAGGTTACAAGTTACAATAGATGACATGAAGATCAATTCAGGGAAACAGACTGTATGTAAACATCTCTAAATATATGTTTAATATTAGTAACTGTTTGTTTTAATTTACTTACTAAGAATTCTTTGGCCTTGACAGAGACGCTGTGTCCAAGTTTGAAGTTAGCGGACATTTCCATGGCTTCCTTCACAGTAAACAATGGAGCCAATCGATCGTCTTGAAGAATGTAACACGAATCTCTCTTGTACTGACTACTTCCTGTTATGCTGTGGTTAGCACTGGTAGTGATAATGCCTCCCATACCAGAATTTCTGCAACAATAACATTATAACTTCATGAGAAAATAATCAAAGTAATAATACAGACTTAAGGGTCAGTAAAAAATTAAAAATTCACATTTTCAATTAAAACTTCTAATTTACTTTTGGTATATTTTAACAACTTGCTATTTTCTATTCCCAAAGCGGAAAATTAAAATATTTTTACATCTCCAAGTTAATTCCAATCACAGTTGAATATGAAAAGTTACAATTTTTACGTTTTTGCTATAAAATTTTTCATGTACAGCCGAAATAATCCAAAAGTATCCATTTTTCGGTCAAAATTTTTTGTTTTTTAAAATAGTCTATATTGATAGTCTTTGATGAGCTGATTTCAAAATTTCAAACCGAATTTAATTATCTGTTTTTGTTCTTGAGATATTTGCTCTCAAAGTTGCACCTCAAAAAAGTGTGTTTTTCTAGTATATCTCAAAAATGAGTAGAGATATAATCTCAACGATTCTACCAGTCGATTCTACAGCCAAAATTACATAAAGAAATGTTTTCTCCGCATATACGTTCTTTGGAACGATTTGGTGAAAAATGAAAAAAACGAAAAAAACCTAAATTTCAACTTTTTGGCTTGAAACTTTTTGTCTCCAAAATTTTTTATTTTTTGGACTTAAGTAGATATCGATACGCTGATTTCAAATTTTCAAACAGAATTCAATTATCTCTTCCCGTTCTCGAGATATTTGAGTTCAAAGTTATACCTAAAAATTTAGGTTTTTTAGGTATACCCCTTAAATGGTTAGGTTTACGGTTTCGTCGACCTTACCAGTCGATTGTACGGGCAAAAATACATAAGTGTACCAATTTTCAGATTTTTATCTCAACAGATAAAATTTTTAGAAGGAAATAACTGAAAATGGCCGAAAATCGAAAAAATCGCAAGGGGTTCATCAGGCGTTTTTTTCGATTTTCGCCATTTTCGTTTTTCCCTTCTACAAATTGTATCCTTTGGAATAAAAATCTAAAAATTGGTATACTTATGTAATTTTGCGCGTAGAATCCATTGGTGCGGTCGCCGAAGTCGTAAACCTAACCCTTAAAGGGCTATACCTAAAAAACCTGTTTTTTTAGGTACGCCCAAAACTCAACTTTGTATACGAATATCTCAAGAACGGTAAGAGATAATTCAATTCGGTTTGAAAATTTGGAATCAGCGCATCGATGTCTACTTAAGTTCAGAAAATGAAAAGTTTTGAAGGAAAAAAATTCCTTGGAAAAATTTTGAAATTTAGGTTTTTCAGTTTTTCTCATTTTTCACCAAAACGTTCCAAAGAACGTATATGCGGAGAAAACATTTCTTTATGTAACTTTTCCCGTAGAATCGACTGGTATAATCATTGAGATTGTATCTGTACCCATTTTAGAGATATAGTCAAAAAACACACTTTTTTGAAGTGCAACTTTGACATGAAATATCTCAGGAACGAAGAGAGATAATTAAATTCCGTTTGAAAATTTGAAATCAGCGCATCGAGGACTATCAATATGGACTATTTATAAAAAACAAAAATTTTGACCCAAAAATGGGTATTTTTGGATTATTTCAAATGTATAAACAAAATTTTACGCTCAAAACGTACAAGCTGTATTTTTTAAGGTTTACTATTAGTCTCCTCTATTTATTTTTGTAGCAGGTTTATAATTCATGATTTGTTTAGGTAATTTTCCCTGTGCTACTTTTTTGACTCAGCAATTTCTAGACATTTACTTTAATTCAGTGGTGGATTTACCAGCAGGCTTAATAGGCTGAAGCCTAGGGCGGCAGATTTTAGGGGCGGCAAATTCGGAGAATTTTTTTTTTGCCTTACAAAAATTTTGGTCATGGCGCGAGAACGAATAACATAACCGTCCGCAAAGTATGTCAATGTTGGTATATAAGTCACAGAAATTCACTATTTAACATCTTCGCGTATTTTTCTCCCTCCAGATTTAGAATATGTTATCTTATAGACAGGGTCGATTCTGCAGTATCGGCCGTCCACGTGCGGTATAATATTTGGCGCCCCTCAAGTGCAGATGAAAGAGTAAATGAAATTGCGGCGCAGATAATTTTTTTTCGTCCAAGGTAAAATTACATATTACTAAAAATTACATTTTTAAAGGGACGTGGAGCTTCTCAGTTTTCCCTCATTCATGTGCAATAATAAAAAGCACATGGCTTGACACACGTGTCATAAATTTAAATTAAAAATAATATAACAGAGCATTGTTATTTTAAAATTATTTTTATATTTCACTTATTATTTATTAAATTATTTGCGAAAATTTAAAAATAATATTTAGCCGCCCACGTGCGATGGCACGCTTTGTACTTTAAATAAAGAGTTTCACAATAAAACAATAATTAATATATGTTCTTGATTACATTTCTTAATAGATAAATATAGATTGTTTTACAAAATATTAAATGATTTGTATTTAATCATAAGTAATATAATAAAAGCCATTAATTTATTGGAAAAATTTACGAATAGTTGTTGCATAGTAACAGACAGTCGTTACTTCGCTGAAATTATGAGTAAATTATTCCAATTAAATTCATAGCTCGAATTATATTTACTTGATTATTTCACGAATGGCAATACTTCAAACGTAAAATTTTTATTATCAACAAAAGGTAACAATGATTATGATACTGTGATTTTATCAAATTTCTTCACTAAAAACTACCTGAGGCCATCAAAAGAAGCATTCTGATTGGGTGAAAATGACGTGTGTGGAATAATCACTATTACTACTAATAGTAATAGAAATAGCATCATTATTATTTTTATTATCCATAGCTCATTTTTTCACTTTTGCACTTTTTCATGCAAGATATTTAGAACTTCAAGAGACTTTAATGGACTGGATGTTTTTGTCTGTGAATATATTTTGACGATTGATTGTGCATTTTATCAAAACTATTTAAGAACTAAAAAGCAAATACTTAGCCTATTAGTCACAAATTTTTATAATTTGTGACGGTAATTAACTGACACTTGTAGTCAGTAGGGGCGGCAAAATTTAAGTAGCCTACTGGCGGCAAATGTATAAATCCGCCACTGCTTTAATTACATGTATTATTTAATGGAACCACCCACGTACTTCTCGTCAGGGCATAATTTCTAATGTACATTTCCCAATGTATGAATATATACCTAAAATATATTTTGTTTTTTACGACAGCTCTTGTTATTCATACATTTGTCTGTATATAACACAAGATTTCAAAATCATTCACATATGGCAATATGCGACATTAACAATTTAAATGTTACTATATTCTATGGCTTATTAACTTTTAATTTTAATAAAATACATATTCTCTGACATTACTTTACGACATATTTCAAAACACCATATGGCAAATGTTACATTGGGTAATACATCATTTCAAAAACCTTTATTGTAATAAATTGCAACACTGGTATATTTTTAATTTAAAATTCAAATTGTGATATTCTGACTTAATACTAAGTACACAATAGTACATGCAAATAGCGCGTCATATGAATCGTGATATTATTGATAATATAATGCATAAATATCACTTACAAATATCGTTATCTGTTTTATTAATCAAAGAATTATTGAATTATCAAATATTATACTACGTATAAACTGTTGCAATCTCTCTATTTCGCAATTATTATACATTCCCGTGAATAATTTTTATAATTATTAAATGCAGTTGAAAATCAATTATCTACAATTTACTTTAGATTATCAAAATGATATACCTACCGGATGTTTTTTTTTAAGTGCACATAGGATATAAATATGGAAACTCAATTTTTTGCAGGCTGTTGTTTCTTGTTTATAATTCGTATTTAAAATATTTATATTTCATTCAAGTTAATATCAAAAAAAATTAAAAACTATATACAAAATTATCAGCAATGTTTATAATAATATTATCAAAATATTCAAATTATGCGTTAAAAAATGTAAAAAATTAATTACATAAATGTAACAATCACATGATATAATATCATGTATGAGTAATATATTTACTTTATTTTGTGCAGATGACTTTGAAATTGAAGATAATATATTTCCGCAATTTATATAAAAATGATGTTTTTTATTTCAATGCTATTCTGAGAAAACATATTTTATAACTTAAATTTGGAGGACAACGAAAATAACACTAAATATTTAATATAATTTATAACAAATTTACTGACTTTAATTAATTAGATTTATGTGTTCAGGTAGAAAATATTTATGAGATTTTACTAAGTAGTTTTTTTATAATAGCAAAATAAATAACAGAAAAAGTTCTACACGAGTCGTTTTTTATTGATTAGTAAATGATTAACAATTTAATTGAACGTTTATTATTTAGAAAAAATGTAAAAAACTATTTAAAATGTAGAATATCATAAATTTAATTACTTCCTTAAATAAAAATTAATTTAAAAAATATATATATTGAAAATTAAATTAATTTTAATTAATTAAACATTCCATTACCTATTTAATTATGAAATTAAAAATTAATATTGCCAAATTTCACATAAATATTTTTTAAACATAAAATAAGTAAATAAGTAAGTATTTTATTGTAAAATACAAAAAGATGGAAGAAATATACATGGATTAGATTTTTAGATACGTCAGAATTAACTATTTTCTTCGGTTTCCGATACAGTATTAAAAATTTGCTGCAAAAAAATTCAGGTATGAATTGAATTAAAAATATTCTGAACAGACTAATTTTAAAACTAAATATTTAATGTACTAAAAATTCTTTGTAGAATGTATTGGACACATCAGATTTTTTATAAGTATATAGTTTACAGAAACTTTCAATGCTATCCTCGTATTAGTATGTCAACTTAATATAAATTTACTGCAGTTAAAGAAATTAAACACAATCATTTTTTATACCATATTATAGTTAGATTTTCTTCATGTAATAACTTCATAACAAATGCAAAACAAAAAAAAAAGTTTTTTTTAATTTTTTTTTAAATATATTGATATTATCCTTACTGGAATCCTGTGAGGATGTTAAGTAGAGAACTCTTCCCGGCTCCTGAAGGTCCCATAATGGCTGTGAGTTCTCCAGATCGAAATTTCCCAGAAACTCCTTTTAGAATCTGCTTTTTTCCTGAAACAAATAAACCACGTCAAATAAAATCATGTATGAGTATTATATTTACTATATTTTATTTGCAAAAATTCGTCATATCATCATAGCGTGCAACGATAACAAAAGAATAATACATTTCCGATTGCATGATACGCATTTCCTTCTCATGACAGAGAGAGAGAGAGATATTTATTACAAGTGCAATACTAGCACTAGTGCGACTAGTAAATATTTGTTTATAATTTAAAGATGCAATTAGCAATTTTATTTGCAGTTTCAAGGATACGAACTTACTATTAGACAGTAAATAAACAACTATGAGTATAAACATTTAAAATAATAAATCTTTATTTATAACTAAAATTAACGATACGTGAAGAAAATATTTTTATATTGACTTATGTTATGTGATTTCGTTTTACATCCATTAGAATCTAGTTACTAACAAGAAACAAGAATTACAATTTAATGAGTAACATTTACTTACAAATAAAGTACATACAACGTTAAAGACAACAAGATCAATAATAAGAAATATGTAGTTTAGTCTAAATATAAATTTAAATTACTTGAAAATATACTCGTACTTCGTACAGTGGTATTTCATTTATAAAATAGTTAACGATTTCGACAATTTAATATTAGATAATGACTGCATAGTTTTTTGTTTTGCATTTTAGTAATTATAACTTTTTTGCCAATGACCTTGTAACGACGAATTTCATTTACGTAATGTAATTTAGATGATATGTTATGATTAAAAAATGGGTCAACTTGTTGGTGTACTACCTCACCTTGGATTTTGATGAAATTTGTTTCTAATACTAAGCATGATAAACATAAAAAAAAATGGCGGTCAGAGTCAATTACCTTGAAATCGTATTTATTTGTTTTTAAAGATATTTAATACAAGAGGTGTGTACACACACACCTAACCTAACCTAACCTAACCCAACCTAATCTACTTTAGTTTAGACTAACCCAACATAATTTAATCTAACCTAATCAAACTTAACCCAACCTAACCGAACTTTATCTAATCTAACTTAATCTAACCTAACCTAACCTAACTCAACTTAAATCTAACCTAACCTAACTTAATTTAACCTAATCTAATCTAACATAACCTAACCTAACCTAACTTAACAATTAGACTAGGTTAGCTAATTTTGTTTATTATAAATTTTATACTGTTATCCATTAAAATATATTAAGAAATATTTATTTATATACTACATAAAAAGTAATTCATAATGATTTGAATATAGAGGAATTTTAAAATGTACCTAATATATGATATTTTTTAAAAAAGCAAATATTTTTGTTTATATTTATTACTAGATAAATTACATATACAATGTATGAAGTTATATGTTCTAATAAAAATGATCAAAATCATTAATCACTAGTCTCAAATTTATAAAAAAGTTTATCTTTGTACAACGGTTCATTTATATAATATTCTATTTATTTCTAAACACCAGTTTTTGAGGAAATTTTTAATTTTTAGCATGTCGAGAGTTTATCGGCAAGATAGTGTCATATTTCTTTGAATTTCACAGAAAAAAATTACGATAATGATAATGGTTATCTTATGCATTGTATCTTAGCATATTTTAGATAAGATTTTAAAAAGGGCACAGAAGATAACAAACTTTACGTTTTAGTTAGAAATTATTCTATAAGTTTCATACGACTCAAGAGAGAAACACAAGCTTGGAATTATTTTTCATTTATTTCATGACAATTTTACTTGCATTAACATGGAGTAGCTTCTGCAAGGTACCTACAACTTATAGTGGGTACCAAATCATAATTTTTTTGTTTAAAAAGAATATTTTTAAGATTATAAAAACAACATTTCGTAAACGGAGCGCAGGTAGAAAACATAATTTACATAATTTTATTTTTATTTGACTGTACGTTGATGCAGAGAAATTTTAAGACTTCTCTCGAGGTCACCTAATACAGGTTTCAGTATCTTCTAACAGTAGATGAAATAGTTATAAATCAATTCTACACAATTGCATGTACGAAATGTTTCTTGGTTGTGAAAGGATTCTAGTTGCAGATACTGCAGTTTCGTAAGTTTATATGACTCGAAAGTCAACAAATATTTGAGTTATAGATCCATTCATAAGTGTTACACCACTAGAACAGTTCTAAAGTTTACTTATTACTAATTAACTATATGTAATGTAATGAATATTGTGTTTGAGTGTCTTATAAATAACTCATTAAACTGTATTATAATTGTTCTTGTAACTAACTTCGCATAATTGGAAATAAGGCCGCATTTATGATCTGTAGGCTCCTAGGATGAACTTGTAGTAGGCCCTAAGTTGGGTGAATGAATTATACACATTTTTTGCTGCCCTTTTTTAAAACTTATTTCATTTCATTTGAAAGTGAGATCATTCTACGGCAATTCGTTTTTAATTTATGTGAAAAATTAAAAAAAAACTCTTCGAGTAAGTGCCCTTTAGGCATTGCTGATTGCAATAAAAAAGAGGGGTGCATAACTAGATATTATAGCAGTTCCACATACAAAATTTTAACATTCTATGGTTAATCGTTTTTGAGTTATGTGAGATACGTACATATGTACGTACAGACGTCACGCCGAAACTAGTCAAAATGAATTCAGAGATGATCAAAGCATATATTTCCATTGAAATCTTTAATATAGTAATAGTAATACAGTATTTAAATAATCAAACTTAGAAATGAAAAGATGACAAATCTTAGTGGCTAATTATTTTGCACCTATACTTTTAAATAATTAAGCTAATGATAATATCTTCATAATAATATTTTTCTTAAAATATCGTTTTATATACTGAAAAAAGACAAAATGTTAAGCCTGTCTTCTAACATAGAAGTTCGAAGTTATCAGGTGTCCTATCCACTGAAGAGTTCAACTAAATTATGATCAAATTATTCCACATTAAATATTAAAACAGGACATTTTTAATTTAAGTATATTCAAAATTTAAATATTTGTGTGCATAAATATGATCCTGAGTGGAAAACCCATGAAAACAAGGTTTTGTTTACTTATTCTTAATAACAACGTGTTAGAAAATCAAAACATAGTCAAAAAGACGTCAACGAATCAATGGAATTTAAACTTATGACATTTCATACATTTAATGACTCATTTGTCTATAAAATTGAAACATTTTTGCTAAAATTTGTTCTGAGAACGGCGGTATATCGGTACGAAGAATATTAAAGTACAAAATACACGTGAGTAAATATGGTAATAAATTGAAATATATAAAGGTTATCAAATTTGCTGTTAAATAATATTTTTATATAAATTAAGTAATATCTGACACTGCTACTCACGTTTTCAGACACATTTTAAACTTCTCGTAGGTCAAGGTGATAAACTTATGTGATTTTTATGTCAAAGTTTGAACTTTGAAATGCAAAAGAAAACAAGAAATCAATAAACTTTAATGAATGAATCATATATACTCTATTTTTTGGGAAACTTTTGAGTAATCTTTTCACGTTTTGAGGTTACCCAATAACCAGTACTAGTGAACCTGAACATGCACAAGTGCATGCTTGTACTCTAATGAATTGATAAAAAAATGAACTACATTTTTATCGCCATATGGAAATGTAAATGCCCTAATAGGAACTTGTGATCTACTTCCACAAATGATTATTTCTATTTATATAATAAACCAAATTAACTTGTAAATTGTAATTAATATCTTCTAAGACGCTAATAATGCATCTTTTGAGATAAGATAACACTTAAAACATATATACACAAAGTTATTTGTTAATTTGAAATAGCACCACAATATACACATGATTTCTCAATAATTTTTTTTTTGTGTAAGAAATCAGTAAACAGTTTTAACACAAAAAATGTACATAATTTATTATCTTTACTCTTCCCTTAATATAAAAATAGTTATTTGTATATCAAGGGACTAATGTTTTTTTATTAGGCATTGGAATTTATTCTGCGAAGCAATAGCCCAGGAGAATAAACCGTGTGAGTAATAAAAAATACTCTATATATATTATATTTTTACCAAAATCGGTAAATTATTAATTAAAAACATAAATAAATAGCATTATGTGTTTGTTAACGTCAGCTAGCTATAGAGACAGGGATGGCTGTGATAACAAACTTACTGTCAAAGTAGCAAATATTTCCTTATAATTTTCATTTATGTTTACATATGCTTAGACGTCGTCTGCTTGAAATTAGATTGATCATTATCAAAAATAAATAATAAATAAATTCACCAATAATATTATAGAATATGTTTGTTATTTTAGGTAGTGTAAAATAAACTGCTTAAATATAATACTATTAAAATTTAGGTTAATTCAGTTTGACAGATGAGCCCGTAAAGTCAAATTTTGACGTAATTTCGTGGAGTGATATCGTGTACTTTAGTATCGATTTCGAAAAAAAATAATTTTATGCTCATTAACTAATTTAACCAACTTCATAACTCTTACATTTCTCGAGATAGCAAAGTGAAGCACTTAAAATGAACACCCTGTATATTTATTGATTTTAAATTCGATTTTAAACGTCAAGTAAATAAAACCAATTCCGGATCTACGATATCAGTGATATCATCATTAAAGGAATCTTAGAATAAATGGAATATATTAAATAAATACATGCGGCTTGGATTACTCACTTGTTAATTACGTTAAAGTTTAAATTACAAAATAATTTCCATTTAAGTAATGAGTAATATACATGTGGGTTTTCAATGATAACAGTGACATTTTAATTATATAGGTAAAAAATAGACAAAACAGTACATTGTCTATAAGCGATAAAAATATCAAAATATTTAATTCAAATAATGGATATTACTCAAATTATTATACAATGTTTTTTTTTTAGTATATTTTGTAAATATTCAGCTTTAACAATTTGTTATATATATACCTGTTTACATTTCTAATATGCAGCATCTAATTTATTTGAAAACATAATAAAAAGTATTAAAAAAGTTTTGTATTTAATTAACAATGGAATTTGAATGTTTCATTGTTCAGGGTCGTCTACTAAAATTCTAATTAAAAATTAATTTAACCTTGAACTTAATTTTAGATAAAAACGAAAATTGCTCAATACGTCAACAAGACACATGTCTTATAACAATTTATATTTTAGAAAGGATTTTTAAAGTCGTACAAATAGCTAAAGCAATTTCGTTAAAAGATTGATCTAATATTTTTTTCATTAGAATTATAGTGCTGGAAACTAAAGTTGAGTTATTGACTTGTTCTAGACTCTCTTCTTGTAATTTCTAAACAAGATAAGACTTATTCTAGATTAAGACGAGAAAATTCTAGAGAACTTCCAAGACAAGTATGGGAAAATGGGTTATTTTAATATATGAAAAGAAAATTTGTAAAAATGTGCTAAAAATTAGGTTTAAGGGATTTTCGAGGGGATTTTTAAATCTTTCAACCAGATAATGGCCCCAAACATATTACAAGACAATAATTAAAAACGTCTCCACAGTATCCAGATATGTATCCCATTGAATACCTCTGTGATATATTTAAAAGAATGTGTAAAACAAGACGCTCAAAAAATATAAAAGAACTACTTCATTTATGGTAGAAGAATGGAGTCAAATTGACTCCCAAACTGAATTATCTTTATATATAGACATAGACTTAGTCAAGTCTTTACTTCAAATATAAGGCAATATTTTGCAGTCTTGTCTTGTTTTGTCTAAACGACAACAATATAGTTTTGACTTTAGAGGACATTTAGTCTATTTCACAAAAACCGTAAAGCATGCATGTAAATTAAAAGTATTGGTTAAACTAAATTGTCAAGTGTTTCTTTCGCTAGCTCATCTCTAGCCAGCAATATACTATTAGTATTAATACTGACATGACAAATGCGCATTATAAAAGTTAAAATTTAGTCCAAATTGATTTTTAATATGCATAATTATCCTGATAATTGAAGATGTAAAGGTCTTTATATAATATGACACAGAGATTCAAAAATAATATCTAAAAAAAAATTACTATTTAATATTTTTTTAAACATTGTAAATGAACTAAATTATGGCTTGTAAGAGATAAATAAAAAGCAATTAAATTTATAATTGTGTCCTCCAATGCTAAAAAAAAGTTAATGGGAATGAATTAAATTTGAACACGAAAGTCTGACTATTATACGAGTATTATGATGACATATAATTATTTATTACAAAAATACTATGGTGTAGAATTCTTAATTTTTAAGAAGGAAAACAGAAATGATCAGAGCAAAATTTAAGAACAGTATTGTAGCGGACGACGGCCACGGGTAGACTGTTGTAATGATGCATCGTAGTTGCCAGAATATTCCAGAGCTTGATTGCTCTAGTATATAAGCTGAAGCAGAAAAGACAGCCAGGACAATCTGAATTAATATGAGTGGTAAACATAATAGCTGGTGATATAAATATCACGTATATAAATATTATTATGTTTTTAAATAAGCCCTTATTAATAATTAATTTTCATACTTCGTTTATTAAATTTAGTTACATAAGTATTCATGTTTCAATTATTTATAAACTTAACACAAATAAATAAACATTATATTATTTAATTTTATTTGTAGAGTTAATAATAAAAATATTTCCACACACTAAAATATTATATTCAATTTAAAAATTCGTCCTCTAATAAAATAAATAAATTTGCAGATAAAATGGACAGTTGGCTCACATATTTATTTCTACACATGTTTTCAAAAATATTAAAATTAATGACGCTATAATATTCTTTGAAATTCCAGAAATAAAATGTAATTGCTATTTAGAGAAGAAAATATTTTACTATTTGTTTTAATACTAATTTAAAAGTCAAAAGTATAAACTGTTGAACTGTTTATAATATTATAATTTCTGACATGATATTAAAACATGTTTTTATGCAATTAAAAAAAAATTCCAAAACGTGATCAATAACAGTTTTTGCGATACCGCATTTTATTTTTATTTTGAATGCAATCTCATTAAAAATTTATAATAAACAAAGTTCTGTTGAATATCATATTATATCACATTTATAGTTTTATTCAGATGGTATGTAATGTTCAAGTGTACATTATAATGAAAAAATAAAATGTAAGTTCGAAGAATTATATCTTGTATATATCTTGTAATAGCTGTTGTTATTGCATATTTCAAATAATTTTCTTTATAAGTAATTTTATTACCAGCATAAATTGTCTGGAATTTCGGCTTAATGTTTTTTGAAGTTAGTAAAGAGTGTTCGAATAATTAAATATACATATGTAACTCTCTATTCAGGACCGCATTTAGTAATTTTCGGTCCTTAATTTCTATTAATATTAGACCGACCTTGTAGCTTTTATGGTTCTCGAGATAGCAATGGTGTCCATTTAAAATGAACAGCCTGTATAGTGTGAGAAAAATGCCACTTTCCAAGTTTTGTAATATTCGCAAAATTAAATGAAATACTTGAAATGAAAAAATTAATGGCACATATTTAGTACGTGTTTTTTATATTTTATTTAGATCCAATATATGTCAGATTTTAATAATTTATTAAGAGTAACCATACGTACTGATTTTGTCAGTACAGTACTGATTTTTAGATCCTTGTACTGATATACAATTTATAACGTATTTTGTACTGATTTTCATTTTTTTATAATTATTTATTGATAGATGGTTATACATAGGTATATGTATGTATAACTTAAAAATCGAATTAACTACTTTAAAATAATAAATAACTATTAAAGTTCAAACTTGAAATGATGTCAAGATCAGAAAATGTAGAAACGATTTTGTTTTCAAATATGAAATTCATTTTTTCATAGCTAAACCTTCGGATAAAAACAATAACTGCTGTTATTCTGTTCGTAATTAGTCTATATTTAAGTCATTGGCCCGTATTACGAGCTCACTTTTATAATAAAATCTCGATTTTAACGCTCACTTTTACATCAAAATCTTTTGAAAAAATGATCGTTAAAATAGCGATTTTATTATAAAAGCGAACTAGCTCACTTTTATAATAATATTGTGATTTTAACTTTAAATTTTACTTATATTACTTAATATTATGATGTAAAAGTGGGTGTTAAAATCGCGATTTTATTATAAAAGTGAGCTCGTAATACGAGCCATTGTATCTATCATCAATTTTTATTAGAGAATTTCAGTTATAAAAATTAATTAATAAGTATAAATTTTTATTATTTATTTTTTTGTCAATGCTTCAAATATCATTTAGGTTCTTTAATTCTTTTTACCATATTTATTGCTTTTGTTCCTTATTTATAAATATATTAAACCAATAGTCTTTTTCAATACTTAAATATTTTTTTTTTTAAATAACATTAATGTATGTACAAATTTTACTTTAATGTCATTAGCATTTTCAAAATCAATTATTTTATTGTATAGTTTCTTTCTCGTGAATAAAATTTCTTTGTTCAATCTCTATTTCTCTATATTTAAAATGAGCACTTTTGTTATAATCAATTACTTTCTTATTTCAATCAATTATTATAATAGTCTGTTGTTGAGTATTTATTTCATTTAATTTACAGTAAACGCAATTTGTCTCGTGTTTGCATATTAAACGTGCACATTGCCTGTGCGCATACGCCTATAATCAATATTCGATAAATTCCAATAATACGATGGGTCGTCATATTACTGCATACGATGAAAACTAGACTAAAGTGCATTTTACATAAAAATTATTATCGATGTGCCAATAACCTTGAACAGTAATGCTTAATTGAAAGAATAATACGACGACCTACTTCATAACTTATCAAGAAATATAAGAATTATTGTCTTTTTATCAAAAAGGTTAGTTATGTTATGCGTATTTTTATAAACGAGTATGTGTCATTGGAAATTTCGCGTTATTAGGAAAACAAGAAAACATGTACAAGTTTAAATACAAATATAATCATATACTGAACTTTTTTTGCTACATTCGTTGTAGTAATCACTTATATTAGTATGGAAGAACAAGCAGTTTTGTTACGTTTATAGTAATCAAGATTTTGAAGTGTTATCAATTTTTCTATTCTATAATTTTCAAGTTCAAGTGACATCAATATGAATTTTTAATTCTACAGTGAGTTTAAGCTAAAATGCAATATTTTTAATCTGTCATTAGTCACGACTAGATGCCAATTATATACATCATGTGTTTTTCTGATTGATTCATCAATTGTAACCATGTGATTCAAATGGTCAAGAGAAAAAGAAGAATTAATAACATAATCTTGTCAGACGAAATCTTGTGATTTCCCAAGTAAATTATGCCAAACCTGACAGTATTATATATAAGTATAGTAAAAGATGAAATATACAAAAAGAGCTAATAAAACTATTAACACACAATAAAGTATAAATTGTCGACAACAAAATCACCTTAATAATGGCCGGTTGCACCACGAATACATAACTACTAAGTATTCCATAAATATGATATGTATTCCTTAACCGTTGCACAAGCCGAAATAATGTTTATGTATTTCTTAAATGTCCCTAACGGTTCCTTAAAATTAAACAACCAATTTTGACGGTTTAAATTTATGTATTGGTTTTTAATATAACATATGACTTGTGTGTTGACCAGAAGATAACAAATATGAATAATATATATGATATTGTAGACGATCTCGACGACATAGACGACATAAATGAAATAAATATTTTCAACAATGGTGATATACGTCAAATATACGAAAAAGCCGATAACTTCAGAAATTTAACCGAGAAAGAATTTTCGAACGTTTTTATTGTTCACCATATCTATTTTTTTATTTTCGATAATTTGTTTAAAATTTATCATAATTTGTAATAATGTTTCCTTCTCTTGTATAGAAAAATTCATACTATGTACTCTTTCCTTTACTTCTTCTACCATCAAAAAAATATATTGAAATAAAATACAAATTCAACAATATTTGACAATTAATAATAATGTGACTTACTTTAATATTAATCAGAATTTAAACTAAGCAAAACTAATCAAAATGGAAATAGGAGGTTACTAGCTTTATCCATTTAAAACTGACACACAATCTTACCAACCTAACTCATACCTTTCATTTTATTAAAAATATATATGTGTAATGTATCAGAAGAACTTTAAAATGTCTTTATTCGTATATATAATATTATAGAATTGGCAAAATATATCCAAAAATATATTTTTTCATTAAATATTTTTAGATCTGTCGTTTTAGATCAGTTGATTTTGCATTATGTATTCGTTAGCTAAGGAAAACATAAATATGATTCATGCAACAGAATGAAAATTTAAGGATTCTCTAAGTTTATGTAATTCATAACTATGTATCTCTTTATGGAACGTTGTTGCAACCGGCCATAAATGACATATTTTTTTTAATATCAGGATAGAAATTAGTAAAAATATATCACAAAGATTTCTCAAACTATTACTTAGTTATAGAATTAGAACTTGCAAAAAAAAATAAATTAAGTGAACCTTTTTTGGTTTAAAGCCAGTCTGACCCGGCAGTTAATTTCATCCTAAATTCAGGACAAGATATTAAAAAATATATTGTGCATTTTTTCACATAGTTTAAGAACAAGAATATAGAAAAATCTCTAATTTCTTGTCTTAAAATAATCAATGAATTTAGTTTACTGTTGTACACCATACTCAATATCATCTTGTCTAATTTGTTACTCTATATACATAATCCTTTTTTTATTTACATTTTATGGTATGTAATATCATTTAAAGTATTTATACTAGAAAAAAAATCACAAAAATTGTGACGTTCGTAGGTTCTAATGTGAAGTTATCCACGTGTGGATGCTAGATCTCAAATATTGTCGTTGGTAAAGTGGACAGTCTGTGATTTAAAGCACTGTAAGGCTTTTGTGTGCAACTATATTTGCACAAGATTCTTCAATTTGTTAGTTTGAATGTTAAAACATTATATTTGACGTTTGAAACGAAATGAATTTGGGTAAGAGCCTTAATACGTCACTAAACAAGCGGGGAAGTGAGATAATTCAGTCGCGTTTTGAAAGACATAATTTTTAATAGCATTTTTTTCATTATTAAAAGTCTATTTGGGGAAAAATAAAAATTATGGGTCTACTAGTTTTTATTATTTTATTATGTAATGTCTTGTCAGCCTCCAGAATATTCTAGAAGGTTCGAAATTAATTACCCGCTGGTATAAAGTGTCGCGGCCTGAGAAATGAAGTCAGTCCAGTCCAGTGCAGTCCATTTGAGAATAGCAGGACATGAAGTAGAAATAAATATTGATACTCATTGAAAATAAATTTTGATATAGTGTGACTAGCCTATAAATTGTACAAGATCTTGCACAATTTTTGGTACAATTTAATAAACTTTGTTTATTATTATTAATTTTTAATAATTAGTGTGTTAAATATGTATTACAAATCTTTAAGTTTTATTTATGATTTTTTCATTCAAATATTCGTGTTTTGTGGCTTTTTACACTTCTTCCATATGAATAAACCTTACAATAATAACCTATGTTATTGTATTTAATTTTTGGTATCTTTTTAAATGAGTAATATATGAATATAGCGTGACTTTATGAGTATATATAATTATATATATGACAATACAAAACAATATCTAATATCTAGTATTATTATATATGTATATGTACATTATATACTTTAATAATAATATACAGCCAAGATAACAACATTACAAAAATTGATATAATTCACATTTTTGTCATCACTCTATAGTTTTCAAGGTCAGTAGTTTCTAAATATGTATTACATTTTGGAAACTTAAAATTTTCCATATATACACAACATAATTGTATTAGAACAAAAAATTTCCATGCCTGAATATATTTTATAAAAACTTGGACAAAAACAAAAAATTTATTATTGTATACTGATAAATAAACAAGATCCGCATTTTTTGTTCAGAAATTAAGAAAATAACAAAAAGTATATAGAGGTACATTATACATATACCAAAGTAATTAATTACTTCAAAAAATATTTAAATATAATACATCACAATCGTTAATTGCAAGGATGGCAAAAATCATGATTTATTAAAAAAAAATCAAAAAATAATTATTTAAAAAGAAAAAATCAAATAAATCACGTTTTCCCCCAATTTGCGAAACAGAATATGTGATTTAAATCAATGCAAAATAATGCCAATTATAAATTTAAATTTTGTATGAGAACAATTGTAAATAATTAAACAATTATAGGTCCTTTATTATTATTGGTATTAATTCATTTATATAAAATAGAAATAAAATTTTGTAATTATATGAATTTAATAAGAACCACATCATTTAATATTGAATCAATTTATATTTATAGTCGCTCTAAATATAAAGAATAATGCAGTTTTAAAGACGATACTTGCATTGCTCTATTTAAAACAGATATATCACTACAGACTACAACATTTCTCATTTCATACGTACATTTTCCTGCATAAATTACTCTTTATACGTAAGTAGCATGAATAACAAACTAGACTAACCTTTCCTATGACCCGCTGACACGGTAAACGTAACATCTTTGAATTCGATATCAATTGGTTTATTTTCCGGCAGTTGTAGGAAAACGGACCTCTGGTTTTCTATCTTCATGTTCACTGGACACTGACACGAAAGAAGACTAAATGTTTTTTGTTAACATAGGATATAGTGAGGAGGTTTTAGTTATAACCGCACGTTGCAGCGAAGAGAAGACTACTGAGGAACTGAGGTTAGTGCAGCGAGTGCAGGTTCAAGAACTCACACGAGCGTTTCGGTTGAAAACTGCACAAAAGTGGGGGAATATATAGATGTACATTTCGCATTATCGCAATGCATTTTTGTAGATAAGGATATGTAATGACACATGTGTTTCTAAACATAATGATACAATAAATGAAAATAAATTATAAACCTTATATACTTAACTAACTTCTATCGGAGAAATAATTATAGTTAGGTCACTTTGAACATGAATATGTTTTATAATAATCCATGTAAAAGTTAGGGTAAACTTTAAAATGATCATCCATTTAAAAAATAATAGACTAAATATACAAAAAGACAGTATTATACACTCAACTAACTTCTATCGAAGATATAATTGTAGTTAGTTCACTTTGAACCTAAATATATTTTATAATAATCCATGTAAAAAATTACGGTAATCTTTAAAATGATCATCCATTTAAAAAATAATAGAATAAATATATAAAAAGACAGTATTATACACTCAACTAACTTCTATCAGAGAAATAATTGTAGTTAGTTCACTTTGAACCTGAATATATTTTATAATAATCCATATAAAAATTACAGTAAACTTTAAAATGATCATCCATTTCAAAAATAATGAAATAAATGTATAAAAAGACAGCATTACACGCTCAACTAACTTCTATGGGAGAAATAATTATTGTTACTTCACTTTGAACATGAATATGTTCTATAATAATCCATGTAAAAAAATAGGGTAAACTTTAAAATGATCATCCATTTAAAAAATAATAGAATAAATGTATAAAAAGACAGAATTTTCATACGAATTCGAATATTAGGAAGTTTGACTAAATTACTAATGATTAATGAACATGTTGTACTTTTATTTTCAAATTTTAGAATTTTATTAATACATCTTTTTAGAAAAGGAATGTACAAACAAAAGTAAAAAAGTTTCTTAGACAGCATTTCATTTATTGTTGGTGATATTGCTTTTAAACCTGAATACTTGATTAATATGCATATTTTTAATCATACTTAAACATAAAATGTAAAAAAATATACTTGACTTATATGTATAATAATTTTTAAAAATTATATTTTAACATTTTAAATGTTTTCTTTTGTGAAATTAATAAAATATTCTTGGATTTCATGTGTCCTATAACATATTTTTCAAATAAAACCGTTGAGTAGTTTTCTCGAATAGATATAATTTATAATTATGTCAAATAAACAATCATTATTATTATAATTACAATTATAAATGTACTGTATAAAAGTATACTGTATAAAGAATAACATATGTAAAAATCAATTTTTCTGGCCATATAGTTTAAGAGCAATCTTTCAACAAGATAATAACCCCAAACATACTTCAAACTACACGTAAACTTCTGGAATAGTTATTATATAATTGTAGACAACAATTAAAAACGCCTCCACAGTCTCCAGATATGAATTTTATTAAACATCTCTGTAATTTATTTTAAAAAATGTGTAAAACAACACGTCCGAAGTATATAAGAGAAATACTACAATTATGGTAGACGAATGGGGTAAAATTGAATCCCAAACTCCATAAAAAAAATAGTGGAAAATATAACAAACCGTATAAGAGAAGCAATTCTAATAGATGGCGGTTCAAAATATCGTTGATCCTATATAATTTACAGGTGTACGGAGACTAAATTCTTGTATACTTAATTGTTATAATAAACTTAATATTTTTTTCTCGATTTCATTACGAAAAGTCAATACATTATTTTATTTATTACATAATATGATAAGTTATAATAATAAATTATTTAGTGTATATATTATCAATAAAAAACTTTTTTTTCATTTACTAATGTACGAAGACTAATTGCTTTAAGTGTATATACATTATCTAAATTTTAGTCTTAAAAGTACATTAGAGTGATATCTCTCATAAGGAATGTTAATTTTGTTGTTTAGAGACTGTGTAAGGAGAGTCTTAAAAATTAATGCAGACAACACTGAATAATCCAAGATTTACTTTAAAAATTGTACCTTATATGTTGCATAAGACTTAACGTAACATAAATAAATGTGATTCTATTTGTACACAGTCATAAGTAATTTAGTGGTCCATTTAACCTCTGCTCTGAGGAAAGATGGACCAAAGGATTTTATGGTTAAAAAACAATTCAATTAAAACAAAAGATTGTTGAAATTTATTATAGGTACATCGTGTTCGTTTAATTATTGTTAAATGAATTTTGCAATAAGTGTGATTATTTTAATGTAGAATTTTAGTACACGTAAATGGGTATGAAAAGAATGTTCATCTAATTAAGCTTATGTACTTCGTATTTTATGTTGCGTTTTATTGTATATAATTATATATAAATGAAAAGAACATGGCCATTCTATATCTAATTAAATTTATGTTATTGATTTTTATTAAAATCACAAATACTCTTGTTTGACGTTTTGATGCATACCGTAATACCATTTTTTTACGCACTAATACACTTAAAATGCAAAAGCCCTACTTGATTTTAATTTGCAATGTTAATTTCTTGGTAAACCATTTCGTGAAGATAGAAGATCAGAGTTGCATAGTACTATAGAATTTAATTCGTACTGTCTGGCATGGAGAATAAATATTGCATGCCAAGTAAATGACCCGAACTAGTACAGGTATTTTAGATACAACCTTCAACTTGCAAACCAGTATGCTAATAGATGTTATTAACATTGGCAATGCATAGAAAGTTTTTTATTCTCTATTTATTAGTTTAATTATAATCTCATAACTATCTTCTTTATTAAAAACATACTGGAAAATGCAAAGAAAATTACACCAAACTTTTAAATGTTGCAATAAATAGTCAAACATTCACAGAAAATGAGTTTTTCTTCAATGGTTATATTTTTGTACTTGAAAATACAACTTTGGAAAATTAACTAAATTAAAAATACCCTATTACAGCGATGTGGTAAAAAAGAAAAACGCTTTTGGTGCTTTTAAAATACAAAACTAAGTCTGAATGTTTGCGATGTCGAAGTCTCTGTGTTTTTTCTGTTTTATTAAAAAAGATTTTGTTGAGTTATTATTATTAAAACTTTATTTTCTGTACCATAAAGAAAATTTAATTTATATATTTATTTATAATGTAAAAGTTGTATGTGCGTAAAGTGAAGAAAATAAAGGATTCCGCGCGTTGCATTAAAAAGAGAAAAGTTTCACTATCGTCATGGGTTGGCTTTTTAACCGGTTTGTTTCTTTGTACCCGCGACCTTCACAACTTTTTGTCTGGAAAGGAAGACTCCCATGCGGAAGTACCTACTTATTTTTTTGTCCAGTATTTACAAACAAAATAATCGCTCCCGATATATGAGTGCACGTTTATTACTAAGTCTGATAGCTAAGAAATCTTATATACTAGCTAGCGATTATTCAAACAAAGGTAAGTTGCTAATTTTAAATATATAAATAACTCTTTTCTACTCCTTTATAAATATATACCCATGCAATAATTTCAATTTTTTAATTAATTATAGTAGTACTATTTGAGGACATTGAAATATGACTCATAATTAACTCTTCTCGGTCAATAATAGAACCAGAAATCAATTATTCCTGTTTATTTTATATTAAAACGACCGCCGACTGAACACAAAACAGAGAAGTCAAATCTATTCCAGAATGTATTCTGCATTTAGTAGGTCAAGAATTCGAGCAAACGCTTCTAAGTGCTCTAATTTCTGACCCACTGAAACTAGAGCACAATCCAGAACATCTAAATCTGCTCCAGAAAGTGCTCTGATTTCATCAGATCTAGAATTAGAGCAAACACTTCTAAATGCTTTAATTTCTGATCAGAGCACAATCCAGAGCAGCTAAATCTGCTCCAGAAAGTTCTCTGATTTCAGCAGATTTAGAATTAGAACAAACACTTCTAAATGCTTTAATTTCTGACCAGAGCACAATCCAGAGCAGCTAAATCTGCTCCAGAAAGTTCTCTGATTTCAGCAGATCTAGAATTAGAGCAAACACTTCTAAATGGTTTAATTTCTGACCAGAGCACAATCCAGAGCAGCTAAATCTGCTCCAGAAAGTTCTCTGATTTCAGCAGATCTAGAATTAGAGCAAACACTTCTAAATGCTTTAATTTCTGACCAGAGCACAATCCAAAGCAGCTAAATCTGCTCCAGAAAGTTCTCTGATTTCAGCAGACCTAGAATTAGAGCAAAAACACTTCTAAATGCTTTAATTGCTGACCTACTGAAACCAGAGAACAATCCAGAGCTACTAAATCAGTTCCTGTGAAAATTGGAAGTTAAAAAAAGTGTCTCTAAAATATGCGAACTTGCATGAAATGAAACAAGAAAGTTATAAGTTAAAAAGCAAATTGACCAAAATCAGTTTTTGTCTTATATCTAATGACCTATTCATTTATTCGGAAAAACAAAAACATCATTAAAATGGGCAATTAATACGACAACTTTGCTCTAATTTATTCGAAAATCCCAATGGTTAGCCTCTTAAAACGGACACTTTGTATAAAAATATATTCTATTGATGTTATTATTTGCCCAAACGTTGATATTAAAATATTTTCTTTTTGTTGGTGTACATTCACTCGTGCGTCAATATTCTAACTCATTTTAATGACAAATTTCTCTCATAATATAATGTACTAATATTAATTTTTATACATTATACAAATGATAATGTTTTATATTTGTTTTTATCTGTAAATGAATTTACATGGTATAAAAGCAAAACATATCTACATTAATTAATTATAGCAATGATAAAAACGTAATTTGCGATCATTTTTTGCTAATGTTTCCTGTTTATATTTTTATAATTGCAGGTTTTTGTAAGTGTTAAACACCAACAGTAATTTATAAAATTACATTATGATGTCTGTAAAAATAATGTCTGACATATATTGACAAAAAGGATTTTTATAGTTATTTACTCTCATTTTGCAATTTATGTTGACTTGTATGTGAAATGAATTCCAGACAACGACAAAAATGAAACAGAAACAATAGTGTAATCACGGTACAGAGAGATAATATTTACGTATTAGATAAAAGAATATTTATTTTTGCACTTCCAGTAGTTTATTTGAAGAATATCACAATTAAAACTTTGATTGTTTACATTTGCTAAACAAAAACTTGTTACTATTTAATTTTAAATTTACACGTATTGTTAGGTTAGAAAACTATTTTAGTAATTTTAGAAATACTTTGCATGTGTACCAAATAAATATCTTATCTAAAATATTATTAATTATGGTAGATAATATTTATGGTTTTGTATATAGAATGTTATCATTATCAATATAATATTTTCAAATGGGTATTGCAAAAAGAAAATATATTTGTGATATATTTAATAATATATTATTATATTTTTATTATTCGCGAAGATGACCATAATCTCATATATTCTACTAATTTGAAAATGTATAATAGAAAATGACAACATAAAAATACTCAAATTGTCTTTAGTACTGTTAAATAGAGATTTTTTTTCTTTTCTAATGATATAAAACATATACATATTAAAATGAAAATAAACTAAGAAACTATTTAATTAATTATTTATTTTGGTTAAATGTGCTTTGAAAACAAAATGGAAAATCTATTATTTCAAACAAAATTTTGACTAATCAATTTAAATAGCGAATATTGAATTGAAATGTTAAAAATTTGCTACTTAAAAAAATTATGTACATAACATTGTCATTTAGAAACAAAACAATTAAGAAACAATGTACTATTTAGTTAGTTTAACTAACAAAGCATACTTCACGTATATTATTAATTACAATTCTTGCTTAAATGTCATTTCACAATGAATTTGGCTTACAGCAAATATCATGTGCAATATCCCAAATAGCTAATAAATTAAACATGAAAAATTAACCCTATTTGCGATAATTAATACTTGCTAATTATCGCCTGCAGCCCATTTGAAAGTAGATGTTCGCACAAAGTAAAAATACATCGACAAATTTATTACGAAGTGTTCTTAGAATTATGAGAAAAATATTGACTAGTTATGGCATTTTAATAAGGGAAATACTTTGTAAATATTTTTATTTACAAGTAATTAGCACACATTAAATAATTACAGTTTTTGTTTATGGTGCGTCTTGACCTCATACACTCATGTCAAGTAAAATAATTAATATGTAATTAAAGATTAAAATAATTAAGTCAAATTGGTTTTCTTTTGCTGATTGACGTGGATTTACTTATATAAACATTTTTCTGCAAATAAAATTAGTCTTTTCAACATTAAACCGTAAGTGGTAGTACTTAACCTTTAAACTGTATTTCCTGGAGAAATATTTCTAACTACAATTTTCCCAAATTTTTCTATTGACATACAAAGATTTATTATTTTTCTTTACACACTCAAAGCAATTAGTCTTCGTACAGTAGTAAAGGAAAAAAGTATTCTATTCTTTTTTTTATTCATTCATTCTTTTCCATACAATAATTCATCCATCTGATCTAAAAAGGTTTATTTTGGTTTATCTGAAACAATGGGTGAGTTCCAGAAGTTTTCAGGATAGTTTATACATTTCAAAAACAAAGCGCAAAGATATGTGTACGGAGACTAGTTGGCCTGAGTGTAGTTCTAAATTAATACTTTTTCACACCTTCGTCAAAATCGTCCACAAATTTTCTGTTTACCGGTGTAATATAGGAATGCCAACTTTATTTTATTGAAAAGGTAGAACGTTAATTAAAACCACTATTTTTTTATTTTCGCTCTCTTTTATGTTTATTAGATAAAAAGTTTTTACTGTGCAGCAATTTGGCGTCAGTCTTTTGTATCATCGGTGACCAATTACATGAAACGTTTCATTAGTGGTCCCTTGCAATTCACAATTTAGTTTTCTGTATATCATCAGTCAGTGGAATAGTTACTTGAAATCTTTTGGAACTTATTTTCTGATCGTAATGTCGTAGTTTTATTATTTATTTTTGTTTACAATTGAAAAATGACCTACCGTTTTCTGATGGTATTAGGGGAATTTTTGTGAATACTCGTTAATTGAATTGCATTTTTTTATTTGTTATATTTTTTTCAGATGGTAATTTTTTATTACTTTTTTAATTATCGGTTTTTGAACTAAAACCTTTATTATTATAACGTTCTCTATAAGGTTAACCAGTATCTTTTTCGGTTACATATCTTGATTATATATATTTAATACATTCCTGAATAATACATATAAAATATAATTTATATTTAAATACAGTTTCAACTATTTTTTTCTTAAAAAGGTCATTTTTGGAGAAATCAATAGACAAATGTAAACTGAAAAACATCATATTTTAGTAATAAGTCACACTTTATAAACAATAAATAATTTTATTATCCATTTATAAGTAAGACATAAACATTTTGTTACACTTTGTTAGGAAATATCAACAATATTTCATATTGCAAAACTGAAACTCAAGTTAGTATTTTATGATTTGAAATTCCTATTTCCTTTTACTTCACATCCAAATTGCTTTTGCGAATTATAGTCCGCTGCACAATACATTCACTACACACATTTTTAGGAAAGGCATAATCAGTATACAGAAATGTGTAAATGTAACAAAGAATAGCACATTAAATTACATCACACGTGAATTACCGAGATTATACTTTCGTATACCATGACCTGCTTTAACAATACTCAATTTGTCTATTTGTCGAACAAACTAACACACCTACTTTTATTTGCATAGCTGAATAAAAGAAATTAGATAATTACTGTTTTATTCATTTCGGTCATGTGTTTTGGAAATAAAAACGAAAATCTTTTGTTTCAAACAAAATTTTGAGTAATTAATTCAATCAGTGGTTAACTATGCATTTTACAGAGAAAATTTTTAAAGGAAGCCAAGCGGGATATTTTAGGAATTTAATATGCTACCCTTTGAAATAAGCATATTACTTTAGAAACATATAAATTTATGCGAATATTTCCAAAATTCTATATTGTTTTTAAAGTTCTAATTTTATCGCACGACTTCATCTCTTTGAAAACCACTGCGTTATTCGATCATAACAGTTTTTTGCCTATTTTTTAGTATTGTTATTTTTTAAACTTGTCTTTTTGCGGTGCAATTTGTTATCATGAAAACAAAATAAATTCTCAAGATGACTTCCATGTTTGGGAAAGGATCCTGCACTTTTTTCTATTAATAAATTATACATAAATAGTTCTCGACTGAAGACATAATATTTTCTTCTATAAAAAATTAAGTTATTCCGTTTTACATTAATAAAGTTACAATTTTATAAATTTTGTTGTTTTCCAGGTTAGTTCTTTCTAATTTTCCAATAATATTCTTGATAAAATTGTTAACTTAGCTCAAGTGAATTTAATTTTTTTATTTGTTACCAGTTTCAAACTGTTATTTTTATTTGTCTAAAACAGGTTGAAACTTTTGCCGTACGGAGCTTTTTTTTACCATTGTAAATAAAAAAAGTTGTATTTCCAGTTGAAAAATAAAAATATTGAACATAATAACTGTAAAGACGGGCGTCGTTTACTCAAGGTAATGGCTACACAGTATCCTCAGAAGTTCATGAGTCGTTGCACTTTGTTTCAATGTCTAACATTTGCTAATAACGTAACGACTAATGAGATTTACTTTTACACATTTCTATTTGAACTATTTCTCTTCCTTATAAATAGAAATTATGAAATTTATTTGAAACTTTACACAAAGTAAAGCAAATTTAAATACATTTAAGTTTATATAACTGTTTATTGTCTTGCGCTTTCTATTACCTATTTTGCTATTTTCAATTTCTGAAAAGTATATAAAATTTAATTTGATAATTCGTATTTAGCTTTAAAAAACAAACGTAAACAATAACAAAACTTGTAGTAATGGATTAAGAAATATGAATAAATAACAGTTCACCGTGCAATTTAAAGTTAATATATATGGATCAAAAAACCTTTGTATACAAATTTTCATTTTAAAATGTCCATTAGCAAAGGCGCAATTACAGATTGAATGTCAGCCAATAGGAATCCAGATTCCAGATGACCGGTTTCAATGCGCGTGTGAGGATATACCTGGGATCCTGTGACGCTAGCAGTCTCACTCGGCGGGGCGCCGGGGCGGTAGTGGGCCCCTGGGCCTCCGCCCCGCCTGGTGGTTTGACTACAACACCTTCCAGTGCATCTCACGTCTTAAAGGTGATCTAGTAGTTCAGCTGGCCGGGAATTAGAGCACTCTTCAGCGGGTACTCTAATTCATGGTCTGCTGAAACTAGAACACATTCTGGGGCAGATTTAGCTGCTATGGATTGTGCTCTGGTTTCAGTGGGTCAAGAATTAGAACATTGTAAAGTGTTTGCTCTAGTTCTAGGTATGTTGAAACAAGAGCTCATTTTGGTGCAGATTTGGTTGCTCTGGATTGTGCTCTGTTTTCAGTGGGTCAAGAATTAGAGCATTCTAAGGTGCTTGCTTTAATTCTTGTCCTACTGAAATCAGAGTAATTCGGGAGCAGATTTGGTTGCTCTGGATTGCGCTCTGGTTTCAGTGGCTCAAGGTCAAGAATTAGAGCATTCTAAAGTTTAATTCTTGGTCTGCTAAAACCAGACCACATTCTGGAACAGATTTGGTTGCTCTGGATTGTGCTCTGAATTCAACGGGTAGAGAATTAAAGCATTTTGAAAACCCCAATTTTATTCTGCTTTGTGAATAGATGTCATACAAGAAAATTTAATCCAGACTAAATATACAGTTAGTTAAATTCTTATTTAATCTATTTTATGAATGTGGCTGCTATAATTAATAGATATGATTTTTTTTAATATACTCTCTGAAAAAATCCATAGGTATACAATTACTTTACTTTATATCAATAACAGTTTTGTTGTCAATCTTGATATACAATTCATAACGCCTGCATGGGTATCAAATACCTTATAATATACCTAATTTTCAAATACTAATAAGACAAACATAAATATATTATTTCAAGAATACTGTGACACTTTTTAAAAAATTCTTCAATTTCTACAAAAAAGTAACTGTTTATTGAAAGAAGTTGTATTTCTTTGTTTGTAACCGGTTTGTAAATTTGAATTCATCGGTCACATACCAAACCTTCCACCTTGAAACTGCATCTAAAGTTTTTACTTTAGCCTTTATTGCAAAATGCCAAACGTTTATACAAGAACACCGTCTATTGAAACAAGAAATAAAACTTTCGCTATTCTAAGCTTGTTAGAGAATAAGATGCAATACTGGAGACAAATTGTTGCAATGATCATTACGATGATGGATGCTGATTTCGCAAATGTTGCATGTCATTGGCACAATGCAATTCTTCGTTTGTAATTTTTCTTTGGAAATGGTAAATGAAAACATATTTACTTCTATTTAACCTCATTACCAAATTTTTATGTGGTTCATATACGCAGAATTACAAAGTTAAAAAAAATTTCCTCTCATTCTAAAATAGACTACAGCAGAAATTTTACAGGGAACGTTTATGAAATATCTACATGGGGTAGACGTAGTACCATTTTACAAAATAATATAAAATGTATATTAATTAATGAGTATTGAAGAATATTTATTTGTATATCAAAGGACTAAAGTATAATTTTTTACTACGAGGCAATATCCGAGAAGAATAAACCATGTGAGTAGCAAAAAATACTTTACTCCTTAGATATACATTATTTTTTTTTCCCAAATCGTTAATTTATTAATTAAAAACATAAACAAATTATAGATTAACCGCAATTGTAACAAATTTACCGTATCATTTATTACTTAATTAATACGGACATAATATTAAATTATTATTTACAAAAATCCGCATATATTCATAATTAATTAAGATATTTCAGAAAAATACTTCAGATCTTCATGAAAACACCACTTCCGATTCCACGATTAACAGCAAATTTGATCAGATTTAACCTAGGGTGTGACAATGTTATATCCAAAATCTGATTTTTTTTATTCACTAGTATTTGAATAATCGTTACAACATCCATCTATCCACACACACGCACAGATATCATCGCAAAATATTAAAGTCGTGTTCTAGGAACTTCATAACGTGCTTATCCATTGAAAACACATTATCCGACTTTTAGCATGATTCCAATACCTCTCTTACTGAGTGGCGAGAGGTAAAAAAGGTATAGAACATCATTATTATTATTCGCTGTGATAATCAAAGTTGAATTATAACATCTATAGAAAATTCATTTGTATCTATATGTGGTTTACAATAATATCAAGGATTTATACATACACATACATACATATGACATGTCAATTAGGTAAGTATAATTTCACTTACATCTTGATAGGTTGAAATTACGCATCATATGACTTAGTTGTTTTTACCGGAAAATATGATGCATTTAACATTTCTTACTAGTTTATCATTACATTTTGAACAGAATAATAATACGTTTTCATTTGAAATTGTTTAAATGGGAATTTTTATAAAGAACTGCGCAAATACGTATTATAAAAAAATATATGTTTACTCTATTTCTCGCTTTTGATCTTCATGTTATCAATTGTAACCATTTAATTTAAATCGTTGGGTAGAAGTATTGATGATATCATCTTGTCAGGGGTAATCGTGTGATTTCCTAAGTAAATAAATGTCAAAACTGACAGTATTATATACAAATATAATAATGGATGAAACATTCAAAGAGAGTTGTAGATTAAACTACGAAACTACCAACCCACAATGAACCACAAATTGTCAACACCAAAATTACCTTCATATATGACATTAATAACATAAATTACATTTTTAAGTTTTTTTAAATATTTGAAAATATCTGTTCTTGCGAATAGCGAATAAAAGTCTCCTCTATGCAATACGTATACGACAAAGATGCAAGATAAAAGTTTAATAATCCTTGTAGCAGAAATTGATGACGTGAGTATCAACTGAAAAAAATGTAATGTATGATATTGTTATTAAATATACATTAATCATAATTTCAGAACAAAATAAGTCCATGGATACTGTTATTATCACATAATAGAGGGTGTCCGTTTTAAGAGGTAGATCTCAAAAACCGTAAGAGATACAAAGTTGATTAAATTAGTTGGCCATTTCGATTTGAAAATTTTGCAAATCAGTGTTCATTATGGATGATAAAATAGTAAATATTTGATTAATGAAATAGAATACTTGTTTTTATATAATAATAAAAATATATTATTATTGATTTATAAGTGCCATAAAATGCTAATTACACTTATTAATAATTTATAAAATAAATGTTCAATTACAAATGCAAATAGTTGTTAATAAGTGTTTACAACATTTTACAGTACTCATCTTTAAATGGAAATGAACAATTATTTCTCAATTTAAAAATAAGCGCCCTTGTTGTATTTTATTTATGTTGTTAATAAAATTTTAAAAAAATATTACAAATTCGTGTAAAATAGTTACTGTTTAATAAATAATAAAACATGAACCACCTAAAAAAAACAGTGTAACTGGTTATTTTCTTTCTATTTATATACATATCTATATATTATTAGGTCAATGTATTATAAAATATGGACAAATGTAACAAATGTAATTCAGGTATTTATATTTACTTTTTCTAGCTATTAACAATAAATTATAATTCAGTCCACACTTCCAATTACTACTGAATAAACTATCACGTAGTGTGTTTTATTTCTGTAATGTTATATAACATTTTCTAACTAAACGTAACCACATCTATATGACACATTAATATTCAGTTGTATTCTTAAAAATTATAAAATAGCGTACGTAAATAAAATAATAAAAATTTGTTAAATAAGATTTGTAAATAATTTTTTGTATGTATGTGTTTTGTTACATGATTGGACATTAAAAAAGCTTTACTGATTGGATTTCCAAGACAGTAAGTTATTATTTACTGGTTGGTACGTCTAACAAAACGGTAAGTAATTTCATATTTAGAACAAATGCATAGAAATGATTTAGTACATTCATTTATTACTATTAAAATTAAAGTGCATTTAGTAATTTACAATTGCTGATATACAGGGTGTTTCTATACCTCTGCAAACTTAATGACATAGTTTTATATACTGATTATAGAACAAAAATTTTTTTTCCTACAACCGGGTATAAAGAACATATTTTATGCACTCTTTTGATTTTGTAAAGAGTTACTTTTCACGCACTAAGCGATGTAAATACATTTATCAATGATTTAATTTATCTTTGAAATAAATTTTTATTAATATTCGGTTATAGTAAACATAGGATAATATATTTTAAAGCTCTCGTAATAATGTACCACGTAAAAGGAACATCCTGTATATTATTATTTTATTTAAAAATCTGAATATACTTGAGGAATTTTTAATTTTTCTTTTTATAATAGCTCAAAGATATTGGCAAGCAGACTATTGTAAACATACTTATGTGTATAATTTCTGATAAGGATTACGCACTAACGAAGCTGACGCATTTCCCTGTATTGTAAAGAAAAAAACATATCGCCATAGTTCTATCTCGTGGCTTGTCTTTTAAGTAAAGTTAACAGATAAAAATATTCTGCAATCATCTGTTATTATTTCAAATTCATTCATTTCCAGTAATTAATTGTTTAAAAATTAATCTGTGACAGAAAAAAAATGTAAATAAAAAAACATTGCGTCTCACGCATAAAATGTATACATATAGTTATTTAAACTTATTTTGCTTGAAAGTGAGATCATTCTGGATCATCTTTTGAAACATTTATTAAAATGTCTATTACTATTCCTTATTGCATTACACAATTTTTAAACGCTCAAAAACTTGCAAAAAAACAGAGATGTATTTTTCATTTATTTTGTACATATCATGAAATATATTCTGATAGTTGTCAATGTCAATTTATTAACAAGAAATCAAATGTTTCCTACAAAGATTAAAAACCCTCTAAATTTTTATTAACTTTTGAAAGGGCCGATTGGAACAAAAAAATGGAGGTGCATAACTAGATGTTATAGTAATTACATAAAAAAAAATAACATTCTACATTCAGAATGCTCTTTTAGCACTGCAGATTGGAATGAAAATGGGAAGAACACAATAGTTCCGTATACAAAATTTCAAAATTTTATGACCAATAATTTTTGAGTACGAAATACGTACGTACAGACGTCACGCCGAAACTATAGTCAAAATGGATTCAAGGATGATTAGAATGGATATTTCCGTTGAAACCTGATAACCGAAATATTTCGCGATTACAATACTTCCTTTACTTTGTACAAAGAAGTAAAAACAGGGTAAGATCGTAATAGTTCGTGTACTATCGAAGGAAATAGATTAAATAGTGCGAAGCGGTAGGCAACAGAGACTACATTCGTGTATTTTTGTAAGTAGTAATTGCTATAATTTGTATTGTTATTTATCTTATTTTTAGTTTGAGATTTTTTAATTAAAATTACAAGAAATACTTAACCTAGTAAATAATATTTTCTTGCCAGGTGTTCTGTTATTTATATAAGCAATTTAGCATAGAAAAAAATTGTATTTATAATAAAATCCAATAGAAAAATGATTAAAAGATAAATAAACATTACAACAAATTCAAAAGTCATTTTCACACTAACAATACTAGGAGTTAACTCTGCATATGATTTAACAAAACTGGATGTCTTGCAATGCATAATATTTTTTTTGTAATTTTTTATACAATGAGGTCACCAGAAAATTTTATTTGGATGACCGCAAGTTGGACCGCATTTTTGTGCTGAGAAATTACAATATAAATAAAAGACACCCAATAAAAAAAACTGATGTGTCCAACACATTATCTCCCGCAACTGTATAATATATTTTATAAAAAAAAAGTTTAGTACATTAAATATTTACTTTTAAAATTAGTTTGTTCAGAATATTTTTAATTCTATTGATACCCGAAATTACCTTGCATCAAATTTCTAGTACATTATCGGAAATCGAAGAAAATGATTATTAGTTATCGGGGACGAAAAATAGTCACAGACTCACAAACACCGACATACAGACACACGGTAAAATAGTAAAACCGTATTCTAGGGACCCTAATTCGTGTTCATATGTTGAAAACTGACACTCGAGAAACAGACCAAATGAAACCTCCCTTATTTATACCTATACATTGATAGGCGGGAGGTAGAAAAAATGCGTTATATTTTCTATTTTAATTTAAAATTTGTCCACATATTTTTAATATTTTTTTTGTATAATTTGTAACTCGATTAATAATTTAATATTAATAATTTTTGTAATGTTTACTATATTAATAAAGTTGATACAATTTAAGACATTCTTAAGATAGTGAAAAATATTTTCTTACCTTTTCTTATGTTATTTAAACAACCAGTTTAACATTGAAGAACTCTGTATTCAAAATAAAGTCCAATATAAAAATGATAAAAACATAAATAAATATCACTACACATCGAAAAGTCATTTTCGCACTAAAAATGCTAGGTGTTAACTGTACAAATGATTTAACAAAACTGAATGATTAAACAATCTGTTGCGTAAATACATAATGTCATTATTAAATTAATTAGCTAAATAATCATTTAACATGTATTATTTTGTTTGTAATTTAATTAACAAACCGTTCTGAATATATTGTTACATCAGCCTGTACTTTTAAATAAATATAATTTTATAAAAACACATGAACATTTTTGTTAAGAAATTTAATAAATCTGATATCAAATATCGTTATATATAAATTTGTAAATTTCGCTTTATTTTACTCAAGAACATGAACTAATTGTCTGTTCATACATTCAACTACTTTTTAAATAGTTTAGGTGTCTACTTAAAGAACACACAAGATGTGCATGTTGCCTAATAAGGAAATATTTCAAATAGTTTGCAAACATTAACATTAGAATCATCATTTTAAGGTAGTTAGAAGTCTTTATATACAATTCCAAATAAATTTAATGTAGTCGAGAATTTCTGATAAGTCTCACAAATTTAAAACAATTTTTATTATATTAAACTACTTTTAGTAACTTAAAATTACTTATACATAATTAAAAACATTTGAAAACTATTTCTGAGACTCAGAAATTTATTAACAGCAATTAAAAAACATTTAAAGCAGTTTTAGATTCTTGTTTTGAAGATTCTAGGACACGTAATTCTGAATTTGAGTTATACGTTTACGTTGTTTGAAGATTCCAGGGATTCATACATCAAAGACTTTGACAAAAAAAACTGACGCGTAAAAAAGTCAAAGACTAAATATGCAATATTGAAAATACCATCTATTGGCCTTTACTTAAGAAGTTGTAATTTATTTGAATGTTAATTATATTCATTTATATAAAAACTGGGAAGATTAGTTTCATTTGACAAGATAGATGTCACTAGCGTACTGGTAATAAAACATGAATTACTAAACATAACAGACTGGAAACAGCAATACTATATTGTGTAAGTATCTTCATCTTTCTCATATGGTATTGCCCTCTCACTTACATGCAATAACTGCGCATGACTCGCTTTGATACAGTGGTACAAATTTTTGCGTTTATTTCCAATCCATTTATAAGTGCTATTCTATGAGAATTTATGTGACATTTAACTTTTCGGTTATTTTAAAGTTTGTTGTTGTAACCTCAAAAATAATGGTCGTTTACTACATTTAAAATACGTTATGGATGTTGTATCTGGAGGTACCTAAATTATATATTATGTAGACAATTTAATAATGTATTTTGTTTAGATATAGTTATTTCAAAACAAGTCTTGGAGCAACGTCAGGAACAATGGGAAAATTTATTTAGTAAAATAGCGGCAACATACAACAACGATGAAGAAATATCTGTTAGTGAATTAGGAGATCATACGTTAAGTTTTCTTTTACACAAAAAAGATGAACCATCACAAATTAAAAAGCCTAAACATGTAAAAATAGGACATTTTAAGAAAAAAAGGAAACATGTTAAACGCAAACTAGGTGTTAACTGGAAAAAGTTGTATAAAAAATATCACAGTGAACATGACCAAAAAGAAAATAACTTTAAACAAAATAAAAAATATAATACTATTACAAAACATTCTGGTAAAGAGAATGAAAAAATTGACGAAGTGCTTACTGAATGTACGAACAAAATTAATAAAGTTAACACTTTGAAAAATAATAAAAAATTTAATGAACAAAACGATCATATTTTAAAAGAAAGCACAGTTCAAAATAAAAATACCGATAGAGTAATTAAAGAGAAAAGCAAAACAAGCAACAAAAAACAAAAGTCAAACGTAAATACAATCGAAACAAATGAAGATCAGACTGAATGCACAAACAAAATTAATATTGTAAAACCAAATAATACAGTTCTAAAAGAATATAATGGTATCGTCAACCGAACTACAGTACAACGCGGAAAAACGAAAAACAAAACACATAATCGTAATGTTAATACGTTCGAAACAAATGCTGTAGTTCATAATGAACATAGGAATAAAACAAATGACAGTAAGCATACAGAAGCTGTTCATACATCACATAATCAAGTTGGCAATAGATACGAAACAAATGACAGCTTTGAAACAGTTGAAACTGCAAAAACAAAACACAAAAACTTCAAAACAAAAACTAACACAACTACTACAAATAGTTACGAAACCAATGACTTACCACAAACAAATGAAGTATATAGCTTTAATACAATTGAATCTGTAAAAACAAAACACAAAAGCTGTAAAACAAAAACTAACATACCTAATATAAATATTAATAATTACGAAACAAATTACTTGCCAGTAACAAATGAAGGAAATAGTTTTAAAACAATTGAATCTGCAAAAACAAAACACAAAAGCTGCGAAACAAAATCTAACACAACTAATATAAATGTCAATAATTACGAAACAAATGACGTACCACAAACAAGTGAAGTGAATAGCAGCTTTGAACCAGTTGAATCTGCAAAAACAAAACATAAAAGCTACAAAACAAAAACTAACTCAACTAATATAATTGTCAATAATTACGAAACCAATGACTTACCACAAACAAGTGAAGTAAATAGCAGCTTTGAACCAGTTGAATCTGCAAAAACAAAACATAAAAGCTACAAAACAAAAACTAACTCAACTAATATAAATGTCAATAGTTACGAAACAAATGACTTACCACAAACAAGTGAAGTGAATAGCGACTTTGAAACAGTTAAATCTACTAAAACAAAACACAAAAGGTACAAAACAAAAACTAATATACCTAACATAAATGTCAATAGTTATGAAACAAAGAATTTACCAGGAACAAAAGAAGTAAATAGCTTCAAAACAATTGAATCTGCAGAAGCAAAACACAAAACAAAAATTAAGACAACTGATATAAATGTCAATAATTACGAAACAAATGACGTACCACAAACAAGTGAAGTGAATAGCAGCTTTAAAACAGTTGAATCTGCAAAAACAAAAACTAACACAACTAACATAAATGTCAATAATTACAAAACAAACGACTTACCACAAACAAGTGAAGTAAATAGCAGCTTTGAAACAGTTGAATGTTCAAATACAAAACACGAAAGCTGCCAAACAAAAACTAACACAAACATAGAATGTAATCACTACAAGGATACTAATATAAACGGAATAAAGGAAGCCAAAGAGATTAACAATAACGAAAATCAAAAAGAAGTTGACAATGAAAACAAAGAAAGTAAGAAACGCAACGAAGACTTTATTGATAAACAAGTATTCAAAAAACGTCGACTTACACTATACGAGTTTATGGAACTTGATAAAACTCAAGTAGATTTTAATTCTCCAGAAAATGAGACGGTTACAGTTTACCCTATGGAATATCTGAAGCATTTTTGGCGACGCTCGAAGAGAAAAAGGATGTAATTACCAGCCGCCGGCGCCGTAGGTTTTGTCCCAGGCCACGTACTGTTCCAGATCCCCTGGAGAGACGCTAGAGCGAACTCTGGTCAACGCAGAATGGAAATCAGCCATTGTTATTGCCCTCACCTACAATTTTTGTATTTTTATAGATGTATTTAAGTTTGTAATGTATTATTTCTTATTTATTTTTTTATAATAAATAAGAAAAATAAAATTAAATTTCAATATATTTTTTTAAAATGTGAATTTTATATTATTGTGGCCACACATCACCTTTAACAAAAGCACTCATAAAAGTAAGCTCGGAAAACGAGCCAATATTGTATTTTAAAGGTATTGATAAACGATGTTGACATCTAGTGTGATTAAATGAAAACACCACATTAAATTTTTAGGAATTTTTCCGAAGCAGGTTTTGTAAAAACGTTACAATTCTAAGGTAGGTTTTTCATGGTACCCAATTAAATATTAAAAAGTACAGATTTTTTTATTTTATAATTTGTAGTTTCCGTCCTAGTAAAACATTCTAATAAATGAAAAGAGAAGTTTATACGGCCGAAAATTAATAATAATAATTCAGGTTTTCGGAGAAAATATTTAACAATATCGAAATCATAATTACTATAAATATATATTTTTATAATCGTTTGAAAATAACTGAATGATTCTAATAAACGGCGTGCATTGTATTTATAAATACAGAACATAGAACATAATTTTACGGCCTGCCGTTTTATTGTTTTTATAATCAGCCTTTTTATCATACAAAATTGACTGATTTTCTACTAAACTGATTAATTTTACGTCGTTCATTGTCAATCTGAAACGCAGCATCGTGTAATAAAAAGAAACACATGTTTCTCAGCCCTCTAGTAGAATTTATTTGTACTAGCACGAAGTGTACCGAATCGCGCCGAACTTACACGAACACAGAAAACAGACAGAAAATAAAAATATTTAGGTCAATTTCTAAACTATGCAGATGTGAGTTGTGCTCCGTTTTTTTTAATAAATGGATACATCAATTTTGTACGATTTATATCGTTTGTGTCGTAGAACGAACAAAAATAAATAATTTTGTAAAGATCTTACCTGTTCTGCTTGGATATTCTGTATCATAGAAATATCTATAGATCTAATAGGTCCTAGAGATGCTTCAGCACATAGACACTTCATATCAGCTCCTGAATAACCCTCAGATAATTTGGCTATTTCATTTATATTTTCTTCGGAAAGATCATTTCGTTCACTACTCATCAGCCTTTTAACAATTTCTAGCCTGGCCTAAAATATCATTCTTATATTTTTCATTTCAATCTTTTTTTTCCATTCCTCACCGATTTTTCTGGCAATGGAATATACAGCCTTTTCACAAACCGCCTCCTAGCAGCTTCGTCCAACTCCTGCGGTCTATTCGTAGCTCCAATGACTAGAATCCTGTCATCCTCTGCAGTTGAAGCACCGTCGAGTTGGACAAGAAACTCGGTCTTAATCCTTCGAGAACTCTCGTGTTCCGTGTCGGATCTTTGGGAGAGTAACGAGTCAACTTCGTCGATGAACACAACAGCTGGCTGGTGACAACGAGCTACTGCGAACATAGCTCGCACCATCTTCTCTCCGTCGCCTATCCACTTGGATGTTAAGGAAGAGGCGCTGATGCTGAAGAATGTGGATTGGCTTTGCGAGGCTATGCACTTTCCTTAAATATATTACCATGAATCAGTCATTAAATCTGTTTTATTAAATAAAACATACAGGTAGAGTGTCTCTAATAAGAGAGACAATTGTTGTTTTCATTTTGATTGGTCAGAGCACTTGGACGCCATTTTATTTCCATTCTGCTTTTGATTTTGTGTTAAATTCATTTTTTTTAAATATTTCCATTCGTTTAATTTTAATTCATATACCTAATTTACTTTTTATATACGAAAGAGTTTTACTATAGTTTAAATTAAAATTAAGACACAATTTGTGATAATAAGAAAATATGTGTTACTGAATTAAAGGTTATTGAATAACACAGTAAGCATTATAACATTAAAAGCTAAATTTAAATAATTAATTAAAAGATAAATTACAAAATATTAATTTAAAAGTTACTGAATACAATTCTTTATGTAATATTGCAACTTGTACAAAACTTATTGTAGTAGTTATGTAAAAATAAAATGTTTTCAAATAAATTTATTACTGTATTGCAATGAAAACACATTTATTTTTTTTAATTAGAAACTACTCTTAGACAATATTATAATCAAAATGTTAATTTAAGAAACTTTTTTAAAAAATTAATTGAAATATCAGATACAAATTTTATTCCAAATTGCTTATTGCAAATTGTTTATGTATTTTGGAAATTATGTAATATTTTTTGTCAATATATATGTATAGTTATAAACTTCGCCATATTTCAACTTTCTACTTTATTGAACTAATTTTTAGATACAATAAATTAAAATGTATCCTATATACTAAAAGGCATGTGTCCGTGATGTTCATTTATTTTCATCACGACGATCGCCAAATTTTGTGGACAGCCTAACTGCCTGAACCATGAAAGGGATTGTTGTAAATTTTTTTTTAGATTGCAGGGAATAATGTGTAGTTGTGCCTTTTGGGGGTCTCATATTTTTACTGTGAGTGGTTCTTGTGTAAAAAAATAAAAACTGTGCAAAATTAATAACTTGAAACAATGGATCCTAGTAGCCATGTCTAAATTTAAAAAGAGTCACGAGGTCATCTGTCACTTTTGACAATCTGTCTATGAACTTTAAACGATTGTAACTTCTTATAGAACATTGATATTAAAGAAGTAAATACAGTATCATGTATAATAGTCTCGAGCAAAGGTGTTACAATTAATTTAAGTTTAAAACATAACGTATTAAATTAATATAAATTTTGACGTTTCCAATGTTAAAAGTCAATGTTGCCAAATGTGTGATGAAGTAACTAAATTAAAACCGAATATTCCTAAATTAACTTCTCTGAAGACGGTGACAGTTATATTAGGATTGACAATATTAATTTATAAATTTAAAAATTAACTACTATTTTTTAATACAAACAGTGTTGCCAAATTATGAAATAGGTAACAAAATAAAAATCAAATATTTCTAAATAAAATAAATTGAACACTTTGCTGTGATATCAAAAGAAATAAAACCATAAGGGCCGGTTTTAAAATGACAAAAAAATGTGTCATGTCGATCTGCATTTGTTTTGCGCAAAAAGTTGTTAGAAGTATATTGTCCTTGGGCTTTAATGAAACGACACAATGTGGACTGGTGTGCACGAATGACAAAAATATTCTACGTCGATTAGAATTTGTTTTTTACAAAATTTTGTCAGAAATATGTTGTGTTTGGAAAAAGTTGTGAGAAGTATGTGGTGTTTAGTATCAAATGAAAAGGCTCGATAAGGGCTGGCATGTAGAATTAACAAAAATGATCAATGTTGATTGGTTTTTGCTTTTTGCAAAACTTTCTCAAATGTACGTCGAGTTTGGTCTCAAATGAAAGGTCTCATTGAGAGCTAGCGAGGAGAATTGACAAAACTGTTCCATTCCGATCGGCTTTTGTTTTGTGCATAAAGTTCTCAAAGGTATGTCGAGTTTGGTCTCAAATGAAACGTCTCGTTGAGGGCTAGCGTGCAGAATTAACAAAAACGTGCTATGTCGATCGGCTTTTGTTTTTTAGAAAAAGTTGTCAGCAGTGTGTGGTGTTTGGTGTCAAATGAAAGGTTTCGATAAGGGCTGGTGTGCAGAATTAACAAAAATGGTTAATTTTGATCGGCTTTTGTTTTTTGCAAAAAGTTTTTAGAAGCATGTCGAGTTTGGTCTCAAATGAAAGGTCTCGTTGATGGCTAGCGTGCAGAATTGACAAAAATGTTCCATTTAGATCGGCTTTTGTTTTCTGCAAAAATTTCTCATAAGTATGTCGAGTTTGGCATCAAACAAAACGTTTAGCTGACGGCTAGCCTGCAGAATTGACAAAAATGCGCCATGTCAATCGCCTTTTGTTTTTTTGCAAAAAGTTGTCAGAAGTGTGTGGTGTTTGGTCTCAAATAAAAGGTTTCATTGAGGGCTAGCTTGCAGAATTGACAAAAATATTCCATGCCTATCGGCTTTTGTTTTTCGCAAATAGTTGTCAGAAGTATGTGGTATTTGGTCTCAAATGAAAGGTTTCATTGAGGGCTAGCGTGCAGAATTGACAAAAATATTCCATGCCGATCGGCTTTTGTTTTTCGCAAATAGTTGTCAGAAGTATGTGGTTTTTGGTATCAAAATAAAGGACTTGATAAGGGTTTCGTGAAAAATTAACAAAATTGCTTATTATTGACCGGCTTTTGTTTTTTGTGAAAAGTTTTCAGAAATATGTCGAGTTTGGTCTCAAATGAAAGGTTTCATTGAGGGCTAGCGTGCAAAATTGACAAAAATATTCCATGCCGATCGGCTTTTGTTTTTCGCAAATAGTTGTCAGAAGTATGTGGTGTTTGGTATCAAAATAAAGGACTTGATAAGGGTTTCGTGAAAAATTAACAAAATTGCTTATTATTGACCGGCTTTTGTTTTTTGTGAAAAGTTTTCAGAAATATGTCGAGTTTGGTCTCAAATGAAAGGTTTCATTGAGGGCTAGCTTGCAGAATTGACAAAAATATTCCATGCCGATCGGCTTTTGTTTTTCGCAAATAGTTGTCAGAAGTATGTGGTTTTTGGTATCAAAATAAAGGACTTGATAAGGGTTTCGTGAAAAATTAACAAAATTGCTTATTATTGACCGGCTTTTGTTTTTTGTGAAAAGTTTTCAGAAATATGTTGAGTTTGGTCTCAAATGAAAGGTTTCATTGAGGGCTAGCGTGCAGAATTGACAAAAATATTCCATGCCGATCGGCTTTTGTTTTTCGCAAATAGTTGTCAGAAGTATGTGGTGTTTGGTATCAAAATAAAGGACTTGATAAGGGTTTCGTGAAAAATTAACAAAATTGCTTATTGTTGACCGGCTTTTGTTTTTTGTGAAAAGTTTTCAGAAATATGTCGAGTTTGGTCTCAAATAAAAGGTTTCATTGAGAGCTAGCTTGCAGAATTGACAAAAATATTCCATGCCGATCGGCTTTTGTTTTTCGCAAATAGTTGTCAGAAGTATATGGTATTTGGTCTCAAATGAAAGGTTTCATTGAGGGCTAGCGTGCAGAATTGACAAAAATATTCCATGCCGATCGGCTTTTGTTTTTCGCAAATAGTTGTCAGAAGTATGTGGTGTTTGGTATCAAAATAAAGGACTTGATAAGGGTTTCGTGAAAAATTAACAAAATTGCTTATTGTTGACCGGCTTTTGTTTTTTGTAAAAAGTTTTCAGAAATATGTCGAGTTTGGTCTCAAATGAAAGGTCTCGTAGAGGGCTAGCATGCAGAATAGACAAAAGTGTTCCATGTCGATCTGCTTTTCTTTTTACAAAAAGTTGTCAGAAATTTTTATAGTGTTTGGTATCAAATGAAAGTTCTCGGTGTGGGCTAGCCTGTAGAAATTGCAAATATGTTCCATGTCGATTGACTTTTGTTTTATGCAAAAAAAATGTCAGAAGTATGTTGTGTTTGGTATCAAATGAAAGATCTCGGTGAGGGCTGGCGTGCATAATTGAGAAAAATGTTTCATGTCGACCGGCTTTTGTTTTTTTCAAAAAGTTATTACATGCATATCGTGTTTGGAATCTAATGAAAGGTATTGGTGAGGGCTGACATGCAGATATGAAAAAACCGTTTTATGTCGATTGGCATTTATTTTTTTTGTACTGACAGCGGAGCTCTAGGGAATGCTCGGCGTAGCCGAGAATTCGCTAGTCAATATACTAATGTAATAATAATTGAAAGTGCGTAATTATTTTAGAACTTGAATTATGTACTATACTTTTTCTACGACCATTATATAACTGTTTCGATCACTACACGATCAGAGAATGAAATGAAAGAAATGACACATCACTAGTGAGCTATGTCACCCTCAAAATAATAAATTAAAACTATAAATAACCCAATATTTCTTCCAATTTATTTCTTCATTTGTTGCACTGTTTTAAATTAATTACAATATAATTATTTTCTATTATTTATACTGCTAACATAATTTCGATAAATCAAAAATTCCCCAACTGTGCTACGCGTACTTTACACAAAGCCTTCCGTAATGAGACACTTAGCTAACCTATAAATTGTACAAAAAGCGCTATTTATATGAGTGGTCGTAAAAACAATATCTACTAATGTAAAAAGTATAATAGGGCGCGCATAAAAATTAATAATGCAAAAACTAATGATTGATTACCTATGAGTGTTTTGCCAGTACCAGGTGGTCCGAACAACAAAATTCCTTTAGGTGGTCTTCTCAACCCCGTGAAAATATCTGGCCGTAGTAAAGGCCAAACAACCACTTCTTTAATAATGGTCTTAGCAAACTCCAAACCCGCGATGTCATCCCAAGAAATAGAGGCACTCGAGTCCATGATTTCAGATCGAATCAGTTCAACCATACGCGGATCTATGTTTTTTAATCTTTCATCCACTACTTCTTCGTCCCAATTTGGACTATTTTGTTTAGATATCGATGATTGGCCAGATCTATATGAGCAATATATAAAAATCTGTTTGCCTTTTACAAAAGTTTGTATTAATAAGATTTTATATAACCCGATTTTATTTATTTATTGAAATAAAATGAAAAATAAAAGCATAACGGTTGAACTGTTATGAAAATTGTATATTCATTTGTTTTTACTGTTGTGTAATTATTTGTATTTTTGTTTTAATTTCATGGCTATCTTTACGAACGAACAATATTGAACTTAAAAATCACTTTTACGGGTTATAAACTATCTAGATAAAATCAGCTTTATATATATTATATTTATAACATAAAAATTTACAAAATATGTAAATGAAGTTATAGTAATGAAAACAAAGTTTTTTTCATTGATTAGTTAAATTATTTTTATTTAATTGGAAAAATTAAAAATACGAAAAAGTTGAAAAAATATTCAATATGTAAATGATAGTTGTACTACTGGAAATATATTTTTTTATGAATGTGTTTGTAAATTCAAGTAATTATTTTTTCGGGTTCGGAATAAATCACATTATACTTACTCTTCCGTTCGAATAGGTGGAACAAATTTGCTTTGAATACCCCTTCTTGCTCCTAGAGACTTCTTTTGTCCTCCATAATTAAACAATGGTTGTTGTTGTTGTTGTTGATTTTGTTTGTTTCCATATTTTTTTGTCATCTGAGTATCTAATTCTTCTCTTGCAGTTTTGAACAATCCACAATTATTTCTTTTAACTGCTTGAGTGTTATCTTCTATTGGTTTGCAAGGCAATCTTTGATTTTGATTCTTTTGAAACTTAAAATTTTGTGGTGGATTTTTTGGCACTGTACTTGGTTTTGAAATCCAAGGTGGTTTATTTTCAGGGAGTTGTTTTTTGTGAAACAAGGTTGATATTTCTTGCTGTGTAATTTGTTCGGAACAACAGTTTAAATTGTTAATTAAGTCAGAGAAATCTTCAACTTTTAATTCACATTTCCATTCTGAACAATTTCGTTTATCAATGTCTGAAGTTATGTTTTCTATAGATGCTGCATAGTTATTAATGTTGCTTTGATCATCAATTAAATTAAAGTATTCTTCTAATTTTTCTTCAACAAATGCATTAGCAACACTTTCATTACAACTACAACATAATATAAATGTTTCAATTGTTTTAAATGTTGTTTATATAAATGCATAACCTACAAAGAACTATTAAAAGTTTGAATTAGACATTTCCTTTTAATGTCAGCTGTTTTAAAAGCATCTTTAACAGTTTCTTGAAAATGATTATATTGATAATTACTTAAATAATCATTTCCTTGATTCGAATTCATTTTCAACAGGTGTTTACACTTTGAAATTTAAACTTGACAGCTACACTCGCACTTTCTCTGAAGTAAACATCACGGAGTATCGTAAACATAGAATAGAGATTGGAGAATAAAATATTAGTTTACGAATGTGCTAACAGATGGCTCACTATTTCGCCATGTATATTCTATCGCTTATCACTGTGATTTTACTAGTAGTTGATTTTTTAATGTTATAAATGGTTTGGTTATATATGTATAAGGAAGTATAATTGTATACAGACTAGTTTTGAAGAATCTAGGGATTTATGTAAAATATGTTCACTCTGTTGAACGATCTTGGACACTTATAACAGTAAATTCATTTATAATAGTGTGAAATAAATATAAAAATATACGTAAAGACTTACAAAATTTTAATGTTCTGTTAAATTAGTTTTGTTTATTAATTTTTCATATTTAAAGTGATTCCAAATGGCATTAAAAATTATTTTAAATTATATGAGGTTATCAATTTGATATTTACCGTTGGACATTACAAAAAAAATTACCGAAAACAGTTTAACAATATGCGATATTGTTAAACCATTTTTGATATAACAATAGAGTAATTGTTAACGCAAAATATAAAAACAAATAATTTTACATTTACATAAATAATTAGGACACTTGATTTTTTTTATAAAGTTTAATTATATTGTATAAAATTTATAAGTTTATTAATAAATATATGTTATGCATAAAAGTATGATGGAACAGTAATTTTATAAATATTTAACAATCTTTATAACAAATTCGAAATTCTCGTTGGTGTAAAAAAATGTAAAATTTAATTATAACACTAGTTTCTTAATTATGATACTACAAATGTAGTTTTAAAATAATAATACTTGTATTTTTATATACAATATGTTAACAATAAAATAACATTTAAAAAATATTAATATAAAGAAATGACATGTTGTCTGTACTAACAATAACACTTATAAATATTAATAATAAACGATCTATACTGTACTTACCTCAAGTAACAAAAAAATAGAACAAAACATGACAATAACATTAAGAACGTACAGGACTCAACCGAGTTGTTTGTGGATTTGACGGAATTGCTGGAGCATTTAAATCTCTATTCAAAACTGCTTGACTGTTCAACTGCGGAAGGGATGCTAGGTTGATATTTTTAGTTTCCAAGGGGGGAATTTCTCCTCTGAATGGCCCAAACTGAGGAGAATGTCTTAGAAATTCGGATACTTTGCTTGAACGAGATTCAAAAGCTGGTTCTAAAGGAGTTGTCAAACTAGTACCAGACACAGTTTTTCCGTCAAATGTTACGACACTTCCAGGAGGGATGTCAATGTTGGATGGTTTTCTAACTCGTTCGACAGGTTTGATTTTTTTGTTGTCTGGTGGTAGATAATAAGTTTCTACTCTTTCTTGAGCCATTGCGACTTCATCGTCATCGCTTTCTTCAAAATCTGCACTTCTTGCCACGTGTTTTACTATGAACATCAAATTGGGCTTTTTCTTTAAAGTTGGTTTTGATTTGGAAATGTTTTTCTTTTGGAGGCTGTCTGGTGGTGATGGTATAAACATTGGTTCGAAGGGTTGTACTGGTGAATTTTTATTTAAATCTATTACTCCCAAGTCTTCTAATTCTATTTCTTGTTCTGAGATTCTGTCTTGTAGTTGTTTAGTTATTATTGGTTTAAATCCACCTTCTATAACGATACTTTCAGGATGAAAACCTGTGTTTATTGCTGGTTTCATATTTGTTTCTTTATTTACATAAATTAATTCTGAAGAAAATGTATTATTATTTTTTTCTGTGGTAGTTGAAACATTTTCTGTACGCGTATAATTTTTAGTTTCAAGCTTTTGTGGGTGTATTCTAATTGGTCTTTTCCTCATGGGAATTCGATGATATGGTTTTTTAAGGGGCCCAAAATATGGTGGAGGTCTCATCATTGGTTTGTAGAATGGTGGACGGTATGGCAAAATTGGTACAGGTCTTCGCATATAGAATGGTTTGAGTGGTTTTCTCGCTGTGGTAACAACTGTTGTACTCTTGGCAGTGGTTGTTGTTGGAGTGGTAGTGGTAGTGGTAGTAGTGCTGAAAGTAGGGTTAGTACTAGTCGTGTAGAAACGGTTAAGGTAGGAGGTTTGCGGGAGGTAAAGGATTTCGGGACTGCTTTGAAACATGTCGGGTCCTTCTTCCTGGTCACTGTCGGGTCTCCCGGGGTCAGGTTTAGTGAGTGTGGTCTGAAACAAGTCGTTTGGTTTAACCCTCGTTTCGACTAGAATCGAAGAGGCTGATTTTAAATCACCGTGTTCTGGAAGAGCGAGTACGGGCTCGGGAGCGCTCGCGTCTGCTTCTTCGCAGGAGTCTACCACGTTGATCTTCCAACCCAGGTAGCGGTGGGTGAAACACTGCAACGAATAAATCATCGTCAATATTATTAACACGTTAACTGCCACCATTAAAAAAAAAGTGGGTCCCTTGGGCCATTTTTTCTTTTTTTACAGATTCAGGGTGTTTTCATATTAGAAAATACAAGTATGATAACAGAATTGATTTTTTTTTAATGTTGCTCTAAAATTTGAAGAATTTTATTGAGGCACAATATATGTACCTCACCTCAGTATTTTATCATTTCAGAGACTAAAAAACAAAAAAAATCATGCGCTAAGAATAGGTTTTGGTCTGTCAGGCCACCAAAAATTAAACTACGTTCACAGATATGCGTTGCGAGAAACAAACGTTAGACCACGGTACCACGGAGCATAATGCGTATTCAAACACTGAGGAACAAACGATGTATCTCAGAGCATATGAGGATATTTTAGTGAGACACTTAAGATGTACCTCATGGCAGTTAACGTGTTAAAGGGGTGAAACAATACAACCAAAGATCAACATCATTTCAGCTCTAGTACAAACAAAAGTTCTATGCATTGTATTAAAGAAATATAACTCAGTCACAGACAAACATAAACAGATGAAAATTCGAAGTAGTTATCCCGATTGAACTAGATGGCGTTGGTGCGGTAACTGCAGATTACATGCGCCCAGTTAAAGTTTACTGAAACTTAAAATGACCTTTGTCTGTGGTTTCGGGGTATAAGTATAATTAAAAACAAAAACTATACCAATATTTTTTTTAGTAACAAAAAAATAATAATATAATAAAAATAAAGTTTTTTACTTTGTCAGAACATGATTTAATCAGAAGAAGAAGATTAATAATTTAAATTAATTAAGAACTTCCTTTGTTATAGGTAATTGAATTATGTTATTATGTTATGTTATTTAATAATTGTAGAATTTTATCTTGCATAATACTATGTGTATTGAATTGGTGTATTTTTAAATACAATGAACTATTATTTTTCTTCTAAACAGTTTAATTATTGTGAAAACCTGTTTCCGCATCTTAAATTTGTGATAACCAGCATTTTGTCTAAAGAAGACTATTGATTAGTGGAAATAAAATATGATTCCTTACTTGATAATAGACGGTGTCTGGCGTATTTGCATCAGGAGTCCACTGGAAGAACCCAGGCTCTCCCTGATCACAAATAAGCTCCAAGTCTCTCTGGAAAGCCCCAAACGAGGGATAATCATCAGCTTCTTTCTCTCCTTTATGCGTCCAGTGACACAATCTTCCCACTCCTATGGGGTGCACTTTGCCGTCTTTGTCGGTGTTCACGCCAGCGAAGATGCGAACGTTCTAAAAAAGGATCTTTTAGGATAATTTCTCTTTTGTGTTGTATTATCTTAAACCTGTCTCTCTGCCGGAGTTTTATACTCGTAGCCTCCAACAGGGTCGTCGGTGATGTAGAAGGGGTGGTACTTCGCAGGGATTTCTGGATCTTCTCCCCCTTCGGTTACGAAGGAGTAGGTTTTTCCTCGTACGACGTTTATAACTGGGATGAGAAGGCCGTTAATGTACCAGCTGATACCCCAACCAACGTGTCCTAAAATAAAAGATACATACTTAGGACACCCATTTTAAAATTTCAAATTTTCAGGATGTCATGTCTATAAAGTTCTAAATAAAAATTAGACTATACTATGAAGCCTTTTCGATTTTATTATTTATTTTCAAAACATATAATCCAATATCAAAGTTGTGTAGAGTTGAAACAAACCAAACAACAGTATTAAACCAAAAATATCCCAAATATACTCATTTTTGTGCCCCAAATTTCAATTTTGGGAAGTAGTGTACTTTGATAGATCTCATTGCGCTGATTTCAAATTTTCAAACAGAATTTAATTATCTCTTTTCGTTCCAGAGATATTTGCTGTCAAAGTTGCACCTCAAAAAAGTGTGTTTTTTGGCTATATCTTTAAAATGGGTAGAGATACAATCTCAACGATTATACTAGTCGATTCTACGCGAAAAGTTACATAAAGAAACGATTCCTTCGCATATACGTTCTTTCGAACGATTTGGTGAAAAATGAGAAAATCGAAAAAACCTAAATTTCAAAATTTCTCCGAGGAACTTTTAGTCTTCAAAACTTTTCATTTTCTGGACTTAAGTAGATATCGATGTGATGATTTCAAAATTTCAAACAGAATTTAATTATCTCTTACCGTTCTCGAGATATTCGTGTTCAAAGTTGAGTTTTGGCCATACCTAAAAAAACAGGTTTTTTAGGTTTAGCGCTTTAAGGGTTAGGTTTACGACTTTGGCTATGTCACCAATCGATTCTACGGGCAAAATTACATAAGTATACCAATTTTTAGATTTTTATTGCAAAGGATATAATTTGTAGAAAGGAAAAACGAAAATGGCCAGAATCGAAAAAAATGCCTGATGAACCCCTGACGATTTTTTTCGATTTTTGGCCATTTTCAGTTTTTTCCTTGTACAAATTCTATCTGTAGAGATAAAAATCTGAAAATTGGTACACTAATGTAATTTTGTCCGTAGAATCGAATGGTGAGGTCGCCGATGTCGTAAACCTAACCATTTAAAGAGTATACCTAAAAAACCTAATTTTTTAGGTATAACTTTGAACTTGAATATCTCGAGAATGGTCAGAGATAATTGAATTCTGTTTGAAAATTTGGAATCAGCGCATGGATATCTACTTAAGTCTAGAAAATGAAAAATTTTAGAGACAAAAAGTTTCCAGGCGAAAAATTGAAATTTAGGTTTTTTCGTTTTTCTTATTTTTCACCTAATCGTTCCAAACAACGTATGTATGGACAAAACATTTCTTTATATAACTTTTTCCTTAGAATCGAATGGTAATGTAGTTGAAACTGTATCTCTGCACATTTTTGAAATATACTCAAAAAACACACTTTTTTGAGGTACAACTTTGAGAGCATATATCTCCGAAACGAAAAGAGATAATTGAATTCTGTTTGTAATTTTGGTATCAGCGTAGCTAATTCTTTAAAAAATATTACAAATAAAATTTAGTGATATTTGAAAATTTTCTTGCTAAAAATTCTATATTTTCAAATATTTTTGGGTTTACGCAAAAAATACAGTATCAACGGCTTTGAAAATTGCTTCCCTGGTTATTGCTACATATTTCTCTAGATAATATTCATCTCATGGATCTTAAACTTCTAACCCGTTCGTGACTAACAAAATTGTTGCTTTAGGTGCTTTTATTTGTGTATATATATATAAGTATAAGTTGAATTTTACTCACTCGTTCACATTTTCGAGACGTGAATCTCAAGCCAATTAAATATTTTTCGTTCTTATGGAGTCATAAAAAGAGGAAAAATACAGAAAATAAAATATGCAAGATGTCTTAAAGCATGCAAAATATGCATTTTTAAATTTATAATACAATAAAATATATAAGTACATGAATTGTACACAAACATGCAAATTTTGAATATATACCTTGTATAAAAAGGTATGCACTTGCATAAAATTATCGCCTCTACATATAAATAATGTAAATGTAGAAAGCAAGTTTAAATTTTATTTTTTATCGTTTCATAAATCACACATTAATCCCTCTACCCCTTGTAAAATTACGTAAGGTTACTCTGAACCCCTTCCCCTAGAGGAGTTACGTAATTTAAAGACAACCCCTTGGGCACAGAATAGTTATATAACTATTTTGTGCCTGGGGTATGGAACCCCATCTAAGTACGATACTTTTTAGGGATGATAACATTCCTTTTTATTTTTCACATGACACTGCTTTAACTAAAAGGACTTGATGAGTGGTAGCCCTACCTGTAATTGCCGGATACCCATGCTTGCCTCCAGTAGGTCCCATCTGGGCGTAGAACACGCCATCGTCCGGCTCGAAGCACTCAATGGGAGGGATGTACCACGCATTCCGGTTAGACACAGGTTTAGGGGTGGGGATGGCTACGGTAGTAGTGGCACTGCTGCCCCGACGCCTCAACGCTGTGCGGTCGTCGTTTCGACTTCTTTCTGTTGTCTACAAAGGGAAGTACGTTTAGTCTTATATATTAGGGCACGAATTTGAGTACTTTGTATTTACACAGTGAATAAGTACCCTTCTCTCAGTAAACAATACGGTGACTGGTTTTTACAAAAGGCGATTTTAAACTAATTATATTAGGGCAAGAATTAGAGTACTTCATAGTGAGTGAGCACCCTTCTCTCAGGTAGTAAACATTACGGTGATTGGTTTTTATGGAGGGAAAGAATTAGAGTACTTCACAATGAGTGAGGACCCCTCTCAAAGGTAGTAAATATTATGGTGACTGGTTTTTAAGGAGTATAATTTTGAAATAATTACATGAGGGTAAGAATTAGGGTACTTCACAGTAAGTGAGCACCCTTCTCTCAGGTAGTAAACATTACGGAGACTGGTTTTTACGAAGGGTGATTTTGACCTAATTATATTAGGGCAAGAATTAGAGTACTTCACAGTAAGTAAACACCCCTCTCTCAGGTAGTAAACATTGCAGTGACTGGTGTTTACTGAGGGTGATTTTAAATTAACTACATAAAGGCTAGAATTAGAGAATTTCATATTATGTAAGCACCCCTCACTCAGATACTAAACATTACGGTCACTAGTTTTTACGGGCGGTGACTTTGATTTAATTATATTAGAGCAAGTATTACAGTACTTCGTAATAAGTGAGCATCCTTCTCTCAGTAAACAAAACGGTGACTGGGTTTTATGGAGGGCGATTTTGAACTAATTATATTAGGATAAAAATTAGAGTACTTCAATGAGACCCTTCTCTAAGATAGTTGATCTAATTACTTTAGGGTAAAAATTAGAGTTCTCTATAGTTTAATTTCAACCTATTCAAATTTAAAGGAATTGACTGTATTAAAAACAATAATCTTTGGAAAATAAACAAAACAAAAGAGTATTTGTGTACTTACCCCCCTATTTCCTCCCCTTCGCCTATCACTCCCCCGACTTCTAACCACTTCAGTAGTAGAAACCACTTCTTCCGTAGTGGTTTCCGGTCGTCTTCTCGTCTGCGTTGTCTGCATGGACTGTTGCGAGGACGAGTCTAGTTCCGGCATGGGACAGTTCCACTTGGCAGGACGACCGAAGTCCAGCAGCGTGTCCTTCTTGCTGAACATGGAGTGGAAGGACACTTCTTGCCTCTGGTTCAAAGGACCCACGGCCCAGATCACCGCTTGGGAACGGTTGGTGTAAATGGGGTGGTCTAGTTCGTCGCTAGCCCGCAAGCGGCGCTGGTAGGTCACGATGGAGTAGCCGTTCACCATCGCGGCGTTCAACAGGCGGACGCTGTTGGAATTATCCTACGAGAACGTGATTTTAATTGGTATATTATTTGTTTTTAATTTGTTCTTTAATTGTGAGTGAGAAGTATATGTACTAGAAAGTGTTTACTTACAGCTAGGCGTTCGTCAGGACATGAACCACTAGGTCCAGAACATTGAGATTTGTCCCCAAGGTAATAATCCTGGGCATAACCTTTAAGGGTTGGACGGTCTACCCAAGCAACTACTACATCTCCACCAACCATTTGGTTCTTCAAACCGTCGCCTGACAGACCAAAGGACATATATTCTCCATCCTCTGCAAAAAAAGTTAACTTTATTTATTTAATTCATTAAATTTATTGTATCGTTCTTTAATTCAATTAAAATTAAAACTAAAAAAAAAAACAAGTTAACTTTATATATTTAATTCATTAAACTTATTGTATCGTTGTTTTATTCAATTAAACCTCCGAAAAAATTACGTCAGTTACGTGTCGTTACGTAATATTTAAAATATCGGTTAAAATTTAATCCACATTCATAAACGGGATTAGCAACTAACTCAGATCAGTTATACTCCTTGTTAACATACTGAAATATCAAACTAACTCCAGTCTCAATTCATAAAATGAATTAAAAATAACTAATTTGTAGATGATAGAATTTTTAAAAGATATAGGAAGATTTGTAGTGATATTTGACAACTTAGAAGTAATAGTATATTGTGCAACAAGTGCAGAAAGTCGCCTACTTCCCACGATGTGCAAAAATTTAAATACGAGACGAAGTCGAGTGCTGGAATCACACAAGGTAGGAAATAGGTGATTTTGCACGAGTGACACACTATACTTTTCCTACGACCACAATGCTAGAAATACATGCCCGAAAGCTATTTGACATAAAGAACAATATGGCACATATGCAGTGTTGGCAGATAATGTGAGAAATGATTATTAGACATATTATTTTTGTGTACTACTCAAAATTTTTATAAATAATTAAATTCTATACCTGTTCATAATTTTGTTTGTATAAAAAAATAAAATACTTATTTTAAATGAGTTTATCTTAAAATAATGGATATTGCAAATAACATTCCAAGAATCAATTATCAAGTACTTGTGAATATATTATTAACATGTATGTCTTGGAAGAAAAATGCACTTCAAGTACATGTCTTTTTCATGTCTAGCTTTTTTAAGACCTATTCATTCTAAGGACATCAAAGAAAATATAAATTTTAAACAAAATAATAAATAACAATGAGAGTTATGCACATACTGTTGCTGATCTGCTAATTTTGCTATAAAAAAATTGTAAGATTTGATGTGTGAATGAAATGAGATGGTCTCTCGGGTCAGCCCAGATGAAGTCCATTGAACTGCGTTGAAGAGAGAAAGCATTGCATTTACTTTCACTTCATCTCCAAACAAAAGTATTAATTCCATAATGAGCTGATGAGAACGTCTTCCACTCAGACTCAGAACATTACGTAAACATACGACCCGGTTTCAATTCTTCGCTAACCAACTCATTCTTCAATTCAACACCAAACTATGATGGGAAGTTGACATAAACAGAGTGGAAACGAAAATTGGAAATATGGAATAGATATTTGTATATTAAGGGACTAAAGTATAATTTTTTATTACATATATGGAATTTATTACTTGGTAACCATTGTTACCTAGGTCAATAATAAATTATTATTAACCCATTGTCGATAAAAAATGTCACTTTTTAAAGAAACTCAAGTCTCCAGATTCAAATATTTTTTGAATCATTTAACGAAAGAAAAGTGTAAAATATGGATTCACAATTAAATATACCGTCTAAATTAAATAAGGAAATCAAATAAAACAAATTAAAAATCGAAAGTGAGGTTGACAAACTAAAACGTCAAATATAAAAGCAAAGACAGCCTACTTTATTTTTGGGAATTTTGAGAAACAAGTTAATGTTCATGTCAAAATATTTGTTATTGTCAATATATTTTTAGTAGTATTGGTTGAGAAGGCAATTATTTTGACCAGTGCCTTATGTTCCTCGGTTGCTTCGTACCTCGGGACACAACTTGATGCTAGGTCAATAATGATAGTCTTCTCAACCTTGGTGTATAAAAATTATTTGTATATCAAGGGACTAATGCGTAAATTTTTATATCGCCTTGTAGAATATGAGTAATAAAAAATACTTTAGTCCTTAGATATGCATTATATTTTTTTCGTAATCGTTCAATTATTAATTAAAAACATAAATAAATAGCATTATGTGTTTATAAAACATCAACTATAATAGCTATTGAGACGGGGATGGCTGTGATAACAAACGTACTGTCAAAGTGCCAAATATTTCTTTATAATTTTCATTTATGTTTACACCTGCTTAGACGTCGTCTGAATCAAATCAGATAAATTATTATCAAAGGTACATAATAAATAAATTCACCAATAATATTACATAATGATATGTTTGTTATTTTAGGAAGTGCTAAAATAAATTGCAAAAATATAATACTATTAAAATATAAGTTAATTCAGTTTGTCATATGAGTCCGTAAAGTCAAATTTTGACATAAGAGTCTATAAAGTTTTACTTTAGCTACTACTTTGGCTAAATTCGCGAATTAAAATGAAAATTATATAAGCGTATTATACTAACTTTATGTTTTTTAGTCAGTTTTTAGTCTGAGGGCTATTTTTTTTTGCTTATGAATGTATATGGTATCAATATGATTCGATATATGATTTTTTCAAATTGCCAATATAGCGGAAGGTAAAAACAGTATACAATTCAAAAGGAGTACAGTACCGAGTAGCCAATCCCAGTAATATTGAGAAATAAAAATGTAACCTATACGTTCATCTGTACAATAATAGTAATAAACTAGCTGCAACGTAGCCTATAAAAATATATTCTCTATTGACCTTTTGGTTTATTATCAATATAGATTTTTTTTAAGTCACGGTCAGAGAGCGGCTATTCTTTAAAGAATGTGGTATTGAGCGAATATTCTTATGCAGAAATATTTATGTATTATCTTACTTCATTGTACTTGACTGCTAGAGAATTATATTCGTTTTTGACCTATATTTGATTGGCATTATAAGAGGTATATACATAGTTTTGTTTTAATATTAGCATTGGCATTTAGAATATATGAAACCTTGTTTCGTCAGTGGCGGCGCCAGGATAAATGCAGGAGGGGCACAGTAAAAATATCAATTAAAAGTGGGGCACCTTTAGCTTAAATAAAAATATACATGAAATTTAAATTAAAATTTTTCGTGTAACAGAATTAGTCAAATATTTTTTTAAATGACGCAGACAAAAATTATTCTATCATATACAGAAATTAAATTAGCAAATTTGATATTATTTTCTAATTCAAATTGTTTAATTGTTCTGTAGGTAACATATTATACTAAGTTTAGAATATAATATAACAAGATGATAACTCAAAAATACTACATGTAAATTGCTAGAATAGTTATTGTACAATTTTAGGCAACAATTGAACTTATTGAACACCTATGTGATTTATTTAAAAATATTGTAAAACAAGATGCCCAAAGAATATAAAAGAACTACTACATTTATGGTAGAAGAATGGGATAAAATTAATTCCCAAACTCCAAGAAAATTAGTGGGGTGCAGGATTGGTATAATCATTGATTTAAAAAAAAAACCCAAATAAATCATGACTTTTTTGATTTTTTTAATATAAATAAATGTCTTAAGTGTTAATGTACTTTTTAATTGTTTTAAAGCAATATTAATATTTCATTTCGTGAACAAAAATTAAATCTGTAATCAAACCAAAATGATTCATCTGAATAAAACTGGGAAGAGTAACAAAGCATTTTTACTTTTAGTTACATATTTAAATACTTATATTTTTCTTCTATTATATGACAAATAAAGTAATAAAATATCATTTAATTTTAAGATATAATTATATACAGAACATATTTTGGTTAGTATTAATAGTTTTGTAGCAAATAATTAAATTTTTAATTTTGTATTTGTATTTAGGGAGGCACGTGTCCAACCTGGCCTCCCTTTAGCTCCGGCACTGTTCATTACAAAACGATCATTCAAATAAAATTCGCATTTTTTTCATACCCTAGTGTTATTCGATGATGAGAAAATCATAAAAATCTTCCTTTGCAACCTATTTATCTTTGCTACCTACACAAGATTTCTTCAATAATTATTGTGCACACAAAAATTTCCTTTCACTTTGTGAATTAGTATGATTGTGATGCTTTTTCCAATAGCCTTACAATAATTAATAGCTAGGAGCATACAAATTCTAAATGGATTTGTTATTAAAGCTAGCATGTAACTGTTGCTTTTACAGCTTAATCAATTATGTAGATTCTTGGCATAAAATTAAATGTTATCTATGAATAACGAACTTGGAATTTACAACTAATAAAAAATACTGCCAATTTATCACAATCATTTTAATCTTGTGTACAAGTTATTAACGTATACTTTATCTATATCAAAATTAATTTGTCAGTCTAACTCCAAATTCCAATGTGATTGATTCAACTAGTAAAATAATGTGATTTAAATTATAAATTTTTTGAAAACTAATATAATTTATAATTGCATATATCATTATTTAAGGGATTATGATAGTCATTATTCACGACGGTGAAGTAGGCGAGTGATGTAAATCATTCGAGTGAATAATGGTCATAATCCTGAATATAATGCTATACTTTTTCTACTACTATAAATTCGGAAATAACGCATATATATTTTAGAAAATGTACAAAAATAAGCAATGATAAAAATACCGTTATCTGTCAGACGATCGTATGAAGGCAGATTTGAAATGAAGGTAAATAATTGATTTCTGGTTCTGTAATCGGGTGAGAAGAGTAAATTATGTTTAATGTAATTAATAGAAAAAAATTGAAATAATGGAGATACATTTATACAGGAATAGAAAAAAAATTGTAAGTAATAAAAATTCTGTAATATGTATTATAAAAGCTTTTTTTTTAAATCAATATTAAATTGAAAAAAATAAGAATTAATAATACAAGTAGGTATATTGATTGTTACCATCATTAAGTAAAATTAAAAATATGTTATAGAAGCGCACCAGGGTTTATAATTGAAATATTTATATATTAATTAACTTGGTGTAACTATTTATTCAATGATGGAATAAAATTAGGTTAAGTTAGGGTAGTTTAGGTTAGATTACTTTAGGTTTGATGAAGTTGCTTTAGGTTAAGTCAGGTTAGGTTAGGTTAGTTTAAATAAGTTTAGGTTTGGTGAGATTGGGTTAGGTTAAGTTAGGCTACATAGGTTAGGTTAGTTTAGATTAAATCAGGTTAGGTTAGGCTAGGATATATTAGATTACATTACGTTAGGTTAGGTTAGATTCGGGACGAAAAGGGAAGACTTGGAGGCATACCTGTTACCTATTTAAAAGGTGCTAATTCATTGATTTTTGATATAATCGGATGTACACATACGCACACACATTCTTTTCTTCTATTGTTAATTATTTGATATATTTTTTCAATTTATGAAACATAGGTAACTTTAAAAAATGTAATTCATTAAATACAGTAGTTAATAGTTGTAATTATATGTCGAAAAAATAAATATAAATAAAAAGTATATGAAAAACAGATAATTATAATAAGATTATAATGACTGATTAACAACCAGATAAAATATTTGTATGTGAATATTTTCAACAATTATTTTGTAATTTTGTAAGTACTGTATACTTTATTAATAGTTCTGTAAAAAAGATCACTGCAATGAACTAAAAATGGTTATTGTATACTTAAGAATAGAATGTAAAGGTCAAATTTTTATAGATATTTTTTATAGATGAATGAAAAGAAAAGCACATTTACTTTCAAAGAAACTCGTGAATTCCCTAACTAGTATTATTTATGTTGTATTATTCTCCGTGCAATTACGAGTTACATACACACTGCTGTAATGACCCTACTGGTGTTAAGTAATAGTTAAAGACTCACCTAGTTTAGCTACCAGTTGCAAGACGATGCTCTCTCCAGCAACGGCCCAACGGACTTCAAAAGCTAGATCATCGTATAGAACTTCACAGTTGAGTTTAGACTGAAACAAAAGATATAGAAGATTAAGTACAATTCATCATACAGCTTATTGGGAGTGCCAATCTGATTAATCTCATGGACAGTCACAGCTGTTGTGAAAGTGCACCCCGGGAGGTACTTTTTGCAATAAATAATTGCTTTTATATTAGATGAAAACTTAGCTTAAAATTAATAATATTGATAACTATACAGGCTTTTAAAAAAAATGTGTAAAACACGACGCCCAAAAATATTTAAGAACCACTACATTTATGGTAGAAGAATGGTGTAAAATTGACACCCAAACTCCAAGAAAATTAGTGGAAAGTATGAAAAACCGTTTCAGGTAAGTAATTATAATGAAAAGCGATTCAAAAGATCATTGATTTTATATAATTTACAGGTGTACGGATAATAAATTGGCGTAGTTAGTTGTTATACTAATTTCTTTTTTCTCGATTTCATGACGAAAAATTTAAAAAGTCAATATACTATTTTAATTATTGATGTAGTAAGTTATAATATACAATTTTTATATATATTCAATAAAAAACTTTAAAACAATGAAAAACTTTTTTACTTTACTGGTGTACGGAGACTAATGGTTCGATTGTATATGTCCTTAAATTTTATGATATTGTGACTCTTTTCAAAAGCATGTATATTTTAAATAAAATGTAAGAATTAGTTAGATGATATTTATGATAAAATTTAGTGTGAATATATGATAAGGATTATTTAGATGAATGCAGAAATATAAAGGAATATTGTTATGCTTGCCCATTTTATTAGAAACCTAAATACAATATAAAGTATAAAAATATTAAAAGTACTAAATATCTAATATCACGTCTGATGTTTAATGCACAATGTATAAAGCTTTATTTATTATTTTATTATGTGAAAAGTCAAAGGTCACACGCATTGCTTGAGTGAATTTTATTATGTAGTATAACTTTTTCTAACGTTTATTTCGTTGTTATATAACACTTTTCCGTAACACGAATGATATTTTACATAATTCAACAAATTATAGCCATTACAGACAATTTTCCCACGCGTCCAACAAGTTAAATGTCAATGTTGTAAAGTTGAAAATGATACTCAATCTATTGTTTGTGTTTTATACATTTTATTAATAGAAAATGTTTTGCGACCTTTTTTGTAATATGTAAATGTAGGTGAATAATACTATATTAAAATGGAATTAAAAATAAATTCCAAGTACCTAAACCTAATAGCCAGTTTTCTACAAAAATATCTTTGTCATGATTCGTATTTTGAATTTGAAAAACGTTTTACGCTGAGTTTATAACTGACACAGAACATTGTTTAGTTTAGTTTAGTTTAGCATAGAAAACAGAGCTTTGTTTAAAGGTTTTTACTTTGTTTTTATAATCAGCTGATTTTTTATTAAACGATTATTTTTATGTCTTCGATTTACATAAACATTTATGATAAACAAAAACACGTGTTTTTCATCCCTCTGGCAGAATTTCTTTGAACTAGCACGAAGTCTGCCGAATTGCACCGTATATGCACGAACATATAAAATTCCTAAACTTAGCAGATGTTTTGTGTTCTGTGTATTATAAATGAATAAAGTCGGTTTCCCTCAGTTGATCCTCACGTCAACAATTTATGCTGCAAGAATTAGTAATTTATCTACCATTTTTGTCGTATACACATCTCGCTATAATATAATAAGTTTTTCAGATACAAACAATAGTGAAACCGCGGTAAAAAATAAGGAAATTAGAAAATTATTGGTTTAATTAATTCGGTCAAGTGTGTTTTTGAAACAAAATCAGAAATATAAATCGGCAGCATATGTTTTTGAGTTTGTGAGCTTTGTATCCTAAAACCGGTAATTGTCATTTATAAAGATGGTGAAAGATTTAGGATTTCTAAACTAACCTTGTAGGTTAGTTTTGTTATGTGTAAGGAACAACTACGGAAAATAGTGTACATTTTCTGTGCTAAATTAAGTTCTGTGTTCAGTCACTTATAAAAATCAGCATTTAACTAGAATATTGGTACGCCCTTTGTCTTAACTGTTGTTCAAGTAAATGTCTTTGATTAAGCAATTGATTATACGCGATTTGATCGTTGATGTATTGTTGATTCTGATCAGATCTTCGTTGCAGATTCACGTATTGATTAGGCTGAACTCTACGTTGATCAACATACTGTTGATTTTGCTCAACCCTCTGTTGTATGAGAGGTACATTAACATACTGCTGATTGTGAATATACTGTTGATTCTGATCAACAGTTTGCAAGGGAAGATTGACATATTGCTGTACATATTGCGGATTTTGATTAAGTCGTTGTTGTTCCTGATATTGCAACTCCTGTGATGGTTGTATGGAGGTGAGAATGAATGGTTGAGGTTGTTGATGATGTGGCGAGAACACGACTTGTGAGTGAGGCGGAGCTACTGAGTGAGGCTGAGCTATGAACACTGGCTGAGACTGGGAGTGAGATTGAGACTGAGGCACTCGGTGAAGATGCTGGATATATGGACGGAAAGTGGTGGCTTCTAAATGAATGAGACCTTGGGAATGACTGAGACCCTGACTACTTTGTAGTGGAAGCGACTCTCCGAGTAAAGGTAATTCGCGGGGGTGTTTCTGCAACAGAAATAGTTGCAACATAAAGCTCTATTAATGGCCAAAGCGCGAAGCAAAACTATTTTGATTTTGAAAAGCTCATACGCAAAGCTATCTACAACTAATTTATTTATTTATTTATTTAATTTACAACTACACAACAGGATACAAAGTATCCCAATTACTGGTAGTTGGATATACTACATGATTAACACATATGAAATTTGAACATAACAATATACATAGAATCAGAAACAAGATTGTGGAAACAAGACTGTATGATAGAACAACATTACAATTTACAAGGACATCAGAAGTGTATATAAAACAGATTTTAGATGGGTGTACGAATAACAAAGAATATCGGCATTTAATTCTAGTTCTAAACTATTAAAAATAGAACAAATTCTTGAAATAGGGGCTCTTAATTCATAATTTGTTTTGACAGGAATGTTAGAGAATGTCGAATAGTATTTAGTTTGTCTAAAGGGCAAACGAGGCACACAAATTCTTATTTTACCCAAACTTAATACGTCATCAATTTTGTTATGCACTAATTTATGCAAATATAAGCAAGATATTAGCTTACGTCTACTTTCTAGTGATAACATGTTAAATTGTAATAATGTTCGGGAATAACTGTATGTTAAATGATCGAATGGATGACAGAATTTTCTAGCACAGTACCTGACAAATTTTCTTTGAATTTGTTCAATTTCTGATACATGAGTGGTGTAAAGTGGATTCCACACAACAAGACAATATTCCAGTTTAGATCTAATAAAGGTATAAAATAAAGATTTGAGAGTTGAAATATTTTTGAAGCAATGGGAGTTTCTGATTATAAACCCTAAGTTTTTATAAGAGCAGTTCACTATATAATTAATATGATTAATAAAAAGTAACTTAGGATCAAAGATAACACCCAAATCTTTTATTTCAGACACTCTCTCCAGATTTACACCATTCATACAATAAATGTAGTTAAATTTATCACGCTTTACAGAATATGTCATGGACTTACATTTACTTATATTGAACTGTAATTTTGAGGTAGAAGACCAAACAAGTAAGTTATTAATATCAGACTGAAGGTGTTCATAATCGGAGTAGGAATTTATTACTTTAAATATTTTTAGGTCATCAGCATATAATAATGAATGAGAGTGTTTCAAACAATCAGCAATGTCATTAATAAACAGAATAAAAAGTAATGGGCCTAGATTTGATCCTTGAGGGACACCAGAAGTAGGAATGTAGTATGCCGATTTAGTATTGTTGTAGAGCACATATTGTTTACGATTGTGAAGGTATGATTGAATAAGCTTAATTAAATTAGAAGAGAAATTAAATTGATGATGTAACTTGAAAAGCAAAATGTTATGATTTACTGTATCAAAAGCCTTGGCCAAATCGGTGTAGATGACATCGATTTGAGTATTTTTATTCATAGAATTTAAAACAGTATCAGTAAAGTGAGTGAGATTAGTACTAGTTGATCTACGTTCAATGAAGCCATGCTGTATTGAAGTTATAGAATCTCTAACATTGGAATAAATATACTTATATATAATTTTCTCAAAACACTTTGAAATATTGGACAGTAAACATATAGGTCTGTAGTCTGAAATATTATGAACATCACCAGATTTGAAGATCGGGCAAATTAGTGAAATTTTTAAACATTCAGGAAATGTGAGTGTAGAAATTATTAAATTAAATAATATATGTAATGGTTTTACAAATAAATCACGACAACCTTTAATAATGTAAGATGGTAAATTGTCAGGACCTGGAGAACAAGAAACTTTCAGACTATTAATGGCCGTTATTATGTCATCATGAGTAATGCAAGATATATGAGTTTGATTCATAGTGATAGATTCACTAGAAATTTTATTGTATTCAATATCATTGTCATTACAGCTAGAAAATACAGTTTTAAAATAATCGGCAAAACCTTCAACAATAGATGGAGTATCGTCATATAAAGTGTCATTGTAATACATGTCACCAGGAATGCGGGAAGTATTTTTCTTTTTATTTAGGTAAGCCCAGAATTTCTTGGGGTCATTGGCAATATTTGATTCTGTATTTGCAACATAATTTTTGTATGCAATTTTAATGTCAGTTTTTATTTTAGATCTTAAGTTTTTAAACATGGTGTAATAATTTTCGTCATTGTTTTCTTTAAAAAGTTTACGAAATTTATCTTTTAATTTAATATCTTTTATTATTTGCTTTGTGAACCAAGGAGGATAACGTGACTTTTTCAGTCTGGTTTTAGGAACACAAGTAGTTAATACAGCCTGAATGATGTTATAAAATTTCGTAAATGCTTTATTTACGTCGTTGTATGACTGAAGTATATCCCAGTCCGTGTCTTTAAATAAGGTGTACATTAAATCAAAATTAGCCAGACGGAAATTATAGCAGGGATCACAATTAATTGACGCAGAATTTTCAGCTGATGACATAATATTAGAACATATAGACAGTGAAGGATGGTAACTGTCCTCAGGTACTATGGGGCAGGAATGACGTGAGACAATACAATCCGTGTTTGATAAAACAACATCTAAAAGTCGACCATCATTATTTAAGACCCTATTAAATTGTGAAGCGTTAAGGAAAGTAATAAAATTATAAAATCTAGTGATGCAATTATTTCTATATCCATTATTATAAAAATCATTTAGTTTACTAAGGTTCATGTCACCCATGATGATGAATTCTGAACATAATAATGAAGGGCAGGACTCAAGACATTCATAAATCATTTCATGTTGCTCAAAAGAAATGGGAGGTGGAGAATAAATAACTATAACAATCATACTCTTATTTGGATTCAAGTTAACTTTCACGCAAACAATATCAGCAAGTGAATGATTATTTAAATTTAATTTAATAATTGACGATTTATATTTAGTGTTGACAGCACACAATACACCGCCACCTTTTGTTTTGCCTACTCTGGTGTTGTCACGATCTTGTCTATAAACCGCATATTTATTACAGTCAAACAACTCATTATCATACACTGAATCAGTAAGCCAAGTCTCCGTAAGTGCAATAATATCAAAATTCATAAAGCTAGTATTATTGTAGACATCTTCAAGTTTAGTATTCAAACCTCGTACATTTTGGTAGTACACTTCCATCTTACAGCAAAAATAAATAACAATATTCAATGACCTCAGCAATGCTGAACTATTCTAAACAAGACAAGTTTCAAACAAATATGTACAAAATACGCTAACCTCAAAAACAAAGAAATTTGTAAAGTTAGACATAAGGTTGTGCTGCTCCAAATACAAAATAAATTAAAGTGAATCAATGTTTATAGATAAATCGGCTTTCTTTATAACGCCATTGATTTTATAATAAATATTACCGTCAACAGTCCACACATTTCTAAATCCAATTTTGTTCGAAATAAGTTTTAAGGTATTTAAACGTTTTTTGGTTAAATCCTCTTTGATATTTATTTTAGTACCTTTTAGTTTATACCGTGATTTTATCACTAGATTACGGGAATAGTAAGTGGCGAATTTTATAATAATGGGGCGAGGCCTCGCATCAGTTGGAGGATTTGTTGATGAAACACTTCGCGTCACAACACTGTTCACATGAACACCAGGCTTTTTGCCCACACGATGACATCGGTCGATGGAGTTGGGGGGTAGGTCGATTGACAATGATTTTATGATATCACTGACCTTTTCATCGATGTTTTCAGCCGGATCTTCGGGAACTCCAAATACTCTAATACAATTACGTCTAGAGTATTGTTCGAGTCGGTCGATTTCGTTCTGAAGCACTTGATTTTCTTGAGTCATTTTGTTTATTATTGACTCATAATGAGCTTTTTGCTCTATGAGTTTTTTATCAACACGTGCAAAAACCATGTCGACCAACGTGGTAAGAAACGTAGGATCTTTCAAAACACTACTCACGAGATCTTGAACTTGAGGAGAGCTTCCTGGTTTTGGCATCTTGACGGTGAGTTTTTTATTTTTATTTTATAAAGAAAATAAAAAAAAACGGCACTTGAGAAAAAAAAATACGGAGCAGCAAAAAAACACAACTACTCACGTCGAAGCATGTAGCAATAATAATATAAAGTCATGCTTTAAATTTTTTATTTAATAAATTTATTGTAACGTTCTTTCATTCAAAACCTCCAAAAATTACGTCAATTGTCAGTCGGTACGTAATATTTAAAATATCGGTAAAAATAAAAATAGAAAACATTAACATTCTGATTCAAAAAACCCAGATTAATTATACATTATACTCCTTGTTAACTTCATAGTCAAACTAACTCCAGTCCCAATTCATAAAAGAATAAATAGAATAAAGTATATCATTTAGTTCCAAAGATAACTTCACTAGTTTGGTAGAATAGGGAATATGACCATATTTTGGAGAGGGGATATGTGATGTCACGTATGAAATTTCGATGGAGAATTTGAATTCATTCGATAAAAATCATCTATCATAGAAAAATGTACATTTGGCAGTTTACCCAGGTAACAAGTGGAGTTATCTTTGGAACTAAATAATATACTTAATTCTTTTTATGAATTGGGAATCGAGTTAAGTTTGACATTTCAAGATGTTACAAAGGGTATAACTAATCCGCGTTAGTGGATAATATTTTTTATTAATCTAGTTGTGATATTCAAGTCGTTCCATTATTTCCAAAAATTTAAGAAGGTACCTACTTCTATCAAACAACAAACAATTAAAAATTGAAATTGATTGCTTGTAAAATAACATTTTCTATATAAGTAAAAACCCAGTTTAGGATCAAAGGTGAAAAAAAATCTAATTACTCAATAACAAACTCAAAATACTCTTTAAATAATAGATTCAATAAATAAAATGACTAATAAATATTAATTTATAATCAATGTGTTAATTAATCTTATCTACAGGGTGACCGTAATGAAACGGTATAAGCATGGGGATCTCAAAAACTATATAAGATACGAACTCGGTTAAATTAGATAAAAGTTGCCTCATGTGGAGATCATTTTATAAATGTTTTTTGTTCCCAAAAAATGCATAGGTGACTAGATATAAACAAAAATGTAAATTTTTAAATTTTCGTTTTTTGCTTCTAACTTTTTTATTTCAATACAAAAAGTATTTTAACGTGCACATTATTCAGGCACTTTTTAATGACGAATTCACTACAAATTCAAATGCAAAAATGTAAAATTTTCAAATAAGATAATCGTGAAACAGCTCGTTAGAGGGAGGAGTTTCTTGTACATTTATTCGGCGTCCCAAGTATAAAGTTTTTTTCTCAAATTGTTTCTAATTATACCTATAAATATATTTAAGTTTAAGGATAAGTTTATTTTTTATAACTTACCTTACATCTTCGTTATTATTATTACTTGTATTCATTATTTTGTTGTGAACATTATCTGGTATGTAGTACAAGATACATTTGTATGTAGCGGATTACGTAGATATTATGCAACGTAGCGAAACTTAAAACGTAACAAAACTCGTACAGAGAGTCGCTTCATTATTGTTAGTCTGTTTAAGGTCAGCAAGTGTCTGGTTCTATTCTTACTTCAATTTCAGTCTACTAGTCTTAACTTTCATACAGCACACCCAACGAACGCATTCGCAAATGCTTCGATATTCGCTCAATACAATTCAAATCAAGTCAATGTTACATAACAACAAATGGCCAATGTAAAAATGATTTATATGTATAAAATAAAGAAAATATATTTGATGAAAAAAATAAAAAAAAAATGAAAAAAATGATAATGAAGGGTAGGAAAAGAAAGAACTACTTCTTAGAGAAATATTTTCTTTATTTTACACATTAATAAATATATAACTTTTTACATGAGAAGCATAAACTTCACAAAGTGTCATGTGTAAAATGTAAAATATTTGTTGTATACAAAATATTTAAATATTAAATAATAAAAGAAAATAAATAAAGTCCCAAGTATTTAAAGTAACAAGTGAAATTTCCATTTCACTAAGGAAACCGGTAATTGTTTCCGCTTAAATATTAATCATTGTTTTTAAAATATTTAGTACATACACTCAAACCAACTAAGTCTCCGTATACATATTTAAATATCCTGAAATTCTGAATTTTAATGAATGGCGGTTCAAAAGATCATTGATTCTATATAATTTACAGGTGTACGGAGACTAAATTGGCGTGCTTAGTTGTTATAATAAATATATTTTTTTTTGTCAATTTCATTACGAAAAATTTAGGGAGTCAATACATCATTTTATTTATTAATATAGTAAGTATAATATCAAATTTATTTCGTGTTTGTATATTCAATAAAAAACATTAAAAGAATAGAATACTTTTTTCCTCCTGGTGTATGGAGACTAATTGGTTTGAGTGTATATACAAATTTATTTTTAGATTTTTGCTTAAAAAAGTAAGAGTCAATCTTATGTAAATGGATAAAAATGAATATGAAATTCAAATTTTCCTTGACGTAAATACAATAATTATAATATTTTTCAATTAATAAATAAACTACATAATACTTAATTATGTACACTTTTTTTGTTTATATATAAGTACTCGAAGACATACAAGTGTATGTTTTGGTTAAGCGCATATTGTAGATATTTGCCTGAATAATTTCTAAACTACAATTCTATAACTTGTACTCATTATTAAAGTGTGTACAGTATATTAATGAACACATTGAAATACTTTTAGTATTTATATCAATATTGCAGCATTTTATATTATTTTATAATAAATATTTTATTTCATACGAAACAAAATGTCTGCAGATGACAAATAATATAATATTTCTGTCAAATAGTTATTTTTATAGCAAATATTCTTTTACCAAAAATGAGGAAACACGAAGTTTTATTGCAAAAACAAGTATTTTTACGATGTTTTTTGTTAAACCACAGAAATGTTTAACCGCAAAATGTTTTTCTTGTTGATATGTTAATTTTAAATGTCAAATAACAGATGACGATTTTGCCTTACATTTTAAAAATAAAATTCAAAACAGATTTTATCAATTTTATTGTTACGTTATGTAAGGGAAAACTAAGTATTGCGTATCCCTCAGGAATAATATTCATCTTTTGATATATGTGTACCCTTTTTAGTTACCAATTATGTATTTCACAGTTAGTGAACACCTCTGTCCCAGGCAGGAACTATATCACTGGTTTTTATGGATATAATTACATTAACGCAAAAATTAGAGCACTTCACAGCGAGTGAGCACCCTTCTCTCAGGTAGTAAACATTAAGGTCACTGGTTTTTACGGAGGGTGATTCTGAACTAATTAAATTGGGGCAAGAATTAGAGTACTTCACAGTCAGTGAGCTCCCTTCGTACAGGTAGTAAAGATTAAGGTGACTGAACTAATTAAATTGGGGCAAAGAATTAGAGTACTTCACAAGGAGTGAATACTTCTTACAGAAGTACTAAACAATACAGTGACTGGTTTTTACGCATTGTTATTTTGACGCAAGAATAAGAGTGCTTTACAGTGAATAAGCACACTTTTTTTAGGTATTAATCATTATGGTGACTGGTTTTTATAGAGAGTGATTTTGAACTAATTACATTAGGGCAAGAATTAGAGTAATTCACAGTGAGAGGACTCCCTTCTCTCAGGCAGTAAACATTAAGGTCACTGGTTTTCACAGGATGCGTTTGCATTACTAATTACATTAGGGGAAGAATTAGAGTACTTTACAATGAGTGACCACACATGCAGTAAACATTATGATGACTAGTTTTAAATGAGAGATTTTAATTTAAATACATCACGGTAAGAATTAGACTTCGCAGTTTTATTTTAGAATTCATTATTAGTTCGTTTATTTATTTATTAGTCCGAAATGGACTACTGTTTTTTTTATTTTCTTAAAAAAAAAACAATATTTTTGGCGCATGTGTAAAAATTACGCGGTTCAAATCTGGCAGTATTTTTACGAGTACATATTTTCCAGCAAATAAATACAATATTTATTTGAATAGTGTTATTTCATATGGACAATATCTACAACTGCACCTAACCTCCACCCACACTCTATCTCCTCTTAGGCTTATTCTTCCTTACCTGGGGGGAGACGCCGAGCATCTTGAGGCTGGGCGGCATGTTGAGCTGCTGCGGGATGAGCACGTGGCCGAAGTCCACGGTGAAGGCCTCGCACCAGACCCCGAAGTGGCCGATGTCGAACACCGTGAGGTCTCCGGGCAGGGTCAGCACCACGGTCTTGCGGTCGTAGCGCCGCAAAGGCGTCGTCTTCCCGTTCTCGTCCGGGATGCGCAGGCCCTGCGGGGAGGGCTTCGAGCCCGTGCCTACCCAGAACTTGGCGTCTGGAAGAAAATGGGTGTTAGGGGATGATGTACACATTAATTATTTTTATAAAATTATGAAGCCTTTTCGATTTTATTATTTATTTTCAAAACCTATAACCCTATACTACAGAATAGGTCTATACAAAAGCGACCATAAGAAAGAGAAACGAAAATTAGAGAGATGGGAAAAGGCAACAAATTTAAAGGACTCATTGTTTAAAATCGGAAAGTTTCGTCACATCTTAGGAAGAGATAGGGGAAGTTAACAAATTTAAAGGTCTACACAATGATCCAAGGTCATAGAACTTAATAGAGTAACATGAAAGGTACCGTCGCTTCTGTATGTAACTATTCTGTAAATATACCAAAGTTGTGTAGAGTATAACAAACTAAACAACAGTATTAAACCAAAAATACATTTTTGCGCCCAAAATTTTAATTTTGGACCATAGTGTACATTGATAGATTGCAATGCGCTGATTTCAAATTGTCAAGCGGAACTTAATTATCTCTTTTCGTCCTTGAAATTTTATTTTTTAAGTTTTTCACTCTAAAATTTTTCGTATACTGCTGAAATAATTCAATAATACTCATTTTTAGGTTCAAAATTTTTATTTCTGATCCTATTACGCCTTTTCGATTTTCTTTTGTCGCTTTATTATCTAACTTTTATTTATTTTCAAAATCTATAACCTCATATTAAACTTGTGTGGAGTTAATACACACCACACAACAGTATTAAATTAAAAATTGTGTTAACAAACGCGAAATATCAGAAAAATACTCATTTTTGTGCCCAAAATTTTGATTTTAATAAATAGTCTACTTTGATAGATCTCCACGCGCTGATTTCAAATTTTCAAACCGAATTCAATTATCTCTTACCGTTCTCGAGATATTCGTGTTCAAAGTTGAGTTTTGGCAATACCTAAAAAAACAGGTTTTTTAGGTATACCTCTTTAAAGATTAGGTTTACGACTTCGGCGACCTCACCAATCGATTCTACGGGCAAAATTACATAAGTATACCAATTTTTAGATTTTTATTGCAAAGGATATAATCTGTAGAAAGGAAAAACGAAAATGTTCAAAATCTAAAAAAACGCCTGATGAACCCCTTACGATTTTTCTCGATTTTAGCCGTTTTCAGTTTTTTCTTTCTAAAAATTGTATCCGTTGGAATAAAAATCTGAAAATTGGTACACTTATGTAATTTTGCCCGTAGAATCGATTGGTGAAGTCGCCGAAACATTAAACCTAACCATTTAAGGGGTATACCTAAAAAACCTAATTTTTTTGGTATAACTTTGAACTCAAATATCTCGAGAACAGGAAGAGATAATTAAATTCTGTTTGAAAATTTGAAATCAGCGCCTCGACATCTACTTAACTTGGAAAAATAAAAAAATTTTGGAGATAAAAAGTTTCGAGGAGAAAAATTGAAATTTAGGTTTTTTCGTTTTTCACATTTTTCATCGAATCGTTCCAAAGAACGTATATGCGGAGAAAATATTTCTTTATGTAACTTTTCCTGCAGAATCGACTGGTATAATCGTTGAGATTGTATCTCTACTCATTTTTAAAATATACTCAAAAATCACACTTTTTCGAGGTGCAAATTTGAGAGCAAAAATCTCAGGAACGAAAAGAGATAATTAAATTCTGCTTGTAAATTTGAAAATAGCGCATCGAGCTCTATCAATACAGACTATTTTCAAAAACTGAAATTTTGGACCCAAAAATGGATATTTTTTTATTTTTTCTGGTATATAAACCAAAATTTACGCTAAAAACCAAAAAGTTGAACTTAATTAGCTCTTATACAAGGTATAGATTAAAATCTTCGGTACCGATTTTGTACAAATAGGATTATTATTGATTTTATATCACCAATATTCCACACATATTTGAAATAATTTTCGTACGAGTATTATTTAATAAAAAACTTAAAATATTTTAAAGGTTACGAAGAAACAAAATCAGCATTGGAAGGAACTATAAAATAAATTTAGTATCATGAATGAAAGTTTGTTTACTAATTTATTTAAACGGTAAGAACTTCAAACTTTCACCAAATTAAATAAATAAATAAAACAAGTATTTATATTTATAGATATCATTAATAATTAATTTATACGTAAGGTCATTATATGATGAATGAAAAGTGAACTTATGTTGTATTTATTCGCGAGATAGAAATGAGTTCATTGCCACATTTATCACATTCTTGAAAGCTTAGACAAGAAAGCAAATCATACACACATACATACTAATCAAATATTAGTTATTCTTGATTTTAATATATGCACAATAATACAAGGTACAAATACAATGCATTCAAGATAACATGGCGTATAAAAAAATATAATGCAGTTCACTATTCGTAAGTTGCGTTCTGTCAAATATATATTTTTACTTCGATGCCGCACGTTATGAAAAATAGTGATTTTACCTTTTATTGCCTTACACAAAGAAAATTTCTACGTAATCCTCCCAAACTCGTGATGTCATAGATGCATATTTTTTTAATAGCAATACAAATTTTATTTGTTATAATATAAAATTTATTTTATATGAACATATTATAGCGATCCCAAGGTTACTTCGCGGGCGACGGCCGCTAGCAGACCTGTCACGACTGGTTCGCGCGTTTCTATTGTTCTGTTATCTAGAGGGTACGAGAACATTCCCTAACTTAACTGTTCTACTATATAAACCCCGAGCAGGAAATCGCGAGGACAGTCTGATAATTCGTGTAGTGAACATGAATAGTTGGTGATATAAATATAGTGAAAATAAAAAATGCGTAGTGTTAAAGGTTTCTTAAGTTTCTATTATTACTTTCCCTTAATCGCAGAGATAATGAAAATTGTACTGACACGCCAAATTATCTTGAACGCAAAGTATCTGTAATTTATAATAACAATGACGTATTTGTATCCATAAAATATTTTACCATATTTTTTCAGTTTTATGTAAATATATAAGAAATGCATAAAATATGAAATTCTTGCTGCATTCAAATCATTTCTATTCGGGTTTCACTTTCAATTAACTTATTTCCTCAAAAAATATAAAATTTTGTTTGGGAGTTTTATGTCATAAAACAATTATTTATAAAAATATGGTCATAATAATGTTTTAAACATACCGGGTGCTTCGCCATCGTATGAGAAGTTGGGGATGAGAAGAGTTTGGGCGTCCACGAGGACGATGTTGTCAGAAGAGACGCCGTGGACGCCTTGAAGGGCACCAATCTTTTGAGGTTTCGGGTAGTCGAAGTTGCGAGGAATTTTCACATCGCCAAAGTTTACCTGCAACAAACAATACATAAAATGTATTATTTTGGTTTTATTAATAATAATTAAAAATACTATAAAAGTATGAACAAATTATATAGAATTCAAAATTAAACATACATTTCTATAGCAATTTTTAGGCAAAAAAATTTAGGCAGGGTCAATTATTATTATTATTATTATTTCCTTTTTATCATTATTATTATTATTAGGTTAGGTTAGTTCAGGATAGGTTAAGTTAGGTCAGGTTAAGTTGATTAGGTCAGGATAGGTTAGGTTAGGACATGTTAGATTGGGTTAAGTTAGGACAGGTTTCGTTGAGGTAGATAAGGTTACGATAGGTTAGGTCAGGATAGACTAAGATTAGGTTAGGTCAGGTTAGATTAAATTAGGTTAGGTCCGGTTGGGTTAGGACAGAATATATTTGTTTTGATCAGATTAGTTAGGTTAGGTTAAATTAGGTTAGGTTAGGTTAGATTAGGTTAGGTTAGGTTAGGATAGGTTAGTTTAGGTTAGGTTAGGTCTGGTTAGATTAGGATAGGTCAGGTTATTTTAGGTTAGCAGTTAGTTAAAAAATGTATAAAACATGACGCCCAAAGTATATAAAAGAACTACTATATTTTTAGTAGAAGAATGAGTAAAATTGACTTCCAAACTTCAAGAAAATTATTAAGAAATAAACCGTTTAAGGGAAGTAATTCTAATAAATGGCGTTCCAAAAGATCATTGATTCTATATTATTTACAAATGTAAAACTAAATCGACCTTTTTAGTTGTTATAATTACTATAATATTTTTTTCTCGTTTTTATTACGAAAAATTAAGAAAGTCAATACATCATTTTATTTATTAATATAGTAAGTATAATATAAAATTTATTTCCTGTATAAAACTTTAAAAGAATAGAAAACTTTTCTCCTTTACTGGTTTTATTAATACTCGCGTGGAATTTGAAATATTTATTGCAATTGATTTAGTTTGAGCTCGTCAGATCTTTTGTACTACAATTCATATTTGAATCCTCTACCTTCGCATCAAATTAATAATTATGTATGCGTATAAATTAATTTTGAATGATTTTACAGATTACTTCCTTCAAGGTAATGCAGATTTATTAATGATCAGTTAAAGCTTATTTCAGTTTCAATGATTTCTAAAATTTATATCATCCTTTATAGATGCAGTACTATGCACCTTGACATTTTATATAATTGATTGCATGTTAGGAAACAGGTATGAAATACCATTCAAAAACTACATCAAATCAAAATTATATTTCCTTTTAGATCACCGTTAAAAGCTTTGATTGCAAAGCAATTATATTGTTTTTCTTCTCAAACAGTGTTCTTGCTGTATTATTGAAAGCTATGTTTTGATAATGATATCCCTAGGAAATTGCTTATACCAACAAAAAACAGATAAATAGAAAGATATCTTCCAGTTATAGTCCATGTTTTTCTCTTAACGTTATGTTACAATATCCTGTAACACAGGTAGTTATGAAAGATATTAAGTTATAACAACCGCGATTTTTATTTACTATTTCTACACAACAGTTTGTTTTACTGATTATATTGATCTAGATATTTGTTAAAATAATTATAATGATTTATTGTTTGTTTTATATTAAATATATAATTTATTTAATACACAATATAAACATATTTTTTTATTGATCACCACATATTTTGTCCAAGAATTAATAGTCAAATATTAATCGACGTAGCTTAATTTTAACCATCGACTATGTTTTAAGCTAGCAATGCTAAATTTCTCAATATATAACAAGTGTCGCTACGACAATACCTACACTTTAAATTTTACCGATATCGATAACAAATAAGAGTGACGTTAGTAACATTTTAGGAATAAATATGTTTGATAACAGTGTAAATTTGTATATAAATGAAGTTTTGACATATAATGCTATTTATTTCTGTTTGTAATTAATAATTTAACAATTTCGGAAAAAATATAATGTAGGTATATCTAAAGACTAAAATATTTTTTATTACTCACATTCTACGAGGCGATAGCATATGCGTAATAAAAAATTATAATTTAGTCCCTTGATACACAAATAACTATTTTATGAAACTAGATGTAAAATATTTAAAGGTACCTGTTGTGTGTTACGTCACATTACATTGGTAACATAATACACCGAGTTTGTTTATGGAAAAATACACTATAGGACATGAATTACATACTTTTACCGACCGGTTTAGTTTTTATTAAGTTAGTTGATGTTTTTCAATTCGACTTTGCATAAAAACGATTTGATTAACGACATTATTACAAACATTTGTAAAAAGTGGAAACGTTACAATGTATATATTAATGAAAAATTAATATTTCTATTTTTCATTCTAATCTATTAAGAATCTTTATAAAAATTAATGAAGTGATACAATTTTTAAACTGTTTTAATTTATGTTAAATTAGATAAACACAAAAAATATTACGCATGATTGACTGTGGTTTTAAATGGAAAGCAAGTGTTGTTTATAAATAAAATAAGTGTAAAGATCTTCAAATAAATCAACTAGAGAATATATACATTCATATACAGGGTGGAATCGAAAATTGGGCATATGGTTTTACTCAGAAGTTGTTACAGATACAAAAATATACTAAATAACAAAGTTGTAAGAGATAAAGGGGGCTATTTGATTATAGAATAAAATATTTTTTAAAGCAGTGGTTCTCAAATTACAGCACAAAGTTAATTTTTTTAATGGGATTATAAATATTTTTTATACCTGGAACCTTCAAAACTTTATTATTGTTTTGTTCCCGCATTAGTAACAATTAATCGATTTAAATATTATTATCATTAATGGAAGAACAAAATTAAACTCATGTATTCCATTGCCTTAACATCTACCTCACAAAATAAAATATTACGGCTTAACAAATAACAATGAATACTTTCTGAAACACATTATCTATTTTAACAGTTCATAAGTCCACAAATGAAAATAATATAACTATGTGGGAAATTTATTATTTAGGATAATTTTAAAGGAATGACTTACGGCAAATTCTTCGCACCAGACGCTGAACCATTTGATATTGTTGAGCGTCTTCCCGGCTGGGAGTGTGATGGTGATGCTCTTTCTTCTGTAGCGCTTCAGCACGGCTCCGGACCCGTTCTCATCCGGAACCCGGAATCCTGCAGCTCCGGGAGACTTTGTTGTTCCGGCCCAGAAGTACGCCGCTGGAACAAAACATACGCACGTCAATAAACAATTAAATTTATCTTAGAAATTAATATATTTATAAAAATCGTAATAGAGACAATATAAATAATATTTATAGCGACATAAACAGATCTATAATTTCATTTAAAAACATTGTTTAAAATAGCTGATGAGCTAATGTTAGCTCGAAACGTTTTAATATTGTAAATATAACGTCTATGGAACAAAAAGGTCTAAACCTTATTCTCCAATTACAGATAAAGTAAATTTACATATCCAAGGGCCAGTCATTTCACCTTTGGATAAAGTGTTAGTTACCTTGTTACCTTACCCATAGATTAACAAAAAAATATCGTATCGAAAAGCTGACGTAAGTCAAAAAATACATACGTTATTTACTATTTCAATGCGAGACTTTCTATTAACCGATGGTTAAGGTAACCGGCACTTTAACCCGAGGTAAAAAAATCTAACCCTTAACCTTATTAACTGTGCTACCCTTAGTTAATAACAAACTCACCAATGTTCTATATCACTGCTGTTTTATAACCAATCTTAACTGAATACAAAAAATACAACACACTCTTATTATTCACTTATACGTCTTCACTTCTTAACTGCCTATCACGAACTAACTAACAGCTGGTTCCTATTACTCACTATTATTAAATTATATAATATTAATTTATAACTATAATTAATTAGGAATCTACCTGTCTGCAAACTAACTAGAGACACGTCAGTCTTACCTGAGAAGCAGAGCTAGAAGGTAACCAGTAGGTACATATCCTTGAAATACTCTGTATTTTTTCTAGGACATATTTTAAAAACATCTACTATTTTTCATACTTTATATTATGTCTAATATTTATATTTTATTTTCTAATATTATATTCTAAGTACTTCTACCATAAAGCGCAAAGATATGTGAACGGAGACTAGTTGATTTGAGTATGTATTTTTGCTGAGATATTAAAGTGCTGACAAAGATTTATTTACAAGCATAGGAAAATCCAAAAGAAAGTATATATATTATATGCATATAATTTGACATTTTAAAATGCAGACATTTTAAACCAACAATTTTTCTTTACCAAATAACGGATATTTCTAATCTTCTCTACTTTCACATGACATATAAACATTATTCCGATTAAGAAGTAATAATTTTTAACAGAACCTGTCAAAAACATGCATGTTTTCATAATAAGTTTATTCTTTTTATCATCTGTTTCACTTCACTTATGTATAATATCTATACACTTATGTTTAAAGTTTAAAGAGAAATGATATCTTCGAAAATTTGTACTATTTTTTCAATTGTTGAAAATAAAACACCACTTATATATGCACCTCAGAACTTACATATTTGAGTATCTGTTTTAATATTCTATGAACATATGTTGAACATCATCAACAACATTAAAAATAATTGCGAATTTTATATAAGATATTAGCTATTCAAGGTGCAACAATGTCACTATAATATAAAGTACAAAATGTATTGTTTTTCTCATGTTTCTTTAAGATGAATAAAATTAATTGTTATTATAGAACGTTTATATTTTAATAACTCAAAGAAATAGGTAAATAATAATTTATTGTTGATCTAGGTTACCCAGGTTATCAAGAAAATGCTAGTGAAAAACAAATTTCATTGTTCAATTAATGTAAATAATAGTGAGTTTCCAGACTAAATAAATAGTTATTTATGTGCTAAGCACAAAATGTTGACGTCTAATAAAATCAAAATCCATTGTATATATTTCACTTACTTATTATAATATATACATATATTATTTTGTATGTAAATATTTTTTTTACTACTAGTCTAATTGTTACCATTTATTTGACATGAGAAATTGAGAAAACTAACGCTTACTTGGTAACCATGGTCACCTAGGTCAATAATAAATTATTATTAACTATGATCGATAATGAAAACTGCCACTTTTTAAAAAAACTCAAGTCTCCAAATTCAAATATTGTTTAAATTATTTAACTCAAGAAAACTGTAAAATATGGATTCACAATTTATATACCTACTTAGACGTTGTCTGCATGAAATCAAATAAATTATTAACAAAGGTAAATAATAATTTATATTCATCAATAATATTTAGATTGATATGTTTGTTATTTTAGGAAGTGCTAAAATAAACTGCAAAAATATAATACTATTAAAATATAGGTTAATTCAGTTTGACCGATGAGTCTGTAAAGTTAAATTTTGACATAAGGTTCTGTAAATTTTACTTTAGCTACTACTTTGGCTAAATTCGCGGTGTGTTAACGTGTACTTCAGTAACGATTTAAAAAAATATACTATTATTTAAAACTTTTACAAGTTAGCGGTCAATTTGATGCATTGTTTACATTATTGAAAAATTTATTTTGTTATTGTTTTGACTCATCTTTAGTAACTGACAGGATTTGGTTAAAATTTTAATTTATTTACAAGTAAATACCAAATAACTTATACAATATAGACGAAGTAGCAGTCATATCCTCCCATAATTAGTAAACATTGTTTTACCATGCTAATATTGAAAGATAACATAAAAATAAAAAATTATAAGAATTTTCTCAAGCATTTTAATATTCGGATTCGTTCTTAAATCAGAACTATTATCAATTTTAATTTTCTTTTTATATTGGACTCTTGATAGTAACTTAAATAAATTGTAATTAAAAAATTTTCACTAAATAATAATTAAATTGGGGTTGATTACGTTAATTACTAGTGAAACCTGTAAACCAGTTCCAGATAATGGGTGTGGTTAGGTCATTTCTTTTTATATTTCCTGCCTAAGTAAAAACCAAGAAAGAAATGCAGACAGTTGGTTATTAAAATAAAAGAAAGATATCACTTTCTAATCAAGGTCAACATAAATAAGGTCGACTAACTCAAAAAGAAAAATTGAGATTTCACCTTTCGTTTTTGCAGGACATTCATGTGAAAATTATAATTAATAATCGCGAAATTAAATGCAGAGTGGATAAAAAAATGCAAAAAATTCCACATAATGCAATAAGAAATATAGCTACTCACACTTATTTGTGCATTTCATATTAATACTTATGGAATAAATTTAATGAATCACTTTCCATTATTTTATTAACCATTAAATTTTTATAATTAATCAATTCTTTTTGCTTGTATGTTGTCATCAGATAGAAAATGAAATTTTCTCTACTTACATTGGTATTCAATTTCATACTATGAAATTATAAAGTACTTTATTTATTCATATTAGCACTTTTGAAATAGTAATTTAAATGACAGACATTCAGACATATAATTTTCCTTTATTGTACCACAAGATAATCTTTCTGTATCTGTATACAAGTTCTAAGAAGAAAATCTGTTTTTTTTTAATTTATTTTGACTTATTTTACATCAATATTCTTTCAATATTTAGTTTTCTAAAATTCATCGTAGCAGTCCTATCTATAGAGGTATATATTTCTTGTAAATATAATATGGTGCTGGTTGCACATTTTTAATTATTAAATTATTTGGAAGATTATACAAATTTATTTGTATTAAACATTTTTTAACATGAAATATGGGATTTATCATATCCATGGTTATATTTAATTGACAGCATTGTATATTTGCTTGCCTCAAATGAAATATCATTGAGTCATTAATAACTTTAGAGAAAATGGTAGAATAGTAGAATGGTCTGTTAAATCTATCGATCTTATCAGAAGTTTGAAGTATCTTCAAAATTTAGATCAATTAGAAGTTCAAATTCAAAACATTACAGACAATTTGTTATGAGGAATTCACAGCGATCCTCAAAATTTTTATAGCTGAAACACTTTTCGAGAAATTCATACTAACTTTCAATTTTCATACGGGGCTCAAAATGTACATTAAAATTAAAATAAACTACCAAAATAGAAAATTATTAATTTTATTCATTTCGGTCAAGTATGTTTTGAAAAATAAATCGAAAATCTATTTGGCGTAACTAAAACCTATTCCTTGTATATTTCCTCCATCTTATTGTATTTTACAATAAACTACATATTTATTTATTTTACTTTTGAAAATTATTTACATCAAATTTGACAACAGCATTTATCAAATTTTGTAAACTTATCTGTTTTATAGAAATTCCTCAGCTTGAACAATGTGTAAAGTTAATATAATTAATATTTTTTCTGTGTACCCAGGAGTTATATATAAAGGGTAATTATAAACATCGGTAGAAAATTAAATAAACTTTACTTTTAATAATACCGTAATTTTCGAAAAAAGGAATTTAGAGGTGTGTTCTTAGGAAAAACGTTTTAATACTTCATGTAAAGTACTATGTACTTTCAGTTAACCAATTGTAGTCAAAATCTAATCAAATATTATATCTCCCTTATCTATATATTGATAAGTGGGAGGTAAAAATTGCAACCACAGTATTATAAACCAACTTTATTTATTTGTATTGTTATCTTACCTGGTCCCTCTCCATCGTATGTGAAGTCTTTAAGATGAAGAGTGCGAGAATCTACTGCGTAAATCTCACCGGAGACGCCGTGGTGTAGTTCACTTAACTTCCCCAAAAATTTTCCTAAGTATTGCTGTGCGCCATAACTTCGCTCTGAAAAAAAATAACACATAATATTAGATAAATTATTTTTATTATTAATCTTTAAGAATCCCTTAATACTTAATAATAATAATTCTTGAAACTTAATATCTATCAAAAAATATTTCAATTCATTTAAAATACTCATAATACACTAATTATGTAAATGATTATTTATTTTCTTCAAAATTTTAAGTTGGAGTATTTACCACATCTATTTATTCCCCTTACAATGACCAATGCGATTACCATTGGTTTTTACAAAGGAAAGAATTAGAGTATTTCAAAGTGAGTGAGCCCCCTTCTCTCAGGTAGTAAACATTACGGTAACTGGTTTTTACGGAGGGTAATTATATTAGGGTAACAATTAGAGTACTTCACAATGAGTGAGCACCCTTTTCTCAGATAATAAACATGATAGTGATTAGTTTTGTGGAGCGTGATTTTGAATTAATTACATTAGGGCAAGAATTAGAGTACTCCACAATTTTATTTTAGAATTTATTTTTAGTTCGGTTGTACGTGTTCCAATTTATTTATTTGTTTTCTTTAAATTTTATTTAATTCTGAATTTAAACTACATATATTACTGGACACCAAACATGTATAAAAGGCACGGTGATTCATTTTTCCTTTATTTATTAGACTCTCATATAAATATATTTATACGACATTTTTGTAACACTGACATACATACACGGAACACTATTTTACACTACATGCGCATATAATTCATTTAAATATTTTCTTGGAACTTGCATATAATTCTATGCTTTCATAATTCATTTAAACATGCAATTTACACATACGTATGTTAACATAAACATTAACCATTATCATAATTTAGACAGCTATTACCAAACAATGCAACTTGAATTAATTATTTAATTATTTCATTAAGTAGACAGTTAAATTAACATTAACACCTAAAATTATAAATACAAGCCATAAGGAAGTATTTATAAGTAACATTATAACAGTATGTTGTTGTCATTTGTGCACTGAAGTGCTTTTGCTATATAAAATTATCTTTTACATCTCATTATCAAGGGTTTTTTTGACTTATTTTAATATTAAATATATGCTAAGAGCATAACTATTACAGAGAAACGATATATTGAAATTATATAGCATATCTATATTTTATTTTCTTACTTAAAGTCAAGGATTTTCGCATAAACACAAATTCTACAGTATGAAACACAATTATTATTTTTATTACATACTATAAAGAGATAATTACAACATTCATTTATTTTTATTTTAAAATAGTAAAAGAAACTATTTAAAATAGTGACAACGAAACGTTTTTGCAACATTAAGTGAAGTAATATTGAAAGTCTTAATTATCTTCATTGTTAGAAGAGATAGTTATCTTAAGTGCTGTTAGAGTTATCTGATATTTTGATAATTTTCATAATTATAGTTGTTGTTCTAAACAAAATAGGTCAGTATATAATAAAATATTAGAAGTTATTAGTAATTTTCATTAGATATTTTAATTATTAAGGATACATCTCCACAGTTAATTATTGAAATAATTAATATACAAAATGTAAATGGTAAATTTTTATTCCTGTAAAATCCCAGTCTATTTACAATAATTTTATCTTTTTACATATATGGAAATATCACTTTTAAAATAGAAAAACCCGTTTTTTAGGATTATAAAAAGTGCAGTTCCTGTATTATTTAATATTTATTAAAAGATTGTTGTATTACAGTTTATAATTAATATAAAATTATAATACAATGGATCACCTAATTACTGAACAATTTTTAAAAGGTATATATTAATGTAAATACCTAATTTACTTTAAGTATTCAATAAAAGAATACATTTTATGTACTGACTTCAAATTCGTTAAATTTAATAATCTATTATTGTTTATGATCCCATCTAATATAGAATTTAACTGTGAACAACTTTATACTCTTGTACTTTTGCTCTAAATCTATTACAAGAGAGAGTATCTGCAATTTTTTTGAAATCCCATGTTAAAGTCCTATGTTCCGCGTTTCGTTTATTTAGGAGTCATTTTTGACCCGAGTTGTCGTTACTTCGCAGGAATTATGAGTAAATTTTACCTATTAAATTCATACCTCAATTTATATTTGTTTGATTATTTCACGAATGACAAAAGTTCAAACATAACATATTTGATATTAACAAAATGTAACCATGACAATGATACTGTAGTTTAACAAATTTCTCCACAGAAAAACTGCCTACGGTAATGAAATGAAGCAATCTGATTGGGTGAAAATGACGTGTGTGGAATAATGAAATTTAAAAAAATAATAATAACGAATTCATCACTAATGAAATACATATCGGTATATGTGAACAAAAGATGTTCCAGAATAAGGAAATACCGATTTATGTAGTTATGAATTTCGTTGCAACCATTTTTTCATTTCTATAAGTAGTAATCCCATTTAACATCCTTACCACAAATCAAAGTTAACGTAGTTAAATGTAGTGTTTGTGGTCTATAGCAGTGTTGTGTTGGTTTGGGGTGTGATTGGAGTGGAACGCAGTGAGGAATGTACGAGAGGAATTTAGTCTAGTTTGTTGTGAGGCGAGATTTGGATTAGGCCGAGTTGGCGCCGCTGTTGCGGTGCTTAGCATGGGTACAGTTATGCCAGGCCATCATTACAACTAGAGCATATTATCCAAGCCGCTACAAGCGCACATCTCATCATGCATTTCACCTCAACACCAAAAAACTACACCCTATACCTACAAGTAATAAATGAAGGTGTTAGTCGGAAATTGGGCAAGGTTGTACATCAAATAAAATTCAAGATGTTGTTAATGTTTCGGTTTATATTAAACCATCCTCAGAACTGAGTAAAACTGTGACAAGGTATTCTGACACATCTCATCATACATTTCACCTCAACACCGAAAAACTACACCCTATACCTACAAGTAATAAATGAAGGTGTTAGGAAATTGGACAAGGTTGTACATCAAATAAAACTCAACATGTTAATGTTTTGGTTTATATTAAACCATCCTCAGAACTCAGTAAAACAGTGACAAAGTATACTAAAATTACATTATTGTTACAGAGTGTTAATAATGTAATAATAGTACATATACCGTTATACATGTCATTTATGACAATGAAATCAATGAATTTTATTTACTTGTTTTATTTAATGTACAACCTTGTACAATTTCCGATTAACACCTTCATTTATTATCCACGTTTGAATACTACAACATAATTTATTATAAGTAATATCATGCGAGTTATTACTTCGCACGAATTATGACTAAATTATATCAAAAATTATAACTTGCCATACAATTAAATCACAGTATTTTGGTGAATTGAACAAATCAGATTCAAATCTCTCTGACAATTGTCAGTTTCTGGCAATTGACGCGGAATTTATGAATAAATTGGCGTTGCTTAAATACAACGTCCGTCAAAATTGTGGCAAGTAATTAATTGAAAAAAATATATATGTTTCGAAGAATTATCATGCCTAATACCATTCGTAACTAGAATTTTACTTGTAATTTTTGCTGAACTCCTGCTTCTTGTTTTAGAAAATAGTCACTCGTCCTACAAACTCGTTTGATTTTCGTCACAACTATCAGTCGTAACTATAACGTGAAAAATTTCAAGTAAGATTCTAGTTACTGGTGGTATTACATATGATTATTCCATACACATCATTTTCACCCCGATTAGAATGCTTCATTTGATGGCCGTAGGTAGTTTTTCAGTGAAGAAATTTAAACTGACGAAGTTATTTATTTATATAGCATGTATTGGCAAAGATAATATACGAGATGAATAGAAATACTGATTAAATAAACATACAAAAAGGAATGACACACAAAAATTACTTATTTATTAATTGAAAACTAACTACAATACTTCTTTTAAGTACTTTTTTAAGTTATACGAGACACATTGCCTGAAAACACCACGAGACCGAAGTTATTAATTAAGAACAAGCAAACACAATTAGATATACTTTATTGTAAGTTATTTGTGTCTATAATATATATATATATATATATATATATATATATATATAATTACTACATAATAATAATCTATTTGTATGCCTCGTAGGTTAATACACTGAAGATGTAAGATAAACTAAGTAACACATTTGCATTTATGAAATTCATTGTAATTTCTAAAACATGACTAGACAATTTTCGAAACTCAGAGCTAGAAAATGCATCCAACTGTTTAAACTCACGATTCAAGTAAGAAAAGAGAAACGAAAATGCATATGTAACAAATGCAAAATGCATCGATATTAATCTGTATTAATAATTGTAAAAGAAATGGAAAACGCATATTTACGAGGACGAAGAAGAATTAATAGATGTTATTAATGTGGTGTATAGGAGACGTTACATTGTAAGATGTCAACCAAATCATTTTAATTTCTGGAGTGACCATGATTTTTTCAAAAGATTTAGATTTCGTAAAAGTACAGCAATGTATTTCTTACAAATTGTGAAATATAATATTCGGTTTTCTACTAGCATGTAAATGAAATAATGAGAGCATATAATATATATGTAGAATCAAACTGCAAATTTTATATTTTATATATTTAGCGTATGGCATTTACACAAAAGTGATCATGTACATATAATTATCTATGAATTTTTTTTTCCAAATAATGGGAATTAATTAAAATATGAGTAGTTGTATTATAATAAGGGGCGGTTTTTGTCTAAATTGTTTGTGATCCTTATGCAGAATGGATTATTTATAAAATCTTTTCAAGAATTACACGTGTTTTTAATAGGATTTCAAACAATTGCAGATACTCTCTCTCCTGATAGATTTAGAGCAAAACTACAAAAGTACAAAGTGGATCAAAATTACTGGAAAAGTAAGGAGAAGTAATTCCCAAAGTCGCTGATGCTGTATTTTTGCGTAAACCCGAAAATATTTGAAAATATCGAATTTTTAGCTCGAAAATTTTCATATTTTACAAAATTTTGTTTGTAATATTTTTTAAAGAATTAACTACGCTGATACCAAATTTACAAACAGAATTTAATTATCTCTTTTAGTTTCAGAGATATTCGATCTCAAAGTTGTACCTCAAAAAAGTGTGTTTTTTTAGTATATTCCAAAATTGAGTAGAGATACAATCTCAAATATTTTACCATTCGATTCTATGGGAAAAGTTATATAAAGAAATGTTTTGCCCACATATACGTTCTTTGGAACGATTTGGTGAAAAATAAGAAAAACGAAAAAACCTAAATTTCAATTTTTCGCCTCGAAACTTTTTGTCTCCAAAATTTTTTATTCTTTGAACTTAAGTAGACATCGATGTGCTGATTCCAAATTTTCAAACAGAATTCAATTATCTTTTACCGTTCAAGAGATATTTGAGTTCAAAGTTATACTTAAATAATCAGGTTTTTTAGGTATACCCCTAAAATGGTTAGGTTTACGGTTTCGGTGACCCCACCAATCGATTCTACGGGCAAAATTACATAAGTGTACCAATTTTCAGATTTTTATCTCAACAGATAGAATGTTTAGAAAGAAAATACTGAAAACGGCCAAAATCGAGAAAAATCGCAAGGGGTTCATCAGGCGTTTTTTTCGATTTTGGCCATTTTCGTTTTTCCTCTCTAAAAATTGTATCCTTTGGAATAAAAATCTAAAAATCGGTATGTTTATGTAATTTTGCCCGTAGAATCGATTGGTGAGGTCGCCGAAGTCGTAAACCTAATCTTTAAAGAGGTATACCTAAAAAACCTGTTTTTTTAGGTATTGCCAAAACTCAACTTTGAACACGAATATCTCGAGAACGGTAAGAGATAATTAAATTCTGTTTGAAAATTTGAAATCAGCACATTGATATCTACTTAAGTTCAAAAAACGAAAAGTTTTGGAGACAAAAAGTTCCTCGGAGAAATTTTAAAATTTAGGTTTTTTCGATTTTCTCATTTTTCACCTAATCGTTCCAAAGAACGTATATGCGGAGAAATAGTTTCTTTATGTAACTTTTCCCGTAGAATCGACTGGTATAATCGTTGAGACTGTATCTCTACTCATTTTAGAGCTATAGCCCAAAAACGTACTTTTTTGAGGTGCAACTTTGACAGCAAATATCTCAGGAACGAAAACAGATAAATAAATTCCGTTTGAAAATTTGAAATCTGGGCGTCGAGGTCTATCAATGCACACTATTTTCCAAAATCAAAATTTTGGGCACAAAAATAAGTATTTTTGGGATATTTCGTGTTTATCAACACAATTTTTGGTTTAATACTGTTGTTTGGTTTGTTTTAACTCTACACAACTTAGATATGAGGTTATAGTTTTGAAAATAATTAAAAATTAGATAATTAAGCGACAGAATAAAATTGAAAAGGCATAATAGGATTGCAGGTTTTGAAATCATTTTTTTTTATTTCGAAGATAAAATTACTTGTGATTGAAGTGTTTTACAAATGCAATATGTTTTTAGTTGTTGTTGCATACTAACTTTAAATCTGTAATTTGCTAACTCTAAATAAATCTCTAAATAATTAGAGTGAAACAAAATTTAGCTACTGTTTGTTTTGTCAAATTATTTGTACGGAATTCCGTTGTAGTAATAATGGTTTCGTTTTTTAGAATTACAAAGCACAAACAAATAAGAGTGAAAATAAATTACCTTCACTTAATGTCTATCATTAATTTTATCACTATTCGCATCTACAAATTTCGGAAGTACTTCACATTACCATCACAAAAAAATATTAACACCCGTAATAGATTTAGAAATTGTGAATGTAAATTGTTATTTTGCAAGTTTTATTTCCTATACAATATAAATTTTATAAATATTTAAATTAAAACAAATATTAAATAAATGTATACCGCTTAATCTGTTTATCAGTTTTTCCAGATATATTTCAATTTTTATTCATTTATTTGTATTTTATTTCAAAATCGATTTTACAAATTACAATATCACCAGTAAAATAGTTTAGGTAAAAAATAATAATCTATAGGTAATTGTTATTAGGGGTTTATTTGACAGATTTATTTTATTTCAAACTTTATTCGTCATGAATGTCTAAAATAAATCTAAAAGAATTCTAAAATTTAAGCTATTTTAAGTAATTTACTAATAAGTAATTATATTTAACACTCATGTATGTTAATGTACTTCAAATATTTTCAATTAGTATATGTTTGTAAAAAAGTACCTAAAATTAGCTACACTTATGAAAATTATTTCATTATTGGACCATATAATTATAAATAATGAAATGATTTTTTTATTAGGTATATAAGAAATGAAGTAGTATATATAATTATATATTTTATTCCAATACTAATATATAATTATATAAATAACAATTAAAAAACATAACCAGGAAATAAATTGTTATTTATGTATCAAGGGACTAAAGTATAATTTTTTCGCCTCGTAGAATGAACCATGTAAGTAAAAAAAATACTTTAGTACTTAGATATACATTATATTCTTTCTGAAATCGATAAATTATTAATAAAAACATAAATAAATAGTATTATGTGTTTGTAAAACGTCAGCTAGCTATTGAGACGGGGATGGCTGTGATAACAAAGGTACTGACAAAGTGTCAAATATTTCTTTATAATTTTCATTTATGTTTACACCTACTTAGACGTCGTTTGCATGAAATCAGATAAATTATTATCAAAGGTAACTAATAAATAATTTCACCAATAATATTATAGAGTGATATGTTTGTAATTTTACGTCGTGCTAAAATAAACTGCAAAAATATACTATTAAAATATAGTTAATTTAGCTTGACACATGAATACCTACGTAAAGTTAAATTTTAATATAAAAGTCTGTAAAGTTTTACTTTAGCTACTACTTTGGCGTTTGGTTAACTTTGCGGAGTGATAACATATACATTAGTATGAATTTCGAAATTATTAATATTGTTTTTATAAACTATTTAAACAGTAGTACTTCGACTAACTGAAGAACAATAGAAGGTTAATATAATAAAAAATTATGAATCTACGATTCATAATCTAGATTAAATATAAATGAAAAACAAGTATAATTAAGTTATAGTCTATTGTTTCATAACGAATATATTAAAATTGCATTAGAAAGTAAACAAAGATTAGCAAAAGAAATGTGATACAAAAAGGAATATTACCTAATATGATGTTCAGAAAAATAAGAAGGAAATATTAAATATTGAGAATATTCTACGGTGAACCGTATACCGTGTATCAGGTTATTATTATTTTAGGTCAAATTGTGAATTTTTCTCGTGCCTGTACTTTCTTCTTGTCCGTTCGAGAAAGTAACAAATCTGCTTTATTTCATGCGTTCATCTGTAGAATGATCTCATATAACCTAAATTTTAAACGCCCGCAGATCGTCTTAACACCGGCAAATTATATAGAAAGGAGATGTAGGTTTAACAATCCATTCCGGATTATTATTTTCTTATCACACTTTAGAAACTGCACTTCAAATTTTATATTATTTTATTCATATTTTATTTAATAGTGAATAAAATTGCAGGGAAAATTAAATTATTTTCTTCTTTTAATCCTTTTAATCTATATATTATATATAAATTAATAACCTATACCATTAAGTGCATATTCCATAATATTTATTTAAATAAATTAATAAAATAATTTTCAGAACTCATTCCATTCAGTAAATAAACAACTTTTTATTGTAATAACAAATTACAAAATAAAAGCGAATAAACACTAACTAAGAAACGAATTATAACATATATGTTTCATACGGGACGCCATGTTTTATAATTTCTAAACCATCTTTGTGATTGAGATTACTATTTTTATTATTAGTTTAAAAATCTTAATAGTTTCTTTACTTAATTTGGAGTTATGTTCATCAACTAAGAAACGAATTATAAAATGTTTCATACGGGAAGCCATGTTTTATTATTTCTAAACCATCTTTGTGATTGAGATTACTATTATTATTTTTACTTTAAAAATCTTAATAGTTTCTGTAATTAATCTGGAGTTATGTTTATCTTGAAATAATTGAATAATAGTTATTTTTTCCAAATCGATACTAAGTACTCAATATCACTCCGTGAATTTAGCCAAAGTAATAGCTAAAGTAAAACTTTACTCTTACGTCAAAATTTAATTTTACAGACTCATATGTCAAACTGAATTAATGTATATTTTAAAAGCATTATATATTTGCAGTCTATTTTAGCACTACCAAAAATAACAATCATGTCAGTCTATAATATTATTGGTGAATTTATTTATTATTTACCTTTGATAATAATTTATCTGATTTCATGCAGACGAAGTCTAAGCATAACATAAATGAAATTATGAAGAAATATTTGACACTTTGATAGTACGTTTGTTATCACAGCCATCCCCGTCTCTATAGCTAGCTGACATTTTACAAAAAATGCTATTTATTCCCTCATTCTACGAGCTTTTGATTATGCCCTTAATGTATAAATAATTATTAATCATATTTAATTTAATTGCATGAATAAAATATTTATGAATTTATAAAAAAAATGAATTAATCTTCTTTGTAAAGTGGGGTTGAATTAATAAAAATTACAATAAATTTTAAATTGGCAATTAAACAACTTAAATTCATTCGGTCGTTGCTTGTTGTGATACAGTTCTTTTATGATACAAGAACTGTTTGTAAATGTATATTCCACTAATTAATATTCGATCGGTTTTTTGCATAAACAAAAAAGTAATTATAGTTATTTTTAGAGATGTAATTTATGTACATACGTTAACATGTTCTTAAGCAGAACAGAACACTATTTAAATTGCAGTTATTGCAAAATAAATAATTAAGAATAATTAAGAGTTAAATTATATAAATGTTATAAAAAATCATTGAATGTAACATCATTAATTTACCTGTAATGTATACTACAAGGAAAATGTTGCATTTAATCAAACTAAATATTAATTAATAATTTCTTTTATGTACATGTACATATAATTGCAATTATAATACGGAAATAATAACAAATATATATCTTAAATGTCTTTGTTAAAATAATATAAATCGAATAATTATTAGGATAATTATCAAAATGTTAATCAGTGATTTTATTAAATTGATATAAAAATTTTAAATTAGTTCCTATATCCACATATATAAACTTGTATATAAATTAAATTTTCGTCATAACTTTTTTATTTTAACTTGTTGTTCCAGTTTGCGTTATTCATATTTTTGTTTATTTATTATTAATAAAATAAAAACTACAATAAAATTAAAAATAAATAAACATATAATGAAAGCATTCGTCTAATATTAATATCACACCTATAAATATATTATTTTATCATTTTACTAAATATGAAATGATTTTTTTTAATATAGAAATACAAAATTAAGATACTCGTAATATTCTTAATATGGACCGAACTATATCTCAAATTTTCATTTTTCAGTATATTTTGGTTTTAATAAGCAAAAGTCATACTTTTCTATAGGTCTTTTATGTAAAGGATTTTTATTCCACAAAAAATCACACATATTCTTTATTCATCGAACAGTTAATATATATTTTTCGAAAGTATTTTGAAATTTAAATAAAAAAATAAAAACTATAATCATAATATAAATATTTTAAGCAAAATATTAACAGGGCATTCGCGAGGGGTGGGCCAGAGTGGGCACGGACCCACCCTGAAAGCAACTATGCCCACCCAGGTGCCCACCCATCTGCCAACTGCAAAATTTTGATTTAAGTGAAAAGAGGAAATTTGATAGATATGATATATCAAGAAACAGTAACTATCTGCAGGGAATCAGACATAATAATTGGAATATTTTTTTTGCAAAATGAGCTACAAATTATACTAAAAACATTTTAAAAATATGAGGAAGAATTTTAATTTAAAACAGAAAGTATAATCCTATTTAAAAATTGATTAGAACCATACAGTTGCTGTTTCTGAAGTATGTATCACGTACATTTATTATTATTATTCCAGTTTCAAAGGCAGGACGCATAATTCGAATATTTTAAGCAAAATATAACACATAAATTAATTTTATTTTCTGTGTTGATGTCGCTAGGATTTTTTTACCGAATCTATCCTCGAGAATTGATTCATATCCTGGAAATTTTTTACCGTGCATTTCAACAACGTAATCTGCACTCGTGTTTCACTCGTGCAAATTATAAAAAAAAAATCCAGAAAGAATCAATGCGCTGGGGAGATTAGAATCTACTTTTAAAAACTTTTTTCTAATAACATTTACTCTAAATACCCAAAATAAGTTATTAAAAAAGTACGAAAGACACTTTTACTGTAAGTAGACTACCCTCTTAAATTAATTTAACTTAATATATGAAGAACATCGATTGAAGAGTTTTAATTGTATTAAATAAATACGTATGAAAACCCAATTGAAAGCATAGAAAGACACTTTTGTTGTAGGTAGATTATCCCCTTAAATTAATTTAACTTAACGTACGAACAACATCAATTTGAATTATATAAAACAAATCCCTATGAAAAACCCAACTTAAACCTCCTTAACCGTGAATATAGTGATAGCGCCTTACCTGCAAGGCAAAGCAGAGCGAGCAGATAAACGGCAGGCCGGGCTCCCATGTCACTGCGGCTGGGCGGCGGGTACTGAGCGCGCTCCGGAGCCGAGCAGGCTTAAATCACTTCTCTCCACTACGACCCCACTACGGGTGTCTGGAGATACCACCAGCCTCACTGCACAGTGAGGTGCACGCCTGCAGAGCAGAGAATGGTAGATGAGGTTTCTTCCCTCTTCTCAACTTGCTGAGTTTTTAATGTAAATTGAAGTAAATAAAATTGTTTTGAGTTTAATGGTGTATTATTCAATGAGCATGTAATATGTGCTATTACCCATGAGAATGAAAGTTGAATATAAATCATTCAAATGAGTAATAGCCATTACATGCTTCATCTACAACCATTACATGAAAAATTAAAATGTATGTATATTATAACCATGGTTGTGTAACTTAAATGGGAGACATTGGGCTCGTTTTGTCCTGCCATCTCTTGGTTGCTCCCCAGAAGCTTAATAGAAATAAATATTTAGTTGGCTTTCATTTTTATACAAAACATTTGATTTCTCTTTAATAAATTTAGTACGATTGACAAAATTGACAACGTCAAAACATATTTAGTAAGAAGCATGTAGCAACAACCTTTCTTTGTAAGTTTTTGAGTAATAAAAATAGTTTTGTATAGTGCAATAAGAAACATTTAAATAAAATTTTTCAAAATATGATCCATTTGGAAAGGAAGTTTGAAAAAACAAATGGAAGTAAAAGTGTTGTTTGTAATATACAACAAAGTCATGTGACAATTAATTAATTTATATATGTTGGTTCAGTAGAGGGGGTAAAGTGATCCAGTCAAAGGAAATAAAAAATAAGTGACCGAATTCAAAAGTATAAATTGGGTCAGTTCAAAGTGGCAAATGGAATATGCTTGTAGATTCTTATCAACAGAAATCAAAATCGAAAAAGTTAGAACATTTGACATATAAATGAAAATATAATTTTAATGTTTAAATAAATTATGTATTATAAATTAAATATTTGTTTGTTTCTCAAATTATTTTTAGTGATTTAAATTGACTAAATACCTATAAAACATAACTTTAAAGCATAAAGGGTTGCCTATATGTATATTAATTAGTTGAGGCAGCAAACACCGAGTAAACCAAAAAGCTGCGGCTATATTAATATTAAAGGTATGTTACATGTTACACGTTTAAGTAAAATTGGTTGCCGTACCAATGAATAACAATAAATAAGAGAATTAAATAGAATATAAGATGTTTTCTGTACGATATGAGTAAATTAATAAAATAAATCATTAAATTATATACAGGGTGAAAGTTGATCACAGGGTTAATACTGATACAAAAATGTACTAAATAACAAAGTTGTTGTTGATTATAGAATAAAATATTTTTTAAACCAATGGTTCTCAAGTTATAATACAAGTTATTTTTTTTTAAATGGGATTATACATATTACTTATGTCTGCTCGATAGCGTATTTTTTTCGGAATTCAACCATATAATAGTTTTATATCCTTACATAATAAAAATATTGAAAAAAATGCGATAGAAGTTTAAATAACTTTTTATTTTTATTATTAATATTCAATAGGCTATGGACGAAAAATAACAAAATCTAGCGGCTGTAATTAATATTGTAGTTCAAATTATACTTAATCAAACCTAACCTAACTCAATCGAACGCAACCTAACCAAATCAGATCTGATTAGGTTAGGTTGGAATAGTTTAAATCAGGTTAAGTCGATTTAGGTTAGGGTAGGTTAGATTAGGTGCATGTTTATTTTGTACTAAATAGCTTTATAAACAAATAAACAGCGTTTCAAGGTCAACCAAATATGACCCCCATTTTAATTACTTTTCCCATAATTTATCAAGCTTAGTAGGAACTTTTCACAAAATTTCACAAAAAACGTAAGTGAAGAAGTACATCGACAAGGATAACTGTTGTATCTAGTTCTATATCTATTTTTTTATTGCACTCTACAGTGCCAAAAAGGCACTGTAGTGGAAGGTTTTTTAATTTTCTTCATAACTCAAAAAGGATTAGCCGTAGAATCTTGAAATTTTGTATGGTGCACTGTTATAATATCTTTTGCATTACTCTTTCATTTAATATATATACAAGGAAGTCACATAGTGTTCACATCAGATTATTCTTTTGTAAATATTTAGTAATATTAAAATATTTTCAAAATTACCTGCAAATTCTGTGATGTTAAAGCTGGCTTTTGAGTTCTTATAAAATTAATACGTATTAAAAAAAGAGTTATTGTCATGACCATTTACTGATCAAACATTATTGTACGTGTGTACAGAGTCACGAATCTTTTAAAAGTAAAAAGTATTATGATTATAGTTCAATGAGTTTCTATGTAAAATATTTAACCTTGATTATTATTTGAATTTCATAGTACTCTATACATTTGCTCAACATGTCAACCACAAAAACATTTAAACTAAGTGAAAGCTACCCTGAACACTCATTCATTCTTACCGTGAATGATACAGTTCATTGCGCGCCCTTCATAAGAATAATAATATTACAGACTATGTCACAATATCCCCTAGTATATATACAGCAACTTGGACAACCTATGTATAGTAAATAAGTGTCATAGTACAGAGATAGACCAACATGAGAGTGGTACTGGTTTTGTGTGTTCTTGTGCCTTTGTGCGTCGCAATTCCAGGATGGGTAAATGGCGGAGGAGAGAAATACAGTGGAGAAGAATTCACTAAACATGGAGAGAAAGCTGATAAAGGGTAAGAAGAAGAAATGTATAACAAATAAAAGTCTAAAAATTATTACTTATGTGTTAATAACTACTGTTATATCACATGAAAATTTCACCAAACTTCATAAAAAATTTATTGTTTAATTCTTTCACATATTTCAACAAAAGCGTTTGTGTATAATTTTCTTCATCAACAATTGAATATAAAATTTATAACCGTTAATATTTTTAAATTTCGAAATGTTTTGTTTTATGTTCATGACGCAAATTTTATATCAAGTTTTTATAAAACAAATTTTTAAATTTTGATAAAAATGTCTAATGAAGCCAACTACAAAAATAGTATCAGTTTTTTAGTTCTGGGATATAAATATCGAACAGTAACAGTATATGTATTATCAAAGTTAGCTGTAGGTTTTTAATATGCTTTATTGTTATTTAATTTATTATAGAAAATATATTTATAAAATTGTACTTTCGCTACATTTCTCAGTCGTTTATATTTATATAAAAAAGTGTTGTCATAGGCATTTATCGTGGTACTAAAATAAATAAATATCATGTAAGAATTCATGTAATATTGTCCTATACAGTATGGTCACTTAATAGTTAACCGGACCGTTTTAATTTACCAAAAACTGTTTTCCCATGTTAAATGCCTATGACATATTTTTGGATCACACGGTAGAAAGGTAAATATTGTGACGTAGATGTTAAGGGCATTAATCTCGAATAACTTGAAAACGAATAATTTTTTTAATCTTGAATAGGCTGTCATACAGAATTAAAGTCTGTATTGATTATAAGTGATCAATTTTTAAATTTGCTACTATGGTGGAGGACCCCATTATGAAATTAGATTTATTTTCTATGTTTAATACTACTTAATCACACTGTTCTACCCTTTTTTTTTCTTTGAGTGAAGAAAAACTATCTACTGGTAATTTTTGAGTAGAAACAACATTGGCCTCTAATTTATTTATTCCTTTCGTTGAACGATATCTTTCACCTCAAACGTCATAACCATCTACATTCTCAATGTAATCAACAAGCAAAAAAGGCGATATTCCGAACACAGAATTAATAAATATTTCCAATAAATACGAGCCACTTCTTTTCGTGAATTAAATTTGATTATTTTTATGTCCTACTAAAATTATTTTGATTTCCAGATACGACGGCTTTCACGAGCAAACCAAAGGAGCAAAAGGCCACCACGATTCCGACCACCACAAATCCTTCTACGGCGACGCAGGCGGTTCCAAAGCTGCTCACTCAGACACCACTGGTTACCACTCTTCTCACCACGGGGGCGAGAAGTCTTCCAAAGGCGCACACTTCTTAGACGAGGGCCATTACGCTAAAGGCCACAGTACCAAGGGACAACATTCCGTTCATACTCTGGACGAATTCAAGAAGAACACTGACTTCTACAGTGAAGACCACGACGAAGCCTTCAAGGAGACCCAAGGGGGGAGCGGGGAGAAGTACGGCTTCGCCAAAGGGGGGTATGGAAAAGGGGGGCACTTCAAAAAGGTGTACCTAGAAGGTGATTATGGAAGAAAAGGCGGGTTTGATAAAGGAAGCTACAATAAGGAAGACGCAGGACATAAAAATGCAGAAGGAAAGGATTCCTATTATGCAAATGGAGAGAAATATGGACATAATGGAGGAGCAGGAGGTTTTAAACATTGGGGACATTCTCATGGACATGATGGACATGATGGCTATTAGTTTAGTAAGCTATGTCAGGGTACAATCAAATACGGCGATGTTTTCAATGAAACATTTTACATAAAAATATTTTGTTTTCTATTACAAGATTACAACATGTACTTATTAACACACCTAAGATAGTTATGAATATCATAACCGCCGCAGATGTCAATTGATTTTAAGACATCTAAGGCCTGGTATGTTTTAATATTTGTGGTTTGTTCAATAGTTTACCGGTTTTACGTTATTAACAAATATTATATTTGTGATCACATCTATATGGGTTGATATATGATAATGGGCTATACGAACATTTTCGAATTGAAGAAAAAAAGCTTAAAAACTAAAAATTAACCATTGTGACTCATAATAATGACAAAAACTATATACCTACTATCACTGAAATTAGCATTTGAAATTCAAATTTACGTCACGTAGGAGAAATGTACATTATTCTATGATAGATGATTTTTATCGAATGAGTTCCAATTCTCTAAGTCTCCTACGTCTCGTCACATATCCCTTCTTCAAAACTTTATTATTGTTTTTCTCCATAATTATTTACAATTAAGAGTTTTAATCGAGTATTTTTATTTTTTTTACAGCATCATAACATGGAAAAAAATATGGTCATATTAGCCATTATAACTTAGTTACCCTGCTTTTGTCTATATAAACAATAACTAAGTATTGTGAACCCGGTAAAATAAATACATGATTAATATCAGACAAAATTCGAAAATCGTCTACGTTGAGAAATTCTACCCTATTTACTTTCATTGCTGCCAATTTTTTCACACATCCCTAGTGTAGATAGTATTTATTGTACGTATTACTAGCTTCATTGTTTTAGAAAAAAACAGTTATAGTTAAAATTTTGTATACATTTTGTTTAAGTTTTCATGTTAATTATAATTTATTATCTGTGTTATTTATAAATAAATGTATAGTAAGCTTATTACATTGTATATTTTTCTACCTTAATGAAAAATCTTTCAATTATTTATTATCTAGCAGACATGTTCGCATTTTCATTCTTTGTAATTATTGTTTTCAATGAAAATAGTATGGTTTTATAATTCTATTTATAAACTTACTATGAGTTTCCTGTTCTTGAAATGTTGAACGTAATAGATTTTTTTATAAAAATATAATAATCACAATACCAAAATAAATAGCGAAAAAGTTTAATTAGATAAAACCAAACATGACTTTTATTTAAAAAAACAGTAAGTTTCTATTATAACTAAAAAATAGAGTAATTGAAATACTAATTACTATTTACGTACTTGTATTTATAAAAAGTAAAAAAATACAATTACTTTTATGGCCTCTAAGTATTTGAAAATGCAATTACTGTATACTGATAAACAGTTGTATAAACTTTACAATTCTCAAGAATTTGAGGATAAGACTGAATCATCATACTCATATGCGATATAGCGTTATAGGACAATGGAAATATTGTCACGAGTATATCAAGTGTGCTTCCTAATTTTTGTTGGATTCACATGGTAAGGAACGCGTGCCAAGAAGGTCTAAGTTCTTGACTTTGATAACTTTATCAAAGTAAACAAACGTATTACGTACCAGTGCAAAACAAGAAAATTGTAAACACTACAACAAACATCCTTGCCATTAAAAAAGATAAATATTACCTTACTGAGGAATGCCTGCCAATACAAATTGTCTTTTGTGTTATGTGGACAAACAATATAGTAAACGTTTAAGAGAAATACTGGATAAACATATTTTTTGTATTTTTAAACAGTAGAATAGTAGATAATAATGGTATTCCTTTTGTTATTTGGATCAGATCACATCACAAATCAGTTTAGTTGTTGAGTTCAGATCAGTTAGATCCAAGCGTGGAAAATTTTCCATGGTGCAATGTACCCGAAGAGATATTAATAAAGCCCTTTTAACTAACTGACTACTACCCAAAATAGGTGTGAATTTATATTACCAGTGAATTCCTTGCATAAAATTACCTATGAGTACAAATTTTCATTCAAAAATTCCCACTAGTACAGCCACAATTACAGATTGAATATCAGCCAATAGCAATCCACATGACCTGTAATAATGCGCGTGTGAGGATATACCAGGGATCCTGAGACGCCAGCACTCAGTCCTGCTGTGCGGGGCGCCGGGGCGGTAGTGGGCCTTAGGGCCAGGTTATACCCTGAAGGTGGTTTAGTTCAGCCAGCCAGGAATTGGAGCACGCTTCAACATGTGCTCTAATTCTAGGCCTGCTGAAACCAGAGCACATTCTGGAGCAGATTTAGCTGCTCCGGAATGTGTTCTAGTGTCAGTGGGTCAGGAATTAGAGCATTTTGAAGTGTTTGCTCTAATTCTTGACCTACTAAAACCAGAGCAAATTCTGGAGCAGATTTGGCTGTTCTGGAATGTGTTCTGGTGTCATGCAGAGGGTCAGGAATTAAAACATTTTGAAGAGTTTTCCCTAATTATTGACCTACTGAAACCAGTGCAAATTTTTAATCAGCTTCGGCTGCTCTGGATTGTGCTCTAGTTTCAATGAGCACTCAAAAGTTTGGGTCTATTTGTATAGTTTTAGCTGTTCTGGTTACAGTGGGTCAAGAATTAAAGCATTCTAAAGGTTTGATCAAGTACTTCTTTTTTGTTATAATTTTATATTTTGATTTTGGTCATTATAAAAAATTCTGCCCCCAAGGAGATTTCGAAAAGTCGGCGCCCATGGTCTCATTTATGTAACATGTATACGACAAAGATGCAAGGTAAAAGTTTAACAATTCGTGAACCCGAAATTGATGACGTGAAGATCAATTTCAGGAAATGCACTGTATTAACACATTGTTACCAACAACAGAACAGTTGATTCTTGAAAAAAAATCATAAAACATCCCAAAACCTATCGTATTTTGACAGAGAAAAAATATTTGTTCTTGCAATGAAAACATTTTAAATAAAAAATTCTTCAGTTATGTTGAGGTTGGTTAAGTCAGGTTATATGCAAATGAAGTTTGGAAATTATACCTGAAAATAATAAAACAATTTAATTTATTTGTCATTTGTTTATTTGTTATTGACAGTTCTCTTACCAATGACAAACTTAAATGTGATTGAATTTTGGGTCAACATATGTGAACGTTGCATGAATCATTCTCGATAATATTATCAGTTCATTTCTTTGTCTTTACAATTTTCATATCATTTTTATTCCGATTGACTCATAGATATTATAGTTAAAGGACGAAGTACAGTACAAAATTATATAAGAAAACTATAATTAATTATTAATAGTTACTACTTCAAATATGAAGTACAAATGATAACATTGTTGCTTGAACTATATCATTGATAACAACTGATAAGGTTTGTAAAAATGATTAAACTTTGCACGTTTTATTAGCAAAATTTATTCTTAATAGAAACTGGTAAATATTTGATGAAATTGCAGTTTAAAAATATTTAAAATCATGAATCACATGAACTCTGAACTTTGGCCAGGCAAATTTGCTAACATATTATTATGATGTTTGTTTGCTTGCGTTATAAGAGTTTATATAAGGAAGGTTAGTTTAACAATGAAACCAATTCTTGGTAAAAAAACAGTAATTTTTGCAGACTTTGACCAATACGCACCTAAGTAAAAAAATCGTGAGGTAACTCAAAACTGCTTTTTTATTTATTACTATACTAGGTTGGAAACTTGTCAATATTTATGGATTTTGGTTATGTAAGATATAATATCAATAACTTGATTCAAAACAAAATAAAGGTTAATCTTTCTTCAGACATGGTAATTTTTTTTATTATCAAAAGAATATGTTGAAAAATGTTATTTCAACGTGTAGAAATTTTAGACCTTGTCTTATTTAATTTTATTTTGATAAGTAACACTGATAAATCTGTTATAGTTGCGTTTGTCCTAAGCAAGCAGAGATATTTCTGCTTATAGAGAAGTTTCAAGAGATTCCAATCTCTTTCATTCATGCCCTGAATATACCATGCATGAAAACAGACGAATCATACTTCACCATTTGCTGAAGCAGAGTTATTTCTGCATACCTTAACTCGGTTTCATACTAAGATTAAACTTATTACTTACATGGTTTATTCTCCGCGTCTATCGCCTCGTAAAATAAATTCCATATGCGTAATAAAAAATTATACTTTAGTCCCTTGATATATAAATAAAAAATATTATATAAAAATAACTATTTTTCTACAACCACTATGAAAAGTGGCACTTTTTTTCACACTATATAATGCTTGAAAGTTGCGTATTTCCCACAATCGTGGGTTCAAGTGTGATAAATTTGCTAATTTCCATAGTGATCGTAGAAAAACTTATTTTCTTAATTTCTTGAAAAATACATAACAATGACATTTCTGTTTTTTGCAGTGTGATCTTCAAATTAATTATATAACAATTAATTATAGTACAAATGTACTCTAGAATAGTTTACGTCTATAAACGACCTTAGTTTTAATTTGTATAATTACAAAAATAGCATTTTATTAAAAATAATTTTATATAAATATTCATATCTGAAGAATGTATGACGCATATAACAAATTTATCTCGCAAAGTTCATTTGACATAACACTGTTATAAATACGAATTTTTAAACCGTCTGTTTGGCTATTTATGAAAAACCGTTACTGTTTACAAAACTTACATAAGTAATACAAATTTTTCCTTGTATTATAATGCTCGTTTTTGCACCTTGGCAAAAACGAGTTCTTCCACTACTTGGGAACTTTGTTACGAAAGGCGAGGAATGTACCTCAAGCGAAGAACTCGACGAGAAGTCAGCGAGCACACTTTCGCTAGTGTGGTGCTACAGAATGTTCGCTTGTAATCAAGATAATCACTTAAACGGAAGATAAACATAATTGTACTACAGTTAAATGTGCTATAGTTCTGTAGTTTCTTTGTTAAGTGTTATTAAATAAAAGTGTATTCGTTATTGTGATATTAAAAGGTATATTAAGCAATAATAATGTTAGTAAATTTGATATAGGTACGAAATACAAAAGATTACAATAATCAATTTTAAATTCCTTTTTTTAACTTGATAATAATTGTATTCATGAAATTTGAATTATTTATGCTGTCAAAATATCACTTGTCATTTATAAAATGTAAATTAAAACTACAGTTTCAATGTCCACATTTAAATTTTAAGAAACATGAGAAAAATGCAAAGTATTCGATATGTTGACAGCAATGTTGAATTTGACTATCCCGATGTAATATGTAAAATTTAAGTAATGAACTTAAATATATATGTTTATTTGATTCATATTAAAAACTCCTGAAGACGTCTTAAAAATGATTAATATTTTTTGGAAAGAACAGTAACAGTACATTGTTATTTCGTTAAGATAAATGAAAATTTACTAACTAGTGGAATAACTATTAACATATTTAGGATAGTTATGAGTATCATAACCGCCGCAGATGTCAATTGAATTAAAGATTTTAAGACATCTAAGGCCTGTTACGATTCATAACATTCTTAGTTTGTTTAATAGTTTACCGGTTTCACGATATTACTAAATATTATTTTATAAAATTCTCCTGTGAGTAACATTTTCGTAATCAAATCTCTATGGTTTGATATGACAACTATATTATCCAATTGTAGAGTAATATTATTACTCAGCTATATATTATCCAATTGTAGGGTAATATTATTACCATATTGATTTGTCAAAATTACATGGGATACAATTATGACTTAGTTATTCTACTTACAGTTGTCTATGTAAACAAAAGGTTAATATCCGGTATCTGGCAAAAATGTTAATTCAAATTTCTTAAAGATGGTGTTGACTTTCTAAACGAGTTTTTATTAAGACACTAATAAAAATAGATTTTAGTTTTGATTATTTAAAGTCATAACTTTAAGATTAAAATGTATATAGCAAGGTCACATAATTTGTTTACTACTGAAATTATTTTTATTGTTTTTTTTTTTACCAAAAACTTGTTCGATAGCTGACCAGCCATTAAATTTGGAGAGGCCACTATAATTTAAAATTATATATTTCTATATAAGTACATCTTAATGTAAAGTTCGTTTATTATGTTATAAATGTTAAATTTATCAATATATTTTATTATTAAAATGTACGTATTCATTTTTAAATATTTATTTCAACAAATTTTATTTTTTTGTAACATTTTTTGGAGTATATTATTTAAGTCGCTTTAATATGTTAATCCAACTCTCTTTTTCTGTTATGAATTACAAAAATGTAATAATTGATTTCGTGTATACTATAAAGTTTTTTTTTGACCATTAAGATATTTGCTTCTTGTATGTTAGTAAACATATTTCCATATCTAACGGTAACCTTAGCCAACGTGCGATATAAATTCATATTTAACAGTTCTGTCAAAGCTAATTATGTACCACCAAATATTTTTATCTTAAAATTTTCGATAATACATTTATAGACATTACTTTGCAGCGTCTATAATATGTGGGAGGAATTTATTCTTTATCAAATTCCATTTTTATCTCATAAATTCTTAAAACTTGACATATATGAAAAATAATATTGTTTAATTTTTGTTTTGTATCTAGTTGCTAGGATACACATTTTCATACTGAAGTAGTAAAATGAAGACATCTATATTATTAAAATATAAATTAATTAGGAAATAATATCGTGGTCGTAGAAGAAGTATAGTGTACAACACTACAAACATAATTCGGAATGAGGAGAACAAAAAAATGAGTTCATTTCAATTCATAAAATTGACTTGTATTTTTACTTTAATAAAGTACCTAATTAATTTCGGGGGATGTTTGAACCTCCAAAACCACCCTTGGGTGCGCCACTGGTTTCATTCCATGCTTGTTGTACAATATTCTATTATAAAATAGAAAAATATGTATCTAATATTTTTCTTTCAAAAATAAACATTATTATTCTGATACAGTATACTTCATAATTATTTTTGCTATAGCTTAGTAACTATAAAACATATTTATACCTCTTGAACTAAACTATGGTCAAAGAATAAAACAAAAAGCGTGTAAACGTCAATAAATAAGTCATACAAACACAAACTTCCACCATATCTCTCGTGAGTAAGAGAGAGATGTTTCGTCAAAGTCCATAGCGTAGATAAGTGTATAAATAATACCCACTGCCATTAATCGTACATTTTGCGTTCGTCTTTCAATTAGTGCTAATGAGCTAACATGGAGAGTGTCCTCAACGAAGCCAGTTACCCTCCAGAGAGCATCCAGAAGCAGCTGGAGAAGAAGATCCCTCCAGAACCGAAGAGACATCCTACTTTAACCACCTTAACATGGAACAGCATCGCAGAAGGATTGGGAAGTGTGTTTAATGGAAATCTTATTAAGGATCCCATTGATATTACCTTCAGTAATGTTTCGTACACCGCTAGTCTTGGATTTAGAAAAGGTACGAATTTTAGTTTTTATAATCAAGTCCGTCTAATTGCTTTAAACATTATAAGTATATATTTTTAAACGTTTTATAAGAATTAGTGTTGGGTTTTATATAAAATTTGTTTTGGATGGTATATTTGAATATTTGAGGGTGTTATTTTTAACCCCTCTATCAATATATAGATAAGGGAGGTATTGTTTTTGATCAAATTTTTCAACTGTGAGTTTTCAACATTGAGCAGTAATTAGTGTCCCTAGAATACGATGTTTGTGTGTTTGTGTGTGTGTCTCCAATAAGATACATATAAAAAATATAATATTTGGTATTTAAGAGTTATATTCAAATATGATGAACTCATTAGATTTTGACTATAATTGGTTAAATGTAAGTAGTACTTTTTTCCCAAATTACGTTATTAATAAACAAACATTATTTAATTTTCTATTACCGACGTGCATAATTACACTTTATGTAAACTTTACACATCGTTCAAGCTGAGGAATTTCTATAAAATAGATGAATTATTCATACATTTACAAAATTTGACGTATGCTGTTTTTAAATAACTGTTTTGTACCTTAATACAGGTATGAATTTTACCCTTAAAAATATTATACCAATAAATTACTCACATCAAAGTAAAAAGCATACAAATTTTCATTTTAAAATTCCCTTTAATAGAGCCACATTACATATTGAATATCAGCCAATAGGAATCCACATGACCGGTAATAATGCGCGTGTGAGGATATACCGGGGATCCTGGGACGCTAGCACTCAGTCCCGCTCTGCGGGGCGCCGGGGCGGTACTGGGCCTTCGGGCTTGCCCTGAAGGTGATCTAATTCTTTGCCTGCTGAAACCAGAGCATATTCTGGAGCAAATTTAGCTGCTCTGGATTGTGCTCTGGTTTCAATGGGTCAAGAATTAGAGCATTTTGAAGTATTTGCTCTAATTCTTGACCTACTGAAACCAGAGTATATTCTGGAGTAGATTTAGCTGCTCTGGATTGTGCTCTGGTTTCAGAGAGTTAAGAATTAGAACATTCTAAAATGTTTTTTTTTATTAGTCGTACAAGGAAGACATTTGGTGTCCATATCAGATATTTTTGTATACCTTCTAGAAAATAAGTTAAAATACTTCAAAATTTTGTCACCAATTTCATTTTGATTTAATAATAACAATAGTCAAACAATTATAAAAATATCTCAATACTTCATTAATTTATGGGAGGTGAAAAATGCTAAAAAAAAGTTACTAATAAATATTGTTCATCTTGATTAATTCTACCGATTGTTAAGTTTGACATTGTAACCTTGAATATTTTTAGACAATTATTATTATACAAAAAACTGGTTTATTATTCTTTGTTTTTCTTTGTTGTTTTCATTAATAATATTCGTAAGTCACATGACGTAAATATTTCTAATAAAACATACCTAATTTTGCTACTTGGATACAATATTTTATGGTTTTTTAAATGTTCATAATTATTTATGACCTTGATTTTATTTTGGGAAAAATATGGGTCAAAATTAGTTCAATTTCAAAACAAATTTAGATAAAATAATCTAAACTAACACTAATTTGGAAACTTGACATTATTTACGAAAAAACAAATTAATTTCAAACATTTTCAAACCAATTGATAATGAATATCCAATGTTAACTTTATTCACTTAGTAATTACTGAAGTATTTTTTCTTATAGATGTACTTTGATAACCGATAAACAAATATCAATAATATGTAAGGTCGTTAAGATTATAAAAGTAATTAGTAAAAACTTATTAATCTTTGGTCAGATACGATACTTGATTTGTGGTTATGAAATATTGTCTAGATAACAAAATTATATATTTATACAAATTAAATAATTTATAAAATGCGATTCATAAGCAAAATATTTTGCAATTTCCAATAATAATTATCGTTCAACATATTTTGGTAAAACAAAGATCATATGTACAATATTAATAAAAAGATATATTCCTTCAAAGTTCAAAATACACTCAAACCAACTAGTCGTCGTACACACATCTTTACGCTTTGTTTTTCAAATATATAAAGCAACCTGAAACCTTCTGAAACTCAGTAATTGTTTCAGAAGAATAAAAATAAACCTTTTGAATCTAATAGACCTATTAATTATTGTTTGGAGCAGTGAAATATGGAGGATCTGTTCTTATATGGGGCTGTATGAGTGCAGAAGGAGTAGGAAACTTAATTTTTATTGATGAGAAAGTGGGTTATTTGAATATTTAAAAGAGAATTTGGAAAAATGTGTTGAAAACTTGGATTTAAGGGATTCTTTAATCTTTCAATAAAATAATGATACAAACATACTACAACTAAACTGCTAGAATAGTTATTGTACAATTGTAGACAACAATTAAAAACGCCTCCACAGTCTCCAGATATGAATCCCATTTAACATCTCTGTGATTTAATTAAAAAATGTGTAAAACAAGCCACTCAAAGAATATAAAAGAACTACTACATTTGTGGTAGAAGAATCGGGTAAAATTAACTCCCAAACTGAAAGAAAATTAGTGGGAAGTATGACAAACCGTTTAAGAAAAGTAATTCTAATAAATGCCGGTTTAAAAGATAATTGATTCTATATAATGTACAGGTGTACGGAGACTAAATTAGCGTACTTAGTTGTTATAATAATTTTTTTTCTTGATTTCATTACGAAAAATTAAGGAAGTCAACATATTATTTTATTTATTAATATAGTAAGTTATAATATAAAATTTATTTCTTGTATATATATTCAATAAAAAAACTTTAAAAGAATAGAATTTTTTTTCCTTTACTGGTGTACGAAGACTAGTAGGTTTATAGTTTCTATAATTTTAACATGCCTATGTGAAAGTATAAACGTAATAACAATTACAGCTTTTTTAATACTGGATACATAAATTTGAATATGTCATTTATGTCATTCGTGTCATTTATGGAGATGATTTTGGCGTGGACTATTTGTGCTTCATTGTGTGTTGTTACTTTCGTTAGTTTTCTATTATTATATTATTTACAAGATCATCAATTCCTCTTTCCCCCGTGGCGGTTTGAATCAATGGTTACAATTGATGACGTAACGATCAACTCAATGAAATCGACTTTACTTATCTTATTTACATAGTTAGTCGATAGTTATAATAGTTGAAATTGAAAATATTTGTTTATAATTGTTGCTAAATATATAAAAGTTTTTTGAAAATATTTCCGCACTATTTTATAAACTTTGTATGATTTTTTTATTATTAAATGGTGATAAATGCAAAAGTTTGTAAACAAGTATGAAATAGGCACGCGCCTTATTGATAATATGTGATTTTTTTTCCATTCAGATATTTGTTTACTTGTTATCATGAGAAACCAGCTTCAAAGTTCGTAGTGACGCACAAAAACTCAAAGATTATGGACATGTGTGGATTTTTCTAATCTTTTAACCTTTGTTTTGAATGTTTCGTTCGTGATTGGTTTTTATTAAATGCAGAGAAGTATTTTCTAAGAAATAACCTTGCACGGAAATTAGTAGACAAAGAAATGCATGGAAAAATAAATTATATTTTTATAAAATTTTGTTAGGAACAAAATAAATTTCAATAAATTGTATATAAATTTCTTGCAACTTTTATTAATATTAAATGAGTAATAATAGAACAATATATAAATGTTTGATAAATAAAACCGTATTATAAAATTTATACTACCATCAATAAATTGTCAATATTTTGATAGTATGTATTGTCAACTAGCCAATTTTATTCTTTCCTTATAACATAACAATGTTACGTAATGAAAATTCATTACGAAACACTGATCGTAATAATTTATTTACATAATTTATAGGTAGTATTTGTAATAACATATTTATTAATCTAATTGAATGTTGTACAATAAAAGACCAAAATATAGAAATACAAAAATATATTTAAATGTATAAATTTTTGACTCAACATTAGCAACTGACAGAATTTGGATATTATTTATTTAATAATAATTTATCAACAATTGTCAAATAATATACTTATAATTCAATCATTTTTTATCAATGAATGACCTTACTGTTGCTAATTGAATAGTATTGACGGTTCGATGGAATAAAATGATTCAATCGTTGCCAAATTTAAACCTTACCTGTCAAAATAGTACAAACCAAATTATCTTTAAATAAAAAGAAAAAAAAAGTGTGATGACGTATATGGTAATAATAAACATATTTTTTATGTTATAGTTATGGATAAAGTATAGTATCCTATTCGCATGTAATGGATATTACTCATTCGAATGATTTACAACACTTGCTTTCGCTCGTGTTGGCAAATTTCATTCTCATGCGTAATAGCACACATTACATACTCATTGAATAATGTAATATTACTGCTTCTAGAAGGTGATAGAGGCACCAGTCATTTTCTTCTATCACCATTAAAAATGTTTTATCTTGCTAATAATATAAATACTACTATCCTCTTATGTAAATTTCTGGTGTATAATGTGTTATGTTATTAAATAATGGAACATGAACTTTTACATAATTTTTATTTACATCTTCAATTACGAGAAAAATATATGAACATGTACACACGAATGTAAAATTTCCATTAAAAAAATCGTAAATAACAAAACCGAACATATAAACACATTTACTTAATCCTTAAACATACTGAAAACACAGAATCTATCTATGTACTTAAACAAACACGAAAGATCGATAGTGTAATAGTTAGTGGAATTTTTATGAATGATAATATTATGAAAATAATTTGTTTTACACGTGATTATATATTTTTTAGGGGAGAAGGAAATCCTCCACCAGATCAGCGGCCGAATCCCGCCAGGATCATTGGTGGCCATCATGGGTCCTTCGGGAGCAGGAAAGTCCACTCTCCTGGACGTCCTATCAGGATATAGGATCACAGGGGTTGAAGGAGTAGTTTACACAAATGGAAGAAGCAGAAATCTAGAGCAGTTTAGGAGACAAACGTGTTACATCACACAAGATGATAGGCTGCAGCCACTGTTGACTGTTATCGAAAATATGAGATTTGCTGCAGATTTGAAATTGGATACTGATATGGATCGGTGCGATAAAGAGGAAGTGGTAAGAAAGAAACAAAAGAATAATTTAAGAAGAAAAAAAATATCGGTTGTATGATCTGATGTGGACACCACATGACTTCCTTGTACGCCTATTAAATTATAAACAGTTTTTCCTGTATTTTATTTATTATTTATTTATTTCATTTGAAAGTGAGATACGATTTGCCATGGGCGTGGTCATTTCAAAATTTCCTTGGGGGCAAAATTTCTTACAATGCAAAAATTACAAGAAAAAAGATTAACTTTAGAATGTTCTAATTCTTGGCCTACTAATACCAGAGCACATTCTGGACCAGTTTTGGTTGTAAACATTTCAAAATGCTCTAATTCTTGATCTACTGAAACCAGAGCACAATCCAGAACAACAAAATCTGCTCCAGAATGTGCTCTGGTTTCAGCTGGCTAAGAATTAAAACAAACATTTATGAATGGCCTAATTTTTGACTCATTGAAACCAGAGCACAATCCAGAACAGCCAAAACTGCTCCGGAATGTGATCTGGTTTCAGCAGACCTAGAATTAGAGCAAACACTTCTGAATGCCCTAAGTCTTAACCCACTAAAACTAGGACACAATTCAGAGCAGCTAAAACTTCTCTAGAATTTCAGTAGACCAAGAATTAGAGCAAACACTTTAAAATGTTCTAATTTCTAACCCACTGAAAGCAGAGCAAAATTTTGTACATAATTTTTGTCGTCCAATTTTTAATTATTCTTTTGTAAGTAAAAAATAATATTTAATTATTGTATTTATTATTACAGATCGAAGTAATATTAACACATTTAGGTCTATACGAAACCCAAAATACTCGAGCGGCCAGACTTTCTGGTGGTCAGAAAAAACGTTTGTCCATCGCTTTAGAACTTATCAGTAATCCCATGGTTTTGTTTTTGGATGAACCTACCACGTAAGTAAAACCATTCTGCAAACTATTTTAAAAAAATTTACACTTATATATAAAATAAATAATTTGAAAAATATGTTTTTTCGAGACCGATACTATAGTACACGATATCACATCTCGAAGTTACCCAAAGTAGTAGCTAAAGAGAAACTTTACAGACTATGTCAAAGTTTAACTTCACGGACTCATCTGTCAAACTGAATTAACTTGTATTTTAATAGTATTATATTTTAGCAGTTTATTTTAGCACTACTTAAAATACAAATACAATGCTGTTTATTTATGTTTTTAATTAATAATTTAACGATTTCGCCACGTAAATTCCGTATGCGTAATAAAAAATTATACTATAGTCCCTTGATATACAAATAACTATTATATAGAAAATAAAGTTTACTTTACAATGAATGATTTTTGAAAAAAAGACAACTAATTATTTTTCTTTGACAGAGGTCTGGACAGTTCATCTTGTCTTCAATGTGTGCGACTTCTCCAAGAGTTAGCAAGACAGGGAAGAACAATAGTCTGTACTATCCATCAACCCTCTGCTTCGTTGTTTGACATGTTTGACATGGTGTACGTCTTAGCAGAAGGAAGATGTTTATACCAAGGAACTACAAAGAAATTAGTGCCATTTTTACAGGGGATTGAATTACCTTGTCCTCAATATCACAATCCTGCTGATTATGGTACATAATATTTAAATTATAACTGATTACAATAATTATATATTTTTACTTTTCAGTGATTGAATTGGCTTGTGGCGAATACGGTCAAGAAAAGATCGAGAAAATGGTTAAAGAATCCCAAAACGGTTGCAATTTAGAATTCTTTAACAACGCCAACATGTTACCTGATTTGAAAACTTTGCGAGCGAGAAATCCATTGAGCAAACATTTGGAAAAACACTCAGAATATGGTATGCAAGAAACATCCGAATGGAATCAACTAAATGTGCTTCTAAAGAGAGGATATTTAAGAGCGAAAAGAGACACAACGTTAACGTATCTTCGAATAGGGGTGAATGTTATGACAGGACTTATGTTAGGAGTGTTGTACATGCAAGCTGGGACAGATGGAGCCAAAGTTTTAGACAACTATAATTTACTGTTTTCAATTTTAATGCACCATATGATGTCCACCATGATGTTAACTATTTTAACTTGTAAGTATATTTGTTAATTACCCAAATAAAATTCGAGTTACATTCTTTTAATTAAGATTCTTGTAGGATTTATTTGATTACAACAATCGGATCATATTTTATGTTAATTTCGTACCTTGTATCAAAATTACTAATAATAACTTTCTTGCAAAGACAATAATATTATTATTAGAATGTGCTCCTAAAACTAATCAAATCATTTCTTTGATTACAACAAATTTACTCATCATATTTTTCGTTGATTATCGCAACTATTTTAATTGTAACAATTATACTGTTTATTTAAAACGAAAATAGGATCATATTTTAATGTTAATTTCATACCTTGTGTCAAAGTCATTAATACTTTGTTGATTTTTACAAAGTCAATAATATTATTATTAGAAAAATCTCGTAAAAGTAATCAAGGCACTTCTTTGGTTACAAGTTCAATCATATTTTTCGTTGATTATCTCAACTATTTTGATTGTAACAAATTTTAGGTAAAAATAACACTGAAATTAATTTATTAACAATCATGTAAATGTAATTTACGTTTATAAAATCAAGAGTTACATTTGTAAATCATTACGAATTTGGTAACGAGATAAATATGAACAATCTGGATACGTGTTAGCAAAAAATGTTTAATTTTTCTTCAACATTTTCGCTGATAATAAAATTTAACAATATTTATATTAACTACTAATAATAAATCCATCTTAATATAGAATCTATTTAACTGTTTCATTAAAAAGAAAATAGTATCATATTTTGCTCACAGTCAAATTGGCTGACATATTGTATGAAAAATAGAACATGTTCTGTTTTTTGAATACATTTACGATCGTTTACAATATTACAACCAATTTCTCTTTGACCCTAGCTAATTTAAATTGTACAAAAAATGGTGCAAGATCTTACACAATTTATAGTGTAAAACGGCCTTTAGTGGTTAATTTTTAACCAGTTGCTAACATTTTTGATCTTAAAAAAAACATTACAAGTAAGGTTTTTATATTTTCTCCAGTGCTATCTATTTTTATTGGAGAAAAAATTTAGCAACTGAGTTAAAGAATAGGGGAAATTAACTTCCAAATAACAGTGAATATTAATCTAATTTCTCTCTGTTTCTAGTCCCCAACGAGCTGTCTATAATCATCAAAGAGCACTTCAACAGGTGGTACAACCTTCGATCTTATTTCACAGCGGTGACATTAGTGGACATTCCTATATCAGTACTGAGTTGTACCTTATTCAGCGTGATTATATACCTGATGAGTGGACAACCGTTGGAATTAGTACGATTTGGAATGTTCCTGGCCATCAGTATACTGACTGTCTTCGTCGCTCAGAGTTTTGGACTTATGATTGGCGCTTGGTTCGATGTAGTGGTACGTATTTATGTTACTATATTATACATGGGTGCAGATATTTCAAAATTTTCTTGGGGCAAAATTTCGTATAATAACCGTAATCAAAATATAAAGTTACAAGAAAAATAATCACTTTAGAATGTCCTAATTCTTGGCCTACTAAAACCTGAGCTCATTGTGGAGCAGTTTTGGTTGTAAATCTTTTTAAAATGCACTAATTTCTGACTCACTGAAACCTGGGTACAATCCAGAGCAGCCCATAGATTGTGTTTTGGTTTCAGCTGGCCAATAATTAGAGCAAACACTTTAGAATGCTATAATTCTCGATTCACTGAAACCAGAGCACAATCCAGAGTAGAGAAAACTTCTCTAGAATTTGCTCTGGTTTCAGTAGGCCAAGAATTAGAGTAAACACTTCAAAATGCTTTAATTCCTGACCCACTGAAACCAGAGCACAATCCAGAGCAGCTAAATTTGCTCCAGAATGTGCTCTGGTATCAGTAGGCCAAGAACTAGAGCAAATCCTTTAGAATGCTCTAATTCTTGTGCCACTGAAACTAGAGCACAATTCAGAGCAGCCAAAACTTCTCCAGAATGTGCTTTGGTTTCAGCAGACCTAGAATTAGAGCAAACACTTCTGACTCCCCGAATTGCCCATGAAACTAAAGAAAAATACTGATTAACGGTTAACCCTTGTAAAGAACGTTATAATAATAACGGTTTTAGTTCGAAAACCGGTTTTTATAAATTGGAAACCTGTTTAAACCAGTTAATATATATGGGTTAAAAAAATTGTTAAAAAAATAATTATAAAAATGTAATTAAAACAAATTAAAATTCTAATAAAACGTAAATTGTAAAAACTGTCATGACTTATATTCAAATACAAAAAGATTTTTGTTAACGGTTACCGGTTTTTTCGGTCTTAAAAATATTGGTTAAAATTATGTTTAAGTTCGCAATTTTCGTTCAAAATATTGATTACCGGTTTTTATTAACCTTATAGTAAATATAATTTAAAATTTATTATTCCTAAATTATTCTGTTGCAGTAATATTCATAATAATGTTTGTTATAACTAAAGGCCGTTTTAAACTAGGCTATATATGGTACAATAAATAGTACAATATCTTATATCAAAAATTGCTAGATTTTGACGATACTAATGCTAATGGTTTTAATAAGGGGCCGTTCAAATATTACGTAAGCAGATTTATTACAATTATTTACCCCCCCATCCCCCTTGTCAGCAAAAGTAAGCAAAGCTCTTACCCCCTCCTCCCCATGCTTACGTAAACATTTTTCAATTAAAAATGATTTTTTTTAATATTATTATTAAAATGTTATAATTATAATTTTAAAAATAAGAAAATAGATTTAGAAAGGAGATTAGATTTTACTGATACAGTATTCAAGATAGAGTAAGGGACAAAATATTATAATCTTACAAACATAACAAACTTATTTTAAATTTTTGGTACGCATATTAAATTAAAATTAACAGTCTTCAGTCCATGAAACCCGAATCCACGATTCAATTGTCATCGATTTTTGCACGATTCGGAACTTACCCAATGTGAGGGTTGCCATTCATCGGGTTAAAAAGTTAATAGCTACCGATGACGTAATCATCATCTAGACTCCCCTACCCCCCATGTCATCCAAAATAAGCAAAACAAAGACCCCCCCACCCCCCTATAGTGCTTACGTAATACTTGAACGGCCCCTAACCGGTGTTTTAACATTTTATCTAACAATGGTATTTTTTTTTCCAGAATGGAACTTTCTTGGGACCGACTCTCTCTGTACCAATGATGATGTTTGCCGGTTTTGGAGTAACATTACGGGACCTTCCCTCTTACTTATACTGGGGTAGTTACATCTCGTACTTGAGGTACGGTTTAGAAGGGATGGTTGGTGCTATCTACGGCCTAGATAGACCTATTCTAGACTGTCCAGTAGGGTACTGCCATTATAAATACCCCAAGAAATTCCTAAATGAAATTTCCATGAGAGGAGATCAATTTTGGAATGACATTATAGCTTTAACTATTATTTTGTTTACGCTTAGGATTATGAGCTATTTCTTACTTAGGTTCAAATTGCAAGCTGTGAGATAGATTAGGTTTTATTTTGTAAAGTTCTAACAAATATTTTTTATCTATTACATTCATTTTTGAATTGTAATAAAATTAATTGAAATACATTTTTTTTAAATTAGTGACACATTTGTTAGGACTATTTATGAAAGGTGAGGTACTAATTATGTTGCTTTGTTAAAAACAATTAAAGCAATATAAGACTGTTGTGTTTTTAACACATATAATATGTTGTATTTAATTTTTGTTATTATTTATATGTTGTATATAAAATATATACTGATATTTAGATTGTTAGCTGTTTATGGTTCAGTTGACATTAGTAGTTTACATGTACCTATTTATTAATAAATATTATAGTGTCTATAATATCAACAAACTTAAAATAGTGAGTGATTTTTAATAATTTTTCTCTCGGTCCCTTTCCAAATTTTCCAAAAAAACACCTGATTTTTCCAGACTATCTTATTTAAAAAATATTAACTTGTCACACATAATTATATGAAATATAAGAAGTAAAAGAAATTGTTTCCATTTCATTAACATTTTCACCAAAATAATATGAAAATTGATAAATTGTTCAAAAGTAGAGTAATGAATATTACTTGGAAAAATAGTTTATGTATGTAGTAAAAACAGGGGAAGTGATTTCCAAAGTCGCTGATGCTATATTTTCGCGAAAACCCGAAAATATTTGAAAATATCAAATTTTTAGATCGAAAATTTTCAAATTTTACAAAATTTTGTTTACAATATTTTTAAAAGAATAAATTACGCTGTTATCAAATTTACAAAGAGAATTTAATTATCTCATTTCGTTTCGGAGATATTTGCTCTTAAAGTTATACATAAAAAAGTGTGTTTTTTGAGTACATTAAAAAAATAAGTAGATATACAATCTCATCTACTTTACCATTCGATTCTACGGAAAAAGTTATATAAAGAAATGTTTTGTCCACATATACATTTTTCATCTAATCGTTCCAAAAAACGTATATGCGGAGAAAACATTTCTTCGCGTATTTTTTCCCACAGAATCGACTGGTTTAATTGTTTTATATTGAATCTCTACCCATTTTAGATATATAGTATATAGCCAAACAACACACTTTTTTGATGTGCAAATTTGACAACAAATATCTTAAGATTTAAATGCGATAATAAAATTCCGTTTGAAAATTTGAAATCAGCGCGGCAAGGTCTATCAGTGTACGCTATTTCCCAAAATCAAAATTTTAGACACAAAAATGAGAATTTTTGGGATATTTCGCGTTTCTAACCACAACTTTTGGTTTGTTTTAACTGTACAAAACTTTGGAATGAGGTGACAGGTTTTCATTAACAGATAAAAATTACACAATAAAGAAACAAAATAGAAATGAAATGGTGTAATACAACAGCACTTGTCGAAATCTCCCCATTGATATTTAGTTAATGTAAAGTATACCAGACATAAAGAGAAATGTAATATGATGCATGTTCAGAATTATTATTTACATAGTAGGTACTTATGCAAAAGGTACTGGTATTTAATCGGTAGAGATAATTATTACTAATAGAGTCATCTACCAGAAATAGTAAGAAGCTTAGGTAGTTCTTACACACAGAGACATCTCTCAGAAGCAGCAGAAAGCTTGTTAGCCATTTACTATTACCAGAACAATAGGAAACTTTGCTTGTAAGCTTCCCACAGCCTCTGGTAGATGGCTCTGTTCATATAACTAATATTACTATTTAACGACATATCTATTTAGTGCTGCGTAGCACTTGTGATAAATAATGGATCACCAAACCAAACATTACGGGTTCAAATCCGAACACCGCAATATTTTTCTAACTTAAAAAAAATTGAAATGAACATAGGACGCTTTCATTCCATTCGAACTTCACAAAAGTTACTAAAATAAAATTTCTAAGTGAGTCAAATGTGAAATAAACGCCAAAAACTCAACTAAATCAATGTTTCAACAAAAAACGAAATGTTTATATAGTAGTATATATAGTAAGCAGTTCAACGAGAAATACTCTGCTTGGAAGGTTAAAATTGAACAAAATCAAAGTTTCAATAAAATTTCTAAAACAGTTAATTTCGTATAGTAGTTATAAGCAGCTGAGCAAATATTTCTTGGCTGAGTATATGTCGGCAATCAACAAAACAAATCTGTATTAACATTATCAACTTATAGGAAATTATGAGTTTGTACGTTGAAAATAATAAATGCTTTATAAAATATCAAATAAATATTTACAATGCTCATAATAAGATTTCAAATGATTTACCAGATCTTTTAGTGAAAAATTATAAATGTTTTATCGGTTTACAGGTAAATATTAGCAGCAAAGATTCAAAAATAATTAATAGAAATTGTACTATTGAACATCAAATGAATATATTTATTAATTAATTTTTATATCAATTTCGGGGAAACAATTATATAAAATACACGTTTTTTTTTCAAATAAAATTCTTATACTTGCAAATCTTAATTTATATTATGAAATAGCTATTATATACTTAATTAGAACAAATTATGTATATATGTTTCAGTTTGAATTTTTTTCATAAACATTTAAAAATGTTTATAAGAAAAATTCATCTCTGATCTATATATGTGATTTGTTCTAATGAAGTATATGATTTGCAAGTATAATCATTTCATTTAAGAAAAAAAAACTAATATACCTTATATAATTGTTTCCCCGAAATGATATAAAAATCAATTAATAAATATATGCACTTGATGTTCAATAGTACAGTCTCTATTAATTACTTTTGAATCTTTGTTGCTCAAATTTACTTGTAATTCAATAAAACATTTATAATTTTTCACTAAAAGATCTGGTAAATCATCTGCAATATTATTACGAGCATTGTAAATATTTATTTGATATTTTATAAAGCATTTATTATTTTCAACGTACAAACTCATAATTCCCTATAAGTTGACAATGTTATACAGGTATGTATTGTGGATTGTAGACTCTCAATTGCTTTATACACTACTATAATACGAAACTAACTTTTAGAAATTTTATTGAAACTCTGATTTTGTTCAATTTTAACCTTCCAAACAGAATATTGCTCGTTAAACTGCTTACTATATATACTTCTATATAAACTTTTTGTTTTCTGATGAAACAGTGATTTAGTTGAGTTTTTGGCGTTTATTTCATATTTGACTCACTGAGAAAGTTTATTTTAGTAACATTTGTGATGTTCTATTCGAATGAAAGTGTCCAACGTTGATTTCAAATTTTTTGAAGTTTGAAAAATCTTGCGGTGTTGGGACTTGAACCCGTAAGGTTTGGTTCGGTGATCCATTATTTACCACATGTGCTACGCAGCATTTCGTAGATACGTTATTTAGTAGTAATATAAACTGATACAGATTAGATTAAGAATCTCCTTTGTTATTTTATCTAACATGCCATCTAGTAATCAGTAGGAGAATTATTCCTTTTTTTTTTAATCTGTCTCGCAAACTTCCTAATGCTTCTGTTTTTAAAATGTTTCGAGTACTGTTTGTAAATGGTATCTAATGTAACAATTTTGTCTCAATTTAACAAACTCAGTTTAACTTTCGTTTCTTGACAACTCAATGGTTTAGATTAAAATAAGTTCTCACAATTATAACCAAGTTCAGAATTATTATTTACATAATAGGTATTTATACAACAGATACTGGTATTTAACCAGCAGAGGTAATTATTAACATTAGTGCCATCTATCAGAAATAGTACGAAGCTTAGGTAGTTCTTACCCACAGAGACATCTCTCAGAAGCAGCAGAAAGCTTGTTAGCTATCTGCAGCTACCAGAACAATAGGAAGCTTCGCTTGTAAGCTTCCCACTCCCTCTGGTAGATGGCTCTGTTCATATAAGTAATCAAAATCACCGTAATATTTTCTACTGATTGATTGCTAGATGGCATGTTACATAAAATAACAATGGAGATCTTTAATCTAATCTGTGTCAGTTTATAATACTGTTTAATAAAATATCTACGTAATGCTGCGTAGCACATGTGATAAATAATGGATCACCAAACCAAACATTACGGGTTCAAATCCCCAACATCGCAAGATTTTTCTAACTTCAAAAAAATTGAAAGTAACATCGGACGCTTTCATTCAATACGAACTTTACAAAAGTTTCTAAAATAAAATTTCTCAGTGAGTCAGATATGAAATAAACGCCAAAAACTCAACTAAATCAATGTTTCAACAAAAAACGAAATGTTTATATAGTAGTATATATAGTAAGCAGTTCAACGAGAAATACTCTGCTTGGAAGGTCAACATTGAACAAAATCAGAGTTTCAATAAAATTTCTAAAACAGTTAATTTCGTATAGTAGTAGTTATAAGCAGCTGAGCAAATATTTCTTGGCTGAGTATTTGTCGGCAATCAACAAAACATATCTGTATTAACATTATCAACTTATAGAAAATTATGAGTTTGTACGTTGAAAATAATAAATGCTTTATAAAATATCAAATAAATATTTACAATACTCGTAATAATATTACAGATGATGTACCAGATCTTTTAGTGAAAAATTATAAATGTTTTATCGGTTTTCAGGTAAATATTAGCAGCAAAGATTCAAAAATAATTAATAGAAATTGTACTATTGAACATCAAGTGAATATATTTATTAATTAATTTTTATATCAATTTCGGGGAAACAATTATATAAAGTACACAATTTTTTTTTTTCAAATAAAATTCTTATACTTGCAAATCTTAATTTATATTATGAAATACTTATTATATACTTCATTAGAACAAATTATGTATATATGTAATTTGTTCTGATGAAGTATATGATTTGCAAGTATAATCATTTCATTTGAGAAAAAAAAACTAATGTGCTATATTTAATTGTTTCCCCGAAATTGGTATAAAAATTAAATAATAAATATATTCACTTGATGTTCAATAGTACAGTCTCTATTAATTATTTTTGAATCTTTGTTGCTAATATTTACTTGTAAACCAATAAAACATTTATAATTTTTCACTGAAAGATCTGGTAAATCATTTGTAATATTATTACGAGCATTGTAAATATTTATTTGATATTTTATAAAGCATTTATTATTTTCAATGTACAAAGTCATAATTCCCTATATGTTGACAATGTTATACAGGTATGTATTGTAGGTTGTAGACTTTCAACTGCTTTATACACTACTATACGAAACTAACTGTTTTAGAAATTTTATTGAAACTCTGATTTTGTTCAGTTTTAACCTTCCAAACAGTGTATTGCTCGTTCAACTGCTTGCTATATATACTTCTATATAAAGTTTTTGTTTTCTGATGAAACAGTGATTTAGTTGAGTTTTTGGCGTTTATTTCATATTTGACTCACTGAGAAATTTTATTTTAGTAACTTTTGTGATGTTCTATTCGAATGAAAGTGTCCCATGTTGATTTCAAATTTTTTGAAGTTTGAAAAATCTTGCGGTGTTGGGACTTGAACCCGTAAGGTTTGGTTCGGTGATCCATTATTTATCACATGTGCTACGCAGCATTATATTGATATATTATTAAATAGTAATATAAACTGACAGATTAGATTAAGAATCTCCTTTGTTATTTTATCTAACATGCCATCTAGTAATCAGTAGGAGAATTATTCCTTTTTTTTTTAATCTGTCTCGCAAACTTCCTAATGCTTTTGTTTTTAAAATGTTTCGAATACAGTTTGTAAATGGTATCTAATGTAGCAATTTTGTCCCAATTTAACAGACTCAGATTAACTTTCGTTTCTCGAGAACTGAATGGTTTAGATTAAAATAAGTTCTCATAATGATATGCAAGTTCAAAATTATTATTTACATATTAGGTATTTATACAACAGATACTGGTATTTAACCAGCAGAGGTAATTATTAACATTAGTGCCATCTATCAGAAATAGTACGAAGCTTAGGTAGTTCTTACCCACAGAGACATCTCTCAGAAGCAGCAGAAAGCTTGTTAGCTATCTGCAGCTACCAGAACAATAGGAAGCTTCGCTTGTAAGCTTCCTACTCCCTCTGGTAGATGGCTCTGTTCATATAACTAATCAAAATCACCGTAATATTTTCTACTCATTGATGGTAGATGGCATGTTACAAAAAATAACAATGGAGATCTTTAATCTAATCTGTGTCAGTTTATATTACTGTTTAATAACATATCTACGTAATGCTGCGTAGCACATGTGATAATTAATGGATCACCAAACCAAACCTTACGGGTTCAAGTCCCAACACAGCAAGATTTTTCAAACTTCAAAAAAATTGAAAGTAACATCGGACGCTTTCATTCAATACGAACTTTACAAAAGTTTCTAAAATAAAATTTCTCAGTGAGTCAGATATGAAATAAACGCCAAAAACTCAACTAAATCAATGTTTCAACAAAAAACGAAATGTTTATATAGTAGTATATATAGTAAGCAGTTCAACGGGAAATACTCTGCTTGGAAGGTTAAAATTGAACAAAATCAAAGTTGCAATAAAATTTCTAAAACAGTTAATTTCGTATAGTAGTTATAAGCAGCTAAGCAAATATTTCTTGGCTTGGTATTTGTCTGCAACCAACAGAACATATCTGTATTAACATTAGCAACTTATAGGAAATTATGAGTTTGTACATTGAAAATAATAAATGCTTTATAAAATATCAAATAAATATTTACAATGCTCGTAATAATATTACAGATGATTTTCCAGATCTTATAGTGAAAAATTATAAATGTTTTATCGGTTTACAGGTAAATATTAGCAGCAAATATTCAAAAATAATAAATAGAAATTGTACTATTGAACATCAATTGAATATATTTATTAATTAATTTTTATATTAATTTCGGGGAAACAATTATATAAAATACACAAGTTTTTTTTTTCAAATAAAATTCTTATACTTGCAAATCTTAATTTATATTATTAAATACCTATCACATACTTAATTACAACAAATTATGTATATATGTAATTTGTTCTGATGAAGTATATGATTTGCAAGTATAATCATTTCATTTAAGAAAAAAAAAAACTAATGTGCCTTATATACCTAATTGTTTCCCCGAAATGATATAAAAATTAATTAATAAACATATTCACTTGATGTTCAATAGTACAGTCTCTATTAATTATTTTTGAATCTTTGCTGCTAATATTTACTTGTAAACCAATAAAACATTTATAATTTTTCACTAAAAGATCTGGTAAATCATCTGTAATATTATTACGAGCATTGTAAATATTTATTTGATATTTTATAAAGCATTTATTATTTTCAATGTACAAACTCATAATTCCCTATATGTTGACAATGTTATACAGGATTGTATTGTAGGTTGTAGACTCTCAACTGCTTTATACACTACTATACGAAACTAACTGTTTTAGAAATTTTATTGAAACTCTGATTTTGTTCAGTTTTAACCTTCCAAACAGAATTTTGTTCGTTTAACTGCTTACTATATATACTTCTATATAAACTTTTTGTTTTCTGATGAAACAGTAATTTAGTTGAGTTTTTGGCGTTTATTTCATATTTGACTCACTGAGAAATTTTATTTTAGTAACTTTTGTGATGTTCTATTCGAATGAAAGTGTCTAATGTTTATTTCAATTTTTTTGAAGTTTGAAAAATCTTGCGGTGTTGGGACTTGAACCCGTAAGGTTTGGTTCGGTGATCCATTATTTATCACATGTGCTACGCAGCATTACGTTCATATGTTATTTAATAGTAATATAAACCGACATAGATAAGATTCAGAAATTCTATTGTTAATTTCTGTAACATGCCATCTAGTAATCAGTAGGAGAACTATTCCATTTTTAAAATATAATAAGTAAGCCATCTACTATCTCCCATGCAAGTTTTCTAATGCTTTTGGTAGATGGTTCTGTTATTAAAATGTTTTTAATACTACTGGTAGATGACTATTTTCATAAGAATTAATTATAGCTTTCTATTATCGTTCTATTCTTCGCTAAAAGTAAACAGAGCTCATAATTTTCCTTTATTGGCGTAAAAACAAGGTCTACAGTTTTTACAGAGGGTGATTTTGATCTAATTACAATACAATAACAATTAGAGTACTTAATCTTTAAAAAGAATAAGCACCCCTCTCTCAGGTAGTAAATACATGAGTCACTAGTTTTTACGGAGGGCTGTTTTTGAACTAATTACATTAGGGGAAGAATTAGAGTACTTCACAGTGAGTGAGCACCCTTCTCTCAAGTAGTAACCATTAGCGTGACTGGTTTTTACGGAGGGTGATTTTGAACTAATTATATTGGGGTAAGAATTAGAGTACTTCACAATAAGTGAGCACCCTTCTCTCAGGTAATAAACATTACGGTGTCCGGTTTTTACGACAGGTGATTTTCAACTAATTAGGGCAAGAATTAGAGTATTTCATAGTGAGTGAGCACCCTTCTCTCAGATAGTAAATATTACGGTAACTAGTTTTAACGGAGGGTAATTTTTCCCTAAGTATTTTTTGAATTTAACAGTTTTATGGATGTGTGTCTATTTTAATAGGTTACTAGTACCAATAATATAAAAAACGAAACTTTGTAGATGTGTAAGAATATAATAAACAATAGATATTTTGCAAGATAATAAAATACAACAAACTAACATTAAACTATCACCAAAAACAACTGACTTCAGTCATTTTTCAAATGTATGCAATTTTCATTGCAGAAATGTTTTTTAAAATGATCGTCAACTAAACTCACACAAGTGTTTTTCAAGTGTATACTTTACAGGGTTCCGTTTAAAGAAACTAGACCAATGTACTCTCATGAAAACAAACAATGTTTCTACCAGTACCGGCTTAGATGAAAAGAGATTTATCTTTTTCGACAGTTCAATAAAAACAGTCAAGGATTTCGTCATTTTTTTAAAGATGTGGAATTTTTAATGCATAAATAATTTACTTAACTTTTTATTTATAAATTATTCATAATTGAAAAAGTAGTTTTAAATATTGATATTGCAATCAGATGATTAATTTACATAAAAACATAATATGTACATCCACATATTTATGTTTTTCTTGGTGACATTTATACTGATATTTTAATAAATTTATTAAAGTTGATATTATTAATAAATTAAAATGAGTTTTTTGCTACACATAAACTATAATATTCTTTTTATATGGAGCAAAGAACATAGGGTAAGATAATTTTAAGGTCAGTGATAAAAGACGGATATCAAGGAATTTTCAGGATTTTTGTTAAATAATTATTAATATCATAAAATGCAATTTTATAAATTAGTTATGTTAATGATATAATAAACTATTTTTTCAGTACTAGCTTAGATATCCACAATTATTTACTATATTTGAATATCGTTTACTTGGCAACCATAGAAATCTAAATCAATAAAAATTTATTATTGACCAATGCAAAATGTCAAATTTTAAAGAAACTAGTCAGTGGCGTACGCAATGTTTTTTTTTTTGGGATATGATACAAATTTATGATTTTTTAAATAGAAGCCATATTTTATTTTAGACTCAAAAAATTGTAATTTTTTTCTCTTTCAACGATATTAATTTTATACTACTTAGATTTAGTTTTAAAAAGAATTATGACAATAATTCGAATAAAAAAGTATATAGAAGTTATTGGGCCACATTTTGAATAATTAATAAATTAAAAATGTAAAAAATATGTTATTATATATAAGTTGCATCTCATATTGTGTATACTTAAATAACTTTAAGTTATTATTATGAAAATTTATAATAATTCACATTTAATCGTATTTTTCATAAATATAAAATAATTATTCTTATTTTATTATTTATAGATAATGCTATTTCTTATAAAAAAAATTTCTCGTACAAAAAGTTATTTACCATAATTTCTTAGTAATATTAAATCAAAGAAATACAATATTAATATCTTTGAAAAGAGAATTATTATTATATCTCAAAATTGTGCCTCTGAAAAACTTATATATATCACAATGGTAGCCGATGAAATCTGAACTCTGAACGCCCTGTACATGCATATAAAATTATTTAATAATTATGTTCAGCATTAGGTTTCTGTTTTTCAAGTATAAAATTACCAATAAGTTTTAGTACAAAGAATATCTTTGTTCCTAATAAAAACACCAAGTCCTGCTCTGTGTGTCCTTGAGGCCTATTCCAATCCTTTTGAACTATTAAATATAGTCGTGTTTTGTTTTGGCTTAGTGCCACGAACATGTGAACATCAGTCGTGAGAAAAATATGGAAGTAACATGACATATATGTACAAAACTTTACAAATATTCAATACTTCTTTTGTTCACTACCAACAATATAAATCGAAATGAGTTCAGATATTAGTGTGGTAATACTGCATGGTGATTTGCTTTTGGCAAGATGAATAGCTTAGTTTTTGTTTTGCACAATGCAGAAATGCATAGCACGGATTGTTACATGCACTTATGAATAATGTTAGTTATTGTTTAGAAAACGCTGTGTTATAGTATTTCCTGATAAGCCTTGTAATTTGTAATATAATGTATATTTGTTCTTTGTGCATTGTTTCATGTGGTGAATTGTAGAAAATCCAAAAATGTAACTTGAGTTTACTGTTAATGTTTATGACCTATATTGGATCTTTTGTTTTCTGTCGGTTGACTTTATAATATAATGGAATTTAGAAATAAGTTAAATTATTAAATATTCTGCCCTCGTAAGCCAATATGTCCTAACTCATTTTTTTTTAGTTTTGAGATATTTAAGTTCTAAATATATTCATAAAGGAACATTAAATTAACTTCAAAATTAAATTGTGTAATTTCAATCAAAATTTGTACTAATAGAAAATCGAGTAAAAAATATAAATATTATTTGTAAATTAGTATTTTTATGTAGATTTACAGAAGTATTGTAATCGCGAAAAAATCGGTTTCAGATTTCAACAAAAACCAAACCAATTAGTCTCCGTACACATATATTTGCGCTTTGTTTTTAAAATATATAAACCACCCTGAAACCTTCTGGAACTTAGTAATTGTTTCAAATAAACCAAAATAAACCTTTTAGATGAGATGGACGCATTATTGTTTGGAAAAGAAAGAATGAATAAATGAAAACAAAAAAAATTATGCTCAACAGTAAAATATGGCAGTGGTTCTATGCTTGTATGAGTGCAGAAGGGATGGGAAACTTAATGTTTATTGATGGGAAAGTGGTTTATTTGAATATTATAAAAGGGAATTTGGAAAAATGTCTTGAAAAATTGGGTTTAAGGGATTCTTATATCTTACAATAAGATAATGACCTCAAACATACACGTAAACTGCTAGAATACTGTACAATTGTAGGCAACAATTAAAAACGCCTCCACAGTCTTCAGATATGAATCCCATTGAACATCTATGATTTATTTTAAAAATGTGTAAAACAAGACAGCACCCAAAGAATATAAAAGAACTACTACATTTATGGTAGAAGAATGGGGTAAAATTGACTTCCAAACTCCAAGAAAATTAGTGGGAAGTATGGCAAACCATTTAATGGAAGTAATTCTAATGAATGGCGGTTCAAAAGATCATATAAATTACAGGTGTACGAAGACTAAATTGGCGTACTTACTTACTTGTTATAATACATACATATATTTTTTTCTCGATTGAACGATTAACTGTAGAATGATCTACTATTAATAAAATAGGATTTTCAGCTTTAAAATTTCAAGATACGTCTAATATTTTACACGAAAATCTTTAGGACTGCAGAATAATTCATTTAAAAAAATCGTTATAAAATTTGTTTTTCCTTATGAGTAATCAAAAATATTTTGTTAATGAAATTAAAATAATATTTTGAAATTATTCACATTAAGATAAATACGGTGATAACACCTAGTATCATTGTTTACAAATTCTTATCCTCATGTGAAAATTATGTAAATCCTTTTTTTTTTGCACATAGTAATATTGTATTTTTTTATAATTTTGGCTCAGGGTCAGAGCGATTTTTATCTCTAAGCCACATGCTCTTGAATTTCGCATAATAAAAAATATGTTAAATATGAGAACAATTTATACAAAAGAATACAAAAATAATTGTTATATCTTCAGAAGAATTTTTGTTTTCTGTTTGTTAAAAAAATATAATATTTTCATAGAATTAATTATGTATAAAAAATTTACTAAATAACAATGCAGATAAGAAATAAAATATGGTATACTTATTATACAATACGGAAGAGAATACAAATATTTATTTATCTTCAGTACTAAAAATATAAACTGAAGAAAACAAAATCAAATATCGTTACAGTTATGTAAAACGTTTTTCTTAATTTTTTGAATAGCATATAAAAAATTAAAGTTGACACCGATAACTCGAAAACGGTACGCGATAAAAATTTTGACAATTCCCGTAAAACAGTAATTTTATGTTTTTCTTAAATGGACAATATTATATGGAAATAAAATATCAAATGAACTATTCAACATTGCCGTCAAAATTTCAATTAGCATTTTTTTGTTTAAGTTAAATTTAAGCATCGTTGGTGCAACTAGGCTTCAATCTTTTAATTTTGGAAGTTATGAGCAAAAATTAAAAGCTGTACAATTAACATTTTCGTTCATATTGTTACTTATGCATTTTTAGGAATAGAAAGACTTGGTTAAAATGTTCATTTAATGCGACAATTTTGGTCTAATTTAACCGACCTCGTATCTTTTTCATCCTCGAGATTCCATGCTTAACAAATTATTTGAGACATCCTGTATAATAGGCATTAAAATAGATAGTAGGACATTACTCCCTAACAAGACATAGCCTGAACTTTATTTAATGTTAGTTACTTTACGATTTTCGTATTCGGGCGTCAAGATTATAAAATTTATCACTACATTTTAACCACGGGACATTTTTAAGCCAAATACATTAAGGCAAGAAATAGATTAGACTTAACGATTATAGTTAGTGAATATCCTTGTCTCAGGTAGTAGGTAAACATTATGGTCCCTGGTTTTTACGGAGGATGATTTTGATCTAATTACGGCAAGAATTAGAGTACTTCACAGTCAGTGAGCACCCTTCTCTCAGATAGTAAACATTACGGTCACTAGTTTTTACGGAGGGTGATTTTGAACTAATTAGGGGAAGAATTAGAGTACTTCACAGTGAGTGAGCACCCTTCTCTCAGACAGTAAACATTACGGTTACTAGTTTTTACAGAGTGTGATTTTGAATTAAGAAATTAGGGGAAGAATACAATTTTTTCACAGTAAGTGAGCACCCTTCTCACAGGTAGTAAACTTTACGGTCACTAGTTTTTACGGAGGATGATTTTACACTAATTACCAGAGGACAAGGACAAGAATTAGAGAATTTCGCAATGAGTGGGCACCCTTCTCTAAGCTAGTAAACATTACGGTGACTGGTTTTTACGGAGGGTGATTTTGATCTAATTAGGGGAAGAATTAGAGTACTTCACAATGAGTGAGCACACTACTCTCATGTAGTAAACATTACGGTGACTGAATTTTACGGAATGTGATATTGAACTAATTACATTTGATTATTTCACAATGAGTGATCACCCTTCTATCATGTTGTAAACATTACGGTGTCTGGTTCTTACGTCCTTGATAATTAAAATGTGTTTATAAAAGTATTTACATGAGATAAGGATTTCGTAATTTCGATTATTGCGAATTGCAATATAAGATAAAACAATAGCATTTATCGTCATATTGTACACAGGTCACCGAAGGAACATAAACACTGAAACGTCATCTGCTGATTAATAAATTAATCATTGGTCTTCTCGCATCATATGTTTTCAATGCGTAATTTTTACAGCGTTTCAACATAATCTTCCATGCGATGACGAATTTCTTTTACCATGATTCTAGAAGACTATCTGTAGTAGCCATGGAAATGTAAACATTTGTTTACATGTTTACCGACCGTGTTTATTACATTCATTTATACGAGACTTGCAAAGTTCAAAGTAAATAATCCGGGAAGCAATTTCTTATTATTTTGCAAATTTTTTGGTTAATAAATATTGTTTGTAAACTAACCATTTCTAATTTAAAAAATACCAACGTTCAAAACAAACATTCAAACCAACTAGTCTCCGTACACAGATCTTTGCCCTATATTTTTAAAATATAAACCAACCTTAACCTTCTGGAACTCAGTAAGTGTTTCTGATGAATCAAAATAAACCTTTTGGATCAGATGGACGAATTATTGTTTGAAAAAGGAACAATGAACAAATGAAAAAAAAAATATGCCTAACAGTGAAATATGGAGGAGAATTTATGATTGGATGGGGCTGTATGAGTGCAGAAGGGGTGGGAAACTTAATTTTTATTGATGGGAAAGTGGATTATTCGAATATTTTAAAAGATAATAATATTAACTGCTAGAATAGTTATTGTACAATAGTAGAGAACAATTAAAAACGCCTCCACAGTCTCTAGATATGAATACCACTAAACATCTGATTTATTTTAAAAAAAAATTGTAACACAAGACCTCCAAAGAATATAAAAGAACTACTACATTTCTGGTAGAAAAATGGAGTAAAATTGACTGCCAAACTTCAAAAATATTAGTGGCAAATATGACAAACCATTTAAGGGAAGTAATTCTAATGAATGATGTTTCAAAAGATCATTGATTCTACATAATTTACAGGTGTACGAAGACTAAATTGGCGTACTTAGTTGTAATAATAAATATAATTTTTGTTTCTCGATTTCATTACAAAAAAATTAGGACGTATATATATTAATTTATTTATTAATGTAGTAAGTATAAAATAAAATTTATTTCGTGTATATAAATTCAATAAAAAAAACATTTACAGAATAGAATACTTAGAATACGGAGACTAATTAGTTTGATTGTATAATGTATGGGGAAAACGAAAATTAAATTTATTTTCAATAATAATAAATTCATTAAAAATTGTATATAATTATTGTGTCCAAATGATAATTATCAATTAAGTAACATAATTTAAAGATATTTTTCTGACATTTTCTCGTTAATTAAATTTTATATAAGTTTTGCAAATGATTTTAAGACACATAATTTAAACGACTGGCCTTCGATGCATGAAAATTAACCATGTACTATTTCGCAATTAGGCATCAAGCTAATTTAATGATAAATTTAATCGGTGACAAGAATTTGATTTTAATGTTATATTTTTACAATTTTATATTCTTAAATCACTCTCAGAATGGAAAGTACTATTGTGCAACATGATCTTTGTAAAGGCAAAACATTTCTACCTTCCGTTCAGTTGTGGTCAAATTCAAAATTATCCCTAAGAATCTATACTATTCCTTAGAATTAGGGATAAAAAGAAAAAATGTCCGTATCGTTTTCCTACTGTGGCTTCCAGTCAAAATGATACACTATACATGATCTCTCAATAATTTTTTTCGTATAAGTAATGAAAAACTTTTTTTACATAAAAAATGTATATAATTTATTAACTTTACCCTATAAATAAATACATAATAAATTCTTACAGAACCATCAAATTTAGAGACACTCTGAAAATGATACATCTACAAAATATTGCCTAATATATACACTTAATATTTAAGTTGGACCTCTTTATTTTCTAACTTTATTTTAAATCTATTTGAAATAAATTTTACCAAATTTCTGATGTAGACTGATTTCACTTTGGTCTATTAAAGCTTCTTTTTTCCTTATTTCTGTTCCCAATTTTGACTTAATATTTTCTATGATATTTATGTCAAGGGGTTAAGAGTGATTTTTTATACCTTTAGGGCAATTATAGACTAACCAGTATTTTCGTAATGCTTCGGGCAGTAAAATTGTAGCATTTTGTGATTGGATTTTACAATTTTCAATTACATATTCATTGCAGTAACTCTTCATTAAATTTTTGGAAAAGACTTCAGTATTTTTCCATCATTAAGTTTAAAAAACTTTGAGTTCCATTTTACCAGTTTGTACCTGTTTTACTTGTAAGTTGGACTTTTTTCAATTATAAATTATTTAACTGTTAATTGGGATAGTAATGTAGAATTTATTCTGAATTTTTAGTTTTTGATAACTAAGTTTATATAATTTATGTTTTTTAAATAATTTATACTATCGGAGAAATAATTATAGTCAGTCGGAAATAAACATAAAATAACTTTTACAGTAGGTGTCCCATTTTTAAAGTTCATACAAGACATTAAAGCCTGAACATTTCTTTTTAATATGTGTAAAAACAAAATTATGTTACAAAGTGTAAATTTTAGTAACATAAATAAATATTCAAAATGATCAGCATTTTATACAGCTTTTTTCTTTCATGCTTATTAAACTTAATGTTGCTCTTAAACTTTACGGCAAAAAAGTTGATTTTTACATATATTATTCTTTACATAGTATACTTTTAGACAGTACATTTATAATTGTATATTTTATCATAATAATTGTTTATTTTACAAGATTAAAAATAATGTCTATTCGGGAAAGTACTCAACACAACGGTTTTACTTGAAATTAAAATATGTTATATAAAACATCAAATCTAAAAATATATTAATAATTTCACAGAGAGAGAACAAATTTGTTTTAAAAATATTATTAATTTTCACGGTCCACGCATTTTAAATGATTCAATATAATATTTAAAAATTATTATACATGTAAGTCATGTATATTTTTTCATGTTTTATGTTTAAATATCATTAAAAATGTGCATATAAATCAAATATTCATGTTTAAAAGCGATATCACTAACAATAAATGAAATGCCATCTTTTAGTTTTTATTATTATATGAACAATACTGTAACACTTTTTTATATTCTCTTTGTACTTTCCTTTTTAAGATGTATTTATAATATTCTAAAATTTGAAAATAATAATACATGTTCATTACTATTTTAAAACGTATCCTACATGTATTGCATTATTTTTTAAATGGCTCTATTAAAAAAATACTTAGCGTTCATATATATATAAAGAAATGATGATCATTTTAAAAGTTACCGCAATTTTTTATATGAATGATTATAGATATATTTATATTCAAAGTAAACTACTATATTATTTCTCAGTTAGTTCACCAATATGTCCGCCGTAGTGTATTTTAAAGAGGTGTGCAATTTTTTTATTTTAACTTTTTATTCTGTTTTTTTCGTCTTACATTTATGCCACCATAACAAGCCATCAAATAAAATTACTTTCATCTCAAAATATTACTGTGGATAGTTCCAGGTACTTAAATACTGGTGGCAAATACAATGCACTAAAATAGTACTTTTAAATTTGGAGGTTATATTATTTTATGCAGTATTATTATCGAATTTGATTTTAAATTACAGATAAAGTAAATTTAATAACTACATTAAGTTTATAACAAACTTACCAATGTTGTAGATGTGTTGACTGACTGTCTCTGATTCACTGATATATTATATTTATAACCAATGTCAACTAAACACAAAAATTCAATACACTCTTGTTATTCACCAGTACATGTTTCACTTACAACAGTCTGTCACGAACTAACTTTAACACCCGTTTTCTGGTTCTTACTATTATTAAATTATATAATATTAATTTGTAACTATAAGTAATTAATCAGGATTGAATCAGTCCTCCCACTAACCAAATAAAACAAGATGTCTGTGAAATAGATGGCATTATATGAGTACCTTGCTTGAAGAACAGATATTAAAATAATATATAGTTAATAAACTTCGTTGGGTCTATAAAGATGACTGGTTTTTACAAGAATTAGAGTAGTTTACAGTGAGTTAGCACTCTTCTCTCAGGTAGGAAACATTACGGTGACTAGTTTTGACAGAGGGTTATTTGAATCTATTTACATTAGGGTAAGAATTAGAGTATTTCACAGTAAATCAGCACCCTTCTTTCAGGTAGTAAACAGGGTGATTGGTTTTTATAGATGGTGATTTGAACCCAATTACATTAGGGCAAGAATTAGAATACTTTACAGTGAGTGAGCATCCTTCTCTCAGGTAGTAAACACTAAGGTGACTGGATTTTACGGAGGGTGATTTAAACCCAATTACATTAGGGCAAGAATTAGAGCACTTTACAGGGAGTGAGCACCCTTCTTTCAGGTAGTAAACACTATGGCGACTATTTTTTACGGAGAGTGACTTTAACCCAATTACATTACGGCAAGAATTCTATTAGGTAGTAAACATTACGTTGACTGGTTTTTACGAAGGGTGATTTTAACGCAATTACATTAGAGCAAGAATTAGACTACTTCACAGTGAATGTGCACCCTTCTTTCAGGTAGTAAACATTACGGTCACTAGTTTTTACAGAGGGTGATTTTAAAGTAATTATAATAGTAAACATTATGGCGACTGGTTCTTACGAAGAGTTATTTTGATCTAAACACATTAGGGCAAGAATTAAAATATTATACACGAGTAACCTTCTCACAGGTAGTAAACATTACTGTGAATAGCTTATTGTATTCGAAAATTTCATTGTACTTCGTTGTAAAGAGACTAGAAACGTGTAATTTTTGTTCTATAAATTTACGACCTAATTTCATTGAGAAAAATCAATTATACATTTATCTGCAAATAAATATTTCAATGACAAAAAACTATAAACAAAACCAAGTACATTCATATATTCCATCTTTAATTTTAATGCAACTTTGTTATTATTCAAGTTGTTTTTCTGTTGAATATTTTACCTTCATTTTTATTCTTTTTGCGCAAATTAAAAAGTAATAACTAAATATCCGAAAGTTAAGCAATGAAGCTGAAAATTACATAAAAACGATAAAAATCCACATTCACAATTTTAAGTTCAACCTCGAACTTGTTTACTGGAATGGAAATTTATTGTGTCAATAATTTAAAATTTCTTATCTCATATTTCTTTATTGAGTCAATATTTTTGTGTTTATATTTAATGCAAATTTTAATTGTCTTTACATTGAAAAATAGTAAATATTTTTATACACATTGAAAAGTCTGATAATAATAATTATCGGAGAAATAATTAGAGTCAGTTAATTTTGAACGTAAATATTTTCTATAATAATCCATATAAAAAAATTGGAATACATTTTAAAATGATTATCATTCTTTCCTTGGTGTGTATGAACGGTAATGATTTTTTATGTAAAGCAATTTAAAAAATAATGATATAAATGTATAAAAAGTTAGCATTTCTTGATATGAATTTGAATATGAAAAAGTTTAAATTTTAAGTACAATAATAATATAATAAACTTGTTGTGCTAATATATTGCTTTAGAATATTATAAATACATTGTACAAGTATAAAATAAAAAGTGTCATACTATTGTTTATATAAAAATAAAAAGAAAGATAGAGTTTCATTTATTGCACGTTTTTAATAAAATTTATAGATAAAAACCAAAAGTAATAAATGGCTTATTTCATTAATTTTTTAAATTCAGCCATTTAAAACATAATAGAATAAATGTATAAGAAGACAGCATTTTTTTTATACGATTCGAATATGAAGAAATTGTACTTTAAATTACTAATGAACATGTACAATCATTTTCAAATTTTAGAATATTATAAATACATCTTCTTAGAAAGGGAATGTGCAAAAGTAAAAAAAGTGTCATAGTATTGTATATGTAGTGCCCTTTGCTTGCTTCATAAAGAAAGTAGTAGGTGTTGTTCAATAAAATGTTTTACGATATGTTTTTAGTTGCTATGTATTATTGAGTTGTCAGATTTCGACTAGAATAAACAGCAAAATTTGTGTTCGTTAAATTTATATTTATTTTTATATATATTTTCAATTATACAATATTATTAACTAAGATTATTACATTGGTGACCCCGAACTGAATCTTCGCACCTTCGTTTTCGTCATGGAAGATGTACACCATGACTCTCTACCACTTCATCCTTCGGAAGCCGAATCTGTTCAACTTTCGACCCTCTCCACTTCTTTTAAGATTCCTGAATTTTGGCCGGCCGATCCAGAGCTTTGGTTTTCTCAAGTTGAAGCTATTTTCGCTTCCCAGAGGATCACTTCAGAGAGAAGCAAATTCGTAAGACTAATTAGTGCCTTAGGCCCACAGTTTGCCGCTGAGGTAAGAGACTTAATCATTGCACCTCCAGTGGAACAACCGTACTCTGTAATTAAAAAGGCACTGATTCAACGATTAAGTATTTCTGAAAAAGAAAAGCTACAACAACTATTAACATCTTCTATTATTGACGACAAAAAGCCTTCACAAGTCCTACGATACATGCGTCAGTTGGTCTCAGGGAAGCTACTTGACGAAACTATCCTCGAAGAACTGTTCATGCAAAAATTACCATTATCAACTCAATCCATTATTTCTTCTTTGTTGCACTGTTCCCTTGAAGAGAAGGCAGAAGTCGCAGACAAAATCGCGAGCATTTCCCAACCTTCAATAGCATCGATCTCGCAGGAAACAATTTCTATCAAAAAACTATCAGAAGATGTCAAGAAGTTGCAGTCACAACTAGAACTTCTGACCACGGAATCACCTTCTCTCTGTTGGTACCACAAGAAATTCGGAAGCAACGCCAAGAAATGCACACCACCCTGCAACATGGAAGATTCTTTCAAAAAGAAAAAGGTTCTTCTCAACGAAACTGCTATAAAAATTTCAACTAATACAAAATTAATACCTTGTATTTCCAGTTGTCATCATCTTAATGTATCTGCAACACTATTTTATTTGACGGACAGAACGTCTGGGCAACGTTTCCTGGTGGACAGCGGTGCTCAGGTTAGTGTCATTAAGGTTGCATTTAACGAATCTAAACTGAAATTGTTACCTATTTCTTTACAAGCTGCCAATAAGTCATCTATTGACACATACGGTTTCAAAACTTTGACATTAGATTTCGGTCTTTCAAAACCTTTTACATGGAAATTTGTCATTGCAAATGTTCAATGCTCAATAATCGGAGCAGATTTTTTGACACATTTCAAATTAACTGTCAATATGTCAAAGAAACAAGTTTTAGAATCGGATCAATACACAAACAAAATACACTTCATAAAAAAAACCCAAACTCCTATTTCACCACAATCTTACTCAGAATTACTCTCACATTATCCTTCTCTATTAACAAATAAATTATATTCAAAATGTCAAATCAAACATAAAGTAAAACACTGTATAACTACTACCAGTTCCCCAACTTTTGCAAAACCACGCCGTCTAGCTCCTGAAAAATTGATGGAAGTCAAAAAAGAATTTAATAATATGCTAGAGATGGGTATAATAAGACCTTCTTCTAGTTGCTGGGCTTCACCCTTACACTTAGTTCGAAAAAAATCGGGAGAACTACGACCCTGCGGAGATTATAGAGCTCTCAATTCACAAACGATTCCGGACAGATACCCACTTCCTCATTTACAAGATTTTACGGCAAACTTACAAAATTCAAAAATTTACTCTAAAATAGATTTAGTAAAGGCGTATAATCAAATACCAATGGATGAAGAATCAATAGCCAAAACAGCAATTACAACTCCATTCGGTCTTTTTGAATACATAGTTATGCCGTTCGGTTTAAGAAACAGCGCTCAAACTTTTCAACGTTTCATTGACATCGTCACGAGAGGTTTAGACTTTTGTTTCGCTTATATAGACGACATACTCATTGCTAGCAATTCTCCGGAACGTCACTATGAACACCTAAAAATTATTTTTGACAGATTACAAAAATTTGGTATTTTCATCAACAAAGATAAATGTCAATTCGGTCAAAATCAAATATTATTTCTAGGACATAACATTTCTCCTTCCGGAATCAAACCTGTACATGAAAAAGTAGATAGTATTTATAAATTTCCAATGCCAAAGACACAAAAACAACTACGAGAATTTCTTGGTTTAGTAAATTTTTATCATCGCTTCATCAAAAACTGCGCTACTATTTTACATCCAATCAACAAACTATTAGATAACAAAAAAAAATAGTTCTAAAGAAATAATTTGGACTAAGGAAGCTACTAGAGCCTTTAATATGATTAAAACTAAACTAACACATGAAACAAATCTTTCTTTTCCAATACACGGTGCAAAAATTAATATTATGGTTGACGCATCAGACATCGGAATCGGTGCTGTTCTTCAACAATTCGTCAATAATCAATGGGAACCACTCTCTTTCTTTTCGCGAACTTTTAACTCGACTGAAAAACGTTACAGCACATTTAGTAGGGAACTTTTGGCTATATTTTCAGCGATAAAAAAATTCAGATATTTCCTTGAAGGTAAAGAATTTTTTGTTTTAACTGATCATAAACCTCTAACTTTCATTACAAAAATAGCCAGCAATAATACTTATTCACCTCGCGAAATGCGGCAATTAGATTACATTTTTCAGTTCACAAATGACATACGTCACATCTCTGGCAAAAATAATCCAGTTGCGGATGCCCTTTCTCGCATTTCCATAAACATCCTATATTCAAATAGTCAAATAGACTATAATCAGATTGCAAAAATGCAACAATATGATCAGGAATTACAAGAGTTACTCGAAAACAAAAATACAAATTTAATATTTAAACAAATATCTCTACCTAAAACAGATGTTAAATTATGGTGTGATATTTCAACAAACACTTACAGACCATACATACCAAAACAATTCCAAAATCTTATATTCAAACATTTTCATTCATTCTCACATCCGGGAATTAAATCAACAATTAAATTAATTACTTCAAAATTCATTTGGAAAAATATGAAAAGATATTTAAATAACAAAACAAAACAGTGTTTACAATGCCAAAAAGCTAAAATAGTTAAACACACCAAATCACCTATTTTTCAATTCACAACTCCAACTTCACGTTTCAGTTCAATTCATATCGACTTAGTCAAGTTACCAAATTCACAAGGTTTTTCTTACCTTCTTACTTGCATCGACCGTTTCACCAGATGGCCTGAAGCAATACCTTTAAAAGATTGTTCTGCACAATCAGTTGCAACAGCTCTACTTGATGGTTGGATATCACGGTTTGGTGTACCAGCAACAATTACATCTGATAGAGGCCAACAATTTAATTCCTCTCTTTTTCAAAAACTACTAAAACTTTTAGGAACACATCATATACAAACAACAGCTTATCACCCTCAATCAAATGGCATTATTGAACGTTTTCACAGACAATTAAAAACTTCCTTAAAAACCTTTCAAAATCCTTCACAATGGATCAGTTTCCTTCCGTTGGTCCTTCTTGGAATACGATCCTCCGTAAAAAATGATATAAATTGTAGTTCTGCAGAACTCGTGTACGGCACGAACCTTAAATTTCCTGGAGAATTAATTCCCACAACTAAACATAACATATTAAATAAAGCAGAAGCAAATCAATATTTAACACTATTAAAAAACACAATCAATAAATTTACTCCAATCACTACAAGACTATCAACAAAAACATCACACAACATCCATCCAGACTTATTCAAAACTTCCCATATTTTAATTAGAAATGACACTATTGGTCCCATTCTTAAACCAGCATATAATGGACCTTTCAAAGTTGTCAAAAGATATGATAAATTTTTTAAAATTCTTATAGATGACAAGATAGAAACAGTGTCAATAGATAGACTTAAACCAGCTTATATCAATCATTTTGATTAACACAGTTCAGCAACCTCAATGACACAACTGTCATTCCGTTATATTGTTAATTTTTTTGATTTTTTACAACCTACTACTTCCTTTCTTGGGGAGGGCTTGTGTAGTGCCCTTTGCTTGCTTCATAAAGAAAGTAGTAGGTGTTGTTCAATAAAATGTTTTACGATATGTTTTTAGTTGCTATGTATTATTGAGTTGTCAGATTTCGACTAGAATAAACAGCAAAATTTGTGTTCGTTAAATTTATATTTATTTTTATATATATTTTCAATTATACAATATTATTAACTAAGATTATTACATATATATAAAATAAGAACATAAAGACGGCATTTCATTCATTGTTAATATCACTTTTAAACATGAATATTTGATTAATATACATATTTTTAATGATATTTAAACATAATATAAGAAAAAATATACCTCTTATATGTATAATAATTTTTAAAAATTATATTATATCACTTTTAAACTCGCCAGCCGTGTAAATTATCATTATTCTTTCGTTTTCTTTTGTGCTATTAACAAAAAAATTCTTAGATTTGATGTTTTATATAACATATTTTAATTTCAAGTAAAACCGTTGAGTACTTTCCCGAATAGACATTATTTATAACTATGTTAAATAAACAATTATTATGATAAAATATACAAATATAAATACATTATCTAAAAGTATACTTTATAAAGAATAATATATGTAGGAATCAATTATTTTGCCATGTAGTTTAAAAGCAATATTAAGTTTAATAACAATGTAAGAAAAAAGCTGTATAAATTGCTGATCATTTTGGATATTTATTTATGTTACTAAAAATTACAGTTTGTAACATACCTTTGCTTTTACTTATAATAAAGAGGAATATTCAGACTTTATTGAATTTATGAATATTAAAAATGGGACACCTACTGTAAAAATTATTGGTGTTTATTTCCGACTGACTAAAATTATTTTTCCGATAGTATAAATTCCTTTAAAAACAAAAAATATGTAAACTTAGTTATCAAAAACTAAAAATTCGGAATAAATTCTACATTACTATCCCAATTAACAGTTAAGTAATTTATAATTAAAACAAGACCAACTTTAGAGTGAGACAGGTATAAACTGGTAAAGTGGAACCCAAAGGTTTTTAAACTTACGATGGAAAAGTACTGAAGTCTCTTCCAAAAATTTAATGAAGAGTTATTGCAATGGACAGTGCAAAATGTAAACAAGTACCAGTTTTTTTGTAATAATCGTACTCATAAACAATTGCTTAATTCGTCGTAAAAATGGTGCATAAAACTTATAATTGGGTTGTGTAAGTAAGTCTTAAAAAAAAGTAACCAGTAAAGCTTCTCCTTATAATAATAAAAACTAAACATTAGATTGTAATAAAATAGTTATTCGCAATTTAATGTTGTGGAGAAGGGATATATGATGTCAGCATGGTAGGATCGTGAAAAAAGACAGATAGACTTAGGCTCCCAGTCTATCTCTCTTGTTTCACAACTCTATTATCCTAACATTGCAATATCCCTCCCCAAATTTTTAATATTTATTTTCTAGTAAACTATGAATAATGCATCTATTTAATACAATACGAATTTTTTTGTATAGTATCATATACAGGTGTTTTAATAAGAATTATAAAGTTGCTCACTATTGGTAACCTTTTTCAATTGACGAGATACTAACATGTTTTGTTAAATGAACAAAATTATGCCATTTTTTACTACAAAAAAATGTCAGGTCAACAAAAACAAAATTGTGTAAGAGATTCTTAAAATTTTGAACAAGATATAAATTATTTAAATGGAATTATACAACTTTTTATTACAAAGAGTGTTTTTTTTTTTCTTTTCAATAAGGTAATGTTGTTTATGTACAATTTTTATAAATAAACAAATTATTTACGTTTAAAATTTAAAGTTTAATAGCTTGTTTTATTAGTTAATTTGGCCAAGTGTACCATGGAAATAATTATTTTTATAAAATTATTATTTTATTAAATTATTTATAACACATATTAACAAAATAACCTAACCTAATCTAACCTGACCTAATCTAACTTAACCTAAACTCACCATACCTAAAGAAATCTAAACTAACCTAACTTAACCTGACCTAATCTAACCTATCCTAACCAAACATAAAGTTATCTAAACTAAACTAACCTAACCTAACTTGATCTACTTTTATTCCATCATTGAATAAGTAATTACATCAAATTTATTAATATATGAAGATTTCAATTATACAAACACTGGTGAGCTTTGTAACATACTTTGGTGAGCTTTTGCAATATTCATTTGGTGCACTTTTGTAACAAAAAATACCATTTGGTGTGCTTTCGTCATACTTTTTATTTTATTTTCACTTTTTATAATATTTTATTGTTCATTATAAGATCTTGAGCCAAAACGTCTTTTAATGCTAGCTAAGATATAAGGGCTAAAATTAAAAATTAAACTACGAAATGTTGCTCAAACTAAATTAGTGGTGAATATCAATACTTTGTATTATACAATAAATATTTATTGGTAAACATAAAAATATAAAATATTCCTTGACAAATCAAAAAACTTCCTATGAGTTACGAATGGTTAATGAATGGAATCATTGGAAGCGCTATGCCATATTTTGTAGTATAGCATCCTTGATCTCAACTGCGTGTGGGTCTGTGTTCTCTAAAGCTCATAGGCGAATGCGTTTAATTTGTATTTTACACGATTCATCATTCCATTGGGAGTAGGTACATACGAATTTATATCGGAATATATAAAATATAATCCGTTGACTTAGTTGTACTCCTTAATAATTTTGGCGTTTGTCTAATTTTTTAATAAAATATAAATTTTAAATAATAATTCACAGAATGTTAAAATATGGAAATAATCGCACATTATGTATTTATATTTAGAACATACAATGGAGGCAGTGATTCCATAGCTTCCATAACGTCACTACTTATGAAATCCTATTCTGATGATGGCTTTAGCTGAAATTGCGATAAAAGTTAATTTTAATTTTGATAAACTTAACGTGTGTTTCTTTACCCAATGTTTACTTACCTGAACTTCACGTGTTTGTTTAAATTATTTGTTTAATGTTTTATTGTATGTAAAATGGATGTAGTCAGTGTAGACAATTGCAATAGATTTATGTTTATGTCTACTTTGCATGTGAATATAAAAAACTTTTCCAGAATGAATAACAAAATACATGCAGAGTTATGTATTGGTATTTTTTGTAAATGACGTCTGTGGATATTTAATTGCACAAATATCAAATGTACACTTATTCAGAAAACCCGACATTTCTTTTCGATGTACAAGTATTAAATCTATTGTAAATTTATCGTCAAATTATATTTTAAATGCGTATACACAAAAATTTTAATTAGTCTTAATCATTTTTTATATACGCATGTGATAATTCGAAATGTTTTCAAGATGTAAAAATTTATTGACGTAAAAATTCATTATCATTTATTTGTGAATCCACTCTACATAACTTTATAATCGGTACAATAGTATACTTAGGTTTCTGAATTTCAAAAATTAAAATAAATAAATCTGACAAAGGAGTACTAATTGTAATTTCTAAATTTTATACCATATTTTTTAAAACTGTAATAATTTCTTAAACGGTCACTTGGTGTATATTTACTTAATGGACTATATGTAATGGTCATTTTATTACCATAAGGTGAAAGAAGAACAAAATATTTTATAAGATATTTAATTTTTCGAGTTAAAAATTAATTTACAGTACACTATTATTATCTGTTTAATTGATAAGTCAGAAAAAAATAAAATTTCATTTTTTCAATTAAAAATTAAAGTCTTTTTACATATCCAAGTAATTTCCAATCACAGTTAAATATGAAAAGTTAAAATTTTTAGTTTTTCACTCCAAAATTTTTTATTTACAGCCAAAATAATCCAAAAATACCTATTTTTGGGTCAAAAATTTTTGTTTTTGAAAATAGTCCAAATTGATAGAGCTCGATGTGCTAATTCCAAATTTTCAAACAGAATTTAATTTTCTCGTCTCTTTCCTAAGATTTTTGCTCTCAAAGTTGCTTCTCAAAATGTGTGTTTTTTAAGCATATCTTACAAATGGGTACAGATACAATCGTAAGGATTATACCAGTCGATTCTACAGCAAAATTTACATAAAGAAATGTTATCTTTTCATATACGTTCTTTGGAACGATTTGGTGAAAAATAAAAAAATCGAAAAAACATAAATTCCATTTTTTCACCTGAAAATTTTTTGTCAGCAAAATTTTTCATTTTTTGTACTTAAGTAGATATCGACACGCTGATTTCAAATTTTCAAACAGAATTCAATTATCTCTTCCCGTTCTCGAGATATTTGAGTTCAAATTTATACCTAAAAAACCTGATTTTTTAGGTATACACCTTAAATGGTTAGGTTTTCGGTTTCGTCGACCTCACCAGTCGATTCTACGGGCAAAATTACATAAGTGTACCAATTTTCAGATTTTTATCTTAACAGATAGAATTTCTAGAATGAAAAAACTGAAAATGGCCAAAAATCGAGAAAAATCGCAAGGGGTTCATCAGGCATTTTTTTCGATTTTGGCCATTTTCGTTTTTTCTTTATAGAAATTGTATCCTATGATATAAAAATATAAAAATTGGTACACTTATGTAATTTTGCCCGTAGAATCGATTGCTGAGGTTGCCGAAGTCGTAAACCTAACCCTTAAAGGGGTATACCTAAAAAACCTGTTTTTTTAGGTATTGCCAAAACTCAACTTTGAATAGGAATATCTCGAGAACGGTAAGAGATAATTGAATTCTGTTTGAAATTTTGGAATCAGCATATCGTTATCTACGTAAGACCAGAAAATAAAAAGTTTTGGAGACAAAAAGTTCCTCGGAGAAATTTTGAAATTTAGGTTTTTTCGTTTTTCTTATTTTTCACCAAATCGTTCCAAAGAACGTATATGCATAGAAAACATTTCTTTATGTAACTTTGCCTGTAGAATCGACTGATATAATCGTTGAGATTGTATCTTTACCCGTTTTAGAAATATAGTCAAAAAACACACTTTTTGGAGTTGCAACTTTGAGAGTAAAAATCTAAGGAACGGAAAGAGATAATTAAATTCTGTTTGTAAATTTGAAATCAGCGCATCGGGCTCTATCAATACGGACTATTTTCAAAAACAGAAATTTTGGACCCAAAAATGGGTATTTTTGGATTATTTCGGCTGTATATGAAAAAATTTATAGTGAAAAACTAAAAATTGTAACTTTTAATATTTAACTGTGATTGGAAATAACTTGTAGATGTAAAAAGATTTTCATTTTTAATTGGAAATGTATATTTTTCATTTTTTACTGACCTATCAATAAAACAAACAATGATGGTGTACCATAAATCTATTTTTAACTCAAAAACTTAAATATTTTATAAAATATTGTATTCTTCTTACATCTTATGATAATAAAATGAACATTACATATAGTCAATTAAATAAATATAGGCCAAGTAACCGTTTAAGAATTTATTGTTGTTTTTGTAACAGGTACGGTCGCCTAAGACGAAATCTAGCACCTGACATACAAGGGTTTTAATTTATGAATTTTACTTGCCTCAAAAGTAATCCACAAATTATATTAATGAACAACTTTTACACGAAACAAGGGTAACGATAGTCGCTGCCACCACTATCACTTAAAAGTCTGCCTTGATAGAAGCAGACAAGGGAAAGTTAATAATGATAACAGACGCGATTTACTATATGGTCAAATTGGTACAGGGTAGTAATATTAGAACAATAGAGTTTTACCTACGCGTTGTACTACACGTCACAAAGACAGTGGTTGGAATAGGATGGGCTGAATCAAACTACAACGCATAAACTCTAAATTCTGACTTTTCTAATTTAAAAACAATTTGGAAACCTTTTTACATCGATCTACAAATCAATATTAAACCACAAAGAATATAATAAAAACTACTTACAAATTTACACCACGATGAGAGAGCCTTTACACACAGTAAAACAACTAATTGGTTATTTCACTAAGAAATACCAAGGTATGTCTGACGTTCAGTCAAGACATCAACAACAGTCGAAGATTACAAGAGAGTGAGATTTCAAAGTTTGGAGCACCATTTAATTATTCTCATCCTCTAAGCACAGAATACTTACATACAGAAGCGACATTCCGTGTCGGTACCTTTCATGTTCTCCTATACAGTTCTATGACCTTGAAGCATTGTGTAGTCCTTTAAATTTGTGCTCTTTTCCTATATCTCTCTAAGATGTAAGGATACTTTCAGATGTTAAACAATGAGCCCTTTAAATTTGTGCACATTCTTCATTTGTCTCTAATTTTCTGTCTTACTGTCGCTTCTGTATAAACCTATTCTGTGCCCTAAGTATGAACTATGCTAAAAATAACCCAACTATTGATGTCCACCGAGGGCATCACGTACCGGAAACGGACAGTTATTTCTTTGAAATCAAACTTGAAGGCGCAAAATGTACATCCTTCATCATAAATGTCTATTTCTTAACATCTGGAGTACTACAATACCAAATACAAAAATGCACAGCCTCCAAGAGACCGTATTACATTTTAAAAAACATGGTATAATATTTCCCAAAATCAAAATTTTGGGCACAAAAATAAGCATTTTTGGATTATTTCTGATTTATAAACACTAATTTACAATGAAAACTAATTAGAGTAATAAATTTTAAGCCATATTTTTATTACAATCTTTATGAGTCACTGTGCGATTAAAAAATAAAAAAAATGTTTATAATTTTACTCGTTTTCAACAAATTGGTAAATATTTTTCGGAAGCAGAATTGACGTTGTAAATATTTTGAAGGAAAAGTCCAAAAAAATAACAAGGATCCCCTATACGTAATAAAACAGTAATAATTAGCAAAGCAAATATGTTTACATGGCTTGATAAGTAATCTTTTTTAAACTAGAGCAAAGTTGCGTTTATAAACTCCGCTAGCGTGCCTTCTCGTCATTCTGCGCAGTGTATCGATCCTTTGCAATTCAGGAAGCGGTGAGCGGAACAGTCTGACTCCGAATATTCACAACCAAACAGTCCACGACTCGCGTTGTAACCGTACGCTTCAGTGGCCGGTGTCTTCGGTGTTTACTCCTCGCGGTTGCGAATGATATAAGTATAAGTGCTCGGTCTTGTTGTCGGTTTAGGAACAGTGTGAAGACGCCATGGCAAAGATCGTGGAAAATGGACTCAACTACAAAGGGGTACAGTTGCCCTACATTGATGGCGCTCCAGATGAACCTGGGGATAATTTGGCTCACCAGAAACTGTTAGTGAAACGAGGGTTTCCGAAAAGGCCGCCTGTCAATATGCAGTTCTCTGATGTGACGTTTACGGCCTGGCAGATGTCTTTAGCTGATTGTGCTAGGGGTAAGTCTATTTTTTAGTTTTCTATTACAGGGCCGGATTAAATATAAATTCGCCACTAGGAAAAAAAAATCACAAAAATAATAAATGACAATAAAACAAAAAAAATACATAATTAAATATCGGAATCCAAAGTGTTGCTTATAAGATGTCCAACATAAAAAAATGTCATAAGTAAATCATGTATAATTTTTTATATTTTATGTTTAAATATCATTAAAAACAGGGTTGGCCTGATTTAAATCAACTGATTTCTTTAATAAAAATTATTGATTTTTATCAAAGTTAAAAAGAAATGCAAATTATAATGAAAATGAATTTATTTGCTACAAAATAATTAATAACAATCAAAATAAGTTCAGTATTTAATAATATCTTTAAATTACATGGTATTTTATCACTTCACTTGTCCTAATAGAAAAAAGAAAAATAAGTATTTAAATGTGTAACAAAAAGTAAAAATTCTTAGTTACTCTTCGTACTTTTATTCAGATGAATAATTTCGGTTTTATTACAGATTTCGTTTTGTTTATAAAATTAAATATTAATATTGCTTTCAAAACAATTAAAAAAGTACTGTTAGCACTTAGATACCTTTAAAAATTAAAAAAAAAATCACAATTTATTTGATTAAAAATGTGCATATTAATCAAATATTCATGTTTAAAAGCGATATCATTAACAATAAATTAAATGCCGGCTTATTGTTTTTATTTTTATATAAATAATACCATGTCACTTTTTTACATTTTGTTTGAACATTTCTTTTCTAAGAAGATGTATTTATAATATTAAAAATATTAAAAAATATATATTTTCTACTTTGTTTCTTAATAATAATTTATTTTTAAATTTTTAAATCGTTCATAAATCACTACATTTGTTTTGACTGTGTTTATATTTTAAAATCTAAGTCATAAATTCAATATTCGTAAATTAAATCTATCATAAATCAGCCTTAAATCATAAATTGAAAATTCGTAAATTATATCCATCATAATAAATTTGATTTGTCCAACACATTACCTCCCACCACTGTGGTAATATATTCTATAAAAAAATTCTTTAGTATATTAAATATTTAGTTTGTTCAGAATAGTTTTAATTCAATTCATACCTGAAATTTTCTTGTTTCAAATTTCTAATACTGTATGGGAAACCGAAGAAAACATATTTTTGGCGTAACTAAAATCTATTCCTTATATATTTCTTCCATCTTTTTATATTTTACAATAAAAACTTCATATTTATTTTCTTTATCTTTCAAAATTATTTACGTCAAATTTGACAGCAACATGTGTAAAATTTTGTAAACATAAATAACTCATTCATTTTATAGAAATTTCAAAGCTTGAACGATGTGTAAAGTAAATATAACTATTTTTTTTCTGTTTAGCCTTTTTTAATTTCACAATAAAACTACTGTATATATACTTATTTTGTCTTTTATACTTATTTACATGTAATTTTATCTCATGTCATTTTTTGTGAACATATGAATTATTGGTGTATTGTAATTGTGAATTAATTTTAATTAATTTATTATTATTTAGGTATCAAACTTTTGGCAAATTTCTAAAAAGAACAAATGTACTTTGTAATTTTTAAATGGTTGAATGAATTTGATGCTCTAATTATTTCTAACAATAGGTTACTGTACTTTTGTATTGTAATTATTATTTAAATTATTTATAAATTTTTATCTCAATGTGACCCATAATTTTGCGAGATACGAAATAAAAATTATCAGTCAAAACTTCTTAAAACGTCTTAAATTAACTAAGCCAATTTTATATTTTTATTTACTTTTAAAATCTACATAAATATTCATATTTTGTGATATAAATACTTTTATTCATGGTTAAAAAGGGGCCATTTAATTAATATTTAATACATATTAAATCTAAAATATATTTAAAATTTCGAAAAAATTGATAAAAACAATACCTCTTTATCTATATATTGATAAGCGGGAGGTAAATAGATTTCACTTTATGAAAATATTTAATATTTTTTCGTATATATTTACTAATTTAAATATGACAACTGTTGTAAATATTATCATATTATTTTGATATATTTCAGTATGCGGATATAATATATTAAAAATATGATTATCTAAATGTTTTTTTGCAATTAATACTTTATCTTAATTTTTAAAAAATATTTCTTCTTTTTGTTAAATTAATCTAGAAAATAGTAAAATATCACAAATTATCTCTGAAAAACCATGTGAACATTTGATGGAAGTTTAAACAAAAAAAAAAATTATATAAATAGTAATAGTTATCTTTTGATTTCTATTCCTTTTTCCTTTATTGAGTTTTCAAGGCAATAAGCTATTTCTACAAATTACTGATCGGTAAGCCATTTCTGAGAATCAGTAAGGAACATTCAAAGTTAAAAAGGATAATTTATGTCCAAGAAATTGTCAAATATTTCTCAATTAAAAAAAAAATCTTTAAAAATTTGGCATAATTAATTATTACTCTTATTAGGTTTTGTGTTTTATTCTCGATTTTATTAGAAAATATTTTTTTAAATAATTCTTCTTACTTAACCTTGTGCATGCATTTAAGCCGTGCTAGTATGTGATATGAAATTTACATTACTTATTGAATCAATAATTGCGTCAATAATGCTTTTAAGTGATTTAATAATATGAAGAATGTTTATTCTTAGCTATGTTGAACAATATTGTCAAGTGTTGTGTTTATGATTTTCATTTTTTGCAATACGCAATAAAATATAATACATGAAATTGTACGTATGTATTTCAATGTTAGATAAAGAAATTGTAACCCAACTAATAGTTTATCTAATCGTAAATACATGACGTATAGTCGGTCGCTATAAGGATATTTGTATGCGAATCATTTTATTATGCCAGTTTCCTTTATTTGTATTAAGTACGTATTTGTAATTTTAAATTGTAAATATTTGTTCGAGATTTATAAAATGTAAACTTATATCTTAAGGCTAAATACCTTAAGTAATTAATATATATATATATATATATATATATATATATATATATATATAGGTATATATATATATATATATATATATATATATATATATATAATTCTTAAGGTAAATGAGGGTAAGATAGGCCACATTTTATAAAAAACATTGTAGATGCGTATGTTAAAGTCGAAGCCGAAAGATTAACGTACATTAGATTAAATCAGCCTACTCTCAGGGTAGAGTTATATAGTGGGTTGATGGACCACATTAATAATTTGGCAGAGAATAAAGGTGGAAAAGCAGGCACCATGATTATTTTACCGTCAACATTTCAAGGTGGCAGTCGATTCATGTTGAAAATGTATCAAAATGCCTCTTATTATTACTCTATACTATTAAACAATATTTGAAAAACAAAATTTGTTATAACAACATATAAACTAGTCTTACTTATAGGAATAAAAAAATGAAATTATATTCTGAAAATTACAAATAGGTATTTGTATATCACGGGACTAAAGTATAATTTTTTATGACGCATATGGAATTTATTCTGTGAGGTGATAGCCGAGCAGAATAATCCATGTGAGTAATAAAAAATACTTTAGTCTTTAGATAAACATTATATTTTTTTCCGAAATCGTTGAATTATTAATTAAAATCATAAATAAATAGCATTATCTGTTTTTAAAACGTCAGTTAACTATAGAGACGGGGATGGCTGTGATAACAAACGAACTGTTAAAGTGTCAAATATTTCTTTATAATTTTCATTTATGTACTTTAGTATCGATTTCGAAAAATTCTATTTCTACTTATACAGGGTAGAATCGACAGGGGGGTACATGGTTTTACTCGGAAGTTATTAGATACAAAAATATACTAAATAACAAAGTTATAGGAGACCAAGGGGGCCAATTGGTTATTGAATATTTTTTTAAACCAGTGGTTCTCAAGTTACAGCACAAAGATATTTTTTTAAATGGGATTATACATATTTTTTTATTTCGGATGTGATGTAGGAGAAATGTTGTATGCAACACGTGTGTATTCAAATCAGTCAGTAAATAAGGTGAAAAGTATTTTGAAAGTGCACCTTGAATATGGCAACAAATTGGTAACATACGATTACAAAATTGTTTTAATTTAGTAATCATTCTTTTCATATACTTGTCGGATCTAAAGACGGATATTTTGCAACTAATTAGAAGTTCAAAACCCAAGTTTAAGATTGCGGTCAACTTAAGAAATGGCGAGTATTGGGGAGAATACAAATAGTAAAATCTGTGGTAAAATGCTGGTTACCCACTTGGAACAGATGTCGAGGTGAACGTGTGTTTTCAACACGAGATCCATGAAATATGTGCATTTAACACAATTAAAACACTAGAGAAAAATTTCGTAAATTGCTGTACAATACAATGAAACTGAAGTGTAAATGCTTGTTTATATGACGACATTAAAGTTTTATTGCATTGAACTAATTCAAGGAACTTAACAATGTAATCTCGACACAAAATGTTGTGCAGAAACATTTATTTAATTATTTTAACAAAAGTAACCTTTCTGATTATGTTCGTCCTTTACATATTATGTTTGGAAACGTTTATCAGCTTATACAAAAATAATAACAATAACGAGAACAATAATACATTTTTTTCTATTTGTTCAACTTATAGATTATCTAAACATCGCTTTACGAAAGGCCGTTTGTAAAAAGCCAATCACACAGTTAGGGAATTTTTGATTTATCGAAATTATATTCGCAATATAAATAAGACAAAATTAATTATAATTAATGCAACTACTATGGAAAGTAGCACTTTTCTCACACTATATAAAGACAGAGAATAGTTATATACAGAGGTGACAGTATGGCAGAAACGAAAATTACAAAGAGATGGGGAAAGCCAACAAATTTAAAGGGCTTGTCGTTTAAAATCAGTTTCGTTACATCTTCATGACTTAAGTTTCTCTCTTTATCAAACATTAACGCACCTAGAAAATTTTCAATGAGGGAACAATAAAAAAAAATATGAAAATACGGAAATCGATTTCTAACATAAGACAAAACTTTTTTTCTAGATCAAGACGAGAAAATTCTAGACAACATTTTTACAGTCTTGTCTTGTCAAGTCTAGACGACAAATTAAAAATGATTTATCTACTTTGTTTTTGCTAATTGTCTTAATTATTATAGTCAATATTGTGATTGTAATTTTGTAATTTGAACTACTAACATCTGGCCTTTGTCAAATAAATTTTGTTGAAACTGTACCATTTTTTTATTATCGTAATTCCAAGAACTCAATACATTGTATGTAAATACAATTTGTGGCACTGAAATAAATTTCTCAAAATTATATGAGTATTTATAAAGCTAACTGAAGAATAAATATAGTAAAAAAATTTATTTGTGACTACACATATTATAATTTAAATGAAAAACTTTGTATAAAAATTCCCAAATTTATTTCAAAGAATTTTTTAATGATGGCTACTTTTTTATTCTGACATTGTTTTATTGTTATAAATGTTTTATTCATATTCAAACTAAAAATGCACCAGACAAATATTTTTATAACAAATAAAGTTGTAAAACTTATAATGAATTATATGCCAAAAATAAATTTTAGTTTTTTTGGCATAATCATACGGCTATAGTATTTATTCTATTGCAAAAGTTAATCTAGGTATTACTTGCTTATTAAAATAAAGGTTAAAAAATTGTTATTAAGGCCATAAAAGAATATACTATTTGACCCAGTTCACAAACTATTACAAAATTAGCAAAAATCTTTACCTTGGAAAATGAAACGAGAACATAAATATCCACTCCCGCGATTTATTTGAAAAGAATGGGAAATGTTTGTTAACACAATGAAAACATAATAATAAATTTTATAAATAGTAAACTACAGAATTTTATGGTATTACAATAGCAATAAATTTGTAATTATTGTATATAAATATAAAATAAATTCCATATTAGAAAAATAGAAATTTTATTATTTTGTTATAAACTTTGTATGTAATTGTTTATAATTATCAAATGTTTAATTACATTTTGTAATACATAATAAAAAATATGTAATCAAAAAAGAAATTATTTATTAACAATCTTGTATACATAAAAATAATTATATTTTTTCGAAATCGATATTAAAGTTCACTGCGCGAATTTACCCAAAGTAGTAGCTAAAGTAAAACTTTATAGACTCATGTCAAAATTTGACTTTACGGACTCATCTGTCAAACTGAATTAATCTATATTTTAATATTATTGTATTTTTGAAGTTTATTTTAGCACTACCTAGAATAACAAACATAATTCTATAATGTTATTGGTGAATTTATTTATTATTTACCTTTGATAATAATTTATCTGATTTCATGCAGACGACGTCTAAGCAGGTGTAAACATAAATGAAAATTATAAAGAAATATTTGACACTTTAACAGTACGTTTGTTATCACAGCCATCCCCGTCTCAATAGCTATTATATCTGACGTTATAGAAACTCATAATGCTAATTATTTATGTTTTTAATTAATAATTTAATGATTTCGGAAAAAATGTAATTTATATGTAAGTACTGAAGTTTGTTATTACTCACATGGTTTATTCTCCTGAGCTATCCCTGTAATAAAAAAAAATATACTTTAGTTCCTTGATATACAAATAACAATTACCTTCACCTTCAAAAAATATACTGGTTTAATATTTTTCATTATTCTACTGATTAGAGCTAAAAATGAAAAATCGTACAAGACCTCATTTAAGAAAAACAAAATCATGTCTATTGCTATAATTTAAGAGAATTATTTTTTATTGTTATTCGACAAAATAGAAATGCTATTATTTGAATTACAAATTTTGTAGTTTCATTTATAATTAGCATAATAATAAAATTATAATCAAATTTAGTAATAAATAATTGAATTCGGCAAAAAATCGTGATGTTTTATTTAAATTTCTATTTCAATTGCCATTAGTAATGAGAAATCAGAAAGTTTTCTATATTAATTTTAACTTTCTTGGAGTTGATAATTATATATTTATAATTGCAGTTTTTAGTTATAACGGAAAATTTATTCACTGAGTATATAAACATTTTAAATAAATACCAACTATATACCACATGTAATCACATCCAAAATGATTTAATAGTTTGAGATATTAGATATATTGCCAATATTATGTAACTCTTAAATGTCATTAATTTTTTAAAGTGCAAATGTAATTATAAACATTTAGAGTAGAGCACATACATTATAATTATTATACTTCAAATGCTATTAATACAATGGCTTCAGGAAAATTATATCAGATCTATAAACAATAACATATTATGAAATAATTTCAAAATATTTTTACAGAGATAAGTAATTTGTTTTATAGCGAGAAAACAAACAACTGTTTTATATTTGGTGAAAATTTATTTAAATTTCTCTCGCCACTTTTGAGTATTTTTTTCTTTAAGGATATAAAACTATTACTTGGTTGGTGGTACATAAAAATATGTATACTTTCATTAAAAAAAAATAACTTTGGAATGTAGCTTGGGAACCACTGTTTAAAAAAATTATTTTATTCTATAATCAAAAGGCCCCCTTAGTCTCCTACAACTTTATTATTTATATATTTTTGTATCTGTAATAATTTCCAAATAAAATTATGTATACTGAATTACTCATAAATAGAGTATTTTTCTATATTTAAGACATTTTTTTTATATACAAGTTATACATGTAAGTTTTAATGAGAGATAAAGCAAAATAAAAAATAGTTCTTTAATTTACTTGTAACGTAATCTATATGTTTAAATAATATAATAATTATATCATTTACCTAATGGAGTATTGTTCCATTTAAATAATTGAATAAAAAGTGGAAGAATTACAAAAAAATGTGGAAGTATTAATGGAAGCTAAAGTTATGAATGAATGATTTTCCAAGAATATTAAACAAAAACTACAATACTTGTTCTATTATTAGACACATCCATTTAGTTTATCTTTTTTTATGACAACAGTAAATTATTACGTAATCTTCATCTCATTCCAGAGTAATAAAGCACAATCTTTTTATTTATTATTTTACGACATTTAACATGTTGTATGTTTTTTTACTGGGGAAAGTTAAAAAGAAATAAAAAATGGTAATGATTTTACATTTAATTTGTGGCGTGCATTATTTCTTGTTGAATTTCGAAATGAAATTAAAAGCGTATTTTTATCTAATGTATGTAAATATGAATCAGACGTATACGGTCATTATTCGGTAAGGTTATGGATGAATTGATGTCATTCGCTCATGCGATTCGATTGTGCAGAACAATGAGTTTTGTTCTTCGTTCGCAGATACGAGTGTCCTTGATATGTGATATGTATTTTACTTTCTTTGGAGAAAGTATATGACGATCTTTTTCTCTCACCAATGTAAGCGAAAGTTCATAAAAAACTTGTTTACTTACACTTTCATTTTGGTGAATAATTTCGATTATTTTTAACTCTAAAACTTTTGTTGTATGTACATAGGCGTAGCAAGAGGGGGGACAGATATTTGCCCCCTCTGAGAAATTATACGTTAATATTTTAACAACTATTTATTTCATACATATTTCTCACGAAATATATTCTGACAGTTGTCAATGTCAATTTATATCAAATATTTTCTACAAAAGTTAAAAGCCAATTAGAATATTTTTATTTTTTATCAAAATTAAACCGCCTTTTTGAACTAGATGTTACAGCAATCCCATAAACAAATTATAAATATTCTACGGTTATTCGTTTTTGAATTATGTGAAAAACAAAAAAAAACACTATGAACAAAGTGCCCTTTTGGTACTGCCGATTGCAGTAGAAAAGAGAGGTGCACAACCAGATATTAGGAGGCCCATATACAAAATTTCAAAATTTTATGTCTTGTCATTTTTGAATTATGCGATATACATAATATGTAAGTATATACGTACGTACAGACGTCACACCGAAACAAGACAAAATAGATTTTGGAATAGTCAAAACGTATTTTTCCGTTGAAATCTGAAAACCGAAATTTTTCGCGATTATACTTATACAAATATTAAATTAATTAATAATTAAATTGTTATTATTTTTACCCCTCCTAAATAAAAATCATGGCTACGCTCACGTGTATGTATAGTGGTTTTGGCACGAAAACAAATAAAGAAAATTGTTAATAGATGATGGCTATAAAAATGAATTATATTTTGGTTTAAACTGTTCCCCATTTCTCATTTGCATATGCGAATAACTTTGAAAAATGTAACCGCAAATGCAGTATAGGTATCATATATTTAGTATTTTTTCCTGTAAATAAAAATGACAGCAAAACATAATGATATATTTGGGTATTATTTAAGTTTAATGATGTTATTTATTTTTACTTGCCATTACACTCAAAATAAGTTAGAAACTTATTATTGTTTACAAAACTTATGTTCTATTTTTTTTTTGTTTTCAGTGCCAAAAGAAATTTTACACGGAGTATCCGGAGCGTTCAAATCCGGGGAACTGACTGCAATCATGGGCCCTTCCGGAGCCGGAAAAAGTACTTTACTCAACATTGTCGCTGGTTACACGTAAGTTACAGTATTTTACATTATTAACAAGATAGCAAGGTAATACTCATGTACGCTAGAGGATTGAAAGAGACGGTTTACATCTGTGGACGAAAATTTATACTATTTTCACATCAATATTTGAGCCCATATTTAATAAACTTAATTATTGAAACAATTGATACTTGAAGTATGATTATAAATATGGGAGCCGACTACATGGAGACATCAGGAATTTGAGCACTTAAAAGTGTTTGCTCTAATTCTAAGTCTGGTGAAACCAGAGCACATTCTGGAGCAGATTTAGCTGTTCTGGTTTTAGTGGGTCAGAAATTAGAGTTTTTAGAAAAGGGTTTCCTCTAATTCTAGGCCTGCTAAAACCAGAGCACATTCTGAAGTAGTTTTGGATGCTCTGGATTGTTCTCTGTTTTCAGTAGATCAGGAATTAAAAATGCTCTTATTCCTTTACTCTAATTCTTGGCCTACTGAGAACTGATCACATTCTGGAGCAAATTTGGTAGCTCTGGTTTGCTAAAACCTGAGTATAAAATTAAATTAATTAATTATTTTTAATTGAAAATAAGTTTTTTTCTAATTTCCCTTCATTCATTTTTAGCATTTCTTTTAGTTATTATTAATAAAAAATTTGCCCTCAATAAAATTTTGAAGTCGGCGCCAGCGGTTATAACTTAAAACAAATAAATAAAAACACTTGATTTGCTTTTACAATTTTTACGAACAAGCGTTTATTATAGATTTTTAAAATTAATTGTCCCAAATGCATAAAAATAAGTAGATAAAAATTTAGCATCAGTTGTGAGTGACATTGAAAATGAAATTAATTGATAAAATACACTTTATTATTGTAATTGTTTGACTATCTATATTATTATACTCGAGTATTAATAGGTACTTGAAACACATGATAAAAATGACCTACAAAAATATTATTATTAATTACAATACAATTTTTTAATATGACAATAATATTTATAATTTTATACATAGAATATTTTTAATAATCACATGTCTGTAGTAGTAAAAAAAATAAAACATTACATCAAATATTTCAATGTGTTTAACAAGTTTAAGTGATGATATGATCTTAAATATACGGAACGTTCTGTACTTTCCAATGTAATGATTCCGACCTTAATTACAATTGAATTCACCATAAAACGCATTCTACACTTGACACACAAATGTATCACTATTTCCTCACTTCTTCGCTATGTGTACTACATACATTTTTGTGTTATTAGCATTGAAAACATTAATTACACTTAAGGTTGTCTATTTACATCTTCTTGTTCGACCCTTGCAAAAAAATTTTTATTTAAATATAGATTGTTTATAATAAAATAAACAATGTTAAAAATAAATAACATGTTGAAGTTGTATTTAGAAAATAAAACATGAATGATTAATTTATTCTAATTATACTAATCTTATTTCGACACCTAATAATTAATATATTACAATACATTTAAAATGTAAATACTTACAACACCTTGAACAATAACATACAAGTAACAGTATTACTGTTAAACTCAAACAATTACTGTCATATTGTCAGAAGAAAAATATTAGTTTTTTTGTGACACCAAGAAAAAAATGTAAATAATTCCAAAATAGGTTTTGTTTTCTATGGGTTCATTTGTGAAATTATTTTCGGCCTAGATTTTTTTAGTGCTTTATAGGTTCAACCAACAAAAAATCAACTTTCTTTTGTCTTATTTTTTACTACTAGTAATTCAAAAAGTGAATTTATGTTATTTAGAAAGCAAGTGTTATTTGGTTACTTACTATATTAGATTTCAAAGAGCAATAAATTTCGTACAGAACAGTCAGTTGTAGTTTAGAAATTTGAATTATATTTCAGGTATATACGCTTTAATTTTTTGTCCTAAGTTGTGGAACATCCCATATAAGTTATGAAATATGAAAACTACTCATTATAATAATAAAAAGTAAACATTACTTTGCAGTAATATAGTTATTAGCAATTTCCGAAGTAAATAATAAGAATAAATGTCAAAACTGACTGTATTATAAATGGATGAAATATATTATTTCCATGGTAGTATTTTTTTTAACGAATATATTATATTTTATATTTAATAAATCTAGATCTGTACTACTGTTGCATCAATTATGAAATTTTTTGATGTAGAATTTAATTTTGAACAACTTTGTACTTTTGTAATTTTGCTCTAAATCTATCAATAGACAGAGTATCCGCAATTATTTGAAATCCCACGTTAAACTTATATGTCCTGCGTTTCGTTTCACACACTGTATAATTTACTCTACTATTTATATTTACAAAGGATTGTTTTCTTTCCAGGACAATAGGAATGGGTGGCGCAGTCCTTGTAAACGGTAAACTCCGAGATAATACCAAACCTCACCAATTCAGACGACTGTCTTGTTATATCCAACAAGACGACATGCTACGTCCCAAACTAACGGTCAAGGAGGCTATGACAATAGCTGCACACCTTAAGTTAGGGTTTGCGGTCACAGGAGAATACAAGAGAGAACAGGTAACAAACGAATACTTAGTGGTTTTTAAAAAGAAATGAGTGGGTGTGCCTTGTGAATAATATTTAAAAGAAGAATGCAAAAGAAAAGTGACAATACAAAAAAGTTTTTTTATTTATGTAATTTGTTTAAAAGATATTTTTTAACATTGACTACCTTTTAACGTTATAACGTTATAACGATCACTTGGGCCGCAGCTACTTTGCCGGTCCGTGATGTCGTGGTTTTTCCCCAGGACGTCGAGTTTTCTCGGGCGCCAATCAGCGGGTCCTGTGAAAGAGAAGTAGTGTGCCACGGGAGCTCTAGGTCGGTTGGGCCAGGGGGTAACACTAAAATCCAGAATATACCTCTGTTATGGGGGTTCAATATTAGTCTTTGACATACGCCAACATTCTGTTTATTAATACCATTAAATCTTAACATTTTCAAAATAAATTAAAACATTGTGAATTTGTTGAAACTTCGTACTATGTCTCTCTAATGATGGATTTTTAAATTTTTATCCAGTTTTGTATGCATTTAAAGTTTGCTTATATTAAACAAATTGTACTACATATTATTAGAGAGGCAAAGAGTCACCATTTTCCTTCAAGATAATGTCAATTTTGTATCAATTATTATAAAAATTATTACAAATTTCACGATAATATGAAACATAATTTTTCGTAAAATTTTGCGGATATTTGCTTGTAGAACTACTATCTACACCAAAGTACTAAGCTCCACCCCTGTTCATTATTTCGTTCGAACATAAATTTGCGATATTTGATATTAACCTGCTTAAGATTATGCCTCTGCACTAGCTACTATTAATCCTGGATATACGAAAAATAGGATTACATAATAATTTACAAACTATTCATAATTTCAAGTTGCACTTATATTTTATTTAACCACAGATTGTATATAATAGAAATGTTATCTACTTTGAAAAATTCATTAATTAAACATTAAAATGTAAAATTCGCATGAATGTAAAACTTGATACGTAGAACACGTTTTTACGAAATAGTTTTTAGTTTTAATGTGAAACTATTTTGTTAACAAACTATGTTATCATTCGGTAATTTTTTTATTTTACTTGTACTGCTGTCAATTTTCTTGTACGCATATTTAAATTGTCGTTAGTGCATGACAATAGAAAAGTAATGAAATAATTATTTGGAATCGTACTTTCAAATCTGTCTTTATTAACATGATTTCGTAAAACATGTATCATTAAAATAATTCAAAAAACTTGTCAAAATTAAATTATCATCTATCGTCAAATTTATAATTAATTATTCATTAGCAAATAGATAATAATGAAAATTAACACATTGAGCAATGAACGTGTATAATGACGATAAAATTTTGAGAAATATGTTTCTACTATTCATACTAGTCAAAATGTAATTAATTTATATAAGAGCCTTACAATGCTTTAAATCACAGACTGTCCACTTTACCAACTTCCAAATGCGCCAAACTACAATATTTGGGATCTGGCATCCAAACGTGGATAACTTAAAACCAGAACCTACAGACATCACATTTTGCGACTTTTTTAATAAGATATTTTAAAACGATATTATATAAAATAAATGCAAATAATAAGAATTACACCGTATAGAGCAATAAATTTATTTATCCAACACCGTGCAATTATAACGATATAAGTATGCTGTTTTTAGATAAATAAAGTAGGTCATAAGTCACTAGTGAGCTAAATATATTAGCTCACTGTTTTTTGGTTCGTATCATAGTAACTACGTTATAAAACCTTCCCTACACTATTTTGTTCCTAAATGTCATTTCGAAATTCCATCTGTCAAAAATCTTATATGTATTTTATATCAATGATTAAAATGTGTTGGATAAAATGTTGTATGGCACACGTGTGTTAATTACCTAAGTCACTTGAAAAAATACCACACTCGCAAGACCTCATTTGAAAGCTAAATAAAATATTTTCAAAATGATTATTATTACGTTTTTTTTCGTGATGTCTTGTACAATTTGTTTGTGTTGGATAGAAATAATCTTCTAGAAAATAATTTTAAAATTGTTTTTGATTGGAAATAAATTAGATGAGTAATTTATTTCTTATTATTATTTATGAAAATTTTTTAAAATTTTCTGAACTCTAGTATTTTTTAGTTGAGCGATAACTACTCTTCTAGAACAAATTAAGGCGCGGGTCATATTTCCAACTCGTAGACTAAGTTCAAGTATTATCGTCTATGCAATTTGTTTAATTAATGTTATCATTTGTGGAAAATTATTGATGCATATAGTGAAATTTTTATTCTTAGTTTTGATAGCTAGTTTCTTCTAGAATAAGTCGTGCGTCTATATTTTCTATATATTTCCGATATTTATTGATAGTAAGGTCGTTGATAATGCGTCGTGTTGTATTGATAAATAATAATTACTGTCTGTTTATAGTTCAGTAAAGTTCAGTTAATCATTGTCAATGTTAGTAAACTTGAAAACTAGTTCAAGAATCACAATTACTTATAAAATTATTTATAGATTATGATAAGAATGTCATAACTTTCCTTTTCCTGTTTCACATAAATTTACTAAAATCTACCTATGTTGAAATGTACATATTGTTTTTAAAAAATAAATTATAGTTTTTATTTTATTTTTTATATTTTTTTAATATTTACTTTAGAGTGCATTATAACATTTAAATAAATTTTACATAATTCGATACTAAATATAACATTTAAGTGAGAAATTTAATAATATTGATGTAATTAAAAAAGATGTCTGTATGAAGGACAAACGAGAAAGTGAAAGAAAAAGATTTATTGCGCCAGAAAACAGGAAATTATACTTCGTCTCATGTAGAAATTAACCGGCGCGTTTCATACATATTTTGAGCAGGGTTGAGAAAAACCCGGGTTTTTCATAAGGAAACCAATGCAATTGGGAGGTATCGAATAATCTTTTTTTTTAAATTTAAGCTTTTGATGGATTTGTTTTCAGTGGGTTTTTTGGGTGAGATTTTTAAAGAAAAAACCCGGGTGGGTTTTTTTTGGGTCGGGGAAATATTCAACAACCCTGATTTTGAGTAACCAATAAAAAGAATGCATCACAATGTACTCTGGTTTTAGCAGATATAAAATTAGCGCAAACACTTCTCAGTGCTCTAATTCCTGACTCAATTAAATCAGATCGTAATCCAGAGCTGCCAAATCTTCTCCAGATTTTCAGCAGGCCTAGAAATAGAGCAAACACTTCTAAGTGTATATTCAACAGAAATTCATTATAAAATAAATGAAATTAAGCTATAAGAATAGGGTATTCAGTACAGGTGACTTTGTCTAAGTGATTGAATCAATTAAACTGGTTATCAATGCTGCGATAAACCTTGTTATTGTAATTTCTCGATTTGTTTTACAAAATAGGAGTTTATAAGGTGATTTCCTGCAAATTTAGCATTGTACACAAGAATACAATAGATGAATAGAATATAATGTGGTAAAAACAAGTTTCACAAACATGAATTGCTATATATTATTATACATAGAATTACAACCCATTTATTTATTTTTTTCCTACGACCACTAAAGTAAATAGACATTGTAAAATTTGTAGGTTATCTAAGTGTCACATTATGGAAGGTCGTGTGTAAAGTAGGCCATCGCACAGTTAGGGAATTTTTGATTTATCGAAATTTTAAATTAATAAAATTTTTCAGAACTCATAGTAACTGAATAAAACAACTTTTTTATTTTAAAAGTTTGTAACTCGCTTATTAATATAAACATTTTTATCGGATTTTCACCAATAGTCTTAGTGTCCCTCAAACTTTAAAATGAAATAAAAAAAAAATGGTAGAAACTCCCATTGTGGTATCTATGGTTTTCTCGTTTGTGGTTACCATGAGAATTATTTAAACAGATACTTATTAAACCATTGAAATACCGGCCCTTATACCGACATATTAGAAAGTCGGATATGCTATCATAAAACTTACATGTTGGCAACCTAACAAAAAATCACTATAATTACTAGTCACCCGGTAATTCTCTATAATTAAGCGAAATTAGTAATTAAAATGTTTTTTAAACTTTATCTTAACGGAAGTAGTTTCTAAAAATAGAAATAATTTTGCTGAAAGTGACGGAAATATATTATTATTTGATAGCTTCAAAATTTATCAAAACAGAAAACTGTCATAAATGCATAAATGTTATTATTATTATTTATAACAAATAAATTTAATAAAAAATTTTCTTAATATATTATGATGAATGAATATAAATTTTGTCTAACGACTTTTAATTAATATCTTGAAATTTATTATGATGATTCTATTTTTGATATTAAAAAATTCTATTGACCAAATCGTTCGATATTAAAAAACTAGTAAATGTACTTTTTTGTGTCATATAATAATATATGTATGATTTCCTAATACAAATTTTAATAAATCAAAATATAAAAACATTTTCAAACAGGTTCTTTAACAAACTAACCACAAATTGTAAAATTAACACGTTTTAAACGATTTAAAAGTAAAATTATATGTTTAAAAATGTAAATGCAATAAGAAAATAAATATTTATATCATAATTTGAATTAAAATTTCCGGGTTATGTACAATGTATTATTTTCTTTACATTTAATTGTAAATTGACGATACAATGTAGGTACATCAAGGATCTTTTTTATATATTTTGCAAAAGTTACATATGTACGTTCATTAAGCAAAGGATGTTTATTTATAAATAGACTGAAACCAAGTAGTCTCCGTACACATATCTTTGCACTTTGTTTTTAAAGTATATAAAGCACTCTGAAACCTTCTGAAACTCAGTAATTGTTTCAGATAAAATTTATTTCGTGTTTATATTCAATATAAAACTCTAAAAGAATAGAATACTTTTTTCCTTTGTACGGAGAGTAATTGATTTCACTGTATAAATAGTTTGCATATCTTAACGAGACATATTAAATCATTGTGATATATTCCCAAATTTTGCTTATTATTTAAATTATTTTTTTAATAAAATTTGCAAATTCATTTGCAAATTAAATTATTTGAAACTAAAAAATTCAACACGAACGAATAACAATAATTAAAATAAATCTATTTAAAGTGAACGTGTTATTATGTGTAATAAATGTTCAAAAAATAATACTATTTAAGTATAATTAATGTAAAAAGGTGTACTTAAAATAATCGCATTACACTACTCATACATTTTATCGCAGCCATTTTAGACATTATGATAAAAATATACAACCATGTTTCCATATGCATAATGTAAACAAAAATAATTTATATTCTCTCCACGTGTAATTATGAAATGTAGACACTATTCTGAGAAGTGCTTCTATTAGGTGACTTTGTTACAAGAATATTTATGTTGACAAATATTTTTTTCTCTGATATTATATATTCAATAGGTAATAGGTATATCATAACAAGTGCATGAGAAATGATTGAATATTTTTCTAGTATAATAATTAAACTTTTATATGAAGCAAATTATTCTATTTGCTATAACAAAAAAGGTGAGAAATATTCTACTAATATATCACTCTTGCGTGGCAAATATATTAGAATATTACTAAAGAAAAATTGCACATGAAATATGAAGTATTCTTACAAATTAGATAAATTTTAAAAGCGTGCACATTTCTGTAATTTGTGTAAATTTGGAAAAACTATTGAATAACATTTGTGTAATAATTTAACAAACATATTAGATATTAGATTTATAAAGCAGTGTTTTCTGTATGGTTGTTTCTTTTTGCAGATTACAAGGGTTTTGGAGATGCTAGGCTTAGGAAAGACTGAAAGTACCATGTGTGGAAGATTATCAGGTGGTCAAAAAAAGCGACTGTCCATCGCTTTAGAGTTAATCAGCAACCCTCCAGTACTGTTTCTGGACGAACCTACCACGTAAGTTGATATATTATATTAATTATATATAAATTAATATTAATTAAATTGCCGTTAGCCGAGAGGACGTCTATGGTTGAAATGTTCAAAATATAATACGGATTTTTAATACTAATTTTAATTGTAATATTATTTCTGACTATTTGTCGCTGTTTGATTTATTAGTAGAGCTGATAGATAATATTATAAAAGTATGCATAAAAATAATCATTTTATACAAAAATATACAAAATAGATATTTGTACATTATATTGAATAATCAGGTTTTTCTAAAAACATAATTGTTTTTCAAGAGTCACTAATTATCGTACTAAATTTCTCGTTGTTTGTTACTGTAATATCCTAAATATATTTTCTACAATTGTCAAAAAATTTTAAAATTTTTATTTAATAACAATACATAAAGAAGATAATTTTTTCATATATGATATGTTACATATTTTCACAGTTTTGGAAAATTAATAATCATTTTTCTTTTCAAAGTCAAATTTTTGCGATTATGCTTAATATTTCGAAATGGGTTACAATAAAATTATATAATGTACACAAAGCAGTAAAACGATGAAATCGGTCCAAATTATTAAGATTACATTTCTTATACTTTTTCTTAATAATAATTGAAATGTAGTAGATAATATTGTAACTTTTATTTATTTGCGTGTATTTTAAAAATAATTGAAACACGAATATTTATATAGGTATCTAAATTTAATAAACAAATAATAAATTATAAAAAGATAACAAAAATAAATAATACTTTTAATAAACAAATACAAAATTAATAAAGACTTAAACACTAAGAATATTTATTTAGTCATTTATTATTGCACACAACTTATTATTTCGCGGCCTTTTCTGCCTGGGTTTATATACCCGAATAGTTCAACTCTCGAATATTCCGGCAACTTCGATGCATCTGTACAATCGAAGGGTGAGTAAACGTGTCTCGACCTGTGGTTTTGCAATCGCTACAATATTTAACCGTACTACGTATCTATTAGATGAAAAAATGTTATACATGTGCGAGAAATATGATCAAAGTTTAAAAATGATAAAATTTTACGTATTAATATTAAAAAAATTATCAGGTCAATGATTGTATTTTTATTATCAGCAAAAAAACGAAAATATGTAACAAAAAATGTCCTTGGAATGGAATGACTAATATGCAAATCATTTCTTTTTATCAGTAATATGTCATACTTAAAAAAATATACATTATTACTGCATATATTCATCCGTGAGACAGCGAAATAGTTAAAAGTAATTTTATTTTTGAAAATAAATTTTTATTACTATTTGTAATGGAATAAATAATGTCACATTAAAATTACGAAATGTTGTGAGACATATGTTGTTATTTATATTAGTTTTTTCCATAATAAACAACGATTTGTCTATTTGATGAACATTAGACTTTTTTCTAGCGAAACTTGTTTTGTTTTCGCTATAAAAACATTTGAATCATGTTGTAGGTTATTACCCTATCATTGTTTTTTTCTTCAAATATGACATGTATGTATCATGTATGAAAAACATCATAATTTGTGTGCCATGTCTATTACAGTAATTATCCCACACTGATGACAGTCATACAAGTAAAATAAAATACAAAGAAGGCGAATTAACACATAAACACAATTAGTGATCGTGGAAAATTCTTCCCGACAGGTTTATGGATAGGAAAGTTTAAAACGTGCTTCAAATTTATCGCTTTAATAATATTTTTCATCTACAGTAATTTGTTCAATAACATTAATTAGTTTTGTAATAAGTGGAAACTCAAACCAACTAGTCTCCGTACACATATCTTTACGCGTTGTTTTTGAAATATATAAACTACCCGGAAACCTTCTGGAATTCATGAATTATTTCAGATAAAGCAAAATACTGGACAAATTATTGTTTGAAAAAGGAAGAACGAAAACAAAAAAAATGCACAACAGTGAAATATGGAAGAGGTTCTATGCTTGTATGAGGCTGTATGAGTGCAGAAGGGGTGGGAAAATGGGTTGTTTAAATATTTTAAAAGATAATTGGGAAAATGTGCTGAAAGAGTCTCCAGATATGAAACCCATTGAACATCTTTGAGATTTATTAAAAAAAAAATTGTAAAACAACACGCTCAAAGAATATAAAAGAACTACTATATTTCTAGTGAAAGAATGGGGTAAAATTGACTCTCAAACCCCAAGAAAATTAGTGGAAAGTATAAACTTTAATACCGCTTATTAAAAATTCGTGAATTACTTGAAAATACTTGTACGTGTTATCGATTGCCTCTTAACTTGTTCTTTAATCATATGAAAATTTTTGGTTATTTTTCATCACCTTTTTTTAGTACAAAAGAAATTGACGTACCCTGATCTGAAGATAAATCAGTCTTAAAAGGAATACAAAACCTGTCTGCCTATTTGGTGTCTCTCATAATTTATAGCTGTAGTTTTATTTTTATAATGCGTGAATGTTTAGGACGGTGTTTGGGCGTTGGCAATCCAGAATATTCAAAAATTTTGTTTGTATTTTATTTCACTATTACCTGCGCATTTTACCATCAACATTTTAATCGGTTTTTAGAGACCTTAACGAATCTCTATCTTGTATCTACCCGTTAATTTAAATTTATTTCGCTGACTATTAAGACGTGGTATGATTCGTAATATCCATGGTTTGTTCAATAAATTCTCGGTTTATCGGTTTCAGAAAAGGAAGATGTTAAAAATTATGTTGTTATTTTTTTTGTCAATAATGTTTTCGTGATTATGTCTACTTACATTTGTTTATGTAAATAAAGGCTTAATATCATGAAACTTATAAAATTAAATTTAAAATTATAACCATAAATAATAATGTTTAACACAGTAACATTACTATCTTATGTACTAATGGTGGGTAGCAGGTATAAATGATTCATTCTCATTTAAATTTATTTCGCGACATACGTCCTACCTTTTATGTATTAGGAATTGACGGTTGTTATTTATTAGCATGTTAAAAATAGTTATTTATGTATCTGAGAATAAACTAAGGTGTTATTCCCGAGAATTAATGCTGAAAGCTTTTTTATTTGAGGAAATAACGAAATTTATTCCTGAAATGTATGCAAACTTTATTCCTTTCCTTATTGGGTATAAAAAGTGTACCTTTTTTAAACGTCAGGCAGTTTGGAAAAATACTTTCTGATCCATGAATGAATTCAATACACCATTGAAAAATCAATGATCAACTGATCCATCGTATTCCATTAATCAATCTTTGATCGTCTGATTCGATCCTTGTTTTTTGACTGTTAAGATTAATCTAAAATATTTTGTTTTCACAAATCTATAAAATTGCTCCTTTTTTCGTTCTTCTTTGCCGTTTTAAGTTTTTTTCAGATATGAAAAATATAATATATCAACATAAAATGACAGAAAGTTTATTTCACACTCGTAAAATTATTTTGTTGTCAAAAACATAAACGAAAATGTGAATCAATTGTTTGATTCTTGAATCAACATGATTACATTGGCTAAATAATGTGACAATTTTGCCCCAATTTAAGCGACACAGTTCTCGAGATTCTTATGGCTAGCCTCTTAAAACGGATACCCTGTATACACTATTTTTTTGACAGCATATACATTTTAAAATAATAATTATTTCGTTATATTTACAAAATTGCCAAATATATTATGGCTATAAAAAACATCATTCTGCTTATAGTTACGGTATCGTAGGCTTATTTAATAATTTAATTCAGTTTTCAGTCTTCGACAATGAAGACTAAAAGTAGGTTTTTATTCCCGAAAGTGCGAACCATAACTTAATCTGCTTTTTATACGTTGCAAAAATCGGAAGTGAAAATTTAAATCAGTACAATACTTCATTGGCAGGGCTGACAAGAGCCGGGTGCAGGGGGTGCAAATTACCCGGGGCCCGGCCTCTACCAAGGGGCCCGGAGGAAAAAAAGATATTATTTTTAATAATAAAATAAAATATTTTACTAATATTTTTAAAATAAATACTTTCTCCATGTAATATTTAGCTCATAGTTTTTGTCATTATTGAATAGATTAAATACTTCGTAAACAAACTAATATTTATAATTTAAATATCCCGCTAACTTAGTAACATTTGTGTTACATTTTACACAGTGCCATCTGTTGCAGTCGGGAAAGCTAAAATAACTCTCAGCGTTGCCATGTCTAGGGATTTTTCCCGAATCTAGAGATTTTTGATATGGCAAAGGGAAAAAGCGATTTTTTTTAATAAAAGATCGTTTATCAAATTTAGAACTTTTGTCAGTTGAAGCTGAATTGGCTAGAAAATGTGATTTTTCTGCAATTATTGATTTATTTGCTAATCATAAATCCCGGAAAGCACATATGTAATAAATTTAATTTAATTTCTTTTTATTGCATATACAGGGTGTTCCATTTAAAAGTGCCACCATTGCTATCTCGAGAACTATAAGAGCTGCGAGGTTGGTTAAATTAGCAAAGAACCACCATTTTACAAGACTAATACAATGAGCAAAAAAAAATTTTTTTCAACCAGTGGTTCACAAAATACGGGACACAACTTTCTTATTTTAAATGGGAACGTATGTTTATTTTTAGGTTATTCGATAGAGTATTTTTTTCTGAATTCAGCGATATGTACATATCATATACTAATATAACAAAATAATTGAGAAAAATGCATGTTAAAATTATATCTACTTTATTTATATCTGGCTGAAACAAGAGTGCTATGGTTAGAAAACAGACATAATGTTCTGTCTAACATTGTTTGATTATTTTTTGTTAAATTTTATGTTCTGAAACTGTCAGTTTTAAGAAGAAAATGAATTGTTTTCTATCCAAAGCACTCTTATTTCAGCCAGATATAAATAAAATACACATATATCTACCATGCATTTTTCTCAGTTATTTTGTTATATTAGTATATGATATATTTATATCGTTGAATTCAGAAAAAATACTCTTATCGAATAACCTAAAAATAAACATACGTTCCCATTTAAAATAAGAAAGTTATGTCTCGTATTTTGAGAACCACTGGGTGAAAAAAATTTTTTTTTGCTCATTGTATTAGTCTTGTAAAATAGTGGTTCTTTGCTAATTTAACCAACCTCGTAGCTCTTATAGTTCTCGAGGTAGCAATGGTGGCACGCTTAAATGGAACACGCTGTATAATTAAATAAAATAAAAATATTATATACGTTTAACAAATATATTTTTTTTCTTAAATCTTGTTTTTATTCCTTTATTCCTTATTTATTAATTATTTCGCCATTGGGGGGGTGGGGGTAGGGGCCCGTAAAAGTCAGAGTACCGGGGCCCGAAATTTCTCTCGGCGGCCCTGTTCATTGGGCACCTATTGTTACCTATAATTGGTATTTATCTCTTAGTAAAAAACGAAAAGCCCGCTTTCTCTATGATGTAAAAATCGGAAGTAATACTTGCCGAAGGCCACTAGTTGTAAATGTCTCGGCGAATGCGAATGTCAAGTCCATTGCTCTCGTACTGACCTGGATGTAGAAAGAGGTTTATCCACTTTCTTCTCGGCTCGCAGTTATGCTCTTTTGTTTTCTGTATCTTTATCGCAAATGAGGTCATGCAAAAAAATTAACTAAACCTTTTTATTGTTTAAATCGAACCTACAAAGTCTAAGTTATCGCTCTATATGATTTAATTCATTTTATTTACATTTTATGTTACATAAAATCGATTTAAAGTATCATACTTTAAAAAGTTGCAAAAATGTTGTGACGTGTGTAGGTTCTTTTGGAAGACATATTTGTTTTTTGATAAGACATAAAAATTAGAAAAGAAAAAAATATGTAAACTAAAATTTCAGGTCAAATGTATGAAAAATATATATTAAATGTTATAATATGTCACAATTTTATGTCTTGAAATATAATTTTTATTTGGGGTGAAGTTATTCACGCATGGAAGCATGGTAGCTTGTTTGAAAGTTGGTAAAGTGGACAGTGCGTCATTTAAAACATTGTAAGGCTTTTGTGTGCCACTATATTTGTACAAGATTATTCAATTTGTTAGTTTGGAAGTTAAAACATTATATTTGACGTTTGAAACTATAAGTGAAGTTGAGCAAGAACCCTGATACGTCAGTAGACAAAAGGGGAAGTGGAGTATTTCAGCCGCGTTTTCACGCACATCATTTTTAATTGCAGTTTTTTCATTATTATAGATTAATTTGGGGAAAAATAAAAAATACGGGTCTAATATTTTTCATTGTTCTTTCGATTAAGGCTAAAATAAAAACCGTGCAAGACCTCATTGCTGCTTCCTGAACGGATACGCGTGCGACACAAGGTCTGCCACAGATAACACTCGTCATTTGCGGTCGTGTCGCTATTCACGTGAAACGAGTCGTTAGAAGTATGTACTGTGTAATTATGTCACCTAAACAATACACACATTCCTACATCTTACAACATTATTTACGGAATAATTGCTCTTTTTATTCTACTTTTGATATCTTTGCTATTTTACCCCATTAATTTGAATTAACAATTAAAAAAATATATTGATAATAATATTTGTGCCAAAATCAGATGCTATCAACATCAACAAGGTTGGCTTGATTTAAATCAGTTGATTTAGATCATGATTTAAATCAACTGATTTTTTTTAATACAAATCATTGATTTTTATTAAAGGTAAAATAAATACAAATTATAATAAAAATTTACTTATTTGCTACAAAACTATTAATAATGTAATGAAATATGAATAATAAAAAATAATAAAAATAACCTAATTTAAAATAATTAAAGAGTAATAATTATTGATAAAGACAAACACTCGTATTAATATCAGACTTTCGTTGCTGTCTTTTCTGCTTGGGTTTATATACCTGAGCAATTCAACTCTGGAATGTTCTGGTAACTTGGATGCGTCAGTGCCAGTGCAATAGAAGGGTGATTAAACGTGTCTCGACATGTGCGAGAAATATGATCAAAGTTTAAAAATGATAAAACTTTACGTATTAGCATAAAAAATTATCAGGTCAATGATTGTATTTATATTATCAGCAAAACAAACAAAAATATGTGGCAAAAAATCCTTGGGTTGGAATGAATAATATGTAAATCAATTCATTTTATCAGTAACATGTCATATTTAAAAAATATATACATTGTTACTATATTTTTATTTAAAAACTTAATACTGCCAGTATGCAGTAATTATTTATACCATATTTATATCGCCAACTATTTATGTTCACCACGCGTATTAATATCAGACTGCCCTCCGGTCTTTTCTGCTTGGAATTTATATATCAGACCAATTAAGCTCTGGAATATTCTCGCGCCTTCGATGCGTTAGCACAATGGAAAGGTGAAACGAGTCTCGATCTGTCTGCCCGGTACAATAATAACCAAAACTTGTTCTTTATATAATAATATTTTAAAATTAAATGATATATTATCACTTTAATTGTCATATAACAAAAGAAAAATATAAATATTTAAATGTGTAACTAAAAGTAAAAATTATTTGTTACTCTTCCTAGTTTTATTCAGATGAATCGTTTTCGTTTTATTATAGATTTCGTTTTCGTTCATGAAATAAAATGTTTATATTACTTTTAAAACAATTAAAAAAGTACAGTAACATTATATATCTTTAAAAAATACGCAACTTTCAAGTTTTATATAGTATGAGAAAAGTACCACTTTCCATAGTGGTCATAGAAAAAAATATTGAGAGATCAGGTGTATCATTTTGACTAAGACAAATGAAGGTATGAATGCATGAAAGTCATCAAATTATATTGCATTATGTGAAGACTACAATTACGAATAATAATAACCTTTGTATTAAGAATATCTGCGAACATAACATTTACTTTACTAATGACTCTGCAATTGTTATTTGAAGAGATATCTTTTATTAACAATTGTCTTTCTACCCATAAAATTTATTTTTGATGTAAATAACTTTGATGTAAATTCGAAATTAAACAAGGATTTAATTATATATAAATAAATAGCATTGATTGAAGTAATGATTGAATGCTTTAGCATTCGAACATTGTAATTTGAGATGTAATTGCTGTCGTTAAAATTAAGTCGTAGATATGAAATGTCGTGAATAAATGCAGAAACAAACTAATGGGCAGGCCTTATCGCTATCACGCATTCTAAATGGAAATAAAAAGGCTACATCATCCTACATGTGTTAACGTTGCTGCATTTAATCATACTAACCGGCCACGAGTTATACATACATTTTAAAATATCTGCTAGTTTCAAAAATGTTGTTTTTTTACCTTTAATTGATAGAATAATGAAAAATATTGCACCAATGTTGTTTATTTTTTCCCAAACTGATTTTCAATATATACATGTCGTGATTGTAGAAAAAGTATAGTGTATAACTCGCTTGGAATGATGTTATATAATATATAATGTAAATAAACAAGAATCACATCAATAGAGCGATAAATTATACTTTGTTGATTCGATTTAAACAAAATACAGTTCACATTTTTTTTATAAATGTCATTAGCGAACTACTCTATTTTGAAACAGATAAAACAGCTCATCTGAATAAACTACATGTTTAAATATAATTTAGTAAATATTAAAACAGATAATATTTACGAACATACAATATTTGTAATAAAGTTATTGTTAGTATAAGAATAGGAATATTTACTCATATGTTAAAAAAATCAATGTGTAATTACTTATGCATATGTATAAATATAACAAATATGCATAGTTAAAGACTTGTAGAAAACAAAAAACTACTTTTACTATTTAGTCTATTGATTCTGTTGAAATATCAAATGTCAAAATTTCGCAGAAATTATTTATTTTTCTAATTTTTTCAAAACTGATTTACGTTTCGAAACCCTACATTTTTCATAACCAGCTAGGAAATAAAAAATTTTCATCACTGAGTTATGAAAAGTGAATTGTTTTTTTAACTGGTTAACGTCAGTCAATTTTAAAAAGTGATAGTTTATATGTCAAAATTAGAAGAAAAAATTAATATTAAAAGAATTGTATCAAAATTAGAAAAACTCTTGTATGAAACACGTTAGAAAATGCAATTTTGTGTAACTTGTGTGATTTTGCGGACTTTCGCTTCTCTCCCTCTGTAAATATCCCACCGTTACACAAAATGAGGTATTTTCTAACTAGCTACATAAATTGCTATTGCTTGATTATTTCATGAATGGCAACAGTAACATAAATTTTTTATCAACAAAAGACGATACTATACAGTGGTTTTACTAATTTTTTTCGCTGAAAAACTGTTACCCTTATTTAATTTTTATAAATATTTGTGATTACTTCTGAAGAGACCAATATTACATAAATTAATTTTGTATGTAATAAATAGAAACAAAATAAAATATGCTGTATTTTTTCACACGTAACTTAATAGATAAATCGTAACATTTATTATTTTTTGTTTTAATTGGCTACCACTATTTTTTCTTACTTAATTGGAAAGGTTATGAGGCACGTAAAATATATATTTCTTATTGATATAGATGCAGAAATTAATGATCTTCAACCTTTAAACCTTTTTACCTCATATAATTAAGGATACAAGAATTTTTTTTTTAAATTTTACATGTCAAATCACTACGTTCGGTTATTTAAGTCATCGCCCCGAATTTATTTTAAAAACAAAAAATCCTCTAAACCACTTGTGTTTTTTCATATTATTTGTGTCTCCATGTGGGCACATACAAGTCCCATTCCGCAACATATTAACTTTCGAGATCCAAATATATTGGACTGATAATGCGGTACATTAATTTGCATTTCTAAATGTGTAAATGTTTTTTTCTTGCAGAGGTCTGGACAGCTCTTCGACAACCCAATGCGTGTCGCTCCTCAAACGCTTAGCCAAAGACGAGGGTCGTACAGTGGTTTGTACCATCCACCAGCCCAGCGCCCTTTTGTTTGAGATGTTTGACAAGCTGTACGCCCTGGCCGATGGCCGGTGTATCTACCAGGGACCTGTGAAGGAACTGTTGCCTTTCTTAGGGGCCGTTGGGTTGAATTGTCCTCCCTATCATAACCCTGCTGATTTCTGTAAGTGGAGAATGGTTTTTATTTATAAGTGCGAAAGGGATGGACAAATATTAGTCAATTTGTTGATTTACTATTTCATTTCTGATTTTTATTTGGCAAAAAGTTTCTTCTGAGCATTATAAATATGGTAAATAATTAAAAATAGCGGTCAGATTCGGTTAACCTTGAAATCAAATTTATTTGTTATTAATGTTATTTAATACCAAAGGTGTGTACACACATGTATATAACCTGACCTAACCTAACTTAAAAAAATGCCAGTCAGACTAGGTTTACCTTGAAATAGCATTTATTTGTTATTAAAACTATTTAATGCCAAATGCGAGTACACACACCTACCTAACCCAACCTAACTTAAACTAACCTAACCTAACCCAACAAAATCTAATCTAATGTAACCTAACATAATCTAATCCAACCTAACTCAACCTAACATAATCTAACCTAACATAACCTAATCTAATACCTTACCTAACTAACCTAACCTAACCCAACCTAACCTAATCTAATCTATACCAACCTAACCTAACCTAACTCAACCTAACCTAATCTAACCTAACCTAACATAAATTAACCTAACCTAACCTACTCTAATTAGATTACGTTAGGTTAGGTCAGATTAAGTTAGGTTAGATTATGTTAGATTTGGTTAGATTAAGTTAAGTTAGGTCTATGTGTGTGTACAAATCTTTAGTATTAAATATATATTCTTTGGCCAACATATGTATTTTCTAAAAAAATAGCTAATATCAAATCACAAATACCAAGAAGTTCAAACGAAATAAACTTCAAAATTGGTCAATATAATCAATAATTTATATTTCTCTAAGTCACTTTTATTATTATAAACTTTTTTTTAAATAAACTCTAAAATCTAAAAAATATCGAATTATCGTACCACATATGCGTAAACCGCAACTACTCTAAATATTTATATGTAAGTAATATTTTTTTTCTTTTTCAGTAATGGAAATTTCAGTTGGGGAATATGGCTCCGATGTGAAAATGTTAGCTGAAATTACTTCAGGGTTACTCACAATCAAAAACGAATGGATTCCAGAAAAGAAATCAGGTATGTTCTAAATACATATAATTAGGTTATTTCAGGATGTCAGTTCATTTGAATAGAGTAATTAAAAGATAATAAAAATATATAATTGACAATTTGATAATACTTATTTATGCAAGTAATAAGTAAAGTAATAATAATAAAATTATAGTTAAAAATAAATTTATCATAAAAAATAGAATGAAGTGAATTTGTGAATGCAGTATTCACATTTATTTTAAATAGCTCATTAATGTCGTAGCCAACTTGTGTTGAAAAAATGCACGGCAATTATTTATAAATTGACATGTCATTAAAAACATTAATTCTCATTGTAAAATAATTGGAAATATTATATCACCAACTATTTATATTCATCTCTCGTGTTAATATCAAACTGAGCTCGCGGTCTTTTCTGCTTGGGTTTTATAACCGAGCAATTAAACTCTCGAATATTCTGGCAACTTCGATGCGTCAGTACAAAGAGTGATCAAACACGTCTTGACCCGTCTGTGATATATCTACGGCGTGACCTTGCAATCGTTACAATATCACTAATCGAATTAATATGTAATGAAATTTCTTATGCAGTATAATTATATTCACATGTTACTGTAACATAACTAAAGATATTTTTTTATGTAATCTCTTTTTCCTACGTGTTGAAATGATTCAGAATCACAAGTTATAATGAATCACATGCAAATTTTCATGTGACTTGAATCAATGACTAAGAATAACTGAGTGTATCGCATTTCCGTCCATGCAGTATATACATATTTGTATTTTGTTAATCAATATCGCTTCAAGGTTAGCGTAGATACACTCTTGACTTTTAAAGCGATGCACAATAATGCATCTTCTTTGCAATTCAAATTACTGAGAAGATTACTAGAATTAATTCTAGATAATAATATCTAGTTGCTTACGTATTGTCTATCTTTCAAATTATCGACTGAACTATGACCGAAATATTAACTGTATCATTGGTCTAAATTAACCATAGGTCATGTGAATCAGTCTTAATTTCGCTCATTATAATTAGACACATTAATTAGGAAAAATAAAACGCAAAAAATATAACGTCTGACGTTCACTTTCTCCGAATTTTTAAGTTTAACAAGGGATTTGAAAATAGGACGCCGGTCATATATAAATAGTTTATGTAAGTAGTAACAACAAGGGAAGTAATTTCCAAAGCCGCTGATGCTGTATTTTTCAGGAAACCCGAAAATATTAAAAAATATCAAATTTTTGGCTCGAAAATTTTCAAATTTTACAAAATTTTGTTTGTAATAATTTTTAAAGAATTAGTTACGCTGATACCAAATTTACAAACAGAATTTAATTATCTCTTTTCGTTTCGGAGATATTTGCTCTCAAAGTTGTACCTCAAAAAAGTGTGTTTTTTGAGTATATTTCAAAAATGAGTAGAGATACATTCTCAACTACTTTACCATTCGATTCTACGGGAAAAATTATATGAAGAAATGTTTTGTCCACATATACGTTCTTTGGAACGATTTGGTGAAAAATAAGAAAAACTAAAAAAACCTAAATTTCAATTTTCCGCCTCCAAACTTTTTGTCTCCAATTTTTTTCTATTTTTGTACTTAAGTAGATATGAATGTGCTGATTCCAAATTTTCAAACAGAATTCAATTATCTCTTCCCGTTTTCGAGATATTTCAGTTCAAAGTTATACCTAAAAAATTAGGTTTTTTAGGTATAGCCCTTCAATGGTTAGTTTTACGAGTTCGGCGACACAACCAATCGATTCTACGGACAAAATTACATAAGTGTACCAATTTTCATATTTTTATCTCAACAGATAGAATTTTTAGAAAGAAAAAACTGAAAATGGCCAAAAATCGAAAAAATCGTCAGGGGTTCATCAGGCATTTTTTTCGATTTTGGCCATTTTCGTTTTTCCTTTCTACAAATTGTATCCTTTGCAATAAAAATCTAAAAATTTGTATACTTATGTAATTTTGCCCGTAGAATCGATTGGTGAGGTCGCCGAAATCGTAAACCTAACCCTTAAAGAGGTATACCTAAAAAACCGGTTTTTTTAGGTATGGCTAAAACTCAACTTTGAATACAAATATCTCGAGAACGGTAAGAGATAATTCAATTCGGTTTGAAAATTTGGAATCAGCGCATTGATATCTACTTAAGTCTAGAAAATGAAAAGTTTTGGAGACAAAAAGTTGCTTGGAAAAATTTTGAAATTTAGGTTTTTTCAATTTTCTCATTTTTCTCCAAATCGTTCCAAAGGACGTATATGCAGAGAAAACATTTCTTTATGTAACTTTTCCCGTAGAATCGACTGGTATAACCGTTGAGATTGTATCTCTACCCATTTTAGAGATATAGCCAAAAAACACTCTTTTTTGAGGTGCAGCTTTGACAACAAATATCTCAGGAACGAAATAAGATAATTAAATTTCGTTTGAAAATTTGAAATCAGCACGTAGAGATCTATCAATGTACACTATTTCTCAAAATCAAAATTTTGGGCACAAAAATGAGTATTTTTGGGATATTTTGCGTTTGTAAACACAATTTTTGGTTTAATACTGTTGTTTGTTTTTTTAACTCTACGTAACTTTGATATGGGGGTGTAGGGAATAAAATCGAAAAGGCGTAATAGGATTACAAGTTTTGAAATCAGCGCATCGATATTTTTTTAAGTAAATGAAAAGTTTTTGACATGCATTTTTTTACAATTTAGTTAAATAAATGTTTAATATTCGAAACATACAATTTTCCTTTTTATAAAACAGTTCGAAATACGAAACAAGATCTAAAAAAATATCTAAAAATGTTGAAACGTGGCTTTTGTTGCTAACGTAAACAACGTTTAATAAATTTATTTAAAAAAAATATTTTGTTTTAATTTCATATTATGTTTAGTAAGTTTTATTTGTTTATATCTTGTAAAATAATTTATTTGATTTAGCATGTAATTTTCACATATATTTTCTCTAAAAATAGTCTATTGAAATATAACTCCATGTATAGAAATGTTTTTGTAGTTTGTTTCAGAAAATTTCCGTTTGTTTAACCAATTTTATTATAAACATTATTATGTAAAAATAAAACAATTTGTCGTCATAGTCGGTACTTTGATGTCACATTTTTTTATACAAGAACGATAATTACAATTTAATGTTCTATCATACGCAAAGAAAACAAATTATGTGATTTTTACGTTCATTTGAAACGTAAATAATTTTTTAATTGTAATGCAATTTGTGGAAAAAGTGTACACGTTTTCTAGAAATCGAAGACGATTAAATTTCATTTGTTTTCCTCATATCTATAACTAAACATTTCCTCATACGATTATAACATGTAATTTTAATTTATATTATAGATAAATTTAAAATTATAAAATATAAAAACAAAATATAAATAAATCAAATTATAGGTACCTGGAATAGTGATGTAAATATATTAATTAAAAAAAAAACAATTATAGATAACGCATTTCAATTTGTCAACATGTATGGTGAATTTTATAAATAATTGGCATACTTAATAGTTATTTATGTATTACAGGAATAAAGTAAAGTTTTACTCTTGTTATTAATTCTTAGTTGATGCATTAACGAAGTTTATTTACAAATTGAATACAAAACTTTTTTTTATAACGTTCTCAATATGGGTTAACCGTTAACCAGTACTTTTTTCGGTATATGCCTTGATTCAAAATAAATACATTTAATACATACACTTTGACGTTTCTAATAAAACCTGGATCTTAAAAAAAACTCGGGTTTTAAAAAAAATCCTAAATGGATTTTTCTCAACCCTGTTATAGGTATCTTACCATCTTAACCTTGGTATATAATATACTATTATTTCTACTTAATTCTTAATTGATAACGAGAACGTAATTGATAAGAAATATTTATAAAATAATATTTATTAATAACTCTTCATTTTCTGAAGCCGATAAACTATTAAAGAAACCACGAATGTTATGTACCGTACCAGACATTAGATGTCAAAATAATTTATTTAAATTTTTCACATGAAATATTTATTTGCAAATAAAATAATATTTTTTCGTCTACGTTAATGCTATACCTACATGCATAATTTATACTTTTTTAAGTTAATATTACATATATAGTTCCTGTTCTATACTCTAGAGAAAGTATATCAACATGAATTTTTATTTTGTTACAGAGAAAGACATTCTAGAAATTGACGTATTGTCGGGCAAGAAGAAAATGATTCAACTAATGGAATCGGACCCAAAAAGTGAAGGATACCCAGCTTCACAACTTATGCAGTTTATCGTTCTGCTGCAGAGGAATCTCATTACCTTCCGTAGGAATTATGTAAGTGTAAAGTAATTACTAGAAACGTAACCACCAGGTTTTCCTAATATTTCTTATATATCCGTTAAATTACTTCATAATTCATTACTTCAAACTGCTAATTTATTATTTATATTTGCTAATATTTAAAGTTATGGTAATTGGAAATAAATCTGAAGAAACAAGTTTTAGAAATTTTCATTAATCATTTTGAGAATGTTGAAAATTTTATATATACAGGGTATTTGTTTTAAGAGGCTAACCATTGGGATCTCGAGAACCGTAAGAGATACGAAGTCGGTTAAATTTTAATCATGCTTTTGTTTTCCCGAAAAATACATAGCTTACTAGATATAACCAAAAAACAGATTTTGACAAATTTACTTTTTGACATAACTTTCTTGTTTCAATTCATACAAGTTTCTAGTTTGCACATTCTACAGACTCTTTACTTTTACAATAGGCGTTCGATTTTTAAAATTAATTCCTCCTTAATATGTATACAAGCAAAGTTATGTTACAAAGTGTAATTTTTAATAATACAAATAAATATTCAAAATGATCAGCATTTTATAAAGCATTTTTCTTACAAGCTTATTAAACTTAATATTGGTCTTAAACTCTATGACCAAAAAAATTGATATTTACATATATAATTTTTATACAGTATACTTTTAGACAGTACATAGGTACATAATTGTATAATTTATTATCATAATTGTTTATTTGACAAAATTATAAATAATGTCTATTCGCGAAACTACTCAACGGTTTTACTTGAAATTTAAATTTGTTATGTAAAACATCAAATTTAAGAATATTTTATTAATTTCACAAAAGAAAACGAAACTGTATAAAAAATATTAATAATTTACACGACCGGCGCGTTTAATATGTAAGAATATAATTTGAAAAAATTATACATGATAGTCATGTATATTTTTTCATATTTAATATTTAAGTATAATTAAAAATGTGCATATTAATCAAATATTCATGTTTAAAAGCGATACCTCGAACAATAAATGAAATTCAGTCTCTTTGTTTTTATTACTATATAAACAATACTGTCATACTTTTTTACTATCTGTTTTACATTCCTTTTTTAAGGAAATGTATTTATAATATTCTGAAATTTGAAAATAATTGTACAACAAATTCATTAGTAATTTAAAGTTAAACTTCTTCATATTCGAATTCGTATAAAATGCAGTCTTTTATGCATTTATTCTATTATTTTTTAAATGGCTAGACATAAAAAAAATCCTTATATTTTATATTTATCAAGAAATGAATGATGATTATTTTAAAGTTTATCACAATTTTTTATGTAAATTATTATTATAGAATATATTTACGTTCAAAATGAACTGACTGTAATTATTTCTCCAATAATAGTAACAAATTTTATCAATAAAACGATAAAAGAAAAGTTATAAATATGTAAGAATTATCGACTGATTTAATAAATATAAATGTATAATATTTTATATTTGATTGTATGTTACATTTTGTTAGTTATTAACAATAATTTTGTTTGCAGAAAGAAGTTCTGCTAAGGCTTTTCTGCCACATATTTATTGGCTTTCTATTTGGGTACTTATACAGTGGAGTGGGTAACCGGGCTACCCAAATCTACGCCAATGCAGTCTACCTATATGGTAGTCTTCTCTTAGTTGTATATACTGGGAAAATGTCTGTTACATTATCATGTAAGTATTGCTAGTATAATTCAGTTTTCATTGTAATAGAACACTAATTTATTCATTACGAGAAACGTAAAAAATACATTTCTCTTGGAATTTTGCTTCGCTTATTGAATGATAATTGTTTACCACAAACGCATATATATACCTATATACGTATTTGAAGGTTTACGTATTCACTTATACTTGTATTTCAATTACCTGTAAAATATGTACATAGTAATACATGTATAGTAACGGTACATAATTTTCTTGAAAAATGTATATTATTGTAAAATAAAATTTTATTCTAGTAGAAACGGAATTCAATAATTTATTACATAGAAAGTTGAATGTTCAAATACCACATATTTTATTTAATTGTAAAAATTTATTACGTTTTCATAAACCTAAAAAACTGAGACAATGGTGGATTCCAGGTCAATCGAATTTTGAAAAATTAGTTTAAAAAATACATATAATATGCATAATAGTGAATATCAATAAAGAAGTAAAGTGATATAATTAAAATACAATATGTATAAAAATAAATATACCTTTATTTTATTTAAACAAATATCAAAAAGAGTTAAAAAAACGCTTAACTTAAATTTAGAGGTATCCTACTAAATAATTTTATTTAATATAATTCCATTACTACGCCATATATAATAGTATATTATACACCAAGGGTGAGAAGATTATCATTATTGACCTAACGCCAAGTTGTACCCGAGGTGCGAAGCAACCGAAGGACATAAGGCGCTGGTCAATAACACTCTTCTTAACCGTGGTATATATATTTTTTCACTACTAATAAAATAATATTGACAATAACAAATATTTTGACATGCACATTAACTTGTTCTTAATATTCACAAAAATAAAGTACCTGTGTTAATTTTTATATTTGATCAGTTTGTTGACCTCAATTTTGAATTTTAATTTGATTTTATTTGATTTGCATATTTAATTTATACGCCATATTTAAATTGTAAAATGTTCAAACAATATTTAGATTTGGAGATTTGATTTTTTTAAAATTATTGTCTTTATCGATCATTGTTATTTGTGAGTATGGTTACCAAGTAAGCGGTACTGAAAAACAAATTCTCATGTCAAATAAATGTTAATAATAGTGGGTGATTAGGCTAGTAGTGAAAAAAATAATAATTATTATACTTTATAGTTAATATATAATATATATGTTTTATTATATTATATTAAATAATTTTCTTTCTTTTTTAGTTCCGTTAGAAATTGGTATACTTAGTCGAGAACATTTCAACCGATGGTATAAGCTAGTGCCATATATTACATCCATATTACTGGTGGAAATACCATTCCAAGTATTATGTGTGTGGAGTTACATAGCTATAAGCTATTGGTTAACCGATCAGCCTATGGAGATGCATAGGATATACTACTTTGTTCTGTTTTGTACCATTGGATCACTTTGTGCTCAGAGTTGGGGATATTTTATTGGAGCTACTACGCCTATGAAGGTAAGAAGAACAACTTATAAATTAATTTTTTACTAACACTTATTTTGTCTATATTTCGTTTGGATTATATTTCATTAAATATAGTTGTTTATATATTTTTTATAAATAAATAATTACAAGAAATCATTAAGAAAAATTCAAATTGTTTACAATTATAAAGTGAAATCGTACGGAATTCAAATAGAAATACTGGATGAATAAATTGTACGCCTTACATATCTGCAATTTTGGTTGCTTTAAAGTATTTTTGTTGCCGCAAAATGTATCAATGCATGATTGGAAATTGGAAATTGTTATCAGAATTAGTCATATAAATTGATTTTTGCTTGATTTTTTTTGCTAATAATTACATGATATGTTAAATAAAAGAATTGGCAAATTATGCAACGATAAATAATTTATTTCAATTTAATCTTTTATGGTTTTATTATGCAAAAAGTAAAATTTAATATATTAACTTTTAAGCCTTTGCTCTGAACTGCAGTAGATTGCAAAATGTCGCAATATCCTGTTGAATATTACTTGGAAAAATAGTTTATGTTTGTAGTAACAACAGGGGAAGTAATTCCCAAAACCGTTGATACTGTATTTTTCCATAAACCCGAAAATATTTCAAAATATCGAATTTTCAGCTCGAAAATTTTCAATTTTTACAAACTTTTGTTTGTAATATTTTTTAAAGAAGAAGTTACGCTGATACCAAATTTACAAACATAATTAAATTATCTCTTTTCGTTTTGGAGATATTTGCTCTCAAAGTTGTATCTCAAAAAAGTATGTTTTTTGAGTATATTCCAAAAATGAGTAGAGATACAATCTCAACTACTTTACTATTCGATTCTACGGCAAAAGTTATATAAAGAAATGTTTTGTCCACATATACGTTCTTTGGAACGATTTGGTGAAAAATAAGAAAAACTGAAAAACCTAAATTTCAATTTTTCGCCTGAAAATTTTTTGTCTACAAATTTTTTCTATTTTTGTACTTAAGTAGATATCGATGAGCTGATTCCAAATTTTGAAACAGAATTCAATTAGCTCTTCCCGTTCTCGAGATAATTGAGTTCAAAGTTATACCTAAAAAATTAGGTGTTTTAGGCATACCCCTTAAATGGTTAGGTTTATGGTTTCGGCGACCTCACCAATCGATTCTACGGGCAAAATTACATAAGTGTACCAATTTTCAGATTTTTATTGCAACGAATACAATTTTTAGAACGAAAAAACGAAAATCGTCAAAAATCAAGAAAAATCGTAAGGGGTTCATCAGGCATTTTTTTCGATTTTGGTCGTTTTCGTTTTTCCTTTCTACAAATTGTATCCGTTGTAATAAAAATCTGAAAATTGGTATGCTTATGTAATTTTGCCCGTAAAATCGATTGGTGAGGTCGCCGAAGTCGAAAACCTAAACCTTAAGGAGGTATACCTAAAAAACCTGTTTTTTTAGGTATTGCCAAAACTCAACTTTGAACACGAATATCTCGAGAACGGTTAGAGATAATTCAATTCGGTTTGAAAATTTGGAATCAGCGCATCGATATCTACTTATGTCCAGAAAATGAAAAGTTTTGGAGACAAAACGTTCCTCGGAAAAATTTTGAAATTTAGGTTTTTTCAATTTTCCCATTTTTCACCTAATCGTTCCAAAGAACGTATATGCAGAGAAAACATTTCTTTATGTAACTTTTCCCGTAGAATCGAGTGGTATAATCGTTGAGATTGTATCTCTACCCATTTTAAAGATATAGCCAAAAAACATACTTTTTTGATGTGCAACTTTGACAGCAAATATCTTGGAAACGAAAAGAGATAATTAAATTCCGTTTGAAAATTTGAAATCAGAGCGTCGAGATCTATCAACGTACAATATTTGCCAAAATCAAAATTTTGGGCACAAAAATGAGTATTTTTAGGATTTTTTGTGTTTATCAACACAATTTTTTATTTTATTACTGTTGTTTGGTTTGTTTTAACTCTAGACAACTTTGATACGGGGTTATAGGTTTTGAAAATAAATAAAAATTAGATAATACAGTGACAAAATAAAATCAAAAAGGCGTAATAGGATTGCAGTTTTGAAATCAACGCATCGATATTTACTTAAAACTAGAAAATGAAAAGTTTTTACCTAAACATATATTTTGAAACTAATTTCAAAGAACGTATATGCGGAGAAAACATTTCTTTACAAAATATATATTAGAAGTGAGTTTATAAAAGTAATAATTGTTATTTAATAACCAGTTTTAAATGTATTTACAATGTAGTTCAATAAATGTTAAAATTAGAAGCATACTTTTTTTTTCTTTTAATAAAACATTTCGAAATACAATACAAAATGTAAAAAAGGGACGTCATTTTATAAGTTGGAGAAGGGCAACAGAGAAATTCGATTTTGAGATTTTGATAGATTATAAATTTTCATACGTGCATTTCAAAAACAAAAAAAGTTCTAACATATATCCGAGACACAATATTTTGTTCATTTTACTAATTTATATTTTCTTTACAGATTGCAGTATTTATCGGCCCAGTGCTAGCTTGTCTATTCTCCATCTTTGGCTTCTGTATTCGTAAAAGTGACACTCCGTATATCTTCAAATGGATGTTCCATATTTCATACTACAGGGCTGGTTTTCACGGCGTTGTTAATTCAGTTTACGGCCTTAACAGAACTTCGTTGCATTGTCCAGAAGAAATGCTGTATTGCCATTACGCAAACCCGGATAAATTCATGAAAGAAATGGAAATTGGCGGCATAGATTTATCCGAAAACGTTAGCTTAATAGTATCAATAACTTGTCTTATGCATCTACTTACATTTGGTGCTTTATGGTACAAGATGAATAGAAGATAATGCCAAAGAGAAGAAGTGATAATGTGCCTTAAAAAGGAGTTAGTGAATTCTTTGTGATAGAAATGAACTGTAGAACAGTCAAACTAGATATTTGAAATAGGATAAATACTGATATAAACATCACCTTAAATTAAATTTTACTTTAGTTTGTGTCAAACGCATTCAACTAAGTTGAAGAAGGAAACGAAAAACTAAAATAGAGGCACTATTCTAAATGGGCTTCACGAAAAATATTTTTATTTTTCATATTTATTTCCTAGATCTGACTAATTATTAATTTAATTCAATGCAATTTAATTTTAACTAAAAGTGGTGCCTTCTCAAAATTCTGTTCGTTGTTTAGTATTTTTTTCTCCACTTCTGTCACCACTTTAGGGGCAATGTGATAGTCACCTTTAGCGTAAGGAAAGGAGTATTTTTTAATTTTGTAGTGTAAAGATATGAAATTAGTCAATCTAATATGGGTTTATAGTACTTAAGTATACAAATGCTCTCTGATTTTTTAAAACATAGTATTAATAAATGAGCAATGTTCTTGTTTCAAAAAAATATTTTTTGAACAATGTGTAATTTATAATAAATATGTATTTATATTTTGTATGTAAATGTTATTAATAAATTTATTCAAATTCATATCTACTTTATTCATCATATGACTTCCGAATACAATTTAAAAGTACAATTTAAATTTAAATTATTTATAAGTCTACTGTTCCAAGGTCAATACCAAAAATTGAAATTCATACTTTTATTTCAAATTTATTTTTATAAGAATATTTTAATAATTTTGAATTTTAAGTAATTCGGCGTCTTGATTATTATAAAATTTAATATGGACACCACATGATTTCCCTGTATGATAAATTATACACATTTTTCGCTGCACTTCATTTAAACTTATTTCACTTGAAATATAATTCTTACATTTGTTTCATATTTTCGATCCTTCCGTTTATAATGTATCATGTTTTGAAAATTTTATTCAAATGTTTTATCATAATTCCTTATTACATTACTCAGTAGTGTAAGAAAGTAGGCTATTTCCCACGCGATGTAAAAGTTTCGACACGAGACGAATCACACTAGTTGGGAAATAGGTGATTCTGCACGAGTGGCACTCTATACTTTTTCTACGACCACAATATTTTAGTTTAGTCTGGAGTAGTGATACAAATACAAATAATTACATCTGAACCAATTACTTAGTAACCATGGTAACCCAGATCAATAATAGTATATTGTGTTTGGAAATACAATACAAATTCAAAATCAGTCAAAATAAGAAAAAAATATATACGTCTCTAAGACTTTATAGAACCATAAAGAATAAACAAGTGCAGAAAATCGCCTATATAGTATCTGCTTATCTAGATATTATAGCAGTCCCATATAAAAACTTTTAAAATTTTACGACTAATGATTTTTGAGTTATGCGAGGTAGATACGTACGTACAGACGTGACGCCAAAATTAGTCAAAATAGATTCAGGGATAGTCAAAACGTATATTTCTGTCAAAATTTTTCGCGATTACAATACTTTCTTTACTTCGTATAATGAAAAAATCCAAGGGCACTATTTCGAGAAATGAGAGTATTCTGCTAAAATTTATAACAAATTTTATTAACAATTTTTATGCAAAATATCTTAATCAATTAATTAGACCCAGCTAATTACAGGAAAAATAATAAAAAAAATCTCATGTGCATAGTTTTTGAAATACAGGAGCATACTGCTAAATTTGTATGCAGTAAATTACCCATTTGAAGTCAAGATCTAGTGTTCCGGCCACTTGAGTTTTATTACTATAATCCTATTATGCGGTTTGCCCCAAAGATAAGAAACTTGTTAGGGTTTCTACCTGCGCCCTGTGCTTCTGTGCGTCAGACAGAGACAGACAAAGTCGTAAAACTACCCCTCGAATATAATTAAGTAGTCTTATAAAAGAAATAGAAAGAAATATTTAACTAATTCGACTTCGCTAATTATAAAGAAAAATTTTTAATAAATTTTGTTAACAATTTTTTGGTGTAAATCATCATCAGAGACATGACTGAAAATTATACAAATTAAGTAGAATAAAGAATAGTAACTCACCAAACAACGTTCGATCCAATGCAGCCCAAAATTAAGAATGTGTCAAAAGTTTAAAGTACTTGATTTCTCTGCACAATACACTTACTTCAACGGTCACAAACAGACTGTCTGTTTTGTAAACAACATCCACCTATTAGAGACTTAGATTAAGTAATAATAAGATATTCATTAATTAAATTTATAAAAGTAATAATTAGCAACCTATGTATTATGAGATGATAACAATTTTTGGTCTAAATGTCTTTGAGAAAAGTCCATACTGACAGACGTCGATGCGCTGATTCATTTACAAACAGAATTTAATTTTCTCTTTTCGTTCCTTAGATTTTTTCTCCCAAAGTTGCATCTCAAAATGTGTCTTTTTGGGTGTATTTGGTATCCAATACCACATTTTTTGAGATACAAATTAGAGAGCAAATATCTCAGGAATTTATTTTAAAATAAATCAAAGAAATGTTGAATGGGATTCATATCTGGAGACTGTGGAGGTGTTTTTAATTGTTGTCTACAATTGTAAAATAGCTATTCTAGCAGGTTTATAAAAATTTCCAAATTCTCTTTTAAAATATTCAAATAACCCATTTGATTTTCTCATCAATAAAAGTTTCCCACCCCTTCTGCACTCATACAGCCCCATACAAACACAGATCCTCCTCCAAATTTCTCTATGGGCATAACTTTTTTATTTTATTTGTTCATTCGTTCTTTTCCATATAATAATTCGTCCATCTCATCCAAAAAGGTTTATTTTGGTTCATCTGAAACAATTACTGAGTTCCAGAAGGTTTCAAGGTAATTTTATATATTTAAAAAAAAGCGTAAAGATATGTGTAAGGAGACTAGTTGGTTTGAGAGTAATTGTAATAAAATTATAATGGATCTTTCGTTAGGTAATAACTTTTGACTATAATTAATTTCTTTGTAATTTCCTTAATTTAATTAGTAATATTAGTTTTATATCGAGAATTGACAGTATTTTTTCAGTATTTCTCTAGCATTCACAGCGAAATATTGTCTTGTTAGAACCTTAGTGTAAATATAATTTCAAGTGAGTTAATTTATTGTGTGTTGATAGTTTATACCTACAACATTTCAAGTAAGTAAATAGTATAACTGAATATAAGGAGTACTAATATACTTTTGAAATATATTACAGTATATAGGCATACAAACTGTCATATCTGTATTCAGTACTACAGTACTTAAGGGGTATAAGTTACTGACTACTGTCAACCTTGAGAATCCGTGATGTTACAATCAAAATTTAGTATTTCACATTACTAAGAAAGTTTATCTTGAAAGAAATTTATCATAGTTTAATGTCTCCATATGAAAGAGGACAATTGATAAGATAGTTTGATAAAAAATACTTTAAAATGCAGGTGACAGGTGTTCAATGATGAGATTAAGGTATCTTCTTTCTAAAACCTTGCAATGACGTCAACTCAAGAGGCTTTCAAAATGTTATACACAATAAAAACACAGTACAATAGAATTAAATTTTGTATTACTCACAGTCAACTTATATATTTTAGTTTATATTTAAATTTTAAATACTTAAGAGAAAATGATATATAAACAAACTAAAAATAAATTTCTATACTCAAACCAGATATAAGCAGTTTAACTGGTAAAAGAAACTCTATAGATTTCAACTATAAATAAACAATATTACAACAATAAGTTCTTTTCTGTATCATCTCAATTTCTATGTAGCATTTTATATTATTATATTAACATGCTACATTATTATTATTCTATATTATTATCGTATTAAGTACTTGTAGATTTGGAAATAATAAGTAGATAATAATAATACACCTGTATACACATGCAGGTGTACAATGGAATATTTTTCAAAATAATCGTCTCAAAATCAGCGACAATAAAAGACAAAGATAATCTCAATGGGTCAACGTATGATATTTAAAATAACTTGAAGTTAACAATAACAAGATTTTATGTATCTTGTACGATTCTGAGAGCAGCCTTCAACTGATCTGTGTTTATAGTTAAATTCAAGGTTTTACCAGAACGAGTCACAGAAATGGAAGTACTAGTACTTGTAGGATTTGTTTATTTTGTTACGGAAGAGTAGAAATCAAATTTAAAATACCCAAAATTACTATTTACATGACATATCTGATACTGATATATTTATAAATTATTATGAATTTGAAATAGAACTTAAGTTTTTATTTAACTAAAACCTTTATAAAAATTCTGTGGTATCATAAATAATTAAGTACGTATTTGTTATTAAATTTATGAACCTTTTTTCCTGTTTTATTTTCATAACCGCGTTTAGGATAAGTGGAGATGAGATGGGCCACTTTTTTTGAAAAATAATTATTACTCTATAATATTAAATAATATTTAACAAACAAAAATTATTTATAACAACATATAATCTAATCTTACTTTTAAGAATAAGGATAAAATTTAAATTATGTTCTGAAAACTACGAATTATTAGGTATTTATGCAACTAGTTTCTAAAGTAAGTGTTTTTTTAGCCAAATGCGAAAATTATAACACATATATTGCATGCAACATGTGTCTACAACCAAATATTAATAAAAAATAATTTCAAAAGCAAATTAAATCATTGATAAATGTGACTCTTTACAAACGTTTAAGAGGGCATAAAGTATGTATTTTATGCCCGGTTGTACGAAAAAAATATTTTATTTAGGTTCTAAAAAGTCAAATTCTCCTCCATTATTTATAAACCTGAAACGGACCAAGGCTATGAGAACTGGTTTACAGATTTTTATTATTTGTCATATGTGGTACACTCTTCGTATTCACAGTGGCCACAAATTATTTTGTTCAATCCTTTTTTATCGTTTTTTTTTTAATAATTTTCCTTGCATTCCGAATATTCGTTTTCATATCTTCAGCTTCTTCATATCGTCACCTTCTGATTAACCATTTAACAACAGTTTTCAGAACTCATGGAATAGCAACTAGATCATATACCTTTTTATTTATGCGAATGTTTTTTTTCCTATTTACCGATTGAATTGGTCTATCTCTCCTTAGCATAGGTGGTCCATCTGTCCTCAGAGCAGAGGTTAAATGGACCACTAAATTACTTATGACTGTAAGCAAATAGTACTACGTTTTTAGGTTGCATTAAGTCTTATGAACATGAATAATTAGTTTAAACTTACCGAAGTAGTAAGTAACTAACTCTAATTGTGTATAAAAGGTACGAAAATTTTTTGGGCAATTTTTTTAAGTCTTAGATTATTTAGGGTTGACTGCATTAATTATCAAACGGCTACTTACGCTGTCTCTAAACAAAAAAATTAACATTCCCATGAGAAATATCACTCTAATGTACTTTTAGGACCAAAAGTTCATCTCACCCCATTTACCTTTATACTAAAATTGGATTATGGTCACATACCTCATTATTAAATTTTGGGGGAGAAGTAGTTAGTGTTGACTGCATTAATTTTCATGCGGCTATTGACACTGTCTCTAAACAACAAAATTAATGAAGGAATTTTGATGACCGACTGTTGTAAGATGTAATATGTAGAAATAACATCAAACCAATGTTATTCTAAGACCATTTCTCGCCCTGAAAAAGATTTCAGTGAAATCGAAATGTCGGCCTTTAAAATAAATTTTATCAAATGTACTTTTAAGACCAAAAGCATAGAATAGTTACGTACAGAAGCGTAACTCCGTGTCGGTACCTTTCATGTTACCCCATTCAGTTCTATGACCTTTGAGCTATGTGTAGACCTTTAAATTTGTTGACTTCCCCTGTCTCTCCCTAAGATGTGAAGAAACTTTCCGATTTTAAACAATGAGCCCTTTAAATTTGTTGACTTTCCTCATCTCTCCAATTTTCTAATTTTTAATTTATTGAGTTTTGGTAGGGAAGTTTTGGTAGTTAGGGTTTGTGGAAAGTAGGGAAAGCTGTTGGTGTGTGCGTGTGAACACAGGCTGTGTGTCAGAGGTCGCGACTCCGTGATCGAATCTTGTCAAGCGAATTAGACTCGTTAGCTGCCGACTGACCGCTGACCGCCGGACTGCCAGGTACTCTTCATGGGAAACTAGTGCACCTCTGCATCTAATCAACGACTGCATGCCAAAAACACAACTGTAGATACGGTGAAATGACAGTGATACAAATTAAGAGTAGTTTTCGTAATGAAGGCAGAAATGCTAGAATGGGGAATGTGACCAAATTCTAGACAAAAAATAAAATACCGTTTTTTAAATTGATATACATTACTCGAAGTTTATAAGAAAATAAATATTAAAAATTTTGGAAAGGAATCTTATAATGTCAGCGTGGTAGAATCGTGAAAGAAGACACATCTACGCTTTGTATATATAAAATAAACCACTCTGAAACCTTCTATAATTGTTTCATATGATCAAAAATAAACCTTTTTGGATCAGATGGACGAATTATTGTTTGGAAAAGGAAGAATGAACAAATAAAAACAAAAAAAAAAATACTCAACAGTGAAATATGAAGGAGGATCTGTGTTTGTATAAGGCTGTATGAGTGCAGAAGGAGTGGGAAACTTCATTTTTATTGATAGGAAAATGGATTATTTGAATATTTTAAAAGAATTTTGAAAATGTGCTGAAAAAATGGTTTAAAGGGATTCCTAAATCTTTCAACAAAGTAATGAGCCCAAACATACTACCCGTAAATTGCTAGAATAGTTATTGTACAATTGTAGACAACAATTAAAAACGCCTCCACAGTCTCCAGATATGAAACCCATTGAACATCTCTGTGATTTATTTAAAAAATGTGGAAAACAAGATGCCCAAAGAAGAAAGAATGGGGTAAAATAGATTCCCAAACTCCAAGAAAATTAGTGGAATGTATGACAAACCGGCGTATTTATTTGTTGTGATAAATATATTCTTTTTCTATTTCATTACAAAAAATTTAGAAAGTCAATACAATATTTTTTTTATTAATATAGTAAGTTGTAATATAAAATTTATTTCATTTATTTATATGTATCTTTTAAAGCCCCTTAATTAAAATAAAACATGCTTCCTACGTATCTAATCACATACTGTGTATTATTTTTCAACATTCAAATACAGAGAACTATTAACAATTGATATAAAAAGAAATTAAAATATTTATTAAAGTATTAAATGTACAAGAATATCTTGTTTGCAATATAGATGAAACTGTTTTTAAGTGATACAAGAAATAGTCTGCTTCTTTGTTTTAAAACACGTGTAGAGAAGAGAACATAAGACATGTAAAAATAGAATGACAAAAAAAAACAGGCGTTTCATTAGATGCCTCTTGCTATTTATATAAAACACTTAGCATGTCTGTTATTGATATCTGCCTGGTTAATTATTTAGAATAATTGTATTTAGGAAATATATAAGAAAGGATAATGATAATATTCAGAATGAAGTTTTTAATTTAATGACTCAGCATAAAGAAAACATTTCAAAGGGGTACAAAGATTAAATATTTTATTCGCTTCAAAAAAATTGAATTTATTCATTAAAAAATTTTAGTATTTAATATTTTACTTTAAAATAAAACAGGAACTAAATAAAAATAATTCCAGTTATACGTAATAAAAAATATTTGAGAAAAAATATTAGTAATAAATTAAATAAATGTATGTTAAGGGCCAGACGGTCAACCTTGACTTAATAAAATCATATTGCATGACTATATGCATTCAAGAATTAACTTTTACAATTACTCTATTAATAGCAGGGCTAAAATTCTTGAATTACATTAAGAGGTCAATCGTTAATTTTACCAGTGCTGGAGTTTCATCATTTTCAAAACTAACTTTACTTAGCGCAGATTTTTTTAGACGTTGTTAATGCAAAAAGCAAATATCATAATATAAAACATTTAAAGACATTTTACAAATAGGTATTTATATTGTGAAAAGCAAGTATAATAATGTAATTTTAAAAATGATATATACATAAATTTATGTTTGTTTTTTAATATCTTTTCACCATTATTATATTTGTTTAATAATAATACAAAGTTTTATAACTTGAACATATGAGTAGATACAATGTATAAAATAAATAATAAATTTCTTGTCATTATTAAAGCAAAAAATTACAAAATTTACAAAATGCAATGTGAACTAAGAGATTAAAGAATATTTATAATGTGGAAGACATAATTATATTTACAAAAACTCTAAATGTTTATAACAATAAATTTGTTTGTTGTTTTTAGAGAAAATAGGATAATTATATTTTTTTTATTTCCTTTTAACATTAATATTTTTTACTCTATAATAAAAAATCATAAAAATCATTACATTTGGAAATTTTATAATGTGTATACGTAATTTACCATGGACATGATTTTCGATTTTATAAATGACGATAATATTTTTATACAATAACACACACATATGTGACGAAATTTAGTTTTTGTAAAAACCAGTCATTTGAAAATAAATGCATTGTTTACATATATTTTAGTAACAAAACATTTTAATGAAAATGTAAAATCGTGTTGTAGGAACTTCAAAACGTGCAAAAAAGAACTTGAAAACTCATTATGCGATTTTTAGAATGATTTCAATATCTCTCTTACTGAGAGGTTAAAAATCGGATAGTGAGTTTTCAATGGTTAAGCACGTTTTGAAGTCCCTAGAACACGATTTTATTATTTTTACGATAATGTCTGTCCGTGTGTGTGGATGGATGGATGTTGTAACGATTACTCAAATAGTAGTCAATAAAAAAAAAATGAAAGTTTGAATATAATATTCTGACATCTTAGATTAGATCTAGTTAGAGTGGTATATCTTATTTAATTATGAATACCTGAGAATTTTTGTATATAATAATTTAATATGATGTCATTACTTAAAATTTATGGTTCAAATTTAATTCTACCTAGTCCTATTTAACTATTACAAGTAATTAAAGATTTGGTAAATTTATTACAATTTTATATTTGACAGTGAGAAATATTATAATTGAAAGTGAAAATATTATGAAAATAATTATCGAATTCTCTAAAACGAATTGTATTAATACTGTATAGTACTAATAATTTTAATAATTAATTTTACCGTTTTTTAATATTTTATATATATGAATAAAAAATGTAAAAAGAACAAGCAAGAGGTTATGTGCTGGCCACATCAGAAAAACATTTTTAAAATTCCTTGCAAATCTTTCGCAAATTGAAATTAAAATGAAAACATCACCATTTTTGTTCAATTATATGTTTTACTGTATTGTAGTCAATGCATTCAAATTTTTCATTGTTTAAAATATTCTTCATTCCGGCTCTGTCTAGAAACGAATGTGGGTATACCTATAAAGCACACAGGCAAGGGTTAATGAAATAATACGCAGCCAGGGACGTAGAGTGCTGCGAGAAAAGGAAGGGGCAAACAGAAATACCGATAATGTTATCAAAACTAACCAATCTCGGCCAAAGGTCACTTTGTCTACACAAGATTAAACAATGAAAATCATTCCAATTAGCAATAAACATTGCTTAACGAAATGTTTGTTTAAAAATATCACTGTATGCAAACAATTGCACAGATAAAATAGAAAAACCAGAGCTAAAACAATTAGAAAATATAGTTTTCATTGTTTTTCCAAACTCTGATAAAATTATTGCTATTTATATTTCAAAGGCAGGAAGCCTTATGCCAGTAGAAAATGAGGAGACAAATTTTATACTCATAACTAAAAACTTTACTTCGTCAAAAAACAATGAAAAATATTAGGTCTGTTGTTATTATTTCATTATTTATTGCCAAACAAGAACCATCGAAGATATGTAGAGTATTTATTACCCGGTAGAATAAATTCATAATAAAGAAAAAGGTAAAAAAGAAAATACACATTATGTTTTTAAAAATAGTCTGCTTATTTTTCTTAATCGCATAATAATTTATTTCATTTTGGAAATATAAACTTGCTTATACGAAATGAGGCGTAATTTGGTTTTTATCGCCCGAGGGCGTATAAAGTTGTTAAGCAATATTTACTCAAACAATTAAAATTGTGGTTAATGAATAAATGTCAAAATACAATAAATTTTAATTTTGATTAAGTAACTATTTAGCACTCATAAAACTACTTATATTCTTTTTCATATATAATTGACGTTCCATATATATTTGACAATGACAGTGACACTTTGATTATATTAAATTTGTTTAAGAACAAACAATCTAACAATGCCAACTAACTTAAAATTAAAAAAAAGCTTACTTTGGCTAACTTTGCGGAGTAATATCGTGTACTTTAGTATCGATTTCGAAAAAAAAAATTTGTGCAATTCTGATAAAAATGAAGAAAAAAGTTTTTAATACTTAGATAATTGTACAATTATATGATCTAAGGTAAAAGTGACATCAAATGCGTCTCTTTATTTGATTGTTTATCGAATGAAACATATTAAAAGCATTAACAAAACTTGTCAAATATGTAATTGTTAGTTGTTATATTTTATTTTTTAAACATAATTTATTACATGATATAATTACATTATCGATAAATGATACGTGTTGTTTTTATATATAACGCACTTTTTTAAATTTATTTTTTTTGTCAAAGTAATAGTTGGTGTTAACATGTTGTACACATTTTTTAAAATGCTAATTATTCACAAAAATAGAAGTTTAATGAAATAGTTCTTTGTATCCAGGGACTAACGTACATTTTTTTTTATTATACAGACGGAATAAACCATGTGAATAATAAAAAATAATTTGGTTCTTAGATATACATTATATTTTTTCAAAATCGTTAAATTATTAGTTAATAACATAATTAAATAGCATTATGTGTCTGTAAAATGTCAGCTATAATAGCTAGGGAGACGGGGATGGCTGTGATAACAAACGTACTCTCAAAGTGTCAAATATTTCTTTATAATTTTCTTTTATGTTCACACCTGCTTAGACGTCGTCTGCATGAAATCAGATAAATTCTTATCAAAGATATATAATAAATAAATTCACTAATAATACCTGTTATAGAATGGCATGTTTGTTATTTTAGGTAGTGCTAAAATAAACTGCAAAAATATAATACTATTAAAATATAGGTTAATTCTGTTTAACAGATGAGTCCGTAAAGTCAAATTTTGACATAAGATTGTAAAGTTTTACTTTAGCTACTACTTTGGCTAAATTCACGGAGTGATATCGTGTACTTTAATATCAATTTCGAAAAAAATATTTTCATTAATTCTTATAAATTAATATCAGAGTTGGCCTGATTTAAATCATTTGATTTAAATCGTCATTTAAATCATGGTTTAAATCAACTGATTTTTTTTATTGAAAATCATTAATTTTCATTAAAGATAAAAAAAATACAAATTAGAATGTAAATATATTTATTAGCTATAAAACTATTAATATCAACTAAAATAAATTCTGCATTTAATAATATCTGTAAATTATATCATATTTTATCAGTTTAATTGTCATAATAGAAGAAAAAAATAAATATTTAAATGTGTAACAAAAAATAAAAATTCTTTGTTACTCTTCTTAGTTTTACTCAGATGAATAAATTTGGTTTTCTTACAGATTTTCTTTTGTTTATGAACTGAACTATTAATATTTCTTTCAAAACAATTGTAAATGTGCATAACACATAGATATGTTTTTAAAAATTAAAAAAAAAACTATGTATTTTGATTTTTTTTTTCAAAATAGTAATATTTCGACAATAGTTTAACACCTTGTATACAGATGATCATTAATCATATTATATTATAAAAAAATATGAACCCCCCCATTTTGACTAACCCCAACGATGTCTCCGCCACTGGTTATGTCCTCATGTCATGAGAGCACTGATAACGACCGACATCATCTGATTAGCAACCAGTATGTTTCACACTGCTCAGTATCTTATCTCACATACACTTAGCCTGTGCTACGAGTTTACTTATTCTTGTGTCGGGACTTACTTATTGTGAATTGTACTTAATCGTGAACATTCTCTAACAGTGCGGTTACAGTGTGGAAAAGTGCTTCAAACTATATTTTATGTGCCTTAATATTTTAAATATTTAAAAATAGTGCTGCTCAAAAAAGAGAAATTTTTTGATATTTATACATTGTAAATTTGATTTTTTTTTTGGAGTGTGTGTTGCTCAAATTTTTTTATTATACTTATTTGTCTTGACTGAGTGAGTTTTACAATTTGTTTTTTCTTTATACATTGGAACGATTTCAAATTACAAAAATTGTAAATAATTTGAGCTAAAAATGTTTTATTAAACTTAAATTTGAAACATTTTATTAAACTTAAATTTGAAATTAAATTATAAGAAGAGTCCTTTTTACATGTTGCCAACAGTACAAACATAAATTATCCGCCTTTCCGGTTTATTTAAAATTCAAATCGTGACACTCCTACATGTGTGATGTATTCTTTTTATTAAATGAGTTCATAAAATTTTTTTGTTTTATTGCAAGTACTTATAGTTTATAAATTAATAGTCTCATCAATTATTTTAAATAATTTTGCACATTTAAAAAATAGTGTATAAATTTATTTTATTAATTATTTTAAAATAATTCTGACATTGATAATAATAATAATATTTTAAACAAATTACAATAAAAAGTTTGACCTAAAATAAAACTGACAATAAATTTTTTCATGTATCTACTTATTTAAAAAAATGTATTAAATTGGTTTTATTATTTTAAAATTAAATTGATAATATATTTTTTTCGTGCATCTGCTCAGTTAAAATGATTTATAATAATTAATATTCATCTTACACCTGCTCAAAGTGAATTAATTTTTTTATATTAATTTAAAAACTTTATTTTTTTGACTGTTTACAATAAAAAATTTCACTTAAAAAAAAACAAAAACAATATATTTTTTATTGCATTTGCTCAATGCAAAAATGTAGTTTACCTATTAACTTTGTTTTTATTTTTATTTTAAGTATTTTTAAAAATAATTTGTGCATTGAATTATCTAAATCTAAAAACCGTTTTCCCTTAATAAGAAAAAATTGGCATTATATTTTTCTATGAATTTTTATCTGAAAACCTCCTTCGTTTATTGGAACAATTGCAATAAAAAATGGTAATATTTAAATTGCATTTGCTTCAAATGTGAATTTAATTATTTTAAAATAATTCTCACATTGAGATTGAGTTTAAAAACTTTTTCAGCTGATTTCTACAATAATTTAAACATATTTAAAATAAGAAAATAAACTTTTAAAAACATATATTTTTATGCGTTTGTTCATTATAAAAAAATAGTGTATTAAATTGATTTTTTAAGAATTATTTTAAAATAATTTCTGCATTGAGTGAACTAAATAAATAATTGCAATAAAAAAACGGTTTATTAAATTTGTTAAAGAAAACTTGTTATAATAATTAATATTTACATTGCATTTGCTTTAGATGTGTATTTAATTATTTTAGAGACTAAACTTAAAATTTTTGTTCGCTGGTTCCAATAGTAATATAAACATATTTATAATAAAAAAAATAAAGAACTGAAAAAATAGACATAATAATTAATATTGAGATTGCACTTGCTTTAAATATGTCGTTAATTTAATTTTAGAGACTGAATTTAAAAACTGTGTTCACAATAAAAAAACTTGACAATATATTTTCTTTAATCTAAAAAAAAATAGACAGTACAATAATTAATATTTACCCTACACCTTTTAAAAAAAAGTGTAATTACTTATTTAAACTCAAACGCCGCGTTGCCCTCTCCACAACTCCACCATGTCTCCGTCCTAGCTCTCCGTCTCCGCTACTCTCCACTACTACTCCTCGCTACTCGCGCTAGTGTGGTGCGGACCGCGAAGCCGCGATGACGTCCCCGCAGCCTCGCGCGTTGCGGCCCGACCGCCTGGAGCTCATCTCCATCCCGGAGCACTCCGTCACCAGCTTCAGCGCCGAGGCGACCCACCCCGACGTCGTCAACGTGCAGTTCCAGAGGGTCAAGTACGCGGCGTACACCGATGTTTGGAGGAGAAGTGAGTTGTGTTGATAGTGAAGTGGTGTTGTGGGGTGTTGGGTGTTGGATCTGATGAGATAAGTTTACTGAGAGTGGCGATTTGTGTGTAAATGGAATCTGAGCAAGATTATTGGTCTATATTATAGGACAAATATGGTTTTTAAAATATTTAAAAAACATTGTGGGATGTTGTTGCTTGTTGGATCTGATCGCTGAGATAAGTTTAGTTAGAGAGATTATTTGTTTTGCAGACGAAATTTGTACGAGATCTTTGTTCTATATTAATAGACAAATATGGTTTTTGAAATGTTTAAAAAACAGATCGCTGAGATAAGTTTGCTTTGAGTTATCATTTATTTTTATTTGAAATTAGTACAAGATCATTGTTCTATATTAATAGACAACTATAGTTCTTGAAATATGTGAAAATCATATAATAAAATTAGCTGAGTGTCCCTTATAAAGTTTTATAATACTTGCGATCCTTTAACAAAACCAAAATTTATGTTATGTTGTGGCTTGTTAGATCAGCTGAGATAAGTTTGCTGTGTGATCATTTGTTTTTCAGATCAAATCTGTAAAAGATTATTATTGTTCTATATTATAGGACAAATATAGTTTTTAAAATATTTAAAAAACAGATAGCTGAGATAAGTTTCCTTTGAATAAACATTTATTTTTTAGTTGAAATTAGTACAAGATCGTTGTTCTATATTAATAGACAAGTATAGTTCTTGAAATATTTAAAAATCATTATCTATATAATTAAATGAGTGTGCCTTATAAAGTTTTATAAGACTTATGGTCCTGAACCATATACAAAATTTCTGTTTAAAATGTTTTTAATTATGCACTTTTAAATCAAGATTCATTTACATATTAGAGTTTTTTTAGGGTGTTAAACACCACCAAATTTTGAAGTAGCATCCCCAAACAAAATCTCTGTAAATTTTAATAAAGGTTATCTTCATCTTAATAGCTTGCATCGATAAAATCGAAAATTGATTTATAATTCTAGATTTATTGTGAATTGCGTTAAAGATTATTTCTTAACTAATTTATGCAAAAACAATATACTAAAAATTCTATTTTTCCTAGAAAACTTATAAATATTTACACCGCTTTAGAAGTAAATAATATCGTTATTTGTATCGCTAGTCCTGCAACGAAACTTTTGCGAGAGTGAGATTACTTTGACAGGCCGAGCTAAAATGCAAAAGAATTTCTGGGCGTTATATTGATAATATCAGATTTTGACATAATTATTTAGCTTATTACAATGATCAATCAGAATATTTCATTTTCCATCGTTGTGTATTTTAAATAAGTGATTAAGTATAAAAATAACGGTGTTATTATGCGCTTTACAAACTAGCTTAAATAGACTTTATAAAACCAGATTTGATTTTACAGATATTTATATTCATAGAGATCTGTCATCACCTATGAATTACATAATTTGTGATGTAATGAATACAATTCAAATTAAAACTAACAGATACAAATTCACTAAATAAAAAACAATCTTATCTTTTAAACCACATTTGGGGACATACTCTATATTACTAAAAAATATTTAGGTACAGTTGAAAGTTGTTGTAATTTGTAAAATAAATAAAAGTACCATACAACTTATTATTTTATAAAAAAATATAAAATATATATTTATATATACAGGATGGAAATTAACTTAATATCATAAATTTAAGGATAATTAATATAACATGTGTAGATTACTCGGTAGATTACGAAAGTGAATTTTTTTTTCATAATACAGAGGGTTGTTGAAAATTTTTTTATAAAGAATAAGGGTATTAGAAAGTGGGATTGTTTGAGAAGAGAAGGAACAGGTTTTAGTTCTATATATAAATACGGAGCTAGCTGAGGCATGTGTAAATATGTGTGAATGAACTTAGAGATACCCGTGTGTAAAATATGCGCAGCAACATAAACAAAACACTTTACTTGCTAAACGGTGTTTAAAAACATTTCAAATAATTTTTGGAACTAATGAAACAAACTATTATTTTTTGAAAAAGTGTACAATAAGCGACAAAAATAAAAAAATATGTTTTGACACTTTGAAACCAGTGGTTTGAAATTGTTTTCTTCAAAAACTTTAAAATATAATTTTGGAGTTTGATATACACAAACCATTTTTAGTGACTTTTAGTTTATATAACGGTTATTCTTAATATAATGTTTATCAGAAATTATGTTAATAAAATAATTTTTATGTTTTCTAAAATTATTTAATATTTTATGATATTAGATTAGACTTCATGATCTCATTAATTCTATAATTAATCTAAATGTGTTTCTGTTTTATTTCTTTACTTACGGCAAAAACTTATATTATTCTAATTAGTAGCTCCGTTTAAGTATATTTTTTTCCATTTTGTTAATATATTGTTGTTTATTTATATCCTTATCGATATCATTAGCTAATCAATATAATGGTACTCAATTAAAATTCTGAAATTATTAAAATATAATAAGTTAATATGGAAAAAAAGAAATATGTGTTTTTATTAACAGTTAACAAAATTTATCATTTAAATAGTTATGATCGGAAATTATTAAGTTATAAAAAGATTTATTATTATTAAAATGGAAATGTACATAAAAAAAATTACAGTTTCACATCTTTGAGAATGTCAAAATATATCAGTTTCTGATATAATACCTATACCAATATTAAGCAATTGTTTACAAACACAAGAGTAAGTTGAGTAACTAAGTCATAATTATATACCATGTATTTTAACAGGTCAGTATGGTAATTAATATTTACCGTACAGAATTGTCAAAATAACATGGGACAATTGTTATATCATATCAACCCTTACAGACTTGATCACAAAAACGTTATTCACAAAAGAATTTCATAAAATCATATTTATTAATAACGTGAAACCGGTAAACTATTGAACAAACCACGGATATTATCGGAATTTAATTGACATCTATGGCAGTTATGATATCCATAACTATCTTAGGTATGTTAATAGTTTGTAATTTGATTAACACTTTTCCACAAAAATGATTACTACTGATTGAGAATGACTGGTTTATTACATCACGTGACACTTGAAATTTAAAACTTAATATCTCTTTTATTTGAAGGAATGTTTATTTCGAATGTTGTGAAAAAATAATTGACTGAAATTTTTAGTACAGAAATAAAAATTAATGACAAGTTAAACCAGAAGAAAAACGCGTTCTTTTGTAACATTTATTTAGCAATAAATGAACCTAATTAAATATCTTCTGTCGCAAGTGTAACGGTTTATAGAAAATATGAGATTATTTCAGAACAACCGCTATGTAAGTTTTAGAACCAACTGTATAATCAGGTTTTTATATAAAAAGATAAAATATTGACGTATGTTTACTAATAGTCTGCAAAAAGTAAATTTCTAATATTTGTATTGCGTAATAAATAAACGAAAGTAAAAGTATTTAAATTAAATATTTGTTATACATAAAGAATACCTAAAGTGCGATTTTATGAAAATTTATTTACTAATGTTTCTTTCTGTTGCGATATGAAATGGATTCGAAAATATGTGAAAGTCTATACGACTTATCTCATAAACTGTGATAATTATATCTGACAAACAGACATGTATGTATATCAGTAATGTCAAAGAACTATAACAAGTTTAATAAGTGACTCATTATTTAATCCTAAAATTCCTGGATGGTGTATTTTTTATATCTTTATTAGAATACCCTTGAAATGGTTTGGTATTATTCCAAGACCTAAATATACAACTAGACTATGTGGCCAAACTATAAGTAAGTGATTTTGAAAATTTTTATATCGGGTTTAATCGAAAATAATTCTACGACCATTGTAGAAAGTAGTACTTTCCTCACACTATTTAAAGGTTCAAAGTTGAGTTTTTTCCCACAATCGTGGGTTAAAGTGTGAGAAATTAGAAATTATTCCTACGCACTCGCAGTGTTAGTAAATGTCATTTCTCACAGTAATTGGCAAATAGCTTTTGTGCATGTATTTTTGATCCTTGACGTTTAGCAGTATGGTCGTAGAAAAAGTATAATATGCTACTTATGCAGAATCACCTATTTCCCACCTCGTTTTGCTGAGTAGTTGTATAGTAAACGATATTTAAATCTCAAAAAAATAAACCGATTGTCTCTTAATAATAATGAGTTATTAAAAAAAATATGTTCGATATAATTAATATTGTCTTTTTCAAAATAACTTCCTTGGGAAGCCACACAGTGCTGGAGACGGTTCTTCCTATCCTCATGGCAGTGCTGGAACTCGGATACTGGAATCACCTTCTGCTGGTCTGTTACAGCCGTTTAAATGTTGTGAAGTGAAAATGAGTTTCTTGAGGTGATTTTTCAATCTCGGGAAGAGGAAAAAGTCACAAGAACTCAAGTCAGACGGATAAGGAGGCTGAGGAGCCACAGAAATGTTTTTCCTGGCTAAAATCTATTTTTTTTAATCATTTTTGCGCAGATTTTCTCATCCCTATTGAATCAGTCAAAATCTGATTTTATTTACAATAAATTTTACTAAGATTTTTTTGTCGCAAAGTATCTTAATCACATAATTCAACCCTGCTAATTGCAATAAAAATAGTGAAAAAATTCTTATGTGCATAGTTTTTGAAATACAGAAGTAAACTGCTAAATTTATAGGGCATAAATGAGCCACTTGATGTGAAGAACTAGTGTTCCGGCCACTTGAGTTTTATAGCTATAATCCAATTATGTGGTTAGACCCAAAGATAAGAAACTTGCTACCTGCGCCCTATGCTTCTGTGAGTCAGAGAGAGACAGAGAAGGTCGTAAAATGTTTCCCCTTTAATATAATTAAATTGACATCCCTTAAATGAAGTTCTGAAAATATTTAAATATTTTTTTGCGCGAAGTATCTAAATCAACTAATTCGAATACGCTGATTATGAAGAAAATAATGAAAATAATCTCAGGGTACTACTTTCTGAGAAAAAAGAGTACCCTGCTAAAATTTATAACATTTTTTTTTAAATATTTTTTAGCGCAAATTATTTAAATCAACTAATTCGACTGTGCTGATTACTGGAAAAATAGTGAAAAAATTCTCATGTGCATAGTTTTTAAAATACAGGAGCATACTGCGAAATTTTTACAGGGTAAATTGAAACTAGAAGTCGATACTCGTATACGAAAGTACATAGGTACAGGGAACCTAATTTTAGTGTAGTGATGTATATTTAAGATATGTATAATATACTTCACATACTCATAAGTATTTCATTTTTACATAATGTTAATATGTCTTTAAAATTTAAATTAAATGAATAATTGATTTCTGGTTCTGTGATTGGCCGTGACGAGTGAATTATGAGTTATATTTCACTGTCCTGAAATATGGATACCATAATTAATCGAAAAAATTTAAGTAATGCGGATTTATTTGTAAAGGAGAAGAAAAAAATGTTTTGTACCTAATGCAAAAGGAATAAGTAGTGATAAACATTTTAATCACAGCATGTAACCAGTTAAAAAAACCGGTTAATAAAAACTGGTAACAGATATTTTGAACAAAATTTGCGAACTTTAATCGTAATTTTAACCGATATTTTTAAAGACGAAAATACCAGTAACCGTTAACCAAAAAAAAATAAACCGGTTTTATTGAACTTTAACCTTTATTTTAATAATACAATTTAGCGCGAAAAAAAAATATTTGTTTATATCTGTTATATTTGTATATGAATACGACTATGAGTCATGAGGTCATGACAGTTTCTAAAATTTACATTTTATTGGAGAGTCATAAAAGTTTATTTTTCTGAATATTCGTGTTTGATTTTGTATGCAGCACGAAACATTTCGCTTATCATTGGTCCAGAATATTATTGTTTATAATTTTTTTTAATTAAGTTTTTTTTATTTATTTTATTAACCGATATATTAACCGGTTTAAACAAGTTTCCAATTTTTAAAAACCGGTTTCCGAACTAATACCCTTATTTTTATAACCTGTATTTTGAAGTTGAACAATAATTAGTAGTTTAATGATTTCCAAGTGAAATAAGTTTAAATGCAGTGCAGCAAAAATTATATATAATTTTGCATACAAAGAAGTCATGTGGTGTCCACATCAGATTTTTTTATATTTATATTTATAGTTGAAAGGATAGTACACATTTTCAGAAATACTCATAATTCTGACTCTTCGACAACTGTTATTTTTACTACTAAATACATACATTTTCTTCAAGGTGTTACAAATTAAGACCTTTACGGTCCCTAAATTTAAAATCCAAGCATGTCATGCTTCGTGCGGTCAGTTTCCAACCTTGCTGAAGGCCGTAAGGAGAAACAAACATAACTGCATCTTTGGACTCGGGTTGGGCTAACGAGTTAATTCTCCAGCTCAGCTGATCGGCACAACAAAGCCATGTGTAGCTCGTTCGGACAAAGAAATGCTCGCTCGGGTACCTTCGGCTCTCTTCGGCAGCGTGTATCGCTTCTGTGCCCTACTTTTGTTTGGAGACCGTGTTGATAGTAAACAAACACGTTATGACCAAATTTCTATCATGTGTAGTCACTAGTTTGATTATTGTTGAGGTTTCTTATCAAGGAATACATATTTTGGAATTATATTTTTAATTGTTTTGAAAATAATCAATATTATGTAAATTTTAAATATGCGTAAATTAATGCGTGTAAATAACCTTGTTCTCATTTTGTTTACTTTATTCTTCCGCTTAAAACATTACATTTAAATTTAATTATAAAACGCCAGATACATGAGAAATGTTATTATTATGTTGTTAATTAACTACAAATATAATGGAAGTAAAAATATAAGTATTTTTGAAAGTATTTTATATTTCAATATTATACCTACTTGTTATATTTTGTAAAATTAAGAATAGTTTACTTAAGAAGTAAAAGTACTACAGTATGTATCTATCAGAGATCATATCAAAAAGGCCAGATTTTTTTTAAAGATATAGTATAATTTCAAAAATGTGTTTCAGAAAATAGCATTTATTATGGAAAAAAAAACATATTGTAAAGAATAATTAAACGTTTAAAGAAATAATAAACGACAGAACAAATATTTAAATCAATGATTTTTAAAAAAAATCAATTTTATTTCATACTGATTTAAATCACTTATTTAAATACAGTGATTTAAATCAATGGTGTTTCCATTGTAAACACATTTTAATTTCCCACGGTAACCATAACAATATTAAGGTTTAAATTTATATCTCACAGTTCTGTCAAAAATTGTATTGTTTCATTTTGATTTGTAGCTAGTTGCTAAGAAGTAGTGAAATGAATACATCTTTATTATTAAAATAAATAAATGAATTAGGAAATAATATCGTGGTCGTAGAAAAAGTATAGTGTACAACACGCTTAGAGTGTCCATTACTTACTGGTATGAAATGAGTACCACTCCATGCTTGTTTTACAATATACTATTAACAAATATCTTACATAAAAGCCATAAACCGTTTTACTAGAAAATATTTTTTTTTCTTAATTATTTTATCATAAACCTGAACTATTAATTTTTTAAACGTTCATTTGATTGTTAATTTCTTATATTTCCTATATTCAATTATTTCCTTCAAAGTTTGTAACATTTTTTAAATATTTAGCAATTAAAATATTTAAAATACAATGATGGAAAACCGAAAATAAAAACTTATTGGAAACCCTAATATAGTAATATTTAACCTACATATTAAACTAACAAATATGACATAAACGTTTACGTATACAGTTATATCTTTTACACTTTGTACTATTGTATTATTAAATGAATAAATACATCACGTTTTATGCTTGTCTTACATACACACGAATATTTTTTACATATGAGTAATATTTATTAATATACCATGTCTATTAAATATTGAACAGCGTAATTTTGAAAAAAGTAAATCAAGATTATCATTAATAATGTTATTCTTTTTGTGCACGAAGGCTTGCTAAGCAACGCAATTCTGTTTTTGTGCTATAAAATTTTTAAGATTGAAGTTATGAAGTTATCCTTGAAGTTCAATATACTGTCTTAGAATTCTGTTTGTGTTTAAGTATCTGTTTACAACTTGAAAGGAGTTGTGGTTTAGTATGTTATTTTAATTTATTATTGCCAGTTGAAATTAGAAGTAATATTAAATATATTCAATACTAAAGAACAGTCGCAACTTGTTTAATTTGCAGTTTAATATAAGAAGGATTTTAAAGTACATATTCATATGTATTAGGTTCAAGGGTAATATCGTACACTTTGCGGTTTTCCAATCAATATCGCTTCCTTTGTTCTTTCAGTGTGCATATGAGAAAAATTTTAATTTATAACTTAAAAATCAATTATAATTTAACTGTAATTAATATTAAATTTGCAAATATTATTATTAACCTTTATTTAACATGAGACATTGTTTTTTACTATCACTTACTTGGTAGATGGTCACCTAGGTCAATAATAAATTATTACTAACCATTGTCGATAAAGAAAACTTACTTTTTAAAGAAACTCAAGTTTACAAATTTAAATATTGTTTGAATCATTTAACTAAAGAAAAATGTAAGGTATGGATTCACAATTTAAATATGCCGTCTAAATTAAATAAGTAAATCAAATAAAAATAAAATTATAAATCAAAAGTGAGGTTGACAAACTGAAACGTTAAATATAAAACAAGAACTGCTTACTTTATTTTTGTGAATATTAAGAAACAAGTTAATTTTTATGTCAAATGTTACTGTCAATATATTTTTTTTTTAGTAGGATTGGGATTGAAATGTTAATAGTGAAAAAAATAATATACAGAATGGAATGGAAAGTTGGGTACATGGTTTTACTGGGAAGTTACCACAGATACAAAAATATACTAAATAACAAAGTTGTAGGAGATTTTAAATAAATTTTTATTCATAAAATTAATGTACTTTCGATTCCATTCTGTATATCTTTATAAATGAAAAAAAGAATGTTTCATGCGAATATAAATTGTGTGCATTATTTTATCGTTATCCTTTTTCTGTTGTTTCAGATAAAAAAGAAATCCTGCACGAGCTATCTGGAGAGTTTTACGCAGGAGATTTGACCGCGATCATGGGTCCTTCAGGAGCCGGGAAAAGCACCCTTATGAATATCCTCGCAGGATATACGTAAGTTATATCCTACTTTACTCTTGTTGTCTAAAACTTTACCGCATAGCTTTACAAGGATTCCATTGCTTTACCTCAAAACATTCTTATACATTTCCAATAAAAATTCTTATTCTTATACAACTCTAATAAAAATATTACCGATATATTACTGATATTGTATAATTTATCCCAATTCAGATGCAATAATTGCAGTTATTTTTTTTTTTGCTGTATTGAGAAGGTTTACAAGAAAAATTTACTGATAAACACTGTTGTTCTTGACGAGTTGTGGTTAAATTTAATGCACTTATTTCTGTTACACCCTGTATGCTCTTCTGTAAATTATTTTAACTATCTACATTATTTTTATTTTTATACATCTCTAATAAAAATATTACCGATCTTGTTTAATTTGTCCATATTCAGACGCAATAATTGGACTTAATCTTTCGCTGTATTGAGAAGGTTTACAAGAAAATTTTACTGATAAACACTGTTGTTCTTGATGAATTGTGGTTAAATTTAGTACACTTATTTCTGTTACACCCTGTATGTTCTTTGTGAACTTTTTTAAAAATCTTAATTATTCTTTTTCATAGGTATATACTTCTAATAAAAATATTACCGATCTTGTTTAATTTGTCCCCATTCAAACGCATTTATTGGAGTTAATCCTTCGGTGTATTGAGAAAGTTTACTAGAATAATTTACTGATGAACACTATTATTCTTGATGAATTATGGTTAAATTTTGTGCACTTATTTCTGTTACACCCTGTATGCTCTTTTGTGAACCTTTTTAATTATCTACATTATTCTTATTCTTATACATCTCTAATAAAAATATTACCGATCTTGTTTAATTTGTCCACATTCAGACGCAATTATTGGAGTAAATCTTTCGCTGTATTGAGAAGGTTTACAAGAAAAATTCACTAATATACACTATTATTCACCCTATATGTTGTGAAACTTTTTACCAATTTTAATTATTCTTATTCTTATACACTTATAATAAAAATATTTCCGATCTTGTTTAATTTGTCCCCATTCAGACGTAATTATTGGAGTTAATCTTTCGCTGTATTGAGAAGGTTTATAAGAAAAATTTACTGATATACGCTGTTATTCACCCTATATGTTCTTTTGTGAACCTTTTTAACAATCTGAATTATTCTTTTTCTTATACATTTCTAATAAAAATATTACCGATCTTGTTTAATTTGTCCCCATTTAGACGCATTTATTTGAGTTAATCTTTCGCTGTATTGAGAAGGTTTACTAGAATAATTTACTGATAAACACTGTTGTTCTTGCCGAGTTGTGGTTAACTTTAGTGGATTTATTTTTGTGACACCCTGTATGTTCTTTTGTGAACCTTTTTAACAATCTGAATTATTCTTATTCTTATGCACTTCTAATAAAAATATTACCGATCTTGTTTAATTTGTCCCTTTTCGGACGCATTTATTGGAGTTAATCTTTCGCTGTATTGAGAAGGTTTACAAGAAAAAATTACTGATAAACGCTGTTGTTCTTGACGAATTTTTATAGTATTTTTTTGTAACTACAATAATAAACAAAATAATGGTGGTGGTTGGTTTTGGTGTTACACCCTGTATTTACAAATACGTTATAAGAGATTGTAACATTAATAATATTTTGTTTGTTAAAAATCACAGTCCGTTTATTATTCTATTATCAATTTTGTCTTTGTTTCAAAAGTAATTATACATAGAGATTAGACCTACGGTGATTCATTTCATATCTAATACCGTCCTTTGTTTTGCTGAATACATCATACATATCACACGTTATATACAAATTGCCTTTGTCAGCAAATACTAAATAAATTTCATCTGAGTGATAAATATGACTTCATGTCATTTTTACTAACAATATTTTTATTTTGATAGCCTATGCAATGTGATAACCTTTAAAAAACTATGAGATACTTCGCAAATATTATTTTGAATATTTGTCTAAATTATTGTCTAAGATTTATCTTTTAAAATGCTTGGGAATTCAGAAAATCACAAACAAAATAATCTTTCCTTGTTCTGCACATATTACTTAAATCTGATAAGACAATGACATTAAATTATCTGTTTGTTCATAGTTCACAATTAATATCAGATAAAGTTGTAGATTTTATGATACGTTAATGAATCGTCTGTGAACAATTAAAATATACATAGTATATTAATTGTAAATTATAATGTTTATATTTGTAACAGATAAGAACAATAGTTGTGTAATACTTTAATTGATCCAGATAATTATTAATCGGTTACTATGGCAAATTTGCAACAATGTGAGCAATATTTTAAATCTGATATGTATATTAGATTATTATTAATCAAATAAATGACATAAATTTTTGGTCGACAAAAGTTTCCTACTAAGCATATGACAAACATAGGAATATAATTCAAAATTGCGTTCAAACTTGGTTGACATTAAAATCGCTGTTTTTTGTTTTTAATACAAAAATCGCTGTTTCTTGTTTTTAATACAAAAATAACTTAATGTAATCTAACCTACCCAATGTAACCTAACCTAAACCAACCTAGCCTAACCTAACCTAATCCTACCTAACGTAACCTAAACCAATCTAGTCTAATGTAACTTAACCCAACCTAACCTAAGCTAACCCAACCTAACTTATCTGATTAATTTAGGTTAGATTGGGTTAGGTTAGATTGAGTTAGTTTAGGTAAAGTTGGGTTATGTTAGCGTAGATTACGTTAGATTGGCTTAGGCTAGGTTAGGTAATATAAGGTTGGATTAAGTTAGGTTAACTTAGATTAGGATAAATTAGGTTAGGTTAACTTAGATTAGGATAAGCTAGATTAGATTAGATTAGGTTAGGTTAGATTACGTTGGATTTGGTTAGCTTAGATTAGGATGGTTTGTATTGTATTAGGACAAGTTAGGTTAGGTTAGGTTAGGTTAGGTTAAGTGTGTGTGTGTGTATTTTTTGTATTCAATAGTTAGATTAGATTAGGTTGGGTTAGGACAGGTTAGGTTAAGTAAAATTAGGTTAATTTAGGTGTATTAAGTAGCTTTTAAAACAAATAATGCGATTTCAAGGTGAACAAAGTCCGACCGATATTTTTTTATTATTATTACCATATTTGTCATGCTTAGTAAGAATTTTTTGCCAAATTTCATCAAAAGCGGAGGTGACGTGACAAATTGACCTAATTTTTTTTGTTCTTGTATAGTATCTGCATGACTCAATTAAGTAGGTACTTATTACAATATTTTTTTTAAGTTTATGTAAAGTTTTTATTACCCCCACTGGGTAATTGACTCAGTACCAGTACCACTAAAATGCATGTACAAAGCAAGCAACAAACCTATAGTACTTCAGACACTTTTAAATCTAGGAATGTTGTGCTGTTCATAGTAAACAGTAAACTGTTTACTAAGTTATATTAAAGTAGTAATATAATGAAATATAATTAACAATAATAAGGAAAATTACATATAATATCAAGTGCCTTTTATCATTAATTTTTTGTTGCAAATTATTAGGAAATTATATAGAATTATAAATAAGAATGCATTGTTAAATTTGTGATAAATACAACACTTACAATTAAACACGTTATAGTACGTTTCAAAATTTTTGTGCTTTTTATCATTGGTAGTTTCTTGCAGCTCACCAATTACTTTTCTGTAATATTATTTAATGGAATAGTCATTTTTTGAGAAGCCAGTAGAATCATGGTTATATAAATTTCTTATTTAAGCAAAAACTATTTTATCTTTTATATTTAACCTTATACCTAAACAGTAATAAAAACTTTAAGGGGCGCCAAATTTTGTCTGGCATTTGGATAAAGAATGCCGAAGTCGGGATTTGAACCCATATCTCAGATTGAATTCAAATGTAAACTTCCAGTAAAAAACATCAATGAATAAAAAACCTTGAATTTATTTTCGTACCTATATACATAAACAAATATTATTTTTACACACATGTACTAATTTCTTATCTGCAGTACAATAAGTTATAAAGTGCACTGTATATCCTCCCACAATCATGCACCAACGTAACTCTTAACCATGACTGTTTTTGTTCTTTATCTAACGCAATAAAAACCGTGCCGCTATAGTAAACATACCTGGGTCGAGTGCACATGTACCGGGCGAGTTCACCAGTACAACCGCCGGTGCATGTGTACTCAGAGCGTTCACCCTTCACCGCCGGTACACACGTACCGGAGAACAGCAAATTATAGTCCCGAGGCTACGGTTAAATAAGATCATTTGTCAGAAGGAAACAGGAATATATTTTCATAACTGAACAAGAAACACGTTTATATTAATAAGTAAACAATGTTTCAGAATTGTAAAAAGGTAATTTGTGGTTTTATAGACTAAAAAATGACGACACCATATTAATTCTTTGTATGCCTATTAAATTATATATTGCTGTATTTCATTTAAACTTATTTTGAAAATTTTAACATTCTACGTAAATCATTTGTGTACTTATCATGGGAACCGACTACATGGGGATATCGGGGCACCTACCCCCAAGGAAAAATGTTGTAGGGGTTTTGCCCCCAAGGAGATATTTCCCTTAACGTACCATTTTTTACATCAGTAATAAAGCACTAAATTGTTATAATTTTAATGAATTATTGTACCTCCTTCCATTTTTTAGTAATAATGTACTACCTTAAAATAGGTGTTAGTTTAAAATATTACCAGTAAAATCCTCACATCAAAGTACCTATGTATACAAATTTTCATTACTGAAACACGCTTCGGCATGTACTCTAATTCTACATCTGCTGAAACCAGAGCACATTTTGAAGCAGATTTAGCTGGTTTGGATTATGATTTGATTTCAGTAGGTTAGGAATTACGAGTAGAGCACTTAGAAGTGTTTGCTCTAATTCTAGGCCTGCTGAAACCGGAGCACATTCTGGAGAAAATTTGGCTGCACTTGGTTTTATTTTGGTTTGCTAAAACCTGAGCAAAAATACATATATTTTTTAATTTCTGTTTTTCTATTTCTATTCCTTTATAGTATTTGATGATTTTGGTCATTATTAAAAATTATGCCCCTAAGGAAATTTTGAAAAGTCGGCGCCCTTGATACTTATACAAGTATGTACATAAAGATATAAATATTTTATTTTTAAAAAATTAATATTGGACCCTCTAAATTATATAAAAATGGATTATTTTTATATACATAACTAGTTTTATTTGGAAAACATCGAATTTAAATTAAATATGGGTAATCAGACGTGAAATCTGTATTAGGTCAAAGGTATAGTTGAGTATACAAGTAAAAGAAATAAAATAGTTATGAAAAACCACAGTTTTCCAAATAAAAATTGGGTATGTAAATGTATAATACTTTTTACTATCTTAAACATAGTTGTATTAAAGAAATCATGAAAACTCTGACACTCAAATTAATATAATTGAAAGTAAAAATCAATTAAAATTATTAAATTCAGTTATTGAACATGAAATACTTGCCACAATTTTGTATTAATTAGGTAAATAGGAAGTATTGTTTCAATATTTACCCATAAAATTTTCAGTTTCGCTAAATTGCTCAATTGCGTTACGGTTTTTTTATGTAATGCATAATTTTTACACTCAAATAATTTCGTATTACCATTAATGATCTGGTATTATTACTTATTTTGAAGGTTGAAGAACAATAAACAATCTATAAATATGTATGTAAGTTTTTTACAATCTCGAAACATTTTTTAATTTACTAAAAACTTACATAATTGTTAAAAAACAAGTACATCTGTACCTGGAAATTCGTAAACAAATATTAACTATATGACGTAGATAAGAACAACTAATAAAAGTATAGTTTATATTGACAGACGTTTTGAAACGTGTTAATTTGTTTTTTATCGTATCCGGGAAACAAATGAAATTATGTAAATAAATTACGCCCTGTGTAATTATTTAACAAAGGAATATACTTAACGTTTGAATTTTAACACGCTGTATTCTATTATTTTTACAGTATAACATAGTATTTTCGTATTTGTAAAGTAGAATGCAGTCTGTCTGAATTTCCTTGATGTATTTTAGGAATAGAACGCGTTTGTTATTTGAGTTCAACTATAAATAAGTTTTCACATAATACTCTAATTAATATAATGTAATTTTATATCACATTTCACTGGAATATGTGATCATAATAGAATTTTAGTAAATTTGTCAAAAATATAAAAAGTAACCATTACAGCTTCTCATAATAATAATAAAAACAACACATTAGATTGTAATAATATAGTTATTAGCAATTTAATTATTTGAGGTAGGGATATGTGACGTCAGAATGGTAGATTATACCTTTCTCTTCTTCTTTCACGATTGTACCACGGTGACGTCACAACATCGCTTCCCCAAATTTTTAATATTTAAAACGAGTATTTTATTTCTTTGTCTAATATTATATACCTACAGGGTGCTTACTCGAAGACCCGAACTTAGAAATTTAACATGTAAACTTTAGTGAGACTACTTGACTAGACAGGTCAGCCGCGATGAATCATCGGAAATGAGTCATGCTCGTTACAATATATTACAATATATTTCTTTGCTAAATATTATCTTCCTTTATAAAATGCTTTGAACTATAATATGCAATAATTCATACTATCGTCTAATTATTTGAAATTTTGTTACAGATCTAACGAATTTCAAGGCCAACTAAGTGAAAATAATATTCCTCGAAACCCAGCTTTCTTCAGCTCAAAAAGCTGTTACATCATGCAGGATGATAAGCTGTACCCACTGTTAACAGTACAAGAAGCCATGTTTGTAGCAGCTAACCTTAAGCTTCCAGGAATGACTCCTGTAGAAAAAGGCAACAGGGTAAGAAAATTTTTATTTCTACGTCCATACTTTTTGATATGAATAAATCAAGAATTTATTTTAATACAGAACAGAATTTCTGTATTATTTAACAAACTTTTTTTTTTAACTTATTTTTACACTAAATAATCGGGTTTTTTTAAAAACCCAGGTGGGTTATCAGATAAAAACAGTACAAAATAATGAATGTTTTGACATTTGAGAAAATTTTATCTGTTATATTTTTCTTCTTCTTCACTTGTCCTAATGACACGTTATAATTTAGATACATTCTTTCGGTAGCTCATCTATTGTTGCCAGCACTATAATGGTTCATGCCTTAGTTTTAACGTAGTTTCAATCTTTAAAAACTCGGTATACAAAAAAATGTGTACGTATAATTTCATTGGTAGGGTGTACATTTAATGGATGATATAGTATATATATATATAGGGGATGTAATTAAAAGACCAGTTTATAATCTGATAAGTTACACGTAACATGTCACAAGAAAATATAGTTTCCTGATAACAAAAAGCTGATTTTGCACTCACGCACTTTACATAGAAATTGTGTATGAAATGTTACAATCGATACTTGGAAATTGTCACCCTAACGTACATTGTACTTCGTATTATATTACAGCAAAAAATACTTCTAGTAAAATTTATTTTCTTCCTTAAATGAATTAGAAAAAGACTCACGTTATGAAATAATATTACTAAAGAAATGACATCATATTCTTATACCACTACGTTTACATAAAATACTATTTTAATTTAGAAAGAAAATGCAATTTGTGTTGCTTTACTTATTATACAGGTGAATACTAAAAATCTTTATATTGGTTTGTTAAATTAAATTTACTTTTGCATTTCTTGATATCAGGTATTAGTATTAGAGAATATGACCTTTCTACTTCTTTGATAAAGTAAAGGAAGTATTGAAACGCGAAAATTTTTGGTTTTCTTGTTTCAACGGAAATATCCATTACTCAAAAACGATTAGCCGTAGAATGTTAAAATATTATTTATGTAGTTACTATAACATCTAGTTATGCATTTCCATTTTTGGTTCCAATTGGCCTTTACAAATGCAGTTTACTTTTTACAGAAACTTAATACAAATAATGGTTTAGTTAGCTTTTAATTTTTGTAGGAAACATTGATAATAAACTGACATTGACAAAACAGTTTAGTTTTTAGATTAACTTTTCTTTCAACTAATATTTCGTGTTAAAATTGTAAACTTAATCAGAACAAAACACTTTTTACATTTCAAAACAATTATTCATGCTTGTATGATAATAGAAGTAACAATGGATATAACACTATTATAATTAACATAAAAAACTAATTACAAGTTATTAGTAAAATTAAAGAGGTGTGTTAGTGTTCATTTGCTTTTTCAATTTCACAAAAAAGTAATTACATCTTGCTATTCAATAGTAAACAATGTTTTAAATAAAATTACTATTTCTTGCAAGATGCATAGGTTAATTACACTCTGTATGCGTGCCATAAGAAAGGTGAATGAAAGTATGAATTTGATGTCACATATGAAGACTTCCTTTTCGCTTATGGTCTATGAATATCTACTAGTTATCTACATTATCTATTTGCATTTATAATAGTGCAGGTTGATAACCTATAAAATCTATCAACTATTCATTATGTAATGTATTACAATTAATTGTACAAAAATTTTTGTAATTCTTTATTGAATTATACACTCAAACCAACTAGTCTCAATACACACATCTTTACGCTTTGTTTTTCAAATATATAAACCACCCTGAAGCCTGAAACCTTCTGGAACTCAGTAATTATTTCAGATGAACCAAAATAAACTTTTTTGTTACAAGTTAAATAATATAATTTAAAGAACTATTAACAGAATATTTAACAAATAAATATATTTGCAATAGATAACATTTCTGTTTGTAAAAGAAAAAATATATCTTGTTCCAGGTAAAAGAGATTTTGAAAGCCATAGGACTCTACGAAAGCCGGAAAACCCGGACGGGAAATCTTTCCGGAGGACAAAGGAAAAGACTTGCCATAGCTTTGGAGCTAGTCCGGAACCCTCCTGTTATGTTCTTTGACGAACCAACGAGGTATGTCTTCTTATTATAACTTACAAATACCTGAGTTATATTTAAATGAAAAATCACATTTCATAATTTTAAGGTACCAATAAAAATATAATATAATGATATTTAAATGAAGAATTTGTATACAGTAAAAATTTCTACAATTATTAATCATAAAGCAAAGAACATAATTTAATTAATTTTTCGAGAAAATTTAATAGTGTCAATAGAAATTTATGATTGTTATTTTACATTTTGCTTATTACATTTATTTTAATAATAGACGAGATACTAATAAAACATTTCAGATATGGTTTTTTGCAAATATTAGCATAACTTTTTTCAAATATCTTATCAGTATTTATTTTTTGAGGGAACAATTTCGAAACTATTGATTTTAAACAGGGTGACTAATGAAACTGTTTAAGAATGGGGATCTCAAAAATGACATAATAGTTATTTGTATCACTAGTCCAAAAACTAAAAAAAAGCGAGTTTTTGTTGATAGGCTGAAAGCGAGGGTTACAAATAATGCGAGATCTCGTCAAAGAGTTTCTGGGCGTGTGATACACAAGATTTTTTGCGCTGATGACACTTTTAATTTATTAAAGAAACATTAATACTACTTAAAATTTTATACACTATAGGTTTTTATGTCAGAAACATTTTCAGTTCACATGGATATATAAACTATTCACTTGTTTTATTCAAAAAATTTAGTGACATTTGTTCTAAATTAAAAAGTAAAACGAATGTAAATTAATATTTTTCAACAATTAACGTAAACATAATCATAATACAAGACGAGTATAATATGAATAATAAGTCAAAAATAGTTGATTTAATTAACGTTTTACATGTTCAATAAAATAAAATTTAAAAAATTGACAGAATTTTGCCGGTCTAGGCCTACAAACATAGAATTTGTGGACGATTTTGAGTTCGGTAATACTAATCATAATGCAACGAAAGCGTGAAACTGAATTTTTCTTGACAATCTCTATTATTTTGAGTAGAGTTCTTCATTGGTGTTGTATGTTTTTAGTGGTTTGGACAGCTCAACATCAAAACAATTAGTTTGCTTATTGAAACAATTGGCTCAAGAAGGTAGAACTATAATTTGCACAATTCACCAGCCATCGGCGTCTTTATTCGAGATGTTTGATCATCTGTACGCTATAGCTAATGGTGAATGTATCTACCAAGGGTCTATAAAAGGTCTAGTGCCATATCTAGAGGGGGTAGGGCTTACGTGTCCTGCTTACCATAACCCAGCTGACTATCGTAAGTACAAACATTGGTTTTTTCAAATTGTATGCTGTGAATGTATGGGACAAGCCGGCGCTACGATCGAACAGAAGAAATAAAACTGGAAACTTTCAGTAGAAAAATTATCAAAGTATTATGTTAAAATTAAATTAAATTTTGTCGCTGGTTTAAAATTTCATACTTCTTTTATCACTTTAGTTTTTGCTTTTTGCCATTACCAACCAAAACGATCGTAGTGCTTGTGTGTTCTTTTCACAAATAAAATTAATAACAATAATTAAAGGTAATTATTGTAAATTTACTTACTTCTGTCACTTGTTCAAATATTATATAAAATTATATATAAATTAATAAATAATTGTAACAATAAACTATTTTACATTTTATTAAATCATAATTAAAACTTTTTATGTTTATCAATATACTATACTATTATGTGTAATTCATGTACTTATACGGGTAGGTTATTAACTTGAAACCTTAGAAAAGATATGCATTACAATCGCAGTGAAATGTGATATACTTAAAAAAAATAATTTTTTGTGACATTCTTCCACCACGATTAGTCAAAACATAGATACGAACAAATATTTTTTTGTTGTGAAATAAAATAAAAGTTGTTATCAAAAGCAAACGTTATTAACTTTATCTAAATCTGTTTAAAAAATTTATAATTATAAATGGAGCTAAGTAATCTGTACATAAAGCAATACACATGATTTACCCTTATTAATTTAATATTAATTTCTGTTTAAATTCCATGGTAACCGCTGTTCCTGGGGTGATTTTCGTAAAATTAATTTAACAATTCTAAACGTTCACATTTAAAATAAAAAAATTGGGTCCCATATTTTGAGCATTGTTTCGAAAAATATTAAAATTATCGTAAAAATAAAAAAAATGAAAATATATATATATATATATATATATATATATATATATATATATATATATATATATATATTGTTTTGTTTTGTTATTTCTTGAGGTTGCATTTCTAAGGTCATATTTGTCAATAATTCTATTAATATTTTTAAATAAAAACTATAAAATATTTTATGTCTTTAATTGTAATGTCCAAATATGTAAAGATATGGAATAAACATGATAAATATTATGAGCACGTTTCTACACTGCAGATTTAGGAAAGGAACTGCTTGATTTGCAGTGTCGAATTATGCTTCTCACTTCTAGAGAAAATGCTTGCACGCGCATCGATATGAACTATCTTGCTATATGATATGACACTGTGATAAACATATTGCTTTTACATGAAATAAAAGAACTATATACAATAGTTCATGGTAAAATTAATTATTTTAAGCAATTATAAACACATTAATAAATATACTTATATATCAAGAAAATTTGGGGTTGCATTTCCACACTTCTAATATAATGTACTATTATATTTTTTTAATAATAATTACATTCTTCTAGTTTTGGAAGTAGCAAGAGGAGAATATGGAAATCACCAACGGGTACTCGTAGACATGTCTGAAAATGGCCGCAATCACGATTGGAGAAAAAACCAAAGAGATTCCATTAGTACTGATTCCTTAGCCAGAGTGGGTAAGTGTTATATTTCACTTTCAACCTTGGTGTTTGGTAATGACCTTTCTGTGTCCACTTCAAACATGCTGATAAAAATGGAGAGGCATTGATTTGAAAGCGTGTTGTGAAATTTTCTATTCAACACTCTAGTAGTGTATAACTGTTTGTGAATTCATATCTTGTTGATAGAATAATAAGTGCACAATACAGTGAAGGATGATTATGGTTCTAGCGAGCGACCATAATTCTAAATGAGTCCTGTAAAGCAAACTGATAGATAAAAACATGGGCGTCGACTACAAAAGGGCATCGAGGAGACTTTTACCTTAACGTACCATTTTTTTACATCAGTAATAAAGTCCTGAATTGTTACTCTTTTAAAGAATTATTGTGCCTCTTTCCATATTTTAGTAATTGTCTAGTACCCTAAAATGAGTGTTAGTTACACCCTTTAAAATATTACCAGTGAAATTCTCGCATCGAAGTACTTATGTATACAAATTTTCATTTTAAAATTCTTGCTAGTATAGCTACAATAACAGCTTGAATATCAGCCAATAGGAATCCATATGACTGGTAATAATGCGCGTGTGAGGATATACCAGGGATCCCGAGACGCTAACCCTCAGTCCCGTTTTGCGGGGCGCCGGGGCGGTAGTGGGCCTCTGGGCCTCTTCCCCGCCTGGTGGTCTGGTTAGACCGCCTTCCAGGGCGTCTCATGCTCTGAAGGTGGTCTAGTTCAGCCGGCCGGGAATTGGAGCACGCTTCGGCGTGTGCTCTAATTCTTGGCCTGCTGAAACCAGAGCACATTCTGGAGCAGATTTAGCTGCTTTGGATTGTACTCTTGTTTCAGTGGGTCAGGAATTAGAGCACTTAGAAGTGTTTACTCTAATTCTTGACCTGCTGATACAAGAGCACATTCTGGAGCAGATTTAGCTGCTCTGGATTGTGCTCTGATTTCAGTAGGTCAGGAATTAGAGCACTCAGAAGTGTTTGCTCTAATTATAGGTCTGCTGGAACCAGAGCACATTCTGAAGCAGATTTGGCTGCTTTGGATTATATTCTGACTTCAGTGGGTCAGGAATTAGAGCACTTAAAAGTGTTTACTCTAATTCTAGGTCTGTTGAAACCAGAGCACATTCTGGAGCAGATTTAGCTGCTATGGATTTTACTCTGGGTTCAGTGGGTCACGAATTAGAGCATTTAGAAGTATGTGCTCTAATTCTAGATCTGCTGTATCCAGAGCACATTCTGAGCACAAAATAAAATTAATCAAATAAAAATAATTTTTAATGAAAATATGTTTTATTAATTTCCATTCATTCCTCTTTAGTATTTCTTTTTGGTTGTAAACATTTTATATTTTGATTTTAGTCATTCTTAAAAATTTTGCCCCAAAGAAATTTTGAAAAGTCGGCGTCCTTGGATAAAAGTAGATATATTTATAGTATTTGATTTAGAATTTGCAATACGTTTGACTTATCTCAAGATAATTTAACTAAATATTGATACAGGTGTGTACTGATTTTTTTGAACTCTTTATTTAAGTAGTACTCGTATCAATATATCGAAAAAATTGCAGGTCTTATCAGTTGATTTAAAATATGTATTTGTTCCATGTGAATTTGATTATTCAATATTGTTATCTCTATATATTTTTTTGTGATACTGTTTCATTTTTTAAGCAACAGTATGTGAACCATCAAATTTGATAATAAAATATTTCATTTAGATTTTTATAAGTTGGTAGTAGATATTGAATATTATATATTGCACAATTTGAATTATTATCAGTATATGATAATACATATTAAATAGTATATTATACATTAATGGTCTTCTCAACCACAATATATAACTAAGAATATTTTAATGAATATTTCTTACTAATATAAAAAAAAATTAAAAATCCATAATTTCTTCTTCGTTTATTGAAATAATTAATAAAGATAAATTGGCATATGTATTATTTTATTGTGCTATTTTTTATTTTTATTTACTATTTACTATTTTAAATTCATTTCGATAAAAACAAAAAATGTGATATATTGTCCACATAATAGTTTAATTAATTTTGTACAGTTAGTATAATTTTGAATGATAGCACATCTCACGTTGAACTATTTTTCCTTGTTTAAATCAGGTCACTATCTTATTTACTATTTACTTTTATTTATATTTACTTTGACTGTAAATAAAAGTAATGAACTATTTTTATTATTTGTATACAAGAGTAATGAAAGACAAGATATACTTAAATCTCTTGTCTTTTTTTTCGAAACAAAACAAGAAATAACAAAACAAGACAAAGAATCTTGTGAATCACTAGCCGAAACTAGTCAAAACGGATTTATGGATGGTCAAAATGAATATTTCCTTTGAAACCTGAAAACCTAAAATTTTCGCGATTACAATACTTCCTTTACTTTGTACAAGGAAGTAAAAAACATGAAAAAGAATTTTAAGAATGTAGAAAATATGTTACAACAACTAATAAATATACTCTTTTTGATTATTTGCTTACTATATTTTTGCAGACTCGATGATGAAAAGTGGGTTGCTGACCCCAGTCCGCGCGCCAAACATCCGCTTCCCGAAGTCCTGCGCGTCGCCCATGGCAACGCCCTCCAAGACCTGCATGGTGTATCCAGGGCAACGGAGCCACGGGGAGTACGACTCCACCTTCTTCACGCAGCTGTGCGTGCTCATCAGGAGGACGTACCTCATCCTCAGCAGAGACATCAAGCTCACTCTAGGACGCCTGCTTACCAACCTCGTCATAGGGTTGATCATAGGGACGCTGTACTTTGGGATAGGGACAGATGCTGCCTACACGCTGGATAATTTTAATTATTTGTTTTTCACTGTGATGTTTTTAATGTTTACGGCGTTCAACTATATGGTCATTGCATGTGAGTATATGTTTTTATCTTAATTGTTGTAAAATTTAGGATTAAATTAACAAATTATCGTTGATAATTTTAAAAGGAGTTTGAAACCTAAAAAAAAATCACCTAAATACATTAGGGTACTAATCAGAATGCTTTAAAATGAAATAGTCTCTCACCCAGGTAATAATCATTAGGGTGACTGGTTTTAACGGAGGGTGTTTTAGATATAATTATATTAGGGCAAGAATTAGAGCACTTTACAGTGAGTGAGCACCTTTCTGTCAGGTAGTAAACATTACGGTGACTGGTTTTAACAAGGGGTGATTTTAATGTAATTATATTAGGGCAAGAATTGGAGTACTTCACAATGAGTGAGCATCCTTCTTTCAGGTAGTAAACATTATGGTGACTAGTTTTAATGAGGGTTGATTTTGATCTAATTATTGAGGGTAACAATTAGATGCTCATGTAGTAAACATTACGGTGACTGGTTTTAACATGGGGTGATTTTAATGTAATTATATTAGGGCAAGAATTAGAGTACTTCACAGTGAGTGAGCACCCTTCTCTCAGGTAGTAAACATTACGGTGACTGGTTTTAACAAGTGGTGATTTTAATGTAATTATATTAGGGCAGGAATTAGAGTACTTCACAGTAAGTGAGCACCCTTCTCTCAGGTAGTAAACATTACGGTGACTGGTTTTAACAAGGGGCGATTTTAATGTAATTATATTAGGGCAAGAATTAGAGTACTTCACAGTGAGTGAGCACCCTTCTCTCAGGTAGTAAACATTACGGTGACTGGTTTTAACATGGGGTGATTTTAATGTAATTATATTAGGGCAAGAATTAGAGTATTTCACAGTGAGTGAGCACCCTTCTTACAGGTAGTAAACATTACGGTGACTAGTTTTAATGAGGGTTGATTTTGATCTAATTATTGAGGGTAACAATTAGATGCTCATGTAGTAAACATTACGGTGACTGGTTATAACAGAGGATGTTTTAGAAGTAATTATATTTAGACAAGAATTAGAGTACTTCATAGCGAGTGAGCACCCTTCTCTCATATAGTAAACATTATGGTAATTAGTTTTAAAGAGGGATGATTTAGATCTAATTATATTAGGGCAAGAAATACCGTATTTCACCTTTCTCTCAGATAATAATCATTACAGTGACTAGTTTTAATGATTTTTATTTAATTACATTAAGGAATCAATTAGAGTTTTACTTATAATTTATTATTAATTAGCCCAAAATTGATTCGATCCAACGTGTTCCATTTAATCAACTGTACATGCGAAATGAAGAAAGCGAAAATATTAGTGCAAGGTATAAGTAAAAAAGTTGAAAACAAGTCAAAATGAGGACTTAAAAAGATTTTCAAAACTGAAATAATGTAGATCTCTGCTTAGACAAGTAGTTTGAAACCTGTTAAAAACAAATTCACACATCTGGAACTGTTGAATTTTATGATTTTCATACAATGTATTACGCATGTCTTTGATTACACACTGCGTCTGGCGACACGTTTTTTGCTTCATATGCATATTCACCACGTTTACATGAGCTTTAATTATTCTAAATCGATTAGGAAGCAGAATAAATTTAACTATATTACAAGTATATTTAACTTTAACACATTTTTTTTTGTTAGTTTTCGCTATAACATGCATTTATACAAATGGTGCATATAATTATAATAATTCCGTATTTATAATGAATTAATTATTATTATTATGTTTTTCTTTATATTTTTTGCATAAGGCAAACATGTGCTGCGCTAGACTAAGGTCAAACAACAAAGATAATGAATACCAATACATTTATATCATTCATATGTCAACATATATGTACATATTCTTTCTTGATACGATAAACAAATATAAAATTGTTAACATGTAATTCTCTCTCTTATCTGAGGAAAGGTATATAATTTTAGAAATTTAAATTATATTGTATTAAACGAATTTGATTACTATATCGGTAACCAGATTTATAAATATCAAGTTTTCAGTGTAGATTTTTTTAATTGAAATTATTTGCAATTATACAATAAGTAGAAATAGCATTTATAGTTAATAAAACAAGACCATTTATTATTTATGTTAGTTATTCAGGGTGTTTCACAACAGAAAAATATTACAAATTCTACACGAATAAAAAAAAAGAATATTAAGGGCCGTTCTCACTAATTTAATTTAAACCAACTGTTAACTAACAGTGAGTTAAATTTATTCTTATTTTTTAAGCACGTCAATTAAAAACATTATATTATTTTAATATAATTCTGTTTCATATATATTCAATATTCTATTAAAAAACAAATTGCCAAATACTTACAAAGAAAAATTGTTTTTATGAAATAAAGTAACAGAGATAGCTAAATAATATAGAAAGCACGTTACACCTGACTCACAGTAGAATAAATATTTATTTCATCAAAATATGTAGAGTTATTTTAATGTCGATTTAACGTTAACTAAGCTCGGTCAAATCAAAACAGACGATTAGCTGGATTATATTCTACACTTAAATTTAATATATAGAATATAATATTAAACCAGGATAGCTGAAAAGGGCCCTAAAGAACAAAATAAGAGTGGTTTACTTGAAATATACATTATTAATAGTACTGGTTTAATAGGTGTTTTAATACTGTATTTAAATATGTACAATATAAGCATATTTTTTAATGATTTATTTTCATTAGAGTAGCAAAACCATTTAACTTAACAAACTATTCTTAATTTTACGATTTTTTTTTTAAATATTTTTGATTTGATCTGCCCATTTTCAGTTAAACATTACTAGACTTATTTATATGTAGATAATAACAATATAAGCATATATTTTAATAATTTATTTACATTAAAGTAGCAAAACCAGTTACCTTAACAAACTATTTTTAATTTTACGAATTTTAAAAAAAATGTTTTTGATTTGATCAGCACATTTTCAGTGAAACATTAATAGACTTATTTATTATCTTTAATCCTGTAAGGAACCGTCTTTTTTGATACCCCTTCCACCCCTTGTAACGCACCCTTAACATAAAATGATCCTCCTTAAATAAATATTACGTAACGCAATACTTAAGCACCAAACCTTTCTTTTATATTTAAATAATACTTTAACAATTATTACATTAATAATAATTACCCCATTACCCCGTCGTAAAAACACTACCCCTGAACCCCTCATTTTAAAGCTTTACGTAATTTAATCTAATGTTGTTTGTTTCAGTTGCAAATGAGATGCCAATAATAACAAGAGAACACTTCAACCGTTGGTACTCCGTGAAGAGTTACTTCATCGCCATAACAATAGCCGATCTACCTGTCCAATTCATCGCCACTTTAATATACGCCTTCATCACCTTTTTCATGACGTCACAACCGAGAGAAACCTTTCGCTTCTTCTTATTCTTGGGCATGTGCTTCGTAGTTTCCCTCGTCGCCCAAAACATCGGCCAGTTAATCGGCGTGGGAATGAACATACAAAATGGAGTCATATTTGGCCCTTTATTCATAATGCCTTTCGTTGCATTCAGTGGATTCTTCGTTCATTTAAACCATGCTCCGTCTTACTTACAATGGTTATTCCATTTTTCGTTTTTGAAATATGGTTTTGAGGGTATAGTTCATGCTATATTTGGCTATAACCGAGCAAAACTTGAATGTACGGATGTCTACTGTCATTTTATGTACCCTGATAAGTTTATTGACCAAGTGGGGATGAAAGAAGCAGAGTATTGGTTTGATATGTGGTGTTTGCTTGGTTTTTATGTAATATTAAGATTGGGTACGTATTTTGCGTTGTGGATTAGAGTTAGTACCAAAAGGTGATATCACACTGTGCCATTCGTGATAAATTATTAAGTGATTATGAATCTTTAACAATGACATGTGATCGTTTTGTGATTTCACAATGCCATTTTATATTGTAGTAAAATTCATTTAATTTGATACAAACATAAGGTAAATTACCATACATAGAGATATATGTAACAGTTTACAGACAGTTTCATAAAAAAATAACATATTATGTCATAAAATTCAATAATTTTTAGCAGGGTTGACTTGATTTGAATGATTTGATTTAAATCATGATTGAAATCAACTGATTTTTTAAATAAAAATGTATTTATTTACCACAAAACTATTAATAACAACCAAAATAAGTTCTGTATTTAATACCTTAAAATTAAATTATGAACTATCACTTTAATTGTCATAGTATATGAAAGAAAAATAAGTATTTAAATGTGTAACAAAAAGTAAAAATTCTTTGTTTTATTCAAAGGAACAGTTTGGTTTTATTACAGATTTTGTTTTTATTTATGAAATAAAATATTAATATTACTTTTAAAACAATTAATCCTAAAAATGAAAAAATGATTTTTGATTTTTTTTAATAAATTATGATTTTTGCCAACCCTAGTTTTCAGTTGCTTTTTATTCTGCATTTTAAACTATTCGGCAAAATGTATTAAAATGTAAATCCAATTTTTAACATATATCTTGACGTTTTGACATTAAAATCAAATCATTTTAAATTAAAACAAATACATACATATTGTTACTAATTTGATTATTAAAAAAAACCGATTATCTTTAACATTTTTGTTCTATATATTGATTACAACCATACTTCAATGAATTCTTAGTGCATGCGTACAACAAAAGTCTTTTATTTTTGAACAGTACTCTTCATAAAGCTACTAACTATTTATACTATTTAAACTAATGAAATTATCTTTGAGACAATAAAATATTCAATACAACTAAATTTGTGATTTGTGATTATGAATCTTTATTTTATAATTTTACCACCATAAATTAAAACATGGTATTAAATTCCTTTTAAAATATATTGATAATAGTATTTAAAAGTTTCAAAAGTGAAATATGTATGTTGACAAATTAAATGAATTTTGCTACATAAAATTAAATTTATTGGACTTCAGTATGTTTACTGATATTAATATCAAAATGTTTTATATAGTCCTGACAAAAATTTTATAATATAAAATGATTGTTACATATTTGTAAAAAAATTTGTAATTATACTTGCAACTGTACTATAGTACTGTAAAATGTACATAACAGTATAAAAACAAATTAAAATTTCTATCAAATTATAAGAATTTGCAGAGAAGAACAAAATTGAAGGAAAATTTTGTAATTGTTTTCTGTTTTTATTTAGCTACATATATATACTATTGTACTTGTCATGAAATACATACGAGAAAAGTTTATTTTTAATCAAATAAATTGCTCTTCACTGCAAAAATATCATAAACGAACAATAAAATTTACATTATTTTCATAACTGCGGTATTTTGATATCGTGTATACTTAAAAAATATTTAGTGTTTCTATAAAACGTTATTTACTCAAAAAGACAGTTGTGAATTCGAACCACATTTATATTTCGATATAAGGATCATAGTCGTTTATAAAAACAAATGTATGCCATGCAACGTTACAATATTTTAACATCAGAATTATTTCTTTTTGTTGATATTAATATCAAGAAATACTTCACAATTTTATTGTACAAATACGTGAAATTCAAAGTTACGTACAGTATTTCATGTTAATATTAAAACTGACAACTAATTTAGTATATTTTATACACAATGTATTTCTTTTTGGTGTTGTCAGTATAAATATAAAAGTGGAATTCTGTACTCCTGTATACCAAATATTCTGTTTAATGACATGTTTTAAGTTGTGATACTAACATTCGTGTATCGAGGACCAATGATTAATTATGAATAATTAAGTGTAAGTTTCTGTAAGCAGTTATAAGCATCTGTGATATACCATAGAGACGAGAAGAGATGGAATCTCTAAGACGATGCATAAGTTCAAAGAAATTGGTGCAGGCTATAACGTTATTCATAGATGATATTATATATATGGAGATAGTTTCTAAGCAGTCATACTTACTCTTTTGTGGAGTAATATATTTAAGTTTTTATATATGTATGTAGATTTATATATGTTTGTATAAGTCAGATAGTATAGACAATTTTTAATAAAATCTTTTGCATATGGAAAACTTATCTCATTCTTTCTTTATCCCTATTTTTTTACAGTTAAAAACAATAGGTTTCATCGCACTCTACAATGCGTAAGTATAATTTTCATACAATATAATAAAGTTTTAAAAAAGAACTGAGACGTTTTTGCACACATGACTACTTAACATTTAATAAGCTAGTAAAGTATCTACTAGAAAGTTTTTGAAGATACAACTAATTAATTACTATTATGTAGAGTCAACCGTCAAACTAACGAATTTGATGTCCGTTTTGTGCGGCAACCCCTAGTTTAAGGGTAATTCACGTTTCCCCTTGAATTAAATTTTAGGCAACACTCAACATTACATTGTGTCACCAATACATAAATATAGGAGATTTTACAAGTGAAGTTTGTTAATAATATTTAATATTAATAATATTAATTTATTTTTATTGGTTATAGCGACGAAATATTTGGGATTGTTTCGATGTCTATATAACCAGATTTTATTGTAACACATTTCAAAATAAATTTTAAAAATTTCTACCAGTCAAATTGTTCTACCGAAGAAGTTAAACAGATTTAGCAGTTCTTGAAAGTATTGCCACATGGTAACATTACCCACACACTATTTACCCAATTTTTGTAAACCGGAAATGATAAATAACAAAGCAAAATAAATCATTTATATCAATGGCTTAAAAAAAAATAATAATCCCATGTAAGTCAGTTCAACCCTGTAAAATATTTTAAAATAAATTTGACTATTAGGGTACTATTGAATTTTAAATAATGCAAATAAATAGCTTAACCTTTTACAGGGTATACAGTTTATCATATTATATTTATTTAAATATATTCTTTTTATTATGATTATACTACTAGCTAATATAATGTATCATCAGTAATAATCTCTAACACCCACAACTAAATGATATTTAAATTCCACAAAATCTTCTTTCAAGAAATAATGTTGTGTATCCTTTTTAATACTCTTACTCGCATGACAAAAAATAACAAAACAATCTCACATCTTGGAATTCTAATCACTTTATGAATTGATCATCACATTCAAATATTCACGTCTATATTCGGAGATGAATCACGGCGTCGCGAATGATGTGTTGACAGAATAAAATCTCATGTGATGTAGACGTGTTTACGTTTAATGTTTGTGTGTACCGTGACGTCAAATGACATCACTGTTTCAAGCGTCTAACCACGAAAGAGAAACAATCGTCATGACAGGAAGTTAGATCATTGGCGTCGGTTCTCACAGAAGCAGAGTTTATTTTAGTTTGGTAGAAATGCGTAGGTGGTTTTAAGAATACAAGTCAAGTTGCTATTTTATAAATGAATACATCATCGTCCAACCAACTGCTATATATGTTCAAATCATTTTCTTGTAATGACAACATGGACTAAAAATTGAAAATCTATATTTTATGATTTTTTCTTAATAAATTGTTAATTTAATAAATACTTAAATTATTTTTAATACCATTTATCACTTTCATGATGACTGATTTGCAGTCGAAACGTTGGTGTATTAATGGATTTTATTAAATGACTGCTACTCCAAAAGCTTTTCCTAATTACTAATTCTCTAATAATAAAACCATTTCTGTATTGATATATATATATATATATATATATATATATATATATATATATAAAATTTAGTTTTGGTACTTCTCTTGTTAACATCTTTATAAAATATTCTATATCTTCATATGATAATACTCTTAAAATATCATTTTTGATACTCAGAAATATTAGATGATGTTTTAGGCATTGTTCGATCAGAATAGTTCTTAGCCTATTTTTTAATAGTGTTAATATTGACAATGATCTTTCTGTGGTGCATTTTGTTATTATGAAAACAAGATAAATTCTCAAGATGATGGAAAAGGATCCTGCACTTTTTTTCTATTATTAAATTACAGTATTAATACAATTCCTTTTATAGTATTCGATAATTACTTTTATAATATTTTCACGGTCAATTATAATAATTGTCACAGTCAAATATAAAACATTTATTTCCATAGGTAAACAGATTAACCGCAATTGTAACAAATTTATCGTATCATTAATTATATGTAATATTTAAATGGGGCTAGGTACAAACAAATTTCAAATACAAAATTTTACCTAATGACATCATATTAAATTATTATTTACAAAAATTGTCATATATACATAATTAATGAAGATAATTTAGAAAAACACTTCAGATCTTCATGAAAACACAACTTTTGGTTGCACGATTAACATTAAAATCTAATCAGATCTAATCTAGAGTATCAGAAAGATATATCCAAAATTATAACTTTTTTTATTTACTAGTTTTTGAGTAATCGTTACGACACACATTCATCGTATTCTAGATTTCAAAACGTGTTTATCCATTGAAAACTCACTATTCAATTTTAGCATGATTCCAATACCTCTCTTAATGAGTGGCTAGAGGTAAAAAGAATACTTTTATATTAGTTTATTATAAAAATATATATGTATATGTATACTCCAATATATTTGTTGATAAACAATTAAAAATTATGATAGCACAAAAATATTTGCTGACATTATATTATTGCTGATCTCTGCAGTTTATATAGTGAATAATTAAAAATAGAAATTAATGTTCATTGAAAAATGTATATGTGGGACACGTTCCAATAAACAATAAATATTTTCTGAGAACACAAATGGAAATACAATCTGTATCAAATTAATGTGAACTACAATTGAGTCAATCGCCCTAAAATAAATGCAGATTAGTGTAACTACTGCAAATGCCAATTGCATTGAATGATTCAATGTTTCTCCTAAGTTTATTCAGTTCCGATTAAATAATATTAACAACCGCGACCTCGTCTCTAAACATTGGAATTTGTGAAATTCTGAACTCTCAGATTATGCACTTTCTTATCAAGGGAAACACCAGATATTTTTAAACTATTATCAATAAAATGTTAAACATTTCCAAAAATAGAAAAGAGTAATTGTACATCTGAAAGATTTTCTTAATGAATTCTTAAGAATTTCAATTTTTTTTTTCAATTTCCATTTAATAAAATACTATTTATTTTTCTAGTTTCACTTCGGTTATTAACTTAATTATTTTACTAGTGACATGTATGTAAGTATGTATGTATGACATGTGCAGATTACGAAACGGTAAGATTTTTTAAAAATTTGATTTTTCTTAAGGAAACTTTTTATTCCTGTTTTAATAAATATTTAAATAAAAATAATGTTATCAAAAATACATTCAAAATTAGTTCTCTCAAAACACTCAAATACCAACTTTCTTTGATTTTCATTTATAATTTAATAACTTTAGTTTTGTTTTAGAAAAAAAATCAAAACAAAACATGGCAAACCTTGATTACACTAAAATATTTACGTGTCATTAAACAATGCGGTTAGCAACAAAGTTTATTAGAATTTGAATAATAAAAATAAATTTCAATAGTTGAATGGGTTGGTGTAACGTTTGTTTAAAAACCATAATGAAGATTTACACAATGAAATGTTTATGTTTACAATTTACCAGAAAGTAATAACAAAGTATTGTTTTGCTTATAAAGTAGTTCATGTAAGGAACCAATATTTAAATAATTAATAATTGCTTCCTGTTATTTATAGACTGCAGGAAAGAAATGCATTTGGTCTAATTATGTGAAATAATTTCCTTATTGGTAAAGGCTAGTATTTCTTATCACATACAGTTATCCTAGTTATCCCAGTTAGTATTCTTAAAAAGGATAATTAAGTAAAGTAAAAAAAATAAATACCTTTCTTATGGTATTTATATAGGTATATTAGACATAAATATAAATAAATTCATACACTCCTACTAATAAGTCCCTACACACCAGTAAAAGAAAAAAGTTTTCTATTTTCTAAAGTTTTTTATTGAATATGTATAATATGTATAAATTTTATATTATACTTACTAAATTAATAAATAAAATAATGTATTGACTTCCTGAATTTTTTGTAATTAAATCGAGAAAAAAAATTTATACGTGTTATTATAACAACTAAGTACGCCAATTTAGTCTCCGTACACATGTATATTATATAGAATCAATGATCTTTTGAAGCGCCATTCATTAGAATTACTTCCTTTAAACGATTTGTCATACTTTTCACTAATTTTCTTGGAGTTTGGGAGTCAATTCTATCCCATTCTTCTACCATAAATGTAGTAGTTCTCTTATATTCTTAGGACGTTTTGTTTTATACATTTTTTAAAGATAAATCACAGAGATGTTCAATAGGATTCATATCTGGAGACTGTGGAGGCGTTTTTAATTGTTGTCTATATTTGTACAATAACTATTCTAGCAGTTTACGTGTAGCATGTTTGGTATCATTATCTTGTTGAAAGATATAAGAATCCCTTAACCCCAATTTTTAGCACATTTTTCAAATTCTCTTTTAAAATATTCAAATACCCCACTTTCCCATGAATAAAAATTAAGATTCACACCCCTTCTGCACTCATAGAGCCTCATCCATACAATCACAGGGTAAAGATGTGTCTATACGTAGACTAGTTGATATTTTGTATAGTTTTAACACAAGATTTTTGTAAATTAATTTTACGACTTATAACTTTTTTTGAATTCATACAAGTTTCTAATTTGCACATTCTGCAAACACTTTTTTACAAGGAATGTGAACGGTCATTTTTTTAGCTTGTACACTTTTACAGGAATTCATACTAACTTTCAATTTTCATATATTGTTCAAAATTGTCTTTCATACTATTAAATATAGTTTGTTCTTTTTCCAATGATGTAAAACACCTTCATATTAAAACTAAAAATCATTAATCTTTTGTTTTAAACAGATTTGTTTATTTATAGTGACTTACGCATTTTTCGGAAACAAATATGTGCTGAAAATGGCCAACTAATGGCGACAACTTTACTCAAATTTAATCGACTCCTACAATTTTCGAGACCCAATAGTTAGCTTCGAAAAATAGACACCTGCAGAACTATCAGCATCGTACACCAATTATAACAAATATAAGCACAGGTAAACAACAAACATTTTACTATTTCATTAAATGTTGTAATTGATATAATCATTTTATATAACAACAACAAGTGTTTTTGCTATACTGACGCACAATCCTAATTGAATATTGCATAGAAAGTTCAGTGCATTATGGCCTGCCATTTGTCACGTAAACCAACCAAGCACAACTCGAACAAAACAAGGAAAACAATACAAGTAACAATGTATCTGATTATAGCGTAGTGCTTGATATTCTCCACGGGACTGCTGCACTCGTGACGTCAGCCGGGATCCGCCTAAACGGTGTCAAGATTACCGCGAGGTGACAATCAACAGAATTGCAAATGGAAATACTCAGTTGTGTGAAAATACTTAGCTGTCTGCTTTAAATGCTCTATAAATAGATATCAATAAAGGTTTTTATTATTATTATTTGGCTGAGTAAAATTTTAAAATCAGCAAATATCAGATATTTTTAACCTTTAACTTGTTATAAATAAGTGGTAGTAACCTTACACTAAATAACTGTTATTAAGCAATTAAAAATTGTTGCTAAAAGCATCGCCATTTGTTATACTTCTATTCTATTCCAATCTTAATTTCTAACTACTAATATTATATGTGCAAAGTACTACATGCACTTTTTTCCTAAAGGAAAAATCAGATAAGAAAAATTTTCAAATACAACTTTCTTAAAATTTCTTTCTGAACAAAAAACTCTTGTAAAATGTTCTCTTCTTGAGATTCAAAATCCGACTATAAAATTTAATAATCCGTTTACTTAACTTCTTGGAGCTGTGACGAATTTAGGAGAGGGCTATAGGGGCAAGATCCCAGGGCTGCAAAATCCAGTAGCAGCAATATTAAAAAATGGGATCACACAAAATTGATGTGGCCAGTACAAAATCTCTCACCTGTCCTCTTTACACTTTGCATTATAATCAGGATCATTTCTTTGTTTCTCTTATATTTCTTGTCTGCTACATTTTTTGCTTCGTATATTTTCTCTCCTAACTCCTAGCCTTGCCTAAGAGCTTCCATTAAAATCCGTACCAAATTTAGGACCCTACTACGTGTGTGCAAGATACAAAATTTTATTGCGCTTAAAAAATCTCTGGTTTTTGACCTTGAACCCCAAATTTTCGGAGTTAGGTCTGCCATTTCCTTAATTTGATCCCGCAGGTTATGATGTCAGTGTGCGTTTTGGATGCGAGGACCATAAGGACTCAACACTAAATAACATACCAAGAATTGCAAACATAAATATTTAAATGAAAACATTTATTTTAAATGCTCTATTTCTACATATCTTAGCCCGGGTTGCACAAAGCTTCATCAATGAATGTATTTTTAATACATTTTCATGGTAACAACGTTAAATTAATCATTGATTTTTTTTAATTAGCCCTTCTGCAATCGGGCATATGTCTCATAGAATTGCAAATTATATTTAAAAAAAAATGTTAATGTAATGTAGGTATATACAATATTTTATGTAATACTTATTAAGATAAGACTTTTTTAAAATAAAATAGTCTATTATTGCGATAGACTTCTCTTACTGACCTAGTTACTTTACTAAGTTTTGTTGTTTTGTTGGGATAAGTCAGTTAGAGTACTTAAGGATTACGTCGTATAGTTTATTTGTCATTCCTGTATTTGAGTATATTTATGAAACTGAATATCCATACTTCCCTTTCTATAAATAGGAATCGTTTATTTTGTTATTCATAATTTAAATATATCTTCGTGTAGGTAAAGGAATCACACAAGTAAATAGCAAAACGGGAAGTTCTTGTAATGATTACAGAATTTTATGGGACTTGTAAACAAAAACAACAAAAGATCTGTTTACTACTATTTGCTTTTGATATAAGAACGTGTCCTTTGAGTAAAAGTGCAATTTGATGACGTCAATCAATCGAACAAGCGTTTTATTGCAGAACACTGTTAGAAAACAATATTTATTTACTTGTTTTTTCAGTGAATTACCTTCTCTATTTCACTGCACAAGCGTCTATTATTTTTACAATTTTAATTTCTTACTGAAAAATGGAATTGCACATATTAAATTTAAATTCAAATTTAAGACAATTTTTTACCAGATTCTAAGAATTTCTTTAAAAATTTACAAATTTATTAAGTACATTTAGGAAAAAGATTTGCAGTAAATATGTAGATTTAATTAGGTATTTTGAAAGATTTCATTGACTACAAACATTAGGTAAAGTGTTTCTTGGAATACCATCATTTACTCAATAGTCATCCTCATAGTACTTGTGTCCTTTGCAATATCTTCTAGAAATCCTAATTCTGTACTTCATTTACGTTCACCTTTTCCATTATTCTATCGAGTAAAATTTCTGATAATATTTTGCTAGAGTTACTGAGCAAGATTATTCCTCTCCAATTAAACTAGTTAAGTCACCCTTTTGTTGTACCAAATGAGATTTAATTTACCTTTCCTGAAAATATAATTTATATTATTATATTTTTTTACTTCAACTTCTACCTATTTCTTTTATTTAAGAGATCACAAAATGTGGCACTTCATTACATAATAGCACAGTACGATTTTGCGGTTCTCTAGATTGTATAGATAAGCAACATAGCTCGCTTTGTTCATTTGGATGGATTACCGCACAATGGTGTATGCAGACAGTATCAACAATAAAATGCAAGTAAATATTGTCGCGAAACAAGAACCTAGGTTCTTGAGACTCTGTTCCACATAGGAATGTTTTTTTTTTAGTTCAGGGTACCCAATTATATTAAGATGACTATGATAATAAAATTTCATCATTCTTTATGGTAATAAATACTACATAAGAATGTTAATAGAGCTCTTTCAAGAAATGTGACGAGACATAAATATTTACTTTCCTGTAAAATACATATTTTTTTTATAAATGTGGTCCATCTGACCACATGAAGAGATGCCAGACATTTTTGAGGGAAGGTGAAATCCCAAATCTGTTTTCATTGAACCCTAGGTCTTCACTAAGCCGGATACTCTGTGTTTACACCTACCATTGGTTTTTCCAACACAAGATTCTTGCGCGTTAGCATTATGCATCGAATATTAAACATTGTAATTATCGTTCGATGTGAATTACGATTTTAGTAGAGAGAAAATTATGTACTTGTACGGATAAATAAATATACAATAGAAATCCGGTTCATCTTCTTTAAATAATTATATGGACATACAGTTTACAATCTACGCAGTCTTTACATAAATGTTATTTGATTTTATTTTAAATTTAAATAATTATATGCAGCTGAAACTATCACGATGACAAAAAAAGAAGAAGATCTAAAAATAGTAGAACGTAAAATTCTACGAACAATATTAGGACCAATCAAGATATTTGAAAATGAATGCAGAGTAAGAATGAAACATGAAATAGAACAAGAATTAGGAGAAACTATAGTGAAAAAAATAAAACAACAAAGAATGAGATGGCTCGGTATGGAGAGCACAAGAAAGGGATATAATAAGATAAATCGTCGAGTGGAGCCCAGGCGGAAGAAGAAGACGAGGCAGACCTAGGTCAACACGCCTAAGAGAAGTGGAAGAAGACCTAAAAGCAGCAGGAATTAACAACTGGAAGAGCAAAACAAGAGATAGAGTTGTGAAAGAAGATTATAAAGAACATTTAAGGACTATGTAAATAACTATTTTTGAAATATTTATCTGTTATCACGATTATATTTTTGCAATAATGAACAATATTTTGACTTATAAAAGGCTCATTTAAAAAAAATTGTCTTAAAAAATTTGTGTTTTAAAAATGTCATGTACTACATATGTGCACAATGTTTAAGAAAATAATGAGTAATTGACATAATATTAAAGTAAATGCTTGTTAAGTAAGCAAATAACATAAACCTGGTTTACCTTGACTTTGAACTGATCCTGAGTTTTTGATGCCGCAGGAAAAATCTCAAGTTATTTTAATATTCATACTACAATTTACTCTCTATTTCAAGTACTATTTATAAATAAATCCACTTGAAGTAATTAATATTTTTTTTTAATATAAATCTCTAATATATGATTGACTACCCTAAACATTTCTTCTCAAATGGAATAAGTGCTGATTAATCCAAATTAACTATTCCTAGTATTATTTGACTATTGCTAATAGAAACATAGTATTTAATATTGATATTATTTATTTGTGAGTTTGAAGGTAAGATTAGTTTTAATTTTGTTTATAGTTTTAATTTGCTAAATCGTTGTAATTTTAAAATAAACGAAGTCATATCGAAATAAATTGTCAAATATTTAATAATTCTATCAATTTTTTACTGTTTCTTAATTGAAATGTATATTATAAAAATTAACATTAAAAATTTATTAGAATCATTTTTGTTTTATAAATACTACTGAAATTCGGCTCTAAATCAGTTTTCCTCAAGACAAGATGAAGACAGATTTACAGTCTAAACGTTGGTGTATTTGTGGATTATATTAAATGAATGCAACTCCAAAAAAAGACCTTCTCTTATTATCATCCAGTCGATAGAACCAATCCTACATTTAAATATAATATTTGATATAATAGCACAACTAATACCGCAATTATCTCTACTCCTATAAACTGTTGCTACAATTTACAATTAAGTAGGGGATGTCCACAATAAGTGCATATACTCTGTTCATATTAACGAGAACTAGGTTATTGCCGTTATAATGTATAGCCAAGAGTTAGAAAATATTTTATTTAAACTACGGAATAGTTCACGTTATTTAATTAATCATTTCGACGCAGCTATGTGTTTGAATATTCTGTTTCTCCATTTCACTTAGTAATATCTTTTATTTTAATTCTCTCCTGTACTGTTTCTTCGTGAATCTTATTCAAACTACGGAGTAGTTCACATCATTTAACTAACCATTCCTCTAGAACTACCTATCTGACTATTCTTTTTCTCCTCTTATCTTTTATTTTGATTCCCTCCTGTGCTGGTTCTTCGCGCTTGGAATTGACCACGGCTGTCCTCGCACCGTGACCGCCTATATAAGCCCAGCAGCGGACGGCCGGCCTGCTATTCCAAGTCAACCGCGAACAGAATAACACGCGAGTGATACACAACAGTAACAGTGACAGTTAACTACATCATGAGGGCTGCGATATACCTCACTGCTGGCTTCCTCTTCGTAGCTGTGGTGCAAGCCTTGCCAGGTAGGGGATGAGTTATGTTGTATTTGTTAAGTGTGGTGACAAAATGAGGGAAGGAAATGGAAGAAAATGTTTTTAGTGGAACTGTTCACTAGATTTGTAACATCAAAGACTGATGTACAAAATGTATTTTCCTGGAAATTTTTACAATTACTAAAGTTTTCAAAATATATTTTGGTGGTGAAAATATGAATGAAGTAAATAGAAGAAAATATTTCTAGTCAAACTACTTACTAATTTTGTAACATCAAAGACTGATATACAAAATTTAGTTTCTTGCAAATTTTTATATTTACGAAACGTTTTTTTAAAATATACTTTGCTGATTTGTCCACTCACAATTATTTACTCAACAAGTGCAGAAAAATTGATTTTTCGTGAATGATCTTTCGCCTGTCCTCTACATTTTGATTAATATATAATATCTATAAATTTTAATATATGAGTGTCCGTAAATTATTAAAATAATTAGTACTTACAGTATTAGTACAATTCTTTTTAGATTACTCGATAATTATTTTTTTTTATAATATATTCACTGCCTATTATAATAACTGTCACTGTCAAATATAAAACATTTATTTTCGTAGGTAAAGAGAATAACCACAATTGTAATACACTTACCTTGTAATAGTTAAATGGGGTTAAGTAGGAATGTTTTGCCAAGATAATAATAATTTCTCTTAGTAAAAAAAATTAAGAATGTTAAGTAGAAATAATAGGCAATAAGTTTTTATATAGAATGTTAAGTAAAGTTTATTTAATAGATGCACAGTAAAATAATAGACGCTAGCTTTATAATACTAGATGCACAGTTAATAAATAAATGCTAAATAGAAAGAAATAATAGGAATTTATATTGCAAATTTTTTTAATTTGACGAAATAAAAGTTTTTATTTCTTTGTATAGCTTTTATTATAGGTTAGTATTGCTTAGATTAAGTTAAGTTAGGTTAGGTCAAATTTACATTTTCGTTCATATCTAGTAACCTAAGTAAAACAAAGCCATGGTTAAAATAGTCCTTTAATGAGACAACTTTGGTCTAATGTAACCGACTTCGTATATTTTATCATTATCGAGATCCCCATACTTAACAAGTTATTTGGGACACCCTGTGTAGGGTTTTTTATATTAAATTATTTTTCTGTACTAGTTCAGAAAATTGCCAATTTCATAATAAAAATAACTTAAAAAAAGTAATAAGAACGTAACAATTTATTAGCAAACAATGATTCAGAAATGGTGGCTTGTATACTAAATTTTAAAATAGACGAAAATATTATTCCTTTGCTACAATACTATGTCATACTACAAAAAAAAACACTAACTGTTATGGTATTTTATTTAATAAACACTTCGTTATAACTTAAATTTTATTAGAACTAAAAAATTAATTAAAAAGCTACACAAATAATAATAATAATAAATAAAATATGACGGTATACACTAATGTACAGTAAAATTCATTTGTTAACTGTATAGTTATAGCGAAAATACCTAAGTACAATTCATACTCGCTCCATATTTGTACATTTATTTCTTCAAGGTTCTAACAACTGCGAACTTCCTTTGTATATATTACAAATAAATTCTTCTTAGTGATGTTACGTTTATAATCAAAATACCAGTTGATATTCGCGACATATTTGTACATTTGTTTATTCAAGGTTACAGAAAAAACTTTAACTTGCAAAAAAACTAACACGAATAGTTCCTTTGCCTTCACGCTTGTTATAAATGAATTCAATCAAACACTTCAATGATACTGTTAGATTATTCCCGTTGTTAGTATGATTGAATGCACTGATGGTAAATAACATTTTATTCATGATTAAAAAGTGTGACTTCGGAAATTTAAACATGCAGTTACAGAACTATCAATATGTAAAAATCTTAACTTATTTTTTTCTTTATGTCTTCATTTACATTTTTATAAACGGGCAGCGGTATTTCACTTGGTTAACGTGTGTGAGATCTAACCCACTATAAGCTGTAGGTCTCTGTCTGAGGCGGTGTAATAGAGTGATAACCGTACCAGTAAAATGCAAGAAAAACTTGTCACGATACAGTACCTTATATACTACAGGCTGCGTTCCTTCTAGGATGTAGTGTCATAGATGATAATAAGAAAAATAGTTATTTAAAAAATAAATAAATAATAGCATAAAGGTATTCTTATCATAAGAACGAATCACCGTATTAAAATTAGGTTGTTAAGATAATAACCTAAGTAAAGGGAGGCACTAACCTAAGTTACGTTAGGGGAGGCAATAACCTAAGTAGAGGGAGGCACTAACCCAAGTTAAGGTAGGGGAGGCACTAACCTAAGAAAGGGGAGGCACTAACTTAAGTTAGCTTAGGGGAGGCACTAACCTAAGTTATGTTACCTAATATGTCAATATGTATGTTATTGTCAATATATATTTTTTTAGTACGTTTGGGATTGAAATACTAGTAGGGAAAAAATAATATATATATATACCACGGTTATTGACCAGCGCCGATCCACAACTTGGCGCTAGGTCAATAATGATAGTCTTCTCAACCTTGATATATAATATACTATTAATAAATCTTCATTATTATTTACCTAATTATTTACTTGACAGGTATATATTGAATGTATTTCTTACTAAGCAAAACTTATTTACTTTTCCCGCACAAGTGCTTGAAAAGTACATTACATACTTCAAAGAGTGCGTAAATTATGTTTGAGTACTAAGTGCCTGGTTGTTGAAAATATATATTCGTTTATAATTTTTTTCTTACACGGCAAGCAAACGTTTACTATTTCGTAGATATATGTAAAAATATCGAAATGTAAAAATGTAAAAAACATATAGTATATTATAAACAATTTAAAATAAGTTCTAATTTTGAGAAGTATTTATTGATTTTTGGGTAAAAGAACAGAATAAGAATTATAAACATAAAATTCTTTAAAATGTATTTTTATCTTTTCGTAAGTGTGATGCATACGATCAAAAAATTTCAACACTTTATTTATAGATATTAATCATAAATTTCAGAATATGTATATTTACTTTATAGTAATTTATATGTTCTAATTTTATCGTTTATTTGTTCTAGTTGCTACGCAATGCGAAAAACTTTTAACAACATGACAATCAACCACACCCTTGCTTTTATGTTAATTTGTACCGTAATTAACTTTCTATATGTGAAATCATTCTAGAAGATTACGTTTGACTGTTTAGCTTTTAATCAACATATATATTTTGAACGTGTGTACAATACTAAATATGATTGTATAAATGTATTCGTTATGGTGTCTGTAGTTTATTTATGATACTGCGGTATAAACATTTTCAAAAGATTATTCACTCTGTAAGTTATGCGTAAAGCCAGTAAAATGTCAAAGGACAAGGAAATTTAACAATGACTTCTCAGAAGATGTAAAAGTAACATTCTTTAAGATTTAATCATAACATCGTATCCCGTATTGGGTAATACTGCAAATGGAAAATAATGTATACGAAACTGAATTTTGTGTGACTATTATTGTTTACTACGAATAGCGGTGGCTCACTTGATTAACGCGACTCAAAATGAGCAAATTGTGTGGTTGCTTATTAACCAAAATTCTGTCCCTTTAAGCTTTAGACTGATAATATACCAAAATGCAAGTAAAAATTGTCATGGAAAGGGTGAAGTTCATTTTGTAATTTCCCACGTGACCAATATTCTCTTTAAATTGTAACGTTAATGATAATTATTGTTTTATGGTAACAGGGGTGGCTTAAACAAAAAAGAAAATTAAATATTAATCATAGGAATTCAAGTTTCTTTATTGTTTTAATTTTAATTTTAAACAAATACGTCTTTCCTTGTTTTGGGAAAACATCTATTATTTTTTTATTGTAGTTTTGTGGCAATAAATTTTCAAGTTTCCTTATTTTCTCAGTCAAGTTAAAAAAATCTCTCATTCTATTTTCAATGAATGTTTTTTCACTATGATTGTCCGCAAACAGCAAACACGAAAATCAATCAAAATAAATCATTCTTCTCGATACAACCACAGACATGTCTTTTTTAAATTGTCTTTTATATGGTTTATCTAAACTTTTACCCGAAATTCTTGTTTAGTACAGATGTTGGACGACCTGGCTGTTTAACTGCCAATTGTTCCTGATAACTTTGGAAAATTATTTTTATGTCATTGAATAACTACATTCATTTTAAAACGTGTTTAAACTTTAGTCAAAATTAATTTAAGATGAATTTTAATGCAACAAATCTGTCAGTTTCAGTTCATATTTTTTCATCATGATCGTCCGCAAACAGCAAACACTGAAAACAAAACGTATTCTTCTCGTTACAACCAAAGATTCAGTTGTTTCTTAAATACGTCTTTTTTAAATTGTTTTCTATATGGTTCATTGCGACTTTTAATCGAAATTAGTTTTAGTACAGGTATCTATTGAAATAAAAAAAGTATAATATTGTTTATAAGTAATTCCCTTTTTTTGTGCGTTATTTAGGCAATAAAAAAATAATTAAATTTATTTAATATATGACTGTGAAACACTTTTTATATTCTACTTTTTGTAAGTAGAATGACTTGTATTAATATATACAGTTCGAAAGTATTGTTTGAACAAGAATACATTTAATTTACAAGATAAATATAATGGGGTTTTTGTTAACCCACTTCCATATAAGTGGGTCATAATAATTATGTATAGAGATATACATATCACTGTAATTACATCTATTAAATTATATAGTCGAGTTAAAAGATACTTAAAGTATAACACCATAAAATACTGGTTGGAGAAACAAATATGGGAAGTATTTTTTTAAGCTGTACGATTTTTAATTTCATTTTCTGATTTTGTTTTTTAATGGTACACTGTTACTACTGTTAGATGTCATATGGAATTTTTAAATTATTTTGTAAAATTCTTTAAAAACTCGAAAAGTCTAAATAGGTATGATTAAAATATGTGCCTCATTTTACGCTTAGTAAAAATTATACTAATTTAAATGAATACAAATAATAAAATAAAACGGAAACACCTTCATAAAAATTGCACAGACCTAATTAGATTATTATCATTTAGTCACAGTAGAAAACGAGGCTATAAATTGAACACTGAATATAAATCCAATACAAGCAAATAATCATTTGAATGCAACTACAATTTTTATTTATTATTACAAATTATTGTTAGTAGATGCAACAGGTTTGTTAATGGATTTCCAAAGCGAATTTGAGGAAGCAGTAACTACAGTTAACAGATCCATTCATGTCGCTCGGCTGCTATAAACAATGGGCAATCGGTTCTCAAATATCCGGTCGTGACATTGGACCTAGGATGTAGTTACAGGCCAATTACATGTCTACTAATCCGCCAATCATAACCAAACATGCAAAATTCCATAAACGCGAAACGAGTTTTCACTTCAAAATTATATCTTCATTTATTGCTATACTAGAATTATTAAATTCTTTAAAAAATTAAGAATGAATGGATCACAGAATAGTTACATACAAAAGCGACACTACCCTTTTCAATTCTATGAACTTGAAGCATTGTTTAGATCTTTAAATTCGTGCTCTTCCCCTATCTCTCTCTAAAATGTAATGAAACTTTCCGATTTTAAACAATGAACCCTTTAAATTTGTGCACAATCTCCATCTCTCTCTAATTTTCGTTTCTCTGTCTTACTGTCGCTTCTGTATAAACCTATTCTGTGAATGGATGTTAAAATTTACGTATAATAATAAATAATTTTATATACAGAAAATGACTTTCAAAATATTTTTTTACGAAATATTTGCAAATTATTTTGGTTCACCGAAAATATAAAGTTTAATTAAAATTCATTTAATCGAGTTTGCTCTACACATGTCCAAATACAAATACATTCGAACGTTAAATAGTTAAAATCTATCGTAATGACCTTAAATCGTTAAAATCTTTGAACTATCAAAATCGGTATGATTTTATCAGAAATTTATCACATATTCTTATTTTAAAAATATTAAAGTAAAATTTATATCTATATGAAATAGAATATTGTGTATCGAGAACAGAAAAGCATTCATATCCATGCGAGTATAATTTTATATGAGCATGGATATGAGCTTTTTTTTTGACGAGTTGCACACTATATTTTCTAGACGACCACATAAATAACTATAATGTATTTGACACTTATTTCAATAATTTAACACAAACAATCGGTTTGTTATTAAACAATCAATATTGGTAAAATAAAGAGAAATGAGAACATCGGCTCATGGCTTTGAACGGAATAGAAATAATTTTGTTTATATATGATTGGTTTTAGTTAAGACGGAAATAGTTACTTCTGTCGCCTCATCATAAATCGTGAAATTAATAATTATCTCTAGTCGTCGCCTAAAAAAATATTTACGATATACAATAATGAACTATATTTTCTATTTGCAAAATCTTGTTAAATTTGAAACAAGTTGTTTATTGCTCTGATATTTCATAAGCCTCTGTCCCATATTTCAGTATGGGCACCTGCCTAACCATATGTGTAACTAATAATCGAGCGATGACAATGCAATGCGATCATGAAAGGTCAGTGACCTGATTTCTAACAGCATTACTCTCGGTAAAAACCGTTCCTGTATCATGTCTGTCCCGCATATACACTTAACACGACGTGGACGTTAAGTACCAATTGCTGACGACTGTCCAGTAAATAGTAAACAGTAAATGGTAAACCTACCTATAATTATCACTAGTTACACTGAAATAAGAAAAACATATTTCAAATCATCACAGATACTAGTACTACGGGTAAAATATAACTCTTAAATCACTCGTTTCGTTGTCGTGATATAAATTTTGTTTTTGACATTCCTTTTTCTGTTACTAAGGAAAACTATTCGTAAATTTTTGCAATACATTTATGGCTCTTATTATACCATGAGTTTATTTTAACATCGAAATGATTACGACTTCACATTTGTCTGACAGCGATGTATTAAAGCGTTCACTTTAAAATGAAACATAGATTGTCAAATTCATGTCATTATTAACTGTCAAATTGTGAACTTTTTTTAAATAACACATTTCTACTTCGTTGGAATGGATGCGATGATCTTGATCTCAAATCATTTGTTTTTTTTTTAAACTGGGAAACACTAAAAACAAAATTCATATTACTCTAGAAACGTCAAATTTACCCAAATTACAAATATTATAAATGAGTTGTATTATTATTTAACCTGAATATTATATCTGCTATGTTTAATTTTAAATTGCACGCTCTGATACATTGTTTTTTATTTACTAATATCTGAGTAATTTGAGTTACGACAACATCCATCCATCTACACACACGGACAAACATCGTCGTAAAAATATTAAAATCGTGTTCTAGGAGCTTATCCATTGAAAACTCACTGTCCAATTTTAGCACGATTTCAATACCTCTATTACTGAGTGGCGAAAGGTAAAAAAATTAATATAGATATAGATAGATTCTTGTTTATAATTAGAAATTTCTAAAAACTCAATTGAATATTACAATGAAAACTATTCAATACAACTCAATTAGATACGGACCTTATTGTTATAATATTTGAATAGAATTTAGAAAGTATGTAAATTAACCTACAATAAATAATAAAATTGATAAAGTACGTTAATTTTATATTACTTCATGATGTTTAGTAATTTTTAATTTAAAATTGTTAGACACTTGCAAAATTTATACCATATGAGTAAGAAACCAATTTGGTCTTGTTACAATCACTAGTTTTTATTCATGCTTTAAATATGTGATGTCAAAAAAGTAACACAATTTTTTAAAATTAATGTTTATTATAAAGTTATTTTAAAAAAATTAATTTGAAAAAAAAAATACCCCGTAACTTTCTATATTGTATATATTATATTTTTTTAAATATATTGGTGTAATTTTTGTTTCATCAAAAAATTTATATCAGGAAACTTTCGTTTGTAAGGCAAACCAAAATTGAGTAAAATTTATGGTAGAATGCAAAGAATGTTTTATTAAAAAAACTAATGATATATTCCAGGTATTGGAAATGTTATTTGAAAGATACAGCTAGTAAAATGTCAGGTTGTTCAACGAGGTGACCAGTGTTTTGTTTGTCTGTTTATTGACACACCTTGGAATTTTCCTTGTTGCAAGGACGATGCGGTTTGAGTTAAGTTTTTCTCTGTAAATTTATTTATGGTGTTATTCAACATTTCCAAAGAGAATACATAAAATTGTTATGCATAAGATGAATATAAAGGTTATATATTATGTAAACGGATTTATTGAAAAAATTCATAAATAAACGGATGTGGTATATTCTTACCATAAATAATAAATAAATAAAATTAGAACAAACGTAGATATCAATACCTATAAAGTGTATATAAAACATATTTGGACTAAATATTTATTTTATTTTTGTTTATGTATATTACAGTCATATTTTATAATAATTCTTGTTTCCTTGTTTACTAACTTTGTCGTTATTTTTATATTTTCTATTCTGTCTCTTCTTCCTTCTTATTATTACTTTTAAATACAAAATTATTAAAATTACTTATTGTATATGAAATCTGGATAAGAATTTTATCTTTTTAAAAACCATTTTGTGAAGTTTGTAAGGTTTTATTTTTTTAAGCAAAATAGAAATAACAATGACTAATTCTTCTACTACTTATTTACTTAAGATAAAATTAAATTAGTAGATTTATTTAAAATAGTTATTCTTATGTTTAATGCCTTCTCATGGTCACATATAGTCAGCATGATTCAAATTGTGATAGACACGCATATATGCCTATGAGGCACTAAACCTTGGTTGTAGAAATATCTTACTATCGGCAAAAAATACAATTGTTATATTATCCTAACCAAGAATAATCTAAATCTTAAGGCCGTTTTACGCCAGCCTATATATGGGACAATAAATAGTATAATTGCTAGATTTTGACAAAGTTTTGCATGATATTAATACAATTTCTTGTACAATATATTGGCTCTGATTCTGCGCACTTTTTTGAACATGTTAATGTGACAAGCAAAACCAAAAATTCATTTACATTTAAAGTTTAGAGCACGCTTCAGTATCTGCTCTAATTCTTGTCCTGCTGAAAGCAGAGCACATTCTGGAGCAGATTTACCTGCTCTGGATTGTACCCTGGTTTTAGTGGGGCAAGAATTAGAGCACTTTAAAGTGTTTGCTCTAATTATTGTAGTCCTGTTGAAACTAGAGCACATTCTGGAGCAGATTTGGCTGCTCTGGTGTCAGTGGGTCAGGAATTAGAGCATTTTAAAGAACTTGCTCTAATTCTAGACCTATTGAAACCAGAGCACATTCTGGAGCAGATTTAGCTGCTCTGGATTGTGCTCTGGTTTCAGTGGGTCAAGAAGTAGAGCATTATAAAGTGTTTGCTCTAACTTTGAAACCTGAATACCTTCCGGAGTAATAAAGCCTTGGATTGTACTTTGGTATCAATAGATGCAATATTAGTACAATTATTCAAAATGTAAATTCTAAAACTATAAATAGTATTAATATTTTTTTGAGACGTTACACCATAAGTCACTTGGAAGTTTTCTAAAGAATTATTATAATAGGCAACTAAAATGGTCAGGTTTTTCTATTTAAACATTTAACGCATTTAAATAAATCTTATATTTTGATTTTGTTTTTAAAAAATGAAAAAAAAATGGGTTTTTTCTCTCGTCTATCACATCATTTATCAAAGAGTTCTTGTATTATTTTTAATAACATGATGCCAATTGATTTCGCAGTATGGAATCTTATATCTCATATAACATGTCAAGCAAGAACGTGTTGTATCTAAAATAGATGGTCGACTATATAATATCGTTAAACGTGATGGGCGTTTTAAGCACTTGCGAAGCCGGTAACAAAAAATATAATATTTTGATCGAATATTATGATACATTTTAATATGAACTATCTGACACCTATCTTGTATGTAAATTTTTATATACATATTTACAAAGAAATTATATAAGTACATATATAATACATGATGCACTTTAAATAACTTGCTGTGTATTAAAATGACTCATCTTTTAATTACTATTATCATGATTACCTTCAATAATGCATTAGTAACGAAACAAAATATATATATATATATATATATATATATATATATATATTTCTTTTGTTTTAAATTCAAAATTAAATTTTCATTTTCTTTCACAATTTTATTGCAATAACTCATAAAATTAAGTATTGTTTTTTTTGTTTATTTTATAAATATCATAACAAAGTTCTACTTTTAAATATATTATTTATATTTGTTCAAACAAGCAATATGCAGACGAAACTCTAATTGATTCGATGTTTTTAAAACTTTATCAATATTTTCATTTGCGTATAAAACCAATAAAAAACATAAACAATAAAATAAAACAATAGGTCACACGTGAAAGTAATAATTGTAAATACAACAATTGTATTATTTCGTCATATGATGAAATGTACAATAGTAACAATATACAATTAATATCACTGTAACAAATGAAAGTAAATTACGTTGTTATGGTTACCTGAGCTTAATTATTATAAGTAATACCATACATGACTTCTCTAAGCAATTATATGTGTCTATATAAACTCGTATACTAGTAAAAAATCTTATTTATGTTTCCTAGAACAGTTAATAATTTAAGTAAATTGTTTAGTAATGCCAGTATTATAGTAAACAAGTTAATCAAGGTAATGTAAAATAAATATAGACAATACAGACATGACATAAGTAAAATGTAAAACCTCGACTGTTAAAAATCTTCACCTGAAAGTAATTTCAAATAATAATAAAAATTAACTAACGCAGCTAAATTGACAGATACACTGTTAAACATTTGTTCATTTTTGTCTCAATTTACTTCATGCAAAATTTTCTTTATGACGGTGTTTTCTCGAAATAAATCTTTTTGGTCTTGGTAGATAGAATCTTGAATTAGGATTGGTTTATAAATTTATGAGTAAAATAATCATATATAATTTAGAAAATAGTCGACATTTATAGAAAATATGCAAAAACAGTAATCAATTTTTGATTTATGTTATTTAAGAATAGTGCAGTACATACCAGTACATTTTTTTAAATTCCATACCATTTTAAGAAAATTGTTATTTATGTTTGTAAACATTTTCACGTAAATATAAAATATTTCTTTGAAATATATCGTTTAAAAATGATTAATTATATATAATTAATTATAAATGACAAACACATGTTCCATAAATATTATTATTATTTTTTTTTTAATTTATAATTTTTAATCAAAAATAATAATAAAGTAAATCAATGTTTTACAATATCAATAAATATATTTAAAATAAGTCACAAATCAAAAATGTAACCCGTGAAAAAAAATACTATGTCTCTGGAACATAGTAGGTACTAGTCATTAATATTTGAAAATTTTAAAAGTAACTAGTGAACTTTGCGTATTTCTGAAAAACAAAAACTTAGGTAAAATGACCCTTTGTAGCATAAGTACTATTTAACAGACTGTATTCATATATATTTTGTCATATGTTTTATATTTAGTAATTTAGTATTAGTAACACAAGTCAGTACATGATTTGGCAATATTTACTAAATGAAGCCACAATTACTTGAAGAATACAAGAAAGAATTTCTTGAATCATGTTGAAAGTAAACGCAATTTTTCCACGACCTTGTCCATTAGAAGGTCAAATGAAAATTGCAACTTTTTCTGATGTTTTTTGCAATAATTGTTATTATTGATAATCCAATTACTTAGAATTGATTAATGAGTTAAAGTGGAACTACAATGAAGTTTATGATTTCAGCTGATCCCAAGGCAGCCGAGAATAAGAAACTAGGACGAGTGGAATTAGAAAAGGATGCGGAAGAATTTCCAGTACCCAATGTTCCCGAAGATCCGATCATTTACGATGGTTTTCTAGGGGGCATAACCGGTAAGTTTTTTTTACAAATCAGCTAAATATTTCAATAGTGAGAACTTTAGAAATTGTTATTTATACATCAACTATGGACCATTGATTAAAGCAAAAATGAAAAATTTTGCAAGACCTCCTCGAAGACCTCATTGAAATTCATTGCAATAGTCGTATTTAATTGGTATAAAAAAAATATTTATTTAGCAAGTATTTGACGTATATATGGTTACATTTTTTTAAAGATTTCTTTAATAAAATTTCCTGATTTCCTAATGTAACGTGGCAAACTTTCTCTATTTTTAGGAAACTTATTGTTAAAATCTTTGTGGTATTTATTTACATGATAATCATAAATTAACTTGTCAAGGAAACAAAAAAGAAAGTAATCTCTATTTTGAAATATTTTTAATACACTGCATTGTTTTCGAAAATCTCGTTTCGTTTATACAATTAAGTAAATATATATTATGGTAATTAAATAATCAAAATAATATTACAAGATAAAATTGAATACATTGCAGAATTTTCGCTGTAAAATTCTTTATAATTTATTTAAACTATCACAAAAGGTCATTATATGTCAAATACGCGATATAGAAGTGATGTAATTATTGTTTTTTTATCATTTTTAATTTATAATATCGTTACAAAAAAGAATATGAATATGAAGATTGCTAATATCTTGTGAATTATTTTTGAAAAGTATTGTAATACGTTGGGACTAATACTTTTAAGTGGTTGCCTCAATTGAACGAACGAATAATAAATTTTAAAAGTAAAACTGTAAAGAACTCTAATTCTTGCTCTAATGTAATTAGATCAAAATTACGTTCCGTTCAAACTAGTTACCATAATGTTTCCTACCTGAGAAAAGGGTGCTCACTCATTGTGTAGTACTCTAATTCTTGCCCTAATGCAATTAGTTCAATATCACCCTCCGTATAAACCAGTCACCGTAATGTTTACTACCTGAGAGAGGAATTCTTACCCTAATAAAATTGGGTCAAAATCACCCTCCGTAAAAATTCGTCACCATAATGTTTACTACCTGTGAGAAGGGTGCTCACTCACTGTGAAGTACTCTAATTCTTGCCCAAATTTAATTAGATTTATTATTTTCTATTTTAAATATGTCACTGCATTTGAAAATAAGTAATATTATGTGTAATAGGCAACCAATTTTACTTTGCTGACAAATACAGTGAAATTAAAATAAGTAATTATTATTAGTATCGCGTTCGTTAGAATAATTATCGTCTTTATTACTCATCGTAGTGTATTTTTGAATTATTGTTCAATTAAAATTCTTACATGTAATTAAAAAATATAATGCAAAGATAAAAATTGTGGAAATTATTATTATTGTTTACACCATGAATTTAATAGTAATTTCAAGAAAATTTTATTTTAAGGTTTATGAAATATTTTTAAGACATTTGTTTAATAGGGTTATGATGTTTTCAATAAATATTTAAATCTTTTAAACTTTATTTTTACTTTTGACAAATAAGTTTTTTTACAAATTCAAGATTTTTGATTATTATAATGAAAATTTAATATACATTTCTTGAAAGTATAATAAATATATATAAGTTCATTTAGGCTAAAAAAAAAATATAAATACGTAAATAAATAAATAGTAATCATATATTTGTATACGGATGACAGATTTGATTACATTGCAAATTTATTTATTATATTTATTTGTTTGCATTTTTAAATATTTACAATATAACCAACAATAAACAAAAGGTTTATTTCAACAAGCTTTTGTTTGTTGTGATTTTAAAATTTGATAAACATTTTTATGACAATCTAGTATAAAAATAAACAATACGCAATGACCTTGTTACCATGGATAGATTAACTTCACTCGTATGATTTACAGAGTGTCAAGCAAATATTCACGCTTATCGCTATGTGATGGGTAACCGTTTACCTATTTAGTTTTTCGATTAATTGTAAATACGCAATTTGGATAATTGAAATAATAAGTTATTTTAGGAATCCAAGAATTGAAAATTGCTATTTAAAGGCTTTTAGAAAATTTTTGCAATATTACATAACAAGAAAAATTAATTACAAACAAGTTTTGTTAATTATTTAAACGCCATTAAAGAGGGTTTAATATGGAAGCAAGGTTAGAAGTAGGACGAAACGTAGGCGAATATATTGATACATAAAACAAGATCGTCACTTATTTTTCATTATTGTGATTTGTGTGAAACAAAAATGACTTCGTACAGAGAGCGAATAAATGGTGAATATAAATTTTAATTTTTATCATTACTTAGACATTTATTAATATTTTTTATCATGTCTTGTGTAAAATTTTTATCTGATATGACCAGCACATAATCTTTCGCATGGCCACTGTACCCTTTTTATTTGTTTTAATATTTAATTTTTATATTTATTATCTGCTATATTTTTTTGCTTTACATATTTTCTCTTGGTTCTCATTTTTTTAGTATTTATAAATTGTAATATATGAGTATCCATACCCATAAGGTAAAATGAATTATTAAATAATTAGTATTTACAGTATTAGTACAATTCCTTTTAGAGTATTCGATAATTATTTTTATAATATTTTCACTGTCAAATATAAAACATTTATAAACAGATTAACCGCAAAAAAATCAAACTAAAATTATAAAATTGGCTGTGGTTTTATCTTTACCAATAAATCGTAAAAAAAATAAAAACAATATTTTTAATTGGGTAAATGTTTTTATTTTGGAGAAAAATCAAAAAATATTATTTTATGAGTAATTGTTAAACTTCCATATTCAAAATTAGTATATGTGTTACTTTACTATTGAAGTAATCATTTGTTGAATATTTTTTTTATTGCTTCTAATTACGATTTCGAATTTTATTGAGTTACATGTTTGAGCAAATAATGGAAAAAATATAGATTGCAAAATTTTATTACTACCAAGGCATCTGTCAAACTCTACATTAATTGTTTTATTACTAAATTCAATAAGTACGTAGATAATAGAAATTTTAGATATTTTAATTTTAAAAATATATAAATTAAATTAAATAATTATAAAATACCGAAAATCAATAAATTTTTTGAAAATTTAATTTAATTGATATTATCAAATATTTTTTTGAAGTAATCAATTGTTGAATATTTTCCTTTATTGGAAAATTTAACCGGTAATAAAATCTTTAAAATATTTAGATTAAATTAATAACATCTATTAATATTTATATTTTTTCTTTCAATTTTTTTTTTATTTCTATTACTGAATTATATTTTTGTCTCGGTTAAACTTGATTTGCCTATTTCACATTTTTAATTATATTCCTAGAATTCAGTGTCATTAAAATTAAATTATAGTGTACAGGTGAATCTGCCTGATTCATGAAATAATTCTACATTGAGTAAATCCACATTTACGTACTTTCAATAACATTAGCTTCCCGGAAAATTTCACATGCAGTATCATTTAACTGTACTCATTTGACATTGACATTTCCATTGTTTTGCTGATTTTTTATTATTTGTATTTGATTGAACCTTTGAACACTATAAATCATCCATCTGAAAATATTAATTAGAACGAAACAGAAAGAGAGTTATTAAAAATGATTGAACTTTTCTAGAAAACGATTTTTCCGTTTTATTTGTTTTTTTATAATAAAATTTATTACCCAGATTAATAAAAATGATTAGTCACTAAATCATGAATCAAATAAATCAAGATTTTTGATTTTTTTAATGATTTTTTATAATTATTCATTTTAAAGATATCTAAATGTTACTGCTCTTTTTAAATTGTTTTAAAAACAATATAAATATTTTATTTCAAAAACGAAAACGAAATCTATAGTAAAATTAAAAACTATTCATAATAACACTAGGAAGAGTAACAAAGAATTTTTACTTTTAGTTACACATTTAAATAATTCTATTTTTCTTGTCTTATATGACAATTAAAGTGATAATATATTCTTTTATTTTAATATATTATTATATACAGAACATATTTTAGTTGTTATTAATAATTTTGTAACAAATACCTATTTAAATTTTTATTATAATTTGTTAACATCCTGAAATGTCAAACTAACTCCAGTCCCAATTCTTAAAAAGAATTAACTATATTATTAACTAGGGGCACAAGTATAACCAACGCGGATTAATAGTTAATATTTCTTAAGAATCTGAGTAAATATTTAATAATAAATTGTAAATACTACAAATCTTGACTTAGAAATTAACAAGGGACACAATTTTTGGTATTATCATTTGTCCCGCTTAATATAATAAAGTGTATGTTTGTTATCTTTTTGAAATATTTAATAAATTAAATTGTATCTTGAGAGTTGTTACTGATATTTATGTAATAAGAAATTTTCTTAGCTTGGCTTCATAAAAAGAACTTACAGCGTTTTTTTTTGTAATATATGAATTTATTATTAGAAGCAAATATATTTGTAAATTTTATTATAAGAGGAAAAGTGAAAGCAAAATTAAACATTTTTTTTCTGGCATATACAGGGTGTCCCATTTAAGATACGAATGCATTGGTATCTCGAGAACCGTAAGAGCTACGAGGTTGGTTAAATTAGACAAAAGTTGCCCCGTTAGGAGGCTATTTTAATAGTGTTTTGTTATTTGCGAAAAAATGCATAGGTCACTAGATATAGGGGAAAATGTAAATTTAGCGACTTTCTTTTTTTGCTTATAACTTTGTTATATGAAATAATACGATATTCTGGTTTGCACTTTCTTAAGGCACTTTTGTATGGTGAATTTGCAGAAGTACTCAATATTTTTTTATATCTAACCATTTACGAGTTACTGATATCAACTTTTATTTTTTATATGGAGGTCATATTAAGCGATGGTATTTTTAAATAGAGGATTTTTTTAGCTTTACACTGATATAAAACAGTAATACTTTATTTTTATAATTAACAGAAAAATTAACAAAAATTGTTATTTATACTAAAATTGCATTGAAAAAAGTAAATTAAAGGCTGCAATCTAAGAAAATAACTATTTCATAACATATGTTGCAACAAGTTTATGTAATTAAAGTTAAAAATTCAAAAATAATTTGCGAAAACTTCACAATAAATTTAGTTAAATTCTTCCACAGCAGCCTTCGATTTATTTTTTTCTAACTAAATTTATTGTTAAGTTTTCGCAAATTATTTTTGAATTTTTAACTTTAATTACATAAACTTGTTGCAACATATGTTATGAAATAGTTATTTTCTTCCACTGCTGCCTTTAATTTACTTTTTTCAATGCAATTTTAATATAAATAACAATTTTTGTTAATTTCTCTGTTAATTATAAAAATAAAGTATTACTGTTTTATATCAATGTAAAGCTAAAAAAAATCTCTATTTAAAAATACCATAGCTTAATATGACCTCCATATGAAAAATAAAAGTTGCTATCAGTAACTCGTAAATGGTTAGATATAAAAAATAATTGAGTACTTCTGCAAATTCACCATACAAAAGTGCCTTAAGAAAGTACAAACCAGAATCTCGTATTATTTCATATAACAAAGTTATAAGCAAAAAAAGAAAGTCGTTAAATTTACATTTTCCCCTATATCTAGTGACCTATGCATTTTTTCGCAAATAACAAAACACTATTAAAATAGCCTCCTAACGGGGCAACTTTTTTCTAATTTAACCAACCTCGTAGCTCTTACGGTTCTCGAGATACCAATGCATTCGTACCTTAAATGGGACACCCTGTATTTCGATTATCCACATCCATCTTATTATTTATTATTAATTTCAGAATAATTTTAAAAAATTACTCTTGCATCTAGTACGCAACCTGTATATATGTATTTATTTATTTAATTTTCTAAATTGTTTTTATAGTGAAAATAATATTTAACTAGATAAAATTTTCAGATCTCTTCGAGAGAATGCGTCAACAAATGCTGTATCTCATGAGTCACGTGCCTCGAATTGGTTACACCACTCCTGAGGGTGGAAATACTACTTCAGTCACTAAGGTAAGGATGGGAATTCAAAATAAAACTATCATTTCATTCATACGTGGTCGTACTATTCATATTACCTGACATACTTTTGTTTAATCGATAAATATATAACCTACCTTCAAAGTGGAAGTATATGATGATTGGTGATCTTAAAAGTTAAAGGTAAATGAGTGTATAATTGTTGAAATAATAATCTAAATGAAAAGATTTTCACATTGTTCTTATACTCTTCAAAGAAAATTACCTAGATACAGGTAGGCGGATTGTAAGAAGTAATAAATAATGTAATAAAACGAAAATGACGTGGCTTTTCAAGCTATGACAAATGCATAGCAATCTATATGTACAGCATAAGAAATATATCTAATTTGAAAAGATAAGTACATTTTTTTATTTTAATGACTTTTAAATGACATCACCAACAAATTAATCATTTCTGAATAAAAAATAAAAATTCTAGTTGATATTGGCAGCATTTTTCAATTCTGTTTATTTCAAAACAAACCGTTATTTTTGGAAATAATCCAAATTAAATTCAATGTACCTACTCCATTTTTACTTGAAAAATTCTTAAGTTCACATTCACATTTTATTTAAATCTTTGTAATAATTATTGCAAATTTATTTATTTATTGTTGTGTATTTAATTATGCAGTCATTGTCAAAGTAATTATTGTAAATAGCAAATTAAAATTTTAATAATGAATGTGACACTTTGTCCTTTCAAGCCAGGAACAGAGAATGCAGAGCTTATAATTATATCAGGCTTATCTTTGAATACAAAATAGTTGTAAAATTATATATTCAAGGGTTGTATGTTGTTTTAGGGCCCACAAAATTTATACAGGAAAAAATTAATTTATGATCACTTTTCACATGTTTGAAAGCCCTCAAACGGTAATGTTATTTTACTTTTATCGGCTACAGCGACGAAATTTTTTGATTCTTGCGATGTTATTATAACTGGCTTATACTGTATAATATTATAATAAATAATAACGTTATAACATTTCATATAGAAAATTTCAACATTCTATAGAAAATCATTTTTGAGTTATGTGCAATACATACGTAGGTACTTACCGAAATTATAGTCTGGATTCAGGGATGGTCAAAATGGATCTTCCCGTTGAAATCTGAAAACAGAAATTTTTCGTGATTACAATCAGGTTATTTTTACTGTGGTATTTTCAATTAAAAATTAAATTATTCTACCTAGTTTTAAAAACAAATAACAGCGATCTTAAAGACAAGCAAGTCTGACCAGCATTTTTTATTTTTTTTCATATTTATCATGCTTTGTATAGGAACTTTTTGCCAAATTTTATTAAAATCTGAGGCAAAGTACTACATCGACAAGCACCGATTTCGAGATGTTTCCATTGAAAGACCCAAAAAAAGAGGTTTTCAAGCCGTTGAATGGATCGAAATAGGAACTCGGTTGAAAAACGAAATTTGTCAAAAATCGTAATCTTGGATTATTTTCGATATTGACTATTTTCAATTTTTCTTTTCGTTGGAATAAAAATTAGAAAAATGACACACTAATATGTAATGTAAAAAACCTTTTTTTTATTTGTGTACTATAGTAAAGGCCTGGTCTTTGTAATCTACAAAGTCTATCTACGTCTCTGATTACGATACTTCCTTTTCTTTGTACAAGGAAGTTAAAATGATATTTATCATATTTAACCACTGTACTACAATCCGCAATCACTCTAATCAAAATACAGAACAATTAAATTTCCTTATAAACTGGCGTAGACGTCAGTTGTCGCCGCCTCCGATTTCGATACTTCCTTTTCATTGTACAAGGAAGTAAAAATGATATTTATTATATTAAACTACTGTACTACAATCCGCAATCACTCTAATCTAAATATAGTACAATTAAATTTCCTTATAGTTATAAACTACTCTGAATCTAAATTGTACGTCAATTGTTATCACTACTGGTCACCACTTCCTACATATCTTCATTCATACCAAACATCACCAACCATCTCCAAACTATTTCCATCAATGACATATTACTCATCCCCCCTCCCCCTCTATTACATCACCATTATTACTCACTATCACTCCACTCTATATAACTCTAACTTTAGGTGATCGATGGCCACAAAGTAACAATCAACGAGACCGTCTACACCTCAGGCGACGGTGACGACGCCGCAGCAGTGTTCAAGGTACGCGTGGTGGACATCCACCCCGACAGCGGAGAGGGCTCCGAGGAGGCACCCGGCGCTGGAAGAGGGAGTGTCGAGTCCGTGGAGATCAGTCGCGAGAACGAGATTCCCCGGGGAGGCAAACAGCAGGTTGGTAAACCAGAACGGTTGGAGAAAAAGGAGTAAGATTTAAGTTTGTTGGTGGGATGTGAGAAGACGATGGATGCAGTACTCATGGGATGGGACTTAACTGATATGGAAAAGATACACAACGTATAAATGCTTACAAATAAAAGATTAGAAACCTACAGTTCATATAATTTTACTTTGTTATGTTTTGTTGATATATGACGTTTCATTTAAAGTTAAAGTCAAGTTAAAAAGGGAGAAATTACAAAGATTCATATAGATTTGCGAAAAATTAATTTTAACAGCCAAAATCTTATGCGTATATACCTACATATCTCAAAACGTCAAAACGATGATCAAATAAGATGATCAAATGAAACACGACGGAGCAGTTGATCAAACTATCATTATGGAATGGTGTATTCGGCCGTTTTCAGTAATTTATGCAGTTGTTTATTTTCTTTAAAATTGTAATTTATATATGAAATGTGCAAAACGTTTTGAAATAATCCTAATGTCTGATATTATAAAATGCAGAATAAATTTACTTGCATAGAAAATTTATTTAAATAAGAAATTCTAATCAAAATAATTTTAATAATATGCTGTTAATAATTAAAGTAAAAAATATTATTTACTAGGGTATAGTATATGTATTTCAAAACTTTATAAAATCTTGGCGTCATTTTCCTAAATAAAAAGCACACAAGTAAACATATTTGGTTCCCAATTTTAAAATTTTGCTTTCAATAATTTAATTTTATTAATTTTAATTAATATTCCATTTAATTAAAAATTAAAATATAATTTGATATCACTTTTCTTTCTCAGTTTTACTAGTATTAAAATTTTAACTATCAAAATGATACACAGTTCCGGATCTACAATTTTTTTTAAGGACGAACGAATTTTTTTTTATTTAATCATAAGCAATCAAATAAATAATAATGTATATAACAAAAAAATATTGAATTATAAATTATTATTATTGTTATGTACCAAAATTTTTAATCAGTACTTCAATTGTTTTTAATTAAACAAAAAACACTACACATTATAAAATGTCAAGAAGATTATATTTTAATAATATATTTATATCAGTAATGGTTTTATGGTTACTTTTTATAGTAAGTAATATTTTGTCTAATATACTTTAATATTTACGTAAATTAGTGCTATATTTGTTTGATAATTTTTATAAAAAGTATTTCATATTAGAATACATATATTACAAATTATATTTTAATATTATTAACTAAAATATATACAAAATATGTTAAGTACATTACCACAATTTTTTTTTCAAATAATCTCTTCAAAAAATTCCATGAAAATAAGAAAAAATATAAACCCAACAAAAAATCATATCACATGAGTACTGCATACATCGATTCTAAGTAACAATTACGTATAACCTATAATAGTAATAGAACAGGAAGTAGCCTAGTGAGTCACGTGACCTTGGTCAACAGTAGCGTTGTCTCCAGGTTACCTAGATAAGACGATGCTTAAACCGCATGGCTAATCCAACAATTAACAGTAATTTGTAATTATCAAAATTAAATGAGGCTAGTTCAATAAATTATACGTGTAAATAAAATGCATGAAAATAAGTTTTGTTATGCATGAAAAATTGTATATTTGCCATGCGAATTTTATTATTTTTATATTGTAGTTGTATATTGTATTGTACAAGTTAGGGGCTTTAATATAGCATGTAAAATAATAACAAATAAATGCATAAATAAATATAATAGTTTTTTTTATAGAAAAAAACTATACTGGGTGGTACTTTGCTGCTTACTAATATACTATTTAACTCCACTGACTTTACTAACTTGTTAATAACTTATCCCTAATTATAAATATATTTTCATCTATGTCTTCATATCATTTTTGCCAAATATATTCTTATATTTACATATTATAAAATTATTAATATAAATTTAACATTATATTTACTTTACTACAAGATATCGTAGTTGCTTTAATGTAAATATCTAAAATTATTGTAAAAATAATTTATCTAACTGTAACCACCATAGAATATGTACGTTATATGCAGGGCATGTAATCGAAAAATATACTGATTACCGGTTATCCCATATTGAGAACGTAATAAACATAATTGTTTTAGTTCGAAAACCGGTTTTTATAAATTGGAAACCGGTTTAAACCAGTTATTATATCGGTTAATTAAGGACCAATGAAAAGTAATTATGTTTCGTGCTGCATACAAAATCAAACACAAATATTCATAAAAATTTCTACAATGCATTCAGAGAAATGGAAGTCATTTTTCAATTGGAAATTTGATGCCTAAAGCTGACAAAAAGACTACCTATTTTTATGACTTCAATAAAATGTAAATTTTAAAATTGAATTGAAATAAAGGTTAATATTCGCAAAAAACAGTTTATGTTAACCGTTTTCTTAAGCGGTTACACGCCCTGGCTATATGATAAAAAATCCACAGTTAATGACAAAATCTAAATTAAATATTTTACAGAAAAAAATCTAAGTTTTTACAAATATATAATTGTCTGAAATACTCGATCGATTCTGTAAAAGTCAGAAATGTCAAATGTCAAAATTATTTTTTTATAATACTTCCCTTGTATATATTATTATAAGGTGGTGGATAAAATGTACATATTTTTAATGGATTTTGATTTCTGTGTAACTTTTTGAACACTAAAACTAAAATAAGATGATGGGAAATTATATAACACTTTTTATTTGTGTTACTTGCATTTTAATTATGCAAATAATCTTCTTTCAAAAGACTTGAATTTTAATTTCACACCATACCAAAAACATCACACGTAGGATTATTCTTACGAAATTCCGGGTTGAAACAATGCAAAGATTGACAACAACATTATCATAATCTCTTTGATTCAAATCTATATCATTTACACTTGTATCACCTGTCATTTATTCGCACTTCCTACGCACATTTCTTACGCTTTTCTTCTATTAGAAACGCAAGGTCAGCATGGAGTATCCAGAAGACGAAGCCAACTACAACAACCTCGAAACATTCGATGAACCGGATAATATAGAATCCATGGATGAGTTCAATAATTTGGAAACGTTCGACGATATAGAAACATTTGATGAACCAAGCGTTGTTGATGATATTGACAATGCCTTAGAAGAAACTGTAGCAGATCTGAGACATGATGTTTATGTTAATACCATAGCGGAAAGACGAGGCAAACCTCATAATCCAGACGCTGAATTTATTTCTGGTTACGAACCAAACCCATATAGAGATCTTTCTGGAGATACACGTGTTAATGACATTGCTAGAAATGAAGGAAGAAAACCTAATCCAGATGCAGAAGTATTTGACCCATCCAAACCTTTACGAAAACAAAATGATCCTCAAAATCGACCACCAGACTTGTCCAGAGATACTGAAGTAAACGACATTGCAAAAAATCTAGGAATGACATCACATCCAGACGTTGAAACTTTTGATCCATCTCAACCCATGAGACACCAAGACCTGTCCAACGACACTGCAGTTAATAACATTGCCAGAATTCAAGGAAAAACAGTTAATCCAGACGCTGAAGTCTTTGAACCGTCTCAACCAAGAAGACCAGATCTTTCAAGAGATATTTTAGTCAATGACCAAGCCAGAAATGAAGGCAGAACAGTAAATCCATTCGCTGAAGAATTTGATCCAACGTCACCAATGAGGCATTACAATGTGTTTGATTTGGCAAGAGATACAATTATCAACGAAATTGATAATATGCCTGATAATACAAACGATCCTTGGAGAAATAACCGGTATTTTTATAGAACAGATTAAAAATCTTGCCAAAGTTGTAGCTATGGAAAACTAAAAAGTGATGTCTCGAAACAAATTAGAAACAAAAAATGTATAGTTAGAAAAAACATAAAAAGTTATTGTTTCATGCGGTAACAATGTAATATTTTTCAATTTGAAAATTGTATTTACATTTGGCACTTGGGGACACAAATGCAACAGGCAATAAAAATTAAATTATACAAAATTTATCTGAAGTCACAACACAAACTATGAACAGACATAAAAACTATTATTTAAAAGTAAATAATTGTGATTATAATTTATTTATTAGTATTTTATTCAACATGAAGATCATACTGAAAAATAATGTCAAAGATTTGTAGTTTTCAAGAAATTATCAAAAAACTATATAAAGCTAATATTTATTATCTATTTATTAGTATTTGATTCAATGAAGATAATACTGAAAAAAAAGGGGCTAAGGCTAACAATATTGAACAGAACAATGAGATTTTTGCATTGGGTATTTATACATAAAATACTACCAGAAATATTTAAAAATATGCCAATCCTGTTTTTGCAGTTTGATTTTTACATATCACTTTTTTAAAACCACTTACATATGAAGGGAAAACACTTATTACCAAATACTGGAATACCTTTTTTATATTTTACGTTTAAAACATGAATACTGCATTGTTATATGCTGTGATTTTTTATGTGATTATTCTAGATGTCACTTCTTTTGTTTCCATGTAGCTACGCATTGTTGTGTTGCATTTGTTATTAATTTATTGATATTTAAGGATGTATGGCATGTATGTATTTATTTCCACCGACTTATCAGCGTGTTTTGTGACTTATTGTATATTTTATACGAAATATAATCTTATTTTAGTAATCTACGTACGCATTTCAGTGAAAAATAAAGGGTATTGACTTGGTGTGACATCTGGTGGTTTCAATATTGTTTGTTTGTGACTAGAAAATTGTTATGTGGCTCTGCGAACAGTTAAGTATAATATAATGAAAATTTACTTTCCTTATATCTCATTGTGAATTCTTCATCGCTTTAATATAACTGTGTTTTTACTTAATATTTATTCCATCCAGGGTCTACGAGTATAAGTCTTCGATTAAGGAACATGTAAGTAAATCAGATTTCAGGAATTACAATAATATTACAATAGTCAACAGAATTGTAATGTTATTTTAAATATTGTAATTATTTTGGAACATTACTCATAACTGTTGTATGATACTTTCTTTAATTATTATAAAGGTGTCCCAAATAACTTCTAAAGCATGGGGATCTCGAGATTGGTAAAAGATACGAGGTCGCTTAAATTAAAGTTGCCGCATTAGGGTACAATGTTATTGAAGTTTTTGCTTTCTTAAATTATGCAAAGGTTTTTAATTTTTGCTCATAACTTCCAAAATAAAAAGTGATTTTGGTAGGCACTTTCTTCAGATTTTTTTGATAATAAATTTACAGGGCTTATAATTTTTTTTTCATTAAGTACTGTTTTCAAGTTATCGTTTTTTTAATTAATTAATGATTAACCATTTAACAACAATTCTTCATAACTCATGGAATAGCAGCTAGATCGTGTACCTTTCTATGTGTGAATAATTTTTTCCTGTTTGATTATTTTAACAATAAAAATCCTCTGTTCCATCTCTCCTCAGCATTAGGTCTTTAGGTGGTCCATCTGTCCTCAGAGCAGAGCTTAAATGGACCACTAAATTTCTTATTCTTGCATAACTCAAAAACTATTTGCCATATAATTAAATGTTATTTATGTATTTACCATAACATCTAGTTTTGCACCTCAATTTTTGGTTCCAATTGGCTTTTTCAAAAGAGCAGTTTATTTATGGCAAAAACTTAATAAAAACAATAATTTAGTTGCCTTTTAATTTTTGTAGGATACATATGATAATAAATTGACATTGACAACTGTCAGAATATATTTTGTGAGAAATATGTAAGAAATTTATTTGCAAGTTTTCGAACGATTAAAATATTTTTGTGTAATGCAATAAGGAATAGTGAAAACATTTTAATAAAATTTTCAAAACATGATCCATTTCGAAGGGAAGTTCGAAGATATGAAAGAAGTTGAAGAACGATTAGCCCTACAATAATTTCACTTTCAAGTAAAATAGGTTTAAATAAAGTGCAGCAAAAATGTGTATAATTTAGCGTACAAGGAAGTCATGTGGTGTATACATCAGATATTATCAAATAGTTTTTCAGTTGAACTTGCTTTTGAATTTACAATGGCATTAATTTGCCAATTAAACCTATTTTCTTTGGCATATATAAATATATAAATTCCATTTTATAATAGCTAATTTTTTAGTTGAACTTGCTTTTGAATTTACAATGACATAAATTTGACAATTAAACCTATTTTCTTTGGTATATTTAAATACACAAATTTAGTTTTATAATAGATAAAACCATTGAAGTATTTTTACTAAGCATGCCTCTATAAATAGAGCAATCTTTTGCATGGTGCGTTCTTCACTAACACTTTTATAACCTATAAAAATTTCACTTGGAAATAAAACAAACAAATGAGAAAAACAAGTTGTGTGTGGGTACGCACGTCATGCAGAGCTAGACCGCCGGTCCACAGCCCCAGCGATGTAAAATTCACGGGGCTGAATTGGAACCCGCTGAATTATACACAAACCCCTGCCCCAAAGACACAGATTCCACCGCGCGCCCTGAAAACAGCTTGTTTTTCACGTGCCCTACACTTTGATTCCAAATCATAACCAACGCGCAGTAGCATTTAAATAGCGCAGCTTTTGTTCTAGTAGCTTTAATGAAGCTTTTTTCAGAGTAGAAATAGTTGGTGATGACTTTATAGGTACCAAATCCATCTTTTATATCCATACTTTCATTCCAATTCATAACCAGCGGTAGCTAGCATTTAAATAGCTTAGGTCATCTTCGATTAGCTTTGCCTAATCTCTTTTCAGTGTAGAAATAGTTGGTGATAACTATATAGTTATTTAAGTTACAAGGAATATAGGTAAGTATATCTTTATCTTCGAAGTAGTTGTAATCGGAGGAGATCAGCAAAACCACGGTACAATAGCTATCATTTAAATAGCCTATCTCATTTTCTAGTATCTTTATCTAAGTTCTTTTTAGAGTTCAAATAATTAGTGATAACTATTTATTTAAGTGACAAGGAATGAAAGTATATCTTTATTTTTGAAGTAGTTGTAATCGGTCGAGATCATCATAACCACGGCACGCTAGCTAGCATTTAAATAGCCTATTTCAGGTTCTAATGTCTTTACCTAAGCTCTTTTCAGAGTACAAATAGTTATTGATAACTATATAGTTATTTAAGTTACAAGGAATATAAGTATGTCTTAATTTTCGAAGTAGTTGTAATCGGTCGACATCCTAGTAACTTTCGAGGACGTTCTGTCTTGCTTATTATATTTTTCCCACTACTGTTCACGTAAATATTACTTTCATAGCAACAGAAGACGTATGTTTTTGATTATATCTATTATTTGGTTACCATTGACAATGGAATGTTATAGAAAATAACTGTCCTACTATGAATGAAAATCATGAATTTCATATACATTATGGTATTCAATGTGACCACAATCAAGGAAAAAAAAAGTATAAAAACTAAAAATTAACCATTGTGACTACCAATAATAATGACAAAACTATTTATTATCTTATAATTTCACTCAGATTAGCATTTGAAATTCAAATTTATGTATTGGTATCTCTGACATTATGTAGGAGAATCAGAGAACAATTTACAATTCTAAAAGTGGGAATTTAATGAACAAATTTTTTTACTTAAAGATATCGAATAAATGTTGTTAATGATAAATTAATCATAACTATTAATGAAACAATGTGTAAGATATCGATATAGGCGATATGGAGATTTTGAACTAATTATATTAGGACAAGAATTAGAGTACTTCACAGTGAATGAACACCCTTCTCCCAGGTAGTAAACATTTCAGTGACTAGTTTTCACAGTGGGTGATTTTGACCGAATTATATTAGAGTAAGAATTTTCCTCTCAGGTAGTAAACATTACGGTGACTGGTTTTTACGGAGAGTGACTTTAAAGTAATTAGGGCAAGAATTAGAGTACTCCACAATGTGTGACCACCTTTTTCCCAGGTAGTAAACATTACGGTCACTGGTTTTTACAGAGGGTGATTTTGACCCAATTATATTAGGGTAAGCAATCCTCTCTCAAGTATTAAACATTACGGTTCCGATTTTTCAGAGGGTGATTTCAATCTAATTACATTTGGGCACGAATTACAATATTTCACAGTAGTGAGCACCTCTCTTAACATTACTGTGACTGGTTTTTAGGTAGGTTGTTTCTGATCTAATTATATTTGGGTAGGAATTACAGGTCTTCACAGATATGGTTAAAAGTAAGTATATTTTTTTTTATATAATATATGTACAGTGTGATCAACAGTAAATAATAATCATGTAACCGACAATTTCCTTTAATTACATCAAAACTATACTTTAATATTTATGTTTTTTTTTAATGATGACAGTACATGGATAAAACTACTAACTAGAACGGTACGTGGCTATCACTTGTTATTTCTCATACGTATTTCCTATATAATAGGTATTACTTATTTTTACTTTTTTTATGTATTTAATTATTGCCTTTTCTTTAGTTTAATTGGAATACCAGTAACAGATTTCAAAATAGTCTCGAAGGATAAAACAATCTTCTTTGTTGGATCAGCTGGCAATAATTCAAAATTGCGAACTACTTTTGAAAATGCAGATTTCATTTCATACATTGCAAACTTTTGTCCTGTAAAAAAAATACATAATAATTTTATCCTATAAAACAACAAAAAAACATTTTTTTAATGTTACATATAAATAAAAAAAAATACCAATGCAATTTCGTGGTCCTGCACTAAAAGGAACAAAACTGAAGTTATGTTTTTCTGTATAATTTTCCCCTAGAAATCGTTCCGGGTCAAATGTGGATGCATTTTTAAATAAATCATCTCTTCTGTGCATGTGGTATACGAAGAAAGCTATGTTCAAATCTTTGGGATATGTGACTCCATCTAAAAACAATGTACATTTTAGATCAGGGTCGTGTAAATTAAATGGGTGACATTGGGCTCGTTTCATTCTGCCATCTCCTGGTCGCTCCCCAGAAGCTTAATACAAATTATAATTTATATGTCTTATATATCTACGTTTTAGATTGTCAGGAAATATATAACATTGACATAATTTTAAAATGGGCTAAAGTCTATATTTCAACTTACTGAAAGTAGCATCTTCTTGCAAATTTCTAGCAAATACTGGTACGGAAGGATATAATCTTAAAGTTTCTTTAATAAAAGCCTCAAGATATCTCATATTATTTAAATCTTGAATGTTTGCTTCTCTCTGTAGGTCATCAAAAAATACCTCTTTCATTTCATCCATTATTTTTTCCTGGAAATCAAGTATATTACACGATAATAAAAACATTGTTTAATTTATTTCTTTACTTGAATATGAGGTGCTTTGCTGAGTTCGTAAAGTCCAAAAGCTATCGCTGATGCGGTTGTATCGTGACCCTGTCAGATAATAAGAAAAATAAAACAAATAATATTGATAGGTCCAGATTAACAATTGCATTAATTATAGAATAAGGTCTTTATACATATTTTGTCCCTGTTTTGACCAACAAAACTGTTTAAGCATGGGGATTTCGAGAACAATACGAGATATGATGTCGGTTAAATCGTGACTAGATAAAACAAAAAATGTGGATTATTCAACTTACGGTTTTTGTTAGATTTTTTTTTATTTCAATACAAAATATATTATTGGTGCATACACACACTCTGTCTAACCTAACCTAATCTAACCTAACATAATCTAACATAACCCGATCTAACCTAATGTAATCCAACCTATCCTAATCTGATCAGGTTATGTTAGGCTGGGTAAGATTAGATTAGGTTGGTTTAGGTCAGGATACATTAGGTTAGGTTGGATTAGATTAGGTTGATTTAGATTAGGCTAGGTTGGATTAGACTACGTTATACTACGTTAGGTTGATTTAAATTAGTTTAAGTTAGATTAAGTTAGGTGAGGTAGATTTAGGTTAGATTAGGTTGGGTTAGGTTAGCTTAAGTGGAGTTAGGTTAAGTTAGATTAGATTAGACAAGATTAAGTTGGGTTAGGTATTAAATACAATGTACTGTTATAGAAGAATAGGAAAGAAGTATAGTATTAACCTCAAACATAAAAGTATCAACTTCTTCTGAAATGTCTTCATCTGAGAGAGGCTTTCCATCTATATTCGAAGTCATCAATAGATCTATAAAGACTTTCTTCTTCTTCATTCCTACATCTTCGTCTTGTTTGTTGCTTGTAATGTCATTGGCATTATTCTGTAACTCTTCTCTTCGTTTTCTGATGACATCTTTTGTAAAGCTGTGGATGATATTCAAGCACTTTTCATGTTCGTTATATTCGCTGGCATACTTGAACAAACAGTCAAACTGTTTCCATGCAGAAAATGCTCGTTCTATAAACACGTTGCTCACATATTTAATTGCTTTTACGTATTCGTTGTCTTTATTTTCCTGGGCGTTTACAGTAGTACCCATTGCTGTTTCTAAAATGTACAACTTTCTGGTGAATTCACAATTATAACTTATTTGCTATAATATTTTTCAACTGTAGGTACAGGGTGTCAGTTTTAAGAGGCTAACCATTGGGATCTCGAGAACCGTCGATTAAATTAGGGCAAAGTTGCCGCACTTAGTTGGCCATTTTAATAATGGATTTGTTTTCCAGAAAAAATGCATAGGTCACTAGAGATGAGCTAAAACTGATTTTGGCTAATTTGCTTTTTGACTGCTCAATTTAACCAACTTCATATCTCTTACGGTTCTCGAGATCCCACTAGTTAGCCTCTTAAAACGGACACCCTGTATGAAACATAATTTAATTGTTTTTTGAAAAGATTAAACATTATGTAAAATTTGTTATCTTCTTTAACTTAAAGATAAGAAATTGTTTCCAATATAAAAGAAATAATCTGATAAGAATTGTTTTTATATTACTTACCACATATATTGTCCAAAGTATAAGAAGTTATGTAGGGATATACATCAAAATCATGTCCTATTTCTTTACTTAATTGCTTAACTAATACATTTCCAGCGGAATTAAATATGGGAATAAATGAATCCAAAATTTTGAAGTGAAAAGTTGGGGTTATAGCTTTCCTTCGTTTTTGCCAAAAAGTTCCTAAAATTTAATATTCTAGTAAAAAAAAGCTTATCTAATAGATCTAAAAGCCGTTTTAGACTATGCTATATAAGGGCCAATAAATAGTAGGTATAAGAAATGATACAATATCTTGCATCAAAAATTGTTAGGTTTTAATGAAGTTTTGAATGATATTAATGCAATTTCTTGTACAATACATTGTCTCTGATTCTGCGCACTTTCCTTGAATATGTCAATGTTATAAGCAAAATTTTCCATAAATTCATTTATATTTAAGTTAAGTTTTCAATACTTACCCTGATTTATTCTCCTCGGCTATCGCCTCGTAGAATAAATTCCATATGCGTAATAAAAAATTATGCTTTAGTCCCTTGATATACAAATAACTATTTCATTACTTATAAGAAATATTTTATGTCAAATTTACAGTTATTATAAAAGTTAACAAGAGAAATTTGTTTCATAATTATTTAATTGTGGTTAGTGGTGGAAATTTAACCGCAATTGTTCAATGGGGTTAAATGATATTTTTTTTACATTTATTTTTTCTGCGGTTTAAAAGCACTCATGTTTTCATGTTCACGGTATTAAAGAGAAACATTATATACTAGTATTTAAATAAACAGTTAAAAAATTATTTTAATATTAATATTTAATTTTAATTTAACAATTTTAATCCTCCTGGTAGTTCTGGAAATATTTGTTAGTACGTTTTATTTCTTACCAGTAGAAGTCAAAAGACCATTTCCAATCCAAGGCCTAAGTAAATCATAATCTGGACTTTTCTTTAAATATCTTGGCGAACTCATAAAAAATTCCATTACATCTGGATCCGATACAATTACATATGATATAAATGGTCCAATACTAAATTTAGATACATGACCATAGGTGTTTGTAATTCTAGTAAGATCTTTTAGCTTTTCTAAAATAAAAAAAAACGTTAGTATTATTGCATAGAATAAAATAAAATAATATTAAGATGAACGTGTAAATCTCTCCAAATTTTTATTTTAAATGGGTAATGAATACAAATACCTCAACTATTGATTCTCAAGTAATGATTTTTCCAAATATTTCTTAATAGATAATTAATAGATTAAATTAATTTCTAATAAAAAAAGGAAGATAAAAATGATTAATATGTTGTATCGTATACCAGACTTTTTTGATTCATAAAAATATAATTATAAAAATTTTAAATGATAAGTAATTTAAGAAATTCTATGAATGGCGCTTCAAAAGATCATTGATTCGATATAATTTAAAGGTGTACGGAGACTAAATTCGCATACTGAGTTGTTATAATAAATATAATATATATTTTTTCTCGATTTCATTTTCAAATTTAGGAAGTCAATAAATTATTTTATTTATTAATATAGTATAATAAAAAATTTATTTCAATAAAAAACTAATTGGTTTGAGTGTATACTAAATTTTTTTTTATTAACAATTTATTTTTAAAATGTATTTGTTGTTTATAAACAGATAAAAAGATAAACAATATGAATAAAGTTGTTATACCAGTTTTTAGAATTGCGAATTATAAGTCCTTGTGAATCTAATTAAAGTAATAACTTTATTATTAATATTTGTAAAGAGAATAAGAACAAAATTTATATTTTTGTAGCTGTTAAAGATTCTAAATGTGCTTACATTCTGTTTTGATTTTGAGTGATATCTCACTAGTGCAATAATGGAATTAATAACTAAAAAACTAAAATAAGTGAAATAACGATACATCCATTACTAACACATTTTTGTAAACAGTAATATTGATTAGACAAAATGCACTTTTAATTTAATATTAATGAATCATAATACGCTATTATTAACAATTAATTTTTAAAATATATTTGTTTACTTACCCACAGGATTCAAACCAAATTCATGAGCACTCCCTATAAGAGGATACATGGTAGGCCCTTTGATTTTCGAAAGGGCCCTGAACTTCCATTTTTGTTGGAAGAACTGGCCTAACACAGCCACTAAAATCGTAAACAATATCAAAACCACTGCTGCAAACATCTCGACGATCAGACCAGAACTATCAGCACGCGTGTTTGTGTTGCCATTTTCCATCAAAAAACCTTGAACCTCCCATCTGATATACAGCACGAGTATACATATGTCTGGGTCTGGGACGACTACTACCGGTAATCAAATTTAGCAGATTTTGGACTCAATGAAAAAATGTGACCAACATTAATAGCTCCTTATATATTACTTCCTTCTTTTTCTATTTGACAATAAAACTACTTCATATTTACTTATTTTATCTCCCAAAATTACTTACCTTAAATTTAACAATAGCATGTCAATCTCAATGTATAATACTATATTATATGCCAAGGTTGAGAAGACTATTATTATTAACCTAGCGCCAACCGAGGAACATAAGGCGCTGGTCAATAATGATTTTCTTATGCGTGGTATATATAAGATTTTTTCACTACTAGTATTTCAATACCAATCCTACTAAAAAATATATTGACAGTAACAAACATTTTGACATGAACATTAACTTGTTTCTTAATATTCACAAAAATTAAGTAGGCTGTCTTTGTTTTTATATTTGACTTTTCAGTTTGTCAACCTCATTTTCGATTTTTAATTTTGTTTTATTTGATGTACATATTTAATTTAGATGGTATATTTAAATTGTGAATCCATACTCTACACTTTTCTTGAGAATTGGAGATTTCACTTTCTTTAAAAAGTGGCAGTTTTCATTATCGATCATGGTTAATAATATTTTTTTATTGACCTAGGTGACCATAGTTTCGAAGTAAGTGATAGTAAGAAACAATTTCTCATGACAAATAAAAGTTAATAATAGTGGGTGCCTAGGCTAGTAGTGAAAAAAATTAATACGAGTATAATGTATATTTTTTCTCAATGAAACATAATTTTTCAGATCGGTAGTAAATTAAAAAAAAAGATGTGGACACCACATGACCTTCTTGCGCGCTAAATTATACACATTTTTTGCTGCATTTCATTTAAGCTTATTTCACTTGAAAGTGAGATTATTCTACGGCTAATCATTCTTCAATTTCCCTTCGAAATGGATCATCTTTTGAAAATTTTACTAAAATGTGTATCACTATTCCTTATTGCATTACACAATAGTATATTGTGCAACAAGTGCAGAAGGTTGCCTATTTTCTATGAGGTGTAAAAGTTGGCAAATACTGTGAGAAATTATTTTTCACACTATAACCTACAATTGTGAAAAATATGCAATTTTTAAGCATTATGTAGTGTGAGAAAAGTGCCATTTTCCATAGTGGTCGTAGAAAAAATAGCTTTCGATGTATTTTTGTTATGTAACGTTTAAGAGTGTGGTCGTAGAAAAAGTATAGTGTGTCACTCGTGGGATATAATATTAATCGCTCAAAAACTTGCAAAGAAATATCGGCCTTCATAAAATTACTATTATACAATCTATTTACTAAAGACTGTTTGTTATTATTAACCTATATATTTTTTACTTTTAAAGGTATTTCCTTTTTTGTGAGCACGTCTGACAGGTACTACCGGTTTTTTAATATGTTTACATAAAGTTACAAGGTCGTTTTCTTTATCTTCATATTAACTACAAGTAATTTATGTCTGCTTTAGTAAATAAATATTACGTGTTTGTACGATAATTTTTTTAATTAAAATTTGACATTTTTAAATGTAAATATGTGCACAACAAAAGATACCAATGAAGTAAATAAGTGTTTTTAATATTCGAGATTAAACCTTAATTTTTATCTTATTAGATTAAATAGTGATAATTTTAATTCATTTATCATATCAATAAAAATTAATATTTTCTTGTTTTACCTTGACTTTTAGATATAAAGAAGATATAACTAGTGATTCTGTGAGACGAGATGTATCATTTTAAAGGTAAAATATTTTATCTCGTCTCGTTCATTTCTCGACGAGAATATTATTATTTCGTCTCGGTCTCGAATCTCGCCAAGATTTCTCGAGTTTTCAAAGTCAAATATTGCAGATTTCTCCATTCCTAGGGAAATTTCCCTAGATATGGGGAAATTGAATATTCTTCAGGAAATTAGGAATAAATAAGTAAGTACAATATAATGATAAATTACTAATTCAATTACTTTAGAAAAAAAAGCAATTATATTTGAAATACTTATAAAATAAATGTTATATTTTATAAGAATAAAAAGTAATTAAAAAATGTAATTGATTTTTCATTTTTGATTACTAGAAATTTAATTACTGAGTAATTTAAGTACTTTTTGGCTAATAATTTGTAATTAGTAATTAATTATTATATTTGAGTAATTTACCCAACACTTTACTCAATTTTTGTTATGGTGCAGGATCCCATTGTTCGTTATAATAATAAAAATACTGTTATAAATATTGTATTATATAATTAACCACATATTTTTAATAGATAATTATAAAATTATCTTCGTAACATCAGATATTAAATGACTTGTCGTTTTCAACCATAAAATTGCATGATTGCAGCATTTTTTTTAGTTTAATATTATGTTTTTATAAATAGCTCGTCTTTTCATATTAGATTAAGAATATAATCAGAATATAATCTACCCCATATCGTGCGACGTATTAAGTTGTTTAATACGCATTTGTGTCAAGGCCAAAAATCACGCACCCTCATTTTTTTATAAATTTTACCCTTACACTTCCATTATAATGTTCTGAGATTATATATTAACAAATACAGTGGCTCGTTCGTATAAATGAAGCTTTATATAGTGTGAGAAAAGTGTCACTTTCCATAGTAGTCGCAGAAAAATGTATCTATACAATCTATAGTACATAATCATTGTCTGTTTAACTAATGGGTCAGTAAAAAAATAAAAATTCAAATTTCCAATTAAAAATTATTGTCTTTTTACAACACCTAGTTATTAAATAATTCCAGTTGAACATAAAAATTTGAAATTTTTAGTATTTCACGCTAAAATTTTTCGTATATAACCGAAATAATCGAAAAATATCTATTTTTGGGTCCAAAATTTTGATTTTTGAAAACAATCCAAATTAATAGTGGTTGATGCGCTGATTTTAAAATTTCAAACGGAATTTAATTATCTCTTTTCGTTCCTGAGATATTTGCTGTCAAAGTTTCACCTCAAAAAAATGTGTTTTTTGGCTATATCTCTAAAATGGGTATAGATACAATCTCAACGATTACACCAGTCGATTCTACGGGCAAAAATACATAAAGAAATGTTTTCTCTGTATATACGTTCTTTGGAACGATTCTGTGTAAAATACGAAAAACGTAAAAACCTAAATTTCAATTTTTCGCCACGAAACTTTTTGTCTCCAAAATTTTTTATTTTTTGGACTTAAGTAGATATCGACGCGCTGATTCCAAATTTTCAAACCGAATTCAATTATCTTCTCCCGTTCTCGAGATATATAACTTCAAAGTTATACCTAAAAAATTAGGTTTTTTAGGTATACTGCTTAAATGGTTAGGTTTACGGTTTCGGCGATCTCACCATTCGATTCTACGGGCAAAATTACATAAGTGTACCTATTTTCAGATTTTTACCTCAATGGATAGAATTTCTAGAAGGAAAAAACTGAAAATGGCCAAAAATCGAAAAAATCGCAAGGGGTTCATCAGGCATTTTTTTCGATTTTGGCCATTTTCGTTTTTCCTTTCTACAAATTGTATTACTTGTAATAAAAATCTGAAAATTGGTATACTTATGTAATTTTGCCCGTAGAATCGATTGGTGAGGTTGCCGAAGTCGTAAACCTAACCCTTAAAGGGGTATACCTAAAAAACCAGTTTTTTTAGGTATTGCCAAAACTCAACTTTGAATACGAATATCTCGAGAACGGTAAGAGATAATTGAATTCGGTTTGAAAATTTGAAATCAGCGCATCGAAATCTCCTTAAGTCCAGAAAATGAAAAGTTTTGGAGACAAAAAGTTCCTCGGAAAAATTTTGAAATTTAGGTTTTCTCGATTTTCTTATTTTTCTCCTAATCGTTCCAAAGAACGTATATGCGGAGAAAACATTTCTTTATGTAACTTTTCCCGTAGAATCGACTGGTATAATCGTTGAGATTGTATCTCTGCCCATTTTAGAGATGTAGCCAAAAAACACACTTTTTTGAGGTGCTACTTTGACAGCAAATATCTCAGGAAAGAAAAGAGATAATTAAATTCCGTTTGAAAATTTCAAATCAGCACGTCGAGATCTATCAAAGTACACTGTTTCCCAAAATCAAAATTTTGGGCACAAAAATGAGTATTTTTGGGATATTTTGCGTTTGTCACCATAATTTTTGGTTTTATACCATTGTTTGATTTGTTTTAACTCTACACAACTTTGATATGGGGTTATAGGTTTTGGAAATATATAAAAGTTAGATAAAAAAGCGACAGAATAAAATCGAAAAGGCGTAATAAAATTTAGCAAATCATTCCAAAGGACGTATATGCAGAGAAATTATTTCTTTATGTAACTTTGCCCGTAGAATCGACTGATATAATCGTTGAGATTGTATCACTATCCTTTTTAAGGTGAAACCACATAATAGGTTTATACAGAAGCGACAGCAAGACAGAGATACGAAGATTAGAGAGAGATGGGGAAAGCCAACAAATTTAAAGGTTGAGAACTGAATAGGGTAACATAATAGGTACCGACACGGAGTTTCGTTTCTGTATGTAACTATTCTGTATTTCTGTGGTGAAACTTTGTATAAACCTTGTAAGGATCGGAACCGTTACCTGAGATCCTCCTCCCTTCCCATTTAACCGGTTCGAGAAAGCCCCTAGCGCAGCAAAAAATTACTTTTATTACCTTCGGGTAGTGAAGGGTCACTGGAAATTTCCCGTCAGGAATATTTTTATTTATCATTTCCCTAAACACGTTTTGGAAATTTCCGGGAATATATGGAAAAATTCCCGGAAACAAGTTGGGAAATTCTGGGGAATAAGGGAAGTTAATATTCTAATAACTTTATAACTATAAGTGGAAAACTGAAAAAAAATTAAATCAATTCTTAATAATTTTACTGCAGCAACATCACTATTTATAATATTTTTAGTGTTTATGACATAATTGTTATTTAATTTTCTTTAATTTTTATGAGATAAAGAAATTGATGTGCCTTCAAATTTTATGAGGAAATTTATAGGTAATTTTTCTCCAGGAATTTTCCGGAAAATGTCCACAGAAATTCCTTAAAAAATTCCCTAAAACTTCCCGGGAAGTAGTGAATTTACTCATCACTATTTTGAAGTGAAACTTCGCATAAACCTGGTAAGGATCTGAACCGTTACCTAAGATCCTCATCTATGTACCTCCCTTCTCAAGCACAGCAAAACAATCACTTCCATTACTTTTGGAACGTACCTCATATACGCTTCACCCTAAACCAAACTCCCGCCACAGCCGCAGTTATTGATTTACCCAATACTCAAACCTTGCACCCTCACCTCCTCCTCTTTTCTCCCCTAGATGTCAGGCCAGCACCACTACGACCGTTCCTCCCCGTGGTATATACCCCTGGCGTGGCCCGGCTCGGCCAGTGTGAGTGCAGTGCAGTGGGTGCCCCGATGCCGTGCGAGAGATGAGGCCGCGGACCAGGCAAGTGTACGCCGGCGGAGGACGCTGACGCACCAACATGCCGGGGGGCCGCCGGGGCCTCGTGGCTCCGCAGAACACCTTCCTCGAGAACATCATACGCCGGAGTAACTCGCAACGTAAGTCGCGCACAAAGGTTATGTCTAGCAGCAACTACTAGCTTTACATTATACAAACCTCAACATTGGGATCTTCACAAATGTAAAATTCAATACCTATCACAAAACAATCATACGTTTAAACCTAATACACATACTATTTATACAAAATGTGTTGCTGGGTGTTTACCTTAAACAAGTCGTACAAACTTGGCTCACGCAAACCCAATACTCTCTATACCTAAAGGTTATGTCTAAGAACCCGTACTAGTTTATTAGTACATATAAAATGTGGTACTGGTTGTTTAACAGACATTGGAATCTTCAAAAATGGAAAATTCAATACCGAGAGACACAAAACTATCAGTCGTTTCGTGTTCTACTTAAATCCTACTACAAAGACTGCACGACTCCTACTAGTTTTACATTATACAAAATGTGGCACTGGTTGTGTACCAAACATTATGAGTTTCAAAAATGTAAAATTCAATACTGAGAGACACAAAACAATCAGTCGTTTCGCGATCTACTTAAATTCTAATACAAAGACTGCACACCAAATAAACCAACATAAACCTAATACACACTAAATACAGACTATATAGTCCCGAATTATTACAAGACAATTTCTATTTTTTTATTAAATTATCAAAAATAAGTTCAATATTTGGATCTTCAAAAATACAGAAATTTACGTCCAACAGGAAAAGTCAGTACCTTGCGACACAAAACAATCATTCGTTTCTTATTTTACTATAATATGAACTAATATAAACCTAATATATACTACATATAGGTTACGTATCCATTATGACAAGACAATTACTGATTCGACATTAGGAAACTTAAAGCTTAAAACTAATTATTACTATTTTCTTATTACTTTATAAAACAAAATTTACTGGTTATTTAGTTCAATACTAGGATCCATACAAAATTCACAAAATTAGTTTATATTGTAAAATTCAATACTTCGAGACACAAATCTATCATTCATTTCGTGTTCTACTGAAATCCTGCTACAAAACTGTGCTTACTTCAATAACCAACATAAACCTAATACACATACTATATACACGATACGTAGTCCCTAATTATTGTAAGACAATTACTACTTATTTACCAGACATTGGGATATTCAAAAATGGAAAATTCAATACCTCGAAACACAAAACAATCAGTCGTTTCGCGTTCTACTTAAACCCTACTACAAAGACTGTGCATTCTTCAGTAATCAACAGAAACCAAATACACATACTATATGTACGCTATATAGTCTCTAATTATTGTAAGACAATTACTATTTTTTTATTACACTATAAAAAAGTGTCAATGGTTATTTAGTTCAACATTTGGATCTTCAAAACTACACAAATTTACCTCCAATTGTAAAATTCAATACCTCGCGACACAAAATCATTCGTTCTTGTTTTACATAAATCCTAAATCCTAATACTAAGACTCTGCACACCACATAAACCTAATACACATACTATATACAAGCTATATAGTCCCTAATTATTGTAAGACAATTACTATTTCTTATTACATTACAAAAAATATGTCACTGGTTATTTAGTTCAACATTTGGTTCTTCAAAAATGCACATATTTACTTCACATTGTAAAATGTATAATATGAACTAATACCTATATACTACATATAGGTTACGTATCCATTATAACAGAACAATTACTACATCTATATTACTGATTCAATACCTACCATCACAAAACAAACATTCGATTCTTGTTATACTTAAATCCTACTACAAAGACTGTGCATACTTCAATAACCAACATAAATCTAATACACATACTATATATACGCTATATAGTCCCTAATTATTGTAAGACAATTACTATTTTTTTATTATTATAAAAAAAGTGTCAATGGTTATTTAGTTCAACATTTGGATCTTCAAAACTACACAAATTTACCTCGAATTGTAAAATAAAATACCTCCCGATACAAAACAATCATTCGTGTCTTTAATCTGAACTAATATAAACCTAATATCTACTATATATAGGTTACGTATACATTACAACAGGACAATTACTATATCTATATTACTGATTCGATATTATGAACCTGAATAATGCACATATTTACACTCCATTATACAAAAAACTTAAAGCTTAAAACTAATCATTATTATTTTCTTATTACTTTATAAAACAAAAGTTACTGGTTACTGAGTTCAATATTAGGAACCTTAAGAAAATCATAAAATTAGTTCACATTATAAAATTCAATATCTCGAGACACAAAACAATCATACGTTTCTTGTTCTACTTAGATCCTACTACAAAGACTGTGCACACCACATAAACCAACATAAACCTATTACACATACTATATAAAGGCTATATAGTCCCTAATTATTGGAAGACAATTACTATTTTTTATTACATTAAAAAAGTGTCATTTAGATCTTCAAAAATGTACAAATTTACCTCGAATTGGAAAATTTAGTACCTTGCGACAAAAACCAACCATTCGTTTCTTATTTTACTTTAATCTGAACTAATATAAACCTAATATACACTACATATAAGTAAAGTATCCATTATAACAGGATAATTACTACATTATATATTACTGATTTGACATTAGTAACATGAAAAATACACATATATACACTCTATTATGCCAATAACTTAATGTTTAAAACTAATTATTACTATTTTCTTATTAGTTTATAAAACAAAAGTTATTGGTTATTTAGTTCAATACTAGGAAAATTCACAAAATTAGTTCATATTATAAAATTCAATACCACGAGACACAATATAATCATTCGTTTCGTGTTCTAGTTAAATCCTAATACAAAGACTGTGTACACTTAAATAACTAATATAAATCTATTACACATACTATATATAGTCTATATAGTCCCTAATTATTGTAAGACAATTTCTATTGTTTTTTATACTCACTGGTTATATAGTGGATTTGGATCTTTAAAAATGCACATATTTACATCACATTGTAAAATGAAAAACCTCACTACACAATACAATTATTCATTTCTTATTTTACTTTAATCTGAACTATAATAAAAACCTAACATATACTATATATAATTTACATATACATTATTATATGATAATTACTATCTCCTATGTTACTGGTTCGATATTAGGTACCTTCAAAAATGCACAGATATAATGTTATACAATTATGCACACTATAAAGTAATACGTGGAAAAGTAAAATAAAATTATCAACAGTTATTAACCTTAAATTTGACAGATATAGGGTTTCATATAACGCGAATGTGTTAACGTTTGTATGTAGGTTGTGTTAGTCACATTATGTTGAATAATAAAAGTCTGGTCAAGTTCTAGGAAACCTCCATACGTACAAAGTGCAAATTGTGTTCTAAATAACGTGAATCCTACATTATACTCTAATACTATAGCACTATAGGTAACTTGTATGAACAAACCAATTATAGCATATATTATATTAGTTGTTATTTAGTACGACAATAAAACGAAATTATTTTACACTATATATTGCCCTAAATTTCAATATCTTTTTATAGTTTTGCACACTATAGAGTAATTCGTTGAAAATTAAAATAAGCTGTATCAACTGTTTTCAAATGTATTACTTGACAGGTACTGTGTTTTATATATCTCAAATCTTCTATAAAAATTCAAATGTAAGTCTTGGAAGCTTAATATACCTAAGTCTTGTTCTGGGAAACCTTCATATGTACAATACAGTATAAATTATATTTTAAAAAGGTGTATCCTACACTAGAGACTCAAATATTACATGTAGTTGTGTAGAAACATTGTCAGAAATTACTATTTTCTATTTAAAGTAAAAAAGTGTGTTACTATAATTAGTAGTTGTTTCGTTCGATAATAAGCCAAAGGAAACAATCATTATACAAAAAAATTATACAATCATATACCGTTTGGAAGTTTTATAGACAACACTGACCTTCCAAACTATGTAGAAAAAGTATCAATTTTCTTATCAAACTGCAAAAAATATGTCAGTTTATAAAATTTAAAACCTTTACTCATACATATCACACTACAAAAAAGTAATCTAACTTCTTTTTCTATTTAACATGTAATATATACTTGTACAAGTTAAACCCAATCTAAAAGAACTGTAGAAAGAGTTTCCTATAGTATGAAGTGTAAAAATCTATATTATGTTAGTCTTGTCTTGTTAGAAAACTAACAATTTCTTATTAGTGTATAAGATGAATCATATTTATTTAGTTTAATAATAAAACGTTCATCTTTCTCGGAAATTCTAAAGTCAATCTTATATCAGGAAAACACTGGAAAGTTCCTATATTTTAGTGCAGAGAAAAAACCAATATCTTTTCACATTATTACAAGTTTTTTTTATTAAATAACACATAAAACAGTATTGTATAAATAAGTTACTAAAACATTGTGCTAAATGGTGGACTGTTCACGCTACATGGTATGACTTGTTGAATTAAGTTAAGAATTAATCAATAATCACTTGCTAACCATTATTCATACCACCAACGATTGTGTTATATTATCCTTGTACTGTAAGGTTCAATGTGAACCGTTGTTTTTCGTTTCCAACGTCTCGTCTACTACGCATGAAAACTTGGCTGCTAGTCAAACTCAAATATCTACTACGTACAGTCAGAAAGATACAAGAAAAGTGATGTGGCTTTTTGTTTTATAATATTTGTTTTATTTATAATAACGAAACCAATCTATCTTTCTTAATTAAAGAAGATGTAACCTCTATTATTTTTCTGTGTTATTACATGTAGGGTAAGTGGGGAAGAGATGGGCTTTTGGACTTAAAAGTACTTTAAGAGTGATATCTCTCATAGGGAATGCTAATTTTGTTGTTTAGAGACAGTGTAAGTAGCCGCTTGGAAATTAATGCAGTCAACAGTGAATAATCCAAATTTTACTTAAAAAATTGGCAAAAAATGTTGTACCTTATATACACAATTAGTTAATTACTACTTCGGTAGGTTTAATCTAATTATTTATGTTCATAAGACTTAACGCAACCTAAAAATGTGGTTCTATTTGTACAAACTCATAAGTAATTTGGTGGATCATTTAACCTCTGCTCTGAGGACAGATCAATTCAACTGGTAAACAAGGAAAATTATTCGCTACAAAAGAAGACCATAGACGATCTAGTTGCTATTCCATGAACTCAGAAGTTTTTTTGTTAAATGGTTAATCATAAGCTGAAGAATATGGGGGATGCAAGGAAAATTATTAAAAAAACGATAAAGAAGGATGATTGAATAAAATGTGTAAATTGTGGTTGTTGTTTTCACGAAGAATGTACCACATATAATAAATGACAACAATCTGTTAAGCAGTTCATCTACTGATAGCCTTGGTCCGTCTCACCTATACAGACTGTCTACTGAACTCGGGCCACTTAAGGGAATTCCTAAACTAGAAGAGGTACGATTTTGGTTAAATTAGACAAAAGTTGCCTTATCAGGGGGCTATTCCTGTGATGTATTTGTTTTTCCAAAAATATGCATAGGTCACTAGACAGAAGAAAAAATATGAAATTAGTGAAAATTAATAAATCGTTTTTATTCTTAAACGATGACAAATAGAGAAAAATGTTCCAGATAAAATTTTTAGAAGATAAAGTGCGCCATAAAGTGAAATAATAATAAAAAAATTTTGGCCAACTGTTTGCGAGATATGACAAGAAAAAATATTTTTTTAAATGGTAATCATAGGTGGCTATGGCATTGTTAAAAGTAGTATTTTTATGTCTTTTCAACAGTATGTATTTTTATATCATTCATTTTATAAATTATTGTTTTATTTACATAAAACATAAAACACTTCTTTCTAATGGCTTGTTTAAAGTAGGCTTTGGTACAAACAATTTAAAACAACTGCTTTTTTTTGTATTTATTTATTTTTTAATCTAGGTTATGTCTTAATTACCTACATAAAACTTAACAATAATCTATTATAATTAATTGTAAACAAATTTACTTATTCCTAAGATAAGATTAATTACAAAAAATGAAACATAAGAAACACTAAATAAATTTTGTTAAACTAATGCAAATTTGGTTAATTAAACTGTAATTATAACAAATGTTGAAAATTTTGTCCATTTTGTTGTAAACATAATTCGGCTCTGCTTAAAACATGTAGAGTGTTTTCCAACATATTTTTAGAAATTAAATTACATGCCTCAATAATTTTATAGACATAAACAGAAAGCATATCTGTCTTTTCTTCGAAAGTGAATCTGTCCATAATTATTTTTAATTTAACAGTTTAACACAAAAAACTTTTAACAATAAGATAGAAATATGATAAAATCAGTTGTTTTAAATTGTTTGTACCAAAGCTTACTTTAAAAATGCCATTAGAAAGAAGTGTTTTATGATTTATGTACATAAAACAATAATTTTTAAAATGAATGATATAAAAATACATACTGTTGAAAAGAGATAAAAATACTACTTTTAACGATGCCATAGCCACCTATGATTACCATTTAAAAAAATATTTTTTCTTGCCATATCTCGCAAACAGTTGGCCAAAATTTTTTTATTATTATTTCCCTTTATGGCGCACTTTGTCTTCTAAAAGTTTTATCTGGAATATTTTTGTCTATCTGTCATCGTTTAAGAATAAAAATGATTTATTAATTTGCACTAATTTCATATTTTTTCTTCTGTCTAGTGACCTATGCATATTTTTGGAAAAACAAATGCATCACAGGAATAGCCCCCTGATAAGGCAACTTTTGTCTAATTTAACCAAAGTCGTACCTCTTCTAGTTTAGGAATTCCCTTAAGTGGCCCGAGTTCAGTAGACAGTCTGTATAGTGGAGGAGAGTTGGAATTTTTTGAACTCGAATAAAATATTTTTTTGTAGTTTTCAGAACATAGTTTACATTTTTTCTTTATTTTTATAAGTAAGCCTAGATTTTATGATGTTATAAATAAATTTTGTTTTATGAATATTATTCAATATTATAAAATAATAACAAAAGAAAAAAAAACGATTTATATATTTTTTCTGTAACGTTAAGCAGTATGGTCATAGAAAAAGAATAGTGTGCCACTCGTGAAGAATCACCTATTTCTCACCTTGTATGATTTCGCACCTCGTGGGAAATAGGCAACTTTCTGCATGTGTTGCACATTATATTATTCCCTCACTGCTTTGTAACAAATTGTACCTCCGGAAAAACCATGCATTTCTCTTCTTGATGTATAATATACTAATTAACCCACGGTATACCAGAATTTAGAAAATTAAACACACACGGTTTAGTACCTAAGTTGCACATTATATTTTATTATAAAAGGATTGGAAATATGAAAACGTTTTATTAATAATTAATACGATTTTTTGTTATCTGATTACGTGTAAAAGTACACAAGCATTCAGTGAACTATCGAGTAAATATTTGATGAAAGCCAGTATTATTTAAGACTAGTAATCGATGAGCAGAATAAAAAAATATTTCCAGCAATCAATTGTAACCCAGATAATATACATGTCTATCTCCCACAAAGAAATGCGTAGAATTCTTGTTTCTTTTATTAGCTTTGGGAGGGGAGTACAAATCCTTTCTGGCGTCCAACACTCTGTTAAAGGCTTGTAAACATTCTATAGCTACAACAAATTCATTTGTATTGCTCTGCAATAATAAAATTCTATTAGCACCGTAATTATAATGAGAAGTAAATAAAGAGTATGTTGTCACATGAATGAAAGCTACATATAAAGCTCAACAAAAGTTCCCTTACATTTTTAATAAGCTAATAAATAAGTTATGATATTTTTCTCTATTCAATACCTATTAATAATGTATTTTAATTTTAAATTACTTTTATACGAATATATTAACAACTTCCATTTTTTATGACTTGTGTCAATACGATAACTTTTATTTTGATAATTAAAAGTATTGTTTGGACGATAAGCAATGGGTTTATAAAAGCGTTGCAAAGTTGTTGCACAGGGTAATTTCCTAGAGTGGTTCAGATGAATCAGAAAGGAGTACGCTCTGCTCGTCGTTGTTTCAATTCCATCTGAGTGTGACAAGGAAGGTACATTAACATTACAAAAACATGACCCGTTAACTTACAACACTAGGGTACGAAAAAATTTGAATTTTTTTTTTTAAAGTAAATATTGATGCACTAATTTCAAATCCTGAAATCCCATTACGCCTTTTGGATTTTATTTTATCGCTTTATTATCTAACTTTTATTTATTTTCAAAACCTATAACCCTATATTATAATACATAAAGTATGAAACAAAAATGCTTTTGCTGCTTTTTCAAATACATAACTAAGTTTGGACATTTTCGATGTCGAAATCTCGACTGGTAAATTTATTTTATTTTTGGTAAATAAATCGAGGTTAGTAGCTAGTTGCTTTTATGAATCCCGGTGAACATGTTTATTATTTAAAATCCATATGCATTTTGCCATCAAATATAAAAAACAAGAATCAATAAAAGTAAAGCAATTTTTTTTAAGTTTGTATAACTTAGCAATTAAGATCGTCTAATTTCAGTAAAAGAGTTACATTGTATAAATTACCAAACTTTTTTTTGTTTTCATCAATTGTTATTTAGGTGTAAAATAGACTCCGTTGTTCTCTGTCACAGCTTTTGTTTTAGAACAAAAAACCAGATATAAATCTTGCCAGTGTACTTGAATTAGAAAGAATAAACAGTTGAGTTTTTCTCTTTTTAACTTTATTGTGTTCAGAATGAATGATTTTAATATTTCTTTGTTTATTGGACAAACACGACATTTCTTCTTCCCACACATGTTTCATCTGTAGCTTGTAAAAGTGAAATTTAAATTGTCATATGTCAGCCAAGTAGGGTGGAATGTGTTATGTATTCCTTTTATGGCGATCGATGTAATATTTCCTTCCAAGTTTAAAGTTTAAGTCTGGAATTAGCTCGACATGATGTTAAAGCCTCAACGATAAAAATTGTTCTTATAGCCCATTATTTTCACGGCGTCGTTTTGGGAACGAGCGATATCGGTTGATTAAAACGGACCATTCAGCAGAATATTCTTCTTGATATATTTCACCTTTTTCACTTCTCCAGTGTATAAAACCGTAAAACCTCAGGGATAATCAAGTGCATATCCCTCTTCAAATTTACTAACCAAAAATTAGTCACTTTGAGTGCATCAGCCTAATCAGATGTCCTCATCGCTGATTGCAGAAAAGGATTCGTTATATTCTTTGGTTGCATTAATAATCAAAAGGTGGTTGCAAGGTTAATAATCATGGGTACGTACTGTATTATTTAACTTAAAAGTTTTAATTTATCTATAGGTATATGCATTATTTAGTAGTATCTTACATTATTTGTAAGGTAAAACAATTTTTACTGACTGGTGAATCTGTCACCTCAATAAAACAGTTAAACAATTACGTTGCCTAAAATATACAATAGTTTATTTGTTATTCACTTGTAAATTTAATTTACATAGACAAAATTAAGCAGGGTAATTACTTTATAATTGTATCCCATGTAATTTTAACAAGTCAATGGTAATAATATTATCGTACAGGTTTGTCAAAACACGTGGGACAATTGAATAATACAGCTGTCATATCAACCCATACAGACTTGATCACGAAAACATTAATTATAAGGGAATATTATAAAATAATATAACCGGTAAACTATTGAACAAACCATAGATGTTATGTATCATACCAGAAGTGGGATTCTATAACTTCGGTTGCTATCATTTTGACTTGTTATCATATCAATTTCAAGTATCAACTACAAAGTGTACTTGCTATTCTGTAACAGTAATGGTTATTTATGGTTAATGCGTACTTACATATACTCATACATACGTAAAGAACACTCTACAAGTCTACACTGTAAGGGAATATCTTAAATTCATTGAAAAATTTAATTTTCGCCATGGTGACATTTGACGTTTGTAATTGGTATAATAATCTTGTGCATACAGATCGTCGGTTGACAGTACTATATTTGATTCACACCACCGTTCATCAGATTTTTGACTAATTCATTATGGATAAGAAAAATCTGCGCAAAAATAGCTTAAAAAAGAGATTTTGGTCAGTAAAAACATTCCTGTGGCTCCTCAGCCTCTTTATTCATCTTGAGTTCTTGTAACTTTTTCCACTTCCCGAGATTGAAAAATCACCTCAAGGTACAAAACATTTAAACGGCTGTAACTGACTAGCTGAAGGTCCAGTATCCGAGTTCCATCTCTGCCATGAGGATAGGAAGAACCGTCTCCAGCACTGTGTGGCTTCCCAAGGAAGTTATTTTGAGGGAGACAATATCGAATTGTAATTCTATTTAAAAAAATCAACGTTATTACTAAATTTACATGTCTCATAGACTGATAAATTCACAGTTCCTTTTCACGCTGGCGACGTATTTGGAGTATTTGATTTACGTTTGAGCTGTATTTGACATTTTGCGTCGCAAGAATTGACGTATTGACGAAAATCTTAAGCGAGAAGGGTACTAGACATAAAGAGCTCTCCACTCTACAAAGAATTATCGGTTTTTGATAATTTTGTTTAAAACAACACTTCAGAGTTCACAGTTATGGAATACAGAACAGAATATACTAAATATTGACTTATTCCTCGTATGTTCACATATTAAACCGACACAATATATTGTTCCAGGATTCCCATGTTTATTCTAATTAAATTTGGTAATACGGAATAACGTTTGGTCTTTGATGCTTTGTTACTACCAGCATATATTATGTCGTTTTATTAATCCAATTATGTTTTATTAATATTCGTCTTACTTTAACAAAATGAATTTTATTTAATCTGTTTGTTTTATTAGTAAGCAACCTAAAGTCTTGGAACTTTTTCTAATGCCTGACCGTGCAAAAAATGTTATTAAGAATATTTTTACCTTTCGCCTATCAATATTTAAATAAGGGAGGTATTGTTTTTGGTCAAATTTTTCGAGTGTGAGTTTTCAACATATGAGCACGAATTATGGACCCTAGAATACGATTTTACTATTTTTACCATGCTGTTTATATGTCCGTGTGTGTTTATATATCTGTGATGATTTTTCATCCACAATAACTCCAATACGATAAATGTAAAACGTATATTATTTGGCATTTAAGAGTTATATTCAAATATGATGAACTGATTAGATTTTGACTACAATTGGTTAACCGGAATTTTTACTTGAAGCTTTAAACCGTTTTTCCTAATAAATTCTTCTAAATGCCATTTTTCGCAAATTACGTTATTATTAAATATAAAGATTATTTAATTTGCATGCGTGAATCAAGGTAAGTTTGGTTCCGGTTTTAGTAACGTCAACAATAGCTTTGTTTTGGTTATATGATTTTATGAAAGAAATTTTAGTTATGAAATGAATTAAAAATATTCTGAACTGCAATAATAAACTAATTTTAAAACTACAAATTTAATGTACTGAAAACTTATATATAATATATTACAACATTAACGGGAGGTCATGTATTGGACACATCAGATTCTTTTAAATTCAAACAGAAAACCAGACAGAAAATGTAACAACTTTCCATTTTCCAATGGTAATTTCAACATTGAGTCTAAAACGACATACTGGAAAGTGTAGGATTTGAATTGGCGTGTCCTACGTATTTGGGACGAGTTTTTTAAAGAAAGAAAAACGTTGATGAAGATTTTTTCTTCCCCGGTCGGTATTAATACTTCAGCCTCCCATTTCCGCAATCGGAGGGTTATATTTTATTCAGATTTAATTTCTGCAGCATTCACTAATCTCAGGTCTACGTGCAGAAGTTCCGCCAATGCAATGCTTTATATATTTTTGTATGCAAATACGGATTATATAAATAGATTATGCATTATCCTTTTATGATATGCAGGCCATAACAGTATATTGCAATATTAATGTTGTGTGGATAATCGTATATATTATGACTTATTTGTAACCTACATTGGTTTAAGTTTAGAAAAGATACAACTAAAGAAAAAATCTGATGTGTCCGACACATTATCAATCGCTACTGTAATAATATATTCTATATAATTTTTTCAGTATATTCAATTTGATGTTTTATGATTAGTTTGTTATTGCATTTCAGAATATTTTTAATTCATTTCATACTTAAAATTTTCTTCATAAAATTTGTATGACCAAAAAAAAACAGCTATTTTTGGCATTACTAAAACCGAAACCCAACTTACCTTGATTGACGCATGCAAATATATATATATATATATATATATATATATATATATATATATATATATATGTATGTACATATACAAAAGCGCACCAAAGTATGATACTTAAACGCACCAATGTCTGTATAATTGAAATGTTCATATGTTGATAAATTTGATGTATAAAATAAAAATAAAATAAGGTTAGGTTAGGTCAGGCAAGGTTAGGTTATATAACTTTAAGTTTGGTTAGGTTAGGTTAGGTTTCGTTAAGTTAGTTTAGATTAGAGTAGGTTTGGTCAGGTTTGGTTAGCTTTGATTAGATAAGGTTAAGTTTGATTAGATTAAGTTAGGTTAGGTTAGATTAGATAATATTATATTAGATAATATTAGATTAGGTTAAATTCGGGGCGAAAGAGTTTAATGTTGCTGTTGCTAAGATCAAAAAATATAAAAATGGGGCTCGAATTATATTTTGTCTAGGGCCCACTGGTATACGATCCCCTTTAAAATAACAAATTTGTAAAATAGAAATAGTTTGCTAATTGAATCGACTTTGTATATCTCATAATAGTACTTGAGATAGCTAGTGTACTAATTAAAACGAACAGTGAATAGTAATAAAAATAACAATAAACAATTAATGTAAGATAGATACAACAACGAATTGAACATTGAAATTTAGTAAAATTACGAAGTTTGAAGGTATAATTATAATGTGCCCTAGTTAAAAAAGCAAGTTGGCAAAACTACAACGTTTTTATGTTTTATGTTTGTGTACGTTGTAGAACGTGGAGTGTACTTCAGAACGTTTAGAGGTTGTGAAAATTCACATGAAAACAGAAGTTGTGAAATATTAAGTACTGAACTCTAACATAACTGAAATGCGCACTACAGACACTTTCTTACATTACGTTGGGGGAGAATCTAGAAATTTTAGAATTTCTCACTTGAAACAAACAAAAATAAATTTTGATACCAACATTACTTGTTCAGTTGTCATGCTAATTTGGTGAAATAGTAATAGGTACCTAGTTTAGAATTGAGGACTACAGCTAGCTAAAAACCTTTTTGTATAAATACGAGATTAGTTTTTGAAAGAAAATTTAATTAAAAAAGCAATCGATATTTTTTTTTTTTAATAAAATGGAGTATACTGTGCAATAATGCGTTTATTGCATATTTATTATTTTTATCATTTAAGTCGCAGAAATATAACTATTTATACTGCAAAATAATTGTTTGTCTGTTTACAAATATCATCAGTACACATTATATAAATACACGAGTAAATATCCTTCAGATAACGATTCAAAGATCAAGAATTTAATAAACAAACTTATTCGCAAAAACAATTAAAATTCGCGTGTAAATAAACATACACATAAATGCTCTTAAATAAAAAATGCCTCGTGTACCGAAATGATGTTTATTTCTTAAACATTTTCGTGAAACGTAGTAACTCAATTTCATTTGTAGATTTGTGTCCTTAACAGTTATTTTGATTTTATAATAGATTTCAATAGTGTAGTGAATCATTATTTCGTTTTAATATGTTAGTAGTATTTCAAGATGTCTAGAATCGATTTTAAGTTTATAGGTAATTCAATTCAATCAGGGCATGTAACCGAAAAAAATATTGGGTAACGGATAACCCTTATAAAGAAAGTTATAATAATAAGGGTTTTAGTTCGAAGATCAGTTATATATATAATATTTACAAAAATTCCCGTAATACCTTCAGAAAAACGTAGGTCATTTTAATTGTTAACATGCCTCATACTGACAAAGAATCTGCTTTGTTTATGATTCTCCAATAAAGAGTAAATTGCAAAAAATGTTATAACTCATATTGAAATATAACTAGATACTACTAATATAAAATAATATTAAAAAAAAAATCGCGCTAAGTTTATTAAAATAAAGGTTAATGTTCACTAAAACCGGTTTATTTTTCGTCCTTAAAAATATCGATTAAAATTAGAGTTAAGTTCGCAATTTTCGTTCAAAATATCGGTTACCGGTTTTTATTAACAGGTTTTTTTAACCGGCTACATGCCTTCGATAAAATGTGTAATTTGTAATATCTGTTTACATGAAGAGTGTACCACATATGACAAATGGCAACAATCTGTTAACCAGTTCATCTCCTCATAGCCTTGGTCCGTCTCACCTACATAGTGGAGGAGAGTTGGACTATTTTGAACTCGAATAAAATACTTTTTTGTAGTTTTCAGAACATAGTTTACATTTTTTCTTTATTTTTATAAGTAAGCCTAGACTATATGATGTTATAAATAAATTTTGTTTTATGAATATTATTCAATATTATAAAATAATAACAAAAGAAAAAAAAACTATTTATATTTTTTTTTCTGTAACGTTTAGCAGTATGGTCATAAAAAAGTATAGTGTGCCACTCGTGCAGAATCACCTATTTCTCACCTTGTATGATTTCACACCTCGTGGGAAATAGGCAACTTTCTGCACGTGTTGCACAATATACTATATTTTTTCTAGCTTTCAGAAGATGGTTTAATTTTTCTTTTGTTGTTATAAGTAAGCCAAGATTACATATTGTTATAAATATTATAAAGTAACAATTATTTTTCCACAATATAGTCCATCTTTCCCACTTACCCTAAGATGTAGATTTGGAACTAGTTTCTTTCTTTCTTGTACAACCAGTTCATCTCCTCATAGCTTTGGTCAGTCTCATCTATGTATATAGTGAAGGAGAGTTGAACTTTTGTAAATACGAATAAAATATTTTTTCTAGCTTCCAAAACATGGTTTCATTTTTACTTATTCTTATAAATAAGCCAAGATTATACGTTATTATAAATATTATAAAATAACAACGAGGTCTAATCTCCCACACTTACCCTAACATGTACCCACGGAACTAGCAGTAGTTTCTTTCTTTCTGGTGTGGGTTTGAAGGTCCTGAGCAATGCATTTGCATATTAAAGTCACACGTTGCGTCGTTAACCTACTTATTGATCTGGAGAAGTACAGCGGCAAATGTTGCTGTCAACGTCCAATATGCACACCTACCATCTGTCTTACTTATGGATGACTAATCATACGACGCCGCATTACTCCTTGTCTCGTCTTCAGCAGCGCCGATCAAGATGGATTGTAATCGTGACAGATCATTTTTACATTTGCTACAGATTCAATATTCACTTAGATGGACAGGACATACTCTTCGCAAATCGTTTATTATATAATTGTAGCGATCTCAAGGTAGTGTCACAGAATAGGTTTATACACAAGCGACAGTAAGACAGAGAAACGGAAATTAGAGAGAGATGGGGAAACCAACAAATTTAAAGGGCTCATTGTTTAAAATCGGAAAGTTTCTTCACATCTTAGAGAAAGGTAGGGGAAGAGCACACATTTAAAGGTCTACACAGTGCTTCAAGCTCATAGAACTGAAAAAGGGAACATGAAAGGTACCGACACGGAGTGTCACTTCTGTATTTAACTATACTGTAGTAATGGGGCGGACGACAGCCCCTAGCGGTCACGATAGCGCGTTTTTATTGTTCTGTTATCTAGAGGGTACAAGAACATTCCCGAACTTAATTGTTCTACTATAAAAACCCCGAGAAGATCGCGGAGACAGTATGATATTAATACGTGTAGAGAACATGATTAGTTGGTGATATAAATATCTTGTAGATAAATATTACGTAGTGTTAAATGTTTAAATAATCTTAGTGTTTAAGTTTTTATTAATAATAATTGCTTCTAAATATAGTGTTTATATATATGTTTATTCATAGGGTAACTTATTTTTTTTTATTATTCATATTTCGTTTATTAAACTTAGTTATATAAATAGTAGTATTTCAATACTTTTTTTTGCACCACCTAAATGAATAAACGATGGTTTTTGAAATTAAGAATTGGGAACTAAAGAACTTACATAATTCGCTACATTATATTACATAGTATAAATGCACATTACTGTATTAACAATTTTAGTAAAAGCTTCAAACCTAATGAGTAATTCATTTCTGTAGAGAGACATTTACATAACTTCGTACTTAATCTTTACCTAACGTCCTTTTGTGGTCTTAGGTTTAATTAGATTGGCACAATATTAATGTTACAAATTTATAATCAAGAGCTACTGTGGTTTAACATGTACTCCAAGTTAAGTATATTGTACAATGCCGAAAGTACATTAACACTTGAATTTAAACATGTATAACATTAACAGGATTACTTATTTAATTTTTCATTTTTGATTGAACATTTTGTTGGTTATATTCGAAGTACTTTATATCAAGGTTCTAATATTGAAACTAAAGAACAATAAATTTAGTGATTTTGTGAGACGAGACGAGACGAGTTTTTTCTTTTTCTCGTATCGTCTCATTTTAAACGTACAATATTTTCATTTATGTTTACACTTGCTTAGACATCGTCTGCATGAAATCAAATAAATTATTATTAAAGGTTTGACAGATGAGTCCGTAAAGTCAAATTTTGACATAAAAGTCTATAAAGTTTAACGTTAGCTACTACTTTGGCTAACTTCGCGGAGTAATAACGTGTACTTTTGTATCGATTTCGAAAAGAAGTGTATGATGTACTCAAAGATGAGTAGGTGGTTGATTAATGATTTCAAAACAATAAGTTATAAATTAAACTAAAAATAAATACAATTATATGTTATTATATATCTACTTTCTTTTAACTGTAACTTACAAATAAAACGTTTTTGTAGCCATATTAGTCGTCCCAGCAAACAAATATAATTTCAATACTGCAGCAATTACCAGACTTAAGTTTTTAAGTTACTTTCATAACCAAGCAAATTTGTTTGCGGATTTTAATTTCAACTTAACACCAAAGTTTAAGTGTACGAAACAAAAATTTGACCTTTCAATTTTAATTTGACGTTGGAAAAAGTTTTACACTGGCATGTTTACAATTAATTTTTAAAAGTAAATATATTAAAATTAAACACAAACTTCTACAAAATTATTATAAATATCTCAGACCTGTAGGTAAATTTATTAAAAATGACTTCACTACATTAGTAATATTTTACTTTTCAAGTAAAGAAATGTTTACACTACTTTATCATAGTTGAGCATATCTAAAATAAAATAACAAAAAAAATTCGTCAAAAAATCAGCGACTTTTATTAAAAAAAGTGGACTAGTTTTCATTCCATGTTGTATAGTTGAAAATGAAAAATTCCGAATCAATTGCAATTTTCAATAGGAAAGAAGATTAACTTTTAAGCAGCTTACTATTTTTTGCTTTTACAAAATGTGAATTCAATGCTGTCATTAAAAAATTTAAATTTCACACATTCTATGATTTTTTAAATGTCACTTCATCGTGAAACGATCATTCGCATATTAAATCCGTATCAGTAAGAGCATTACCAAACACTGGAACACGATCCAATGATAGACAGAATTATAGTCAGATATAACTGATTCGTAGAATTACACTGTGTCAGGTGAAATGGATATGACAATATTTGTTGCAATTAATTAATAAATTGAATTCGGTTAACACGTGCGAATATAATTTAGTCAGATAATAATTATATATTTATAAAGCCTGTGCACATATCTAATTTCGATTCACTAAATTATTATTTTAAGTTGTTTTTATCCCAACTATGGTTTTCATACCACCGATCATTAGATTTTGACTAATTCATTGTTTTAAAATAAATGAGATTTTGGGTAGTAAAAACATTCCTGTGGCTCCTCAGCCTCCTTATTCATCTGACTTGAATTCTTGTGATTTTTCCTTTTCTCGAAATTGAAAAATCACCTCAAGGTACAAAACATTTAAACGGCTGTAATCGACAAGCTGAAGGTCCAGTATTCGAGTTCCAGCACTGCCATGAGGATAGGAAGAACCGTCTCCAGCACTGTGTGGCTTCCTAAGGAAGTTATTTTGAGGGAGACAATATTGAATTGTAATTCTATTCGTACAGTTAAAAAAAATCAGTCTTATTACTTAATTTGCACATCTCGTAGATACACAAAATCTGAGCAAATTTTTACATGTTACTATACAAACTAAATATTTAAAAACGCCAAAATAATATATTATTTAAAGTGAATTAAAAAAAAATCTATAAATAATCCTGAATGTAGGACGTTCACAATATATTTATTATAATTTCGTTATATTTAAAAACATATAAAAATAAAACATAGTATAAAATAATAAAATGAGTGTAATAGAGAACAAAATAATAATTAATGTTTATACCATTTAATAGCAATTATTTTCGGAATAAATTTAAACATTTAATTTTTAACGTATAAAGGTCAATATTTAAATCTACATATAAAATGAAACAAGATCAAAAAGAAAATTAAAAACTCACTGAAAACATTTTAAAATTACAAGCATGTTTTTCTTTCCATCTCATTTTGTGAAATTATTTTCATGATGAAAATTGTTATACTCAGTTGAGCTTTTCAGGACACAGACCATAATTCAGGCTCATTATATTATCGATTTAAGAATTTATTTTTATTGTACCTACTTATACTTAATGTATGTGCTCGAATATACATGTTCTATTAATCATGCTCTATCGAACCGTATAGTTGGAGTTGAATATTTTGTCAAATATTTAACCGGAAAATTAAAGCTTCCGGAATATAATATACTTCCTAGTAATAGTAGCTTACTTAAAAACTCATTTTTTTAATATTCTATCAAACAATAATTAGTGTTGCAGTCTAGATCTATGTAGACATTCTATACTCTTGTCTTGTCTAGATTATCAAGACAAGACTTTATTATTCTAGATCAAGACGAAATATTATAAAATGAATTCAGGCATACTATTGCATCACAGTATTTATGGAAAATAAATTACATGAGAAATTCAGCAAGATTGCATTGAATTCAATTCACTGATTTTTTTTTTTAATTATTTGTTCTGCTATTGTTACTTCACATCTCAGATTTACTAAAAATATATGTAAAAACGTGTTAGTAATGTTACCATGTGGCAATACTTTCAAGAACTACTAAATCTGTTTAACATTGACGACATTTTCCTGGTATATTATTTTGGAATTTATAACAATTGTTTGTCTTGCAAGAATAGCAAGATATGACGATCAAGACAAGATGTTTATATACAAGAATAATGAAAGACAAAACATACTTAAATTTATTGTCTTGTTTTTCGACACAAGACAAGAAATAATAGTTAAATTTACTTTGAAATGTGTTATAGCAAAATCCGGTTATAATGACATAGAAAGGAATACACAAAAATGTCGTCGCTATAACTGATAAAAATAAAATAATGTTAATACATGTGAACTTTCAAACAGGAGTAAAAATTTTGACGTTATAACTAGTTTGTCGCTATAAACGGTATCGTTATAAATGGATTTTTCTGTAATATGTTATTATTTCTTTAAATTTTTACTTATTCTTTACAATATGATTCTTTTTCACAATAAATGCTGTTTTATGAAACAGGTTTTCGAAATTATACAACACCTTTTTAAAAAAAATTGATTTGATTAGTGCATTTATACGATAAAAGACAAAATGCGGTTGCCTATAAAATTGAACTGGAGATGCGATGTCACCGGAATTTTCCAAGACGTACGTTAATCTAGGAAGATATCCGAACCGGTAATGTAATATATCATTACTGTTTTTTACTCGTAACCTACTGTGCCAATCCGCTTGAGGCAGATTTCTGGAACTGAGCACTAGTAGAAAAGAAGAGAAAGCACCCCGAGTGTAAATTCTATTCGTTTATACCTAATCCAATAAATTTTCGCATATACCAAATCGATAAACATTTTTTGCTCTTTGGCTTTTATCAAAATTTGAAACTTCCGCCAATTCCTGCCCTTCCGGTTCGATTTTAATTTCCTTAGGGCAGGAAAAAACAGCAGAAAATCGGCTGTCAAGCTACGTGACAAAAAACAACGCTGACCTAACAGCGAAGGTCGGAAGGTCAGCTAATAGGAAAACTCACATATTTACTCGTTACATGTAAGGTTACAAATCATATATTTTTTCAAATATGTTTACTTATTTTTAATAATAGGTGTGACTTTATATTCTAAAATACCAATTTCCTTTCCTATGTAAATTTTGCTCTTGATAAAACATATAGTGAGTATTTTTAAGGTATAATATAGAATTTATCATGTAGGTCTTTATAACGAAATGCATAATATTACTTAATAATTTGCAGTTGTATTTCTAGTTAGAAAATGTTTATAACAAAAAACAAATGTCAAATTCTTTCCCTACATTTTATTCATTGACATTGCTGTCAATCAAATTTTAAGTCGTAAAAATGGATATGATATATTACACCATTGCGATTTTATTCTGTCGATTTATTATCTAACTTTTATTTATTTCCAAAACTTATAACCCCGTATCAAAGTTCTGTAGAGTTAAAACAACCAAACAACAGTATTAAACCAAAAATTGTGTTGACACACGCGAAATATCCTAAAAATACTCATTTTTGTGCCCAAAATTTTGATTTTGGGAAATAGTATACGTTCATAGTCCTCGACGTGCTGATTTCAAATTTTCAAACGGAATTTCATTATCTCTTTTCATTCCTGAGATATTTGCTGTCAAAGTTGCACCTCAAAAAAGTGTGTTTTTTGGCTGTATCTCTAAGATGGGTAGAGATACAATCTCAACGATTATACCAGTCGATTCTACGGAAAAAGTTACATAAAGAAATGTTTTCTTTGCATATACCTCCTTTGGAACGATTAGGTGAAAAATTAGAAAATCGAAAAAACCTAAATTTCAAAATTTTTCCGAGGAACTTTTTTTCTCCAAAACTTTTCATTTTTGGAACTTAAGTAAATATCGACGCGCTGATTTCAAAATTTCAAACCGAATTTAATTATCTCTTACCGTTCTCGAGATATTCGTGTTTAAAGTTGAGTTTTGGCCATACCTAAAAAAAAACAGGTTTTTTAGGTTTAGCGCTTTAAGGGTTAGGTTTACGACTTTGGCTATGTCACCAATCGATTCTACGGGCAAAATTACATAAGTATACCAATTTTTAGATTTTTATTGCAAAGGATACAATTTGTAGAAAGGAAAAACGAAAATGGCCAGAATCGAAAAAAATGCCTGATGAACCCCTGACGATTTTTTTCGATTTTTGGTCATTTTCAGTTTTTTCCTTGTAGAATTTCTACCTGTTGAGATAAAAATCTGAAAATTGGTACACTTATGTAATTTTGCCCGTGGAATCGATTGGTGAGGTCGCCGAAACCTTAAACCTAACCATTTAAGGTATATACCTAAAAAACCTAAGTTTTTAGGTATAACTTTGAATTCAAATATCCCGAAAACGGGAACAGATAATTGAATTCGGTTTGAAAATTTGGAATTAGCGCATCAATATTTACTCATGTCCAAAAAATGAAAAATTTTGGAGACAAAAAGTTTCGAGACGAAAAATTGAAATTTAGGTTTTTTCGTTTTTCTTATTTTGCACTTAATCGTTCCAAAGACCGTGTATGTGGACAAAACATTTCTTTAGATAACTTTTCCCGTAGAATCGAATGGTAAAGTAGTTGAGATTGTATCTGTACTCATTTTTGGAATATACTCAAAAAACACACTTTTTTGAAGTACAACTTTGAAAGCAAATATCTCCGAAACAAAAACAGATAATTAAATTCTGCTTGTAAATTTGGTATCAGCGTAGCTAATTCTTTAAAAAATATTACATACAAAATTTTGTAAGATTTAAAATTTTCGAGAAAAAAATTCGATATTTTCAAATATTTTCGGGTTTACGCAAAAATACAGCATCTGCGGCTTTGGGAATTACTTCCTAAATTGTTTCTACATACTACTACTAGGTGTTTCAAAGTATTGCAAAAAAAATAATAGATGTACATACAATTCGCAAAAATAATCACACTGTCCTTAGAGCTGATATTTTGACAAATTAGTAAATATACTGAAAAAATTTACTCCTGAAATATAATGTTATATAAAGTACTTAGTGAGCTAATATAGGAAAGAAATAATACTTTTATTGAAGAAGCTATAAATAATTGTATCCAATCTAATACTAACAGGATTATATTATATGTATTATTGTACATACAATTTAATCTATTTTGGTCGAAGCCATTAAAATGTTGTAAATTTGTTTCAATTCAAAAGTTATATGAATAATTACCTTGCCGTTTTAAAAGAAAAGATATATCATTTTGTTAAACACCAATTAAAAGTTTTTTAATTAATGCTTTTATATTTTGTACTGGAAATGTTTTGAGAAATATAAAATTTGTTACAATTTATTACAAAATTGAATTAAAATACCATAGTTAATTTTCTCAGAATATTTAGTATTATTTTTAATTATACACATACAATATACTCAGTAATTATTTATTATATAATTACTAAAAAATCAATTTCATGTTTTTTAATATTTACAATTTTTAATTAATGTTGTAAATTATTGTGAGATGTGTATTATTACAAAAATTCATTTCAAAATGACAACTCATAAAATTCTATGATAGGGCACATTGTATAATTTTTTAAATAGGGACTTTATTGCTAATTAATAGCTTTTGATTTAATGAGTAATTATGGGGCTCGAACAATTTTCAATTAATTTCTCGTTAAAACATCAAACGGGATAGAGTTTTTATCGGTTATGTGGATACAAATTCACATGTGTGTTGCTGGTTGCGGAATAGCTGAATATCTCTTGTTGTGTTGATATTTTATGTATGTATAAACGTAATATTTTTACATACCAAAATACTAGAATTGCTATTTTTGATTTTTTTAGAATTTCAAACATATTTGTTTAGTTTTTGTGAATATATGACAATATTTTTATTGCAAACAATTTGTACCAAACAGCTACTTGTTTTTAAAAACAATGCACTTTTACTATTTTACTTGCAAATGTTATTTAAATTGCAATTATAAATTTATATTGAGAGAGAGATTCACCGAAGATGAGTCATCACGGCTGACCTGTCTGAGCAGGTAATCGCAGTAAATGTCAAGTGGGATAGGAGCGACTCCGCTATTGTTCGGGAATATTATAGAGTCCAGAACGTTCTGGAATGTTCAAGATTAGCTGTCCACAGGTATAACAGGGTCGCATTAAGAAAGATCAGTGTGCAAAGAGTCACTGAAGAAAGTCAGTGTCGATCAGTGCAGTAAAGTTGAAATAAATAAATAATTGGTGATATGAACAAATAGTTGTTGATATAAATATAAAGCTGGTGATATAAATAGCGTATAAATAAATAGTGCGACGTGCTAAATATTTAAGATATCTTAGTGTTTAAGTCTTTATTAATAATATTATTCTTAAACTAGTGTATAAATTTGTTTCTTCATAGTGTTACTAATATTTATTATCTTTTTATAATTTATTATTCGTTTATTAAAGTTAGTAATATAAATATTCCTATTGCAATTATTATTATACTACTTAGATAAAAAAACGTTACAATTCATAATTGTAATTTAAATTATGAGAAGTTAAAATGACGAATGATTGATTGTCGTAATTTGTTTCTTTAAATTCGATTAAGGTCACGTTTCTTGCAATTAGCAAATTTTGTTACCCATGCAGTAAGCTGGCGCTTTTGATATTTGTGAAAGCTTTCTTGGAATAAAGTTCTGCACTTGGCACTGAAAAAGCTCGGAAAGTGCTCCACACTCGTCCAGGCGACATGAATACGTTTTGTGCTTAAAGCTCGTTTCGAAAATAACATTGAATACTCTAAAATGTCTTCTATGTGAACATAAATATAGTTGTACAGTAGAATGTCGATATAACAGGCCTTTATATAATGGACAAAATGTTAATGTTGTAGGTACATGTTTAAATCCAAATATTATAATTAAAGTCATAACCATATTTTAAACGCATCTTGACATAAATGTTCGGAATGTTCCCAACTTCATACAACAGAGTTACCATATTTCACATATCTATCTCTAGATTACAGTCTATTATTTTTTTAATTGGAGATTTTAAGATTTTTATATAATAAGTGAAGCAAAGTTTAAAAAATTGTGTATTTTACTCGTTTTATACAACGTATTGTTCCATTGGCGAAAAAATGTACTGTCTTATAAAACTTGTATAATAATATACTATTTATATTAATTTCACTATTGTTTACCACTCATTAACGATATCGTCGAAAAGTAAAAACTACGTAATTCAAAATTAAATTTAGTAGGCAAGCAAATTAAATTGGAAACACGGAGCCTTGATGTAAAACCGATTAACATTTACAGCCGTATGCATTGAAACAGAAGTTGTATTAATATCGTTATTATGATATAATTCCGCTATGATAATTCGCTATCCAATAATTCAGCATGCAATATTGTAAATGCAAATTATTGCTGTAATCCCATGTAGTAGCTTATTTCTGTGACTCGTACTCTAATATATTTCATCATAGAGTTGGTGGTATGATCTCACTTATAACTCAAACTCTAGGTTTGAGTGAAAGGCTGGAAGGAGCGTCGACCTTCCGCCGCGACGCTCAGGCGTCGCCTCCCGCCTGCCGGAACCGGAAGTGCCCGCCGCGACGCAGCCAAGCCGACATCCACGGCTGCATTTTAAAAGCGAAATCGCCTAATAGGCCGGCAAACTACAACAACAACCACTGTCAAATGGAATGTATCTCTTTATATGCTTCACACGTATAAGAAATAAGTGGAAATTTTCATATTTTTAATTGTTTATCACTGAAAATTTATTTCCCACAATTTTGATTTCTGAAAATGTATTGATACATGTACCATGTGTATCAGAAGTTTTGTCTAGGCATTTAACATTTTTTTGAACAATTCAATATCTATTTTTACATTTTATTTTATACTCATTCCATTTTAATAGATATGTAAAACATCACAAGTGAATGTTTCACTGCTTTCATTTCACAGTTAAATTAAAAAATATGTTATAGATGTATTTATTCCCAGGGAAGGTTTCCGTAACTATTTTTCTGAGATGTAGGTACATATGTCCGTAAGGTGCTCGTAAGATAATGGAAATTTTGAAGGCAGAAGTGTAACGTACAACCAAAGAATTTGTGTCCCACAAGGCTTCATATTAAGTCCAGGCATTTGGAACAAGTATTATGATGGACTGTTGTGTATCCCCGACCACATGGCATTTACAGGTGACGTCGCTATCAATACTAAATTTATTTAGCGCATTTTTTGGGGTTATGTCAAAAGTGAGAAAGCACCTCAGACAAAGACAGCGCAGAAGTTATTTTGAAAAGTGATAACAAGTGAGATCATTAGTATTTGTGTACTTCCGACAAAGACAATGTTACAAAGTATATGTCGTTGCTATGATGACAACAAACATTTTAGCATTGTAGATATCTAGATAAGTACAAAATGACTAGTAAATGTAATATGAACTTCAAGGATATATAATTATTAAAAAATCATAGCTACCGAATTTAGACAGATAAAAAGTAACTAAATTTGAATAATTGAATTTTTTTATATTCCTATTGATATCACAACCATTATTATCAGTTAAAACAGGGGAGAACAGCTTACAAAAACTGATTTCCCTTGTTAAAGGGTTTCATGATCAGTCTTTCAAATACTCCAAAATGCTGTTTAATAATACTATTAAAATCGTCTTAAAACTTTATATTTACAAAATTAATAAAACACTGTTAAATTGTTTATACTTCATATACTTCTAATGATAGATTTTTAATAATAAAAAAATGGAACTACATAATAATTTACAAAACCGTAGATGATTTAAGATTGCCAGTGAAGCCCATTAATGTTTTGTGTGCACCTTAAAAAAAAAAAAACACCCGCGCGGTACAGGTAACAGTAAGTTCAAATTCACAACTACGATAAAGATTCTCTAAATATCATTAAAACCTTTTGTTTATGTGATACCAAGTCCGAATAAAAGTGGATAATAGACACTAGCAAAGGTACCGTGATTGGAGACCGCTGTTGTAGTGGCGTTGCCTGTATATGAAATTGATTCGAGCGTATGACGGGGCAACTGTAACCTAGTTGGCATATTGGCAGGCACTGAAAGCTTCTGCTGAAGTATTGGCTTTCCGCGAAATGCAAATGAGTAGCTACAAGGTGGCATGTGCAAGGTGTGCCTATGCACTGCGGCTAAATATAGCCAGCCGAGTTATTTCTGTCTGCGAATGACCTCTTTCGGCGGTTTTCGCCTGGCTTCGGCTGCTTCCGCCGGCCCTGGGTCACAGGTCGTGGCTATTTATAGAACTGTCCCACTTATACGTACACTTTCATCCATTCTTATGCAACAATTACCCACCCCTAGATTCCTGGGGAGATATATAAAAATAGACCTCGCAGGATATTAAGCATGGAATATATATTAATGTGTTTCAGTTATTAATACAAATTGCACGGAAAATACTACCAGTGTATTCTACAATGCAACCCTCATTTCAAACAAATAACTTTTTTATGTTCTCCAGTATTTTCATAAACTATTACGCCAATGCAATTTTTATATTTATACATGATTTTTATCGTGATTTGGATTTAGGATTTGTTTAATGGATAGTGACGTTCATTATTTATATTTTCCATATTAAAAACTGATTTATTACAGCCACCTCGAATAAGCAAGAGTGTTTGGTCATATAAAAACGATCTATTTTGTATCATATATCAAATGACACTTGACATGACGCAATTCGAGGCGGCTATAATTACCATATAACCATACAGTTAAGGGGAACATCAGGGATTTTTTTCGATTTTGGCCATTTTTGTTTTTCCTTTCTACAAATTGTATCCTCTGGAATAAAAATCTAAAAATTGGTATACTTATGTAATTTTGCCTGTACAAACCTAACCCTTAAAGGGATATACCTAAAAAACCTGTTTTTTTAGGTTTTGGAGAAAAAAAGTTCGTCGAAGAAATCAGCGCATAGGGATCTATCAAAGTACACTGTTTTGGGCACAAAAATAAGTATTTTTGGAATATTTCGCGTTTAAAAAAAAAATTGGTTTACTATTCTTGTTTGATTTGTTTTAATTCTACACAACTTTGATATGTAGTTATAGGTTTTGAAAATAAATAAAAGTTACTTAATAAAGCGACAGAATAAAATCGAAATGGTGTAATATGATTGCGTGAAGCATAGGATATGTTTTACATGTGATTATAGGTTCTGAAAATAATTAAAATGTATATAAAATATTACAAATCTATAATAAACAAATACATTATTAAACTGTAAATATTTTTCATATGATAATTGTGTTTTAAATATAAAAATATTTTATAGGAAATGTTATTTTACTATACGCATGCTTTTATGTTAAACTATTAAAGAAGATACAGGGTTTTAAAAATATTAAAGTGTAGTATAATAAATTTTACATGGTAATTCTGCCATGCAAATATCTGTAAATTATTCATTACATGAATATTATTTTCATCTTGATGAAGCTAGGATAAAATATTGAGGATGTAAATATATTAATATGTAGAAAAGGATACTGCAACATTACCATGCAAGCAACAAATTTTTCTATAGTTAGGCTACTATTATAGTAGACGTAGTAAGTAGAAAGAGAAACTAAGAAAATAGAAAGGAAATTTGTTGGCAGATTCCGAAGTTGTTATTAAAGGGAATTACAAATATGTATCGTTCGCATTTCAAACGAGGGAATTTTGAATTTCAAAGTAGAATATCTTTAGAAATTCATAAATTTTTCATGATATCTGGTTGATGTACTCAAATAAATCTGTTTTGAATATTGTTTTTATATTGTTCCTAAACTCATAGACAAACATTTCAACTTACACCAATCGATAGCGTAACACAATCGATATAAAGAGCATATAGGGAATTCTTTCTAGCTTCGGTAACAGGTCCCATTTGTCTAATGTTAGTGATCTTTTTAGTGCATGTGTGTCCATGCAAATTTGAATGAACAAATTTAAACTTGTCATGGTTTGAATTGACATTTGGTAAAATCAGTGAACTAGAAGTGATAGTTCACTTTATTTAGCTTTTTTGCGATTATTTCGTTACAAATGTTTCAAAAAGAATAATTAACTTTATTGTAAAAATATTTGAAATTTAATTTTAACATTTCTCTTGGCTTAAATATTCGGTAAAAATGATTGATTCACTAGTGGCTACATCTGATATTTCATTTTTAAATGAAAAATTGCATACTGAAAAATGAAATACAAATTCAGTAATAAATAAATGATGCTAGAATAGGGAGCTATGTAAAGCAGTCGATAAAAAGTGTTCAAAGTTACAACTGTAGGTACACAATTATATGAATTACAGAGAATCCCAACATAATTTTTACTCAAAACATTAGAAAGCAAACATCAGCTTTTCATTTACAAAGGTAAATATTTTCTTTGACATATTGGTTTAATAAAACACACCTATCAGGCCAACTACAAATATTATATTTTTTGGATTAAGTTGAATATGTGGTATATGAAAAATATTCGCAATATAAATACGAAATTATAAGTAATATTGAAAAATCGTATTGCATAAAATAATGAAAACATTAATAATTAGATTAGACATCATACTACCTGAAAGACTCAAGTGAATTGCTGATTGCAGAAGATTGCTCCTGACCCTTGAAATTAGAATGCAACTACACTTTTCCCTGGATAAGAGCGTCATTTGTAAGAAAACAATTGAATTGATTACAGAGTACCTCTTTGACCTTGCATACAATAGCACATATTAAGAATATATTGCTATCATAAAATTAATCAATGATTAAAATTAAAAAGCTTTGTGCAATCTAAGCAGGAAATCAAATGAATAAAAAAATTGGTTTTCCCGTAAAAATACCTTATAATAATTCTTACACAGATTAATATTATATTAAATAAATAGCACAATTGTAGATATCAACTTATAAATAATTTTTTTAAACATTTATTACCGTTTGGGAGAAATAGTTTAATAAATATAGATAAACAAGAACAAAAACACTTGATTATTCCACAATTGGTATTATATTAGTGACGATCGTTTCGTCCTTTCGGACATCATCAGACTCTTGCAGTACCCACTACAATATCTATTTCAAGATAAATAAATAATAACATAGTAGCATCCGAATATAAAGTAACTTACATCAGAATTAAGTTTCTTCGTGACTAATAACCTGGTAGTCGAAATTCCACAACAAATTGCTTGCGTCGATTTTGAATTAATCCAAAATATTCACAAACTCAACACTGTGATTTGTGATCCACACTCTTTAACAGTAGAAACACAACTGCCAAAAAAATGCGCATATCTCTCAATTATAAGGTTGTGTAATTATCCAACAAAAATTAACCAATGATTAAATCATACCTTATTAATTTTAAATAACTTTTCCATCAGTATTTAATTGATTACATAATGTGTACATATTGCAGACAGTAATTATTCTATAGATTTTTAGATTATTATATAAAATCAAGACAAATAAAATAAAAAAAAACCTCAATAGCCGTGGTTATATTTTGTTGATATGTATATTCAATGTTTGAACTGTTGTCATATGACAGTTGCAAAAAATAGTAACTTAAACATATCGTGATCTACATAATGATGTTGGGATCCAAACCATGATTGGATAGATAAAAAAGTCACGCGTGCCATCAGTAATAAAAATAGTTGTAATCCGTTTCCATTCATACATTCATTTTGTTGTCATTCTATAAACGACAACTTATTCTCTAACATGGGCGCCGACTTTTTAAAATTTCCTTGGGGCAAAATTTCTTATAATGACCAAAATCAAAACACCAAATTTCAAGAAAAAAGAAACCAGAGCATAATCCAGATTAACCAAATCTGCTCCTGAATGTACTCTATTTTTAGTAGGTGAAGAATTAGAGCAAACATTTCAAAATGCTCTAATCTTGACCTACTGAAATCAAAGCACAATTCAGAGTTGTTAAATCTACTCCAGAATGTGCTCTGGTTCCAGCAAGCTAGTAATTGGAGCAAACACTTCTGCCTACCCTAATTCTTGACCCATCGAAACTAGAACACAATCCAGAGCAGCTAATTTTGCTCCAGAATGTGCTCTGGTTTTAGTAGGCCAAAAACTGGAGCAAACACTTCTGACTGCCCTAATTCTTGACTCACTGAAACCAGAGCAGCTAAAACTGCTCCAGAATGTGCTCTGGTTACACCAGGCCAAGAATTAGAACATACGCTGAAGCGTGCTCCAATTCCCGGCTCACTAAACTAGATCACCTTCGGAGTACCGCCCCGGCGCCCCGCAGAGCGGGACTGAGTGCTAGCGTCTCAGGATCCCCGGTATATCCTCACACGCGCATTATTATCGGTCATGTGGATTCCTATTGGCTGATATTCAATCTGTAATTGTGACTGTACTAGTGGGAATGTTTAAATGAAAATTTGTATATATACGTACTTTGATGCGAGGAATTCACTGGTAATATTATTAAGGGTGTAACTCACATCCATTTTGGGGAAGTAGTCTTTAAAATAATAACAATATAGAGCTTTATTACTAATATAAAAAATGGAAAATGCCCTCATGTAGTCGGCGCCCATATTCTCTGGTGCAAATTGTTAGTTATTTTTATATGTACACATAAAACGAAAATATATCTGCTATTAGTGAATAGGTATATTTCATGAAAATTTGAACAGTTATAAACTGAAAGAGCTGTGTGAAATAAGCCGAAATTAACCGAACAGAAATAATTCATTCTGGACTGAAACTATTCCTGTAATATGTGAAACTGAAACATTTCAGTGTTCGGAGTTTTAATTATTCATGAGCCATTGTGGTGTTTGGTGATATAGACCGCTGTTAAATAAAAGAACTTGTTGGAATAAAACACAATGAAGTTCCAAGTCTAAATGCTCGTGCTTTCTTTGTCTTCCTCTTTAATTATATTCATAAATCATTTTTATTCGCAGCGCACCCTGTCTCAATTATCTGCGCTATTATTAGACCATTGACGAATTCTTTATCACGAAAGAAACAACGTTTTAGCCACAGGTGAAATAAATCTACTTCTATTCTACAATTTTTATTAAAGCTGTTTTGCTGCTGGATTATAAATGTACACTTATTTCGACTATCGGAAAATGTTTAAATAATTTAAAATAAATTTTTTATACAGCTTGACAATCAAATAAAATATATTCGCGTATTTATTTTAATCGATTTGTTGTAACTAAACCGTGAATTAATGTTTATAATATCAATCATTTGTTTGTAAATGTAACCTATATTTTATTTTCGATAATAATAATTAATTACTAGAACTAATTTTAAAATGAATTATATTTTTATTAATTTATATTTTATATATTGTGTTATTTTTAAAGTGGTTTAACTTACAGAAACGAAAAAGTTTGTTTAGTAATTTTAACAGGAGACTAGAATTAAGAAACACAGACAAAACATGGATAGAGAAAAGACTAGTGTATTTTTCTTGGTTTTGCCTCAGTTTTTTTTAACCATTTTTGCACAATGTTTCTCTTCCCCAATGAATTAGTAAAAACTAAACGGTGGTGTGAATCAAGTTTAACTCATCCCTAATCATTCAGTACTGTCAACCGACGATTTGAATGCACAAGATGTCGATATTTTCAACAGTTCTTGAAGATTAAGGCCTGCCGCTGCGTGTTTCATCTTCAATCGAACCTTTTCCTTCTGAAAATACCTAAAAACACCGAAAAACCTGGCCTCTTGAAATAACACTGTCTATAGTCTGCTAGTTTTGTAAAAGTTTTCATTGTACTGTGCCCAGTCTGAAGCAAAACCTGACAGCATATTGTTGTTTGAAATTGACGTTACTCATTTTTAGAGTACACAAGAAAAAAACTGTTTTACAAAAAAAAACACTATGGACAACCAAATGACTCCAGCGAGTTCAAACTCGTACTGAAGGCAAATAACATATTAGTGTTACCAGATCGAACGCTACGTTTCCAATCGTATTACTTAATTTACACACCTCGTATGAACCCATTAGAGGACTTTTCTTGAAAAACATCTTTTTTTGGGTGTAATTTTGAGTACAAATATCTTGAGAACGGTAAGACATAATAGAATTCTATTTGAAAAATTGAATCAGGGCATCGGTATTTACTTACATCCAGAAAAAAATTCCTGAGCGAATTACTGAAATTTTTCGTTTTTCTCATTTTTTAATTAATTGTTCCAAAGAACGTATTTGCGGAGAAAACTTTTCTTTGTGTAACTTTGCTCGTACAATCGATTTATATAATCGTTAAGATTATATCTGTGACCATTTCTGAGACATACCAAAAAGCACTTTTTAAAGGTGCACTATATGTGGGTAATGAAATTTGCGACAAAACTGAAGATTTGATTGTATGTTTTGTATGTTATCAGCATCCTGATGAAGACTCGAAACGTTAGTATATTAGTGGATTTTATTAAATGACTGAAACTCCAAAAAAGACTTTATTTTACTAACATCCAGTCGTTAAATCAATCCTACATTAAAACTGAAGAATTTAAATCCAATTTCTAGAAGGATTACAAGAAAAAAGTTAGATACTGGTACTACTAAACATTGTTGCTCTCAACGAGTTCTACCAGTGGTTAGATTGAAATACTTATTTGTGTTACACCCTGGCTATATAAGATAGGTGTAACCATCCATGTTTTAAAGTAAAATGTAGTGACTTGGTGAAGAATAGCAATGGTTGAATCAATAGGGTTTAATATTGAATAGGTTCTACTAAATATTGTAGCTCTCAACGAGTTCTACCACTGGTTAGATTGAACATACTTATTTGTGTTACACCCTGTCTATATAGATAGGTGTAACCATTTGTGTTTTGAAGTAAAATGTAGTGAGTTGATGAAGAACAGTAATGGTTGTATCGATAGTGTTTAATATTGAATGGAAGTTGGGTCATCAACCCTTTGAGGATCGAAGCTGTAAGTGGGTCAGCTAGGAAGCCCTAGAGCAGCCGGACTTGTGCCACTTCCTAAACCACTTACTCACACCCCCACCCGCCATCGATCATCAAGGTAAAGGTCACCCACTATATGCTATACTTTCGTTTTTACAAACAAGCACTAACAGTAACTATGCTAAATGTACTCTACTAAATTATACAAAATCAAACAATACTAATTCGAATAAAAAATAATACTAATACGTCAATCCCATTAATTTGGTCTTTAAAAAAATTAAAAAAAAAATTAGGGGTAAATACAGTACAATAACATAAAATATATAAAATAATCAATATTTATTAATAAATAATTCAAACATAAAATCGCATCCGTGACAACAGGTTTTGTCATACGTTTGAATTCAATAAAAAGAGACGTCTTTTATACTGACACCTACTTTATAAAATTGCTTACTCATTAGTATTAATTAGCAGTATTAAGAGAAGATAAAAATAAAATTATAATAATTTTAAATAATCGCGTTCAATAGGACATCTGAGAACCAAACCATGATTATTTCTTTTAAAGATTTTTACATCTGTTAGGTATTATAAAATGATTAAAAAAATACATTTAAAAATATTAATATCAGATTATCAACAACAATAGTATATTGTACAAGAAGACTGGATATGAGCATTCCACTCGAGTTGTACATTATATTTTTTCTACGACCAACACGAAGAGAAAACAATAAGATTTAGGTATGCACACAGGTAAGGTTATAATCACGTAAACGAACATTTGAAACATTTGCGTATCGAGTAGAAAATTATAGGAAATTCAGTGGATGTCAAGGGTCAAATATTTTATCATTTAATGAAATAATAATTTTAAATGAATATTGTAAGGTGTGATACGAGTTTAGATAATATATTTATAAATTAGGGTATATATTTGATTAGGTATTTTATAGAGGCGTATATATAAAATATCTTTTGTTTTTTATTCTTACAACCGTATAATCGGTATTGGAATAAAGTATTGTCCCAAACAGCTCTTGGTAATATTTCTAATTGATAGTCTTAAGATTAATACAATAAGTGGTATTACACTATAATTAAATGTTTAAATAATAGCAGAAATTAATCGGAATAAAAAACAAAATCAAAATGTTCTTTTTTGTTAGCTGTAATTTTTTGATTAAACGCCAAATATAATTTAAATGAGGAACAACCATTTAATTGGGTTATCCAAGTTTCCCCTAAGGGGTAGTTGACACGAACAAACCGTAACTACATACATGAGTTTATAGTTTAACAACCAAAAATACTGCTCTGTTCGACTGCTTTCCTTTCATTTTACATGTGGAAGTATATGTACATATATTAATAGAATAATTGTTATGATACATCTATTTCATGTTTAGTTACGAGATTTCGGCTTTATAAGAGAAGAATTCTGGAGTAGGAACCAATGTTTTTTCTATTGACATGTTTACAAGAAGCTTATTATTTTTGTTGGACTAATGACAGTTGTAAGATACCCAATTACCGACAAATTACAACAATGTATGGTTGTAAATATTATGTTATGTTATATTTATAACAATTAAAATGTGTTAGTTTTTTTTAATAGAAATGGTGGAATATAGTATTTTGCATTAATATTAATATAAAAATTTAACAGTTTACAATTTTCAGGTAAATAATAATAAATGACTGTCTATAAATTAATAACAATTTTAGTTGCAATTATTTTCAGAAAATGAAGGATTTATAACTACTCATTTGTTTAAAAGTATAGAAAGAAATTAGTGGAATGCTGCTTTTGATTGTATTTATACTGTGAGAAAAGTATTTAAGCCCTTTGTGATATAGTTGAGTGAGCGGACCAATGGGTCTGACGTATGTTCGGGAATTAGGTCTCTTCTGTGAGTCCCCAAATCCCAACGTTACAGCGCATTTAGTAACGCAGATAATCAAAGGGAAGATAATTCCCGGACAGCCTCTTCCTTTTTCTCATCACATGTACTGTCCTAACTATTTGTTCTTGAGCGTCAAGAAGATTGTGATCTCTATAGAACCAACCACCTCTTCCAAAAAGAGAATAAAGGTTGTTACTTGTAAAAACCTAAATATGAGAACTATCACTTCTCATAGATTGATTGTTACGAAAAGTTGATCAACTTATAACGTTGATATCCGAAACTTAAATAATGTAGCTTCATTATCTGTTCAGTCAAAATTGCATATATATACATCCATACAGAACACAATGTTCAAAATAGTCAAAACATATTATAAATACCTTTATTTGTTACTTGTATTATCAATTCAAATTAGTTTTACTTTTTAGGTTAGAACAAATGTCTCTAAATTATTTAATAAAACAAGTGAATTGTTTATATGTATATCCATGTGAATCGAAAATGTTACTAAAATAAAATTTTAAGTTTCCAAGAATGATTGGGCAAAAATGAATTGTTTGTATTATTATTTTATACATTTCATTTATACTGGAATACCCTAGTGAGCAATAACTGATACCAGACTGTCATGTTGGTTGTTATATTCATCAATAAAATAATTTGAAGCTTCAAAAGTTTGACGGCCGAATTCATCATTCCTTAATCAAGCTTGACCGACTGGTTAATTCTGATGCATGGATCAATTCAATTCACCATTAAAAAACTCTGATTTGGAACTACATGTTTCTGAAAAACTGTAAATATTTATGAAAGGGTTTTGTGCATGTGAAGTAATGCAACGTCTTTAGTAATTTGGAAGAAATATTAGCGTTTAAAGTTTGTTCGTTGCTTACCCTTTATCGTATTATGAAGTTAACTCAGTGCAAATGTTGTTGCAAGCTTATAAATCAGGAAACTTTCCAACGGTGCACAATTTCATTATTTCCACTGGAATTATTTCCCAACAAAACCAACATTTCACACTTCAATAAAAAATCACATTTCATTTTAAACAAATATATTCCGCTGGATTTTGTTACAACAAATAAATTAAACTCATATTTAAAATATAAATATTTTTATATCATATATATTTTAGCTTATAAGCCACAAAATAATTACGGAATTTTATAGCGCAGACCAAAATTTATTACACATATTGTTCATGAGAGTAATTACCTTTTTTAATTTCTATGTACGACACCACTTTTAGTTAAGTTTTTATTTTTATAATGTAATTAATCTTGGAGCTTTTGGAGCTTATGGAATCGATTAACTTTTTTAAATTAAAATAACAATCACATACACATGTTCTATTATCGTAATGGAACTACGCCTTGTACTATGATCTGTAAGTGACAGTTGTATGCGCGAATCAAGGTAAGTTCGGTTCCGGTTTTAGTAACGTCAAAAATAGCTGTTTTTTCAATACAAATTTTTTAAAGGACATTTTAGGTATGAAATGAATTAAAAATATTGAGAACTACTATAAAAACTAATTCTAAAACTACAAATTGAATGTACTGAAAAACTTATATAGAATATATTACTACAGTGGTGTGATCTCTATAAGATATAATTCTTTTGTATTTACATTTTATGTTCAAAATATCGTTTAAAAGTATCATACTAAAAAAAAGTCGCAAATATTGTGACGTCCGTAGGTTCTGATGTGAAGTTATCCACGTGTGGATGCCAGATCCCAAACATTGTGGTTTGGTATGTTTGAAAGTTGGTAAAGTGGACAATTTGCAATTTAAAGCATTGTAAGGTTTTTATGTGCCACTATATTTGCACAAGATTACTAAATTTGTCAGTTTGGAAGTTAAAACATTATATTTGACGTTTGAAGTTGGGTAAAAACCTTGGTACGTCACTAGACAATTAGGGAAGGATATCATTTTTAATAGCAATTTTTTCATTATTAAAAGTTAATTTGGAGAAAATAAAAAATACGGGTCTAATATTTTTCATTATTCTATTAATTAAAGCTAAAAATGAAAAATTTTGCAAAATAGTATATTACTAATCGAGGTAGAAAGTGTTTCATTACTATCAAGGGCGGTAATACATAGTTACTGAGGAAGTGCAGGTTTTAATACTATTTTATTCACAATCTGAAATTAATGATCTTACATGAATAAACGAATGTTTTGGTTTGATGTTCATCAGTCACATGAATAGTCAGTTTCATTTCAAATCTTAAATATTGATTTCATCGAGGGTGAAAAATGTGTAGTGAATATAGCTGGGGTTAGAAAGTGTCTACTTCTCAACCCTAGTTATATTCTCGCTATACTTCCCAATCTCTTGTAATATGAGGTTAACAATAACTTCCCAGCTTTTTAAAAATCAGAAATCCTCTTATTACTAACCAATTGTGAATAAAATATTTTATTTATTAAACCGCTACTGAATCTTATTAATGTAGTGTTAAGATGAGGTTCAATTTGTGAGAATTGATGCGAATGTATAGTCATATATGCATGTAGTACTAATTGAGGTTGCGTGTATGCAATTGTGAATGAGAAACTGGATGACCTCTCCGTTGTTGGAATTAAATATAGTGCAGAATGCTGATTACACAGGAATATCTCCGTTGCTTCAGTTGCAGGAGTAATCAATGATTATCGCTGGGATTATAGACTCAGGACGAATCGGTTACGGAACACGTAAAGTATCTACTAAGAGCCCTGCGTCCCTGGTCTATAAACACTGTCTTGTCGGTAATGGAGATGATGATGTAGCTTGCGCGTCGTATTTTTTCTAAACAGAAATTTATCAACTCTTAGGTTATTTTCTGTTTTGAAAACTGTAATTTTAAACTACTGTTCGGTTTTAGTTTCAAGTGGTAATTATGTATTTTAGTACGAATAAACACTTTTTACCTTAATAAGTTGTCACATTAATTGTCAACTAGTTCTTTAGGTAAAGAAGAAAACCAAATTTTATAAAATCTTCGATTGTTTGTGTTAAAATGGGTTTATAGTACAAATTCATTTGGGGCTTATTCTGTAACTCTGTGGTTAATTTTTAAACAGTTGTTAATTTTTTGTCCAACGAAAATGGATAGCATTATAAAAAATAGAAAACACTTTTAATAAAAGAAGGTCTTTTTTAGAGTTGCAGTCATTTAATAAAATCTACAAATGCACCAACGTTTCGACTGTAAATCAGTTTTCATCAGGGTGATAAATGGTATTAAAACATTATCAAGTAAATCATGTAACTGATTTACAGTTGAAACCTTGGTATATTAGTGGATTTTATTAAATGACTGCAACTTCAAAAAATACCTCATTTTATTAACATCCAATCGATAAAACCAATCCAACACTTGTAATGTATGTTTCTATTTGTAAAAAAATTTAGCAAATTAACCAATGAGATACAGAAAAAAATCATATTTTTAATTAAAAAGTACTGCCTTTCTACATTTCTTTTTTACATTCACAGTTGAATATGAAAAGTTACAATTTTTTTTCTTTCTTTTTGAGCGCAAATAATTTAATAGTCAGTAGTTGCAATCGGTAGTATTGCTACTAATTTTTAGTAAAAGATTATGCATGGCTCTAATCTTTTAATTTTGGAAGTTATGAGCAAAATTAAATTTGTAACATTTACATTTTCTTTTATATTTAGTAACCTATACATTTTTTTAGGAAAACAAAGACATGGTTGAATGGTCCCTTAATGCAGCAACTTTGGTCTACTTTAACCGATCCCGTATCTTTTACCATTGAGATCCCCTCCTTAACAAATTATTTGGAACACCTGTATACTATAAATGAATAAAATAATATTGAATTTCGGACATAAGGTGAATAAGGTATTCATGACTTAACTAAAGAATGGTTATAGAGTCACGAGACATCCATATTTGACGTATTGGCGGTTATGACGACGCAGTCCGCTTGCGATATTTCCCGTTAAGATATCGGCCTGGTGGATATTTGCTGTAAAGGATGGTGTAACTCGTGACGTATGGGAGTTAGGGGTTTGTGTCCTGTAACGTGTCTGAAATGGAATTGTTCTCGTCTGACCTTTCCTCACGATCCGTTTTCCTAACGCCCGATTCGGTGATTCCTATCGGACCGGTCAAATTACCCAGCATGCTAGACGCGGCACATTGATTTAAATCTATTCGTTCTACACCACCACCGCGCAAAAACTATTCCCGCAACATACATCTCCCCCACAAAAAATAAGAAAAATGCTGACAGATTCTGTCAATACATATTTCAGTTTAACGTTTCTCTTAAAACTTTCACGCATGATACATGGAACATGTAACGTAAAATAGAAACAAGTGTTAACAACATATCAACACATTTAACAACAAATTGTTATAAACTGCAAGGAATGTAAGTACAATTTAACTTTCGAGAAGGTATGAACTGAGGTGAAGCTTGCGGAGCCAAAGTTCATGATATCGTACGAGAATAGTTGTATTAGATAATTATATTCCGAGATTTTCAGAATGGGGTTTTGCACGATTTTATATTTTTAGATGTAATCAATAGACTAATGAAAAATATTATTAACTTTTAATAATGAAAAAATTATTACTCGTATTAAATATGATATCCTTCAAAACGTAGCTGAATTCACTTCACTTCGTATCAATCACGTTTTGAAGTCCCTAGAACACGATTTTAATATTTTTAAGATGATGTCGGCCCGTGTGTGTGGATGGATGGATGGATGGATGTTGTAACTATTTTTCAAATACCAGTGATTTTTAGACATTTTTAATTTTTATCATTTTCATGTCCATCTCAACTTCATTTCCCATCTTGCTTTCGGTCGTCCTCTTCTTTTTTCCTTGTGCTTGACAATAATTTTCGCTGTCCTTGTTATATCCATCCTTTCCATATGCCCAAACCAACGAAGTCTCTGTGTTTTTATCATTTTTGTTATGTTTGTTTTATTGTATAATTCTTTCAATTCTTGATTTGCTCTTCTTATCCGTATGTCTTTGACTTTTTTCTCTCCAAATATAAAATCGTATAGAGCAACAAATTAGACATTGTATAGGTTCGGCTTAACTAAAAAAGCTTCCCTCAATTTTTTCCAAGACCTCTTTTTTCGATTTTTATGAATTGGGAAATAACCAATACAATTAACAGTCAGAACATATCATGTTCTTTTTAAAAGCTTATCACAAAAGTTTGTTCATTTGCGTTTTCCCTAGTACTTAATATTCTTATTTCACTGTGTGTTTTTTTTTAAATGATATAGATGATTATGATGTTGCATTTAACATGTCTGTTGATGTATGTATGACAAGGTTAGGTTGTTATTCGCTCGTAACGATATAACGAGGCTGGGCTTTGTTTTTGCTGCTCGGCAATTGTAATTGATTTGGTTAAAAGCGCTTGCGATTTTCCGCTCTGTTTAGATAGACAACCCTCAGCCCTCCGAGGTCGCCGCAAGGTTTTGCCGGCCACTAATCTATCCCGACTCAACGCAGCCTGAAAAACACTAATTACACCACGTTATACCAATATTACACACTACCACGTCCTACTGAATGGAGTGTGACAACTGGTGTTCAAATACCAGCTTCGCCAATATACATCCAAATAAAAATATCGCTACGTTCCAAGTGGTTCAGCATCCAGTATAAGCTTCAGGTTACAAAGAGAGCAGTGCTTTCCTTGTGTTTTGAGAACAGAAATAAATATCAATTTATTTGATTACATTTAAAAAAAACTGATGTGTCCAACACAATACTTCCCCCCACTGTAGTAATATATTCTATATAACTTTTTCAGTACATTCAATTTGTAATTAAGTCGGCTGGATGGCTGAGCGAGCTAGCGCACATCTCTAACTCGCTGTGACGTCATTCGAACTTGAGATCGTAGGTTCAAGTCCCAGCGACAGACAACGTGTGATTTGTCGTAAAGTAAAAAACACAGCTACTATCACACTCGGATGCTATAGACTTGCCATCTATACATCTTAAATAAAAGTAGCGCTGGTATGAAACAACCGACAGTACGGCAGTTAGAACTGCGGCTCGGTATCCGTATGTTCGTTTGCCCTATGCTCCACTTGGGAGATACAGGGACACATTACATTACAATTTGTAATTTTAAAATTAGTTCGTCATTGCATTTCAGAATATTTTTAATTCATACCTAAAATTTCCTTCATAAAATTTCTCTGACCAAAAAAAAAAACAGCTACATATATTTTACTCGTTTAGTAGCCTGTAGGTGTTTTTATTTTGTTTTCTTACTTATATTTAATTTAACAATTATGGAAGATAATAATGATATAATTCCTCAAATTACTCTAAATTTTGATGACAAAAATTTAACCAACAATTATTGTTAATTAATTGTTAAACTTTGAATCTTTATATAGTGTGAGAAAAATGCTAATTTCCATTGTGGTTGTAGAAAAAACTTTTGGAGTAGGAGTTAGTAAATAAATTCCAATAATGCACCAACGTTTCAACTGTAAATCAGTCTTCACTTTTAGTTTAGCGTCAGAATAGTTTCGTGAAATATGTTGTTTCATTTATATTGAGGGTATATATAAAACGAAACATATTTTTTAATTTGGTAAAAACCAAGAACAGAATAAATGGAGAAATGGACAAAACCCAGTGTATTTTTATTTAATTACTTTACGTATGAACATGTAACAAATTAGAAAACTGGTTCACTCGTACAACAGGGCACTCTTGGATTTAATTAAATAAAGAGAAAGACAATAGCACATACAACTCCTTCCCTAGTTGTTCGTCCCAAATATAATGCTAGTGGCGTAGGCGTTTTCAGGTTCCGATTTGGTTACAATAGAAACCACTGCTTCTCTAACGAATTAAGGACTAATTACACTAATATGAATTACGCATTCACTGAACATCTTTTGTATTTGGAACCCTGTTGCTTGGCCTTTGAAGGGTTGTTGAACTTGCATTAGGTACTTGTCTCAAATTTGTGCAAGAATTTGCTTCAATTATTTTAATGTTGAGCTTTTCATTATTCTCGTCTATTTTAAAACCTTTTACTGTCTAATTTGCTGGTCTATATGATATAAATCTTTTTTATTTACATTTTATGTTATATAAAAATTTTGACGTCCGTAGGTTCTGGTGTGAAGTTATCCACATGTGGATGCCAGATCCTAAATATTGTGGTTTGAATGTTGGTAAAATGAACAGTCTGTGATTTAAAGCATTGTAAGGCACTATATTTGCACATATAAAGGTTAAATAAAAATAACATATGTTTCATTATTGAAATAGTTTGTACATTTCACCTGTGTCTATTACAGGAAATGTATTGTGCACATTAAGTACCTACATTTCTTTAATTTTACTTAGAAAATTTGTCTTTCTATCGATTTACATTACACAAATGTAATAAACTCAAGTTAAGTTAAAGGAAAAAAGACTATAATAACATATTTTAATAAACTTCTTACAAAACTAGCCCTGAAGAAATCAGCAGTTCATATTTAATACTTTTTGATAATCCTGAAGTAAACATAATATCCGTATATTATTTCTCCCGTAAAATTGAATTTCAAAGTCTTGTGAGCAAGTAAATTACATCTTATGATTCCACTTTGAAGTCAACAAGAATATGTAAACTTACCCCATCTGCTCCCGAGTCTTCTGAACACCACCCGCATATTTTGGAGCGTCCACATGTCGCAGTCTAAAACAAAAAAACAACGCTGCAATACTGAACACTTTATAACTACCTAGCTATGTCTTACAATGTGTACAGAAGCTAATGCTTTCAGTAAAGTTTTACCCTTGGAAGAGTACCAAAAATATTGAAAGAAAAAAAACATCAGCTTGTATACCACAGACCGTTACTAAATAAAATTGTATCTATTTATATATTTTTTTTCGGAAATTGAATTAAACTTAGTAATAAAGGCTTATATTTTAGGTTTCAGAAATTTATATAATTTTTTAAATAAATTAATTTATTCAAATTTATATTGTCCCACGTTTGTGTCTCTAGAGTGAGAATTGAAACTAAATCTAAAAACTAAAACTTATAAATAAATAACTTCTATTTACCAGCTAATTAAAAGTTTCCAAATTTTGTATATTAATATTATTATTAATAAAAAATTAATAATGAAAGAAAACGGACAAATATATATACTCAAAGCAACTAGTCTCCGTACACATATTTTTACGCTTTGTTTTTAAAATAAATAAACCACCCTGAAACTTTCTGGAACTCAGTCATTGTTTCAGATAAATTAAAATAAACCTTTTTGGATAAGATGGACGAATTATTGTTTGGAAAAGAAAAATGAACAAATGAAAACAAGAAATATGCCCAACAGTGAATATGAAGGAGTGAATACAGAAGGGGTGGGAAACTTAATTTTTATTGATGGAAAAGTGGGTTATTTAAATATTTTAAAAGAAAATTTGGAAATATATGCAGAAAAATTGGGTTTGTTTAAGGGATTCTTCAATCTATCAACAAGATAATGACCCCAAACATACTACACGTAAACTGCTATAATAGTTATTGTACAATTGTAGACGAAAATTAAAGACACCACCACAATCTCCAGATATGAATCCCATTGAACATTTCTGTAATTTATGTAAAAAATGTGTAAAACAAGACGCCCTAAGAATACAAAAGAACTACTACATTTATAGTAGAAGAATTACATAAAATTGACCACTAAACTCTAAGAAAATTAGTGAGAAGTCTGACAAACCCTTTATGGAAATTAATTCTAATGAATGGCGCTTCAAAAGATCATTAATTCCATATGATTTACAGGTGTACGGAGACTAAATTGTTGTACTTAGTTGTTATAAGAAATATTTTTTTTATTTCATACTATCCAGATGGGAATATGACTTTATTTACTAAAGCAAATATATTTTCAATGTGGAAGGCGTTTACCGAACGTCATTTCGTATGTCTCATATTCTAATAGCTAAGCTAACGTTTAAAGAGCTCCCAGCTATTATCGGTTGATTTAATAGACGGAGTGTACGCCCTGAAATATTTCAGTGTTTCAGTTCCAGGCTACTGAAAATGCAAATGTTCTTTTCAAGCTACAATGATTATCTTATTAAATCGTTCTCGTTCTGTTGAAGATTGTATTTTTTGAGCGCAAGATAATTGAATAATTTGTAGAAGAACTCCGAGAATAAATCGTCATGATTTAAATGCCATATTGAAAATTCTTTTATTAAAATTAAGTGTCCATTGTTAAATTGCGTTGATGCGGTAAAAACGCTTTAATTATTGATTAATTGGGCGACTGTTTAAAATAATTAGCTAATTAAAATCTGTCATTATCAACAAATTGTTATAATTATCTTTGCCAATGATGTACATTTATATCTGATCGAAAATATTAACTACTGTCTATATTTTATTCATTTTATTATGGAAGGGTTATCACATTTTAAATTAGAACCTTAAAACAAAAAAAAAACGAAAATAAGAAAAAGCTTTTCCTCGGAATTTATTTTGGATATAGAAAAATTGTTCAGAAAAATTTTCAGTTATTTTAATAAGGTAACTAAATGCACAAATCCCTGGTCTAAAACAGTTGTGGCTCTTTGGTTACGTTAGGTTATTTCACAGATGAAAGCATGGCTTATAGAAGTATTAAATAAGGTTAGTAAATTTTCGAGCTAGTAGGTATAATCCGTACGGCCTTGACCTTTCAAAAGCTGTCGAACCAATAATGATGATTTATTAATATGAACGTTCCTCTAATTTTAATGTATTATGAGAAATATTGTCTTCGTTTCAAATTTTGTACGTATTACATCCAATATTAACACATTACAAAAAAATCAAAAAAATGTCCTAAGTAGGAATTAATTTATTCTTGTAAATTTCATATACAAACCGGTTTTCGAACTAAAACCATTATTATTATAACTTTTTCTATAAGGGTTAATCGTTAACCATAATTTTTTTTCGGTTACATGCCCTGTTTCTAGTAAAACCCAATTAAAAAAAACAGAGATGTTGGGTTTTTTTGTGAAAAACTCGGGCTTTTCTCAACACTGGTTATTCAGCCATGGGAAATACAAGAAGTGTTAGAAAATTTAGTACAAATTTGTTTAATACGGTCCATTTCTTTCTCTTCAAGTGATGTCTTCAACTTGGAATAATTTACGACGCCTGACCACTAAGCTTCCTAACCCTCCATAAACAGTTGTAACATTTTCAAATATCTCTAACAGCACAATAACTATATATCAATACCTTTGCGAGATTTGAACCTACATCACTAAGTTGGCAAGCGAAATAAATATTACAAAAACCCGAAACGGTTAATTTTAATTTACCATCATTAATTTCGTGGAATTGGAAGGCGATCACAGTGCGAATTGTACCCAATTTAGTACAATAGTAAATGAACTTAGAACAAAGACAATAAATCTATATTGCAAACTACAAAGGACGTGGAGCTTAAATGGAGTTGTAAATACCTTAGATAGAAGTAATTATTTGACTTGGGTCGGATGAGAAGGCGAAGTTGAACCCCTTGATCTCGCTTGTTTACTCGCCAAGCCAGGGGTAAAGTTTCGCACTTATTTCTCCATTTGTCCAGAGAAATGGCGCTCGACATAAAACTATAATTTGCAGAGTAAGTGAGAGCTTTTGCGTGATGTTTCGCGTGCCTGTAATTTCCGCAAAAATGTGACATTTCTCAAATTATTTCGTGAGTAAATCTCGCCCTAACGCCCATGGTACAACGCCCCTGAGACAGTGGCGTTCGTAATGTCAAAGTAAAAATAGCCACATATAACCCTTTCACCTTTTTATAACGATTACATTTATAATATATTCAAATATTCGATGCTTTGCAGATACCCACTACTAAGAAAGGTAAAGCGCACGGATTTCTGAGTTTCATAAGACAAGAATTATATATTATAACAAATATTAATGATTAATATTATACATTCATAATCAGTGACAAAAATATTGATTGGTATCTACATATAATAAATCTAGAATTAAAATTTGCAAAAAAAAAACGCCAGAATACAAGAATTGTAGAAAATCTTCCAATGAGTACCAATAATAATGACAAAAACTATATATTATCTTTCATTATATATTTATATTTCAATTAAATTAGCGTCTGAGCGATTTAAAAAAATACGAGTATTTTTATTTTTTGTACAGAATCATAAAATGGAAGAAAAATATATGGTCATACTCCTTTCATGCACTTTTCTTGCACGACAATTTCTTGCCTTGTCTTGCTTTAAAATTTGTAGCTCTTGTCTTATTCTTGTCTTTATCTTTTGCAAAAGTGAGGCAAGACCAAGAAAAATACAAGACTCTCATGAAACACTATTGGTTATCATTTCCCCATACCTCTCGCCGTTAATATTTACGAAAAAAAGGAGATTTCTGTTTTCACCCATATTTTCTTCAACAGCAACAATATTTTCGACTGACCGAATGTTTCGAAGACGTACAGGCACTGCCCGATCAGCAACTGAAACAGTTTTGTCAAATTTTGTAATTGGTCGATGAATTGTACTCTCGGTCAACCATAATTTGACGTAGCTTACGAAAAATTTGGCGAATTGTAGATAAATTTTGATTAGATTTTTTTACAATTTTGACGCGTTATTTAATGGTATACTTTTTCCTGATATAATAGAACAAAAACGTCACAGGACGATAGCAGTGTCAATGCAAACAAAACCGCAATTAATTGTCAAAATTAAGACGTGCTAGTTTAAGTTAGCAAGCATTTAAAAAAGTAATAAAAAAGAAATTTACAGTTTGAAGCAGCTTCCAAATTCCTAACGACGTTACGTTGGGAAAAACACCTTCAGCTTTTAAGTACCAATGTCCGTACACATTTCTGTTTTCTACAGAAAAATTAATGGTAATAGAAGCAGTCCAGAAACGTATATGTAGGTAATGGTAAATTATGTAAATGTACAGATTCAACAGACGGTTATAAATTGGTAAAAATGTTCCAAACATCAGTGTTTCGTTGCTATTAGTATCAGATCGAGTTCATTTACCCCTAAATGGAAAACACCTATAAATAAAACTTGCCAAAAAACAAAAGTTATTCCTGTCCCTCTCCTCTTATCGTGTCGTCCTCTGTAGTAAAATACAAACGTATAATATCAATATCTCTGTTTATGATATTTTTAGCTACAATACAAGGATTTTTTTGTCAAGAGGTCAGTACCTCTTGATGACAAATTTTAAAATTGTTTTATAGTTGTTGAATGAATAATAACCTAATATTTTGAAACAATTGATTTATATATAAAATATGTATTCTTGAATCAATTTTTCATTAATACATTCAGTAATGATTATAATTTAATAATAATTATAGTTGACAAACTTTAATAGTTCAATAGTCTCCTTGTATGAAATAATAATCCAGAGTTCGATGTCATGGAAATTAAAAAAATTATGGACAATTACTAAACATACTCAAGTTTAAATAATATATAACTTTGGTCAGTGGGTTCATAAATATTCCATAATTTGTAGAGTTATTAGTAATATTTGTGGATGATTATCAGATTTTCTAAATGAAACAGATAACGATTTGTGATAATATTTGACAACTTAGAAGGAAAATACTTTGATTACATGCATGCGTAAAGCATTCATTGAAGTATGGTTATAATATTTTTTTAATTAAATATATCTACCAGATACCGCAAAAATTTATAAGTAAATTTTCCTTATATGCCTATTAAATTAAACCCATTTTTACTGCACTTTATTTTAACTAATATATATAACACATATAAAAATTGTCATTTTTGAATTATGCGAGATACATATATATGTACAGACGTCTCGCCGAAACTAATCAAAAAGGATTCAGAGCTAGGCATGTAACCAAAAAATATAGGTTTACGGTTAACCCTTATAGAGAACGTTATAATAATAAAGGATTTAGTTCCAAAACCGGTTTTTAAAAATTGGAAATCGGTTTAAACCGGTTAATATGCCGGTTAAAAATAGTAATTAAAAAAAATAATAATTTTTTTTTCGCGATTCCCACAAATAAAAGTAGGTAACCGAATATTCGATATTAATTATTAGTCTAAACTATTATTCGTTACACTACTAGTGTTGTTAGTATGAAATCTTGGTGTGTTGTTGGTTGCGGAATCGCATGTTTGGGTGGCATTCCTTTGTCGTGCGAAGAACAGGCAATGGGGGCGGGCGGGGCGCGGGGGCGGCGCGCTATCGATCGGGGGCGGCCCTGACTGCTCCGCGTTCGAATTCTACGCTACGCGGCACTGACCCACGGACACACAACCCTAACCACTCCTGCACATCAAACCCTTCCAACCACGGTCCTTTACAACTACCATCTACCATCTTATGGTATAGTATATTAAAACACAAGTTGTAGAAGGCAACCTTTTCAAGCACGAGTTTGAAATTCGGGAACGAGCGCGAAGCAGCGAGTGCCCGAACGAACGAGTGCTTGAATTGCCTTCTATAACGAATGTTTTATACTATTTTCTCTGTTTCGGCTTTTATTTACATTATTTTTTATAATAATATTTGACAATTTCCATTAAGGGATTTTTTTGATAGAATAGTTAGGTTGGTGACAGAAATCACTGTCACCAAATCACTGTTTCGTTTCGTCTGTTGCCTAGGTGCTAGGTCAGTTGCCTAGATATTTTGTGTATTTAATGCAGTCATGCCAATCTCAAATAACTAAATATAACCAAAAATCGTTTAAGAATGAAACTTCTTCCAACATCAATAAGCGTGCTGGAATATGACATTCTAATTCCGAAACAGAGAAAAACAGTCCTATGTGGAACAGGTCCTCAAGTACGTGAGGTACAACCACTTCTGGTTATGGTTACACATTGCAGATCAAAGCCTTATTCCAACCACGGTCATTCACAACTACGCTACCATCTTTCATCTATGGCACTACATTCCTATGTGAAACAGGATCTCAAGCACAGAATAGTTACATACAGAAGCGACACTCCGTGTCGGTAGCTTTCATGTTACCCTATTCAGTTCTATGACCTTGGAGCATCGTGTACACCTTTAAATTTGTTGACTTCCCTTATCTCTCCCTAAGATGTGAAGAAGCTTTCCGATTTTAAACAACTAGCCCTTTAAATTTGTTGACTTTGTCGCTTCTGTATAAACCTATTCTGTGGTTACACATTGCAGATCAAAGCCTTTATTCCAAGCACGATCATTCACAACTACGTACCATCTTCCATCTATGGCACAACATTCCTATGTGGAACAGGGCCTCAAGTACGTGAGGTACTTGTTTCATGACAGGTTTTACTTGCATTTAGTGCCGTTGTACGGTAACCCATCCAAATGGACAGGGCGGGCTATATTACTTATTTACACGATCAGACAAAATACACTATGACCACACAACCGTACTGGCTGACTAAAAACACAGAATAGTTACATGCAGAAGCGACACTCCGTGTCGGTACCTTTCATGTTACCGTATGCAGTTCTATGACCTTAGAAAATTGAGTAAACCTTTAAATTTGTTGACTTTCCCCATCTCTCGCTAATTTCGGTTTCTCTATCTTACTTAGTGAAGGGCTTATAATGCATCCCTGTTTAAGACCAGTTTTGCTTGTGAACATTTCGGAGCTTTCATTTCTTACTCGAACATTGTTTTCTGTTGTTTTAAACCGAACAAAATGTATTATATTATTTTTTTATATTTATATCTTTAAATTTAAAAGCTAATTGCTTATTTTTGAAATAATTAATGCCTACTTGCCTGTCTTTTTTAATGTCTAAAATCCAGTCTCTAGTTATAATGTACTTACATTTCTTGCAGCTTAAATAACATTAGAACTATTAACAAGTTTAAACCTACATAATACCAGTAAGTTTCAGCATCAGAGGTCACCTTGCTTGAATGATCCCATATTCATTTTGTTTTTGAATTTATTAAGACATCATGAAAATTTATTACTCCAATGATTCAAATAAAAAAAAATGCTTGCAATTTAAAGTACATTCGTATTAAAATACTCGATAAAATTATATTAAAGTACTAGTTTCATTAACAATTTGTACTTTATATTTGAATACTTCTATATAGTACTTTCCGCAGCACTAACTAATAATAAGTATATGCATAAATTATATAAAACAAATTCATTACATACTATATGAATTTTGACAGTTGTCTATCATATTTATGTAATAAGAAACATTCAAACAAAAATATATCATTATAGCTACATAAATAAACTCAATACAATATGGTAGGAAAAATTAGAATTAATGTAAATAATACTATTGGCTGAGTACTAAGCTTTAACCTGTATTACTTTACTTGTACAGAAGAAAAACAGATTTAAACCTGTAGCACCGTTGACAAGTTGATATAAAGTATCCTTTAGATTTGTATTTCTTTTGTTAGACCGATTCACTTTGCTCACGAAACACGTATTCGCTCTATTTAAATTAATGTTAAAGATGACTTTAGTTTTATCATGACTTACTTTACATTTTATTTACTTGAATATTTTAGAGACATTATGTATCTACATACTTTTTTCTTTTAATCTTCAAAAATGAAGTTGCTATTTATATTTTACTGTAATTGAAATAAATATCTCACCTCATACCTTTTTATTATGAGTAATGAAACCCAGAAACATTGGAGAATGACTAATAAGTTTCAATTATATTGAAATATGACATGCTATTAGGAAACCTAAAGATGAATTTTACAGTTTTCTTGAAATCAAGTATTGATAAATTTCATTGAAGTTATCGAAGAGAAGTTGTGTTTTGGTTGATCGTTGTAGTGCAAGAATTGAAGTGAAACTTAAAGAATAAGACTGATTACGAATGTTTGTATGTGTTGCGGCAGGCGAGTTCGCCATCACTATACATAACCTTGACACGTGAGTTGCAAATGACTGCAGCAGGAAAACGTGTCCTGCTAAGTCACGCGACACTCCTGCCCGCGGCACGAGGATTTTAATAAGGAACTCTTATTATTTATTATTATTACTTGGTTTTCTTATACAATTTCTGGAAATAAGTCTTTAGGAAGTCGTTATTTCGTTTTCCTCATATCTAATCTCGTCGAGTATGTTTTAATATATAAATTATTTGGACTAGATTACATATCAACTCATAATATTTAAATTAATGAGGTCTGTGGATGACTGAGCAGAATGACCAAAGAATTATGCTAGAGATGTGTGCTCGAATAGATGAACTTGGACGTAGGAATATGCCATGTTTTAACAAACTCCATTGACAAAAAATGCTCGAACAATATGAACAAATTTTAGATTTAGTACTCGATTAAATAAAAGTGTCAATTTTGGTGCTATTCGTCAGTTTGTAAGTACATCATATACAGTGTGTGTGTGTGTGTGTGTGTGTGTGTGTGTGTGTGCAACGAAACATGGAACATAGGACTTTAACATGGGATTTCAAAAAAATACGGATACTCTCTCTACTGATAGATTTAGAGCAAAACTACAATAGTACAAAGTTGCTCAAAATTAGATTCTACATCAGATTTTCCTTAGTTACAATGTATTATGGGGCCTATTCTGTAACTCAATAGTTAATTTTCAACCAGTTGCTAAAATTTTTGACAAATAAAAACAACTATTACAAGTGATGTTTTGATATTTTCTCCAGTGCTATTTATTTTCATTGGAGAAAAAATTTAGCAACTGGTTAAAATTTAACCACAGTTACAAAATAGGGGGGTGTATCGGTTATTATTAAGTAACCATGGTGAACGAATATACGAACCTTTGTATATTCGAATATACCAACCTTCGTATATTCATTTTGGTATTTGGCTATTTTGTTCTATATACTCAGAACTGTCAATGTCATTTTAAATTCTATATATTTACGAAGCGTAGAATATGATCTTTTTCCTTCAAATATAATATCGACTACATAAATGACCCTGTAATTTACCTCTGAGTCCGTGCACTTTAAGTAGACAACCGAAATGACAATGACACTAACAGCTCCGAATCGAATAAATGAACGTACCTAATTTAAACCACAAAACGGCAAAGCAATAAATAGGTATTGAAATAAAAAAAATGACTAGTAAAGCTTATAAACGTAAACATAGAATTATTTGTGTAGTTAGACGTTTCGTTTCTTGTGTTCATGATATAGTCTATCTGTATACAATTCAACAATTGAAATTTCTCGGCAAGCACGATGAGATGCTTTTAGGAAATATAATCATATAAACAAAAATTTTCAATCGTCTTGTATAATATATGATTATAATTCTTTTTGTCTATACTTTAATATTATTTAAGTTGAATTTCGATTATTTTTCTTAAATCCATTAACTGTCCATAACTGCCACAAATATTTTCTTTTATTTCCATGACTATCTGATTTTGAACGAAAATGTTACACGATGACTGGTATTCTGAGCTCCCGACTAAAGTTCGCGACTGAGGGCGTGTAACTAGTCGCCGACTATCTTATTTAGTCGGTTGGCAATTCTTAGCCACGCGACTAAGCCCGACTAAGTAGTCATTTCTAATATTTTGTTTGTGACAAATGCGATAAGTTAGGTTAAATGACATTTCAAACAAGAGTACTACCTTGTTTCATTTTCCGACTAAATTTTAGTACATTGCCTAACTTAATCGGGCGTAATCACGTGCTTAAAATATATTTTTTTGTCGCCCAACTGTATTTTAGTCGGGCTTAGTCGGGAGCTCAGAATACCAGCCTTTATATTTAATAAATCTCGTACTACAGACCTACAGTTGCATCAATTATGATATTATTTGATGTAGAATTTAATTTTGAACAACAATCTAGCAATCACCTTCATGTTTTTCTTTTCGTCCAGTAGATACCGCGGTATTGATGTTTGAACTAGTTTATATCTGTTGTTATAATTGCAGTTCTTGTTGTTGTATGTCCCAATTTCTGATGCAGCTTGTACTATGTATTTTCTACTGCAGAATACACATTTATTTCGTGGTACGCTTTTCTTGCTTTCCTCCTCTCTTCTTATTACTCACCAGCATTGAGTATTTTACTTCTCTTCTTTCTGGGGCGTATACATTTTATCCTCCACACATGTTATATTGCTTGATATTGTACCTTGCACACTTTCAATCTTGCATACCTTTTATCCTTCACACTTTTAATCCAAGAAAAAAGTTATCTTACACACATTTTATCTTCCAAATCATTTTATCATCCACACATTTTATCCTCCACTCATTCTATATTCCACACATTTTATCTTTTACACATTTTATCTTCAGAAAAATTTAATACTGGATATTTCATCTAATTATAACTATGTTAATTGCATGGGCAATAAAATGAATGGCAGGTACAATTGCAATGTTTTAAATATCAAACGTTGGCGAAGATAAAATGTGTGGAAAATAAAATGTATGAAAAATAAAATGTGTGGATAATAAAATGTGTGTAAGATAACTTTTCTTCGCGGATTAAAAGTATGGAGGATAAAAGGTGTGCAAGATTAAATGTTTGAAAGATACAATAACGAGCAATATAACATGTATGGAGGATAAAATGTATACGCCCCTTCTTTCTGTCTCTACTCTAATTCTTAATGCTTTCATCTCTGCCATTACTATTGCCAGTATACATTCAGTATAATGCTCACCAAATCTTAAATAGAGAATACAGAATAAAATTTTGATAGAATAAGTAAAATCACAAGAATAGTTATTAAATGAAAGATTTTTACCAACCACATTTACATAAAGAAATCCACAACAGCTTTGATAGAAATTAATATAATTATTAAGATACGAAAAGGTATTACATTACTTGGTATTTGTAGGGTTTTACTTTTGTGAAATACAATTCGAGTAGACCAAGTCATGAACTTGATTTTTTATTTGGTCTATAAAATTAGAAGTTTTACAAGTTTGTAAGGGTATTAAATAAAAGATGTGTAAGTAAACCAGCGATTTGTTAGCGGGAAAGTTTGGTCTGAAGTCTCAGGTCTGATTACCAATTCCTTCTTTACCGACTGTGGCTTCTTGTGCATAATTAACTGGGTGTTTTCCTCGCCGCTCTATTAATAAATCAACTTCCCAACTAGTAACGAGAAGTTAATGGAGATATGATTCTCCCACTTATTGGTGGATGTGAGCCACTTCGCCTACTTGTTCATGCAGGTCTATCGAGTATCGACAAGCTACAAATCCAGCAGCTGCTAATCGATGCATTGTTCCGACTAGTTTTTCTCGATTGTTATTTGTTCGAAATGGGGAAATAATTGTTTTTGTTAAATTTGTTTGTAGCATGTTCACAGGGAGCAAATTTGCGAACTGACCTTCAGGAATTCTTGAAATCAATGCATATTTATAGGTGCGTTCGATAAATATCTGCACTATATTTACTCACAGTAGGAACCGTCTTCAATAACAATAACCGAATTTTAGCGACAAAAACTATAGTTACCAACATTAACTGTATGTAAGTGGGGGTGATTATGGACCATAATTTTGAAAAGTAATTGACACTCTATAGTGTATAGTTATTTATGTATTAAGGGCATAATCGAAAGATTATAGCACGAAAAATAGATTGTTGTAGTTGTCACTAGCCAGTACGGTTAGATGGGTTACCGCAAAACGGCACGGTTTGTGCTGACCTTGCAAAGACTGTAGGCTGACAATATACATCACTAAAATGCAAGTAAAACCTGTCATGAAACAAGTACCTCAGGTATTTGAGGCTCTGTTCCACATAGTAATGTCCTGCCATAGATGAGATGAGTTGTCTTTAGCATGCGTAACCTCAAAAATTGAATTAATAAAGAAACAATAGTATTTAAACGGCCAGAAATGTAAATACATTATAACCTTCCAGGAGGTATGAACTGAGGCGAAGCTTGCGGAGCAGGTAATATTTATGATTGATGGAATTAAATTGGGTGTGTGAACTTACATGGAACAGGGCTAGAACTTGTAATTCTTTACTGTCATTTCTTATAAAATAATATTATTATTTGAGATTCTGGTCAAGATATAGTACTAATCTAGAACAAATGTACCGATAAAGAATAAAGTATTTTTCTTTTTGCTACCTACCATTTACGATCAAACGAAAAATTATGGGAAGACTTGATTACATTTTGAACACAATTATTCAACCGAAAGACGTTAGTACATTTCCAAACTCTACACTCTTTTCTTTTAGAACAAATACCTTGAAATATATATTATTCGAGATAGGTATGTCATTTTAATAAAATATTTTTCTAAATATTTCTTTGTTATCAAATAAGCACATATATTTTTAGTATCCATTTTTAATACCAAAAAGCGCGTAATTATGTAACTAAAATTATCGTAAAAATTCGTTACCAAATTTCATCTTGTCGTACAAGGTTATTCAAGGACACTTGTACGACAAGATGAAATTTGGTTATTATTGTTATTCAAGGACAGACAACAATTTTTGTGAAAGCTGTGAAATCTTTGTATACAAACATTCATTCAAAATTTTAAGATGCGTACAGTACTTGGCAAAGAGCACTACATACGTCCTAATAGCAAAAGCAGTAAGTTAGTTAAATAAGATTTTAAAGCCTTGAAACAATTTTTCTTATTTTAGATATGAAAAAAACAGAATACCAAGTCTTAAAAGCATTAATAATAATGTAGTTTTTTTGATGGTATTTTCAAGCGTAAATAGTTACAAATTAGGTAACTTACTACGACAATATTTCTTCATTAAAATAAATACAGGTATTAAAGAATACTCTTAACGACTTAACTTTAAATTATGTACAATGTGTACTTACATAAATATGTCTTTAACTAGTTTAGATTATTGTCAAAAGTATTCATGATCAAATCTATGTATATGGATTGATATGACCCCATGGTTACAGTTATATTATCAAATCAATATGTTATTTTGACAAGCCAGTACGGTAATAATATTACGATATACATACCAGCTTACTTTGCACATGTAAGCAAAGGTTTATATCCTTAAACCGGTAAAAATATGAATGGCTTTAATTATTATTAAACGAAAGTTGAATTAGTAAAGTTTATAATGAGAAACGTAAGTTGTTTGAAAGGCGATTAAATGTGTAACGATAAGAAAAAGAAATTGTTGACCGCACCTTGTGAAACGTAAGGAAGTTGAAAGAATCTGACAAGCAGTCGACGCTAGATTGATTAGCGTAGCACTAAACGTTAAACGAAGATTCATTTGTAATCCGCCAGGTGAAAGGTCACGGTCGCACATCCCTTACTTTAAACCCCGATTCCATCTTTATCATAATTACACTTTCATTTCTCTTATACGAGTTTCCGCTTCGGAACTAAACCTAACTGTAAAGTAACTGTCTTTTTGTACTCCTGTTTAAAAAAAAGGAATGTAAGTACAACCTAACATTCATGGAGGTATGAACTGAGGTGGAGCTTGCGGAGCCAAAGTTTTTGTTATCTTACGAGAACAAATATCTTTTTCTATGTATTTATTATTAGGTAATTCTGCAATTTATTGTAATAGATATTTAAGCTGCAAGGAATGTAAGTACAACTTAACATTCATGGAAGTATGAACTGAGGTGGAGCTTGTGGAGCTTGCGGAGCCGAAGTTCATTGTACTGTACGAGAATAGTTGTATTAGGTACATTCCGAGTCGCTTATTGTATTTTTGCGCCACCAGCAACAATTAACCTTAAATAATATTACATTATTTGTAAAATACGCGAAATATCCCAAAAATATTGATTTTTGTGCCCAAAATTTTGATTTTTGGAAATAATGTACTTTGATAGATCTCGTTACGCTGATTTCATATTTTGAAACGGAATTTAATTATCTCTTTTCGTTCCTGAGAAATTTGCTCTCTAAATTGCACCTCAAAAAAATGTGTTTTTTGGCTATATCTCTAAAATGGTTACAGATACAATCTCAACGATTATACCAGTCGATTCTACGTGGAAAGTTACATAAAGAAATGTTTTCTCCGTATGTACGTTCTTTGGAACGATTAGGTGAAAAATTAGAAAATCGAAAAAACCTAAATTTCTAAATTTTCCCGAGGATCTTTTTTACTCCAAAACTTTTCATTTTCTAAACTTAAGTAAATATCGATGCTCTAATTTCAAATTTTCAAACCGAATTGAATTATCTTTTACCGTTCTCAAGATATTCGTGTTCAAAGTTGAGTTTTGGCAATACCTAAAAAAACAGGTTTTTTAGGTATACCCGTTTAAGGATTAGGTTTTTGACTTTGACGAGCTCACCAATCGATTCTACGTGCAAAATTACATAAGTGTACCAATTTTTAGATTTTTCTTCCAACGGATACAATTTTTAGAGCGAAAAAACGAAAATGGCCAATATCGAAAAAAATGCCTGATGAACCCCTTACGATTTTTCTCGATTTTTGGCCATTTTCAGTTTTTTCTTTCTAACAATTCTATCTGTTGAGATAAAAATCTGAAAATTGGCACACTTATGTAATTTTGCCCGTAGAATCGAATGGCGAGGTCGTCGAAACCATAAACCTAACCGTTTAAGGGGTGCACCTAAAAAACCTAATTTTTTAGGTATAATTTTGATCTCAATTATCTCGAGAACGGGAAGAGATAATTGAATTCTGTTTGAAAATTTAAAATTAGGACATCGATATCTACTTAAGTCCAAAGTATGAAAGGCAAAAAGTTTCCAGGCGAAAAATTGAAATTTAGGTTTTTTCGTTTTTCTTATTTTTCAGTTAATCGTTCCAAAGAACGTATATGTGGGCAAAACGTTTCTTTATATAACTTTTTCCGTAGAATCGAATGGTAATGTAGTTGAGATTGTATCTCTACTCATTTTTTAAATATACTCAAAAATCACACTTTTTTAAGGTACAACTTTGAGAACAAATATTTCCCAAACGAAAAGAGATAATTAAATTCTGTTTTTAAAATTGGTATCAGCGTAGCCAATTCTTTAAAAAATATCACAAACAAAATTTTGTAAAATTTGAAAATAATATAGCTAAAAATTCGATATTTTCCAATATTTTCAGGTTTACGCAAAAATACAGCCTCGGCGGCTTTAGGAATTACTTCCCCTTTTAGTATTACATATGTAAACTATTTAACTAAATCATTACCTACATTACTTTTCATTTTTCGAGGATTTTTATCTGAAATAAAAAGTGACGTAATGGCATATGTGGATTTGAAATTTAGGAAAGTAGAAAAAAAATCTGTTGTGTAAAAATACATCAGCGGCTTTGGGAATTATTTCCCTTGTTGTTAATACAGGTCATACAAATTTTATGACGGAAATTTTAGGTATGGAATGTATTAAAAATATTCTGAACTGCTGTAACAAACTAATTTTAAAACTAGAAATTGAATGTACTGAAAAACTTATACAGAATATATTACTACAATGGCGGGAGGTAATATGTTGGACACATCAGATTTTTTTACTAATAAGTAGTTTATCTCTTTATTTCTTTTATTTTTAATTTGTCCCCCCTTGAAAAATATTTCATCTCATTGAATTAATGATGTTGAAAAATAACAAGATATTAAATATATGTTTATAGTTTATCTATTTCTTTTATTTTTATTTTGTCCCTCTTTGAAAAATATCTCACCTCATTGAAGTACAAGATTTCTTGTGTATTGAGTTTCCACTTCATTGTAATATAGTGAGTTATTAATTTAGGTAACAAATATCAGAATTTCCGAATATCGGAAAGTAATAACAGTAACAATTTTTAAACGTTTGTTGCTGTCCGTTTTGCGCATCTCGAAACGGCAGACCGGTGTTCATAAAAAAAATCGTTTCCGATGATTAGAGTGTCATAAATTGTTCTCGTGACACGAATTGAAATAATAAAATCGATGGGCGGTCTTGTACCCGGCTAGGGCGATGATGAATTTATGGATTTTCAATTTTGATTCGGCTTAATGAAGCAGGTTAATTATTGCCGGTGTTAAGTGACTACATGCTACTGTAAAATTTAATTTTAACCGTTTTTGTCTCACTGGACTCTAAATAAATTTGTTATTTTATTATCCTGTCAGGCGATTTAATAAAACACTATTTATGGTTAATAAATACATTGGCTGCTGACGAGTAACTTCATTATGTTTTTACAAGGCCTGCTGGGACGCAGGTAAATTATATATCTCTTCTTTCTAGAGACCGGGACGTATTTATGTTTTAGAAGTATAATGACGTACTATTCGCAATAATGAAGTTTTACTAAATAATAAAATACAACCACTGTGCTTTCAAAGATATAAGGATAGAGGATACATATTTCTTTGTTGGTATTTAAATATAACGGAAAATATAATGAAGAAAATGTTGACCTCTGGCATACAGCATTTTTGTATTCTATGGGCTAATTTTCTATATTATCTATCCCATAGTTTTACATTTAATATTGGTGACGTTCTTATTTAAATGAGATTTAAATCACATTGATTTTTTTAAAATTATTTATTTAAATCACTTGTTCTGCTATTGTTATTTAACATTCCTGATTTATGAAAATTGGTGAAAAAAGCGTGTGGGTAATGTTACCATGTGGTACTTTCAAGAACTACAAAATTTGTTTAACTTCGTCGATAAAACGACTCTACTGGTATATTATTTTGAATTTATTTAGAAGAAATGTTGTGGACTAATGTGTAATTTTTGTTGTTTACTTTGAAATGTGTTACAATAAAATCCGGTTATAACCAGGGCATGAAACCAAATATAATACTGGTTAATGGTTAACCCTTAAATAGAAAAAATAACTTTTTAATGAAAAACCGGTTTTTAAACATTGGAAACCGGTTTAAACCGGTTAATAAAATTAGCAACAAGAATTAATTTTAAAAAAATATAATAAATCTTTATTTAAAAAAAAAAAAAAAATTACCATCAGAAAAAAATATAACAAATGCAATTTAATTAATGAATATTTACAAAAATTCACTTCAGAGAAACGAAGGTCACTTTTTAATTGTAAACTTACCTATCTACTTTTATGGACCAGTAAAATGTAATTTGTAAAAATACGAGAGACAGATAAATAAGAAGCGTGTTACTATTAGAATTTATGACAAACATGTTTTTCAATTCCTTGCAAAGTCTTTTTCATTTAACGAGAAAATGAGAAATAATATTTAAATTTATGAGACGGGATATGTGAAGTTTTGTTCCGACTTGTTATACACAAACTGTCTAGTTAGGAATGGTCAGTTTTGTTTACGAGTTGTCAAATGCACACACGTATTATATTCAAGCTTTCATATGTTGTATGGTATTTGTAGTTCATATCACTACACATGATTTTCAATGTATTCCAAACGTAAATGTACAAACATTTAAATTTAAGTTATTGTTATATTCAAATAGATAGGTTGCTCCTTATATTTTTTATATATATATTAGGGATATTTGATGGTATCATCATGTTAAATATTACCAGGAGAGTGCAAGTATAAGTTTTTTGATACTTTGATATACCTTGCTATAAAATATAAACTGTTTGTTGCCAAATTGATTAAATTTCTACAAATTGTGTCCGACAAGTTACAGACTAATCATATTCATGTTTCCTGTTGTTCGGTGACATCCTATGTGTCATGTAAACACTGTGTTTACATCAAATAGTTTGATATGTGCCATTTGTCGTTAGCTTGTATTAAAGATGAACTGTTACTAACAATATTTGATTAATTTTACAGTCTCATACTATCCATTTACTTACAGATACCATAATTTTTATTTAATAACATAGGAAACTACCACAGAATAGTTATATACAGAAGCGACACTCCGTGTCGGTACCTTTGATGTTACCCTTAGTCAGTTCTATGACCTTGGAGCATTGTGTGGACCTTTAAATTTGTTGACTTATTTAGGCTCGATATTTAAAATTTTGTTTGAATGATAAAATAATTTTTAGAATGTAAAAATACTAAAAATATAAGTTTATCAATATAATAAAAGCAAATTCGATGAAATAAATAGGTACATAATTATATTTTCTAAAGATTTTTGTTAAACAAAATGTCTGTATTTTGCAAGTTCATCAAAAAGCACAATTTTCTATTCATTTCTTTTTTCTTAGATTTAATATTCATATTACTTATTTCATAGCATAAAATATTCTGTGTCTTACATATAAGTTTCTTAATAATCTAGTGGAGAATTTCACGATTTGAAACTATTTTTTTTTACTTAACTCATATGAGCAATATACTACACCTTTAATTAATAAAAATCAATATTTCAATGTTTTTATAAAAAATTATATTTTAAATAAAATTAGTAATTATAAAAATATTCGTGTGTTGTTTTTAAATTTACAAACTCAGAATTCTTCAAATTATGATTGGTATAATGTATAAATATATTGTTGTCTAATTCGAAATTTTGTTGACAAATCGTTTCACAAGTTTCACATATGTGTATTTCTAAACAATTACAACTTTGAATAAGCCAGTATCATCATATATGTACTTGAACGTCGACAAAACATGGAAAGCTGATACAGCTTCTTCCCTTTGGAGTATGTAAAATATAATAATTTCTACCTGTGTTTATGTCTATAATATGTGTAACGGGCGTATATAATTGATGTAAAACACAGTGTTCTCTAATTTGTAGAATTTGTTTGTTAAGCTTGCATACTCTTCCATGACGTTACTATTGTGGTTACAGATACAGCATTTTTTGTAAATGGCTTATCTTTTACTGTGTCAAATTTAAGTTGTTCTTGTGACATAAAACTGTTCATAGACAATTCCGCGTTGTTTTTCTTTCCGGAAAGAAATTAAAAAGAAATTGCTCCAGTCAAGCATCAAGTTGAAAGTTTGAAAATTCCTTGCGGTATTTATTTTTCATGAAGTTGCGAGGATTAAACCAGGATAAGAAAACACTGACACATCCGTTTGTATAATTTAGCAGAGGGGGTGATTCGGCAACGGGTACCAAACCCACTTGGCATAAAATCACCGTAAATAACGCTGGAACAAACACCAAGTCGCTTGCGGACTTCTGCTTCAGCTCTGGGATTTGAACGGGGAAGGAAGATACTTTAGCGGGCTGTACAATTCGACGCAACGATTTTGACAGAAACAATTCGTAGCTTGGAATAATGCTGTCCTAACTCTTTAAGAAAATTTCACTTTTTATATAGGATCTACTACCAATTTATCAGTTCTTTTTTGTTGAATATGGTATGTAAAATAGTAGGAAGTACACACTAAAAATTTAACTTTTTATAGAGGATCTACTCATACTCTTTACAGTATACCAATTTATCAACTCTTTTTTGTTAAATGAAGTATGTGAAACAACAGTATCTAGACATTTATAGTTGTATGAAGCAATAATTGAAACTAATTTAGGCAAGGTTTACTAACTTTTATTGAAGGTTGGGCAGCTTAATGGTCAGGTGTGATATATGATTCATCACGGCTGACCTGTCTAAACAGGTAGTCGCGATAAAGGTCAAATGTGATAGGAGGGACGCCGTTATTGTTCGGTAATTTTATCCAGAAGGTTCTGGAATGTTCAAGATTAGCTGCCCGCAAATATAAAAGAGTGTACAGATAGTCACTGAAGAAATACAGTGTCAGTGTATGTCAGCAACATGTAAAGTAGAAATAAATAAATAGTTGGTGATATAAATAACGTATAAATAAATATTGCGTAGTATTAAGTGTTTAAATAAATGTTCTTAGTGTTTAAGTCTTTATTATTAATTATTATTATTAAATTAGTGTATATATTTTTTATTCATATTATTACTAATTTATTATTTGCTCATTAAACTTATATATATAAAATATATAAGAAATAATAATCGGAAAGCAGTAGTAAGGTTTTTATTTCGATTTTGTGTTTCACAAGGTAAAATTTCTCCTATTGTTTTGTTATTTCTTATCTTGTCTTAAGAAACAAGACAAGATTTTGAAGTATTAAGTCTTTCATTACTCTTGTATATAAAAATCTTGCCTTGATCGTCATTTTCTTGCATATTTCTTGTCTTGCAGATAAAACATATAAAATAGGCAAATTTCTGCACTTGTTGCACAATATATTACTCTCATGTTAACCTTTGTCACACAAACCCGAATTACTGAGACACTAAAGTTATCTGTAAGAGCGAAAAGCTCATGTGATGATGTCAAGGAAAAGGAAACATCTTCAAGGATAACACAAATATTTCTTCATTACCTGCACGTAGTGAAACACGTAGACGTATAGCATAAAAGGAAGTATGAAATGATATGATTCTATCCTGTTCTTCCTTTTTGAAATCTATGAACTAAGTTTAGACCTGCGACGTCTTGGAATTCCGTGACTGACAATTTGAATTCTTGGCTGAAATAGATTTGAATTTAAATCGAAATACATGCAAGGTTCGCAGAGCCTTGTTGTGCAAATTTATTCGACTTGCCGTAGAATTTTGACGGCTAATTTGAATTATTTCATTCTGACAAAGCGACAGAAGTTAGACAGCAGTTTGTCTTGCAAATTAATAAGGTAATTATCGGTAATTATAGGCCTCATAATGCATGTTTGTAACTTTGCGTGTTTCAATTATATTCAGCCTTTCTCAGAAATGTAATCGGGAATTGTTTCATGAATATTTTTTGCATTGATTTTTTAACGTTCTTGTCAGAAATTCAATTCGAATATCATGGAAACTTACAACTCTTTTAAGATATTTATTCTTCCAGCTTCTACTTCCCTATTCTTATACGAAGTAAAGGAAGTACCTATTATAAATTTAGTTTTCAGATTTCAACGGTGGCTAACTCAAAAATGATTAGCCGTAAAATATTGAATTGTGTATATGGGACTGCTACAATATCTAGTTGTGCACTTTTTTATTGCAATCGATAGTGCCAAAAGGGCACTTTGCCCCAAAGGTTTTTTAAATTTGTCACATATCTCAAAAACGATTAGCTGTAGAATATTGAAATTTTTTATATGAAACTATTATAACATTAAGTTGTGCATTTTTTTAATTTAATAGGTATCCAAGGAAGTCATGTGGTGTCCACATCAATTTTTTTTTTAAACCAAATAACAACTAATTTAATTTTATCAACAGAGTTTGAATAGTCACAATCCGAATAATCGAGATTTCATATCAGTACAAAATCAACATAATTTTACTAAATCAAACCAAACATTAATTTGTTTTTGTAAATTCTGTTTGTCAATTGAAAACAGCAAATGAACAGGAACACAAAATGTGTCCTTTTTTGTTGAAAAACAAGAATGCTTTAGAGTATTCAATAAAAGGATACTTTTTTATGTCGTGACCTACTCGTTCTAAATTTTTGGTAAATGTGTGAGTAATGAAATAGTACATTATTATAAAGTTGGATAAAAGTATGAAAAATGACAAAATTAGTGTAACTTTGGCTATTTATGTTAAAAAAAAATACTTAAAAGTATGTTTCTCTTCTGACAGTTAAGATTTAAATTTGACAATGATTGAATAATATTATTCCATCTAACTGTCAATATTATTCAATTAGCAACAGTAACGAATTTCATTATTTGAAAAATAATCTTTGAATTATAGGTATATTCTTTAACAGTTGTGAATAAAAATATTATTACTTTATATTTTAGTCGTTATTCAAATCTAGTACATTTGTGTATAAGGAAAATTAAGTATTCAATACAATTCTAGTTTACTTTACATTCTTCGCTTTGAAAATTATTCAGAAGTACATAAAAAGTATTCATATTTGTCATAATGTAAAAAGTATAACGACATTGCAACGTACTCATATATATTTTATATAAAAAGAAACCTACTGTACTGTTTTAGATATACGAAATGAGATTTCCATGAAACATGATATTAAATTTACAGAATAACTGAAATTAGTCGCACAATACAATAACCATTGTCTGAACACAGTACGAGGCAACAATATCTTGAGTTATTTTATTCATTACAGTACATGAACTTCTCTTCATAATGTCAGTGATAAACAATTGTAGTATGCTGTATTTTGTTTATTGATTCATGGTTTTCCTGGTAACTGTTTCAAGTTTTGAAGGTTTTTTTATATTATTTGTGAATGTTGAATTATCGTCAGAATAATGACCAGATACGAGCTGTTCCCATTTGAAAACATCGATACCAACCGTGTTTATCTGTGCTACATAGCTAGCACTAATAACATGTTTATTCATTCATCATTATAGATGCATTTGTATTAAAATGAAAACTGTTAAAATTTTACATATAACAGAGACAACCAAAAATCACTAAGGGCCGGTTTTTACATTTTTGGTTAGTGATTTGGTTAGAGATAATCATGGTTAAAATGCGCAAATGTGTTTTTCAATTGCTCATTTCAATTTCACTAGTGAAATAATGAAATCAATAACCAACTGACATTAATGAAATAAATCTTATTAAACGGAAGTAGAAAATTTTTATTGTATATTTATATTTCTTCTAGAGGTTTTACTGTTTTTTCATAACCTCCTATCTTTTTATTAGAATAAAATTCAATATTACCTGAAATGTCACACTATTTCTATTTCCCGGTCTAGAAATGTGCAAACTGTCTATCACGGATTTGACATTTGGTTTCGATAAAATATTGTCATTTTAAGAGGTACTTCAAATTTATTTTAAGTCTGTATTTCTTCATTACGAGTGCACTTTGAGTAAGAAAGGCTTCTATGAAGTATATGAGGTATTATAATCGCGAAATCTTTCGGCTTTAAAATATCAACGGAAATATTAGTTTCGGCCATTCCTTGAAGGTTACGATTTAGTTGGTGTTAAATGAATACACGATGAATATTACTTGGAAAAATAGTTTACGTATATAGCAACAATAAGGGCAGTAATTCCCAAAGCTGCTGATGCTGCATTTTTGCGTAAACCCGAAAATATTTGAAAAAATCGAATTTTTAGCTCGAAAATTTTCAAATTTTACAAAGTTTTGTTTGTAATATTTTTTAAAGAATTACCTACACTGATACCAAATTGACAAACAGAATTTAATTATCTCTTTTCGTTTCGGTGATATTTGCTCCCAAAATTGCACCTCAAAAAAATGTGTTTTTTGAGTATATTTCAAAAATGAGTAGAGATACTATCTCAGCTACTTTACCATTCGATTCTACAGGAAAAGTTATATAAAGAAATGTTTTGCCCACATATACCTTCTTTGGAACGATTAGGTGAAAAATAAGAAAAACGAAAAAACCTAAGTTTCAATTTTTCGCCAGGAAACTTTTTATCACCAAATTTTTTCATTATTTGAACTTAAGTAGATATCAATGTGCTGATTCCAAATTTTCAAACAGAATTTAATTATCTCTTACCGTTCTCGAGATATTTGAGTTCAAAATTATACCTAAAAAATCAGGTTTTTTAGGTATACCCCTTAAATGGTTAGGTTTACGTTTCCGGTGACCTCACCAATCGATTCTACGGGCAAAATTATATAAGTGTACCAATTTTCAGATTTTTATCTCAACAGATAGAATTTCTAGAAGGAAAAAACTGAAAATGGCCAAAAATCGAGAAAAATCGTAAGGGGTTCATCAGGCATTTTTTTCGATTTTGGCCATTTTCGTTTTTTCGCTCTAAAAATTGTATCCGTTGGAATAAAAATCTAAAAATTGGTATACTTATGTAATTTTGTCCGTAGAATCGATTGGTGAGGTCGCCGAAGTCGTAAACCTAACCCTTAAAGGGATATACCTAAAAAACCTGTTTTTTTAGGTATTGCCAAAACTCAACTTTGAACACGAATATCTCGAGAACGGTAAGAGATAAATCAATTCGGTTTGAAAATTTGTAATCAGCGAATCGATATCTATTTAAGTCTAGAAAATGAAATGTTTTGGAGAAAAAAAGTTCCTCGTAGAAATTTTGAAATTTAGGTTTAGAAGAAAACATTTCTTTATGTAACTTTTCACGTAGAATCGACTGGTATAATCGTTCAGATTGTATCTGTAACCATTTTAGAGATACAGCCAAAAAACATACTTTTTTGAGGTGCAACTTTGACAGCAAATATCTCAGGAACGAAAAGAGATAATTAAATTCCGTTTGAAAATTTGAAATCAGCGCGATGAGATCTATCAATGTCTAATATTTCCTAAAATCAAAATTTTGGGCACAAAAATAAGTATTTTTGAGATATTTCGCGTTTGTCAACATAATTTTTGGTTTAAAACTGTTGTTTGGTTTATTTTAACTGTACACAACTTTGATATAGGGTTATAGGTTTTGAAAATAAATACAAGTTAGCTAATAAAGCGACAGAATAAAATCGAAAAAATATAATAGGTTTGCAGGTTTTGAAATCAGCGGTTTGGGTTTTTTTTCTGGATTTTATACCTAATCGTTCGATATAACAAAATATATATGTTCTTTTAAAGGGAGGAGTTGCTGGGTTTTAGTCAATAAAACGATTACTTCACTCGACGTTTCGGTCCTATCCGGGATCATCCTCAGGATGTGAAATTGTTGTATTTTCCAATTCCTCCCTTTCAATCAACGTCCAGTCAAGCTGTCTTCCATTCCATATGTTCTTCTTTTTAGAAGAGAGTTTATAAAATTAATTATTGTTGTATAATAGCGACCTTATGACAGCCAATTTTAAACATATTTACAATTTAGTTAAATAAATGTCTAATATTCGAAGTATACATTTTCTCCTTTTAATAAAGTTCGAAATACAAAACAAATCTAAAAAAAAATTGTAAAAAGGGGCGTCATTATATAAACTTGTAGAAGGGCGTCACATGCTATACCGACCATGAATAGACGCAATTGTGTTCTAAAGTGCGTTGTATGTATATGCGTGTCAGAGTGACCTTCACGCACGTTGCTACTTGTCAAGTCCTGTAAGAACGTGCAGGGAAATTGTGAAATGACGTGAAGTAGCAGCCGCGATAACCATGTTCCTTGCACGAAATTCCCTTCAGCGTTTACGAATCAAGGGGACTTATCTCTCTATCAACAATTCAGACCTGGACACGCTACCAACACTATTTATACTACGCACTTATTTATATAAAAAGTAATATGCTAATTATTTTTGATTATTGCCATTAATTACCAACTAATGTAAATTCTAAAAGATATGCCATTATGCGTTGAATGAATAATATTTTTGAGATAAGTTTTTAGTGCGTAAATTATGAATATTCATCAACTAATATTATAAGCGAAACAGTACATATTTTAACACAAAAGTTTGCTCTACTTAAAATAAATTCCCGTAATTTTTTTGATGTATTATGCAAGAATTTTATTTACAACCACTTCATACAACCAATTCATAATTTCCTATCTTAAGCTTCTTGACTTGTAAATTTACCGAAAACTGTTTTTTGTAGCAAATAGCTTTTGTGCGTGTGCAAAATTACTTTCTGCACTTGTTGCACAATACAATATTTCAATGACAAAGTTTAAATTTAAAACATACACACTTACATAAACTTAAATATTAATATTGGTAATAATGCATAAAGTTTTAAGGGTTTATTTAACTAGTTGTAACGATAATCAAGGGATTAAAGTATATTTTTTTATTATATTATTTAAAAAAATAAAAATAATAAAATAAATACCATTTGAAAAAAATATAACATATAAAAGAACGCTATTTAATTAACGAATATTCACAAAAATTCCCGTAATACCTTTAGAAAAACGCAGTATGTAATTCTTAAATTTTCACACAGACAATTTCATAGTAATGAAATATATCACACAACCAACTTCACACTTAAGATAAGCGTGAACTCTAACTAGGAATAAGTCAGATATACCGTTGAATATACTTACACTGTTGCAAGTTACAATTAAACATGTATATTACGTTGAAATAAGTGGGAACTGTCATGAACTTGAGTGGTAATAGACATACTATTTTCTTCATGCTTAGTTTATTCACTAGTGATAGTAAGAGCAATAATAAGATAGTAATACACATGCTGTAGAAAGATATAGCACAAAAAGTATGTTGCACATATTGGAAACGCAACGTTATATAGGATATATATTGCATATTAGTATCTAGATAAGTATAAAATCACTGATATTAACCGTATTTCATTGTTATTTTTACACTTCAGTAGGCCAAAAAATGTTCTTATTTACAGAAAATAAAGTTTTAAATTTGGAAAATAAAAAACCGTTAAAATGATCTGCTTAAAGAAAAACTTATCAACAAGTCTTAGAAACGAAACGACCTTCTTACACTCTTGCATAATTATTTATAAAATTTCTATCTTAATCCAGGAAACACGAGATAAATAAAAATATCTTCATCCTGTTGCTTAATACAAGTTATTTTATTAATGAAATAACTTTCTCGAAAGTGCTCGCTACTCTGTCTTCTCGATGCGAATGTTTTAGTTTTATGCGGTATTAAGACTTGTATCAAATTTTTCTCAAGTGTTAAAATGTCAATTTGTCGCTTCCTCTCCGGTTTCCGGTTCCGCTGTGAACGTCGGGTATCCTTTACGGCCTACACTGTTACAGGAAGATAACGATATTCAAACTCTAAATTATCTCACTTCAGACAAGGAGGGAATTGGAAACTCAATACGAAACGTGTTGTTCCATACCGAATTATTACCAGAATACGGTTCAAATCATGTCTCAACCTTCAGATAATCAAACAGAGAAAAGTGTTTGTATATTTTTAAATCATCTTTGTAGAATAACAGTGTACTAAGGATGTATAAAGGTGCTATACAAAGAAACAGTGGTAGATCTAAGGTATGGGAAATTTGGCGATCAACCCCTTAAAATAATTTTTCTTTATAAATATAAAGAAATCGTTACGTGACAACTTACAAATAAATTTTTGCTAAATGTGATAAGGGTGCTCACTCACTGTGAAGGACTCTTTCTTGTCCAAATTTAGGGTAAGTGGGAGAGAGAAGGACCGGTAGGAGAGATGAACTTTTGCTCTTAAAAGTACATTAATGATATCTCTCATAGGGAATGTTGATTTTGTTGTTTAAAGACAGTGTTTGTACCTTATATACACAATTAGTTCATTACTACTTTAGTAGGTTTAACCTAATTATACGATAAAGAAGGCTGATTGGATATAATATGTAATTTGTGGTCGCTGTTTACACGAAGAGTGTATCCACATAAGACAAATGATAGCAATATTTTAACCAGTACATCTCCTCATAGTGGACTTGGACTTTTTTGAACCCAAATAAAATATTTGTTTAGAGTTTTCAGAACATAGTTTAATTTTTTTCTTTATTCTTATAAGTAAGCCTAGAGTAAATGTTGCTATAAATAAAATTTGTTTTCTAAATAGTATTCAATATTTTATAGTAATAATTATTTTTCCAAAACGTGGACCATCTCACCCCCACTTACCTTAATTATATACAGTTAAGAATAACCCGGCGTAAGAACACTCACAGTAATTTTTTACTACCCACGACAAAATCACCCTCCGAAAAAACTAGTCATCGTTATATCAATACCGGTGAGAAGGGTGCTCACTCACTGTGAAGTACTCTAATTCTTGCCCTAATGTAATTGGGTTCAAATCACCCTCCGTTAAAAACAGACACCGTTATGTTTACTACTTGAGAGAAGGGTGCTCACTCACTGAGAAGTACTCTAATTCTTTCCCTAATGTAATTGGGTCAAAAGCACATTTTGTAAAAACAAGTCACCGTAATGTTTACTACCCGTGAGAAGGGTGCTCACTCACTGTGAAGTACTCTACGTTTTGCCCCTAATTAGATAAAAAATTCTCTGCGTTAAAGCCGGTCACATTTACAATCGTAATTAAGCGTTTAAGTTATATATAAGTTTAATTTCCGTTTATTTAAATTAAACGGAACCAACTGTATTACAAATAATAAAATTAGTTCATGATTATCTAAAAAGTAAAATAAGAAATCGTTGTCGGAGAAATTTTGAATTAATAAATAATAATATAAGCTGATGGTCAGTTTGTAAGTTGTGACAAAGTGTATTTGCATCAGGTTAAGGAGTTGAATCCGTAGATCTGAAGATCCGAAGAAAGTTTTAACCCAATCCGTACCGACGAAAAACCGTCGCCTAAATTTGATTATTATTTATTATCTTTTATATATCATAATAATATTTTCTAACTTAATGATTTTTAAGTATGTTGCTGTTTATGATTAGGAACCTAAAAAAAGTGATTCCACCCTTCCTAACAGTGTTTCTAGATACGCTAATATACAGTCGTACTGTTTTAAATTACATTTACCCTATTCAGTTTTATGACCTTGGAGCATTGTGTAGACATTTAAATTTGTTCACTTCCCCTATCTCTCACTAAGATGTGAGGAAACTTTTCGATTTTAAACAATGAGCCCTTTAAATTTGTTGTCTTTTTTCATCTCTCTCTAATTTTTGTTCCTCTGTCTTACTGTCGCTTCTGTATAAACCTATTCTGTGCCAGTAGTCTTAGAGTTCTTCATACTTTAAAATGAAATTATGAAAAAATATCGTAGAAACATCCATTTCATTCAGTAGCTTAACAAACAACATTTTCTTCTTCTTCTCTATCACTGTTGTCCTGTTTCTTCTCCACCATTTATATAACATTATCTTTCCATCGTTTATGTGGTCTCCCAATTCTCTTTTTCCTTTTGGTGAATTATTTCTTGCTATTTTAACTAATCTATTGTCGTTTATTCTTGTTATATGCTCGTTCCATTCTTCTCTTCTGCTATCTATCTATTCTCCTATTGGCTTAACGATACAATCACCCCAATTCTGTAAAGAAGTTGCTAGCTCTTAGTAACGTTACTAAAAATTTAACCAATAGAAATATTTCTACAAGATGTCATTTTCTTATTTTATTTAGTATCCACTATTTTTATTGGCTAATGATGTTAGTAACGTTGCTAAGAGCTAGTAACTTCCTTACAGAATTGGGATGATTGTCTTCTTATTTCTTCATTATGTATTCTACCCCCTAATGATTTATTATTGATTTTTCGTAATATTTTCATTTCTGCTGTGTCTAATAACTGTTTTGTTTTTGTAGAATAGGCTCTAGTTTCCGTCGTGTACGTCATGATTGGTCTTACAAACGTCTTATATATTCTTACTTTGGTTTCTTTTCTTAAATATTCATTTTTCCATATCATCTGATCTAGACATCCTGACACTTTATATGTATAATCTATTGTCATTCATTCTTGTTATATGCTCGTTCCATTCTTCCCTTTTCCATCTATCCATTCTCCTATTGGCTTAACGATACATTGTCTTCTTATTTCTTCATTATGTATTCTATCTCTTAATGATTTATTGTTGATTTTTCGTAATATTTTCATTTCTGCTGTCTCTAGTAACTGTTTGGTTTTTGTAGAATCGGCTCTAGTTGCCGTCGTGTACGTCATGATTGGTCTTACAAACGTTTCATATATTCTTACTTTGGTTTCTTTTCTTAAATATTCATTTTTCCATATCATCTGATCTACACATCCTGACACTTTATATGTATGTCTAATCTATTGTCATTCATTCTTGTTATATGCTCGTTCCATTCTTCTCTTCTTCCATTCTCCTATTGGCTTAACGATACATTTTCTTCTTATTTCTTCATTATGTTTTCTATCTCTTAATGATTTATTGTTGATTTTTCGTAATATTTTCAATTCTGCTGTCTCTAATAACTGTTTTGTTTTCATTTAATCGGCTTTAGTTTCCGCAGGGTAGGTTATGATTGGTCTTACAACCGTCTCATATATTCTTACTTTTTTTTTCTTAAATATTCATTTTTCCATATCATCTGATCTAGACATCCTGACACTCTATTTGCCTTTACCCTCTGTTCTTTAACTTCTTGTAATAATGGGGAAGTTTAGCGTGGTTGAAATTACATGTGAAATATCTTTTAGTCGTAAGTATATGAGTAATAATAACTTAAAATGTAATTGAAAGTTAAAATAATATTGCCAATTATTTATAATTAATGATTTATCTTCGAGCCACTTTGACGTTACAAGTGAGATATGCGCTTGCGCAGAAAGGATGGTGAGACCTGACTTTTTGAACGTAGGTTGTATTTTGCGGCATTACACTACACGCTTCTCTGTTGCCATGGGAACCCAGCGCGCGCTAGTTAAGATAGACGATACGTTCTCCGCGAGCCACTCTGACGTCATTTTTGTATAAAATTTCATTTTTTGAGAAATCTAGACATCTTTGGGTGAAATAAAATGTAGAATATCACTTTTGAGGGCAATCTTGATAAAATAAAAAATAAAATAAAAAAATACTTCCCCATTGTGCATTTCTATTCCTAAATATTTAAATTTCATGACTTGATCTATTATCCTGTTTTTAATTGCTATACAACATATTTTATTAATTCTGTCTGACTTTGTTTAGTAAGCTGTGTGTTGTGTTTGCAGCGGACAGCAGTTTCCTGCTGGCGAACGCGCAGATCGTGGACTTCCCCATCGTGTACTGCAACGAGGCGTTCTGCAAGATCTCGGGGTACAACCGCGCCGAGGTGATGCAGAAGTCGTGCCGCTGCGCCTTCATGTTCGGCGAGCTCACCGACAAGGAGACCATCGCCCGCGTGGACCGCGTGCTGGAGCAGCAGCTGCACGACCAGTTCGAGATCCTGCTCTACAAGAAGAACAGTCAGTATACTACCCAGGTGGACCCCACGGTGGGGGACGTCGCTGGCCAGGTCTTAATGAATATGTAGTGGCGGTGGGCTAGTGGATTTAGCAGGACTCGAATACAAATATGGTGTTTCTTAAATTTATCTGTGGCATAACGTTCCTATCAAAAGCAAAGGCTGAAGTATTGCATGAAAATATTAAACCGTTGTGCAGTAACCCATCACATCACGTTGCTTACCAAAGTTTATCGCAAAACCGTGACGGTTGACTAATTTAAATTACCGAACAACAGTAAATTCCACTTCTTTAGGACACGTCGGTACTAAATTATAGTTGTGAAGAACTCTAATTCTGCTACTTAGGACCCAACTGTCTAATTCTTGCCCTTAATCTGATTATATTAAAATCACTGATGATCGTAATAATTACTACCTTATAAAGGGATTCTCATTCATAAGAAGTTACCCTAATATAATTAGTTAATAATAACCCTGCATAAAAAAAGTGCTCACTGGCTGTAAGTAATCCAATTCTTACCATAATGTTATTAGTTAAAAATAAACCTCGATAGAAACTAATCACTGTAATGTTTACTATCTGAGTCATTGTGAGATACTCTAATTCTTGACCGAATGTCACTCACTCTAATTTTTGTCCAATATAATTAGTTGAAAATCAACCTGTATAAAAACTAAACACCATAATATTTACTATCGCCCTCCATAACAAATAGTCGCTGTAATGTTAACCACCTGTAAAGGGTTCGTCACTCACCGTGAAATATTCTAATATTATAATTAGTTCAAAATCACCCTCTGTAAAAACCAGTCACCGTAATGTTTACTACCTGAAAGAAGGGTGCTCATTCATAGAAATTACTCTAATTCATACCTGAGTAATATAATTAGTTCAAAATCACCCTCCGTAAAAATCAGTTACTATCTGAGAAAAGGGTGCTCACACACTGTAAAGTACTCCAATTCTTGCGCTAATGTAATTAGTTCAAAATCACACTACGTAAAAACTAGTCACTGTAATGTTTTCTACCTGTTAAGGGGTGTTCAGTACTCTAATTTATACCCTAATAATATAATTAGTTCAAAATCACCTTCCGTGAAAACCAGACACTGTAATGTTTACTACCTGAAAGAAGGGTGTTCACTCACTATGAAAGACTCTAATTCTTGACCTAATATGATTAGTTAATAAACACCCTCCGTTAAAATTAGTCACCGTAATGTTTACTACCTGAGTGAAGGGTATACTCGCTCATTGTGAAGTGCTTTAATTGTTGCCCTACTGTAATTAGTTCAAAATCCCCTTCCGTAAAAACTAGTCACTGTCCTCCCTAAAAACTACTCACTGTAATATTTACAACCCGAGAGAAGGGTTTTCACTCACTATGAAGTACTCTGTTTCTTACCCCAATATAATTAGATCAAAATCACCCTCTGTAAAAACACCGTAATGTTTACTACCTGAAAAAACACTACTCGCTCATTGTGAAGTATTTTAATTCTTGCCCGAATGTACTTAGATTAAAATCACAAATCACTACTAGAAAATGTAAGTACCATCAATACTTCAGGTCCTGTTTCTTATAGGAATGTTGTGACATAAAAACATATTAAATTTTTCCAATAAAAATACAAAATTTAGGCCAATACCTCGTTCGACATAAAACAAATATGATAATTTAATTTCAAAATAAACAGTCAATTGATAACGCCTTATATCTTCTACGAAATAAGATAACTAAACAAAAACATGTTCAGCTATTTAAATATAACAAGTACCTTTATATTTTATTTACAAATTTACCTTTCTTGGTTTTGTAATATTATCTTAAATATATTCTACAGAAGTAAAGATATATCTTTTGAAACTTTAGAAGTATTAACATAATTTTATATGTATGTATTTAAATTTAGTAAAAATTGTAAGCATTGGAATGTTCTTGGTGAATTTGAGTTCGATACTTTCACTGGCCCATGACGTCACAGCTAAAAGATGCCACGCTAACATCCGTTCACTTTCTTCTACGATTTAACAGTTAATATTCCACCTGACCTAGGTGCAAAGATGGAACCTAATTAAGACCAGCCAGTGACTGACCCTAAGTTTAACTGTTGTTTCTTCTCACCGTCTGTTTACTGTTCCCTTTTTATCACTCGTTTTTTCTGCTGGCTGCTGTATGTAATAAAATTTGTTATTGCATCCGGATACTTCAGTTCGGTGGCAATTTAAAAACAAAAATAATCCTTTATATATGTTGTTTACGGGTTTAATTTTCTTTCAATGCGTACTAAACTTTTTCATAACTTGACAGAAGATGAAATGCTTACGTATTCATATTTTCTTTCCAATATGAAGTTATATTTTACGTTCTACATTTCTTTACTTTCATTAACAAGTATAATTATTTGAAAACATTTAATTAGATTGAACTTTTTGTTATATATTTAGTACAAAACAGAAAATTATATTTTTACTTCACTTCATTTCAAGTCTTTTGAATTATAAATTGAAGCAATTTCTTATTACCTTTATAATCTGTTAATGTAAAATGAAATATAAATTTTTGTTTTAAACCTGTTGTGAACAAACAATATGTTTATAATTTAATGACATAATTGATCTGTTTCATATAAAATTAGACCATTGTAATTGACATATATAATGGACGATATTATCAATTAATTATATGTTGTGAAGTCATCTATCTTTTATAATTAACTTGGTAAAAATTAAAAAAAGAGTTCAGTCTTAATTTGTTTTGCTTCTATAATTTTATTAGAGAAACTAAAATAACTAAGTTCCTTGTCTAATATTTTCTAGATATAATTTCCCACCATTAAATAACGCACATTTTTTAAATACACGATAAATCATTATAAGTAAATTTATTATAAAGTGTATTAAAAAATACCGGTAACCGTTAACCAAAAAAAATAATAATAAGCCAGTTTTAGCAAACATTAACTTTTGTTTTAATATCATTTAGCCCAATTTTTTTTTATATTTTTTTATCTATGTTTGTACCTATTTGTATTTGAATACGAGACCTGGCAGTTTTTACAATTTACATTTTATTGGAGAGTCATAAAAGGTAGTCTCTTTGTCACCATTAGACAGGTTTACAATTAAAAAGGAACCTGCGTTTTCCTGAAGGAATAACGGAATTTTTTTGTGAATATTCGTTAAAAGAATTGCATTGTTTTATTCGTTATATTTTTTTCAGATTGTAATTTTTTAATATTTTTTTTTTAAATTTTATATTCTTCTTAAATTAAATTTCTATAATTAAATTTTTAACTGATACATTAACCGGTTTAAATAGATTTCCAAACCTGTTTTTGAACTAAACCATTATTATTATATTATAACGTTCTCTATAAGGGTTAATCCTTAACCAGTATTTTTTGTTCGTTGTTTTTTAATTATGAAGATTTTTATTAAACAATTCAGTTGATTTAAATCGTAATTTTTGATTTTTGCATTACTTCTTAAATGTTAATAAAAACAATACCTAAGTCTTATCTTGAATATGAGTTGTTTATGAATGTTTAAGATACAATTTTACGCCATATCTTTTGTTGCACAATAAAGTTTTTGACTCTTATAATAAAGCGAGAAAAAATCCACTCGTTCAATTGGAAAACAGTATGTTTCATTTTGTTGCTATGAGACAGATTTCTTTGTGATGACTTCGCAACAGAATTTTCCACATTGAATAATGATCTCACTTTGAGCTATTTTTCGCATGTGCAAAGCGTTTTTCTGCACATTTCTGCATTTTTATGGTCCTATGCTCGAGAAAAAACGACGGCCATCTTGATGTCTGTGTTGAGTGTGACCGTTCTTCCCCTGCAAACTGACCAGTGAGGAATACCTTACTGCTAGATTAAATGTTTGTTGTTTAGCTATAACTATCTCTGTGTCAGTTTGCAGACTTCTTCCAATTATGTCCCTTTTCAAAGTAGATTAATTTTTAAGTATGTCAGTAGTTAGTCCAACATGTTATATCATTTTGTAAATTCAATTGGTTATTGAATATTGATTCAATTTACAATGAGATATGATATGTTGTTACGATTACTCATTTAAACAAATTTGCAATTTATGTAGGTGCGAGAACCATACTTCTATGCCAATTTACCGCAAATAAAACAATCAAAACTCATTTTCTAAATTGTTATTCCAGTCTTAAATTCATTAAGATTAATATTACCACTTTATTCATAAATGTTTTCTTCATTATAACCTTATTTAACACCCAGAGCAAATCAAAATGTACATATTCTATAAACAGTATTTTGTTTTATTTTATCAGCAAAAAGTCGCTTTAATTACAATATTTATTATTTTTTATTAACACCCTGTAGATGCTAAGACACTAAAAACTCGAATAACTTTAAAAAACTGATAAAATTTTTAAACTTTGATAGTGTCTATCATACAAAACGGTGTATGATAAAAGCGCACCAAATGAACATTTCAAAAGCGCAGCAGTGTCTATTATTGAAATGTTCATATATTAATAAATTTGATGTATACAATGAAAATAAAATAAAGTTCAGTTAGGTCAGGTTACGTTAGTTTAGATTAGTTTAGGTTTGCTAAGGTTAAGTTAGGTTAGGTCAGTTTAGGTTTGATTAGACTAGGTTACATTATGCTAGATTAGATTATATTATGTTAGGTTTGATTAGATTAGGTTAGGTTATATTAGATTAGATTATATTAGATTAGTTTATATTAGGTTAGGTTTGGTTAGATTCGGGACGAAAGAGGAAAACTTGGAGGCATACCTCTGCGAGTATCTATTTAAAAAGTACTATCTGCGAGCAGAACGAATTCATTCGTATTTTGATCTAATCAGATACACATATGCTCACACTCTAAATTCCGAAATTTTACTGATGTACTGTTGCTACGTTTTTTTTGGTGCGCTTATGAAATGTTTAAACATCTGAACGATGCGCTTTTGTCATACAGCCATACAAAATTAATGTTTGGATTTTCTTTTGCTACTATACTGGAAGACACCGTTAAATTAAGTTTTAACACCAAAGATTTAAATGTTTTGTTTGCAGAAAAACTATTAGCCCATATAGAAATATATTTCTGAAGAAACAGTTTATAGAAATAATCACATAAATTCAACTTTTTATTTGTTTGATGTATTGTCTTTAATCATAATGATAACCAAAGGTTGTCGCATTAATGAAGCGTTTGACTGCATCAAGATAAATCGATATCACAAATTAATGGATGCACCAACCTATTGTTTTTGGCCACTATCAAAGTAACATTAAGTTATATGTACGTATCAATCTTAACAGTAAAGTTCAAGATACTAAAACACAGTTTGTATTTTTGGAATATCTACTTTAGATAAGAACCAAATATATATTTACTTTTGTTTAGGAAGTGGTAATGTTAGTTTTGTAAATAAGGTAGTCCAAACCAGGTTTTCCTGTTTTGGCTTCCTGTGAATTTAAGACTGTAAGTTGTTGATTTGGGCGTTGTGCGAGTTGTGTACGTCACCTCATGTTTGTTTGTTTGTGTGTGCGTGCTTGCATTCGCCCCTCCCCGCACCGCCCGCATCTCCGCATGCTCGTTTATAGAAAACAAAGGTATGTGGATCAAATCCCCAAGTCAAGGTACGGCATGAGTAGACCGTGTCTCGCCACCAGGACGCTCTAGCTTGGAAACAAACACCTCCACCAATATACAATTCTCAGTGTCAATCAAAATACACATGTCTATATAGCTTCTTTAAAGAATTTGATATGACTACATGTACCAAAATTACTGAATTCATACTAGATTCAACAGGATCAAACCTCCAAAATTTTCAGCGATAACATTATTTTTAAATTTTATCCTGAAATCTTAATAATGCAGTAAAAGTACCCAGGCCCGGATTTAAGGGTGGGCAGACTGGGCTCTAACCAACTATTTATTTATTTCTACGTCACATGTCTGACTTTCTTCAGTGAATCTCTGTCCGATAGTAATCCCCCTCGTTTCGTCCGAGGCGACCCTTATATACCTGCCGCTAATTAACCTCGAACATTCCAGAGTCTTCTGGAGTCTCGAACAATAGCGGCGTCACTACTATTCCACTTGACCTTTAACGCGACTACCTGCCCAGACAGATATACAGAAGCGTACCCTATTCAGTTCTATGACCTTGAAGCATTGTGTGGACCTTTAAATTTGTTGGCTTTCCCATCTCTCTCTAATTTTCCTTTCTCAGTCTTACTGTCGCTTCTGTATAGGTATAACTATTCTGTGGGTCAGCCGTGATGACTCATCTGCGGTGAGTCTCGCTCGTTACACTAGCAATTAAATGTTTTGGAGAAGAGAGAAACTCTCTTTCATTCCCAGTCTATCTTTTTCACGATCATAACACGCTGACTTTACATTATCCCTTCCCCAAAATTTTAATATTTATTTTCTCATAATCTACAAATATTGAATCGAATTAACAAAATAAAAAATAAACTATTATATTTTTTGAACAGCGGATTGCCTAACGAAATCTATAACAGACAGACTCTTTGCAGTTTATTAATTCAACATCGCTTCTTATTCGAGGCGTCTATAGTTTAGATAATGTTGTGTAGTAGCACTTTTCTTTGTAAAAAGTATAGTTTAAAATGAAGTTTTGTTGGTGCAAGTAAAACATTCAAGCTATACTTTAACATTATCAGAAAGAAGCTTTATAGAAACATTCTTATATTAACTCTTTAAATGAGTTTCTGCAATGTCAATTATATTTCATCCAGGAAAAAACTCATAATTGTTATGCTATGAGAAGAATTGTATATTTTGGAGGTGCATGTATTCAAGAACGTGTCTTTGTGGTTTGGTGTTGCCTGGTTGTTGGCTTGTTGTGCACTGTAAAGCAGCATTCTTGGGAGGGATAACAATTGCTTATTTGAAATACAAACGAAAAGAACTAGGGATTTAGATAAAAGGGTCAAGACAAATTGAAGACGGAGTTACTTGGTGCATTTCTGATCATGAAACAAGACCAAAAACACTGTTCGCTTTTGTTTTGTCAACAAACTTGATATACTTCTCTTTTGGTAATTTTAAACTTATGATAATTTTAAAATTATATACAAACATTTGAAATATTTTGACATAACTATTAAATTTTTAATAATAAATAATATTAAATAAATCCTTAACCTCAAAATTAAATAACCTATATAAGATATGTTTTATTGATGAGAATTTTTTAATTTTAATTTAGTTCAAAGTTAGTATTTTTTCACTTACATATATTGTCATTTATCATATGTGTAATTTACATACAATAACGAATTTAATTATATGATTAATGTTTATTTTCAATGAAAAATATAATTTTATGACAAATTGTTTTCACAGCTACATTTAATAGTTGATAATTTTCTGCTATGTTTTTGTACATTATTTCTTTTTAATATATAAAAATATACAGTTGTATTCCGTTACAAATATGGAAGTAAATCTGACTTCCTGTTGCCCGGAAGTATGATATTCATGGTGAATGGCATACTTAATGAGCCCCTCAACATAATTTATTAATAAAGACAAATAAAAAAATCGTAGCTTTTTAATACCTGTTTCTCAAAAGTTACTTAACTTGAATCCTCAACTAACGAAAATTTTAAAATAATAATTATTAAACATAGACTCCGAATATAAATTGTTAAATTTATATAATTTACTTAAAAGACAAGTATATCAGGTTTAAAAGTAAAATAGGGTGTTAAAAATGGACACAAATTTCGATATTTTATTATATTTTGACACTGAATTTATATCAAAAATAATTTTTAAAATTTGCAAAATTAAGAATAGATTAAATTGTAAAAGATTAGTACCATTGAATTTGTTTTTTTTTTATTGTTTCAAAGTAATATACAATTAGCTATTGTTCTCATATTTTTTTATTTTTTATTTTAAAATAATAAAATTATTTGTTATAGGAAATATACTTAATAATGCATACAATCTTAATTATTCAGTTCTCTAATGAACTATTTTTAGGTGTTTAATGCATTGCTTAAGTTATGCCGTTTAAATCTGCTGCACATTGTATATTATATTATAATACCAAATACAAGTCACTTAAAAATATTTCCTTCAAAAACATTCAAATAAAATTTTCGAATTTTAAAAAATTTATATTTAATTCAGAATGTCAAAATATATATAAATTTAAAATTGTTAACCATTTTAACACCGTGTTTATGAAAGTAGTAATTTCAAGCATTGGGTCACAGTATATAGAATAAAATAGGGCAACAAATTTGTCTTTTTCTTAATATTTAAAATATGTATATTCACATGTTGAATTTAAGTATTTATTATCTTTATTTTATTATTTAGTCACTTATTATAATATTTCAATGTGTAATATATAAAATTATAGACAATAAACTATAAACACTTGAATTTAATTAAAGCGTATCGCTACTGAATATACCTAATCTTTATACTGTGATTCTATAGAAATATTATTTATCATTTTATCAGAAAAATACCTCGTATTTCTACTCTTAAAAAGATTGTTACAAATGGAAACTATTTTCCTTGACAACTAGTCATAGTAATTAAATAATAGTTAACTTTACATGTTTTACTGACAAATATGTCTAATAGCAAAAAGAGAACAAATTTGTCAGTAAAGTCACAAAAGGCAAATAAACAGGTAGTTTTCAGGAAATAGTTTTCCCGTTTTGTAATACTAGTAGTAAACACAGCAAACTGCGTAAAAAATTGGTCTACCGCCATTCCCGAATTTTGCGTTCTTTGTATGAGTTAACATTCCATCCAATTCAATTTGGGTGTTTTATTCACGTGTGGACGAAGCGAGTAAAGCGCCGTTTACAACGGAGGTGCAAGTGCACCGTGTAAACCGACCCTGCTTCTGCAGCTAACAAGCTATTATTATTAAAACAACCCGCTACGAAATTGTCCAGCTCTGTATGCAAGACTGAATTTTTCAAACTGGCGTAAACATTCAGCCGAATTTGTTTAAAAATGAAACGACTTTCCAAACTAATCAACGCAACTAAAATAGGACATAAATAAATACCAGTGGCTTGGAAATATCTACGTAGTTTCAATTCTAAATAAAAATACCAACAACAAATCAAAGTCAATTATTTAACACCAAATAAATCTAGTAAACTATGCTAGTTAAATATCTAAATTTATTTAAAATAAAAGCTACAACTCAGATAATTTATGATCTCTTGTTAGCGTATAAAGAAAAACACTTATACCTACAATAATATTTTAATTGTTACTCACTTATAAAGAGACTAAACTGTAAATCTGTAGCTATCTTGTACTGTACTTTTTTCTACGACTACTAATGTAAGAAGCCATTATTGTACAACTTTATAAGTTACCTAAGTGTCACATTAAGGAAGTCCGTGTATAAAATATGCTATCGCACATTTAGGGAGTGATTTATCGAAATTATGTTAGCAGTATAAAAAGGACAATTTGACATAGTTGTTTTTGTTCTGTAGTTGACGCTATTTACTAGTGATGTGTCAATTCTTTCAATGTATTGTGTGATCGTGTTGTGAACTAAATACAGTTATATAGTGGTCGTAGAAAAAGTATAGTACATAATTCGAGAAATAAACCAATTACGCACTTACAGAATTACAATGTATTTTTTTTTTATTTTTATTTTATTTATTTATTAGGATTTGATTATAATTTTAATTTTATTTACAAGTGAATAACAAATAAATTATTGTACAATATAAGCAAGATAATAGTTTTATTGTTTCTAGGAGGTGACAGGCCGCCTGTTAATTCCTCTTATCACCAGTACATACTATTTCACGTCGTTAATACTGTAAAATACTATTACAGTTTTAGTAGCGTAGCAAATTTTTCTATTCTATTTCAGTTACAAGATAAAAGTTCTCGAACAAATTAAAAGTTTCAATGGCCAAGAACGAATCGATTTGGAAATTAATATTACAGAAATTGAGTTTTCAATCCACAAGTGTTACTATAAATAACAATACGTACAAAAAGTTTATAGGTAATCGGATGGAAACATATTTTTTCCGGGTTATTTTTGAAGAATAAGTAATACTTCTTTCAAAGTTGGCAACCTGATGTATAATTCTAAATACTGCAAGCACAGAAACGTTTCTTTTGATACCTTTAAAGAAAATATTCAATAACTGTTTGTATTTCTCTCAAAAAAAAAACAAATAAAAAATACATAGGCTTCTAAAGGATGAAACAATAGTTTTTTGAGCTAAATTTAAAATATTTAAAAATAGGAAATAACTTTGTAGAGCACAAATCATCTTTATAAACATTATGTTGCAAATTAAATTGCATAGTATCAATATTTGAAAATAAATGCATCATTTGACTCATTTATGTATTACTGAATTTAAACTGATGATGTCTTAGACTCATCTCGTTTAGCATTTTAACACAGTTTTATTACTAATTATCATTAAAATCACATCACATCTTTTATATATCACAATTGAATTTAATGTAAAATAGGTATTCACTCTCTTACCAGTCTTGTAGACTTGTAGGAACCACACTTTCAAGTTACTATGTTCTTCCAAATGGTTGAATACAATCTTTCGTCGTTGGACACTCACTTATTCTACAGCTAATCATAGCTTGCAATTGTTTTTGAATTTATATTTGCACTTTAACATAACTACATCAAAGAAAAACCACCAATAATTAGTATTTTAAGCAATAACCTAAATAAAAGTCACTTTAATTTGTAGATATTGAAGTCCCTGTTTCTTTTAACACTAATCACGATTTGAGTCGCACTTAAATTAAACATTGTTTCGTATTTGTTTCAATATCACATTCACACTTTTAACCAATACTTCGCAAGTCACAAACAGGTGTGTTCCTAGTTCATTGAAAACTTCAAGTTGACGCGTTCAAACATCAAACTACAAATGAAGTCACGTGACTATCCACAACCAATTGTTTGAAAATAACTACAAATAACAACAAACAACTGGTTTTCTATTAAAAATATGTGTGTATACTTGAAGAGCCACTAATATTTCTATACAAGACGACAAAATAATATTTTATCGACTAGCGGACTGTGTTAATTAGTTTTCGCGAGTCGATAATATTATTTTATCGTCATGTATAAAATTCTATTTTTTTCTATAGCAGAATTTATAGAGAATATATTTAGAAAAATTAAATTATTATTTAAGAACTATTTTAAGATCTCAGTAGTTTTGGTTGTTATAGAATTTGTTTAAAAACAAATTTCATTTCTTTCAGTCTTTTCATGATGTTTCTATAAAGTGCACGCAAAAAAAATGTACGACAGCAAATTTAATAAAGAAAAACTACCATCAGATGTAGAAGAAGAAGCGTCTGACGTATTACATAATGTACTCCCTCAAAAATCGCGATTAATAATAATGACAGAAAAACACAAGTTGTGGTTCTATTCCTAAAATAGATGTTTCTGGTAACGTTAAATGTAAAATTGAAGTTGTAATAACACAAACCCTCAAAATGTGTGACGTATTTTTTAAGAAATAAAAATGAAAGTACTTTATCTACCCTTGCGATTAAAGTACCACTTTATCTACCCTTGCGGTTAAAGTGCTATTTTATCTACTATTTTGAGATGAATAAACACACTTTAACATTTACTATAGAAAATAGTATATTGTGTTATTAAGAGTAAAAGTGATAGTGTGTGTGGCGAGTATGGAAGTTTGCACGACGAGCGAAGCGAGTCTGACAATTGCATGCGAGGCATACAAAGACACTTTTTCTCTAAATAACACATGCTATTTTTTCTTCAAAGGTAGAAATTTTAAAAAATAAATTACTACTTGACATCTGTCATTAAATTAAAAACATTTTACGTCGTATGTTTACGCAACACCAACGAAGGTAAATTTCAATTGCTCTGTTTCTATCGTTGCTACGTTTATTCGCTTTTTTATTTCTTTTACTTTTACCCCGGCGGCGTAGAAACTTCAACGTTGTCAATCACGTCACAGAAGATGTCACTTTTATGACGTTTGAAGAAAAAAGTAATTATTTGAAACAATCTGAAAGTTATGTTGGTATTTTATTTAGAATTGAAACTACTAGACGTTTTCGTCCACTTGATTAGAACTTTGCTAAGTTTGCACGAACATTTTGGCATTGTGTTTCTGAGAGCACTCTCTGAATTTCGCACGCCTGCCTTTCTATCTCTGATAGTTAAGATAGCGATGTACAGAGTAGATGTGGATATATAACAAGACCATGTGTTGTATCACGCACTGACACAATCTTTTGTTTGTCTGTTTCCTGATCAGGCACTCCCAGAGGTAAGATTTCAGTTGTTTTTTAAGCTTCCTTACCTAACAGTCCCTAAGCACAAACGACACGAGCTAACAGTTTTATTTCATAATTTCATGCACAAGTTCATATAGACTACACTTAGGTAATACATTCTACAATGAAGCATTTAAAACACTGTTCTAGTTCTAGTAGCATAATGGACACCAGATAGAACACCTTGAGATATTGATGCACTAGTTTCACATTTACAACAATTCTTTATTCTTATATTTACCAGAACTTTTTTATTATTTATATTTATTTATTTAGATTTTTTAAGACTTTTATTTTTGTAAGTACTCAATATCAGCAGAATGATATTCTTAAGTTACCCATCTACATTTGAACTTATTGGCCCTTACTTAAAATTATTGATTTTATATGAATCTAATTATAATTAATATAAAAAACAACTGATTGATAATTGGTGTACGTTGACCCAATTCAAAGAACTAGTAATAAATTCGAAACTATACTAGTAACCGGAATGTTTACTACCTGAGAGAAGGGTGCTCACTCACTGTGAAATACTCTAATTCTTTCCCTAATGAAATAGATCAAAATCACCCTCCGTAAAAACCAGTCACCCTAATGTTTACTACCTGTAGAGGGGTGCTCACTCACCGTGACGTACCCTAATTCTTCTTCTAAGATTATTAGGTCAAAGTCACCCTCCGTAAAAACCAGTCACAATAACGTTTAATACCTGGAGAGGGGGCTTACTCCCTGTGAAGTATTCTTATTCTTGCCCTAATGTAATTAGTTCAAAGACACCCTCTTTAAAAATTAGTAACCGTAATGTTTACTATTTACCGGTGGCCCAATTAAAAGAATTGATTGTATATATCAAACACTAATCTTATTAAACTAAGTTTAATAAACGAATAATAAATTATAAAAAGATAATAAAAATAACTAACACTATGAGTCCCTTGAGGTTATAAGCTGGCAACCGCATGTCTAAAACATATTGAAAACTAATTTTTAGTTCATTTTATAGAAGAGAAAAATTCACTTTGATTGTATTATTTATCAAAGCTACACAAAGAAAATTTCATAAAGAAAATAAAATTTAACCATCAAAATTTAATTAACTTATTTGTAAGAAAAAAACTAAAAATAAACAGAAAATCTTTCAGCTCAATAAGCTCCAATTATACGTAAAAACAACAATAACCACTCTTATATTCGATTATTCCTGGAAATCAATATAAGGTGTGAATAGGAATTTATACTATTTTTTTATAATTTAATTTGAAGTGTGAGGATTTTATTTCTTTATTAATATTTATTATTATGCATATTCTTTTTACTTTTTAAACTAATTTATCTAAATTTGATTGAGTTAGAATTGAAAACACATTGATTTGGACGTAGAGCGATTATAGAGACTAGTCCATCTCTTGAGATATGTACACACACGGAGGGGAGGCCCGGAGAAAGTCAGCTGTGGTTTACGGCCCATAGAGAGGAGAAAAGGGCCATCAGTTTTGACACAACGCGAAAAGATTTAGCGGTTCTGCTGATGTAGCTTCTTATAACCAACGGTTATTGTTTGAAGTTTGTCACACACTCTAGAACAAATCAAAGCGAACGAAAGTGTTAAAAAATGTTACTAATTTTACTTATTTATATTTTTCTGTACTTTCCTGTCATATCTCTTTTCATTTCTTCGATTTCTGATTTGCATATTGGCATTTTGTGAAATATGCCAGCCTTGCCTGTAACCTCAAAATGAATTTATCCGGATTACACATGAAAGTATAATTTGAAACCGGGGCTGATATGATGATTAGTGTGCATAAAATGCGTGGGCGGGTCGTAATACTCGTATGTCACGCGTTGCAGAATCTGGATGTCAATATGAATACGGAAACCTTTCACATCACACATAAAATGCTAACTTTGTAGGCTATGTTTCTCTCGCAATCTTCAATTTATTTTGTATTTAGTTTACTGGAGATATATTTATACAAACTAAAATTTATGTTACACAGAAACAACTTTTAACTACACAAAACAAGCATTCCTATATACCCATGACAATAAGATATTAACTTTTTAATTTAATAAACAAAACAAACACAGGTACAGAATATAGTATTCGAAATTAATGTACTTTGCTATTGACGTCATGAACATATTCTCAAATGTATATCAGATACTATCAATTAGGTAACGAATATCTTTAAATAAAAATCTTAAATCAGCTTTTATTATAGAGCGAACGAAGCAAACATGGAAAATTTCAGTAGCATACATACAATCGATTCTTCTTAACTGAGACCTTAAGATTAATTAATTTTAGTCATGGAAATGTTTACCATGTGTGAGAGGCATTTTTGCCCTAATGTTGTTAGATCAAAACATCCTTCCGTTAAAACCAGTCATTGTAATGTTTACTACCTGAGAGAAGGGTGCTCACTTACCCTAATATAATTAAATCAAAATCACCCTCCGTAAAAACCAATCACCGTAGTGTTTACTACCGAATGAGGAATTCTTCCCTTTATGTAATTGAGTCAAAATTTCCCTGTGTAAAAACCAGTCTCCATATTATTTACTGCCTGAAACAAGGGTGCTCACTCACTGTGAAGTACTCTAATTCATGCCCTAATGTAATTAGATCAAAATCACCCTCCGTAAAAACCAGGACCGTAATGTTTACTACATTAGAATGGCATTCTTGCCTTTATGTAATTCGGTCTCTGTAAAAACCAGTCACCGTAATGTTTACTACCTGTGTGAAGGGTACTCACTACCTGTAAGAAGTTGAAAATTACCCTCCGTAAAAACCAGTTTTTGTATTGTTTATTACCTGAGAATGGAATTCTTGCCCTAATGTAATTGGGTCAAATTCACCCTCTGTAAAAACCAGTCACCATACTATTTACTAAGAGATGTGCTCACTCACTGTGAAGTACTCAAATTCTTGCCCTAATATAATTAGTTCAAAATCACCCACCGTAAAAACCAGTCACCATAATGTTTACTACCTGAGAATTGAATTCTTGCCCTAATATAATTGGGCCATAATTACCCTCCGTAAAAATCAAGACCGTAATGTTTACTACCTGGGGGGAATTCTTGCCCTAATGTAATTGGGTCAAAATCACCATCCGTAAAAACTAGTCACCCTAATGTTTACTACCTGAGGATTGAATTCTTGCCTTTATATAATTGGGCCAAAATTATCCTCCGTAAAAATCAAGACCGTAATGTTTACTACCTGGGGGGAATTCTTGCCCTAATGTAATTGGGTCAAAATCACCATCCGTAAAAACTAGTCACCCTAATGTTTACTACCTGAGAATTGAATTCTTGCCTTTATATAATTGGGCCAAAATTACCCTCCGTAAAAATCAAGACCGTAATGTTTACTACCTGGGGGGAATTCTTGCCCTAATGTAATTGGGTCAAAATCACCATCCGTAAAAACTAGTCACCCTAATGTTTACTACCTGAGGATTGAATTCTTGCCTTTATATAATTGGGCCAAAATTATCCTCCGTAAAAATCAAGACCGTAATGTTTACTACCTGGGGGGAAATCTTGCTCTAATATAATTGGGTCAAAATCTCTCTCTGTAAAAACCAGTCACCGTAGTGTTTACTACCTGAGAGAAGGGTGCTCACTCATTGTGAAGTACTCTAATTCAAAACTCTAATTAGATCAAAATCACTTTCCTAAAAGTTAGCGTTACGGTCTCGACAGGTTTTTAATAAGTATAATAATAACAAGGGCTTGTGAAATTTTTTAGTTCGTCACTAAAACACCACTGTAGTAAAACACTGATATTTGTTTAGAATATGCACACAAGTATAATATAAACATTTTTTTTTAATATATTTATTTAGTTAATTTGTAATACCATTCCGTTAAGTTAGTATTTCTGTTTTGTGTTCTCCTTTTCCCACACTGTAACAAACACCCCACACTCCTTGTAAACACTGAACTAGCTGTTCCTGCACTCGTGTAGAGTGAGGTAGGCTTGCCTGCACTCAGGGGGTATCGCGTAGGGCTGCTTCTCTGTGTGCCCTGCCGTATGTGCGTGTACGCATCACTAGACACACTGCTTAGCGGCCCTGGTTGTCTCAGTGTACACCGACTCCTTGCAGACCTGACCGCTCACTTCAGAACCACACCGTTATGGGCGAGCTGATAGTGTAGGTTTTTCTGGTGTTTGGGGATGGTTTAAGTTTTAGGGATGAGGGAATGAACCTTAGGGTTTGTATTAGGGGGTGCAATTAAATAAAAATAATAGCAAATCAATAATATTTATTTATTGGGTAAAAGCAACAAACATTATTATTTAAACATATTTAACAAACTAATTATTAACTGATATTCACTTATTTATACACGGCAATATTTATTTAGACGAAATTTATATTCAGTCAATATCAAAATTTATTTCCACTAAGTATCAATATTCGACTTCATATGTCACTGTTCATAACTGAACTGACTGCACACCGTAGGACGCGACACTTTAAACCTGTAGATAATTAATCTCGAACCTTCTAGAATCTTTCGGAAGATTACCAGACAGGTCAGTCATGAGTCATCGGCTGTGAGTCATGCTCGTTGCAATATTTTTTGTAGACTGTACTATAAACAACATTCTACTAGCTTAACGATTACGGTTTATTAAATTGACATATCTCACCCTAAACGTGCTTTTACTGATTTTAATATACTCCTAAAATTTATTTGCATAATGTACTGTTTCTAGATTTGAAATGATGAATATAAAATAAAATATGACATAATTAAATGCAACACACATCAGCATATATTTTTGCAATTGCAAATATATAATTACATATTTTTAATGACAGTAATTAATTGATATAATAAAAACTAAAATAGATCTATATCACAGTTAATTAATAAATTAATTAGAGTAATAGGTGAATCCAGTGATACTCATATGTATTTGAAGAGAAATATATACAGAATTATTCCAAAATAAATTAGGGTATCCGACATATATTTTTTAATGTACTGACTACAAAATTAAGCGTGGTTTACTTGAAATAACTAAACATTTTTACTGCAACTAGTTTGATATGTAGTTTTAATATTTACTTAGATATTAACAATACGAGATTTTAATAGGTAATTAATTTCAAAAAAATTTTTTATTAAAGATGCCAATCTAGTAGCACTAGAAATATTTACTATATTTCATAATAATCTAATGTAACCTAATCTAACTTAACCTAACCAAACCTAATGTAACTTAATCAGTTTAGGTTAATTAAATCTAACCTATCCTAATCGAACTTTACCTAACCTAAACTACCCTAACCCAACCTAACTTAATAAGCTAAGGTTAGGTTGGGTTACGTTATATATAAAATAAGTTAGGTTGATTTAGATTAGGTTAGATTCGTGTGGGTGTGTACATATCTTTTGTATTAAATAACTTTCAAAACAAATAAACTTTTTGCCAAAGTAGTACAACGACAAGTTGATCTTTTTTGTAATAATTTTGAATCTCCTGTATCCAATACATAAATATAAAGAAATGTATCAAATAATAATAATAACAAACATAATTTTATAATTGAAAACACACTATTGAAAATATATAAAAATATTTATCAAAGCCTTCATTTTTCTATTTCAGCAAACAAAACACTATGATTAATATTAAAACAAAGATTGGAAAGCTAACCATTATGTTTGATTTCAATTCGAATATGACATTATTAATTATATGTAACCTTAATGTTTGTTCCCAAGTACAAAAACATCCGTATAGCAGTTTGTAAAGTTGATATTACATTTCACTATTGTATAAATGGGACCAGGAACTGTTTTGATATGTGATAAATGAATTGTCATTTTGGTTGTTGATATATCAATACGAGATGGTGGTCATTTATATAATAGAATGGATGGAATATAATGCCAGAAAAACATACACCACATATGTTTTTATCGAAATGAATATATAAAATTTCATTCTTCATTATTAATATACCAAATCTATGATTAAACAGCGTTCTTTTATATATAAACAAAAATTTGTTTTTATATTTTATTTATAAAAAAGTAAATATGTATGACAAATAATTTCTAATGGAAACACAAATATAAAAACTGTTTTTTTTTAAATATTTTTAATTACTAACCTTTTAAGTTATTACTTGTCAACTTTGTTACATTTTTGTGAAACAAAAAGTAATAAATTGTACAGAAAAATAAATCATCTGTATGGAAATAGACGTCCAATAAATTGATCTACAAATAGACAAAAACCTGGGATAATAAATTTATTTTATTATTTACAAAGTCCCTTTGATGATGAATAAAAATAAAGTTTGTTTCTTGTTTCATGAATAACATATGGAAATTAATAATTTAAGAATCGGAAAGTATATTTCGTTTTAATGGAGTATATGACCACAAACAAATTTTAAGATAAATAATATACTAGTATATACGTATAAAATGGAAAGAAACTTGATGTAAAATGTATATTTTATACTTTTAGTTGAAATTTTTATAAAAATATTTGTACAATTTCATAATACTAGATATGTAAATTTAGTAATAAGACTTTCTTTTAATGTATGAATAGAATTACAATTCAATATTATCTTCCTCAAAATAACTTCCTTGGGAAGCCACACAGTGCTGGAGACGGTTCTTCCTATCCTCATGGCAGTGCTAGAACTCGGATACTGGAATTAGTATAAAGTTGGATTTTCTAAATTTTTCATATTATTTATTAAAATAAAAGGGGCTTTTTTATAAGATTAAATAAATAATGCAATATTTTTTTAACAAAAATAATAATTAGGTACAATAACTTTTCTTTTAAGTTATAAAGTCGACATTTAATCTTCTTTTTTTCTTACAATGTAAAAAAGTACATATTTTATTCTCAATGGGATGGGCGGAATTGATGCCCATATCCCTCCCCTTCTGTACGCCACTATTTCAAGAGTAATTTTTATTATTCGATGTTTTGTACAATTTCTGGTCTTCGGTTACAAATTACTATTGTTCATATACTCCTTAAAACTAATGCTTTCGACCAAATACCAAATCTTGACAAGAGAATAATTGAAATTTTTGTATATTCGTAACTCTAAAGAAAAAACAGTTTGTGGTTCTGATTACGACAGGATTAACGTTTTTTCCAAACAGTAGTAGCTTCAGAAAAGCAGAAATCTAAGCAATTATTTTTCTTGGCTTTTATATTTCTGTTTTATTTCGTAGACAAAAAATATGGAGAATAAGGAGAATAATCAGACAGGCAGTCAATTGATATAGTTTATTTCTAAACCAACATTTCAATTTCACAGAAATCTTCTACAGGGCGAGAAATGGTCTTCAAATAACTTTCATACGGTAACAAAAAATTATTAACGAACACGCTCAAGATTTAAAACAATAAAGTAGTTAAGATAGTCAATATAGAAAATAATCTAAAGAATCTTTTAACATCTGCTGGATTATTTTGTATTTTGACTTCCGTAACTACTAAGGGCCGGTTTTTCTATCTCTGGTTAAAGCGTCGGTTACCTTAACTATTGGTTAAAAGAAAAATATCGTATCGAAATAGTAAATAACGCATATTTTTGACAACTTACATCAGTCTTTCTATGCGACATTTTTCTGTTAACCGCTGGTTAAGATAACCGGCACTTTAACAAGAGATGAAAAAACTGACCCTTAATATTATTTATTTATTTATTGTTTTAAATTTAAATGATGTTCGTTTATATAAATTTTTACCGTAGGAATGTTGCTTATCTTACCTTCAACATCAATATTACTTGAAGACCACTTTTCGTCCTGAAGAAGATTTCAGTGACATCGAAACGTTGGCGTCTGATTATTCTCCATATTCCATCCCACAACAGTCGATCACCAAATTAAGAAAGACCATGTCGTTTTATGTTTTTCATTACCGTATTCTAACTTGAGATGTTAGTGTGTGACGGTGTTCGGTTCTGAGGTGAGTGCACCCTGGTGCTTTAGCAGCGTGGGGTAGTGTAGTGCTGTTGTGTATTGGTGTGGTGTTCGCAGAGACGCCACTATGGCTGCTGCTGCAGATCGCGCCCATCAAGAACGAGCGCGACCTGGTCGTGCTGTTCCTGCTCACGTTCCGCGACATCACCGCGCTCAAGCAGCCCATCGAGACCGACGACACCAAGGGAGGTGAGACAACAACGTACTAGTAGTAGTAGTAGTCTTACTGGAACATACCAGGCCAGGAGTTTGGAGGGTTTCATGTCAAAAGATTTTCCAGTTTTGATCTAAAATAAAAAAGTCTTGTCTTGTTTAGATTTCAAGACAAGAAAATACAAGACAAGACAAGAGTCTAGAAAGTCTAGATTTAATTCTGTTTTTTGAATCTGAATAATAATGTTTACTACCTGTGAGAAAAGTACTCAATGTGAAGTACCCTAATTCTTGCCCTAATGTATTTAAATCAAAATTGCTAATTACCAGAATATTAACTATCTGTGTGAGGAGTTCTCACTCACTTTAGACAACTCTTATTCTTGTCTTAGTGTAATTAGATCAAAATCACTCTCAGTAATTCAGTTACTACCTTTATTGTATTGAAATTCTTTCTGTAATATACTAGAACACAATATATATTAGACCAAAATTACACTCCGTAAATACCAGTCAACGTAATGCTTAGTACCTAAAAGAGGTATTGTTGCCCTAGGGTTAAAATCACCCTCTGTAAAAACCAATGACAGTATTGTTTACTACCTGTGAGAAGGGTACTCACACACTGTAAAGTACTCTAATTCTTGCCCTAATTACTTTAAAATCACCCTCTGTAAAAACTAGGACCGTAATGTTTACTACCTGAGAGAGGAATTGTTACCCTAATATAATTGGGTCAAAATTACCCTCTGCAAAAACTAGTCACGGTATTGTTTACTACCTGAGAGAAGGGTGCTTACTTACTGTGAAGTACTCTAATTCGTATCCTAATGTTAGTAGTTCAAAATCAGCCTCCGTAAAAACCAGTCACCGGAATGTTCACTATCTCACACGAATTCTTACCCTAATATAATTAGGTCAAAATCACCCTCTGTAAAAACTAGTCACCGTAATGTTTACTACCTGGGAGAATGGTGCTCACTCACAGTGAAGTATTCTAATTCTACTCCTAATTACTTGAAAATCCCTCCGTAAAAACTAGTGACCTTAATGTTACTCTTGAAGAATTCTTTCCATAATGTCAATTTTCGATGACCTACACCACTAAAAAACAAATCTTTGTAACGAAACAAATAAATTTGGTACTTACATTCTTGTTTTATTTAGAACTGGCTATGAAAAACGAAAAAATATTATCTCATATTCAAAATTAAGTAAAGAAAATAATGCCATCAGTACTATAAACTCTAATTATACCAACTAATGTTGTTATTATTCTCAATTTGAAGAAGAGTATTTCTCTGTTGTTGTGGTGTGATGTAGTGTACTGTGTGTTGACATGGGATGTTCCAGGGCTGTCCAAATTCGCCAAGCTAGCACGCTCCGTAACGAGAAGCAGATCCGTCCTTGTGTCACAGTTTTCGTCGCATCTTCCCAATCTCAAGGACACCGCCAAGCAATCGCATCTTGCTCATGTGAGTACAAGTCATAAAGCGTCGCAGCTCTAGTCTAGTATCGCAAGTAATATCACCATACCTCCTCATTTCATCGATAAACTCTTATGATGAAAAATATAAAACAAACTGCATGATAAATCCAAAGAAAGAGGGGGTTTGACCCTAATCTAATGTCAGTTTACTTGAATGATTTCGCTGAGAAAATCAGAATGGTGTCGTATGGAAATAATTTAATATTTTAAAATATTGATTAACTGCCCACTGACAGTTATGAAAAGAACGACTTTTTATTTACTTGGTTGCAGAAATTTATCGGGGTAATGGGATTTTATCAGTATAATACTATTCCCATTGGTCGAATTGTCAAGTATTTTGCATCAAGATTAATTAAAACCTAAGAAATCAAGACGAATAACCCATATTCCAAAAATATTATTTTTAGATTTATATTATTTTCTTTTAAGAATATATTGACTATCTATAATATAATATGAAAATGAAATCTTAGGCAATCGCACAACTTTTCTTTTGAGGTGCCAAAATAATTTTTTATAATTATTATTATAAAATAAAAGTATTAAATGCGAATGGAACCATTTATTTTACTACTATTAATTCACACTATGATGAATATTACTTGGAAAAATAGTTGATATATAGCACCAACAGGGGAAGTAATTCCCAGAGCCAGTGATGCTGTATTTTTCCGTAAACCTGAAAATGTTTGAAAATATCGAATTTTTATGTAGAAAAATCAAGATTTTGGGCAAATAGTAGTATTTTTGGCATATTTCGCGTTTGTCGACTCAATTTTTGGTTTAATACTGTTGTTTGGTTTGTTTTAATTTTACACAACTTGGATATGGGGTTATAGGTTTTGAAAATAAATAAAAGTTAGATAATAAAGCGACAGAATAAAATAAAAAAAGCGTAATAGGATTGCAAGTTTTAAAAAAAGGAATTTTCCTTAGATAATTTGTCAGGCTTTGTTATGGTACAGTATAATATAATAAGTAATTTAAAAGAATTAGTATTATTTATTGTTACATAAAAATATATTCATCCATATTTGCCTGCTATTGTAAAAGGATTTTTGCTGATTCATACAACAGCAGTAGCAATGTTTTTTTATTCCAGGATTTTTTACAGTTGTTCCAGGAAATTTCTGTGTTTATGACGGGATATCCCATTTTATTTCCACAATCTTGATATTGGTTAGATTTCTTTCAACACATAAAATAAACTTTAAATTGTAACGTTACTCAAATAATTCAATTGTAAAAATTACCCAGCGGTACAAAAGTATAGCTCACAGAACAGTAATTAAAAGTAATTGTAATTTATGACTTTATAAGAGTATATCATAACATCTATTTACTTTACTTAATATATTCTTTCAGTTCAAAAGTTCAAAAGTCATTTCCGATAAAAAAACATTTATTATTTCTATCTCAAATTAAATACTAAAATGCTGGACAGATAAAATTTAGTTGATAAAATTCCTTTTTTTTGCTTTGCATGGAGAAGAATACAGGAAACAAAAAGTACGATACTGTTCAATTGGTACAAAATCCGCTTAATTTGTAAGTCCTGTAAATAAACTTTAACTGGCAGTCAGGTAAAATGTAATTCTAGCTTTGTGTTGCAAACAGAAAAAAACTATCGTACAAAAATACAACTAATACTTGGTATAGAATCCCTAATCTGTATCTATTAAGCTACTTGTATTATTTATTTTAAAATCAAAACTTGTATGTGTTAAGTTTTATCTTTACCTATTCTGAAAATATTCTGAAATATTCCTGAAATATTTACAGTCTTGACTTTGTTAAAGCTTCCTTACAATTTTAATAATGAACCATTTATATCGCCTTATATCCCTCGGTTGCTTTACATCTTGGAACATAAGTTGGCGCTATGTCAATAATGATAGTCTTCTCAACTTTGGTGTATAATATACTATTACTGACTCATCAGTTAAACCGATAATAATAACCGATAATAATAAACCCTTTTCTAATTCAAAAGTGAAAGATATTGTTTTTTATGGTAATGAAATGAACATTACATAATTGAAAAATTATGTATGTACCTTATGGAGATTTCAACTCAGTTGGTATCTTACTAGGAGTTGATGTAGAACATTCTTGTATTCAAATCCCATTCAGAATCATTCTAATTCTAACCTGTATATACCACAGTTGAATAGAGCATTATTGACCAGCGCCTTATATCCCTCAGTTGCTTCGTACCTCAGGACACAACATGGTGCTAGGTCAATAATGATAGTCTTCTCAACCTTGGTGTATAATTTACTATAACTGACTCATCAATTAACAGATAATAAGTGTAAGTATCTTATGGACATTGTAACTCAGTTTCAGTTGGTATACTACTAGGAGTTTTTGTAGGACTTTCCTGTATTCAAATTCCAATGACATCCATGAACTTTGAATTTTTGTGCGATAAAAAGAGTTAATGTAAATATGTGGTGATTAGATGATGAGCATGAGAGCGTCAGTAATGATAGTCTTCTCAACCTTGGTGTATCATTTATTATTACTGACTCGTCAGTTAAACCGATAATAATTGTGAACCGAAAAGCCCATTTTTAATTCAAAAGTGAAAGATTTTGTTTCTTATGGTAATAAAATGAACATTACAAAATTGAAAAATTATGTAAGTACCTTATGAACATTGTAACTCAGTTGGTATACTCTTAGATGAGGTATAACATAGAGATATGGCACATTCCTATAGCTACGTACTACTGAGCAAGCAAAAGATGTATGGTCGAGAATCGCCTAACAGTTAGCTGCGTGAGAACAATCCGCCAACAGAGTAGTGCACACTTACAGTTAGACGAACGAAATAATGGTCACAGTGTTTTGTCACCTATCCTCATTATTTGTTTGTTTGAGTTTTCCATATAACTACTCCACTGGTCCACTGTTCTCACACTGCTAGCTGCAACCGATTTTAAACCTTAGATCTTTCGACAATATATTTGTGCAATGCCATATCTCTATGTTATACCTCATCTAAGGGTATGCTACTACGAGTTGATGTAGGACATTCCTGACATCCCATTGAAGATCATTCATTATTTGTAGTTTACAAGAAAATTATTATTAAAATTTTTGGGGAAGACATATTGTACGTCAGCGTGGTAGAATCATGAAAAAAAGAGAGATAGACTTGGAACTTTTTCCACGATCGTAACATTTGACATCACATATTATTTCTCCGAAACATTAAGTTGCTAATGACTATATTATTGCAAAGTGGTTAGTTTTATATTTTATGACTTATATAATGAATCTTCTTATTATTGGTAACGGCAGGTTTGAAACGCGCTCAATATGCAGGTGTTGAAGAAGACATGAAAAGTCTCTGGTGTTGATATATTGTCGCTATTGCAATTAATAACGTAGAACCGAAGAGAGGCCCACCAGCGTTGCAGGCGTGTATTCTCCTTAGTTACACCACTGATGTAATGTGTGTGTGTGTTGTGTTAGATGATGAGCCTGAGCGCAGACGTAATGCCCCAATACCGCCAAGAAGCCCCGAAGACCCCTCCGCACATCCTGCTGCACTACTGCGCCTTCAAGGCCATCTGGGACTGGATCATCCTGTGCCTGACCTTCTACACGGCCATCATGGTGCCGTACAACGTGGCCTTCAAGAACAAGACGTCGGAGGACGTGTCGCTGCTGGTGGTGGACAGCATCGTGGACGTCATCTTCTTCATCGACATCGTGCTCAACTTCCACACCACGTTCGTGGGCCCCGGCGGCGAGGTGGTCTCCGACCCCAAGGTCATCCGCATGAACTACCTCAAGAGCTGGTTCATCATCGACCTGCTCAGCTGCCTGCCCTACGATGTGTTCAATGCCTTCGACCACGACGAGGATGGCATCGGCAGCTTGTTCTCTGCGCTCAAAGTCGTCCGCCTGCTTCGGCTGGGCAGAGTTGTGAGAAAACTTGACAGGTAAACTCTCACTTATATAGTTTCTTCGCACCCAACTTCGCCAGATGTAGTTCTCTCGCGCCCATATTCTGTTTTCTTGAATATACCGAAACAGCAAATTTATCAAAGGTTGTATTGACGAGGGTAGAAAAAATAAAATCATTACATTACAAAAGTACATCCTTATATAGTTTGATCACAGAATAGTTACACACAGAAGCAACACTCCGTGTCGGTACCTTTCATGTTCCCCTTTTCAGTTCTATGACCTTGAAGCATTGTGTAGACCTTTAAATTTGTGCTCTTCCCCTATATTTCTCTTAGTTAAACAATGAGCCCTTTAAATTTGTGCACATTCTCCATCTCTCTCTAATTTTCGTTTCTCTGTCTTACTGTCGCTTCTGTATAAACCTATTCTGTGGTTTGACAGTCGTTGTTGCAATTTGTTATGTGTTGTCAGTAATTTTCTAAGCAAGTACTGACAAGAGAAAATATTCGACCTATGATATATTCAGATTTTAAAAGTTCGCTGTCCCCAAAACAATGCTTCGAAAGACTTCGGGCTGCATTTAGAAATAAAGCACCTAATATCAGATCTGTCATAGCTGGTACAATGTATTTAAATTTGATAGAGTTTCTCTCAGTGATGATTTACGCGAAGATCGGTCAATTTTTGCTGTTACGAATAAAAAAATAGTTGTTATTCGTAGTATGATTAAGGAAGACAATTTTGGTCATTAGAATGACCGCTATAAATAAAATTTCCTCATTACTTAAATCATGATCAAAAACAACAATTGCACTGTTAATCATCAAAGTTTACAGTACAGTCAAAACCTAAGTTTCTAACTTATCATGTTCTTGTTCCTTTTCGTTTGAATAAATCTATTTTTGAAATATGTCGTGAAAAAAATGTTACGTCTAACACGAAAGGAAAGCACTTTTTCCATTCTCACTCGATCTTTCGATCTTTCTTAATGGTGATTGAAAGATCGAAACGCGTCGTACCTCAAGTTTTACCGAGATTTGTATTCTGTGCAGTATTATATTTGGTTTATTGCATTGAATCTTTTTTTTACAATGACCTTTGCTCTAAACCTTATATATCGTATCGGATACAATACTTACTGATGAGTTCTTCAAAGGAACGAATGCATTTTTACAGAACTTTTACTCAAGTGTTGTCTCATTTTGAGCTTCCATCACTTCAATTAATCATTACGTAACGCTTATTTTAAACCAACTCCCCTCTTTATAACGCTACCACAGAATAGTTACACACAGAAGCGACACTCCGTGTCGGTACCTTTCATGTTCCGCTTGTCAGTTCTATGACCTTGAAGCATTGTGTAGACCTTTAAATTTGTTGACTTTCCCCATTTCTCTCTCTAATTTTCGCTTCTCTGTCTTACTGTCGCTTCTGTATAAACCTATTCTGTGACGCTACGTTACACGACTGTTCACCCCATGAAGAGTTACGTAATTTGAGGACAGGCCTTAACCACATATCACAACTTTTAACGTTTATTATAGCTGTGACGTTGAGGTTGTGTTTTGTTTCCTAGGTACCTGGAGTACGGCGCCGCTATGCTGATCCTCCTACTGTGCTTCTACATGCTGGTGGCACACTGGCTGGCGTGCATCTGGTACAGCATCGGCCGCTCGGACGCGGACAACGGCGTGCAGTACTCGTGGCTGTGGAAGCTGGCCAACGTCACGCAGTCGCCCTACTCGTACGTGTGGCCCAACGACTCCAACAGCCCCGAGCTCATCAACGGGCCGTCGCGCAAGACCATGTACGTCACGGCGCTCTACTTCACCATGACGTGCATGACCAGCGTCGGCTTCGGCAACGTCGCCGCCGAGACGGACAACGAGCGCATCTTCACGATCTGTATGATGATTATAGCGGCGTTGTTGTATGCTACTATCTTCGGTCACGTGACTACGATCATCCAACAGATGACCAGTGCAACGGCGAAGTATCATGACATGTTGAACAATGTTCGCGAGTTCATGAAACTTCACGAAGTGCCGAAAGCGTTATCTGAGAGAGTGATGGACTATGTAGTCTCGACCTGGGCTATGACTAAGGGATTGGACACTGATAAGGTCCTCAACTATTGTCCCAAGGTAAGTACGTGGGTGTATATCGATGTTAGAAACCTGCTGTCTAGATTTAGAGTATCGATTGCCCCCTCTGTACAACAGAACGAAAACTAAATTACACAATCAAATCACTAATGCGAGCAAAACGATATACTCTCAGGGCTTAGGGCCGAAAAGTGTTACCTACAAAGTCATTGTTTTTGGGACAACATAGCTTGCAAACACATTTTACACATAAACTAGGCTTTTGTAAATATTTTAACTCCAGTCTAGTATTACATATACAGACTACAGGTCTGTTTCCAGAAGTTGATACTCACGTCATCAATAATAATCATGTGATTCAAATTGTTAGGGGAATAAGGGGGTTGATGACATCATCTCGTCGAGTAAAATCGTATGATTTTCGAAGTAAATAGCTGTCGAAACTAACAGTTTTTTGTTTTATTTTTAATTAAAATCTAATCCTTATTAAATAACATAAATGACACAAATGTTTCCAAGATTAATAATGTTTATAGCAGAAATTGATGACGTGAAAATCAACTCGTGGAAACAGACTTTGTAGGTATACATACCTAACACAAACAATCTTTTACTTTGTACCATTTTCACATAAAATTATTGTATTTGTAAGGGTAGTATTATAATTGACATGAATATGACATGTGCAAACGTTAATCTTACTTTCAGCTTGGAGGACAAATAAACAAAGAACGTTAAATACCATATTTTTGTGCAGTTTTATAAATTTTCGTCTTTAAATAAAACTAATGTTAAATTTCGTTCATCAAAGTAAAATTTGTTCACAATTACTATACCCTGCAGTTTAATTAGGAGGAGTGATTTAAATTTTAACCCCAAAAACTGACTATACTGATTGACTAGTGCTTCTTCAAGTTTACATACATAGGCATAGAGGTAATATACTAGGGAGGAAGCGTACGCCTAAAAAAATCGCGACTAAAAGTAGGGAACCTAATTTGGTTGCTGATGACGTTTATGCTTACCAGTATCTTAACTAATTTTTTTATTACTACGAAATATATATTAAAATCTAAAAATCAAACTTAAAATTATTAAACTGGTCGCAATTAGTGTTCACCATGAATTCCTCTTTGCTTGAAGAAATAATTAATAAAACTCCACTACGTCGAAAACAGAAATGAATCCTTAAATCTACCCGTACGAGTTACAAAGGCAAATGGAAATCACAATCACCTAAATTCAAATAAACCAATCAGTGCGTAAAGTATTTTCATATTGGCCGACTTCCGTCATTATTTTTCTAATGCGCTCTCTGTACTTTTACGTACATAAAATTTACAATTGATGTATCAGCTGTCATAACTTTTGAATGTACCTGTTTTCTTGTTGGTTTTTTGCATTTTTGTAACTTTAAAATAAAGCAATTAATTTAAAAACTAATAATATCTGACTATGTCAATATAATTATAGATATCGTTAAGTGCTTGTTTAGATATAGATTATTATTTGTTCACGTAATCAATGTCAGTTTTATTTTAAAAAAAGTTCCACGCGAAGTATAATTTTCTTGTAAGATTCTATAGTGTAAATCTGACTTTCATATTTACTCCTTCTAGTTAAAAAAATCAGGGTATAATAAAAAAAAATTTTGAATATATTTCTTTGTAAAATAAAGTATTCCGTATTTTTTTTAGTTTGTTTTGCAGCTATGTTTATTCAATGTAATTTTAAAAGAAAACCATCTTAAGAGAAATCATGCAGATTTATTTCAAGTTTAATTTGGTCACAGCGTTCATAGAAAATATTTTAATCTATGGTCTTGCCTGTTTGAATTTTATATGAAAGCAATTATTGTCAATTAGAATAAGAAATAATATTTGAAATGCACAATCACATAGCTTTTGATGTTAGAAAGCACTACATAAAATAATGAACATATTACACCAATTAAAGTTTTGTACTGAACTCATTTTTATTTTGGCTTTTGCTAAAAGTAGTGTCTTGAAATATGTTTTAAAAAAGTGCTTTTATTTGAAGCTTATAAAAGTGAGTTCAGTACATTGTTTTACTGTTATGCTGTACATTGCTAAACCTCAAAAACAATAATTTTGTAGTTAACACTTCTTTGTTCTAAGTCTCCACCGTCGCGTTTGAAACTTTGGATAATTCGTTCTGGGGGCATATTGATATACACCCAATCTTTTCTCCTTAGTGACTGATCTCTCTATACATGCTTTCTTTGTTACTGTCTTGAGGGAACACCTAAGGTACAATTCTACTACATCACCTCTTGTCTTCTCTTGCACTCTTGCACCTGCAGTGTGTCGGAAGGTCGCTCACGCGTGTGTTTGCTCTTGGCAGGACATGAAGGCGGACATCTGCGTCCATCTCAACAGGAAGGTGTTCAACGAGCACCCCGCGTTCCGGCTGGCGAGCGACGGGTGTTTGCGGGCTCTCGCGATGCACTTCACAATGTCGCATTCCGCGCCAGGAGATCTGTTGTATCATACGGGGGAGAGTATAGATTCGCTGTGTTTCATCGTGACGGGGTCCTTGGAAGTTATACAGGATGATGAAGTTGTTGCCATACTTGGTAAGTATTATATTCACTTACTCTATGGATAAACAAATGTAAACACTAATTTAAAAGTAATTAATATTACTAAAGATTTAAACACTAAGATTATTTATTTAAACATTTAACACTACACACTATTTATTTACACGATATTTATTTCCAGCAACAATTTATGTTCACTATGCATAGTAATGACAGACTGTCCTGTGGTTTTTCTGCTCGGTCTTATACTAGGGCAATTAAGTTCTGGAATATTCTACGCACAATTTATTTACACGATATTTATTTCCACCGACTATTTGTGTTCACCACTCGTATTAATATCAGACTGTCCTGAGGTCTTTTCTGCTCAGGCTTTTATACTAGAGCAATTAGCTTCTGGAATATTCTAGGAACTTCGATGTGACAGAATAATAGAAGCGTTGCTAACGTGTCTAAACCTACCTACATGCAATTGTCGCCCGTGGCGTGACCTTGGGATCGCTACAATACAATAAAAAACATAATACAAACAGAAATATTTTACAATGATACTCATAGATTCTTTAATACATGTTTTGTTTCTTTTTTGAATAATAATATTACAGTTATGATATGTATAAACAATTATAAATTAATATCATTTTTTTCATTTCCGTAAGTTAAAGCCTACTTTACTCTTCATTTTCGAAGGCTAAAGTAGCACTTTTAATCCCTGGGTGATTAAATTAATAAACAAGCATTATGTTACCACAAAAATAAGTAGGTATATGTATGTATAATTGATTTTTCTCGATTTTCTTTTTTTTTGATTCCAGTTTAAAACGATATTAATTTTATGGTATGTTAAATGTTAAAAAAATATATTTACAATCGAACAGCTTTTGTGTATTTACTCTTCCTTTAATACAATATTCTTAGGCAGAATTGGGTTTTATGTACCTAACTTGAACTTGACAAGTTTTACTTGCATTTAGTATATAGTGTCAGCCTACAGCTTCTGAAAGATCAGCTCAAATCTAGTCATTATGCGACAGTCAACCTAATTGAATAACGTCGTTTTTTACTAGAATTGATCAAATAATTCGGCTGAGTATATATATTTTATTTTATAGTAAATGAAACTCAAATATTTAACCTTTAATTTCAAACCAACTAACTATATTTTTTTATCAGCAAATGTAAAAATATTTTGATTATATGTTTGGTTCCATTTTTTTAATTTGTAAGGCAACAAATTCTTTATTTTAATTTAATCGTTATTGTTATATTTTGATGGTACTTGATACAATGAGAGGTATATTTTCCTGGTATTTTAATCCCCAAATAAATTAATAAATAAATAAATTTTGAGCGTTCATTTTAAATAAAAGAAAAATTTCGAAAACTGATATCATTGGAGATATATTTTACGAATGTTATTTTTTCTAGGCAAAGGGGACGTTTTCGGCGATTCGTTTTGGAAAGACCACGTGGTTGGTCAGTCCGCTGCGAATGTCCGAGCCCTGACCTACTGTGATCTACACACTATCAAAAGAGACAAACTCTTAGAAGTCTTGGATTTCTACCAAGCCTTCGCTAATAGTTTCGCTAGAAATTTAATTCTTACGTACAATCTTAGACATCGACTCATTTTCCGAAAGGTAATCCCCTATACTCTACATTGCATGTCATTTCATTTTCATTCCAGTCGCATGCTTTAAAGATCAAGCTTTTATCACTAGGCAGAAAATAGAGTATATTTTTGAAAGGACAATCTTTGGCCTTACGAACAGAACTAGAGGAGTTTTGTTCTTAAGGTCAAAAATCGTCTTTCCAGAAAGATATTCTGCGATTGTAAGCTTTAAAGCATTTTTTAATATATTTAATTAAAAAAGAAGATATTCCATAATGAAAAACCAATTGTTATGTGTGTGGTAATATCACAATATTAAGCCAATACAGTGGTTGCTCTTCACGAATTTTTGTTACATGAAAATTTGACCTTGAAGAAGTTAGCTGACTCATTGTAATCATTAATGCATCAAATTTCAATTCTTTTCGGCGAGATAATATTTATTTTTGTGATTTATTGTAGCGTGTTTCTTAGCAATGATTATAAAAAGTATTTCAACAATTCACATATTCATTACACTTTTTAAGGTAATGAGAACGTAAACTTCATTTCTTTTACTTTTATGAACGGATGATCACAGACTGAAAGCAAAAAAGCTCTGAGGTCGCAACACAAATTTTAATACGCTACCACCTTTATCGTTTAATTAGCCGAGAGGCAGACCTTACGTAATCTGACATGTAACAAAATACGAAAGTGCAACTACTGTATTTAGACTTTATATTGTGGCGTTGATTGAAAAATATATAGATAGGCAAGCCTGTATGTTTTTGTGTACCGCTGTTTTGGAATCAGATTCGACAAAGTCATCTCGTTCATGATTCCATCAACTACTTTGCCGAATTAAACAGACAAAAATATGAGATAAATAAAGATGTTTTACATATTTACTGAATTTTTTGGTATATATTAAAATGGTTCTTTCAGAAATTCATTGATATATTTTAAAATAGAACTAATTTGTATTATTAATTATTTGACGTTTGCTCTTTTTTATAATATTTGACAGAAACGCCTAATATTAACCCAAATGCAACCAGACACACAGTTATGTCACAGAATAGGTTTATACTGAAGCGACAGTAAGACAGAGAAACGAGAATTAGAGAGAGATGGGGAATGTGCACAAATTCAAAAGGCTCATTGCTTAAAATTGGAAAATTTCCTCACATCTTAGAGCGAGATAGGGGAAGGGTACAAATTTACAGGTCTACACAATGCTTCAAAGTCATAGAACTGAATAGGGGAACATGAAAGGTACCGACACGGAGTGTCCCTTATGTATGTAACTATTCTGTGGTCTAAGGCTAAATTATAATTAAAATAACTAAAATTAACCCTTAACCTTAAAATTAATTTTATAATTACTGGTTAATAAGAGCTATCGCTATTTTTCGGAGGGTGATTTTCAATTGATTTGAGTACTTTACAGTGAGTGAGCACTCTTTTTTCATGTAGTAAACAAAACAGTGACTGGTTTTTATGGAGGGTTGTTTTGAACTAATTGAATTAGGGCAAGAAATAGAGTACTTCACAGTGAGTGAGCACCCTTCTCTCAGGTAGAAAACATTAAGGTGGCTAGTTTTTACGGAGGGTGACTTTCATCTAATTAAATTAGGGCTTGAATTACAGCACTTCACAGTGAGTGAACATTACGGTCACTGGTTTATTATGGAGGGTGATTTTGACCCAATGGGGTATTCCAAGTTTTTTTCATTTTTTAATATGTTATTCTATGCATAAAAATATTAGACCCGTATTTTTTCTTTTCGCCGAAAGGTTTCAAACACGCCAGAAATTTTTTTTTAAAGTTTAAATAAATTACCCCCTAGAAAATCGGCCGTGCGTGTGACGTCACAGGCACTGAGAACCAGCTGAGAACATACATTCGTAGGTCTGAGTCAGAGGCGTGGCGCGTTCGAACAAGAGCCAATAGGCTGAAGCGAGTGCCTTCTTTGTCACAACAAGGCTGATACTGAATTTTACGTACTCGATTCAAATGCATTACAATTTCATTTTGATATTATGGTATTAAAAATCAGAAAAGTAATGATTATATTCACTTTAATATTACTTATATATGGTAAACAATGATATCCAATAAGAATTTCTTTAAAAGCCGTAGGCTTGGAATACCCCATTATCTAGGGCAATTATCCCCCTCATAAGCTTGCCTATCTATATATTTTTCTATCACCGACTATGGTAACACCATTCTGTGTAGGTGGCGGACGTGCGAAGAGAGAAAGAGCTAGCCGAGCGTCGCAAGAACGAGCCTCAGCTAGACCAGACGCAGGACCACCTGGTGCGGAAGATCTTCTCGAAGTTCCGGCGGGACCGCTCGCACGCCGGCGCGGGCGCGTCGCCCGGCAGTGGCGGTGCGTCAGCAGGGGCCGCGGGGGCGGGGGACGTGGAGAAGGGCGCCGGCGCCACGCCCGCGGGCGCGGGGGAGGACGGCACGGTCGTTAGAGTCATGTCGTCCACCAAGTTGTCTAGTGTGGCCGAGAGAGACGATGGAGGCAAGTCGGGGACGCTTAGCTATTCCAAATTGCACAAAGCTTAAGCAATAAGCACTAATTAACTTGAATATTGAAATATGCTGCACATATCACTTTTCTTTAAATTCACTAGGTAATAATAAACGACCTACTCCAATACTCCATACTAAATAAGAAAATCTTGCACTATATTCTACAAATATAATTTTACAAAATATACTCGTATTATCTTTTAATATGTTTGTATGCAAAACACTAATTGGTGAGGATTTATGTACTTTTAAATCAATCGCAAATAATATTGAAGAATGCATCAAAGTCTAATGAAAATAGAAGTTCGCCTTCGTCTACTGTTTCTTAAACTCAGTATGATGGTCTACGAGTCTACGGCGCTCTGCTATTAATGTGATATAGGTTTAAATAATTATAAGTAACATTAAATTGATCTACATTAGAGTGAACAAGATATTGCATTTCTAACTTTTTTTTATTTATTATACATTTTAGGGGAAAAAAATATTTAAATTTTTCTTTTATTACAACAATATAAAATGTGAATCTTCCTTAAAAAAATTCTTCAAATTGATTCGATTTTAAATCAAATAAATTAAGGGAAAAACATAATTAAAACAGTAAATTGGTTAAAGATTAATTGACAAAAAAAGAACCGTCCATTCGAAAAGTTTAAACAATTTTATTGAATTTTTATAAGAACTGGTTTTTGTTCTTTAAATAACTCATTAGGATGTACCATTGACTCTTACAATTAAGCTAGTATTACAGAGTAAGCATACGAAACTAGACGATTTCAAGAAAATAATAAACATACAAAAGCAGCTATTTTCAAATTTATTACTGAAAAGATAGTCTACATGACTGGAAATTTTATTCACATTCATTAATTATATGAAAAGAATATCCGAAAGGTGGCTTCCATTCGAAGGGGATTAGCAACGAGCAGCTACCCCCACCTCCATAGAAAGTCAAGAAATTGAGAACCAATAAGATTTTATTAGTAAAATAGTCGAAAAATTCACAAGAAAACACCCTAGAAGATTATGTTTTAATTTTTTTGATCGTCACCTATATACAGTTTTCATTTTAAATAGGCCACCATTGCTCTCTCGAGAACTATAAGAGCTACGAGGTTGGTTAAATTAGCAAATAATTTATATTTTACAAACTATTAAAATAAGCCAAACATTTTTTTTAATCAGTGTAGAATAACCAAGTTTTTTTTTTATTTACCCATTTTCAAATATGGTCAAGTACCCACTACAATATCCATTGCAAGTAAAAATGGTTTTCATTTAGACAATAAGAGAAATCGAGGTCCTTACTGATTCATGACAGTACAATGAAATAGGAGACTATCCCCCATAATCGAGAGGTTTGTTTACCCTAGTAAAGATGTATTTTTATGATATTAACTTGGTATTTAGAAAATCGTAACTACAAAAAACCCCTTTACAAACCTCAAATTACTTTAACCTTCTGCCCACAGGCGGCGTGGCAGCAACAGGCACAGCCTTAGTCGCCACCAAACCAGCCCGCCCAACCTCAGTCCGCACTAGCAAATGGGGCCGCCTTCTCGGCTCCAGCTCCGTAGAAGAATGCCCTTCCCAACCCCCTGCCTCCTTCACTCGCTCTCTCAGCGCGCGCGACGGCTCCTCCAAGGAGCGGCCGGGCTCCAGCTCCTCCTCGGGCTCCAGCGGCTCGAACACAGCCTCCTCCTCCGGCTCGGGCAACAAGGTGTTCCCCAAGCTGCAGAAGATGTCCTCCACCCGCCAGGACACCATCGAGGAGACCGCGGAAGGAACAGTGGAAGAGGTGCTGCCGGCGACAACGCAGCATCATCATACAGCGAGGAGCATGAGCCTGAGGAAGATGGAGAGTTATGATTGTGGGTTGAGGGATCCGGCGGCGATTGCGATGTATTCGGACCCGCCCGCGCCGCCCGAGTATAAGGAGATTATGACCAATCTTATGGATTTCAAGGTAACATAATTAGCTGTCTTAATATAAAAGATGTTTGCAAAAATTAATTATAAGACAGTACAGGGTCACAATTACTTAAAGATCATGATTAAATTACGTAACGCTTCAAAATGTGGGGAGGTCCAAAGTAATATTACGAGGAGGTAGGTTGAAGATCAATGGCGTACCCAAGAGGGGTGGGATTTGAAGGTTTAAATACCCTCCTGAAATTAATTAGGTACTTTATAATATAAAAAAAATATATGTATTGATTTTACAATATGTCCACGGATCGAGTTGCAAAGAAGGAAAACATTTTTATTTTTTTATTTAACGACAAAAATGTATTCTTGAGAAAACGACCAATTCAGTTTAACCTTTTCAAATTTTCTTTTACTTTCAGAAAAAAATTTAATCGCGTTATCATAGTAACTGGCATTACTTATTTAGTTACAATTTGGATAATCTGTTGTAATCGTAAAGAATTTAAAACTGTGGAAAAAATTCAAAGAAATTATAAAAAATTGCATGGAAGATTATAATTGTGCACTTTGATGGCGGTGAATGGATTTAGTAGAATAGTTAATGTATATTATTTTTGTTATCATTTATGAAATTAAAATTAAATAAAAGTCATGTTAACAATTATTACTATGACAATACGAATTTTGTTTCTTGAAATTATAACTAAGTCGACCTAGTATCACAGATCGTCAAAAATTTTCTATTTTATTTTCGAGGACCTTTCAATGATACCAAAATTCATTTTGTATTTATGTACAACATTTTTATACTGTTCTAACATTAACATAACAAAAAATAACCATATGCATCTATTAGCCCTGAAAAATACACAAGTGGTGTCGAAAGGTCTGCTTTTTAAATAATAAAGATTGTTTTGATTGAATACCCTCATCATCTTCTACAGTCGACTATTCATTTCCGTTATAAATTTCTGTCGATACCATAACCAAATTTCGATTTTTTTTTGTAAAGACTATTTTTACTAAAAAGTAAAGATTTTATTTATTTATTATAAGCGGGGAAGGGGGTGGGGTTCGTTATGTAATTTAAAGACGAACCGTAACAACTGGATTCATAAAAGGGATGAGCCACTAAATTCATATTGAGTCCCATTTATAGTATCTGTCAAATACTTGTTTCGTAATTTTTATTTTAGTAGTGTATTTTATCACCTACAGCCACTGCAAAAGACCTACAGGTTATAGCAGTATTTTTATTTAGTGAATAGTTAGCGATCTCACATTTTACTTAATTAACTAATTGAACAACTGCACTATTGTTCTAGATTATATTTTTTAAATGAAAAATATATCAAACAATATTATTTATGCAAAAATAAAATGCAGAATTCAGTTTATTTAAAATTTAATCCACCGCCAATACTGCATTTTATTTTTCAATCACCAAATATTAATTATTATATACATAATAAATATAATCAAGAAATAATTATGATAGTAATACCTAAGACGAAATTTAAATAATATTCCAATTACTTAATGTAACAACAATACTTGCAAACTTTATAAATAAAATTATAAAGGAAAACTTTTAAATTTAAGGGAAATATCTATACATATTAAAGTTAGCTTAAATTTTATTATGTACAAAAAAGTAGATAGTACATTTTTTGAAATTAATTAATTTTAAATATCTAAGTGATTCAAAACCCTCTTCTACGGCGTACATAATGGTTATAAAAATAGCATCACAAATAAAAATGAAACGTTCAAATCTATTTCTGTAGAGTAGAATAATTTGATATGCATACCGCAATTTCCTTATTAAATTGAGACTTTAATTTGACTTCGATATTCTTCTAGAAACTTCATATTTCTGCCTTCTGTTTACTTTTCATATTCGGCTTTACTTATTCATTTTATTGTGCAGCGAACGAGAAGTTTCATCCGTTTTATTCTTAGCGTTCTTTTGTCGTAAATGTTTAATAAACAAATTCTTAAAGGTCAAGTACGAATTATGATAAACCTCAAGCACAAGATATTTCTTATGAGGCTTACAGTCAATAAATACTTCTCAACGGGTGTCTATTTATTGCTGTGAGCTAATTTCTTCTACATACATTTAATTATGGACAATTTTTTGTAATGTATTTGTTTGCAACAAGTAACTGTAAACTTTATAATTAATTGTAGATAATTTTACAGAACTTTTTAAACAAATCTGACGTTATTATCTTTTCAGTATTGTATTAATATTTTAATTGTAGGTTTCTTATAAATATATTCTTCTATTTAGGTACTTATTATAGAAAGTCTATACATTCATTTTAAATTTACATTTTTCAACACATGCACCAAAATGTTACCTTGACATTTCTCACTATTAAAAATAAATAAACGGCTTTCTTGAAATTGTATGAACTTTACAATACAGAGAATTTTTATCCATTAAACTGAAGAAATATTATAAAAAATTTAAAAAAACTTACTATAATATTTTAATCCGAAATATTCGCCAACTTAAGAAACTGTGGTCCACACACTTTAGGAGAAGAAACACAACTGACAAAATAGTGTTGTTATCCCTCAATTAGAGGGTTGTGTAATTATTCAACCAATCATCGTAATGTTTTCTACCTTTGATAAGGGTACTCACTCACTGTGAACTACTCTAATTCTTGCCCTTATGTGATTAGTTCAAAAACCCCCTCCGTAAAAACCAATGACCAAATTGTTTATTATCAGAGAGAAGGGTGCTCACCCATGTAAAGTATTCTATACCTTACCCTAATGAAATTAGTTCAAAATCACCGTCCGTAAAAACCAATGACCGTAATGTTTACTATCTGTGAGAAGAATTCTTGCCCGAATTTAATTGGGTCAAAATCACCCTCCATAAAAACCAGCCATCGAATTGTTTTTATACCTGAGAGAAGGGTGCTCACTCACTGTGAAGTGCTCTAATTCTTGCCCTAATTTAATTAGATGAAAATCATCCTCCGTAAAAACTTGCCACCGTAATGTTTACTACCTGAGAGAAGGCTGCTCACTCACTGTGAAGTGCTCTAATTCTTACCCTAATTTAATTAGTTGAAAGCAGGGCATGTAACCGAAAAAAATACTGGTTAACGGTTAACCCTTATAGAGAACGTTATAATAATAACGGTTTTAGTTCGAAAACCGGTTTTTGAAAATTTAAACTGGTTTAAACCGGTTAATATAACGGTTAAAAAAATAATTAAAATTAATTAAAACAAATTAATTATAAAAATTTGATTAAAAAAATAGAGAATAATTAATTAAAAAATTTTTTTTTAAGTATTATCTAAAAAAAAAATCACAATTAAAAAAAAGCAATTTAATTAATGAATATTTACAAAAATTCCCCTAATATATTTCCAAGTAATTTACAATCATAGTTAATCATGAAAACTAACAATATTTAGATTTGCACCTTAAAATTTTGATTTTACAGCCGAAAAAATCCAAAATGACCCATTTTTCGGTCAAAAATTTTGGTTTTTTAAAATACTCCAAATTGATAATCGCCGATGAGCTGATTCTAAATTTTCAAACCGAATTTAATTATCTCTTCCCATTCCTGAGATATTAGGCTTCAAAGTTGCACCTCAAAAAAGTGTGTTTTTTTACTATATCTCTAAAATGGATAGAGATACAGTCTCAACGATTATACCAGTCGATTCTACGCACAAAGTTACATAAAGAAATGTTTTCTTCGCATATATGTTCTTTGGAACGATTTGGTGTAAAATGAGAAAAAAGAAAAAAACCGGAATTTCAGTTTTTCGCTGGAGAACTTTTTGGCTCCAAATCTTTTCATTTTTCAGACTTAAGTAAATACAGATGCGCTGATTTCAAATTTTCAAACCGATTTCAATTATCTCTTACCGTTCTCGAGATATTTGGGTTCAAAGTTGAAACTGAAAAAAATCGTTTTTCAGGAATATCCCTGAAATGGGTCAAGATACGATCTCAACGACTTCACCAATCGATTCTACGGGCAAAATTACATAAGTGTACCAATTTTCAGATTAATATTCCAATGGATACAATTTTTAGAGCGAAAAAACGAAAATCGCAAAAATCGAAAAATCGCCTGATGAACCCCTTGCGATTTTTTTCGATTTTTGACGATTTTCGTTTTTCCTCTATAAAATTGGTATCCATTGGAATAAAAATCTGAAAATTGGTACAAAAATGTAATTTTGCCCGTAGAATCGATTGGTGATGTCGCCAAAGTCGTATCTGAACCCATTTCAGAATTATTCCTGAAAAACTGATTTTTTCAGGTCTAACTTTGAACACAAATATCTCGAGAACGGTAAAAGATAATTGAAATCGGTTTGAAAATTTGGAATCAGCGCATCTGTATTTACTTAAGTCCAGAATATAAAAAATTTTGGTGACAAAAAGTTTCCCAGCGAAAAATTGAAATTCAGGTTTTTTCGTTTTTCTCATTTTTCACCATATCGTTCCAAAGATCGTATATGCGGAGAAAACATTTCTTTATGTAACTTTGCGCGTAGAATCGACTGGTGTAATCGTTGATACTGTATCTCTACCCATTTTAGAGATATGTTCAAAAAACACACTTTTTTGAGGTGCAACTTTGAGGCCAAATATCTCAGGAATGGGAAGAGATAATTAAATTCGGTTTGAAAATTTGAAATCAGCGCATCGGCGACTATCAATTTGCTTTTTTCAAAAAAATCAATAAATTTTACCTAAAAATGGGTTTATTTGGGTTATTTCACACCCTGGAATGGGTTTAAAGTGCTTAACAATGATTTAAGTGTTCATAATTAAAAAAATAAGTTTAACACGATTATGTGTTCCATTTTATACCCAAAAATGAGTTGAAAAGTGTCTAAACATATTGTATAGTACATTTGGAAATTTGTCACACCTTAAAATGGGTAAAAAGGAACCCAAACCTGACCTAAAATTGGGTTTAAAGGGTGTCAACAATCAAAAACCAAAATTTTGGACTCATACATGGGTATTTTTGGAATACTTCAGCTGTATATGAAAAATTTTACAGTAAAAACCTAAAAATTGTAACTTTTTATATTCAACTGTAATTAGAAATTACTAAAAGTTAGTTACAAACAGGGAATGTAACCGAAATAAATACTGGTTAACGGTTAACCCTTATAGAGAACGTTATAGTAATAAAGGTTTTAGTTCGAAAACCGGTTTTTAAAAATTGGAAACCGGTTTAAACCGGTTAATATATCAATTTAAAAAATTATTAACATTAATTAAAAAAAAAGTAATTATAAATATTTGATTAAAAAAAATTATAGAATAAATAATTTAAAAAAATAATAAAAAATTACCATCTGAGAAAATATAACAATTAAAAAAAAACAATTTAATTAATAAATATTCACAAAAATTCCCGTAATTTATTCAGAAAAACGCAGGTCACTTTTCAATTTTAAACTTGCCTTTGTTGACAAAGGCCGTATTTATTTGGACTTTTTAAGTAACCTTAACGGCCAAAGAGACCTACATTTATGACTCTCCAATAAAATGTTAATTGTAAAAACTGTCATGACTCATGTTCAAATACAAATAGAAAACACAGATGTAAAAAAAAATATTAAATTTTTTTCTCGCTAAATAATATTAAAATAAAGGTTAATGTTCGCTAAAACCGGTTTATTTTTTTTTGGTTAACGGTTACCGGTATTTTCGGCCTGAAAAATATCGGTTAAAATTACGGTTAAAGTTCGCAATTTTCGTTAAAAATATCGGTTACCGGTTTTTATTAACCGGTTTTTTTAACCGGTTACATGCCCTGGTTGAAAGTCAACAACCATAAAAACCAGTGACCCTATTTTTACTACATGAGAGCGAATTTTTGTTTGGGTTAAAATAACCCTCTGTAAAAATCAGGCACTGAATTGTTTTCTACCTCAGAGAGGGGTGTTCACTCACTGTGAGGTACTCTAATTCTTGCCCTAATTTAATTAGTTCAAAACCACCCTCCGTAAATACCAGTCACTGTTTTGTTTACTACATGAGAAAAAGGTGCTCAATCATTGTAAAGTATTCAAATCAATTCAAAATCACCCTCCGAAATATAACGATAACTCTTATTAACTAATAATCATAAAATTAATTTTAAGGTTAAGGCACAGAATAGTTACATACAGGAGCTACACTCCGTGTCGGTACCTTTCATGTTCCCCTAACCAGTTCTTTGACCTTGAAGCATTGTGTAGACCTTTAAATTTGTGCTCTTCCCCTATCTCTCTCTCAGATGTGAGAGAACTTTCCGATTTTAAACAATGTGCCTTTTAAATTTGTGCACCTTCCCCATCTCTCTCTAGTTTTCGCTTCTCTGTCTTACTGTCGCTTCTGTATAAACTTATTTTGTGCTTAGACTCCAAATATCATATATTGTCAACATATAGCCAAAATTTATAAAAATAGGTATCCCTTAACTTTCCATTATTTATTAAATATGACCGTTGATCAATTATTACCAAAGGCTGAACAACAAATACAAGAAATTTAATCAGAATTAAAGGAAATGCCATCAATTTTAATGAGGTTTATGTATTGCGTGTTTAGTATATATTTTAAAACGTTCTATATTTTGTATAGCGGATTGCCTAACGTAATCTGTAATAAGCACACTCTTTACAGTACATGAAACCACATTAAAATTACTGATTTATTTGAAGCGACTATAATGTTTGACTCTTTATGAATCTTTCTGTTTTTAGGTGGACGTAATCTCAAAACCTTCCATATTTTGTATATCAAGTTGCCTAATGTAAACTATAATAAGCACCCACTTTACAGTACATGAAACCCCATTAAAACATTGACTTATTCGAGGCGACTATAATTTTTGAGGCTTTGTATGAATGTGTTTCTGTTTTTAGGTGGACGTAATCTCAAAACCTTCCATATATTTTGTATAGCGGATTGCCAAATGTAATCTATAATAAACACACACTTTACAGTACATAACACCTTATGAAAATTTCTAATGTCTACTTTTTCGAGGTGACTACAATTGTTGACTCTTATGCCTCTGTTTAGGTGGACGTAAAGCTTGAGATCCAGCGCCTGAGCCAACGAATGTCCCGCATCGAAGACCTCCTCTCGGAGCTCGTTCTCCGGGTGAGCCCCGCTCAGCCGACGGCGGGCGCCCCGGCGGAGCTGGTGCTGAAGAAGCGGCGCAGCAAGTCCCGCGGCAAGGGCGCCGCGCCGTCGCCCCCGCACGGCTCCTCCCCCGCCACCTCGCCCGACGCGCCGCCCCCCGCGCCCCTCTAACACACGCCCCCCCACCCACACAGACGAGTTGAATGCAGACTCACCATCAATCACTTCTGTTTCTATATGGGTATGAGTTGCTTTGTATCTAAATTCAGTTATAGATGGTTACCAAGGCTAGAACTGGAATATATTTCTATACAAATACATATCTACAAGTGGTCTACGGTGCTTTTATCCGCGAATATGGGATCTATTCTCAAGCAATAAATATCATTCATATATACATTCGTGCTTGCAACATTCCAAAGCAAAATTTGATATTTTCGATCCACGATACAAATGAATTTACATTATTAATAAAAAGTGGTCTAGAATGCGCTCTGGTTTAAGCAAAGTAAGAATCAGAGCATTCTGAATATTTGCTCTAATTTTGGTTCACTTAAACTAGAGCACAGTCCAGAGCTTCATTGCTCCAGAATGTGCTATGGTTTCATCAGACATAGAATTAAAGCAAACACTTTACAATGCTCTAATTCTTGACCCATTGATACCAGAGCACAATCCAGAGCAGCCAAATCTGTTCCAGAATTTAATCTGATTTCAGTAGGCCAAGAATTAGAGCAAACACTTCAAAATGCTCTAATTCATAACACATGAAAACAGCACAATCCAGAGCAGCTAAATCTGACAGTGCTAGCATCTCAGAATCCCCGGTATATCCTCATACGCGCATTATTATTGGTCATATAGATTCCTCTTGGCTGATATTCCACATGTAATTGTAGCTGTATTAGTGCGAATTTTACTTCCTAAAGAGTGGAAAGAGGTACAATAATTCTTTAATCATAATGACAATTCAGGTCTTTATTTCTAATACTGCGCTAAGGGAAATGTTTCCTTCAGGGGTTTTAAATTCAGTTCAGTTGCATTTATAACTGACACAAAATATAAAAAATGGTTTAGCACAGAAAATATAGAATTTTGTTTGGGAGGTTTTGTAATAGAAAATAGAGCTCGGGAATTTCATTTTGTTTTTATAACCAGCCTTCTTACTATACAAATGAGCTTATTTTCTATCAAATTAAATAATTTTAAGTCGTCCATTTTCTTCCTCAATCTTTCCGTCCCTCTAGTAGAATTTATTTGTACTAACACGAACTATACCGAATCTCGCCGAAAATGCACGAACATAAAAACAAACAGAAAATGAACATTGGTCAATTCCTCAACTGTGATGATCTATGTTTTAGTCTCTATGCTTCTTATAAATGGATAATGGAAATCAATTTTCTATAACTTAAATCGTATATATTGTGTTAAATTATGTTATGTGTTCTACACATATGTCGCTTAGAAATTAACCTCATTTTAATTTACTGCAGGAATTTTTATCTCATTTAATTTTAAACTGACGTGAAATAAAAATAATTTAATATTTACAAAAAACAATACTTGAAATTGTTTTTGAGAACGACGATTTTCGTAGAATTGATTGTGCTATATCAATTTTGTACCTACTAACCTAATTGTAAATGACAACAATTTTCAAGTGTTAATTTATTTTTATCGTGGACCGAAAATCTACATTCATACAGCAATCATCCTCTTCACATATTCATAATCAAAAAAATTCTCTTTTAATCATAATAATCAACACACAAGACGTCTATACAGACGTATACTCGCAATACACTGTTAATAATTGGTCACTAATCATTCTTTCCACATGATTAAATGAGTCAACTTCTGTCAGCAACATTTTTGTAATTATAAACTCTCCATACAAGAGTTCCTTTACTTATCTCTTTTTATAATCAATCTTCTTTTAAGCTTGTAAGACCAACTAATACCACTTACAAATCTAAGAATTTATTAGAAAATATTAATTTCTCATTGAAACAAATTATTAAAAAACAAAAATATTTAATAAATTAAGCTTATTATGCAATTATTTGCACAAGTTACATATTTATTTTTGCACGATCGGTAAATAAATGGTACATAGCAACAATCAAAGTTTAATTTAAAAATAAATAATAAAGTATTTGTTATTGTGTCGATCGTGCAAAAAAATAATAAGTATTAAGAACAGTAAGAAACACCCAGATTCATAAAAGGGATTACATACCCTTCCTTATCTCCCTGAAATGGATACAAATGATTAAGTATATTATTTAGTTTAGTTTAGTAATTTTACTAGTTTGGTACAGTTAGCTTTATTTGTACATGATTATCTGTATTGATTACAGAGGAAGATTTCTTAATCTTTTTCAAATTTACACGCATGCTCAAAATTTTCATGGAAGCATGGTTGTAATAAATTTTTTTAAATATTTTTTTATTAAATTAACCCAATTTAACCTAACCTTATTCAACCTAACCTAACTTAACCTAACCTACTCTAACCTAACCCTGTTCTAACCTAACCCAACCTAAGCTAATGTAACTTAATCTAATCGAACCTAACCTAACACAACCTCAGCTAATCTAACCTAATCTAATCGGAATTAACCCAACTTAACCTGACCCAACCCAACTTAATCTAACTCAACTTATGCTAACTTAATCTAACCTAACCTAATCTAATCCTACCTAACCTAACCTATTCTAATCTAACCCAGCCTAACTTAACCTAATCAGATTAGATTAGATTAGGTTAAGTTATGTTGGGTTATGTTAGATTAGATTAGGTTAGATTAGCTTGGATTAGGTTAGGTTAGATTAGATTAAGTTAAGTCCCTGTGTATGTACTCACCTTTTGTATTAAATAACTTTAAAAACAAATAAACAGCAATTTTAACGTCAACCAAGTCGGACCTCCATTTTTTATTATTTTTCTTATATTTGTCAAGCATAGTTTTGCCAAATTTAATCAAAATCGACAAGCTGAGCAATCTTTTTATGAATCTGGTTGTAAGGTACTTACTGTTCTTAATACTTAAATAATTATAACGATGGTGAATAAATTTGCTAAGTGAGTAAATGATAAAGAACTATTCTAAATATAACTTTTTTACAATTTTAAGCTGTAGCTAATACTATTTATCATTGAATTATAAATAAAATGTACCTCGTACATATATTCCATAAGGACCAGCACGGGGAGTATTTAATGGGTACGAATAATCGAGAGTACCCATCTTCAACAATGTATATAAGAAAGTATTTCAGTTCTGACTTGTATATAACGGTGAACTATCTTATGCTGATTTAGACATAGAGTGAATAATATAAGACATCGAACCCGGACCGTTAAGTTTGTAGGCATCCGCCATTGTTCCATTTCGACCACGACTCATACGACTTGAGTTTTGTTCGACACATTCCATACCAATGTTATTGTTAACAAATTTTAAAACTTGTTACCGCTTATAGATTTTATCATTTCGTTGTACATTTAAAAGGAATTAATGTTAATGTATCAAGCCCGAGGATGTATTTTTCAAGGTAGTGTAAGAATTATTTGTGAAGTGAATCTCATTCAACTTTTCTATGAAGGCAATATAGCGTTTTTTATTGGACTAGGATCTATGATCCACAGTATTAATATATAAATAACTATACAGATATTATACTATACTTAAACCGTCAGAGTATTGGGAGAAGCAATATTCACTCATCTGTCACGCAACCATCTCACGACTTCCACACGTGGTTCGCCGTTCTGTCGCAAACCGAAACCTTCTTCTTTTCCTCGACGTAGTCTTACAGTTAGCTAGCGACGCAATCAATGTATAAATGTCACACACTAGACTTAGCATTCTTTTAATAAGACAAACACTAGCGTGTTTTTGTTATTTTTATAATAAGTAGAAAAGACAAAATATATATCAAAACTTATCTTGCCATTTCTATAACAATTGTTTACATTTTATGTTATTATGTACATATCGAATATTAATTTATTGTACACAATTTTTGTTTTAGCAAAATTTTAAAATTGATAATAGTGTTGTGTATAAAATAATTTACCAGTTTCAGGTTTACATATAAAAAAGCAATAATTGTATCTGTACGGTAATATTAATTACTTATTAGCAAGGTAATAATATGTGTAACAAGTGCAGAAAGTTGCCTATTTCCCGCGAGATGTGAAAGTTACGGCACGAGACGAAGTCGAGTGCTTGAATCACACAAGGTGGGAAATAGGTTATTCTACACGAGTGGCATACTAAACTTTTTCTACGACCACTCTGATAAACGTAACAGAAGAAATACATGCACGAAAACTATTTGACATAAAGAACAATATGCTATAGGTAAACTCAAAAAGAGTACCTTCACGCATGTGCAGTGTTGGTAAATACTGTGAGAAAGTGCCACTTTCCATAGTGGTCGTAGAAAAAACTGTTACTTTGCAGATAATGTGCAATAGTTTATTTGTTATTCACTTGTAAATAAAATGTCAGTTTCAGAATAATAAACTTGTGTTTGTTTACATAGACAAAAATAAGTTTGGTAATTAAGTCATAACTATATCTATACGGTAATATTATTAACCTACAGACTTGTGAAAATAACATGGGACAATTGTCATTATTCACGACGATGAAATTTGTAAATCATACGAGTGAATAATGACCATAATCCCATATATAATATAATACTTTTTCTACTCGAATCAACAACATGTATTATTCAATGAGCATGTAATGTGTGCTATTACTTATGAAAACGAAGTTTGCGAACACGAGCGAAAGCGAGTGTTGTAACTTGTAAAACATTCGAATAAGTAATAGCCATTATATGCGAATAGAATACTATACTTTATCCATAACTATAACAGGAAAATTATATGCTTATTGTAACAAAATATGTCATCATACTTTCACAGATAAATAAGGAAATTATTTCGTATATTATTTATCTACAGTTTAATTTTAAAAAGGAAAGGAAAGTATGAAAAATGACAAAACTGGTGTAACTTTGTTTTTTTTTTTGTAGAATAACTTATTTAAAAGTAATTTTGTTTTTACTCTTTAACATTACGATTGAATATTATTACAACGAACTGTCAATATTATTCAATTAGCTAAAATAAAGAAAGGTCATTAATTGATAAAAAATAGGTATATTATAAGCCAGTTGTGGATAAAAAAAATATAAGGGATTATGACTCATTATTCACAAAGATGAACTTTGGAAGTCATTCGAGAGAATAATGACCTTAATTATAAATATAATACTATACATTTTCTTCTCCTCTAAATTTGAAAATTATGAATAAATATTTTGGAAAACTATGTTTAATCGAAATTGAAATAAAGAGATACATTTATACAGGAGTAGAAAAAAACATTAAACGAAACTATTAATCAGTTAATCATAATACCATGATTCAGAAATCATGTCAGTAGATCAGCTTGATTCTTGAATCATTTGTTGATGTATAATATATTAAATTTCTCATTTTTACAAGCATTTATTTTGTAAAATTATTATGCATATTGTACAACCGATATACATATACAGATTTGTAGAGTATTGTACGTGAAATAAGAGTTGAGCAGGGAAGAGTGTTTGTTAAAAACGACATAAAACATTGGCAGACAATGATGACTGAATATAATTGCTGCCTCTGTTTGATTAGTTGTTTAATACAATTATAAATAAAATATTAGTATAGGTTTACCTCGAATATTAAACATTTCATTCTGTCTCAGCTCATCTTTAATTTCGCATAATTATAGAAATGGCAATTCTTTTTAAACGATCAAATATACAAGTTGAATACTTTATACGATGTAAGTAGTAATTTCTCTTTTGCTATACTGTTTCGGTTGCGACAGAATTAAGACGAACCTGTAATGTAATTACTTCACAATTAAGATAAGATACAGTGTAGCCACAATTGGGTGAATCTGGAATGAACATTCAGTGCTACTGATAATGTACACACTTTGTCCATACTGTATAGTTTTGTTGCTCTAAGATATACTGTCGCTCTTCATATGCACGAACGTGCTTAAGTCCCCGACTCAGTTTAATAAACTCATTTGCTGATAAGAGGTGTTTTTATTTCTAATGGCAACCGCTATCATCTTACTCTTACTGATTACTTTTACTTATTATTTTTATTATTATTTTCAAGAGCAAAAGGCCAAAAAACTTGATTATGGAATAGTTACGTAATCAAAATACTGATAACGTTACTTAAAAATTACTTGCAGAAATTTATTATTCACTTCATTTTAAGAATACTTACCAGGGAAATTCACAATACTTTTTCACTGTATTTTATAAATTAAACAAGGAAATTTCCAAATTTATATTTGATGTCCTTACAGACATAATTTATACCATAGTTTTTGTATGTAAATTGGCTTTTTTAAACATTATTTTTTTAAATATTGAAAGAAGCTTTCCGAACTCATAATTAATCAATATTATTTTTTGAATTAAAAACAAAATTTTAATGTGTTCGAATATTTTTTAATAAAAAAAATCTGATATGGACACTACATGACTTCCTTGTACGCTAAATTATTCATATTTTTTGCTGCACTTCATTTAAATTTATTTCACTTGAAAGTGAAATCATTCTACGGCTAATCATTCTTCAACATCCCTTCGAAATGGATAATCTTTTGGGAATTATATTATTTTATTAGACAAAACTATTTTTTCCGAAATCGATTGTAAATTACACGATATCACTCCTTAGTACCTACCTAAAGTAAAACTTTACAGACTCTTTCTCATGTGAAAATTTAACTTTACGGTCTCATCTGTCAAACTTAATTAAGCTATATATTAATCAGGACATGTAACCAGTTAAAAAAAAGGGTTAATAAAAACCGGTAACCAATATTTTCAACCAAAATTGCGAACTTTAACCCGTAATTTTAACCCATATTTATAAGGCTGAATAACCGTTAAACAAAAAAAATAAACCGATTTTAGCGATCATTAACATTTTTTTTTAATACATATAATTTTATTTTAATTTAGTTTCTCATTAAATTTAGCTATTGAATTATTTTTTTCTTATGATTATTATTGTACATATATTGTTAAATTTCACTGTATCATATATTTACCATTACAGTCAATTCTTTTATTTATTGAGAAAATAAACAAATTAAAAAAATCGTTCCTTATAATATTGGACCCAAATTTGTTTTAGGAGTACTTAAGTATTATTTCAATGTGAGCCATTTACAAATTTAATTTTATATACAGTACTTTTATTATTTAAGTTAATTTTGTTACAATATGCGTCTTCCACCTATAAAAGGAATTCAATATTTCGTTCGCCCCGCCATTTTTAGCCGTTAATTTCACAGACAGAGTATAGAGGGCAGATGAAACCAAGATGAAAACTCCCTCTGTTTCTAAGAACTTTAATTATATATTTTGGAAATATTGAAATTCATTAATATGTAAAAAAATATTTATTTACATTTCTTTGGGTAGACATTTAATATTTAATTACACAATTTTTTTATTTTATATAAATGATTTATAATAATAATAATTAATATTTATTATTAATCGTACATTTCCAATATTTTCTTAAAAAAAGATTTATTGCACAATAATTTTTTAAAAAGTTTACATATAATTATATAATAAAAACTAGCAAATATGTATTAATTATCAATAAATATTTCTAAAGTAATTTAAAATAATATATATCAGTTTTTAATTTCTTCTTGTTTACATTAATATAAATTTACAATTTCACATTTAATAGGTACTAATATTATGAAAATTATTATATTTATGAACCATATATTAAGTATTGACTATATCATAATCTTGTTGACTATTAAGTTATCGACCAGTAATTAAATATAAAATTATTCCTGATAAGGACTCAATAAAGTGACAATCAACAGGTATGTATAAGTAGAATTTTATTCATTTCAATTAGTTTTTCATTGATTATTTGCCCTATAAATATTTTTTTTCAAACCAATCATTTATAAAATTTTACAGGGTTAGACATGACATCAATTTTATTGATTACTACTTGTAAATTGAATTTGACTTTTTGCTTAAATTTGATTTACTCTGAACAATGTTTCAATAATTGTATATTTACATACAGTTTAATAAATCAAATATTGTCCTTTGCAAAAGATAAATAAATGGATATTAAACATTGTTCAATTTCCATTTATTTGAACCTAAACAGATTTAGCTGATTACAAGTAAAATGAAAAAAATCTGTTTTTTTATTTTATTTTTTAGAAATCGTATTTTTACGTAGTGTTTTACAAGACAAGATTTCGTCTTGTTTAGTAATTTCTTCTCTTGTCTCGAAAAGCAAGACAAGAAATTTTAAGTATATCTTGTTTTTCATTACTCTTTTATAAAAAAATCTTGTCTTGGTCGTCATTTTCTTGCATATTTATTGTCTTGCATATTAATCTTCGCAAATGACCTTGAACATATATATAATCATAATCAATTATTAAATAAATTTCTTATAATACAATTATGTATTATTATTAAATAAATATTATAAAAATAAAAATAGTATAGCTGCACAAACTATAAGTATTATTAGCATAACAGCGACATCTGTACAAGCAGAAAAGATATTTTCAAAGCATCCCTGGTTATAAGAAAGTATTTTGTGTCTTAATTCTTTATTACATTACATGATTTCGAAGAATAATTATATTATTTAGTCAATAAATATTACCATTATATATTTTTTGAAAATGTAATTTACATACATTTGTTTAAAAAAATTGTATTAATTTTTTAATATTTATACATTTTTGTATCTTTATTAATTTATATGTATAGGTTCTTATAATAAATCTAGATTTAAAACTAGTAAAAAAAAAAATGCAAGAGTACAAGAATTGAAAAAAATCTTGCTATTCTTGTACATTTCTTACCTGGTTTTGTTTTGAAATTTGTAGCTCTTGTTTAGTTCTTGTCTTGCATTTTTTGCAACACTGATGCAAGACCAAGAAAAATACAAGACTCTCGTGAAACACTATTTTTATGCAACCCTTATCTTACGAGGTATGTATCTTACTTCAATTACAATCAGTTGCAACAAAAAGAACGTTGAAAATAATTGAACTAACTAAGGTAACACACTAAGATTTTATGTAAAAAGGATACTACTAACAGTGAATTTAATTTTTGTATTTAAATTTGAATATTAAATCTCTTCATAACAAAAAATATTTATCCAAAAATATTCCCTGTGACAACATTGTCCCTTGTTCTTTTCAAGTATTTTGCATAATTATTAGAATGAGTGCAGCATGAAAGACAAGTACAAGTAGTGTTTTTCTCATAATCCAACCACCGGGACAGTGGAATATTCGGAGGAACGCACCGAACAGCTACCAGACTACCAGACATTAGGGTGGAAGGAAGAAAACATTAGGAAGAATTTGAAACCCTTGGCATTTACATATTTAAGGGCAGTCACCCTTCTCATACTTGTTTGTAAGAATTTAAATATTACATCGCACCTTTCAATTATGAATTCAAATCGTTGTCTGCGACAATTTTTCCAGCTCAACAATCATTGCATAATAATATAAGTCACTAATAAAATATTTTTATTTCATTTTGGAATCATAAACTTGTTTATTCGCCCTGAAATGCAGGCGTAATAATATATATTTAATTAGTAAATTTAACTTACACTTTTCGCGAGTTAAATGAGTCAAACAATAATTTAATTTAAAGCCGATAATTTTTTTTTAAGTGAGTTTTCATTATCGACTTAAATTAATAATAATTTATTATTGATGTTTTACTGTGGGTCTAGACTAGAAGAGAAAAAATCTGTAAAAAATGTCAGGAATAAAGATAATTAAATTAAATAACTTATAAATAAATTCATTTCAACATTCTCTCAAAACAACGAAGAATCTCTTTTGTAGAAGTTGCAATATTAAACTACAATATTTGTTTAGTTACATTTTATCCTTTTTTCGTGATAAAAAAATTATTTTATTATTAATAAACTTTGTGTTTCTTTTTTTGTTCATTTTTCTCAACAAAGTTAAACAATTAATGTTAACATTATAATCATATAAAAGGCTAAATTTAAGCACAGTCTTTATCGTTTAAATTATCTTTGCTAATGGAAATGGAATAAATACAAAAGTAAAGTCAATATATTTTTACTCTTTTTGTTAAAAAATGACACCGAACGCTAAATAACATTTTATTCACATTATTTCCCAAAGAGAAATTATATCTCACAGTAATTGTCAACACTGCGCATGTGTTGTGTGGGAAACATCATTTCTTACTGAAATTGAAAGATACATTTTCCTCCCAAGTTTGACAAATAAACTATTTTCTATATGTACCTACACTGTTACTATCTTAATTTGAAATCTGAATATCTGAAAGTTCTCTAAATATTTTCAACCTATATATAGTATGTTCTATCCCTTGCTGATTAAAAAAAAATCATAAATAGTAAACAAAAGTATAGAAAATAGATCAAGCGAATATAACTTATTAAGTGGATTATAAAATATATCTTTTAAACTGAAAACAACTTATTTCTTATTAACGCATGCCTATTGAGTTTATTTGATTTACGTAATAATGATTGTTTCTTTACTATTTAATTAATTATTATTATTAAGCAAATTATCGAAAAGAAACACAAATATTACGTTGTAACAAGTTTAGCATTCAGTTATTGTTGAAACTTTGTGCACTACACATGTATATGTATATAGTATTTGAAATAGAAATAAGAGTTCAATTGTGTTATTTGTTGTATAGTACAGTCATCCAGTGTTGTGAATTTTATAAACAAAGTTCCTTCAAAATTTATTTAAACAAGTACTTAATCTATAATTAACAAAATTATTATGTGTTTTTTAATAATAAATAAGTGACATTCTTTTTGTATAACTTGTATGTGTTTCACTTCGGATAATAGTGGCGGTATAGTACATCTCACATATTTCTTCAAGGGCCAGTAGGTTTGGCGACTGGGTTGAATTCCAGGTAAGTTATGAATATTGTAAATGTCTTTTCGTTATGTCACAGAATAGGTTTATACAGAAGCGACAGTAAGGCAGAGAAAAGAAAATTAGAGAGAGATGGGGAAGGTGCACAAATTTAAAGGGCCAATTGTTTAAAATCGAAAAGTTTCGTCACATCTTAGTGAGAGAGAGGGGAAAAGAACAAATTTAAAGGTCTACACAATGCTTCAAGGTCATAGAACTGACTCTGGGAACATGAAAGGTACCGACACGGAGTCTCGCTTCTGTGTGTAACTATTCTGTGGTTATGTCACCCATCAAAATATCATTTATATACGAGAAAATATATTAAAAAGGCGTAATAAATAATATTATAACCATGACGAGATTTAAGCAATGTTATTGAAGGAGCAATATCAGACTATCCAGGGCCGGTCCCAAGTTAATAGATGCCCGCGAATTACGTCGGTGGGTAACTTGTATGAAATAAAAGTCGCTCTATTAAAAAAATAATGATATCTAAGTAAATGTCGAATATATTTAGGTTTTTATTGAGTAGAAAAAAGTGGTACCAGACTGATTGCCTAAACAAATCATAAATTAAATCTGCTGATAGAAAAAAAATACAGTTGACAAAGAATGAACCTTAATAAATACAACTTTTATGTTTTTAGCGTAAAATTGTGTTTATACACTCAAAATATTCCAAAAATACCCATTTTTGGATCCAAAATTTTAATTTTTTTAAATAGTTCACTTTGATAGACACCGTTGCGCTGATTTCAAATTTTCAAACAGAATTTAATTATCACTTTTCGTTCCTGAGATATTTGCTGTCAAAGTTGCACCTCAAAAAAGTGTGTTTTTTGGCAATATCTCTAAAATGGGTACAGATACAATTTCAACGATTATACCAGTCGATTCTACGGAAAAAGTTACATAAAGAAATGTTTTCTCCGCATATACGTTCTTTGGAACGATTTAGTGAAAAATAAGAAAATCGTAAATACCTAAATTTCAAAATTTCTCCGAGGAACTTTTTTTCTCCAAATCTTTTCATTTTCTAGACTTAAGTAAACATCGATGTGCTAATTTCAAATTTTCAAACCGAATTCAATTATCTCTTACCGTTCTCGAGATACTCGTGTTCAAAGTTGAGTTTTGGCAATACCTAAAAAAACAGGTTTTTTAGGTATAACTCTTTAAGGGTTAGGTTTACGACTTCGGCGACCTCGCCAATCGATTCTACGGGCAAAATTACATAAGTAATTTTTAGATTTTTATTCCAACGGATACAATTTTTAGAGCGAAAAAACTAAAATGGCCAGAATCGAAAAAAATGCCTGATGAACCCCTGACGATTTTTCTCGATTTTTGGCCATTTTCAGTATTTTCCTTCTAGAAATTCTATCCGTTGAGATAAAAATCTGAAAATTGGTACACTTATGTAATTTTGTCCGTAGAATCGAATGATGAGGTCGCCGAAACCGTAAACCTAACCATTTTAGACGTATACCTAAAAAACCTGATTTTTTAGGTCCAAATTTGAACGTAAATATCTCGAGAAGGGTAAGAGATAATTGAATTCGGTTTGAAAATTTGGAATCAGCATATCGATATCTACTTAAGTCCAGAAAATAAAAAAATTTGGAGACAAAAAGTTTCTAGCCGAAAATTTGAAATTTAGGTTTTTTCGTTTTTCTTATTTTTCACCGAATCGTTCCAAAGAACGTATATGCGAAGAAAACATTTCTTTATGTAACTTATCCCGTAGAATCGAGTGGTATAATCGTTGAGAATGTATCTCTACCCATTTTAGAGATATAGCCAAAAAACACACTTTTTTGAGGTGCAACTTTGAACTCAAATATCTCGAGAACGAGAAGAGATAATTAAATTCTGTTTGAAAATTTGAAATCAGCGCACAGAGCACTATCAACGTGGACTATTTTCAAAAAACAAAATTTTTGACCCAAAAATGGATATTTTTTTATTATTTCGGCTGTGTCTGAAAAATTTGAAAGTGGAAACCTAAAAATTTTTACTTTTCATGTTATGCTTTGATTAGAAATAACTTGGAGATATAAAAAGATTATAATTCTTTATTGGAAATGTGAGTTTAATTATTCATTAAATAGACAATAATAGTAATTTAGTATTTTTTTGTTTATAGTTAAATTTATTTTAATAAATACTTACTAGACAGTCAGGTAAGACTATCTATTTACATATTTATGTATATTAATAAAACATAATAATTTTTGGACTTTAAATTTAGCAAGTGTTGGTTTGTAAAAGACTGTCGCACAAAAATGAAATATGACTTGATAGATACATTTGAAAAACCATCCAAAAATTCACTGTACCGTACCAAACCAGTATTATCTGATTCCAGATAAGAACATGCGTCACTTTTGTATCGTACGATGACATTACGTTAATTTCTTTTTAACGTATTTGAATTGTACTGTTAATTGGAAAAGCTATTAAAAATTATTAAACCAAAAACTCGTACTAATACACAAGCGTATATCTTCACTTAAAAATTTTTATACACGTGAAATACATCTTATCTTTACAATTCTAAGAACATATTCTTAGAAAAAAATTAATGTATATATAGCGTTCTACACACATAGTTAAAATTTAACAACTATATTTGTTAGTTCTTTCTATTTTCTTAAAACTATGTAACCAGAAAAAAGAATAAAGAATATATTATTTTGTACCTTTTGTTACACCCAAAGATAAAAATAAAATTGAGTAATTTGAATATTTCTACATGATAATAATATTACTTGCAAATAATAGTTTAAAGTTTCAAATAACACTTTCTAATAATGATGAAATTTCCGAGACAACAATTTTAAAGATATTTATATTGAGCTAAATTGAGAATAATGATTTTAACATTATTATAAAATGGACAATTTTTTTAAATAAGTAAGTAAATTTAATATACAAATAAATATTGTAAATAACTTTCGAGTTATTAAAAAAATATGTCCACTTTAATTGATTCTTTTTTTTTTTTTGAACAATTTTTATTCTTAATTTTGGTAATATACATTATATGAATAAAATAATGATATACAAAGTTCTACACTTTAATGTCTTATGTGTGTGTGTGTGTGCTTTACGATAATATTTTAAAATATATATTCATAGGCGGGAGGTAAATACCAAAATTAATTATAATAATAATGTTGCTACTCCCTATTATATAGTTATTATAACATGGCTAAAAATTGGTACAGAAATTTATTATTTATTTATTGATTTCTGGTTATACTGACAAATTTAAAGTTTATATTTTAATTAGAAATAATATTCTGAAAATTATTCAATTTATACATAATATATTGACTTCATACCTCGCTGAATATAATATTATCGAACTGTAATTAAATATAATTTTATTCCTGATAAAGAGTTCAATAATATGACATTCAACAGGTACATAGAATTTTATTCATTTTATATTTCAATCAGTTTTTTATTGATTTGAAACTAATCATTTATAATATTTTAAAATGTTTGACGTATCATTACAATATTTGAACTTTACCTCTGTACTGTTTTTTGATGAGTACTGAAACAAAAAAATATAATTGATTGCTATAACAGTAAATTGTTGATATTTACTATAAAAACTATACTTGTATGCAAAATAATTAGCATATAGTTTACTAGTACTAGGTAACCTTGATTTTTTAGCAGTCATAAATTTAAATTTATAATATATACAACAAGTATATAATTTTCCCAAAATTATTTATTACCTATTCAAAAAATTGTATCAAACGAAAATATCCATAAGTAAATACAGAGTTAATTACATTTTTATTGTTTAAATAAATCATGTAATAATGATAAGTATTTATCACTAAATATTAGGTAGTTTTATTTTATCTGCTCAGCTGTTAAGATATTCTGGGATTCTTCAAAAACTTTGTAACGAAAACTTATCCTATCGTTATCTTTAAATATTTTATATTGTTATATAAAATAACATTAATAAATAATATACAAAGCAATATAAATTATAAATCTTGATTTTTTTGTACTACTAACACTTAAATCTAAATCCTTTAAGAAATGAAGAAAGATACATTTATTTTTATATTCAATGTTTCAGTTTGTAAGCTCATTTTTTATTTGTGTTTATTTGATTTACGTATTTGAATTAAATAGTATATTTAAATTGTGAATCCATAATTTTCACTTTTCTTGAGTTTAAGTAGTCGAATAATATTAGATTTGGAGATTGGATTAGTTATATCCCTTGTTAACTTCCTGAACTAAATTAATTCCAGTCACAATTCTAAAAAAAATGAGAATATTATTTAGTTCCAAAGATAAGTCCACTCGTTTGATGAAATTAGAAATATTTGTACATGATTATCAGCATTTCTAAGTGATATAGAGAAAGATTTGTGGTGATATTTCACAACCTACAAGTAAAATACTTTAATTCCATGCATGTGCAAAGCATTCGTTGAAGTATGGTTATAAATAATTTTGTTTAATATTTTTTTTATTATATCGCATGGAACAGAAAAGTTATAATATTTTTTTCTGATTTAAATGTCATGATCTACCACTGGACATTGTAAAAGTAAAACTATTTTAAATTGAAATATATAAATACATAAAGGTGTTTAATTACTATATCATAAAATAAAAAAAATTAACTTTAACGTTTCCGTTCCATGTAATATTAATTTAAGAAAAAAATGTATCTTACTTCTAAGTTGTCAAATATCAGCACAAATTTTCCTCTGTATCATTGAGAAATGCGGATAATCATCTACAAATATTGCTAATTCCATCAAACTGGTAGAATTAACTAAATAAATAACTAAGTAATATACTTAATTATTTTATAAATTGGGACTGAAGTTAGTTTGACATTTCAAGATGGTACAACTAATTCGGGTTAGTGCCTAATATTTTTTGTGAACCTAGGAGAAAATTATTAATAACTATATTATTGCAAACTAATGTTTAGTTTTTATTATTATAATGCGAAGCTATAGTGGTCAGTATTTGTATTTAATGACATATTCCTTTTTAAATTTAATGACTTTACTATTACTTTGTCCTCTTGAACCATTCTGTATCGCATAAGCACATTGCGGAATCCAGCTCATAAATGGGTCAGTGTACTTGACAGTACCTGGTCCTAGGCTGGCCAGGTATAGACAGTACACCAGGTTGGGGACACCTGGCTGTAGCTACTGCTTTGTCAGCACCCCCGAACAACGGATGTAAGCGATGGAATTATCATGTATGGGAATGAATACACTTACACTATACCTTGTGTTTCCTACCCAAATGTTCTTTTTGCTTTCATTACGAATTAGCTTTTCTAATAATGAGACTTGCTGAAGTACATGGACGTTTACATGATTTATATAGTCAAGCAAGGGTGGGTACAGTTAGAACACGGATGGGGAACATCTACAGAAGTTGTTTAACTTTTAATTAACTTTTGTAATAATAATGAAACTTACATGAAATTGTCACTGTACTTAGATGTACTTACATAGACTTTTACATGATTTATAGTCAAGCATCTTTCCTACCCAAATGTTCTTTTGCTTTCATTACGAATTAGCTTTTCTAATCATTGTGGGATTCGTATAGTACATGGACGTCTACATGATTTATACAGTCAAGCAAGGGTGGGTACAGTTAGAACAAGGATGGGGAACATCTACAGAAGTTGATTTAATTAGCTTTTGTAATAATATTGAAACGTACATGAAATTGTCACTGTACTTACATGTAAGTACATAGGCTTGTACATGATTTATAGTCAAGTAAGGGTATGTACAGTTAATACAAGGAATGGAAATATTTTTATCTTCCACCGACCATACATAAGGAAAATACTGTACAAGGTAACTGTTTAAACATGGGGGATCTCGAGAACTATAAGAGATACAAACTCGGTTAAATTAGACAAAAGTTGCCTCAAGTGGGAGTGATTTTATACATGTTTTGTTTAGTGTTTCACGAGAGTCTTATATTTTTCTTGGTCTTGCCTCAGTCTTGCAAAAAATGCAATTGTCTTCCAAGAAATGTACAAAAATACCAAGATTTTCTTCAATTCTTGTACTCTCGCATTTTTTTTTACTTATTTCAATTCTAGATTTATTACAAGAACCTACCTATAAATTAATAGAAGTACAAAAATATATAAGTATTAAAATAAATACATTTTTTTTAACATATGGATGTAAATTTCATTTTCAAAAAATATGTGAGTAATAATTATAGAATAAATAATATCATTATTCATCGAAGTGCTGTAATCAAGAGTAAAGACACAAAATGCTTTTTTATAACAAAGGATGCTTTGAAAAATGCTTTTCTGCTTGAACAGATGTCGCTATTGTGCTGAAATAAATATAGTATGTGCAGCTATACGATTTTTGTTTTTATAATATTTATTTAATAATAATACACAATTATATTATAAGAAATATATTTGAAAATTGATATTGAGAGAAGAGAAGAAAAATCTATTTAACGGTCTCACAGCCAACTTTAAGGTCTATTTGAAAATTGAAAGTTGGTATAAATTTTTCGAAAACGGTATGAGAAATAAAAATTTTGAGTACTCCAGTAAAATCGTTGTTAAATAGTAATGTGTAAGTTAAATTACTTTTGTGTTGAAATATAAAAGTTATAAGCAAAGAAAAATAAAAATTGAAAAATTTACATTTTTGTTTGTATCTAGTCATCTAAGCATTTTTTTTTTTGGGAAAAACAAAAGCATGTACAAAATGGCCCACATTTGAAGCTACTTTTGTCTAATTTAGCCGTCTTTGTATCTCTTATAGTTCTCGAGATATCCATGGTTAAACAGTTTTATGGGTCACTCTGTATATCATTCGGTCCCAGTAATTATAAATTATTTTCAATTTGTTTTAAGAATAAAATAAAGCTTATATACTTAACTTCCTTTTGTTTTTGTTAATATTTAGACACTTCTGTTCTGAGTAGACGAAAAACAAAACACTGTTCCATCCTGACAAATGTCAACATAAATTTTTTTTTTCTTATATAAATATGTAACAAGATTTAATTCTGAAGATTCGTTGACCTTTCTCAACATCTGCGATAATTTTTTGTAAACAGGTGGATGTTGGATTGGTGTTATCAGTTGTCCGAGTGGGCGTTTGATTGTTTGCGATAATAATCAGCAATGTTTGTGGCTGGGCCGGGGCCGGACAATTAGAGAATGGTTGTATAATTGTGCAGGCTACGCCAGCTCAGTAAGGGATAGAACCTTTATGTTGTTTTGCCGAGATGATTAAGTAAACGCCGTGTTGAACGTTATGTGTTCACTGCAAAGAAACAGGGCCGGATTAGAGAACTTTCACAAGCTTTTTTTAAAATGTTCTGTTGTTAGAATGAACCTTTTACTCGTTTCAATATACATTAAACATTTTTACTTATTAATCTTTTATATTTTTTCATATGTCAACTGACATGATGACAATATCTCAATCCTACCGTCTAACTTTTATTTTTATTGTATAAAGGTAACTTAATCTAAATAACATAAATTAAATATAACACTGTAATCTGTGAACACGTAGAATAAAACATATTATGATCTCAATTTAAAATGGATGCATATATAAGTACTACCCAAAATGTTCTGTTGTTAGATTTACTCATTTAAATACACATTAAACACTTTTACTTATTAATCTTTTATGTTTTTTCATATATCAACTGACATCATGACAATATCTCAATCCTATCGTCTAACATTTATTTTTATTGTATAAAGGTAACTTAATCTAAATAACATAAATTAAATATAACACTGTAATCTGTGAACACGTAGAATAAAACATATTATGATCTCAATTTAAAATGGATGCATATATAAGTACTACTCAAAATGTTATGTTGTTAGATTTATTCATTTAAATACACATTAAACACTTTTACTTATTAATATTTTATATTTTTTCATATATAAACTGATATCTCATGATTTACTATCTCAATCCTACCATCTAAGTTTTATTTTTATTGTATAAAGGTAACTTAATCTAAATAACACAAATTAAATATATCACTGTAATCTGTGAACACGTACAATAAAACATATTATGATCTCAAATTAAAATGGATGCATATATAAGTACTACCTGCATTTACACTTGATTGAATTGTAACAAATCTTATTCTACTGACATATTAATACTGGAGGTACCCTGATACACACTTATTATAAGTATAAAAATCTGATGTGACCAGCACATAATCTCTCGGCTAATTTTATATACATATACAGTGTGTGCAAAGAAACGCGGAACAAAGAACTTTAACATGGTATTTTAAAAAATTGCGGATACTCTCTCTCTCCTTATAGATTTAGAGCAAAACTACAAGAGTACATAGTAGTTCCAATTTAAATTCTACATCAGATAAGATCATAACGAATGCAAGAGCGTACCTATAGTACGAGATTTATTAAATATAAGTGTATGATTTCTCCGTAAATATTTTTTATAATAATTATAATTGTCACTGTCAAATATAAAATATTTATTTCCATAAGTAAACAGATTAACCACAATTGTAACAAATTTACTGAACCATAATTACTTATAATAGTTAAATGGAGTAAGGTAGAAAAAAATTGAACTATAAAATATTATCTAATGACATAATATTAAATTATTATTTACAAAAATTCTTATATATTCATAATTAAATAAGATATTTCAGAAAAACCCTTCATCGTAAAAATATTAAAATCGTGTTCTAGAGACTTCAAAAGGTGCTTATCCACTCACTATCCGATTTTTAGCATGATTCCAATATACCTCTCTTACTGAGTGACTAAAGGTAAAAACTTTAAACCTCATTAAAATTGATGATGTTTGGTATGACGAACATCGTTGCTTATTCAGAGTAATAATAATGAATATGAATGCAAATTTCTTCAATATTATTTTTTTTAAATAAAATAATTAAATACAATTTACATTGAATAAATAATGTAAATAATTACTTAAAAATTATAAAATCACACAAACTACCAAATGTAAGCAAATATTATGACATATGAACATTTAATTTGAAAAATAACTTACACATGAATATAATTAAACGTCACATGCAAAGCTCATATCCGCCTCACAAAATAATTTTACATTTATTTTCAATTAATATTTTTCATATAGTTACAGAAAAAAAAATGATACCTAATCATTATTTATTTTAAACTACATAAAAATCTCAAATAGATTTTGAAATTGCTCTATGAAAAACAAATTCTACGTACTATTAAAAATGTTTTAAGATATACCTACATACAAAGAATGAAGGATAAGACATATTATACAATATAATCGACTTCGACTTAAAGAAGAATTATTTAAGTGAAGACGGAATAAGCTATAAATCCTGTAGAGAAAATTAATCTATAATATAGTGAGAAGATTTAGTTAGCCAATAAAAAATAAAACCAAAGTCTCAAGTTCCAACAAAACGATTCTATTGAGTGTCCCATGATTTTTGATTTTTATTGTAGACGCATTTTTATTTTGTAAAAACACTAGTACAAGTAGTAAACGAATATTAAATTAATAAAATTGTTACTATTTTAATATTAGCACAACAAATGAAGGAAAAACTGAAGCAGTTTTTTTAATATAGTTTTAAATTATTATACTCTGTTTAACATTAAAATTAATTTTCAATGTAAACTCTTTAAAAATGTTTCTTTCTGAAAACCTCATTCTTAATCTGTGTATGAACAATGAAGTAATTATCAATTTTATGATTCTATATAATAAAATAAAAGTCCCCTAAGTTCTAAATCTCTATTATGTGAAAAAATATTTAAATTTTCGAGTGATAGGGAGGGGACATGTGACGTCTATTGTTTTGTATAGCTGTATTATTCTACCTAAGGGTACAATCGAAGTCATATTTGAACTCAAGGATTTAAATGCGTAGACAGAGAAAAACGTATCTATATTGTCTTCGTAGCATGTTTATATATTTTATATATAAATATGCTATTACTTATGTTAATTTAATTAGTATTATATTAACAATAGTTATTTAAATTTATGAAAAAAGCGCACCAATAAAATTTAGGAGTTTAGTATATGTGCGTAAGTGTGCATCCAATTAGATAAAAAAAAACTAGTGAATTTTAAATAGATGCTTGCAGAGGCATGCCTCCAAGACTTTTTCTTTCGTCCCAAATTTAACTTAACCTAACCTAATCTAATGTAATCTAACCCAATTTAACCTTATCTAACCTGACCTAACCTAATCTAAACTATACTAAACTAAACTAAACTAACCTAACCTGACCAACCTAATTACATTCCATTATTGACCAAATAGTTACATCAAACTAATTAATACCAGGACATGTAACCCATTAAAAAATCGGTTAATAAAAACCGGTAACCGATATTTTGAACGAAAATTGCGAACTTTAACCGTATTTTTAACCGATATTATTATAGCCGAAAATACTGGTAACCGTTAACCAAAAAAAATAAATAAACCGGTCTTAACGAATATTTTAATAATATCATTTTCCGCGAAAAACATATTATATATTCTTTTTAAATTTGTTCACAGTTCCTACAATATACATTTTATTGGAGAGTCATAAAAGTAAATAGTCTCTTTGTCAGTTTTAGGCAAGTTTACAATTGAAAAGTTACCTGCGTTTCTCTAAAGGTATTTGAACAATAAAATAAAATGTTTTACGTTTGTCGTACTATCTATCAGAATATTTTTATATTTTTTTTATAAACGTATAAATGTACATAAATATTATTCAATAAATTAATAGTAAATATAAAATGAACTTCAAGCATATAAAATCAAAAAATCGCATCAGTTCTATTATTCATTATACTAAATTATTTCTTATATATTTGTTGCATTGTTTATTATTACTATTAATAGTTTCATTTTATAAGAACAATTTTTTATTAAACCAAACCTTTTTGATATTACTAACAATTATAATACAATATTTAGTAACATAGACAGCAATTATATATATGGTTGTTAGACATAATAGAGTAAAAACTGTGAATGCGTGCCTGTGTCGTAGGGGCGTTTGTGTTCGGGTGGTACTGCTCACCCTCGGTCCTCTCTTTGTGTTGTGCTTTGGGGGTAAAATCGATAGCCCGCGATTCGCCGCTGAGGATCACTTGCTAACCACCCCAACCATTCCATATGGACTGCATACCGACATACCAGGCACAGATATACCACCACCAGCAACACTATATCATATACACAAACACTTATGGCAAACTGGTATAATAGTTTATTAGTATAGAAGCTTTTTAAGACGGTATATTGTATTCATACCAAGCAAAAATGTACCACCATAACCACAAACCACATAACAATCACCATCAAAACTAAATCATATAAGCAAACACTTATCACAAACTGTTACTATAGTATATTATTATAGTGTATTGTAGTGCTGTTGATTTGCGGAAAAAATTAATTCGAAATTTTATTGAACAAATAATTCGAAATTCGGAAATTTCAAATTTGGAATTCATGAAAAAATTCGAAATTAAAAAATTCGAAATTCAAAAGGAAGTAGATAATACAAATAGAAAAAATAAATAAAATAGAAAAAATTGTAAGAATAAAATTATAAACCGTAAAATATGTATATATATACATGTATATGTATTATACTTCACTTATTTTATTATACTGGTATTTATTTTAGTAATTAATTATTTTGTGTTAAGAAGGTTAAAGACAATTACTTTTCGTGGTTTTTATATTTATACACAAACAAGCATAAGCAAATAAAATCGAAAAAGAATTCGAAATTCAAAATTCCTTCATCATTTTGAAATTTGAAATTTGTACTTCTAAATTCAAGAAGTTGCTTAGTACTTTATTCGAATTTAACAAAATTCGAAATACTAAAATTCGAAAATTTTCAACAACACTAGTTTATTGTTCCATGAGTTAATTGGAGCACGGAGTGCTCCAAAAACAGAAATGGAGCAATATGTCGTATGAAATGAGTATAATATACTATGTTTTATACTTTGCTTCACTTATTAATAAAAATCTTAAAATTTTCAACTAAAAAAGTAACAGATTGTAGGGATTTATAAATGTGTAATATAATAAATAACTCTGTTGAATGAAGTAGGATATAATTATCTCCCAATATGCATAAAAAAATATTTATAAATCTATATATGATACGAAATTTTATTATCCTTTTAAATTAGTTTTGTTTATTCGGTTTTCCTATTCAGAAATAATATAAATTGTATTAAAAAACATATATTTGAGCTTACCAATTTGACATTTAAAGAGGGGTGCAGTTGTTAGAAGTATCAATTTAACAAAAAAAATACCAAAAACCGTTTAACAATATTTTATATAATTAAACTGTTTTCGATATAATAATATGGCAATTGTTGACGTAAAGTATAAAAAATAATATATTCATAAATATAATTAAGAAAATCTAGCAAAAATACAAAATGATTTTTGTCATGAAATTATGTTTGTTTAAGAAACTGTAAAAATGAAATGCAAAGAAACTTTCAAAAGAATTCTAAATAATATTAAGAAATAAAAATAAAGCTGTTTATAAAATGTATTAAAAGTTTTTTTAAAACTTTTGTTCTTTTCTAAAGCCTTTGAGCAATTTTTCATTACATTTCATTTTAATGTTATAACAAATAGCATTTATTCGCTTATAAAAAACATATTTTATTTAACTCATTCCAGTGTACAAAGTAGTGGTTTTATTATAGTTAAAAGTATAATAAAAAGTACTATTTTAATATTTTGAAGTTACTGTAATGTTAAGAGATTATTTTTGACTACTCATTTTATATGTAAAATGTATATTGATTAAATTGGAATTTGAAGTTAATATGAGATCATATTACAATTGTAAATGTCAGATTTTAATTTGAAATTTGAACCGTAATAATTACGAGGGTAAAAAATATTTCATAAATTTCAAATAACAGGCCGCAAAGTTTTAATTTGAATATGGAATTTAGTTTTTGAAGCACTACAAACAATAAAAAAATTCATGTTTATTACAAGTACAATTAATTATAAAGTTTGAACAAAAGTTAATTTATAAATTAGGTACATTGATTTTACATATTGTCTACTCTTCGAAATCATTTTCATGTTACAAAATCTGACAAATTTATAAATCTAACATTTCAAAAGACAAAAATAGGTAATATGAATAATTTTTATTGTAAAATTCAAAAAAATAATTGAGTTATATAAAAAACAAAAAAAAATTACGTGAAAGGGGTTCCACACCCAAGTGTTTCTTAATACACCTATATTTGGGTGTGCTTACTGCCACACTAGATTTAGGGAGAAAATAACTTTTCCGTGAATTCAAAAAGTTATTTGTTCATATTTTCCAGGTTTTCATAATCTTGCTTCTTCATTATCATAATCCTCTGATGATTAACCATTAACAGTTCTACAGAGGCTACAAAAGTAGCAAAAGTGCACCAGTAAAATTTAGGATTTTTAGATACTCGCCGAGGTATGTCTCCAAATCTTCCTCTTTCGTCCCAAATTTGAACTAACCTAACCTAATACAATCTAATCTAACATAAGCTTACCTAACATAACCTGATTTAACCTAATCTAATCTAATCAAACCTTGCCTAATCTAATCAAACGTAACCTAATCTGATCTAACCTCACCAAATCTAAACTAACCTAAACTAACACAACCTAACCTAATCTAATCTAACATAACCTAACCTAACCTGACTTAACATTATCTAATCTAATCTAATCTAATCTAACCTAACCTGATCTAACTTAACTCCACCAAACCTAAACTAATCTAAACAAAACCTAACTTAACTAACCTCACTAAACCTAAAGTAATCTAAACTAATCTAACTTAACCTAACCTAACCTAAAGTTATATAAATTAACTTAACCTAACTTAAACATACCTAATTATATTTTATACCGTCATTGAACAAATAATCATAAAGTAGCTACTAGATCGCCTTTCTTTCTATGTGCGAATGATTTTTTTTTCGGCTTACCGGTTGAATTGATCTTTTTACAAATAAATATCCTCTGGTCCATCTCTCCTCACCATAGATGGTCCATCTGTCCTCAGAGCAGAGGTTAAATGGATCATTAAATTACTTATGACTGTGTACAAATAAAACAACATTTTTAGGTTTATAAAGTATGTACATAAATAATTACTTTAAACCTTTAAAACTAGGGAAGTAGTAATTAACACCCTAATATATTATATAGGTACCACATTTCAGTTATAACTACACAAAAAAATTGATTGAAGCTATTTGAAATATTTCTAAATTAATTACATTAAAATCTGTCGTTAATTTAATGGAAATTCGCGAATGAAATTCGCCTTCAAAAAAAGTCCAATGCCTCCTACGCGAATAAATATAGCAAGTTTAGTCCCTTGGAAAGTCAGTTCCAGGTGATGACGTCACAGTTGCGTGGCTGTGACGTCACGCCACGTGTTGTGGGGGTGTGTGCCGCCCGCGCACACCCCCGCCACTGCGGAGCGGGAAAGGTCACAAGCGGGACCGAACCTGCAACAACAGATTACCAGACATCCTCCCCAGTCCTACTACACTCGCTGCCTATTCACTTTATCTTTCAGTAGGAAAAGGTGAAACGAAAAAAGATTTGTAAAAAGTAAAAGAGGCTAATGTGATTCACAGTATGAATTGAGTTATCGCTACAAAATTTTATAAACGTAATGAAATTGTACGAGTAAAATTGATAGATTTATAAAATAAATATGTTGTCACGCTTTTTACACTTATATTTGAATAAAGTTATTCAATACATATATATTTATATTCAATTCATACATTTCAATAAAGTGCTTTGACAAATCGCATAATAAATTGCTTCGATCCAATATCAATAAATGAAAATATTGAGATATTTATGATATTCTAACGTTTATTTATTTAGGTGAAGTGTAATAATAATTGCATTCATTTACATCACCAACTATTTTTTAAATTGCAATTTAGGAAGCAAAAATCTCAGGAACGATGGGAGATAATGTTTGAAAATTTTACACCTAATAATGGGTATTTTTGGATTCTTTCTGCTATATATGAACAATTTCACAGTGAAAAGCTTAAAATTATAACTTTTCATATTCAACCGTGATGAAAATAAGATATAAAACGATATTAATTTACAATTGGAAATTGGAAATGTTGGTTTTTAATTTTTTTTTTCGTAAACATATATTTTATTACGTTTCTAATAACTTTATTTTTAAATGAATATATTAAAAAAGAAAATGTTATGGAAACTTTCTTTACGAAACTGTGAAATTAAACGTTGCTTCGCAGCTCATTTGTAAATTCTTTCACTCGTACGTAATATGCAACTTACATCTCTCGGTACGTAATATATTGTTTGTTATTACATTATAACATTTAATATCAATTCACTATAAAATCGTCTCAAGTTACGTTTTCCATTTCGAAATATTTTAAACGGCTTTAACATTTAAGTCTGCCTTAAAATCATTAATTATAAAATGTCGTTAGCTAATCTGTTTTATGAGTTTTGGGGCTAGATTAAATTTAATATCCCATTGTTTCAGCTTATTTATACACAAATTTTCGAATATCTGTATAGTTAAAACAGGAAATGTATATTATCTTCATTTCAAAATTCAAGTACTGGACTGTCCCATAGATAAGGTCCTTTTTAAGATTACTATCAGCTTATCTTCAAATACAAGACTTACTCATTTGTAAAAATAAATCACTTCTGTTTAAACAGGAATATCCGTATACAATTTTGTATTTATTTAATTTTATTATAAGTTATAATCATTTCTATAGCCTGAAGCTTAATTAAATTTTCTTTTTTGCGAATAAAGAACAAAGCTCGTAAAAGCTTGAACTTTTTATTGAAAAGTTTTATTATAAATATTTTTATCGCCAGATTAATACAATAAAGAGATTATGAAATATTTTTTTGAACATTTACAGACGACGTGATGTCTACAGTATAAAAGTAAATATTATTTGATTTTATTAAATTTCATATAAAGAACTCTTTTGTAAATACATGATTATATCAGCTTTTTATTTACAAATAATTATAGTCAGTGGAAAATAAATATTAATATCTGTTAAAATTTATACATTAGTTTTATTGTAGTTTTTAGCATAATAAATAATTATTCGAAATGATCAGCATTTTATACAGATTTTTTTTTACATGTTTATTAAACTTAATACTGCTCTTAAACTATATGGCCAAACAAATTTATTTTTTCTTTATACAGTATACTTTTAGATAGTAGATTTATAATTGTATATTTTATCATAAAATAATTGTTTATTTGACAAAATTATAATTAATATCTATTCGGGAAACTACTCAACGGTTTTATTTGAAATTAAAATATGTTATTTATGATACATGAAATCTAAGAAAATTTATTAATTTCATAAAAGAAAACGAAACTGTTTTAAAAAAATTAGTGGTTTACACGACCGGTTTAGTGTTAAAATTTATATTTTTTTAATTGTTTTCTTATATAGATAATTATAGAAAATATTAACGTTCAAAGAGAACTGACTTATTTTTCCGATAATAGAACTTAATTTTATTGCAGAACCTCTAATTTTATCTACGGATCCTTAAGTATTTGCAGTATAAATTGAGATCCTCTGGTGTAGATTAAATAAAACAATAGAAGATATTTATAAATACTCATAATTTGTGTCTGTACGGTTCTATTTTCATAAATCAATAACATCCCTATTGTGATAAACGAAGGATATTATTTAGAGCGAGTATTCATTAAGATTGGTGTGTAATCCGGAAATTAGAGGAGCATTGTATCTAGGAAGCACTAGTGCATTATTTTTTTATCTTAAATTGTAGAACACCTGTTTATCAAGAAATGAATGATGATTATTTTAATCTTTACCGCAATATTTAGATGGGTTATTATAGAATATATTAACGTTCAAAGTGAAGTGACTTATTTTTCCGATAATAGAACTTAATTTTATTGCAGAACCTCTAATTTTGTCGACGGATTCTTAAGTTTTTGCATATCAAATTGGAACCCTCTGGTGTAGATTAAATGAAACAATAGAACATATTTATAAACAGCTATAATTTTTGTCTGATTAGTTCTATTATCATAAATCAATAACATCCACATTGTGATAAATGAAGAATATTATTTCAGGCAAGTATTCATAAAGGTTTGGTGTGTAATCAAGAAATTAGAGAAGCATTATATCAGGGAAGCAAACTTAATTTTTTTGCAGAGCATCTAATTTTGTCGACAGTTCCTTAAGATTTTGCAGTATAAATTTGGACTCTTTGGTGTAGATTAAATATTGATAAAAAAATTTATCGACGGTGCCTTAAGATTTTATAGTATAATTTGGGATCCTTTGGTGTAGATTAAATAAAACAAATAAAAGTTATTTATAAATAGCCATAATTTGTGTCTGAATTGTTCTATTATCATAAATCAATAACATCCCTATTGTGATAAACAAGGATATTATTTGGAGCAAGTATTCATAAAGATTTGGTGTAATCAGGAAATTAGAGAAGCATTGTATCTGGAAGCACTAGCGCATGCGGTTCTCTCGCTCCGTATTTCGTCCCTTATGAATTATTTGGATCCCACCCCTCGGTTAGGGAAAGCGATAGCGTGCCAGCGTATACGCTGATCACCAGATCGCCCGCTGTTTGCAGTTTAGCCCCGGATTAACGCTACGTTTTTCTACTTAAATTGTCACACAAATTAGCCAATGGCCAACGGAATTAAATATTCATTTGTCTCCCACAACGCTAAATTTGTTTACAGGGATATTGGATTGGAAAGATTACTCATTAAAAGTATTGTATCTTCTTCGGATTAAACATTTATTTACGGATTTCGCCTCGAATAAGCAACGGTGTTGTGTCATGTATTTATACTGCGTTCTGCGTTCCTCAAAATTGCAAATACTTGTATAAGTAAAACTATATACAGTCAAACCAATTAGTAATTAGTCTCCGTACACCAGTAAAGAAAATAAGTTTTCTATTCTTTTAAAGTTTTTTTTATTGAATATATATTCTCGAAATAAATTTTATATTATACTTACTATACTAATAAAAAATAAATAAAATGATGCATTGACTTCATAATTTATCATAATGAAATCGTGAAAAAAAATATTATATTTTTATATAAACCAAGTACGCCAATTTAGTCTCCGTACAACTGAAAATTATATAGAATCAATGATCTTTCGAACCTCCATTTATTAGAATTACTTCCCTTAAACGATTTGTCATACTCTCCACTAATTTTCGTGGAGTTTGGGAGTCAATTTTACCCAATTCTTCTACCATAAATTTTGTAGTTCTGTTATTTTCTTTGGGCTTCTTGTTTTACACATTTTTATGGGTTGCATAAAAATCCGACTTAAAAAAAACATAACAATCAGATTTTTAAAATTTAAATCGGCTCTTTTTGATTTCGGTTTTCAGATTTCAATTGATTGTGACTATAGTTTCCGTAGTTTTAGCCAGAGAATGTTGAAATTTTGTTTACGGAATTACTATAGCATCTAATTACGCACCTCCATTTTTGTTTCCAAATGGCCTCTTAAAAGGGCAGTTTACTTTCGGCAAAAACTTAATAAAAAACAATTTAATTGTCTTTTAATTTTTGTAGGAAATATTCGATTTATTGTAAATAAAACGACATTGACAATTGTCAGAATATATTCCTGAAACATATGTACGAAATATCATTATTTTCAAGTTTTTGAGCAATTAAAATAAGTTTATGTAGAGCAATAAGGAATAGTGATGAACATTTTAATAAAATTTCAATAGATTATCCATTTCGAAGGGAAGGAAGATATGAAACGAATGGAAGTTGTAGAACGATTGATTATAGAATGATCTGACTTTCAAGCGAAATAAGTTTAAATGAAATTGAAGTAAACTGGTGTCCACATCAAATTTTTTTTAGTTTATTTTTTTTGAATAGTAAAATATTTAATAATAATATTTCTAGATTTGTACGAAGGACATTATAAAGATATTTATGGGCATCCGAGGGTAACAATCTCTTAAGGTCGATGAACTAAATTGCCCAAAGGAAAAATGCCCAGTGGTGCATACAATACTTATGTCTTACTATCATAGCTTAATGACCTAATTAATAAGAATATTAAAAAACATTTGCGAACTAGTCTATAAATAGTAGCATACTTTTTTTCTACACTTATCTAAAAGTTAATAATAATTTTAGAGGTTTTCTTTATTGTTAGAACATTTATTTTTAGTTTTAATGAATAATTAAGTATTAGGTATTAAAAATGAAATGTGTTTTGAAACTTCAACGTTTAGAAAATATAAAATGAAAAGCAGCTTGTACATCAAGCGTTAAATATCTTTCTCCCCTACATAAAATGGCTCTAGTCGTCGCCAGCATTGGGCTTTGTGCACGTCGTAGTCCAAAAACTCCTATGCGCGTATAACCGCTCATGCTGAATTTAATCTGACTTATATCGCCCACTTTGTATGGCAAATATATATTCTCATTATAAATTCTACGTACAGCAAACTAGATTATCAAGTAATAATCAATACGGCTTAATCATATATTTATTTCTGTTAGCTTAACTTGTAAAGGTACGAATATTTCTAGGGTCTTGAAAATAAGCATGAAAAGGTTTGGAGGTACACAAAACTTTAAATAAAGGTGAAGAAAAGATTACCTTGAAACAAGTCGGTATTTTACGGTAGGTACAGAGTGTAGAAAAGCGAAGCATAAATGGAAAGAATATGCATACAGACTGCTGCATAAGAGATTGGGACATACAAAAATAAGGCGCCCTTCCGCAACTTATAAAACGATGCCCCTTTTTATATATTTTTTTTAAATCTTGTTTCGTATTTTGAATTGCTTTATTAAAAGGAAAAAAAGTATGCTTCGAATATTAAACATTTATTTAACTAAATTGTAAAGACATTTCAAATTGGTTGTCAGTAAGGTCGCTATTATAAAGGGTGGCCCAATGAAAATTATCAGCGCAATTTTTGGCTACTTAACATCAATTTTGCAAAAAACGCTCGAACACGTCAATTTTAGTATAAAGGGGGACACCTGAATTGATTAGTACCAATGGCATAACTTCAACCCTAAAATGGGGGTGGACTGCACCTCAAAAATTTTAAATGGAAAAGGGTGTCAAACATGGCACAGCTCGAAAGGCCTTTCAATTCTCTTTACAATAGGTTTTTAATTTTTCAAATCCGATCATTAGTTCCAGAGACATATCGTTTAAAACAAATTTTATCAAGTGTTCAAAATTGCGAGTCCGTAAGGCTCTAGAATGTTCTAGAGATTAATTGGCAGCAGGTATATAAGGGTCGCATCGGGCAGTTTAGTAAGTTGGTATCGGTCAGAGTGTACAGTGAGTCACTGAAGAAAGTCAGTGACGGTCAGTACATTTCAGCGACATGTAAAGTAGACATAAATAAATAGTTGGTGATATAAATGAATAATTGGTGATATAAATAAATTGTTGGTATTGTGGAAATAAATATTGCGTAGGTCTATGTGTTTAAATAAATGTTCGTCGTGCTTAAGACTTTATTAATATAATAATAATAATAATAATAATAATAATTAATTATTCGTTTATTAAACTTTGTTATATAAATATTAGTTTTAAAGGGAGGAATTGCTGGGTTTCAGTCAATAAAACAATTACTTCACATCAACGTTTCGATCCTATCCGGGATCACCTCAGGATGAAACGGCAATGTGAAGTAATTATTGACTGAAACCCAGAAATTCCTCCTTTTAAATCAACGTCCAGTCAAGAAATCTTCAATTTTGTAAATATTAGTGTTTTTATTATTTTCTACACTTCACCTAAATAAATAAACATTATAATAAGCTATAACCTGATCTGAAAAGCACGACTACCTCAAATACCAGGTATATAATAGCAAGTATATTATGTATTTTAAATCATTTGATTGAATGATTAGGTAGGCTACATGAACTGGCCATCAGTAGGTAAGTATTGGAGGAAAAGATGACGAATAAATTTGACTGATCTTTGAAATGAAACACAAGATAATAATTAATCTAGCAGCTATCATCCTCCTTACATAAATTAATACGTGCCATCTAAATTACATAAGTTATAACCTGATCTGAAAAGTACGATTACCTGAACTACCTGAACTAGTAGGTATATAATACCAAGTATATCGTGTAGTCTAAATTAATTGACTGAATGATTAGGTAGCCTACATGAACTGGTCATTATTTGGTAAGTATTGGAGGAATTTGAAATGAAACACAAGATAAAAATTCACCTAGCAGGTATCATCCTCCATGCATAAATTAATACCTACCATTTAAATTACATAAGCTATAACCAGACCTGAAAACCAAATATACGATTACCTGAACTACTAGGTATATAATAGCAAGTCTATCACATATTGTAAATCAATTGTGTGAGTGATTAGGTAGCTACATGAACTGGCCATCAGTGTGTGCTGCTGCTAAGTGGGTACATTCCACGGCTCGGCCCCCTCCTCTCACGCGCGCACATGTGTGTGTCAAGCCCATATGTCAAGTCTCCGAGTGGATCGATGTTTTGAGAATGAATTGGATCACAAGCAGCAGCGTTTGGAAGCCACTAGCCGCTAGCTGGGATGTTATGCTAACAGGCAACAAGTTACCCAATACCAATATTCTCTATATACTATATAATAGCTATTGTTATATTGAATTATTGTTTTTGATCATAGTTCTTGTTGTAGTTAAGTTATTTTTAATAAACTGTAACTGTGGCTAATTGGCTATAATGTTTTTTAGTAATATTTTTGACTGAGCACCAGGCAACAGGCAACAAGTTACCGAATATCAATATTATCAGTGGATATATTATATAATAGCTATTGTTATACTGAATAACAGTTTTTGATCATAGTTCTTGTTATAGTTAAGCTATTTTAAATAACCTGTAACTATGAGTAATTGATTATAATTTTTTTTTGTAATATTTCTGACTGAGCACACTTCAGTTTGTATTTAATTTAATTCGTCAGTAAATTTACTATAACGTGTGACAGTATACCAAAGAAGTGTTATAGGTTTTTAACATTTTTTTAACAAATTTTGGTATTTTGGTAAATAAAAACTGTCCGGTTGTTAAATAAATTACATTATTGTATTTGTATAGGACAATACCAAGGGATATTAGAATAAATAAATCATAAATCTGTTAGAATATATATATATATATATATATATATATATATATATATATATATATATATATATATATATATGTATGTATAGGTGATCAATGACGAACTTTAAAATATAGAACAATTTAGGTTTTTAGCGTATACTTAATATTTTTTGTATGATTTAAGATATTATTAATGACATATATTATTAGTAACAATTTTTATATTATACAAAATAATAAAAAATACCTATTTTAGGTCCAAAATTGTTTTGTCTGACAATGGTCTATATTGATAGACGTCTCCAAGTTATTTCCAATCACAGTTAAACATAAAAATTATAATTTTTAGTTTTTCATTATAATTTTTTTTATGTACAGTCGAAGTATTCCAAAAAATCTATTTTGGGTTCAACATTGAAAACATATTTCTGAAAATAGTCCACGTTGATAGAAATCGATGTTTTGATTTTAAATTTACAAACAGAATTTAATTATTTTATTTTATTTTCGTTCAAAATGACAAACTAAAAGCCAGATTCACAAATAGGATTAGCTAAAAACTGGTTTAAACATGTCGAATTTAGCTAAGTATAAATTTGACAAATATGTCGTATTTATGTTATATACATTAACCTGTTTAAGAGCTAATCCTGTTTTGTGAATCTAGCTGTTTATATTTAACTACGAATGGACCTAATTTGTAGATATAAAAAAATAAGAAAATTATTTACTTACAGTACTTATCTAATGTTATGCCTACAGTATTATTTTCCTTAAGTACGTCAATAATTCTTTTAATAGAATTTTCCTTTGTTTTTATGACGTCAATTTCAATGTTAATTTAAAGAGTAGTAAATACATCATCATTTGTTATTTGTTATGTTCAGTTCGGTAACAAACCAGTTTTTGTTATATAGATATCATTTTTACAGTTTAACAAGAAATTCAGTATTGAATTTGTTGACATTTAAAATACAATTAAATACTTATATAAATAGCTTGTCGCTATAAGCAGTACCTGTCGTTATAAACGTATTTTACTGTAGTTTTTTTATGGTTTCTTTAAATTTTTACTTATTCTTTAAAATATGTTTTTTTTAATCATATAAATTCTAAATTTAAATTACCATTGACTTGTAAGGTATATCTATAATAAAAATAAACAAAAGTATCCCTATCCCTTAACTAATATTTGAAAATTCTAAAACTAGACAAGTTCCAAGAAGTTCTACGAGAAATAAACATTTTGTTTTCAAAAAGTTTGTTGACCCATTATTTACAAAAATAATTGCATTACATCCAAAACATTATAATCTTTCCAGTATTATCCCGGTTGTATATTCCTTCTTTCAATTACTGTTAATCCGCTTTGGTTTCGTTGTAGAGTGGTAAATATTGGTGACGTCGGACGTTTCTGAGCTGTTTGGCCTGATAAGCTGTTATCGCCTGAGTTTGTATTGGTGACAGGACTGTCTTGCCACAACAACAGATAGCGAACACTCATAGAAAACAACTATGTTACGTCACTCAAGATTTCCCAGTTCTCATCATTTGTTGTTTATGCTTACGCATATTAATAAACATTGTGAAGTACAAATACCTGTTTATTTTCAAAATCATATTTATTTTTAGGCAATCATGATTTTTCTAAGGGATGAATTGTTTTTGATGATGAGTTTGTGGTTTTATTTTTTGTAATATACACTCAAACCAATTAGTCTCCGTACACCAGTAAAAGAAAAAAATTTCTATTCTTTTAAAGTTTTTTATTGAATATTTATACACGAAATAAATTTTATATTTTACTTACTGTATTAATAAATAAAATGATGTAATGACTTGCTAAATTAAATTAAAAATTATAACAATTAAGTACGCCAATTTAGTCTCCGTACTGGATTATAACAATCAACCCAACCTAACCTAACCTAACCCAATCTAACGTAAGCAAAGATAACTTAACCCAATCTAACCTAACACAACCTAACATAATCTAATCTAACTAAAACCAACCTAACCTAAGCTAACCTAACCAAATTTGATTAGGTTAGATTTGGTTGGGTTAGGTTATATTAGGGTAGGTTAACTTGAGTTATGTTAGATTGGGTTAAGTTAGCTTTGCTTACATTAGTTTGGGTTAGGTTAGGTTAGATTAGATTAGATTAAGTTAGGTTGGGTTAGGTTAAGTTAGGTTAGGTTAGGTTAGGTTAAGTTAAGTTAGGTTAGGTTAGGTTAGGTTAAGTTAGGTTAGGTTAAGTTAGGTTAGGTTAGGTTAGGTGCGTGTGTGTATAAAAGATTTAAATTAAATAACTTTAAAAACAAATAAATGCGATTTCAAGGTCAACCAAGTCTGACCACCATTTTTTATTATTTTTCCCACATTTGTCATGATTAGTAAATTGTCTAATAATAATTTTTTCATTCATATACATATTTATACCGGGTGTAGAAATGGAAAGTGGCGCATAGCGATTTCAATGTTATTTTTTTTCAACTGCTGTATCTCTTTACCTAATCATTTTAGCGCAAAAAGCGTAAGAGTACAAGTTGTTCTAAAATTAAAAAGGTATCCTATAAAGTCAACTTACTTTTATAATTATTCATATTTAACGATTTATTAATAAAATAAATTTAAAGTTTTTTAGAAAAAAAAATTAAGATTGCCTTGATAAATGAAAAATTTTTTTTAATAAATTATTGACAGTGACAATTACTTGTCATAGAAAATTTTGATTGACTCTGAAAATGGCAAATTTGACTACCCAAGAGAAAATTCAATGCTTGGAATGGTATTTGTGTAGTAACAGTCACTATAAGGTCTATAATTAACAGAAATTATTCAAAAATTAAATGTCACTATGACTAATTTTCAAAATTTGTTTCATTTATCAAGGCAGTCTTATTGTTTTTCTAAAAAACTTTAAATTTTATTTAATTAATAGATCGTTAAATATGAATAATTATGGAAGTAAGTTGACTTTATAGGATGCGTTTTTAATTTCAGAACAACTTATACTCTTACGCTTTTTGCGCTAAAATGATTAGGTAAAGAGATACAGCAGTTGAAAAAAAATAACATTGAAATCGCTATGCGCCACTTTCCATTTCTACACCCGGTATATAAACATAGTTTAGCTATGCGAATATGAAAATAACAAATACACTGTACAACTAACAGTTTGTTCATTACTGGCGAAGACAGATGACGTCAGAGGCCTAAATTTTCACTTTAAAAATTATTTCGCTTGCCACATTTTTTTAAGGCGCGCTTTCACTGCTGTGCTTATTTCTCACTGTTTTTTAAAAAAGATTTAGGATACCCTTTAAATAATCTATTTTTGTTTATTTAATAAAAGAAATTTAGTTTTTATTTAATTTATCAAGATAACAATTTTTTAAAGAATGATTTATGATTTCTCCGTTATTTATTTTACTTGAGTAAAATATGTTCTGAAATAATTGTAACTGATTAAATATGATTAATTATAATTAACAAGAAATTTTGTTAAAATAATATTTCTTTGAAAGTAAAATATTATTTCTACTAAATAAACACGCATCCATATATTTTCTAGTTCACATACTAGTAGAAATTTATTTATTCTATTTACTGATAACGATAACATATCTCGAAGTATCAGCTGTACAACTAAAGTTTAAAAACTATTAGCTGTATTAAAGCAATACGTGTTGAATATACACAAATGTCGTGTTATTGTGCCGAAAAAATGCAATTAAAACACAGTTTATTCCAACATTATTCACTCCGTTGTACGACGCAGCCTTTAATGATTTATTTTCCATTTCTTTAATTAGTTTGGGACATGAAATAAACACCATTTACAATTAATTTTACTTTGCATTAATCAAATGTATTATAACATTTAAATTGCGCTGTATAGTAATACTGTATTTAAAAATAGAGGGTGAATTCTAGAAATATTGTCATAGAGAATTAACATGTCAAAACATTTTTAATATTATCAACTGTTAAAAATAATTACCTATAAGTATGTTTGGTACCAATCTTTAGATTATTTAATTTTGCATATTATACTGATACCAAATATTATGCAATATGACCTTTTTATAATCGAAATACTTGGTAAAATAAGTTTTATTTAATAGTTGTCCTTCTTATTTATGTAATTAGAAATTTTCAAAGAATTTGCACTATTACCAATTGGATAAGCACCTGGATTTATAGAAATACACAAGAAAACTTTATACTAGAGATTACAATAATAGTATATTATACGCCAAGGTTGAAAAAACCGTTATTATTGACCTAGTACCTAGATTATCCAAGTTTTCCAAGGAGCGAAGCAACCGAAGGATATAAGACGCTGGCTAATAATTGTCTTTTGAGCCTTGGAGGAATTGAAAGTTGGGTACATGGATTTACTCGGAAGTTATTACAGATAAAAAAATTGTTAAATGGGGTTAGATAGAAACAAATTTGAACTATAAAATTTTAGCTAATGACATGATATTTTATTATGATATACAAATATTCTCATATATTCATAATTAATTAAGATATTTCAGAAAAACACTTTCAGATATTCTTGAAAACACCACTTCCGGTTGCACGATTAACATCAAAATCTAATCAGATTTAATCTAGGGTATCAGAATGTTATATCCAAAATTTCAATTTTTTTTTCTACAATAGTATTTGAGTAATAGTTACGACAACTTCCTTCCATCCATCCACATACACGGACAGACATCATCATAAAACTATTAAAATCGTGTTCCAGGAATTTCAAAACGGGCTTATCTATGCGATTAGCATGATTCCAATACCTCTCTTACTGAGTGGCGAGAGGTAAAAACAGGATATGCAAAAATAACGGCTTATAATACGCTTGTGACATTAGATTATTTGTGTCAACAAATAGTCCAATTAAAATTTTGTTTTAATGAGAAATAAGTACCAGTCTACCAGTGGTTTACTTAAAATTTAGAAAGTTTTTAGGTGAGAACAAACATGTCATTATTTATATAGTGAAATTATTAGTACTTCTGGTTTTGAAACAATAACTAATAATGAAATAAAACAAAATTTTGTGTCAGATTCCGTATAAAATGATTATAAACAAATAAAGTAATGTCCGTAATAAAGGTGTTTTAAACAAAGTCATTTCGAGGTCAGCAATTTATATTGTTGCCTGAGAGAAAACTGACAATTATATCTCTGTACTGTACCGTATGTTTAGTTTTATCAACCTTATTTTGCTTTGCTGATAAAAATGTTTTTGTTACAAATCTGATTGTTTTGAACGACGTAATATATAGTAGTAAGTTGTTTTGAATTTATGTAAGTGTGCGACCTTCGATTTTCCTAGGAAATGCTATTCCGGAAAATCCGGGCAGAGAATTTTCCTGGTTATATAAAATTTTCTAATCTCTCACCCACGTATACTTACTGTTATCAATGCATTTTCCTTTGTAAATGAAACAGGAAATAATAAATAAAAAGAAAGATAAAAAATACATATTATAAAAAAGACATACGAATAGGACAATTGGTTAAGCGGAAGTGATTCTTTATTTGATCTGTAACAATATTTCCTAGAAAATATGTAAGTAAGCTTTATCATTTTTTTATAATATTATTGATGGGAAAGTGGGTTATTTGAAAAATTTGCTTTAAAGGATTCTTAAATCTTCAACAAGATAATGACCCCAAACATAGGTACTACACGTAAACTGCTAGAAGAGTTATTGTACAGTTGTAGACAATAATTAAAAATGCCTCCACAATCTCCAGATATAAAACCCATTGAACATCTTTGTGATTTATTAAAAAAAAATGTGTAAAACAGGACGCTCAAAGAATATAAAAGATCTACTGCAATTATGGTAGAAGAATGGGGTAAAATTGATTCCCAATCTCCAAGAAAATTAGTGGCAAGTATGATAAACGATAAGGAATAGTGATAAACATTTTAATAAAATTTTACAAAAGATGATCCATTTCAAAGGGAAATTCGAAGATATAAAACAAATAGAAGTTGAAGAACGATTAACCGAAGAATGATCTCACTTTCAAGTGAAATAAGTTTAAATGAAATGCAACAAAAATGTGTATAATTTAGCATACAAGGAAGTCATGTGGTGTTCACATCAGATTTTTTAATTGATTATTAACCTTATTATAATTCAGAATTCATTCTTGATAATAAAAAAAAACTGACGGCTGTTCAAAACGTGGAATGAATTTAAAATAAAATATTTTGGACTGCAATTAAACTCAATCCTTTTTTCTACAGGAATCTCATAAAAAAATGTATAATTTGCAACGCAGCTAAGATTATCGTTTATTTAATATTTTCATATTTGTAGACAATACACAAATAGATTACTAGGGGTTATTTCTATTGTTTGGAATATCCCCTAAACTAAGTAGATTTCGTTAATGGCTTAGTTGAACCATGAAGAGGCTTATAATACTCTACAACTCAAGGTTCTATTTTTCAACATAAACACAAAAAATCCGAAAGAAAATGATATTACAAAAACGTAGAAAGAGCCACACAAAACGAATGTAACAAAGAAAAATTGCAAAATATAAAGTACATTTAATTTAAATTTTAAACAGTGTACAAATAAAGACGTTTTATATGAACAATTTATTCATATTATTTTTACCTCCTGCTCTTTTTTTAAGGCAGGTAAACGTGCAATAAATATAATAATCAACTGTTTACAAACAAATCAATTAAATATTTGCAAAACTTCTTTATTTAGATTAATAAAATTAAAAAGTTCTAAAATTTCATTCTTCTCATTTTCAAATATTATCAAGAATTAATTATGATAAATCATTCAACATTGACAACCTATGTTGCATTTTATCTGGAGGAGTACGTTGTATATTTAATATAAAGACTAATTAACAAAATATGGTTTTACATGTTAAATCCCTATGTTCAGGTGTTGGGGTCACCACCCTGTATATCTGGTATCCATAGAATTAAAGACTAATGGTAATGACAGATTAGAAACTATTGTATCTTATGGCCGTTTTAGACTAGCCTATAGGTATATGGGACAATATAGTACAAGAAATGATACAATATCTTGGATTGTATGAAAAATAGAACGTGTTCCCTTTTTTCAACACATTTACGATGGTATATACTTAATTTTTAAACTAATTTTCTGTTTGATACTAGCCGATTTAAATTGTACCAAAAATGGTGCAAGATCTTTTACAATTTAAATTAGCTAGTATCAAACAGCAAATTGGTTGAAATATTGTATACGATTGTAAATGAGTTGAAAAAACAGAACACGTTTAATTTTTCGTACAATCTGTCAATCAATTTGGCTGTGAGTATGCGCATATATGAATTTGGTGATCTCACGCGTTTCTAACGTTTATTGTACGTAGTGTGGTTATAGAAAATTTGTAAAAGTTGTAAGTTTTGCAAACTTGAAATGTAAATGAACTTCTGATTAATTTTGCTTGTCACATTGACATATTCAAGGAAAGTGCGCAGAATCAGAGCCAATATATTGTACAAGAAATTGCATTAGAATCATACAACACTTCGTCAAAATCTAACAATTTTTGGTACAAGGTATTGTACCATTTCATGTACTATATATTGTCCCACATATAGGCTTGTCTAAAACTGCCTTTAGATGAAACTCACGGCATAATTTTAAATGAAATATTAGCAAATATTGTTTATAGTACCTAAATTAATAAAAACATTGAAAATATGCAAAATTTGAATATAAGGAAAGAGCCTATTGAACGATTATAAATAAAAGATAATATTTTATGTCATGATATTTTTATAAATGAGATTTCGAACAAAACTTATATAACTCTTACAAGTGTTCTATTTAAAAGGAAAAATATTTACACAAGCATTTACAGTGGGAATCTACATAATCTACGGTTTCACTGTATCAATCTTTTCTTCCACTTGGCGACGTGTTGAGGAAGTAAGTTTTGAGCCGGCGTCTACTTTCCCCATTAGCCGGGGTCCGCGAAGCCATCAAAACTGGCGTCCGTCATTTCGACAGCACATGTAGGCAAGAATAATGGGCCAGCGTGCGTTTGTGTGTGCGTGGACGAAACTAATGATTCTCTTTACTTGTTCGAGTAACGGACGCTTTCCGGAACGAAGATAGCCGCTGATATCAGTGGCACAAACTGATACACTATCTACAACTAAAACAACCAATATACACATATACACGGATTTTTGTTTACATCTACAAATGCATATAAGGTCAGCGTCAAAGGACACAAATCAAAATATTGATCAAAACAAATGTTTAAAAAAAATGTTCAAAAAATTTGATGTACCTACCTTTTGATACTAGTTGTCAAATTTGATTAGTACAATAATAAGTTTTGCAGGGTTGGCCTGATTTAAATCATTTGATTTAAATCAATTGATTTTTTTAATAAAAATCATTAATTTTTATCAAAAATAAAAAAAATATAATAATTAAGATAAAAATTTAAATATACTTCGAAACCATTAATAATAAATAAAATATATTCTGTATATAATAATACCTTACAATTAAATGGTATTTTATCATTTTAATTCTCATATAACAGAAGAAAAATATAAGAATTTAAATATGTAACTATAAGTAAAAAAAATGTTAATCTTTTTGGTTTTATTCAGAATAATCGTTTTGATTTTTAAAACAATTATAAAATGCAGTAATATTCAAATATCCTTAAAAATAAAAAAAATCATGGTTTATTTTTTTTTAAATCAATGATTTTTAATTTTTTTTATATAAATCATGATTTTTGCCAACCCAGGAATTTTGTAAATACATACATGTTAGAGGTCCATTTTTAACTGATTAACTCTGATTCGCGAATCACTTCAATTCACCATTAAAAAAAATCAATGATCAACTGATCTGTCATATACCATTAATCAAGCTTTGATTATCTGATTTGATCCTCGTTTTGACAATTTGACATATATATTTAATGTACACAAGATTTTGGCAGTTAAGGTTAATCTAAAATATTTTAATATTAACAAATTTATATGAATCGATTTATTTTCTTCCTTTTTCGTTCTTCTTTGCCATTTTTATTCTTTTAAAATATGAAGCAACAAAAATGACAAAGTTTTATTCACACTAGTAAAATTATATGAACTGTCAAAAAAAAAAACATTGAATCAGTTTATTAATCAATGTAATAAAAATGTTTTATAAGAACATAAATTACGGGAAAATGATATTTACAAGTAATTTAAAATTTGTTTTTCTTAGATGTTTACTAATGTTTGTATCTTATATATTTTGTAATAGGTATATCAGTATCTATTGTTGTTTAAAAACGTCACTTTTTATTCTATGAATTGTTTTTATGTTTTACAATCTTATTTTGATAAAGTAATATTTATATTGTAATAAATTTGTTTCGTACTTGTTTATTATAATCTACTTGAGTTGAACATTTTCTATATAATAAAATAAGCACTTCAGAATAAATATACCGTAAATGAAAATTTTTAATAAATAAACCTCAAAATATGAATCCTTAATTTTTATCTAATTCTTTAATAGGGTTTATAAAGAATACTATTACAAGTGCAAGAATATAAAATTTATGATCGTTGTAATCATATTTAATGGTAAATACTAATGTATAAATAATAAAATAAATGAAAATAATGTTTCATACTCTCTTTAGAGAATATTGTACTGCAATTAACATTTATCAATATTTGATTTATTTGTTGATGAATTTATTATTGTATTGAATATTAATTTATCGCTATTATAAATTGATATTAAAATATAATTCATATGGTAGATATCTGTTCAACACAATATTGTCAATAATTATACAATGTTTCTCTTAAAATGGTATCAATATTGGTTAATGTAATTACAGTTTTATTTTCAAATATTAAATGAAATTTTTCATAGAAAATATTTTAAAAAGTCTGCATGTAATTTGTCTATATTCAAGTACAAAAATTATATATGAGAAGACATTTTAGTAATTAGTTGTTTATAATTATAGCTAAATAGGTACTTAATATGGGCCAAAACTTAAAACCTTCTAAATAATAAATAAACGTACTTTTACATGTAATCAATTATTTTGTACTATTTTTGTAATCAAAATTAATTTCGAAAACTAATATTTATTTGTTCCATTTCTTAAATTAATTAAAATTAAAATTATGTAAGTATTGTAGCGAACCCATGGTCGCGGCGCGGGCGGCGGCGCGGGCGGCGACCGCTAGCGTGCAGGTCAGAACACGTCCGTTCGGTCCCCATTGTTCTGATTTCAAGGAATCAAAGAATCTTCTAGAATGATGTATTCTAATATAAATACCCCGACCAAAAGATCGCGAGGACAGTCTTGTGTTAATACGTGTAGTGTACAGATGGTGATATAAATAAATAGACAGTGATATAAATATTGTTGAAATAAATATTGCGTAGTTCTAATAGTTTAAATAGTTTAAGACTTTATTAGTAATTGTTAATCTTAAATTAGTGTTTATATTTGTTAATTCTTAGTGTTAGTTATTTTTCATTATTCTTTATAATTCATATTTCTTTAATTAAACTTAGTTATATAAATATTAGTGTTTTAATCAATTTTACACTTCACCTAAATAAATAAAACGTTACAATTGGTGTCAGGTGTGAGGGTTATTAAAAACTGTGAAGTGTAAAATAAAAATAAATAAAATGGCGACTAAACAAGTCAAATTAAGTGAATTAAAAGTGGCCGATCTCAAGAGGGAGCTAGAGGAACGAGAGTTGGAGACATCGGGAACCAAGTCTGTTTTACAACATCGTCTACGGCAAGCCTTGGTAGAAGCTGGTGAAAATCCTGATGACTTTTTATTTGAAATTACGGGTAGCTTGCCCGATTTTGGTAAAATTATGGAGGAAAAGTTGGCGGAAAATTCTAGAAAATCGGAAGAGAACTTAAAATCACAAATGATAGAAAATTCTAGAATTTTGACGGAAAATTTGGAAGAAAAAATTATGAAAAATTCTAGAACTTTGGAACAAAAATTAGAGGAAAGTTCTAGAAAATCTGAAGAAAATTCTCGAACTTTGAAAGAAGAATTAATAGAAAATTCCAGAAGTTTAGAACAAAAATTAAAAGAAGAATTAACAGAAAATTCTAGGAAGTTTGAAGAAAGTTCTAGAATATTGAAAGAAGAGTTGATGGAAAATTCTAGAACTTTGGAAGAGAAACTAAACGAGCAATTGAAAGATAGTTCTAGAATATTGGAAGAGAGAATAGAAATTTATGAGAAGAAAGTTGAAGAATTACAGCAAAATTTCTCCAAAATTAGGCCAGCGGTGTCAAATTCTGAAGAGGCTCATGTAATTCAAGAAAATAAAACAGTAAAAGCGGAACATAATTCAAAACTGCACATTAAAACACCTGAATTCGACGGCAAATCATCATGGCCGAATTATGTAAAACAATTTGAAGCCGCTGCCAAAGCAAATGGCTGGACGCCCAAAGAAAAGGCTACAGCGTTGACAGTTTCGCTGCGTGGAGAAGCTATCGATATCCTCCAGACGCTAAAAGAGGATGAACAGGAAGATTATGACCAACTTGTCAAGCGGTTGGATATGCGATATGGCAATGCGCATCTGGAGCAAGTGTATCAGACGCAACTGAGGAATCGATATCAGAGTTCTAAAGAAAATCTTCAAGAATTCGAAGCTGATATAGCTCGTTTAGTTCGTCTTGCACATCCCACAGCTCCTGACAGTGTTTTGGAATGTCTGGCCACTCAATCATTTATCTATGGGGTCCGTGACAATGAAACTCAACAAGCACTGCGATTGGCTCGACCAAAAACTCTGGTTGACGCACTTTCATATGCCTTAGATCATGAAGCAGCCAAACAAGCTTCACGTAACCAGTCGCGAGTGCGAAATATCGATGCGGAGAGTATCGAGGACCTCGATGATAGGATAAGACGTATTACATCCGAAATTAATGCTTCTGGAAGAAAGAAACTCCGCTGTTGGAATTGCGGTGAAGTAGGTCACCCGCAAAGGCTCTGCAGAAAACAACAGAGGAAAGCAGAACCAAGAAAGAAAGAAAGGGAGTCGGAAAACTAAGTCGGGTTGATGCGAAGGGGCAATCGTCGACCCGTAATCCAGTAGCCCCAGAATCTATTACTTATGTCGCATCCCTTCATCATCAAGCTAACAGCATCTATGTAGACGGCTCTATCGACAGCAGGCCGCTTAAAATGTTGCTGGATACGGGTGCGACAAAAACAATAATCAGACCCGACTTAGCAAGAAAACTGTGCAGAAAACATCTACTTCCAACAAAGTGGCAGATACGCACAGCCACCGGAGAACAAGCTACCGCATCTGGAGAAATCGATTTGAGCATCGCTGTTGGAAAAACTTGCATTAAACATCGTGTGCTGGTAGCTGACGTAGAAGATGAATTCATTCTCGGCATGGACATTATGAAAAAGCATGGATTTAAACTTGACCTGAAGAACGGAGTGATGATGGTCAATGATGAAGAATTGGTATTAAATCCACGAGACGACAATGCCATGCGAGTATTAATAACGGAAGATGTAACCCTCCCAGAACGAAGTGAATCAATCGTGGAAGCACAGCTAGAGGGTAGCTTCTGTGAGGGAAACATTGTCATGCTCCAGCCGAAAAACGATGATGCCAAAACTGGGACTGGAGTTGTAATTGGAAAAGCCTTGATCAAAACCGACAAAGTTATCCCAGTTCGAGTAATGAACATAAATTTTTATCCCGTTATACTGAAGAAAGGGACCATAGTAGGAGAATGCTCAACGGTATCATCGATTATTCGAACTGTGACGGCCAAAGACAACACATCCTGTGCAGTTCCGGATATTCTGTTGAAGGAGCTGTCAACATCGTTCCAGGACTTGACCGCCGACCAGAAAACCCAGGCTAACGGTTTAATTAGCAACTTTCAAGATGTGTTCCAATTGGACAAGAAGGACAAAGGAAGAACCAATGTAGTCCATCATAAAATAGACACCGGAGACGCAAGACCCATCCGCCAAACAGCAAGAAGATTACCACTGGCGAAGCGGGAAGAAGCAGAAGAAATCATTGAGGACATGAGGACGGAAGGTGTGATTGAACCTTCAAGCAGTCCATGGGCTTCACCAGTAGTGCTAGTGAAGAAGAAGGATGGCTCTACAAGATTTTGCGTCGATTATCGTCAACTTAACAACGTGACGAAGAAGGATAGCTACCCGCTACCCCGAATAGACGATACTCTGGATACATTGGCAGGATCAAAGATTTTCTCTACTCTTGATTTAAAGAGCGGATACTGGCAAGTGGATTTAGATCCAAAAGACAAAGAAAAGACAGCTTTTACCATCGGTACCGGTCTGTGGCAATTTACTGTTATGCCATTTGGGCTCTGCAATGCCCCTGCAACATTTGAACGACTTATGGAAACCGTGTTGGCTGGACTGTCATGGAAAACATGTTTGGTTTACCTAGACGATATTATTGTGGTAGGAAAGACGTTCGAGGACCACATGAAGAACTTGGAAGAGGTTTTCCAAAGATTGAGGAAGGCTAACCTGAAACTCAGTCCAAAGAAGTGTCACTTATTTCAAAAAGAAGTTCATTATCTTGGACACGTAGTTTCTGGTAACGGTATTGCAGTTGACCCGGAGAAAATAAGGGCTGTGAGTGACTGGCCAGTACCGAGGGATAAACATGAATTGAGAAGTTTCCTTGGTCTCTGTACATACTACCGACGTTATGTACCTGGATTTGCTAACATAGCGAAGCCATTGACAAGGCTTACTGAAGAAGGCAGAAAATTTATCTGGGAGATGGACTGTCAAGCTGCGTTCAAACAACTTAAATATTCCTTGACAAGCGCACCTGTCCTAAGTTATCCTTTACCAGAAGGAGAATTCGTTCTAGATACAGATGCCAGCAACGTTGGAATTGGTGGCGTTCTTTCCCAGATACAAGACGGACAAGAGAAGGTTATTGCCTATTTTAGTAAGACCTTGTCAAAACCAGAGAGGAATTATTGCGTCACCAGAAAAGAACTTTTGGCTGTCGTGAAATCCGTGGAGCACTTCTACAAATATTTGTACGGTAGAAGATTTCTTATAAGAACTGACCACGCTGCTCTCAAATGGCTGCTACAATTTAAGAATCCTGAAGGTCAAGCAGCTAGATGGATTGAAAGATTGCAAGAATATAACTTTGTTATTGAGCATCGAGCAGGTACAAGCCATCGTAATGCTGACGCATTATCAAGAAGACCTTGCCTAGATGAATGCAAGCACTGCAGTCGCCTAGAGGAAAAACTCTCTACCATCGCTAGAACAACAGTAGTGAATGATAGTTGGCAAACGGAAGACCTTCGCAAGGACCAAGAGAATGACTCGGACTTAAAAATCATACTGGATTGGAAACGTGGAGATAGCAGACCAGTTTGGGAAGATGTTGCACGACACTCACAAAGTGTAAAATCTTACTGGGCGCAGTGGGACTCTATTGTGGTTGAAGAGGGCCTCCTGAAACGTGTCATAGAGAATACTGACGGTACTGTGAGTAGGACCCAGCTGATAATTCCTAGGAATAGAGTACCGGAAGTATTGGAGGAGATCCACGACGGATCTGGACATTTTGGAGTAAATAAAACCCTCGAGAGATTGCGCCAACGATTTTACTGGGTAAATTGCAAAGAAGATGTTAAAGAGTGGTGCAAGAAATGTGTGGTCTGCGCGGGAAGTAACGGGCCACATAGGAAAAGAAGAGCTCCTATGCGCCAATATAACGTTGGAAGTCCCTTTGAACGCATTGCGATTGACGTGGCCGGACCATTCCCCGAAACTGATGATGGAAATAAATACATAGTAGTAGTAATGGACTACTTTACTAAGTGGGTCGAAGCCTATCCATTACCCAACCAGGAAGCCGTAACGGTCGCTGAAGTCTTGGTAAAAGAATGCATCTGCCGATTTGGAGTACCGCGAGAGATACATTCCGACCAAGGAAGGAATTTCGAGTCTGCTCTGTTCCAAAATATCTGTAAGATATTAGGAATAAAGAAAACCAGAACTACTGCATTACACCCGCAGTCTGATGGCATGGTTGAACGGATGAATAGAACAATAAATCGGTATTTGTCAAAGGTAGTCTCTAACCATCAACGAGACTGGGACCAACATCTTCATCTGTTCTTGTTGGCTTACCGTTCATCCGTGCATGAGACAACAGGGCAGACACCAGCTAACATCTTATTCGGACGGGAGTTGCGCTTACCATGCGACCTGGTATTTGGCAGTAAACCCGGTGAAGATCTAGCCGGGGAGGACTACGTAACGGACTTACGTAGAAGAATGAACGACATCCATGAACAAGTCCGTGTAAACATTCAAGGTGCCAGCGACCGGATGAAGGACCAGTATGACGTCAAGGCTGAAAAAGGTGGTTTTCAACCTGGGAATTTGGTGTGGCTTTATAATCCACAAAGACGTCGCGGCTTATCGCCCAAGCTGCAAAGGAATTGGGAAGGTCCTTACGAGATCATCAAAAGAATAAATGATGTGGTCTACAGAATTAGGAAAACACCTAATGGAAAGCCGAGGGTAGTCCACTTCAATCGGTTAGCCCCTTTTGCTGGTGATAACTTTGACGATCATCGTGGAGCGACGGTTCGCCGGGTTGTAGCTGAGGAACCTACATTTGAAGATTTTATGGAAAGCCATTCCACTGGTCACAAAGCACGGTATGGCGTTACACGAGAAGAACAACGAGATCTGTTCACCGTGTCCCCAGAATATTCCCTCGCTCACTGTGTAGCGAAAGACATTAAAATGTCCCGCGGCATCGCTTCAGTTTTTAAAAGAAAATTTGGACGAGTACAAGAACTGGCCAACCAACGTCCAACTGTCGGAAAAACGGTACAACTGAAGGATGAGAACGAGGAACGCAAGCGATACATTTACTATCTCGTTACGAAACAATACTCATATCAGAAGCCGTCATACCGCAATTTATGGGACTCGCTGTGCGATATGAAGGACCATCTGTTGCAGAACGACATCATGAAGCTGGCAGTACCGAAGATAGGCTGTGGACTAGATGGTTTGGATTGGAGGATTGTTAGAAGCATGTTAGAAACAATCTTCCGCTTTACCGGAGTGGAAATTCTAGTCTGCAGCTTCAACTCTACCGGGCAAGAAGAGCTCAAACGGACCATCGACTGTCACTTCTTCAAGACATCCAGATGCACCAAGGGTGATGCATGCAGATTTCGTCATAACGAACTGTTCCGGGACGAAACAGTCTTAAGGAGGGGGCAATGTAGCGAACCCATGGTCGCGGCGCGGGCGGCGGCGCGGGCGGCGACCGCTAGCGTGCAGGTCAGAACACGTCCGTTCGGTCCCCATTGTTCTGATTTCAAGGAATCAAAGAATCTTCTAGAATGATGTATTCTAATATAAATACCCCGACCAAAAGATCGCGAGGACAGTCTTGTGTTAATACGTGTAGTGTACAGATGGTGATATAAATAAATAGACAGTGATATAAATATTGTTGAAATAAATATTGCGTAGTTCTAATAGTTTAAATAGTTTAAGACTTTATTAGTAATTGTTAATCTTAAATTAGTGTTTATATTTGTTAATTCTTAGTGTTAGTTATTTTTCATTATTCTTTATAATTCATATTTCTTTAATTAAACTTAGTTATATAAATATTAGTGTTTTAATCAATTTTACACTTCACCTAAATAAATAAAACGTTACAGTATTATTCTGATAATGTGTTATTTTATTTTAATCAATTTTTCTTTTTTGTAATCAAACATTTATTGCAGTAATCATTTGTTAAATAGATATATAAGAAATATTAATTTTGTACTTATAAATAAATGAGAATTTTTATAATACATTTTAATATACAGTAATATTAACTTACATAGTCGTATTATCACACTTCATTTTTATCTTATCATGTGTAAAAATGGAACTGTATATTGTATTTAATGTAGTCACATATATTTTATTTCTTTTCCAGCAAATAAATTAGATTAACAATTAGGTTGAATACTAATTGTTCGTTTTTTTGACTCTTATTTTTTATTGATTTTACGACTTAGCAATACTATCGTCCTATCGAAATTCAGGTCATTGGTATACTTTACTTGTTTCAAGGTAATTGCCCATCCTAATTTTGTCTTTGGTAAGTAGGTATTCCTAATAAATTTTATTTCAATATATTTCTGTACTTCCGTATAATAAGAAACTTCAGTTAGGTCATTAATTTCATTATTTTATTAGTAAATTAACAAGATTATTATTTTTCTTGAAATCAAAATAGAATGTAAGCAAATATATAGAGACATTAACACCTACAAAAACAGAAACTTTTATTGTTACTCTCTTTATAAATATTATTATAGTATCTATATATTGTGCAACAAGTGTAGAAAGTCGCACGAGTTGCACACTATATTTTTTCTACGACCACACTGCTAAATCTTACATAACAAAAATACATGCACGAAAGCTATTGAACACAAAGAACAATATAGTGTAGGTAACCTCATAAAAAGTGGCAATTACTGTCAGAAATAACATTTCTTACACTGCACATGCGCAGTGTTGGCAAATACTGTGAGAAATGATTTCTTACACATTAATGCACAATTGTGGGACATCATCAATGGCACAACATTCCTATGTGGAACAGGGCCTCAAGTACCTGAAGTACTTGCTTCGTGACATGTTTTACTTGCATTTTAGTGATGCAGGTTGTCAGCCTATAGTCTCTGCAAGGCCAGCACACACCGAGCCGTTGTGCGGCAACCCATCCAATAGGACAGGGCGGGCTATGTTGCTTATCTACACGATCAGACAAGACACGCCACGACCACACAACCGTACTGGCTGACCAATTGTGGGACATACACAACTTTAAAGCTTTATAAAGTGTAAGAAAAGTGCTACTTTGTATGTTCAGCAGTGTGGTCGTAGAAAAAGTATAGTGTACCACTCGTGCAAAATCACATATTTCCCACCTTGTGTGACTTTCACACCTCTTTCTGCACTTGTTGCACAATATACTATATGGTTGTAGCAATAACAAATATACAAGCAAATATTTGACGTATAATAATATTTTTAATGTAGGAAACAAAAAATACTAATGAAAAAACAGCGTATAAAATTAGTATGTAGGTAATACCACAAAAAGATTTAATAAATAATGTACATTGTACTTGTATACATGTAATACTTTCTTGCAATACTAAACAATTAATGCGATAAAGTAGAACACACAGCACAGAGTATGGAAAGTAGTATGTAATCACGAGTATATACTTTGTATCATTCTTGTATTATAACATTCAAAGTCAGTTTTGTACATTTAATATTACTTCTCCCAAAATTTTAGATGATACATCTTATTTCCATATGTTAATACCCTTGAGACACCGTCAAAGGTCTTCTGAATGTAGATATATAATCTCATATTTGATCTCCAAAATCAAACGGGGGAGCATGTTGAGATGTGAGGAATTTGGTAGGGTAATCGCAGGAACTTCAGAGCGTGCCTTCGCCATTCCACAATATCACTGCCTACTGTTGTAGCAAATTATACTTAAAATTCACTTAATTAAAAAGCTGTCTGGCAAAACACAATCTGTCTTTATACCTGCAATCCTATTACGTCTTTTCGATTTTATTCTGTTGCTTTATTATCTAACTGTTATTTATTTCCAAAACCTAGAACTATGTATCAAAGTTGTGTTGAGTTAAAACAAACCAAACAACAGTATTAAACCAAAAATTGTGTTCCCAAACGCGACATATCCCAAAAATACTTATTTTTGTGCCCAAAATTTTGATTTTGGGAAATAATATACTTTGATAGATCTCGATGCACTGATTTCAAATTTTCAAACGGAATTTAAGTATCTCTTTTCGTACTTGAGATATATGTTGTCAAAGTTACGCCTCAAAAAAGTGTGTTTTTTGGGTATATCTCTAAAATGGGTAGAGATACAATTTCAACGATTATACCAGTCGATTCTACGGAAAAAGTTACATAAAGAAATGTTTTCTCCGCATATACGTTCTTTGGAACGAATAGGTGAAAAATGAGAAAATCGAAAAAACCTAAATTTTAAAATTTTTCCGAGGGACATTTTTTCTCCAAAACTTTTTATTTTCTAAACTTAAGTAGATATCAATGCGCTGATTTCAAATTTTCAAACCGAATTGAATTACCTCTTACCGTTCAGGAGATATTCGTATTCAAAGTTGAGATTTGGCCATACCTAAAAAAACAGGTTTTTTAGGTATACCTCGTTAAGAGTTAGGTTTACGTCTTCGGCGACCTCACCAATCGATTCTACGGGCAAAATTACATAAGTGTACCAATTTTTAGATTTTTATTCCAACGGATACAATTTCTAGAGGGAAAAAACGAAAATGGCGAAAATTGAAAAAAATGCCTGTTTTTTAGCTCTAAAAATTGTATTCGTTGGGATAAAAATCTGAAAATTGGTACCCTTATGTAATTTTGCCCGTAGAATCGATTGGTGAGGTCGCCAAAACCCTAAATCTAACCATTTAAGTGATATACCTAAAAAACCTGATTTTTTTAGGTATAACTTTGAACCCAAATATCTCGAGAACGGGAAGAGATAATTGAATTCCGTTTGAAAATTTGAAATCAGCGCATCGGTATCTATTTAAGTCCATAAAAGGAAAAATTTTGGAGACAAAAAGTTTCCAGGCGAAAAATTGAAATTATTTAGGTTTTTTCGTTTTCCTTATTTTTCACCAAATCGTTCCAAAGAATGTATGTGTGGGCAAAACATTTCTTTATAAATCTTTTACTGTAGAATCGAGTGGTAAAGTCGTTGAGATTGAATCTCTGCTCATTTTTGAAATATCCTCCAAAAACACACTTTTTTGAGGTACAGTTTTGACAGAAAATATCTCAGGAACGAACAGAGATAATTAAATTCTGTTTGTAAATTTGAAAACAGCGTACCTAATTCTTTAAAAAAAATTGTAAACAATATTTTGTAAAATTTGGAAATTTTCGACATAAAAATTCGATATTTTCAAATATTTTCGGGTTTACACAAAAATACAGCATCAGTGGCTTTAGAAATTACTTCCCCTGTTATTACTACATACATAAACCAATATATTATTAATTTTATAAAGTCGCTTTTAAAAAGAAGAAAATATGTCTTTTGTATAATTTATTGTCAAACGATATGCCAAGATCTGATTTTAATATGTAATTATCTAATCCATTACCATTTATTTAGACAGATTATTAGTAAAATAATTACGTACATGAAAAGATTTATATATTTTTTTATTAGATTATTTGATTCGGGCCCCTGACAAAATATATACAAGTCTACGCCTATGATAATAAAAACCTTCAAAATATCTCGTTGTTGCATTACGTTATAAAACCTATATATCTTATTGATTGCTGTACTTATAAATTAAGTAATATATATATATTTAATGTTCTTATTATAATATACATAAATAAAACAAAAGACCAGGTGTTAAATGTTGATTACATTTGATTAAACTTAAAATTTGTTAAAAAGTGTAAAGAGGTTTTTCCTTTTGAATTTAATTTTTCAAATAAAAATATTACAAAGTATTTTATATTTTGTAAAAAAAAAATCAGTAATAATCCAGTAATAAATTAATGATACATAATTATTTAAATTGTTCTGTCAAGAAAACATATTTGGCACAAAATTCGTTCATAGTACCAGTTCAAACCAAGTTTGTCTATATAAGACAAAACTCGATGTAGATATTTGGGGATTTATTCGGAAATTCCTTGGCTTGAAGTATCTACCTGTCACTGATACTGTGATACTTTCGTGCGCACACTCACAACTCAAAACTGCTTTTCGCATTCGCTACCACGCGCCGTAGCGTAGTCAGTGTTCAGACGAGCTGCGTGATAGTCGTGCTGTGTCGTGTCTCCTCTCACACACACATACATCAGCTGAGTGCTCGTGAGTTCACCAGACTACCACACGTGCAGTGCTGTGTTGTTAGTGAATAGTGTCAGCTGATTGTGGTATTAACAGATGGTTACAACTTAACGCATAGACAAAAGGTACTTACTTTTCTTTTTTTATCGGAGATAGTTTTACAGTAGCTACATACCTACGTAACTACTTTACATTCTTTATTGATAACACTGTTTAAATCTTGATTTATTATGATTACTATAATGGTTTGTACTGTTTAATCATGTAAAGCGAATTAGCAAGGTAATACCACAATCATGTACATATATTTCTTTATTGATATAAACATACGTTTGCTTTTAAACTTTTACATCATTTTAAACACAAATAAAATTTTTAGATAATTAAATGCAGATATTTGGTTTATTAATATAAAGATTATGCTGTATTATACAGATTTCTGTATTGATTACTATACTAAAAATGATTATGATATTCATTTGTTTGTTGAGTTTTCATGTTCAAAACAGGATTTACTTGTTACTTTCGAATTGTATTTTCCCAATGTCGTACACAAACTAATATGCTTGTCCTTTTGTGCGACCTTAATCAACGTAACAACCTTTTTCAATATTACAGAAGTGTTTATAGTTGAAACTAGTGGAATCTAGGCGTCACGTATGTCATTATTCGCCGTCGTTTTTGGCTACGTTTTCGACCATACGTCATGAGATTGCGTACTGTACAGCTGATTCTAACAAAGAAACAACTGCTTGCCTAAAGCAATAGTTTCTTCACTCTTCGCTAATAGGTTTCGTTACACACGTGCTCATTTTACCCTTCTCTATTTATTCTTTATAAATATATATCAAAATTAATCATTATGGTTTATAATTTGTTACACAACATTTATTCTATATACTATTCTCTAATTCTACAATTATTTGCTATTGTGATGCAATATGTTTGGTTAAAATAAAATGCACATGTCAAAAATATGCAACTCTACTTTGTGCTTTGTGATCTGGTGATTTGACATAGCAAATCATAAAAAAAGAAAAGAGCGTATTTATTGAATCACATTATCGTATAAAATTGAGGCGAAAGTATGTTTTCTGTTTTCATATTTTTAACTTATTGGTATACACAATTATCTACTTAGAAGAAAAATATGGTTGATAAAAAATGCCTTGTCGTTTCATAATCTAAACTACTCTAAAAAACAGGAATTTGATTTGCTTAAGTTCGCATTTATTAAAAGAAAATAAAAAGAATGTAATATTGTTATTTTTGATTATAGATTGCAAAATGGTATTTTTTGAGAATGCAAAAGCATTTCGTAATCAAGTATCAAACAACATTTTTTCGACTACTATGTCTTCAAATTCTTAAAAATGTGAGAGAAAATTTTGACGTTTATCAAATGAGATATTCTTTGACATTTGACAACTAGTTGACAGCAGAAACTAACAGTATTATATAAGTTTTATATAGGAATAACCCTATATTTCATCAAGAAAATTACTGTGTGCAAAAGATTTAGCAAAAAACAATCATTTCTTATGTTGATGTCGTAATGTAAATATTAATTTTCAAGATAGTTTTCGAAAAATTCATTTTTTGTTATAAGTAGGTATTTTTTTTAAATATAAAGGAATAATAGTGTAAAACAATAAAACAATTATATTTTTAACGGCAACACGCGATGTCTTGTAAAAAATATTATAATTATCTTTTGTTTTAACGAGAAGATGGTTAAATTTTAACGAAAGATAATTTTTTTAACTATTTTAGTAACAAAATAGACCCAATATTAAGTTAAAAATGATTCCGAATTTCAAATTTGTTTCATAAAGATGACTAATGTGTTTAATTTTATTAGTTTCCTGTTGTATTGTTTCTGATAAAAATGAACTCATTTGAGTTCAACGGTTTCCTTGTTCCCAAATTCAATGAACACAATCATCACGCCTTTTACACATATTAAAATATAGCAATTATATTTTAGCTTGTTTAAACTTGTTTTAATATATGAAAAGTGGTAACGGATGGCAGTGGAGAACATACCACTTGGAAATGAATTAATTGAATGGTTAATTACGTTGACATTGTAAATATAATTACTTATTAATGACAATTATAATTACTACATTTTCTTTAACAAAATATTTTGATGTTTTTAGTACTTAAGATAAACTTTGTTTGTTATTTACTAATCTTTTTAGTGGACAAATATTATTCTTCACTATTTGTGACTTCAGAAGTATATATACCTAAGTCGTATGTTATTTTATTTAACAACAACTTATAAACATTAAAAAAAAACAGATTAATTAATTTCATAATTATAAATTGTATTTTCATATTGAGAGAAACAAATTGTTGATTAACAAAACTTAAGACAGCACAGATGTTCGATTTAATTAGTAAATAAATAATCATTGATTGATTGCAGATTACTTGTACTGTTGAACACTCATAACTGATGTGACGAGTGCTCCATATAAATCTTTCTGTATGAAAAATAATTTTAAGTAATTTAAATATGGTTCCATTTTACTATAGCATGATATTTCAGAAAAGGAACCAGAAATTGAAGTCAAATTTAGAAACTCGTTACCAGAAAAAAGTAAAAATAATTTTTGAACTAACACCTAGATTCATAAAAAAGATTAGCCAACCTGAGTTAGTTACACCCATCTTAACATTCTGAAATGTCAAACTAACTCCAGTCCCAATTTATAACAATGATTAAGAATTCATTATAAAATAAAAAAAAAACATTTCTGTTCCATGTAATACAAATTTAAAAAAAAAATATTTAAAAAATTGATTATAACCATAATTCAATGAATGCTTTGAGAATGCATGTAATCAAAGTATTTTACTTCTAGGTTGTCAAATATCACTACAAATCTTCCTGTGTATCTTTGGAGATACTTTATAACTATTAATAATATACTCAAATATTTTTATAAATTGGGACTGGAATGACATTTCAGGATATTAACAAGCGGTATAACTAATCCGGATTAGTAGCTAATCCCTTTGTTGGATCTGGTATATTGCTAATAATTATATTAGTCCTATTAGTTTTTTCTGACTTATATTTTGTTTACCAAAAACTGTTTTCTCATTAGCTAAACTTTTACTTCATTATACATATTTTATTTAATCTTAACTAATTTTTAATACAAATTTCTTTATGTGGAAAACCCCATTCGATCAGTTTCGACTCCAGAAATAAAATTGGGGTTATTCTATTATTCCGAGTACCGAAATTAGAACGGGAATTGATCTGCAAGATTCGGTTCCCATTTAGTTACCTAATTTAAGGTCATGGAAGTTTAATATCTAAAAATACTTTTATATTTTTTTTTTTGGAAATTTCCATTTAAAGTGCAAAAACTCCGCAATGAAATACGTATTTATTTACTCAGCACGTTTGTTCCTAAACATCCGATTTGTTCATTGTTTGCATCTGACGATTCTGTGTAATATTAGACGTCACAACACATAGGGATTTCTGTATTTTGTTATCGTAGGAGCGCTATCACGTCAGTTAAAAATAGTCATGGTGTCAACGAGACGTATAACTGTAATTACCTAACGCTCTCAGTTACACTCATTACTGGATTCAGTAGCGTGGAACGTTACTCAAGTAACTTCACTAGTAGCGCTGCGCGATACAGCTAGCACTACACAACCACGCTACTTGCAGAATCCAATGTTTTGTTATTTCAATCAATAGTTCTGAAAATTTATTTGTTATTTTAAACAGTCAACAAATTGGTAAACCAAATTATGTATTTCCATTAATTTCAATATTTTAATACGCTTTTACTAAGCGTACACACATACTATTATGTGCCTCTCAGTAAGAGAAATATTAGAATCATGTTAAACATCGTATAGTGAGTTTTCAGTAGAACACAACATATGTATTGTATACCATGTAATTTTGACAAGTTATTATGATAATAATATTTATCTACAACTGTCAAATAATTTACCTATAATTCAATCGTTTTTTATCAATTAATTGACCTTCGTTACTGTTGCTAATTGAATAATATTGAGAGTTTAGTCAAATTTAAATCTTACCTGTCAAAACAGTATAAACCAAATTACTTTTAAGTAAGTTTTTGTACATAAAATGACAAAGTTACAGTTTCAAGCTTAAACATAGCTAAAACTCTAGAAATAATTGCTGTTATACAGTGACGCGAGCTATTGTTATTTATCTGTCAAAGTATGATGACATATCTGATTATAATAAACATATACTTTTCCTGTTATAGTTGTGGATAAAGTATAGTATTTTATTCGCTTGTAATGGTAATTACTCATCCGAATGAGTAATAGTACACATTACATGCTCATCGAATAATATACTCTCAGCGTAAAGAAATGTCAAAGTAACTTGGGACTGTCTTTTATCAACCCATACAGACTTCATCACAAAAACGTTACTCACGAAAGAATTTTATATAATAATATATTAATAGCGTGAAATCGGTAAACTATTGAACAAACCACAGATGTTATGAATCATAGATCTCTTAAAATCCTCGCTCTCCGAGCTCGAAATTCAATTGACATCTACAGCGGTTATGATACTGTTAACTATCCTAGGTATGTTAATAGCTATTATGATATCTGTCTGTGTGTGTGGCAGGTAATAGTGAATTTAAAAAGTTAAAATTTTGGATATAACATTGTGACCCACTAGATGAGATCTGATTAAATTTTGGTGTTAATCGTGCAACTGGAAGTGGTAGCTATATTTCATCTATTTCACTATCAATCAACAAAATTGTTTCAGTATTAGTTTTAAAACGTTATAGTATTTGTATTAACAAAAATGTCATTAGGCATTTCCGAGGTTTAGACGTAGACAACTTACACCATTAAAGTGCAAGTAAATATCACGAAACATATGATGTTTTGCCACATTTGATGATGAAATGAATATATTATAACAGGTTGTTATCTTTTACCTGCTTTACCAATCTGCTTTCTATTTTAGTACAATAACAACTACAAAAAACTTTTATTAGAAATTACCTATCAGGCACTTTAAACTGTTGTGGAGAGATGTAATTATAACTAATATTTACACGTTTATTTTATATTAAATAGGTTATTATTTATACATACGTATTGTAGTAATACTATTTTATGTATCAAAATTCAAGGTTAAAATATCTATACGTAAATACAATTTGCATATTACTTAGTATGAAATAAATTTAACTGGATATAGATGTGTATTGTGTGCCTTTGTTTCTTAGTATATCTATTTCAATATTTACTATATTTGTTCATGTGAACATCCATACGTAGTTCCATATTTCAGTGTGGTTTCGCCTGATTTCATTATCAATACATACGTCAACTGATAACGTCTTAATAACGGGAATATACATATGTTGTTTAATGTGTTTCTTATCAAAAATCAATAGACAAAAGAGAAGCAGTTCAGTTTAGAAATAGTGATAGTGTTAGATACTTCAAAATTTCAACAGAAAATTGTTCTACTTTTTCCAGTGTTTTCGTTAAATTGTAAGTCATTTTTATTTTATTAAATTGTACAATAATAAAACCGATGTTGTAGTTGGAATTTGATTTTTAAATTATGTACAAATATTGTGACATATGACAATTGTATAGTTTTAAATTTTTTGTTTGATTTTGTGAATAATAATGTTAATCATATGTATAAAGCATTAAAGTATTAACAGTAATGGAATTATAAACATAATGACGAACTTATTGTGTGAAATTTGACACTACGATGGAATTTTTCATAATTTAAACACTTTATTTGCTGTAATTATGCGTATCATTAACTTTTACTTACTTTTGTAATAGTTATTTCGGACTGCAATAATTCTAAACAATAACTAACTTAAAATTTAGAAATATTTGATAAGTTTATTTGACAAATTGTTGGTGAGTTACAGTTTACCTACTTACCGATTAATCTGTAAGTAAGATACAAAATCACTTACCAATCAGGTAATTACTTACTGCCTTGTAAATCCAACTTTAAAAAATATACAGGTGTTTATTTTAAGTAATACTGTAGGACTCTCTCGCTTACTACAATATCTTGGTTAAATTAGCAAACAATTTCTAATTTAAAAAATTATGTGATTCTTAAACTATGGGGACCATCTTAGTTATTTTAATTTTAATTTAGAGATATAATATTTGCATGGTCTAAGATAACAATTTTTTTTTTGAGAAAAATTGTTATCTGTAGAATATGCAAATAATAAATATATGATCCTATTTAAAATTTTATACACAATTGTCAAATAATATACTTATAATTCAATCGTTTTTATCAATTAATGACCTTCGTTACTGTTACTAATTGAATCATATTTACAGTCTAGTCAAATATAAATCTTACCTGTCAAAAGACAAAGTTACACTAGTTTTGTCATTTTTCATACATTTTTTTTAACTAGTTAGTTTTCTTATTTCATAAATAGCTATTGACAACAGTAATATGTTTTTATTCATCTGTTTATGTCAAACCGAAATTCAGATTCAAATTGAGATTTAAATGTTATGTTTTTAAATCTTGGAGGTTATGTTGACATCTGGCCGAAAAGTATCTTAGAGTTACACCTGTTGGCACCCTATTAAGTGCTCCTTGCGTGTGCGTTTGTCTGTGTAAGCGTTGCTAACGTCATGTGCTAAACATATGTCACCCCCTACTAAAAATTCAACAGTTTTATCCCACAACTTTTGTCCACATGTACAATTAAATTGTAAATTCATTTCTATGTACACGACTAATGGAATTATCTAGTTCATATTAATAACCATTTACATATTTAAAACAAAAATCAGCTGCCATATGACAAAACACAATCAATGTAGTGTTTGTTTTCTGTTTGATTACAAACAAAGAATATAGAATCTTGTCGTAACGGTTTCGTGGACCTTCAACAAACAATAGAATATCAAATTACGTATTAACATATGAAATGTAATAATAATTAAGTTTTTCCGCATAATTGTTCAATCACTTCTCCAGTTATACGCTACATACTTCAGAGAAGAGGTCTTTGTGCTTACTAACTCTTTTGACATGCTCAGTGACTCTCAAAATTTTTTACATTCCTAATTTTAACGAGAAAATAATTTATACTTATACTACTAATATTGTTTTTAAATCTTACTTGTATGTACAGCATCCACTATAATATATATATTTTTTTAAGATTGGTACCACTGACGATCTATCAAATATATCAAATGTCAACTGTAATTATTATTAATATTTATAATTATGCATATTCTTTCAATTTTTTAAACTAATTTCTCTAAATTCGATTGAGCTAGAATCCCAAAATATTTTCTGTTTCTACAATGTATTACATCTTTCTTATTTGTTTGTTCAATACAAAAACGCCAAATTGAATTGTGGTTAGTAATATTTTCATGCGGTACTTTCCTATTAATACATATAAGTAACAACATAAAATATTAAATTATACGGAAAATATGCATAAATTATGATACGTACGTTATCAATGATACATGTAATATTCATGATAACGATATTTTCCTGTACTACTTTTAATTAAATATTGTATAAATAACAATAAAAATATATGAAAATATTTTATTAATGTTTATTATTACAAAAAGTAGTAAAAATGTATACATCAATATTTATATGAATTTAACAGATAATTGATATTGGTCATATTATTTTAACAAATTAATATCGACACGTCAAAACAGATAAACAAATTTCACGTATCATGAATATTTTCATGATTATATTTGACATTTCATATCCATATTTCCGATTTTATTTTATACATTATATTTTTTGTGACAGATATTTTAATATAAATAGTTAAAAATGTGATTTATTATATTGATATGTAATGAATATAGTACAATAGTTCATAAGTAAGATTGAAACAAAAAATGTACTTAAACAGCAAATTATAATTGTTAAAATTTAATTACATATTTGATGAACATAAACATTACAGATCAGCTGGATTATAACAATCAAAGTTCGTATTCTGTATAGTAATCAATTATTTTTTACATAAAAAAGAACCTCTATAATACAACTATGAGTGTTCTTTAAAGATTAATAAATATTTACGAAATATGTACCAGTACCAGTAAATTTAATAAGCTATATATACTATACATATATTTTATAAAAATACAAATTACAACAACCCTGAAAATAACGTTAATTTGTTTTTATATATCGCTTATTAAATGAAGATGTAAATGATACGGACATTTTTACTACCTTTTACAATCGCGAAAAAATTCGGTTTTGAGATTTCAACAGTTGGCAGTGCCAAAAGAGTACTTTGCTCCGAGGGTAATTTTTACCTCTCGCCTATTCGTATACAGATAAGGATTTTGGCCAAATTTCTCGAGTGTGAGTTTTCAACATATGTGCACGAATTAGGGTCCCTAGAATACGATTTTACTATTTTTACCGTGATGTCTGTATGTCAAATTTGATGTAAGTAAGTTTAAAAGATAAAATAAGTAAATATGAAGTATTCTTATTGTGAAATTAGTAAAGGTGGAAGAAATATATGTATAAGGAATATATTTGCATGCGTGAATAGGTGTTTTCTTTTTGGTCATACAAAATTTTTAAAAGAAATTTTAGGTATGAAATAAATTTAAAATATTCTGAACTGTAATAACAAATTAACACTATAAATTGAATACTACCACTACAGTGGCAGGAAGTAATGCGTGGGACACAGTTTTTTCTTAAATTATTCTCATAACTCAAAAACGATAAGTCCTAGAATGTTGAGATTTTGTATATGGGACTCTTAAGATCTAGTTATACATTTCTCTTTAATTAAAAAGCAATACAAGGAAGTAAAGTGCACATCAGATTTTTTAATTATTTATCTATAGTTCCGTGATTTTTAGAGATAAAATAAGTTGATCACAATTGTCGTACCTTTTACTTCTAAAAACTAACAATTCAATTCGTTTTATTTATTATTACGTGTAGCACCCTACACTACAGTAATCTATATGGATTTGGCTGTTTCTTTGTTTGCGGCGGGTGCGTGTTGAGGACCGCTGGTGTGTTTGTCGGAGGGCAGAACCAGTTTGGTTGCAGGGCGCACAGTGGTAGGGCTTTGACCTGAGCGCACGCGCTACAGCCGGTGATGCTCGGCTACTTAGCCTATACCGCTAGGGGACCATCACAACACACACATTAACCCAAACCATACACCACCTATTACCTCACCGCTTTCTTTCTGAGCTACTCAACTATCCATTCCTTGTCTTTACTCGAACTTGATTATGACAAAACATTTATTTGCCTATTGTAATCAGTTCTAATTTAATTAGGATTACATATTAACTAAAACCTATTCATATAACAACACTTATTGCTATTACCTCACAACGTTTTTCTTTTATCGTTTATTACTAAACTATCAGTTCTTTATCTTTACCCGAACTTGATTACATGACAATACATTTATTTGTCTATTATAATCAGTTCTAATTTAATAAGGCTTACATTTTGACGACAATATTGATTATAATTTGACATTTAATTGAAAATAAAGATTAAAAATAATATGTAATAGTTCAGCATTTCATTACAACAAAGATTTGATTTGTATCGCTTTTACTAATCAATCAATTCCTTAAGTTTACCCGAACTTGATTACATGACCAAACATTTATTTGCCTATTATAATCAGTTCTAATTTAATAAAGTTTACATTTTGACAACAGTATGGATTATAATTTGACATAACAAACACAAATTAACCAAAACTTATTCATATAACACTTATTCCTATTGCCTCACAGCGCTTTTCTTTCATCCTTTATTACTAAACTATCAATTCTTTATCTTTACCCGAACTTGATTACATGACAATACTTTTATTTGCCTATTATAATCAGTTCTAATTTAATAAAGTTTATATTTTGACAACAATATGGATTATAATTTTACAAAACAAACACAAATTAACCAAAACCTATTCAATAGAGCTATGTACTAAAACATTTTTAAATTTATAGCTTAACTACATTGATTACAGAAGACATTTTATTTCAATTTAAGTTTGACACATTGACAACTTTAAATATATTGTTAAATCAACAAAAAACACGACAGTCATTAGTATTTCTTTCAGCTAAATAACTAATAACGTCTGTTTACTACAAAAACTTTTTTCTATAAAACACGAACTCTGCAAACGTTCGAACATCTTGAATTATGTATGAAATCAAATGCTATAAAATAAATATCAGACAACTCTTCGCAATAATTCTACACTATGATCAGTATAATGCCCTTTAGAAATCTGAAATTATTTTTGTACACTTTCCCATCAATAAAAATTAAGATTCTCACCCCTTCTGCACTCATACAACCCCATACAAGTATAGAACCACCATATTTCACTGTTGGACATACTTTTTTCATTTAGTTATTCTTTCTTTTCCAAACAATAATTTATCCATCTGATCTAAAAAGGTTTATTTTGATATATCTGAAACAAATACTGAGTTCCAGAAGGTTTCATGGTGGTTTATATATTTTAAAAACAAATCGCAAAGATATGTGTACGAAAACTAGTTGATTTGAGAGTACAAGTTTCATTTTTACTATAATTGTAAATGTGAATAACCGTTTAAACTGGTATAGTTCCAATACCAAAATACTTTAGTATTGAAAGATTTGTCTAAAATAGAATTGTTACTCAAAAGATATGAGTAAAGTATAATAATACCCATACATTAGGTATTGGCATTACGTAAATAGTAACAAGTAGGTAGGATAATTAGTGCTGAATCATGCAGTGTTTATTAATAAGTAATATATGCCTATGAACTTTAGAGAAAATCCGTAAGCTCTTGTATAATGTCTGGCTTGTGTGGTTGTGTGGGACAGATGGTAAACCAGATGCACACATGATTCTTAGCAGCATGTGTTACATACTTCGATTCATACCTTAGCTTCAGGATACAAGCTCTTCACTTCATCTAAATATTTCCAAGCTTTTTTGATTTATTAAATGTAAACTTATAACTGATAACTTAACACTGGTGTGTAATTATATATTGATGTAATTCAGATTGTGAGAAAGATCTACCTGTGTAAACCTACCCTTATTTTTCACAAGGGTAACTGACTTAGAGTGAATGCACTGTGACGTCACAAACAGCTGTTCGTGAACAAAGCGTTGTATAGAAAAAGAAATCTTAGAGTTTAAGTTAGTCATTGAAATATGAACTATATTTAGAAAATAGTTTCATGATGCTTGATGCAAATTCTAAAAACTTATTTATTTCATGATTCATCTCTTAAATTTTTATTACGACTATTTGTTTGTTAAAAAAACATGTAAAAAACAATATCGTTGTTATTGTTTACTACTATTTATCCTAATAATATCTTTATTTAATTTAGCATTTATAGATAATTTGTTGGAAAATATCCAAATAATATTTTAATTGGTAATGTATTCGTACACGTATTAGTGTATTCATTTCACCAATTTGAACCAGATCGAGTATGGTGTGGCATGTTGGAACAACTTTTAGTAAACATGTATTTTTAGCAAGCTGTTATCAATCGAAAAAGTTATACATACCGGGAGTTTATTTTATGAGTAAACATAAAATCAAGAAATAATTAACATACACTAAAAAAATATTAAATATTAATTAAAGAAATTATAAGTTATTTATTTATTTATAATTAAAAGGGGTAAACCACAAACCCCGATTAGTTTGTTATACCCTCTTTTTAACATCCTGAAATGTTAAACTAACTCCAATTCCAATTTATTAAAAGAATTAACTATATTATTTAGTTCCAAAAATATATCCACTATAGTTTGGTGGAATTAGCAATATTTGTACATGATTTAAACGATACAGAGGAAGATTTGTGGTGATATTTGACAACCTAGAAGTAAAACTTTGATTACACGCATTCGCAAAGCATTCATTGCAGTATGGTTATAATCAATTTTTTTTTTAATATTTTTTTATTAAATTCGTATTACATGTCACAAAAACGTTAAAGTAAATCGTTTTTATTTTATAATGTAGTAATTAAATATTTGCGAGAATATATGTATCTATTTATTTCAGTTAAAAATGATTTGATTGATATATACATATTTATCCTCTATATTTATTGATAAAATAAACTCTTGATATCTACCAGTGCACCATTTTGGAATTGCATCTAGAATGCAAAATAATAAATAATTCAATTTTCAATTGGAACTGTCAGTTGAAAATCTATCAGATATTCGTACGTTCATTCAGATATTGATTATCGAATGTTTCAATTTTGGTATGACCATATTTGAATTTTCTTTCTCTATGGAAAATATTGAAGTTTGTATTTCCATAAAGTGCTAAAATATTGAAACAGTACAAATAAAATATTAATAATATAAATTATTATTAAAGGTAAATAATAAATAAATTCACCTATAATATTATAGAATGATTGTTTGTTATTTTATGTAGTGCTAAAATAAACTGCAAAAATATAATACCATTAAAATATAGGTTAATTTAGTTTGACAGATGAGTCCGTAAAGTCAAATATTGACATAAGTCTGTAAAGCTTTACTTTAGCTACTACTTTGATATCGTGTACTGTAGTATCGTTTCGAAAAAATGTTATTTAGCGCCTTTAAAATACTGATTACTAATTTAATTCTGTGGTATAGTTTAGTACGTTGATTACAAAGTCTTGAAGTATGAAACGGAGTGTTTCTCGTTGGTATCTGGGTCTGGCAAAAATAGTCTAGTATTGAACTTCGGGATAAAAACAGCGCTGCTATTTTCGTACGATTCTTGAAAACTGAAATGAAACAATGTGAGTAACGGACTACAGCGAATGCCTCTTCCATAACGGGTTAGTTAACGTTAATTAAAATTCAACCATCAATACGAACAGGTTTAGTGACATAAATTCGCTAAGTTTTATATCGCGACATAAAAACAGTATTAGAGAAACTTAAAACAGAACACACTATGAATTTAAAAATTCCACTAAAGTTCAATCAAGTTTTATTTTGTTTATACAGGGTGTATCAGAAAAAATATAATTTATTTTAATATTCTAGGTAAATTAATAACAGTATAATGTGTTTTGAAATTTAATTTTTGGAAATGTTTACTAAAAATTAATTGATTGATATGATTCTAATCGGAGAATCAAGTGGAATTTTAAAAAGAGCAAAATTAATGTATCAAGAGCGTTTTCCTAACCGTCAACAACCAAGTTTGTAAACTCTCAGAAGAACTTTCACCAAAATTCGACAGGTTCAGTTGAAAACACCAAAAATTTATGCGTAAGAGAACAAGGTCGTAATTTCGAACATTTATTTTTATTTATTTACTTTATTAAGATTGTTATTATACTTTAGTCCCTTTATTATTCGTTTATGAATCTGATTTTTATGAAAGTTTTACTCACATTGAAAAATTAAATAAGGAAAACATTACTATTATAGTTTTTATAAATTGTTTAAACGATGCAACTAACAAACACATTCAAATTCTTCTGTATAATTTACAGTTTTATAAATGCTAATTGATATTTTTTTGACGTACATTTGTCAGGTTATCTGCCTGAGCAATTTGCTTATTACTTAGTTTTTTACAAAGTATTAATTTATTATTATTGTGTTAAATAATGAACAATTTTCCCATTTTCAATTTGTTTCGTGTTCCGAAATACTTTCTAGCCTAAAACTTTTCCATTCAATAGCAAATTGAATAGACCTCACCAGAAGTAACATAAGATGTTCCCGAAAATAAAGAATAAAAGAAAGGCCGCTGTCCAGGTGCTGTGACCAGCCACAGTCACAGCCAGAGTGGCACAATGTGGGGCGTAGGGGGCTTTGAGTACACAGTCTGTTGTGATTTCCAAACCTGTCAATTGGAATTGAATCATTTTCGTGCCGCCTTCGGGAGAAATCAATACATATGTTTGCCAGAGTTTCATACCAATTGATTTGTTATCAGATAAGAGATAGGGAAATTATGTTCCCGTTACATTCAGCAAATATTTATATAGGGGAATCATTATTTTAATAGACTCATTACACTGCATTATTTGAAAAACATTAAAACTGTAATAAGTAATAAATTTTATTATTTACATACTTTAGTTTACCTAAATATATAAATAAATATAACGCGTATTAATCAAATTACAAATAGAAAAATTAGTTGTTGTGATCTTCCTGGTACTTTAGCTGGTGTGGAGAATACACCAAAGGAATAATATAATATAAAAAATGAGAAAGAATTGGACTTGGCGAGACATTTAACTTAGGTACATGACATATATTTACAAAATGTTTCAAAATTTAGGATGAAGGTCAATTGAAACAAATATAAATAAACAAAACAAAACAGTGTCCCAATATTTCGACCCACTTGATTCACATTTAGTTAAAAATACAAGTTCGTATTTGATTTGTCTGTTTTCAACTTTATGTTAATATACTTTTTACTATAGCAAATACAAAGTTTTATAATACTAAATATACTATTTGATGACATATATAGAAAAAAAAATATTGTAAGCCTGATTTACAAGCAACGTCAATCAATTTTAATTTTTTAAATATGAACTTTTATTATTTTGGTAAAATTAAAACTAACAACTTTTCAATGAAAAAAAAATGAGAAAAATAAGAAAATTAAAAAATATCGAAATAGTTATTTGGAAATCAAGGGACTAAAGTATATTTTTTTTTCAATAAAAAACTTTAACTTCCAGATTCACGAAACAGGATTGACTCTTAAACTGGTTTAAATATATCAAATCTAGCTTGAATTTGACATATTTAAACTAGTTTAAGAGTTAAGCATGTTTTGTGGATCTGGCAGTTAGAATAGAATACGTTTTTTTTACTAGTGTACGGTAATTGGTTTGAGTGTAAACATACAATCAACAAAGTTTACCAGAAGTATTTAAAAAAAATACTAATCTTATTTCATAACTATCATACTAGAGCAATTTTTATTGTAGTAACCGATTGATGATTTTCTCTTCAGTTTAGTTGTTGCCAGATACACCATATTGGTGAAACATGAAATTAGAGCAGTTAGTTGTGCGGAAATTTAAAGTCCATGTATTGCCTAAGAGAGGGAATAGTAATGATTTGGAGGCAATGAGTGAAAGTGATGTGGACTTGGGCAAATCTTCGATTCTTGTATCACTTTCTAGTGTTGCCGGGCGGTTCTTCCTTCCGCTAGAGTAACGGTATGTGGGCTGTGAAGTGAGCAGCGGACGGCGGCCTAACTGTTGTTCTGCTGCCGAGGTCTAGCTTTACATGTAACGCTAAACACTAGCTGTACTAACACAAACTGTGACTGGATTCATAGCTTTGTACTGTACCTATGAGTGAAGGTAGTTGGTGGTTTAAACTAGTGGTTCTTAAAATGGGGGATGTGGTAACCCAAGGTCATTACTTGTAGGGGTGTCAAATTTAGTATAGTTGGTATTTTAAAAATTCTTGGATCTGAGCATTTGAACCTTCTTTCTTCTTTATACTGATGTTAAATGATTGTCCAAAGTATAAGCACATCATAGGTTTATACACAAGCGAAAATTAGAGAGACATGGGGAAAGCCAACAAATTTAAAGGGCTCATTCTTTAAAATCGGAAAGTTTCGTTACATCTTAGGGAGATATAGGGAAAGTCAACAAATTTAAAGGTCTACACAATGCTTCAAGGTCATAAAACTGAATAGGGGAACATGAAAGGTACCGACACGGAGTGTCACTTCTGTATGTAACTATTCTGTGCTTTGTATACAAACTTCTGGTTAAAAAGAAAAAAATACCATACCATTCGGTTCTACACTTTAACAAATAAAATTAGTAAAACATTTCTCTATAGCCAGATACACAAAACAGGCTTAGCTCTTAAACTGGTTTAAATATATCGAATTTATCTTGTATTTGACATATTTAATTCAGTATAAAGTTAAGCCTACTTTGTGAATCTGCCTGTTTATTTTGTCCACAAAAATACCAGTTTTCACAGAATTTGTTACACCGTTAATTTTAAGAATTTTAACAATACTCGAATTTCTGATAATGACAATGAGCCCAAATTAGTGAATTGATTTGGTATTGAATTAAATTTATGTATAAATTATGTCATTAAAGTAATAAATTTCGTACTAATCGTCATAAAAATCCTTGTCCATTTTTATAATTTAGGTATAATCATAAAAAAATTTATTCAATTAATAAATACCTACTTTGATTGTCATTAACAAATATAACAAAATAATAATAATAATCAAATTACAAGATTATGATATATAGGGCGTTTATTTTAAATGGGCCACCATTGCTATCTCGAGAACTATAAAAGTTACGAGGTCGGTTAAATTAGCAAACAAATTCTATTTGACAAGACTATTAAAATGAGACAAAAATTTTTTTTAACCAGTAGTTCTCAAGATATTGTTCCCAACTTTCTTATTTTAAATGGAACACTATATATTTTCACATATTTGGAATCTACATAAAATTACAAATCCAATTTAGTTAAATAATAAAATCCCTATGTTGGCATTAATTTTGAAAACTTTAGCATTTTAAATAATATAAACAATTTATCAATTCTGGACATGTAAAGGTATTTGAATTCCGTTAAGCAAATTGTTTTTTACTTTCAAAGGAATTATGAAATCCCAGAATAGTTATAAGTTTCCAGCTAGAGGCTAGAAACAGAATTCCCCAAAACGTATCGTCGTGTGCCGAGAAAACGAGTAAATCATAATTTGCAGCGTCCCTGAAGCTCGTGACGCATACGTACCGAGAATCCACACGCGCGCCGCCTAATTCGTTCGATAATAATTAAACATAAATTTCATCGTTCGCCGACCCCTCAAGGGCTGCGAACGTTCGAACAAACGATAAAAGCAAGATACACTCGTATACTGAATATTACAGGCCCAGCTAACTTCCTTGGGACTCCCAGATTTTATTTATTCATAAACATATCTTATTTACGCAAATTTCCACGTAAATTCAACGCAGAATTAATTACGTATCATATCCTAATATGGTTAACTGATTAACGGAATTACAAAGATATATCTTCTAATATAGGTAATATAATAAATTAACAAGTCTTGTATCAAAATATTGACAATAATGTTAAAACAAATAATAATATCAATGTCTTTATCATTCAAGCCCAGTAATCTCTTGTGGTGCCCTCTTCAAGATAGTTAGATTACCTGAAAGGTGACATTTTATAAACGTACTCTAAAAAAAATATTTGTAATAAAGCGTATCTAACACACTCAATAATGGATAAAAAATATGCATTTGTCAAGAATATAATAGTTCATTATATAGTATTTGGTTTTTTTGTTACATACCTAATTTATGGTGACTTCACAATGGTTGAATATGATTTTAACAATCTAAAGTAAATTATTAACCAAATATTTTTAGTCCAAAAATCTTTGGACTTTTGTCATACCTGTAGTAAAAACTGTTGTTTTCTTTGGAAAAATGTCAAACTCAGTAAAATTCAGGTGTGTAGAAAAGACAAATTTTATGAGGGGTACACAATTTTTCTTTCCGTGTAAAAGGTAAAGGAAATACTTTTTGAAGGTCATAACCACCGCAGATGTCAATTGAATTTCGAGCGTGCTTTTACATTGTAAAGATCAGACGTCACTTTTAACAAAAGCGCTCTCTAAATGTAAGTTTTTATTTAAAAATAATTTGCTTTAAACTGTATAGTAGTAATATTATGCACTATTAGTAATAGTAAATAGAAATTTATTAAGGGGCAAAACATGATCTTTGCTTACCCCTATCCCTACGCCCCTGGTAAAATCTGTGACAAAACAGTACACCAAGTAATGGGTCGTAAACCGTAATGAAATATACATATTTATGAAGGTATGTATTCTGTTTATTATATATTAATCCCTTATATTAAAAGGTGTTCAGGTATTCAGATACAGAAGGGAAAATGAGAATAAATTTGAAGAATACAACTGGAAATATTTTTTAGTTGGTTTCTATTTCATGTTATTTGAACTAATATGTTTATTGCTAGAAGTTTTAAATACAAAATATTGATTAAAAATAGAACATTGCAACCATCTGTTAACATTTAGTGAAAAACCTGGTAATACAAATAAACTGTTGTTTTTGTAGCGAGCAAAACATCGTTCGCTTTACAAAATCACCTACACTAGAATTTACATAACGGAGCGAATAAATGTCGTTCGTTAGCTAACATGTCGGCAGTGCCCCAGTACACTTTCACCGGGCACTCTGCCCCACATTTGCCTCACGTGCAGTGCGTTCCAACTCACCAGTACCTTGGCACATAAAAATACTCCACTGCTACAATATTCCACTACCAAACCACCAAAAATTGCCAACTTCATAAACAGCCATGTCCATCCAAGGCTTCATTGCACGTCAACCAGTCACGGGTTCATACTTGGCCTTTCAAAAAACACTAATAAACAAGTGAATAGTCTTTAAATTAAAAATATTTTGCTAATGACCTCAGATTTGTAGGTATTTCGATTTATTCGTAGTAGACAAGCAACATGCTTAGTAACTATGGGAACTACGAGCACTTAATACTTATCTGAACACGCATGCGTAGAAGGTGTTTGGATTCTTATAATCACTGTACAGCTGCGTGAAATATCACAGTAAAAAATGCAGTAATAGTTGAACAATACAGAAAATCATAAATAAAATCAACAGCCATATTATAGTTTAATGCTAAACTATAGTACAGTAAAACTACAAAATCTGTCTTTGAAAATAGTTACTGCTATTTACTTTCGCAGTTGATTCTCACGTCATCAATTTCTGTTGCAAGAATTATTAAACTTTTATCTTGCTTCTTTTATTTGCTATCTCATCGTACATGTTACACAGGGGTATATATGCTACATGCGTCTAACCAGCGACAAAAATGTTTTAGAAATAGTGGTGTAATCACGGTAACGAATATTTACAAATATTTTTAAAAAATTAAATGCCATTCTTGTTATTAATGTCATTATAGTTATTTACGTATTAAGGGCCTAATGAAAAGATTATAGCACGAGGGAATGTTTAAATTTCCTGAGGGCTATAATCTTGATTATGCCCGTGGTACATACAACGTTTTATTTCATTTTGGTACTTGAATGAAAAAATCTATAGGTATATACGATATTCTATGCTATGATTTCTTTATAGATAGTTGGCTTTGTTAGATTGTTTATTTTTAAACAAATTTAATGTAATCAAAGTGTCACTGTCACTGTCAAAAATATATGGAACGTCACGTACTGATTATTCTGGCGAAATATGGAATTTGAGGCTGTACAGACCAAGTTGGTTTCTAAAATCTGAAAAGATTTAAGTATATGAAAAGGAATTTGAATAGTTTTGTGAGTGCTAAATACTTAATCGAAATTACAATTATATTGTTTGACATTTATTCATTAACCACAATTTGAATTTGTTTAAGTAACTGTTGCTTAGCAACTTTATACACCTTCGGGCGATAAAAGCCAAATTATACCCGCATTTGAGGGCGTATAAACAAGTTTATGATTACAAAATGAAATAAATGTAATGAAAGTTGACTTGTGCTTTATGGTTTGGTTTTTCGTCACTTTTTTGTAATCCAAAAACATTTGATGAATAGGTACTACCTCAGTAAAGTTTATAAATAGAGGTTATACAATTAAAATACCCTTAGTAAAAACAGTTAGTACTACGCAACCAACTTCTGGTTTGGTCCTAAAATTGAGTTTACCCCAAAAGGGTAGGGTAGAAGTGATTAAAGTGGTAAATACAGTAAGGTAAGCAGCTGACAACTTGTGTGATAATTTCGTCGGGCACTGAAGCTATCGCCAAGCGGGACACCTTGAGGAATCCTTGCTACAATTGGTTCTGCTTGGATACAGCAATTTAAAGGAAATTTGCCTTGATTTCATTGTGACCTGAGAAGGAATATCGGATTTTTATGCGATTCAAACAGTTTAATTATATTTTCTCGTTAACGGTTTGGAGTTATGTGAAGCTATCGATCTGTTGTTAACTGTTATCCTTGAAGTTACCATTACTTATAATTAGAGCGACGTACACTAGAAGCGAACTGGAGAATTCACTCAAATTTCACACATAACTTCACGTCATTAAAGCTGTCTAAATATTCAAACCTCCATTTGTCTAATTGGAAAGACAAAAGACAATATTATATGTTTTACTAAACATGGTTTTTTTTTGTTTTTATTCCGACATAAAACCAGCTCTGCATCGTTGTAGATAGACTTTGATGCCGTTTTAAACTGGCCTATAAATTGTACAAGATCTTGCACCATTTTTGGTATATTTTAAATTGGCTAATATCAAACAGCAAATTTGTTGAAACATCATAAATGTGTTGAAAAAACAGCACACGTTCTATTTTCATACAATCTGTTAGTCAATTTGGCTGTGAGCATGAGCATATAATAATTTTGTGATCTCACGCGTTTCTAATGTTTATTTGATTTTATTGTATATAGTGTGGTTATAGAAAACTTAATGTTACTACTGGTAAAGTTGTAAGTATTGCAAACTTTAAATGAATTTATAGTTAATTTTGCTTGTCACATTGACATATTCAAGGAAAGTGCGCAGAATTAGAGCCCAATATATTGTACAAGAAATTGCATTAGTATCATACAAATCGTCAAAATCTTAACAATTTTTGATACAAGATATTGTACCATTTGTTGTACTATGTATTGTCCCATATATAAGCTAGTGTACAACGGCTTTTATTCATTTTTTGGGTCAATTAGATTCAGACCTCAGGAAAATTTCCGCCGTAGGCTTCAATAACTTTTTCATATACTATGTCCTATCCAGGCATTATATAGAGATCAATGGTTATAATTATGTAAAGAAAAAAGTGAGATTCAACAAAATATTGGTTTCCAAGTTTTTGGAAAATGAAATGGCTCCTTTCGTAACAATCAGAAGTCATACGGCACGAGAGAAACCACAATCTAGTCCCCAATCCCAGCAGGGGAAGGGGGCCGTTTACATAAATTGTATTTCGTACGGAGAACCTTTCACCAAACAAGTGAAACCGTCTGGTACTGCCCTCTCTCTCCTGCGCCTCTATCTCCCATAGCGCTGTCTCTCTCCACACGCAGGCGCAATGCTGTCGTGGTAACAAAGAAAACAAGTTTAGTAACAATCAACAAATAGATTTGTTTTTAAATATAGCGATTTAGTTTTATGCAGGTGACCTCAGAGAGTCGTTCACCGAACATAAAATGGATGAATTATTTGAAGGTTGTACGGTATTAATTCATTTATGAATTCATAGGTTTACCTTAACTTTGTTATTTGAAAGGATAAGGATGTAGATATAAACTGTGACCTTGCTTGAACTCAAGATTATGTACTTACAAGTGATATTATAGAGAATTAACCAATTATATATTCATTTTATCAAATTCTTATAGTTATAAAACATATCCTTGCTCTGATTGAAACAAGCAAATGTACTTAGAAATATATTTTTTTGCGAATTTAATATATATTTTCCTTGTTTGGTTTAAAATGTTTTGTTTAATTCAAACTAGAACAATATTTATATTAACAGTACTAGAAGGTCATACAAACAAAAACCGTTATTTTTATTCTCTTTTGTGACAAATATTATGATAAACAGATGCATTCAAGTGATACTGACTTTATAAAAGTTTAAATGGAAAGTAACCTAACCTATAAATTATTATATAATAAAATAAAAAGTATTTTACATATTATAATGTCACATAAAAGGTTTAAATAGATTAATGAACATGAACAGCTTGATTATTGATTCGAATTTAATTATTCATATGTTTTATATTTCAATTTTAATAAATTTGCATGGAATATGTGCACATATTAATTGATCAGCAATAACGACATTAATTTTTAATGCAGTGATATCTGTTTCCATGCACATATAACATTTATTCGCCTATTAGCTATACAATTTACTGCATTATTAAATATAAAAACCATTCTCTGTAGATAGTTACATCTGTATTGACATAAGTTTTTATTTTTACATAAATATTTATATGTTTAAGCTTACTTTAAATTGTTAATTTATTTACACGTTTTTCTGTCAATATACGAATCTATTTTTTTTAATTGCTTTAGTGTACCATAATTTTTTTTAATATTTATTAAATTCGTATTATATGTAACAGAAACGTTAAAGTTATTTTTTTTTATTTTATAATTTAATTTTTTTTTTCTGATTTTTAACGTTCATCTCGATCTTCCACTGGACATTGTAAAAATCAAATTATTTTGAACTGAAATAAATAAATACATATATTTAATTAGTACATTACAAAATAAAAAATATTAACTTTAACGTTTCTATTCCATGTAATACGAATTTGAAAAGAAAAATATATAAAAAAATGATTATATATAACCATACTTGCATAAATGCTTTGCGCATGCGTGTAATCAAAGTGTTTTACTTCAAGGTTTTCAAATATCACCACAAACACAAACCTTCCTTATTTAGTTTCCAAGATAACTCCACTAGTTTTGTGAAATTAATAATATTTACAGATGATTATCAACAATTCTAAGTAATACAGAGGAAGATTTGTGGTAATATATTATATTCATATTACAGCAAACAGAACTATAAAGTTAATATTTTTTATTTTATGATGTAGTAATTTTTTCTGTTCCATGTAATACGAATTTAAGAAAAAATTGATTTTACTTCTTGGGTGTCAAATATCACCACAAATCGTTATTCTCTGTATTAGAAATGCTGATAATCAACGATAAATATTGCTAATTTCACCAAATTAGTGAAGTTACCTTTGTAACTAAATAAAATACTTAATTCTTTTTATAAATTAGGACTGGAGTTAGTTTGACATTTCAAGGGGTATAACTAATCCAGATTAGTGGTTAATCTTTTTTATAAATCTGGGTGTTAAGGACTATTTTTTTCAGTTCTGGTAAAAGTGCTGGTTATTTTAACTAGTTTAATTGAAAAGTACCACATCGAAATAGTAAACTACGTATATTTTTCACAACTTACATAAGTTTTTTGATACGATATTTTTCGTGGTGACTGGCACCAGAGATGAAAAATATTAAAAAAAAAATTATTATAACCATAGTTCAATGAATGATTTGCGCATGCATGTAATCAAAGTATTATACTTCAAGCTTGTCAAATATCACCACAAATCTTCCTCTGTATCATTTAAGTAATCAGGTACAAATATTCCTAATTCAAACTAGTGGATTTATATTTGGAACTAAATAATATACTACATTCTTTTTATGAATTGGGACTGGAGTTAGTTTGACATTTCAGTTACCAATTGGTATAACTAATCCGGGTTAGTGTAAAAAGGTTGAGAACCACTGAGTTAGATAGTGAACTGATATAAATCTGCTAAACTTTGATTTCGGAGTATGGGTCGGTATCTAAATCTCGGAAAGAATGTCGGGTATAGAAATTGGTGAATTAGTTGGGTGAACGCTTGAAGTGAAGCAGTCGTCCTTACGTGCTGTGACGTCACAGACTTTCACCTCGAGCTCACGGAACGAACAACCTTGCAAGGTAGCGCGCCACGGCGACCTAACAACAGTCAGACCACTTGCAATACCTGCTTTCGCATCACCCCGTAACATAACTATACGCAGCAAACACTCTTCTCTCTATATCACCACCAAATAACTAATTATGAAGGATTTTTACAGTTATTTACTCATTTATAATCTTTTGTTCAGAAGTGAGGTTAAATCAGATTTGACATATAAAACGTGCCGACGTTTTTTTGTTTTTATAACCACAAATTAATATACTGTATACTATGTACAAAAAACAGATAATATGCGTTCCAATAGAAAAACTGTTTAAAGAAAAATGACTATGCGTTTAACAGTAAAGAAAGTGACTTTTAAACGTATTGTATCTTACATTGTTTAGCATATTTTTAAATTAGGTCAGGTTAGGTAAAGCTAGGTTACTTTAGAATGTATAAATGATCTAATACTATAAATTTCTAACAATGAAGTGTTTACAAGCATGTTTACACGTACAAATCATAATTTTGACAGTTCATTTAACACTTATTTCGAAATGATATTGTCAATTTGATTGGCTTAAAATAGTCGCAATGCGCATATAAACTTTTTTTTTAATATATTTATATTAAAAGAATTTTATCAATTTCACAAAATTGTAAATAATAAATAAATCAAATGAGAATAAATTAAATATAATAACAAATTCGAAAAGTAGGCCCCTGTAGTAATAATGCTTTGTTAAAAATATTAACTTTCCGGTCAAATATCTAACTAAAAAACTTCAATTTTTGATACATTCAAATAAGTAGTATATTATACCTTTGACCATACTATAAAAAAATTATAAAAAAATATTTGACACTTTGACAGTACGTTTGTTATCACAGCCATCCCCGACTCTATAGTTAGCTGACGTTTTACAAACACAATGCTATTTATTTATGTTTTTAATTAATAACTCAACGATTTCGAATAAAATATAATGTACCTATATCTGAGGACAAAAATATTTTTTATTACTCGCTTGGTTTATTCTACGAGGCCTTATGCGTAATAAAAATTATACTTTAGTCCCTTGATATACAAATAAGTATTATTTTCAGTCGATAAATTTGCTTAGAAACATTATTTGTGACTGTCATACCTGTTTTTGACAACTGTATACGTAAATAACAGAACAAAATATAAACGATTGCGTTTTGTCTTTTATAAATTAGGTATTTCAAAAAGTGTATTTCTTTAGTGATTTTATTTTTAATGGGTATATCCTTGCTATTGTTATGACTATATGTATTTAAAATACCGTACAATAAACAATTATATTAAACGAATGATAAGATTTGAATAAGTTATTAGATTTTATCTTACAACTAAATATAAATATCTAAATAAATCATTCATTGTCTTTTTATGCTGTGTAAGTACATTTCAACTTGCGTGACTAACAAGTTATTGTTGTATATCATTGCGGCTTCTAATTTAAAATAAATTTGCTACAATGGTGGTAATAGAAACAGTAATTTTCAAAAATGCATCGTTTAGGAGATATGTATCAAATAGTAATGTAATTCAACCATCAAATATAAAACATTAGTAAATAAAAATTAAAGATAGGGTTTCTTTTTTCACAAAATCTGTAGAATTTGGCGAGTCCAATTAGCAGCGTAAGTGGAGCATGAAACAGGTGAAATTTTTGTTGTACATATTTTGAGAACAGAGCCAAGCTACTCGGAGACAGAAACCTTATATAACGTGGAATTTATGTCCTGCTATTGTATTTTTTATGCCGTTGTTCCTACACACTCACATTGCAATGAATACGCTACGTCAGCAACGCTGTTTAAATATACAGACCAGTTCTAATCTACAGTATATACTAATAACTTAAAAACGCCACAATTGATATTAAAAATTTATAATAAAATAAAATATTTACTAAATTATAGTGCTTATAATTTAAGCAAAACATTTTTAAAAACTTGTTAATTTATTCTACGAGGCGATAGCCGATGAGAATAATCCATGAGAATAATAAAAAATACTTTAGTCCTTAGATATACATTATATTTTTTTCGAAATTGTGAAATTATTAATTAAAAACATAAATAAATAGCATTATGTGTTTGTAAAACGTCAGCTATAATAGCTATAGAGACGGGGATGGCTGTAATAACAAACGTATTGGCGAAGTGTCAAATATTTCTTTATAATTTTCATTTGTTTACACCTGCTTAGACGTCGTCTGCATGAAATCAGATAAATTGTTATCAAATGTAAATAATAAATAAATACACCAGTAATATTATAGAATGATGTTTGTTATTTTAGGTAGCTAAAATAAAATGCAAGAATATAATACTAATACAGTTTAGGTTAATTCAGTTTGACAGATTAGTCTGTAAAGTTAAATTTTGACACAAGAGGCTGTAAAGTTTTACTTTAGCTACAACCTTAGCTACAACTTTAGCTAACTTCGGGGAGTAATATAGTAAAAAACTATGACATTACTATAATAAATATATGTAAACTGTTATTTATAGTAGTAAGGATTTTAGATGTATGGGGAATATTGCGCTATGCTATATAATATATAATAATATTATAGAATGATATGTTTGTTATTTTAGGTAGTGCTAAAATAAAATGCAAAAATATAATACTAATAAAGCATAGCTTAAATCAGTTTGACAGATGAGTCTGTAAAGTTAAATTTTGACACAAGAGGCTGTAAAGTTTTACTTTAGCTACAACTTTAGCTAACTTCGGGGAGTAATACTGTAAAATACTATGCCATTACTATAATCAAAAATAGTGGTGTGTTATTTAGTAGTGCGGATTTTAGGTGTATGGGGAATATTGCGCTATGCGATGTAATATAGCTTTGGAATTGCTTGGCTATTGCTGTGTATCGCGGCCTCCCAAATGTGGGTCAGTGGGACGTGTTGGGCAATTCGGCGCAGCGCGGGGCAAGAAGTGAAACCCGGAGGAAACAACTACCAGCTTCCGGTATAAATACCAACACACACCACGCTAAATCACCAACTTCTACTATTCACACCAAAACTAATATAAATATAACTAAGGGTTATTAAATCACTCATTACCGAATAAATCATTCTTATTTGTTGACGTACGTTAAGTATCCGTTACCGTGGTTACTTTACTGTTTGTCGTTTGTTGAACGCTATATACTTCTCTGTAGTACGTACGATCATAAGCGTGGTAAACTTTAAAATTGAGGGGTCTTTGTCCTTACCTGAAAATAAAACAAAAAATTGGATTACAAAATAAAAAATCTGATGTGTCCAACATATTATCTCCCGCTACTGTAGTAATATATTCTATATAAGTTTTTCAGTACATTCAATATGTAGTTTTATAATTAGTTTGTTAGGTATATTTCAAAAAAAAAAAAAAATTAATTTTTACTATTAAAATAACTTCAGTACGTCTTTATAAAGCAATGCGTTTAGTTTGTCATTTTTAGAGAATAAACGGAATAACTTGGTAACACCGCAGAAAATTAAAACAAAATTCATATGTCCGTATAGGACAATAAAATACAATTGAAAAAAATATAAAAATATAGGGTGTTCCATTTAAAAAAAGCTCCTTGAGTTGACGAATTAATTTTGTTAATAAATTTATGCTGTATTTCTAATGACAAGGGAGATATCGAAGACTGGCATTTCGATGACTCATCCTGTATACCATTTAATTTTTTATCTTAAATTGTGGAACACCCTGTATACGACATTGATACAAGATAAAAGTTTAATAATTCCTTCACTGAAAAACTATATTACTACGATAGTATTTTTTATTTTCAAATATATAAAATTGTTACAGATAAAAGAGCAAAATTAAATAACATATTTGTTTGTAAAACCATTTTGTGTTAATCTGTAGTATTTTAATTAAACAAATATTGAATATTCATAAAATAATTATAAATAAACCGAGATATATTTTCATTATATTTTGTATAATATTAAGTACTGTTTCCTGTTTTCAAAACGAGTATATGACGTACAGTAATTGTATCATTTTGAACAAAATAATTACACTTTTATAAAATACAACTAAACAACGTCAGCAAACATTATTGTTTTGTTTACGAGTTTATAAAGAACCAAATCATATACTCATTTTTAACAGTTGTGTACAAAATGAATGAAGAGATTTTGTAATTGTTACACTTTTTCATCAGCTGCTTTTAAGCTATGAACCGTTTATCTGTTTTTATATAACTCGGTATCTCAGCATATTTTAGTAGAAAGTGTTAAAAACGCATGAAACGTTGATTTTTACAGTTGTGATTGAAGCGATCGCGGTGACATCTAGGTGTACTTGCGCACACGAGCGTTTAGCGTCTATCATCTATTTTGGAAGGTAGAATCAAGGCTGCCACGAGTAGGCAAGGTCGAACATAATTCAATGCGAGTACGCGGATTATGACATAATTTGCCCTTCTCTGAAGAACTGTACGGCTGTTTCTACACTGCAAGATCTATTGTTCTCTACTACAATAACTGTAGCATTAAAAACAAAATACCTCACATAAAACAAACTATAAATAATAATTTTGCTATAAAAATATCAATTTGCTTTACGCTATCTGCATTAATAAATAATATTTCACCAATAATTTATAGTATTTGATATTATTACGTACGTATCTCGCATAACTCAAAAATGATTAGCCGCAAAAATTTTAAATATGGGACTGCTATAAGATCTAGTTGTGCACCTCCCTTTTTCAGTGCAATTTGTAGTGCCAAAAGGGCACTTTGCTTGTAGTATTTTTTTGAGTTTTTCGCGTAACTCAAAAACGATTAGCTGTAGAACGATGAAATTTTATTTTATATATAACATATAGTTATGCACCTCCGTTTTTGTTCCAATCGTAGAATAAATTCATATTCGTACCTAATAAAAAAATTATACATTAGTCCCTTCATATACAAATAACTATTTATTAATAATGTGAAACCAGTAAACTATTAAACAAACCACGGATGTTATGTATCATACCAGGCCTTAGATGTCTTAAAATCCTCGCTCTCCGAGCTCTGAATTCAATTGACATCTGTGGCGGTTATGATATTCATAACCATCCTAGGTATATTAAAAGCTATAAATGTCCGAAGGAAATATAATTTTATTTTATTTTGAAATTTATAAAATGCTTTTATTGGTAGACATGATTTATTTTTTCATACTGTAACTAATATCTTTACAGATAAACTATTATTATTTTAACTCAACTTTGACTTTTTATTGATTACGTTGATTTATTGTTAACATAAAATGTTTACGTACACTAAATTACAATTGTTTTGCGATTAATGACGTAGAAAATAGTTGTTGCTATGACATGAATTTATATTCTTGTATTCATATTAAGTAATTAATATTTTCCATAGTTATTTATTCAGTTTTCATTGTTCTACATGACTTGATAAATTAATTTGGAAGATAGCATAAATATGTACATCTAATTCCCATGAATTTAAAGATGTAAATTGTAAAGTAAATAACTACTATTTGAAATTTTGACACGACATGTCAACTAATTCTAATGTAAAATGCAAAAGTAAATGGGTGTAGCAATAATTCGTATTATGTGAGTATGTTAAGTAAGTTACCAAATTCATATATTTTTGTGACTTGCGTAGAAAACATGAAATGTTTTCCGGCTTTTTGTCAGGGTGAGCTTGAAGCTAAAAGTAAACGCAATTTAAATGTCTGTCACCTACACGTAGTACAGCGTGGCATTCTTTACGAAACCGCATAAAAACCAATCCTCGGCTGTCGTGCGAGGCCGATCCACAGCGAAACTTTCACATGCGTCGCTGGTGGCTCTACCACCTGAAACTGTTATGCGGCCCACTTCAACGCATACGGAACACAACTAACCGTCAACTAAAGTCTCAACTACTGCAGCGGTCTCTATTACATTATATACCAAGTCAGTTTTTTAAACCCACTAGTCTACGTATACGTATTAAATGACTGCAACTTCGAAAAATCTTTTATTAACATCCAGTCGATAAAACCAATCCTACATTAGTGGATTAATCTTAAAAAAATGCATTTTAAAATTATATGAATTGTCAAAAATGGTTCCTTGAACAACGTCTTAATTAATACATGTATGTACACTCAAACCAATATGTCTTCATACACATCTTTTCGCTTTGTTTTTGAAATATATAAACCATCCTGAAACCTTCTGGAATTCTGTAATTGTTGTATTTTAACCAAAATAAACCTTTTTGGATTAAATTAAAAAATTATTATTTGTAAAAGAAAAAATGAACAAATGAAAACAAAAAAAAATATGTACAACAATGAAATATGGCGGAGGATCTGTGCTTGTATGGTGCTGTATGAGTGCAGAAGGGATGGGAAACTTAATTTTTATTGATGAGAAAGTGGACCAAGTGGGTTAATTATTGAAAACAAATTTGGAAACATGTGCTGAAAAATTGGATTTTAGGAATTCTTAAATGTTTCAACAAAATAATGACCCCAAACATACTACACGTAAACTGTTAGAATAGTTATGGTACAATTGTAGACAACAATTAAAAACGCCTCCACAGTCTCTAGATACGAATCCCATTGATGTGTAAAACAAGACGCCCAAAGAATATAAAATCTAATACATTTATGGTAGAAGAATAGGGTAAAATTGACTCTCAAACTTCAAGAAAATTAGTGGGAAGTATGACAGACCGTTTAAGGGAAGTAATTCTAATAAATTGAGGTTCAAGAGATGATTGATTCTATATAATTTGAAGGTGTACAGAGACTAAATTGGCGTATTCAGTTGTAACACATATAATGAAATAAAAAAAATGATCAAAACGCATAATCAATTATATTATTTAAAAAAAAATGACAAATGTACTTGTCAAATTTGATGAAGTTATTTAAAAACTTTCATAATTTAAATAAAATTGAATTGTAAAATATAATAATAGCATTGTTCACATCAGATATTTAAAATTAAAACAGAAATTTGTCAAATAGTTTCATGGGAAAAAAATACGTATCTCTTGATTAATACTGACAAATATTGAATACTGTGCTTTTGAAAACATTATTTGGTGTTTTTAAACATTTCAAAGCTTTAAATTTGTCATTGTTAATAGAGATAGAGATTATGTCTGCAAAATATTTGTCAAATATTGTTTTAAATCCACAATAAACAAATCACAAAATGTATTAATTTTTATACCGTTATACGAAATTTTAAACGGAAGTTACTGTAAAACGTACAGGTTAATTTCTTGCTTATGCTCCACATAAGAGAAGAAATATCCAAAGAAACTATTAAGTTTATTACAATATATAGTCTTGTCTTTCTGTTTGTAAATAGTTTTATGTTCCAATAAATTAAGTACGTCTTTATGACTGTTTTTTGGTTCTTGCTTCTGTATTTATATTTTGATGACACTATTTTAGTTCTAATTTACGAGTGTAAGATGTTCTTTATAATTGGTGCCCAAATAAATATAAATTCTTAACCCATAACATCTTAGTTATAGAGACATTAAATAAATTTTTGTACGAACAGAAACGCTACTAAGAAAAACACTTAACAATAAGTGATATTAAATTCATATAATAGCTTAGATAGACTACATATTTTTCTTTTGGAACAGTTATCATACAATATGTGACAATTATGTATGGAATTTAAAATAAAATTTTTATGGGTCTAGTATCTATAACTGTTAACTGTATTATGTACAGTTACTCATATCTGTACATATTTACCTATTTCTTTGAAAACTATTATCCTAATTCTTTTTTATTTTATCAAAATTATTATTTCTATTTTACATCTGTTACTTGTATGAATAACTAAAATAGAATATGTAAAATGAAAGTACATATATTTTTTTCTTTTGTTATTTCTTCAGATTGCATTTCTGAGGTCAAAATTGTGAATAATTCTAATAATGTTCTAAAATATAAACTATGAAATATTTTATGTCCCTAATTTTAATGTTCAAATAAGTAAAGATACGGAATAAACATGATAAATATTATGATCACGTTGCTACACTTCTGATTTAGCAAAGAAACTGCTTGTTTTTGCAGTGCCGAATTATGCTTCATATTGCGCGCGCATCCATATAAGCTTGCTATATGATATGACACTGTGATAAATACAGTTCTGCTAGCATTCTTCGCCCATTTTAGTGGTGCTAAATGTATTTTTATGATATTTTATACAAAATAAAAGAAATATCTATATGAAGTCTTGCACGAATGTTCATTTTTAGTGTTAATCAATTGAATAATGAAAAATATTAGACCTGAATTTTGTATGTAATTGACTTTGATTGACTGCTATTAAAAATTATATTCTTTAAAACCCGGTTGAATTACCCCACTTCCCCCTTTGTCCAGTGACGTATCAAGGTTCTTCCCAACTTCACTTTGTATCAAACGTCAAACTGACAAATTGAATAATCTTTTGCAAATAAAAAAATAATCAAATCATATTCTAGGGACTCTAATCTGTGCTCATATGTTGAAAACTCACACTGGAGAAGTTTACCAAAAGCAATATCTCCCTTATCTATATATTGATATGTATGTAACGAATAAATGTATTAAGGTTTGTGTATTTTGTTCCAGGTGACAATTTCTTGAAAATGAAGAGCCAACCAGATCTCATCCACGATGACGATGACATCTTCGGCCCTCCTCGTTCCTACTCGGCTTCTTACTACTCGGCCACGAGGCAACGTCCTAGCATGATATCCGCCAAGTACCGGCAGAAGGAAGAACGTCGAAAGGTGCTGAAGATCAGTGTAAACAAACTACGTCGCATCGAAGACCCTGAAGCGTGGTTGTGTAGATCTGTTCTCATAAACAATACCATGAAGCGGTTGCAGAAAGAAGCCAAGGAAGAAAAAGGCAGTCAACAGAAGAAAGTAGTTAGTACAGACTTTGCTATACACGAAGACTTAATACCTAGTGAGTTATACGAGAAGAAAAGACCAGCAGAAGAAGAAGAATGTGATGTTCAAGACGTTTTAAGTCAATTTTACATGCCACCCACACCTAGAATGTTGACAAGCATTGACGAAGATGAAGAACTATTACCAGAAGTCAAGCGGCCTCGACTAGAAGAACCTGAACGGAGAGAAGAAAGATCTACTACTTCTCTTCCTACCACCGTTCCTGTAACCACTGCATCTTCATTCTCCTGTGGACATGCTTCTATGTTTAGTGATCTTCAATCCAACGTGTTTCATTCGCTGGTTGCTTCGTTAGAAACGTAGCAGCAGGGGTCAGTTAGAGAACAAATTAAATATATACTCTTCTCTTGGGGATTAGGTTTCGAAAAAACAGAAAAAGCCAAAAAAATGAAGGAATAAGAAGAGATAAACTGCCTTCGAGCAACTACGTTGCCATGACTGTGATATTTCTGTACATATTTGTACATGTATACACGCAGCATATATATGTATGTATGTGTGCTGGTCCATAAAATGATAGTAAATACTGATCACTTTCAACCTAGGTCAATTCTTCTAGGGCAGTCTCAGTCGACTACAATACCAATCTTTTTTTGACAGGCTATGCATTATTATCATGACAATATCTGTGGCTAAATCATACTTTTATCATCATATTTATGTAGATATAGTACAATTTATTTAAAACATTTTTATAGCCACTGAATTTGTCCCGACTTGTCAATTTGTATATAACTTAGAAGTCGAAAAATGAGAACTCTGACCTAGTAAGTAAACTTCAAGTATATTTTTTCTAATTTTAATAACAATATTTCCATTTTTTACAGTTTTTTAAATAGGCATTCATGTTTTTACCAAGTCTTTTACACTCGGATTCATAAAAAAGTTTAGCCACCGGATTAGTTATACCCCTTGTTAATATCCTGAATGGAGTTATCTTTGGAACTAAATAATATACTTAATTCTTTTTATGAATTTTAACTGGAGTTAGTTTTCCATTTTTGTATGTTAACTAATTCGGGTTAGTGGCTAATCTTTTTTATGAATATAGGTGTTAAGGGCCAGTTTTTTCACTTCTGATAAAATTACCGGTAACTTTAATCAGATTAATTGAAAAATATCACATCAAAATAGTAAACTACGTATATTTTTCACAACTTACGTCAGTTTTTTACTGCAATATTTTTCTATGAATCGATTGTTAAGGTATCTGGTACTTTAACCAGCGATGAAAAAACCGGTCCTAGATCTTGTGTTGTACTCAGTCAAAAAAAAATTACAGTCCTATTTCAGGCCTGTATTTTAATCTGTTTTAAAATAAAGAATCTAGTAAATGAAAATTAGTGTTACTTTAGTCGTCGGTTAAAAAATATATAGATGGCAACCTATAGCCCGTTTTACATTATACTTTTTTATCTGTTTTATTACTAGATATTCTAGACAGATTTTCATCTGAATTTCTTCCGATTATGTCGCACAATGACTGAGATTTTTTTGCGTAAAAACACAGAAATATAGTCGGACGAAAATCGGATAAAGATTTCTGATTTACATTAAACTTTGTCTATAAATTTCTTGGGTGAATCTAGTACTATATTTTAGTCGAAAAAAGTATAATGTAAAATAAGCTTGGATATATTCGTTTCACTTACATAACTATGAGTCAAATAAATATAAAATTCTGTTGTAAAATATAACAGCAAATTATTGAATTTTAATAGATAAAAAAATCATGGTTCATGTAACCACAAACTAGATGGCTCTGACAAATCTGATTCAGTAAAGTTCCTAGAAGTACAAAGTACTGAAATTATTCGCCATTTTTGGACACAAAACCTAAGAAAATTAAAATATTAACATTATTATCATTTTTATTGAATTTCATTACTATTTTTACAGTTTAAAATATATTTTATAATGTTTTAATTTTTTTTAAATGTATTGCTGATAAAATTAAATAAATATAGAAATTCTACAATGTAAAGAATGATTATGCATAATTTTATTATAGTATACTAATTTGAACTTTTGTCGCCATCTGAACGACAATTTTACTAAGTACATTCATCGTCAGACTTCAATTTCCAACCCACTCTTTCGTTATATCTGTGGCTGCCTGTAGCCAATAGAATTACAGAAGTGAAGGTGAGAGATGTAGATATATCTCCATTTCATATTCTTGAACGAATGAATATCTGTACTTTGTATATCTAGGGACTGAACCGTTACGTGAAAGTATGCAGGGTTGCCTATCTATATATTATGTAATCAACGCTTTAGTCGTGTTTTGTTTGATTTGTGACATCGACGACCATAGGTTTGGAAGTGGTCCTTTGGAGAAGACGCCTAAGATCGTGCCGTCTGTCCCAATACGTATTTTTGAGAGATTTTTCACGATTTTTGACACTAGAATATATTTTTGTAGAGACGGCGATAATTTTTGATCAAGGCTCTCTCCTGTGTGCTTGCGTATGAAGACACAATTATAAATTTGTTATGCATCGAAATGTATTTCGTATCGTTGTATTATTTAATTCTGTATATAATTATGTTATATGCTTAAATGATAATTTTTTACAAATGACCTCGATATTTGAAAATTGATGACCTTCAATATTTAAAGTGCAAATATTGTGTGTTAAGAGTGATTTACACTGCACAATACATTGAAATATTTTATACTTTTCCGCCGTATTTGGTTAAATATCATTGGCAGAAATCAAGAACAGGCAAAATGTATTGAAAAGTTGACCATGTTCTCATTTATACTGAAGATTGTGCAATTTAATTTTTGCAAGTTGTACGATCTCTGTTTGATGTTATTGTGTGGTGTAGAGTACGAAGTTTTTGTTGAGAGCGAAGTACATTTTGAATGAAATGTAAACAGATATTTATATCTAAGTGTATATGTGAAATTAAAGAATTTCGCAATTCGGCATTCACCTTGCACCTACCCTCCCTGCCCTAGTATCCGAATCTACCAAAATGTTATAAAGGTTACCGAATTTCTTAATGCATAGTATATTAATTATTATTATTACAATTTATTATATGACGATCATTATTATTGTGACTATTAATGTATTAAAGAGGTATTCAAAGTTAAGCATTACTCTTGTAATATGCTAAATAAAAGTACCTGAAAAAATTACACACTCGTTTATTTTAAAAACCTAATTTTAAAAAATTTACAGAAAAGTTTAGTGCTTATATACTTAGGATTGATAGTATATTACATATTAAGAGTTGTAAGAAGCTTATTACGCACCCTTTACAACTCGAATTATGTACTATACTTTTTCTACGACCACTATTTGTCAAACTGGCAACTTCTAAATATTAAAATTAAACTTTTTAAAACTCAATAAAATAATACTATTTAAAACATTTTTTGTTTATTTCTTTATTAGTCGTAAGGTCTTAAATTAATTATAATTATTTTGTCTTATTTGTACTACCCACACAGATTCGATAAATCAAAAATTCCCTAACTGTGCAACCTTTTGTAATAAAACACTTAGATAACCTATAATTTGTATGAAATAGCTATTTACATTAATGGTCGTAGAAAAACATTTATACAAAGGTAAGACGTTTCATAATATACCTATATGTATTTATTAACAAAGATGATTATTTAACGCATGCGAAAATTACAACACGAGATGCAGGTGAGTTTTATAAGATAAAAATTTAAATAACCACCCAATTTCCTTACGTGTTTTATAATGTATTATGTTTGAATAAATAAAAAAATGTATTCGAAAATAAAAAGAAAGCAATACGAAGAACTCCTTAATTTTGTGCATTACTAAATTATTATTACTACAATAAAATTGTAGACTACAAACATATAAACAATATAAATAAAATTGTCACTCATATTATGAAATATGAGTCACTCTGATTTTAATAAATATAATAACTATGTTATTAATATTTGTAAAGGAAATAAGAAATATTTTTTTGTTATTGTAGCTGTTTAATGTTTCAATATATTCCTATTTTCTATTTTTGTTTCGAGTGAAATAATGTATTTATTATTTCACTAGTTAAAAATGCAATCCATTAAACGGACGAAAATATGAAAAAAGTAATTTTACAATATTATGTAATAAATAATAATATTCAACAATTTCAAAATTATGTATACATTTTAGCGTACTGATTAAATTCATTTTATGAATTATAATGTGTAAGATAGCGATGTTTAAAATTTGTTTTTTTGTAAATGATTACAAGGATGTATAATTTAGTAAACACTTTTTAATAGTTAGTTACTAGCGACATCTACCAACCAATAGCAAAAGATTTCCTAAGTTTTGAACCTTGATTTTAGATTACTTTATAATAAACAATTTATTACAACGTTTAAAAGTAATGAATTATTTCAATACATTCATAAATGCGTTAAAAAGGAAAAGTATTAAAAAAATTCTTTCCACTAGCGAACCTAGTGACATCTAAACGTCAACTCAGGAATTATTACAATGTTACCAATATATAAACGCAGGAAATCCCTGTTTCTAGTAACATTTCACATTGTCCTGTCATTCATATTGAAATAATTTCATTGTATATTTACTGTCAACATGGTCTGAAAGATTGAAATATTTTTCTATTTTATTTTTAGTTCATTTTGTTTGTGATATCGTCAAAATGAAGCAATATTTTTATATTTTATTATTTTATACAATATTGAACTGTAATTTCATTTCGACAGATACATCTGTCAATGGAAATGTAACAAATTCTGGGACGAATTCAACAGCAAATAATACAGATATTCTCTTAACTGAAGGTGGCAGAATTGATATATCTTCAACTGTTTCTGATGGAAGAGAACATGGTACTATTTCAACTACTAAAACTTTAGAAGAGAAGAAGGAAAGTGTGGCAACGACTTCAACTTTGCAAAACTCAACAGCTGTTGTTAATTCTACTACGGTTAAACCTTCCATTAAACCAGTAACTGAAGTAGAAAGCAGTGGAGACGGGAAAGTGAAACCGAGAAAAGGTGTAACTTTAGAAATAAATCTTCCTAATTCTACTACACCAACTATTCAATCTACGTCATCAACTACTACTACTACTACAACAACAACAACAACAACAACGACGACGACGACAACAACTCCTACTCCTACAACCACAGTTTTTGTACCTAGGTAGGTAAAAAATTTACGAAAATAATTTTGAAGTTCAAATTTGCAAAATTTTATAATTAATTTTAGACAAAAAAAACGTATCTCTTGTATAAATATCTTTCATTTGTAGTCATAGCTATGAAATTAAAAAAAAATAAAAACAAATGCATAACTCTTAATAAAAACAAAATTTAAAAACACATTTTTCAAATACTTCAAAAGTTATGCATTTGTTTGCAATTTTATATTATTATAATAAATGAGTAATACTTAAAAACATCAAAATAAATTTTACAATGTTATACAATTTACATAATGATTTAGTTTTTTTTTTCTACATAAAATAAGCTACTTTTTAATAACAAATAAATAAATTATTAAATGATAAAGTTACAGAACGATGTAATAGAAAAAGTAGGCAACATAAAATAATAACACATATTAAAAATAAAATTGTACGAATTTTGCGTGATTCTTGTTCCGACACTGTAATACAGAAATAAAAATCATTTCTACACAGTGAACTCTTTCTATGCGTAGAGATCACAATACAGCTATATAAAAGGTGTTTTAATGATATATTAATAATGAATAATAAATAATTTTATTAAAATTGATAAAATTGAGGGGGGGGGGGGATGGTTACATGAAATATACATTTTTGGTACTACTAGTAATAAGTGTATTTAATATTTTATTTAGATAGATAGATGTTTGATTTAAATAATTAATTTCAATTATTTTGTTTTATGTGGCGTCATTATTTTGGAAAATTATTTTTTTGAGAAATCTATGCATCTTTGAGTGAAATATAATATAAAATATCATTTGTAATCTAAATCTTAATAAATAAAAAATCAGATGTGGACACCACATGACTTCCTTGTACGCTAAGTTATATACATTCTCTTCGAAAAGGTTCATCTTTTGAAAAATTTCTTAAAATGTTTATCTCTATTTTTTATTGCATTACACAAAATTATTTTAATCACTTCATTTATTTCCTAAATATTTCTCAGGAATATATTCTGGCAGTTGTCAATGTCAATTAAATCATTTTTATTAAGCTTTTGTCAAAAGTAAACTGCGATTTTGAACAAAAATTGGAAATGCATAACTAGATGTTACAGTAATTCTATAAACAAAATTTCAATATTTTTGATTTATGCGAAAAATTAATAAAAAACATTACGAGCAAAGTGCCTTTTTGGTACTGCCGATTTTAATGAAAAAGGGAGGTGCATAACTAGTAGTTATAGCAGTCCCATATACAAAAAATTTAACATTTTACGGCTAATAATTTTTGAGTTATGCGAGATACGTACGTACAGACGTTGAAACTAGTCGAAATGGATTCACGGATGGGTAGAATGGATATTTCCGTTAAAACGTGAAAACGGAAATTTTTCGCGATTACAATACTTCCTTTTCTTTGTATAAAGAAATAAAAATACAGGTCTAATATTTTTCATTATTCTATCGAATAAAGATAAAAATGAAAAATCGTACAACACCTCAATGAAATTTAAAATTATGTTCCCATATTAATTATTTATTATAGAACTTTTGTGATATCACAAGTGAATTCTGCGCATGTGTAGAAAGGATAATGAAACTTATAATCTATTTAAAAACTATGAAAAATGAATACTGTCGCCACATTTACAATAAAATTTAAAACACAAAACTTGTGAAATATCACAAATGAGTAGAAAATACAATAATAACATGATAAAAATAATAAACTAGAAAAAAAAACTAATCACCATAAATCAAAACTCGAAACAAGTAACGTTACTTCAGCCAATCAAAAATATTTATTTTAATATGCCAACTTCAATTCACAAAATTTTAAAAAATACATTAAACTTCCCTATTACGCGGATTTAAGACCCAAATATTCCTGGAGCAAATTCTAAAGCTAAAGCTCGTTTTGTGTCAGGAAACCGACTGTAACCTACGGCGACGAAGACGACGTCCCTCCACCTCGTTCAAACCTGTCCGGCAACCCTAACAACAAGTCAGTCCCGGTTGTTCCGAGAGAGGACGTGCTCGTCGCGCTGAACAGCCGGCACGGGAAAGGCTCGGACTACGTGCTGCCTATCGTGCTCACCATCCTAGCAGTGCCCCTGGTGGCCATACTCCTAACCGTGGTGTACAAGAGAAGTGCCGAGTGGTGGAGCCACCGGCACTACAGACGCATGGACTTTCTAATCGATGGGATGTATAACAACTAAGTCATGTTAAGTCTTTATAAGTGCCTTTCTATGTCTTCTTTTGGGTTTTAAACTTGCAACGATTAGGGTTTCTTATTCATACAAAAAAGCAAAAACCAAAGTTAAATTCATTTGTTCTAAGACCATTGCATTTGTTACTATTTATTAAAAAAAATACTTTAGTATTACTGCCAATGATATTTCAAAAATGTGACTATAAAAAATAAATTTATATAATGTAGTGTACATGCCGCTTAATGTGATTGACAAGGAAATTAAAACTATTAAAAATTAAGTAAAAAAAATAATATATGCAATAAAGTTAATTAAATGGTTTGTTATAAAAGTGATAACAAAACCAAGCAAGATAAAATTATCCGTAATATCAATAAGCGGTGTGCATATATTTCTATAATATAGATATAATTTTTTGATTAATTAAATCTGTAAAATAACTCAAACCCTTTAAAAAGTAATAATACAAATATATTATTTCTCTATACTTATTTTGTGCATTTTTCTTGACTGCTTTTTATGTAAATGAAGGAATAATATTGTGATATACTATGTAACAATAACAATAAATGTTTCATTTATTTCTATTTTGCTTGTTGAAAAATTTTCTAGTAAACTACCCCTTGTGACCACCCCTAAATTTTAGTATTTTTTTATAGATGTTCCTTTGCTCCTTAGTATCTACAACTCAGATAACAAGTTTCATTTTTTTCTGTTAAAGTGTAGGAACCAGACTAAATTTTTCAAAAAATCTTCAAGTAAACTACCCCTTGTGGTCACCCCTAAATTTTAGTAATTTTTTTATACATGCCCCTTAGTATCTACAACTCAGATATCAAATTTCAATTTTTTCTGTTAAAGGGTGTAGGAACCAGAGTAAATTTTTCAAAAAATCTTCAAGTGAACTACCCCTTGTGGCCACCCCTAAATTTTAGTAATTTTTTTTATAGATGCTCCTTAATATCTACAATACAGATACCAAGTTTCATTTTTTTCCCTTAATGGGTTTGGGAGATATAATTAATTTTTTGATAGCATGGCTGTGTTCTTTTAAGTGTTTAGTGCGTTCAAGCGACGTCCGAACGAAGCACTACAACCCAAAAATACTTTGGAAAGCAGCCCTCGGCTGTCCTCCAAATTCAATTTAGTTCATAGTGTAACATGTGTTCCAATATTTCATTTATAGTGTGCAAGTCTTTAAAAATATTTATTATTAATAAATAATTTAGAGTATTTTTGAGTACAGGATATCCTTCTACAGGTAATTTCATGTATTTTGTGTATATGTGGATTTTTTAAATGCAGTAATAAATAAGTAAACATTGCAATTTTTATAGGCGTTTTCGATTGGGATGCACTGACTGCACTCAGTGCGCACTGCGGGCAACTGGCTTATTCGATTGGGATTTCCAGTGCAAGGGTGCAACCAACGACAAAATAAATATTATATTTAGTCGTTGGGTGCAACCTTCTCCGTATTCGATTGGGCCAGGCATATTCAAATTCGGCATCTACGAGGTCGAATTAATAGAATAAAACTAAAAAACCATCCCTTCAACACGAACACCCCCACATATCTTGTGCGGTACTTTTATGAATTTCTTAAACATATTTCACAAATAACTGAAAAATTATTAAGTTTAAAGAAAAATCTTATTAGAATATTTTAAAGAGAATGAAATTTGGAACATCTTCTATTTGAAACACTTTTTTGTCCGCTTGTGTTTTTGTTTCGTAGTTAATTGGGTCATTTTCTTTTTTAAATGTATCATGTATATCAAGCATGTATTTAATATTAACATTAGAGTATTAATAACTATAGCTTGAAATATAACAGCAATTTTAGAATTTAAATACAATTTGAATGCAGTTATGTAAGCATCAACATCAATTAAGCTAAATTAAATTTAAAAAATAACGTAATTTTGCTCTATATTTAGGTATCACATGTACTTACTACACATGTATTTAAATTCTGTACCCTTACAGATTTTATGTCACCCTTTTAATAAAAGCACCCCTATACACAATATAAGTATATGTACTTCTTATGTTGTAATGTACTATGTTATTTTCTTGTGTCCGATTTTGATGAAACTTGGCATACATGAGCTAGGGACATAGATCTAGTAGACAACCAAATATGAGCCTGCAGTGCAGGGGTTGTTATTAACGGAGATATTCAATTATATATTTTACAAGGGTGGAAAATATTAACTTTAGAGGAAAACTTTATTAGAATTTTTTGTTGGGAATAAAATTCTGAGCATCTTTTATTTAAAAAATTTTCTTATCCGATTTTTCATTTTAAAGATAATTGTTTAAGTACATATTTGTCTTAAATATAAGCTCTGTTCGAAACTTCTTCAAGAGAACTACCACTTTGGAGTGCTCCATAAAATTGGTAATATTTTTATAGATGTAGCATCAAGATCTTAGTCTAAATACAATATTTGAGATCTCTACCCCTAATAATATAGACAACAAAAAATAATTTGTTAAAAATCTTCAAGTAAACTACCCTTATAAGTTGCATTAAAAATTTTATATATTTTTTATGAATGTAGTATTAGAAGCTTAGTTCATATACAAAGTTTCAAAATGTTCATGTCAATATTATAGGGGTAAAATAATGCTCTACTTACGGAACTTCAATCGCGAATTACGTAAGAACGAAGCGAGAGCGCCAAAAACGGACACCGGCACGGGAAGCGGAAGGGTCGAATTAAGGGGATGACATGTCTAACTCCCAAAATTTGGGGTTCAAGGTCAAAAACCATGGGCTATAGTCCAGGGTTTTTTACGATGCAACTAATTAGTGAAATTAGGGGAAAAAAGTATGCTACCCTATAGAGTCAACCGTGAAACTTACGAATCTGATGTCCATTTTGTGCACCAACCCCTAGTTTAAGGGTAATTCACGTTTCCCCTAGAATTAAATTTTAGGCAACACCCAACACGACCTTGTGTCACCAATACATAAATATAGGAGATTTTACATGTAATGTTTGTTACTAAATCTTTAAATTTAGAACTTTAGCAACAATGTATCATTAATAATATTGTTTGTTATGAAATATAATCTTATTATAAATTTAATTTATAACGATTTGGACATTAATTCGTCTTTTATTATCAAATACGTACTACAAGAAATATACGCAAATGTATCTACGTTTTTATTTTACGGGGGTGAATTTTGCAACTAATTTAAACGATTCTAGACTTTAATATGACATTCCTAAATGTAAAGAAAATCTACATTTATACTTAATACATAAAATAAAATATAGAAAGATATCCTGTACTCTAAAATACTCGTAAATTATTTAATAAGAAAAAATATTTTTAAAGAGTTGCACACTATAAATGAAATATTGGAACACATGTTACAACTATGAACTAAATTTAATTTAAAAATTAATTATATCTCCCAAATCCATAAAAGGAAAAAAATAAAACTTGGTATCTGTATTGTAGATATTAAGGAGCATCTATAAAAAGTTTTATCGCTATTTAAGTGGTGATTTCTCCACTTACTTTTGATCTTATTTCAGTGACTGGACGCCATACAGTTGTCTGTAACAATACATATGCTTAAAACATGAACAGTTATAAGTATATTTATTTATTTACCTCTAAATATCTTCAGCTAGCTACATATTTAAACTTTTGTTTGACATCGTAATTTGCAAATTGTGGTACATTTATAATTTAAAAAGATACAATTAAATTTAAAAAAATAATTCAAAACAATAGAACAAAGATATTGTAAACAAAAACATAATAGCAATAGATAATAAATTGTAAACAACAGATTTTTTTATTTTTAATTAAAAAATATATTTCTAAATACTTACTGATAATGTTTTCCGATAATAAGTACATCTGAACCTAAACAAAAAGAACAAAAAACCACAGGAAATAAAATACACTTTGCGATAAAAACTCTCGTAGACTGACAATACTCGCTGATAAAATAACAGATGGAATAAATAATATACAGATTCTTTACCATACATTTATTATTGCTACACAGACATTATATGTAATAAAAAAATAAAATTTTAAAATAGTATCCACTTTTAGAATCACAATCTTTAGAAATAAATATAATAATGTAATAAAGGCGATTTAAAATCGAATTTTCCTTTAACCCTTTTGAGTATGTGTTACAGAATTGTTTATTTTATTTATTTTTGTAAGTACTTTATAGGAAATTCTTAAAAATATTTATTTTACTTGGTCCATTTTATAATTTTAAAGGGTTTGTTACATTATTATATCTATTTATCCATATTCTACTATCCAATAAATAAAAATCACATGTTAATCACAACTACTTTACTGCTGAGGAGCGTTCAAATTTAACAACTTTTAAATACAAAAATATCTTACACTGCGGGGCCATTCTAAACTAAATTAATTCCAGCAAAGTATTTAGAATTATTTACAGTTTTTGACTTCTTAGAAATCTCAGAATAAAATATCACTCATGGTTTGGATACCGAACAGGCAATCACCAGACGTTACCTCCCGGGCACTCTGCCTGGCGTGGAGAGTGCACAGGAACCATTTTTATTCAAAAAAAGAGATGGAGAAGAATTTGACATCAACCAGATTCGAATTCGGTTATCAGATGAATAATTCAAATATAATTTTTATTATGCGGGAATTAAGCATTTTTTTAAAGACGAATGACAGTAATTATTTTAATTTCAATAAACCTGTTCGCAACAAAGATAAAGATGACAATAAATATAACAAACTAGAGAACTAATGAATACGAAAATAAAAGATTTGTCAAGAGTCGATGTTTTTAAGACGGTCAGTAACTGACTCAAATTCGTATCCTGCGCATCATTAGATATTCTTTTTACATGATATCTTGGCGCACCTCAGATAGCTCACATATTTTGACCATTGTTTTTATTGTAATTGAAATGAGATAAAATGAAATTGAAATGTGAATACTTTCAAAGCAAAAGTACCGTTTCGTAATCTAGAATAAAAATAACTATTAAGCTTGCTTTCTATATTTCATTCGGTTAAAAAAAAACTTTGGGTTATATAAAATTAGGGGTTGGAGTCAAGTACTGATGTACGTCATTTTTAGGGGTGGATGGGGTATCAAAAATTGTCCAGTTTTGCATTACGTAATTTAAGGACGGCCTCTAAATTGAAGTGGGTGACAAAAATAACGCAACTATAAACAGAAATAACAGATTTGACAGGATGTTTGTAAGAAGATTAGTAAAGAATCATTCCTAGCTAATGTTTTAATTTTATATTTCAGTCGCAAGAAAAGTATATCATATGCTTAACAGATTTGTCTCAATTTGTAAAGTGCGCAACAACTAAATATTGAAACACTTTTACTCGATCTCGTTGTTTTTGGTAATAAACGTTTCTATAATTTTAAAATAATATATTTTTGGATATCTTTATTTTTTCACTGATATCAGTATATTACAAAATACATTTCCCTGCTCTCTCTAATCCAGTTTGGAGTGGCCCCGCACCGCCGCATATTTTCTGAAATTTGAGCGTTCCTCGTGCTTCATACATTCTTTGAATAATACGAAGTGTTCAGTTGAATATTAGGCGTAACTTTAATATACTCTACTATAAGATTAAACATGATTATATTTAAACTGTCAACAATATCGCATGTTAGAAATGAATGAATACCATGCATTAACATTGACAAATAAGAAATGACTTAACCGCACTAATATAGCATGGATACAGGGCTTTACTTGCCTTTGATTTTGCAGGGTTTCGGGTCAGGAAACGCGTCTCTGGGAGCGATGAAGCTAAGCATCATTATGTGACGCGTGTACGCTCTTGTTGACCTAAATAATGTGTCTGTACCGTGCAAACGATCCAGTACGCCCAACACTCCAAAGCATTGGTTAAATCTACAAAAATACCAATATTATCATATTTTTTCTTCCATTTTATGAGTCTGTATAAAAAATAAAAATACCCGTATCTTTTAAATCGCTTAATTGTTGATAATTCCGGAGAAAAACAATAAAAAAGTTCTGGAAAGGGGATATGTGACGTCACGTAGGAGACTTATATAGATAATTTAAATGCATTCAATAAAAATCATCTATCATAGAATAATGTACATTTAGCAGGTTTCCCAGGTTCCATTTCTAAAACTATGTATGTAAACACTAAACAGCCTTCAAAAATCGTAGAACATTGGCAATTTTGACAAATGAGTATATATATTTCAATGTCAACCAAATTTACACCAAAACAATCCGTTGTGTAATATCAAAATATTTTTATTTTATTCTATGACTTACCTATATTGATATCTTATACATTGTTTCATAAATAGTTATAACAAATTTATCATTAACAACATTTATTCGATATCATTAAGTAAAAAAATTGTTTTATTATATTCCCAGTTTTAGCACTGTAAACTGCTCTCTCATTCTCCTACGTGACGTCAGAAATATGGCGTCGTTACATAAATTTGAATTTCAAATTTAAAAGATTAGTTGAAAAAACTTATTATTTTTTAAAACCAACCATTCACTAGATCTTTTTTTTGTGTTTTTCTCTAGCTATACTAATCTGTCCAGTGGCGACTTGTGCCTTTAAGGAATGAGGAGGCAAATGATTTACTTAAAACTTTAAACTCTGCTTAGTCAAAAAATCATGGAATATATTACTTGCTAGTAGCTCCTCTCCTGATAAAAAAACAACTATATTTAAATAATAATACTAATACTCCTACTCGGATTGAAGACCACATAATACGCATGGAAACTACATACTGAATTTTATATTGTGGCACAGCCAGACCCCCAATCCAAACATTTCTGGAAGAGCCGCTGCACCGATACCGAGAGTTGCTAATGATCGGAGCTCATGCCTCCATTGCTAAGTTTTCTCTCTGTTCAACTCATATATTTCATCTTTCTTCTTAAATTGATTCAAGGTCAAAACTAGCTTTCTCTTCGCTTTAAAGGTAGATAGGTGGAGCCAAATTTTAAGTTTGTCTCCGGCTCATTAAATAATATTTATTTCTCTCTTTAAACAACCCATAAAATTGAAAGAATGTCTACTAATATATTTTTTTAATATAATAAATAAGGCTTCATAATATTTCATTTACTATTTGTAGAAAAATTTGAAAATATTTATTAAACGTGCACATTTTCTTTATTTTTTGAAAGGAGGCAGTGTCTCCCTTGCTTTCTTTGACGAGCCGCCACTGAATCTGTCTCTTCTTATTTTCTTGCTACTACATTTAAATTTAAATATTTACAATAAATTTTTAACAAATATTCACCAAATTAAAAAAAAATGGAATAGACTATTAACGTATTGAAATTACCTATTAACGTATTTTTTTGACTACTGCAATAGTTTTAGCACAGACAAACATATACAGATGAACAGCCTAATGGCGCATTCTGTCTACAAAATTCGACGTAGTTATCACGATTAAACTAGATGGCGTTAGTGCGGTAACTGCGGATTACATGCGCCCAGTTGTAGTTTACCGAAAGCACAGACAGACGTCATTTTAAGTTTCGTGAAACTTTAACTGGGCGCATGTAATCCGCAGTTACCGCACTAACGCCATCTAGTTTAATCGTGATAACTACGTCGAATTTTGTAGACAGAATGCGCCATTAGGCTGTTCATCTGTATATGTTTGTCTGTGGTTTTAGTATACACACAACATAGAAAATTTAAAGTGAGTCATAATCTTATAAATAAAAAATAAGTTATAAAAATTTTGTTATTATTTATACTTTGTATATGAGTGTTTATAGTGTCCTTACTTGAGATGGTGGAAGTCATGAGCCTCTGGGGACGGGAAGAAGGGCAGATGGTAGCCGGAGTGCGCGTTGAGAGTGCTGAGGATGGCGAGGGAGAACCACAGCCAGGACGTGGCTATGTGCGAGCCCATGATGAACACGCCCAGGAACGGCGGCAGCAGGTTGGAGAAGATGTGCTCTATGGGGTGGCAGTACAGCGCCGTCACCGAGATAGGCGCGGTCCACTCGTGGTGTCTCTTGTGGATGTGTTTGTATAGGAAGCGGCTGTGTAGTAACCTACACAAGCATCACGAACAACTTTTATTCTTGTAGTTCACTTTAATTGTTATTTACATCATAAGTCCGATAAATGATTTTATCTACAACTATTGAAATATGGGTACATTATACGTGTGATACTACATATAATATACTACTCATATTACACAAGTGTAATATGAAAAGTTATATTACACGCTACACTTTTCTGTAATAAATAGAGCATGTAATGTAACATATAACATTTTAATAAACTGTTAATTTATTAATAATATATTTTTTATCATAAATATCAATATAAATGATTATAAAAGTATAATAAATACAATTTGAATAGTTATTTTGACATTTAAGTGCTACTGTGGCGCCATCTGTTAAGCTATATATGAACTACTCACACCTAACTGAATATTTAACAAATAATATCAGATTTTTTATAAGCCTGATAGTTGTAGATAAAGTATAGTATTTGACACGCATAATATGGCTACATTACACTCGGATGATTAAATATACTCGCTGCCGCTCGTATTTTTAATTACATCCTCGTGTAATATAGCCTACATATTATGCTTGTTAAATAATATACTATTTTCTATGACCACTATGTAAGAAATCATTTCTCACAGTATTTGCCAATACTGCGCATGTGCAGTGTGGGAAACATTCAAGCTTTATAGTGTGAGAAAAGTCCCACTTTCCATAGTAGTCGTCGAAAAAACTGTGATGCAATATGAAATAAAGGTTGTTTTAAGCAAGTTTTTATAAGGAATAAAAATAACTCATTAAAAATAATAATTGATCTATATACAGTTCTTTGAAAAATTATGTTTAATACATGGTTTAGGTAGAAAAAAGATGCAGATATTTAAAAAATATTCAATATTAATAACATGAATTTCGGTACACATTGTACCAGTAGCAAAATGCCAAGGTAAAAAAATTTGCAAGTAATACACACACATTAGAATATATAAAATTGCATTACGATTAGCATCAGCAAATGCAAATATTACAAGCGATAAATATAAACAGAATATAAAAGCCACTTAACTAAAGAAAATTAACACCGTTTTCATATTTTGTTTCAATAATAAATATCAATTAGGACTTCTCGAGAAATATCAATTCCCGACTTAAAATATTATTCTCCATTAAGAATAGGAATAGGTCATAATTTCGTGTAGGTGAAATATATATTAGTCCAAATAAACAATATTTAAAATTTTTATAGTTTAAATATTTGCTATAATTATATAACTAACTTAGACAACAATAGAAGAGAGAACTATAGGTTATTTTTCGTTATATATACTTTGTAAGGACCGATAATATATAGACATTTTGTTATTTTGTATTGGTTCAGTTAATTTTAAACTTAATATCGCTTGATTTCGGTGACTAATTAAACCCAACATTGAGAAAAATGAACTTTAAAATTTAAATCTTGTTTAGCTCGAACAGAAGCCAACTGGGAAAGTGTCCGCGGATTTTATAAACGAAATATGTATTTTTTATACTTCAAACGCTAATGACAACGTTAACTTCAATTATACGAATTCAGCTTTAATTTGTATTATGTTTTAAAATGTCGCAATGGTGAAGATGAAATTTACCTGTGTGAATAATAGAATCCAATTTCTTCCAACAGTATGTGAACTGCTAACTCCAAAAGTACCCAGTGAAACGTGGGCAGCTCTCTCACATCTGGTATTCCTCTATACTTGTACAACCCGAACGTCAAAGCCGCAGCGGGCAAACCTACTATCACTTGATTAAACAAAACAACACCAATCACCTAAAATCAACAGTTATCAATCACAATTCCTTCAAGTTACAAACTTTCCTACTTTCATCAGACGTTTGGTTTCCACGGGTTCGTTTGTTCCCGGTTGAATCTTATACCGTCGAATAATAGACGGCTTATTAGTGACATCTAGAATAGTGTAAATTCCTCCGAACACCCAGTACACAAGAAGGGTGAGAAAGGTACTGCCGTAGATAAATAAATAGTAGGGATCTTCCCCAAAAGTATCTAAAATTTTATCCCACTGCGATTGCCAGAAATCGCCGGATGCACCCCAAAATCGCTGCAAATGCCTGAAAGAAGTATATTATTATTATTAGGAATTATGATATTCATTATTCATCCGACCATAATCCCGAATGTAAAAGTTCTCATGTAATTTCGAAAATAACGCGTAACTATTTTAGATAATGCCAACATAAAAATATACAATGTTAACTGTTAAACGATCACTTCACGGCAAATTGAAAATAAACGTAAATAATTGATCTCTGGTTCTGTGAGTTCTGCAGAGTGAAATGAGTTCATAATTCATTGCCATTAACGACGTAATCCACTAGAGTGAATAATGACATAATCCACTAGCGTGAATTATACCATAATCCACGGTAGTGAATAATGACATAATCCACGGTAGTGAATTATAACCATAATCCACGGTAGTGAATTATAACCATAATCCACGGTAGTGAATTATAACCATAATCCACGGTAGTGAATTATACCATAATCCACGGTAGTAAATAATGACATAATCCACGATAGTGAATAATGTCATAATCCACGGTAGTGAATTATATTATTATTCACTACCGTGGATTATGGTATAATTCACTACCGTGGATTATGTCATTATTCACTACCGTGGATTATGGTATAATTCACGCTAGTGGATTATGGTATAATTCACGCTAGTGGATTATGATATAATTCACACTAGTGGATTATGGTATAATTCACACTAGTGGATTATGGTATAATTCGCTACACTGTCGTGAATTATAATATAATCGTGAATTATGGATTAATTAATCCACTGTCATGAATTATGAGTCCATTAATGATTATTATGAATTATAAACCCATAATTCATTGTCACCTTGTTGACGCCACATTATTGCAAACTAATTTTTTTGTTTTTATTATTATAATGAGAAGCAATAGTGGTTAATTTTTTAATATTTTATGAAATTCAATCACCTAACCTTAATGGGCTTACTTTCATTATCGTGACGTCCATATTAACCACCCCTACTTATTTGTAACGTAATGTAAAGACAGCCGCTTATGGTTCAAGTATGTTATATTGTAAATAAATTATGAGAAAAATAGCCCTTTTAAGTGTAATAGGGTTAAATAATTTAATTCAGACTTGTACGATAAATTATTTAATTGTTTTTCTTTTTATTTAAAAAAAAATGTGCAGAGATGATGATGTCAGTTACTATGAAAAACAAACAATAAAAATGTAAACAACTCGGAAGGTAAAATGTTTATCACAGTAGTGATTTATGACCTACTTTATTTATTTAAAAGAACCATAATTCTTTATTATTAGACGGTGTTGGATAATAGTTATTTATATATTAAGGGATTGCCGAAGTTTATTTTCTAAATGCATACAAAATTTTTCTCACCACTATTAAACTAAAATAATTCATTTAGGCTTAATTCCAAAATAAACTTGCGCTTAAAAAGAATCAAGTTTGTAAGATTTTTTTTTAATGTCAGTGTCTAGGAAATTTTTTCATTATTTTTATTTTATTGAATTTTTAACTTTAAAATAATTATGAAAGTTTCAAAACCTATAACTGTTACTTGTGAACTGAAACAAAAGTTATATTTATTATTCAAAATAGATAAAACGTTAATCGCGCTAATATATGGGTGCCCGGTTTGTGATAAAATATAACAGTAATATAATTTATTTCCATTCATGTGTGCATTTTGGTTAAGTAATGTTAAAAGAGACGCAAATAATAATGTGGATATGATTTGTTATATTTTTAATATTTGCCTTATTTTAATTTATTTTTAATCAATAATAATAGCATAGAGCAAAATAAGTTTTTATCATAGGTATTGCTCAATAATTACTTAGTTTTGATTACATATAGTATTTTTAACCAAGTCTTCATAATCTTATGATAAAAAAATTCATTAATAAAGTAACATATTTCAATAATAATGACTTGCAAACCAAGCAAATTTTTGTAAACATGTTATCTATTATCAGTTGTATTGTTCAATATTTTATTTTTATTTGTTGATTAAGTACTTTCAAGTGCAAATGATCTAAATAAAAACCAAATGTTTTATAAATAATGACATAAGAGGAAATAAAAATTGTAATCAAATCGCATTACAAAAAAAATACTCATTGCTTCATATCCTAGGATTATATTTCTTAATATATTTTTATACATATATTTATTTTAATATGAATTATATTTTAAGTCATTTCCTATTACTAAATCTGTATTTTATGTCCAAAATATATTTGAGAAAATGGAAATGAGTAATAAAAAAATTAATAATTTATTCACCAAATTTTGGATTTATTTCTTTAAATTGAAGTTTGTAGCATTTAAGTAATATACAGGGTGGTGATTCGAACACCTGAACATAGGGATGTAACATTTAAAATCATATTTTCGTGTTTGCTTCCCTAATTATTTTAGGTAAAAAAGTTTCAAATAAGCAAAATTAATTTTACAAGACAAAATTAACAAATGTTTAACGGTTTAGCTGTCAAATTTTCATTGTTTGAGTACGAAATATCTGATCTGTTTACATTTGTAATCAGAGACAACTTCAGTTTTTTTTTACAGATATTTGACTTTTGAGAATGTTTTCTTACCATGTGAGAGAATTTCTGGCAGCGGCGAATCCGATGAGGGCTGAACTTATGACAAAGAGAACACTCCTCAAAGAAGATAAAAGTGTAGGATTATGAGATACTGATGACTGGCCCGAAGTCAGAACAGGGCCGGTCTCAGGAGTTTGCTCTCGAGAACTCTCTTCGCTGGTTAATTTCTCAACCGCCATTTTCTCGACTGAAAACAACATTTTTATTGGTCATTAAACAAATTTCATAGTCGTTATGCAAATATAGCAAATAGGTACATTAATTAATTTTATTAGTTGTCAGATAATAAAGAAAAGTATTTGAACTACATACTTTTGACAACCAAGGTTATAATATATAATTTAATACATATTATTTAAATACTTATTTAACGACTTTGAAATAGCATATTATGACACACACTTTGAAATTGGGAGATAACGTACGAATAATTTAATTTTAAGTATTATACATTTTCGAACAAAAAGTATTATTTATAATTTCATTTTAACTAAGACTATTGGTAAAAAACTAATGAAAATATTTATATTAATAAGCAAGTTACAGACTTCCAAAGTTTGAAATAATCAAAGATAATATAGAAGACAAATTCAACAAAAAAAACTTTAAAAGTACACAACTGAAATGTACTGTGACTCAAGGTCACGCCAGTTGTGTTCTTCAAGCTCATTCGTCAGACTTAATGACGGAATTTTTCACTTGCCAATCAAAACATTCGCGATCTTTTAAAGTTCCCAATTAAATATTGATACAATTTATATAGGTGACGTCACGCTATAACAAAAAGCCCGCGTATTTTTGAAGTATTTTAATTATATCATTTCATTTCTTTATTAATATTCATTATTATGCATATTTTCTCTATTTTTCAAACAAATTTCTCTAATTTAGATTGAGCTATAATAAAAAAGATTTAAAACAACAATTTAATTGTAGAAAAATAGAGTTTATAAAGACATCATGTCTTATCAATAAATTTAATCAAAATTTTATAAAATAACAAGTACGGTGTTACATTTAAAGTGAAAGAAAATTATGTCAATGCGTTATATTCAACATTATATTAAGGTTATTGTCCAGGTATAATTTGACAAGGCAAAAAATTTCACCGGTCGGTAACATTGAACCAGCTGATACAATATCTTCCAAGGCAGCCACTAACACCAGATTCAAAATCCGGTATAAGTTCAGTCTTCAGTTATTTATTATTTTAAAGTATTTTGACGTAGTGTGAACATTGCTCAAAAGTAACTATCATAGTATAAAAAATATTATTTATGTAAAAGTATAAGCAATATAATATGTAGTTACATAATATGTTTCAATAATAAATGAAGTTCTTGATGATACTTAATAAATTGTTTTGCTTTCTTGCTCAATATGTTATTGCTACTTTTTTATACAAAGGCATAAATAATATCTTACTTAATTTAAAATATAAAAAAATATATTGTCAAAATAAAAATGCGTAACACATGATAGATATTAATATCAATAAAATGTTAAAAATAGAAATTTATACAATACGAAATTCTTGAAGTTGAAATTCAAATGACAGTCATTTGTCTTTCAAAAAGAAATATTTAAATATAAACTTATTTCATGTATGCGAACATGGAAAGTGAAATTTATTGTAAACAAAGCAATGTAAACGTATTATACTTTCTAATAAATACAAAACAGTAACATGAATTTGAATTTATTTTCCAAAATACGTTCGAATGATAAATAAAGTTTATTAAAAGAAATTGTAACAATTTAAATTTCACATTGTAAGTATGTGAAAGTAATTTAAGAAAAAATAATTGTATTTTATTTGTGTTATTGCGGTTAAATTTAATTCTAAAAATATGATAACTGCATATACAGGGTGTATGCGAACAAGAACCTCTTAACTTTTTTATTATAAGGAATAGAAGACATTTCTTTATATAAAAGTTTTAAAATATTAAGTATACTATTCGATAAAACGAGTCAAAAAAATTAAGAGTTGTTGTGTGTAAATCAGACTTTAAAATTTATTTCTCTCTGTCATGAAAAATGATTTTTAATTTTTTAAAAATAAATCATGATTTTTGTCAAACCTGATTATAATAATACATAATACAGTAATTTAAAATACGCGGTTGATTGTTTTTTTCTAGAAATTTTTTTTTTTAATTCCATAAACAGATATGATATTAAAGATTTATTAAATTAATTATTGAATATTCTTTTTATTAATGAATTAAAGAAAAAATAATAAATAATTCTAGCTAACCTAAAAAAGTAAATAAACAATTATTCTGCAAAGGCATTACTTTTAAAATTTTTGGGAAAATATCCAAGTTATATTTACCTACCCGTTTGGTATTTAGATTTACCCAACTTATTTCACTACACATATGGTAAAATATTTATTAGTAGAACACACAAAACAATACACAATTTTTTCAACTTATTGTCATAATCAATTAAAACAATACACATCAATTAAACGTAAAATAATACAGAGTAATTAAAAAACTATCAATGGAATACTAATACGTACAATTTCTTTTTCTGTTTTCTTTTCTTTTGTTCGACTTCATTCTCGTAATCAATCCAACAGACTATCAGAACACTAATCAACAACGGTAGAGCGTGAAGTGATGTTTAGTTTCGCGCGATATTCATTACTTATGTTCGTTGTTTAACCAGCACTACTTTCGTTATGTTACCATGTTAGATGACCCAAGTGTCCAACTGTAGGTTTCACGGTCACCGTACGTCATGTACAGATACATATAACACATGTATGGAAAAGTTCGAATGTACTACAGGCAATAATAGGATGAGTAACGTAATTAACTGCTGTTATCTCATTCCAAAAAGTTTAAAGTACACCATGTGTGCAATCCTTTCTAAACCAAATACTACATTCAGGATGGTGATCATTAAACTTGTAATACGAGAGTTATAAATTTTAATTGAATGTTAATAACCTGTTTAAAGCTCATCATAACAAATCCTTATTACGTATTTACGTACAATATCTTCCTGCAAATTGACTAGTAAGTTGATAAATGTTTAAAAATAGAAATAAAGTGTCTATTGTAATGGAAAAGTGCCAATAGTGACTTCTAATAAATCATTGGTAATAAACATGAAATTTATTTCTTTGTTTATTTATTATTTTCGGGAATTTTGTATAATAAATAATAAAAATGTAAGGTTCTCAAATTTTGTTTCAAATATTTTATCACAAATAAAGTTTTATTGAAATATTTATCTGTTAAAAATATCCGCAAAACAAATAAAATTGACAAAAACTGTCACTTTTGGTTAACAAATTTTTAAGTTTGATTTGTAACTAACATAGAACATAATTTAGCACAGAAAAAGATATGCGTATGACTAATTACATGTTTTATTTTGTTGTCAAACACGGCGTCTTGAAATAAATAGAAACACGTTTTTTTCAACCCTCTAGTAGAATTTATTTGTACTACTACGAAGTATACCGAATGGAGCCGAATATGTACGAACATAAAAACACCCCAATTGGGGATTCTAGCTCAATCGAATTTAGAGAAATTAGTTTAAAAATAGAAAATATGCATAATAATGAATATTAATAAAGAAATAAAATGTATTATAATATTAATAATTTTTTTTATAAATATATAGTTGAAACAACATATACTTCAAGAACATATTGTTTATTTCAAATTTTGTAAATCTGTAACTCGCCTGTAACTCGCTTATTAATATAAACATTTACATCAGATTTTCACCAATAGTCTGAATGCCTCTCATGAAATTATAAAAAATGCGACTGTTTTGCATGATAATAGGACACAAAATATGTGACAACAGTAGAAAAAAATAGCAGGAAATATTAAACAGACGTCGAATTAAATTAACTGTTATCTTTAATATAACATTTTAACAATTTTCGCATCTCTCTAACATTTCTTTAAATATTACCACTGTTTTTTTCACTGTTGTTACTATACAATAAGATCGTAGCGCTGGTGTGTCCTGTATCCATATATGGTAAAAATACAATATAAAGAAAAATATGTAGATACAAATTATTTATACCAGGCACTAGGTATGTATTGGGATAATGTTTATGTCTATATTTATTTATAAATATTTATACTACGGCTATTATGAAAAAATAAATAAAAACAAAAGCACATCGATTTCTCCTTGATTACATTTAATTGTGGCTTTAATGCTTTATAAGTGGTTTTATTGACATCGGTATTATGATTAACAAAAGTAATTAGAACTGCGTACTAGGAAAATAGTTTGCTTTGTTTAGTGTTTACATTTAGAATAAAATAGACGTAATATGTGCGAATATTTTATCTGCACGCGTATGAAAACATCGAAAACACATATAAAATATCAATAGTTAAGTATTGTATATTAATAGATAAAATCTACAAATAAAAACAAGGAAAAGAAGATAATTAATTGTAATAATTATATGTTTCAAACAATTAATTTAAATTTAAAAGGAAACTGTTTTTTATAAAGGTCAATCATCTTATAATTTACATGAAATTTAATTTATAAATATATAGAAAACACTACAAAAGAAACTAATTAATATATTAAAGAATATAATTTACTTATGAAAAAATATTTATAAGCAAAAATTTCACAATCAGAACAATGATTGACCTTTAAATTACTACTAAATATGTTTCCTGTACCATAATTAAATCATAAAATTTTATTTTCTCAAAGGATTATTGTTGCATATATGCAACTGTAGTAAGTACATAACAACAACAAAGACATTAAATACTGCTTAATAAAGTTAACAGTGATAAGTAAATCAATACTTTACCTGAGTCTTAATCCTTTACTTGTATTTGTCAGTACATGAAAACACTTGTTATTAAACCCAAAGAACAAATAGTGAAACTCTTTTAACTGTCAGCTTCGTTAAACTATTCCTCTGTTTTGTTTTCACCTGCCAAAAATATTACGCCATTCTTTGTGTGACAATGCCATCTGTACGTGTCATAGCTTACTAAGAAATGACGCAAAATGTCTGAAGTTTGCAACAAATAAAACATTAAATATTATGAATTAAGTACAAAGTTATAATTTTAATAGTGTCCGACTCAATGAAATAGATTTGTCCATGAAATTTTAAATACAGCTGAATTTATACTGTTCATATTTACAGTGTACGAAAATCAAACATCCCATGAGATATAATTCCGAGGTGAAGTAGGTATACACATTTCCCGCGTGAAAATCTTTTAACAAATTCATCCACATATTACAGGCTCAATAAATTATTGAGAATATAAATTAAAAATGCTTACATTTTTTTTTCCTTACGTATATATACTTTTCTTTATTTTTTTATGACTTTTTCAATATTTATATCTCATTTTAAACAATAGAAACGGTAATAAAGCAACATAAAAAAATTCATGGAACAATGTACCTTGTTATAAAACTCGTATAAAATATGCTATTGTAATTATGTTTTGTAACTAGCCAATAGTGTATCAGGAATCCTTACTACATTGAAATTTCAATTTCTCTCGTCTCAGCGAAGTATATATAATACGCCGGCGCTACGATCGGAAAAAAAAATTTAAAAAGTTAGACTAAATATATGTTGACATAGTCAAAACAAAAGACCGTTTAGAGATTGAGATTATTGTTTAAATATAATAATAATTATTAGATAAATGTATTTCTATAAATTATTTCAAATCACATTCGTATTTTATTTTCTTCTTTCGCTACACGTTGGTTTGTATTTGTTATGACCTTGAATTAAAATGTGGGAAATCTATTTTTAGTTAGTAAACTCCTCATATATAAATAAATAAACAACATATTTATACATACTAGGAACTAGTTCACTGGGATATTGGTTTAGGTCAAAAAAAATATTGACGTTTGTTACATTATGCTTTTATTACATGTTATTACATTTATGTTTGGATTTATAATATCCATGAATTTAAAGGACGGTGTTTATAAATTATTGTAGAAAGGATAAGGATAAAGAGTAAAATTCAACATAACAAAAAACAACATATTCGAGATAGGTAAACAGAGTTCTAAAAAAATATAAAGGCACTTGATAGAATGGGCTAGAGAATGTGTTTATAAATACGAAACTAACAATTCAAGGTGTCCTGAATAAATTACAGTGATTAAATATTGGTCAATAGTTAAATTACAATCGTTAAAACTGCTCAGGCAAAGATAGGTTTATAAAAACACCTGAAAAATAACAGTACCTTAACTCTTACTAAAATTATATTCGGAACTGTAGAAATAAAACTTTCATTCATTGGGATTGAGAAAATAAATGTTTACTGGTTTAAAATATATCACAAACTGTAGTAAGTAGAGTTAAAATACTATTATTCTTAATAGGTAATAATAGACGAAATTATAGGATTTGGATTATCATTTATTATATTAATTTTTTAGTTTATAAATTGTAAAAACTGTTATAGAAATGTAGTTTCCATAATTTCGCCTACGAATTGGTGATAGAATGAGATTTAGGAACTTCCAATGAAGCACGTTAAAGCTAGACGTTAATATCATATGTACAATATACAAATAGCAGAACTAGTATAACAAATCACAATTCGCAATTCCGATAATGTATTTACACTCATGGTCGGTTACCTTATATAAAAATGTTTGGTCTGAGCTCCCTATCTATTTATTTAATCAATAAAATTAAGACTGACCACACAGAAGAAAAGACGTCACTATTTACATCAACCGTAACTAATCTGGTTATAAACATTTTGGCTAAATTTGTTGCTTAAAAACATTTACATTAATTAAGTTATAAGTTTTTACTTCTTTAGGACTCCTCTCATCTTAATAATCATTTCTTTTTAATCAAAGCTTGATCCACTGGTCAACTCTGATCCATGAATCAAATCAATTCACCATTATAAAAATCAATGATCAACTGATCCGTCGTATTCCATTAATCAAGCTTTGATAATATAATTTGATCCTCGTTTCGACGTTTTTAACACATGGATTTATGTGCACAAGATTTTGGCTGTTTAGATTAATCTAAAATATTTTAATTTTTGCAAATTTATATGAATCGATGTAAATTTCTCCTTTTTCTTTCTTGTAAATGTTTTTAAGTAATAAAATTGTTCATAATTAACAATTACCTTTCCCAAATGTGAATTTAAATTCTTAAAATTTCTGTATTAAATAAAACCACAACATTAAAATTTAATACAATTAAAATACCCTGTTATTTTTCACATACATAAAATCACGCAGTTTAATTTAACATCCATTGCCAAACATGGTATACATATTTATGTATATTTAATATATTTTCTATAATATTTATTTACATATAAAGCATACATACACTCTCCAATCGTACTAATATTTTTATAAATATTTGTTCATTCATCCAAATTTTCGAAATATTGTTTCATTTAATATAGAAATTAATAGCAGTAAAATATTCAATAAAATAAAATATATACATATAAAATATTAAAGCAATGATCCGATACCACAGAAAAGTTTCACCATCTTTTTAAGAAGGAATTTCCTTTGACATATTTAACAGTTATTAAAGTGTCTTAGCATCTCATTAATCAGGAATCTTGTATCACAAAAGTGTGATTTTAAGTTTTTTTTTTCTTAATTTTAAATAAAATTGTAAACAAAATAATTTTTAAAGGAATGTAATAAAATTTGTGATTAATAATAGAAAAGCGACTGTCAGAAAAAAAGTAATAATATATTACATATTAAGAGTTGTAAGATGCTTATTAAGAACGAAGTGGAAAAGTTACACAAGAGTTTGTAATTCCACAAGTGCGTAATTGCTTTACAACTCGAATTATGTACTATACTTTTTCTACGACCATAATTTGACTTTTCGATCACACCACGATCACACAACTACAGAACATAAAAACAACCCAATAAAACAATACTATGTAGAACATTTATAGTTTATTTCTTTATGAGTCATAATGTTTTAAATTAATTATAATTAATTTTGTCTTATTTATCCTGCTAATATGATTTCCATAAATAAAAAATTCCATAACTGTGCGATCCGTAATGAGACACTTAGATAACCTAAAAGTTGTACAATACTAGCTATTTACTTTAATAGTCGTAGGAAAATATAATTACAGTCCTGCATATTTATCATTAAAATGTCGTTTTAAATTATGTTTTTTTACGCCAAAAGTTATTTCTTAAGATAAATTATTGGAGAATTTAGGTTTTAGAGTTTTTTTATGTATAAAATAACTACGTTTCGGTTCTGGTTTGAACCATCTTTACGTCTAAATAGTCTTTTTAAGTAGTAAGTTACAATACTTTGAAAATTAAATGCTATATTTTATGGCGAAATTAAATAAAACATTAAATAAAATTGTAACATTTAATTTTACAAATGTCAATTAATAAAATTATGGTTGAAACCTGATTTTATGTATAAATAAATAATTTTTCCAATTAACCGCATAGAAATGTGTTTTTTGAGAAAGATGGTTCATCTTTGCTCTTTTATTCTATGTGGTGCAGCATATAAGACCAGTCTCTAACTCTACTGTATTAGTAATGTTCAGTTATTAATATTATCTGTGGCAAATCACGTACTCTCTTCCAAATAGGAAATAAATACATTATCTAAAATGTATACTTTGTACTCTTTCTATTCTTTCTTAGGCAAGACAGGGTCACGAGTGACTCTTAAGGCGAGGGAACATTGAGCCGGTAGTATGCTTCCCATTCAACATTAAATGCATCGAAATCGCTCTGCGCATTGAGAAATACTTGGAAATTAATCTTTAGGTCTTATTCTATTGTTCGTTTGTACTTAAAATTAATTCGTTTGTTGTTCTATTGCTTTTTGTAGGTCCATTAGTCAATGCGAGAGCAATTTCCTATCCTAATACATATAGGGTTAACAAAGCACATATTAGGAACATTTACATATATTAATCTTCACAATAATCATTCCTTTTCCTCAACAGTAAATAAACATTCATGTTATCTTTTCCCTTCACGTAAACCTGACCTCTCGGTTCGAATTCGTATTTCTTTTCTAGTGTTTCTAGACACGCCCCCCCTATTTGAATTCTGCCGTTTACCCCCGTGGAATCCATTCTACTCGCAATGTTTACAGCGTCTCCCCAAATGTCGTAGTACAGTTTAGAAGTACCAATTACTCCAGCAGTTACGTCTCCAAAGTTGTACCCGACTCGTAAAATCAAATCGAATTCTAGAAGATCGCGGTTGAAATCGTCTATTACTTTTTGCATAGCAATAGCGAAATCTATCAACGCGTACAAATGGTGATTTTCATCATGACTATCGCGTCGAATTTCTGGGTTTAAACCGCTTGCTGCCATGAAAGTACTGCCTATAGTTTTAATTTTTTCTACACTTTTAAATTCTGGACGATTTAACAACTCATCAAAATCTGCGATTAGTTCATTTAAAACTCTCAAATATTCTTTGCCGCCTAAATAACTCTCATCGTACATTTCGTTAAAATTGACAATACTCGCGAAAATAATCCCGACGTTTTTGTGATTTTCGGAATACTTCGCCGATTTTTTCAACTGATCGGCTACGTGTTTTGGAATAATATTGTGAAGTAACCAATCCGCTTGATTCTTCATAATTTGAACATGTTCTTTATCACGATTCGCTACTAGATTCGCGTGAAAGCTTAAACGATACCCAATTTCAAATTCTCGATTTAAAAACCACACTAAAACAAGTAATAATGTTACGTCTATAAAAATTTCCGAGGAATATAACTTATGTTTCGGTTGGGCATTTGAGGTAGAATTAAATTCTTGAAATGTTTCGTTAACAGGTACTGAAATATTTTGATATGAATTTTGAAATTTTGAACAACCATCTCCTAAGAAGGTAACAAAACAAATAAAAATTACTGCGAAAATTGTAGCTAGGTCATTTTTCATCCACCAATTAAATTGTGTAAAATTACAAAAATGAATAATTCCAATAAAAAATAAATAACAATAAAAACAATCTTCTTGTTGAAAAGTCATGGAATTCAAACATGAGAAGTTACTTAAAATAACAACCACAGGTAAACTAACAATAAAAGCGCCAAAAGTGTGCCATCTGTACCATTCGGAAAAGAAACAAAATATACCTTTGGAAAAATAAACAATTTGTCTAATACAAACTATCACTGCAAACAGTTGTATAAAAAATGCTACCAAGAAGATTACAATAGAAACTATATTCGGTGCGTATAATATAAACAGCGAAGCTACCACAGAACTGAAAATAATAACAGAAACCAGTATATCAAAATACGTATTATACCTTGACGTGGCGAGCGTGGGCAGCAGTTCCCCAGGTCTGTCGCTGATGGTGTGAACGTTCTCTCTGTACTCCCTTTCCATGTCCTTCTTCTTGAAGAAGAGGGTGATGTTGGACAGCGGCGGCTTCATGAAGTAGGAGTGCTTGGACTTGAAGTTGTCCTGAACGCAGCGAATGAGCTGCAAGTCGCTTTGTTTGCGGAGTTTTTGAAACCGGTGGCCCAGCTGATCGCAGAAAGGGCCGGGTAGCTGGGTAGCGTATTGCGGGGAACATGAGTTTATGGTGGATTGACTAGAGGTATAGTAGCCGGAGACACGCGCTTGAAGGAGGTCTTCTTGGGGAAGAGATGATTGGTTCATGGCGTATATCTAATCAGTAACTCTTGTTAATTATATAATACGCATATTATAATTGTTGAATCAATGAATGAAGAGAAATTAGTTGAAAAAGCAGAAATGATGAATATTAATAAAGAAATAAATAAATACATTTGAATAAGAAAGCTTTTGTTATAGCGTGACGTCATTTATATGAATGTCATCAAAATTTTGATTGGTAACTGAAAAAGAACACCAATATTTTGATTGCCGAGTGAGAAATACAGCCTATAAGTCTGAGGAATGAGCTTAAAGACCACCGTAATAGCAAATTAGGAAATTGAGCGTTTATAGACAACCAGACATTAATTCTGTATGATAGGAACTATAAAAGTTTAAAAAAAGTTATTAATCTTTAAGTTATTCGAGTTTTTAGTGCCCTTAACATCTATGTCACAATATTACATCTTTTACTCTCAGAAATCAAATAAGATTTTTGATTGCTTTAGATTAATAAAAGTTACAAATTTTAGGTTCTACAATGACAGTAGACTGTCATCTTTTCTAAATTTAAAAGTTTTATCTTTTTTTCGGTAGCGTACCTATCAAAAAGAAAGAGACGAAAGATATACAAAAATAGTCAAAAAAATTGTTTCGTGATAACTTTAGAAGATCCTACTATGAAGAAGAATAATGGGGAAGTTTAGTGTGGTTGAAATTACATGTGAAATATCTTTTAGTCGTAAGTATATGAATAATTATAACTTAAAATGGAATTGAATGTTAAAATTATGTTGCCAATTATTTATAATTAATGATTTCTCTTCGAGCCACACTGACGTCACAAATGAGTTATGCGCTTGCGCAGAAGGGATGGTGAGACCTGACTTTTTAAACGTAGGTTGTATTTTGAGGCATTACACCACACGCTTCTCTGTTGCCATGGGAACCCAGCGCGCGCTGGTTAAGATAGACGATACGTTCTCCGCGAGCCAAACTGACGTCATTTTTGTAAAATTTTTTTTTGAGAAATCTAGGCATCTTTGGGTGAAATAAAATGTAGAATATCACTTTTGAGGGCAATCTTGATAAAATAAAAATTTTTTAAAATACTCTAAACTTCCCCATTGTAGCGCCCGCGAGTCCTACCTATTTTTTAAAATTTACTTTTGAAATTTAGACTATTTACACTTCCTTTCTTTTTTCCCACATTTTTCTAAAAACATCTTTTATTATTTACAAACATTTCATGTAATTTAATGTCTTTATTGTTAATAAAACCAATCATTTTACTATTTAATAATTATTTTTTTTTTGTAAATATTATAAACTAACCTGTTGCTGAATGCTACTCCTTCGACTATTACTCCTGATTCCGGAATCCTTCCTACTGTTGACCGACGCACACTCGCTCACGTGACTTTCCATAACACTGGGGACGTCCAGACAATCCATCTCCACGCGTGCAGCCATGGTTGCACTTCTTGCCCTCGCTATTGGTGAAATCTCATGGAGAGGTCTTCCCGAATGCGACCTATTACTCCCTGTTCTATCCAGACGCAGAATATCGCTCGGGGATCGGCCGTACTGGGACTTATAACTCCCAGAACGCATAAAGTGAGTGAATTCATTGGGAGAGAAATCGTATTGGCCTATGTCACTTCTTGATTGACTGATGTATGATTTGACGTCGATCAGGTCTGGTTTATTGTCTTCGAAGGAGTTTTCTGGTTCGTCTTTGGTGCAGTGTTCCACAATGGCAGGCACTTGTTGGTAGCCGTTTTCTTTGTCTTGAGATTGTCCTGTTTGGCGTCATTAAAATTACATGACAAATCTTTATTAATTGCAAATATACAAATAATAATTCAAAATATAATTGAAAGCCAATATTATGTTCTCTTTTATATATAAATATTTATCATAAAACTTTTGTGACGTCACAACTGACAAGGGAGTTATGCGCATGTCTGAAATTTTGAACGTAGATCGTAGCTTGAGGCAAAACTCCCAGTTACCATGGGAACCCAGTGCAAACTTCACCGCCTAAATCCATATGCTCATAGACAGTCATTTGTTTTTAGCAAGAAAACGTGGTTAAATAGCAAACAAAATCCTATATCCTATAAAGTACCGCAATAAGTATGAATCATATGTTAGAGACAAATATATTTTGGAGTTAAAATGGCGGATGACAGTTATTATCAGTGGCGTCGCTCAGCTGCTTTTAGAAAAGAGTGCACCTCTCCTGGATAAATTTACATCTCCTCTGTTTTGTAGTTAATTTCTTTTTATATATAAAAATTTCCTTCAATTATGCTGATATAATAACAAAATTATCGTTAGTCATTAACAAAATATGAGGTGTTTGAAAGTTGAAAATGTGCGCTCCCTGTTTTAAAATTCTAACGACGCCCCTGGTTATCTTTTCTTGACATTTGACGTTCGTTTCATTTTGGAAAAAGTGCAGTTTACTAAATTGCATCCAATTTAGTTTTATTATCATGTTACGAGTTTTAAAATTCACAGTCAATAAATATTTATATTTTGAATTTGACGTTTCAGTTTGACATCAAAATGTTTACCCTGTTAGCTACTAGCGCCATCTATGTATTTCTAACTGCATATATCTAACATGAAATGAGCAATAATGTATTACTACTACGTCACAGTTTTCAAACGGGTTTCTAGATTTCAATTTTCTAAAATTGAACTATGAATGAAAACTCTTTCTAATAAAGATATTTTATTATATTTCGTTATTATTCGATCATGTAAACTATAGAAAAATGTTACTATTTTCATAAATTCCATATCATCGGAATACCTCATTTGCAAGGAAGTTAACAGGAAACATTTAATTTTAATTGTAATTTTCTTATTAAATAAAGATCTTGTATTTATTTTATATTTTTTTTGTTCCCTACCTGTGCATTCTTGTTCAGCGGCATCTATACTCTGCTTGCGCAGAAACTTGGGTATTTTCCACTTTTTGGACTTGTAGTTTTTTTCACAGCTCTGGATAGAAGTGGGGCTCTTGACGGAAGAGTCTTCCACGTTTGATTGTTCGTCGGCTTCGACGTCTTCGCAGTCGGAGTCTAGGATGCTTGGCAGCGAGTTGGCTTTGACTTTGAACATGTTCGGCGAGAGTTGGTTAGGGTTGTGGTGCGTGTTGAGGTGGCCGTCGTTGCAGGACAGGACGCGTGGGCGGCTGAGCGGCGACACGGCGGGCGGGGACGTGGGCGGGGAGATGATCAGTTGAAGGGAGTCGAACTTGTGCGAGGAGGTGCGGATACTGCCGTTGAAGGAAGAATGGCGATCTGATTTTCGACCTACTATAAAATATGTTTTATACCCTGAAACAAATGCATTGTTTTATTTAGATTTGTCTGTCTACATACATACGATAGATAACCTTTGATTACCTATTTTGAAACTTGTAATTCTTGATAAGAATGGGTTTTTAATATATATTTTATGAGAATAGAACAAATAAAACAGAAAAAATAATTTTCAAAAGCATTGATACTTGAATTTTATTGTAATATTTATTTTTCTATTTTAAATTAAACAACCTATAAAAAAAGATCATAAATTTTCCATCTTGTATGGTTCCAGCACTCGACTTTGTCTCGTGCCGAAACTTTTACATCTTCTGAGAAATAGGGTTGTTTACGCTTTTCTGATTTTTTTTTGTATATTAATCCAGATTAAAAAAATATAAGGTCCGCATTTTTTTATAAAAGTTCGAAAAACATAATTTCTCGAAAAATAATGGTGTTTGGTGACACCATGTTCACTGCTTAGATACAGAAATCTGGAATGAGTGAAACAAACCTAATTCTGAATATAATAAAGTAGTTTATTTAGTGCTTGGTTGTATTTTCTTATTTTCAACTTTAATTAATAGGGTAAATTTTCTAACGATGTATATAAAGACATACATTCTTCACAACTACTTGTTTACGAGAATATAAATTATTTTTGAACAAAAATTTATAATTTTAAAACAATTTAAAAATTGCAGGAACACTTACATATCTTTCTATATTAAAAAAATTAAAAAATCATGACTTATTTAATTTAAGAAAATCAGTGGCTTTTGAGTGGCACTAAAAATGTTTATTTCAAGAAAATCTCGCTTAATTTTGTAAATTTTTAACAAAATTCTTTTTAATTCGTTGTCGTATTTACCATTTTTTCCTGAAGTTGTGAAGCACATATTAATTATTAATATATTTGGTACCTACCATAAAATTGTAAATTTGATCATATGACTTATTGAACACAATACATTTTGGTAATCAAAAGTATTATCGCTACAATATTTGAGGTGTTTTATTGTTAATATTTATACTAACCGAAAACATCTTCCCCCTGGTCTAAAATATATACATCAGGCAAGAACTCCCTCGTCTTCTCTGATATGTGGACCATGCCAGGCTTGCCCGTACTTTCCATTCTATTCGCCAACGTCACGTCATTACTCCACACATCAAACTTGAACCTTCTCGTCCCGACAATGCCGCACAGAACGGTCCCAGTGTGCACGCCCACTCTCATGTTCACCCCTTCCGCCCTTTCCGCATCAAACTGCCTTATAGCTTGGATCATCCCTAACCCCATCTCTACACAACACTTCGCATGATCCGACCTCGGTTCCGGGCAGCCAGACACGCAGTAATAACAATCACCTAATGTGGAGATTTTCTCACATTCGTGCAAGGAACATAAATGGTCAAATCGTTCGAAAAGATCGTTTAATATTCCTACCAATTCTTCGGCGCTTTTGTTACTAGACATTCGAGTAAAACCGACTATATCGGCGAATAAAATGCTCACGTTTTCCATTCGATGCATGTTAAAAGGACGAAATAAAGACTTGAGATAAGTTGACTCGGGATTGGAACTTCTGCTTTCGCAATTTTTAAAGAAGTTTGCGTCATCGTTCATTAACCAATCTGCTAGTTTTGGAGGCATGACTGAATGTATCATTTTTTCTTTTAATTGTTTTTCCATTTCTAGCTGTCTTCTTACTAGTAAACTTTGTCCTACTTTCATAAAAGTTCCTCTAGTTCGTACATTAGTCATAATAAGAATGTGTAAACCAATTAAATGGACACATAACTGAGAGATAAACCTTACTACGACGAAATAACTCACAACATCATGCTGAAGTATACTTAAAAGTTCAAATATAACAGAATAAAAAATTCCACTAATGACACATATATAAAGAGGCAAAGGTATCACAGTATATACCAATAATAAAACTTCAACACACATAGAAAAATGTCCGACAGGACTAATATCAGAAGAAAACTCCAAATCAGAAGTGAACTTGGAAGGAACAAAAAACACGAAACTCAAACTGAGAGAGTAGAGTAACAAGGCAACGCAAAGAGACACCGAGAAGAAGTGCGCTCGGAAGAAGTCAGTGTGAGTCAAGAGGAGCAGAAAGATGAGAATGAGAATGAGAACCGCGAGAATGGAACACAGCACAGGCCATTCGCTCTCTGTGTCTCCCAAACCAGAGGAAATGAAGTAGGTAAACCAGGAAAGAGAGACCAACAACACGTATAGCAAGGCATATCTGGAAAACATTCGCAACAATAAGAAGAAAGAAAATATTTATAAAATATACTAAAATCCGCACATTTACATATTTTTACAGAGTGGCTACAATTTTTTACTGTTATCGCTTTTTCAGTAATATATAATCTTATTTTAAAACAAATATTAGAACCATATTTTGTACATATTAAAATACCAAAATAATATATAAACAAATTTATAAGTAGCCAATTCCTCAAAAAAATGTTTATAAAATATTTTCTTTTTATATATTTTTCATAATTAATAATTGCATTAAATATATCAAAGAACCAAACCAAGCAAACAATTTTAATTATGTAAATTTTTAGTAATATATATTTTTGACATTTTAATATTACTTTGAAATATATTTTTTTGACATGCGTAGAAAGCTCTACTTTCATATCGCGAAATAATGAGGAAAATTACTTTTCCCTATCTAGATAGAAAAATATACAGTGTTACCAACGTTACAGGTAACATGGATATTATTATAGAATGAAATATAGGAATAATTCTTTATTAAATTAAATTTTTTTATTTTATATTGATATTCTTTTAAAAAACTTATGGCAATTATGTCTTTTTCTTTTCTATTTTTCACATTATTTCACAATTTGACAACTTGAATTTGAATTGGTATATTGGCAATACTGTAACAATTGCACTGCTAAACGTCGAAGTTTACATAACCTAATTTTCCAGCTTATCATATTACTGCGCCTTTTTATCCGAATAAATCTATATTTGAAACATGTCGTAAAAAAACTTTTATGTGTAACACGAAAGGAAACCACTTTTTCCACTCTAGTATTATATGTATTATAAATTATAATTTAATGAGAAATTTATATGTCTGATAATTCCTAACTCATAAATTGTAAATTGTGAACATAGAAATGATAATATTATGATTTAAGAATTAGTAATCGTTAGAAAAATACATTATTCGTTATTATTTTTCATGTCTTTTTTGATGTTTATTAATGTGAAAAAACTCCTTCTTTCTGTAAAATTCCCTGACTTTTCCCTGATTACTAATATTCTGATTTTTACAGGTTTAACTATTTTTAATTTTTAAATCATTATTCCTTTTATCTTTTAATTGACAAATAACAAAATTTAGTTTTTAAAATATCAAAATCTTCATAATTTAAAATCCAATTGGAAATATTTTTTTTTATAGATAATCATTTTGCAGTACGATTATTATTTTTGGAAATCATATTTAAACAGTTTATCAATTTGGTGAACGTTATAAATTACCGGAAGTATAAATATGATATCCACAAATATTTTGATGATAAATTTTGTAAATTCCAAATATTTTAAGGAAAACCATAATACCTAAAATTTTCCTCAAAAATGAAAACCGGAATTTTAATTCTGTAATAACAAAATTTTCATTTGTAATGATTCCAATGGGAAACTTTAGGAACACATATTTACAGACCGACACAGATTTTTTTTTTAATATTAATTCTTAAAAGAGTATCAATTGTTTTTTTTATAATACACATTTCTGCCGTATTAATATAAATAAAAAAATAAGATATTATTTGTACAACAATTAATTTATAACAAGTATAGAAATAAAATTTGAAAATATTATACAAAAATCACAAATGAAATTTTATTTTGCACATTTTAAAAGCTGTAAAATCGAATAAGAATTCTTATAAATATTTTTCATTTGTAGTGATAACCACGGAATTAAAACAAGATTAAAAAAATTGCATAACGTTAGAGCTGTCAAGAAATTATTTATTAATATTGTTTAAATTGTTTTGCATTTGTTTGAAATTTGTTTCAATTCCATGGCTATCACTTTAAATGAGTGATATTTATAAAATATAATTATTTTAAGTAGATTATATATAATTATGTTGCATTTATTTTTATCGCAAAATGCGGTTCAAAGTGTTTTAGATTTTAATAAACGTTCTATAGACATTCTAGAAACACACTAATGTTAATTTAACTTAAATGTGCGGATTTTAGCTTTAGTAAAGATTTAGCCTCTTACCTGAATCTTAATCGTAGTTGTGGAAACGCACTTGTTTTGTACTGCCCCTCAAGTATATCAGAGTCAAAATGCGGGTTGAACCAACTTTGCCTAGCTGCTCTTTCAAAAGGAATGGGTAAATATCTTCCAAGACACCCATGTCTCTGTGCAGCTTGTGCTAAATAAGTTTGCACATGCGGAGCAAGGGATATTTGTATGTTATCATCATCTTCGAAATTATTCTGGAAACTCACTGATGATATTCGATGACGATTCATAGCTTACAATATATAAAGTGTGCCCATTATCACAGAAAGTACAAAACTCTTTAACATGTTGAAGGAAGAATATAATGCTTGCTTGATTGTTGCATCTGAAATGAATGTATTGTTAGTAGATATTAACTAACTTTAGACTGTATGTAGTAATTACTGTATATTAATTATCACTTATGTAAAATGCAAATGGTTTACTTCTAACATGTGTTTGTTTTTCTCGGGAGAGGGAAATGACAAGTTCTATGATTGACAGATCTAAATGCGCATTTTCACTGCGCACGCATCGGCGTAGCAATTGCAAAATCATTTGGGGGCAACCAATATAAAAATAATAAAATAAATTTGAGAAATAAACATTTCATAACCACATATAGCCGTAAAATAAAAATTAATAAAAAAGCATTAATACATGAATTTGTTTAATTTCTATTAACACTTTTATGAAGAAAAGAAATATATGAACATTAACGACACATTCATTTATTGTTTTCTTCTATACAAAATTATTTAGTTATTAAGAATTAAATTTGCAATATTGAAATATTTTAAAGGACTGTAAATTTTGCGTATAATAAAAATGGACCACAACTGAATTATCGATTCGTGTATGTTTAAAATATATATAGGCTATTTATAATCATGTGTATGTATCACTTTAAATATTGGTTTTTATTTCACATTGTGCTATGTCTATAAATAACTTTATTCTATCCTTTTTACTTCCTTGTATGTAGTAGCAAAATATAAATTTTGACTATCCCTAAATCCATTTTGACTATTTTAGGCGTAACGTCTGTACGGACATATTTGGTATAACTCAAAAATTATATATGTATATGAGACTAATAATACAGTTATTTGTGTACCTCCCTTTTTTATTGAAAACAGTTGAAGGGTTTTATGAATTTTCTGCACAACTCAAAAAAGATTAGTCGTAGAATTTTGTAATTCTATTTATGGGACTTAATATCTGTTTGTGCATCTTGCATTTTTATTGCAATTATCAGTGACAAAAGGAAACTTAGCTTAAAGGGTTTTTTGAATTATTCCTATAACTCAAAAACGATTAGTCGTAGAATGTTGTAATTTTGTATATGGGCCTGTTATAAAACCAGTATTTTTAACGTGAAACATGGGAATTTATAATATTCTTGGTTACGACTTATCTTATTTAAAATGTAAACATAGGGAACGAATTTGACATTTGCTTTTTATTTTATAACCCAAAAAGTAAATGTTAGGTATATTCGTTCCCTATGTTTCATTTTAATAAGACAAGCAAGTATAACCATAGATATGATAAATCTCATGTTTCACGTTAAAGAATACTTACGGTAACTTTTTTTCATAATATCTTTTAAGATAGATAGGACAACAATTTATATCTGTGCTAATTTTGCTATTAATAATATAGAATTAATGTGTAAATGGATAAATTATAGTATTTATTTAGTGCCCCACAATTTGCCCCAATGTTACGCCACTGTCTACCAGCTTCTAAAAATAAATGAGGATGCTAGGTGGGATAGTTTACTAAGGCACACATTCATTATTGATGTATTAATTAATAAAGTACAGTATCTAAATTAAGAACTCTATTACTTCTTAAAATATTCGCAAAAGTTAACATCTGTCTGTAGCCGTTTTCAAACTTAAATACTATCTTCAACAATTTTTAACACTAGAAAAAATTACATCATCTCGTTGAAGTACTTTGGAATTAAATTGTCACTAACTCAGAATTATATTTATAAAATAATTATATTGATAACGTTTTATAATAAATTATTATTTATAGTGTTAGGCAAAATAAAAAATCTTATTTTTATTATAATATATTTCCATTTAAATATTAATTATTACATACCTGTTATAATAAAGAAAATTATAAATTAAATAGTAACAGACAGATATTAAACAAAAATTATGCTAATAATAAAGTACTGAAGTGACTAAGATGCATATTATATTTAAACTGAAGTAAACATCACCTGATAAATATAATAAATCTGCCACAAACTTTTTTTTCTTATCTATTTGAATAAAACAAATTGAAACAAATATAATACAACTTTAGTATCTTTAAGAATATGAATTTTGAACTAATTTAGGAAGAAAAGTAAGATATATTTTTAATTTTTACATTAAAAGTTTTTTTTTTTATTTTCAGTTCAGTGGTACCAAAATTTTTAGTTTCATGAAAACCATTAAAAATGCGATTTTTTTAAAAAAGATTCGGTTTAGTAATGTTTTACATGTCATATAACATACCTCTAAATTTATGACATTAACTTCAAAACCACCTATATAAGATTAAAAAAATTTTATTCATAAAATAAATAATATTAAACATTATACTGATCATTTGTAAATTTATTGCTTATTATTATATTACAAATTTACATATTAACACTGAGAAATTTAATATTATACATTTATAAATACATTCAATAATATTACATTTAAATTAGAATATTATAATATAATTTATTTATTATATATCTGAGATTATTTACATTTTTAAGTGCAACCAAAAAATTTGAGATTCGTGATTTTCAAATATGAAACATATCTGAATTATTTCCATTTTTTTTTAAATATTGAGTATTATTTGTTTTCCACGACTTTATTCTTGCGAATTAGTGAGGAAAATTAATTTTCTTTCTCTAGAGAAGAAAATTTACGATGTTACCAAAAGTTTATAACATGGATATTATTATAGAATGAAATATTGGAAAAATTCATTATTACATTAAAAATTCTTATTTAATAATGACATTCTTTTTTAAAAAGATGTGGCAATTATGTCTTGTATTTTTCTATTTTCACATAATTTCACAACTTGAACTTGAATTAGCATACTGGCAATATTGTAAAAATTGCACTGCTAAACGTCAAAGTTTACAGAACCTAATTTACAAAAAAAAAATAATAAAAGTTACGATTTTTTTTCTAGTTTGACAAATAACTATTAATCCGTTGAATTGACAAGCAGAAAATTTTTAAATGAGATTGAAATATTGTTAAACATGTTATTTCGAGTAGAATATATTAAATTTTAAGTAAAATTGGCCAACCGAAACTAATTAATTTTTTGAAGCATTAGATTGCCTTTGACTATGACCTAGTTATTCATAGTTGTTAAGAACTTGCACACGTCTTTACTTTAATTTATATATAAATATTTTCAATAAATTTAAAAATATATAATTCTATATAAAATTAAAAAATATGAAGGTGTTTTGTCTATAAAAAACTGATGATTATAAAACATATAAAACTGAATTGATTTCTATAACATAAAAAAAAATATTTTGTCCAAAATTTTAAAAACTTACAAATTAACCCGATTCTTCTTCTTACTCTCCATAAGGTGTATTCCTAAAAAAATCACTGTCTAGTTCAAAAAGTCACAATTCGCGCAAGCGTTCCTAAAATAAATTTTATAGATTTTCTAGAAATGAAAGTATTTGCATATTTTATGCAATTTTTACACTTATTTTTACTAATTGTTACATTTGTTTATAAATTAAGAAAATATAAATATAACGGGCCTCAAACCTTTTAGTTACATTTAAAAATGTATAAATGTAAAAATCAAAAATATATTAATGTTTTAAAATGTTCCAGAAATCATCCCAAGTTAGGGAAGACAAAGGGATCCGTTGAATAACAGTCCCTTGGCTTAATAACTTGGAGACGATCATGGCGTTGAGTGTGAAAATGGACAGCATCGCCAAGGATAAAAGTATGACGTAGAGGACTATTTCTTGAGTGGTTCCATTGCGAATCCAACGCTCCCAACAATACATGATTAATTTAAGTAAAGCTCGAACTACTTCTAGAAGATGCTCACTGAAAAAATACTTTTGTAAATGAAATATGTAACCCTTATTTATGTTTTTCACTTTAAAATTAATATATACTGGTATCAAAATATATTACAACAATGGGGAAGTTTGGCGTGGTTGAAATTACATGTGAAATATCTTTTAGTCGTAAGTATATGCATAATTATAACTTAAAATGTAATTGAAAGTTAAAATTATGTTGCCAATTATTTATAATTAATGATTTATCTTCAAGTCACTCTGACGTCACAAGTGAGTTACGCGCTTGCGCAGAAGGGATGGTGGGACCTGACTTTTTTAACGTAGGTTGTATCTTGAGGCATTACACCACACGCTTCTCTATTGCCATGGGAACCCAGCGCGCGCTGGTTAAGATAGACAATACGTTCTCCGCGAGCCACTCTGACGTCATTTTTGTATAAAATTTCATTTTTTTAGAAATCTAGGCATCTTTGGGTGAAATAAAATGTAGAATATCACTTTTGAGGGCAATCTTGATAAAATAATAAAATTAAAAAACTAAGCTTCTCCATTACAATTTTATAACAAATATTTAATTAGTTATAACTGCAAACATATCCAAAAGTTTAAATTGTTTTCTATTTATATAAAATTAAATCGAATATATTTTAAGAATTATTATAAGTCTTTGCTTACCTTAAATTTTCTGGTGGTTCTGAGATTTGAGGGGGTTCTAAAAACAAATTTGAGGAGGGAGCTACAGCAGTGGGAGTAACAAAAGCTGCAACTTCTGTATCGCTTTCGTCATTGTTATTCATTGGATTTTCTACTGAACCTTCGTGAATCTTCGTTAGATCTAAACCTAGCCTAAACAGTTAAATGAAAATAGATACATTAAATATATGCTAATGCTAATTAGAATGCATATTATATACTAAACTTAGTTTTAATTTAATATATTAACTAAATGTAAAGTAAATATATAAAATTAAATTCTGTCGGACAAGAAAGTCTTGGTTCTTAGTTGATTCTTGAGATAGAATTTGAAGAAATTAAATTTTTGTCACGAATTGTGCAATTAATTTAGCTAACGAATCGAATATGGGAGTTCAGATAACACTTCCTTCGTTAACTCAGTTTTATTATTTAGCATGTATTTAGTTTTAATTATTTAATAATTATTTATTGTTTGTCGTATGGTACAAGTACTTATTTTTAGATTAAAGTTTGTTTCCTTATTTTGGGCCTACTATATATTAAACATGAATATTATAGGTAAGTATTTTCTAAAATGCTAAACGCATACAAATCTCCAATTTTGGCTTCGCCACTGTGTTTCACCATACTCTAATATTTTGGAAGACTTATGAGTTTCAACTGGCATATTACTCTAAACATTTTGAAATGGTTTTAAGCATAATCTATATTCTGCTGGAATATGATTTTGAAACGCATCCCAAGTGTGTAAGGTGCTTTCATTAAATTATTTAACGCAAAATTACATAATTTTTATACTGTCTACCCCACCCCTTAATAACGCAAATATAAATCCCCTTCTGAATATTACATAATATTAGGTTATATTTATTTTGTAAATTATATTTTTATGTTACGTTTACCCCTACGTAACATTGCAGAACGCTACCATAGAATAGTTACATACAGAAGCGACTCCGTGTCGGTACCTTTCATGTTCCCCTAGTCAGTTCTATGACCTTGAAACATTGTGTAGACCTTTAAATTTGTGCTCTTCCCCTATCTCTCTCTCAGATGCGAGGAAACTTTCCGATTTTAAACAATGGGCCCTTTAAATTTGTGCACATTCCCCATCTCTCTCTAATTTTCTTTTCTCTGTCTTACTGTCGCTTCTGTATAAACCTATTCTGTGAATCTACCATGAGCACAGACAAACATAAACAGATAAACAGCCTAATGCCGCATTCTGTCCACAAAATTCGACGTAGTTATCACGATTAAACTAGATGGTGTTAGTGCGGTAACTGCAGATTACATGCGCCCAGTTAAAGTTTCCCAAAACTTAAAATGACGTTTGTCTGTGGTTTCGGTAAGCTACAACTAGATGCATGTAATCTGCAGTGACCCCACTAACGTCATCTAGTTTAATCGTGATAACTACTTCGAATTTTGTGGACGGGATACGCCATTTGGCTATTCATCTGGTTGTGTTTGTCAGCTTTGTCTGTGCCATGAGTATCCTCCCTCCCCTTGAAACGTTACGTAATTTAAGACCAGTCCTTAAAGTTGTCTCTCTTATATCCCCTGCTTTGTTAAAAAAATGTATACATCAGCACTACTTACTCTATACGACTGGGCCTCGCTAGTCTAATCTGCGAATGCGGATGCGTCACCACCGGCCCTACACCCGCCGTCCCTATAGGCAGCCAATCCGCCCGCCGGCCAATTTCAGTATACGCGTCCGCTGAAATCCTCCTCGTGTGTTTCTTCCCCAGCACCCCTTGAGGTCCGGCCGCTGATGGGCTATCCAGGGGCCGAGGTATGGCCGCTATGCTGGCCCTCCTCTTCGTGACTACTCTCCCATTAGCGGCCCCGACTCTACGGGGCACTACGACCGGCGGTTCCGTAGTGTGGTTGTCCTGAAGCATGCGCTTCGTGCACGCGAGTTGGCGGCGGAGAGTGTCGCGCTGTTGGTGCAAGTTGCGTAGGTGTAGCAGGATCAGGCTTATGGAGGACGCGATGCGGGATTCTTGCTGCACGCCGCCGAATATCTGGGTGGAGATGGCGATGCGTTCCACGGCCTGTAATTTGGGTCATTAGTCAAAGTGGGTGTTTCCTGAGGGACGGTCAAGGTGATAAACTAATTTTCGTACATCTGTTTGTATCTCTAATAAAATATGTTTAACTAAATCATTTTGAATAAGCTCAATTAACGAATAAATGTCTATTTATTTATGTGACACGTAGTAAATATTGTTTTAAGAGCTACTGTTTATTAGTGTAATTTTAATGTTGACGATTTAGATTTACATTACAATTTAATGACAAGTTTAGGACCGCAGGCGCTATGATTGCTTTTCTCATAGTTTATTTTTCTACTTTTCGACGCCAGTTGTTTTTACAAGCATTAAATACGAATTTTAAATTTTCTTGAGAATTCGTGCATTTTGAAATATTTATTATCCTATATGTATGGAAGTAAATTATTAATCATAAAAAGAAAAAATTCAAATGTGACTCTGTTGTAAACTTGGTTTGTGTTGTCTGCATTGTGATTAGTTAAAATTTCGGTGCTATCTTATTCTGTACTACATTTTTACTTGAAAATATTAAAAAAATATATGAGAAACCTAAAATAGACTTAGACCACAATCCAGAGCAGTTAAAACTGCTCCAGAATGTGCTATGGTTTAAGCAGGCCAAGAATTAGGGCAAACACTTCAGAATGCCCTAATTCTTGACCCACTGAAACCAGAGCACTTAAATCTACTCAACAATGTGCTCTGGTTTCAGCATACTAAGAATTAGGGCAAACACTTTAGAATGCTCTAATTCTTGACCCACTGAAACCAGAGCACAATACGAAGCAGTTAAATCTGCTCTAGAATGTGCTCTGGTTTCAGCAGACCTAGAATTAGAGCAAACACTTCTAAATGTTTTAATTCCTGGCCCACTGAAACCAGACCACAATCCAGAGCAGTTAAATCTGCTCCAGAATGTGCTCTGGTTTCAGCAGACCTAGAATTAGAGCAAACACTTCTGAGTGCTCTAATTCCTGACCCACTGAAACCAGACCACAATCCAGAGCAGTTAAATCTGCTCCAGAATATGCTCAGCAGGCCAAGAATTAGAGCACACGCTGAAGCGTGCTCCAATTCCCGGCCGGCTGAACTAGACCACCAGGCGGGGCGGAGACCCGAGGGCCCACTACCACCCCGGCGCCCTGCAAAGCGGGACTGAGTGCTAGCGTCTCAGGATCCCAGGTATATCCTCACACGCGCATTATTATGGGTCATATGGATTCCTATTGGCGGATACATAATCTGTAATTGTGACTGTACTAATGGGAATTTTTAAAATGAAAATTCGTATACATAGGTAGTTGCAAGGAATTTACTGGTAATATTTTTAAATATATACCTCACACCCATTTTAGGGTAATAGTCAGTTACAAAAAATGGGAGATAAAATATATTTTTAAATAATAACAATAAAAACAATGTTGCCCTTTCCTTCGCGGCATTGCCCCTAAGAAATATTTAATTAGGGGCATGAGTCCATGAATACTGGGAGATAATATGCTAAAGCAAGAATAATGTTTAGTTTTTACTTCATGGCCTACCTTGACAAGGATAGTGATTCTATGTAGCACCCCATGTAGTAGTTCCTTCGTCTCCGCATCGGTGCATAAGGGCGCTAGTCGCTTGACTCCATGTTCCAGTCTCTCTACCTCTGCGTGGAAGTTCCGGTCTGCTTGATCTTTCTGCCGGCACTGTAACATCTGACGCTGCGTGATAGACTTGGCGTCAATGGCGAAGATCAGGGCCAAGGTCTGAAACTTGGCCTCCACTTCTTCCTCAGTCAGGCGGTCTAACCCTCGATCCCTGTAAGAGTTACAATTACGATATTGTTTCCATTTCTCACAAAATTAATACAGTTGCATCAAAGTGATTAACTCCAAAATGATTTATGTAAAGTAAAACATTAATAGTTTTATTTAAAAATTAGAAGTAGGAACCAAATTATTACAACCAAAATATTACAGATTATTTTTTATGCTTAGTATGGGGTCCTCCTTAAATTATGTAACAACGTTTGGACCTTCCCCTTGTAACATATTCGTAAAGTATACATAAACCCCCTCTAAATGTTATGTAATACAGTACTGCCCCACAGATAGGTCGAAACACATTTAAACACCTTTCTATTGTACTGACGCCTCGAAGCTGCCAGAATATTCAAGAGTTTAATTGCTCGGGTATAAAAAAACAAGTAGAAAATACCGCGAGGACAGTCTGATATTAATTCGAGTGGTGAACATAAATAGTAAGACAAATATAGTGTAAATAAATAGTGCGTAATATTAAATATTTATGTAAATATTCTTATAGTTTAAGTCTTTATTAATAATCATTACTTTTAAATTAGTGTTTGTATTTATTAATTTATTATTCGTTCATTAAACTGTTATATAAATATTCCGCTTTCAATTATTTTTACACTACAGCCAAATAAATGAAAGTTGCAACATAAATCAGTAAAAAGTTATTTTACTTAAATATGAGAAGCATGTTGACATGTAAAGTGTCCCTTTTCAAAACTAATTTAAGCACAAAATGAAGCATTTTCTAATTGGTTATATAAATAGCTATTTTTTAAAATTATATGTTATAGTTAACCCCCTCCCCAACCGCCTCGTAACGCTGCATACCGTTAGACTTTCACCCCCCTTGAAGCGTTATGTAATTTAAGGACAGCCCTTTTGTAATATCATTTCAAATAATATACATACATAATTTCATTATAAGAGTTAGATACTGGATTTTTAATTTTGTCGTTAATTGACGATTGAGCTCATAATTATTTTATTTTAATGTGAGTTCTTAGAATAAATATGATTAATTAAAAAATTTGTATGGTTTTTTTCTTGTTTACACAGGAAATTTTTAACTTTAATAAAAGATTTATTTTCATATCATGTCAACTATCAATTAACTATGAGAAGTATAATATAAAAACTGCGAAGTTGCAAACAATAATAAACAATGTTTATTTTATATAATTAGCTTTGAAATAATTCACATAGTTAAGTATTCTTACATGCAATATTGCTGAATAGACAATAACATTTTATTTTGTATTTGATTACTGATAATAAAATGCACGCCATTTCTGACGGAAAGATGATAGGTACAAATTGATAAACAAACCTTGAATCGTCTGCGCTGTGCAGGCCTAAGGATTCCAGGACGTTATCCTTCAGGTTCGGGAAGAGGGTGATGTCTCCATTTTCAGAAACCTGAGTGTTGAAAGCTGTTCCTTCCGACATCGACCTCACTTGTTTTAGAGTCACTTGCTAGAAAGAAATAAATGCACATTATAAAAATCACGATTTTCTTATTCAATGGGAAGTTTGGATTTAAATTACAGACAAAATATTTTTTAATCGTAAATATATGAACAATAATTATTCATAAATAATAAAAAGTTATAATTATTATAATATAAATAAGTTTATTTGCAAATAAATACATTTTGGATAAGTACATTTTTTTTTAGTTTAGTTTTATTAAGTACGAGTACAAGTATTTATCTATTGCACAGAATATATATATATATATATATATATATATATATATATATATATATATATACAGATATACAGGGTGGCCCAATGAAAATTATCAACGCAATTTTTGGCCACTTAACATCAATTTTGCAAAAAAAAACGCTCAAACACGTGATTTTTAGTATAAAGAGGGACACCTGAATGTATTAGTACCAATGGCATAACTTCAACCCTAAAGTGGGGGTGGACTGCACTTCAAAAATTTTAAATGGAAAAGGGTGTCAAAAATGACACAGTTCGAATGGACGTGTTCGAGCGTTTTTTGTAAAATTAATGTTAAGTGGCCAAAAATTGCGCTGATAATTTTCGTTGGGCCACCCTGTATGTAGTAACATAATCAAATCTATATAATGACATACATCATTTGTATTTAATAAAAAACTGTTTCTCTCTATGAAATACACATCTTAAATCAATATAGAATTTTTATATTTTCGCGCGAATAAAAATCTAGTAACTATTTTAGTAACTTTTATCAGAATTTACTCCTCCTGGTTAAAAATAAAGTACCCAAAAATACCCCTTTTTAATATTATATATAGTTAACAATAAGTGTTTGTATTATTATTATTATTGAGTTAATGGCTTATGTGTCTTTTTATTTCGCTTATAAATTGTATTTGATTTTAACAGAATTTATTGTTCGGTCGGATGTCAAAACCACAACCGGACATTCAATCGGACGCATCACCATTTCAGCCACAAAAAATGTTTTGCGGTAATGATGAAATTTTATTTAGATAATTACCAGATCAAAGAGATAGGTTATAAATAATTTTAATACAAACATAATATTTCATCACGTCTTAATTTAGTTGTTGATCTGCAACTAATCAATAGTCTATAAATGTAAGACACATAAATTTAAAAAAATCTAAATTATCATTAAAAGAGGATAAAATAAATTTTAATGCAAAAATCAATACTTAGTAATGTTCGTTTGTTGCTGAAAATTTTTAACATATTTTTAAAAAAATACATCTCCGTGGCATATGTCTTCATTTTTTTCTAAGTTAATTTTATACTTTTGATAACTTTTTTAGCTTTAAGTTTAACCTCTCTCTAAAATTTACTAGTAATTTCTAATTTAGTATTATTAGAAATATGTTATCCCTTTTTTCAATAAATTAGTCTCCTTATCAGTGACGTTATTACATACGTCATTAAGTATCATCGACGCATATTTACGTATTTTTAAAAACACGCCTTATGGGGGTTCACTGCCAATGTTAAACCGTCTAAGATTTTGGAAGTGTAAAAAATTGACATTATCTTGAAGGAAAATGATGAAACTTTGCGTATCTAATAATATATTTTTGAAATTTTATTTTAAAAATGTGGTACAATAAGTCTAATATAAGCAATCTTTAAATGAATAAAATAATAAAACCGGACAAAAATTTAAAAATTCATCATTAGAGAGACATAGTAGAAAGTTTTAACAATTTGATAGTGTTTTAATTATTTTGAAAACGCTAAGTTTTAAGACGATTTTAATGGTATTAGTAAACAGTATTTTGGTGTACTTCAAAAGCTATTAGTGAACCCCTTTAAATTTTTATTTATTATATAACCCGTAGAAATGCATTTTTTGAAATTGGATCCAATATAAAAATTATTTCTTAGGAAATTCAAATGTAATTGCTAGTAGCCATATTATTGCAAACTAATGTTTAGTTTTTAGTATTACAATGAAAAGCTATAATAGTCAGTTTTTATATTTTATGACATATATTTAAATTCGATTCGGGTTGCTACAGAGTAAACAGAATGAGAGGGATGAACACTAAAATAAGTTGTTAATACTGATCCCTTTTAGAAAAAGATAATCTACGGCTTCAGTTTACTAATTTACTAAAAATATAATTGATAACACTTTCAGTTCCGTTTACTAAATGTGTTATATTTACAATATGATAAATATTGTTTACTAGTTCGTACCAAATTATAAAATTTAATAATTAATACAAACAATATTTCCCTGATAACTTTTTTGCGATTAGTAATCTGAAAGTAAATACATATCAAATAAATGAGTAGTAATATGAAATAAACTGGGCAAAAGTTATCAGTCAGTTTTATATGTGGGAGTTATGTTTTAAGTTCATTTATTTTATCGTATATAAAAGGTCGTGATAAATAAAACTGTCAATCACATAATTTACTTACTTTTATGATCTACATTATTAACTATGAAATCATTTGAAAATGTATGGTTATCTTTAATAAAATGAATTCATATTTGGTATAAATTATAAAAGATTACTTCTTTGTTCCATTTTGTTAATTTCTATTCTATTAGCAAACTAAAATATCTATAATTCGCAGCTACAGTTTTAATTTTAATTTTGGTTTTAATTTTATGTTTTAGTCACAAAAGAAGTTTCCGAAAATATGAAAAAAATGATATTGTATATCATACATAAATATTAATAATATAAAAAACCGTACTTAAAATGGAAAAGAAGGATATTTTTTTACATTGTTTGTTTAATTGACAAGGAAACAATTAGCAAACCATGCAATATATCAATATATGTATTAATTATTTGTAATTTCACCTTTTATCATTTTACTTTCTGTAATCTACTTGTAATATTTATGCTAAAAATAGTGCATGATATACAAAATTATTTTATTTTGGTTAATTAAATATATCATAAATACCTATAAGATATTATAAAAGAATAATGAAGGTATTTTAATGGTAGGAAATAATCAACTGGCATATCGATATAATCTTTGCCAATACAATTACAAGTTACATGACCAAATGCATCTATAAATGACTATTCAATTACATTGTATCTCGTTAATTGGTTCATATTAGAGTCAATCATAATTAATAATGACTTATTAACAGTGATTAAACTACAATACCTACAGCTTATAAACTATATTATTTTCTTTCCAGCTCTAACTATACAGGATGTTGCATTTTAAAAAAACGAATGCGTACTTCAAAACTCATAATTTTAAAGAAAAAAGTAGTACATGAACTTGGCAAACTCTCAATTAATTTCTTAAATAATATTACTAATATTGTTGTCTTCGTGACTTTTTTATTAATTTTATTGTTTAAATAAAAAACATACTCAAATACCACAAAATAATACGGTAATACGAAATTGATTTTTAAAATATATAAACCACCCTGAAACCTTCTGGAACTCAGATGAACCAAAATAAACCTTTTTGGATTAGATGGACGAATTCTTGTTTGAAAAAAGACAAATGAATAAATGAAAACAAAAAAAATCATATGCCCAACAGTGAAATATGGAGGAGGATCTGTGCTTGTATCTGTAAGAGTGCAGAAGGAGTACGAAACTTAATTTCTATTGATGGGAAATTGGGTTATTTGAATTTTTTTAAAGAAAAAATGTGCTGAAAAATTGTTTTTAAAGGATTCTTAAATCTTTCAAAAAGATAATGACCCCAAGCATACTACATGTAAACTGCTAAAATAGTTATGGTACAATTGTAAAGAACAATTATAAACGCCTCCACAGTCTCCTAATATAAACCTCATTGAAAATCTCTGTAATTTATTTATAACATGTTTAAAACAAGACGCCCAAAGAATATAAATGAACTACTATATATATTGTAACGTTTTATTTATTTAGGTGAAGTGTAAAATTGATTAAAACACTAATATTTATATAACTATGTTTAATTAAAGAAATATGAATTATAAAGAATAAATAAAAATAACTAACACTAAGAATTATCAAATATAAACACTAATTTAAGAACTAATTATTATTACTAAAGACTTAAACACTAAGATAATTTATTTAAACAATTATAACTACGCAATATTTATTTCAACACTATTCATATCACTGTCTATATATTTATATCACCATGTGTTCACTACCCGTCTCAATATATGACTGTTCTCCCGATCTTTTGCTTGGGGTATTTATATTAAAACGCTGCATTCTGGAATATTCTTTGACCTTTTAACTTCTCGAATATTCGCCGACCCCGATCAGAACAATGGGGAACGAACGAACGTGTTCTGACCTGCACGCTAGCGGTCGCCGCCCGCGCCGCCTCCCGCGCCGCGACCCTGGGTTCGCTACATTGCCCCCTCCTTAAGACTGTTTCGTCCCGGAACAGTTCGTTATGACGAAATCTGCATGCATCACCCTTGGTGCATCTGGAAGTCTTGAAGAAGTAACAGTCGACGGTCCGTTTGAGCTCCTCTTGGCCGGTAGAGTTGAAGCTGCAAACTAGAATTTCCACTCCGGTAAAGCGGAAGACTGTTTCTAACATGCTTCTAACAATCCTCCAATCCAAACCATCTAGTCCACAGCCTATCTTCGGTACTGCCAGTTTCATGATGTCGTTTTCCAACAGATGGTCCTTCATGTCGCACAGCGAGTCCCATAAATTGCGGTATGACGGCTTCTGATGTGAGTATTGTTTCGTAACGAGATAGTAAATGTACCGCTTGTGTTCTACGTTATCATCCTTCAGTTGTAGCGTTTTCCCGACAGTTGGACGTTGGTTGGCCAGTTCTTGTACTCGTCCAAATTTTCTTTTAAAAACTGAAGCGATGCCGCGGGACATTTTAATGTCTTTCGCTACACAGTGAGCGAGGGAATATTCTGGGGACACGGTGAACAGATCTCGTTGTTCTTCTCGTGTCACGCCATACCGTATTTTGTGACCAGTGGAATGGCTTTCCATAAAGTCATCATATGTGGGTTCCTCGGCTACAACCCGGCGAACCGTCGCTCCACAATGATCGTCAAAATTATCACCAGCGAAAGGGGCTAACCGATTGAAGTGGACTACTCTCGGCTTTCCATTAGGTGTTTTCCTAATTCTGTAGACCACATCATTTATTCTCTTTACGATCTCGTAGGGCCCTTCCCAATTCTTTTGTAGCTTCGGTGATAAGCCACGACGTCTTTGTGGATTGTAAAGCCACACCAAATTCCCAGGTTGAAAACCACCTTTTTCAGCCTTGACGTCATACTGGTCCTTCATCCGATCGCTGGCACCTTGAATGTTTGTGCGGACTTGTTCATGGATGTCATTCATTCTTCTCCGTAAGTCCGTCACATAGTCCTCCCCGGCAAGATCTTCACCGGGTTTACTGCCAAATACCAGGTCGCATGGTAAGCGCAACTCCCGCCCGAATAAGATGTTTGCTGGTGTCTGCCCTGTTGTCTCATGCACGGATGAACGGTAAGCCAACAAGAACAGATGAAGATGTCGGTCCCAGTCCCGTTGATGGTTAGAGACTACCTTTGACAAATACCGATTTATTGTTCTATTCATCCGTTCAACCATGCCATCAGACTGCGGATGTAATGCAGTAGTTCGGGTTTTCTTTATTCCTAATATCTTACAGATATTTTGGAACAGAGCAGACTCGAAATTCCTTCCTTGGTCGGAATGTATCTCTCGCGGTACTCCAAATCGGCAGATGCATTCTTTTACCAAGACTTCAGCGACCGTTACGGCTTCCTGGTTGGGTAATGGATAGGCTTCGACCCACTTAGTAAAGTAGTCCATTACTACTACTATGTATTTATTTCCATCATCAGTTTCGGGGAATGGTCCGGCCACGTCAATCGCAATGCGTTCAAAGGGACTTCCAACATTATATTGGCGCATTGGAGCTCTTCTTTTCCTATGTGGCCCGTTACTTCCCGCGCAGACCACGCATTTCTTGCACCACTCTTTAACATCTTCTTTGCAATTTACCCAGTAAAATCGTTGGCGCCCTCTCTCAAGGGTTTTATTCACTCCAAAATGTCCAGATCTGTCATGGATCTCCTCCAATACTTCCGGTACTCTATTTCTAGGGATTATCAGCTGGGTTCTACTCTCAGTACCTTCAGTATTCTCTATGACACGTTTCAGGAGGCCCTCTTCAACAACAATAGAGTCCCACTGCGCCCAATACGATTTTACACTTTGTGAGTGTCGTGCAACATCTTCCCAAACTGGTCTGCTATCGCCACGTTTCCAATCAAGTATGATTTTTAAGTCCGAGTCATTCTCTTGGTCCTTGCGAAGGTCTTCCGTTTGCCAACTATCATTCACTACTGTTGTTCTGGCGATGGTAGAGAGTTTTTCCTCTAGACGACTGCAATGCTTGCATTCGTCCTGGCAAGGTCTTCTTGATAATGCGTCAGCATTACGATGGCTTGTACCTGCTCGATGCTCAATAACAAAGTTATATTCTTGCAATCTTTCAATCCATCTAGCTGCTTGACCTTCAGGATTCTTAAATTGTAGCAGCCATTTGAGAGCAGCATGGTCAGTTCTTATAAGAAATCTTCTACCGTACAAATATTTGTAGAAGTGCTCCACGGATTTCACGACTGCCAAAAGTTCTTTTCTGGTGACGCAATAATTCCTCTCTGGTTTTGACAAGGTCTTACTAAAATAGGCAATAACCTTCTCTTGTCCTTCTTGTATCTGGGAAAGAACGCCACCAATTCCAACGTTGCTGGCATCTGTATCTAGAACGAATTCTCCTTCTGGTAAAGGATAACTTAGGACAGGTGCGCTTGTCAAGGAATATTTAAGTTGTTTGAACGCAGCTTGACAGTCCATCTCCCAGATAAATTTTCTGCCTTCTTCAGTAAGCCTTGTCAATGGCTTCGCTATGTTGGCAAATCCAGGTACATAACGTCGGTAGTATGTACAGAGACCAAGGAAACTTCTCAACTCATGTTTATCCCTCGGTACTGGCCAGTCACTCACAGCCCTTATTTTCTCCGGGTCAACTGCAATACCCTTACCAGAAACTACGTGTCCAAGATAATGAACTTCTTTTTGAAATAAGTGACACTTCTTTGGACTGAGTTTCAGGTTAGCCTTCCTCAATCTTTGGAAAACCTCTTCCAAGTTCTTCATGTGGTCCTCGAACGTTTTTCCTACCACAATAATATCGTCGAGGTAGACCAAACATGTTTTCCACGACAGTCCAGCCAACACGGTTTCCATAAGCCGTTCAAACGTTGCAGGGGCATTGCAGAGCCCAAATGGCATAACAGTAAATTGCCAAAGACCGGTACCGATGGTAAATGCCGTCTTTTCTTTGTCTCTTGGATCTAAATCCACTTGCCAGTATCCGCTCTTTAGATCAAGAGTAGAAAAGATCTTTGATCCTGCCAATGTGTCCAGTGTATCGTCTATTCGGGGTAGCGGGTAGCTATCCTTCTTCGTCACGTTGTTAAGTTGACGATAATCGACGCAAAATCTTGTGGAGCCATCCTTCTTCTTCACTAGCACCACTGGTGAAGCCCATGGACTGTTTGAAGGTTCAATCACACCTTCCGTTCTCATATCCTCTATAATTTCTTCTGCTTCTTCCCGCTTCGCCAGTGGTAATCTTCTTGCTGTTTGGCGGATGGGTCTTGCGTCTGGTACACTTGCTCCAGATGCGCATTGCCATATCGCATATCCAATCGTTTAACAAGTTGTTCGTAATCTTCTTGTTCATCTTCTTTTAGGGTTTGTAGAATATCGATGGCTTCTCCACGCAGCGAAACTGTCAACGCTGTAGCTTTTTCTTTGGAAGTCCAGCCATTTGCTTTGGCAGCGGCTTCAAATTGTTTTACATAATTCGGCCATGATGATTTGCCGTCGAATTCAGGTGTTTTAATGTGCAGTTTTGAATTATGTTCCGCTTTTACTGTTTTATTTTCTTGAATTACATGAGCCTCTTCAGAATTTGACACCGCTGGCCTAATTTTGGAGAAATTTTGCTGTAATTCTTCAACTTTCTTCTCGTAAATTTCTATTCTCTCTTCCAATATTCTAGAACTGTCTTTCAATTGCTCGTTTAGTTTCTCTTCCAAAGTTCTAGAATTTTCCATCAACTCTTCTTTCAATATTCTAGAACTTTCTTCAAACTTCCTAGAATTTTCTGTTAATTCTTCTTTTAATTTTTGTTCTAAACTTCTGGAATTTTCTATTAATTCTTCTTTCAAAGTTCGAGAATTTTCTTCAGATTTTCTAGAACTTTCCTCTAATTTTTGTTCCAAAGTTCTAGAATTTTTCATAATTTTTTCTTCCAAATTTTCCGTCAAAATTCTAGAATTTTCTATCATTTGTGATTTTAAGTTCTCTTCCGATTTTCTAGAATTTTCCGCCAACTTTTCCTCCATAATTTTACCAAAATCGGGCAAGCTACCCGTAATTTCAAATAAAAAGTCATCAGGATTTTCACCAGCTTCTACCAAGGCTTGCCGTAGACGATGTTGTAAAACAGACTTGGTTCCCGATGTCTCCAACTCTCGTTCCTCTAGCTCCCTCTTGAGATCGGCCACTTTTAATTCACTTAATTTGACTTGTTTAGTCGCCATTTTATTTATTTTTATTTTACACTTCACAGTTTTTAATAACCCTCACACCTGACACCAATTGTAACGTTTTATTTATTTAGGTGAAGTGTAAAATTGATTAAAACACTAATATTTATATAACTATGTTTAATTAAAGAAATATGAATTATAAAGAATAAATAAAAATAACTAACACTAAGAATTATCAAATATAAACACTAATTTAAGAACTAATTATTATTACTAAAGACTTAAACACTAAGATAATTTATTTAAACAATTATAACTACGCAATATTTATTTCAACACTATTCATATCACTGTCTATATATTTATATCACCATGTGTTCACTACCCGTCTCAATATATGACTGTTCTCCCGATCTTTTGCTTGGGGTATTTATATTAAAACGCTGCATTCTGGAATATTCTTTGACCTTTTAACTTCTCGAATATTCGCCGACCCCGATCAGAACAATGGGGAACGAACGAACGTGTTCTGACCTGCACGCTAGCGGTCGCCGCCCGCGCCGCCTCCCGCGCCGCGACCCTGGGTTCGCTACAATATGGTAGAAGAATGGGGTAAAATTGACTCTCAAACTCCAAGAAAATTAGTAAGAAGTATTACAAACCGTTTAATGGAAGTAATTCTAATAAATGGCGTTTCAAAAGATCATTATTCTATATAATTTACAAGTGTGCGGAGACTTAATTGACTTAGTTGTTATAATAAATATAATATTTTTTTCTCGATTTCATTACGAAGAATTTAGGAAGTCAATATATTATTTTATTTAATAATATAGTAAATTATAACATAAAATTGATTTCGTGTATATAAATTCAATAAAAAACCTTAAAAGAATAGAAAACTTTTTTTCTATTACTGGTGTACGGAGACTAATTGATTTGAGTGTATATATTTTAGATAGGTCACATATAAACTGTTTGACATTGTAATATATATTTTTAATTGTATATCAAATCTTACTCACCAATCAAAAACCATGATGATAAATTAATTTTTATAGTCTGATATTGCACTAGGCATATCAAACTACCTATAAAATGAACTGTTCCATAACGTAAATATATAATTATAGGATCCAAAATGATACTTTCATAATGATTGCAAAAGTATTTTTCCTGCAGCACTAATATAACTGTCCATTATTGATAAATAATTCTGTAATTTTCACTAATTAAAAGTTATCGCTGAACTAATTTCACTTTTAAATTCGTTGGAATAAAAATAAGTATACGACTCGACGAAAAATAAAATAATAAAGACTAAAAGTACATTAAGCTTGCATATAGTTATCACTAAGTAATTACTTTTGTTTAGACAACATTTATTGCATTTGTACATAACAATTAATCAACAGAACTTGTAAATTATGATGCTAAGTAGTAGTGGAAATTTATTATAATTCATACAAGGCCCTGACCTGATAGTTTAGAATTTTTTGTCTGCTTTTTTTACACTATTATTGAACTTAAGAATACAGAATATAAATAAACATGAGTACTGTTTTTTAAAGACGTACTAAGAAATTTTAAAATAAATAGAATAAAATTATCTTAACATATTTATGTTTTTGTGATGTTAAAAGTTCACATCCTCTACTGTACAGGGACGTATTTATGCACAGAACTAAGATTAAAGATTATTTCCTTTTCTTTTCCATTTATCCCTCTTACATTCCAGATGCCAATATTAATTATGGTACACTTATTTTTATTAATGTTGTTTTTTCTCATATCCTTTTTCTTTGCCTGTGTCGGCTTTTCGTTTTGAGTCCTTCCTTTATCTCTCAGATTTTTGGCATAAAAAATATTGTACTTCAACATTTTTGGTAGACATTATAATCTGTCAATATTTTTTTGTACATGTTTACAAATAAAAGGAATATTTTAGTTAAAAAAATTATATTTTCATAAGAAACAAAACATTATTTCCCGGACATAGATATTTAATATGTTCTATATACAGTAATATCGCGTTAATGTGAACAATCTATCTCTCGTTAATATAAACACATATGTCATACTTGTGGACTTCCCCTATTTATTTGAAAAATTGTAGATACAGCGTAAAAGTTGATAGGAATTGATGTGCGATTACAAATACTAAAATGAAAAAAAAAAATCGTTGTATGTACCATGGGCATAATTAAGTTCTTTTGATTATGCCCTTATTACATAAATAACTTATTTATACTTATTTCATAAATATGTATGTTTTATTATCCATATTATATTAAATTTTAGTTCGATATTATGAACAAGCTTGAATTTATTATTTTCTCACTATCATGATTTTATTGCATGCACATTTTCTATTGCATAAATATTTATTATTTCTATATTTTGCATATTTTCTAATATATTTCTTTAATATCTATTAAAATAGTTTATTATACATCAAGGTTTTAGACTACAATTACTGAACTAGTATCAAAATTGTGTTCCGAGGTGTGAAGCAAACGAGGGATACAAGGTGATGGTCAATAATGGTATTTTCAACCGTGGTATACATATGTATGGTATGTGGTATGGTAATTTTGTATTAATAATTACTTAGATTTATTTTTTAATATTCACAAAAATGAAGCAGGCTGTCTTTGTTTTATATCTGACGTTTCAATTTGTTACCCTTACTTTTGATTTTTGGTTAGTTTTTATTTAAATTAAACGGCAAATTTAAATTGTGAATACGTAGTTTTCACTTTTAATGAATTTAATGAGTCAAATAATGTTTGTATTATTTGGAGGCTTGAGTTTATTTAAAAAGTGACTGTTTGTATTATTGACCTATGACAATAATAAATTATTATTGACTTAGATTATCGTGGCTATTTTTCATGTTACATAACGGAAAAATGGTAGTTGTCTAGGCTAGTAGTGAAAAAAATATTTTTTTCGAAATAGATACTAAGTACACGTTATCACCCCGCGAAGTTAGACAAAGTAGTAGCTATATTAGACTCTTATGTCAAAATTTTACTTTACGGACTCATCTGTCAAACTGAATTTCCCTATATTTTAACAGTATCATATTTTTGCAGTTTATTTTAGCACTACCTAAAATAACAAACATCCTTCTATAATAGTATTGGTGAATTTATTTATTATTTACATTTGATAATAATTTATCTGATTTCATGCAGACGACATCTAAGCAAGTGTAAACATAAATGAAAATTATAAAGAAATATTTAACACTTTGGCAGTACGTTTGTTATCACAATCATCACCGTCTCAATAGCTAGCGGACGTTTTACAAACACTGCTATTTATTAATGCTTATAATTTAATTTAATGATTTTGGAAAAAATATAATGCATATCTAAGGACTAAAGTATTTTTTTATTATACTCACATGGTTTATTCTCCTCGGCTAACGCCTCGTAGAATAAATTCCATATGCGCAATAAGTCTTTAGTCCTTTGATATACAAGTAACTATTATCTTTATACAGTATGGATAAAACAAACAATCTTACAATTAAATATAATTATTATTAAAATGTTAGCATACTTCAAAAGAAATAAAATTGAACCGTTTTCTTTATTTTCGCAAGATTAAAATAAATTTATTTCGATGTCCTTCGAAAAACTATAAAATTTTATCTTTGTATTTTTTTTTTAAATAATCTGTAAAAATATCCCTCTTGCGACGCGTATGAATTTATTAGTTGATAGTTTGATTACAGTGACCCCATGCCAATGTGTCACAGCTGTGAAGCATTCCAATATCATGTTAATTGTTTGTTAGCAACTCATCTGTTATTTCTTATGAAATAGAACGTTTCGTGTCCTATTTAATACTACTTAATTATATTTGCGATGCTTAACTCTTCAATTCGCAACTGTAAAAAAGTTTAGAATGCGTCTAATTCAAACAAACATGATACCAAAAATATTTCGCAGTTTGGATTTCGACAGCAGGAGAAATATATTCATTTCCTCAATTAAATTTATTTTTCTTGCATGATATATTTCGTTTGTTATTAGTTTATCATGTGAAATAATTTACTTGCATATTTTAAATTCGTATTTATCTGTTATTACATATGTGAATACCCTTGAAATATCGTCTGTAATAAACAAAAAATATATATTTAGACTTTTGCTCTATTAATATATATTAACAACGGCGTATTACCCATACTTGGGTGTGTAATACAGCGTGTCCGTTTTAAGAGGCTAACAATTGGGATTGAGAGATACGAAATAGGTTAAATTTAGGGCAAAGATTTGGCTTCTCTGGATTGTGCTCTAGTTTCAGTGGGTCAAGAATTAGAGCACTTAAAAGTGTTTGCTTTAATTCTAGATCTACTAGGAACGGAAACAAATTATCATGATTTCTGATTATTTGTTTCTTTGAATGATTCTAAAGTCTGAATTTAACGTATTTATAATTACATCTGTTTGTGTTTGTATTTGTGTGTGTGTGTGTGTTAGTGTGTTTATTAATGTGTGTACTCTTCACCGAGCATACTGCTAATGAGGAAAATTTTACACTTTGTATTTTTCAAGTTATTACTAAATAATTTCATTTTTTAAGCGCTAATTTATTTAACAATCAGCTTGTTTCTTGGAAAAGTATATTAAAATATTAATTATTTTCCTCAAAATTTAATTTGGTATTTTAGTATATTTCCGCTATATTAAAAAAATAACAGTTAGGTAGATATATATGATTTTAAAATTGACTTATACCAATGTCAAATATTAAAATATTAAATATGAAAGATGTAGATTAATGTTATTGGTAATTAAGTAGGTATATTAAATAAGTAAGAAAAACAATTATGTGAAAAACAAAATATTAAAATTAAGCATAATAACGAAAACCGAGAATTATTTTATTCATTATTTAATATTATTATTAATAAGTAAAAACAATTACTACACACAAGTGAATAAAATGCTTTATTGTGTACAGTAATACTACATGTACAATAATGGCTATATAAATTAGTTATTTTTTACTTATAATATTATGTACTATTATTTAAACCATTTATAAAACATTATTTAATGGAAAAAAAATTTCATAATATTACTTTAAAAATTGGGGATTATAGAAATATATTAATATTAGCTCTGAAACAATTTTATTTTTGTGACATTTTCTAGATATTTTAGTTGATTATATAGTTTTTTAACCGTGATAAAATATACAAACTTCCTTTTCGAAACCATGATTAATGTAAAGGTCACGATAACACAATAACAAACAAAACAAAATGAATACACCATACAATAGTAAAAAACTTATTTAAATTTTGTAGTTTCCATTTTCATCGGCTGTTATATTAATGAAATTCTTTCTTGAAAATTTATAAGGAATCAGGTTATGCAAATATTTTAAAAAATGCAAGGGAATCCCGCCCGATGTCCGTGGACTTAGTCTGAATATATAAATAAAAAACAAACTATTTTCTTCGCTCAGAATATTCAAATATTTTTAGCACATTTATGCGAAATTATAACACATCTGTTTGCTTTTACTGACATTGATATTTATATGACCAAAATATAACGAAAAATATACAAAGTACAGGAAAAAATGTGCTATAAAAACATGTATTTCCTCTAAATTTATTAATACAACAAGGTAAAATTTATAAATAACTTGTGGTTTTTTACCAATACCAATCAAATTTGCATACATTTTGCTTTTTTATTATATCATATTAATTATACTTTAAAATATACACAAATTCTTAAAATAATTAAATAAATAACTAAATAATTTATTGACTCTTTTTAAATTATTAGAAATGAAAGAATTTGTAAATTAAATACAAATTGTTATAGTGTTAAGTGGTTATTGATAAAATTACTAACCGTATACTTATTCTTAATTGATTATTTTATTTAACATATGGTAGCGTAGTAATCAAATTTCATATATATTTTGCTTTTATTTTGACTGTTTTCAATATTTCGTTTTCCTTAGTATTGGATTCGCAAATTTGAAAATCGAGATATGTTATAATTGTTAAAATTGTTTATATAAAACATATTGACACTAATCCATTTGGGCCCATTAATCGGCAAATCGGCTTCCCAAATTAAATTAAATAATAATAAATTCTATAAAGCGTGTAATATAACTCTAATATAATTTTATCAAAATTACTTTTCGTAAATAGCAGTGACCGTAATATTTACTATCTGAAGTGGGGGGAGGGGTGCTCACTCACTGTGAACTACTCTAATTTTTGCCGTAATATAATTATATAGTTAATACAATAAATACTGGAGCGCAAATTATGCATTTACAAAATAGCACTTGCTCTTTATTTCATCAAATATACAAATATTCACTGTGAAGTACTTTAATTCTTGCCTTAATGTCATTAGTTTAAAATTACCTTCCATAAAAACCAGCCGCTCTAATTTTTACTACATGAGAGGGGTGGTCGCTTACAGTAAAGTATTGCCCAACGGTAATGTAATTAGTTCAAATTCACCCTCTGTAATAACCAGTGACCGTAATGTTTACTAACTGAGAGAAGGGTGCATACTCACTGATAAGCGATCTAATTCTTGCGCTAATGTACTTCGAAATTACCCTCTCTAAAAACCAGTCACTGTAATGTTTACTACCTGAATAGAGGTGCTGACATATTCTTGCCCCAATGTAATTAATTTAAAATAACCTTCCGTCAAAACCAGTCACCCTAGTGTTTCTTAATTGAAGGAAGGGTGTTCACTCACTATGAAGTACTCTAATTCTTCCCCTAAGCTAATTAGATCAAAATAACTTTCCGTCAAAACCGGTCACCGTAATGTTTACTACCTGAGAGAAGGGTGCTCACTCACTGTGAAGTACTCTAATTATTACCCTAATATAATTAGATCAAAATCATCCTCCGTAAAAACCTGTCACCCTTATTGTCTCAATTGGGCGAAAAGTTTGTTTTAATTAACTGTTTAAATTATATCTTACATTAGTAGTTTGGTTTTCGTTCTTTGAGTTTTAGTCCCTATAGCGATTGTCCACTTAAACTGAATAAACTTTTTATGCAATACGATCCCAACGCCTGGGTGTTCTTATAATATAAATAAATTATTCTCTTGTCTTACCTGACTAGAAGTAATATCACTTTCTTCTTCCTCCTTCTCCTCCTCAATTTTCTCCTCGTCTGCCTTCTCTACTTTATCTTCGACCTCTTCATGTTCCTCGAAGTCGACGTGAGCTTCTGAGCCATTGAACCCCAAACTTAGATTCAGTTGTGGAGGAGTTTCAGATCCTTCTTCCTCGGACATGTCCTGTTGTGGGAAGCAGTCGGGACTCATTGAACGGGAAGGAAAAAGAGGAAGAGGAACAGGAACAGGGAATGACGTTTCGTTGGGGATCGAAATGGTAGGGGTCGCCAAATTTTCGTGGATCAAAACTTCTCTGAAAAGAAAAATATAAGATGTATAAACAATACGTTGAAGAGAAGGACATTAATTTTGTGTATTAAATACGATACAGAAATGCATGTAGTATTGTCCTGTACAATATGGTGAATGTAGTTGTTAGCCGGACAGTTTTTATTATCAAAAACTGTTTTCCCCTGTTAAATGTCTATGACAACACTTTTTTGGAACACACGGTATAAAACAACGTAAATACAAAAAAAAAACGAGGAGCACTAACAATCTATTCACAGAATTCACAATATATAATCTGTTAACTAATAATAGAGAAGTTAATCAATACGACAGCGTACTATACATTTGCAATACAATACGAGTACATATCAGTACAATACAAACGTGAGTTTGTTTTAAATTGTTTCAACATTGTACAGGATGTATTCCCTAGATAATTTTAATACACCTTTCAACTATCAAATTGTAGAAAACTATTTTAGATGTTTAGTAAACTAGTAAGATGAGTATTGTTATCGAAAAACTTAGATTCGTGTTTGACCTTGAAATAAAGCTGCGTAAACTAGTCTTAACAAGTAACACCCACAATTGCAATCTTAAATCAAGTGGAGTATAGTGATTTCCGTAACAGAATGAAGAAGTCAGTTTTATTACATTAATGTAACTACGTAGATAGTAAGTCAATCAACGAACAGATTGACAAAACGCTAAATAAAATCCATATGTATTGTAAGGCCTTAATTCGTGAACAATCTTTAAAATCTTGAAATGTCTAAATTTGTATGATTACATTATCTGTATAAACAAATAAAAAAAATGCCAAAGTATAGTCTATTTTAGTTCCAGCACTATATACGAGTTTGTAAAAAAATAATAAAAAAATCATTTCAAATTTACGGCCCCCGTTTTAATTTTTCTATTTCAGTACTGATACAAATGTCACGACAAAAGTTTTATGTACAAAATCGGTTAAAAAATAAATATAAAACTTCTCGTGTTAAATATTAAATAATTAAAGAAAATCTTCGAAAACAAATATATGCAAAAAGTTTTTTTTTTAAATGTTCAATTTGAAAAAAAAACATATTTTTTTTCTGTATATTCGTGACATATGTACCTACATATTGAGAGTTAATTTTTTAGGCTAAACAAACAAAATATATATTCTAAAATTTTGATTTTCATATTCTTTCCTTGTTTCCTTAAACCATTATTTGTGATTTTTAATCAGAGAGTTTTTGAATATAGTCTATTCACTTTCACATTGTGCGTATATTCTCTCTGTATAATAGTGCACTTAAAGTGATAAAAGGTGGACACTTATTAAATTATCATCCTTACTTTGAGGTTCTTGTACTCATTTAGATCCTATGAAAACCGATATAATTTAGTCTTTAATATTGAAGTAATAAAGAATAAAATATCAAATGAACTATTCTGCATTGTTGTCAAAATTTTGATTAGCATTTTTGTTTAAAATTTAAGTCTTGTTAATTGGTACAACTAGGCAATAGAAATTTTTAAAATAAGCAACCGCCTAGTGGCCTTATATGTTTTATACAATATTTTTTCTACTTCCGTTTGAATAAGTACAAAAATGTGATAAAAATTGTGAATTATTAACACTAGATGACATTATAATGTAAGCAAAAAAGACAATACCAAGGCCTCCTTAATTTTGTGCGCTACAATGTTCCTAAAATAAAATTGTTGACTGACTATAAACAAATAAACGATATAAATAAAACTGTCATTCATACTATGAAAAATGAATTTAAGAAATTTAATAACTATATTATTAATATTTATACAGAAATAAGAACTATTTTTTTTATTGTTATAGCTATTAAGTTTCGGTATAAGCGTATTTTCTATTTTGATCCATAATGATCTTATTATTTCAATAGTTAAACAATGCGATTTATTAAACGAAAGAAAATATATAATTTTATAGCAAACATTATGAAAAATGTAATTTTACAATATCATTTAATAAATAATAATATTAAAAAATTATGTATACATTTTAGCATACGGATTAAATGTGCAAAAAAAACGATATAAATTAAGTTGTCGTTCAAGTTATTTCAATTGTGAATGTTTTTTTCTATACTTCTATTTTGGTATCATTATTACTCTAGTGAAATAATGGAATTAAAACTTAACTCAAATGAGTAAAAAAGAGTCTATATATTTTTAGACGGAAGTATGTATTATATTACTGATAAATACATATTTTTTTGAATAAGAGACTGAAATAAATTTTGTTTTATATTTTTAAATACAGTAAACAAATTATTCTTTTTTTGTGTTTTCTGATATATAAGTATACAATAGTGTGATAATTATTACATGCATATTTTATTTTATCATGTATTTACAATTTATTGCATGAAGAATATAAAAATATATTATAATCATATCTTTACTACATATTATAATTGGAGTTATGTACAAGTAACTGTAAATAATTACATAAAAAATTATATTTGCTACGACTATTTGTTAGATTTGTTTAGAAATTGTTAAACACAAATACTACTTTCATTTTGATATTTGCGAAATGAAATTTTGATTTTAAACTCTCATACATACATTTAATTTTAATTTTATTCCCTACCATTCAAATTCAATCTTCCGTTTCACTTATCAAATTCTTCATTTCACTATTGATAAACTGCGAAACAAAACACTAGCGCGCACATGGAACTGTGATATGTTCTGTATGAATCAAGTTGCCTGGAGTAGCGATTGTGAACAACTGAATATCGTTGGCAGCCTACCGCGATCACATTGTAAGCATGGTGGGTTCGCGTGGAGTATGGTGTTGGTAACTCATCCATGGGTGATAATAATGCGATCATAAAGGGTTAATAGGTGCTATCGGCTAGAAATTCAATAAAGGGAGCGGTGGTAACCTTTAAGAGAAACTAGCTTATCTTAATTAAAAATATAAAAATGTATCACTAGTTTTATGCTTTCATGTAAATAAAAATATTTCAAAATTTAAAGAACTTTGTTTTTGTTAAAGACACATAATTAAAAATTCTAGGCTATAACATCACTCCGTTAATTTATAGCCGAACTAATATGAATGCTGCTACAACACTATAACAAACTCAAAAGTTGATATAATTTTTTTTTCTACTCCCATGCGAGAAGTGAGTACTTCACATATCAGTTTTCATGTGTGAAGCTTGATTTTTTGTACACTTCACGAACAGTGTACAAGATGATAATACAAAGGCTTTACATTAAAAGAATGACAATGTGAAGAAAAAATTATATTTTATTTGAAGGTCGTAGAAAAAGTATAGTATGTAATACGTGTGTGAAGCATATTTTACATTCGGGTAGTTTGCAACACTCGCCTTCATGTAAAAATTTCAGCTTCACACACTTGCCACATAATATACTATTTCTGTTTAGCCATAAATTATATATAAAGTGTAATTATGCACGTCGATAGAAAACTAAATAAACTTCATGTTTAATAATAACGTAATTTGCGAAAAAAACGGAATTTAGAGGCGTCTTTTTAGGAAAAACGGTTTAATGCTTCATGTAAAGTACTTACTACTTCCGGTGACCAAATGTACTCAAAATTTAATCATTTCATCATATTTGAATATCACGGTAAAAATAGTAAAATCTTATTCTAGGGACCCTAATTCGTGCTTATATGTTGAAAACTCACGCTCGAGAAATTTAACCAAAAACAATACCTCCCTTTTTTATATTGATAGGCGGGAAGTAAAAAGATAAGGAGGGGTACGAAAGTACATCCGGTATATATTTCAAAAATTTCATGTAACTAATTGTGAATTTTTGTTTTGTTTTCTTATCATGTGGCTAGAAAAGTAAGTAGATAAGAAAATTAGCGGTTAATATGTTTTTTCTACCGTCTCAACCTTGAAGATATTTACCATATTTTCTTGTGAAAGTGATAAGTGATTTGCAAAAGTACATTTGCCTAAATTCCGGCTTTTGACACGTCTATTATATCTGTACACACATTTTGTAAATTAAAAAATCATTGTCCATAAGTTCAGTATTCTTTTTTCTTATTTTAAAACATGTACATGTAAATTTAATAAAATACAAATCATCATCAGAACAAAGTCTAATTATTTATTAATATTTACTGAGTAATATTTACTTATTATCATAATATTTTCCATTCATATAATATTTCAATGTTCAATTAAAAATCTCTATTGTTTTATGGGAACAGCAAAAATAAATTATTAATAAACTATTTTCATTTAATTCTCAGAATTAAAGAAACCAGCAAGCATAAAAAATTACATACTAGAATTGCAGATTGCTTTAAGGAATTACAGTAATAAACTTATGTTTCACCAACATAATGTACGAAAATAAATAGCGAAACGCAAAATTTAATACGTATGCATTTATATATCCAAAAGAATTTTAATCTAAATTTTAATTATTAAAGCCAGTTGCTGTCATTGGAAATCAATTTTAAATGATATTTATTACACAAGAGTAACCTTTGAACTTTAAATATTCCTAGGAAAATTTAACAGATGATTTTTTTATTAATTTGCAACGACCATAATAAGAACATTAAAAGTTCACCGATACTAGAATACTAATTTACAATGTGTTGAAAACTGGTTTGTAAATATAAATTACAATTTGTTATGTTAACCAATACTCATGTTTATGTTATTACATGCAAGTAAAACTGGTTGCCTTTTTCCTTTTTATTGATTTTGGAAACATATGAATCTATATGCATAATTGTTTCATAGATTTATTATAAATAAAGGCTCATTTTTCAAATATTTGGGCACCATACATTGAGAACACTGTTTTTTTTTTTAAATTGTCTCATTTTAATTGTCTTGGCACATTTAAAATGAACACCTTGTATAAACATAGGGTGAGCGAAGAAAAGAATAATTATTAAAAAAAAATAGTGTATTTTTTCACTTTCATAACCTTGTAAAAAGCAAAATAAACAATTTTTTATATTTAGCACAAAGCATCTCTGCAAATTACATTTAATGAATGTGAACCTAATTATAATTTTAATTTTAGATCTTAAATAATAAACAATGTATCATAAATAAAAAAATATTTTCAAACCTTAACTCAGTATCTTCTTCTAAGATCTCATCATGTTTTATCTTCGATTGCAAGAAAACTTCTATGAAGAAATAGAAAAATGACAATATGTTTGCGTAAAAGTTCACGTAAATTAATTGCATTGCGTGTGAGAATCATTTTTCTCAATAAAAACACATTTTATTTATAGCAAATTGAGAAAAATATTTCACGGAATCGCGAACTGTACGAAGAACGTACTAAATTTAGATACAGTTTGTTATCTCGTCTCTGATGTTCAGATATAATTTATGTTAGAAAGATTAACATAGAATTTTACAAATTCCATTGTTGAAAACTTAGTGTAAACATTTATGTAAGCGTCTATGACTTCGTAACGATTACGATCACTAAACTGCTAACAAATTACGTAATTTTTGCATATTATTTTTTCTTATCGAAAATTCACAAATGCACTTTTTAGAACTCTTGACTTTTTAATAAAATTATACGTGTCTTTAGTTGATTATTTTAAATATTTTATTTACTTACATAAGATAAATCAGGGAAAAACAAATGCAATTAATACCTGCAATGAAGGAAAATTTGCTAATACAATATATTTCTGAGAATTAGAAGATTATGAAGTCTGATAAATAAAATTAAATTAGTCCGATTTTTAAAAAATGATTTCTTGTTATAAAGTTTAAGTATAATATTCATTAATTTTTATGATAAATCACAATTATAAGGACCTATATTTTGAATTAGAAGAATTTGTCCAAATAATAATCTTTTTCAATAAAACCACTTATTTCTCTTCGTGACGTCTACTAACATTAATAAAATTATCATTTTTATAAGTTTCTGCCAAAAGTAAAGTGTCTTTTTGAAAAGGCCGATTAGAACCAAATATGGAGGCGATTCATAAAAAAAATTAAAAATCTACAAGCAAAGTGTCCTCATTTCAAACCTGCAATCCTGTTACGCCTTTTCAATTTTATTCTGTCGTTTTATTGATTAACTTTTATCTATTTTCAAAATCTATAACCCCACATCAAAGTTATGTAGAGTTAAAACAAACTAAACAACAGTATTAAACCAAAAATTGTGTTGACAAACGCGAAATATCCCAAAAATACCTATTTTTGTGCCCAAAATTTTGATTTTGGGAAATAGTGCACATTGATAGATCTCGATGCGCTGATTTCAAATTTTCAAACGGAATTTAATTATTTCTTTTCCTTCCTGAGATATTTGTTGTCAAAGTTGCACCTCAAAAAAGTATGTTTTTTGGCTATATCTCTAAAATGGGTATAGATATGATCTCAACAACACCAGTCGATTCTACGGGAAATGTTACATAAAGAAATGTTTTCTCCGCGTATACGTTCTTTGGAACGATTAAGTGAAAAATGAGAAAATCGAAAAAACCTAAATTTCAAAATTTCTCCGAGGAACTTTTTTTCTCCAAAACTTTTCATTTTCTAGACTTACGTAGATATCAGAGCGCTGATTTCAAATTTTCAAACCGAATTCAATTATCTCTTCCCGTTCTCGAGATATTCGTGTTCAAAGTTGAGTTTTAGCAATACCTAAAAAAATAGGTTTTTTGGGTATACCCCTTAAATGGTTAGGTTTACGACTTCGGCGACATCACCAATCAATTCTACGGGCAAAATTACATGAGTGTACCAATTTTTAGATTTTTATTCCAGAGGATACAATTTGTAGAAAGGAAAAACGAAAATGGCCAAAATCGAAAAAAATGCCTGATGAACCCCTTGCGATTTTTTTCGATTTTCGCCATTTTCAGTTTTTCCTATCTAAAAATTGTATCCGTTGGAATAAAAATCTGAAAATTGGTACACTTATGTAATTTTGCTCGTAGAATCGAATGGTGAGGTCGTCAAAGTCGTAAACCTAACCATTTTAGGGGTATACCTAAAAAACCTAATTTTTTAGGTATAACTTTGAAGTCAAATATCTCGAGAACGAGAAGAGATAATTGAATTCGGTTTGAAAATTTAGAATCAGCGCATCGATATCTACTTACGGCCAAAGAATGAAAAATTTTGGAGACAAAAAGTTTCAAGGTGAAAAATTGAAATTTAGGTTTTTTCGTTTTTCTCATTTTTCACTTAATCGTTTCAAAGAACGTGTATGTGAATAAAACATTTCTTTATATAACTTTTCCTGTAGAATCGAATGGTAAAGTAGTTGAGATTGTATCTCTACTCATTTTTGAAATATACTAAAAAAACACACTTTTTTGAGGTACAACTTTGCGAGCAAATATCTTCGAAACGAAAATAGATAATTAAATTCTGTTTGTAAATTTGGTATCAGCGTAGCTAATTCTTTAAAATATTTTACAAACAAAATTTTGTAAAATTTGAAAATTTTCGAGCTAAAAAATTCGATAATTTCAAATATTTCCGAGTTTCCGCAAAAATTCAGCATAAGCGGCTTTGGGAATTACTTCCCCTGTTGTTACTACATGCATAACTATTTTTCCAAGTAATATTCAGATCGAAAGTTATAATCTAGTTATAAATATTGATGACGTCCCTTCATTTCATAAAAAAAATTGTAAAAGTACAATATACAGTCTTGTTTTTTAAAGATGGGTACTTTTCTCGCTTCGCTCGACATAAAATACAGATATAGGGTTTGTATAAATTTAAAAAAAATTAACTACAGCTAACCTAAGTCAGACAAGACTGTATAATGTATTGTACATTCTAAACAAAATGTTACTATAAATTATGTTTTGTGTCAGTTATAAATTCAGTTTTTATCTTATCTTAATTCTAGCTGCAGTACACGATGTAATCACTTTGAAAGCTAGAGAAATACTGAGAGAATAATTGTTAAACCTTGGGTAATATTTATATTATTAATTAAATTAAGGGAGTTATATAAAATTATAAAGAAATTAATTATAATCAATCATGTGATTACCTAAGAGATGATGTATTTATTGCCAAGAAAATTGAATAAATTACAGTAAAATTTATTATTATTATTATATTAAAATGTACATATTAACACTGAGAAAATAAAATTTAATATTTAACATCTATACATTAAAATTACATTTAAATTAAAATATTTTAAAACAAGTATTAAACAATTTAAATCTGTACCTAATAAGGTCTGGGCCCCGTGATTCTTATATCGAACAATATGTTCCACAGTTCGTCCCAAGTCAACCAAGACCAAGGGATTCGTTGGACAACGGTCCCTTGGTTCACCAGCTTGGATATGATCATGGCGTTTAGGGTGAAGATGGACAGTAACGCCAGAGATAATAAAAACAAGTAAAGAGTGATTTCTCGGGCGGTTCCATGGCGAAACCAGCGGTACCAACAGTACATGAGTAGTTGGAATATAGCTCGAATTACCTCCAAAAGGTAGTCACTGAAACAAAGTTACTGTTGAAAGCACAAGTTCGACTTTCCAAACTTACAGCTTTTAAAAATATATTTATTGACTATCAATACATGTATAAATAATATTAAAGTGAATATAATCTTTTAAGTTTCTTAGATTTGGTACCATAATATCAAAATGAAACTAAGGCATTTAAATCGAGTGAGTAAAATTTAGTATAAGCCATATTTGTGACGTAGTGACAACAGGGGCAAATGCTATTGGCTGTTCAAACGCGCCATCGCCTCACACTGGTTTGCTATTGGCTGTCGTCTCATTGGTGTCCATGACGTCACCCGCGACGTTGATTTTGTAGGATTTACTTTATTGAAATTAAAAAAAAAATCTGGCATATTAGAAACTTTTCGACAAAAATATAAAATATGGGTCTAATATTTTTACGTACAGATTAAAATGTTAAAAAATTAAAATATTGCAAACCCCTTTTAAAAATTTAAATAATTTTCATTTGGAAAATAAAACACTTATTTATGCAACTAGTGTGTAGAATAAGTGTTTCTTAGTCGAGTGCTGTTTAAATTATAGCACGAGATATAAAACACTATGTTACACCCGTGTGCATACAAGATATTTACTACAACCGAAATATTAATTAAAATTAGTTTCAAAACTAAATAAAAAATGTTATTTACGTTGCATAATGCGTGAAAAGTACTTTTCAAGCAAAAGTGGCACTTTATAAACTCTAAAGTGAAAAAGTATATTAAAGAACGAGTTTCATAATTGTCATATTATTTAATGAGAAGAAAATGTATGCGCATTTTTAATAAAAAAACAAAAAATTGTAGGTTTTGTTTCCACACTTGACCGAAATGAATTTTTTTTTTAGTTTCTTAATTTATTTTTATTTTAATGTATATGTGTTTTATATAATTGGAAAAAAAAATCTAATAAGAAGATAACTTTGACCTACTAATACTACTCAATTTTAATTTAATAGATCAATTGATCTTGACATTGCAAAAATAAATGAAAATAAAGAAAATATTATGAAAATCTACTTACCCGTTTGCATTAATTTATTAATCTAACTTGTTCTATCTATTTATCTAGCACATATTTTTGTCAAATATGAACTCAACTACAAATCTCACTCTATAATAAGTAGGCCCTTCGCTTACCTGAAGGTTTCTGCTGGTTCTGGTAGTGGTTCTTTAGGAAGCTGATGTTCCAAATACAGGTTTTGGGTGGGGACTAACGCAGTCGGGGTAACAAAAGGAATGAACTCTGTGTCGCTTTCCTCATTGTTATTCAATGTGTTCTCCACCGATACTTCCCGAATCTTCTTTAAATCTAAACTTAGCCTGAAAACACACAAAACATTCAAAGGGAAACAGGTACAAACAGGTAGGTTTCAACAGGTACATTATTGTTAAACGGCCCTTTTCCTTCAAGGTCGTATTTTCATTCCATGATTTTTGTAGCCTCTATTTATTACAATGAAAAATATATATTTCAAAATTGATATGTCGATATTCAATAAAAAAAACATTTTCTACTAATTAAAACTTTTTAAATTTTAAACCATGTTTTTAAAACTGTAAGCAATTTTTAACGGCCACTTTGTCTATGTTTATTCGGCAAACTTATTCCATATTACCAGTTATTGTGTAATTTTACTTTAAAATTTTTCATATACAGCTGAAATAATCCAGAGATATTCATTTCGGGTTCAAAATTTTAATTTTTAAAAAGAAATCCATATTGATTTCACTGCGATAATTTCAAATTTGCAAACAGAATATAATTATCTTTTTTCGTTTCTGATATTTTTGCTTTCAAAGTTGTCCCTAAAAAAGTGTGTTTTTTTGTATATCTCAAAAATGGATAGTGATATAATCTCATCGATAAAAATAGTTTTTTCAGCAACAAAAATTTGACTCAAAAAAATTATTTTCGGATATAAATGTATCATATTACAGTGAATATCAAACATTTGTAAGGTTTTATATTTTACTGTGATAAAAAATAACTTGAAAATGTAAATAAATATTATTTTTTTATAGGTAATGAAAATTTTTTATTTTTTAAGGTTCGTTTTGGTCTTCTGTATTTATTTTTTTAGGAAGATTGAAATTTATGATATATTTAGACAATCTGTAGATTTAACGACCGAGAGATAATGATTTAAGCACTGCCAATTTTCTTTTATAATTTTTTTGTCGTAATTAGTACTGCAACAACATATTTAAGAAACACTATAATTATAATCAATAACTTATGTAGTCACAGAAAAATCAACACACTTTTGTGAATGTTTCAGTTTCGCAAATATCTTTGGTTTTAGGTGGTGCAGTGATTTAAAAATATATATGCGTTATATTTAATAGTTGAAGAACTTGTATTATAAGTATCGTAAAAAGGTCAATGTTAATTGTATTTCACTAGTAACTACCTTAAATACGATATCACAGAATAGGTTTATACAGAAGCGACAGTAAGACAGAGAAACGAAAATTAGAGAAAGATGGGGACAGGCAACAAATTTAAAGGTTTCATTTTTTAAAATCGGAAAGTTTCGTCACATCTTAGGGAAAGATAGGGAAAGTCAACAAATTTAAAGATCTACACAATGCTCCAAGGTTATAGAACTGAATAGGGTAACATGAAAGGTATTGACACGGAGTGTCGTTTCTGTATGTAACTATTCTGTGACCACATATTAATCATAAGACTTACTCTATGCGGCTGGGTCGTAACAACCTCCCTTGTTGCTGCTGCATCCCTCCCCTGCCAGCCTCCCTGCCACTGTCTATCCCCACTACCACCCAATCCGCCTGCCGCCCTATCTCCGTACACGCATCGGCAGAGATCCGCCTCATCTTCCTGCCCGCCGGCCCAGCCAGCGTGGGGCTGTCCAGCGGGCGGGGAATGTTGGCTAGGCTGGCGCGGCGTCGGGTCACCACCCGCCCGTTGGCTGTGCCGAGCCGGCGCTGGGCTGCCTGGGACGGGTCCGCACAGCGGGACTCCTGGAGCATGCGCTTCGTGGAGGTGAGTTGATGGCGGAGGGTGTCGCGTTGGTGGTGGAGGTGGCGGAGGTGTAGGAGGATGAGGGTTATGGAGGAGGAGATGCGGGATTCCTGTTGGACTCCGCCGAAGATTTGAGTTGATATGGATATCTTTTGTACTGCCTGTAAATTGTAAATTAACAAAAAATAATAAGCTCATTTAACACGTTAACTGCCATGAAGTACATCTTATGTGTCTCACTAAAATATCCTCGTATGCTCTGAGATATATCGTTTGTGCCTCAGTGTTTGAATACACATTATGCTCCGTGGTCTAATATTTGTACCTCGCAACGCATTTCTGTGAACTTAGTTTAATTCTCGGTGGCCTGACAGACCAAAACCTATTCTTAGCGCATGATTTTTTTGTTTTTTTTTTGTCTCTGAAATGATAAAATATTGCAAATACAGCACGATACATGTGCCTCAATAAAATTCTTCAAATTTTAGAGCAACATTTAAAAAAATTAATTCTGTTATCATACTTGTATTTTCTAATATGAAAACACCCTAAATCTGTAAAAAAGAAAAAATGGCCCAAGGGACCCACCTTTTTTTTAATGGTGGCAGTTAACGTATTAATGGGGAAATCCAGCTCAATCAAATTTAAAGAAATTGAGGATCATCGGCGTCGTTAAGATTGTTCATTAGTTCTGTTTGTTTATTTTAAAATCTTTGTATTTTTATTTATTTTTATAACAATATTCTACTGTGACACTGTTGCAAATTGCAGGAACATTTTTTCGGCTGCCCTTCTGATATAATTAGTGATCATATTACCATTTGACGTAGAAATATTATGAGTATATCAAAATAAGAAGGAAAATATGTTGTTTTTACATTATGATTGTTTTGTGACGTACATCATAAATGGCACTAACCAGGGTTAATATATTTGAACTTGTCTTGGTTTTGCACTTTCAGTAGATTTACATTGGTACTTGGAAAATTGTTAAAAAAAATTAAAACTGAAATCAATTAATACAAATATGTCAAAGTTCGCTACAAGTTCATGAGGTACAATTCAATTTAATTGAGGCACCAATTAATTGGAGTAGCAGCTGTTACGCATCAATCTCAAAGTAGGGGAATGTATCTAAATAAACTAACACAATTCATACACAGTAACGGAGGAAGACTTAGATCTAATTACTTTTGGGGAAGAATTAGAGTTCTTCATAGTGAGGCGGTAACGTTTTTTTCACGTAGTAAACAATACGGTATATGGTTTTTAGAGAGGGTGATTTTGACCCAAATACATTAGGGAAAGACTTTCTCTCTCAGGTAATATACATTACGGTCACTTGATTTTACGGAGGATGATTTTGAACTAATTATATTAGGGTAACAATTAGAGCACTTCACAGTGAGTGAGCACCCTTCTCTCAGGTAGTAAACATTACGGTAACTGCTTTTTAGAGATGGTGTTTTTTGACCCAATTACATTAGGGCAAGAATTCCTCTCTCAGGTATTAAGCATTGCGGTCCTTTGTTTTTAGGAAGGATTACTTTGAACTAATTACATTAGGGCAAAAATTAGAGCACTTCACAGTCAGTGAACACCCTTCTTTCAGGTAGTAAACATTACGAACTAATTTGTTTAGGGGAAAAATTAAAGCAGTGTACAGTGAGTGAGCACCCTTTTCACAGGTTATATTACAGTGACTGGTTTTTACAGATAATGATTTTGACCCATTTCCTCTCTCAAGTAGTAAACAATACGGTGACTGGTTTTTACGGAGGGTGATTTTGACCCAATTACACACTAAGGTAAGAATTCCTCGATCAGGTAGGAAACATTACGGTCCTTAGATTTTATGAAGGATGATTTAGTATTAATTACATTTCGTGTGAAAACATTATGGTGACTGATTTTTACAGGGTTTCACTTTGCTCTCAGCATAATAGAAAATTTAATACATTTCTTTTTTTACTTCTTTGAAATTTACTATTGAATTGAATTGATTATTAATAAATAAGAAACACCTTATCTTACCTTGACAAGAATAGTGATCCTTTTGAGCACCCCTTGCAGTAACTCCCTTGTCTCCACATCGGTGCACAGGGGCGCTAGTCGGTTGACCCCGTGTTCCAGCCTCTCGACCTCGGCGTGGAAGTTCCGCTCCGCCTGGTCTTTCTGCCGGCGCTGCAGCACCTGCCGCTGCGTGATGGACTTGGCGTCGATGGCGAAGATCAGGGCCAAGGTTTGGAACTTGGCCTCCACTTCCTCCTCGGTCAGGCTCTCCAGCTCGCGGTCCCTGCAAGAGCCCATACCTGGCGTCAACAATGGGAAGTAGGGGGGTTGGGGTACGTTAATTTTAAAAGTAAATAAATAATACGTTTCATTTTCTTGTGATTGAAAGATTATAAAATTGATAAAACTACCTTAAATTAATATAGATTTCCATTTGGTGTTATATTGTAACGAGCGAGACTCATAGTAGATGAGTCATCACGGCTGACCTGTCTGAGCAGGTATAGCTCGTCTCACATAGAAACGAACCTGCGCAAAAGACGCATTTTCGTTCATTTTTTGAACAACCAATGGGAGAATGTACCCCCCATTGCGTTTTTTACGATTGGCGTACTTAGTTCCTAGTTCATATAGGGAAACTATGTATATTAGGAAATTATTATATAATATTAAGGAAATTCGAAATTAAGATTTAAAGAACATGTAACTGTAATAAACAGAAAAAGGCACAGGATTTGCCGACAATTATATTAGCAGGTAATAATCATTTATGGAAAGGGTGATTCGTAATCTTATATGTAGCAGAAAAAGGATCAACAATAATTTGGCTTGAAAATCGAGAGACTAAAGAAGCTGTTATTTCAAAGAAAAATATTGTCAATGACCAAACCGATGTAATCCATTCGCCTCTAATTAGAAAAATAGTATATATACTATTAATTTTTGTATTTTTAGGATGTTCATAAATGTGATATTTTCTTTTGTTATTCATAAATATTACGCATTTTAAAATATAAATATTTACAAAAATTCCATTTGTTATTGAAATAATCCCACGCCACTGGCAGATTGCTTTCCCATTTATGGTTTATGCCCCTAGTTTATTGGATCAGTGCAATTTTGAACTTGGTAGGTATAGCTATTATAACCCAGTACTACACAGGCCACTGGTAGGTCAGGCATGAGTCTACAATACATTTAGTATATACTGTGCGGCACATTGAACACCACTAGAAAAAAACTATATTTATGTTGCCGTCTCCTTCAACTTGTTGTTGCATTATATGCGCGAGAATGATTGACAGGTCCATTTCTATTTGCGTTAAGCTATAGTCGCGTTAAAGGTCAAGTGGGATAGGAGCGAAGCCGCTATTGTTCGGGAATATTATAGAGTCCAGAAGGTTCTGGAATGTTCAAGAATAGCTGTCCGCAGGTATTAAAGGGTCGGATCAGGCGGCTCAAGAAATTAGTATCGGTCACAGTGTGCAGAGAGTCACTGACGCCAGTCAGTGTCGGTCAGTGCATGTCAGCGACATGTAAAGTACAAATAAATAAATAGTTGGTGAAATAAATATCGTATAAATAAATATTGCGTAGTTTTATGTCAATCAATTTCAAGTAACATAGTAAGAATAATAAAAATAGGAATTATACTCATGTTTTGATTGAAAACTATTGATAATTGTTTACTGTCATGTTTGTTTTTTATTTGTCATGAAAAATAAAATAAAAAACTGCCCATACACAAACAATAAGTAAAATAATATATAATTAAGTATTCTTACATGCAATATTTCATTGGGTACACATTTCCATTCAAAAACATTTTGTTTTGTGTTTAATTACTGATGCTAAATGCACGCACATGGGCACATGGACACTAAGATGAAAAATATAGAGAAAATTATAAACTGACCTTGAATCCTCTCCATTCTGCAGTCCTAAGGACTCCAGGATGTTATCCTTCAGGTTTGGGAAGAGGGTGATGTCTCCATTTTCAGAAACCAGAGTCCTGAAAGCTGTTCCTTCCGACATGGATCTCACTTGTTTTATTGGCACTTTCTACATAGGAAAAATAAACATAGAAAATTTCGTCTTGTTTTACAAAGACTAAATTGAATTTCCAAAATCAGGGCAAAATATCGAAAAAATTGGTTAATTTATTTTTCACTTATTTTCAGATTTCAACGGAAATATCTGTTTTAACTATCCCTAAATGTATTTCGACTAGTTTCAAAAATGATTAACCGTAGAATGTTGAAATTTTGTTTATGAGACTACTATAACATCTATTTGTGCACCCTCATTTTTAAAGCAATCGGCAGTGTTAAAAGGGCATTTTGCTTGAAAAGTTATTTTATTTTTTCGCGTAACTCAAAAACTATAATGAAATTTTGTATGTGGAACCTATTGAAAAATCATATTTCACTTTTAAATTAAATAAATTTTGAAACTACGATTTTTTATGATACTGGTATTGTGTATCTTTGACCTTTATATTTATATTTATAAAAGTAACTGATTCCTTATAAATACATAATTATAGGATATGAAATATTCTTTCATAATAATTACTAAAAAAAATCCCAGCGTCGTTAATATAACTATTCATTATTGATAAATAATTCTATAATTTTAATAATTAAAAATTAACACTGAACTAAATTCTCTGTTAAATTCCTTGGAACAACAACCCAACAGAATGATAAATAAAATGACAGACAAATGAATTGTACACATATAATTATAACATGTAATCAATCTTTGTTCAGATGACTTTTATTGCATTTGTACCTGACAATTAATCAAGAGAAGTTTTTAATTTTAATTAGCAGTGGAAATTTATTATAATTCGTTCAAGGTTCTGACCCGAAACCATATTTTTTGTCTATTTTTTAGACTTATTCAACTTAAGAAAACAGAATACACAAAAGCATAAACATTGTTACTTTAAATTATACAATGTGTAAAACAAGAATAATCTTTATAAAATATTTCCACTTTTTTATAATATTATAAATTTTCCATACTGTTATTTTCAATTATTAATTTAAGTTTTTATTTATATTAATTCGAATTATTAGATACAAACATATCTTGAGAACTTATTTCAAGTAATTATGGTAAAATAGAATTACTGATCTTAAGAATTATATATTTATGTGAAACAAGTATAATATTTATTTTCTATAATTTTCCTAATAATAGATAATAACTTTTTGGTTATGATAAAATATATTATAAACTTCCTTCCCAAAACCACGATTAATATATTTTTTTTGATAACATAATACCAGATATAGAATATAACAATAACAAAAAAACTTATTCATATTTATAGATTTACGTTTATTGACTTTTATGTTCACGAAATTCCTATTTGTAATATTGTAAGAAATCAGGTTATGCAAATATGTTTCAAAATGCAAGGGAATCCCGCATACATTTATAAATACAGAATATATTTTCTTTTCGCAGGATATTAAAATATTTTTAGAAATTTATGCCGAAATTATAACATCTGTTTGCTTTTAATGACATTGATATTTATGAGATGAAAATACAACTGAAAATATACAAACTAGAGAAAAAATAGTTGTAAAAACGTGTATATATTTCCTCTTAAATTTTTAATGTGGCAAGAAAATATAAAAAAATCCGGATGTTATTTAAATCTTATTTTTTTTTAAATCACCAAAAATTGATTGTTAAAATTATGTATTATAAAAAAAACTGTGTTATACAGGCAGTTTCAAAAGGTGTGAAACAAGTGAAACCAAATATTGTGAATTATTTCGAAGGTAATTCTTGATAATAATAACTCTGCATTAAAATTTTGAAACTTAGGAGAGGCTACTTATTTAGTAAGGTAAAAAAAATGTTAATGAGTTAGGTAAATTTGACAACAGTGAGAAAAAATATTTCAAAACTTTTTTTATTATTTTACACATTATTAGAATTATTTTCTTCTGATTCGTCTATTAATAAAAATATAAATAAATATATTCATTGATGATGACTGGCTTTATCTTTAAAAGTCTGATTTTTAATTGATTCATTTATAAGGCACACAAAAATACAAAACATAAAGTTGCATAGTTTATAAATTGACCTATGTTCATTTTCTATGTTCGTATATATTCGGCGCCCTTCGGTAGACTTCGTTGTAGTACAAATGCTTTCTACTAGCGGGATAGAAAAAATATGTTTACGAATACAACTGTTGCTTTAAAATTTTTCAGTAACCGCATTTTGTTGGTAATTATAATTTTCTCATTATTTTCATATTTTGAGACAAACAATCAAATAATCTTACTGGCTAATTCGATGGCGCCTACATTTAATACTCTTCACAAGATATTTGTCTTAAAATACAATTTTCTTTGTTGACAAAGCCAAAACGTTGAGCCTACCTTTCAGTTCAACCGATTTGTGACCGAATTACCCTACATAAAATAACTGCGTCGAACGTTTACGTCCTTTATGAATGCCCCGTACCATATTAAATATTAAAACAGATATTTTTTTATTTAAGTAATGATCGTAGCGCTGGCGTTTCCTATACTGTAAACCTTGCACAAAACATGCCAGCGCTGGATTCGAATTTATTAGACTGCGAACCATAAACTTACTATTAATGATCGACAAAGTAAAACACCAAATATTCTTCTTACCTTTGCCGAATACCCATCTCTTTTTTCTTCCCTTTCTCTTCCTTTTTCTTCCACTATTTTCTCTTCGTCTATCTTCTCCTCTAGTACATCATCTGCCTCTTCTTCAAGTTCGTCAAAGACACTATGACCACCTGACCCATTGGAAAGATGGAACCCTAAACCTAGATTGAGGTGAGGTAGACTAAGAGACGCATATCCTTCTTCCTCGGACATGTCCTGGTGAGGGATACAATCAGGACTCATTGATTGGGAACGGGCAAGGGGTTTAGGGACAGGGAATGAGGTTTCGTTAGTGCTGAAAGTGCTTGTGGTTACCAAAATCTCGTTGATTAGTTCATCACTGCAAAAAAAGAACATTGTGTATAATATAATTATTATACAAGTTTTATAAGACGGTATATTGTTCCATGAGTTAAACAAAAACAGGACAATAGTTACCGCAAAGTATAAAAAAGAAATTATTCAGGGCGTCCCAAATAACTTGTTAAGCATGGAGATCTCGAGAACGGTAAAAGATGCGAGGTCGGTTAAATTAGACCAAAGTTGCCGCATTAAGGAACCATTTAACCATACAGGATTGGTTTAATCGACTGAATGTTAATAAAAGGAAGATTTTTTTGGAGCTGCAGTCATTTAAAAAATTAATACACCAACGTATCGGCTGATTTACAATACAAAAAATACCTTCCTTTTATTATAACTATGTCTTTGTTTAAGATATGAAAGAAAACATAAATATTACGGGTTTTAATTTTTACACATAACTGCCAAAATTAAAAGATTAGGCGTTTTAATTATGCACTTTCTTAAAACACTTTACTTTTTTACTGACGTTCTCATTTTTTTTTATCGCGTACCATTTTCAAGTTATCGGTGTCAACTTTAATTTTTCATAGGGAGTTTATAGTAGGTTGTAATAATTATGAATTTTTTGTTATATAATCATATAATATGATAAATTAAAATAAAACGACTTTAAATATAGCTGATAAAGACGTTTAAAAACATTGTATAAAATTACATAATTAGAAGAAAATTTTTCTTAACTTCAATATATTTCTCAGTAATGTTTTGAAAATTAATTAACAATACATGTAATAAAAGTTGAATATTATAATAGGAAGAACGCAATGACTTAAACGACTTTACGAAATATTTTTTTTTTGTGAAAAATAATATTTGTTTTCACTTGATATTGTTATAGTAAAATATTTGAATAAAAAAAGTAATAAGTAATTTATGTAAGAAAACAAAATTTTACAAATTATTTACATAACTTTATTTCCTCTTGTACAAAATAAAGTTTAAATTTAAGTATAATAATAATGATCTTATTAGTATTTAATTTTTATAAAAATTTATTTTAAATTCTTACCGGAAAAATTCATTCTTCTGTCTTTACAACTTCCAAATTCTTCATTTCACTTTTTGAAAACTATCAAACAAAACACTAACGCGCACATGAAACTGTGAATATATTCTACCGATTCAAGTTGTCTGGCGAAGTGATTGTCAACAACTGAATTTCGTTGCTAGACTACCGCGATCATATTACGAACATGTATATAGATTTCGCGTAGTTGGTAACTCATCCATGGATAATTATAATTCAATCATAAAGGGTTAACAAGTGATATCGGCTAGAAATATTAACTAGAGATAAAGGGATACGAGACCTTTAAGAATCTTAAATAAAACTATTATCAGCTTTTTATTTATTATGGTAACGTGATATGTTTATCATCTATACTGAAAAATGGGATCCTCCACCATAGTAGCACATTAGGAAATTGATTACGTAGAGTCAATCCAGACCTTAATTCTGTATGATAGGAATTGTCTAATTTTAAAAAAGTAACATCTACGTCAGAATATTACTCCTCTCTCTCTCACACCTATACCCTATTCCAAATTTTTGCTATATTTCCAATCCTACTGTCAGTGTCAGATGTAATATTTGACAATTAATCTATAGCTGGTAATTAAATGCATAATACAAAGCATATTTCAGGACTAATCTAATTTTAGAAAAAATAGTTCTAAATACTGTGCAATCAGGAAAATTGTGAAAAAAATATTTATATATCAGAACACCTAAAAAAGTATTACGGCTTAACAAAGTATTTAGACTTTCTGAAATTACACCTCGCTTTCAAATATTTCGTATAAAAAAAAAATAGTGGAGGACCTCTACGGTACTCTGCTTTCGATGGAAAATATTACATTGTGCAACAAGTGCAAAAAAGTCGCGTATTGAACAGTAGAGCAAATTAGTGTAGCGGATCTCATAAAATATACATTATTTTATATTTAGCAATAATTCTGTGTTTAACAATAAATATTATTTTAGCGAAGTATATGTAAAATTAGCATAAAAAGAAATTTATGCGAAAAGTTATACACACTAAATAACAAGAATATTCTCCTTTTTCTCACTTAATGTCTTAACCTTGTAGAAAACTAAATAAATATTTTTTGTAGTTTATTAAAACAGATATTTCCGCAATTTACAACATTTTAATAAATGGAAACTTACTTACAATTTTAATTTTAGATCTTAAACAATAAACAATTTGTCATAGATGAAAAAATTTAAAATATTTCACTAACCTTAACTCGACGTCTTCGTCTTGTAAGATCTCATCTTGTTTTATCTTCGCCTGCAAAAAACATCAGTGAAAACATATAACAACGATAATGTATTACTTATATAACATAATAATTCAAACAGCTATTGTTAAAATGCTATATATAGAATGTAAGCTTTAATAGAAGTCATTATTTTAGTTTGCTAAAAACTTGAGTTCTACTTGTGTGACCAAGAAGACAATGGCCCGTATTACGAGCTCACTTTTATAATAAAATCGCGATTTTAACGCTCACTTTTACATCAAAATCTTTTGTAAAAACGAACATTAAAATCGTGATTTTATTATAAAAGCGAACTAGCTCACTTTTATAATAATATCGTGATTTTAAATTTCAATTTTACATAAGATTATAATGTAAAAGTGGGCGTTAAAATCGCGATTTTGTTATAAAATTGAGCTCGTAATATGAGCCTATATATTTAAACTTACCAATGCTTTAAGCATGATTCCAGTAAGTCTTGTCTGGTTCCTCAAGTCTTTGACGTCTTGTGTTAACATTCCCTCGCTAATCTTCATTATTCCCGACAAAGATCCTTCGTCCGTTAGTTCGTCAATGGAGAAGTCTGGCATGATTGTATCCAAGTCTGGTTTCCAAAGTTTAGTCACATTCAGAGTATTTCTAAAAAGGGGACACGAAATAAAACACGGAAAAGAGAAGATTTTCAATTATATTAATTAATTTAAAATAAATATATTGTATATTGTTTTTACGGATGGTGATTTTGAACTAATTATATTAGGGCAAGAATTAGAGTACTTCACAGTGAGTTAGTACCTTTCTCTCAGGTAGTAAACATTACGGTGACTGGTTTTTACAGAGGATGACTTTGACCCAATTAATTAGGATAAAAATTCCTCTCAGGTAGTAAACATTACGATCACTGGTTTTTATAAAGGGTGATACTAAAGTAATTATATTAAGGAGTGAACACCCGTCTCGGGTAGTAATAAACATTACAGTCAGTGGTTTTTACGGAGGGTGATTTTGAACTACATGAGGACAAGAATTAGAGTACTTCACAGTGAGTAAACACCCTTCTCTTAGGTATTAAACTTTACGGTGACTGGTATTTTGAACTAATTACATTATGACAAGAATTAGAGTACACTTCACTGTGACTGAGCACCCCTTCCTTAGGTGACTGGTGTTACAGAGGATGATTTTGATCCAATTAAATTAGGGGAAGAATTTCTCTCTTAGGTAGTAAATATTACGAGCACCCCTCTCTCAGATAGTAAACAATACAAAAACTGGTTTTAACCCAATTACATTAGGGCAAGAATTCCTCACTCAGGTATTAAACACACGGTGACAGGATTTTACGGAGGGTGACTTTAAACTAATTATATTAAGGAAAGAATTAGAGTACGTCACAGTGAGTGTGCACCCTTTTTTCAGATAGTAAACATTACGGTCACTAGTTTTTACAGAGGGTGATTCTGAACTAATTACATTAGGACAAGAATTAGAGTACTTCACTGTGAATATTCATATATTTGTTGAAATAAAAAGCATGGTTTATGTTTAATATACTTCATGCCACGAAATTTATTATTTTTAATACATATTATTATTATTATTATAAATTGCATAGTGATATTTTCTATAGGGTTAAACATAAAAATTAAATATATTTTTTACTTACTGTCCAAGAACATGGCGACATTCTTTAATTTGCTCCTGAACAAAACTCAAATGAGAAACCAAATTTCGTTTTTCATCTACAACAGTCTTCAAAAATTGTTCCGTTTCTGATTTGCTGCTACTTAAATCAGTACTAGATTTTCTTAAAGCTTGAATTTTTTGTTCCAATTTGGCAATATTTTGATTTAACTTTTCAATTTTGAAACTGCACATTTCAATTTCGGAAACGTATTTTTTATTTTCTGATTCAAGTGATGATTTTTTGTCAGTTAAATCATTTATAGCATCGGTTAGTGATTTTAGTTTTAAATTTTGCTTAGCCAAATCTCTTTCTAAATGGTGCTTCATTTGTTCTAATAATTCTTGATTTTTAGAAAGATCATTAATTTGTAATATTAATTCATTATTTTTATTTTTTAAATCTTTATTTTCTGTATTTAATTTTTTAAGTTCAGCTTCTTTTTCTAATAATTGTTTTTCTACATCGTTATTTAATTTTTGTTTAATATTTTTTAGTTCTATTTTTAGATTTTCAATTAATGTTTCGGTTTCAATTTTTTCATTATTAAATTGTATAAATAAATTATTATTTTCATGTTTTAATTTTTTTATTTCTGTTTCTAAATTTATTATATTTTCAGTTTTAGATTTTAATAATGTTTTTAAAGATAAATTTTCGGCTTTTTCTTTAGATAATTCGTCTTGGATATATTTTTCCATTTCGTTATTTTTCTGATCAAATTGTTTTAAATTTATTTGTAATATTTGATATTCCGAAAGAAGATTGTCATATTGTAATTGTTTTTCTTTAGATTTTTCCTCTAAATCCAAATATTTTTGTTCCAAATTCTTAAAATTTATTTCTAAATTTTTATGTTCGGATATTATTTTTTCTTTTTCCAATAAATCTTCTTTTAATTTCTTTTCCAAATTGTGACAGTCATTATTAATTGAATTAATTTGTGCTAATATATTTTCTTTTTCATTTTCCAATTGTTTTAAATCTTGTGAAATTTTTTCTTTTTCTCTTTGAAGAGAATTATTTTGAATTAAAAATTTATCAGATTTTGATTTTTCCTCAAAAATTTCATTTTCGAGTTTTTTGATTTTTTGTTCCAGTCTGGCAAATCGCTTGTTTTCATTTTTTATTGAAGCAATATCTGATTTTAATTTTTGATTTAATAAATTAACAGATTCATTACTTTTTTTCAATTCGACACATTTGTCTATTTCGGATTCATTTTGACTAGACAATAATTCCATTTGAGATTCAAGTTCAGAATTAATTTCATTTATTTTTGTAATTTCGTCACATTGCATTTGAATTTTGAGATGTAAATTTTCGATATCTTCTTCATATTGAATAATTTTTAATTGATGGGTACAATATGTATGGGGACCAATACAATCCTACAATAAATAAAAAACTCATATTAAAATTATTTATATGAGATTTTAAGAATCAACATTTTTTATATTTCAAAATTCAAAGCATAAAATTATAAGAAAAAAGATATACTAGGCCAAATACTATAGAATGCTTTAATTCTTAACCTACTGAAACCAGAGCACAATCCAGAGCAGCAAAAACTGTTCCAGAATGTCTTCTGGTTGTAGTAAGTTAAAAATTAGAGCAAAAATTTCAAAATGTTCTAATTCCTAATAATTTACGTATGTAGTAACTACAGGGGAAGTAATTTCCAAAGCCTCTGATGCTGTATTTTTTCGTAAACCCGAAAATATTTGAAAATATCGAATTTTTAGTTCGGAAATTTTCAAATTTTTCAAAATTTTGTTTGTAATATTTTTTAAAGAATTATCTACGCTGATACCAAATTTAGAAACAGAATTTAATTATCTCTTTTCGTTTCGAAGATATATGCTCTCAAAGTTGTACCTCAAAAAATGTGTTTTTTTGGTATATCTGAAAAATGGATAGAGATACAATCTTAACGATTATACCAGTCGATTCTGCGGGCAAAGTTACATAAAGAAATGTTTTCTCCGCATATACGTTCTTTGGAACGATTTGATGAAAAATGAGAAAAACGAAAAAACCTAAATTTCAATTTTTCGCCACGAAACTTTTTGTATCCAAAATTTTTCATATTTTGAACTTAAGTAGATATGGATACGCTGATTTCAAATTTTCAAACCGAATTCAATTATCTCTTCCCGTTCTCGAGATATTTGAGTTCAAAGTTATACCTAAAAAATTAGGTTTTTTAGGTATACCACCTAAATGCTTAGGTTTACGGTTTCGGCGACCTCGCCAATCGATTCTACGGGCGAAATTACATAAGTGTACCAATTTTCAGATTTTTATTCCAACGGATACAATTTTTAGAAAGGAAAAACTGAAAACGGCCAAAATCGAAAAAAATCGCAAGGGGTTCATCAGGCATTTTTTTCGATTTTGGCCATTTTCGTTTTTTTCCTCTAAAAATTGTATCAATTGGAAAAAAAATCTGAAAATTGGTACACTTATGTAGTTGTGCCCGTAGAATCGATTGGTAATGTCGTCGAAGTCGTAAACCTAACCATTTAAGGGGTATACCTAAAATACCTGTTTTTTTAGGTATTGCCAAAATTCAACTTTGAACACGAATATCTCGAGAACGGGAAGAGATAATTGAATTCGGTTTGAAAATTTGAAATCAGCGTATCGAGATCTATCAAAGTACATTATTTCCAAAAATCAAAATTTTGGGCATAAAAATCAGTATTTTTGGGATATTTCGGGTTTGTCAACACAAATTTTGGTTTAATACTGTTGTTTGGTTTGTTTTAACTTTACACAACTTTGATATGGGGTTATAGGTTTCGAAAATAAATAAAATTTAGTAAATAAAGCGACAAAATAAAATCGAAATGGGCTAATAGGATTACAGGGTTTGAAATTAGCGGATCGATAAAATAAAAAGTCTACAAAATAAAAAGTTTTTGAGATAATATGCAGAAAAGACATCTTTTTAAAAGTAAATTTATAAAATGAATAATTTTTATATAATTGTGACTTTACTGACAACCAATTTTAAATGTCTTCACTTTATTTAAATAAATGTTAAATTTCGAAGCATACATGTTTTCCTTCTAATAAAACAGATCGAAATATTTTATAAGATGTAGAAGGGCACATCTATTTGATTTTATTGATGAAAATGCTATGAAAATAATTACATAATAAGCGAGTTACGTAATTTAAAAACGGCCTTATAAAGAAATCGCTACTGGAAAAAGGTGGAAGTAGGAAAAAAAACATGAAAAATGAGACACTTGCACTATTTTTATTTGTTACTAATGACAACTTATAATAAATATGCAACTAGAAAAAAACTTACGGAGTTGGTAGCTTTAATAAGCTCTTCTTGTAACGACTGTTCCTTCGCATTCTCATCGTGAAACCCATCAAAACTAGCTACAGTTTCTGTATCTGTCACTGGGTACGTTTCCGAATCTATAGAGGAAGAGGTAAGGTTTAGATTATCTACAGCGCTAACAAACAAATTCTCCCTAATTGTAGATTGACTAGAATCAGAAAACCCCCCTGAGTTGAGGTCGAGAAGCTGCAAAGGGCACCTGGGAGTTTTAGGGCTCCGCATAGGGCTTATGGGGGCCGCAAGCATGTTTAGGGTTCTAGGGCTGTTAAGGGGGGAGTTCACATTGTAAGGGGGGGATGAGAAAGTGGGGGTAGAAGTACGGGAGTATTTAAAATGGCGAGGAAAAGGAGATATTTTACCGGATTTGGAATGTTTGAAGGAAGTGTTTTCGTTGTAGATGTCAGCCAAACGTTTCTTGAGATTCACATTGTCGCTTCGCACATTCTAAAAAATATAATAATGTTAGCGAATCACAGTACATACAGGGTGTTTAGCAAAAGACCAGCAGTAGGAATATTACGATTGTTTTGAGAGAAAAAAATGTTAAGGAGCATAATTAAACTAGACAAAGGGACTCATTAAATGATCGTAGTAAGACTTTTTTGATACTTCTGATTTTAGCGGAAATGTGTCGGAATGTACTTAAAACAAGCTTTTCATTTTCCTTTTGGAAATCTAGAAAATTATAAAACCTTTTGCTTATAATAGGATAGGTGACCATATAATAAAATTTTAATAAAAAAACTATTGAATTACATAAAGAACAAGTATTTATGAATGTCGACATTAAAATAATTAAATATTTAGGGTAAGTGGGGGAGAGATAGACCGGTAAGAAAGATGGATCTTTGGTCTTAAAAGTATATTAGTGTGATATCTCTCATAGGGAATGTTAACTTTATTGTTTCAACACAATATGATCCACTGAAACCAGAGCATAGAATGTGTTCTGGTTTCAGTAGGCCAAGTAATAGAGCATACACTTCTTACTGCCCTAATTCTTAATTCAATGAAACCAGAACACAATCCAGAGTAGCCAAAACTGTGCCAAAATGTGCTCTTGTTTCAGTGGATCAAGAATTAAAGCACACACTTCTGAGTGCTTCAATTCTTGACCCACTGAAATGAGAGCATAATCCAGAGCAGCCAAAACTGCTCTAGAATGTGCCCTGGTTTAAGTGAGTCAAGAATTAGGGCAGTCAAGTGTTTGCCCTAATTCTTGACCCACTGAAACCAGAGCAGCTAAAACTGTTCCAGAATGTGCTCTGGTTTCAGTAGGCCAAGAATTAGAGCAAACACTTGACTGCCCTAATTCTTGACCCACTTAAACCAGAGCACAATCCAGAGCAGCCTAAACTGCTCCAGAATGTGCTCTAGTTTTAGCAGGTCAAGAATTAGAGCACATGCTTCTGTCTGCCCTAATTCTTGACCCACAGCAACTAGAGCAAAATCCAGAGCAGCCAAAGCTGCTCAACAATGTGCTCTGGTTTCAGCAGGCCTAGAATTAGAGCACACGGTGAAGCGTGCTCCAATTCCCAGCCGTTTGAACTAGACCACCTTCAGGGCATGAGATGCCCTGGAAGGCGGCCTAGCCAGACCACCAGACGGGGCGGAAGTCCGAAGTCTCGCTACCGCCCCGGCGCCCCGCACAGCGGGACTGAGTGCTAGCGTCTCAGGATCCCCGGTATATCCTCACACGCGCATTATTACCGGTCATATAGACTCCTATTGGCTGATATTAAATTTGTAATTGTGGCTGTACTAGTGGGAATTTTAAAATGAAAATTTGTATACATAGGTACTTCGATGCGAGGAATACACTGGAAATATTTTTAAGGGTGTAACTCACACCTATTTTAGGGTAATAGACTACTAGTAGTCAGTTACCCACTTAAAAATGGAAGGAGAAAAAATAATAAAAAATTGGTCACCTACCCTAGCTATCTCAGTTAATTTAGAATAACCAATTATATATAGCAAAAAACTGATATGTTATGATACAAAAAATTATTAGAGAATTTGAATATAAATTCATCTGTAGTTTACATTTTATTTATGTTCATTTTTTTCGTTAAAATCATACATTTATACAGCATTATATATGTATATATTACCTACCTCTAATTCCATAGAGATTTCCTTTATATAATTATCCTTTTCTTTAATATAATCATCTTTCTCAAAACACATTGCACTATATTCATTAATTTTTATATTTAATGCAGAATTTTCATTATTTTTAATTTCTAGTTCCTTTTTATATTTTTCTATTTTATTTTTATATTTATTTTCCTTGTGTTGAAGAGTGGTAATTAATTCTTGATTTTTTTGAATCTAAAATCACTATTTAGAGAGTATTTCATATTAAATTAAAATAAATACCTCTGCCTCATTTTCTAAAATATTTTTTCTTAATTGAGAATTTTCTTTTTTATAATAATTTAAACTTATAAGAACCGAATTGTGGTTTTTCATTAATATATTTGATTCTTCCCTTTCTCTTTCCATTTCTAATTTCATTTTTTGAAACTCCGCTAACAATTTTTGATCTCTAAAGTATAAATTAATATAAACTAATATATAAGTAAATTAAAAAAATACTGACGATTGGTAAGACTTTTTAAGACGATCATAATCGGTCTGCATATTGTTATTTATTTCTTCCGAGTTCGATAATTGCTGTTTGACTTCGTTTAAGGTGTCCAACAATTTTTTATTTTGGTGTTGTAACTCATTAATCTGCTCATTTAAATATACTGGGTCATAGGCACCTAAAATGCAAGTATAAATATTTTTGAAATACCTTCTTAAAATTTGACATACGTTTCTTTTAAAATAAAAAATATTTTAATTAGATAAATTCACTTTTTTTCAAATGTGGAGAATAATGTATTTAAAAATAATATAAGTACATATATAAAACAATTTCAAAAAACCATTTTCTCTAAGTTGTTAGTTGTATTAAAATTGACAAGATTGACAAGAAGCAGAAAAAAAATTGAATGACATTAATGTCATTCAATGAATTCTGTATAATTATAACCATGGTTTCGTAGGTTCTGTAATTCTTTAGTTATCCAAAAAACAAAAATTATTAAAATTAAAAATATCCCCAAATATAATAGGTACTTTTCTTTCATAATTTTCTTAATAGATGTTACCGCATCAAATTGTCAAGACGTCATAAATCACATACTCAAAAAATATATATTAATAAATATATAAGGGATTATGAGAGTCATTATTCACAAAGTTTGCGTCATGAGATGAAGTCGAGTGATGCAACTCATCCGAGTGAATAATGACCATAATCTCGAATACAATACTATACTTTTTATACTTCTGCATATTCCGAAGAACACATAAATATTTTAGAATATGACAATATAAAAATATACAACGACAAATAAATATATCGTCAGATATCAAACGGCCGTAGGAAGGGTGATTGAAATATAAAATAAACGTGAATAATTGATTTCTGGTTCTGTGTGGGACCGAGAAGAGTGAATTATGAACCATATTTCACTATCGTGATATATGGCTACTATAACTAATGAAAAAAATTAAATAATAGGGATATATTTGTATAAGACTAGAAAAATATTTTTTCTATTATTCTTATCTTATAAGCATAAAGAAAAAACGGTTTAGTGAGCCTTTTTCTTAGAAGAAATAAAAAAATAGTTGTGTTCAAAAAAATTTAATCAACAAAAAACATTTATTTCTCACTTTATTTTTAGGAAAAGAAATAATAAAAAAATGGTTCACGGCCCTATTGTTTATATTTTGACAAAAATAAATTAAAATGAACAATAATTTTTATACTGATTACCAAAATAATATTAATTAACATAAGTACTGACCCAATAAATAAAAAATGATTATATTTTGTTTGTTTCAAATATTGATTACAACAGGGAAAACAACTTGTTATAAAATAAAACACCCAAGAGATATATATTTTACAATTATATTCATAAAAAATGTAAAAATTTGTAGATTATGAAATATTTTTTGACTTACTTTGTACACTGCCAGCGTAACTATAAGAAGAAATATTAGATACATTTAACCCGCAATCAAAATCAAGTTTTGCTCCTTTTTCAACATAATCTTTCGTTGGAGTGGACTGTTTCAATTCATCTGATAATCTTTTAACTTCTGATCTGTCATTTGATACAAAATTTGTTATACTGCAAAATTTAGAAGTCCAAGTTTTCATTGCGAGTAAAAATGAATCAAAATTCACTTTAGGATCCTTATCTACTGGATCTAATATCTTTTTTAGTTCAACTAAATGTTCTCTAAAAGAATACTAGGTAAGTTGTTTTGATATTTTGGTGTTTTTTACTTACTCTGCTGAATTTATAAAAGGTGCAATGAATGTAATCAATTTGGAAACTTCTATTTCCATATTTTTGTTTTTGTCACATGTTAAAAATATTTCCATACATATTTGTTCTAAGTCTAATAAAAATAATTAGTATATTTTTGATACAAAGTAAAAAAACCACGTGTTGTTTATAAGTTTGGTAGGTACTTACCGAGTGAATCCGTGGTTTCTTCTTTAAAATTACCTGCTTTGAATTCAGCCATTAAAATAAACTTTATTTATACAATAAATAAATAAAAACACTATAAAATTGTATTAATTACAATTTAAAATTGTACTACAATTCAACAAAATGACTTCTGCGGAATATAACCAGCTGATACTAAAAACATGACAGAACTCGAAATTCATTTGTTTTGATTATTTACAATCATTTAGTTCGACAGCGCTGACGTTTGCTGTCAATAAACAATATTCTTTTTAATTATTTTTCAAATATTACTAATTTGTTAATAATATATTTTCAATTCTACAATATATTAAATTATTTAGTGCAAAATACATCACTGATAGTTCAATAAAAGTGCAGCTAACTTGTGATATTCCTTTTGCTACTCTATTCAGTTCAGTTAAATCAGAAATCGATCTATTTCCTTGTGTGGATGATTCAGTCAAATTAAAAAATGTAAGTTTGAAATGTGTTTTGTTAGAGATTTCAAATGAAGGTTGAAAGTACAACCACAAAACATTTCTCATTCTCAGTTTTAACGTTTTAAGATTTGGAGACCTCTAGTAATGAAACAAAGAACTTAAGAATTTAATAAGTAGGTGTTGTAATCATTTTTTTTTAAGAAATAACGTATTATGCAGTATTATAGTATTAAACACTAGCGAATGCTCAGCTACGCTGAGCGTTCCCTAGGCCTCCGGCATCAGTGAAATGTTAACATTTAATAGCTAATTTCATTTCTACAAGGCGGTTCTTGACGAATGCTTTGATTTAATACCAGACACGATGTATTTCCGGCTAATTGTACAAAAACAAATGCAGATCGACTTGGCAATTTTTTGTCACTTCTGCAAATTAGCCTTCAACCGATATTTAATTTGATACCAAACATGACATACTTCTGACAACTTTTTCCAAAAAACAAAAGCGGAGTAACATGAACCATTTCTGTCAATTTTGCATGTCAACTCTCATCGAGACCTTTCATTTTATACCAAACACGATATAATTCTGATAACTTATCATATCTGCTCGCCAGTCCTCATCGAGTCTTCTTATTTGATTCCAAGCACGATATACTTGTTACAACTTTTTGCAGAAAACAAAAGCCGATTAACATAGACCATTTTCGTCAGTTCTGCACGCGAGCCCTCAGCAAGACCTTTCATTTGAGACCAAACATGATATACTTTATACGACTTTTTGCATAAAACAAAAGCCGATCGACATAGATCATTTTTGTCAATTCTCTACGCGAGCCCTCGCCGAGACATTTCTTTCGATACTAAGCACGACGTATTTCTGACAACTTTGTGGAAAAAACAAAAGCCGATCGTTATAGATCATTTTTGTCAATTCTCTACGCGAGCCCTCGCCGAGACCTTTCTTTCGATACTAAGCACGACATATTTTTGACAACTTTGTGGAAAAAACAAAAGCCGATCGTTATAGATCATTTTTGTCAACTATCTACGCGAGCCCTCGCCGAGACCTTTCATTCGATACCAAGCATGACATATTTCTGACAACTTTTTGCAAAAAACAAAAGCCGATTGGCATAGATCATTTTTGTCAATTCTGCTCCCCAGTCCTCATCGAGACCTTTCATTAGATACCAAAGACGACATTATTATATTAACTTTTTGTATAAAACAAAAGCCGATCAACATACACCATTTTCGTCAGTTCTGCACGCGAGCTCTCAACAAGACCTTTCATTTGAGACCAAACATGATATACTTTATACGACTTTTTGCATAAAACAAAAGCCCATCGACATAGATCATTTTTGTCAATTCTCTACGCGAGCCTTTGCCAAGGCATTTCTTTCGATACTAAGCACGACATATTTCTGACAACTTTGTGGAAAAAACAAAAACCGATCGTTATAGATCATTTTTGTCAATTCTCTACGCGAGCCCTCGCCGAGACCTTTCTTTCGATACTAAGCACGACATATTTCTGACAACTCTGTGGAAAAAACAAAAGCCGATCGTTATAGATCATTTTTGTCAACTATCTACGCGAGCCCTCGCCGAGACCTTTCATTCGATACCAAGCATGACATATTTCTGACAACTTTTTGCAAAAAACAAAAGCCGATTGGCATAGATCATTTTTGTCAATTCTGCTCCCCAGTCCTCATCGAGACCTTTCATTAGATACCAAAGACGAAATTATTATATTAACTTTTTGTATAAAGCAAAAGCCGATCAACATACACCATTTTCGTCAGTTCTGCACGCGAGCTCTCAACAAGACCTTTCATTTGAGACCAAACATGATATACTTTATACGACTTTTTGCATAAAACAAAAGCCCATCGACATAGATCATTTTTGTCAATTCTCTACGCAAGCCTTTGCCAAGGCATTTCTTTCGATACTAAGCACGACATATTTCTGACAACTTTGTGGAAAAAACAAAAACCGATCGTTATAGATCATTTTTGTCAATTCTCTACGCGAGCCCTCGCCGAGACCTTTCTTTCGATACTAAGCACGACATATTTCTGACAACTCTGTGGAAAAAACAAAAGCCGATCGTTATAGATCATTTTTGTCAATTATCTACGCGAGCCCTCGCCGAGACCTTTCATTCGATACCAAGCATAACATATTTCTGACAACTTTTTGCAAAAAACAAAAGCCGATTGGCATAGATCATTTTTGTCAATTCTGCTCCCCAGTCCTCATCGAGACCTTTCATTAGATACCAAACACGACATACTTCTACTAACTTTTTGCATAAAACAAAAGCCGATCAACATAGAAAATTTTCATTTCTGCACACCAGGCCTTTCCGAGACTTTTAATTCGATACCAAACACGACATATTTCTGACAACATATTGCAAAACACCAATTCTAATCGACGTAGAACATGTTTATAATTCGTGCACACCAGTCTACAATGTGTCATTTCATTAAAACCCAAAGACGACCTACTTCTAACAATTTTTTGCGAAAAACAAATGCAGATCGACATGACACATATTTTTTGTCATTTTAAAACCGGCCCTTATTGTTTTCTTTCTTTTGATATCAAATACAGCGAAGTGTTTAATTTATTTTATTTAGGAATATTTGATTTTTATTTAGTTACTTCATAATTTGGCAACACTGCTTGTAGTTAATTTTTAAGTTTATAAATTACCATCTGCAATTCTAAAGTAACAGCTTCTATCTTCAGTTTAGTTCCTATAGGAATATTTGGTTTTTATGTAGTTACTTCATGACACATTTGGCAACACTGTCTGTACTGACATTTAAACGTCAAAAATTAGAAATTTTAAATTCGCCACGAAAAACACTAAAATTTTTAGTGAAATAATTGCTCATGTATACAATGTATAACAATGCTTTCATATTTTTGATATCTTCATTCATTAAGAAGTAATAAATGATTAAAGTTTGCTTCTGACTTGTCAAATATGACAGCTAGTAGTTGGCATTCACTTGAAATTTTCCAATGCTTGCTTGAGCTATTGTTTCAAAGTACCAATTTCACAAAGTTTATTTTTTTTTACACAAAAACCACACACAGTAAAAATATAAAAACTAAAAAGGAAATTAATTCGAATCAAGCTCTATAATATGGTGCAAAAATGATTAAAATCGGATAATCAGTTTATGCTGTAGCCCGTTGCAAAATTTTGGCGATCGTCTGATGAAAATATATATTGGAAAAATTGTCTAAGCCTTTTAGTATATAGGATTATCTAATCAATTACTTACATTGTAAAATAGTAAATAAAATATTAAAATCCTCTAATCAACCAGTGGTTTAAAAACATTTGCTTTAGAAACCTTAAAATCAAATTGTCTGATTTTGACAAATTAATTTTTGATTTAAATTTTTTTAAGTCGCAATAAAAATAACCTGTATGTTATCAGCTAAATTATTAATTAAAAAGTTAATTCTAAAGAGGAACATGGTAAAAATAAAATTTTAAAGTAATATCCGACCAAAAGATCGTATTCGGCAAGTTTTGGCCAACTTGGATCAAAAATGCTGGTTTCGGTTTTGCAAATAAATAGTAATTTTTGAGGTGGTGACAGTTAAGTAAAATCTTTACTTCTTTAGTAAAAATAGTGTCTGTACAAAAATAAAGTGATTTTGAATAGATTGAAGTTGTAAATCGTGTTTCGGTCGGACACTATTATAAAGTAAAAGAAAATTAAATTGTAAAATTGTAGCACAAACACTCCATTATTTGAAAGGATAAAAAAACGTTAAATATAAGATATAGATCTTATATTTAGAAAAAAATACATTGTTTTTAGGGGTCAAGAACATTTTTGGTATGTAAATTTATTTTTTAAGTGAATAAAGTCAGTACTTAATTTTCAATTACTGTAAAATATAAATTATATAAAATAATTTATTTTTCTTATTTAATTTCAACAATAACAAAAATTATAGATAATTATTATATAATATTACAGTAGATTATATAAATTTATAATTATTAAAAATTATCATTAGAGTTAAAATTCAGAGGATTATTTTATTGTATTTTATTTCTTAATTTTATTTACATTTTATTAAAAAAACAATCTACATACATATATTACTACTTAATCCAAGTATTCTAGATATTAAAGTAAGAAATTAGCAATTTAGTTTGAATATATGTAAAAAAAGGCAAATTTTAAAGAATAATAATTTAAAGTTAAGGAAAAGAAATAATCGTATTATATTTAAAATAAAGTCTTTTATTTAAAAATTGAAAAATATAGTACTTTCAAGTATAATATTGAAATATTAATTAATATTAATTCCAGAAATAAATACAATGTTCTTCGAAAAGTATGTTTCAGTAAACCGTTCAGAAATTTAAGATATTTCTAATGTCAACTTATGCAGTTTTTTTTATATTTTATTTAAAGCTCAATATATTGATCATTCTGCTGATTTAAATATATATTTTTATATATGTGACTTATTTTCTAAAAAAAAAACGTTATACAAAATACTCAAATAAATGATTCAGTGTATAGAGTATCGAATCAAATACCTAAACATAAGGTTTTAACAAATAAAATCATATTTTCGTAATTTCCTGCTTCCATAATTATTGTAAGGAAAAAAGCTTTAAATAACAGGTGTAAAGCATAAAATTTTGCATCTGAATCAATGAGCAAAAATAATTTTTCGTTCTTATAAGCTTAGAAATTAGGTAAATCACCAAAAAAAAAACTAACGCAGCTAACTTGACAGATAGTTTTTATTATCGGGCATGGTTAATAATAATTTAGTATTGAGGATTGATCTAGGTAACCAAGGTTACCAAGTAGGCGTTTTAAATGTGATAAATAACGTTTGTATGATAGATTAAAATAAATATTTGTAACAATACTTTTTGAATTTCGACTTATGAAAGTTAAATATCAGTGAATATACTGCACAAGTGCATATCCCGGGTATATTAGACATTTATGAAGTGTTTTAATGTTATAAATGAATTTTATTAATGTGAAAAAATTCTCTAGAAATATTTTATTACTTTATCAGGCGTGCATCCCATGCACTTGTGATATAACTATTAAATATATTTTTAATTACCAAACAATCACTTATTGTGATATGTATGTAGATAGGAGTTTGCTTATTGAATTACAAATGCAATGTAATCCCCTGCACTGCAGAAGTTGTAGTGAAGTAGCAGTGTCTTGATGGTCTATTAAGATATAATTGCACGTGTATCTATATGTGTATCGGGATTAGGGTTTGGTTTGTGCAGCGGGGCACTTGCAGTGTTTTGCAGCGCCAAATGCCTAAGCTGCGAGGCTCCCACGTGGATTACCTACGCAACTCCACTGATCTCGTGTTATTCGCCGTGATATAGATGCTGCAGAATGTACATTCAAATTACTACCCAGAGCACACCAAACTTTACACACACAAGCCAAATCATTACATTTTGCAGAAGAATACAAAAATGTATTGTAATTAATAATAATCTATATGTTGTGAGCAATTTCATTGGTTTCCTAATTTTATGAGAATATGGGATCATAATTTCAGGGAATAAGTCATAAAATATAAAAAATTAACCACTATAGCTTCTCAATATAATAATAATAAAAATATACACTGTCTGTACTGATACATAGCGCACGGTGTAATGAACACAAGATAGAGATGGACATATATGAAACTAATAAGTGAGAAAAGGAAAAGTATATACAACCACGTGACGAGTGGCAGAATTTAACAGCATTTATACAAAAGTTTGAAAGAATAATGATATTTTAGATCAATTTTATGTTATTACACATATAAATCTAAGATGAAAATAAATGAAATAAATGGTAAAAGTTGATATACATATTTTATTTAGCAAACTTTTATAGTATAGTAGATATTTCTACTAAACAAAGCAAAAGACTAATAAAAATATATATAATTAACAAAATGAAACATTTTAAAGCTTAACACATATTGTATAGCACAAAATTATTTTTTTTACAATAAAAGAAAAGTAAAAATAGCTATTTGTTCATTATTATTATTATTATTATATGAGGTAGCCGAATGGTAAAATATAATTTGATTTGAATTAAGTGATTATTTATAGGATATTGGGCCAAAATATGATAATTTAAATTTACAATATCAATTAATTAAAACAAAACTTTATAAAAAATAATCAAAATCGAATGCAATGAATGAGACTTCACCAGTTCTTGCCACTCAACGCGCGCTATCTCTCTCGCACTGTGTTCATTACAACTATCTCTGTCTAAACTCCTTCCATACGTATTATTACCAATACACTGTCCCCAAATGTTAAATATTTATTTTCTCGTAAACTACGAATAATAAATCCATTTAAAAAACATGGGTATTTTATTGCTTCGTCTAATGTCATATATATAAAAATCAAAATTTGGTCACAAACTTCATTGCTAATATATATTTCGAGATAAAAATAATGTACCACGTAAAATTAACTTGTTTATAAAATTTTTAATAATCTCTAATGGTACTTTTTGACCTTTAAGATAAAAAGAAAAAACTTTTGTTATAACAAGAGCCATACATGACATGTTTAGAATATAATTGTTTAAATGTATATTTTTATAAAAATTCTTATCGTAAACTAATTTAATCTTAAGTATGTTCTTATTAAGATAAAATTATGATGAAATATTTATATATGCATTTTTAAAATAAACAATTTTTGAATTGCAATTCAGCAGGTACTCAAAAACTATGGATTATATATTACAAAAAGGTAGTGCTTAGTAAGATAAGATCGAAATTTGTACTAATTGCAGTTCAGAAAATCGAAACTACGTTTAAACACGATCTATTAATATGATAAATATTTCACCCAATAATATTTAATTTCCCCAGTAAATTTAATATTATGTACTTAGATTATCAATAAAATTTAAAATTTGTATATAATGCTAGATACTTTTACAAAATAAAAAAAAAGACATAAGTAAACAGTTAGGTACCTGTAAGATGATTAGTATGAATGTAGTTGTAAATACGTTTTACCGTGAAATCTGTCGGGATTGTTGCAGTGCAGGAAACAAACTATAATTAATTTAACAAGTTCGTTATTTAATGCTAGCTAATACCCGGAATAAGGAAATATATACGACACGCAAGATGTAAGGGGATTGTTGGAACTTAGTGTTTGCAGCGCCAGTGGAGCAAGCGCGGCTATTAGAGGAACTAACACGCCTCGCGAAGCATTTGCTTACATCAAATAAACATAAACACTACCACCTACACACTCACTAACACTATTTTATATGTTTAAATAGATACCACATTATAATTACATACAATGGTTTATAATATTATACACCTAAGTTGGGAAGACTATCATTATTGACCTAGCATCAAGATTGTATCAAAATTGTATCATTGTATTCACAAAAATAAAGTAAGCTGCATTTATTTTTATATCTTATGTTTCAGTTTGTCAACCTAACTTTTGATTCTTTTGTTTTTATTTGATTTATTTATTTAAATTGTTAAATTGGAAAATTTAAGTTTTGAATACATTACTTACACTTTTTTTGAGTTAAGTGAATGAAGTATTCGAATTTTTAGGCTTGAGTTTCTTTAAAAAGTGACATTTTGCATTATTAACCTACGTCTAATAATAAATTATTATTCAGTCATTGGTACTCCCCAACATAATTGTTGTTACCCTTTATTTTTTATTAATTTACACCCAGATTCATAAAAGAGATTAATATTGGGGTTAACTAACTCCAAATTTAATTCGGTATAAATTTTCTGGGATTAGAGCGGTTCACAAAGCTGATTAGGCCTGGTGTTAAATACGGGGTTAGTTAACTCTCATATCAGTTACAATTTTTTTCGCTTTAACTTTTGTCGCCACAAATCATTAACTTATACAGCTATATATTGGCTAAATTGAGAATTAGTTTATTTTTTGGTGCTTTCTGTTTTGATTTTGGACATTTTTGAGAGAATAATTAAAATGGAAACAGAATTAATATATAAAAAAAAACATTGTTTTTAAATTTTTATCATTCATGTCGATCTTTCACTGGACATTATGATATCGAATAAATATTGTTAATGATAAATTAGCCATAACAATTAACGAAACAATGCATAAGATATCATACAGGCAATTCATAGAATAAAATAAAAACAGATTGTTTTGGTGTAAATTTGGATGGAATTGAAATGTCAACAGTCAACGCGTCTATTGTTCAGTCGTCTCGAGGGTGCAAGAACATTCCCAAACTTAATTGCTCTACTATTTAAGCCTGAGCAGAGGAGACCGGGAGGACAGTCTGATATTAATATGCATACTGAATATAAATAGTTGGTGGAAATAAATATAATGTAAATAAATAGTGTGTAGTGTTAAATGTTTAAATAAGTAACCATAATGTTTAAGTTTTTATTAATAATTGTTATTCTTAAATTAGTGTTTATATTTGTTTATTCATAGTGTTACTTATTTTTATTATCTTTTATTAGTCATATTTTGTTTATTAATTTATTATGGGAATTGGTGGACCGCGAAGCGAAAATACCGATTAAGGGAGGTTTTATACCTGATGTACAACCTATAGGTCGTGTTACTTTCGAAGGAGTTAAGTTCGGATATAACGAAACACCGGTTTTAGACGATGTTAAGCTTGATATTTTACCGGGACAAACTGTAGCTGTTGTAGGTGCAAGTGGTTCGGGAAAAAGTACTTTAGGTGCTTTATTGTTACGTTTATATGAACCTAATTCTGGGTGTGTTCTGCTTGATGGTAAAGACGTAAAAGAACTAGATCCGTTTTGGTTACGTACTAAAATAGGAGCGGTATCACAAGAACCAATTTTATTTATGGGAACAATTCGGGAAAATATTTTATACGGCGCAAATAATCCAGAATTGGTAACTGATAAAATGTTAGAAGAAGTTATGAAGGAAGCAAATTTACAAGAGTTTATTAATAATCTTCCTGAAGGATTAGACACGATGGTGGGCGAAAGAGGATTAACTTTATCTGGAGGACAACGACAAAGGATTGCCATTGCGCGTGCGCTAATTAAAAACCCCAATATTTTACTTCTAGACGAAGCAACAAGTGCACTAGACGCAAAATCGGAGTTCTTGGTCCGTGAGGCACTTGAAAGAGCGGCAAAAGGACGAACTGTTCTGACTATAGCGCACAGATTGTCAACTATACGTAACGCCAATACGATAGCTGTACTACAAGACGGGAAAATTGTAGAGACGGGAAATTATGATGAACTTGTAGCCAAGGAAGGCGGGAAATTTAAGGAACTTGTTATGCATCAGACTTTTAAAGATGTTACGTGACATTAGTCATTGATTTAGATTGTGTATTTGTTTTATAAATATATTTGTTTATTACAATAAATATATTTTGTTAAAAACCATTAAATATCACAGCACCTCTCAATATTTTATCCTACTTCTATTTAATTACTTATCCATATAGTCATAACAATACAATTTCTATTTGCAATATTTGACACTGGTTTTAGTAACGAGCTAAATTCAATTTTATTAAATTAAATATTAAAATTGTCATTATGTCTTATTCGGCTCTTCAACAATGTTTTGTTCATACAAATATTTTTTTTTTCACATAAATAAACGAGTACTATATATAAGAAACATAAAACACAGAACATAATTTAGCACAGAAAAAACAACATAAAACAGATCTACATAGTTTAGAAATAAGGTTTTCCAAAAAGACGTATTAAAAAAAAAATGTATTGCAATTATAATTTGAAAAATAAATTAAAAATAAATGACCAAATTTTGCCTTGGATTTTTTTATTTTTAATTTTTAGCTCGTAATATATTTTTTATTAAAACATAAATGAATATTTTTTATTGATTACAAAACAAATATGGATTTTTTTTTGTATAAAATGTTATAATTAAATGGCCACGTCATGTATTAATTCGTATTTTTTAAGCTTTTCTTCTTATTCTTAAGTAACTGACAACTTTTTCCGCCAATCCAAAAACTGTAGCTGCCGTTGTAGATCCAGGCACATCTGCATGTAATCTAAATCTTATCGCTGTGTACGCCAAAACTCTAAACAAAATAGTGTACGCTATGAGGCCGCCAAGAGCCATCATGGGACTGAAATCACTAACTCCCATGTCTCTTAAGATCAAGCCAGAGTTCTTCCAATGGCAGTAGAGAGCATTACAGTCAAACGGGCCTCTATCCATTGCGAAAAATGAAAGCCAAATACCCACCAAACTGAACCGAAGAAATGAGAATTTCATAAATACATCCATGTATGGTTCAATGATTTGACCATAGCCCAAACCGTATATTGCCAGGGCAAAGAATATAGCCAGGGTTGGTGGACCTAAAATGTTCAATTAAACAAGAATATAAATAATCTTAGCATTAAAAGATAACTAAAAAACTGAACTTTGAAACTACTAATCCGTATAATTTTTTTATGAACAACAGAGTATACTTAAGCCTAATTTATGCAGTCTTATCAAACTCATTTTTGTAATCATAATCACTGATATAATCATAAGAATATGATTCATTTTTCTATGATTGTGATAATGACAATGCTTTAGTCGAAAGATATATTAATTTACTATTTTACCAAGAGAGGAAATCTTTAAAAAAATTTGAAAAAAAAGAAAGAAAATAGTATGTATTGTAATGTATATTTACCTAAAATGGTGCCTGATTGTAATTTTCCAAAAGCCCCTATCAACAATCCAATTCCTTCTGCACAATAACAAGAAAATATCGCGATCAGCATTAAATATGAAATTCTATGTAGTTCCATGGGTTGTCCCGTTAAATAAAACGACAGCATCGTAAATATGCACACGTTTGGTATCTGTAAATTTGCTAATTATAAAATATTCTAAGAAATAAATTAATATTTACCATTCCAGGTAGAGTTGCAAAACAGTACGAAAAGAAATAAGAAAATGGTCCATACCAGTTGTTAAAGTATTCTCTTTTCACAAGTTCTATTTCTAAAGGAACTAAAAAAAAAAACATTAAAATTAAAAATATTCCACATAAAAATCAGTCAACTTACAATATAAAATAGCTATCATAACATATGTATAGGTGTAGAAAACACTCAAACACATAGCAAGTTTACACAATGCTATAATTTCCGACGCTTCATTGCCCATATCGTAGAATATTAACCCTACTAACAATGCCGACATAGTGTGATGTGTTAACTGCAAATATAACGCCGTGCGATTTCTCCACCGCTGTGTGAGCATCCGACCGAGTAAAATAAAGAATTGGGTGAATGCATTAGGCGGTATGATGGGTTTCACTTTGGTACAATCTTTTTCTAGAGATGGGAACACTTTGTTGTGGTTTTGTTCTTCTGATATTTCGGCAGACAAGTGCTCGATTATTTCTGGATTCATTTGGATTAATTCGATAACTAGAACAATAAGAAATTATTAATAAAGTAGCTTTATAACCTAGTTTAAATTGTCCCATTATATTTAACTGCATATGTATATATAAATTTAGAGTAATTGAAATTTAAGGATGAGTTAATAATAATATACAGTCGGTTTCCTTGAGTTGTTCCTCACGTATTAAAAAAATCAATGATCAACTGATTTGTCGTCAAGTTTTAATTATCTACTTTGATCCTCGTTTTGACACGTATACAAGATTTTGAAATATTTTAATTTTCACAAATCTATATGAATAGATGTAATTTCTTCTGTTTTTTACATCAATAATAAAGCCCTAAATTTTTATTATTTTAAAGAATTATTGTATCCTCTTCCATTTTTTTAAAAAATGACAACTACCCTAAAATTGGTGTGAGTTACACCCTTAAAAATATTAACAATGAATTCCTTGCATCAAAGTACCTACGTATACAAATTTTCATTATAAAATTCCTACTACAGTCATAATTACAGATTGAACCAATAAGAATCCATATGATCAGTAATAATGCGCGTGTGAGGAATATACCTGTGATCCTAAGACACTACGGATATTTTATAATTTTATCACACTAGTGAATTATATTATAATCCACGATAATGGATTATGTTATAATTCACTATTGTGAATTATGATATAATTCACTATTGTGAATTATGTTATTATTCACTACGGTGAATTATATCATTATTCACTATAGTGAATTATATCATTATTCACGATAGTGAATTATATCATTATTCACGATAGTGAATTATATTATTATTCACGATAGTGAATTATATCATTATTCACGATAGTGAATTATATCATTATTCTCGATAGTGAATTATATCATAATTCATGATAGTGAATGATAAACACACGACAATGAATTATGGACTCTGCGCGGAGCAGATATAGCTACTCTGAATTGTGGATACGGTTTCAGTGGGTCAAGAATTAGGACACTCAGAAGAGTGTCTGCTGAAACTAGAGCACATTCTGGAACAGTTTTGGCTGCTTCTATATTGTGACAAGGACAGAAACACTTCAGTTAACGTTCCAATACAGCCAAGGTAACAAAAAAAATTGACAAAATTTGCATTTTTCTAATTACTTGTTGTTTTCAATGTTACGTTATACCAGGTATAAAATTTTGGGAATTAAAAGTTTCCATTCGCAAACAACTTAATTTGAATGAGAAGAAAAAAATTCCACGCCTGCATAGGTAAAAACAATTTATTTGGTTGCAGGTATATGCAATTTAAAAACTCGTCTCGTGTCAAAATTGCCACACGTTTCTGCACTTGTTGTACAATATTATCTAGCAAAATTATTAATTTAAAATTTCTTCGATTTCTCTTTGTGAGTGACGAGTTAAAAAAAAATTCTTAAGCCTCTGCGATTTTTTTTTTTTAATTTCAACTTACTGTAGTCTGCAGGACTGTATGTAGTAGGACAAGGCACTCCAGCTTCTTGTAAAAAAGGCACTAATCTTTGGGGAGTTCCATTATACACACAAGACCCTCTGGCTACCACATAAACGTTGTCATATTTTTTAAATTCCAATGGAGACGGTTGATGTACTGTGCATACTATGGTTCGTCCTTGCGAGGCTAAAGTTGCCATTGCACTCATTACCATTTTACCCGCATGGGTATCTAATCCCCTACAAAAATAATACAAAATAAATTTAAGAACTGGAGAGCTGCAGAACCACCAAAAATTTAAAATAAAAATGCGCATTATTAATTAATTAATCCTGAGTAATCAACTATTAACCAAATCAAAATAACACTATGTAAAAAATCACTTACGTAGTAGGTTCATCCAAGAACAAAATAGAAGGATTGCTAACTAATTCTAAAGCAATGGTAAGTCTCTTTTTCTGTCCTCCACTCAGTACTTCTGTTCTGGTGTTCCCACAAGAAGCTATACCCAAAGTAGACAAAATAGCTTGGATATCTTTCAAACGATTTGCATGGGTCATTCCGCTTACTTTTAATTTAGAAGCCAGTAACATGGTTTCTAACACAGAAAGTTGGGGTTGTATTAGTGCATCCTGTAAAAGAGGAAAATTATAAATTCATATTCGTGATATTACATGCACAATATTTATTCAACATTAGAACCAACAAAAATTACACGGGGACTCGTATTAAGTAATTAAGCAATTAAGCAATTTTTGGTATAGTCTTTTATTTTCTTTTGACAATGGCATCCAAATGACCTTTTTATATTTATTCAAACGGAAGTAGAAAAAATATTGTATGAAACATGTAAAGAAACTAAGTAGTTATTTAACTTCTGCACTTACTAAACTCGCCTCCGTCTCGTTTTGTAATTTTTGCATGCATTAAATAACCAACTTCGTTTCCTTACATATTACATAAATAGCTATTATGCAACCTGAGATAGAGATGGATAATGAAATTTGGAGACATTTTGAAGAATTTTAACTCAATATCAATATCTATAATTTATTAATAAATATGGTTAAATTTAATGTAATTATTTTTGTTAAACCTGTATAACGGGAGTTTATTTTATTAGTTAACATAGAGTAGTTTCATTAGCATGTAGTTACAGAATGATAGCAATGTACTGAAGCGTTTATTTTATAAGTAAACTAAACTAAGAAATACTTGTCAGACTCGTCATATTTCAAAATAAAACAGATATATATTTTTTTATATTTTAAAATGTAGTAATTATTTTTTTTCTGACTTATAAAGTTTATTTCGATTTTCAACTGGACATTATTTTACTTTTAGGTTGTCAAATATCACCTCCGTATTATTTAGAAATGCTGATAATCACAAATATTGCTAATTCCACCAAACTAGTGGAGTTATCTTTGGAACTAAATACTATAATTAATAACTTACTTGCATGATGTAAGCGCACATTCGTCTGAACTTCGTGGGATGTCTAGGTTGTCCATTGACTAACACGATGCCTTCGAACGCATCTGGCTGCACCGTGAAACCAGCCAGGAGGTTTAGAAGCGTTGTTTTACCGGCACCAGAAGGGCCTAATACTGCTGTGAGCTGTCCGGATTTAAAGCTGCCGCTTATCTCTCGTAAAAGGTGCTTGCTACCAGCTGAAATGTTTGTATATTTGTGTCACACTTTATTTCATAAGTTGAAAATTAAAATGAATGAACTTCGACTGAAGATGATGGGTGTTCAGTTAGAAAATATTTACTAGCGAATTCTCGGCTACGCCGAGCATTCCCTAGAGCTCCGCTGTCAGTGCAAAAAACAAATGCCGATCGACATGAAACAATTATTTTATATTTCCACGTCCACGCCTCACTAAGACCTTTCATTAGATTGCAAACACGATATACTTCTAATATTTTTTTGCAAAAAACAAAAGCCGGTCGACATAGAACATTTTTGTCAATTCTACACGCTAGCCCTCAACAAGACGTTTCATTTGAGTCCAAACTCGACATAACTTTGAGAACTTTTTGCAGAAAACAAAAGCCGATCGGAATGGGACATTTTTGTCAATTCTGCAAGCTAGCCCTCAACGAGACCTTTCATTTGAGACCAAACTCGACATACTTTTGAGAAATGTTTGCAGAAAACAAAAGCCGATCGGAATGTAACATTTTTCTCAATTCTGCATGCTAGCCCTTAACGAGACCTTTCATTTGAGACCAAACTCGACATACCTTTGAGAAATTTTTAGCAAAAAACAAAAGCCGATCAACATTGACCTTTTTAGTTAATTCTACACGCCAGGCCTTATCGAGCCTTTTCATTTTATACCAAACACCACATACTTCTTACAACTTTTTACAAAAAACAAAAGCCGTTCGAAATAGAACTTTTTTGTTCATTTTGCACGCTAGCCCTCATCATGACCTAGCCTAATATAACATTCACTGTCTTCAGTAACCTTTCATTTGGGAATATTTGTTCTTTGTTTAGTTACTTTATTAAACATTTGGCAACATTGACTTTTGTAATTCGAAAATACCCAAACACGACATTTTTCTGACATTATGCAAAAAACAAATTCTAATCTACATAGAACATTTTTGTCATTCGTGCACACCAGTCCGTATTGTGTCGTTTCCTTAAAACCCAAGGACGACCTACTTTTAACAACTTTTTACGGAAAACAAAAGCAGATCGACATGACACATTTTTTTTGTCATTTTAAAACTGGCCCTTACGGTTTCTTTTCTTTTGATAACAAACACAGCAAAGTATTCAATTTATTTTATTTAATAATATTTGATTTTTATTTAGTTACTTTATAATTTGGCAACACTGTTTGTATTAAAAAATTGTAGTTCATTTTTACATTTATAAATTAATATTGTCAACCCTACTACAACTGTCACCGTCTTCATTGAAGTTAGTTTAGGAATATTTGGTTTTAATTTAGTTACTTCATCACACATTTGGCAACATTGACTTTTGACATTGGAAACGTCAAAATTTATATTAATTAAATACGTTATGTTTTAAACTTCAATTAGTTGTAACACCTTTGCTCAAGTCTATTATCCATGAAATTGTTTTTAAATCTTTGATATCAATGTTCTATTAAAAGATATAATCATTTAAAGTTCATAGGCATATTGTCAAAAGTGACGGATGACGGCGTGATTCTTCTTAAAGTTAGACATGGCCTCTGGGATCCATTGTTTCAATGTACCAATTTTACGCAGTTTTTATTTTTTTAAACAAAAACCACTCACAGTAAAAATATGAGACCCCCAAAAGGCACTCCGGCACAATAGACACTACAACTTGGAAAAAAAATTACAGCAATTACTCGAATGGTCTAGGAGTTTGAGCTGGACAAACGATGCCTGATCGTCGTGATGAATCCAAATATAGATAGATAGATAGATAGATATATAGATAGTGAATCAATCAAAATAGTATATGACTAGCGAATTCTCGGCTACGCCGAGCATTCCCTAGAGCTCCGCTGTCAGTACAAAAAAAATAAATGCCAATCGACATAAAACGGTTTTTTCATATCTGCATGTCAGCCCTCACCAATACCTTTCATTAGATTCCAAACACGATATGCATGTAATAACTTTTTGAAAAAAACAAAAGCCGGTCGACATGAAACATTTTTCTCAATTATGCACGCCAGCCCTCACCGAGACCTTTCATTTGATACCAAACACAACATACTTCTGACATTTTTTTTGCATAAAACAAAAGTCAATCGACAATTTGCAATTTCTACAGGCTAGCCCACACCGAGAACTTTCATTTGATACCAAACACTATAAAAATTTCTGACAACTTTTTGTAAAAAGAAAAGCAAATCGACATGGAACACTTTTGTCTATTCTGCATGCTAGCCCTCTACGAGACCTTTCATTTGAGACCAAACTCGACATATTTCTGAAAACTTTTTACAAAAAACAAAAGCCGGTCAACAATAAGCAATTTTGTTAATTTTTCACGAAACCATTATTAAGTCCTTTCATTTGAGACCAAATACCACATACTTCTGACAACTATTTGCGAAAAACAAAAGCCGATCGGCATGGAATATTTTTGTCAATTCTACAAGCTAGCTCTCAATGAAACCTTTTATTTGAGACCAAACTCGACATATTTCTGAAAACTTTTCACAAAAAACAAAAGCCGGTCAACAATAAGCAATTTTGTTAATTTTTCACGAAACCCTTATCAAGTCCTTTATTTTGATACCAAACACCACATACTTCTGACAACTATTTGCGAAAAACAAAAGCCGATCGGCATGGAATATTTTTGTCAATTCTGCACGCTAGCCCTCAATGAAACCTTTCATTTGAGACCAAACTCGACATATTTCTGAAAACTTTTCACAAAAAACAAAAGCCGGTCAATAATAAGCAATTTTGTTAATTTTTCACGAAACCCTTATCAAGTCCTTTATTTTGATACCAAAAACCACATACTTCTGACAACTATTTGCGAAAAACAAAAGCCGATCGGCATGGAATATTTTTGTTAATTCTGCAAGCTAGCCCTCAATGAAACCTTTAATTTGAGACCAAACTCGACATATTTCTGAAAACTTTTCACAAAAAACAAAAGCCGGTCAATAATAAGCAATTTTGTTAATTTTTCACGAAACCCTTATCAAGTCCTTTATTTTGATACCAAAAACCACATACTTCTGACAACTATTTGCGAAAAACAAAAGCCGATCGGCATGGAATATTTTTGTCAATTCTGCACGCTAGCCCTCAATGAAACCTTTCATTTGAGACCAAATACCACATACTTCTGACAACTATTTGCGAAAAACAAAAGCCGATAGGCATGGAATATTTTTGTCAATTCTGCAAGCTAGCCCTCAATGAAACCTTTTATTTGAGACCAAATACCACACACTTCTGACAACTTTTTGCAAAAAAACAAAAGGCGATTGACATGGCGCTTTTTTGTCAATTCTGCAGGCTAGCCGTCAGCTAAACGTTTTGTTTGATACCAAACTCGACATACTTATGAGAATATTTTGCAGAAAACAAAAGCCGATCTAAATGGAACATTTTTGTCAATTCTGCACGCTAGCCATCAACGAGACCTTTCATTTGAGACCAAACTCGACATGCTTCTAAAAACTTTTTGAAAAAAACAAAAGCCGATCAAAATTAACCATTTTTGTTAATTCTGCACACCAGCCCTTATCGAAACCTTCCATTTGACACCAAACACCACACACTGCTGAGAACTTTTTCTAAAAAACAAAAGCCGATCGACATAGCACGTTTTTGTTAATTCTGCACGCTAGCCCTCACCGAGACGTTTCATTTGAGACCAAACTCGACATACCTTTGAGAACTTTATGCACAAAACAAAAGCCGATCGGAATGGAACAGTTTTGTCAATTCTCCTCGCTAACTCTCAATGAGACCTTTCATTTGAGACCAAACTCGACGTACATTTGAGAAAGTTTTGCAAAAAGCAAAAGCCAATCAACATTGATCATTTTTGTTAATTCTACACGCCAGCCCTTATCGAGCCTTTTCATTTGATACTAAACACCACATACTTCTCACAACTTTTTCAAAACACAACATATTTCTGACAAAATTTTGTAAAAAACAAATTCTAATCGACTTAGAATATTTTTGTTATTCGTGCACACCAGTCCACATTGTGTCGTTTCATTAAAGCCCAAGGACAATATACTTCTAACAACTTTTTGCGCAAAACAAATGCAGATCGACATGACACATTTTTTTGTCATTTTAAAACCGGCCCTTATGGTTTTCTTTCTTTTGATATCACAGCAAAGTGTTCAATTTATTTTATTTAGAAATATTTGATTTTTATTTTGTTACCTATTTCATAATTTGGCAACACTGTTTGTATTAAAAAATAGTAGTTAATTTTTAAATTTATAAATTAATATTGTCAATCCTAATATAACTGTCACCGTCTTCAGGGAAGTTAATTTAGGAATATTCGGTTTTAATTTAGTTACTTCATCACACATTTGGCAACATTGACTTTTAACATTGGAAACGTCAAAATTTATATTAATTTAATACGTTATGTTTTAAACTTAAATTAATTGTAACACCTTTGCTCGAGACTATTATACATGATACTGTATTTACTTCTTTAATATCAATGTTCTATAAAAAGTTATAATCGTTTAAAGTTCATAGACAGATTGTCAAAAGTGACAGATGACATCGTGACTCTTTTTAAATTTAGACATGGCTACTAGGATCCATTGTTTCAAGTTATTAATTTTGCACAGTTTTTATTTTTTTACACAAAAACCACTTACAGTAAAAATATGAGACCCCCAAAAGGCACAACTACACATTATTCCCTGCAATCCAAAAAAAAATTTACAACAATCCCTTTCATGGTTAAGGTAGTTAGGCTGTCCACAAAATTTGGCGATCGTCGTGATGAAAATAAATAAACATCACGGACACATGCCTTTTAGTATATAGGACTAGCGAATGCTCAGCTACGCTGAGCGTTCCCTAGGCCTCCGGCGTCAGTGAAATAATAACATTTAACAGCTAATTTCATATCTGCAAGGCAGGTCTCGTTGAATGCTTTCATTTAATACCAATCACGGTGTATTTCAGACTAATTGTACAAAAACAAATGCAATTGTTTGTCACTTCTGCAAATTAGCCTTCAACCGATATTTAATTTGATACCAAACATGACATGCTTCTGACAACTTTTTCCAACAAAAGCGGGTTTACATGAACCATTTCTGTCAATTTTGCATGTCAGCTCTCATCGAGACCTTTCATTTTATACCAAACACGATAACTTTTTGCAAAAAACAAAAGCCGATCAACATGAAGCATTTCTGTCAATTCTGGACGTTAGCCCTCAACGATACCTTTTATTTGACACCAAACACGATATACTTCTGACAACTGTTTGCAGAAAACAAAAGCCGATCGCCATAGAACATTTTTGACATATCTGCTCGCCAGTCCTCATCGAGTTTTTTTATTTGATTCCAAGCACGATATACTTCTTACAACTTTTTGCAGAAAACAAAAGCCGATCAAGATAGACCATTTTCGTCAATTCTGCACGCGAGCCCTCAACAAGACCTTCCATTTGAGACCTAACATGATATACTTTATACGACTTTTTGCAAAAAACAAAAGCCGATCGACATAGATCATTCTTGTCATACTTCTGACAACTTTTTCCAAAAAACAAAAGCGGGGTAACATGAACCATTTCTGTCAATTTTGCATGTCAACTCTCATCGAGACCTTTCATTTTATACCAATCACGATATACTTCTGATAACTTATCATATCTGCTCGCCAGTCCTCATCGAGTCTTCTTATTTGATTCCAAGCACGATATACTTGTTACAACTTTTTGCAGAAAACAAAAGCCGATTAACATAGACCATCAGTTCTGCAGGCGAGCCCTCAACAAGACCTTTCATTTGAGACCAAACATGATATACTTTATACGACTTTTTGCATAAAGCAAAAGCCCATCGACATAGATCATTTTTGTCAATTCTCTACGCGAGCCCTCGCCGAGACATTTCTTTCGATACTAAGCACGACATATTTCTGACAACTTTGTGGAAAAAACAAAAGCCGATCGTTATAGATCATTTTTGTCAATTCTCTACTCGAGCCCTCGCCGAAACCTTTCTTTCGATACTAAGCACGACATATTTCTGACAACTTTGTGGAAAAAACAAAAGCCGATCGTTATAGATCATTTTTTGTCAATTATCTACGCGAGCCCTCGCCGAGACCTTTCATTCGATACCAAGCATAACATATTTCTGACAACTTTTTGTAAAAAACAAAAGCCGATTGGCATAGATCATTTTTGTCAATTCTGCTCCCCAGTCCTCATCGAGACCTTTCATTAGATACCAAACACGACATACTTCTATTAACTTTTTGCATAAAACAAAAGCCGATCAACATAGAAAATTTTCATTTCTGCACACCAGGCCTTTCCGAGACTTTTAATTCGATACCAAACACGACATATTTCTGACAACATATTGCAAAACACCAATTCTAATCGACGTAGAACATGTTTGTAATTCGTGCACACCAGTCTACATTGTGTCATTTCATTAAAACCCAAAGACGACCTGCTTCTAACAATTTTTTGAGAAAAACAAATGCAGATCGACATGACACATATTTTTTGTCATTTTAAAACCGGCCCTTATTGTTTTCTTTCTTTTGATATCAAATACAGCGAAGTGTTTAATTTATTTTATTTAGGAATATTTGATTTTTATTTAGTTACTTTATAATTTGGCAACACTGCTTGTAGTTAATTTTTAAATTTATAAATTACCATCTGCAATTCTAAAATAACAGCTTCTATCTTCAGTTTAGTTCCTATAGGAATATTTGGTTTTTATGTAGTTACTTCATGACACATTTGGCAACACTGTCTGTACTGACATTTAAACGTCAAAAATTAGAAATTTTAAATTCGCCACGAAAGACACTAAAATTTTTAGTGAAATAATTGCTCATGTATACAATGTATAACAATGCTTTCATATTTTTGATATCTTCATTCATTAAGAAGTAATAAATTATTAAAGTTTGCTTCTGACTTGTCAAATATGACAGCTAGTAGTTGGCATTCACTTGAAATTTTCCAATGCTTGCTTGAGCTATTGTTTCAAAGTACCAATTTCACAAAGTTTAATTTTTTTTACACAAAAACCACACACAGTAAAAATATAAAAACTAAAAAGGAAATTAATTCGAATCAAGCTCTATAATATGGTGCAAAAATCATTAAAATCGGATAATCAGTTTATGCTGTAGCCCGTTGCAAAATTTTGGCGATCGTCTGATGAAAATATATATTGGAAAAATTGTCTAAGCCTTTTAGTATATAGGATTATCTAATCAATTACTTACATTGTAAAATAGTAAATAAAATATTAAAATCCTCTAATCAACCAGTGGTTTAAAAACATTTGCTTTAGAAACCTTAAAATCAAATTGTCTGATTTTGACAAATTAATTTTTGATTTAAATTTTTTTAAGTCGCAATAAAAATAACCTGTATGTTATCAGCTAAATTATTAATTAAAAAGTTAATTCTAAAGAGGAACATGGTAAAAATAAAATTTTAAAGTAATATCCGACCAAAAGATCGTATTCGGCAAGTTTTGGCCAACTTGGATCAAAAATGCTGGTTTCGGTTTTGCAAATAAATAGTAATTTTTGAGGTGGTGACAGTTAAGTAAAATCTTTACTTCTTTAGTAAAAATAGTGTCTGTACAAAAATAAAGTGATTTTGAATAGATTGAAGTTGTAAATCGTGTTTCGGTCGGACACTATTATAAAGTAAAAGAAAATTAAATTGTAAAATTGTAGCACAAACACTCCATTATTTGAAAGGATAAAAAAACGTTAAATATAAGATATAGATCTTATATTTAGAAAAAAATACATTGTTTTTATTATAAAACTTGTAAATATCCAAAGTTTCTAACTTTGAAAAGAACCATTACATTTGAATAATAAATATCACGATATATTCAGTTTAAAATTATATTTCTTAAAAGGCTCAAAATATAGTAATTGTGACAACTGTTATAATTAATCAACAAAATATACATTCTTATCATATATCACAAAATTGTGTAATCCTGTTCTAAAAACTGTTAATGTTGAAGGATAAAAGCTCGATTTATTAAAATCATATACATATAAATGTAAGAAAAATAGAAAGATATCATTTCTGTAATATATTGTTCAGTATACTCCTAACTACGTCCATAGTTTGATCGTCTACTAAAACTATATCAAACTCTTTCATGTACTCCGCTAATGAGTCTTCCACTCTATCGTAGAGAAATCCTATCTTTAGAACGGTACTTCTATGAGGAACACCTTCCGCCATGCCCGCGTCTCCGATATGGTCTCCCATAAGAATCACATTCCCTCTATCGCGGACTAAGTCGTAGTATTCCGTGCCTTCCAACACTTGTTCGTTTTTATTTAAAACCGTAATCATGTTGTTCTTGTATCCCTTTATGATGTTGTTTTCGTCAAAGTCGAGGTAGTTTGAAATTACCTGTGGATAAGTACAAACTATTATACCATTCGCTTTCGACTCACACTATACAAAATTTATTTTAATATTTTACTCAGGGCATCCATTTTTCGAGCACAGAATATGTACAAAATTTGTTAAATTGGGGTAACAAAAAGTTATTTTAATGATGTATTTATTCTGATGATAAAACCAAATTAAGGCGTGCAAAATAATCAAGTAATTAAGTTCGAAAGTTTATTTACACACATAGAATTAAAATGTCTATTTTGTATTTTTATCGATAATGCAAAATGTCAAAATAGAGTTTCCTCACGGTACAAGATTAGTGTACGTTACCAAAAGTTGCCACCGAGGGCAGCACACTCCAGTACAATTAAACGTTAAATTTAAAATTAATCATGACATCTCATATTGTACGCAATTGTCATTTTTTTTTTTAATATACTTTGGAAGAATTATGAAATACTTTATCAGTTAAAAATAGAACTTCAACCCAACGTGCTTTTCGAAAAATTTGTAACTTCAAAAACGTACTACTTTAAACAGTAAATATTAAAGTTATTTATAATCAAAACCCAAAAACAATAAAATTGTAGATGGTTTGGCAAAAGTTACACAGAAGTTACCCAAACCAAAAATATTATATCAATTTCAAACAAGATCAATCTATATAAACTCATTCTGGCCCGTTTTAGCAAAGTTATTGTAGATTTACGTTTTGATTACAAATAATTTACAAAAATACCGTAATTTAGTTCAGATAAAAATTGTAAAAGAAATAAACTCTAATGCAAGTCAAAAGCTGTTATACGAACAAATAATTCAATCATACAAAAATTTAAACATTTTTAGAACGTGATGCTTACACACTGACAATAAGAACAATTTAAACATTTTTATGGACGTGTAGGAAACTCGTACATGTTTCACTAACCGTTCATGCGTTTTGAAGACGGCTGAGCTAGGAAATCTCAATTATAGATTCTTCGCCAAATTATTACACACAAATTTCTTTTGTCGTAAATTAATTTATACCTTAACGTTGGGCAACAGTACGTTATTGTGCTTCAGAACAGCTTCTACTGATTCTCCCAACCCTGCTGAAAAAACCAGAACAGGTACATTGACTTTGTGCAAATCGTCTAGCATTTGGGTTGTCCCATCCCTAGAAACAAACATTTACTTATTTTATTCGGTATTAATCAAGAATATTGACAAAATAAATAAGATTTGGGTAAAGGTCTGTAAAAATTTATTCAAATACGTTTCGATATTGTTTTTTTTTAACTTTTGTTCCTTGTTACCATGGTAACTAGTTATCTTGACTACATACATACAGGGTGTTAACTCAAACACCCGGACATAGCAATTTAACATATAAAAGCATTTTCGTAATTTCATGCTTCCCTAATTATTTTAAGTAAAAAAACTTCAAATAAAAGTTGTAGGGCATAAAATTGTGTATCTGAATCTATAAGCAAAATTAATTTAATAATAAAAATAAACTAACGCAGCTAACTTCACAGATAAAGGGTTAAACATTTGTTAATTTTTGTTTCAATTCCATGGCTACCGCTATTTTAAGGATGATTTTTGTCATTTTCCTAATTTCTGAGGTTACAAGACTAGTAAAATTAATTTTGCTTATTAATTCACATGCAGAAATTTGTGCTCTACAATAGTTATTTGAAGCTTTTTTTACTTTTTTTTAAAATAGGATATTACGAAAATATTATTTTACATGTTAAATCTATGTTCGGGTGTTTGAGTCACCACCCCGTATATTTATAGTTTTGTTTTTTTCCTAATATTGTCTTGTTTATTGTTATGACTTTTGAAAGCTTTTCCAATATTTAATTTACCTTAAAGCTGGCTCATATATTCTTGCAACTTCATCAAATTCTTCTTTTGGTAGCTGAATACCTTTTAGTAAATTTTCAGAGGCCCTCCACCAGTCTTGCATATGTTTTAACTTCTCTTCATGAGACATATGAGGATCGATTTCTATGGGACGATATTTGTCGAATAATTCTTGTTCTTTGTCTGTATAATAAGCTGGCATAGACTTGCATTTTTTTATCATACCTATAAAATAAAAATAGATTCATATAAGCACAGACATTAAGAATCTAATAAGATTCCTTTTCAAACCTAACCTATAAAACACTTATTAAAATGTACTTACCAAAGCTTGTAATGTGTTTCTTTCCATTTTCGTGTTGTTTAGTTAAAGTCATATCATAATCCGAAACAACTTGTAAATTTTTACAACCCCCTTGAATTAAAGAATTAATTTTATTTAACACATCTTCTTTATTTCTAATATGTACATTATTTTTATTTAGTTCTTCAATATCCTTTAACACGAGATTCATAATTTTTGAATAAGATGAAAGAAATTTTAAGTTATAAAGAGAATGACGAAAATGACTGACAAAGGTTGACAGAAAGGGTGATAATGACAGATAAAATGTCATAGAAACTGTGACTGACATTTGGATTCAGATAAATTAATTTTTATTGCACGTGGAAATTATCTTTATTTAATTATCAAGTCATGGTTTATAATCCAAAAGTTTTTATTTGATTATATAATGAGTAAAAGTCAAATTACTGTGTAAAATTAAATACAAGGTAGTACGTGTGCTGACATCTCTTGTACAGAAATAGAAGTTTGGGAACGTGGGAAACTTGAATGTAGGAATTATATCAATACGTTTTCTCTCTTATCTAAATTACAAAATTTTTGTTCTAAATTATATTTATAGGGGTCAAGAACATTTTTGGTATGTAAATTTATTTTTTAAGTGAATAAAGTCAGTACTTAATTTTCAATTACTGTAAAATATAAATTATATAAAATAATTTATTTTTCTTATTTAATTTCAACAATAACAAAAATTATAGATAATTATTATATAATATTACAGTAGATTATATAAATTTATAATTATTAAAAATTATCATTAGAGTTAAAATTCAGAGGATTATTTTATTGTATTTTATTTCTTAATTTTATTTACATTTTATTAAAAAAACAATCTACATACATATATTACTACTTAATCCAAGTATTCTAGATATTAAAGTAAGAAATTAGCAATTTAGTTTGAATATATGTAAAAAAAGGCAAATTTTAAAGAATAATAATTTAAAGTTAAGGAAAAGAAATAATCGTATTATATTTAAAATAAAGTCTTTTATTTAAAAATTGAAAAATATAGTACTTTCAAGTATAATATTGAAATATTAATTAATATTAATTCCAGAAATAAATACAATGTTCTTCGAAAAGTATGTTTCAGTAAACCGTTCAGAAATTTAAGATATTTCTAATGTCAACTTATGCAGTTTTTTTTATATTTTATTTAAAGCTCAATATATTGATCATTCTGCTGATTTAAATATATATTTTTATATATGTGACTTATTTTCTAAAAAAAAAACGTTATACAAAATACTCAAATAAATGATTCAGTGTATAGAGTATCGAATCAAATACCTAAACATAAGGTTTTAACAAATAAAATCATATTTTCGTAATTTCCTGCTTCCATAATTATTGTAAGGAAAAAAGCTTTAAATAACAGGTGTAAAGCATAAAATTTTGCATCTGAATCAATGAGCAAAAATAATTTTTCGTTCTTATAAGCTTAGAAATTAGGTAAATCACCAAAAAAAAAACTAACGCAGCTAACTTGACAGATAGTTTTTATTATCGGGCATGGTTAATAATAATTTAGTATTGAGGATTGATCTAGGTAACCAAGGTTACCAAGTAGGCGTTTTAAATGTGATAAATAACGTTTGTATGATAGATTAAAATAAATATTTGTAACAATACTTTTTGAATTTCGACTTATGAAAGTTAAATATCAGTGAATATACTGCACAAGTGCATATCCCGGGTATATTAGACATTTATGAAGTGTTTTAATGTTATAAATGAATTTTATTAATGTGAAAAAATTCTCTAGAAATATTTTATTACTTTATCAGGCGTGCATCCCATGCACTTGTGATATAACTATTAAATATATTTTTAATTACCAAACAATCACTTATTGTGATATGTATGTAGATAGGAGTTTGCTTATTGAATTACAAATGCAATGTAATCCCCTGCACTGCAGAAGTTGTAGTGAAGTAGCAGTGTCTTGATGGTCTATTAAGATATAATTGCACGTGTATCTATATGTGTATCGGGATTAGGGTTTGGTTTGTGCAGCGGGGCACTTGCAGTGTTTTGCAGCGCCAAATGCCTAAGCTGCGAGGCTCCCACGTGGATTACCTACGCAACTCCACTGATCTCGTGTTATTCGCCGTGATATAGATGCTGCAGAATGTACATTCAAATTACTACCCAGAGCACACCAAACTTTACACACACAAGCCAAATCATTACATTTTGCAGAAGAATACAAAAATGTATTGTAATTAATAATAATCTATATGTTGTGAGCAATTTCATTGGTTTCCTAATTTTATGAGAATATGGGATCATAATTTCAGGGAATAAGTCATAAAATATAAAAAATTAACCACTATAGCTTCTCAATATAATAATAATAAAAATATACACTGTCTGTACTGATACATAGCGCACGGTGTAATGAACACAAGATAGAGATGGACATATATGAAACTAATAAGTGAGAAAAGGAAAAGTATATACAACCACGTGACGAGTGGCAGAATTTAACAGCATTTATACAAAAGTTTGAAAGAATAATGATATTTTAGATCAATTTTATGTTATTACACATATAAATCTAAGATGAAAATAAATGAAATAAATGGTAAAAGTTGATATACATATTTTATTTAGCAAACTTTTATAGTATAGTAGATATTTCTACTAAACAAAGCAAAAGACTAATAAAAATATATATAATTAACAAAATGAAACATTTTAAAGCTTAACACATATTGTATAGCACAAAATTATTTTTTTTACAATAAAAGAAAAGTAAAAATAGCTATTTGTTCATTATTATTATTATTATTATATGAGGTAGCCGAATGGTAAAATATAATTTGATTTGAATTAAGTGATTATTTATAGGATATTGGGCCAAAATATGATAATTTAAATTTACAATATCAATTAATTAAAACAAAACTTTATAAAAAATAATCAAAATCGAATGCAATGAATGAGACTTCACCAGTTCTTGCCACTCAACGCGCGCTATCTCTCTCGCACTGTGTTCATTACAACTATCTCTGTCTAAACTCCTTCCATACGTATTATTACCAATACACTGTCCCCAAATGTTAAATATTTATTTTCTCGTAAACTACGAATAATAAATCCATTTAAAAAACATGGGTATTTTATTGCTTCGTCTAATGTCATATATATAAAAATCAAAATTTGGTCACAAACTTCATTGCTAATATATATTTCGAGATAAAAATAATGTACCACGTAAAATTAACTTGTTTATAAAATTTTTAATAATCTCTAATGGTACTTTTTGACCTTTAAGATAAAAAGAAAAAACTTTTGTTATAACAAGAGCCATACATGACATGTTTAGAATATAATTGTTTAAATGTATATTTTTATAAAAATTCTTATCGTAAACTAATTTAATCTTAAGTATGTTCTTATTAAGATAAAATTATGATGAAATATTTATATATGCATTTTTAAAATAAACAATTTTTGAATTGCAATTCAGCAGGTACTCAAAAACTATGGATTATATATTACAAAAAGGTAGTGCTTAGTAAGATAAGATCGAAATTTGTACTAATTGCAGTTCAGAAAATCGAAACTACGTTTAAACACGATCTATTAATATGATAAATATTTCACCCAATAATATTTAATTTCCCCAGTAAATTTAATATTATGTACTTAGATTATCAATAAAATTTAAAATTTGTATATAATGCTAGATACTTTTACAAAATAAAAAAAAAGACATAAGTAAACAGTTAGGTACCTGTAAGATGATTAGTATGAATGTAGTTGTAAATACGTTTTACCGTGAAATCTGTCGGGATTGTTGCAGTGCAGGAAACAAACTATAATTAATTTAACAAGTTCGTTATTTAATGCTAGCTAATACCCGGAATAAGGAAATATATACGACACGCAAGATGTAAGGGGATTGTTGGAACTTAGTGTTTGCAGCGCCAGTGGAGCAAGCGCGGCTATTAGAGGAACTAACACGCCTCGCGAAGCATTTGCTTACATCAAATAAACATAAACACTACCACCTACACACTCACTAACACTATTTTATATGTTTAAATAGATACCACATTATAATTACATACAATGGTTTATAATATTATACACCTAAGTTGGGAAGACTATCATTATTGACCTAGCATCAAGATTGTATCAAAATTGTATCATTGTATTCACAAAAATAAAGTAAGCTGCATTTATTTTTATATCTTATGTTTCAGTTTGTCAACCTAACTTTTGATTCTTTTGTTTTTATTTGATTTATTTATTTAAATTGTTAAATTGGAAAATTTAAGTTTTGAATACATTACTTACACTTTTTTTGAGTTAAGTGAATGAAGTATTCGAATTTTTAGGCTTGAGTTTCTTTAAAAAGTGACATTTTGCATTATTAACCTACGTCTAATAATAAATTATTATTCAGTCATTGGTACTCCCCAACATAATTGTTGTTACCCTTTATTTTTTATTAATTTACACCCAGATTCATAAAAGAGATTAATATTGGGGTTAACTAACTCCAAATTTAATTCGGTATAAATTTTCTGGGATTAGAGCGGTTCACAAAGCTGATTAGGCCTGGTGTTAAATACGGGGTTAGTTAACTCTCATATCAGTTACAATTTTTTTCGCTTTAACTTTTGTCGCCACAAATCATTAACTTATACAGCTATATATTGGCTAAATTGAGAATTAGTTTATTTTTTGGTGCTTTCTGTTTTGATTTTGGACATTTTTGAGAGAATAATTAAAATGGAAACAGAATTAATATATAAAAAAAAACATTGTTTTTAAATTTTTATCATTCATGTCGATCTTTCACTGGACATTATGATATCGAATAAATATTGTTAATGATAAATTAGCCATAACAATTAACGAAACAATGCATAAGATATCATACAGGCAATTCATAGAATAAAATAAAAACAGATTGTTTTGGTGTAAATTTGGATGGAATTGAAATGTCAACAGTCAACGCGTCTATTGTTCAGTCGTCTCGAGGGTGCAAGAACATTCCCAAACTTAATTGCTCTACTATTTAAGCCTGAGCAGAGGAGACCGGGAGGACAGTCTGATATTAATATGCATACTGAATATAAATAGTTGGTGGAAATAAATATAATGTAAATAAATAGTGTGTAGTGTTAAATGTTTAAATAAGTAACCATAATGTTTAAGTTTTTATTAATAATTGTTATTCTTAAATTAGTGTTTATATTTGTTTATTCATAGTGTTACTTATTTTTATTATCTTTTATTAGTCATATTTTGTTTATTAAACTTAGTTATATAAATATTCATGTTTCAATTTGTTTTATACTTCATCTAAATAAATAAACGTTACAATTTCATATGATTTCGAAGGAAGTTTAGTGTTTTCAAAAATGGAACCTAGGTAATCTGCCAAATGTAAATGATTTCAAATTCTGTATCTAATTCTCCTATGTGACGTCACAACGTCACATATCCCCTCTCCAAAACTTTACTATAGTTTTTCTCCGGAACTATAAATAATTGAGCGATTTAAAAAAATTCATGTATTTTTATTTTTTGTACAGAATCATAACATAGTCCAATACCCCATCTTTAAAACACTCTCTGCTTTCGTAGTAGATGCCCCTGTATTAAGACGTTATCTACATTCCCGGGTGTGTAGCATCTTTAAGCCGTGTTAGTTTGACTTGTGATATAAAGTGCTCCCGCCGTTAATATATGCGTCCGTCTTGCCGACGCTCACACTTCATTTGTCGCGCTCGGTCATTGCGACGCTAGCGACGCTAGCGCCGCGCGGCGTCGCGGCTAGTTTTCGAGACCAACGGAGCGGCAAATATGAAGGGGACTTTGATCGCTCCTTATTTATATAGTTTCCGATGTGATTTTGTTTCTTATCGTTAGTCCGATGTTTTGTTTATGATGATTTATCTTAACTACAAAAACGGATTAGGGGATGCTGAGTATAGTGCCGGTTTAATTTATTATCGTGCACTTAAATCTCGTTAAAGTTAGGAGGGAAATTTGTATTTTTTACACTCAGTTGAACATGAAACTGTTTTGAAAGAATCATTTTCAACCCCACATCTTGCTATAATTATTCAAAAAAAATATTACACCCAGAGCAATAAGTCTTACTTTATGCATTACCATAGCAGCCCTCGATAGATGACGATGTCTTATACCAGAGGAAAAGAACGCTCTCCGTATGCACTCTATAAAAAAGTATACAGACTGTATCAAAAATATGACTCGTCAAGAGCAATAATATGAAAAAAAAATTCTAGTAAACCTTCTGGATATTGAAATAAAATTCTTTAAAATTTTGTCACAAATTTTCATTATCCGCCTATGGTTAAATTTTGACATAATATAAATTTTCAAAATTGATTGACGTTTCATAGCACATTGTCTGTGTAATAGCTATTCGTAAAAGCAGACATTTTCACAGATTATAACTTTTATTACTGTTTTATTACAATAATTGATTTTATTGTTGTTGTCAAAATTTATTTGTCAAAAATATTGTTTGATTTGTTTCTGCTACTGAATGAAATTAATATGAAAATACCTAAAGCTAAACTACTCGTTCATTTATGGAGATTTCAAAAAAAGTTACTAATAAATATTGTTTTTGATTAATTGTATCACTGGTTAAATTTTATATGTACCTATGTATACATTCAATAACTCATGACTTCAAAAAATATGAGTACCACGTAAAAATAATTGATTAAAATAAAGCAAAAATTAGAAAATACTTATTATGAATTAAGAAATGGAGCAATAAAATACTCAATTTCGTGATTCTGCTTTAATTACAAGAAAAAAAATTGCAGCGAAATAATTGATTTGATTTTTAATTTTTGATTACAATACAATTATAGGTTTGCGATACATTGGCGGTTAACCTTTAATATAATAACTATAAAAATATAGATCTGGTAATTAAAATTTGTTGTTAAAGTGACTATTAAGGCTACTAGTTCAATGTGCACCAAATTTAATGTTAGAAAAACTTTTAATACCGCAGGGTACGGTCGTAGTTTTATAGGTTAGAAAGTGATATTACAGAAGAGAATTCCTTGGTTTACAAACTGTTACAATGTTTCATGTAATAAAATCCAGGGTTCTTCTACCTCACTTGTTCTATACAAAATTTATAGACACATATTTTTTACGATTTTCAACTTTTGAAACCCAAATCATGTATTATTTATCGTTTTCAAAGGCAAATACTCTTTTGTAGTAAATTCAAATTTACACAATAAAGTAAAGAGTACTTTAAGCAAAATGTTTAAAATACTTTTCATTTCCAGAATAATACTGTGTATATTGAACCAGAGTGATGGACAAATTCCCGGGAACAAATATTTTGGAAAATTTCCCAGTATATTTCCCGGGAAGTTTTTGGGGATTTTTCTAAGGAATTTCTGGGGATATTTTCCGGGGAATTCCTGGGGAAAAATTAATGATAAATTACCTCATAAAAATGTGAGGCACATAAATTTTTTTATTTCATAAAAATTAAAAAAAAATAATAAAATCATGTCATAATTTTAACACTAAAAATATTATAAATGGTGATGTTGCTGTAAGTAAAATTATTAAGAATTAATTTTAAATTTTTCGTTTTCCACTCGTAGTTATAAAGATATTAGAATATTGACGCTGTTAAAAATTAGTCGGGACTGCGTTATATTTATTATCGGAATTTTCCTTTTTATTCTTGGGGATTTTCCTTATTCCCGGGAATTTCCCTCTATTTGTTTCCGGGAATTTGGCCATATATTCACGGAAATTTCCAAAATAGAATTCCCGATTTAATTCCGGGAAATGTATTTAGGAAAATTCCCGGAATTTTTTCCAGGAAATAAAAATGTTCCTAACGGTAAATTCCCAGTGACCCATCACTATATTGAAGTGAAAAATGAAAAAAAAAAAAATCAATTAATTTGTTATACTATTTTTAAATACAATGAACAATACTTATTTTGGCACACTCAAAAAAGGAAATATTTGGAAAACACTGCACTGTGTTAAAATGATATGCGCTGTATAAAGTTAGTAACTAGTTAATACTACTTCGGTAGTAGTAAACAAATCAATTATGTACATACTTTATGTGCATAAGACTTAAAGTAACCTAAAAATGTGATTCTATTTCCATACAGTCGTAAGTAATGTAGTGGTCCATTTAATCTGTTATTATTGATTTTTATAAAGTAAGAATTTAAGTTTGAATAGGTTATCTGCATGAGACACATTGACTATTACCAGTATTGAGTATTGAAATATAGCGGCGCATTGTGTAGATATAATGAGAATTTTTAGAAGTAGTTGGTTGTGTAAAAAAGCGATTGTGCTGTATCTGGGCGATAAGGGGGAGGGCACAGCGGACCGGGACAACTTGACAATTACCACGCTGTCAGATGAAACTTTCTTTCCCAGCAAACTTAATTTACAGACTTTAAATTGTCTCTGGGAACCTTTCAGGCACACAACAATCGATTTAGCGACAAAATCACGCCTTATTTTTATGTCGCGAGGCCCAAACTTGCCAGCGACGACAACACATTCTTTTTTAAATTGAGATTTTCATCCTATGTATACGATGTTTCATTTACCAAATCTACAGCAGCAAATAAATTCATTCAATTGTACTGCTACACCCAATGTGATGTGAAATAAAATATAGCAATTTATGCTTTTTGGAATAAGATAATGAAATACTATATTCTTGTAAGTTTTAGGTAATAATAATTTAGTTGATTTCACAACGGAGTTTAAAGTATGAATTTATTAATCACTAAAAACCAGATTTCTTGCATACCGATACGCGATAAATCACATTATAATATATCTTATGTATATTTTAATAATTTAGGTGTTAACAAATAGTGTTAAAATAACACAGTTCAGATTTATTTATTTTGCAGGTTTTTATAATAATTAGAGTCAAAATTTCTTAAAATTGTTCGAATAGCTGGCAATTTATATAGTGTTTTTTTTGGATTTCATTTAATTTAATGCTCAATATATCGTTCATTCTGCTTATTTACGTCCCCCACGGAATATATTTGACAACTTGTCCTCATTTATATTTTTACTTACAATGTTCTAAAAAATTGAGTGTGATCTTCACACAATTTCGGCAACATACTTTACAAATTTACATTGGCAAAGTAATGTCAAATAGATTCGCCTTTCAACTGTTGTAACTAATTTCTATTTTTTTGTGATCCATTTTCGCTATCGTATATGTTTTATATTCATAAATATTGCCTCGTATGTATTGTAGGTCGAGACACGTTAGTTATCCTTCTATTGTACTGACGCATCGAAGCTGCCAGAATATTCGAGAGTTTACTTGCTGGATATATAAACCTCGGGAGCAGTCAACAGTCTGATGTTAATACAAGTGGTGAACATAAATAGTTGATAACGTAAATGAAATGTAAATAAATAGTGTATAGTATTATGTGTTTAAATAAATATTCTTAGTGTTTAAGTCTTTATTAATAATTATTACTCTTTAATTAGACTTAATATCTGTTTATTAATGGTGTTTACTTATATTTGTTATTTTTTTATAATTTATTATTCGTTTATTAAACTTAGTTTTATATAAAATATTCATATTCAAATTATTTTCACACTTCTCCCCAGTAAATAAATATTACAGTAAGATATTATACAGTTTGTTTTTATATAATTTCCTAACGTAAGAATAATAATATTGTTTCATAATTGATGTTTGCATTTTATTTATGGTATTGTAAAGCATATGATTCCATTATTAATATATTTTGAGAGTACTCTATTTTTTAATTAAATAATAAAATAAATAGAAAATTTAAGAGTACGAGTAATTTTGTGAGCTACTATATATTAAAAAAAATTGGTGAATTTATTATAGCACAGCGGATTTTTTTGGTAAAGATAGTCGATTCTACAGTAGTTATAATTGTTTTTTTTTTGTTACAGATATTGACATTGTGATTCGTGTGCTGTACATTTCGCTGATTTACATGTTACATAAACATAAGTGTATGTGTGTGTGTATATGTGTGTGCGTAGAAGATGCATCCCTTATCCCGCTTCTTGGTCGAGTAGGGCTTTCCCGTAGTAAAAACGTTTAGAAATGGACGGGTAATCCAATGCCTCATGGCATTAACCCGGCTTTTTATAGTTACAAATGTGAACTGCTTTGCGACCGCCAACACTTTAAATCTTTTAAGTGTTTTTAAGTGCTTCGGGCTCACACTCGTAAAAATCAAGGGGTGACGTTGCCTCACACACTGTCTCGTTAAATTTACATCCAAACTATTACGCATTCCACACCCGAAATATCAAACAAATTAAAATATTGTAATGAGTGAGATGTGTCATCGTGGCTGACTTGTCTGGTCAGGTAGTCACGTGAAAGATCAAGTGGGTAGGAGTGAAGCAGCTATTGTTCGGGAATTTTATAGAGACCGAAAGGCTCTAAAATGTTCGAGAGATTAATTGGCGACATGTATATAATATGTCTATTCATAATAATTACTCCTAAATTAGTTTTAATATTTGTTTGTTCATAGTGTTACTTAATTTTATTATCTTTTTATAATTTATTACTTGTTTATTAAACCTAGTTTTATAAGTATTCCTGTTTTAATTATTTTTACACTTCACCCAAATAAATAAAACGTTACAGTATGTAAACAGGTTTAAGATCTAATCCTGTTTTGTAAATTTGGCTGGTAAATTTTACCATTAATATACACTTGAGACGTAAGGTTAAAATGCACAAAGTTTTACAAAAATATTTCACTTTTTGATTTAAAAATCATTGCCTGTTTTATTGATACGTCAGTAAAAAATTAAAAATTTAAATTTCCAATTAAAAATTAATATTTATTTTCATTTTCAAGTTATTTCCTATCATAGTTGAACATGAAACGTTACAATTTTTTGGTTTTCACTGAAAAATTGTTTATTTACAGCCGAAATAATCCAAAAATATATATTTTTGGGTCAAAATTTTTGCTTTTTGTGGATAGTCTATGTTGATAGTCGTTGATGCGCTGATTTCAAATTTTCAAACGGAATTTAATTATCTCGTTTCGTTCCTGAGATTTTTGCTCTCAAAGTTGCACCTTAAAAAAGTGTGTTTTTTGGACATATCTTAAAAATGAGTACACCTACAATCTTAACGATTATACCAGTCGATTCTACGGGCAAAGTTACATGAAGAAATGTTTTCTTCGCATATGCGTTCTTTGGAACGATTTGGTGAAAAATGAGAAAATTGAAAAAACCTAAATTTTAAAATTTCTCCAAGGGTCTTTTTTTCTCCAAAACTTTTCGTTTTCTAGACTTAAGTAAATATCGATGCGCTGATTTGAAATTTTCAAACCGAATTGAATTATCTCTTACCGTTCTCGAGATATTCATGTTCAAAGTTGAGTTTTGGCGAAACCTAAAAAAACAGGTTTTTTAGGTATAACCCTTTAAGGGTTAGGTTTACGATTTCGGCAACCTCACCAATCGATTCTACGGCCAAAACTACATAAGTATACCAATTTTCAGATTTTTATTACAAGTAATACAATTTGTAGAAAGGAAAAACGAAAATGGCCAAAATCGAAAAAAATGCCTGATGAACCCCTTACGATTTTTCTCGATTTTTGACGATTTTCGTTTTTTCGCTCTAAAAATTGTATCCGTTGAAATAAAAATCTGAAAATTGGTACACTTATGTAATTTTGCCCGTAGAATCGATTGGTGAGATCGCCGAAGTCGAAAACCTAACCATTTGAGGGTTATACCTAAAAAACCTAAATTTTTAGGTATAACTTTGAACTCAAATATCTCGAGAACGGGAAGAGATAATTGAATTCTGTTTGAAAATTTGAAATCAGCGTGTCCATATCTACTTAAGTTCAAAATATGAAAAATTTTGGATACAAAAAGTTTCGAGGCAAAAAATTGAAATTTAGGTTTTTTCGTTTTTCTCATTTTTCATCAAATCTTTCCAAAGAAGGTATATGCAGAGAAAATATTTCTTTATGTAACTTTGTCCGTAGAATCGACTGGTATAATCGTTAATATTGTATCTCTACCCATTTTTGAGATATACCTAAAAAACACACTTTTTTGAGGTGCAACTTTGAAAGCAAATATTTCAAGAACGAAGAGGGATAATTCAATTCGGTTTGAAAATTTGAAATCAGTGCATCGACGACTATCAAAATAGACTACCTTTAAAAACCAAAATTTTAGAGCTAAAAATCGATATTTTTGGATTATTTTAGCTGTAAATCAACAATTTTAGGGTGAAAAACTAAAATTTGTGACTTTTCATGTTCAACTGTGATAGGAAAGAACTTAGAGATGTAAAAAGCTTTCAATTTTTAACAATATTTATGTTATAGCCTAATATTAATATTGGGTCAAATACAATTTTACTACAACAAGTACATTTTCTTATATTATGTACAGATATAATTGTACCACTACCATTTGATACTATAATTATATAATTATATATAACTCAATACGATAATTATATAATTACAGTAATAATTGTATACATGATAGAATAGATCACTTTACATATATGTAATGCTGGTTGTATAAACAATTTTTACAACTGTGAAAAGAAATACATGTAATGACAATATCCAAAACCTGGACTGAACATAGCTGTATTATGAATAATGATAATGTAAATATAAATAGCATTATGAATATTTGCTTGATTTATGACCGAACGAATAAATAATAAATTCGCAAACAAAGCAGCATCGCGCTTGACTTTTGGAATTAATTCCCCAGTTTTGCTTTCTTCTTCTTGGCGTGAAACAAATTAATCTGAAATAAAATCGTCACACCCATCCCATCCGGAGAGAGTGGATATTAAATCCGAGCCTGGACGTAAGGACTAAGGACGAAGGACTCAGGCTCGGGTAATATTTTAACCCCTTTGTGTAAAGAGCTCCGCAGAATAAATACATTCTCTTTGAGAGCCTGCAATAAAATAAAAGCCACCTGGAATCCGGCGAACGCAAATATTAAAACAGTTAAGACGAACGAGAGAGAGCCATAGTGCCCGAATGAGAATCTTGCACTTAGCCATAGACGGACGATGATGAATTTCACAGGGGTCCACAACGAAATATTTCTCAATTTAGTCCATAAAAATATAAACAAATTTGTAACCGAAAATATACTGGTTAACGGTTAACCCATATAGAGAACGTTTTAATAAAAGTTTAGTTCTAAAACCGGTTTTTAAAAATAGAAAACCGGTTTTTAAAAATAGAAAACCGGTTTTTAAAAATAGAAAACCGGTTTTTAAAAATAGAAAACCGGTTTTTAAAAATAGGAAACCGGTTTAAACCGGTTGTATGTTAAAACAAATTACTGAAAAAAAATCATTAAAAATTAGTGATGAAACGATTAAGATTAAATGTAATCGCAGATTATTGTGACTTTCCAATCAATCGTAATCCTTGATTATCTTACAAGATTAATACAATTATAACAAAGTCGATAATTTGAAATAATGCGTTTCAATATATCCACATTCGGAATTAGGGGAATACCTGTAATCAGAAGTTGTCAATTGTTAATTTTCATCATATAATTATTTTGTAAGTTATTAGTAGAATTATAAAGTTTAGACTTTGCGAAGAATGTGGCAGAGACTACTCTCCAGTAAAATGTAATTTATAAAAACAGTCATAGCTCATATTCAAATACAAATAGATAACACAGATATAAAAAATAAAGACTAATGTTCGCTAAAACCGTTTTTTTTTTTGGTAACGGTTAACGGTATTTTCAGCCTTAAAAATATCGGTAAAAATTACGATTAAAGTTCGCAATTTTTGATCACATCGGTTACTGGTTTTTATATACCGGATTTTTTTTAACAGGTTACATGCCCATAGTTATATAGAATTAGATTAAGTTTTTTACTTACCATATCTAATTTTAACATAGCAATGATTTTTATACTTGGCAATGTAACTTTGCAAAAAATTATAATAGTGATAGTGAGTAATTCTTTACATATACATTATATTTTTTCTGAAATCGTTAAATTATTAATTAGAAACATAAATAAATAGCATTATGTATTTATAAAACGTCAGCTAGCTATAGAAACGGGGATGGCTTAATAACAAACGTACTGTCAAAGTCTCAAATATTTCTTTATAATTTTCATTTATGTTTACACCTGCTTAGACGTGTCTGCATGAAATCAGGTAAATTATTTTGAAAGGTAAATAATAAATAAATTAACCAATAATATTATAGAATGATACCTATGTAAAATTTTGACATAAGAGTCTGTAAAGTTTTACTTAACTATTACTTTGGCTAACTTTGGAGAGTGATATCTTTTATTTTTGTATCGATTTCGAAAAAAAAGTTGGTTGTATTTTGCGATGTATTAAAGAAGGGAAGATGATAATTCATTCGATGTGTTTACTGTGTGACACACGTTTTTAGACTTCACCTCTCGAATACTTATAATATGGAAATATTTCGAAAGTCATTGATGACTAGTCTGGGATGAATAGTTTATTATTGTTATTAATAATAATAGAGAAAATTGTATAAACTGTAAATGTAAAGTGATGTTTGTGTTTGATTAAACTAGTCCCTTTTACGTTTTGGCATAACCCCTTTATGCGGCGCCACTGGGCTTGTTGCGGACCATCCACGGCAGAGCAGATGAAGGCGAAAGGTTCCACATCTAATTACCTCTCCTGAGATTCATTAATCACAAACTCGAGTAATTACATTCGCTAAGTTTATACATATTATAAGAGGGCGCGGGGCGCTATCTTACTCCCCAGGCATCGGACTTCGGAAACAATACGCGGATAACGCCACCCATCCCGATTTCTCTTTCATTTCTACCAACCGCAACGGGTATCTAACGACGGTGTTTTTAATCGGCTTCACTGTTTGCACTGTCACGGATTTGTAATGGTATTCAAATTTTTTGAATCTAAACTTTGTATCGAAAGACTTATATAAGTTTCCGAAACTATACGGTATTTACTATTTATGAGATACTTTTCTTTTTAACCGATAGTTAAAGTAATCAGATACAATAATTAAGGATTGCTCGGGTATTTTACTAGAACTTTCTATTTTTTTTTTATTATAACAACTAAGTACGCCAATTTAGTCTCCGTACACCTGTAAATTATATAGAATCAATGATCCTTTGGACCGCCATTCATTTGAAATGCTTCCCTTAATCGGATTGTCATACTTCTCACTATTTTTTTTGGAGGTTGGGAGTTAATTTCACCCCATTTTTCTACCATAAATGTAGTTGTTCTTTTATATTCAATGGGATTCATATATGGAGACTGTAAAGGCGTTTGCAATTGTTGTCTAGAATTGTACAATAACTATTCTACCATTTTACGTGTAGTTTGTCTGGTGTCATTATCTTGTTGAAAGATACTAATTTTTCAGCACACTTTTCTAAATTCTTTTTTAAAATATTCAAATAACCTACTTTCCCATTAATGAAAATTAAGGTTCCCATCGCTTCTGCATACAGACCCATACAAGTACGGATCCTCCTCCATATTTCACTGTTGGACATATATGTTTTGTTTTCATTTGTTCATTTTTCCTTTTCCAAACAATAATTCGTCTATCTGATTCAAGAAGGTTTATTTTGGTTCATCTGAAACAATTACTAAGTTCCAGAAGGTTTCAGGTTAGTTTATATGTTTCAAAATAAAGCGCAAAACTGAGTATACGGAAACTAGTTGGTTTGAGTATACATAAATATAGTTTAGAGATTACATTACTGTTCCTATTTCATTTTTGTCATTGGTTAGACGCAAACAGCATATATATTCCTCTGTAACGCTTACGATAATGAGATAGCGAAAGTTTAATAATTCTTACAACAGAAATTGATGACGTGAGGATCAACTGCGAAAAATAAAGTGTATATTCAATTTCAATATGTAGAAAGAGTCCACAAATACGAAATAGTTTGTGCCTACTGTAGGAAAAATTATGTTCTCAGATTGTCTTACAGAGAAGGCAAAAATAGAAGGTTGTGTCGGGCGATAGAAAGCTGGTGGAGGATTAAGGGCGCGGACCTGAAGAAACAGTTGATTTGGTGCAAGTCAAACAGCCGCTGTGAGTGAGTGTTTGTTCTGCCGATTTATATCCTGACGATCCGTTGTTGCGAGACAGTCGCTCGACCTCTTGTTTCACCGGCCGACCTGTGTCACGGAGGGCCATTACTTCATCAAACCCGCACGGGATATAAAAACATCCTCTCTCTTTTATCTTCTCTATAACTTGCGGAATTACATGTAACGATTAATTACATTTTAGGAACGGAACACATATACATATGAATTTAACATTGTGAAACAATAATTTTACTTGCTTTTTAATATTGCAGAGCGAATCTATAGAATCTACAGATATACAGTTAGTAGTGGATTTTAAAAACACTTTTCAGATTCAGCAATGTTAATAAACTCATAGTGTAGTAGTTATAGGATGAGATCTCAAAAAATTTTATATATACATAAAATATTACATATTGTAACGAGGGAGACTCATCTCAGATGAGTCATCACGGCTGACCTGTCGCGTCAGGTAGTTGCGTTAAAGGTCATGTGGTATAGGAGAGATTCCGCTATTGTTCGAGAATTTAGAGGCCAGAAGACTCTGTAATGTTCTAGAGATTAATTGCTGGCATGTACATATATAAGGGTTGCATCGAACGGTTCAAGGAAGTTACATTCTCAAATGAATTTTACATCTTATTTTTTGTTGTTTAATCCATTGATTAAGTTATGCCGTTTAAATCTGGAACTCTCTGTATAACTACAGATTCGTATTTATGAAATATAATAAAATTAGTACATGTAAACAATAAAATACAAACTACCTTTCTTTACATTTCGTCCGCAAGAGTGTGCTGAATATTTTGTTTCGTGATTTTAAAAAAAATATAATTACATAGTAATGTACACAAATTGCATGAAAATATTATTTACCTCTATAATATATCTTTCGATTAATATTGACCGTAATCGTTTCATCATTAATTTATATATTTAATTCAAGTATTTTTTTTTAATTTTGAAAGCTCTATCCAGTATCACTTTCCCAAACTGCATTCTCATGCTATCACTTTACATACAATTCACAATTAATAAACGCCACGTGACTTGGGTTATATACACATCCACCATCCACCATCCACTAAAAACTTATTCATTTCTGTTTAGTGAGTGGCAGTGTGGAGTAATTTAGCAGTGAAGGGTTTAGAGTTTGATTGGTGTGAAGGTCTCCCCTTAGCTGCATATTGCCGACGTATGCAACTGCCGATACGCAACACTGGTCACCCTTTCAAAAAACACAAGCGCCACGAGTAATTACAGCGGGTTAAATTATGGCTCTATTCGCATGATATATTGCATATGTGCAAGCCAAGGCGAATGTGCCTAGTCAGAGCAAATTAATTACTACTACTCCAACACCGCGGATTTTTATTCCAGAACGATGATGGAATTTATGATCTGGTACACGGTACTCGATATACAGCATTGGGAGACTTACTCACCGATATAAACTACACGCAAAAAATTACCCCATCCAAGCGTTATTCATGAACTCGTACATTCTAAATTTCTGAATTAAAGCATTGTTCATAATAAGTGGAACAATTACCAGATAATACTTTTAAAAGTAAATAAAGAAATTAAAATATGTTAATATTTGATTATTCGCTGACATTTATTTGAACTGTTTTAATATTTAAAAGCACGCAAAATTCATAAAAAAACCTGCAAAAATACACAAAACAAGAATTATTGTCTTGTTTTGTTACTTCTTGGCTTGTCTTGAAAAACAAGACAAGAAATTTAAATATATCTTGTCTTTCATTACTATTCTATATAAAAATCTTGTCTTGATCGTCATTTTTTTGCTTATTTCTTGTCTTGCAGGTTAAAAACATAGTCAGGGATTCCCCTATTTCCATAATATCAATGTTAATTATGAAATATATATTTTATAATCCAATTATTATTATTAAATGAAAATAAAAATAAATACACATATTTTTTAGAAAACCGAGAAAAATTTACAAGCAGAAAAGTTCTTGGTAATATTTTTTTATATTATTTAGCCAATAATTACTACCGTAAGATTGGTTTTATCGACTGGATGTTAATAAAAGTAGGTCTTTTTGGAGTTGCAGTCATTTAATAAAAGATCTTCTTTTAATAATTATTACGATAATATATTAGTTTGAATGAAATTTAATACATATATTGAAAAATAAATAGTATTAATTTTTGTAATAATTAAATATTTTGTATGTGTCATTATTTTCATAATCTTTGACAATTAAATAATAAATCTTGATATAAATAATAAAATAATGTAAATAATTTTGAGAGAAACACCAACTTTATTTTATTATTTTTATCTGCAATTATTTTAATGTACTAGTCCGGTAAATATTACTTACTGGAATTGAAATCAATTCGATAAACATGGAAATGTAATACATTATGAAATAATAACATTTTAGAAAAAAATGATTAATTATGTTACTGTTTGGTGTAGGTTTTTAAAAGACATTTTTTAAATACATCATTTAATATTCATAATATTGTAATAGCACCATTATAGATTATTACAGACGTATCAATATCCATTGTTAATCTTTCGCTTGAACTCTTCCCCTTCTGTACATCCCCTGAAAGATCACGGAGCAAAGTGTATTTATTCACAAGATGACTTGATTGTAGCGCATAAGCTCTGGCTCGTGCAGTGACGTTATCTATCTGATCGGAGAGTTATTTGAGCGAATCTGCAAGCGCAGAGATAGCGGGAGGAACTTATTGTGTTGATTATATTACTTGAAGCGTTTAACTATCTTGTACGACACGAGTTAATGCCTTTAGTACCACGTAAACAGGGAGAGCTAGACACACTAATTTCGCGCAGACAATGAGACAACACAACGCAAGAAAACTGTCTGGCAAATACAATAACATCATGCTACTTGCTTGCTTTCATACACGGGATGTATAGTCATATGTGATTTATTTATTTAAACTAGAGTGAACAATTTATCATAAAAATAACTAAGCTAAACTAATACTTTGTTTCTGTAACTATGACTTGTAAATCTGTAAAAATGTAAGGCACATATAGCTTACATGGTCCGGTAAGTAATATACTTACAGGTTTACATTTGTAATTAATTATACTAATTTCACGTAAATTTATAATTTCATTCATTGTAAATGTCACTGTCATTTTTACTGTGATAGTGACCTGCAAATGTTATAGTTATTTACATGCGAGGTGGGAAATGTTTCATTTCAGTCGAGGGCTTATATATATTATCGAGAGGCGAAGCCTCGAGGTGAGATATAGCGCGAGGCGAAATGAAACTACCACCGAGGTATGTATACTATTTTATTCACAATCATACGTACTGTTAATTGTTACATAAGGTACAGTATTTTTTGACAACTATTATAATTTGTTTTAACCTATTTTATTGTAGAGATTTATGACAATGTTACTAGGCAACCTCTACATAAATACTTCCAACCCAAGAGATGGAAGTGCAATTTGTTACTTTCAACCCAAAAGATTTGTCAATACAGTTAGGAATGACTAACTTCCAAACCTCCAAAAAGTTAGGAATCGGCATATTACTATAATGATTGTGAATAAAAAATATTACATAAAGCAAAGGCGATGAAAGTAAATACCTGATATTTATTTACTACTACAAAAAAATATGAATAATATTTATCTAATTTAAATTTTATTAAAATAATTTCTTACATTTTATTCCTTGGAAAAAGTTTATTTTAGATAAGTTCTAAAATTAGTAATTTATTATATACAGATGCATTATGGTCAGAATCAAGGTATTAAGCGTTTACTGAGAAAATAATATATTCTGAATCACAAATCTACGCGTATATGCAGAATAATAAATAATAAACGTATTAATACATAAAAATAGGTATAATATTAATACAAAAAACATATTCTTATATTCTCCTATTCGTAAGTTTACCCTTAAGTGAAATGGAAAACTAAAAGAAACTGGATATAAAAGTAATCATAAATAACTAGATACACACATACTTATATTCTATAAACGTATGTGTAAGTATGCAACGAACTAAATTAAGTTATGAATTATAGAAATACTGATATTTTAAAATTTAAGCAACTAATGATAAAAGTTAAAACTAATATTTCTACATGTAAAGTAAATAATTATGAAATTTTGCATTTTTACTAAGGTAAAACAGTTTTTAATGCATTTCAGTTTGCCTCATGAAAATTCTGTATGAAATTTAAATAAAATAGGAATATTCTCATATAAATGATAAATATTAGAATGTGAATAATTTGATCTCTAACCAATTCTCGAGTCAATAATCAAAGACAAAACCAGAGAAGCGTCGCTTCTTTCTTCTCATGAATAGCTCATCTCCCAATAAATGAAGTCTGGGTGCATAATCATATCAATGGCGTCGGGACGCACAATGCAGCGTCGCTTCTGTCCTCGTAGGATTCATTATTTAAAAATTCATCAACGTTCGTAATTAAATAGGCGCCTTCGCGAAACAGCGAGAAAATGAGAAAAATTCGTCTTCAACGCCAAACAATACTCGTCCATGTGAATGCAGAAAGTGTATAAGGATTTTACATCTAGATTTGTTTGATGTGTGTTTCAAAGCGCAAAATATTATACAACTACTAATCTTAATAAATTACGACTTTACTCTTTCATATATAATTAACCTAATTAAAACTAGTGTCGTTACTCGTTATTTACTATTTAACATATAAACTTGTGGATATAGTAACTAGATATTGCAATATGCAATAATGATGTCATTATTTCACTAGTGAAATGAAATTAGGGAAATCAAGAATCTCTTTTTAAACGGTAGTAGTATAAATACTTAAGATTGTTATAGGTATATTTTGTCCGGTTGCAGAATATTGAATAATGAATCATTTCATTAAATAAAATTAACAAAGCGTTTTCCAATTGGACAGTACTAGTAACACTAGAAATTATAGTTGATACAAAATATTCAATCCATATTTGGCACTCTTTCTTAAATGTTTATTATTAAGTAAATGGTCTTACTCACATTTTATTCTGAAATATTCGCCAACTGAACACTATGATCCACACACTTCCAGCAGTAAAACACAACTGCCAAAAGAATGTTGTTGTTTCTCAATTATAGGGTTGTGTAATTATCCAACAAAACTAATGAATGATTAAATAATACTTTATTACTTGAAATAACTTGTACAAGAATATTTCATTGATTACCTTATGTGTATATATTGTGTTTTGTGGCATTGCATAACGTCTGCTTTCCGTTTAATTATTATTGTAATCACAGGCGTCGACTTTTCAAAATTTTCTTGGGGCAAAATACTAATACTAAATACTAAAGGAAACACTTTAGAATGCTCTAATTCGTGATCTACTGAAACTAGAGCACAATCCAGAGCAGCCAAATTTGCTCCAGAATGTACTCTTGTTTCAGCAGGCCAAGAATTGTAGCACACGCTGAAAAATGATGCCTTGGAAAACGGTCTAGCCAGACCACTAGGCGATAGTCCTGAGGCCCACTACTGCGTCTGAGGATCTCCGGTGTATCCTGAGACGCGCATTATTACCGGTCATATGGATTCCTATTGGCTGATATTCAATTTGTAATTGTGGCTGTACTCGTGAGAATTTTAAAATAAAAATTTGTATACATAGGTACTTTAATGCGAGGAATTCACTGGTAATATTCTTAAGGATATAATTCTCACCCAAATTAGGGTAGTAGTCAGTTACTTTAAAATGGCATAATAAAATGCTATTCCCTAAGGTAAATGTCTCCATGGCGTCCATGATTGTAATCGGCCATGCCAAAATAACATTTTACTCAACATTGAAAATATTGAAATTAGGTATGTGGGATTTTTATACTATCTAACATCTAGTTGTACACCTTTATTTTTTTCTCAAGAAGGCAATAAGGGTTTTTTCAAATTTTCGCATAATTCAAAAATGGTTAACAGTAGAATGATCACATTTTCAAATTAAATATGTTTAAATGAAGCGTAGCAAAAAATATGTATAATTTAATATGCTTTTAAGTGTCCATATCAATTTTTTTGTTTATAAATGTTATTGGACTGTATTGGATATATTGCAAAGTATGTAAGAAGAAATAAAGTAGTTGTGGGTGGTTGGACAGATACGGTGGCTCGTTAATGAATCACATAGCATTACATACCACAGTACATTGTCCATTTAACGTACGGAGACGCCGGCGTCGGGCGTCGCGTAGCCAAGTTGCGGCCGACGACGCGAGAAGCCGGTCTAATTTACGAATACCGCAATTTCAATATTCCCCGTTGTTTCTGGTCGCCCCGGTAACATATCGGTGGAAATTTCATTATCCGAATACCTGAACGAGTTTACTTATGTTTCCACCGCCCCGTTACATTGCACACAATTCTCCCAAACCTGGATTATTGTTCCAAATCACACCTACTTGTGTTACTGTTCAATGCTTCTACAGAGAATGTAACCAATTCCTATTATAAAATTTTATACCTTATGTATGTAACACGGTCGCTTGGCGGCTGTATATTTTTGTAAATTTTTGGTATTGTAGTACTCCAGATGTTACGAAATGGACAGATTTTGCACTTTCAAGTTTGTATTCAAAGAAATAACTATCCGTTTCCGGTACGTGATTCCCTCAGTGGACATCAATAGTTGGGTTATTTTTAGCATAGTTCATACTTAAAGGATGAGAAGAGCCGGATAAACATAGGTTGAGAACTTCTGGATTTTTACCATTAAATGGTAGTCCAAAGTATGAAATCTCTCTTGTAATCTCCGATTGTTGTGGATGTCTTGACTGAACGTCAGATATACCTTGGTATTTCTTACTGAATAATTAATTAGTTGTTTTACTGTGTGTAAAGGCTCTCTCATCGTGGTGTAAATTTGTAAGTAGTTTTTATTATAGCCTTTGTGGATTAATATTGATTTATAGATCTATGTAAAAAGGTTTCAAAATTGTTTGTAAATTAGAAAAGGAAGAATTTAGAGTTAAAACTCTATTGTTCTAATATTACTACTCTGCACCAATTTGACCATATAATAAACCGCGTCTGTTATCATTATTAACATTCCCTTGTCTGCTTCTATCACGGCAGACTTTTAAATAAAGTGATAGTGGTGGTAGCGACTATTGTTACCCTTGTCTCGTGTAAAAGTTGTTCATTAATATAATTTGTGGATTACTTTTGAGGCAAGTAAAACTCATAAATTAAAACCATTGTATGTCAGATACTAGATTTCGTCTTACACGACCGTACCTGTTACATATATATTACTTAGTTAGTATTTATGATGCTTTTACCGTCTTAATTTTATATTAAACTAGGGCACAAAAAATGAACTTTGTTAAAAATTTTGCCTTTGTAAAATAAGTTAAACTTCTTCTATTGATTTTGGATAATATAATGAACCTACTTATAAATTTCATATTCAAATGTGATTAAAAATTCCCAACAACTATTCCGCAGCATGAAAACTTGAAAATTAAATTAGCGAGTCAGTCTTTGAAAAAACTTTTATCAATCCGGCCATATTTCTTTACGATTCCGTAAACCGTTATCTCAATTTCTTTTGTGTGTCTTCGGAGAAGCGGATGGCATAAATGCTACGTAATTATATTCATAAGGCGACGTAAAAAGTACTTTATGCGTTACGTTTTATGTTTAACTTTGAATTGTCGCTGGGAAAATTACATTTCCAATTCATGAAACGTTACGGAGCGAGTGCGCGGCGCCTCCGCCAGATGGCGCAGCGGAGGGAGATTTCGGCGGTACCTGGAATAATTCATAGATGACTAACGCTTCGATAGAATTCACTTTTGATATGTTTGCATTCCAAATGCGGCTGTTCTTCATACATTTGCACGTTCTCAACTTTATACACGCATATTTTACAAAGACAACTTTTGTCACACATACCTTAGGATAAAATTTAATCATGTTTTCGACAGACACTGGTATACTTTGGTCCAATAACATTTATATAGTTTTTAAATCAGGGAAGTTACAATAACGAAACAGAAAACAAGGACCGGCTCAACATATATAGCGCCCGAGCAAAATTATATTCGGGCGCCGACTTTTCAAAATTTCCTTGGGGGCAAAATTTCTTATAATGACCAACATCAAAACATGGAATTGCAAGAATAAATAAATACTAGAACTTCAAGTTAACCTTCTCAAACGTAATTGAAACGTCAAACTCTCAGTAGTTGTCAAATCACTTGTTGAATTTGCATGTGTTTTTCGTTTCATTTCTCTTTTTGTGATATTTCACGATTAAAACCAGTTGTTTTCAAGGACTACTAGTATTTCTCTAACGCTGTGGTGTAAATGTGACTTGGTCTAGTGCTGTCTATAGTTTAAAAACGGAGTATAGTAAGTATTTTAAAATGAAAATTTTTACATATAGGTACTTTGATGCGAAGAATTCACTGGTAATATTATTAAGGGTATAACTCACACCCATTTTAGGGTAGTAGTGAACTACTAAAAAAGGAAGGGGGTACAATATTTTTTAAATAATAATAATTCAGGGCTTTATTACTAACATTAACACTAACACTAAACATTCAAGCTTTTTATAGTGTAAAAAAAATGTCACTTTCTATAGTGGTCGTAGAAAAAATAGTTCTCGCTATTTCTTTTTTTACAAATTCACAAAATTGAGCATTTTTAGTTTTGTGAATATAAATAAAATAATTGTTATTTACGACTGAATAACATTGTTATTCATAAAACAACATTGTTATGTTTTGTGTCTTCATTAGTTTATGAATAACTATGTTGAGGAATGCATGTAGTGTGAAAAATAGAATATAAAATGTGTGTAATGAGAGCAGGAATGAGTCCATCAGATGTCGTGCTGGGTGTTAAAAGCTCAAGCTCGCTTAATGGATGACGCTGCGGAACTTTTGTCAAACACCAGCCTTCATTTATTTACCCGTTGTTGTATTAAATCACTCCCATAACATAGCGACAACAATTTCAGCCCTTTGTCGATTTTCTTACAAGCTAATACACTCATTCTGCAACACTACGTTCAAAATAACATTCATATTCATTCCGCACATGTTTTTACTAAAGCTTATTTCTAGTATTTTTAAAATTAAATAGATTTCTTTAATAGGATATTTGACCATAATCGTATTTCAGTATACATGTAAGTCATAAAATATAAAATTTCCAATATATAGATACTCTAAAACGGCCTTTAGGTATCGTTATTATTATTATTATTATTATTATTATTATTAAATGAGAATGAAATTCGAATTCATAATAAATAGAACTGAAATTATAACATATTTAAATGATAATACCGAAGTTATGGAATCCTACCACAGATTTGAAGAAAAATGAAAAAAAATCTCTATGTAAAACTGATAGAATTTGGAGAAAAGGTATTTCACGTTTATCTATTAGCAATTAGCTAATTATCGATATTTATATCTATCAGAGTTATGTTAGTAAATTGAGTTCCAAATTATATACAGGTATAATTGCTGTTAGATATAAAATATACCATTAATGGATTAGTATGTATATATTCACTAGTTATAAATTAATTCATGATCTATAATTAATAAGTTCATAATAACGGAATATATGTATAGGTAAGTTATAATTGCATTTTGTAATGAATTTATACAAGAATCTTCATGTTAATATTATTCACTAAAATTCACCAATTTAATGAAGGTAACTAGGTAAAATACTATCCTATAGGATAGTATATTACCAACTATAGTTGCAATGTTTAAAAAAGAAGTATATGCTGAATTATTATACTAGTGATACAATTGACACTTGTTATTATTAATGTTGCCAATTATATACTCAATTATAAAAAGTATTTTTTGGAAAAGGTCGATTGAAACAAAAAATGAAGGTGCATAACTACATGTTCTAGCAATTTTATAAACATTCAACATCTACGCCTAATCTTTTTTGAGTTGTGAAAAATTAAAAAAAAAAACACTACGAGCAAAATATTCTTTTGGTACAGCTGATTTTAATAAAAAAGGAAAGTGCACAATATTTTACGACTAATCATTTGAGATATATGAGATACGTACGTACAGACGCTACGCCGTAATGTCAAAATGGATATTTCCGTTGAAACCTGAAAACCGAAATTTTTCGCCATTACAATACTTTCTTTACTTTGAACAAGAAAAAATCTGAAGAATATTCCCTAATTTGAAGATCTTGTTGGACAAATATAGAAAAAGAAGGGTTAGAACATGGAAAGAATATTGTCTGGGAGTAATAAAGTGCAGTATCGTAAAGGAGAATGGCTCTTGTATCGTTAGACTTGGCTAAAATTTTGTTAATCGGTTTAAGATTGGGTCTGAGGCGAGAGGATATATCGCAGTCGCTACCTCCGAGCACCGACAAACTTTAATTAAATTCTGCTTTGATTATGTACCAAACGGCAAACGGGAAAAAGCGATTACGTATAAATATGCCTTGATTAAACTCTATCACATTCATTTTTCAATCTAGATATTGACCCCAAGATAAATTAACAGATACGGGTTGTTATTGTTTCAATTGCCTTTGTTGCAAACGGTTTAAATTAAATCTATACAAACACGCACCACCCAACACAAACACAATCATTTATTTTTAACTTCAGTTTCAATTCTGATAACATTTATTTCAAATTCATTATCACTCAAACGCAGGATCTGTTTTAGTTCTTCAGCATTGTAAATGTCCTTCAAAGGACGCATGATAAAATATCACACAAATATTAAAAAAATTCAGTAAATAATATAAGCGCTTTCAAAATATATCAAAAACATAAAATTCAAAATGTATTAGTATTTTAAACATTACATTACTCTTCATTTTCGAGGACTGAAATAGCACTTTTTATCCCTGAGGCATTAAATATGAATTTTAAACATGTGTGATTAAATTAATATGTAAGTTTTGTCATAAACTAATTAATACTTAATTACTTACTAAAATGCAAGTATAAAGAGTCACAAAATAAACACCTCAATATGAACCTGCTATTTTTTAGGACATGTCAATAATCGAAACACATTACACTTTTTTGAATTCGAAGAGTTTTATTATCTGTATCCTAAACATTCGCAGTTTTTATGTCGTAAACTTATGAATTACGTCTTGTGTGAAAAATCTAATGAGTTCCTTACTTCAGAATGTTATTTGTAAATAAATTATTATACATATGGAATAGCTACAATAATTTCTTGTTCTGTATATTGCAAGTACCTACATTAAATTTTTATTAAGCTATATATGAAGTCTGGGGAAATATATCTGCTAAAGAAATTTCCTCCCTTAGTATGTAGAAATAGGTAGCTATGTCCAATATATTCTGTGTTAATCTGACAAGAATGTGTAGCAGCAAAATTGAAAATTTAAATTCAGTACTTTCTGTTCTGGAATATAATGTATTCGGATAGTCTCTGTTATAATGCAGATGAAATAAAAAGTAGCAGAGGAAGCAAAAATAAATGCAATTTGCATTCACCCCTCTATTGCGGGGGTGTGTTTAATCAGAAGCTCAAACAGTATCATCCCCTATTATTTTAGATTATACTTTTGTTATTGTATCAATATCACACGATTAACATATCAATTTATTGTTAAATGTATAATTTTTAAGATTAGTATTGTAACCTACATACAAATAAACATTGTTTCTACTTATAAAAATGTTCTTTTATAGATTACCAACATCTGTGGCTCAACATTTCTAGATGAAACAGTTTATAAATAAATTTAAAATATTGTTATAAATTTCAGAAAATTAAAACTTACTAACACAATATCTTCAATATTATTGGAAATTTTGTAATACTAACAGGGCATGTAACCGGTTAATAAAAACCGGTGACCGATATTTAAAAAAAATATATCTGTTTCAGCTAACATTAACCTTTATTTTAATATCATTTAGCGCGAAAAAAATTTTAATATCTGTTATATTTGTATTTGAATATGACTATATGAGTCATGACAGTTTCTACAATGTACATTTTATTGGAGAGTCATAAAATGGGTAGTCTCTTTGTCAGCTTTAGGCATCAAGTTTGAAAAATGACTAAAATTTCTGAATGTCTTATGGAAATTTTGTGAATATTTGTGTTTGATTTTGTAAGAAGCTTTACACATACTCGCTTTTCATTGGTACATAATATTTTTTTAATAATTGTTTTATTAACGGATATATGTATAAATTTTGTTTTCTGTAGAACTGTTACTATACTTTATGTTCTGATATATATCTTTTTAAATGTAATTATACAGGGTATTCAATAAAACGAATCAAATTTACTCAATTTCAAATGACTATAACTTGTCATTCTCAAATGGAACATTCTATATTATAACTGAATTGTGTGTCTTTTAGTATTATCTTATGTTTTATTAAGGGTAATCTGTGCCTAAAACTAACAATTTCGTTTTTATTTAAATCAATGAGATTTAAATCAATGCAGCCCTGTAACTTAATAAGTGAATATTACCCAAAAATTATAATTTATATTTAATTACAGTTTCAAATATTTTATTTTTAACAAAGACATTTTTTGAGAAGTCAGTTTATGATTATATATAATCCTTATTTTAGCAATAACTATTTTATCTTTTATATTTAACCTTATAATATTAATTATCATATACAACAACAAAACTTTACAAGGCAACAATACATCTTGGAGCGGTCTTGATGATACTAAACAAAAAAATAAAACAAACCACCCTCATACTCCTTACATAGTCCTTCATCTTAGGTATGTCCGCAACTTGACACATTATCCTGCAGCAGGAATACACTAACTGCTCCTGCTGCTGTGTAGTTCCTGCACCGCCATGAAGATGTCAGTAATACGTTACGGGGGGGAGGCCGAAATGCGGCTGCCTCTATGCTCGCCCAGGACCGGATTAACCTCATTTCACAAATTTATACATACGATAAAAAACAGCACGTGTGGAATATATAATTCTCCCATTTAAATATGAAAAGATATAAATAAGATGTGGATGTAGGGAACGTAATTTAATATCTTCTGAAAGCAAAGCACTTTCAAACAAAATTTAATTCTGACAATTTTAAGAATTTTTTGAATACGTAACCAAATAAAATAATTTGCTGGTGGATTTTCATCGTATTATTTAAGATGAGTAGTTGTAAAATTTATAGACCTCTTATAAAGAACTCCTGTACTTGTAAAGTAAGATTTTAATAAAAAATTATAATATTTTTTCGTGTACAGAAGTTTTTTTTTTATAAATGAAATATAAGAACAATATATAAAATAAATTATTTTTTGTCAGAATTTCACAGATATGAGATATGTAAATATATAAAAAGACTGGGTAGTGGAGAAAACAAGATATTGGATATGAAATCGAAATATGTGCAAATAAAAATATATATTTATAAAAGTTTCATGATTTGTAAGAATAAAATTTGATCCGCAAGAGGTATTTGAAATGGAATCTGAAGGGAGAAGATCACCTGAAAGAGTAAGATTTAAATAAGGAATGGGTTCTTTTCGCATATTATTCAAAGTTAATAATTTGCTAGAAGACAATTTAACAAATACGTAATTTCGCTTAAAATATATGTAATAAACTTATAAGAAATTATTATTTGTAGGAGACTTTACTTTACGTTATAATTTATTATTCGTTCATTAAACTTCGTTATATAAATATTCGTGTTTCAATATTTTTACACTTTACTACTTTAAACACTAAGAACATTAATTTAAACACTTAATACTATGCAATATTTATTTATACGATATTTATACCAACAGCTATTTATTTATATCACCAACTATTTATTCATATCACGAACTATTTACATGTCGATGACATGCACTGATCGACACCGACTTTATTCTGTGACTTTCTACACACTCTGATCGGTACTGACCTCCATGTATCGCCAGATGCAACCTTTACCTGCCGCCAATTAATCTCTCGAATATTCCAGAGCCTCCGGACTCTATAAAATTCCGTAGCAATAAGAAACATACAACAAGCAAATATCTTAATAGTCGTAGAAAAAAATGTTTAAGTGTATTGAGAAAGATTTTACTTTTATAAATCATTTAGTGGTTATTTTGATTTGCTTTACCGTAATGTTATGTTAGTGTAGTGTAAATGGTTGTAGCTACGGACCTGTACACTTCCGACGACATCAGGGTTGCAATAATGTTCGGGTGAAGGGGTTAAATATAAATTAAGCGTGCAGAGGAAGTAAGAAATTAATTGCGGAGTTTGGAGCGAGTAAATTTCATCCGAAGCATGCAATATAGGGCTGATGCCGCGCAGCAAACGAGTGTTGTACGCTACCTCGTTCTTATATCATTTTTCCCTGTAAACCGTTTTCAAGAGCGTATTAAAACCGTGAAATACGACCAGCAATCATGACTGGAATTTATGGGGACTTGTAATGAAAACTTCATTCTCTGCAAAACTACAATGCCATCGCGCCTGCTTAAAACCACCTAACCTAACTGTATGTCTCATATCATTTACGTCTACAACTGTTGCTTTATTTATTTCATACTTGTTTATGTTTCAAAATGAGTTATATTGCAAATAAGTCATGTGAGAAAGCGTTAGACCACGAGGTTGTTAGATCGAATATATGCGTACAATAAAATATTTTTTCGTAGAACACTACAAAGAATATATATGATGTAGAGATTATTTTTATACTTATATTAATAACAAATCAAAAAAAAGTTTTTAAAATTCGAAAAATTAAAGGTGATTTATTTAAAATAAACATTTTTAGTATCACTTGTTTGATACATGTATTAATACTTTCTTTAGATATTAAACTATACAAGTAAATAATCTCATAAGTAGCTGATTTGGGTAGGTAAATGATTTTTTTTACTCCTGTTTTGAAAATACAATTTTCTGGTTTGTTTTTCATGCTGAAAGTGACTCTTTGCAGCACTAATAAATGTTTGTTGCATTGTTGCTGCCATACAAATACAAAATTTGCAATAAATGTCAAATTATGTTTAAAAAATAATTTTTTATTTCCTTATTTTTTATCTTGCAGGAGTAGAAAAATAGTGTGTATAACACGTGTTGAAAGTCCTTTGTCGAACACAAACGATTGCAACCTTCGCTTCGCTCAGGCTGCAACTTTCGTTTTGGTTCGACAAAGATAGACTTTCAGCACTTGATATACAAATAACTATTAATTGTTAGTTTTTATAAAAGAAACAGAATCAGGGACACTGAAGTAGTTATTTTTGAATTAAGTGCGCGAAGTCAATTGACCGCATGAAAAACATTTCGCGCACAAAATACAAACAATAATTTTGAATTATTAATTATAATATTTTAATTCGTCTACATAACTTGAGTTAACAAATGTTTTCCATCACCACGGAAAAACGTTTTCCAAAACATAACATAACAACTGTGAAAAAGTTGCCTACTTTATGCATTGTTATTAGAGTAAAAATGTTAACATTTTGTGGCAGTTGTAGAAAAATATAATAACATAAATACATCACACCTTGTTACAATCAAAAAGCGGAATGAAATAAATTTTCATATTACGTGTCTGAAAAATTTTGTAATCTGTATTTAAACAAATGCAACATGTACCTGATATGTTGTACTTATGACATCCACTTTTGTTTTTTATTTTTTGAATACACAAAAAGTTTCATAATTCAGATTTTAATTCACACATAATTTTTAATAATATTTATATTTTTAGTAACTGCTATTTATAGCAAAGTCATTACATTTTACATAATAATAGTTTTGTTTCAACTATCTGGTGTATCACAGAGATGAATTACTGTAAATGATAAAGTACTATACAACAAAGGGAAAACGAAATAAACAATGCTTGGGGAAAAACTATCATGTAGAACAAACACTCTTATTTAAACGAAAAAAAAAAACTTAAAGATTTGTAATTCAAATTTAGTACACTAATTATAATTAATATTCATTTATATTTACAAGACAGTATTTTATTTTTACTAGATATCAATATTTATTTTCACAATATACTTATTTTTACTTTAAATGTCGTTGTTCGGGACTGCCTCGATTCGACTCACTTCACTCTACTCTACTCACTACCTTCAGTAACTTTATACATGCCGGTAATTAATCTCGAAACTTCCAGAGCCTTCTTTACTCTATAAAATTCCAGAACAATAGCGGCGTTGCTCTTTTCTCACTTAACCTTTTTTTAAACTACCTGATCAGACAGGTCAGCCGCGATGACTCATCGGCAGTGAGTCACGCTCGTTTCAAAACAGTCTCACGATTTCAGTGATGCTAGTCGATCAGTTTACGTGTTAAACAAGCATTTTCTTTTAAAATTTAAATAGTGTGTTTCATAATAAATATATTGTAAACAAAGTGTTGTTGATGAATGTGTTCGTTTATTAATATTTCTGCAAGAGCACGTAATATGTTCATATATAATTCTATATCTTCCCATAAATCTTCGTGCCTTATCAAATTAATAATATAACATTTTCTAGTTACATTAATATCCAAGATTTATACTCACGAAATGTTTAAACAGTTGATAATGACATAATAACACACAGTGCACAACTAGTAAACGCAGATTATCTTTTTATACTGCCGGGATACAAATTTACTTATAACGATAAGAGCTGCGTATCTAGCGCAGTAAAAACTGCAACATCGCACTGCCTGAGAAAATAAAATTGTTAGTTACGGGCGTAATTCATTTGCTTTTATCGCCGCTTGTTTACATGAACGACGAGAGAAAAATGAAATTGGATTTTTAAAAATTAGGTAAACTAGGGTTGCGGAATTTTGAATTTTATGATGTAACTACCCCTTAAGGAATATACATGAAGCATTACATATTTTAAAAATTATTTGCATATCAGTATCTGTAGCACAGAATTTCTAGAGAGAACACGATCTCAAATACGTTATGGACAAGTTTTACTTACATTTAATATTCAAGGTAGTCAACCTTACAACCATTAGGAACATATACAATTTGGTGTTCGTGTCAGAATTATTGTACCTCCTTCCATTTTTAAGTAAATGACTACTACCCTAAAATGGGTGTTAGCTGCACCCTTAATAATAGTACCAGTGAAACTCTCGCATCAAAGTACTTATGTATACAAATTCATTATTTCAGAAAATACAAGGCGATGTATCGTAAAACTAACATAATTCTAAATACGTTAAACCAAACTTATACCGTGAGTTTATTTCAGGGCATGTAATAAAATCCGTTAACCGATATTTTAAACGAAAATTGCGAACTTTAACTGTAATTATAACTGATATTTTAATGCCGAAAATACCGGTAACTGTTAACCAAAAAAAATAATAATAATAATAAACCGGGATTTAGCGAACATACTTTATTTTTATATCATGTAGCGCGTAAAATTTTTAATATTTTTTTATATCTATATTATCTACCTATTTGTATTTGAAAATGAGTTAGGACAGTTTTTACAGTTTATATTTTATTGGAGAGTCATAAAAGTATGTAGTCACTCATTCAGCATTAGGTAAGTTTACAATTGTGTGTGACCTGCGTTTTTCCATTTTTTTTTCTATTACGGAAATTTTTATGAATATTAAATTGCAGTGTTATGGTTCTTGAGATCACAATGGACAAGAAAAAAAAACATATGTAGAATTAAATAATAATTAACATTAATACTTTTTTTTTACTAATTTTTCAGATCTGTATATGCCATGGAAGTTTGTTACCGTTTCTTGTACCTCCTGTACTGCAACTTGTATATGTTTATTTAGCTGGGGCTATGATTTTTGAGGGTGTAGCGTACCTCCCCGGGCTGCAAAAGCAAAGCGGCAGGCAATTGTAAACTGTACAGCTCTCTGGAGAAATTATCCTAAGTTTGCCATTTCCCATCGACAATCGGATCCATTCTCGACTTCGGTTAATTACGTATTCAGGGCCGGATTGTCACTGTTGCTGCAAACGCTTCATTAAGATAAATACCGTCCGATGCCCGATGATGACCGCTGTCCATCGGTAATTGCCTTCATCGGTACCCGCCACCGGATTTCATAACCAATTCACTTCAAACACAACTTAAAACAACCACATATTTTAATGAAAATTACACTTTTTGTTGTAATTTAATTATTAAATTATTCGTACAATGTCTTCATTGGCCAAAATATATTGTAACAAAACGTCTGATCTAGTTAAACAAATACTCGTTTTGTTATTTATCTTGCTGTTGACTTATTTCAAAATTCTTTTTGGTAATAAAAATTTCAAAGATTTGTAAAGAGATCCGAAATTTCGTTTGGATTTTAAGTTTATTGTTATATAGCTTTCAACGATTTGCTTCGAACGGCAATAAACTATAAACCCTGAACGGAACCGTTTTCTAATTCTCCGAAGACGCGAACTTTCTAATTTTTTGTGCATTTCAGGGTTTTGAGAATACACCCTGTTAGAGGCTTTGGAGTGTAACTTATTTACACGCCCATAGAGAAGAAATTGCGAGAATCAGAAATCGAGGATGAATTCTGTATCTTGAAGGGGGTGGGCCGTCTGAGGTAAACTTTTAAAAATTAGCAAGTTAAGGGGTATTTATTAGTAGATTAGTAGTAAAACTTTTAACTTGCATCACATTGTATTGTATATTTCATTGTTAAGTTTTTTTATAGCTTCGTTTATCCCAATTATTTAATTCTTTTCCTAAAGTTAGTTTGATTATTCTAATTAAAAATAATCTGGTGGCAGCAATCATAAATTCTACCATTTTATACATTTTAATTCTAAATAACTTAAATAATTTTTATTTAATTAAAACCCAAAATTCAATAGTTCAAATTCTTGTTTCCCATTGATTACAATGGCCCGTATTACGAGCTCACTTTTATAATAAAATCGCGATTTTAACGCTCGCTTTTACATTAAAATCTTATGTAAAAACGAGAGTTAAAACTGTGATTTTATTATAAAAGCGAACTAGCTCACTTTTATAATGATATCGTGATTTTAAAGCTCGCTTTTATATAAGATTATGATGTAAAAATGGGCGTTAAAATCGCGATTTTATTACAAAAGTGAGCTCGTAATACGGGCCAATATATTTATTAAATTTAAAATTATTATTACGTATGTGGGGTTTCTGAAAGGTTGAAGATGTTTCTGGATTGGGATTTCAATACAAACCAATGCCCTTTTTGTAGGTTAAAGCCGCTTGAAAATAAAATAGGTTGTTGGTCCGAATAGGGGTGCGTAACCCTTTGGTGCTAATAAAATATGTATAGGTTATAAATGGGTCCCTGAGGCAGTCCGGGCCTGTGTTTATGACTCGTCGGGCCTAAATAAAACATCGTTAAAATTGGCATTATATGCCAAGTCCGCCGTTTCATAGCCGGCAACAGCCTATCAAAACCGCATCAAATTAGCTCGTCTTCCGCGCAGAATTACAATACACACTTCGCCTTCTATCCTGGCTTTATCATCGATGCTTTATACGGGTTATAACGGAAAATAAACACGCTACTTTCTTACGCGTACCTTGTAGTCAATATGATCATATAGCAATTGCTACGGTAGTATCATTAGTTTCTGAAACACTTTTTGTTGATCCAGGAGTAGAGTTTTAACAAAATTTGGCTTCCCAAAGATACTTCAAGAAATTAACATGGAAAATGGAAATTAATATTAGAAATAATATTCAATATATATAACATATTTATGTCCACTAAAGAAGGACATAACTACCTCTGCTTTTCCTTTATCTCATTGTGTTTTACTCGTAGTAATCTTTGTTTTCAGAATTTAATGTAGAATTTAAAAATATAAAATATACAGATATTCCATTCCATTTAATATGAAAGTTGATATCCCAATTCTCAAGACCTATAAAATTGTACCACATATTTTAAATTTACACATATCAATTTTAAATTAAATATTTTTATGAATAAAAAGTTAAAAAGAGTGCCTAGCTTTCTGTGGACACCTGGTTTAATATCTAATATAAAAAATATTTAAATTCTATTTTTTATTTTTTTGTTTGATATAACTTAAATTACCTTGTTATAAATGATACTTGTATACAAACAGACAATCATATATTTCATCTTAAAATTGTTAAATTGAAATCTTATACTTTTTTAACGCGGTGGTGAAAGAACTGATAAAATTTTAAGTAGGTACATTATTTCAACCGGAAAGGGTTTTTCTATTGGATTTATAATCTGTTTTCATTTTTAAATACTAAGGCCCAGTCTCTCCAAGTATGGATAAAGTGACTTGTAAATAAATTTATTAAAAGCTTTTGTTCGGCAAATAATGTGTGTCTTTCAAAGTCACTTTATCCATAGGAAATTTGATATACAAGTTTATAGTGAAAGATGCCTCAATTTTGCAGGGCACTTTTCATGTACCAAATGAAGTGATAGTGGTGATTACTTGGCGTTTTATACATTTACTTCTGTTATAGTGGTATTTATTCCTCTAGCAATATAAAAAAATGGATAAATGTGTTAAGGAGAATTGACATGTTTAATGCACTTCATTTTATTGAAGTCAAATGATTAATATTTTAATTAGAAATAATGTTTAAATAATGATAAACATTGCAAGTTATCTGGTATATTCATAAGAATTATTAATTCTTCTTCATTCCATTTTTCAAATGTAGTAGCCTAATTTGACATACAAGCTATTTGTGTAATAAATAAGGAAACAAAAGTTTTGTAAAAGCGAAGTAAAAGAAGCACCTAGTTTCCTTTCATATAACATTTTTTTTCTAAAATATATTAGAAATTTATTAAAAATGATGAATTTATGACATTTTGATGACGTTTATAAAAGAAAAGAAAAAAGAAACAGTCCATTAAAACGCCTCAAAGCGAACAATGTTTTGTTGTAGACATTTTGGTGTTTTATTTTTTGTACAATATTAGTAGTAGTAATAATTGTTCCGACATAACTAAATCCATGTAATTGTTTCGCTAGCAAGTAGCAACCATAATGAAATGTTCATGTTTTTGCGTCATGGAGGTCCTGCAAATCAATGTCCTGCGTCCTGCTGCGTGGGTCCCTGCTGGGCAATTACCCGGGTGCAGGTGCAGGATTTTTACGAGCGGCCGCTGACCACGGGCTGCAGAGATTTTATGGGCATTTGTAACAATTAACCTAAGGGACGCAAGGAAAACGAAAGGGATATTCACAGTTTTCAATTTATTGATTCCGGGCTCCCTTTAAATTTATTCGGCGGTTTGTTTCGCAGGAATTATGGGTTATACTATGCGGTTTTTTATGGTTAGGATTATTCTATGATTGATAACGGGGTGAATCTCGCTCTGACGTTTATGATATTGAAACAGTTACATGTGGCATATTTATACTCACATAACAACATTTCTCATAAAGTACCAAATAGAAATACATTTGTCAATGTTAATTTCACGCATTTGCATATGTTTCAACTTGTTTATTGCATGCAGTGGTTTTGCAAAAACTAGTATTTAATTTAAGAACATTATTCGTATTTATTTTTGTACGCAAGGTAAATTTTGTAAATATAAAAGAATTAAAAAGTACTGAATGCCGTATATAGATTTAATTTAACAAACTACGATATATGTATCATACCATGAATATATTTTTTCGCGCCACCATTCACGTAAGTATAATTTACTGCCATAGCAACATAAGTTGTAAATTTAACATTTGTTGGTTACCATTGTCAACGGAAAGTTAAATAAAAATTAAAAGAAAATAACTCCTAAAATTTTACCATAAATGATTATAATAAATTATTGGGACAACTCCCTATCAATTGATTGTAATCTTTTTCTATAATTGTTATATTGTCAAATTGTCTCTCTACCTGAGGTTTTGGCTGTGGTTTCTCTAAGGTTCATAAGGAGAATACCAGATAGCGTTATATTCCACAATACTATTTCGATGATTAATTCAATTAACTTTTAATTAAATTCACGTTATCAATAAATTCATAAGACTAGATACTGTCTTTTGGAGTGAATATCATTCTTTTATTTTATCAAATACCTGTCCAGATTCCACCACTTTTAACACCTACTCTGTATTATGATGATGAAAGGTTACTTATTTAAATAAACACAAAGTAAGGTAAGTTAAACCTTCCACTAGACGATCTTTGGCTAAAATATGAATGGGGAGGAGGTAGGTAACGTACTGTTACAATATTTGCTATGTTTCATTTTAAATTTATCGCACTGATACATTGCTGACCATCAAATTTCAAGTCCTAATCATATAGCTATAAGAAATCTCATGTTTTACGTTGAAATAAACTCAGGGTGTAAGTGATAGATTAGTCTTTAGGATAAATACATAAGTGAGTTAAGTTGGAGGTATAATTTTTGGGAAAGTGGAATCCTGTTTGGATAAGTTGGGAAGTAAATTAGCAGAAAAACATTTTCCAATTCTGGCGCGCTAAAACTGTCGGAGGAATATAAATTCCCCTCGATGTTTGATTTAAGGTGCGTTTGCTGGTGATTGTAAGATGGAGGAAGTTGGGAAGTCAGTTATAACAATGTCACTTCACATGATTTGTATCTGCGAAGTTGGGGCCAGCGTCGGCCTCGTTGATGGATGATACGGCACATGTTCCCAACAAGTGCACTTTCAAACACACGCTAATACTACAGATACAATACAACAACCAACCTCTAACATACAATGTGGATCACTTAAACTGCAACCAACATTTTTATGGTATTTCGTTTTAAAAATGTTGTACTTAATAATTGTTTCATTAATTGTATTTGAAGAAATAATTGAAAAGATAATATACCTAGATAAAAATTATAACAATGTGTCGAATTGATGAAAAAAAAAGTAGAAAAACTTTTGTTCTTAAAAGAACATTGGAATGATATCGCTCATAGGGAATGTTAATTTTGTTATTTAGAGACAGTGTAAGTAGCCGCTTGGAAATTAATGCAGTCAACATTAAATAATCCAAGATTTACTAAAAAAATTGTAATTTTTTTTTTGTTACCTTATATACACAATTAGTTAAATACTACTTTGGTAAATTTAAATTAATTATTTATATACATTTTTCATAAACATTTGCCAAATACTTAATGTAACCAAAAATTGTGGTTTTATTTGTACCGTCGTGGGTAGGTAATTTAGTGTTCCATTTAACCTCTGCTATGAGGACAGATGGATACTATGCTGAGAAGAGACGAGCAAAGTTAAAAAAAGAACAATTCAGCGGGTCAACAGGAAAAAAATCATTCGCACATAGAAAGGTAGACGATCTAGTTGTTATTCCATCATTTCTGAAGAACTGTTGTTAAATTGTTAATCTGAAGCTGAAGATTATAAAAACGAAAATGCAGGATGCAAGGAAAATTATTTAAAAAAAACGATAAAGAAGGATGATTGGATAATATGTGTAATTTGTGGTCGCTGTTTACTAGTGGTGGCAAAGTCCGAAAAAATTTGAGTCCGGACCCAAAGAAAAAAAAAGTCCGGACTTAAAAAAGTCCGAACTTTTCGGACAGTGTAAAATGCACCTTCACGGTCCGGACCCGTCCGGTGCATTTGTGTACCAGTGCACGGTCCGGTCCGGTGCGGTGCATAAATAAATTTACGAAGCAAATAAAATTAAGTTTAAGCATCATTTTATTGAAGTAACAGAAAAATAAACAAAAATAAATAAACTAACTTTAAAATGTTACTGTAAAGATAAGATATTGTATGATGAAAAGTAATACGGCTTTCTATAATATTTAACTAATATAAAACATTTTAACAAATTAATAATTATAAAGTTTTTCTTATCACTCTATAGAATTAATAAAAATAATACAAAAAAAACTCTTACCTTCAATGAAGAATAAAATAAACAGTATGAACGAAATTGCACTAATATTTTTCGACTTCTTTCACTAAACACGAATGAATGACGAATGAAACAATGAACCTGGACAATCGAAATAAGTAGTGCATTTTCTGGGAAGGTAATATAATAAAATCCCGAGAATTATTTGGATCTAACTGTAAAATGTTTACAGGTATCCTAAGATAATGGGTTTTCCGATTCTTCATTGAAAAAGAAAAGAATTGTTGCCATCTGCCTTGTTCTTAATCCCCTTATTTACAACCAATATACCTTATAACACAGCCTTAGTTGGGCCGAGGTATAATACTTTTACTTATTTAAGTGAAGAATGCAAAATATTTTTTTAGGATGGAACCAGCCGGGTCCGCACTATCGCGGGTCCTGACTATCGCAGGTCCGGCCTATCGCAGGTCCGAACACGGACGGGTCCGGACTCGGACGGGTCCGGACTCGGACGGGTCCGGATTTTTTCATTAATAGGGTCCGGACTTAGTCCGGACCCAAAGTACGGACTCAAAAAAATCCGGTCTCCGTTGCCAGCACTACTGTTTACACGAAGAGTTGTACCACATATGACAAATGACAACAATCGGTTAACCAGTTCATCTCCTCATAGCCTTGGTCCGTCTCACCTATATAGTGGAGAACAGTTACACTTTTTGAACCCGAATAAATTTTTTTGTAGTTTTCAAAACATACTTTAATAATTTATAACACTTGCTCACTAAGCATCCTAACCCTCCATAAAAGTTGTAAACCCTACATAAGTCAGTTTCAAATATTTCTTCATCCAATTATATTTAAATTTAACCCTAATACAAAATGCTGATCTGAATGCATCTTTAGCATTTTAAATTATAGATAACACGTGAAAACAGAAGAACGACTGTTTTTTGAAGTTATAAAATGTAAAATGAATGGTATATCTATACCTGAGGCAAAACTCAAACAATGAATACGAAATGTTAGCATAGAAAGATACATAGTTCAACAGAGAAAACATCTTTCTAAATCTGATTTCAGCCAAATCTAAATAATGTTGAATCTTGTCCCCTCGCAAAAACTTTAAATCACAGTCGACCCCTGCGAAACAAATTACAGAATATGATTTATCCGCTGGGCCAGACCAACCTGTCTTGCAGCATCCCTGTATGCTAAGACCCAATACGTTGCGAATCAACTTGTTTGTTTTGTCTGGCTGTCTTGACAATTTAAAATACATTTCACGTGCTTCGCAAATTGACGACAGTCGGAATTGTCAGTGGATTAATTTTGTTCTTTTTTGTTTTCGTGTTCCAAATATTGATTGAAATAAATGAGCTCTTGTTTCGGGAAGGATTTGCCATACCAACAACATCAATGAGGATTTCAGTTTTTATTAAACGCGACGTATTAACAAGAAGAGAATTTACATGAGGTATAAACACGCTTGTTTCGTTTTTAGGCTTTTATCAAAATTTAGTAAGCGTTTGGTGACCTGTTATGAATTTTCATTTAAATAATAACGATATTAAATAATGGTTCTTTCATTTAAAAGTTGTAGTGTATCAACTAAGTACAAATTTAAAAATATATATACATTGTAGTATATTTTAGATGAGATTATTAAATATGATTTTACTATAAAATGTAGAATGTTAAGAATATATTTTCTATTGTTTTGGAGCAAATATTTTTTCTTAACTTACAAGTAAGCTATTTTTTCGTACCTTTTATTAAAATTTTATACAAAGAAGACCGTATTAAACTTTTGTTCTATACTTCTTTATTATTATAATATTTTGTTTTATAAAATAATTCATTAATTATTTTATAAAATAAAGTATGAAATAAATATAATATATTATGAAAAATATCAAATTTTTAGCTTAAAAGTTTTCAAATTTCATAAAATATTTTTTTATATATTTTTTTAAAGAATTAGCTGATACCAAATTTGCAAACAGAATTTAATTATCTCTTTTCTTTTTAATAAAAGATCTAAAAAAAAATCTAAAAAACCTGTGTAGGTATGTATTTATAGGCAAAAATTTAAATTATTTAGTTATTTCATTTGAAGTAACTAATTTTAAAAGATAAGGTAAAGAAATTTGAAGTAGTTTTATAATAAAATACAAAAAGTTCGAATACGGTATTACAAATTTGATGCAATGAAATGAATTAAAAATACATATTCTGAACTGTCATCACAAAGTAATTTTAAAACTACAAATTGAATCTTCGAGTACTGGAAAGAAATATGTTGGACACATTTTTTTTTAAATAATTTCGGAATATTTAATAAATATTTCAGTATAAGACTGATATATTTACGAAGTAGAGTTTATGTGGATGATATTCGTGTTGTGATGGTTCCAATCAAAGTCCCCATACCTTGTAGAAATATTTATTTGTTTATCCATTGGGTATTGATTGGTTTCGCTATCGCAGAGATCTATAAGGGCTGCGCTTTCTGTTTATACAGTAGTAACTCCTCTGCTGCTTTTTCTTTTTCATTTCCGGACAGTCGGTACTATCTGCCAGCAGATCTAGATAGGACGATGTTAAGCCAATATCGCAGGCACAATAGGAGCAACGCCGTCCGAAATAAAACTGTTTCATTGTGCCTAAGAAAGCTATCGCCAAACCCGGCTGCCAAACCTCATACGAGGAACAATTATGGGAATCAACCGAAACAAAGCCTTTGTTTTCTCCTAATCAAATTAATTCCTTCATTGTTTTACAAAAACTACTAGGTTTTCTTCGTCTAATTGCGGTACCCATCGCTTAGTAAATTGACATTTATTATTAAAGTGGGTTACCTACTACATTTTTTTTTTAAATATTGAATTTGTTATCGCTTATTATACAGAAGGTGTACATTGCGGAATGCAATATCGGTGTCTTGAAAACGGGTGTTTTGTACAAAATTTATTCGGTATTCAGTTCCGGTATTAAACTTAAAAATACCAGTTTTTCCGTTTTTTACTTCCTTGTTCAAAGTAAAATAAATATTGTAATCGCGAAAAATTTAGGTTTTTTGTCTTTTCCTGAATCCTTTTTGACTAGTTTCGGCGAGACTCAAATATGATTACACGTAAAATTTTGTATATATGGGCCATATTGTTTTCTATGTGAAATAGCATTCGTGTTTTTATTTTTCTTCCGTAATGTTTAGCAGTATACTTGTAGAAAAAGTATAGTGTATCAATCGTGCAGAATTAACTATTTCCCACCTTGTGTGATTCCAGCACTCAACTTCGTCTTGTTTCGTAACTTTCACACTTTGTGGGAAATAGGCAACTTTCTGCAATTGTTGCACAATATACTATTGTGTAATGCAATAAAGGATAGCGATAAAAATATTAATAAAATTTTTAAAAGATGATCCATTTTGAAGATATGAAACAAAAATGAACGTAGAATGATCACACTTTCAAATGAAATAACTTTAAATGAAATAAGTTTAAATGAAGTGTAGCAAAAAAATTAAGGAAGTCATGTGGTGTCCACATAAGATATTTTTATTCATACGAAACGTATAGTGTCGCACATAGTGTCTTATGTATCATATAGTATCGTATTTGGTTTATTGAAATGACTCTTAAATTAATCTTTATATTAAATTTAAACCATATATTGTATACTATACAGAATGCATTACTCATCGACGTGTTCATATTTAGAACGATTATTATATTTAATTTAAGAATTTTTAATAATGAAATGAATGCAGCAAATACGTTGTTCTTTGAAAGTATAGGAAACTAGTTAATAATGTACTGTGTAGCTTTACACAGCAAGTATATTGTATCTGTGCTTTGTGATATAGTGTTGTGGTGCTGTAGGTATATTTAAACATAGTATGGCTAATAGTCAATATCCTATGGGTTAGTGGCCAAATAACAGGAAATTATACATGATTATCAGATAGATGTATACAGATACCAGTGGTTATTATCTGGACAATTATGCATTAACCTCACCAATATTCCAATCTCAGAAACAAACACCAGATAATTGTCTTCTAACCGCTTACCTAGTACACAATATAGTCTATTTAATATACATTATAATATTTGCAGTGGATCATTTGAATCTACTCCACATCTAGTTAATTACTAGGGACATGAAACGGAACATACGCGAAAACGATAAACAAAATAAACGATAAATAAATCCGGAAGAAAAACAGAAACAAAACAAAATTCTAAGTATTATTTCTGAAGTGAAAATGATATAATCTAAATAAAATTCCGGTTAATATCATCACAATTTTGTTTGTAATACATACTTTATTATTTACAAATTTAAATGTTATATGACGCATGTCGATAAAGATTTACCGATTATCAAATATATAGGTGGACAAGAGAATTTGGGAAAAAGAAACTTGGAATGAAGAAGCAAAACAGGCATTGGAACAGCGAAAGGAATCCTGGACCAATGCTAAAAAATTAGAGGAACATAGAATATGTTGGAAATAAATATGGAAAAAGGAGCCCAGAAGAACAACCAACTCAAGAAGCCTGACATTGAAAGGTATAAATATACTAGATTAAGTAAGTCAGTAATTACTTAAAAAATGTTAGATAGGCAGGTAAATCAAATAATAATAATTTTATGTGGAAAACATGCTTCATGTTAAAATTAGTGAATCTGTCTTATTTCAACAAAGACAAGTAATACATTCGTTTCACTGTTCATCTATAAATTTAGATTTAGATTATCCCTTATATTAGAAAACTATTCACATTAGATTGAAATAGAATTTCACTGAGAAATAATAATAAGTTATTCTATTTCGGCTGGTATTAAACTGATGTGATTACCTTTGATGAAAATAGAATGGCAATGCTATTTCCTTGGTAAAAACTAGCAAATTCCATGAAGCTAGAAGCTGATTACATAGCAAGTGAAGTGAAATTGATCACAAACAAGATTTGGTAAATTTCTCTGTTGGAAATGGTTTGATTGCGCTTAACAATGACAGGTGCTGTCAAAAATAGAGTTGTGCTCGTTGCAGAGCGGGCTCCGTGGCTCACAGGCGGACGCATCAAAGGAACTCATCACAGCCGTGAATGGTGTTGAGAGGAAGTCAATCTCACGCCGATAGCAGATAAGAAACTATGTGAGAGGAAGGCGGCGCGTCATTATCCTGCAGAACGTTATTGCTAACTAACACAGGGAAATCTACCACTTCCAATTCGGTCGCGCAGACACCATTTACAAAGTCTTTCACATGCACTATAACAAATAGTAAGAATTCCACTGATCAGCTGAAGATACTCGTTAAAACATATTTAATATAATATTCGGTACATCGATGCTTATATGGTAAGTAAGAGAAAGATGGACCATATTTTGGAAAAATTATTGTTACTTTATAATATCAAATAATATTTAAAAAGTATAAAAATAAGGAAACAATAAAACAATATGTTGAAAACTAGAAAAATATTCGGGTTCACAAATGTGTATAGACTGATCAAGGTTATGAGGAGATGAACTGGTTAATAGTTTATTGGCATTTTTCATATGTGGTACACCTTTTTTGCAAACATCCTTCTTTATCGTTTTTAACTCTCGTCGCTAAGTTTTCCATGGATAAACACGTTTTGAAGTACCTAGAACACGATTTTAATATTTTTACGATGGTGTCTGTCCGTGTGTGTGGATGGCTGGATGTTGTAACGAGTAAAAAAGTTTAAATTTTGGATATAACATTCTGGCACCCTAGATTAAATCTATTTATATTTTCTTGTTAATTGTGCAATCAAAAGTGGTGTTTTCATAGAGATCTGAATTGTTTTTCTAAAATAACTCAACAATTTTATAGAATAAATTTGATTCTGTCTAGTCCCATTTAACTATTACAAGTAATTAATGATTCGGAATTGTACTAATACTGAAATTACTAATTATTTTATAAAATATTTATGCGATTTTCCAAATTTACAGGACTAGAAAAAGTACAGTATTATATTCGGGATTATAGTCATTATTCACTAAAATGATTTGCATCACTCGCTTGCGGCTCGTATCGCAATATAACTTTCGTGGATAATGACTGTAGTCCAGGGGCTCCCAAACCCAAACAATATTGTCAACAATTTACATTACTGGAAAATAAGAAAGAGCCAACCTAAAAAACACCAAAATTTATGTATTTGTTACTTCACTAATATACAACAGAATGATTATTTTTTTATAGAAGAAAATAATAGTTTCTTTAGTCGAGATCTCTCACAGTAACTGCCAATACTCTTTGTGAGGATACTTGCATCATATTTTTCTTTATGTCAACTAGTTTTCGTGCATGTATTTTTGTTCTGTAATATTTAGCAGTATGGTGATAGAAAAACTATAGTGAACCATTCGTGCAGAATCACCTATTCCCCACCTGGTGTAATAAAAATAGACGACTTATTGCACTTGTTGCACAATATACTGTTGGAGTCATTTAATAAAATAATATCAACCCTATTTAACTTATTTATATAAGAACATTTTTATCGTCGATTTGTGAAAATCTGTCAACTCTGATAACGACTATCACTTGCATTTGACAGATTCCAACGATTTAATAAAATCTGCATATAGACATACAAAATGATTTTGCACTTAAAATCTATGAAATTGTAATCTCACTACAGATTTGATTATAGTGTCCCATACAGACTTTTATTCTCCATACTCCATACTCCACATTGCTGCATAAAAATATTGAATTTGATCATGGCGTGGCTATAACAGCGATCGGCTGCCGTTGAAACTAATTGTTGCGATTAGCAGTTGGATGTAACAGCGCGGTCTGGAGTTTTATGTCGCACTAGTTGCTCCATTACCGATAAGGCAAATTCTATTAGTGGCGGGTGTATCCCAATGGTTATGGCTGGACGATACCAAGCATATCTCCACGGATAAAACTCCTCATGTGCTCAACGCGCACTTTTCTAACCTTTTACTTCTCATTTTAGTACTATAGAAGGAAGTTCATACTTTCTCATATATAACTAATAATTTATACTATCTGTATACCATACTGAGTGTATTCACTAAATATTGGCTTGTAGTTTTGAAGCTAAACTTATTAATAGTATGTATGTCGATAGTCCATTACCATCACATTAACAAATTCATAATACAGGAACAAAAATTCCTCATGTGCTAAACGGGCACTTTTCTAAAATTTTACTTCTCATTTTACTAGAAGGAAGTTAATATTTTTTATGTTACTATTAATTTATACCAGCTGTATTATACTGAGGGTATTCACTAAATATTGGGTTGTACTTTTGAAGCTAAACATGTTAATAGTATGTATCTCGATTGTCCATTACCATCTCATTATCAAATTTATAATATACATTTTTTATTTATTTATTTAAATATTTATTTACAACTGCTTAAGAAAAAATCAGATGTGTCCAACACATTACCTCTCGCCACTGTAGTAATATATTCTATAAAAGTCAGTACATTCAATTTGTAGTTTTATAATTAGTTTGTTATTGTAGTTCAGAATATTTTTAATTCATTAAATATCTAAATTTTGATGACTAAAAAAAACAGCTATTTTTGCGTTACTAAAGCCGGAACCCAACTTACCCTGATTCACGCATGCAAATATTTTCCTTATATATTTCTTCCACCTTCTTAAATTTTACAATAAAACTACTTCATATTTACTTATTTTATCTTTAACTTACATAAAATTTGACATTATGTCAAATTTTGCGAACCTATCTGTTTTATAGAAATTCCTAATCCTAACGATATGTAAAATTATTATCAGTTATATATTTTTTCTGTTTAGCTAAGAGTTATATATACATATATATATATATATATATATATATATATATATATATATATATATATATATATATATATATATATGTATATATAAACGTAATTATGCAGATTGGTAGAAAATTAAAAAATATCTTTATACTTACGTAATTTGAGAAAAATGATATTTAGAGGTATTTTTAAGGAAAAACAATTTAAAGCTTCAAGTAAAGTACTATTTCCAGTTAACCAATTGGAGTCAAAATCTAATCAGTTCATCATATTTAAATATAACTATCAAATATCAAATAGTATATTTTTTTCATGTATCTTATAGTATTTGATTATGCCATTAATACATAAATAACTATTTTATATCTTTTTATATAGCTTTTAACAACTATAAAACCATATTGGTATTAAGTATAAGTTTCTACAGTTTTTAGTTATGTTTAACAGCAAAGGCAAGCGTGCTACCTAATCGAACACCACTATCCTTTTATTCATTGCAACAGAATACAATAAAATAATATTTTTTATTTTTAAGGAGAAGCCATAGTTGTGCACTCTTTTAAATTAGATGAGAGACTGTTCCTTGAAGTATTTAAAACCGAGTTAAGTAATAGCTTGGCAAGAATTGCATCTCGTGTTGGTTTAACAAGCAATAACACGGGTTTAACAGCGCTTCGTAATATAATTAGTATCAGCATCGGAGGACAGTAAAACTTCCTAACAGCTCATTTACAACAACAAAGAGCAATGTCGTTGCCGTTAAGTACTCAACCGTCATCGCATCAACAGAACGTTCATCTGGTACCTATCGAACAGTTCTACACTCTCATCCTACATTTCATTGTGAAGCTATAAACATTTTATTAACCAACATCTTTTAATAATTTACTTGAAATTTCTGTGAATACAAGGGTGTATATTTTTGTTGTGTTCTTAGAAATCAATACTAAATACTTTTATATACTACAAGTTAAAACTCACCAATGCTGTAAATAGTAGATAATCACTGTCACTGTTACGTTATAGTCAATCCAGGAGTCTATATGCAACTAAATATAAAATTCAATACACTTGCGTTATTCACATCTAAACACATCTTCACTTGTCAACTGCTTATCATGAACTGACTCTAATACCTGGTTTCTATTAATTACTATTATTAAATTATGTAATATTAATTTCAACTGTAATTAATTATGAATCTGTTGGTCTCCCCACTAAATAATAAATATATACGACTAGTAATAATAATGAAAATGCTAAATAATATATGATTTTAATCAAATTACATAAGGGGTAGAATTAGAGTACTTCATATTGAGTAATCACCTCACTCTCAAGTAGTAAACTTTACGGAGATTGATTTTTATGGAGGGTGATTTTGTTCTAATTAGTGGCAAGAATTAGAGTACTTCACAGTTAGTAAACACCTGGTTCTAATTAGGGCAAGGTTTTCTCACTCAGGTACTAAACATTACGGGGACTGGTTTTTACGGAGGGTGATTTTGAACAAAGTTGGGCAAGAATTAGAGTACTTCACAGCGAGTGAGCACTCTTCGCAAAGGTAGTAAACATTATGGTCCCTAATTTATATGGAGGGTGATTTTGAATTACGTAGGGCAAGAGTTAGAGTACTTCACAGCGAGTGAGCACCCTTCGCACAGGTAGTAAACATTATGGTCGCTGATTTATATGGAGGGTGAGTTTGATCTAATTAGGGCAAGAATTTTAGTAGTTCACAATGAGTGAGTACCCTTATCTCAGGTAGTAAACATTACGGTGATTGGTTTTTACGGAGGGTGATTTTGTACTAATTCGGGTAAGAATTAGAGCACTTCACAGTGAGTGGGCACCCTTATCTCAGGTAGTAAACATTACGGTGATTGGTTTTTACGGAGGGTGATTCTGAACTAACTAGGGCAAGAATTAGAGTACTTCATAGTGAGTGAGCATCCGTCTCAGGTAGTGAACAATATGGAGACTGGTATTAAGCAATATGATGATTTGTTTTTACATAGTTTACTGATTACAATAGGGCAATAATTAGAGGACTTTACAATGAGTGAACAACTCTCTCAGGTTGTAATCATTACGATGACTAGTTTTTAGGGAGGATGATTTTGATCTATTTACATTGGGGCAAGAATTAGAAAAATTCACAATTTTACTTTACATAAATTTTGATTTCGTCTAATTGGGGCAACAGCTACTTATTGCATTTTGCTGTTACCATTATACGAATCTTTTTGAAATGAATAGTTCGATGTATTAGTATCGATCGAAGTATGACATAGTTATTTTGAAATGGCAAACTTATTTTCGTGGTAGTTGTGATTTATATGTAGAATAATTTATCCTTCGCAGTAACACTTCAATTAGCATTCTACTTCTGGGCGATTCGTATTTCACGTATGAGTTACGAAGCCAGTCGCTTGTAGATTATATATAGCACAGTTTATCCTGCCGTTTCATTGAGTAATGGCCCTAGGATACATGAATCTAAATTTTCTTTTTCTTTTCTTAAATTATACGCTCATATTGTATCATGTTCACAGCTCATATTTCTTATACATGGATTTTAAATAAGATTTATACACTCTGATCAATACGAATGGAGTGCTCTACTTCATAAGTTATTCTGTCTGGAGGTGCACATGTAATGCTATTACAACATTAAATACTTACACTTTACAATTCTCTATTCATCGAATAATATACTACTTATTATAACGGATTACGTTGGTATGCTGGTATGTTTTTAAGGAACTGAATTCAAATTGAAGAATTCTGACAAAAAAAACAGAGAAATTAGGACATACAACAAGAACAACAAAGTAAGATAAAAAATAGAATTATAGTAACAAATATAAACTAATAAAAACAACGACAATACCACGGTATTTACTGGACGAAAAGAAAAGCTTTAAGATGATTGCTATATTCAAAGAAACAGTACTGGGTATCAAGAAGAAACGTTTAGGTTTTGAGACAACTAAGGAAATCAGACAAGGAAATTTGAAGATAAAGAAGAGAAGAAGAGGTTTTGTTAGACGATTGGCATCAGGACAAGAAAGGATGACAGAAATAATAAAGGAGAAAGTTAATATATTATTAATAGAATATACTGTAATAAATAATATTAGGTAAATATTAAATAAACATTGGCTAAATTTAAAAAAATTGAGCTTATTTAATTAGTTAATAGAAAAATATTCTTTCATTTACTTCATCTTCTTTTCTTCTTCTTCTTCTTCTTCTTCTTCTTCTTCTTCTTTTAACCGATAGTTAAGGGAACCGGCACTTTAATTAGAGATGAAAAAGCCGGCTCTATATATTATAATTAAACTGTTAACACACCAATTCCTAACCGTTTGGCAAAAATAAATAAATATTATTGCAAGATGTAAAAGTATAAAACAAAGTAACATATTGCAACTGTAAAAGTGGAGGGGATACGGAATATAAATCCCATTATCTTAAAAAACAAAGAAATTAACATTGCGAACAAACAAAAGCTGAACTTTATAAAAAGTTCTTTTTATTTTTTATCTTTGTTAAATTTATTATAACATTGTAGGGAATTAAACTTCATATCAATATTTGTTTATCATTTATTACCAGGTTTCTCTTTTTATTTAAACCTTTTTCGGTCTGTTATAATATTTTTACAATCGCTATATTATTTATCATTATTAAGTACTTACAATAGGGAAATTTAGTGATTTTATTTTATTAAGATTGTCATCAAAAGTGATATTCTATATCAGTGGTTTTAAAGTGGGTGCCGTGGCACTTTGGGCGAGACAAGAACGATTTTACAAAGCTTCGAGACGAGAAAATAAAATCGAGATTTTTGAATTTCAATAATTACGCCGAACTTTCTCGAGGTTTTAAAATTATTGTGACATCTTTTATGATTTGATTGAGATGTAGAAGAAAAATATACGAGTATAAGAAGGAACTATGTAGAATCAGCGAGTAAGAAATAACTATAGCTATTTAGTTATTTATTATAGATTTCTATCATACTATACATATAACTTTTATTGTTAATAGACAACTGGTATATTAATAATATTCGCCTGGTGACCTCTTTGTAATTAAACTGAATATAAATCTTTTTCAAACGTTCCCCTCCTTGTGAATATGAAAGGTCGGTTAAAATTGTCCTCCTTTTACAAATTTGGGTGTAATAAATCAGGATATCAGTCATGATAAGATACTCGTTGTGTAATGAACATGTAGAAGAACCTAGTTGGTTATAGTCCCCCCGTTGGGGTATTTTTCATATTTGTCAGAGAAACGTGCGGCCAATCTCTGATTGCTGCGTTTAACCTTCGCCGGGGGCAGTGTCCAGCAAGGGGGGGGGGGGGGTGACACCAGCGCCGCCAGTGCCGCCCTCGTGAGTTACATCGCCTCATAAATAACTGCCCCGGCCATATATTCAAAAGTAAATTTTTATATCATAAATACTCTGATTTATGGCGTAAAGTTTTGTGTGCTGGTTCAAATATTGCAGCTGGGGAATGGAAAAATATGCACTGTTTCTGTCAGGTGATGAATGAGTTAATTTTCAGCGTTTAATCTACATTAAATTTCTTTTTTACGCATTATTTACACGACAGCATGTGTCATTGATGCTATTAATATATTTGGTTTTAATTACGCATTATTTTTTCATAATTTATACCAAGTTTAAATCTACATTTTTCATTTTTATTCATAACCAAATGGGACAATGTGCATATGGATAATCTTTATTAAATTTGTTAATAATTAATGCTGACGATATTAAATATATTTTAAATATTAGTCGCGTTGTTCTGAATTATTGTTATTTAATACATTCCCAAAAATTAATTAATTAAATAAAATGAAAATAGGATAAATATAATTTTTGCAATTATTAAAAATAAAAATAAAATGAAAATTATTGATTTGGTTCAGTGTGTTTGTTCCAATCTTTCGAATAATTATATACCAGTAAGTTCTAAAAAGCAGTGACGAGTTTTAAACTATTTTATTACTGATATCAAAATAAATGTTGAATATATTTAGGTTTCTTGCTGATTTACAAAAAAGGAGTCAAATTTTTTAAATTTTCTACGGTCAAAATTTCTTATAATTACCAACATCAAAACATACAAGAAAAAACATATATTAGAGCAAACAATTTAAAATGCTCAAATTCTTGATTCTTTGAAACCAGACCAAAAACTTGTGAGTGCTTTATTTTCTAAGCCACTGAAACCACAGCACATTCTGGAGCAGTAGGCCAAGGATTAGAACAAACACTTCTGAGTGCTCTAATTCCTGACCCACTCAAACCAGAGCACAAAAGCATGGGTACTTTGATACGAGGAATTCACAGATAATATTTTAAAGGGTGTAATTCACACCTATTTTAGGGTAGCTGTAAGTTACTAAAAAATGTAAAGACGAACAATAGATCTTTAAAATTATAAGAAACAAAAAATCTCTACTTCAGATTTTCTCTCAGGAACTTTTTTTTATCAAAAATTTTTCATTTTCTGGCCTTATCTATGCGCTGATTCCAAAGTTTTAAATGCACTTTCATTATTTCTTACCGTTCTCGAGATATTTACGTCCAAAAAAGATTTTTCAAAATTTTGTGTCCTTTAACTTTATTAGAATGATATGAACAACACATTGAAAAAAATGAAGTAAGTCGTTGAATAAATATAGGCAAAATGATCGTTAAAAAACTGATTGCAGTTTTAAAAACGTGGTATAAAATTTAGAAGTTACAATTAGTAGAAAATTACCTATACTCGCAGATGAGATGAGACTTGGTGTTACTGTCCGTAAGAAAAGATTGTGTGAGGAAGTAAAGATCGCTTGTGAGGGAAATGTTGAGCAGAGTAACCTAGATTATAATAAAGTTTAAATCTTCTAAGTCTGGTAGAATCTTAGCGGATTAAGAAGCAGCTTTTTCGCCTATACTTTTATTTCGCAGAAGTTACGCCGTATATATTATGCATGCAGTTAGTGCTATAATTTGTTCTCGCGTTGAGACGTAGCATTATTAAAATGACTACTTGAAATTTTAAAATGATATATTTGCCACGTTCAGGAGAATTCAGAATGAATAACTGTCTTTTTTCTCTTTTTACTACAAACTTTTCTGTTTGCTGCTGCTTTGTTTTTACACAGAATGCTACTGAAATAAAACTAATGAAACTGGACAGTTCACATTTTGTTTCGGGCATGGTATTCACAGATGGTTACCCATCCAAATAGTCACCGCTTAAGTTTTCCTATCTTAGTGAAATCCGTTGCACTCTAAATTTGATAAAAAGACAGACATTTATATTTTTTGTCTGCTACGACATAATGAGTGGTGACTTTCGTTTCGTTACATTGTATTCCTGACACACATGTATAAATAAATTTTAAAATTCATCATATAAAGGCTTAAATTAAAAATTAAACTATGAAAACTTGATCAAACTAAATTAGTATTGGATATCAAAACCTGACAAAATATTTTATGATTTAAAAATATACTTTTAAATATTATACAATAATTATTTCTTGTAAACATAACAATATAAAATATTTGCTAAAAAGAATCCAAATAACTCCTTACGAGTTACGATTGGCTAATGAATGGAATCATTGGAAGCGTTATGCCATATTTTGTAGTATAGCATCCATAAACTCAACTGCGTGTGAGTTGGTGCTTTGTAAAGCGCCTGCGTGAATGCGTATAATCTGCGTATTTTACAGAATTTATTATTTTCGTCAAGAATTTATCTTGCACAGAGTTTCCATTGGGAGTAGGCATATACAAATTTATATTCAAATATACAATAAAATTCATTGACTTAAATATGCTCATTAGAAATATTGGCGTTGGTCTTCGATTATTTTTGTTATGTCTTTTAAGTATATAAGGTTTGTAATAAAATATAAATTTAAAATTAAGTAATTTAAAGTGTGTTAAAATGTGAAAATAACTGCACAATATGTATTTATATCTAAAACCTACAAGGGAAGCGGCACTTCCAAAGCTTCCATAGAATGCACGCACTGATTTATTGTGTTTTACCTCTTATTATATATTTCCTTCCTTATAAAATTATCTTCAATTGTATGATGGTTGACAGATAGGCATACATATACAATTGTTCGAAACATACTGTCAATTATTAGTCAAATCTTATTTATTAAGCACATGTTTTCAAGTAATGAAGAAGTTTACTGGAAGCTTTACCAAATAAAAGCTGGGGTACCGCAGGGTAGTATACTAGGGCCAGTTTTATGTTTAAACTATAGTACTTACTTTGCAGATGACACTGCAATACTTATATTTCATACAATAAAGAAGCAAAAGAAGCTTCTATAAATTCAGTATTAATTGCTTAATACGGTCCATTTCTTTCTCTTCAAGTGATTTTATTTATGTTAGAATAATTTATATATTACTAAGCTTTTCAACCCTCCAGAGAAGGATGTAAATTTTTCATAAGTTACTTTTCAAATATCTCTTACAACAACTATACATTCCTGCACAGTTATATTTATTATTTCTTTGTTGGTAGATAGTGTGATATTCTATGTCCCACCAAATTCTAGATATCATGCTATGTTCAATACATGCAATTTCTAATCGAAATATTCGGCCAGTTATTTATTCTTTATTATTTGACTGTATTAAAACAAGTGTCAAATTAATGTGACAGTTACTCATTATCGATGATGCATCCGCATTACATTATAATTTGTAATAGAAGAGGATGTAATTCCTTCGCATTCTTAATGTATATGAGCGATGTTTACATATGCATGAAGTGGGTAAAGTATTTTCACTTTTCATTGTCCGTGCATAGTTTGCATATCTAGGGTTGGAGTAATTGAAAGCTGCTGTACGCTGTACACCTCAGTAATGATTGTTGCTTCCCTCGCTGTTTGCTGTACGCCGCGGAGTATTACAAGTGTAATTTAAATAGCGGTAGGATTTATAGTCCCGGTGCTAAATCACACATTTTTCCGCTATTGGGAAACGGGGAAGAGTTAACTCTTCTTCGACGAGACCCGCACATAAACGGGGAGAGAATTATTTCTACGGGAGAACAAAAATTGTTACAATGTTATTTATAAAATATCATAAACTCTTTTATAATATTTGTTAATTTATTTTACAGTTTAACAATAAAACACTTAGTTATTCCACAATAGTTATATTACCTATATTAGTGACATTCGTCTGATGATGTCCGAAAGAACGAAACGTTTTACTGTTTACCTATATTCAAATATGGTCCACCAAGTACAAGTACCCACTACAATATCCTTTTCAAATGTTAATTTTTAATTCCTTATACAAAGTACAGTTTTTAGGTTTCAACGGAAATATTTATTCTGACCATTCCTGAACTGTACCAAAATGCGAATGAAATTGTCAGGGAATAGGTGGTGTGAAGTTTATTTCTCAATTTCACTTGTGGTCTAAACTATGTATCATTTGTGTTAAATGATCATTGTCCTTATTTTTTTTAATTCAGATTGGCAAACTCTTGGCATAAAGTTTTTATAACATTATATGAAAATCTGATTATTTATTTTGTCCTTGGTAAATTTTTGTCGTACGCCAGTGGAGGCGTCACGACGTTAACCCCTATGGCGTCGCGTGCCCCTGTCCTAGTGATAAAGAGACTGTTCTAAATAATTGTGCAGTTTACACGAAGTACCCCTCACACTGTGCATACCATGCATCCCTTGTCTCAATGTTATTTTAAATGTTGTAATGCATGCAGTCTTGTTAGCGGGATTCAAATCATTTGAAACATTGAATTTTTACAATTTTCCGACTTCCCTACTTTCTTCATAATATTTTCCGTGTTGAAACTAACACGGGCAACGGTGACAATATTTCCATTACTTTATAAGGAAGTAAAAGTATCTAAAATTCCTGAAAAACGAAACTCAGTTTCCATAGTTTTTTCAAGCAATGACTTTAACTATGATGTAATAATAAATGAAAAACAAATGAGTTGTAAGTAGGTAGACATGATGAATAGAAAGCAAATATAGAGTACGTCGTATATGTTTTTGTCTGCGAGCAATTCCGTGTGTAATTCGGGTAAATGGAAGTGAAATATAATTGTAGATTTTATTGAGAAGACAGGCGCGCTCAAAGAAGAACCGATGCATGCAACGATGGCTCTATCAAGAATCGATTCAAGCCGAAACAATATCCGAGCCAATAAGTTCTGAAATTTATTTTAGAACGTTGAAGTTCTTTGATAGCGCAGCCAGGGCGTCCTTCGATCTCACGAGCACGATATACTCGTACCGCCAGATATTACGCATGTTTGTTTTATCTCACAATGACCAGCACAGCCTTCCATTTCAGACATCTCATTCACCAAATCCAATTTCTAAACGGTAACAACCTACATACAAAGCGGACGCACCATCGAACAATATAGTAAATACACACTTACACATGTGGCTTTGTAACAGCACATTCTAGTGGCACCAATAAAGTATATTAATAGGTCAATTGATGTAATTCATAAATAGTGTTGTGTAAAGGTAAAACTAATATTTGCTGATTTAGTACTTGTTCATAGTATATATAGTGTAAGGTAATGATTGTAAAAGGATAGAGAAGAGAAAGAGAGAAGCCAGTAAAGCAGTAGTGTGGTATAGTTAGTGGTAGACGGCGGTGGTGGACAGAAGTGTCATTGGAGAAGAAACCAAATGTAAAACATTATTTATTATATTATTTATACTTTTATACAAATGTGAGTATTCTGTTTAATTCAATATCCATCTCCTAATACTTGCTCCGTATCCGGTCTGACAAAGAACCCATTTATATATATTTTGTAATACCTACTCTTTTAAGGAGAGGGTCACAAACTAGTAGCAGTGGTCCTGTAAGAATGTTACAAGTTGATAGTAATGAAAGTTATTGAAAGGACCAGCTACAGTTTGATGACACCAATATCCTTTTAGAAAACAATGTTACAGATTACCATTTGGTGCACTTTTGTCATATGCTGATAAATAATACTGTCCGTTTTGATATTTATTTACTTTGAAAATTAAAAATGATTATTGTATTGCTCTGTAAGAGGTAGGACTGAGTGGAAGATCGTACCTCACTTTTAAAAGAAATAGGTTTAAATGAAGTGTCCTCATTAGATATTTTGGTTGTTGTATGTTCCAATCTGTTTGGTGAAGTTCGTAGTATATATTCTCTCCATTTATACATTGCTTCTCAATTAATATAGTTTTCCTTCTCTTTTTACCTCCCGCCTATCAATATATATAGATAAGGGAGGTATTGTTTTTGGTCAAATTTCTCGAGTGTGTGTTCTCAACATATGAGCACGAATTAGGGTCCTTAGAATACGATTTTACTATTTTTAACGTGATGTCTGTATGTCCGTGTGTGCGTGTGTGTATGCGTGTGTGTGTGGGTCTGTGTGTCTGTGACGATTTTTCGTCCACGATAACTCCAATACGAGACATGTAAAAAAATATAATATTTGGTATTTAAGACTTATATTCAAATATGATGAACTGATTAGATTTTGACTACAATCGGTTAACCGGAAGTAGTACTTTACTTGAAGCTTTAAACCGGTTTTCCTAAAAAATACCTCTAATACCATTTTTTCGTTATTATTAAATATAAAGATTATTAAATATAAAGATTTTTTAATTTTCTACAGATCTGCATAATTAGGTTTATGTATAACTTCTAGCTAGATAGAAAAAAAATATATAAATTATAATAATTTTACATATCGTTTAGGCTGAGGAATTTCGATAAAACAGATGAGTTATTCATATGTTCACAAAATTTGACATATGATGTCAAATATAATGTAATTGAGTTTAAAAGATAAAATAAGTAAATATGAAGCAGTTTTGTTCTAAGATTAAAAATGGTGGAAGAAATATATAAAGAATTATTTGCATGCATGAATCAAGGTAAGTTCGGTTCCGGTTTTAGTAACGTCAAAATATAACTGTCATATTGGTCATACCAATTTTATAAAGGAAATTTTAGGTATGAAATGAATTAAAAGTATTCTCAACTGCAATAACAAACTAATTTTAAAACTATAAATTAAATGTATTGAAAAACTTATATAGAATATATTATTATAGTAGCGGGAGGTATTGTGTTGGACACACCAGATTTTTTAGATATCAGATACATTTGAAACATTTGACGTTGGTGTCGAATGAAGAAGAAGAAGTTTGGGGGAAGTTTGTCGGTATTTGCAGCGCAATGCATCCGGCACGTCTTGCCACGCACCGACCACCCACACAGCGGCTCGGACAACAAAGCGAAGCCATTACGCCGATGGTCGTGATTGCGAAGCGTTAAGACGCTATTGTTTGTGTGACCGAGCAGAGCTGCACCTTGTTTCATGAAATTTAGGTTTTCATTACAGACGGCCTGTGCACCCGAACAAAACAGACAAGCTTGTTTGCAGTGATAGCTTTCAGGAATTCCTCATTCCAGATAGCGGGATTTAACTTCATGCTCTATTTCTCGCACCAATCAACCTAAGGTGAAGGTGTGCGACAACATAACTACACTTATTAAAAATCTCTACTTCTGCGGATATAAAAGATTACTTTTTTCAATTTTTTTTTTAATTTTCAATTGACCTTTTTCACGTATTTCATTTTTACATTTTAAGCCCATAATACACCATTTAATATATCGATATGTTTCTCATACTAAATTCAAAATTATATGTATTCTAGAATACATTGTATACAACAAAAATCATTTTCAATTTTATGGTCCTATCAAAAAAGATGTCAACATTTACGTCAAATTGTGGTCAAATCTGTTAAATTTCTTGCAAATTGTATTTATTTATCTAACAAAATTAAAGTCATTTGTATGAAAACAAAACTTATGCTGCTTTTCGGTATTGTTTCATTTACATAGGGCATTGTATTTGTAACGTTTTCTATAAAGATTAACCGTGAACTAGTATTTTATTCGGTTACATGCCCTGATATATATATATATATATATATATATATATATATATATATATATATATGTTATTAGAGATCAATGGCGATGTTGGTATCATCATTAAGTAAGTATACTTTGTTATTCTTATATCAATAGATTTAGTTTGGGTCTGTACTTATGTTTATCGATGTAGTTATACCTCAACAATAACAATATAAATGCTGCTTAATATAAAATTCCTATAATCTCCAGGATATGCTAGTTAAGTACAAGTTTAGTGCGAAATTATCACAGAATTTGTTTTAAAAAGTTAAACTTCATTATCGCTTATACGAAAAATGAATTCGAATGAATTATAGATTGTAATAATAATGTTAGAAAAAAAGTAGCTACCTTACGAGTATATCTTAAAAAAATAAGAACTCAAAATTGATACATTAAATGGATAAATTGATAAATATTTTAGAGTAGCTCCATGCGTAAGCGGGCCTTAGGTACATTTTTATTTTTTGATGATGACCCAAATGGGACCGAAACAGATTGATGTTGATTAAATTTTAAATAAATTGTCTGCATCCCAATATGTAGTGCATTTTATTTTCCTACAAGTTCGTTAGTTAAGAAGTAATATTTTTTAACTGTAATAATAAAGTAACGAAAAATCAGATTATGTTAGAAGTCGTGTTATTAAAACTATTGTAAATCTAAAATGTTTTAATACTTTCCCATGTTGATTGAAGCATTGTCAAAGTTGAAATTCGTCTCATTATGACTTGAACAATAAAAGCACATTTGTCGTACATTCGGCTTCGCCATGTAAGCATTTTGATTTGGTTTATTCCGACTACGACCGCATCCCTGGTGCATCTCGAGAGATAAAAACCTCATTCGAACTTAAACTGACTGTAGTTTCCTCAAATCAAATCTTCCATGGAACATTTACGTCAGATATTACCGACATGCCATTGTTTCGTGCAGCCCCGCTGGATGTTGTTCGGCGATTTGCTGAATTATTACTTACTGTTCTTTCTCCGATGCGATGCTTATTTATGGGGGAGTTACGTTTTATTGAGCAAGCACTTCTTACACGAGATGCAATCGTAATTATTGGATTGTTTTCCACGGAATTTACAACAGACTTCTTGTTGGGAAAATACAATCGTTCAATTAATATGCACATTAGGTATTCTGTTTTGTTTGAATAATATCAGTATCTATAAATGGTACAGATATAGGTTTTACTTCACGCCCCAACAGTAAAGTACAGATTACGTTTTTATTTATACTGAAAAATATTTTGTGTTTTTAGTTTAGGTTTGTTCATTATCTCTACTGTCTTGGTTTTGTTATCATCTTAAACAGATTGTTTTTTGCCCAGGGCAAACAAGACAAGTTGTACACAGGATAAACTGAATATCCTTTGTCCTTGAACTAAGAAGAAGCAGTCTATTCTTTACAAATACTTCAACAGAATATATTCCTTTATCTAATACAGTTTCTAAATAAACTCTCGCCACTCAGTAAGAGAGGTATTGGAATCATTTCATTGGATAAGCATGTTTTGATGTCCCTAGAACACGATTTTAATAATTTTATGTTGATGTCTATCCGTGTGTGTGGATGGATGGATATTGTCGTAACGATTACTCAAATATTAGTGAATAACAAAAGTTGAAATTTTGGATATAACACCCTAGATTAGATTTGATTAGATTTTTGTATTAATCATGCAACCCGAAATGGTGTTTTCATGAAGATCTGGAGTGTTTTTCTAAAATATCTTAATTAATTACGAATATAGGAGAATTTGTGTTAATAAAAATTATGTTCTATATTTTACACATTTTGGTTTATTTACAAATATATTATTATTTCGATATATAAATATATCATACGAAGCTTATTCCATCCGAGCTGAAACATTGACTGTAAAATGGAAAAAGAACGCTGCCGAAGAATTATCTGTCCTTGTCTAAAGCATTAAGTGTAAAGTCTTGAAACAATAAAGAATCTTGATATCTAGATAAGACTTAGACTTAATCAAGTCTTGTCTTGTCTAGACGGCAACACTAATAAATGAATAAAACGCTAAGGTGCCAGTTTTATCCAATTGTTCCATGTTATTTTGACAACTTAGTACGGGAATAATATTACCGTACAGATACAATTATGACTTAGTTATCGGCTTACTTTTGTCTGTGGTAACAAAGGCTTAATATATCTACTGAAACCAGTAAATAAAGTTTAAGCTGAACAAAGTGAGTATTCGTCTGTGTTCCTGTTGTGATCGTCATCATTAGTTCTATTTAAGTAAGTCACCAATGTCGTTTGCTCACCTCTTATCCCCCTGTTAAAATAAGGATTCATCATGTATAAAGCAAGAACTAATAAACTAGGTCACGCAGAACTTCATTGCCGGCTGAAATTATTCGGAAAAGCGTTTTAAAAACGAATGGGAAGGCAACTCGTGGTCAAACTGTACTGCTTGGCATTTGGTATTTGATATTTGTGTGCGCAGGAGAGCGGCGAAGGTTTTAATCCCCTATTCATATGCAAATACGTTTTATTGCTAGTTGTGAGTTTATTAGGGAGTGCGGGTGCGTCGGAAGGTGCTCTGCTATATATGCTAATCTTTCATCCGCGCCGCGGTTAGTTAGCGGCATGTCTTCCAGCCACGGAATATCAGCGCAGACAGGGAAATACACCAGGCCAAGCTGGACACAACATCTATAGTTCCTATTAGGGATTCGGCTGGGACAAAATATTTCTCCAATCTCGCTCGTCTCATCTCGAAATATGTCGTCTCGTGCGGACGAGAATGATTTTACAAAAATAGATTCGAGACGAGAAAATAAAATCGATATTCTCGAATTTTAATAATCACGCCGAGATTTTTCGAGGTTTTAAAATATTTTTTTTCAAACCTCATAAATGTGACATCTTTTGTGACTTGATTCACACTAAATTAGAAATATAGCTACTTTTGCGCCGCTGGCGTAGGGACTATGAAAATCATCAACAACTAACAGAGTTAAATGGATAACTTCAAAATTCCAGACGCCATCGAACAGTATTAACAGTGTTACAATAAAACAAAATAAGAAATCAGATTTTTATATGACTATCTGGTACGCAAAGACAAAGTTTAGGTGAAGCAGATAATTATATTGTACATTTCCTCAAATATATATTTTCTTCCCAATTTACCAAAAGCTTGTTCAATTTCCCTAGATTTAGGGAAATTTCCTAAGGTATGGAAACTAAGCACAGATGGCGACTTTGAAAACTCAAGAAAAGACGAGATAATAATATTCAAGACAAAAAATAAACGAGACGAGATAAAAATTTATGTTTAAACTGTTGTCATTCGTGAAATAATCATGGAAATATAATTCGAGCTATGAATTAAATTGGTAAAATTCACTCATAATTCCTGCGAAGTAACGACAAATCGTGTCAAAATGACTTAGTTTGTTATTACAGAACAACTATTTGTAAATTTTTCCAATAAATTCGTGGTTCTTATTGTATTACTTATGAAAAAATGCCATTATATAACTGCCCTTATTATGTGTTGCAATGATAATGTCTTGGTTGTTTTAAATAGTGATTTTTGAAAGATTGATTGAAATTGATATTTCTGTTGCAGGTTTCATAAGAAAAACCAGTCTGTTTAAGAAAAGCATGTTGGTAGTGAATTGGTCCTTTCTGACCGTTATTCCAGATAAAATTCGGATCAATAAGAAGTGAATTTCGTCGTGAATTTCCTTTATCGTTTCTATTGTAGTGCACGGAACACAAGTCTTGCTGATGTCACATCCCTACAATGGCATATATCTAATAACAGATCGGCTATCGCCTGTGTCAGACAGTTTCACTTTGCCAACTGCATAAACTCGACCCAAACCGTCCATCACCTACATTATGTGTAGCTTTTCACGATCATTAAAAATCATTTCAGAAAACCGTACTATTCCTAGTAATTACCTCATTTATGTATTCACAGTGTTACTAACTTAGTGAAATTTCCACTAAAATTAGTGGTTTAGACTCACTACTAGCGGACAAATATGTTTTTTAGTGGCAGGTGCTTTTATGTAGAAATTTAGTTTACTTTACAAGACACTTAACCTCAAAACTATTAACATGTTTCAATTTTTTTTCATGTCAACGCATTATGACGTAAATATTAACTTTCATTTCGTAGGGACGTAGCTTCAGCTATGATTTCCTAAATTGGGAATCCCAATCACAACGTCTGTATATTCCGGTCAATCGATACATCGATGTTTTAGCTGCAGATATAGATTATTATAACGAATGATAGAATCGAGTTCGATATTGGTTTCAGTCAATACTTTTAACAAAATTTCATTTTCTGACATATTTGGAGTCAATAGATTCAAAGAATTAGCTACTTTTATTATTTCATTAGTGATTTTGCCACATTCTAAGGTTGATGTGAAAAGATTATTCAGCATGATCAATATAATAGTGAAGTCCAAACAGAGAAACCGAATGAAGGTAGAACTTCTAACTTCAATTCTCACAGTTTGAACTGGTTTAGCACGTGAAGGCAAATTCTGCCACAACTATCTATTACCAATTAATGTAGTATAAAAAATTAGAATCAAGGAGATTTATTCTACTAAAAATATAGATGAGAAGACTATTCTTCAGAAGAGGATGACCTCTAAGTTTTACTTTTCTTTTTTATTACGAGTGAATTAATGTTTGAATTATTATAAAATATCTTATTTTCATTCACAAACATTAAATGGACCTCCATATTTACTATAATCTATTTATCCATCATAAATAAAAAACTAAGAAAATTAGTTATTTATCTAGTGGTTTGCTGCTAGTGGGCTTAAGAAAAAAAAAGTTGACAACAGGTTATAAACGAATATATATTATTAATACTTGGTTAATGTTGATGTAGAACCAACACATCAAATTTAATACGATAATATTATATGTGAGAAGAAGAACCATAAACATTATTTTAAAAGATGCGGGCATATCCTCTCCATAATCGAGCGTTAGAAATGGTTGCACGTGTGTGTATGAAGCAAAGGTATAAAGCACTTGGATATGCATTAGAGAGAAGACGCATTATCAAGGTTGGCCGGGACTTAATCCCATTACGGCCCAACTGGCGAGCACGTAGATCTAGGGATAACTCCGTTCTCCGCACCTTGCAGTCTCCCTACCCGCTATCATAAAGCACATCTACTCAAACTAACCGCACTGCAAATCATCGTTTCTTTTAGCATGGTACTAATGTTGTTTATTAATGGTATGAGGTAGAGGTATATCTTACGATATTTGCAAGATTAATATTGACAACTGATACGGTGAGATCAAGTATAGAAAAATAAATTCTTGGATTAATAGATTGGTATTTAGAATTAAGGATGAGGATACCTTTGGACATCGAGACGAAGTCGAAGATTAAGCCTGCATTGCTTATTAGGGTTGTTACTAGCGTCCCACCGAAGTTTCGGTTTCGGCCAAAAATGCTACTCAAACTAACCACACTGCAAATTATCATTTCTTTTAGCATGTTACTAATGTTGTTTATTAATGTTATTAATGGTATGAGGTAGAGGTTTATCATAGGATATTTGCAAGATTCATATTGATAAACTAATACGGTGGGATCAAGTGTATAAAAAAAAACATACACATTCTTGGATCAATAAATTAGTATTTAGAATTAAGGATGACGATACCTTTGGACGTCGAGACGAAGTCGAAGATTAAGCATTAAACCCGCATTTCTTATGAGGGTTTTTACTAGCGTCCCACCGAAGTTTCGGTTTCGGCCAAAAATGCTGGATTCGGTCGCAGTTCGTATCGTGTTTGGTAGGGTTTCATCAAATCAAGGAGCTTCACGTCTTTGGGAATTACTTGACTTGACTTGATTTTCTTTCTTAACTACTTGACTTGATATCAAAATTTCAAATTTCAAGCTATTTGATATTACTTGATAAACAGATTGCATTTTAAATTTATTACTAGAACTAGAATGAAGTGAAGGGGAAATTGTAGATATCACTTACTAGGGTACCATAAATTTCTTCATATTGGCTCCAAAAATTGGTAGACAACTTTAAAATTGCGACCTTTGCTTAAAAATAAAAATACATAAACTTCTTTAGCAAAGATAGTGTCCCGTATTCCGAGCTCACTTTTGAATGTTTTTATTAAAAGTGACGGTTTTTTTTCCTAAAAGCGATTTTATTATACGTGAGCTCGGAATAAAGACCATTATCTAACTAATTCATACCTAATGTAATTAGAAGAAAATCACCATCCATAAAAACTAGACCGTAATATTTACTACCTGCGAGAAGGGTACTCACTCACTTTGAAGTACTCTAATTCTTGTCAAAATAATTAGATCAAAATCATCCCCTCTGTAAAAACCAGTCACCATAATGTTTTCTACCTGATGGGAGACGGGTGTTTACTCACTGTGAAGTACTCTAATTCATGCCCTAATATAATTAGATCAAAATCAGAAATAACTAGTCATCTTTACTGTCCCAATAAAACGTTTAAATTTTATTAGTACATTTCGATCTTTGAGATGTGGCTAAAACAGCAGCTCTATGGAATTTAAACCTGCAACTCGATTACGAAGCATATACTCTAACCATTAGCCCAACAGTGTCAGTCATTAAATGTGTTATTTACAATGTAATACATATTAAAAAATACAAAGTCACAATTCAATACGAAATCCATGTATACGTTTGTTGTATTGTATTTAGGGATGAGTCGTGTTTCTTCCATCCTTCTTAAAGCGGTTGGTGGTGAGTGTTTTACGCAGTGAGTGGTGCATTATGCAAATGCATCCTGTGAATCCTGTGGTTCCGGCGTCCCGGCGCCCTGCTGTACCACGTGACGACGCTACTCAACCGCACAGCAGGCATCAAGCTCGAATTACCACTCACGTCGCAACAAAAAATTGTTCCTATGTTTGAATACCTGCTCTAATATGCATGTAATCATTTAATATCTGATAATGAGACACATAAGTTTTTGTTGACTTTTACTGCAACTATATAATAAACTATTTTCTAATTTATACCTCTGCTTATTTATGTATGACGCAGTTTATATTGTATGAAGCGGGAAATGTTAAAATAATGTTATCGTTATTATGATTAAGGTATTAAAATAATTTTCATTGTTTAAATGTTTATATACTTAAATAAATATTTATACAACTTTAATTATTTATATTACAGTAATTATAAAATATATGAAAAACAAATATCATAAAAGAATAAAATTATTGTCATATCATTTTGCACATAAAATGATGTTTCGTAATTAAAAATATGTTTTGTGTCTTTACGAATGAATATGATGAGTAAAAGACATTCGTTTTATTTTTTCCACTATAAGTATTTAATCCTAAACTTATTTACTAGCTATTTATGCTATAGGTACGTAAGGAAACAAAGGTGGTTATTTATCGTATGCAAAAATTATAAAACGAGACGCAGACGAGTACCTCGGGACATAAATTGGAGCTAAGTCAATAATGATAGTCCTCTCAACCATTGTGTATGATATACTACTATATTGATAATAATAAGAGTTTATTTGTTTCCTAATATTCCCAAAATTAAGGTAGGCTGTATTCCGAATTTTTTTTGTATCAGACGTTGCCATGGTAGTGAAAGCCATTTAAAAAAATTAAGGACGTTTAGGCTAGTAGAGAAAATGAAATATATAAATTAGAGTGGTTCAGTATGTTTACAGAAATTGACAAATGTAGTCAAATTTGGAGTCAATAATTTGGTAGTTAAAATGCACAAAGAGAAATGTTTTCCTTGTAAACGATAAAATAAATATATTAGAGTACAGTTAATAATATTCTCACTATTTTATTTCATGTCTATAATGTTTATGTTCCAAATAATACTGGATTTCTTCTAATGACTTTCCTTTGGTTTCTGGTACGACAAACATAATAAAAAATACACCTATAACACCCACTACAGCAAAAACAAAAAATGGTACTGAATTTCCAAAATAGTCTGTCAACACTTGAAATAGTTTTCCAACTATAAAAACATGTAAAGCTAACCATGCCTTACTTATGCATACACCTATAGATTTTACACTGGGATGAAACATTTCTCCAAGGTATGTCAGTGAGATGGGTGTCAGACCTATCACTTGTGAAATGTTGAATAAGATCATTGATGTTAAAGGTAGCCACCATATTGAATCTACATTATAGTTGTAATCGAGTAAATAGAAATAGATTCCTAACGAAAACATAAATATGGAGGAACCTAGGCAAGAAATAATTAGTAATGGTTTCCTTCCTAAGATGTCTACTACAAAAGCAGCTAGTACAGATGTTATTAATTGTAGTATTGCTTTTATTATTGACATTGTATTTGCAGACACATCACCTGCTTTTTGGAATATTAAATGGGCATAAAACATAAATGTTATCCCACCAGTTAATTGTGCTAAGGAAAAAGTTCCCATACATATTATCAAAGCTCTTCTGTGTTGCTTTTTACAAAATATTTCTTTCAAACCATTTTTATCTTTTTCTATATTAACTGTACTTTGAATTTTCTCTAATTCACGTTGTATATTACTAAATTTAAGTTTTTCTAGAACATGTTTTGCTTTATCAATTTGGTTTTTTTCATATAAGTAGTAAGGTGATTCAGGTAACCATTTGTAAAACAAAGCAACGATTAATATTGGTGAAAGACAAGCCAAAGAAGAAATCCACAATTCTGAGTAAGTTCCAAACCAGTATATCCAAAGTATTCCAATATTTTGCATCACATTCATACAAATTCCAACAAAACCTCTAATTCTATCCGGCGATATTTCTCCTAAATAGACAGGAACTATTGTATACAAAAACGTGGTAACAAATCCTGCTATTCCTCTCGCTATAATTAATTCTGTACTTGTCGTCGCTAAAGCTATCATTATCCAAGATATACTTATAGGAAAGATGGCAATTAGAAAACCTATCTTTCGGCCGAAATAATGCATGCACATAGCAGGTATAGGCGTAGCAATGAAACTAACTAATGGAAGTATAGTTGCAATCCAAGATCCCTCATCACTGCTTACCGGAATGGTAGAGTTTGGTTGTTGTAGTTGGGCAAGAATTGGAGATGACCAGCCATTTAAAAATCCGGTTTGCTCAATTGCCACTAATGCTGAAACAAAATAATATTGTTAGTGTCACGCCGTCATATTTCTAGAATAGGCCAACAATATTTGGAAAAATTGCTATTAAAAATATCAAATTCAAATAAATGGAAGTGGAATAGAAACTTGTGTATTAAAATCAGATCTTATATTGTAGTTTAACTTACAATAAATTATACAACAGATATATTTTTTCTTTTTAAAAGTGAGTTTATAACATTAATAATTTGTAATATAATAGTTCATGTATGTAGTAATATCAGGAGAAGTAATTCCCAAAACTGCTTATGCTGTATTTTTCGTAAACTCGAAAATATTTTAAAATATCGAATTTTTAACTCGAAATATTTCAAATTTTACAAAATTTTGTTTGTAATCCTTTTTAAAGAATAAGCTACGCTGATACCAAATTTACAAACAGAATTTAATTACCTCTTTTCGTTTTGGAGATATTTGCTCTCAAAGTTGTACCTCAAAAAAGTGTGTTTTTTGGGTATATTTCAAAAACGAGTAGAGATACAATCTCAACTACTTTACCATTCGATTCTACGGGAAAAGTTATATAAAGAAATGTTTTGTCCACATATACGTCCTTTGGAACGATTTCATGAAAAATAAGAAAAACGAAAAAACCTAAATTTCAATTTTTTGCCTGGAAACTTTTTGTCTCCAATATTTTTCATTTTCTAGACTTAAGTAGATATCAACATGCTGATTCCAAATTTTCAAACAGAATTCAATTATCTCTTCTCGTTCTCGAGATATTTGAGTTCAAAATTATACCTAAAAAATCAGGTTTTTTAGGTATACCACCTAAATGGTTAGGTTTACGGTTTCGGCGACTTCACCATTCGATTCTACGGGCAAAATTACATAAGTGTACAAATTTTCAGATTTTTATCTTAACTGATAGAATTTCTAGAAGGAAAAAACTGAAAATGGCCAAAAATCGAAAAAAATCGTCAGGGGTTCATCAGGCATTTTTTTCGATTTCGGCCATTTTCGTTTTTTCTCCCTAAAAATTGTATCCTTTGGAATAAAAATCTAAAAATTGGTATACTTATGTAATTTTGCCTGTAGAATGGATTGGTATGGTCGGCGAAGTCCTAAACCTAATTCTTAAAGGGGTATACCTAAAAAACCTACTTTTTTAGGTATTGCTAAAAGTCAACTTTGGATACGAATATCTCGAGAACGGTAAGAGATAATTCAATTCGGTTTGAAAATTTGGAATCAGCGTATTGATATCTACTTAAGTCCAGAAAAGTTTTGGACAAAAAAAATTCCTCGGAGAAATTTTGAAATTTAGGTTTTTTCGATTTTCTCATTTTTCACCTAATCGGTCCAAAGAACGTATAGGCGGAGAAAACATTTCTTTATGTAACTTTTCCCGTAGAATCGACTGGTATAATCGTTGAGATTGTATCTATACCCATTTTAGAGATATAGCCAAAAAACACCCTTTTTTGAGGTGCAACTTTGGCAGCAAATATCTCAGGAACGAAAAAAGATAATTAAATTCCGTTTGAAAATTTGAAATCAGTGCATAGAGATCTATCAATTTACATTATTTCCCAAAATCAATATTTTGGGCACATAAATGAGTATTTTTGGGATATTTTGCATTTGTCAACACAATTTTTGTTTAATATTGTTGTTTGGTTCGTTTTAACTCTATACAACTTTGATATGGGGTTATAGAATTTAATAAGAATAGGAGAAACAACATGGTAGGAGAAAACACAAAACAGGAAGACATATGGAAGGAATCAGTAATTCTACTTAGCGATTTTATATATGTATAAGAATAAGACCTACGTAGTTGTTAGGAAATAAATTTAAACTAGTTAAATCTTTTAATATTATTATTAAAATTTATTTAAGTTACTCACCAACTCCAATTGTTAAGAAAAGAGGCCATTGTTTTATGAATTGTAACATGCTTATATGTTTTGTGAGTGATCTTGCAGACTGATGCAATTGTAGACTTAAGCGAAAGTAAAATGTACACATAACCTTGATAGTATATTATCATTGTATTTACATTTATTAAGTTGCATTAAATAAACGTTTGTACACTAGACAAAGATATAAATAAGTCTGACAATATTGAGATTAATATTATTAACAGCTTTGTAATATTATTTTACTCGATTTATTATATGGGACATAAAAAATAAGTAAAAATTGTTTCAAAATTTGCAAAACCTCATTGCACAGAAATTGTAAATATGTAAGACTGGGAAATCAATTTAAATATTTAACATAGTTTTGTGCATTTATAATTGAATATCGTTTACAATGAATCTAAAAGAACGCGCGTATCTCTAAAATAAACCCGAGGGATATTCTTGGAATGAAATCATCCTCTACAATTGAATTTGTTCCTCGGACAAATTTGTCTGTTCGGACAGATCCAGCGGTTAACAAATGCGGACATTTAACTAGTGTTAAAAAAGCAATTACGCGGACATTCGCAAGAAATTACAAATCACGTATGAAAGCGAATGGCTTCAGGCGTTCACCGTTCCCGACCAAAAAACTCCGAACAGACGTCCCTGGAAAGCCTCAACAAGTATTTTCCATTCCCCGGGAACAGAGCCGAATTAGGAATATTTCACAATTCGTTACTAAACCAAAAAAGATGCATTCAATTTTCATACTGATTTCACAAAAACACTACATAAAGACTAAATCAATCTTTTAAACCAGCTTTCAATTTAAATTAATATCTTCTAATATACAAAAAAAAAGTACAATTATTTAACTAGTATTTAAATTATATTTAATGTGTACATATTGGTTTACCTCTTCTTACTATGTAAAAAATCTGATGTGGACTTCTTTGTACGCTAAATTATACACATTTTTTGCCGCACTTTATTTAAACTTATTTTACTTGTAAGTGACATCATTTTTTGGCTAATCCTTTTTAACTTTCATTCGTTTCATATTTTCAAATTTCCCTTCAAAATAGGTCACCTTTTGAAAATGTTATTAAAATGTTTCACTATTCCTTATTGTATTACATAAAGTTATATTTTTTATGCCCACTATGGAAAATGGCACTTTTCTCATATTGTATAAAGCTTGAAAGTCCCATATTTCCCACAACCGTGATTAAAGTGTTAGAAATTATTTCTCACAGTATTTGCCAATACTGCGCATATGCAATGTGAGAAATATAATTTTGCCATATTGTTCTTTACGGCAAATAGTTTTCATGTATGTATTTTATTTCTGTAACGTTTAGGAGGGTGGTCGTAGAAAAAGTATAGTGTGCACTCGTGCATAATCACCTATTTTCCACCTTGTGTGATTCCAGCACTCGACTTCGTCTTTCATACCTCGTGAAAAATAAGCAACTTTCTGCATTTGTTGTACAATATAATATTAATAGCTCAAACACTTGCAAAGAAAGAGATGTGGTTTTCATTTATTTCGTACATATTTCTCATAAAATATATTCTGACGGGTGTGAGTGTCAATTTATTATTAATGTTTCCTACAAAAAATAATAATTGAATATATTTATACAGGAGTAGAAAAAATATATAAATATCTTAAAATAAACATATATTAGTTTATATATTCTTTAAACACATACTTGGAACATTGTATTTTTTGTGCTAAAGGATCATGAGAACTTTTTGCAAGATTGCTTGACATGCAATTAAATTGCTCCACTTGGCATTCTAGAGACCATATGAGGTTCATATGAGAACCCTTGAAATTACCCCGTAAATCATAAAAAACCTCCATTTAAATTTCAAATAATCAGATATAATTTTCCAGCAATTCAGTGGGAGAAAAAGCAAAAAATGCCCCAATTACACAGCCCCAAACTGCGTGAAAAGCCGCAAAAAGCCGAGCAGGAACAAAAAGCGATCGCGATCAGGCAGCCACGCCCGCTACAGCCTTATAAAATGATTTCATTTAAATCATAAGTCAAACGGCGCGCGTCACCTGACAAATGATAGCGCCGTCGGGACGCTTATAAACGTCGCGGCCCACCGAGATAGCGATCGAACCATCTGATACGAAAAATTATCCTATTAAACTCCAACATTTACCAACCATCATTTTACTCAAATAAAAAATGAAGATGGATGTTTAATTGGAACTGAATTTAATTTCCTGCAAACTTAACCCGCAGTTAGTTACTTCATAAAATAGTAAAATAGTTTAAATAATACTATTTTTATTGCACACGCATCATAAATCTTGTTTAACATTATGTGTAAAAATACATGATTATTGCCCAGTATATTTAATTCCGTTGTGTTATTATCCATTTAAACAAAATTAAAATTTAAATAATAATATTTATGTTACCAGCTATAAATAGATGATGTTTTAAAATTGCTAATGTCTCGATATGCAAAGCTACCGAGGAATACAAGGCACTGGTAAATAATGGTCTTTTCAATTGTGGTAGGTATATATCATGTACATAGATTAAATTTTGAAGTAAAATCAAAAACTTAATAATAAATATAAAACAGATAATAATAATTATTTAAACGACAAGGAATGTTAGCACATTATAATCTTCGAGGAGGTATGAATTGAGGTGGATTTTGCGGAGCCGAAGTTCACGTTACCGTACGAGCAAATAGTATTCATATCGGAGAAATAATTGTAGTCAGACGGAAATAAACATCAATAACTTTTACAGTAGGCGTTTGATTTTTAAAATTCATACATTACATTAAAGCCTGAACATTCCTCTTTACATGTATAAAAACAAAGGTATGTTACAGACTGTACAGCTCTTACATGCTTATTAAACTTAATATTGCTTATTTAATAATCATAATAATATTTTTTTTTATTTTATATTCAGTTGATTGCTTTCGATGCATTTCTTAAAAAAAAATTATATTGCTAATGAAAGTATTAGTTAAATAGAATGTAATGATATAAAAATTACTATGAAATGATTTATATTTATAAGAGAAATTCGAAAATTAAAAAAGGAGGCATATCTCTTAACTTGTAGTTATTAAGGGGATACCTTCTTATTTATAAGTATCTTAAGGTGGATATCTGAAAATATCTAAAATATTTAAAAGTATCAAAGGTATAGAAGAGAATCTAAGATACTTTCATGTATCTTAAGTAGTTATATTAGGTATGTTTAAGAAATATTTATATTTTAAGATACTTAGAATAAAAATTATCTAGATATTTAAGTATCTTTTAAGAAAATTATGAAAGCATATTTTAAAAGTATCTATATTTTTTTTAAATATCTTTCCCAGCCCTGTATGGTAGTAAGTTATATTTATCTCAATAGTGACACGAAGAACTAATTATAGGTATAGACGTTTGTTAATATAATGTGGTTAATAAGGAAATATAGTCCGTATATGGGTTGGGACGTAAAATGGAAGGTTTCCTTAGCTTCTTGCAGGCGTAATTCCGTATAATGGCCATGGTATGATTCTCCACGGCGTCAGCTAGATAAATGGTCGATAGCCCGAAGATCGATTCGCTAAATTACATTGCTCTGCGGTGTTAAATTAAAAGCGAGTTAGTCTTCGGGCTTCTTGCGCTATTGCTTTTTCTTATTCTTCATTTGCTTTCTCTCTCTCGCCCTGTCTGTTTCACTCAGCCTCCAATCGGAAAATCCAAACTTGACTTATTGCTATTTTATCTACTTCACTACGCCGTACGCCAACCATTTTTTCACTCCACGCCACAAAACGGCCAAATCATTTCCCACTGGGAAATTCATTTGCAATCACAACAGATATACAAATATGCAAAACTGACATCGGTGAGTTAGCAGCTACCTTGTAAGCTACACATAACTCAGGTATCACGGGTTTAATTCCGTCTTATCATATACTTATTTAATTGCTTAAAAGGTTGCTTGTTAGTCGTTACATATTGTAGGAAAATACACAATTGGATTGATTCTAATAACATGTATCATCATCTATAATACAAAATTTCTGATGGAACTCAAGATATAATGTTTACCAATTTATTTTGTCATTAGTATTTCTCATTAGGTTTATTGAAAATAATCAAAGAAATTTACGAGAGACAACTTTAAAGGACAGTGTTTGAAATTATATTTTAAGTAACCTGGTGGGTTAATTATGTTTACTTGGACATTTGAAGTAACCCAGAATTGATCTCGAACTGACCCAACTCACCCAGCTATTTTACTGGGTTGATGAGTTTAACCCGTTTTCTATCTTTGTTTACACATTGCTTCTTTTTCTCGATCTGTCAGAAATTATATCATTCGTAGGTTAAAACGGAAGACTAAAGTAAATAATATTAATAAATCATTTAAATTCACCATTTAAAATTTTTACCAACTACAAAATTTGGTTGTTTATTTGGTACCAACACGGGTAAGTTTAGGATCAGTTTAGGGTTTTATTCAAATTTTCCAAATAAATATGGCCATATATTAGCTGTAAATTGAATATACTTTCCGACAGATAACATCTTTTTTAAAATCATTCAAAATTAGTGAATTACCAAAATTACTGATTTTACAATCATATAAGCCATCTGTAATTATTTTGCTTACTGTCATATTGAATCATTTCAAGTGATTTTGGAATAGGAGCATTTTCATTGTTACCACTTTTTATAAACACATTTAGAACTATTTTTTGCATCGTCTGATATTTACATTTTAATATATTCACTTTCTACTTCTTATGTTCTCAGATTTTTACAATGTGAAATGGAGGAAGTAAGGGATTCCGGATTATGTATTAAGTTGATTTAGGCTCTATATAATCAAAATATATTTTACTTTTAGTTCTACATACTTTTTGTAAGATTTAGCTGTTTTAATAACACTTTCTCTGTTAGAACCGTATATTTCTGTACAATTAAAATCAAAATTAAAAATATTTAAAAAAATAATGAGTTGTTCTTATCTGTCCACTATATTTCCAAAAATAAAATATGCGTTACACATTTATTATGGCCTGGAATAGAAAAAACATATTCACATATTTTCAATATATTTACATATATAATAATAATGTGTCCCTGTATCTCCCAAGCGGAGCATAGGGCAACCGAACTCACCGAGCCGCAGTTTTAACTACCGAACTGTCGGTTGTTTCATGCCAGCGTTACTTCTATTTAAAATGTATAAATAGCAAGTCCATAGAATCCGAGTGTAGTACACAAGTAGCTGTGTTTTTTATATTACGACAAATCACACGTTGTCGGTTGTTAGGACTTGAACCTACGATGTCAAGTTCGAATGACGTCACAGAAAGTTAGAGATGTGCGCTAGCTCCCTCAGCCATCCAGCCATTTTCGTCATGAATCGACTACTGCGCGTGGAGGTAATAAAAGATTTAAATAAAATTCAATGAAGTAGTGAGTTATAAAAATATATAAATAAATACAGTGGTATTTAGATAAAGATTGGCGAATCTGGAACTTGAACCCCATTTCTCACATATCGCTGTGGTAGTTTTAACTAGTAGTGTTAGAGCGGAAGAATGTATGTATCTGTATCGATGTGTGATGTGGAATAAAACGGTCCCTCCCCGTCATTACCGGGGCTTGAGGGACGAAACACAGCGGAGTTTATCCCGGGCGACGTGCCGGCTCGTTTATCTTCGTCTATCAGCGTTCATTCCGACATCCGCTTCCCGTCTCGTTAATACCTGCCCCGATATCGGCTCCAGGGGCCCCAACACCTGCCCTGCTCATGGGACCCCCAACCTCCCAACCAAATCAGAGGTGGGATTCTATAACTTATAACTACTGCAAATAACTGCACTTGTTAAAATATCAATTATAAGCGTCAGATGTCACCATAGAGGAAATTCAAATTTGTAATGAATTTAAGACTTTTCCACAACAGATCCAAATCAGGGATGGGATTCTATAACTCATAACAACTGCACTTGTTTAAATATCAATTACAAACGTCAAATGCCAAATGACATCATAGGGGAAATTCAGATTTGCAATGAATTTAAGACATTCCCACAACAGATCCAAATCAGGGATGGGATTCTATAACTTATAACAACTGCACTTGTTTAAATATCAATTACAAACGTCAAATGTCAAATGACACCATAGGGGAAATTCAAATTTACAATGAATTTAAGACATTCCCACAACAATGTAGACTTGTAGAGTGTTCTTTATACATATGAGTATATGTAGGTACGTACCAAGCATAGATAACCATTACTGTTATAGAATAGTAAGTATACTTTGTAGTTGATATTTGCAATTGATATCATAACGTAACATGTCTAAATGATAGCAACCGAAGTTATAGAATCACACCCCAAATATGTTGTATAAAATAGGATATCAGCGACAAATGTTAAGAACTTGAATAAGAAAATGGACTGCAGTTGTTCCATTCTAGCGACGAAATTTATTTGTTCCCTTTGATTTCGTCATACCCGGATTTTACTCTAACACATTTCAAAGTGAATTAACAAAAAATCACACATCAGTGCAAAATTTTCTGCGTTATAAAATCAAAATAATATACCAATAATGTCGTTTTATCGACGAATTAAAACAGATTTAGTAGTTCTTGAAAGTATTGGTAACATTAACCACACGGTTTTTCCCCACATTTACGTAAATCTGGAATGTTAAATAACAATTGCAGAACAAATGATTTGAATCAATGATTTTTTTTAATTAGTGTGTTAAATCAATACAACCCTATTAATGCGACACATAACACATGGAAAATTACGAACTGAATCTAAATCAAAATGCTGCTTTGATTTCACTGGTTAAAATATCAAATAACAAAACTATTCTATAATTTACTCATCCCGTAGATCGGTATTTTATGAAACAACTAGTTATTTCATGAAATATCGTATTACACATTTTAATAGTAACATGAATTATTTAAAAATTTAGACTCTTTATAGCGTCCTATGTTGATATATTATTATATACCTATTGCTGACACTTTGTTGCATTTGAGTGAGTTTGAAGCATTTGCTAGTGTAATGTGACTTTTTAAGAGCAAGACGAGAAAGTTATTGTTAAGACATTCTAGCACATAAGCATTAGTGTAAGTGTCTACAATAAATCTAGAATGTGATTGTTCGAGCTCATATAATGAGAATTTTAGGAAATCGAAGACCTGGTATAATTCATAACATCCGTGGTTTGTTCAATAGTTTACCAGTTTCAGAAACTGAAGACGTTGTTAATAAACATTATTTTAAAAAGTTCTTTTTTAATAACGTTTTCGTGAGGGTTGATGTGACGCGATAGTTACAGTTATATTGTTTTAAGTAGTTTTGACAAGTTAGTAAAGTAATAATATTTCTATACAGATACAGTAACGATTTAGTTACCAGTTTTAATACATTGCTTCCAATCAAATGTGACGTCGTAATCATAAATATGACGAATCCTTTCACGTTAAAATAAACTCACGGTTAATAAAATAAGGTTTAATATCCTGAAACCGATAAACTATTAGAATATATGAGTACTACTTCGGTACGAATATTAGTATCACAGTCCTCAAATCTACAATAAAATAATAAGTTATTACCGGTAATGTTAATATTATATTTTGTTTATAGTTCTTATATCTATACCGCAATAGAAACTTCAACTTTTCTATTTCCTCCCCTAATCAAAAAACATTACATGCGACGTCATTCTAACCTCCTCCAATATCTTTATAATCCTTGTAGATCCGTATATAAAATATTAGGAATAAGTTGTGGATCCTCCGTATGCATCGTCGTGCATGGAGGTCCGCTGCAATCATCGCAGAGGCATTTGACACGGACGTGCTGATTGTGGCCGCGTGAGCACGGAACGTGACGGCCAGCGTGGACACGTGACGCGCGTGACCACGCATACTAACCCGCACATGATAATTGGAACGAAGAAAGGATAAGGACTTTCCTTAGGAACTTGTTGCAGAATTAGAGGATAGTGTAGCTATGGAGACTAGCGACAATGGTGGTAAACGATAGTTTTAAAGTCAGTTTCATTATACTTTCTTTCAAATGTGACCTACATACAGACCTAGTAAGAACTTTTATGTATATTGAGATCAAATAGTTGTAATTATATTTGTTACTTTTAATAAGAAGGATGATGGACATAACGAAAATATTTTTTTTGAATTCAGGAGGTGTAGGTCAATTTAACATCTTGTGCATTAAAATATTGTAACGAACGAGATCACGGCTGACCTATCTGGGCAGGTAATCGCGTTAAAGGTCAAGTGAATACTCTGGAATGTTCTAGATATAAATTGGCGGTAGGAATATAAGGGTCGAATCGGGCAGATCAGGGGAGTTAGTATCGGTCAGAGTAAGCAAAGAGTCACTAAAGAACGTCATTGTTGGGTAGTGCATGTTAGCAACATGCAAAGTAGAAATAAATAATTAGTTGGTAATATACATAAATAGCTGGTGATATAAATCGCGTATAAATGTATAGTGCGTAGTATTACATGTTTAAATAAATAATCTTAGTGTTTATTATACACTAGTTTAAGAATAATAATTATTAATATAGACTTAGACACTAAAATTATTTATTTAAACATTAAAACTACGCACGATTTATTTATACGATATTTATTTCCACCAACTATTTATGTTCACTATGTGTATTAACATTAGACTGTTCTCCGGTCTTTTCTGCTCGGGCTTATATAGTAGAGCAATTAAGTTCTGGAATATTCTTGTATCTTCGACGCAGCGGTACAATAGAATGTCAGCGAACTTGTCTTGACCTGTCTGGGATCGCTACTATATTACTAGTCGATTCTGCAGGCAAAGTGACATAAAGAAATGTTTTCTCCGCATTTATATCTTCTTTAAAACAATTCGTGTTTACGCTAAAAATCTAACAGTTATATTTATTAAGGTTATATTTCTTTTTCCAACAGGTATATAATATTTGGAGAATATATTACTACAGTGGCGCAAGGTAATTTTTGAACATATTTCATATTTTATTATAAAATTAGTTTCAGTTTTGTATTTAGCTTGCAAATATTTATTTATACAATTTTGAAAAAAAATGTACTTTTAAATTATATGAAAAGAATTGTACTCGTAGTTTTAAATTGAATAAAGTCTTACATGTCCTGAAAATTAAAACGTAGAATTATCCATATTTAATGTTTAAATTTAGTTAATTTAAGCAAATCCTGATGATTGTAGAAAAATGCAAATAGGATAAAGGATGCTAGATGAAATTTGACGGCGCTGTATTTATCTAATACCTTAATATATTCGTGAGTACAGCAGGAGACGTCGCAGCGGTGTGTGAGTTTCGCATATGCAATGCAAATACTTGTTCACAATCTACGCCTGTGGCTCCGTCGTGTCCGTTTCAACTTATCCACCGTACTCTAATTTCCCAACCTATGATGCTATGATGCAAGCGAAGATATTCAGGCCTGGACTGCGGCAAATTGTTACTGCACCCCTAAATAAACACCAATTTTATTATAACTTTTCACACGGTACGTTCTATAGTACAAAAACATCCTTTCAACTTGTAATTTTCGCATCATGGCTAGTTTATTTTAATAAATTTATAAACTACAGTTTGAACTAAAAGTTTAATTTATAATTATATTTTAAACAGGGGCGCACTCAAAAGGCGTACTTGTGCTTCAGTCCTCAATCAAACAACTAGACTTTCGGAATTTGATACCCCATTAAGGAATTTGAAATATTTTAACGATTTCATTGAAACGTTCATAAATAGATGTAAACAATTATTATATGCTAATTCCATATTTAGTAAATTTATTTTATGTTAATTTAAATAAAATTTAGTAGGATAATTAGGGGAGAGATAGACCGGTAGCTCAGATAGTTATTTGTTTTTAAAAGTACATTAGAGTTACATCCGTCATACTTTCATATAGAATGTTAATTTTGTTGTTTAGAGACAGTGAACCTAATTACTAATTTGGGAAGTTTAAACTAATTATTTATGTACAAATTTTATAGAAATGTGCATAAAACTTAACGTAACTTAAAAATGTGGTTCTATCTATACCAAGTAATAAGTAACTTAGTGCTTTGAGGACAGAAGGACCACCAAATGCTGAGGACAGAAGAACCATCAAATGCTTAGGAGAGATGGACCAGAAGATTTTTATTGATATAAAGATTAATTCGAGCAGTAAACAGGAAGAAAATCATTCGCACATAGAAAGGTAGATGATCTACTTGGTATTTCGCAACTTCTTAAGAATTGTTATTAAATAGTTGATTAGAGGATGATGATAAAGAAGAAGCTGAAGATTATAGAAATGAATTTCGGGGATGGAAGGAAAATTATTAAAGAAAAAAAAAACGATAGTGAAGAATGATTCAATAAATTGTATGAAGAATGTACCACTTATGACAAATGACAACAATCTGTTAACCAAATCATCTCCTTATAGCTTTTGTCCGTTTTATCTATATAGTGTAGGAGAGTTGTACTTTTGAACCCGAATAAAATATGTTTTGTGGTTTCCAGAACATAGTTTAAATTCTTTCCTTATTCTTATAGGTAAGCCTAGATTATATGTTATTATAAAGGTCTTTTAGAGTAATAATTATTGTATAATTATATATGAACATTATTATTAATTAATTCTCTTGAAAGTATGTTTATTAGTGAGTAGTGAAGAATAAAAGAAAAAGAACGGGATAGAATCAATACGAATGTTGTTTTTTGTAGTTTGGGAATCAATGAAAAGTGGTTTTAAGTTGGAATGAGTGAGCTGTGAATAGATCGTTAGGCAAAGGTTTAACCCTATGGTGAATTGGTGAAGAGTCGACGGTAGAAACGGTAAACGTTGAATATTTCTGCTCGACAATTAAGCCGTACCTCGTTAAAAAACTTTCCGCTGGAAGCTTTGACGTTGGCAATTTCAACACGTTTTAGAACTAAGCTGAGCTCAAATTATCCTTTCTCTCATTTTACCCTTCATTTTTTCCCTGCACGGGAGAATTAAATTTTCATTAAAATGTCAATATTCAGGAAGCTTTAATAAAATTAGTAGCGTTTCACAGTGACGTATGTGACGGGCTCTTGTAATTTTACAACTCGCCCGCACCTATTATTCTGATGAATGATTGCCGATGCTCAATTTTACACATGTTTTTTCGCACTACTGCCAATTACGTTATCTGCTCGGTTGTGCTGAATTTTCTATCAATTTTGCATCGATTCGGACCACCGAATGCTATGTTTCCAATCTACGATACACACTAATTTTACACAACATTTCAGATCTAATCAACGTGTGCAAATCAACCATTTTACTACTACTATTTTAATGCCAATTATATCATGTATTAAATTAGCTAATTATTTTTCCCGTCTCCCATTCAGGAGATAGAAGAATCGTGCTAAAATATATCATCGAAATTTATTGAAAAAGAACATTTGAATACAATATCTGCTGAAATAGATAATTCAGATTTTATAAAGTATAATATATCTTTTAAATATTATACAATCTGGAAACAGTTATAGGCAATTTCAAATTTGGAGCAACACATTTAATTTAATTTTTCTTGGGTAGAAATGCTTAATACCATACCCAATGTATATTCTTTTTCTTTTTTAATACTTACATCTAAATTCAAATTTACAAACAGAAATAAGTTCTACTACTCGTTGCTCTCTTTTAGTTGTGTGGCTAAATTCCTTTGTTTTTTTTTAACTTAAAAAAAATCTATGAAATATGAGAAATTGTATCATCTAAAGATGAAATTTTAGAACTATAATGATTTAATTCAAATCCAAAACTAAATTGAAACGGTTTATTTAAAGATTTAAACTACCATCTGCTGTGATTATAATTCAAATAGGTCAAGAATTACAACAATGACTTTAGAAGACTTTACAAGAAGAAAGATTTACTGGAAAGGGGTGAAGACAAACTAAAAACCCTATTTTCAATGAAAAATATATAAAATTATCTTTATTTTCTTCACATTTCTACGTATGTCCGTCTAGTCGCTATAGTCTATGTCATTAGATTACAATTTACTGAGCTCCTAGTTCACGTCACATTGTTTAATACATGATCTTTGAACTTATCTTTAAAATAATAGAAATTCAGGGCTTTATTAATAATGTAAAAAATGCTGCGCTAAGGAAAATGTGTCCTTGTTCTGATGCCCCTATGTTGTTGGTGCCTATGATCACGATCACGCTTTAAAATCACAGATATAGTAAATCACAAATCTCACTGAGTCGAATTCAGCTCTTGTCTTTATTGCTTTCTTTTAACCTTCTTTAGTTTAAGATGGTATTTAAGTTTAGTTAGATGTATCTCTAATTTATTTAATGAAGCTTCTTTTACTATAGAAACGATAGAAACGAAAGCAGAATTTAATCTGAGATGCTAAAGTAGCGGTTTCGCCCATCTGTACAAACTAGTGAGTTGTCATAGTGTGATGTTTGGGTTAAGACATATAAATGAAGGAAATGAATCAGAACTGGTTAATGATGCACGCATTGCAGCACGCATCCTGAGACGCATTGTTCTGGGGCGGAAACGGAAGAATGTTAACACCGACTTCCGGCGCCGGCGTGAAATTATTCAGGTATTCATCAAGTATGAAAACAAAACAATACGCTGGGCTGCGAAAGTTTGTCGGCAGCGGGATTGTCGCTTCTTCGGGATATTGTGCGGGTAATATAATAAAGTACGGGAGGGGGCGGCCGATCCAGGCTTTGTCTCGCCCTGTTATGGGTGTCATTTGTAACGTTTATGCCGGGAAATTGAATGGAAGAGGAAACTAAGATGGATGCGATTTGCTGCCAACATGAGGGGCTTGTAATTCCATCCCTCCGCCAGATAAACAATCATAACAATATTACAATTCCAACTTTCAATCATTCCCCTATTTTTATTGTATATATGAATAATATAGCGCCTTACTTTGCATGCTTCAACTCGAAAGAGAGTCAGGGTAAGCATGGTTACCTCTGCTTTCCTATGAGTTCTTGCTCATGCTATTGAATCTGTTAACTTCTTTGTCGAAATAAATGAAATATTGTTATTGCGAAAAAATTCGGTTTTCAGATTTCAGAGGAAATATTTATTTCGACCACCCTTGAATACATTTTTACCAATTTCGGTGTGACGTCTGTACGGTTATATGTAAGTACATAAAAATCTCGCATGAGTCAAAAACGATTAGCCATATATACAGGTGGTGACTCGAACACCCAAACATAGAGATTTAATTAGATTTATAGAAGCGTGTGTTGGCTCTCGTTGAAACATATTAGTTAATAATAATTAAGAAAAAAAACGCTCAGTACACGTTTCAAAACTTTAATTAGCAATTCTGAGCTTACACGGCATGTAAAATTAATTTTGCTTATTGATGCAGATGCAGAATTTTATGCTCTAGTATAGTTATTTGGAACTTCTTTATTTAAAAAATTAGGGAAGCGGGAAATTACGAAAATTTCATTTCCTATGTTCTAATTCCTGCTGCTCTTAAGTCTTCTTCCATTTCTCTTAGGCATGTTGTCCTGAGTCTGTCTCGTCTTCTTCTTCTTAGGCTCCATTCGACTATTTATCTTATTACATCCCTTTTTTCTGCTCTCCATGAGTGTCCAAACCATCTTATTCTTTGTTGTTTTATTTTTTTCACTATATTTTCTTCTTCTAATTCATGTTCTATTTCATGTTTATTCATATACTGCATTCATTTTCTGATATTTTGATTGATCCTAATATTGATCGTATTAGCTATAGAATATTGAATAATAATTTGAGACATTACTTACAGTATTTTGTTAAAAGCGTCAAACAATGGTATATTTAATTATGTTTATTTGTTTCTGTTTTAGTTTGAATAAAACGAAACACTGTTGTTGACTATTAACGAGATTAAAGCACAAATTCAGCTAGCTTTTATTTTAAATGTAGTGCTGTTTTAATATATTTATAAACTGTGTAATACATTAAAAGCTTTTACTCTGCGAAATACTGAATAGATACTCGTAATTACTTTATTTATTGTAACAATTATTTTTTGGTATTAAACGTGTTTGCCACTATAGTTATTCTGATTTATATTACAAATAAAACTTCTTCTATTCCAATAAAACATTAATTATAAACCTACAGGAAAAAGAAATTCAGGAGACCCAGAACGAATCTTAAAAATGCAAATAACTAAAAATATCCATTATTAGGTCCAATATTTCGGTTTTTGAATAGTCTATGTTGATAGACGTCGATGCGCTGGTTTTAAATTTACAAACAGAATTTAATTATCTCTTTTCGTTCCTGTGATTTTTGCTCTAAAAATTGCATCTCGAAAAAGTATGTTTTTTGGGTATATCTTAAAAATGGGTAGAGATACAATTTCAACCAATACATTACCCGAAAAATTATTTAAAGACAAAAAGTTCACAAGCGCAAATATCTAATTCCTGTTCTCTCGTTTTTTTCTCTATGTGCGAAGAAAACCTTTCTTTATGTATATTTTCCTGTAGATGCAAACTTTTTTGAAGTGCAAATTTGAGACCAAATAATTCAATTCTGTTTATATATTTGAAATAGACACATCGACCTCTATCAACATATTAATATAGACTATTTGAAAAATAAAAATTTTGGAGCCAAAATAGGTTATTTTTAGATTAGGTATTTCAAATACAAAAGTAACATTTCGCAACTATTTTCTAAGGGTATTTGTTCTAATATAAATAACTTTCTTATAGTCATAACAAACATTTTTAATTTAAGCTATGTGCAGGAGAAAATTTAAATTTAATAATTCCTTTTTAAATATGCGAATTAAAAACTTAATTTATTCATTAAAAAAGCGCTCACATATGTAATATGTTTGAGGAAAAAGTGGGTTGTAGCGTTATAATCCGAGCGCGTCATGTCACAATAATTCGGGGTTAATAACCCTGAACATGTTATATTTTTTCCTTGGCGTAATATGTTATTCATTGCAAAAACCTCTAAATGTGGCGACTAATGTTTGCATATTCCACGGCCACGGAAAAACTCTGAACAGCATGATAAATATGTTCCTTTCAGAAAATTTATTCATGAGGCCACGAACGGTTATCTGACTGACAGATTTCTTATTTACTGGTGTTTTATACGCGCCCTGGACGGATGCGCCGGCCTTTGTTTCAAAACACTTCCGGATGGAAACAGCGCAAGAATGGATTCATTTTTTCCGTCAAATATTTTTGGACAGCTTTGAAAAATTATAGGGGAAACTAAAATTTACTAGAAATTATGCACAAAATAACTATTAAAATTTATTTATTTATATTCATAATGGTCATTTGAAATGAATATTTTATTATAACTAATCTTATAGTATTGCTTTGTTATATGAAATTAGTTAAAATATTGTACCCTTGAGACAATAGTGACACAAGTAAAAAAACTACGTTTTTCAGAAATGGTATAAAAGTCAAAAACGATTAGCTGTACAATGTTGAAATTCTGTTTATGGAATGGCTATAAGCTGTAACATCTAGTTATGCCCCCTGGGTTGAGGGAGGCACTAACCTAAGTAACGGGAAGCATTAATAAGTAAAGGGAGGCACTAATCTAAGTTGGGTTGGGAGAGGTTCAAAGATATGAAACGAATGGAAATTGAAGAATGATTAACTGTAGAATGATCTCACTTTCAAGAGAAATAAGTTTAAATGAAGAGCAGCAAGAAATGTGTATAATTTAGCGTAAAAGGAAATCATGTAGTATCCACATCTGATTTTTTAAAATTTAATTTGAAGTGTGTTACAATAAAATCTGGTTATAACAAAGAAATCCTAATAATATCGACACTATAACCGATAAAATAAAAATAACGTGTATATGAGCTTTTAAACAAATGGTCACAATTTCGACGTGATACATAGTTTGCCGCTATAAGTAGTATTGTTATAAACCGATTTTATTGTGATTTGTTTATTGTTTCTTTAAATTTTTACTTATTTTTTACAATATGTTTTTGAAATTATCCTATACCGTTTCGAAAATATTAAATTATCTGAATTAAATAAAGATAAATTATTATTTTAATTTTTTTAATCGGTTTTTTATGCAATCTGTATCTCCTAATAAAAAATAAAGTTGTAGATAGTGTATGTTGAGAACTGGAGTGAATATGGAAGAGATGTGTGATTTGAAGATACCTGTGTGGAGTGCGGTTTATTGGAAAGGCTGAGGATATGAAAGGAGAATGGTGCATTTGAATATGAGAGTCGGCGGCCCCGGGTATTTATATCTCTGTAATTACAGTATTTCACGGGGCCTCCCTTTCCATTTCCTCTGACTCGAGATATTCGCGAATCAATTCCACCGCCGACGGTTCCATTTGAATTAATGTGAAACTTTCTTTTATTATCGGCGCGTCGCGGAAATAAAAACGCATAATGATGAGTGAATTATTTGCAGATCGCTTTCATATGCATATTAATTTAGACCTGAAAAATTCATAAAGCCAGATCAATGGCTAATATTGTTTCCCTGTCACCAGCCGCCGTTTATTCAGCCTTTCGTTTTTATGCTCGTTACTGATTTATTTCATTAACGGCTACTGATAGCTGTTCCGTGTTAATTAGCACGCGATGCTATTTAAATTAAATGTAGCTGCTAACATAAATTTAACGCACATTTTAAACTCAAAAATAAATCCACTTTTTTCCAAATAAATTTATTATATGTCCATTCGCTTTGTAAATACTGCTTGTTAAAGTGTTATTTATTTTAATGGTATTTAGTAAAACAAAAATAATGCAAACGATTTCTTTAATTACCTTTGTCAAAATTCTTAACAATTTTTGTTTGTCATAGTTAACTTATGTATTATTTATACTTATTTACACTCAGGGCATGTAACCGGAAAAAATACTGGTAAACGGTTAACCCTTATAGAGAACGTTTTAATAATAGCGGTTTTAGTTCGACAACCGGTTTTATAAAACTGGAAACCGAGTGACATTAGGAGTCATGTGACTTACAAATTATAAAACATGTTTTTATTTATTAAAATATTTAGTTTTAGGAGTATTATTTATTAAAAATAAAAATAATATATACATTTTGCAGCATAAACTTTCAATAAAATAGTTTCACGTTTTTTTTTTGCTCGTGTTAAGCACCCTTTAGTGGAGTCGTTCTTATCTCATTTGATTTATTTAGTGGGACTACCTGATAAGACAGGTCGGTCGCGATGAGTCATCGGTTATGGGTTATACTCGTTACAGTTCAAAAATTTTAAAACTATTTTTTTTTATTATAATATTACAATTAACCTAACATTTTATATTTACCTGTATTGGCGTGATTGAGAATTTTCCTCACTAATGTTGATGATTATTTTATTTCTATTATTTAATTTTTTTTTTAGTACAAAATAGTTTTTCATTTTCAAATACACAAAGTTACAGTACAGAAATAATCTAAATATAAACATTGTCAAACTGAAATAAATTGTGAAAAGAATATGTTTTTATAAACATTGTGTCGTATGCAGTATATACAGTATCTTCTGAGGTGTAACTTTTCACTCTTAGTAGAAAAATCCCAGGACTCAAAATTAGCTGATTGTTATCACTACTCACATGTACTAGTCTTTATAGAATGTATTAATCTTTGGTAGTGAATAGCGGTGTTTCCCACCTTCATTTCGCCGTGGAATTCATGTATAATTCATACGCACCCAACCCGTAATATTGAATTGTGCAGCGCTGCGACTCGCTCGGCTCGGGATGACTTCTCGATATGAAATCAATGAGTGATCCTCTAAACCGTCTCCTTCAGCCTAACTAAGTGTAAACACCTAATATTGGATATATTACCGTTTGATTTCTCATGGAAATATTCACCCCGCGCAGTCCCAAAGAAAGGGAAGATATTCAATGCATTTAAATTCATTACAGAACACTTTCGCTTCAAATGATAATCATATTGAAAAAGGCAATGGCCTTGTTTCCAACGCTTTATACCTCAGACTCAAAGAAACGCAATTCAGATATCTTTTGTTATTGATACGGTTCCTAGAAAAATCACCTTTACTTATAAATAAGTATCACATTCAACACAGTTTTCTTTTATGTAATTTAATAGTTTTAACGGTTTCAGGATATTAAACTTTTGTTTACATAGACAAAAGTAAGCAAGGTAACTATGTCATAAATGTATACCATGCAATTTTGACAAGTTAGTATAGTAAAAATATAACCGTACATAACAATAACTCATAACAACTACAAACAACAACTGACTTGTTAAAATATCATTTACAAATGTCAAATGACAAGTGTTACCATGGCGAAAATTCAAATGTGCAATGAATTTAAGACATTCCCACATCAATATATACTTCTGGAGTGTTCTTCATACATGTATGAGTATATGTAAGTTCGCATCAACCATAAATGACAAGTAGGTACTGTTATAGAATAGCAAGTATACTTTGTAGTTGATATTTGCAATTGATATCAAAACAAGTCCAAATAATAGCAACCAAAGTTATAAAATCCCACTCCTGAATTGTCAAAATAAATGGAAGAATTGTCATATATCAAACCTTAAGACTTTTCATGAAAACGTTACTCACAAGAGATTATTATAAAATAATATTTATTAATAACGTGACAGCGGTAAATTATTGAACAATCTACGGATGTTATGAATCATACCAGGCCTTAGATGTCTTAGAATCCTTGCTCTCCGAGCTCGGAATTCAATTGACATCGTGGTGATTATGATACTCATAACTATCCTTGGTATGTTAAGAGCTATAATATGTTGAAGAAACATCTATCAAATAATGAAGTTTTTTAAAAATATGTGTAGTTTTTATATTTTTCTATATTATATTTATTTATTTAATAATCGATTCCAATGAAATAGTGAAGCCTCTTTATATACCAGGGGGTCCACAGTCAGCTATAAAAACTCAAAGTTAACCTCCTGATATAAATAACAGAAAATATTATGTCAAAATTGGAAACAGAATTAAGGAAACACCTGACAAGGGAAATAATGGACAAAAATTATTAGACTACAGAATGCAACTCCTACAAAATATGATGTTTTCTAGGACTGAGCAGAAATTTTGCTCTTTCTCAGGAACCCAGAATGGCGATAAATTTTAATCTTCGTTACCAAAAACACATGTCGATTCAAGATGCAAAATCCATACCTTTAAGTTTACAATAACGTACGGAAAACATTCCATGTTTTTATAATATAATAATAATAATAATTGTTCTGCTATTACGAACATGCAATGATCGTTTGTGATGTTTCTAACGAGAAGAACAAAAAAAAATTGGACAGATCATCAGTAGAAGGAAAAATGTAAATTTTCGGATGTGTGGTTTTGCCTAAGTTATAGGTCAGCAGTGTGTGTAATTTGGAAATGAAACACATGAAATATGTGATGAGTTTGGAGAGCGAGTGATTGATGAAGGCTCGCCAACTGCACGGTGCTGGGTTCATTGTCCAGCCCGCGATGAATTAATTTTTGAGGAAGAGCGTGAAAATGAGACGGAGGCGAATTTTTCAATTCCGTCTGAGTCGTGTTAATATTTCACGTTGACGCCGCATTGTGGCGATGGCAGCACCGTCGCGTCAAACGGAGGCAAGGATTTAATGACGTATAAAAATGTTAATTAAAATTTGGGAGTTTTAATATAAATGCCGGAGAAAACATTAATCATTTAACTTCATTATGCAAATGAAGGAGCAAAAATAAAAATTATTGATTTTGTCAAACGCGGAATTTGCATTCTACGCGATATGTCCAATCCGAATTACGACCTTTTACCTTCCATCCCTTTCATTTTAATCATTTCAAGCGCTTAAATCGCTGGTTCGTTGCGCAAAGTACTCTGGTTCAAATCCATCTTATAACTTTATTACATTATTATTTTATTCGTATACTGTGGATCCCAGGCAAGTGTTATTGAATAAACATGGGAACAGTTTTTGATAAATAAAATGATTATTGCATTTTTTATTGTTTGAAAAATTAAAAAGATCAATAAATTATTATAAGGTTAGAACAACTACTTTTTGTATCATAGGTCTTTATTTGTTTTTTTTTTTTATGAATAACCAAGTTATTAACATGATTTGTAAAAAATATTTAATGAGATATTATTAAAATGAATAAACTTATAAAGATATAAAGAATCCATGCAGTAATAATATATTGTACAACTAGTGCAGAAAATCGCCTATTTCCCACGAGATGTGAAAGTTGCGGCACGAGACGAAGTCGAATGCTAGAATCACACAAGGAGGGAAATAGGTGATTTTACACGAGTGGCACATTATACTTTTTCTGCGACTATACTGCTAACCTTTAGAGGACAAAAATATATGCACGAAAGGTATTTGATATAACGAACAATATGGCGTATGTAAACTTTTGTATAATTTATAGGCTAGTCTAAAAAGGCCTTCCCAATTGGAATCAAACTGAAGATCTTCGATTGCGTACTAATTTTATAACAATGAATTGAGACATTATTTTGCGTGTAGAGCATTAAATTATTTTTTGTTAATGTCGTTGAATTATGGCTATTAAAATAAGATGTAGGTATATTTAGTATCATACATAGATACTATTTTAATCACACGATGTTAAACGACGAGTGTTTGAGACAATATTTTAGAATGTGTTAAGACGTTAAGAATGAAAATATTTTCTAACGTTACATATTCTGACACATTATCCGCACAAAGAGTTAAAATATGAAGCGCTAAGCGGCAGTCTGTGCAATGGCCCGATCAATTGTTGTTGGTAGCAGTTCGCTAATCACAGTTCCGTCCGTGCGAACTAATTGTGAAATCTTATAGAATGACTTTTCTCCTACGAAACATTTTAGCTGTGCAGAACAGCTTCCAGTCTCGAGTACCTGCTGCTCGTATACAAGGATAATGTTTGTACTATTTCCACTAATTTTCAGTGGAACTAGTAGAACCAAAAGGATTCAAAGAGCAGTCGCATTTGTTGTTTCCGCCAGGATGCTTGATACAAATCGTCATTCAACATATTAGGTACATAATTAAAAAAAAAATTGTTGTAGATACCACCTTGTTTCCTTGTACACCTATTACATTATACATATTTTTTGTTGCACTTCTTTTAAACTAATTTCTTGTTTTGATTTTAACATTCTATAGCTAATCAAAAAACCCTTTGAGCAAAGTACCCTTTTGGTACAACTGATTGCAATGAATGAAAATATGTAATATAAATTCATATGTCCATATAGGAATAATTGGAGCTTTATATAATAGAATTTTCCAGTGTATTAATTTTGATTTTCTTCCTAGAAGTCAATAGAGTTTTTAATTTTTAAATCCGCCTGTTTTCTTTTGTATGTTATATGTTTCTTCCAAGTGAGGCCTTTATCAAGATACATACCGAGGTATCTTGTATAATAATAATGTTTATTTATTCTTGTCAATCGGCTTTCAATCTACATTTATGTTATTTCGTTATAATACAAAAGATACTTCTGTCTTTCAGTTTTGTCTTCAATTCAAATAGTCCAATTTTATCAGAATCTCTTATTCTCTTCTTTTTTTTCATACTTCCCTACAGAGATTCCTCTTTCTTTTTCACCTACACTTTCTTTCATATCTTATTAGCTAGTACTTGATGTTTTTTACCAAATCTGAATCTAGCAATCATCTTGATTCTTTTCGTCCAGCAGATATCGTGTTATTGACGTTATTTGTATTAGTTTTTATCTGTTGTTACAATTCGATTTTTTAATCTTACTTTGTTGTTCTTGGTGTTGAATTTTGTGTGCCCCTATATCTCTAATAGATAAATCCAAATTTGGAAATCAATATGATCAATTATATGTGAGGATCAGTAACAATATCGTTCGATTCGAAGGTATGCTTGTTTTCTGCAGTGGTATAGAGTTAGAAAGAACACAGTCTTGATGTTGGGCCGTATGATAGTTAAGAAAACTGGTGTAGTGCACTCTCCCGTTTTATATATCACTTCTAATTGCGCTCCGTAAATAGCACCTTTGCTCCGCGCAGAACAACGCCACCAGCGTTTCTCAAACTTTATGGCTTCGTCCTCAGGGTAATGTACAGAACATAGCCTAATCGCACCATACGGTCTTATTACACAGGTACCCAATTATTTCCCTGCTACGGCCAAGGAAAAGTATTCATAGGGAGAGTGTAGACATCACAGCCAGAGAGAGGTCGATGAGTACAAAGTGTTAAGCAAATTGCTATTCCTTCTAAGCAAAATAACAAATGATTATCTTAGAAAAACGATACTATAGACGGACTAACAAAGTTTGGACTCTTCTAAATAACTCCTTTGTCTTATTCAATAGCTAACATTTTATTTTTATATTATAAATATATATTAGTAATTACAATATGCAAATATCTAGATGTTGAAGTGAGTAGAAAATATGGAAACAAGATGTCTTAGATGATCTAAAGTTAATGAAAATTCAAAATTCAACAATAAAGGTTAATAATAAGAAGAAATGGAAGGAAATAACAAAGGAATATGGTCTCGTCTTGGTCTGGATTTGGTATTGACTATACAGGTCTCGTACCGATTTCGAGTCTCGACAAGAATTTTGACTTATTTATGTTTATTAATATTTGTCCTGGCGATATTTCCTAAATTATATATATTAGAGAAAAGTTTTTTAAATAAAATTTATTTTATATATTAGCATTAAATCATGTTAATGTAGTTGAGGTTTTTGTAGAAAAATTGAAAAACAAAAAAAATATTTTTTACAAAAATTCTTTAAATAAATAAATAAAATTTAATGCTATGAAATGAAATAAATAATGACGCATAAAGTTTCTCTAATATTTTTAATTTAGGAAATATCGTCTGGATAGTCGAAACTAAACCATTCTATGTAGTCTTACTTATTAGTTACTAGAGTGAAATTTTTATGACATCTAAGGTTGATTCATAATATATATGGTTTGTTCCATAGTTTACCAGTTTCGGAAGATGAAGATTGTTATTAATAAATATTGTTTTATAATATGCACTAATCAATAGGGTGATCAAGTATGGGTTGATATGGCACCATTGTTACAATTATTATTTTGTCTCATGTTATTTTGATGAGTCAGTGAGTATGGCAATAATATTATCGTACAGATACAGTTACTAGTTTACTTTTAAAAAAAGACTTAATATACTGAATCCGATAAAAACATTATCAACACTCTAAAATCGTTAAGTCAATTCTCAATACTCTTTAATAAATCCTAATGTATATAAAATACTTTAACTGTAAAAATTAAAAAATATATGAAGAATTGTAGTATAATGAAATTAAATGTAATATATTTTTTTAGCTTAGGATGTACCTACAATTTTATTCTGCTTCTGATTTTATTTGGAGAGAATGAGATTATCAACACTCTAAAATCGTTAAGTCAGTTCTCAATACTCCTAAATAAATACTGACGTATATACAAAAACCTTAACTGTAATAATATAAAATATATGAAGAATTGTAGTTTAATCAAATTAAATGTAATATATTTTATTTAGCTGAGGTTGTACCTGTAATTTTATTCTGTTTCTGATTTTCTTTGGAAAGAATGAGTTGAGTTAAGTTAAACTCCCAATTAACCGTTTGTGAAGTCTTGGTGGTTCGCGGGCGATTTCCTGTCGTTCGGTCCTCCCGGAAACGTTTTGGACTATCACTTAGTCCGGAGAACAGGAGGTAATAAACTGGAAATGTACAACAATGAACTATAATCAAGAACAAAGAAAAGAACGCAATTGACGAGGGCCCGTTGGCGACTTGGAAAATTTTTATTTTTCGCTCAAAAGTTTTTCAGTTGGATTCTCCCCGACTAAAGGAAATTATCTTTGATGTTGCTGCATTGTTGCTGTGACTTTAATGAGGACTTTATAGCTGTTAATTACGCGGAATACATGGCTCTAATTAAGCCGGTCACCCACTAATAAACCAGCCACACAGATAATCATTTCTATATTTCATTCCTTCGGTTTTCTACATCATAAAGTGATGTGCAATTCAGTAATTCAGCCTGTTACAAGAAAAATACCAATGTATTCGAAAGATTCTGAACCTAATGTAAGCAAGTTTCTAATAGAAGCTGTAGGGTGACGCCCTACACAATTAAATACAAGTAAAACATGTCATGAAACAAGTACCTTACGTAATTTTACCTGTTCCATTTAGGAATTTTGTACCACAAAAATATACCGTGCAAAACGGGGGTTATTGTACATATCTCCGAAACCTCCTGTTGTCTTTGAGGACGATACCGATTATAATAATTCTAAATTAATCCGTTTAACCGCTCACAAAACACAACAAAATCGACACTAAATATAATACCTTCTGGGGCGCAATGTATTTTTAAATATTATGATTTTCGAAATATAAATACCTATATAATGCGAAGCTTGTTCCATCCGAGCTAAAACAGTGATTGTAAAAAAAAACGCTGCCGAAGAATTATTTGTCCTTGTTTAAAGCGTATGCGCAGATTAATGTAGAGTTTTGAAACTATTTAGATTCTTGATATCTAGACAAGACTTTTTATTCTAGACTTAGCGTAGTCAAGTCTTGTCTTGAAATTTCTAGACCAGACAAGATTTTGCAAAGTCTTGTCTTGTTTTGCCTCGACAACAACTCTAGTTGTAACATTTCTACTGAACTGTACCATCCTATTAAAATAATAACTATAATACTCAGTTTCGGATATAGGTTGTGACGAAGTGCTCGTCACAAGGACACGTACCTGCCTTCCTCATTGCTCCACACAGTCACGAACACCTGACTCCACGAGGTCCGAACCGCATATTGGGTTAGAGCGAACCCGTCGTCCGAACCAGTAGCCGCCGACCGCTACAAAAACCTTCAGGAGACTGTACGACATCTACAACAGTCTGCCGGATTGCCAAAGAGCCGCCGAAAAATACTTTGGCAAAAACACATGGCACGTAGCAGTCCGCATCCGTACCGTATCGTACCGAATTGAATCTTCTTCGTAAGTTTATTGTTTTTTTTTATATTTTCTTGTATTCTGCCGCTATCAGAGGATACATGCCGGTAGCAACCACCGCCGTTCCTCATAGCCTTTAGCTTGCTGCATTCCGCGCCTGAGAGGAAGTTCCGCCGGTGGCGTCCACCGCGAGCTCCTTCGGCTGCAGGGCAGATCCGTTTGTTGATTTAGTGTTTTTCACTGCTCTACATTTCACTGTTGCCGGAAAAACCCTGCTGGTAGAACCGCGATTAGATTTTCATTTTTTCTCATTTCCTACGGCTAAGTGCAACTAAGTGTAGCTAATTTTTTTTGCAATAAAATATTTAACTTTTTCTTGTCTGTCTGTGCTAACCCTTGGCCCAAACGACCTAGAGCTCCCGTGGCACACGTCACTTCTCCCACAGGATCCGCAGATTGGCGCCCGAGAGAACCCGACGTCCTGTAGGAGAACCACGACATCACGGACCGACAAAAGTAGCAGCGGCCCAAGTGATCGTCGCAAGGTGTATAAGATATGTACGAATTAAAATTACCTAAGGTGAGGTTAAAAGTATTTTTTCAATTTTTGTAGTGAAAAAGAGCAAGTTAGAGTTTTTAGATTAGTTGAAAAATGAGAGAGAAAAGTGAAGTGGTGTTTGGAATGTGCGGGCCGCATATGAAAACAAGGAGCGTAAGCAGTCGCAGGCTGCGAAGTGCGCGCGTGGAAATGATATTAAAAATTCCAGCGAATGTGATATAATTGGCCTAGTGGCAAGAAAGGCTGCACGCAATATGGTTGGATTAATTATTTTCCATTGTGAAAACGAGTGTAGAAAATTGCATCAAACGCAAAACAAGTGCACGTTTTTATTTTGCCTAACTTTTGCGTTCGCCATATTTGCAAATTGAAATGAGCGTTATGAAATTTCCCCTGGTAATCACCTTACGCCCAAATGCACAGGAATTTCGCAATTTTCGCACAACTTACGTAAAACGAATGCACAAAATTACAATATGAAAAGCTCCGAGCTGCAGCCGCTGAGTGAACGGCGCGCTGTGGAAAGACAGCCACTTATCACGTCATCCAGTCTACCTTCTTAACCACATGCAACTCTTCCTATCAAAACTTTCTCATATCAACTCTGTCTTTACTGGAAATTTCACCAATCTGTAAAAAATATGTCGGACTAATAAGAGAATACCATTATCATAAAGAATCTACCACATTATTGTAGGATAGTAGGATATTTATACATACTGTATGTATACACAATTATTTTTCAAGAAAGTCGGCGTGTTTCAACTGACTGATATAATTTATCAAAAACCCTGAAGAATTCTTAGGAAGAAACGAAGAATTAGAGTATAGATAGCTTTGATTTTATACTTTTCTAGATACCAATATGCAATGTCGTACGTCCATACAACGTTATGTTTTCAACATATATCACATACTTTTTTATATCTCGTTGCCTGTCTTGCTTTCACTAGTATCCAACCAATCAACATGAAGCATATCTTGTATTACCAATCAAGTTCATGACAGTTTCCGCTTGTTTCAACCAAACCTAGCTGGAATGGGATTCCATAAATACAGAATTTGAAGGAATTTGATCTTACACTTTTATTTTATAATACATATGAGTGAAGAATTCTAACCAAAACAAGAAGAAAAAATAAACATGGCTAGAAGAAGTCAGGGGCGCAGTAGAAAGAAAAGGAATAATTTCGGAAGAAGCGAAGAAATCATCAAATGATAGATAAAAATGGAAAGAAGTGTGATTAAAAACAACGATAGATAAATCAACTCTCGACTCCAATATAACGAGGACCGCCTTATTCCCTTGAAGATATAATTTGGAAATAAATCATTTGAAGGGATTTGTTGTTACACTTGTTTTATAATATGAGTAAGGTATTTGAACCAAAATAAGGAAAAAGAAGAAACATGGCTAGAGTAAGTCAGGGAAGCAGTAGAAAAAAAGGAATAATTTCGGAAGAAGCGAAGAAAGCAACAAAAGATAGAAAAAAAATGGAAAGAAATGTGACCGTAAACAACTCCAATATGACGAGGACCGCCTTATACCTGAGAAGATATAATTTGGAAATAAAGAATATGAAGGGATTTGTTATAATTGTTTTATAATATGAATGATATTTGGTAGATAATGAGGACCGCCTTATACTCGTGAAGATATAATTTCGAAATAAAGAATATGAAGGGATTTGTTGTTACACTTATTTTATAATGTGAGTGAGGTATTCGCACCAAAATAAGAAGAAAGAAGAAACATGGCTAGAAAAAGTCAGGGTCGTAGTAGAAAGAAAAGGAATAATTTCGAAAAAAGCGAAGAAAGCTAGAAAAGATAGAGAAAATTGGAAAGAAATGTGACTAAAAACAACGACAGAGAAATCAACCCCCAACTCCAATATGAAGAGAACCGCTTTATACCCGTGAAGATATAATTTGGAAGTAAAGAATTTGGTGGGATTAGTTGTTTTTGGTTATGGGTAGAATGCCTAGTCCGTCCCTGTTCGCCGCAATCAGAGATCTGGGCTGATTAGGGCGGCATTGTGTGCGGCCTCTGTAAGCAGCGCGGCTGTCGCACGGAAGAATTAACTGTAGCGTGAAATAATTTGTGAATTTGCATCGCAAGCGGCACGGAGGCGGTTAGCGCGCAAGCTACTGTATAACTATGTACTTACTTATATAATTTAATTCCGATATGACGCTGCTCTGTCTCTTGGCACTGTGTTTAATTTGGCTTATTATATAGCTGTGTTTGTCTTACACTCCACTCGCCCGTCATTCCTTGATGAGATTTGCCATCCAACAACGCGCCAACCTGGAATTGGACACTTCACAAACCTTCCCATCCACCAACGTCATTCATATTCTTTTCATCCATTACTTTTTACCTATAATTGTTTTAATAGTAGTGCTTCTCTAAATATTAGTTATTTTTTAATTAATTTTATTTGAAATACTGCGCCAATTTCGATGATACCTTCAATATTTACTTCTATTACGTCTATAAGAATAGGAATATTTTAATTTCCTTCATTAATAATATTAAATTCATTAAGAAAATAGCTTATAATTATTTAGATTTATATAAAGACCAGTCTAATTGAGACCAACTCGAAACTAAGACAAAACCACTCTAACTACAAAATGTGTATTTTTGTGACAATTCCACTCATAAAATGACAACCAATTACAGTGTAACGAGCGAAACTCAATGCAGATGAGTCATCACGGCTGACCTGTCTAGTTAAGTAGTCGCGTTTTTTAAAAAAAGGGGACAGGAGCGATGCCGCTATTGTTCGAGAATTTTATAGAGCCCGAAAGACTCTGGAATGTTCTAGAGATTAATTGCCGGCATGTATATAAGGGTCGGGACCTTTGTTTCGATTTTAGTGGAAGCAGTCGAAGTCATTAAAGTAAAGTTACCCGTATAATTCTTGTTACTATATACTAGTACAGAGTGGTCTATCGGTCTTTATCGTTTTTACTCAATTATATTAAGTAATACCGGTTTTTTTGCAAAGTTTGTTTTATTAACTTGTACTGAAAATATATGAGCTACAAGTTTTTCTATCAGTTCTTCCATTTTCGCGCAATGATATGCAAGTTTATATTTTTTTCTAACACCGTGTATAATGCTATAACTATGATGTTTTTAGATAAAGAAGGTCATAAGTAACTAGTGGGTTAGAAATAATAACTCACTGTTGTAGTTTCGTATCATAGTAAGTACGTTATAAAACCTTCTTTACACTATTTTTATTAAATGCCATTTCGAAATGTCAACTGTCAAAAACCTTTTATATATTTTACATCAATGATGAAAGGTATTAGATAAAATGTTGTATGGCACACGTTTTTTAATTAACTAAGTCACTTGAGAAAAAAAACATTTCTCACATGACTTTTGTACATAAATAACTATGAATGGAATACCCCTATCATTATTTATATAAAATTTTGTTAAAGCAGTTCTGATACGTCAGAACACTAAATGTTCATTAAAGTAATAAAATACAGAATTAATACAGAAATGTTTTGACATCATTAAATTCTATCAAAAAAAAAATAATAATTTTAATATAATTGGCGAGAGTAGGAGATTTTAATATTTTATTTAATATTTAAGATTTGAGAAGTTATTATTTATACAATATCACCCTATAGACACACGATTACATTCTATTTAGTAGAATCCCTTTGGCAATTTGGCTCTAAAATTGAATAGGGTCTTTTTGAAATGGCGTCGATATCGGCAGTGACCGCTTGGGTGAGATTTTTCTCGGCGCGATATAGAGAGGCAGAGATGCGCGAAATAGCCGCAGTCGGCTGCTTAGCATGCGGCGTCCGGCGCTTCACGCTTCACGTCCCGACGCCGACGCCGCTCCAGACGCCGAGCGTCCGCGTCGCTGCACCAGCCCTGATGCAACTGCGGGAATAGCGAGCCGCCGATAAGGGTTTTGTTTGTGTTGGGGAATTTAAATCGAATATGACACAGCGAAAGAATATGGCTTTAGGAAACTATCTCAATATACAACATTAAAATACAGAGCAGCGTTCTACCAATACTCTTTATGCAACAAAAGTTATATTATACTATTTCCCAAATGGCGCTGTATATTTAATACATATATTATTTGCATATATGTAGAAATAAACAAAAACAAATTAAGATTCGAGACCAAATCAAGATCAACACTAACCGAGATTAGTCTAATTTAAAAGGTATTGTCACCTAAGACGAAATGTAGTAATGATCAATTTTGTAAGAGACAAAGGTAATAGTAGTCGCTGCCACCATTATCAATTTATTTAAAAATCTTCCGTGGACTCTCTGTTTAAAAATAATACTGAAATTCTCAATACTTATTTTCCAGGCTCTTCTCATACCTTGAGTATGAGGAAACGTTAAAAATGTATCAACTATTGATGTCCACAACACAGAGGACATCATATAAGGAACAAATTATTCTCCGAATATAAACTTGAAGGCGCAATGAATGCGTCCTTTGCCAAAAATCTGTCTATTACCATGTTCAACTATCAGGATTCCCTTAAATTTTATTCTTCTTTAATAAGTCATTTCCATTGTATACAATTGATTGCTGGTTTCTAGTTTACTGTAATACATTTGCTTCGTAATCTCTCTTATGCAGTCATTCCAAATCTATTTTTGTCTTCGTCTGTTTCTTTTTCGCTTGGCATTTTATTTAAATGATCATATATTGTATTTGTTTTTCTTTTATTTTCTTTTTCGTTCACTCAACTTGTAGTTCTACTCCGATCAAATCGTTTTGTATTATATTCTCCTTAGGTACAATGTACAGTAAATATAAATAGATACATAATTTAATTCATTTTCGATAAAGATTGTAACTGCTAATTATTTCTTATATACTACATTGAGTTTCTAATATACTCCTTATAGGTAGGTATTTGAAACTTGTTCTATATTTTCATATCAGACAGGTCAATACTCCTTTAATCACCGTTTTTTGATTCAACGAACGCAACGGCATACTTCTAGAAGTGTCCAGAGTTTACTTGCTTGGGTATATAAACTAAAGCAGAAAAGGCCGCGAAGACGGTCTGATATTAATACGAGTGGTGAACATAAATAGTTGATGATATAAATATAATTAAATTATAAATGTTTATTAATAATTATTACTCTTAAAGTCTTAAATTAGTGTTTATATTTGTTGATTCATATTTTTACTTATTTTTGTTACCTTTCTATAATTTATTATTCTTTCATTTAACTTAGTGTTTTAATTATTTTTACATGTCACCTAAATATTTAAACGTTACAGTATTATTAAATTTTCTGTTTTTTTTTCCTACCACCAAAACTTTCGTTTTGTTGTTTATTGTATTTATTTATTTACTGATTTATAATTATTATTTAAATATTCCTATAAATTTGAAATTCGTTTTAGAATGTTTTTGTTTGTGATGATTCATTTCCATCATATGTCATCCTAAATCTTTGATTTCTCCCCGCGATAACCTGTCATATGTTTGGGTAAGTCCCCTTGAAAAAACAAGGTATTTGAAAGCATTAGGTATGTAGCAATATTTCCCTCGCTGCGTATCGGTGCCGCAGCGGCATGCAAAGTGCATGTAGCAGTGGCTCCCTCAGCCCCAGTCGATCCCGTATAAAAGCACAAATATTTGAGCAGCAAACAGCGGTGGCAGGCGTCTTCGGCTAATGCTGATTCCGAAATTTGGGGAATGGTTACTCGCAGTATTCAACTGAATTTACTACTCGTCGATGTAGCTTATGAAAGCTGCTATTCAATGGCTCTTAAAATACGCATTTGTGTCTAATGGTAATCAATCATACCAACTAATATTTACCTAATTCTAGAGCTATTCCTCTTGTAATTGTTAATCTCAACTCCAACTTCAATAATTTAATAGCCTAAGACGGTGGTAAAAGACAATTATATATAATTTTTTTTTATCTCCTATAACCTGTCTACACTAGCGGTCGTTGAAAACGCAAACTAGGTACATATTCTGTAGGGTAAGTGGAGGTGAGATGGATCACATTTTGGAAAAAATGTTATTACTCTGTAATATTAAGTAATATTTTAAGAACCCAATTTATTTATAACGTCATACATACAATTTGATGCTAATTTTTTTACGATGACGTCATTATTTAGAGAACTTTCAATGCTGATTCCGAATGTTGGAGAATGGTTCAACTGAATTTACTACTCGTGGATGCAGCTTATGAAAGCTGCTATTCAATAGCTCTTAAAATACGCATTTGTGTCTAATGGTAATCAATCATACTAACTAATATTTACCTAATTCTAGTACTACTCCTCTTGTAATTGTTAATCTCAACTTCATCTTCAATCATTTAACTGCCTCTTAAGATGATGGTAAAAGATAATTACATATATATTTTTTATCTTCTATAACCTAACTATAATTCGATGTTAATATTTTTACGATGACATGATTATTCAGAGAACTTTCAATGCTGATTCCGAAATTTGGAAAATGGTTCAACTGAATTTACTACTCGTGGATGAAGCTTATGAAAGCTGCTATTCAACGGCTCTTAAAATACGCATTTGTGTCTAATGGTAATCAATCATACTAACTAATATTTACCTAATTCTAGTACTACTCCTCTTGTAATTGTTAATTTCAACTTCATCTTCAATCATTAAATTGGCTCTTACGACTGTGGTAAAAGATAATTACATATATATTTTTATCTCCTATAACCTATCTACAATTCGATGTTAATATTTTTACGATGACATAATTATTCAAAGAATTTTCAATGCTGATTCCGAAATTTGAGAAACGGTTTAACTGAATTTACAACTCGTGGATGCAGCTTATGAAAGCTGCTATTCAATGGCTCTTAAAATACGCATTTGTGTCTAATGGTAATCAATCATACTAACTAATGTTTACCTAATTCTAGTACTACTCATCTTGTAATTGTTAATCTCAACTTCATCTTCAATAATTTAATTTCCTCTTAAGACGATGGTAAAAGATAATAACATATATATTTTTATATCCTATAACCGAACTACAATTCGATGTTAATATTTTTACGATGTGATTATTATACAGTGAATTTTCAGTGATGGCGTTAATTAACCGAATAATTACAATACTTAATTAGACATTCCTCAAAATATTGCTCCATTCAAGATGTATATTGTTTCGGTACCCAATTAACATTGTATTATTGTTGAATTAACATAATTTAATATACCTTAACTAAATTAATTAAATCTATCCTGACCTACACTACACAATGGCTCATTTCAAGTGGACATTAATACGTAGACAAACCATTTGTATGATAAACAGACAGTCAGGATACGTTATAATCGTATGTATTTGTATTTATACCTATATAAAGTACAATGATTTTTATAATATATAAAATACGTATCTTCCGTTGCATTTTATCTCACAAAAAAATTATTAATTAAATATATTTTTGTTGTGTTATTCTATTGACAAACGCAAAATATCCCAAAAATACTCATTTATATGCCCAAAATTTTGATTTTGGGAAATAATGTAAATTGATAGATCTCCATGCACTGATTTCAAATTTTCAAACGGAATTTAATTATCTTTTTTCGTTCCTGAGATATTTGCTGCCAAAAAAATGTGTTTTTTGGCTATATCTCCAAAATGCGTATAGATACAATCTCAACGATTATACCAGTCGATTCTACGGGAAAAGTTACATAAAGAAATGTTTTCTCGGCATATACGTTCTTTGGAACGATTGGGTGAAAAATAAGAAAATCGAAAAAACCTAAATTTCAAAATTTCTCCGTTGAACTTTTTTTCTCCAAAACTTTTCATTTTCTGGACTTAAGTAGATATCGATGCACTGATTCCAAATTTTCAAACCAAATTCAATTATCTCTTACCGTTCTTGAGATATTCGTATCCAAAGTTGAATTTTAGCAATACCTAAAAAAATAGGTTTTTTAGGTATACCTCGTTAAGGGTTAGGTTTACGAATTCAGCGACCTCACCAATCGATTCTACGGGCAAAATTACATAAGTATACCAATTTTTAGATTTTTATTCCAACGGATAAACTTTTTACAGAGAAAAAACGAAAATGGCCCAAATCGAAAAAAATGCCTGATGAACCCCTGACGATTTTTTTCGATTTTTGGCCGTTTTCAGTTTTTTTCTTCTAGAAATTCTATCTGTTGAGATAAAAATCTGAAAATTGGTACACTTATGTAATTTTGTCCGTAGAATCGAATGATGAGGTCGCCGAAACCGTAAACCTAACCAATTAAAAGGTATACCTAAAAAACCTGATTTTTTAGGTATAACTTTGAACTCAAATATCTCAAGAACGGGAAGAGATAATTGAATTCTGTTTGAAAATTTAGAATCAGCGCATCGATATCTACTTAAGCCCAAAATATGAAAAATTTTGGAGACAAAAAGTTTCGAGGCGAAAAATTGAAATTTAGGTTTTTTCAATTTTCTTATTTTTCATCTAATCGTTCCAAAGAACGTATATGTGGGCAAAACATTTCTTTATGTAACTTTTTCCGTAGAATCGAATGGCAAAGTAGTTGAGATTGTATCTTTACTCATTTTTGGAATATATTCAAAAAACACACTTTTTTGAGGTGCAACTTTGAGAGCAAATATCTCGAAAACGAAAAGAGATAATTTAATTCTGTTTGTGAATTTGGTATCAGTGAAGGTAATTCTTTAAAAAATATTACAAATAAAATTTTGTAAAATTTGAAAATTTTCAAGCTAAAAATTCGATATTTTCAAATATTTTTAGGTTTATGCAAAAATACAGCGTCAGCGGCTTTCTCCTGTTATTACTACATACCTAAACTATTATATTATTATGATTTATATACTGAAATTAGACTATCGTCATATATGTAGAGACTATAGGTATAGATAACCTATATCACTAAAATATACATAAGTTAAACTTGTATCTTGGTACTTGTGTCTCTATTTGTACTAGGAATGTCGTGTCACGGATGATAAGTAGTAAGTATATACATTTGGATGACTTTTAAGACTAGATACAATGAAAGAAGCAGTCCCTTGTTGTTGTGAAGCTATTGCATTCTTGTATATAAGAATAGGTGCATACCTACAACACTAAAATATAAGTTAAACTTCTCACAAAATAAATATCTTAGTATTTGTGGCTCTGATGGCGTGGCACCAAATAGGTTTATACAGAAGCGACAGTAAGACAGAGAAACGAAAATTAGAGAGAGATGGGGAAAGTCAACAAAATTAAAGGGCTCATTGTTTAAAATCGAAAAGTGTCCTTACATCTTAGTGAGAGATAGAGGAAGAGCACAAATTTAAAGGTCTACACAATGCTCCAAGATCGTAGAATTGAATAGGGTAACATGATAGGTACAGAGTGTCGCTTCTGTATGTAACTATTCTGTGGTCGTGGCACAGATAATAAGTAGTAAGTGTATACACATTTGGATGACTTTAAAGACTAGATACAATAAAACAGACAGTCCCTTATTGCACTTCTGATTATGGTCAAATACCCCATTGTAGACACTGTAGGTATAGATAACCTACATTAGTAAAATACAAGTTAAACTTGTCGGAAGTATCTTTGTGCATGTGTCTCTATTCGTACTAGGAATGTCGTGCTACAGATGATAAGTAAATAGTAAGTGTGTACATATTTGGATGAGTTTTAAACAGTAGATACAATGAAACAAGCAGTCCCTTATTGCATTCCTTATTATGGTCAACTACGCCATTGTAGATACTGTAGGTATAGATAACCTACATTACTAAAATACAAGTTATGCCTGTCATGAAACTAATACTGGTGTCTCTGTTCGTAATAGGAATGTCGTGTCACAGATAAGTAGTAAGTGTATACACTTTTGGATGACTTTTTAAGAATGGACACAATGAAACAAGCAGTCCCTTGTAGTGAAGCTATTGCATTCCTGTATGTAAGAATAGGTACATACCTACATCACTAAAATATAAGTTAAACTTGTCACAAAACAAGTATCTTAGTATGAATGTCATGGCACAGAATAGGTTTATACAGAAGCGATAGTAAGACAGAAATAAAAATTAGAGAGAAATGGGGAAAGTAAACAAATTTAAAGGGCTCATTGTTTAGAATCGGAAAGTGTCCTCACATCTTAGTGAAAGATAAAGGAAGTCAACAAATTTAAAGGTGTACACAATGCTCCAAGGTCATAGAAGTGAATAGGGTAACATAATAGGTACCGACACGGAATGTCGCTTCTGTATATAACTATTCTGTGGTCGTGGCACAGATTATAAGTAGTAAGTGTATACATTTAGATGACTTTAAAGACTAGATACAATGAAACAGGCAGTCCCTTATTGCATTCCTGATTATGGTCAAATACCCCATTGTAGACACTACCTACATTACTAAACTATAAGTTATACTTGTTGCGAAACTAGTACCTCAGGCTCTGTTCTTACTAGGATTGTCGTGTCACAGATAATAAGTAGTAAGTATATACACATTTGGATTTGGATAAGTTTTAAACAGTAGTTATAGTGAAACAGGCAGTCCCTTATTGTATTCCTGATTATGGTCAAATACCCCATTACAGACACTGTAGGTATAGATAATCTACATTATTAAAATATAAGTTATACTTGTCTCGAAACTAGTACTTCAGGATCTGTTTTTACTAGGAATATCATGGCACAGATGATAAGTTGTAAGTGTATATACATTTGGATGCCTTTTAAAGACTAGATACAATGAAACAAGCAGTCCCTTATTGTTGTAAAGCTATTGCATTCCTGTGTGTGTGAGAATAGGTGCATTCTGGCTACATTCCTAAAATATAAATTAAATTTATTTCAAAACTAGTATCTTATTATTTGAGACCCTGTTCGTCCTATGAATGTCATGTCACAGATAATAAGTAGTAAGTGTATACACATTTGGATGCCTTTTAAAGACTAGATACAATGAAACAGGCAGTCCCTTGTTGTAGTGAAGCTATTGCATTCCATCACTAAAATATAAGTTAAACTTATCGCGAATCTAGTATGTTGGTACTGGTGTCTCTGTTCGTACTAGGAATGTCGTGTCACAGATGATAAGTAGTAAGTTTACACACATTTATATGACTTTTAAGACCAGCTACACTGAAACAAGCAGCCCTTGTTTCGCTATTGCATTCCTATGTAGGTGCATTGGATCTTGGCACCCAGGGTCCGGCTAGTTGATATTCCGTGGGGTGCCGGCGGTGGGGTTTATCAGCATGATAGCTTATCTCCGGCACTCGGGTCCGGGGCTCCGGGTACGCTGCACACGTCACGCGGACACGCACGGACGCGCCGGTCTCATCACGGCCTGTAACAAGCGATGGCCGCGAAGCAGGACCGGATTCCAAGAGCTTTACAGCAGGAATGGGAATAGTGTATGGACACTAGTGTGGCCAGGAATTGACTTAATCAAACAGTTTAGTCGTAGAATGATTCGTCAATGTGTGTTGATATTATAAAAACAGCAATGTAATATTGTATGTTACGGTATTTCGGGAATTTTTGTGATTATTCGTTTTTGTTTTATGTGTTATATTATTTTCAAATATATAAACCGGTTTCTATTTTATGAAAACCAGTTTTCGAACTAAAAACGTTCTTTATAAGAGTTAACTTTTAAATAGTATATTTTTCGGTTACATACCCTCCTTAAAACTATACATTATAGTAGGTAGTAGAATAATAATTAGGTGTATACTAATTAACTAGTTTAACCAGTCATACCGCTACAATAATCTCCGACGTATGACAAAAGCGCACCAAATAAACATTGTAAAAGAGCACCAAAGTATGTTACAAAAGCGCACCAGGATTAATAATTGAAATTTTTGTATATTAATTAATTTGACATAACTATTTATTCAATGACGAAATAAAATTAGGTTAGGTCATATTAGGTTGGTTAGTTTAGATTAGTTTAGATTTGGGGAGGTTATGTTAGGTTAGGTTTGGTTAGATAGTCTAATATATAATCTAATATTAGATTAGGTTCGATACGAAAGAGGATGACTTGTAGGTATACCTCTGCGAGTATCTATTTAAAAGGTGTTATCCCCGAATAGAACGAACGAGTATAAATTAATTATTTAATATATTTCCTTTTAAATCGTCTTGTAGTTATTTGTCACGAAGCATTTATAATGCGACCAAATTATTTATTTTGAATTTATAAAGTAATATTTAGGTTTGAGTTTTTATTGTACTACTAAAAGTTAAATACATTCCAGGAATATATATCTAAACATAATTTTTCTCAAAACAACAAACACATATTTTATGCCTACATCCATTATCTCATGTAAATATGTAGTGAGTGTAGTTTTCTTCCCCTGAGTCCGATCCTGCGTTTCGTACGTTACCGTGAGGGTGTACCAGCTCATCGTGCACGGCGGGAACGGGTGACTCTTGATGGCCGCTGACCACCGGACCGTGATCTTCACTCCGTGTCCGGAATACTCAACCCGCACTATACATACGCCATACTTCTTTTATTCTTATCCACCCGGTATTACCCGATGGCGGCAATTACCACCAGAGGCGTTTGCAGTCTATACAAGTGTATCAAATTCTAATAATGTTTTCAACAATATAATAAATATAAATTTTCTTTTAAATAAAGGTCTGGTAGTAACTTCTCTGTATATTAGAGTGCTCTGTCTTAAAAATATTTTTATTTGTATCTTACTATCTCAAATTGAAGTCCATCAATAAACGGTTCTTCTCTGTAATGTACTAAAATACAAACATACAAGTATATTACATAGAATAACTAACCACTTTAAACCAGGGCATGTAACCGAAAAAAATATTGGTTAAGGTTTTAGTTCGAAAACCGGTTTTTAAATATTTAAAACCTGTTTAAACCTGTTAATAAAAATTAATAAATATATTTATTATAAAAGTTTAATTAAAAAAATTAAAAAACAATTATTAAAAAATTACCATCTGAAAATATATAATAAATAAAAGAATGAAATTTAATTAAAGAATATTCACAAAAATTCCTGTAATGCCTTCAGAAAAGCTATTCAATTGTAAACTTAGGTACTCAATACGGACAAAGAAGCAACCTATTTTTAAGACTCTCCAATAAAATACAAATTGTAAAAACTATCATGACTCAATGGCTATTACGAGCTCACTTTTATAATAAAATCGCGATTTTAACTCCCACTTTTACAACATGATCTTATGTAAAAGTGACCGTTAAAATTACGATATTATTATAAAAGTGAGCTTGGAATACGGGCCATTATGTTTGAGAACCGAATTATCTTCACATCTACGTCACAGAACACTTAAAAAAATATTACGGCTTAACAAATGAGAAATAAGACTTTCTGAAACTACACCTCGGTTTCCAATTAGATAAAGTTTCATATAAAAAATGAAAAAAAAATTGGAGGACCCCATTGGAATCGTATTTGTTTTACATACATATCTATAACAGTAAAATCACAAAAAATATTGTACAACAAGCGTGGAATAATATTCATTTCATGCCAGTATGGAAGTGACCACGATATTATTTCTTAATTCATTTATATTGTTTGAAATGTTTTCATTTCACTACTTTCTCAAAACAAAAATTTAACAATACTATTTTTGAAATAAGTGTGAGATATGAATTTATACCTTTGTCTATGGTTACCGTAGGAAATGAAAATGTGTTTACAATATACTATGTATCCGTAGCAATAACAAACATACAATAATCGTAGAAAAAGATAATTTTCTATACAACGAAAACAACTTTCGTGTGGGTCCCAAAATATTATATTTAAAATGCAATCAGAGGAAAACTAGTATGAAATGAAATCAAAATGCCAAGTTGTAAAATGTGTTTACCTTGTTGAAAACATATCAAGTGTGAATGAAGGGATCCTGGAAATGAAATAACATGATTTAGCGCAGCCTTTCTCTTTCCGAGGGCCGTATGTAAACAACCTGCAAGTGCAACTGCAAATCCTCCAAATGAAATCTAGAAAATTGAACACATATTGCTGTAAAAATACGGCGTACAGGCGAATTACCTTGGGCTGAAGTCGAACATGTGTAGCGTAGCGTGAAGAGTAAACAGCGATGTCTCGAAATGAAAAGGCAGAACGGGAGAAACATGCAATAAAAGACAACGGCAGGCAGAGGGGTTCACAAACAACGACTTAAGACGTGCAAGTCATACCAACATTAGAAACAACTCTGCGGAATCGCTGCCGTTGGTGCATGTGTTTGCACGAGGAGATACGGATGTATACTCCAGCAAGAGTACATTCTGCAATTAAACCACTACTTCTATACTCACGTCAATGCTAAAATGTATTCAAATATATTCTTCCGAGCATAGAATGAAGACATTTTAATATTTTAATAATGAACAGCAGTGGTAAAACACAATCAAACAAAAAATGTGGACTAATTATATACATACATTTTTTCTACCGGTATGTATCAATAGCATATAAATTGAACTAAGTGTGAAATTTGAGGTTCGAATCTCAACTTCGTTATTCTTTAACCAAATAAAAAAATTCAATGTCCCAGTATTTTAGAATCATGGCATGTACCGGTTAAAAAATCCGGTTAATAAAAACCGGTAATCGATATTTTGAATGAAAATTGCAAACTTTAACCGTAATTTTAACCGATATTTTTAAGGCTTAAAATACTGGTAACCGTTAACCAAAAAATAAATAAAATGGTTATAGCGAACATTAACCTTTATTTTAATAATACCGTTTAGCGCGAAAATATTTGAAATATTTTTTTAATATCTGTTATATTTGTATTTGAATATGACTATATGAGTAGGTAATACTAGTTTCTACAATTTACATTTTTTTGCAGAGTCATAAAAGTAGATAATCTTTTTGTCAGCTTTAGGCAAGTTTACAATTAAAAAATGACCTGTGTGTCCCTGAAGGTATTATGAGAATTTTAGTGCATATTCCTTTTTGATCTTGTACGCAACACAAAACATTATCGCATTTCATTGGTTCATAATATTATTATTTATTATTTTTTTTTTTTAGGAAATTATTTTTTTTGTAATTTATTTTAAGTGATATTTTTAAAAAAAAATTATTAACCCGTACCTATATTAACCGGTTTTCAATTTTTAAAAACCGGTTTTCGAACTAAAAACCGTTATTATTATAATATTATTTTCGGTTACATGCCCTGATTTTAATTACTGCTAACCTTACCAATATTTTCAAAAAAATAATAAACACGTATTTCAAGTTCATGTCATCAGAGTATCTACAAAATAAAGGACTGTGTATATAAGTGTGTCTCTTTAATTTTGGAGGAATAATGATAATGAGTATGTAGTTCTCTATAATTTATTATTTTTTATAATAATTAGCACGAAGTTACCGGGATTTTTTTTTAATTTGTCTCTCACCTATCAAGTGTGTCTTCTGCAAGTATACAATGAATTTAATTTGAAACCACTAATTCTTCAATAAAAATTTGTATTCTACTTATAATATACTCGATACACACTGGTAGAACTATTTTATCGAAGTAGTAAAAATAGTGAATAACTTAATGTAGTGTAGTGAATTTAGAGGTAATATTAAAAGTGATTTGATATTGGAGATAGCAGCGAAGAGCTGCCGAGTCAAGACAATGGTAATTATTTGTCGGAGTGGCTGCGTACAACCATCTCCCGGTATTGACTTATGCAGCTGTAAACTAAAACAGAGAAATGCAAAGTAATGCATGAATAAATTCCAACGCAATTCGCCTGAATTTTAAACGCCATACACTGCAGCAAAACTACAACATTACAGATTCTCCTCTAATGTTTAAAACAATCTTCAATTAAACTTAACTAGACGGTAGAAAAAACTTAATTATAATCAACATCTTCAGGAGCAAAAAATGTATCCGAGTGTAATAAGATTAAAGTGAAGACTATCCAGTGAAGAGTAAAACGAGGAAGTTGCAAAACATGTCGTTGAGTATTCGGCTCCGGGTTCCGGGTTCCCATTCCGGATTCCGGCAGCGCGGAGCCTGATTAGCGGCGGTGACGTCACGACATGCCGGCCAGCGACCAAACGAATTGACCAAACACGAGCGAAACAACGTTAGCCGAGGACGCCGCGTACGCCGAATTTCAAACTAAACAAACACCGCCGCCAAAATGCAGCCGCTCGCAACCGGCCAGCAGACGACCGGAATATCTAAAGTCCAGGAACAAAACAACCGCGCTATTCTTAGCTTCGCTCCTTACGACTTTATCACTTCAAACGGTTCTCTCTAATGTCGTTCACCTTCTAAAACTCCATATGTCAACTACATTCAATTAAATACATCTAATTCATTAAATGAAACATATTGTGCACTTGTGCACATTTTTCTCACTAGCTTAATCAAATATCTGTTAAATTAAACCGTTTCTCATATATGTGAAAAGACGGCATATAATTGCATATAAAATTCTGATATTTTCTGTTCCTTGTATAGTGTTTCTTATATATTTTTATATTTTGTTATAAATATACAATTACATTAGTAATATAAATGAAATTTGTGAATATATTTTATTGAAATTACATTCCCTGATGTGTAACATCAATTTCATTTAAAAGTAATATTAAAAATATATTAACACAGGTTAATAGAAAAATACAAAAAGTACTTAAATTATAAAAAATATAATTTAGAGCTTCAAATAAAGTTAATAATTGAAAATTAGGTTCAACTATTAAGGTTATAAGCTATCGAAACAATATTGTAAGACGAAAAAAATTTGATGTGGACACCACATAACTTTTTTGTACGCTAAATTATACACATTTTTTGCTGCACTTCATTTAAACTTATTTCACTTGAAAGTGAGATCATTCTACGGCTAATCATTCTTCTACTTCCATTCGTTAGGTACATAACTTCGAACCTCTTCGAAATCATCTTTTAAAAATTTTATTTCAATGTTTATTACTATCCTTATTGCACTACACAAAATTATTTTAATCACTCAAAAACTTGTTCAGGATTAATGTCATTGTCAATTTATTAACAAGAAATCAAATGTTTCCTTCAAAAATTAAAAGCCAACTAAATTATTATCTTTATTAAGTTTCTGCGAAATGTATAGTATGCTTTGGAAAAGGCAGATTACGTTGACTTTTCTGTTTACATAAATAGTATTTTATTTTCGTTATCTAGGTTTGTATTTTGGGTATATTTTTGTTTACTTTTAAGTACAATTAAATTTTAATAAAGTAATTTCGTAGCATACATGCTCTTCGTAAAACAGGACTAGGTACTCATTATTCCATATTTTAAATAATAAAGTACAAATGTATGAAAATACGAGCGATGAAACTACATCTCTATTTAGTATTTATAGTCAATTTTTATTCCATGTTCCATTCCAGTATTCCATTTCTAGTTGGGTATAAAATATGCATACCTATCCAAAATCCCGAAATTCTATTCAATTTACCGGCATCAATATTCAAACACTTAGTTAAATTCCCTCCCGAGCGTGCGCGTAGGATTCGCGTAATGTGCAGCGTGGGTGGATTTATAGCAAGGAACGGCGGAGAAAAGTGGCCGTAGAGCGAGCTAGTGTATTTTTAAGGGGAATAATTGCAGGAATCGGTGTTGTCGTGTAAGAACACAATCATAATTAAACGGCATTATGTGTAATGGGATGGAATGGAAGAATTGAATGTCGGAACAAACGCTGTTTTCTACAACACCATTTGTTTTTTTACATTTTCTTTACGGTTATCTTATATAGCTCATATTTCTACTTAATTAAAGTTTTACTATATGTTTTATTTATAATTACTAGATTATTACAAACATAAACTATATTAAAGAGGTTTAATACCTGTATTACGTTTTACGATTTGTCGTACAATTTATTAATAATAAAATATTAACCTGTGGTTCTGACAATAAACATTATTTCCAACACAAAAAAAAATGTTTTTTCAATTTATTGTAAAGTTTATTTATTTAGGTGAAGTGTAAAAATTATTGAAACATGAATATTTATATGACTATGTTTAATAAACGAAATGTGAATAATAAAAGATAATAAAAACTTAAACACATTTAAACATTTAAAACTACGCAATATTTATTTACACGATATTTATTTCCACCAACTATTTATGTTCACTATGTGTATTAATATCAGACTATCCACTTGTCTTTTCTGCTCAGGCTTGAATAGTAGAGCAATTAAGTTCGAAATATTGTCGTACCTTCCAGCCGACAGAACAATAGAATGACCATAGGATACAATACATTAGAAATGTGTAAATTAAGTAATGGAGATCGTTTTTATATAAATTATTCGAATAGAATTATAATTCAATATTAATTTCCTCAAATAACTTCCTTGGGAAGACACACAGACAGATTCTGTCGACATTTTCATAATTTCTTGAAGATGGACGCTTTCCGCTGCGTGCCTAGAACCACCGAAAAACTTGGGGCCTCTTGAAATAACACTGTTTCCGTAGTTCTTCTTAAATATTGTACAGGTTTTCATTGTCTGAAGTAAAATCTGATAGCACACCGATGTTTGAAATTGACGTTACTCATTTTTAGAACTCACTAAACGAAAAAAACTACGGAGATCGCAGCGAGATGACTATACATACAGATGCGATTTGTTACAGTTGCCTTTAGCCTACGCAAGCAGAGATTTTTCTGCTTATAGCTAAGCTTAACGAATGTATACGATCTCTTTGATTTATGTACCGAATGTATCATCCGTGTATAATTTTGCGAACAGACAACTCACCACTATCTGAAGCAGAGTTATTTCTGCCTACCATGGCACTCTTTCAAGAGATAATCAAATTTACTTTTTTTTTCATTTAATACAAATTAGTTAAACAAATTTGATTCTGCAGAAATTATATTATATTTATTGCTCACTCGAACTTATTAAGTGTCGTGTGACCACTAGATGCTTTTATTTGAAAATATGTATGTAAATATTGTAAATAAAGTGTGATCTTAAAAAAATCGTTCCTAAATCGGTTGCTGAATGAGAACAGAAATCAAAAGTCGAAAACTCAAATATTTGGTTGATCTCAAACCATATATAAATTGAGCATGTGGTCCTTGGTACATATATTCCATGCAGAGAACAAATTTGAATGAAACTTTACAGTCATCTGTAAAATGCAATTTCCAATGAAATAATTGTTGGTGAAAGAGAAGTACAAACGCGCATTGTTCCAGGCATATTAAACACAAAATTGCATCATATCAATATTAAATTTTCTACTTGAATAAATTTAACATCACATTTTTGATAAAACAATGTAGATTGAAAAATGAAATTTCATAATGTTTGTTATTAAATATTATAATTGTGCGCAGTAATGCAAATATTTGGACAACGTTAGCCAAATAACATGTATTCGCGGAATATTAATATTGACTTAATGAGTCGCACTATTTATTTAATTCAACAATATGGCGTTTAGCTTATCGATGTGTGCTTGTTTTCAAATACTATGCATCCGACTATCCACCTGTTTTGCAGACTATACACATGCATCCTAATCAAGAAATCATTGTTAGCAATTTGACAGGTAAAATTTACTACACAGTATTTATAGATTTACTTAGCATTTTATGTAAGGGGTTTTTATAAAAATGATTAAAGTATATATTATCTGCACCTGTCTTCTGCGGAACTAAATAAGAAGAAGCAACACTATGTCCACATCATTAATATTTCATAAATAATGAAAAGTAATATGGAAATAAGTAAAAATTATTTCTTGACAATTGTATTATTGTGTTTGAGTAAGTCAATTATTCTCATTCTATTTCTTTACACGTATCACACATATCCAATGACTTCAAAAAGAACATTTTGAAGCTGAGCAATCTTTCGGCAAATTAAAAATCATTCAAAAGTATAAACAGGTCCCAAGTGAGATAGATTATAATATTTAGCATTGTTAGTGATAAAAAATGAAAGTGTTCATAATTTAAATTTGAAAGTGTTAATTGCTGTTTTTGCATATTTAAAAAATATATATAAATAGTGTCACAAATAAATTAACTATAAACTTCGTGTAGAGGTGGAATTTTGGGGATACCATGCTTTAGTAGATTCATAAAACACAATAGTGCCAATAGTTTGGTAAAATTTCTACAGACTTCCAAGTCTTACCAGTTTCCAATTTCTAAAAACCGGTTTTCGAATTAAAACCAGTATTTTTATAACGTTCCTCATATGGGTTAACCGTTAACCAATATTTTTTTTCGGTTATATGCTCTGATTTAAATTATAAGAGATAATGGCTTGGGTTGAATGTAAAGTATCAGTTTCGATCTGGAAAGGGAAGACCTGTGTCGAGTGTAGTACTTGTAAAATCAATACCAATCAGTCGAATGGAATTAAATTTAATTTCATTAATTATACTTACAGAATTAATCTCTTACAAATATCAATTTTGTTAAAATATGAAATTTTCTTTGTAATTGCAGGGAATTTCTCATTAAATTCTTGGATTATTAAACGAGTTAGGTGTTTTCTTTCTGGAATAATTGTTCTAAGAAAGCACTTAAAATGTTGAAGAACAATTATTTGTACTTTGTTAATTTTTGAGTTGAGCAAGTTGTGGTTTCCGTGGCAATTAATTGGATTTTTGTAAGTTGGTATTACAAAGGATTCTTGGAGTTATTGATTAATATTTGGAAATTGGAGCTTTGATTAGTGAAGTTTAACATGGTGGGGTTGAAGCCGTTGAGATAAAATGAACTTTGACCCGAAGCCGTGGCCTCCTGGATTTTAATTTAACTTGGCGAAGCCGCGATCATACCGTAAATGCGACCAATCAAATTTTACAGCACTCCCGCAAGTTTTTTATTGCGGCTACCGCAGACATTTTCAACGACATTATTTGTTTACCACAACCCACCACTTTCATTCCCTCTTTCACTTTTATCACTACTAATTTATTCCCTCGCACAAATTAAAATGCTCGTACCTACCCTGTTGTAACTCAAAATTAATTCTTTCATTATATTTTATGATTCTAATAATTATATCAATAAAATTTTATTTCTTATTCAATGAAAAATGTATGATTTTAATATTTTATAACATTAAGGACAATTATTACTACGAAAAATTGAACATTACCATTTCAAACACAAAAATTCTGTATACTTGATTTAATCTTATATGGCTTGAAAGTGAGATCATTCTACGGCTAATTATTCTTCAATTTCCATTTGTTTAATATCTTCGAACTTCCCTTAGAAATGGATCATCTTTTGAAAAATTTATTAAATGTTTATCACTGTTCCTTATTGCATTAAACAAAATTTTTTGAATCACTCAAAAATAAGTAAAGAAAGATAAGGTTTTCATTTATTTCGTAGGTACATATTTCTTACAAAATATATTCTGACGGTCGTCAATGTCAATTTATTATCAAATGTGTGATACAAAAATTAATAGTCAACTAAATTATTATTTTTTATGTTTCTGCAAAATGTAAACTACCCTTTGAAAAGGCCGATTTGAATAAAAATGGAGGTACATAACTAGATGTAATAGTAACTACATAACAAAAATTTTAATTTTCTACAACTAACCTGTCCTCAGAGCAGAGGTTAAATGGACCAGTAAATTACTCGAGAACCACTTTTTAAGTTACGTTAAGTCTTATTTTAAGTTTAAATCTACCGAAATAGTAATTAACTAATTGTAAATGTTGACTGTATTAATTTTCAAGCGGCTACTTCCACTGTCTCTAAACAACAAAATTAACATTCCCTATAAGAGATATCACTCTAATGTACTTTTAAGACCAAAGGCCCAACTCTCTATTTACCCTATTTATATTTACTAATTGAATGGTTTGAAATGTTGATAAATATGTAATACAAAAGTCTGAATTTATGTCTGGAAACCAATAAACCTCGGGATAAATTTGCCAAAGCTGGTATAATGTAAGAATTACAAAAATAATACATTTAATCCTTGTATAAATAACAGCTGAAACCGATCCGAAGCGCCTGTTCCATAAAGACGAAAATCCCATGCGCAATCTATTTTTTAATCACAACATTTCGCGTTAATCTACAAAAGAAAAAGTAATCAATGAGGGGAATAAAAATTGAAAACAAAAAAATAAAAAAGGAGAGCTAGGTTTAACGATGTGCTTATTCCAACGACTGCAACTAATTCTGAGTTAATGGTTTAAGTTTTTGCAGCTTGTTCGGTTATACCTATAAACGGATTAATTGCAGGTTTAATGCCAGCGACGACTCATAAAGTTTTCCCGCGTCGGCGCGAGGAACTCTAAATGGCTTGATTAACGGAGTCGGCCTTTCTTCGTTTCTTCCACCTTGCAGTCACAAGCGCCTCTAATTTATCTTTGTGTTTTGCTCCGCCATTCAATACAAATTATATTCCCATTTGCTCTACGCTTTAATGATCAACAATTTCATATCCAGCAAATACAACTCGTTAAAAATACTTTTATTCAATCTGCAACTTTTATTTCATTTTTGTATCAGTTTGTACGATTGAAAAGGGTCAGTGGTAAATTCAGTATTCTATACGGAGTTTTCTGAAATCTAGATTGTTATATAGGTATGTAAGTAATTTTATTATATCGTTACAAAACTATTTAATTACATGCTTCTAAGTTATTTATGTATTAAGGGCATAATCAAAAATTTTTAGCACGAAGGAATGTTTAAATCTCGACGTGACAACTCATTGTAAATACCTTTTCAAAATGCAGATATGATGTAAATTCTATATTTTATTGTAACTAAAAAAGCCTATGTAATGAAAGAGGAAAATATGCAAATATACATTAACAAGAAAAAGATAAAAGCTATTTCGTTGATTAGTGGAAACAGCTATTTGCCTAAAGATGAGTTTTGAACGCAGCTCGTTATTTTAAACAGGCGATATTCTAAATATTATTTCCCGAGCATTCTTACTGCTTCACTTTAAAATGAAAAAGCTCGGAAGAGGTCGATAGAACGTAGATTGGGTTTCTTAAATAAATGGGCGAAATAAATGTCTGTGTGGTGTGAAACGCGAATTATATGAAAGTTAGGTAGTGAGAAAAAGGTTTCTTTGGTCCATTAGTTCCTTTTCGTGTCGTTGATGATGTGAGCAGGGCGATCGCCGCTCAGCGCCCTCTGCCGGAAAATCAACGGAATTATATCGGCGCTCCAGAAAGAGATGATTGAGACCAATCGCCCACTAGCCGAGCAAGAGATGAATCTCAACAAGCCCAGCATACATATATCCACCACTCATGCGACACTCGGACCCTTACACTAAATTAAATTGCAAGCACTTCACTGCTTCACACAATAAGCTCGAATTTTCTCTTTACACAAGAATGAAACAATAATAAATCTATTATTTACAATTATAATTAGTGTTTCACGAGAGTCTTGTATTTTTTTTTTTTTGGTCTTGCATCAGTCTTGCAAAAAATACAAGACTTGTCTTGTTTTTCGAGACAAGACAAGAATTTTGTCATGTGAAACACTAATCAAAATCGGAGGTGAAGTAGTACATCGATAAGTTGATCAAATTTTGTACTTTCATACAATTATTATTTATTGTAAAACAGAATTATGGAGAGAATTTTGATTACCGAAAAAAAATGTTGATTACAATAGATGCAAATAATGAATACACGATTTAAAAGAAAGAAAATAATGTTTACTATAACAAATACTTTGGAGTTTAATTCTCAGCTCTTTAACGAAAAAATCATCCCTCTCTTCCTTTATGTGTAAAATATTATTATATTTTGAAAGAATTGCGGGTACATGTCAAAAATCTAAAAGCCTTTAGAGTTTGATTAATCTCACCGTTCACAGAAATCTTTTTCATTGAACCAAAAACATGGATGTTTTCAGTTTTCTTAGTTGCTGAAAATCTTTGTTGAAAGTTATTAAATTTTGATCTATTGCATGATGAATTAAGTGCCCTCTACTTTAAGTCGTGACCTAGTTTCGTGACGTTTTTGTTTTATTTTAAAATCCTAAATCAATTTTCTGACGATAATCATGCAATTTGTTAGAAAAAGTTCAACTTCAATTACCGAGATTAAAATAAACTTGCAACTTAATTACGAAGATTTGCATAAACTCTTTAGAACAAACATTTAAAAACAAAATACTTGCGAGATTATTTTTACAGTTTGTGCAGTACAGGTAGTCTACCACCTACGAGTTAAACTTTTAAAAGTAATCAAGGAAAATGAAGTATTTAACATTTATATTTACTTTTATTCCTTATGGTGCACTTTAAAAATAGCTATGCTAGCTCATAGCTTCACTTTTTATTTTGTAGAAACATATTTATCAAACTTTTAAATTGGAATTTTTACTACAACAAAAAATACAAGGCTGAAATAAAATATTCTTTAGCGAAACTATAATATTTTATTAACTATTATGATTCTTATAATAATTAATTTACTCATTTGATATTGTTTATAAAAAAATAGACAAAATGTATGATTTTATATAATATGATTTAGAAAAATATTTTTTACGGGCAGCGGTGTATCATTTGAAATGTGCAGAGAATAAAGATATACTGCCGAACCGGTCGTTTCTTATGGCACGATCGGTTTGGTACTGATCGGAAAAATATTCTCTGCAGAGAATTCTAAGGTGTCGTTTTGAATCGCCGCACTGCCGAGCTGACTAGTTTGTGCACGTTCATAAGAAACTATGGAAACTTATTTCTGCCGATCTGGTCTATGCCGATCGGTACCGACTAGTGTGCTCCAGCTTTTACTGTGCCATTATTATTTATTAAACATATATCCCCTTTGGCTACCGAGTCGACTAATGTGCGCTCCTTCATAAGAAACTATGGAAACTTATTTCTGCCGATCTGGTTTGTGCCGATCGGTGCCGACCAGTGTGCTTTAGCCTTTACTGTGCCATCATTATTTATTAAACAAATATCCTATTTGGCTGCCTGGTCGACTAGTGTGCGCTTCTCTATAAGAAAATATGGAAACTTATTTCTGCCGATTTGGTCTATGCCGGTCGGTGCCGACCAGTGTGCTCCAGCCTTCATTATGCCATCATTATTTATTAAACAAATATCCCCTTTAACTGCCGAGTCGACTAGTGTGCGCTCCTCCATAAGAAAATATGGGAACTTATTTCTGCCGATCTGGTCTGTGCCGATCGGTGCGGGTGTGCTCCAGCCTTTATAGTGCCATTATTATTTATTAAACAAATATACCATTTAGCTGCCGAGTCGACTAGTGTGCGCTCCTCCATAAGAAATTATGAAAACTTATTTCTGCCGATCAGGTCTGTGCCGGTCGGTGCCGACCAGTGTGGTCCAGCCTTTATTGTGCCATCATTATTTATTAAACAAATATCCCCTTTGGCTGCCGAGTTGACTAATGTCGTTCCTCCATAAGAAAATATGGAAAATTATTTCTGCCGATCTTTTCTGTACCGGTCGGTGCCGACCAGTGTGCTCCAGCTTGTACTGTGCTATCATAATTCATTAAACAAATATCCCCTTTGGATGCCGAGTGGACTAGTATGTGCACATCCATAAGAAATTATGGAAACTTATTTCTGCCGATCCGGTCTATGCCGATCGGTGCCGACCAGTGTGTTCCAGCCTTTACTATGCCATCATCATTTATTAACCAAATACCCATTTGACCTGCATTTTCCCGAATTTGGAATTCGTGGTATTTAGCGAATCGGGATTTAGGAAGATAGGCATTTATTGCTATATTCTCGGAATGAACCCCCGCTGATATAATCCTTTATGTATGTACGCGTCTCCTGCAATTAGCTTGCATTGTCCTGATCCTGCATTAGTGCCATTGTGGCGCAGCAATGACATAACGAGGGGCGTAACACTTTCCCGGAGCCGAGGCTCATCAGCGTGTGTGCCTGTGAAACCAGATCGGCCACATGTGGCTCAATAGCCCATCGATTGTTGATTGGGTATTCTCCACGATATTCATACGTCAAATCATTATTTCATATGTTATTATTAACACATACTGGTAATTACTATAGTTATGAGTATGGCTATTGTTAATATCAAATCGTCTGTAATATAACGTCAATTCAATACTGCAACCTATTAATAAACAATTTCTCTAATATATTACTAACTAATTATTTATTCGCTGCATTCCTTGAGTTGATCCTCACATCATCAATTTCTGCTTTTATTATTAAACTTTTATCTTCCACTTATGTCGTATACGCATGGCGTAGATAAGACTTTTGTATCATTTTCATTATCGTACTTGTTTCAGAGGGATATGTATGCTATCTGCGTCCAACCAAAGACAAAAATGAAATAGAAACAGTATTGTTATCCGAAGTAACAGATATTTCCAAATATTAAAAAAAATTGAATATATCATTCGGGTCATTTATGATATTTATTAATATGTTTTGGCGTTGACTATTTGTGGCGTCAATTTAGATTATAATAAAACACGATTAAGTACAATTATGAAAACTTTTATGAAAGAAATGGTTTATTACAGGACATGTAACCGAAAAAAATACTGTTTAATAGTTAACTCATATTGAGAATAATACTCGTATTATAATAATAACGGTTTTAATTCGAAAACCGGTTTTTAAAAATTGGAAACCAGGTTAAACCCGTTATTATAAGGTTAATTTTATGGTTTAATAACAGTATAAGTAGCCGCTTGAAAATTAGTGCTGTCAACATTGAATAATGCAAGGTTTACTTAAAAAAAAATTGCCAAAAATGTTTTGTACCTTATATACAATTAGTTATTTACTACTTTGGAAAGTATAAACTAATTATTTATGCATATACTTTATAAACATGTTCTTATGACTTAACATAAGCTAAAAATGTGGTTCTATTTGTACACACTCATAAGTAATTTAGTGCTCCAAACAACCTCTGCTCTGAGGAGAGATGAACCACCTATGTATACTGAAGAGAGATGGACCACAGGATTATTATTATTAAAAAGATATATTCAACGGGTAAACCGGAAAAAAATCATTTGTACATAGAAAGGTAGACTATCTACATTTGCTATTCCATGAGTTCTGAACACTGTTATTAAATGGTTAATCAGAGAGCGATGATAATGAAGAAGCTCAAGATTATGAAAACGAATGTGTGGAATGCAAGGAAAATTATTTAAAAAAAAACGATAAAGAACGATGATTGGACAAAATGTATAATTTATGATCGCAATTTTCGTTATCTACTTAATTTAAATATGACAAGATATAATCGTTTTATATGTGAATTGCAGTTTTACCAGTATTTATAAAATGAAACAAAAAATTTCCCCTTAAAAAAAATTTCATCGTTTTCATTTATGGAAACTTCATTGACCATATCCGAACTACAAATAAGTCCATCAATAAAATTAACCAATTCTGTTTTTTACACATACATTCTGTATAATATACTTGTAATGTAGTATAAATACTGCAGGAATATTTCCTCTACCCTGTATAATGTAAAGCAGCCTTTTGGTAAGAGCCTTTTTCCCCTCTCCATTCGCGATGCGTTCGCTTGGCTTGGCTCGTTTCTCGCTTGCCAAGAACGTTTCAAAAAATTATATTTGTTTAATCTGAATTGCAGATCTGCTCTTCTTGGAACAATACAGAGGAAATGGTTGATTTCGCCGATAACTCGCTACGCATGCGCGTCTATCCTTGATGGAGATACTCCTTGGTCGCCATCGCCTACTCTGCTTTATGTGCTGCTTGGGCGATTTTGTTTAGCTTGTGGAAATTATGTTGTTTTTATTGATCGTTTAGTTCTTGTCAAGTTTTTTACTACATAATCTTGACTTTATAGGGAGGAAAATACCGTATTTATGAATTATGATTAACATTGTCTAGGATTTTAAAAGGATATTAAACTCATATATTACTTCTTACATTGAAATATTGCGAGCACCATATTACTATTGTCTACGTCTTTAAAACATTACGTTTCTTGCCAACTACTATGTCTCTATAAATCAAACAAGGCGGACGAATACACATCATGTGAACATAAACACATTTAATTTTCACATCATACCTACATACTTTGTTTCTTTATACAAACATTTGTTTACAATTTACCTATTTTGAAGGCAGATCAAATTTGACAATTGCAGTTGTTCAATTTGAAGTAAATAAGTTATTTTAAAATAAAAAGGTAACAATATTGAAATGTAAGTACTAAGGTCTTTGATCAAAGCAAAAAAGATTTGATTCCAAAAATAAAAAAATTGATTACAGGAAAAGAACAACTAATTCATAAAAATATTAAAGATTTTCAGTACAATAAAAATTGATTCCAATAATGAAATATTTAATTATAAAGGAAGAATAGTTCGTTAAAATTTATAATAATGAAAAATTTTATTACATGAAAATCGTTCTTGCAGCAGAAATTGATTATGTGATTAATTAAATAGATGTATTTATTTATTACAGTTCAAAATGATTTGATTTTTATAATGTCCAGTGGAAGATCGAGATGAACATTAAAAATCAGAAAAAAAAAATTAGTACATTATAAAATAAAATATATAAAATACGTTTCAGTTTCATGTAATACGAATTTAGTAGGTAAAAAAAAATATTTAAAAAATTGATTATGACTACTTCAATTAATGATTTACGCATGCATGTAATCAGAGTATTTGACTACTAGGTTGTCAAATATCACCACAAAACTTCCGCTGCATCATTTAGAAATACTGTTAATGATGTATAAATATTGCTAATTCCACAGAACTAGTGGAGTTATCTTTGGAACTAAATAATATACTTCTTAATCAAAATTGAGACTGCAGTTAGTTTGACATTTCAAGATGTTAACAAGAGGTATAACTAATCTGGTTAGTGCCTAAACTTTTTTATAAATCTAGGTGTTAATGTTTATATTGAAAATATGGAGTAATTCTATTTGACTGATATTACATATGGAGAAAAGGTTATAGCCTTTGTGTGATTTCTATTGATTGCTAAAATAAGATTCCGTTTGGAAACTTGTGCTCCTCCCTGTATAAGCCTCATTCCTCCGTGTGTGTACAAGGCGATATCTAGAGGCACCCCTATTTGAATTGCAGTCTACCGATTTCTTACGTTTCAATCATTTCTTTTAGCGATGTGAAGTAGAAGAGTAGCTACTTTCATGTTCACTCCCTTCATAACGCAGATACCCTTTGGATAAAGAACTCGGGTGAACCTAGCGAGAAAATAAACACGCAGTAATTGATTAACGGCAGCAACAAAAACCAAGCGAATGCAAATTAGCACCTATAATGTTATTGAACCGCACTACTGCACGTTTTAAACATTTATATCGGATATCCGTAAGTCGTTGGGAATTTATTGAGGGTACGTGAGTGCAAGATTGCAACCATGAAGAAGAATACCTTTAATTTCTTTCCACATACCCCTATCGAACAAGATTGCATTATAAAATTGATAGTGGACAATACTATCCAATCTCTTTTTAATGTTCCCGCATTTTTCTTTGAGAACACGATAATTATTATAATGCCGTTTGATAAATATTTTTATGCTTAACACCACTAGAAATAATCATAATATAATTAATAATTTTGCATGGCTAATTTTGCAGATTTTTATGAAAATAATTTTATAACAACACAAATGCTTTGTATAAATTACTTATTGTAAATTACCAACCAATTAGGGTTACAGTATTATTTGCTTTTCGACCACTGAAAATCGAATACCAGTGAATATTTCCTTCGAATAATTTCAGCAATCAGGTTAAAGAACTTTTTGAATTTCGACCAATGAAATTCGAATATCAGTGAATATATTGCATATGTGCATACACTGAATATATTTGACGTTTATTGAGTACATTAATATCATAATGACGTTTATTCAACAGTTTCAAATAAATATCAAATATTTATAGCAATACTTTACACACTCAGTATTAATATTAATTTTAACAGTCAGTATTTGTTAACCCCCCAAAAGTATACATGTGATATGTGAAAGATTAATCAAAACCCGAAAACAATAAAATTGTAAATGGTTTGGCAAGATTTACACAGAAATCACTCGATGTAAACAAAAAATATCACACCAATTACATGCAAGATCATTGTATACAAATACAAATATCGAAATATCATTCAACTCTTCAACTCTTGCTCGTTTTAGCAACTGTATTGTACATATACATAGCTAGAATTATAGATCATTACTTTATTTTTTAACAAGTATTGTGCCGTGTACAAATTTGTCTAGTTTTCTATATGCATATTCCCATTTCCATGAAATTGCGTAGTGAAAAATAGCATCATAAACGTTGATTAACCCCGTAGTTTAGAGATATGATAATACCTCATGTGTAAATCCCAGAACTGCAATAATAAAATGATTATTGAAATATTGAAATGAGAATGATAATCCCGATGTGGTGCGGCAGAAGAAGACGCGCGTGACCAGCGCGCGTGACAGCGTGACGGCGAGCGTAATTCCAGCCAATTACGGGATTGTCACTGGCGTGACGCCTGCACCGCGACGCCTCGATACGCAGGACTCCGTCATTAGCGAATCAAGCGCGGTGCTTCATTACCGACCTGGCTTCAAACCAAGATACAAATGGAAATGTGTCAGCTTCAACTCTTTCGCTACTAGTTGCAGTGGGAATTTAACTCAAATGTTAATCAAAACGTTAAAGCCTGGACTGGAATGGAATTCTGAATTTCTATATTAGAAAGAAGAATAGGTACGGAAATAGAAGAAAAAAGAAAGACAAAATCAAAAAACATACAGTTTTTCATGAAAAATATTCTGATATGGACACCACAAGACTTCCTTGTACGCTTATTAAATTAAATATTTGAAAGAAAAATAAGAACATCCAATCAGACGTAAATAAAAAAAAATTGAAAAATTAAAATATCCTTCGAACAATGAACACTCTTGGCACTGCCGATTGCAATACCAAGAGGTGCGCAACTAGATAAGATATATACAGTCCCTGATACAATATTTCAACAATCTACAGCTAACAGTTTTTCAGTTATGCAAGACACTTATGTATGTACCGACGTTTCATCGAAACTAGTCAAAATTGATTCACGGATGGTCAAAATGGATATTTCCATTGAAATCTGAAAACTGAAAATTTTCACACTTAACAAGAAAGAAAATATTGATTTCAATAGCAATAAACAAAAATTTGATTACGAACATAGAATTTTTGATTACAATAATCAAGACTTTTATTAATATGAAATATTTCTATCATTCATCATTTATGACTATAGTATGAAATGAAGAGAGAAAGTGGGAATGAAAGAGGTATATATAAGCAGAAGATGCTTCCTGCAGACAATGCTGATGATTTATCGGAACCTGTTAACACCAAATTCCTAATAATCCGCGCGCAAGATGTGAATTCTTATTGATTTTTACTTATGGAAATACGAATATGTGACAGAAATTTTTATCAACGCCATTTCACTTTTAATGTAAATGCACTTCTAATGCTTTCTCATTTAAAATAAAACATATTTAAAAAAAAAATTACAGGCCTACTAGACCTACTCCAAGTGTAAGAACAATTTTAAGAATCATTAATAACTTTAAAGGAAATCGTAGAATAGTACAATGATCTGCTAGATCACTCGATCTTACATATATAGATTCGTTTTATTATGACCTTAAAATTTATGCTTGGAGAAAATCTTTAAAATTTAGATGAATTAAAAGTCCAAATTTTTACACACAATGATATTTGAGCAATTGTAATATTTTGAGAAATATATGGAACATAAAATGAATGGAATATAAAATGTGTTATCTTACACACATTTTATCTTCCAAATCATTTTATCATCCACACATTTTATCTTTTACACATTTTATCACAGAAAAATAATACTGGATATTTCATCTACTCGTAATTATAAATATGTTAATTGCATGGGCAATGAAATGAATGGCAGGTACAATTGATCAAACGTTGGCGAAGATAAAATGTGTGGATGATAAATTGTGCGTAAGGTAAAATGTGTGTAAGATAACTTTTCTTCGCGGATTAAAAGTGTGCACGGTAAAAGGTGTGCAAGAATTAATGTTTTAAAGATACAAAGTCCAACACTTCCAACAGTATAACATGTGTGGAGGATAAAATATATACTCGTCTAAAAGAAAAGTGAGAGTGATTCATTTTGGGGTTTGAGTCGAGGAAAACAGGATGCAAACTGGCGGTGATTAGTGCAGCATAAAATGTGTGGATGATAAAATGTGCGCAAGATAAAATGTGTATAAGATAATTTTTTCGCGGATTAAAAGTGTGTACGATAAAGGTGTGCAAAATTGAATGTTTGAAAGATACAAAGTCCAGAAATATAACAAGTGTGAATACGCCTCTAGAAGAAGAGTGAGAGTGAGATTGTATTTGAGTCTGGGAAAACAGGATGTAAACTGGTGGTGATTAGTGCAGCGCGTCTACTCGTACTTGTCAAATTGGCCAAATTCTGCGGTGCGCGAGGGTTGACAACTAATTAACCCCAATTATAAACAGAATTGATTATTAATTTACCTTTGTCACGGGGCATTTCACTGCACAAGTGTCAAATTATTAGAGCGTGAGTGTTTCGGTTTGTCGATTGTCTCTCCCATCGGAGCACGTACCTGGCACACGCATATGTTAGTACATGTACGACTAATACTGTTACGCTACACATCACATTCATTACATATTTAACAGCCCCGGATGACAATGCCCGGCTCTGCAGATTATCACCTATCATTTGTTATCTAACATTGATTGGGAATATTGCATCTAATTACCCTGACCTATTTCTCCATCACCCCATCTACCAAATATACATAAAGGATGTATTGTATGCTTTCTATATATATTTCCTATTAATCATATTAGTGTTTCCCGAGAGTCTTGTATTTTTCTTGGTCTTGCCCCAGTCTTGCAAAAGATGCAAGACAAGAACAAGACAAGAGTTACAAATTTCAAAGCACGACAAGACAAGAAATTGTCTTACCAGAAATGTACAAAGAATATTAATAAATAAGAAATATTCATGACAAATACATTGTCATTATCAATATAGTTTTTTTTTAGTAGGATTAGGATTGAAATGCTAGAATATGTGTATATCCCGGGTTGAGAAGACTATTAATGACCAGCGCCTTATATCCTTCAGTTGATTCGTACCTCAGGATACAACGCTAGGTCAATAATGATAATATTCTCAACTTTTGTGTATAATATTATATATTGTTTAGCTTAAATAGAAATAAAATTCATAGAAAAATGTCAAATGAGATGCATTTTGAGAAAAATAACAACCAGCATAATTTTTATGTCATATTTTGCTTAATAGGGACACTCCATTTGATAAATAATCCATTTTGGTTCTTTTAAAGGAGTATCTCAATCCACAATTAATGATCAAATAATCATTTCTAATATAATATTATTTTTTCCCTAATATAATTAATACAAAATTAGAAAAAATAAGAGATGGGATATTTCTTGGCTAGGTGTTGATATTAAAAACGAAGATGGTTACTGGAAATCAGCCACTCTTTATTGAATTCAACCTCTACAGTTTCGACCCCAAAAAAAAAGTTCCTTTAATGTTTACTATTTTTGCAATTCAATGGCGTAGCCAGAAATTTGAAATAGAGGGATTTCGGAAGAATAATAATTCAATAAATTTTAAAAATATAAATTGTTTAGTTAAGTATTGTTCACCATAGACAAAAAAAATAATCATAATAACAATAAAATAATCAAAGTATTGTTTTCTGTAGCAATAATTTTTCCTTAAAAGGACTTGACTTTCCATTGTCCTTTTCGGAAAGAAAATCACCTACAAAAGCATTCTTCCACTTGTCGGACATTTCCAATCAGTTCTGTAATTTTGTTCATTCATAAAGGTAACTTAAACGATTCTCCTCAATCTGAAGAATTTTCCCATCAGCGGAAAAAATCTTTGTGGTCGTTATTCGTACAGAATGGACTACACAAGTTATGAAAAGCTGGGCAAATAGCCTTCACCGCAGGAAAAAATAAATGCATTAGTCGGTATGATGAGGGTGCGAGCCTGTTCCAGCCAATGGCGCACATCAATCCTGCAGGACCTGGGTGCAGGAGTCCTGCAGGATGCGTGGGGTAATCGCCATGCGCCGCAGGATTCCAAGCCTGCTTTCACGGATTATATTTTTATGAGGATGGAAGATGTTTCTATTTATAACAAATTACTTTCATATCAACACAAATTGATTCGTTTTTTTGTGGGTAGATATAGTTTGCTTCAAGAACAATTGTTTGGTTTTGAAATTAGGTTAAGAAATATGGTGAATAATTGTTATAAGATTGTGTTCTCCACTTTGTAAAATGCATGAATTAAAATTATTGTTTATATTTTTGTTACAGAGTAAATTGGAAAAATAATTATTACTTTAAAATATAACATTTAAAAAAAAATTATTTATAACAACATATAATCTAAACTTACATTTAAGAATAAGAAAATAAAAAATATGTTCTGAAAACTACAAAAAATATTTTATTTTTGGTTCACAAAGGTCCAATTCTCCTCCACTATATCTAGATTCTTTTTATTCCAAGTATCATAAAATACAAATATTTCTTAAGTAACACTTTTCAATATCTTAGATACTTTCAGATATCTTAGGTACTTATAAATAGCTAGGTATCTACTAAATAACTGCAAGTTAGGAGATACACCCGTTTTTAATGTTAGAATTAAACAAAACAGCACAAACACTAAAACTACTTCAGTCAGATAAAATGAACACAAATAAAATATACGGAGCACGCTGACTAGTTTTAATATATTTCAATATTTTTTAAGTAAATCTTGTTTCTAAACAATAGAATTAACATTTCCTAGGAGAGATATCACTCTAATGTACTTTTAAGACCAAAAGTCCATCCTCCGACTGGTAAATTCATAGATAAGGTAGTAGCAATCACAAATCAAAGCAAAAACAAATCAAAAATAACAGTTTCGCTGATCACAACAATAACTTCAAGATCTGCTAAAACCTAGACATCACCGAAATACAAAAGATTCCATTGTCCTTGTCGTTAAAGACATATATTTAATCTTTGGTTATTTAATATTCGTCTGATTTGCCATGCCTGGTGTATTATCGTAATTCCTCCTTTGAATCGTATTCTTTTTACGGTTGATTTAATTATGATAGGCTTGGATTGGATGATTGTGATCCGTTGATCCGCTCTGGTTACGTTGGCCACCGCGTCCTGTCCTGATTAATGAGGGGAAGTCAGGGATCAGGACAGGTTGGGGCCCGGCCCTATAGGCTTAGTCGCGCGAGGGGACACTCAATTGCAAAATGACTAAACTTAGATTTGGGATCAAAAACAGGAAAGGCAGATATGCCAGTCAAACATATACTAAACTGCAAACGGTAAGGAAAGCGCAAATCGAATGGACCAAGGAAATCAAATTGTATACTGGTATGATGGTATATGTAAGACAAACAAATGAATAGTTTTGAACTATTTATATACGACATATCACGAAATACACTTCAAAGAATATACTTGGAAATTAATAATTCATTTATTTTTCGCTAAATAACATATATTATTTAGTTATCATTGCCAACGAAGTATTATAGAAAATAACAGTCCTACTTGTAACATAATTATGAAAATCATACTAATTTACATTTTGTAGTTCAGCAATGGTCAAAATTAACTATAAGAAATCGCAAACAAATAAATCTGAACTGTCAAGTGGTCCACATTTTACAAATACTTTTTTTCATTCATTTTTAATGTTTTTAACAAATGTTCAATTAAAAATATCGAGATTAATAATTAAAAAAATGTACTGTAATGTTTATTTATATGGATGAACTGTAAATAGTAACAAAACACGAATATTTATATTACAAGTTTATTAAATAACGATTTAAAGAACAATGAAAATAGCAAACACTCTGATTTAAACGAAAATAACACGAATTAAACTTAAACTATATTTTTCACAAGATATCAAAATTTATTTCTACTTCACTGTCACTGTTCTCCACTGGACTTGACTGGATAGCGACACTTTATATTTGGCGACAATTATTCTGGAATCATCCAGAATCTTACGGACTCTATAAAATTTTAGAACAATAGTGGTGCCGCTCTTATCTCACTTGACCTATTTAGTAAGATTACCTGACCAGATAACTCAGTCGCGATGAATCATCGGCAGTGAGTCATGCTCGTTTCAGTATCTATGGATGTTACAGATACTATAATTCTGAATCCCATAGCACACATATTTGGTAAAGCAACCTCCTGTTAGGTTGTCGGATTTATGTTACTCCAAGGATATCAAATTAGCTTTAAACTTCTATTTGAAATTCAGTTTCTATTTCATAGTAGAGCTATAAAGTGTATAAATTTCTATAAAATTTTTATTTCACTCCCATGGTACACAGCAATTAAAATTGTTCATTAGTATTATAGTATTGGCCATTGTTCAATTCAGCCGTTTACGAGGATAATAAAATATAGTTGTCGCTATATTAAAATTCACATTTTAATTGTGTTGTCTCCCGCACATGTCTATTCAGGTTCCTCGGGCGTAAATGAATTGAATTAGCGGAATAAAAACTTGGCAGACATGTAGTGGTGATTATGCAGCGACCAGACGAGACGGGTGGAAACAATTACCCAGATATATAGGTCCACTTCACCATGTAATTACACGTTTATGTTCCTGGTTGAAATGCTGAGTGCAGATGCAATAAAACCTGGCTCAGTCCGCGAAAAATCCATTCCATTAGTCATAAGACACGTGATTCATCCTGTCACAGTTCGTCCAAATTCCGTATCGAATGGCGACTGTTGTTACCGGTTCCCAATTACCAATGGCAATGACTGAAAATAGTTTTGTGAATTTTCTCATTTCTCGTTCCTGGGTCTGTCAATAGCATAGCCAGAATAAATAGTAAAACGCATAGAAACGACTAGAAAAGCATTGTTATTTGCAAAGTATTTTTATACATTATTTGTAACTTACAAACGATAGGTGATAATCAAGACATTTGTAAAGGTATCTACACATTTTTTTACAGGATTCACCATCCTTGCATAATTATCCCTTATCCTAGTGTAAATTAAGTAATAACATTATTTTTTTTAATTGTTCGAATAAAATTACAATTCAATATTATCTTCCTAAAAATAACTTCCTTGGGAAGCCACACAGTGCTGGAGATGGTTCTTCCAATTCTCATGGCAGTGCTGGAACTCGGATACTGTAACTTCAGCTAGTCGGTTACAGCCTTTTAAATGTTTTGAAGTGTCCCAAAATGAGTTACCTTGAGGTGAAAAGGAAAAAATCATAAGAACTTAAGTCAGGCGAATAAGAAGGCTGAGGAGTCACAGGAATGTTTTTAATGGCCAAAATTTAATTTTTTTATACTATTTTTGCGCAGATTTTTTTCATTAATCAAAATCTGATGATTAATCAAATTTAACTCTTCGCCAATTATTCAGTGCTGTCAACCAACGATCTAAATAGATATTTTCATCAGTTCTTGAAGATGAAGGCCTTCCAGTACGTTTTTTATCTTCAATCGACTCATTTCCCTCTGAAAATGCCTTGAACCATCTAAAAACTAGGTCCCTTGAAATAACACTGTCTCCGTAAGTCTGCTTAAGTTTTGTAAAAGTTTCCATTGCACTGTGCCCAAATTTGAAGCAAAACCTGACAGCACCCGTTGTACAAAATTAACATTACTCATTTTTAGAACGCACAGTTTTATGAAAAAAAATTGCTACGGACACCTAAATGACTCCAGCAAATTCAAACTCGTACTGAAGGCATATAACTTGTCAACCTGCGTCTTCTCTAAGTCCCGCGTCTCAAATGTTACCAGATCGAACGCTACATTGCCAGTCATATATCCTCCAAATCTGTGATCTATTTATTAATATCCTTCAGGTATTTCTGGATAAATTTAGGTACATATGTGCAATGGTCAGCGATTTAAATGAGTAATAATGAAATAATGGCAAATAAATAACATATTTAAATAGGGTTTGTTGTTTTTACAATGCGAATGGATGTTTTGTGGTTGTACAAAATCGTCAAGGGAGGCATAAAGAAGGCAGCAGAAGTGTCCACTTGCGTCTGTTCGAGCTTTTAAATATTGCAGCGCGTAATACCGCGCGGGATGGTGACATGGCGATAAATGCGGAGCCTTTTTGTTTTTGATATTAGTGGTTTGTACCTGAATGAATAGCGAGGGCTTGTCGTTACATTCAAACCGGGACTGTAATTATTCCGACATGATGAGCCGGGATGGAACTGCTTTCAGAACCAACATTTATTATTTAAAATGCACTGCCATTCGCCCAAATTGCAACAGGACGAACATGCTCAGCAATCTCGTATACAACAACGGAAAATGAAAATCATGTAAAGCATCCCCACGCTAAAATATTACCTACGAGTACATGCAAAGCAATTACTACATCTGTACATTGTCTAACTACATTCAAAAATCAGATATTGTCAGCACAAAACCATATACATTATCGTTTTATTTGGTGTGGACACTACACATATTAAATTATACATTTTTAGTTGGTTCACGTAAGTTTAACTTACTTCCGTAGATACAAGTCGTAAGTTCTTGATAACTTCTGTTATTTGATTATTATTGTCAACGGGATGTTATAGAAATAACTGTCCTCCTAGTGTCCTAGCAGAGTAATTACGAAAAACAGTGGAATTTCATATACATTTGGTCGTCTATCATCGGTTAAAATTAACTATAAAAAGTTGAAAATAAATAAATCTGAAGTGTCAAGTGAATCGTCGCAATTTAGAAATACTTTAATGTTATTTAAAATTAATAGCTGCTGGTATCTCCAAACTTTCAAAAAAATTTCAACACTTTTTTACCAAAACTTTTGTTTTTTTTATTACGATTTTTCACAGATGGTATTTTCTTTTGAAAATATAAAAATTTTAAATCATTCTTCTAAATTCTACTCTATGTGGCATCCGAGACAAAATAATTTTGACATAATACAAAATATAATATTTCTTGTAGGAATGGTTTTATCGACTGGATGTTAATAAAAGAATCTGGCTGATAACTGTTAAGTAACATGTACGTTTGTGTGTTTTATCTATGTTCGACGGAAGATTTCTGTAAAATTATTTACATGTTTTACTTGATAATATTTTAATACCATTTATCAACCTGATGAAGATTGATTTACAATCAAAATGTCGGTGTTATAGTGGATTTTATTAAATGACTGCAACTCCAAAAATACCTTTTTTATAATTACCCCTTCAAATTACGGGCCCTAGGCATTTATTTTACTTGTTTATTGGTTAATCCGGCCCTGGGCATAGGGTGTCAGATTACTCTATAAACTCAAATATTAAAGTTTATAAGTGTCTGTAGATATTTTGTAAATAAAACTGACCAACCCTAACTTGGCGAGACAGCTGACATTTAAATATGACGGATTACCCGACATAAACCTAGTGACGTCAAAAACCGCGTCCAAAAATATATTTTCCTTGTGAACTATAAATATTGAAACAATAAAAAATATAAGTTTTTTTTCTATCTTGTTATTCATCTTTGTCCAGTAATTCTTGTCTCAAGGTGAGACTTAAGATTAGTTTTGTTTCGGTATGGAGTTATTCTCTACTATTCTCGAATCTCGTTGACAATTTCGACATTGTTTATTTTGTTTAATTTATCTAATATAAAATTGAAACTTGTTTTGGCCAAATTATTAGTTGGTTGGTTGCATCAAGTTATAGATTTTCTTGTTTTGAACCAGGTAATTTACTTGTTTCGCATAAACTTTAATCCTATTGTGAAACTACCGAGCGAATGTAGTTTGAATGTGGCAAATGAAATTTTTATTACATTATAAACGCGTAAAGTTCCACAGTTAGATTATGTGTACTCATCAAACAAATTTAAAATAAAATTTCCTCATTTTTCTCGCCTCTGCTTTGCCGCACATCAATAAAAAACAATGAAAAGTTTCTAATTTCTCACCGCCAATTAAAATTTTCTTTCCGGAGAAGCAATTTTCTTCAGCACTTACGGTACATTTTCCATTACTTCAATTAAAACTTTGGAATGACTGAGATTTTGAATTATTTTTTTAATTAGTAAATTTATGCGTTAAACTGTGGAAAATTAGAAAATGCTGATTCGGATATAAAGTTCTTAATACCGGAGATAACTCTCCGTTATACCTGCGATAAGGGAATCTTCGGGGGCAGTGTTCAGTGTTAGTGTTCGGTGTACGATAGCTGTGATTACGAGTTCCACCAACGCCGTTCCAGCTTCTTAATCTCATGCGAATTTCAACTTTACAAATACTTTCAGTAGATAACGAACAATCATAGATAACCTTTTTTTAAATTTTACTATAATATCTTTCACTTGAGAGAAGTATCTATTTTATTAAATATTATAAATACCAATGAAATTCAATAAAAATTTATTCGTATGTTAATTATAAAAATTGGCAAATTCTGTCCACGTAGCTTATTATTGTTAACCATTTAAATTTTCATTGATCAAATTGAAATAATATTTATTTATTTATTTATAAAAAATATTTCAACATAAATGTGTTTTGATAAATATTTTTTTTTAAAATGATGTAAAATATAAGTTAAAACACTATGACTGATAGCATGATTAGATTATTAAGTGCTAGTCACTGACTAATCAATGTGGCTAACTTTAGTCATAAAATGATACTAATTTTACATGTCGTTTAGGCTGAAGAATTTCTATAAAACAGATGAGCTATGTCCACAGAAATTGGATGTATGATGTCAAATTTGTTGCAAATAAATTTAAAAAATACAATAAGTAATTATGAAGTAGTTTTATTGTAAAATTTAAAATGGTGGAAGAAATATATAACAAATATATTTGTATGCGTGAATCAAGGTAAGTTCGGTTCCTGTTTTAGTAATGCAAAAATAGCTGTTTTTTTGGTCATACAAATTTTATGAAGTAAATTTTAGATATGAAATGAGTTAAAAAGATTCTGAACTGCAATTATTATAAACTAATAATAAAACTACAAATTGAATGTAGTGAAAGTCTTATATAAAATAAATTACTGCAGTGGCGGGAGGTAATGTGTTGGACACATCAGATTTATTCCTCTCAAATTATTTGTGTATTTTTTCTTAACGAGTTGCAGGACAATCTAATCTATAATAATGTACCTTTTGACGTAAATGTTTTTTTTTTAGCTCTGGAAGCGATATTTTAGTGATCCTGTAATATTGAGTTAGGACTTAAAATTACCTAAGAAATATACTCATAAGCTATTGCTAACGAATTGCAGGACACGTATATATGTTACTAAAAGTATCTATAATCTATAATAAAGTATCTTTTGATGTAGAGTTCATATTTTTGTGAATATACTGACAAGTGTTGACTTGGTAGTTGTAGATTCTTTAGAATTGTTGTTTGTGTATTTGGTGTAAATTCGGGCTTAGAGGAAAAAAGCGTGGGCGTGCATCGCGGCGGGAGGTGCAGGTGTGTGCGTTCCCACCTCCGCCCCTGAAACAAGAGGCTCATCGCACGTCGCCTCATAAATAATGTAATCACACACTGAGTGCTCTATTACATTCGACCGGTAACTGTTGTTCGCTGAGTGATACACAGGGAGCCGTGTGGGAAAGCCCAACTGCGACAGATTTTTAATGCCCGGATACCATCACTACATCATCGTCATTTATTGGGACGTATCTATGATTTTTACATTGATTTTGATCGTATTGTAACGAGCATGACTCAATGCCGATGACTCATCATGACCTTTCTGGTGAGATCGATGACTTATCACGACATTTCTGGTGAGATAATTTGGCTACATAGGTCAAGTGAGATAAGAGTGACGCCGCTATTGTTCTGAATTTTTATAGAATTTGGAAGACTCTAGAAGATTCAAGATTAATTACCCGCAGGTATAAAGTGTCAGCCTGGAGTGCGGATAGTGTTATCTACTGTACAAAAAAAAATCAAGATGTTTTATTGCGTGTTGGCAGTTTCGTTAATTTTATCTACAACTCTTTTTGTATGTTTCATCAATTATTATATTTGCATATAATACTGTCAGTTTTGACATTTATTTACTTGGGAAATCACACAATTTCACCCGACAATCCTTTTCTTCCCAACGATTTGAATAACATGGTTACGGTTGATGATGTGAGGATTAACTTCGGAAAATAGACAGTGTAAAAATTCCCTTCATTAAATAGTTATAGTAGGTATCGAAACGAAGTAAAATGTTTTTCTGTTATAATTTTATTAATACAAACCTAGAAACGTGGTTAACATTGATGTCTCGTTGGTGCATTGAGCATTAGAATTTCAGAACAAGTTAATACGAGAAGCAACGGCGGAGAAAAAAGAACAGCACAATATTTTGAAATATAGCGTATTGTGTAGAGGTTAAAGTTCAGTTGTGGGGAATAAGATAAAATTTATTCTTGAAAAATGAAAGGAGCAAAACGCACTATCTCGGATTAAGTCGGGAGTAAGAAACTATTGTTTTAAAACAGGTAAACTTTCCTTTTATACATGAAACTTTTAACACGTTCAATTTTTCAAACATAAGAGTATGGGAAGTTTTTGCCATATTTCACCCCATTCGCAACTAAGTTAAATTAATTCCCGGCACCGCAATTTTCTTTCTTCATTTCCATTTACTGCGTACCGTTCGCTCATCATGGCTCCGCACGAATAAAAGGAAAAATTGGACATTAATTTTAACAGCGTGCGATTTGAATAAATTATTTAATTATTTTGTCGTCGTACTTTTCGCATTTCCGTTTCCATGTTTTTCATTTTTATGCCTCGCAATGGAATTTCAAAATAATAAAATGTCGGTGGTAGTCATGTATTGTGCGGAGGAAACATGAAATGGTTTAATTTGTGGAAGTAACCAACTTGTTTTGTTAGGTGATTTCTTTGAAAGGACGTCTGTAAATAGCATTCTCTCTCATTCTTTTCCGTTTTCATCATCTGTCACCCGCTAATTTATTGCAAGGCCAAACAAACTTCCAATTCAGTTCTTTCATATAAATACATACTTTTCTTTTTCTTTTAGTAGCCACTATTATCAACTACATAATTAATGATAATCATTCTTTTAAGAAACAGCGAAGTAAAATAACATCATTGGATTAAGTATAAGACAAAAAAATTTAAATAAGTCAAAGTAAAAATTATTATAGAATTCAATTCCCTAGTAAATTTATTTTAAATGAACAAATTCTATTCAAAAATATGTTTTTATTGACACAAATAACATTGCTGTCAAAATTTCGATTCCCCAATTGAAGGAATAAATATGATTTACTTGGGAACTAAATTTAACTAATTTATAATATTGGGCAATAGACGAAGTAAGAGAAGAGGCAAGTTAGAACAAATTATTCTCATTTATCAGAACTAGACCGGTTATTAATATTCGATGTTATATTTATTTATTTCTTTAAAAGCAGTCTAATAAATTCATTTTCCCACAGCTCAAATTCTCATGTTGTCGAATCCCACAAGTAAAATTTCTCAATTGTTGAATCCCATATGGTGAAATTCCTATATTATCGAATCCCATAGGCTCAAATTTGAATCTTACTTGTTCAAATTAGCAAATCTTGAAGCCCACAAGGTCGAATTCTCAAATCTTCGAATTCCACAGGTTGAATTCTCATACGTCGAATCCCAGAGACTGAATTCTGAGATTCGATAAAATTAATTTGACCATGGGAGTGGCTCAAGACACCATTTGATGTGGTAAATCCGTTTCTTTCAAACTCTTTAAATTCTTTTGGGGTGGATCGGTCGTCATTGCTTTAGGTTAGGCTGTATATTCTTCTCCATGTCTTCATGTTGGAAATATAACGTTATATAGGACGTATATTAAATATTGGTATCTATATAATTATTAAATTACTGCTCTTAATATTTTTTTCCTAATTTTTGTTTTAATTTTCTTTGAAACATATTTTGTCTTTACGTCCGTTTCTCTTTCTTCATTATTTCTTTTTTTGATAGTATTCTTCAAAATAATACACTTATTACAAACAATCTATATCTCCTCTTTCATTAGACACTGAAAATGACAGCAAATTGACTTGATTCTTAAAACTCCATATTTCATTTCAGCTAATAGATGTTTTTCGTTGTGTTCTTGGAATGGAAGCGATATAGTATTTGATTTGCGCCAGGTGGGCGTGAAACAATAATCCAGTCAGTAGTCTGGCACTCTGGCAGTGACGAAGGCCGTGGATCTGATCTCACTCTCAGTTCAATATGTGCTTGTTCGGGTGACGGAGCCGTCAAGCGAGGCACGCGACCGCCGATGAAGTGAGAATGAGAACTCTCTTCGCAGCGCCTTTAATATAAAATCAAATACAACAGACGTGATGTGAAAAACAGCTGCTTCTGCCTACCCAGAGAGAATGCAAAGCGGATTCTTCAAATACGAATATCTTTATTGTGCTAAATGCATGACACCGTCAATGATCTACTAGGTTTGCATAAGAATTAACACAAACTATAAGCAAAACTTAAAATATATGTACAAAACAGTTGTCACATGTGAGGTGGGCAACAAAATTATAAACATATGGAAGGAAAATATTGCGGAAGATTTATGGAGGTATGCAAGATGAACAATTCTGGAAATAAGATATAATTCAGAATTGGAAGAACTAATTGAAGGACAAGCCTTTATAAGTCATCAAGTCACAAAGAATAAGATGGACAGGACACAAAATTAAAAAATAATTAAAGAATTCTTCAAATACGAATATCTTTATTGTGCTAAATGCATGACACCGTCAATGATCTACCGGGTTTGCATAAGAATTAATGTAAACTATAAGCAAAACTTAAAATATATAGAAGTACAAAACAGTTGTCACATGTGAGGTGTGGCACAAAATTACAAACATACGGAAGAAAAATTTTGAAGAAGATTTATAGAGGTATGCAATATGAAGAATTCTGGAATTAATTGAAAGAACTAATTGAAGAACAAGACTTGCTAAGTCATCAAGTAACAAAGAATAAGATGGATAGGACACAAAATTGAAAATAATAATATCCATACTTATGACACAGAATAATTACATACAGAAGCGACACTCCGTGTCGGTACCTTTCATATTCCCCTATCCAGTTCTATGACCTTGAAACATTGTGTAGACCTATAAATTTGTGCTCTTTCCCTATCTCTCTCTAAGACGTGAGGAAACTTTCCGATTTTAAACAATGAGCCCTCTAAATTTGTACAGAGTCTCCGTCTCTCTCTAATTTTCGTTTCTCTGTCTTAATGTCGCTTCTGTATAAACCTATTCTGTGCTTATGAGTAAGCAAACCATCATAAGTAAAAAAAAAACCTTGAATTATTACTAATGGGATTAATAGGCCTATTCTGTAAAAAAATCATATAACGAACTGTTACAACGGATTTCGTTATTTGTGTTTTAACGAGAGTCGTTATTTCCATATTCTGTAACACCGTTCGTTCAAACCTACAGATATTTCATTCCAAAGGAATTCGTTATAATTTTTATTTTAAAAATTGACGTTGGTAGTGCTTTTTGATAAATTCATAGTGCCTGAAAACTGTCATAAAACAGTTATAATTGATTACATTATTGCAGTAGGTATTGAAATTAGTTTGTATTTTAGTGTCTTATTATTTTACTTTATTTCTTTAACAAATAAAAATGGGTAAGAAAAACGATGCTAATATTATTTTAGAACTAACAAGATGTATTACAAAAATTCAAATTAAGTGGAGAAAGCTTTAAAATATACTTAACAAATAATTCATTTTTGTAATCAACGTGTGATTTTAAAATGCAAACTTCAAAATGATTTTAATCTGTCTGATTTCAAGTTTCGAAAAATTAAATTATTGTTTGCAAAATACCACTATAACAATTTTTTTTATAATAACGATGTAATGATTAGTTATCCCTTAACAAAAGCTTACAGAGTAGACCTGTAAGAATGAATTATTTAGAATATACCTATAGATATTAAGAAAGACGTTACTTTATTTCTAAAATTGTATACTCATGTACTGTTAAATACTGTTATAGGTAGACTTCGAAGATGTACGAAAAGAAGTAACAATCGTCACATTAATAAAGAAAATGTGAGTTAACCAAATGTTTTAATTTATTATTATATATTTTTTTAAATTATTTGAAAATTTTGTTGACCATATAAAAAAAAATAGCCAAAAACAAATTTTAAAGAGCTTGATTGGCACTTACCACCATTTCATCTCAGGACACACAACCTGCAACAAAATAATAATTATTAATAAAAATACTGTTACACTTTCGAAATTCAATTATTTACTATTTATTTCAATTAAGTTAGTGTAAGAAAAATAAAGGAAAGATAAATTCGGTGTGAATCTGCCAGCGATAAAAATGATCCAACACAGGGTTAAATATTCATGGCGCTGGAAAGTTCCGTGTAATGAAACCGCTGTATCGCCGGCTAGTTTATATACCTGTGGTTATCAGACACGACATCGATTCGCTGGAGTTTTGTACTACACGGCGGGGATGTTTATTCCACTGCAAAATGCACGAAGCAGAGCTAAATGTTATGCTACTGCACTAAATTCATTTCAATACAAACCAAGGCAAATTACCATAGAAGAAAGCTTAGTGAATCATCAAGTAATGTATAATGTTATATTTTCATTTTTATTAAAAATTCATGATAGGTGAAATTGGTACATAAAAATTACTTAATGTCAATTTTCTTTTTTAATATACCTAACCTGTTTCATAATACAATTTTCACAATATTCAAAATTTCTGAGATGACAATAATTATTGATTCAATTTGTTGCCAAAGAGTTTTCACGAAAATTCATAAAAAAATGTCTATCTTTATCGTTGTACAATACGTAAATAAATATATCTTCACGTAATCTATCCTTGTTTCGATGCTTCAAACAAACTGTCCCTGAACTAAAGGCATGGAATAAAATATGGTGGATGCGCCTTTCAACTTTGAATGCAGTTGTCTCGAGAATGATAACAAATATTAAACTTCTGTAATTTTTTTTTAAATCTACACATCTAAATTACCGTTAATTTAACTTTTCATAAATTTCTGAGAACATTTTTTTGTTGATTAAAAAAAATGGTAATTAGAGGTATTACAGTTGAATACTTAGGTGTGAATTTTCCTCGCAAAAATAAATAATTTGAACCAGTAATATCATAGAGCCGGAACTGTCAGGAATGTCGTCCTGATAATTTTTATGAGAAGGAATGTGTCTCTAAAATCATAGTGCTAGAATTTAAAAGGCGTTAAAATTTCACAACAATATTCTGTTAGATGTAAGCAAATTTATCTTGAGAAATTTCGCCCATTTTCGGTTTATCTTACTTACTTAATTCATGAACCTTTCTAACTTTCGGTAGTGGCTCGTAGTTTTTTTTTTGACTTTTTCGCATAACTTAAAAACGATATTGAAATTTTATTTATATATTTACTATAATATCTAGTTGAGCACCTCTATATTTTTGTTACAATCGGCCTTTTTAAAAGGGCAATATACTTTTGGCAGAAACTTAATAAAAATAATAATTTGGTTAGCTTTTAATTTTTGTAGGAAACATTTCATAATAAATTGACATTGACAAATATTAGAATATACTTCATGAGAAATATGTACGAAATTCATGAAAACCATATCTCTTTCTTTGCAAGGAATAGTAATAAATATTTTAATAAAATTTTCAAAACATGATCCATTTCGAAGAGAAGTTCGAAGATATGAAACGAATAAAAGTTGAAGAATGATTAGCTCTAGAATCATCTCACTTTCAAGTGAAATAAGTTTAAATGAAGTGCAGCAAAAAATGTGTATAATTTAGCGTACAAGAGGTCATGTGATGTCCACATCAGATTTTTACATGACACTTCTGTCCCAGCAAGGGAAATAAGTCCAAGTTATATACTTACTCCCTTATTCGCGTTTTGTTCTTAGCGTTCACATTTAGAACACAAGCAACATATTGAAATTAGTAATAGATTTAGTTAGTATTCCAAAGTTCTGCCTCCGCTCTGGTACCCGGAAGTATTTCCTGCATTAGACGCAGCGTGCAGCGACAAGCTCCCAGCTGCACTCCTGCCACTTCCGGTGCGACTCCTGCTGCCACGCTGCGGCAGAAACCTCAACTCACGCGCGCGCTCTTCAATCTTAATACAGCGACTAATTATCATTTCATCATTAAGCCACTTACTCTCACATTCAATCGCTAATCAATAAATATTCTCAGGCGACCTCAATTTCAACACTCATTATCAATTCATTAATATTCAACATCAAAACAATGACTTGCTTTTTCGCAGGTACAAAGGATTATTTATAATTTTAACGGGGGCAGGTTCTTGGATATACAAATACCTGGATTAAGTATAGTGCTGTTTTGTATCCTTTGTACAAGTTTTTAACTAACACGGAAGTACTCGTTTCAGTATAAAGTAATGTAGTTCTTTGTTTCCAAACACTTCTTTTCGATTATAATCATACTTCAATAAATGCTTTGCCCATGCGTGTAATCAAAGTATTTTACTTCTTCTATGTTGTCAAATATAACAATAAATCTTACTCTGTATTATTTAGAAATGCTGATAATCATCTATTATCAGCATTTCTAAATAATAATCTTTTTTAAGATTTGGATTTCAGGATGTTAACAATTAATGATTCTGTGAGACGAGATGAGACGAGATTTTTCTTTTTCTTCTATCATCTCATTTTAAATGTATAATATTTTATCACGTCTCGTTTATTTCTTGTCTCGAATATTATTATCTCGCCTAGGTTTCGAATATCACCGAGATTTCTCGAGTTTTCAAGAACGAATATTGCAGTTTGTCACTTACGCCATCTATGCACAATGTTTCCGTACCTAGGGAAATTTCCCAAAATCTAGGGAACATTCTTTTGAAAAATTTAGGAAGAAAGTATATATTTTAAAAAAAATTCAAACTAATTAGTATAAATAAGTAAGTAAAAATATTATCTGTCCCATCTATATTTTGTGTTTGCGTACCAGATAGTCATAAAAATGCAAAGGATGATATTTCAGGTTCCTGATATTGTTTTATTGGAACACTGTTAATACGTATGGAATTTTTAGGTTATCAATTTAAATTTGTCAATTTTTTATTTCAGTTTTAAAAAATATGGAATAAATTTTATAATATTTATATGTGACTTTTGATCGGAGTAGAAATAACGCCTTCCCAACTTTGATTCCTACAGAACATTAAATTTTTAAAATTAAATGTTGTCAAAAACGACTGTTTTGCTAAATTGGCTACTCTTTCGTAAAATATCCTCGTAGCCTGTCGTCCGTTAGTGTAAAAATATGTGTAAAAATAAATACCGTGTTAGTTGTGTGGGCGAAGTTGGAGTTGTGTGTCCAACCGCCGTGTTATTTATGGCGGGGGATGACACCGCAATATGCTTAATTCCGAGTCCGAGGCGAGCTGGCGGTGACGGAAACCCAGCTGCCCTTTGCCCTGTGACTTCACTTCCGCTGCTGCTTTGTGCAGCACTTCAGATGGCGCCGCCTGCACTAACGAACAACAGCACAGGATATCATTTGCCACTACTACCACTTATTTGCTCTCAAGATATTCAATATGCTCTTACGAGTTGCTTAGTTTGGCCGGCTTACACAAATAACCAACTATATATTACCCTATAGTTACATTACTCATTTAAGTATACACTGTACAGAAACTTACTTAACCAGTGATAGAATTTTTCGAGAGCAACAATATTCATTAGAAACTTTTTTTCGAAATGATTCTCTCCACACTTTGACCAATACTCATTACCCACCGCCCGATGTGACCATTATATACCTGCCGCCAATTGATCTCTAGAATATTCTAGAGCTTTGCGGTCTCTTTCAAATTCCCGAACAATAGTGGCGTCGCTCCTATCCCACTTGACCTTTAACGCGTCTACATGACCAGAAAGGTCTGCCGTGATGACTCATCTGTGGTGATTCTTGCTCGTTAATAGTAATAGAAATAAGTAAACTTATATAACCATTGATAGAACTATTCGAGAGCAACAATATTAATTTTTTCGAAATGATATTGTTTCAGACCTGATTAGTTAGTTCCAAAGTTAACTAGTGATTCGAATGACAATATTTCTTGTATCTTCGTCTTCGTTTCGTCTCGAAATATCTCGTCTCAGGTGAGACGAGAATGATTTTAAAAACAATGCTTCGAGACGAGAAAATAGAATTGAGATTCTCGAATTTCATTAATTTTGCCGAGATTTCCCTTCAAATGTCATAAATGTGACATCTATTGTGACTTAATTCACATGGTAGAAATTTCTACGCCGCCGAAGTGAAAATATAGATACTGGCAGTGTAGAAAAAAATAAGCAAGTAACCGTATGAACTATGTATAATCTGCGAATACGAAATAACTTTTATAATAGAAACCTGCATTATCGTCCTAAATATCACTATAAAACTAGATAACGTAAGAATGAAGTTAAATTATCAAAAATTGACATATTTAAATTGATAACCTAAAAATGTCATACACCACCGAACAGTAATAACAGTGTACCAATAAAACAAAATCAGAAACCTAAATTTTCATCATTTTAGTGCTCTTTTACATGACTATCTGGTACGCAGAAACAAAATGTAAGTGTACTTACATATTTATACTAATAATTATAGTTTATATTTTCTTGTCTCACAGAATCACTGAATTACTAGTCTGATTAAAAATTAATGTGAAGTAAAATAGTAATAGTATAAAGAAGGAGTAGATATAGAGGCACGTATTACAAGCTCACTTTTATTTTTTTACTTCTGGCGTCATAAGTATATAATATAAAAGCAAGCTGTCTAAAAGCGCTATTATTATAAAAATGCGCTGGTAATTCCGCCTATAGTCCGTAATGAAATGTTTTCAGGTAGTTCGTTTAATCTTTTTTGGCAAATGTAAAATATCTGTAACAATTGCGAGCGCTTTGTTTCATTAGAGCTTTGAAAGAGTTGCAAATTGGTAGTCATTAAGTATTTAAATTGAATATAACAGTGCGGTGCGTAGTGGCTAATATCATGGAAACGTCAATGTCTCAAATCAACGGGCGCTAGTAATTGAACTACATGTAGCATGAAATAACGATGACTGGCTATTTCATGACAGCGCAGTTGGGACCAACAATAATTAAATCAACAATTGACAGAGCGTAATCGCTTGACAGGGCCATTCGATTTAAAACTGGCCAATCCCAGGGCGTCGTGACGTCACGTCACTCCACCGGAGTCTCTGTGGACGCCGGCCTTGTTTGGGAATTTATTGTAATTCGATTCGGGTTTTTTCTCCTTTGTGATTCTTGTAATTAGCCGTTTAGCGTTTAACGTGTCTGCTGCGCTAGTTTATCAAATGGAGATAAATACTTTTACTTCTCTCTGCTACAACTGGACAACACAACTAGGACTACTTTAGCCCTGTAATTTTATTCATTATACTAGAGTCATACGATACTCACACGTAATTTATCAAAGCTCTCGCATGTAAAAACAAATGTAAAGTAATTTCTATTATTACTGCTTGTTATCCATTTTAATCAATTAACGCAAATTTTGGTAGTTACTACGAAATATAGATAGATGTGTAAGAAAGAAAGGTGCAATTTTGTGACATAGAAGTTAAGGGCACTAATACACGAATTACGTTATTTAAACTTTGATAATTCCTATCATACAGAATTAAGGTCTAGATTAACTATAAGTGATCAATTTCCTAATTTGCTATTATGGTGAAGGATCATTACCAAAATTTTGTAAACCCAATATCAAATAAATTGTAGTAAATAATATTTAATATTCAAAGTACCTACTAAGTAGTATATAAGTTCAACTATCACTGCTATAGAACAGACGAAATGGCTGGTAGATTAGTGATTCATACTACTACCCAATATTCGATACGTGTAAATTGAGAAATAAATGTGATATTTTTTCAATTGTCAGAATTGATAGAATTACAATTAAATATTGTCTTCTTCAAAATAACTTCCTTGTGAAGCCACAGTGCTGGAGACAGTTTTTCTTTCTCATGGCAGTACTGGAACTTGGATACTGGAATCACCTTCAGATGGTGGATTATAACCATTTAAATGTTTTGATGTATCCCAAAATGAGTTACCTTGAGGTTTTTTTTTTCAATCTAAGGAAGAAGAAAAGTTCACAAGAACTCAAGTCAGGCGAATAAGGAGGCTGAGGAGTCACAGGAATGTTTTTACTAGCCAAAATCTCATAATTTTTCTCATCCTAAAACCACCGAAAAACCTGGCCCCTTGAAATAACACTGTGTCCATAGGTCTGCTAAGTTTTGTAAAAGTTTCCATTGCACTGTACCCAAATCTGAAGCAAAACCTGATAGCACACCTTAATTTTTAAATCGATATTACTCATTTTTAGAACGCAAAAAAACTGTCTTACGCTAAAAATCTCAAGTTTCAAGTCTCAACTATTACCAGATCGAACGCTACGTCGCCACTCTTATTACTTAACTTTCACACCTCGTATTACTTGAAACTGTCTCTTTCATTTCATAAATAGAGTAGATATCGAAACTATAAATTACCTAAAAATAGTGAAACCAGAAATATATGATAAACAATCGTCTATATCTGAGAGATAAAATCGTATATTGAGTGGCTTTGAGTTTTCCTTCCGATAGAATAAGTCGGTAGGATATTGTCTTTGCGCTTAGTCGGGAGATGAACTGCAGTGCACTTGGTCTGGCCCGACACAAATAATAGATGATGAGCTCGCGATAAGAGATGGGGCGAGTGTAACATGATAACGTATGTCGATACTGCAGCAATAAATTGCACGGAGACATTTTGTTCTTGGCCAATCTTCCTCGGAATATCGGCTCGCCCGATCGCTAGGTATCGCGGACAAACAGGGGAACTAAAAACTAGCCGATAAAACAACAACACATAAAATGTTCTTAATTTGCTACAGGAAAATTGATAGGGTCATTTTCAATATAATTCTTACCTTTTTCAATGACTTTGATATTTCATCCAATACGGTAAAAATTGTTATGAACTTTAATATCTTTATTGACAATTTTATTTTTATTATTACGCTTTTAATTTTCCTTTAAAATCAAATATATTTAATTAGAAAAATGAAACTATTATCGCAATATTTGAACAAATAAATACAGATGTATGGTGTTATTCTCTATCGTTCTATAATGCTATAGAGATGTAAATATGAAAAAATTCGTTTGATTTTCTAATATTTTATTGGAATGTTTGTATTTATCAATGAAAATTGATATTGTAAATGAAATATGAAAATACTAAAATTAGCAATATGGAATAAATTCAATAACCACTTCCAGACAGAAATAAAAGAATACCGTCTCTACCTAAGTATACCATAAGTAGCTATTATATTTTCATTACTTCGAGAAGATGAGACAGTATATTGCATAAGGAAAACAGTTCTTATACTTTTATACCTCCTATTTTATTTACAAGAATTTAAAAGCTTTTACAATGTTCATATTCAATAATATCATTATTCATTGCAATAATTTTTTTTATCCACAACTCTAAAATAATACACCTACAATTCAATCGTTTTTCATCAATTAATAACCATTGTTACTGTTGCTAATCGTTATATCAAATATTTTACCTGCCAAAAGATTTAAAACATAATTATAAGTAAATTTTTGCACATAAAATGCCAAGGAAACACCAGTATTGGCATTTTTCGTACTTTTCTTCTTTTTGAAAATTTAACAGTAGCTAAACAACACTAGAAATCTGATCCCCTGAAAGTGATCTAGTTCAGCTGAGAAGGAATTTGAGCACACTTTAGCGTATGCTCTAATTCTTGGCTTGCTAAAACCAAAGCATATTCTGGAGCAGATTTGTCTGCTGTGGATTGTACTTTAGTTTCAGTGGGTCAAGAACTAGAGCAAACTCTTAAGAATGCTTTCATTTTGCTGAAACCAGAGCACATTCTGGAGTAATGAAGCTCTGGATTATGCGCTAGTTTCAGTGAGCCAAAAATTAGAGCAAGTATTCAAAATGCTCTGGTTTTATTGAGTCAAGAATTGGAGCACTAAGAAGTGTTTACTCTAATTCTAGGTTTGCTGAAAGCAGAACACATTGTTGCTGCTCTAGATTGTACTCTGGTTTCAATGGGTCAAGAATTAAAGCATTCTAAAGTGTTTACTCTAGTATTTCTTTTTTCTTCTATACTTTGATGTTGGTAAATATAAGAAATTTTGCACCCAAGGAAATTTGGAAAACTCAACGCCCTTGCAGATATTTGAAGTATTTTCCAAAATTATAAGTAGTATAATGTATTTTTGTGCCTGCGTATGTGATATTTTATTTATATTTTCTACGGATCGCGTAACCAAAACTATTATTAACTAATATATATCACGACTTACTGCTCAAAAAGTATATGATACGATGACGATAATTAGACGTTTGATCAAAATAGAGTGATAATGATGTATATCTGCGTATAAAGAGATTGGAATGCGGCAAGTTGTCCGGAATCCCATGTACACGCTGGTGACACTTCGCGTATCATTGCGCATATCAATTACAGCGAGTGAATTAGGTCAGTCGGCGTGTGTGATGACACGTCACATTAGAGTGTGGATTATGGATGCATTTGCAAGTTATTATTCATCGATACGCCCTCTGACACTGCCAGGATTAACACTTAGCCTCCCATCAACAATAAAGATACGAACCAACATCGCCTATTGACTTTTCATTTCATTATACGGTGTTTGGTTTGTACGTCAAATAAACCCAAAAATACCCATTAGGTGATTGAAAAATAAACTACTAACTAATAAATTGATTCTAGTTTAATGCGTTCAATCAAATTGTGGTAAGTTGGCAAAAAAAGGATTTATACTTATTATCAGATTTTGGGAGGTACAGACCTTTGGCTTTGTGGTACCAATTTTCTATTATGCACGAAAATTGATAGTGCTAATAATAATAATATATACTTCCAGAGTATAGATGGGACAGAGACAGACTTTTGTTCTTAAAATATATTAGAGTAATATCTCTCCTAGGGAATGTTAATTTTGTACCTTATATATACAATTAGTTAATTACTTCTTCGATAGATTTAAACTAATTATTCATGTACATACTTTATAAACTGCTTAAGACTTAACGTAACCTAAAAACGTAGTTCTATTTGTACACTGTCATAAGTAATTTAGTGGTTTATTTAAAACCTCTGCTCTGAGGACAGATGGTCCATCTATGCTGAGGAGAGACCAGAATATTTTTATTTCTAAAAAATTAATTCACCAATAAAAAGGAAAAAAATTATTCGCACATAGAAAGGTAGACGATTTAGTTGCTATTTTATGAGTTCTGACGTATTGTTGTTATATGGCTGATCAGAGGGTGATGATAATGAAGAAGCTGAAGATTATGAAAACGAAGAACCGGGATGCAAGGACAATTATTAAAAAAAAACGATAAAGAAATATGATTGGATAAATTGTGTAAATTGTGATCGCTGTTTACACGAAGAATGTACCACATATGACAAATCTGAATTATGAATTAAGAACAACATAAAACTGAAAGAACTCCAAAGGGAGTAATTTCTCGCACGTTATGATTTAATTTATCACATTTGCTTGTTGGTTTTCTTTTTGCTAACTAGTTGTAAATAAAGATTTAAATAAATAAAATAATAAAAGTTGTTGGTAGGTATTTGTCAAATATCACATAATAGTAAATATAAAAATAAAATAACACAGAGGAAATATATAATAAAATTTAAATTTTTTATATGTGAAAAATAATTTGGTAGTGAATAGTCGTTTGGTTAAAATGTAAACCAATTATTTTTATAATAGCCCCCGTGATTTAGTGATATTTTACACTTTATAAAAAAATTATAATGTATGCATAAAATTAACGATGCTTTTAAAATGAAACCATTTAATGCAAAATAATTAACATGTAGAACCACATAATAAATTTCCAAACTCATTCAATTAATTAACAAAAAAACCACAACAATAATAAAGTAAAAGCGCAGTCATTGCACTAATTTAAAAAATTCTTTATATATTCGTTGTTGCGCTTGCAGCGCGTGACGGGCGGTAATTAATTGCTACATATCAATTATCCGCCGGGCCCAACACGTTTTAAATTAGCACACCGGCCCGCGCCAATTAATTATCAAAAGGACTAATCAATTATATTTAGCCGGCGCGATTTTTGGTGGCAGCGCCAACGTGTTCCATGCAGGTGTCGCTTGATTGGTGACTTCCACCGGTGTCCATCATAGACTCTGGACACCTAAATATGACTACTCGTTCCACTTTTCTCCCAAATGTACCAATACACGTAATTTTCAATTATGAGGGTGTTTGACAAGCCAGTGAATTTTATGAGATATGCCGCTCAGATTGTAAATTTGAATTTATTTCCGATATTGTATTTTTTGGTCAAATGGAAAAAAATTGTTCTATTACCAATCCAACGTTACGTTTTTACTTTGAAAAACCACTGAAGAAGACTGAAGGGAAGCTAAAATAGTATATTGTGTATCGAGTGCAGAAAATCATTCATATCCATGCATTTTTGCATCAGGAGTCAAGCATAGATATGAGCTTTTTTTGACGAGTTTCACGTTATATTTTTAGGCGACCACACAAAAAACTAATGTATTTGACACTTATTTCAATCATTTTCACACAAACACTTAGTTTATTATCAAACAGTCAAAAGTGGTAAACACAGCAGAAGAGAGAACATCAGCTCATGACTTTTTAATTTTCTTTGAACGAAATGGAAATAATTTTGCTAAAATATAATTGCTTTTTTGGACGGAAATATTTATTTTCGTCACCCAATCATGTCTTGGGCAGATGATGTATAAAATGGAAATGAAAATTTTTCTGTAGTGGCCGCCTAAAAAAGTAATAAGGGGACTTTACTTTATCGCATAAAATGGTACATAAATAGTTCACTAATTTCATCTAGACGGTTTAATGTGGTTACAATTGAAGATATGGTTAACAAAATCTATGTAATCGTGTTGTATGACCACCAATTGAATGTAGGCGAAATAGCTAAAATGGAAACCATCTAAGACAGATAGAAAAAAAGTTACCAGACAGTTACCTTTTTCTTTTAAAGTTTCTGTTTAGAAAAATATAAAAGGTAACTGTAAAAATTTATTTTATTTTCAGCGGGGCAGATGGAAACAGCGTACAATTGTATGCTATAAATTAAAGAATAGTAAAACGCTGAATTTATCCTGATCGAGTTGGATAATATAATATTGCTATTTACTCGAATATGATCTAAAAAGACAAATAGATACCATTTAATAAAATTGAAAGTCCTTCCCTAATCTGAATTATGAACAACTATCTTCGTCAATTTTATTTGTGAGTAATGCTCGTTGTTGCGGTATGACCGAAGGATTGGAACCCGGGTTGAGATTGAAAAATAACGTGCGTTACATCAGCAATATGCACTGCGCCGTAAATATCCGGGCGTCGTGACGCTCAGAGACCAGCGCCAGCCGATTTCCAACTGTGACAACCAACGTAAATTCTCGACGAAATGGATGATTCAATCGATCGTTCAACGTGTCAAACGGGATGCACACGGTGTGGGAAACCAAATTTCTTTCTGGTCAACCCAATATATTTACCACTATACAACTTTAATAATGGAAAAATAATAATAGTGCAATGAAAATATTTCTTAAGAAAAATAAACCACTGTAGTAATTAAAATATCTCGAATTTACTACATAAAAAATAAAGTTAATGTTTCAAACAGAAACGATACTTTTTTCCATTCTTATATTTAAATTTCAATAATTGTTAAAAGCAGGGCATATAACCGATTAAAAAAATTGGTTAATAAAAACCGGTACTTATATTTTGAAAAAAGTTTAACCTTAATTTAAAACGATATTTTTAAGACCCAAAATACAGGTAATCATTAACCAAAAAAAAATGATTTTAGCGAACATTAACCTTTACTTTAGTATATCACTATATTTTTTTATATTTTTGTGAATATTCGTGTTTGATTTTGTATTCAGCACGAAACATAGTTGTTTTTCATTGGACCATAATATTTTTCTTTATTTATTTATTTTTTTATTAACCGATATATTAACCGGTTTAAACCAGTTTCCAATATTTAAAAACCGGTTTACGAACTAAACCTTTTATTTTTATAACGTTCTCAATATGAGTCAACCGTTAACCTTCTTTCGGTTACAGGTCCTGATTAAAAGTAATAATAAATTAATGAAAAATAAGTTGCATTATTCATGTAAAGAAATGTTTTGTCCGCAAATACGTTCTTTGGAATGATTACGTGAAAATGGGAAAATTGAAAAAACCTAAATTTGCTTCAAAGCAAAGGATTGTATCCTATTACGACTTTTCGATTTTATTCTGTCGCTTTATTATTTAATTCTTTTTATTTTTAAAACCTATAACCCCATAATAAAGTTGTATAGAGTTAAAACAAATCAAACAACAGTATTAAACCAAAAATTGTGTTGACAAACGCGAAATATCCTAAAAATACTCATTTTTATGCCCAAAATTTTGATTTTGGGAAATAGTCTATATTGATAGATCTCGTTTAACTGATTTTAAATTTTCAAACAGAATTTTAATATCTCTTTTTGTTCCTGAGATATTTCCTCTCAAAGTTGCACTTCAAAAAGAAGGGTTTTTTGGCAATATCTCTAAAATGAGTGAAAATAAAATCTCAACGATATTACCAGTCGATTCTACGGGAAAAGTTACATAAAGAAATGTTTTCTCCCCACATACGTTCTTTGGAACGATTAGGTGAAAAAAAGGAAAATCGAAAAAACCTAAATTTCCATATTTCTCGTAAGAACTTTTTGTTTCCGAAACTGTTCATTTTCTGGTCTTTAGTAGATATCGATGCGCTGATTCCAAATTTTCAAACCGAATTGAATTACCTCTTACCGTTCTCGAGATATTTGTATTCAAAGTTGAGTTTTAGCAATACCTAAAAAAGTAGGTTTTTTAGGTATACCTCTTTAAGAGTTAGGTTTACGACTTCAGCGACCTTACCAATCGATTCTACGGGCAAAATTACATAAGCATACCAATTTTTAGATTTTTATTCCAACGGATACAAATTTTAGAGGGAAAAAACGAAAATGGCAAAAATCGAGAAAAATCGTAAGGGGTTCATCAGGCAATTTTTTCGATTTTGGCCATTTTTAGTTTTTCCTGTATAAAAATTGTGTCCGCTGGAATAAAAATCTGAAAATTGGTACACTTATGTAATTTTGCCCGTAGAATCGAATGGTGAGGTCGACGAAACCGTAAACCTAACCATTTAAGGGGTATACCTAAAAAACCTAAATTTTTAGGTATAACTTTGAACTCAAATATCTCGAGAACGAGAAGAGATAATTGAATTCGGTTTGAAAATTTGAAATCAGCGAATCGATATCTACTTAATTCTAGAAAATGAAAAATATTGGAGACAAAAAGTTTCGAGGAGAAATATTGAAAATTAGGTTTTTTCGTTTTTCTTATTTTTCACCTAATCGTTCCAAAGAACGTGTATGTGGGCAAAACATTTCTTTATATAACTTTTCCCGTAGAATCGAATGGTAAAGTAGTTGAGATTGTATCTCTACTCATTTTTGAAATATACTAAAAAAACACACTTTTTTGAGGTGCAACTTTGAGAGCAAATATCTCCAAAACGAAACGAGATAATTAAATTCTGTTTGTAAATTTGGTATCAGCGTAGCTAATTCTCTAAAAAAATAATACAAACAAAATTTTGTAAAATTTGAAAATTTTCAAGGTAAAAATTCGATATTTTCAAATATTTTTGGGTTTACACAAATTCAACTTCGGCGGGCTTGAGAATTACTTCCTCTGTTGTTACTCCAAACATAAACTATTTTTCCAAGTAATATTCAATTACAATAAAGAGGCTATCATATTAAATACAACATAATGTCATAATAATCATAATAGTATATTGTGCAACAAGTGCAGAAAGTCACCTATTTTCCATAAGGTGTGAAAGTTTTTTACGAGACGGCAAGGTGGGAAATAAGTAATTCCGTACGAGTGACACACTATATTTTTCTACGACCACACTGCTAAACGTTACAGAATAAAAATATATGTGCGAAAGCTATTTGACCTAACGAACAATATAGCGTATGTAACCTCAAAAAAAGTACCTTTACGCATGAGCAATGTTGGTATTTACTGTAAGAAATGATTTTTAAATAATTCAAGTTACTCCAGTACAAGAGCTTAACATTTTCTTATACATTAGTTCAGTAGTATCATATTACTTGAAAATAATACAAGATTTTTTTTAAATAAGTTACAAATTGTAAAGTGATCCCCATGCTATATTAATTTAGAGTTACTTATATGAAGTTAGTAGTAAATGAATGCGTAGAATTAGGTTTTGAAAATCGTATCGTAAGATTTGAAACCTACCGCGGATTTATGTTTTCCCTTTAAATTAATTGCTATATTAATTGTAGGAAATTAGTAGTAAATGAGTGCGTAGAATTAGGTTTTGAAAGTGGAGGACAATATTTTCCTGATACTGGCCTAGTAAGCTGAAATACATATCGTAAGATTAAAGTATTTTTAAACCTACCGAACATTTTTGTTTTCCCTTTATTTTAATTACTATATTAATTTAGAATTAGTTGTATGAAGTTAGTAGTAAATGAAATTGTAGAATCAGGTTTTGAAAGTGGAGGACAATATTTACCTGATGATGGCCTAGTAAGCCGAAATACATATCGTAATATTAAAAATTTTTGAAACCTACCGAGCATTTTATTCCCTTTAAATTAATTACTATTTTAATTTAGAATTACTTGTATAAAGTTAGTAGTAAATGAATGCGTAGAATTAGGTTTTAAAAGTGGAGGACAATATTTTCTTGATAATGGCCTAGTAAGTTGAAATATGTATCGTAAGATTAAAGTTTTTTGAAATTTACCGAGCATTTTTGTTTTTCTCTTACATTTATTACTATATTAATTTACAATTAGTTGTATGAAGTTAGTACGAGTAGTAAATGAATGCGTAGAATTAGGTTTTGAAAGTGGAGGACAATATTTTCCTGATGATGGCCTAGTAAGCCGAAATACGTATCGTAAGATTACAGTTTTTTGAAACCTACCGAGCATTTTGTTTTCCCTTTAAATTAATTACTATATTAATTTAGAATTAGTTGTATGAAGTTAGTAGTAAGTAAATGCGTAGAATTAGGTTTTGAAAGTGGATAAAGGCCTAGTAAGCTCAAATCGTAAAAGATTAAAAAAATTTGAAACCTACCGAACATTTTTGTTTTCCCTTTACATTAATTACTATATTAATTTAGAATTAGTTGTATTTTGTTAGTAGTAAATGAATTAGTAGAATTAGGTTTTGAAAACGGTAGTTGGTCGGTCGGTGTTGGTGCGGCGTTTTCATAAATCACATTAGAGCAGCACATAAATCTGTCTGGGGCGACCACAGTCCGGCGGAGGTCTGTGGCTGACAGCCGCAGCTCCAACCTCCAGATGCTGCAAGACGCCCCCGCCTGACACCCAGCCACCGCTGAATTATCGAGGACACCCCGGCCGGCTATTGTTAATTTATACTTCCAGATCGCTACCTCGGATGAATTTATGACACATGCAAATAGGTTTCTGGGCTACAACAACACGGATAAATCACGCCACGATTATCAATAAGCTCCCACCGGAACTAAATGTCTCCAAGATAATCGCACGCACTATATCGCTTCTACATTCAATACCAGTTGGCTTACTTATTATGTCTGTTCTTCTTGTCACAACTAAGATTAGCTAAAGTGAGATTGAAATGAAGAGAGTTGAAGCTTCGTCTTCTCGTAAATTTGCGCTTCTTTCATTAGAAGCAATTATTAAATGAAGATGGAAACGGGTAATCTCATTTTTACACATGATACAAAAAAAAATCCTGTTATTTTTTTAAAACCAATTCGGATGAGACAAACTATTTCTTGAATCTCACTATTTTCGTCTCGAAATATCTCGTCTCAGGCGACACGAGAACGATTTTCCAAAGCTTCGAAACGAGAACATAAAATCGAGATTCTCGAATTTCAATAATTACGCCGAGATTTCTCGATGTTTTAAAAATTTTTTTTTTTTAATGTGACATCTTATTTTGTCAATCACACGATAGAAATTAAATTTCTACGCCAAAAAAGTAGGAATAAGTAACTTCTACGTAAATAAGTATCCGTAGGAACTAAGTAAAATCAACGAGAAAGAAATTAATATTACTATAAAACTGGATAACCTAAAAATGAAGTTACAAAAATCATCAACAACTGACAGATTTAAATTGAAAACCTAAAAATTCCACACTACATGGAACGGTATTAACAGTTTACCAATAAAACATTATCTGAAACCAGATTTTTATATGAGTTTCTGGTACGTAAAGACAAAAATAAGTGGAGAAGATAATTAGATTGTATTTTTCTAAATATATATTTTCTTCGTAACTTTGCCAAAAGATTGTTCAATTTCCCTAGATTTAGGGATATCTCTCTGGGTATAGAAACACTGTGCTCAGATGACGACTTTGAATACTCGAGAAATCTAGAGGAGATTCCAGACCGAGACGAGATAATAATATTCGAGACGACAAATAAACGAGACGAGATAAAATATTTTACATTTAAAATGAGACTATACGAGAAAAAAAAATCTCGTCTCGTCTCGTCTCACAAATCACTAATCGTAGTTTTTTTTATAAAAAGAAGTCAATTTTTGTTTGCTTGTGATTGAGTTGTGAATTTTGAGAAAATATTCAGCGTGGTACGTAGGAGGAGTATAGTTTTATGTGGGATGATTTGGGCGGGCAGTTCATTGCGACTGATCCATCGACATCGGCTTGATATTGAGTGCCGGCGGTATGTCTGGCACGCACAGATTACGGCGGACGTCGCTTGTTCAGGACAACAGAATTTAACTAGCTGAAGCTATCAAAGCCCCCGAGATTTACTTTTGTTGCCCGGCTTTATTATTTTCCCACTTTTACCCATACTTACCAACTATTTATTATTAATAACGCTTCTAACTCTCTATATTGTCACCCCACGACTTTATATTCAAAAAGTATTTCTTTTTTATAAATATGTATTAACATTTATAACATGATTTACAAAGAAATAAATATTTTTTGTACTTCCCAAAGTGAAGGTTTATTTTATTCCTATTATCGAAGGACAGAAATATCACTTTTTTATCTTATTCATACAAGTTATAGCTTAGCTACAAGTACAGAATTAAGCTGTTATTATTAAACAACAAAATTAACAATCCCTATGAGAGATATCACCCCAATGTTCTTTTAAGACTAACCTTTAATATTAGAATAACCTTTAATATTAACTACTTTTAATTTTCATTATCGTTACTTATTTTACTGTAATAGTACATAAATATTTACATGCTGATAAATTATATGACTGCACGCAAAAAGTAACTTATATATTTTTTATTATAGCCTTTAAATGTTTGGTTTTGAAATGGCAAAGCCAGCGGGTAGACACTTAGACAGAGGGTGTTTTTTTATGTTTATGTTGGAAAGCCTAAACTGTAGGATAATAATTTGTTTGAAGGTTAGTGCAGCAGAAATATGATTAGAATACGTAATTATACATAAAATACTGTTACCCTTGGTTATTTATTCATATGTTATTCATATGTGGGGAGTCATGCATCCAATATCTCCGGCACTAGAGCGTTATCTGTGCCCTGCGTATTAAAATTCAGATCACAAACAGGATCTGTTCTAAATTTCATGTGTCTCGTTTTAGGGTTTAGTTCCGTAAAAAAATTGTTTTCACACGCCAGCGGCTTTGCGGAACGACCTGCCGTGAAAAATGGAAAATATTAAATGTGTAATAACTTGCCTTATCGACTCGGATCGCCGTGTCCTTCCGATCCGCCAAATCCAACAGCAAATCTCAACGACACATCTGAAACAAATGGTTTCATTACATTTAATGACAATGAAAAGAGTTACAAATACAGTCAGAGGTGGACTGGCCATGTGGAATATTTGGAAAATTCCATATGCGTCGTAAGGTAGGTGGGGATGAGATGGACAGTTCTTTAGAACTTATGAAATAGCAACTAGATCGTCTATCTTTTTATGTGCGAATGATCTTTTTGCCTGTTTACCGGTTGAATTTATCTTTTTAACAATAAAAATCCTGTAGTCCATCTCTCCTCAGCATAGGTGGTCCAAATTATTTATAAATGAGTACAAATAGAACCACAATTTTAAGAGTACTTTAAGTGTTATTTATTAAATATTACATAAATAATAATTTAAACCTACGAAAGTAGTAATTAACAGATTTTGTATATAAAAGGTACAGTTTTTTAAGTTATTCTTGGATTATTCAGTTTTGACTGCCATTTTCAAACGACTACTTACTATGTCTCTTCGTGTTAACGAAAGTAAAAATCGAAGTTGAACTTAGTAGTATTATTAACTATTTATATTCACCACGCATTTTAATATCAGATTTATCTCGCGGACTTCTCTGTTTCGGCTTATATACCAGAACAATTAACCTCTGGAATATTCTAGGAGCTTCGATGCGTCAGTACAATAGAAGCGTTTCTAACCTTGGGATAAGAATAATTTTGAAATTACATTTTAGAAATTATGCTATATTTAGTATTATTTCAGAATTAATTATTATTAGATTAATATTATTAGATTAGATTAATATTATTAGATTAGATTAATATTCTATTGATGATGAAGTAGAACACGATAAAGATGATAATTCATACTGTAAAGCTTGCAAAAATTGTCGTGTATGTTTTTATTTATTTTATTTATTTATACCAATTCCAGAATGATACACCATTAGACAAAAAAATACGCCGTTGGACGGTAAAGTAGGAAAAACGTTAAACGCATTTTTCTAGATTTGTAATATATTGCATTTGATTTCATACCTATCCTTCGATTTACCAACACATTAATCTACTAAAGATTTATTAGCTTCTACCAAAATATTTGACATTTGACATTTTTATTTATTTGTAATTTGTTTAGGTTATTTACTCAAAAATACCAAGTTACCAGAGCAATATATCTCCTTAATGTTTTTGGCATGTTATCTTATAATTAAAAATTATTTTCCATTTGCTAGCAATAGTGCGTAAAACGTTGAACTTAACTTGGGTCGAAAGATTTACGCCCATGGACGAATTAAATTTTATCCGCAGTCGCAAACCTTCTCTTTCGGCCCTCTATACGTAAATAACTATTATTGTACACAAAAACATTTATTTCACGAGTTAATAGTTGTCATGTAAACGTTAACTTCTCATAAAAAAAAGTGATAAACTAGCAAAGTAATAGATCTCGTAAGCATCTTGTTAATTCTTAAGAATGGTCCTAATTTACGTCCTATCAATAGCATGAACGTCCTTGCTAAGGACACTCCGGCCCTTAAGGACAGAAGGAAGTGATGCGTCTGACAGCGACACCTGTTCAAGGGACGTCCGTAACGACTCGCGTCATTGTTACGGCGCTGATAATGGCCGTCCCGACGCCCGATGGATAGCGGCGCTGGATCTGTCATAGGCACACGACGCCCTCTGCGCACATTCCCTGCAAATCAAAGAGGGAGAAGTCGACGCACAAGCACATACAAAGTTACTCTGGTAATTGACATATCGGATGGAATGGGATGGATCACGGATTAGAATAAGCATCACATGCAATCACTATTGAGGATCACTATTTCCTGCTGCTTCCCTTCAATATTGAGTCCTTTTTGCACACATAAAACTTGAAGGTCACTTTATTTTTATTACAAGTTAACGCTTCTATTAGTCCCAAAAGTTTATTGAAATCTCGATTAATTTGATTATTTTTTGACCCACAAATTACGATTTCATCAAGTCAAGTAGTTTGATGTTTTTATAAATTAATTGATTTGTTTTTAAAATCAATCTTTTTTAATTCACTACCTACTGATTTGACTTGATTTTCTATCTTAGCTACTTGACTTGATATCAAGCAATTTAAAGCTACTTGATATTAGTTGATACACAGATTTTATTTTAATTTATCTACACCTAGAATTAAGTCAGAAGAAAATGGAAAATAATTGATGTACCTACTACGGTTTGTAAAATGCAACGTAGGGTAACCTGGAATTTTTTAACGAAATTAATATAAATAGCATTTTTTTTTTATTAATACCATTATCCTCAACATCTGTTGAAAGACAATTAATTTTCTAGGACTGCTATATAAGTAGTACAAAATCTCGCAATAGTTTAGGAAATAACTTTATTAAAAGCCTGATGTTTATTTGTATTTTCTTACTTTTATATTATTTATATATTTATTGAAAATCTCTTTGTGATTTGTTTAAACCACATAAAAAGTCGATGAAAAATCAAGTAGTCTTAAAGAACATAAAAAATATATATTAATTTCACGATTTTATTCATTATTTATTAATAATAAATAATATACCTACAAATTTTTTAAATAGGTATTAGTACCAGTATTTAAAATTGGAGCAATGTGCCTATCTTTGTATTGTGCAGATCAATACTAATTTCCTGAAATTGTTTAATCAATAAATGCATTTTTTGTTACATATATTTTCGGAACTAAAACATTTAAAAATTGAAAATAACAGTTGGTATCGCGTTTTCGATTCTAAACACATGAACACGTGAACTAATTCCGTTTATTGTATCAGAATCCATTTTAATTTCTGTAAAATGCTAGAATATAGTTTGCATTTATATTTGTGTCTCAGGACAGTCGTAGATACTATTATTTTTTGTATAAAGAATAATAGTAAAAAAAAATAATTCTATACAATAATTATTAAAAATAAACACTCATGAATTCAACAACTTGAGTATTTGTTATTTTTAACTAGGTAATGAAAATGTATCTTATGTAACCTTATATTTAGCTGATGAAAAATTTGCCCCTTACAATTTTATTTGTATCATTTGATGTAAGTAGGCATCATATTATTGTTTTCTGCTTGACTAATAATTGGTTTTCAATTTACTCACATAGTAATAATTGCATAGAAATATTCCCGTTGACATAGACAACAATAGAGAATAGGAATCTATGATTGTTGATGTGGAAATATTAATGCGATGTTACGAATTGGTAAATGTAACAGATTTAATTTATGTACCATGTTCTAGCTTCATAGGAATTAAGAGAATTTATATTACATCCACAGAGGATACGATTATAATTTATTGCTGATGATCAGTAAACCGATATCCAATTCTGTCTAATAGATTATAGAATAAGAAACTTAGCATGTATCCAAAAATATCAAATAATAACAATCTGATATAGTGAAAATGAAAAATTAAAATTATTATTCAAAAAAAAATACAGTTATTTGTTGAAATAGTTATTTGTACATGAAGGGACTAAAGTATAATTTTTTATTACGCATATGGAATTCATTCTACGAAGCGATAGCCGATGGGAATAAACCATGTGAGTAATAAAAAATACTTTAGTCCTTAAATATAGAATATATTTTTTTCCGAAATCGTTAAATTATTCATTAAAAACATAAATAAATAGTATTATGTGTTTGTAAAACGTTAGCTAGCTATATAGACGGGAATGGCTGTGATAACAAACATACTGTCAAAGTATCAAATATGTAATTTTCATTTATGTTTACACCTGCTTAGAAGTCATCTGCATGAAATCAGATAAATTATTATCAAAGGAAAATAACAAATAAATTTACCAATAATATTATAAAATTATATGTTTGTTATTTTAGGTAGTGCTAAAATAAACTGCAAAAATTTAATACTATTAAAATATAGGTTAATTCAGTTTGACACATGTGTCTGTAAAATTAAATTTGGCATAAGAGTCTGTAAAGTTTTACTTTAGCTTCTACTTTGGCTAACTTCGTGGAGTGATATTGTGTACTTCAGTATTATATGCACTTTTATTATTCAAAATTTTAATTTTTTTTTCAATAAATCATTATTTTCTTTTATTATTATTATTAAGCTCATGTTACATTGGTCGATGATCATAACACGTCATCGAAAGTAGAGGATCTGCTATTTTTATAGATGGCCAAAGAATTTGTAATATCATAATACATTAGATACACATTGTGCGTATATAAGCTCATATATATTTCCGAATGAAAAAAGTAGATATTCTGTTTCAACAAAAATAAATATTTTAACAGCCACGAAAATTTGCGAATTAAATTTCATCAATTGGAATGTGAATGCATTTTCCTCTAAAAGTTTTATCTCGTTTTAGAATTGCTGGACACCAGAAATAAATAATTCATATCTAAATGGTAATTTTAATATCGAAATCATACGAGTGTAATTAAATATTTATAATGAACAAAACCTTTATTTCTGCATTGGCCGAATGCATTCAATAAAACTCTAATAAAAATTTCAATAACGATTCTGGTGCATAATGGCATTAAAAGTCTGTGTGCTGCATATACATGTAGAGAATGCCGGACTCCCTGACCACTTGCTGAGAATTATCCTTCCCGGCTCCGAATTTACAAAAATTAAATTAGATATCGTGGTATAATCCCACAGTCGCTAATTCAAACATTCGTGTTTATACGGCGACAATGCCACATGGGCGGAGGGAAATCATTTTCCACGGGGTTTCCCGACAGAGTAAAACGGAAAATACAGTTATTCAATTCCAACTGTAACGTTTATTCATTTGGGTGAAGTGTAAAAATAATTGAAAGTCTAATAAACAAATAATAAATTATAGAAATATAATAAACATAAGTACATTATTTAAGAGTAGTAATAATTATTAATAAAGAGTTAAACACTAAGAATATTTATTTAAACACTTAATACTATGCACTATTTATTTACACGTTATTTATATCACCAACTATTTATATTCTCCACTCATTCTCGCCGTTTCTCTACTTGGATTTATATACCCGAGCAATTTACTCTCGAATATTCTGGCACCTTAGATGCCACAGTACAATAGGAAGGTCTCGACCTGTTTGTGATATATCTGAGGCCGTCGCCCGCTACACTGTATGATTTTGCAACTAATCTATAAAATTTAGGAGTTATAATATGCTTGTATCATAATGAAGTATTTGTGAAATGTGTAGAAAATACCTTCATTTCAATGTTTTGTTTTAGAAGGGTCATACTAAATATCATGTACTTAAATTTTATTCTACTTAATTAATTTTATTATATTTATTATATTATTATTACGGATTTTATAACATCAACCTGGTAGAATCTTGAAAGAAGATTGTCTTGGAGAGAAAGAAACAATCTAATTTTGTTTTTCCACCTGCTTTGCTGACATCACGAATCCCTTCTCCAAAACATTAATATCCAGATTCATAAACGGGATTAATCACTAACCCAAATTAGTTACACTCCTTGTTAACATCCTGAAATGTCAAACTAACTCCACTCCAGTCCTAATTCATAAAAAGAATTAAGTATATTATTTAGTTCCAATGATAACGCCACTAGTTTGATGAAGTTAGAAATATTTGTATATGATATCAGCATTTCTGAATGTTACAGACGAAAATATCTCAAAGTAAAATACTTTGATTACGCATGTGTTCCATGTGATATAAATTTAATAAAAAAAAATATGAAAAAAAATATTATAACCATATTTTAATGTAGGCTTTGCGCATGCGTGTAATCAAAGTATTTTACTTCTAGGTTGTTAAATATCACCACAAATCTTCCTCTTTATCATTTAGAATTAACTATCATCTTCAAATATTGCTAATTTCACCAAACTAGTGAAGGTATCTTTGGAACATAATAATATGCTTAATTTTTTTTATGTATTGGGACTGAAGTTAGACATTTCAAAATCCCTTTTATGAATATGGGTGTCCATTGTTAATAACTATATTATTACAAAGTAATGTTAGTTTATATGTATTATTAAAATAAGAAGCTTTAGTTGTTAGTTTTTATATTTTATGACTTATCCAATAAATAATATACAGTATTCTTTCGGAAACGAATATATATATATATATATACAAAACTTTTTGGTTAAGACTTTAGAATCTAATGTCTTGTATCTTTGAAACTCAAGTACCTGTAATATCACTTCAACATTTGGAATTCCAACCTCGTATTCCATACGCGAATTAAGACACCTGTAATTTCCCCGAAAAATTTTAATCTCTCCGCCACTGGAGTGGGCGATTCTAATAACGTGCAGGTTACACCGTTTTTATTATTTTCATAGGCGATTCTGTGGGGAGCACTAGTGCGAGCGAGACGGGAAAATAGCGGCTGTGTGAGTGTGAGAGAGATAGCAGATGCAGAGGCGACGCTGAGCGCCGAAAATAAAATTACAATTACATGAGAACGGGCGCGCACGAATGCGAATCGACGAAATATGAACTGACGTTAAACCGGCGATTTGTATTCAGAAACACCGGGTCAATTCAATTAAAAAAACGCACTTTCGCGTCCCAGTAGCATGGGCACGCCTTCTAGATTTCACTGAGCATTCTCACCTTACTCTCAAAATTCTTTAAATTATATGTCATTTGCAGATTCCCTGCAGAATAAATCTCATAATTTATGTGATTGCCATTTATTATTATAATTGACTGACTACAAATAGTTGTCGCTTTACTAAATCGTTAATGCATGTTGTCTCGAACCGAGAAGACGGTATTATTTATATAAGAGGATATTCACAGCAAGAAAACTTTGATTACAAGAAAATTCTGATTGTAATAAGAAAGACTTCGATTACAATCAAGAAAATATTGTTTATAATTATAAAAATTTTAGTATAAAAAAAGACAATCGAAACGTTGGTGTATTATTAGATTTTATTAAATGCCTGCTATTCCAAAACATTTTCTTAATTATTACTAAAAAATAATATAGTTTACAATAATGCCAACATTGATTACAGGTTATATTATTAAATACTTTGATTACAACAAAAAATTTTTGATTACTATAATAAAGACTGAATACAACTAGAGATGTTCCAAAACTACTGATGTGGTACTAATACTTTTCTTTTGGTACTTGTAGTATATTTGACCCAGTATTAGATATTTATTTAATGAAATAGGTTTATACGTTGTTTGAACACGAAACTAACTATTACTTCTGAGAAAGAGGTTACTTATTTTTTTTTTTCTTGAAGCTTGCAATGAAGAAGGTTCGAAATTTTTATTGTAAATATTTTGAATTTAGAATAGTTATTTATGTATTAAAAGCATAATCAAAAGATTATATCACGAGAGAATGTTTCCTGAGAATTATAATTTTGATTTTGCCCGTGGTACATACAACGTTTTATTTCATTTTGGTACTTCCTTATAGATAGTTGGCATTATTAGACTGTTTATTTTTAAACAAGTTTTTAAGTTTAATATACTCAAAGTGTGAAATATACTATATGGAACGAAACGTAAGTACTGATTACTCTGGGGAAAAATTAATAGAAGTTGAGGCTGCACAGACCAAGTTGGTTTCTACTACTGCAATGCATAAAGTAGCTACTACTGACTATGACTTTAGGTAATTCTTATATTTACACTTTGTTTTATATTTGCGGATACCATTAAAAATTCGAATTAGTTATTTGAGGCGGTAATAAAGTTTATTCTGTTTTTATGTTGTATATAAGTTGAAATAATAAAGTTTGTACTTATAAGTTCACGCTGTAATCAGAACATAATGAAAGACTGAATGTGTGAGAAAAACTATCTAGTCTCGACTATGGTGATAATTACACGATCCACTGGTCCCGGTGTCTCCCCTGTTAATAGTAAGTGAAATTCGGGCTGGCCGTCAGGGACAATAAGTCGGGGCATTGGATGTGTAACAGTTGCTGGGGTCACGTGACACGGGGAGGCTAATTACAGAATAGCCGCTAATTACGCCGGAGCGTCCAAGGAAGTCGGTGGCGCCGTAAACTTCGCAATGACCGCCGTTTCATTTCGGACGTGATTAGTCCGAAGGTGGCGACTGCCGCTAATTCCCCGTCATATCTATACAAAGTTCCAAGGGTATTGTACGCTAAACGCTGCTGCAACAATGGGAGGGTCTCGTTACCACCAGATTTACTACTCACTACGACTCACAGGTGGCTACAACTACATCAACTTGCTACACATTTTACTTTTAACTACATTTTTTGTAAACTTTGAAACTAATTACACACTTTTAAAAATGTATTGAATAATAACTATCAAAATAATGCGGATAGAAATTTTAGTTTTTCCGAAACTTTACCTAAGATAAAATAGATTAAGTAAAACAACCAAAACTTTTGATCATAGGTAAGATTTTGTACATCACAATATTGAAGGCTTTGTATACAACAAAAAATACTGATTTTAATAATAATAAAAATGTATTATAGTATAAAACTTACTGTATTCAAAAACATTGATTACAAAATTTGTTAGTTACAATACTAGAGACTGATTACAAGAACAAAAATATAGATTACAACAAAAAAAAATTAGATCACAATAAAGGAATCAATATAATACCTGTTGTAATTAGGAATTTGCGATATTGAGAACATATCGATACTTGGATACCAAGTGTATATTGTATATTAAAAAAAATACTGATACATTTTGAATAAAATTAAAATACTGATAATAAAAATTATAATCAGTAATACTTCACTGAACATATAGATTTTTTTATTTCCATGGCTTTTTGATTTCTAACGAAAATATTACATTTTATATCAAATAGGTATATCTCGTACTGCAGACGTGCTGTTGAATCAATTATGATCTTTAGTGGGATTCTATAACTTCGGTTGCTATCATTTGGACTTATGATATCAATTGCAAATATCAACTACAAATTATACTAATTTATGGTTGATATGTAACTGACATATAAAGAAATACTTCACAAATTTACACTGATGTGGAAATGTCTTAAATTCATTCCAAATTTGAATTTAGGCCTTGATGATATTTGACATTTGACGTTTGAAATTGAAATTTTAATAAGTGCAGTTGTTATTTGTATTTGTTATAAGTTAGAGAATCTCATCCCTTATTTGATGTAGAATTTAACTTTGAACAGCTTTGTACTGTTGTAGTTTTGCTTTAAATCTATGAGGAGAGAGAGCATATCATCAGCATATGCAAAAAATTTGATTGACTTTAATGTATTTTTTATATTATTTATATATAAAGAGAATAACAGTGGACCCAATATAGATCCTTGTGGTACTCCATATACTATAGGCTGAAGACAAGCTGTACAATTATTGGAAGACCCTGTCGATAGTTTTATATTTTTAAATAACACCTGTTAAACATATTAGATTTTTACCAAATGAATTTGAATATGAGCATTGGTGTTTGTAGCTGATAATCCAGTGTTGTAGCTGGTGGTTTAAAGAACCCTGCGCTCACATGTGTCTTATTGGAATAGTTTAGGTGTAGTGCAAACCGCGGCGAGTTAGCGATAAAGCTAACATGTGGCCGGTGTTTGTGTGTACGATCATTAATTCCAGGACACACTTGCTCACTGCACGCACATAAATTAACTAAACAGCCAATATGTTTTCGCCATATTAAACTCGAGTCGCAATCAAGAAATTCTCTAATAAACCGCATAGCCGTAAATTTGTCCCAAGTTATCGCCTGGCTCCAACTACCACCGTTCCAGACAAGTGCTACCCTACAGGCAAGGGTGCACAAACTTGCATTGCATACATTACTTTTATACACTCCCTCGCTATTGTTTACTGCGCTTTCGCTCAAAACCACACACGACCTTTATTACATACCTCATTCTCTTATTTCATTGCGACTCATCAAAAATTATAACCTATTCTAATTTATAAATTACCATATGCCTTCAGTATTATCAACAGACATTTCATTTTAAATGCGTATTTAATGAAAAAAGCTGATGTTTTTTTATGCACTTCGTTTAAACATATTTTACTTAAAAGTGAGATCATTCTTTAACTTCCATTCGTTTCATATCTTCGAACTTCCCTTCGAAATGGATCATCTTTCGAAAATTTTATTGAAGTGTTTATTGGTTTAAGATGTCTTAACGGCGGTTATGATACTTATAACTTTCCAAGATATGTACCACTTTTCATAGTGGTCATAAAAAATTTTTTTTAGTCGCTGAAAGTCCTTGAAATATTCCGATTGGAACTAGATGTTATAGGAATTCTATAAACAAAATTACAATATTTGTGGGTTAATCGTTTTTGATTTATGAGAAAAATTAAAAAAAAAACACAGTAAAATTCAATTTTGGTACTGTTGATTTCAATAAAAAATGGAGGTTCCTTATACAAAATTTAATCATTTAAAAAATTTAAAAATGATTAAATTTTGTATAACGAACCTCCATTTTTTATTGAAATCAACAGTACTAAAATTGAATTTTACTGTGTTTTTTTTTTTATTTTTCTCATAAATCAAAAACGATTAACCGACAAATATTGTAATTGATGATTTTTATCAAAAATACAAATTATAATAAAAAAATAATTATTTGCTACAAAACTATAACAACTAATATATGTTCTGTATAATATAATATCTTAAAATTAAATAATATTTTATCTCTTTGTTAGTCATATGACATAGATCAATCCTTTTGGTTTTTTATAGATTTCGCTTTATTAAATAACTAAATAGTGCAATAAGACATAGAAAATAATAATTTATTTGATTAAAAAAAAACAGTGACAAAAGTCACGCCGAAACTAGTCAAAATGGTTTTAGAGATGGTCAAAATAGGTATTCCCATTGAAGTCTAAAAACAGAAATTTTTCGCGATTACAATACTTTTTTTACTTTGTATAAGAAAGTAAAAAATATAAAACATGTACGCTATACCACCCGTACAATTAATTTTCGAATTGATGGTTAATAAATAAAAACCTGGCACGCAAAATATTTCAAATAAAACGAGCGAAAAGCAAACAGGAATGAAATATGGGTAATAAACCCATGCATGTACAAAGTTAGGCCTGCATGAATTAGCATATATTTTTATGACTTGGGGGTTTAGTTAGGCCCGTCCGTCACTGGGGCCGCATTTCCACGCACCGCAAATGCAACATGACACTATCGCAATTACTGATAAAATTTAGTGACCCAGTTAGCGTGGTTAACAACAGATGTATGCTATCCATTAGTGCAATGGATGTATTTCCAAGAGACATAAACGTCGCACGCTCGATTGTGCGCTCATTGAATGTGTCGCGCTGTCGGATTTGAATGCGCGATGCTGTACGGCCTCATAACTTTTTCCCGCAACCATTGTTTGATTTTACATGCGATTCGCCCGGTCTAAAGCGACGAAAAACACTAATTGCTACCATTGTTGACCAGCGCTGTTCTACCTAATCATTCTCTTTGCCTTTTGTAAATTATGCTTATAAAAAATGTAAACTATTTTCAATTGATGGTGTGTTACGACTGGAAAAACTTTGCCAATAATTAATAACGAGGTTTTATAAGTAACAGGTTTACTTGATTCAATTTTAGACTGACTTGATAGCAGGGCATGTTACCGAAAAAAATCCTGGTTAACGGTTATCCCTTATAGAGAAGGTTTTGTTTCGAAAACCGATTTTAAAAAAAATGAAAATCGGTATAAACCGGTGAATATATCGGTTAATGAAAATTAATGAAAAAATATATAATTAAAGATTTAATTAAAAAAAAATTAAAATAAATAATATGTTAATGTTCGTTAAAACCGTTTTTTTTTTAGTTAACGGTTCCCGATATTTTCGGCCTTAAAAAATCTGTAAATTTACGGTTAAAGTTCGCAATTTTCGTTCAGAATACCGGTTACCGGTTTTTTTAACCGATTACATGCCCTGCTTGATAAGTGTTTTTAATATTTTATTTAAATTTTAATAATATGTATAATATTTTTTCTTGGTTCCATTGATGTAAATAACTTGATTTAAATCAGATTTAAAGTACATTGATTTTTTTTAAAATTATTGATTTACCATCTTAGGTTTACGAAAATTTGAAAAAATTTACAATGTGGAAATACTGTCAAATATTGACGTCGACTTTTCAAAATATCCTTGCGAGAAAATTTATTATATTGAATAAAATCAAAACACAAAATTATAAGAAAAACGAAATACTAGAACAAACACTTGCTCTAATTCCTGACCCACATAAACCAGAACATAAATCATAGTAGCCTAATCTGCTCCAGAATATGCTTTGTTTTCAGCAGACCAAGAATTAAAGCAAACACTTTTGAATGCTCTATTTGTTAACCCACAGATTAGTACCTCTCTTTACTTATATTAGTGCCTTTCTTAACCTCACTTGGGTTAGTGCTTCCCCTAACTTAACTTAGGTTACTGGCTCTCTTTACTTAGGTTATTGTTTCCCTTAACCTAACTTGGCTTAGTGCCAGGTTAGTGGCTCCCTTTACTTAGATTAGTGTCTCCTCTAACCCCCATGTTACAGTGCGTCTGAATGGTTTCAAATGCACCATAAGCTGTAAGTTCCTTGCAGAGGCTTTTGACTAACCACCAGCTCCACCAAAATGTTAGTAAAAATATTATGGAATAGGTTTTTGAAAAAGTTTATTGAATTTCATTTGATAATCATACCGAGTTACACCTATCGAGAATTTAACGAATATTGACATGATAAAATCATTACAATACGATTAATGTGTGATATTTTTCTATTACTCTATACCTCTTTTTCTAAGGTAAATATAGAAAAGAATGAATTTATGATACTAACTATTATTATATCATTCGTTTTGTTATAAAGTCTATAAATCCGCGTTTAGATTTAGATTGCTATTTTTACAGTAAAGAACAGAATAATAAGAAGCAACGTTAATCTCGGCAGCCATCGCTGGTTTGCATATGTTTATGGTTGTTAAATATAGCAAATACATCCTCCTCAGCCTATAGTTTTCGCTGCGAGTGGTAATCTTGCAAGCCGACGCCTGCGCTGGGGTAATTAGGCTGGTTTGTAATTAAAGTATCGTGTGTTATGCAGCGTAGGTTGTTTGCGCTGATTGGAGCGTCGGGACGCCTGACGCCTGGATTACGCCTAACTGCCAACAATGAATGGAGAAATCGCGTGTCCCTAAACCGATTTGCACCGTTGCAATTTGAAATTTAAGACGCCCACACTTTCACGACAGTTAATTACGGATTTATGCTTGATTGGCAGTACATGTGTCAGACACGACAGATAATGAAGATACCAAATCAAGAGCTGAAACGTACATTCCATATTTCTACCCTGTCGTCACAAAACAAACTATTTTAAAATACCAAATCAAATATCGATTAAATATTGATTATTATAAAATATTATCTTCCATGTTTGTCAAACGACACTTTTAATGACAAAAATGAAATAGAAATAGTAGTTTAACCGTGTTACCGGACATTTTCAAATATTTAAAAAACTTCTATATGTCATTCATGTCATTTATTAAGGTGATTTTGGCGTCGATAATTTGTACTTCATTATGTATTGATAGTGTCATTAGTTTAATCTACATCTTTTTTTATGTTTCATCCATGGGACAAAGACCCCAAGGAGACATTTACCTTAGCGCAACATTTTTTATGTCAGTAATAAAGCCGCCTAAATTGTTATTATTTGGAAGTAACTGACTACTACCTTAAAATAGGTGTAAGTTACTCAAATATATTACTATTGAATTCTGGAGCTGTTTTGGCTGCTCTGGATTGTACTCTGATTTCGTTAGTTCAAGAATTAAAGCACTCAGCAGTGTTTGCTCTAATTCTAGGTATATTATATGTAAATATTATTATATATCTACATTTTACATAAAATAGAAAGTATCTAAGATACTTTACCTTAGATATTATTGAGTATCTTTTGTTGTAAGATGCTCCCAGCTCTGCATGGGTTATTATATTTGTGTGTAATACTGTCATTTTTAATATTTATTTACTTGAAAAATCACACGATTTCACCCGACAAGATGATGACATCAATCCCTCTTCCCTCCAATAATTTGAATCACATAGTTAGGATTGACAACGTTAGTATCAATTAAGGGAAATAGACTGGTCCTACATTCCTATCAATGGGATGAAGCATTAATATTTTTAGAAACGGTCTGTTTTGAGAGAGGTTGTAAAAGCAGTAGTTTTTGCGCAGTTCCATTCTGGATTGAGAGGTAATTGCAGCAGCGTAAAACTGAACAGGACTATTTAGTCGCTGGAAATATTTCAATTACAGACCGGCTCGTTTAAGTGTCGTCGAGTAATCACAATTATTCAAAATATTCCAATTTCAGCAACAAGTATAAAGTGGAAAGCAAAGAGAACAATTCGATTGGTCGGGCTTTTTTATTTGACGTTTAATTACGTTGCCAATAATTGGCACTTGTGTCTTTTGCTGCAATTGGCTTGAAACTGAAGGGCAACTGTTTGTGCACGCCTCACTGCCTCTGCGAAAAAACCTTTCAAATATCTCTAATTGTAACCTGGTTAATTAGTATGTAATAAAGGGCGCAATTAGGCTCGCCTTTCGCTGCCTATGCTTATTTCTATCCTGACCGTCCTACATTCGAAAATGTTACACTAACTACTTATTTTTCACTTCACATATTATAATCTTTACTATTATTATGAGGACAGTAATATTCGGTTATTCAGACAAAAATCTTTATTATCTACGAAGCCGATGTTTCGACACCACTTGTGTCTTCTTCATGGCTAATAGATGTTTTTGAAGAAGACACAAGTGGTGTCGAACGTCGGCTTCGTAGATAATAAAGATTTTTGACTGAATACCCGAATATTACTATCCTCATCATCCTCGACAATCGAATATTCATCTCCATATTTACTATTATTATTGTATTGCATCAGACTCTTTACCATACACAAGCTCATTTGAAACATCAGATTTATACATATCATCCAGATTCATAAAAAGGATTACCTCCTAATTCCATATTTAATCACATTTTTGATTCAGTTTCAACTTAACAAAAAATGTTGGTTCTTAATTCCGATTAGTGTTAGTTTAAAAGTTATACTCATTCGTAATTGCTAGAAATACCAAAATAGCTCTTATGCCATTTCATAAAAAGAATTTACAGCTGAATTCATTAGTCTATTAATAATATTCAAGTCATTCAAGAATCAAGATAACTCCATTAATGTGGTAGAGTTATTTCCAAGTGATGCAGAGGAAGATTTAATATATCTTTAACAACTTAGAAAAATAAGTTTGTGTAGTGCAAGTAATAGTGATAAACATTTTAATATTTTTTTTAAAAGATGACTCATTACGAAAGGAAGTTCGAAGAAACGAATGGAAGGAAGAATAATTAGTTGTAAAATGAGCTTACTTTCAAATGAAATAAGTTTAAATGGTATGCAGCAAGAAATTGGTATAATTAAGCGTATAAGGAAGTCATGTGGTGTATACATCAGATTTTTTATTGAAATGTGCAGTGCCAAAAGTGTACTTTTTGATTGTATCTCACCTTAAAATAAAATAAGTTTAAATGAAGTATGGCAAAAATGAATATAATTTAATAAGCGTATACGGACGTCATGTGATGTTCACATCTGATTTTTTAAATCTCGTTGAATATTTGATTTAAGTAAAGCGTTCAAAACTACTACTATTATTAGTATCAGGTCGTAGTTGACGTTTATTCTTCTTCTTCTTCTATCACTAGACCGTTACCCAGTTTCTTCTTCAGCAATTATATAAAGTTATCTTTCCATCATTTATATGATCTACTCTCTTTTTCCTTTTGGGGAATTATCTCTTGTTATTTTAACTAATCTATTACATTTATGTAACTACAAAATATAAAACCAAATAGAACAATCGCCTCATCCCTCATACATTTATTTATTGGTCCTGCTCCGGTCCATCCTAGACACATTCATCTCCCCGCCGATACATCCTATAAAGAGAGCATCAGGGTCCTAGTAAACCGAGGCTTATAGATTTCAAGTTCCACAAATTGACAGCGGACAGAGACGGACGAGCAGCGTCGCGACGGAGAGGGAACAGGAATCAGGGATCGGCGTCGATAAGGGAACAGTAAATACGTGGGCGACGGACCCGCGGGACCTGCCATTGGTGACCCCGGGACTCGGGAATCTTTCCACCTCTCATTACCGGAGATTTCATATAGTGTGGGATAAATAACGGGAAATGAATATTTGGATAAAATTAACTCCAGGTGTCAGGTTTAAATAAATACAGCCTAGCAAGTTATGTGTTGCTAAATAACTACTCGGATATTGTAGGTAAAGATTGAAGAAAAATCTCTCAAGGGTTCAAGGTTGTAATAACTATTAACATGCCTAGGATAGTTATGAGTATTATAACCGCCTAAAATAAATACAACCTAGCAAGTCATGTGTCGCTATATAATTACTTGGATATTGTTGTTATAGACTAAAGAAAAATCTCTCAAGCGTTCAACGTTTTAATAGATCTTAACGTAGCTAGGTATCTAGGATTGTTATAAGTATTATAAACGCCGCAAATGCTAATTGAAGTCCGAGCTCGGAGAACGATGATTTTTAGACGTCTAACGCATAGTATAATTCGTAAAATCCGTGGTTTATTCAATAGTTTATCGGTTTCACGTTATTAATAAATATTATTTTACAAAATTCTCTTATGAGTAAGGTTTTCATGATCAAGTCTGTATGGGTTGATATGACAGCTATATTATTCAACTTACTCAAGTTATTTTGACAAATCTGTACGGTAATATTATTACCATACTGACTTATCAAAATTACACAGGATACAATTAAGACTTAGTTACCCTGCTTATTTTTGTCCATGTAAACAAAAACTTAATATTCTGAAACCAGTAAATAATTTTTACAGACTATTGGCTAAAAATAGTGATGACTATAAGTGAAATTAGTTGAGATTTCAAATCTAATACGAATCTTCTCTTGTTCTCTCGACATTGACGTAGAAGTCTCAAAATTGTTGAATATCATTTGACTTATCAGTTTTACAGACAATTGTTGTATACCAGAAGGCAAATTTTAACTCAAAATATACAACGATACTGAAGTGAAGGCTTTGTGTATACATAATTAAATATTTTAGCTCTAGATTATCAAATATTACTACAAATCTGTATCTGTATATCATTTAGAAATGTTGATAATCATCTACAAATATTGCTAATTCCACCAAACTAGTGAAGTTATGTTTGGTACTAAATAATACACTTAATTCTTTTTATGAAATAGTACTGTACTTAGTTTAACATTTCAGGATGTTAACAAGGAGTCTAATTAACTTTATTATAATGGTATAATGATCTATAACTTTGGAACTTTCATCATTATTTTCTAAGGTAAATTGAATTTTTATTTATAGATAAGCAAGTATTAATTAGAAATAAATCTTTAATACAATTCACAATAAATCAATTTTCTTTTTGCAGGAAAAAATATTTCTTTATCATTCTATAAGTATAAATGCATTTTGTTTTATATTCATGCTTCCTATAAAGATGAAGATAACCTTTATTAAAATTTACAGAAATTTTTTTTGGGGGTGCTAATTCATAATTTGGAGTTGCTTAGCACTTATCAGTGCAGCTATTTCTTTTGAACTTTATCCATGTTAACAACTGTGGTCGTAGGAACATTATAGTGGACCACTTGTGTAGAAACATTTATTTTCCATTTTCATTTCTTGTAGGAAATAAGATATCTTGTCTACGTGTTGTACAATATATTATTGTAAAATGGCAAGTGCACGTAAAAATAAAGTATTTGATACCTGTTTGTAATGGTACAATGCCAAAGCAATTTTTTTTAAATAGGAAAGCGCTATAGCTTTAGTGTATTATATTGAAAGCAGGTATATGTTTTATTTTGAAGACTGGTTATTACCGGGAGAGTTTTACTTTCGCAACTGCCCTATGCGAAAGACTCGTTGCGTCAGCAATCATACCCACTAGGTTTGAGCGACGCGGTTAGCAGCTTGACGACTGCTTATGCGGAGGCTGCGTCATCATTATTCAGCCGATCCTGGCCCGGATATCCGTCTGCGCGCCGAAGGATCGAGCTCCTGATTAATTGCAATGGTCACGCGGTTACGTTGTGGCGGTAGGATTAAGGGACGCCCAGTGTACACCACGACTTCCAAATTATCGCATTTGCGACCAACTCCGCTTCAATCGCACAGACTCTCATGACATATTTCACTAACCAAGACACATTCACGTTCGAGTCTACTGACGCTGGGAACGGTTATTACTAGGAGGCATATTCACTGTAGATGATTCGAGACTGTGTCAGGCTTAGAAATCTGCAACTGTTAAATCAATTCTTATTTACAAATATGTAAACATAGTCGAGATATCGGTCTGATTAAAATATAACGCGTCACCAGGTGTTTAAATGAAGTAGTATTCCAACCTCATATCTAACATGTGATTAGTAAAGTCCTAAAAAGGCTTCTTAGCAGATACCCGTGAGAGAATGTTAACCGACGTGATAAGAACAGCCAAGTGAGCCGTAGCTCAGTTGGTAGAGCAACATCCCGGCAAAATGTAGGTCTCGGATTCAAATCCCGGCGGTTGACATATTCTTTCCACAATTTATTTCAGACTTATAAATATTGCTGGAATTTTGTGGCAAGCATGCAACATAGAGTTGTGCGACTTAAATCGAAATTGAAATGCATCATTCATTTTTTGTACATTTTTAACTCTAAAACTAAAAGATTCATTAAAACCTTATGTTCTTTTTACTTCCTTGTACAAAGTAAAGGGAGTATTGTAATGGCGAAAAATTTCTGTTTTCAGGTTTCAACGGAAATACCCATTTTGTCCATCCCTGAATCAATTTTTAATAGTTTCTACGTACATATGTATCATACATAATAAAAAACGATTAACCGTAGAATGTCGAAATTTTGTATATGAGACTGCTGTAACATCTAGTTGTGCAACTCCCTTTTTATTGTAATTGGCAGTACCAGAAAGGCACTTTTCTCGTAGTGTTTTTTTAATTTTTCGCAGAACTCAAAAACGATAAACCGTGAAATGTTGAAATTTTGTTTATATAATTACTATAACATTTAGTTATGCACCTCCATTTTTGGTTTTAAAATGAAAATGATCCATTTTGAAGGGAAGTTCGAAAATGTGAAATGAATGGAAGTTGAAGAAGGATTAGCCGTAGCATGATCTCACTTTCAAGTGAAATGAATTGCAGCAAAAAAAATTACCTTCCTGGTAAGGTAATGAACATTCCATATTTCTTGGTAAACGGGAGTAAGTTTATTAAAGAACTGATTCCCAATTTAAAAAACATGGTTGGAAATTATAATAAGTATTATTTTTCTTAAGGAGTATCTTAGTTATTCATTTATATCACCAAATATTTATGTTTATGTACTTTTACATCACATGTCGCTGACATGCACTGATCGACACTGATTTTCTTCAGTGACACACTCTGACCAATACTGATTTCCTTGAGCCACCCGTCGAACCCTCATATACATGCCAGCAGTTAATCTCTAGAACATTCCAGAGTCCTTCGGACTCTACAAAATTCTCGAACAATAGCGGTATCTCTCCTATACCACTTGACCTTTACCGCAACTACCTGACCAGACAGGTCAGCCTTGATGACTCATCTGCGGTGAATCTCGTTCGTTACAATATAAAAGAAAATTTGATTCGCAGGCAAAATGAGGATTAAAATATTTAAAGTTAATATGATCTTCCTCAATAATTTGCTCCTGGTTGTTAAATTGCCATATCTTGCCCTCCCCAAATACTGTCACTGCTAGTCTATTTTTTTCTAAACGTATGTAGAAAGTAGTTTTTGTTGTTTAATTTTAAATGATGGTAGAAAGAGCAGTACAATGTAGTTGTTGTATAAAAGTGATTGGTTTAGACTTGTTGGATTTGAAGCAATCACTTTTGGCATTAATTAACTCCCCAAATACTGTCACTGCTTTTCTATTTTTTTCTAAACGTATGTAGAGAATAGTTTTTTTGTTTAATCTTTAAATGATCTTCGAGAGAGCAGCACAATACATATGTTGTATAAAAGTGATTGGTTTAGACTTGTTGTATTTGAAGCAATCACTTTTGGCATTAATTAACTCCCCAAATACTGTCACTGCTTTTCTATTGTTTTCTAAACTTATGTAAAGAGTTGTTTTTCTCTTTAAATGATAATAGAAAGAGCAGGCACAATGTAGTTGTTGTATAAAAGTGATTGGTTTAAACTTGTTGGATTTGAAGCAATCACTTTGGGCATTAATTAACTCCCCATATACTGTCACTGCTTTTTTATTTTTTTCTAAACTTATGTAGAGAATAGTTTTTCTGTTTAAATGATGATAGAAAGAGCAGCCAAATGTAGTTGTTGTATAAAAGTGATTGGTTTAGACTTGTTGGCTTGGAAGCAATCACTTTTGGCATTAATTAACTCCCCAAATACTGTCACTGCTTTTCTATTTTTTTCTAAACTTATGTAGAGAGTAGCATTTCTATTAAATGATGGTAGAAAGAGACAGCAAAATGTAGTAGTTGTATAAAAGTGATTGGTTTAGACTTGTTGTATTTGAAGCAATCACTTTTGGCATTAATTAACTCAAATACTGTCACTGCTTTTCTATTTTTTTCTAAACTTATGTAGAGAGTTTTTTAGTTTAATCCTTAAATGATCTTCGAAAGAGCAGCACAATGTAGTTGTATAAAAGTGATTGGTTTAGACTTGTTGGCTTGGGAGCAATCACTTTCGGCATTAATTAATTATGATGATGCAGCAGTGTTGTGTATGAAAGCTCGCTGATCCTATAAGCACATAAGTCACGAGTGATACCGGGTGGCTAGCAGCTTGTTTACACAATCAGCGATCGGCTGTCGTCGCAGCCAATATTCGCCACGTGAACTGAAATAACACACTAGTCTGATAGCAACTATCGAGCAGCCGCACTCCCCACGGAAAAATACGCCTCGCTGGATCCACAAACCAACAATCAATCTCTTTTTACCACGGCGAAATATTAAAAGTATACTAACGTCACAATAAGCCACTTCAAGTCAAATCGGTTTATGTTGTGTATATGTCAGATCGGAATTAGAATAGGGATCACAGATCTAGTGGTGTAATGTAACTAAATAATGTCTAAAATTTTCATTACTTAAAATCAGGGCATGTAACCGAAAAAAATACTGGTTAACGGTTAACCCTTATAGAGAACGTTATAATAATAACGGTTTTAGTTCGAAAACCGGTATTTGAAAATTGGAAACCGGTTTAAACCGGTTAATATATCGGTTAAAAAAATAATTAAAATTAATTAAAACAAATTAATTATAAAAATTTGATTAAAAAAATAGAAAATAATTAATTAAAAAAATTTTTTTTTAAATATCATCTGAGAAAAATATCCCAATTAAAAAAAGCAATTTAATTAATTACAAATATTCCCGTAATATATTCAGAAAAACGCAGGTCACTTTTCAATTTTAAACTTGCCTCTGTTGACAAAGGCCGTATTTATTTGGGACTTTTTAAGTAACCTTAACGGCCAAAGAAACTACCTACATTTATGACTCTCCAATAAAATGTTAATTGTAAAAACTGTGATGACTCATGTTCAAATACAAATAGAAAACACAGATAAAAAAAAATATTAAAATTTTTCCTCGCTAAATAATATTAAAATAAAGGTTAATGTTCGCTAAAACCGGTTTATTTTTTTTTTTGGTTAACGGTTACCGGTATTTTAGACCTGAAAAATATCGGTTAAAATTACGGTTAAAGTTCGCAATTTTTGTTCAAAATATCGGTTACCGGTTTTTATTAACCGGTTTTTATAACCGGTTACATGCCCTGCATACTTCTGACAACTTTTTGCCAAAAACAAAAGCTGATTGACATGGTAATTATTTGTCATTTTTTATTTACATTTAATACCAAATACGACGTACTTCTGACAACTTTTCTCCAGAAACAAAAACCTGTTGACATGCTTTTTGACATTTTTGCACGCCAAACATAGTCGAGTACTTACATTTGATACCAACTTACTTTTGAAATATTTTAGCTGAAAACAAAAGACATTCGACAAGGAATTTTTTTGTCATTTCTACACGCCAGCCCTCATCAAATAATCCTTTCATTTGATACCAAACACGAGTTACTTCTAAAATATTTTAGCAGAAAACAAAAGATAATCGACATGGAACATTTTGAAGAATACAACGGGCGTGATCTTGAGTAATAGTACACTTAAGTTGTGTACTTTTAAAGTGCTATTAGTTTGTGTCTTATATATTAACTTTTATTATTCCTTTTACATCTGTAACTGTATTATTTACGAGATAATAAAAGTATATTATCCTATTATTTCGGCCCTCTACGTTACGGGAAAAATACTGATATTCGATTTTGTCATTTGTTTAAACCTACTTGATTGCAATTTTAAACACCTGATAAAATTTGTTTTAAACGATATTTCTCTGGAACTAATGATCGGATTTGAAAAATAAAAAAACTGTTGAGAAGAGAATTGAAAAGTCTTTCGAACTGTGTCATGTTTGACACTATTTCCATTTAAAATTTTTGAGGTGCAGTCCACCCCCATTTTAGGGTTGAAGTTATGCCACTGGAACTAATCCATTCAGGTGTTCCCCCTTTATACTAAAAATGACGTGTTCGAGCGTTTTTTGCAAAATTGATGTTAAGTGGCCAAAAATTGGGCTGATAATTTTCATTGAGCCACCCTGTATATAGAAGGTGGAAATAATAATATAAGAAACAGTTAATAAACAAATAATTAGGACAAATGAACTTTATCTAAACAAAAGGATGTCTGTAAAACAATTGATAGTTGTTAATTGGACCACGAACCTTGGCCAACAAATGATGACCGGAAGTACTTATATTTGGAAATTTTGTTTTGATAATTGTTATCTATATTCGCAAATATATTCCAAACCATATCCAAATAAAAATTAATATCTTTTCTCATCTCCAAGTAATTTACAATCATAGTTAATCATGAAAACTAACAATATTTAGATTTGCACCTTAAAATTTTTATTTTACAGCCGAAAAAATCCAAAATGACCCATTTTCCGGTCAAAAATTTTGGTTTTTTGAAATAGTCCAAATTGATAGTCGCCGATGAGCTGATTCTAAATTTTCAAACCGAATTTAATTATCTCTTCTCATTCCTGAGATATTAGGCTTCAAAGTTGCACCTCAAAAAAGTGTGTTTTTTGACTATATCTCTAAAATGGGTAGAGATACAGTCTCAACGATTATACCAGTCGATTCTACGCACAAAATTACATAAAGAAATGTTTTCTTCGCATATATGTTCTTTGGAACGATTTGGTGTAAAATGAGAAAAACGAAAAAAACCGGAATTTCAGTTTTTCGCTGGAGAACTTTTTGGGTCCAAATCTTTTCATTTTTCAGACTTAAGTAAATACAAATGCGCTGATTTCAAATTTTCAAACCGATTTCAATTATCTCGTACCGTTCTCGAGATATTTGGGTTCAAAGTTGGAACTGAATAAAATCGTTTTTCAGGAATATCCCTGAAATGGGTCAAGATACGATCTCGACGACTTCACCAATCGATTCTACGGACAAAATTACATAAGTGTACCAATTTTCAGATTAATATTCCAATGGATACAATTTTTAGAGCGAAAAAACGAAAATCGCGAAAATCGAAAAATCGCCTGATGAACCCCTTGCGATTTTTTTCGATTTTTGACGATTTTCGTTTTTCCTCTATAAAATTTGTATCCATTGGAATAAAAATCTGAAAATTGGTACAAAAATGTAATTTTGCCCGTAGAATCGATTGGTGAGGTAGCCAAAGTCGTATCTGAACCCATTTCAGAATTATTCCTGAAAAACTGAATTTTTCAGGTCTAACTTTGAACACAATTATCTCGAGAACGGTAAAAGATAATTAAAATCGGTTTGAAAATTTAAAATCAGCGCATCTGTATTTACTTAAGTCCAGAATATAAAAAATTTTGGTGACAAAAAGTTTCCCAGCGAAAAATTGAAATTCCGGTTTTTTCGTTTTTCTCATTTTTCACCAAATCGTTCCAAAGATCGTATATGCGGATAAAACATTTCTTTATGTAACTTTGCGCGTAGAATCGACTGGTGTAATCGTTGATACTGTATCTCTACCCATTTTAGAGATATGTTCAAAAAACACACTTTTTTGAGGTGCAACTTTGAGGCCAAATATCTCAGGAATGGGAAGAGATAATTAAATTCGGTTTGAAAATTTGAAATCAGCGCATCGGCGACTATCAATTTGGTTTTTTCAAAGAAATCAATAAATTTTACCTAAAAATGGGTTTATTTGGGTTATTTCACACCCTGGAATGGGTTTAAAGTGCTTAACAATATTTTAGGTGTTCATAATTAAAAGAATAAGTTTAACACGATTATGTGTTGCATTTTATACCCAAAAATGAGTTGAAAAGTGTCTGAACATATTGTATAGTACATTTGGAAATTTGTCACACCTTAAAATGGGTAAAAAGGAACCCAAACCTGACCTAAAATTGGGTTTAAAGGGTGTCAACAATCAAAAACCAAAATTTTGGACTCATACATGGGTATTTTTGGAATATTTCAGCTGTATATGAAAAATTTTTTTAAACCGGTTAATTAAAAAAAAAGTAATTATAAATATTTGATTAAAAAAATTATAGAATAAATAATTTAAAAAAATAATAAAAACTTACCATCTGAGAAAATATAACAATTAAAAAAAAAACAATTTAATTAATAAATATTCACAAAAATTCCCGTAATTTATTCAGAAAAACGCAGGTCACTTTTCAATTTTAAACTTGCCTCTGTTGACAAAGGCCGTATTTATTTATACTTTTTAAGTAACCTTAACGGCCAAAGAGACCTACATTTATGACTCTCCAATAAAAATAAATTATAATTAAATAAATGTTTACCACATTCGAAGCAAATATGTTTTTCCTTTTAACAAAACAGTTCGAAATACAAAACAAGATCTAAAAAAAAATGCTAAAAAGGGGCGTCAATTTATAAGTTGCTAATAACTCTTTAAAATTATTTGCATTTCTTAATTTTAAGCAGGGCATGTAACCGGTTAAAAAAACCGGTTAATAAAAACCGGTAACCGATATTTTTAACGAAAATTGCGAACTTTAACCGTAATTTTAACCGATATTTTTCAGGCCGAAAATACCGGTAACCGTTAACCAAAAAAAAATAAACCGGTTTTAGCGAACATTAACTTTTATTTTAATATCATTTAGCGAGAAAAAAAATTTATATTTTTTTTTTATATCTGTGTTTTCTATTTGTATTTGAACATGAGTCATGACAGTTTTTGCAGTTTACATTTTATTAAAAAGTCTTAAAAGTAAGTAGTATATTTATTAGCATTAGGTAAGTTTACAATTGATAATTATCCTGTGTTTTCCTGAAGATAATACGGGAATATTCGTTAATTAAATTGCATTCTTTTATATGTTATATTTTTTCATATGGTATTTTTTTATGTATATTTTTAAGTTTTTATAATTATTTTTTAAATTAATTTATTTAACCGATATATTATCCAGTTTAAACCGGTTTACAATATTTAAAAGCCGGTTTTCGAAGTAAAACCGTTATTATTATAACGTTCTCTATAAGATTTAACCGTTAACCAGTATTTTTTTCGGTTACATGCCCTCATTATTATATTAAATTTAAACGTAAACATTATCTATAATTTAGTGTTAGTGGTTAGTTTATTGATGTTTATGAAAAGGAAGAAGAAATTTCATTTGAGGACAGAGGAATAACCTAGTTTTTTGATCAACAAGACTATTAACATTGGCATAGATAATGACATCCTCCCAATTTCCTGAACGTCAAAACAATCTGAAATTTACTGCAATCTAATGAAAATAACAATGAAATAAAGTAACAACAATTCTCCGAACTTTTCACCGGTGGAGAAAAAATAAGGCTGGAAGTTTTGGGGCGATATGCCGTCCCTTCTGAGTCATGAGAGAACAGTTATCAGCAGAAGAATTAGGTTTATTTATCGTCGCACGGGCCCAGCTAAACTTTTATTTATTGCTGGCATTCAACGCACAAAAACATAGAAAATCGTTCTTCGCAATTTTTCAGTAATAAGAAAACGTGTGGAGTGAATACGTCGATTGATAGACGGCGATATTTGTCAGCAGAAAAGAAACAAATTTGGAAATTATTTCTTGACGTTTCTAAAAGCAAATATGATGAAATAATAGCAATACATTAATGTGTCTTTAGATGTTTAGGTAAAGGATAAAATAGTTTTTCATGATTGGATATTTTTAATTGAGATGAAATTATGATAAAAAATTACGGATTGGTAAGTCATTTCGAACATTACTTACGAAGACAGAAAATATTGGGAATGATATATTTTCTTGTCATTTATAGTTATTAACATACCTAGTATAATTATGAATATCATAACAGACGTTGATATCAAATAAATTCCGAGCTCGGAGAGCGAGCATTTTAAGACATTTAAAGCCTGGTGTGATTCTTAACATTAGTGGTTTGTTTAATAGTTTACCGATTTCACGTTATTAATAAATGTTATTTTATAAAATTCTCTTCTGAGTAACGTTTTCGTGATCAAGTCTGTATGGGTTGATATGATATGACAATTGTTCTTTGTTATTTTGACAATTCTGTACGGTAATATTGTTACCATACTAAGGTATCAAAATTATATAGTACACAATTATGACATAGTTACCCTGCTTACTTTTGTCTATGTAAACAAAAGTTTAATATCCTGAAACCAGAAAACATTTTAATTAAATTTTCAAAAGATGATCCATTTCGAAGGGAAATTCGAAGATATTGAAACGAAGGGATTTTATGAAAACTGTACTATCTAGTTGTCCCATTTTGACAAATCTAAACGGTAATATTTTTACCATACTGACTTGTAAAAATTACCTACAATATAGGTAATTATGACTTAGTTAACCTGCTAACTTTTGTCTTTGAACACAAAGGTTTATTATCCTGAAACCAGTAAAATTACTATAATTACGGTAGTTTAGTCCTGAGATATATACACTATTTTTGTACTACCATATATAAATTTTAAAATAAATTTATTTGGTTATATTTATAAAATTGTCAAAGTCATGACAGCTTTGAAAAAAAAAAAACATCATTATGCACATTTTTTTGGTAAGCTAAGCTAGGTTGCATACATATACCTATTTGTTTCTCTAATATTCTAATGCTTGTTTACTAATTTAATCATCTAGGGATTAGAAGTACTACTTCAGTCCCCGAAGTGCAAAAAAAAATCCTTAATACAAAAATGACTGTTATATCGTATATGTGTAAATCTTTGTGCAAAACATCTATGGCTTAGTTTTATCATCATTTCCTTTACAATTTTCATATGTTAGGATTGGATTTAGTAAGTTATCTCATTAGAGATATGATATGAATATGTTTTTGTGTAGGAGGATATGAATGAAGTAGTGGGCGGCGTGCACATCGACAGGGCATGCATGAGGCTGACAGGACATGAAACACGGTCACACCGCTACTAATTAATCACCACGGCATCTGCTCGATACATGTCACACTTCACGTGAAGTCCTACCCAACCGGTACATCACAAGACAAGAGCTGCGAATCAACAGCTAAACTAACAATATCATTACAGATTACATAAACCTACACCCATACCCACGATTATACATTCTCTCTCACTTCTACCTCGTTCATTAAATGCAGCTTTTCATTAGCAACATTCGCTGAAAGGTTGCGAGTAATAATATCCATCAACAATACAAATTTCTACCACTCATAAATACTTAATTTAGGCGTATGTCTTTCTATTTTTTTTTTTTGTTATTCACAGTCTAGTTTTTTATTTTCTAGTTATCCATGATATCATCCTTCCATATTTTCCTTCATCCTGCGCCTTCCACAAAGTCAATCTCTGCTTTCTGTCCTGATTGTCCTTGTATATCCTCATAGCGTGACCAAGACTTCTAAGATATATTTATTATTTCATCTGCATGTCTTCTAATACATGTTTTTTTCGACCTATGTAAGCGCGAGTATACCTACATATTTGCATGATACATTACTATACATTTGACTATATATTCGAATGTGTTGCCGTCTAGCCAAGACTTGACTTAAGTCTAATTCTAGTTTAAAAAGTTGTGTTATCTTAGATCATATATCACTAGATAGAGACTTGCCTATATTGTACTTGTTAAATTTTATGTTTTGTCCTTCTATGTTTGTTTGTTACGTATCTAGTGATATATGATCGAAGTGTGTTATTGTTTTGTTTAGATATCAAGACTCTCGAGTGTTTCAAAATTCTAGATTAATTAATGCATACGTTTTATACAAAGAAGTCTTCGGCCGCGTTCTCTTTTTATTTCATTAACATAGAGTTTGAAAAATTATTGTTATATTGAATACTTAATGTATTAAAAGTTTATCAAAGTTACAGTGTATTCTTTAATATAAGAAATTTCTCGAATTATAAAAATATTGCTATCATTATTATTATCATTTTCTCATTACATTTATTGATATACTGTATAGGTAAAATAAATATAATTTTTATTGAAACTACTACTAAAGTGTAAATAGGATACTACAAAAAAATATATTTTCGAGTGACCGGTCAATTGAAACCAACTAATATTTTACTATTCATTTCAGTATACGTTTCGAAATATTGACCCATACTACGAACACACTTCTATAATAAAAGCGTTTTTAGGAAGCGTACTTTTACGTTATACTTATGAGACGAGACGTCACCTTTAACAGAAGCGCTTTGAAAAATTAAGCTTGTAATACAGACCATAAACTTTTTTGTTCCTATAAGTACAAATTAAAATCTTTAAAACTTATCAACAAAAAAATAATGTCGTCAGAGTGGTTCGGAACCCATTACAAACTGTAGATCATTCGAAGAAAGAATTGGTTGATACCTCTTTTTCTAAAATGTAGGTAAAAACATCTACAGAATTCTGCTGGATATGTATTCCCAATAATGCTGATGAGAAATTAAAACAAGGTTAGTAAAACATTTAAAGTACATGTAATACGAATGTAGGTTACTGTGAATAGAAGAATTTAGTTTTAGTATCTCTGAAAATGAACGTTTCAAAGTCAAATTCACCCTCCATAAATGCATTTGGGAAACCAAAAATATGTGAATAGAAAGGAGCATTTCTAGGTAGGTGTATGGGGTCTTGAGTCGGAGATGCAGATAGCCGATAGGTATTGATATTGGATATGTAAAAACGTATGATTGCGTCACCGGGAGAAAATGTTTCGCACACTGTTCGCGCCTTGACGCCGGCTGCAATCCCTACGACGCCTTTACCTTCCGCGTCGCCTGCCAGTGGCGCACGCACCAGTTTTACTTCTCTCTTTGCATTGGCAACGGGCTTCAAATATCTCCTTACTGCACGTAGATTGCGGATAGAATATACTCTCCGAGTACAAAAATAGCTCCCATGGTAGTATGTATTGTTTCTGTAACGATTTATGCAAAATGTACAATGATTTCTTATATTTTATTCGAAATTTATTGTCGCTACATTCATAAAAATATTATTTTATCGCCACAATTAGCTAATGCTATAAAATGACTAAATTGAGAATTATGTGGTTTACAATTGTTTTGTTTTGTGTTTTCGACACCTAGGTGTAACTTGTATAAGGAAATTTGCAGCATAAAGTAGGCTAAGAATAACTCTACTCTTTACAGTTTAGATGGTATTAGTAGTTCTCAAAATCTAGAGGAGAAATTTAGTAACTTTTAATTTTAATGATATATTTGTTTGAAATTTAAAATAAAGTAAACAGGCCAAATAATTTTAAACAAATTTCGACCAGAAAAATGTCACTAAAATCTTGTAAATTTCGCCGAGAATACATTTCTACTATAAATTTCGACCAAAGAACACCTCTGTCACGAATGTCACCGAGAAAACATCTTATAAATTTCACCGAGAAAACATTACTTCTACAAATTTCGGCGAAAGAACGTTCTTCCACGGATGGTTCGAGAGATCATCTATTGTATTTATTTCGTCAAGAGAATATAAGTTCTACCGACAGAACACCTCTTCCGATTCCTACACTAATCGTATCAGTTTATTTTAAATGACTTTGAATTTTGTAATACCTACGCAAGCAATAGTATAATGATAATTATATATTTTATTTTAAATTAAAATAAATAGTAGAGTAAATAAATAAATGCATTTTGACAGCTATATTTGATGTTTATGAGATATATACCAAATTTAATGATTGATAAAGTTCATCTCAATCTCCTAGTGGATATTGTAAAGCTCAGAACATTTTGAACTAAAATACAACTTACTGTCGAATTCACCATTCCTTAATCATGGCTTGATCCACTAATGAATTCTAAACCATGAACCAATTCAATTCATCATTAAAATTCAAATTAATTAGGTAATCAAAAACAATGATCAATTGATCCGTCGTATTCCATTAATCAAGCTTTGATCATCTGTTTTGATCCTCATTCTAGCAAAATTTCTAGTTGGTTAATTACAACAATTAGAATTTGGATCAGCTTGATTCTTGAATCAGTTATTCATTAATCAATGGACTAATGATTTGAAATCCTTTTTACGAATTTGCAAGGAGTTAAGAATAACTTTGGAACTAACTCTAATTCGAGTTAGTGACTAACACCTTTTACGTATTCGAAACGAAGTCAAGTCACAAGACTAAATATGGAGTTAATAACTAATCCGTTTTATGAATTTAGACGTTGGTTACTGAGAGTATTTTGTAGTTTTATTTTTCCTTCCTCCGCCCATGTAGAGTGGAGGAAATAAGACGTTGAATGTGGTGGTTTACGAGTGATAGAAAGTAAAATAAAAGCAACAGTATAGATGCGGCGGCTCTTCGTGTCATAGCCAATAACATAACCCGGCGATCCCGCGTAACTTATAGCCTACAAGCACAGGCCCAGTCAAGGACCACTCTCACCAACCCGAGTCCTTCTCGTCATGCAGAAACAATGCAATTTCCAAAACAATCACGCACCAAACACGATTTGCAAACCGGAACGAAGTAAAACTAGTTTTAAATATGGAAAGTACAATTGAAAAGGTAATATATATACAAAAAAAAAACAATTTGGAAACGTTCAAAATGGATGATTTTTCGTAAAATTTATCACATTTTACTTGAACCCAAAAGGAAATTTAGTAAAACTGGCAATTGGACTCGATAGACACAGGTTATTTGTTTTAATGCCTTTTATGTAATGAAATTAACAAAAAACCTAACATATCCTTAGGTAGGTAAACAGTGCTAATGGATAAAACTAAACTACCAAAACCCTCAGGAAAAAAAAAGCTATCTCTTATTAGGTAAACAGTAGTTATAGATAAATTTAAACTAACAAAATACTTACACCCAGAGTCATAAAAAAAGATTAAATTCGAGGTTAACTCTCTTCAAATTTAATTCGGTTTAATTTTTGTGGGATTCATATCGATTTTCCAATGGACATTGTAAAAATCAAGTCATTTTAAACTGAAATAAATAAATACATATATTTCATTTATTACATTATAAAATAAAAATGATTATCTTCGACGTTTCTGTTTCTTAAAAATAAAAAAAATATTAAAAAATGATTATATCCATATTTCAATGAATGCTTTACGCATGCGTGTAATCAAAGTATTTTACTTCTAGTTTGTCCAATATCAGCACAAATTTTCCTCTGTATCATTTAGAAATGCTAATAATCATCTACAAATATTGCTAACTCGACCAAACTACTGAAGTTATCTTTTGAAATAAATAATATATTTTAAGTTTAGTATTTAAAGAAGTTAATAACGGGTATAAATTTCGGGCTAATTTTATTCGAAGTTAATGATTAATCACTTTCATGATTTTGAAACTGAGTCAAAAATGGGAATGAACATTGGAGTTAGTCCTTATCCTATTTTTTCGGTAAATAGTGATTAAATGGAAACCTGCAATTGGTTCATCTCTTAGTTTAATAAACGCCAAACTTAAACTTAAATAAGTAGATAAGCTTAAACTTACAAGTACCAAGAAACCACCTAAATCTTGATTAGACGTTGGTTATGGTTAAGCTATAAAATTCTATTTTTTATCAACCGCCTTTTATGCTCGTAATAAATAAAATTCATAAAAACATAAATTTTATATTGTTTTAACATATTTATGTTCAATCAACAAATTTTTATATGAATAATCAATAATAAATTTTCTTTGAATATGATTGCGTTCATAGTGAAGGAATCGAAACCAAGTTGTACACAGATATCTGATTAAAATTATGTATATATTTTATATATATATCCCTGGATTGATGATATTAGAGTAAAAGCCCGAGTGGAAAACATATTTTCCTGCAAATCTATTTTGTTTTTCTTATAGAGAGCTTCAAATGTTTACCATCTTCTTTTATTATCTCGAAGAATTCAAACATCAATTTTATAAATTGCGAGCGCTCGATACAAACTCAGACTCGCTCGCCTCGGCTTCGTGATTCTAAACAAACAGACGAGAATCGTTCATATCATTTTGTTTTCTAATCTGAAATTATCAACAGGGCTTCATTGATAGCGTCGCTGTAATGGGTATTGGCGCTGCTGCTGCATTCAGGTGTTTCTTACGGAGTAATGAAGCTGATGATATCGAGACGCTGCACAACTTCTTAACAATAAGCCAGTGTCTCATTCACAGCGTTAATTAAACAATATACCAGTGTATCGCTAACTTTCCTCGACTAGCTTTTTAATTAAATTTTATTATGTGATTTATAATTAACGTCTGACGGGATGACATTCATTAATGGCGCCATATACCTGCTCTCAATAATAAAACTTTTATACACTATTCGCACCTTCATATTATCATCATCTGTGATTTAATTACTTATTATCTACTGATGGTGTGATGGTTATTTTCAATGTCGAAGCAATATAAATATAAACAGGAATAATAATAAAATAAAGTCTTACCAGCAAACGCATTAGAATTAGATACATAAAAAATGAAAGGAATACCAAAATCTATATAAGGTAAAGATGAAGAAAACAAATTGACTTCAACTGCAGTACAATTTTAAAACCATATTTTTTATTTTTTGTTAAAAGTATTGATCTTCAAATAAAAATATTCGATATTTATTTTTTTATTTAAAAAAAATACTTAATATTACACGAGAAATAAATAATTAAAGATTTATAACAATAGCTTAGAGATAGATAACTAGTGTTTTGTGTGAGACAATATAGGCAGATATTGGAGGTAGCATTTCAGTGAAGTTAGTCTGCATGACTTTTGGTTACTATGTCACAAGCATTCATAGCAGCACGAACCCCCCCCCCTTTTTTTTTTTTAAATTTTTTCAATAGATGACGTTGTAATTTAGAATTTATTATTTTATAAAATTAAAAGTCATCTGCATATAATGAGAAAGAAGTGATTATATTTGAAGTTTGATTTAATGTCATTGCTAAATAAATTAAATATCAGAGGTCCCAGATGTGATCCCTGTGAAACTCCTCATGTTACTTTTATTGTAGGATACTAATGTAGGTCGATTAGATTTATGTATATCAGCCAGTACAGGTGTGTAGAATATGATCTTATCTCACTCGCTATCACTTTTCAAAATGAATCCAAAAAAGTATGCCAAAATAGTAGTAGTAATACAGATACATATTCTTTATACTGATTCTCTTTGTTTATTTATATACTTAAATCTTTAGTTTTTAGATTTTTGGGCACCATTAAGCCAAGCGCCCTAAATCAATGCCTAATGACCGTTTACACCAACATAACTTAAATTTTAAGCTTGCCTTAAATAGACAATATCGAATCGAAATAAAACGTCAAATGCATGATTTAACATTGCTGTAAAAAATTCGATTAGATTCTTTTTGTTTAAGCCTGGCTTAAAATTTAAGCCTCATTGGTGCAAACGGGCATAAATGGCTCATACCTTAAGCCGCTACTATTGAAATACAAATTAAAAATATTTGCGGACAAATTCTTATCATGTAATAGAATTTGTATAGTTACATTTTTACTTCTAATGTTCTTATATTTGGATAGATTATAAATCTGTAAGGACTTATACACAATTGTGTGCTTACTACCACCAGCATTCGATACCCTTCGTACCGCTGTTGATGTATTAGCAAATAAGCACACTATCATCCCATTCGTTTCTAGAGCAGGTCCGCATCGCAATGAGCTGGATAATGACGGCGTGTGGTGCGACTCTAGTGCCAACCTGTGCGGAAGAAGTACAAGAGAAGGGCATTAGCAGATAGTGGCGCGGCGGCTGTTTGCTCAGTGCTTGGCGTCCGGCATGCAGACCGGTACCCCGGGTTCCAGCTCAGGGATCATCCTACAGGATAGTGGGAACCTGGCTAAAGGGAATCTATTATTTAGAGATTAGTCACACTTCTAGATGCTTGCTACAACAAATGTTATTGAGAAATCTTTGGGAAAAGGAAAGGGAAATTATAATTGTTATATAATACAATATCATTTTTATTGATAGGTATACATATATCTAACCGATCGCAATTAATATTCTGCAATGGGTTTAAATCCAATAAAAGTAACATCTGGTGTTCCACAAAGATCATATTTAGGACCTCTGCTATATAACTTATTTATCTATGACATTAAGGGCCGCTATTACCACATCTGGTTAAAGTGCTGGTTACCGTAACCATCGGTTAATAAATATCGCATCGAAAAACTGGCGTGTTATACGTTGTTTACTATTTCGATGCGATATTTTTCTAGTAACCGTTGGTTAAGGTAATCGGCACTTTAACCAGAGGTGGTAAAATTGGTCCTTAATTGTGTAAATATTGTCACTTATTATATTTAAATGACTGTGATTTTATACTTATCTAGACACATATGCAAAATACGTCCTATATAACGTATAGTGTTTCCAATATGTGTAACTGTAACTGTAACTATATATATATTGGTATATAATTTGAGTAATAATTTATAATAACTTGCTATTTTTTATATATTTTGCCATCGATTTAAAATCACCAGCGACGTAACATTCTTAGATGGAATAGAGACTTAAGTCCTTTAAAGTACTTATTTCGTCCAACGTTTTACTTGAATTTTCTGGTCTATATTGCCAGTCTACAGCCCCTATTGTATATGCTTATAAAAAACGATAAAAAAGTAAACATTGTTCGTAATAAATTAAGCGCGGAAATGAATTGTTCGTAAGATAGTACCGGTATAAATAACAGAGCGCATGAAGCAAATTTCCTGTTAAGGAAGCGGTATAAATACTGCAGAGCAGATAAGACACATCGATATATGTGCAGTGAATGAGAACAATGATTGTAATGTTCCGCGGGATTCTTTGTTAAATTTTCCACTTATTTGACTTTTATTGTTAGTTATTGGAGCGTGTAATTCCTGGAATAAGTGCCAAGAACTTATGAACACTCTCACTTTGCTGTATTTATTGTCACTAACCAACTTTAAAATTGCCCATCCAAACGAGTACAACTTTATTTCCTCTAATACTATATTTAATACGGGACACTATCTTTATTAAATAAGTAAAGTCTTTACATATCTATCACAACCTTGTAAATGCCACAAATAATCACTATCAAATAAGTCTTTTCAAGAAGTATTTGTTACTGACTAAAAGGTTTTTTGTATGCTATTCTCTTAAAATAACGTTACTTATTTTATTATTATTAATACACTAAGTCGTTGTCTTAAGTCTATAAATTAAATTAATGAGATCTTGTCTCCTCTTGCATTTGGTACATTTGTACTAACAGAAATTGAAGTAACGTGCAAAACAAAACTATTAAGTAACAAATTTACTATAACATTATATGATACAAGAAAGTACCTGCCGAAAAATTTCCAACTCCCACAAACATTATAAAAGTCAATCAAACTATATAAATATTTTTTATTTCAATTTGGAATAATAAAGTTGTTTATACGCCCTCGTAATTTGACATTTATCGCCCGAGGACGTAAAAACTTGCTAAGCAATTATTACTCAAACAATGTAATATTCTTTAATTTCAATTAAGTAAGCATTTAGCACTCACAAAACTATTCAAATTACTTTTCTTATAAACCTTTTGAATTTTTAGAAACCAACTTGGTCTGTACAGCCTCAAACTTTGATTATATTAAATTTGTTTAAAAACAAACAACGTAACAATGCCAACTATCTATAATGAAAGCACAGCATGGAATATGTACCTACAGATTTTTTTTATTTCTAGTACCAAAATTAAATAAAACATTGTTTGTACCAGGGGCATAATCTAGATTATAGCCTGCGTCGAGCTTTGAACATTCCCTCGTGCTATAATCTTTTGATTATGCCCTTAGTAGATAAATAATATTTTTAATAAAAAAGACAATGGTTGTATGATTAAATCTACATAATTCAAAAATAGATAACTTAGTTCACGTTACTAGCACAACAATATTCAAATACAATTAATATTCCAAAAGATTTTTATAAATACATTTTGAAATGAAACAGTTGATTGAATAGTGACATTTCTTATTTGGAAAGAAATAAGTTGTACAATAGGGCTTGGAGTAATCCTCTTTTGGTTCCATCAGCGTTCCATTACGACCTCATCTTGTCACTCAACACATCTCAATCATAAACCGATGAGCGTGCAGCTGCAGCAGGAAGAGTTCCTGCGTCATCTGCACTCCACTTCGTTAGCAGGCGCTGTACACTGATTACCCGCTTTGAGCCAGGCAGGATTACCAGACACCACGTAAGTAATATTTTTTGCCGGATCTAATCACTGTCAAAGGATCCGCAGGAAAGGATAATTGTAAGGAAATGGGATTTCGCGGCGAGGATAGGAAATATTATTGGGGATTCAATTAATAGATAGAAGTAAGGAGGATTATTGATATTAATTTTTAGTGTCTAGGGATTGGAATAGATTGAAGATTTTTTAACGGTTTATAAGACGGTGGAAATTTTATTAAATTAACTACAACTTAATACCACTTGAATGAATAATTTTCAAAATAATTAAAAGGAGGTACTTTTTGGAATTGCAATCATTTAATAAAATCCACTAATACACCAACGTTTTGACTGTATATTAGTCTTCAGCAGGATGCTGATAATATATACAATATACAACATACATTCAAATCAGGTAACTGACTTACGTAAATGGTATTAAAATATTATGAAATAATTTATGTAAATTATTTTATCGAAATCTTTCGTCAAACATAGATAAAACATACTCACGTACATGATTGTCAACCAACTGACTTATACTCGTATTACTAGCTGAGTAACAGTCGAAAATTATAGAAAACTACCACTAGTCAATTAAGGTCCAGTGAACAGCGAAACAAGATTGTACAACTAATGTAAAACTAATTAAATATGAGAGATATTACTCTATTGTAATTTTAAGACCAAACGTACATCTCTCTTACAGATCTATCTCTCCCCCCACTTACCCTATTTAAAGAAACTTTCTTTAAATTATTTTTTTTTTTTAATATTTATTTGTTAGGAAATAGCAAAAAACAAATGTAATATCTTAGTTCCGATAACCAATTTTATTAAAATTGTTTAATTCGTGCGTGGCATTGATATGAAAAATTCAAATATGTAATTTCTTAAAATACATTCGGACAGACTTGTATTATAAAAACCTTAATTCGTGAATTTGTTTAAATCTTAAAAGGTCTACACATGTATATCTAGTTATAAATATTACACTTGAATACACCCATACCATGCTCAATAATAAGACAAAAAAAGTATATTAAAAATTGATTGTGTTTTTGATGTCAGAAGGTATAAGAATATGTCTAATTGAAATTACCAATCCAGATGAACTGATCGATCTAATCTAGGACATAATGTAGAAATCCTTATTATTCCTTCTTTTAGATAACTGACGGTCAGTTAAAGACAGAACAAATTAACGAAATAAAATAAAAAATATATATTATTAAAAACAGTATTATATTCAACGACGAGTGTTTCTTTGTTCCGAAGGATATACTGGTAATTGCCAAACCGGTGTTGAAACCTCTATTTTTGAGCTCATTTGCAAGAAAAGAAAAGAATGTGAGCATAGGTACATATCACTTGTATAACGACGCAATTGAAGCAATAAATGCAAATGTTGGACTTATTAAATTCAGCGATTTGAGTTTAAAATCGTGCGAGTATCTTGGCCGCAGTGGTAAATCCACGCTAGATATGGCTCCCGCATCTCTATGATTTTACATTTTATGGGCAGGGAGTTGAGCGAGTATGCAGAGGAATAATTTTGTAACATTTGGAATAAGTTAGAGAGCCTTAAAGTTAGGTAAATTGATCACACCATCTTCATTGCACCGCTCTCAAACGGCAGTAACATAACTCACCTCTCAAAAAAACAAAGGACTAAAAAATGGAATTCTATTAAAAAATCCAATCGATATTCCTTCCGGGCTAAGTTGGCCGTGGTAATATCTCATATCTACGGCTGCTGGCCGCTGGGATATATGCACTATTCCAGGGAGGGACTAACCTAACTCTTTCACTCAAGGAACATTTCAATTTTCATATCTTCAATCTTTGAAATAAGTGTTGATACTTACACGTTTTTGTATTATATTACCACGAATCGAGACTTTAGGTCTTGCCTCAGTCTCGAGTAACTCTCGAAGGACGTGGTCTTGAGTCTCGAATAGTCAAATTGTCGTTGTTTATTGTAGGATTTGAAAGCTCATGGCAACACGACTATGTTTATGTATACAAATTTACGAAATATGTATAAAATTAATAAGGAGTATTAAAATATCTTAATAAACATAACTTTTCATATATATTTTGGAATTTTCGTAAACTTTTGTAATGAGACGAATGATCCACTATGGTTCTGAAATTTACCATGTTTTTTTAAGTATCATCAAAATTTAAATTTTGAATTAAATAAACACGTATAGGAATTCATATATTGTCATTGTTATCATTATCATTCTTAATTGTGATTTGATGAATTTAATACATTGTACTATACGCTTACAGTTCTAGGGGGCGTGGAGACATATAACGAAAAATAGATCACTTTAGTCACAGTCAATGATTTTATACTGATCTAGAGGTTTCCGTAAGTGTTTTCTAAGATATTTATAAGCCCGTAAGATGTCCGTAAGGTAATGATAATTTTGAAGGTAAAAGTGTAACATACAACCAAAGAATATATGTCCCACAAGGCTCCATATTAGGTTCAGGGTCTGTGGAACAAGTATTACGATGGACTGTTGTGTACCCCCGACCACATGGCATTTACAGACGACGTCGCTGTCAAATACTAAATTTATGAAATAATTATAATATAAGAGAATTTTAAATTTAACGTATATTTTCGTGATGTTAAAAGGTGATTGCAATTGAGATAACGCTATAGATAGATAGATGTACACCTCAGACAAAGACAGCGCATCACAGACTGTCTATTTTGAGATAATATTTCCATGTTATTTTGAAGAGTCGTAGCAAGTGAGATAACGACATGCTTCAAAGTACGTCGTTGCTATAATGGCAACAAACATTTTAGTAGTGTTGGTATCTAAATAAGTACAAAATCACTGGTCACAGTGATATGATGGTGAATTATATGATCATTTTCCGGCACAAATTAGGTTGTTCGAAACATGTTATATAAAATATGTAGAAAAAAGGTATTAGTAAACGATCTGAGTCAGATAAATAGTAGAGAAAACCAAAGATAAATATGGAATAAAATATTTTGTCTGACACTATAGTGTTTGAGTTATTATTCAAATTTATTTTTCTTTAACTAATAAAATTATACAAAAATATTTATATATCTATATTTTACTTGAATACTTGACCTGTGTCACCGACAAGATTTATACAAGTCGACGCCTATAACTTGTACAAATATAGATACAAGGTAAAGAAATAGTTGTTTAAATTGAGCATAGAGAAAAAGCTGCGAAAGTGAAAATATTGCGATAACCGAAACAGTTATTTTTCGTCTAGACATTGAGTGACGAAGCAACAGCAACTGGTATGTGGAATTGGTTTAGTTTCATGTTGTGATAAACATTTGGAGTGCGTAGAGAGTTTTAAAAAGCAATTTCCCTGGCCCGTCCCTGTTCGGCCAGACTTTCTTTTTTCCCTCGCAAGAAAATATTTTATCTGAAATTCGAAAAGTGATATTTATGCTTGTTGGGAGGGAAGTTTTCTATTCCAGTGACCTTGTATTTTTCCAATTTGGTCGGGTCTGGCGGGAATCTCCTGCGGACTTGTAAAGTTTGTTTGAGTTTTTTAAGCTGCGCGTGATTTGAACAAATGCGACAAATATTAACAGATTTACGGCGCCGCAAGCCACATGCTGCCTAAGGAAACTTTATCACTCGCGGAAACTGCGATTGCTTCGCATTCTACTCACATACGACAGCTATGCACCAAATAATAATAAGTGCTTGCATTCTACGCCAATATCATTCATACCCTAAAAAATTGTCAACTAAATATAATAGTTATTAAAATATTATGGTCGTTATGTGAATGTCTATGATACACAGTGGAACATAGGATTTCAACATGAGATTTAAAAAAATTGCGGATCCTCTCTATTCTCTTTCCTGGTAGATTTACAAAAAAACTACAAGAGTACATAGTCGTTCAAATTAAATTCTACATCAGATAATTTCATAATTAATACACCAACACGTTTGCAATACGAGATTTGTCAAATATAAAATGTAACAAAATCTATGTGAAGTTGAGACAGCTAATAAGATGTCATTATAGTTAATTAAATTTGATATTAATTATTAATTAACAATTTTATAGTCTAAAATTGGTTTAAAAATGGATGTTTCGTTCACAAATATAATTTTTGTGAAATTTATTTTATATGATGTTCTTATCTTACTTTTTATTTAATATCTCTTTTATTTTATATTTAACAAACAGAGTTTAAATTCAACCTAAATAATATTAAAATACAGGCTGTAAGTATTATAATCAATAATATTTCATTGAACACATAGAGTTTCTTTCTTATAATGAGTAACGTCAATTTCAAATAACGATGTGCTATCAGGTTTTGCTTCAGAATTGGACACAGTGCAATGGACACTTTTATAAAACTACAAAAGGCCTACAGAGATAGTTTTTTGTCAAGAGACTAGGTTCTTCGATGGTTTTAGGCACTTTTAGAAGGAAAAGAGTCTATTGAAGTTGAAACAAACAGCGGACGGCCTTCCTCTTCAAGAGCTGACGAAAATGTCGACAGAATCTGGGATTTTGTGCATTCAGATCGACGGTTGACAGTACCGAATGATTGGAAAAGAGTTAAATTTGAATCACACAACCATTAATCAGATTTTGACTAATTCATTATGATGAGAAATAAAAAAGAGATTTTGACCAGTAAAAACATTTCAGTGGCTCCACAGACTCCTTTATTCGCCTGACTTGAGGTCTTGTGACTTTTTCCTCTTCCAGAGATTAAAAAATCACCTCTAGGTAACTCATTTTGGAACATTTCAAACCATTTAAACGACTGTAACGATTAACACCAAAATCTAAATAGATCTAATCTATGGTGTCAGAAAGTTATATTCAAAATTTTTTTATTGACTAGTATTTGAGTAATCGTTAAAATATTCATCCACATACGCATACACGGACAGACATCATCGTAAAAATATTAAAATCGTGTTTTAGGGACTTCAGATTGTGCTAATGAAAACTCACTATCTGATTTTTAGCATTCTTCAAATACCACTCTTATTGAGGTAAAAATCAATCTTATTACTTAATTTACAAACCTCGTAGACGTATCACGTGCTGGTTGTTCTGAAGATATTTGAAAACGAAATATATTTCTGCAGTCATAAAAAGCAAAGTGCTTGTAGTTCTTGTTTTATAATAATTTTGATGAGTGATTCACAGAAAACAGTGCAAAGGAGTTAATATTCATAGAACCGTGATTGAGTAAATAGCAGAATATTCACATGAAACAGCAGAGCAATAACAGAGATCACCGCGTCCAGCAACTAGTCTGGGAATTTAATAACAATATACTAAAAACAAGAAAGTTGGGTGCGAGTAGTGGAGAAACTTGCTTCATCACAGACAACAGACTACGGCTTCAATGAAATCCAAAACCAAACAAGTCGCTTAACTTTGGTCTCCGTCTTAACCTTGGGGCAGACATCGCTGCAAGAATTTAATTAAAACTGCGAGGAAGACGCTGCAACGCGGGGGCGTTTTATGCGTGGTGGCGCGCAATTAGCCTGGGTATTTGCATATTAATTAATGCGAATGTATATAAGCTTGATTTGTTTTCGATTTCACACCCTAACGACTAACGACGAGACACTCGGGCAATGAATTACCGTGTCTAACAATCCTGATAACTATCAGACACATTATAAAGTCGTATTACACTGTTCCTAGTGCTTCGGGCGAATAAATCCATTTTATTAAACCTACAGGGATTGTACAAGCCATCAACCTGCAAGCAATATGCATAATATCTGTTTTAATTTGTTTCTAAACATTACTACCTTGCAGATTGCTCTTCTCCCCTCACTATCATTTATTATGAATAACTACTATCGTTAAGTCAATAAGATACATCACTGTAATAACTATGTCCATCGACAATTCGACATCCATTTTTATGTTTGAATTACGGTTTCGAATTTATTGATAAATGATGAAATAAACACTATTTTATCTTATTAATGTACATATAATCATAATCTTTCAATAATAATAGTTTATTATTTTATAAGGGTAAAGGGTTAAAGTGAAGTTGGCCTCCCGAGCCATAGGTGTGAATAAAGACAATAATCTCTTATACCGGGTGTCCCAACTCGACCGACACATGGGAGTTTTACATGGGAAATCAGTTAATTATGAATAGTATCTCCCCAGTGCAAGATATTAACTTAAAATTTTGTATACTTATCGGAGAATATTAATTCTATGAATCACACTTATTTGAAATATGCAATTTCGTCTGCAGGGCGAGATTTATTAAATTTAAAATCTAATATTTTCGTTCAAAATCAGACAGCCATGGAAATAAAACAAAATATTTATCTGATAGTTTAGTGAAGTATTACTGATTTTAATTCTTATTTCCTGTATTTTAATATTATTTAAGTTGAATTTAGTTTCTTTTGTTAAATAATATTCCAAAATTACAAAAATATAAATATCGACAATGGCATGTCATTAACTGTCAGAACTGTGACATAGATATTTTCTTTTATTTCCATGACTGACTGATTTTGAACGAAAATGTTAGATTTTATAATTTAATAAATCCCGTCTTGCAGACGAAATTATATATTTCAAATAACTGTAATTCATAGAAATAATATTCCCCAATAAGCATACAAAATTTCAAGTTAATATCTTGCAATGGGGAGATACTATTCATAATTAACTGATTTCCTATGTAAATCTCTCATGTGTCGGTCGAGCTGGGACACCCGGTATAATACTATACTTTTTCTTCTCCTGTAAAAATATTTCAGAAAATGACAACATAAAAATACAGATGACTATACCGCTAGCTATCAGACGGCTATAGGAAAGGTGATCCACTTGTAAAATAAACGTGAATAATAGATTCCTGGTTCTGTTATTAGCCGAAAAGCGTAAATTATGAATCATAATTCACTGTTCTGAAATATGGCTACAATAATTTATTAAAAAATTGAAATAAAGGAGGTATATTTACACAGGAGTGTTTTATATATATATATAAAATATAAAAGAAATTTTATATTGTACAGGTATATCACAGAAAGGGTAAGACACGTTTACTCAATCTTCTATTTCACTGACACATCAAAACTGCAAGAATATTCATGAGTTTAATTGCTCGGCTATATAAACCCAAGTAGAAAAGACCGCGAGGACTGTCTGATATTATTACAAGTGTTGAACATAAATATTTGGTGGTATAAATATTGTGTAAATAAATAATACGTGAGGTTAAGTGTTTAAATAAATATTCTCAATGTTTAACTCTTCATTAATAATTATTACTTTTAAATTAGTATTTATATATGTTTATTTATAGTGTTACTTATTTTTATTAACTTTTTATAATTTATTATTGTACATTAAAATTTATTATATCGTGTAACTATTTTTTATAAAAGATATAATTGCTCCCTTTGGAGTTCGCAAAATAAAAATTTAATTAATATAAATTCATAATTCAAATATTAAATGTATATCCGAAGCCTGAGTAATGGCATGAATTATAAAAATAAATACAATAAAAATAACAGATCTTTTTCTCGTTTCATAATCCCCATTACTAACAAATGATAGAATAAATTTTAAATATATATATTTTATTTTTATTTTTTCTAATATTTGTACTTTTAATGTAAATTAATATTTATTTATGATAATATGATACTTCTATGAAACTTAAAGTAATATTATTTAATTACTAATATTCCATTTCCCTGAAGGTAAATTTTTCAGGATACGTATTTTACGATTGGAATAAAATATAGTAATATCCTAGTCTGATTTGGAAGGAAACGTTCTGTGTCGAGTAGGCGAAATTAGGAAATAGTAATAGCGTTGTATGTCATAGGAAGTCTATAATAGTTCCCACGTAAAGGAAATAGTTTGAAATCCTTCGAAAATTGCTGACACAAATTTGAAACTAGCTCAGCTGAAATTGTCGTTTCTCCCAGTCCGGGATTTAGATAATCGATAGCTTCATAACAAGAAATCAACTATTTCTCTTCAAATTGACAATGAAGTACACCTATTTCAAAATCTTGTTAAATTTGACGATTTAGTTGATAGTGAAAACCTGTCAATACTGTTTTAATATTTCATTTTATAACAACAAATAAACAGTGACACGAAATCTTATCCGATACAGAAGAAAATATGCTGATGACACAAATTTAGTTTCATTTAATAAAATATTGTATCAATGAACTGTTAATAAGTTATAGAAAATTATTGCTGGGTTTATATTCTACCGCTTATTTTTTTTTATAGGGTCTATAAATTCTAAAAGAGTTAAGGCCGAAGAAGAATTTGAGAAATATAAAATTGTAGTAATGTAAATAAGATATGAGGTCAGATTAATATCTTATTTACTTTGAAGTTGACTGAAAAGTCGAATTGTTATTACATTGTTATATAACTATTTAAGCTAGGTATATGGAATATAAGTACATTATAACATTATTCCATGAGACGGAGATTGCGGAGCCGAAGTATTTATTACCGTACTATAATAATCTATTTTCTGTAAAATTATAGTAAGGAGCAATGTAATTATATATACAGGGTGTCCCATATAACTTGTTAAGCATCGGATTTCGAGAAAAGTAAAAGATACAAGAGCGGTTAAATTAGACCAAAGTTACCGCATTAAGGGATTATTTTAACCATGTTTTTGTTTTCCTAAAAAAATATATAGGTTACTAGGAAAAAAAGCAAAAATTAAAACAGTAAAATTTACATTTTCGTTCGTATCTTGTAACATATACATTATTTTTAGGAAAACAAAGACATTGTTAAAATGGTCCTTTAATAGAAAAACTTTGATCTAAAAAGTGCACACCAAAATCATTTAATCTTTTCATTTTAGAAATTATGAGCAACATTTATAAAACCGTAAAATTTACATTTTTGTTCTTATCTAGTAACCTACGCATTGTTTTATGATAACAATGTCATAATCCTTTAATGCGATGACGTTGGTCTTTAACTGACCTCGTATCTCGTACCCTTCTTGAAATCCTTATGCTTAACAAGTTATTTGGTACACCCTGTATAATCTAAAAAAATTGTCAAATAAATCTTATTTGAAATGTTTCCAATCCATCAATACTCTTCCTGAAATAAATTCGGCTTTGGCGTATTAGTGTCTTATGAAATCCCCGTTCAGGTAGCTCATCAGGGTAGGCCGTGCTTCCGTCTCATTTGTGTAGAGCACTAGATACAGAGCCAATTTATCGGAAGACATTGTGTCACATCGGGTTTAGTCCTAAGCCCCGCAGATCCGCGAATACACTGCTCCCTAACAAACCTGTACAATAATTACGGGGATACACTGAACAAAAATCCGATTTCAGAAGTCGTAGCAAAGGTTTGCAAATACGGACAGGTTCTCCGGAGTTCCAAATGACCAACAAGGTTGATAGAGATTTAGTGACTACTCGAAATCGGATTGATGGACTAGTTTGTACTTCAAGTTTCACTTTAGATGGAAGGAAGGGAAATATAATAGTTTGGTAGATACCTACGTAGAAATACTAGAATTGGAACATTTTTAACTTAGTAACTATGATTGTTGGTTTTACCACATAGATTTTTAATAAATTTCGGGTGACGAAATTGAATTGATTTGGTACTCATATTTTAAATACAATAATATGTTCTTTTAATTCCTAAAAGGTGCAAATAAATTCACTAAGTCATGAGCGGAAGCGGTACTTTTAATTATTATATATAGATGGTAAGCGTATAGCAAACTAGTGTAACAAATACAAATGGTTGTGTTTTTTATTTTTGTACATACCACACATTGTGTAGTAGATGAACATGTGATAAACCTTTGTTGCGAGTAACAACCATCTATATTGACTTGGTTGTCGGTAGCGATTTTTTTCGTGTTTCAATTTTTCCAACCTCGTTCTAAAAGTGAGTGACATAAATTTCGAGAAACGTTGTGATATCAGGTTTTGTTTCAGATTTGAATACAGTACAATGAAAACTCTTCTAAAACTACAAAAGGCCTACAGAGACAGTGTTTTGTCAAGAGGCCAGGTTCTTCGATGATTTTGGCCATTTTTAGAAGGAAAAGAGTCGATTGAAGATGAAACACGCAAGAAAAACCTTAATCTATAAGAACTGATTAAAATGTCGACAGAATATGGGATCTTGTGCATTCAGACCATCGATTGACAGTACTGATTGATTAGGTAAAGAGATAAATTTCACACAACCGATCATCAAATTTTGACCATTTCATTGCGGATGAGAAATCACTGCTCTGAAATTAGGGAGTTTAAAACGTGCTTATCAACTCACTACCCGATTTTTAGCATGATTCCAATACTTCTCTTTTTGAGTGAAACATCCAAAGATTGTTGTTATAACAGATGTGTTTTATTTAAAAGCGGACTGCAAACATTTGTCGTCTGTTGCTATCGTTGATAATAGCAACAATCTGAATATATATTCAGACTGCAAATGTCAATTTTCTGTCAATAAATAAAATCCTGAAATTAGATTTTTCAGAACGATCATAAAAAAAAATTTCGTACACTCTAATTTGAAGGTATGATTTACTTATAATGTAAACAATTTTATGATGGACGGAGAAGTCATGAACCCTGGACACCAGACGGGTCAGTTAACTCACTGAGGTAGAGAGTAGATTTTGTTGGTAGTTGTAGCATTATTGGGTAAGATAAAGTAGCGATAACATGCAGAATAAAGGCATGTGGGCAATAAGCAAACAGGGAATATAAATGGAATGTAATTATTCCATTGCACATAAGTTGGGCTTGCAGTTGGGTTCACGCAGAAATGCAACTTAAATATGTGAACATGATAACCTGTGTACGTGAGCAGATTATTAACAACGTTAATTTAATTACGTAGCTTTAAAGATAAGTTGCACGGGCTTAATGTGCAGAGCGCGGGAAAGTTGCAGGGAAGCTTGCGGATTCCATCGCCCGAGCCAGGAACTTTAGTCGTGCGTGAACCGAGCGCTCTGTGACGGAATCAAATGGGAAAGATTACCCTCCTCTTCAATTATCACACGTCGCTAATCACGAGACTTCATATGCAGCATATACCAACCATATTAAATACCACTAATTAATCAATATTCACTATTTGGATTTTAACGTACAATGTATTAATAGTAAAATAAAAGTGTAAGTAAGTGAATAATTCTATATTTTGATATTATTTTCTAATAAAGCTTGTTAGTTACTTATTTTATAACACCTAACATATTTTTCGCTACTGGTCTACGCACTCACTGTTATTAACCTTTATTTGACGAGAATTTTTTTTACTACCGCTTACTTGCTAACCTAGGTCACCTAAGTCAATAATAAATTATTATTAACCATGACCGATAATGAAAACTGACACTTTTTAAAGAAACTCAAGTCTCCAAATCCAAATATTATTTGACTCATTTAACTCAAGATAAATATAAGATATGGATTCTATGAAACAAGTTAATGTTCATGTTTTAATAGGATTAGGATTGAAATGCTAGTAGCGAAATAAATTATATATATATATATATATATATATATATATATAATATATATAATATATATAATATATATATGTATACCACGGTTGAGAACACCATTATTGACCAGCGTGCTATCTACCTCTCAGCATTTATTTTATTGAAATCGGCAGTGTCCTATGCTAGTAGTGTTTTTTTGAATTTTTCGCATAAATAAAAAAAAAAGCCGTTGAATAATGAAATTTTGTTTATGGAATTGTTATAGCACGTAGTAATACACTTCCATTTTTTATTTTAATCGGCCATTTCAAAAGGACACTTTGCTTTGAGCAGAAACTTAATAAAAATAATAATTTAGTTGGGTTTTAATTTTTGTAGTTTGAGTATGTGATGAACAACATTGACAACATATTTCGTGAGAAATATGTACGAAGTTAAATTAAAATAAAATAATTTTGTGCAATGCAATAACGACTAGTGATAAATTTTTTTACAAAAGATGATCCATTTGAAGGGTAGTTTGTAGGTATGAAACGAATGGAAGTTGAAGAATGATTAGCTGTAGAATGATGTCATTTTCAAATGCAACGAGTTTAAATGAAGTGCAGCAAATCATGTGTATAATTTAACCTACAAAGAAGTTATGTGGTGACCACACTAAATTTTCATTGCAAATTCATCCTTGTTTTTTATCAGAAATAAAAAATTAAAATCCATATAAACATAATGTATAGCTATCTGATATTATACAACTTAAAGCATTTTCATTTTTCGTAATTATTTGGCATGGAAGGTAGTCCCAACATAATTTTGTTCGTAAAAAATGAAAGAGACGAATTAACTAATGAATGTAATTTTCCACATTGTGCTCCACAATGAAATTATCTGCGAGAAAAATAAGAGTCGCGAGCGTTCGGTCAGTTGATATTTTTTCTTCCGCAGTTGGCTGTTCATCTGAGTCTTTCCTACGTGAACATTTTTACTACGTGTTCAATCAAGAAGGCGGCGGAAGGCTGTTTAATGCAGTGCATCGCTCGGCCACGGCGCACCGCAACGAGAAATTGTGGAAAAACTAAAATATTAAATGTGCCGTACGTGGAAAGTTTCCCAAAATCTCATTTTTAACTTGGACGCCAGCGGCAAATTTTATTTTCTAATTAATTTTCGCTAGAGTTATTTCAAAGATATGCAGCAGGCGCTCTTTGAATAGCATAACAATTTCAACATGCGGAACAACAAAATTAATATAAAGCTAAACAAATCTCTTTTCCTCTTCTCTCATCATACAGTATGACTTATAAGCAAATTTAAAAATTATCGTTTATAATTCGTAACTACATTAGGGTGTCTATAACAGACGATGGTATGCGACTCTTACTTAGGCTGAGTGGAATTTTCTTTAAGGTGGCAGGAATTAAAAAATAGTTACTGTAAAATTATTTTTTGTAAACCACAATATTTTTGGTACTAAAATTTGTATACCGGATACCATGTGTTTTTCCTTCAAATGCATCTAGAAGATTAACATGGGAAATCAGTGCTTTTAAGACTCTTCCTCCCTATTTCTACTGACAATAATGGTTCAAATAGGTGTGGTATCAATAAGAAAATAAAAATTTCTGCATCAAATGATACCAAATACATATACATTATGTCGTATTTTAATCGAATAAAATTTTTATATTTCTACAATTTGTTAATAATAGCGACAGCTAATAATGTGTTTGTTCCAACTAACCTCCAAGTCAGTTCGGAACTGTATGACGCATGCGCAGTTCAAAAAACCTGTTCCAACTAACTTCAAACCCAAACTCTGATCGTTTTTCGGCTGTTCCTACAGATTTCTGATCGATCCCGAACCAGTTCTGTGACGGTCAAAGCAGTCAGATGATCGGAGCATGCACTGTTAGTTCTAACTTCTGACTATTTAATTTAATTAACCTCAACATTGTATTTGTTTAAAAATTAGGTGTTTGTAGAGGAGACAATCAGTTTTTTATTTATCTTCCATATTTATAAATTTATTTTCTGGTGAAAGAAAAACTAACTTAACACAATTGACAGTAATAACATTGACGGTTCAAAATGAGTCCGAAATTTGTTCCAACAAAAACATGATCCGGAACTATCCATAGTCCGCGCATGCGTTATGTACGGTACATGAACTGATACATGAAATAATCACGAACCGTTAAGAATATTTAGTTGGAACAAACCTAAACATTGTTTGACGTTTGACGTTTTTTCTGTCAGAATGCAGTAGTTATGATTTTTTTGATTTTATATCCTTGAAGTTCGTTTTATATATACTATAACAAGTTTATTAATTTACTAAGTAATATTTATATACATTTCTAAAAAAATGTACCTAAAAACAAAAATTGTAAATAAAATTCATTGTTTTATAATTTCTACAACAGAATTCTAATCATATTTTCTATCAACCATCCCAGACGTTTTTCTTTTTCTATTTCTAAATTTGCTACTCTATTTTATTCTGATCACTACTTCTTTAAAATAGAAGTCATTCGGATTTGATATTTTATGATTTTCAACAAAATCAATTTTCTTAAACATACAAAATTCAATCCAAGAATGTTGTGGAAAATGTGTTTTTAATATTTATTTAATACTGAAGTAAATACGCTGCAATCCAATTAAATAAATTTCTGTGGTTTAATAAAGTCTAGAATATATACTTTTGAAAATAAGTATATGATGATATTTTATTTATTACCATGCATACCAATTTGCTTTTCACATATTTCATACGTGCATTTCCTTTGGAAATTTGATTCTGCAATTAATGTTGCGTAAGAGTTGCAACATGGGAGTTGAATAACATGTAGGTAGATAAAAATGCAAGCAAAGGCACTTGGCGGGTTTATTAGAGCATGTAGGTATTGAGGCAGGTAGGCCCTTGAAGTGAAGCGGATTTAAAAAGTTGCTCTCGACTGTAACATTCGCACGTTAATTAGTACAAGAGCGAAGGCAGCATGAAACGAATAGTTGGAGGAAACAAATTGCGCAACTGTTGTGCCCGTGTAATATTCGCAACCGAATGAATACAGCAGCTCCGGTAAATTAAGTACGATTTATTATACTATATAAAACACAGCCTATTCATTATATCCGCAAACTTTCGAATGAGTTTTTAAATGAGACTCGTCCGTCCCACTACCTGAGCCAAGCAGGGCTGATGAAAAAGTTTTCGTCTTGTCGTCCGCACTCCACGCCTGGTTTTTATCAGTTTTTATTTATTATTTCTGTGTTGAAATAAAAGAAATGCAATCAACTTCCTTCCCTGGAATTTTCAAGTGGACTCGGAGATAATTAAAAATTATGGGCTACTGAATTTTACGCGAAAAAACCTACATAAATTAAAAGCTTTCAAGAGTTTTAATACGTTTCGCGGATTTCATGAAGATTCCGTGTCCTGTGGACAGCTCCTGCTTCATATTTGCACAGATGACTTTATTATTTTTTGCCTAAAAAAGTTACAATTAAAAAGTTTCTTTTGAATTAATTTGCCCAACGGATTACGGAAATTATGGGCAGAATTTTATTCACTAATATTACCTTTCTTTCCACAAAACACTATCATTGAAAAGATTCAAAATTTTGATATGATGTTTCAAGTTGACAGCGCATTCAATTAAATTTACAAAGTATATATTATAACACACGAGAAATCAAAGAAAAGAGCTAAATTTTAATAGTACGGATTGACAATTTCAAGTGGATTTCCAAATAGTTATTATAAGAAGGCGGCCAAGAACTTAAAGATATCTACCATATGTTTATTTTGGAAAAATATTGTAGACCTTAATCAAGTAAGAAAATTAATTTCTCCAGTAATGAAGGAACTTATGGTACTTGCTTAATGCTTAATAAAGTTTTACTTGCATTTTACATTCAGATCGTCGGTTGACAATACTGAATAATTGGGGAAGAGTTAAATTTGATTCACACCATTGTCAGATTTTGATTAATTCTTGGGGATGAGAAATTATATTTCGGCCAGCAAAACATTTTTGTGGTTTCTCAGACTTCTTATTCACCTGACTTTGAGTTTTTGTAACTATTTTCTCTTCCCGAGATTCAAGTTGTTTTGAGGCAAACAATACTAAATTGTAAATCTATTCGAACAATTTTAAAATATGTCTTATTATTTAATGTACACATCTAGTATATCATCATTTTAATATTAATAAGGAATATGTAGAAATAATTCATGTACTCACTGTTTTGTTAGTTCTACCTCGTTAAATCCCTGCTGGTATTGAAGATGGAATGTTCGATATCACATTTCATTTACACACACACGCACACGCGTTTCGGAATTATCGCGTTCATCTGTAAAAATACAATAAAACAGTTTGTAATTGTAATTATTATAACCAACAGACTCGTACAAGTCGAAAACATTACAAAATTATAAATTAATTCATAATAAACAAAGAGAAGAGAAAAGCAGTACACCTAAGATAATCAAGATGATATTACAGAAATTTATAACTATGTGTACATCTGTAAAGGTGAATCATTTTCCTTTTTGCTATCTTTGCATTTAATCGTAACGGTACTGATGACCTGATGTCAGAGATATCAAAATAATAGAAATGAACATGCCGAGAACTACGAGAAATATATAGGTTTAGTTGTTTTATATATTGGCAAGTCATTATAAATTAAGTCGATTGCCTTTATAAAACTTTATAAAGGCAATCGACTTAATTTATAATGACTTGCCAATATATAAAACAACTAAACCTATATATTTCTCGTAGTTCTCGGCATGTTCATTTCTATAAAACTTTATAGGATGTGCTCTAAATGTTCCTTTAATCAGGTACGAAGAAAATTAAGTATGAATTTGTTTAATATGGCTCAATTATTTCCCATCAAGTGATGCTTTCGAGTTAATAATTTATGACACCTTACTACTAAGCTTCCCATCCTTCCATAAAAGGTGTAAACTTTCTATAAGTCACTTTCAAAGATATCTTACAACAACTTATAAATATTTTGGATATCTACGGCTGGGAAGGCTCTATAGTTGTCCGTTTTAAGAAGCTAATCATTGGAATCTCGAGAACTGAGATTAAATTGGGGCAAAGTTGCTACATTTCAAGGATGTATTTGTTTTCCCAAAAAAGTGCATGGCTCTCTAAATGTGAGCAAAAAGTTGATTTCGGCAAATTTGTTTTTGACTTATAAATGTCTTGTTTCAATTCATAAAAGTTTCTTAGTTCTTGAGATCCCAATGGTTAGCCTGTTAAAATTTACACCTATATACACATATGATGATAATGATTGTTGTTGAAGTTAGGAAAAGTGAGCAGTTGAATAGATGATGATTTTAGAATGTGGAGTTAGGTTAGGTAAAGTAGTCGCATTTCAAGGATGTATTTGTTTTCCCGAAAAAGTGCATTGCTCTCTAGATGTGAGCAAAAAACTGATTTTGGTAATTTGCTTTTTGATTTATATCAATTTATAAATGTTCCTCGGTTCTCGAGATATCAATGGTTAGCCTCTTAAAACGTACATCTATGTATATAATATGATGATAATGATTGTTGTTGAAGTTAAGAAAAGTGTGCAGTTGAATATATGATGATATTGCAATGTGGAGTTAGGTTAATGTGAAGAAACGAAATCCCCGGATATGCAAATAGCCTGCAATGAGGTGTAAACTGAGCGTCGCCGCCGGCGATTTTCACGCCGGCGTTGGCGAGCGGTCAGTGCGCGAACTAATCACATTACTCAGTTGACGCAATTACGCCAAATCAAGTTATAGGTTAAAGGGATAATAATATTATATTTCTATCACGTCACGATGGCGCTGCGAGCGTTCTATGTCCAGTCCAAAGCTTCTCTATTTCTGCTGGCTAGTTACACTTCGTTCAGCGACTGCTAATCATCGCCTAGACCTAGTTCATGCCAAATCCACTAACCACCACTGTACTCCACGGGAATTTTAAACCTAAACGAATCATTCGGCTACCATTTCTCCACATTCAACAATAATACGTTGTTAGTAGTTACAGGATACCGTTCAATGACCTCGTAAAGCTCAAAGTCGCAGATTATAACTTTAAAAAAATTAAACCTAGTTATTATTTATTTATTTACAAATTAAAAACTTTTATCTTTAGTACTGAAAACCTTACTCTTTCATGAATATTATACCATTAGACAAATGTAGTAAATATCACTTTTGTAACCTTTTCAATATAAAGATTTCTACTAGTACCACAATTTTTATGTATAAATTGATTGATTTTAGTATTTATTTAATTTTAATCAACTCAATGATATCTAACCAAACAATAATTAATTTGAGACCAGTAAATTCGTCGATTTTAGGAATTAGGGATTCTTTTTTTTAATTTCGCGAAATATACAAGATATATACAATTTTACTAACCGGTATAACATTTATCTATTTATTAACATATTATAGACTGTTAAAATTTCTGCAAGTATTCCAACACTACTTATTTAATGCCTATATTAATAATACATGCTTACTCAAGCTCAATTCGGCTATTTCGTCTGTCGTACTTGTCTTTGAGTACGTGATAAGTTTCATAAATGAAACTTCGTAAATTCGCAGCTAAGTAATAGATATTTGGAGAAATTGTGATTATTGCGTTAGAAATATTTATGAACTTGACAATTTAAGAGCAATTATCATATTAAAAATAAAATAATACACATATAATAGTATCACATTCAATCCAAGAGAAGTAGATTTTAATTAATTTGGTGGACAAGTACAAAATACACCAGGAAAATGAGAAATTCTACAAAATTTATGAATATTACCTACCATTTTGATGTTTAGGAAATTTTATTTATTCTTGTAGTATAGTATATTGGGGTCAATAATAGTTGTATTATTGGGGATATTGTACATCCTGCTATATGTTGATAAGAGTAAAATAACACCCTTAAAGATATTTTAGAAAATTATCGTCAAAATTTTTGAGAATTTTTTATAACACGAATGTATCTTTTAGGAATAGTCGCTTTTTTATCATTATCATTTATAACTTCTTCCATAATATCGACAAATTCTAAAAATCGAGATTATCATTGCAATCCATTTTTAAAATTGAATACTTTTTGTATTCATAAATTTGACCCAATAACAGCTGACGTCAAAATGTCAATTTTCAATGACCAAAGTTGATTGAAGCTTGACTTAAGTCTGAGCACCCGTGAAGTAATACATGCACAAAAAGTAACGACTATGAAACAATTTTTCGTAGTTAAGTATGAGTCAAGGCGCAGTACCGACTATGAATACAGACCTAAGAATGATACATATTCATTTATGATTAATTATAATCTACGTCCTATTTTGTCATCTTAGTTATTATCATCTATGGAACAATATGGCTTGGTAGACATATTGAGTAATCCTGACCATAACAAAATGTAATTTAGTAGGACTAAGTATATAAAATGTCGGTATAGATGGATTTATAAAAGTTTTAGTGAATTTTGGTTCGGATGGGGGTGGGTCATTGTTGGGGCGACGACGCGTAGCTGCGGCTTCCGCTTCCTGTGGAGTCCAGAGGGCGCTGTACAGTGATGAATGAAGCGAGGATGCGAAATAAATGAACTGGACAATGGCTGAACTTCACGCTTCATTTCGTACCAAGATTCTTCTGATCGTACCGGGCTACACTACGCACTACAACTAACCAAATTGCGATGCAATCTTTGTTCGAAACAGAATGGAAGGTGTAGGAAAGAGTCTAATGATGGTGATCTTCAATGATGTTCAATCATTAAACTTAAACTGAAATTGATAAAAGTATCCTTAACTAAATATTAAGTTCTTATCAGTACAAGAGAATAGTTCCAAAGAATGTGTATGCGGAGAAAATAGTCTTTATTTAACGTTGCCCGTAAAATCGATTGGTATAATTTCTGAGATTGTATCTCTATTCATTTTTGACATATACCAAAAAACACTTTTATGATGTGCAAATCTTAGGAACGAAAAAGAATAATTAAATTCTGTTTGAAAATTTGAAATCAGCTTCTATGAAAACCAAATTTTCTTATTTTTTCTCTTTATATGAATACTTTCAAAGTAGAAACTTAAAATTTACAACTATTCTTGTTCATTTGTTATTAAAAATAACTTGGAGATACAAGAGATTAATTTTTATTTCTCGCCACTCAGTAAGAGAGGTATTGGAATTATGCTAAAAATCGGATAGTGAGTTTTTCAATGGTTAAAATGATGTCTGTCCTTGTGTGTGTAGATGGATGGATTTTGTAAAGATTTCTCAAATACTAGTGAATAAAAAAAGTTATAATTTTGTATATAACATTCTAACACCCTAAATTAGATCTGATAAGATTTTGATGTTAACCCTGCAACTAAAAGTGGTATTTTCATGAAGATACCTAACTCCTTTTTACTATTACAATTAATTAATGATTCCGTAAATTTATTGCAATTGCGGTTGATCTGTTTCCCTATGAAAATAACTATTTTATATTTGATAATGACAATTATTATAAATGACAGGATTGACAGTGAAAATATTAATAATTATCGAATACTCTAAAAGGAATTGTACTACTACTGTAAGTACTAATTATTTTAATAATTCATTTTATCGTGTAGGCACGGAAAACATAAATATTAATAAAAATTATAAAGGGGACAGGCGAGAGGTTATGTGCAGGCCACATTAGATTTTTAATAATGTTCTCAATTTAGTATTAATTATTAGTTAATAACCATTAAAAAGATGTTGAAAATAGCTATATTCGGTTTTCGATATATATAAGTAATGAACAAAGAAAATTTCCTCAATGTGACTCGCTTCTTAATAGTCATTTTCCTTTATTATCTGCTAATTATGATAGTGAATACATTAGAAAACTGGAAAGAAAATAGTGCAATGGAAGTAGTGGTATGAAGTTTTTGATTGAAGTATGAATCCGGAGTGCTGAGTGTCCAGCGTCTAACGGCGTCGGGACGCTGTTGGCTCCTTTATCCGCGCTAGCCGTGAAATTGGTAATGCCATCAATTTTATGCATCTTACCCAGACAAATGGTATTATTACAATATGAATGGGCCTCGCCACGAAAAGTGTAGATTATTACGGGGGATTTGCATACTTGGCGGAAAAGCAATCGCTGTTGGTCGAGTGTGAAATGCGGATATATAGCGTCCCGCCGAGGACCGTTTCCTGCCCTCACCCCAGATTTATTGTGTTTTCTCCGCGCAGAAAAGAACTATACCAACCTGCGAATTTACTCGCCCAACGTGGGCTGAATCCCATTATCCCACCACAATATCTAAATACATTTTTTTCACTGCTAGCCTACGAAGATATCATTATTAACCTGCTACTGAGTTGTGAAATTGTTTTTCTCTACCGCTTCCTTAGCAACGCTTAACAACGGTCAATAATGGATTATTATTAACCATGGTCAATTATGCGAACTGTCACTTTTTAAAGAAATTTACGCTTCTGAATTTATTTAACTCACTGAACACAAGGAAAATATTATATTTAAATTTGCCGCCTAATTTCAAGTTGGCAATAGTTAAATTTCAGATTAAAAATTAACTATCTTATTCTGTGATCTTATTTCTTGTCAAATTTTTCGTGCGTTCACATTATATTCACAATGCAAAATATTAATTTATGTATTTATTTATTTATTGCAATATTTATTGTTAAATCTTTGAAAAGGTAAGTGTTAATTGTTAAATCATTTTAATTATCTTACTTTGTACATTTTTTTAGGGTTATAATTACATTTCTATGTAAAAACACAAAACGGGTAACATTTATTTGTTATTTATAGTTGAAATTGATAGTGCAATTGTACCAAGTCAAATTTATTGCTGCAGAACCCGTATTCAATGAGGTTTGAGTGTTTCCTATATTTATTGTCGCATTTTAAATTTCTGGCATCATTGACTGAGGTATGGGGCTTGTTGAAGGGTTCGTAGCTAGTAGTGAAAAAAATAGTATATAAACCACGGTTGAGAAGATCATTATTGACCAGGCGCCTTGTATCACTCGGGCTTCGCCCTCGTGTTACAATCCTGGCGCTGGGTCAATAATGATTATCTTCTCAACCTTGGCGTATAATATACTATTATATTTACAGTAAATTAACTAAAAATATATTTTCAAAATAATTCCAAATATATTTGCGAGATATTGATAATATGGAGATATTTTCTTGAGTAGCTTAGAATAACGCAGTAATACTAATTTTAGTTATTATTATTATTACTACTCCTATTGTTTATTGTTTCTCTCTCTAATTATAAATCCATTCACAGTTTGGAGAATATTTACAAAATGTAAAAGTGATGGATGTTTTGATATAAAACATAAGAAAAATACAAAGCTAAAATTTATGCAAAATGTTTTTTATTTCGCCTACATAATCACTAAGGAACGGTTTTTCAATCGTCTGTCAAAGTTCCTGTTAACTACCAAACAAACCATTATGATTTTATCTGGCTAATAAGTAACAGCTAGATTTAATTGTCAACTCTCAAGTTAGTAATAATTTTGACTTATATTTGTGATATTCTTAGTAAACAACTGTCATTTAAAGAAATTTTGAATGTTGTATTAATTTTTACTCAAAAAATATCAATGGTTAACAGTTTGGATCGGTGACGTTTCAACGGGATAATTGCAAAATTTCTGTAAATATAATTTTGGTATTAACTTTAATATGTACTTCATTTTATAATAAATTCATTGCTGTATTCATTCAAATCTTATGAAAAAATCATGGACACGTTTTGATTGGTTTGGTTGGCATCTTACAACGTTAAAGTCTCCTATACACCACATTAATAAAATCTATTAATTCTTTTTCGTCGGCACTGTCACAAAATACATTGTACTTATACTATATTTTGATAATATTATCAAAAATTATCAAAAATAAACTAGCTTCTTTTCCTCGTATCATCTGAGATTTATCCTCTTGGTAATGCTAACAAGATATTGAAAAGCCGAAATTCGTGGTTATCAGGAGGATTAATTTAAAAAAGACTTATCAGACACTGAAAAACCGGACCTTAAGTCTAGTATAAAAAAAAATTATTGCAAAATACAACTCTAATAGAATCGTAGATACAACTTGTAAACAACTAACATCTTTATTGCTTTTTCAATTTCTTCTAGAAAAGTAACATTTTCTTGATAATTATTGATTTTATTATAAACGTAAAATTTACAATAACAATGGTTTCCATGTTTCTTCCAATTTCTATTAATTCTTATTAACTTTGTATGTTTTTCCCATTTTAAGGAAATTAACGTAAAATATACTTATAATACTTTCAAGGAAAAATATTTCTTCATACAAAAATATAAACAAATATTGATGCAAATAAATACAACAGAATGTCACTAATCATTTCCTATTCTTGAACTTTGTTAAAGAAACCTCACTAGAAAATAACATCTGCTCCAAAATGCAAAATTTGTTCCATTATGTGTGCACCGTACTCATAACAATAAAATTTGTTATTGCAAGCAACCACATTTGTAGCTTATGTGTTGTTAAAAAGAAAAAATATGCTTACATATTCTGAGTCGTGGAAATATTTTTTCTATTATTTCGTGCCGGAAGTAAGTTAGTCGTATTTGAAAAGAACTTGTTTCAAAAACTGTTCTAATCAAACCAAGTTTCTTACACAAGTCTGAAGTAGTTAAGTTGGCGCCCAACAAAAGAAAAACTACAAGGAATATACGTTCAATTTATTCCTTACAGTTCGTTGAGACTTTAAATTAGAAAAAAAAGAATTATACACTGGAAACTTTCCTGTTTAAAAACATCCATTCATTAATCCTTATTTTCAGAATATGTATCGGAAATGGGAATTTTAACTGCAAGAGGAGTTAAGAGATTAACGGTGGAAAATGTCTGCGGTTCGAATCTGGCTGCCAATCTAATTAATACTTAATTTATAAACTGAAAATGGTATACATCAATATGGGAATGATATATACGTAATGTAAATTGAATTTGGATTTATTTCAATCGAATTTACTTTTGCGTTTTTACTCGAAAGTTGTATCACAGATTCTAATAACTAATTACTAACTACATTTAAGAAAATTAAAGTTAACATAAAATTATAACTATAATTTGTACTTTTGTATTTTATTAAAGTACTTTACATTTCTTTAAATAAAAGATAAACTTCATGTACTTTTGGTGCAAACATTTTTAACCGATTTTTTTATTTATTTATACCAGTTCAATATACGTGGTAGATTTTTCTTATGTAAATTATTTATTTATACCAGTTCAATATACGTGGTAGATTTTTCTTATGTAAATTAAACAAAGCAAATGTACCTATATAATATATAGAAACAAAATTATTCGTACACTTGTCAAATCTTACATATAACGATGAAATATATAGAACATCTATGATTCCGTAAATGTAATTTATTTGAGTTATAGTTTGCTAATTGTAAAGCGAATCTATATGAAATTATCTTACCAGTGTATATCTTTAAGGCTTGCTATTATTTTGTATAGTGTTTTTCAAAGTAAATAAATTAAATAACTATATATATATATATATATATATATATATATATATATATATATTAATTTGCTAAGTATATTTTCGAAATATATATTTAAGAAACACAATGTTTAATAATATAAAATTCTCAAGTGTTTTAATTTTTTTTGCCTAGTAGAAAAATTTTGCTACCGAATATTTTAAAATTTATTATTTGGAAACATTATTATATTATAATACTGTGCGAATAAATTTATGTGTTGTGTATCTTTAAGAGTGATTGTCGAAATTGTATGAAGACTATACCGAAGATTGTAAGTAAATATAAAATGAGGACCAGTTGGAAAATATTTTATATTAAACGCTTAATGATATTAGTCCATTGAAATATAGACTATTTGAAGAACTTTAAAAAATATTGACTGTAATGATCATATGGTGAAAAGGAACATTTAGGTCATGTTCTATCTAAGGAAGGAATTTCTAATTTTCTAGTAGAAGATCTGTTGAAAATGGTTCATCCAGATAAATTGGGCTGTATAATTTTTGTTACAAAATGTAAATTTTCCATATGGCATAGTTGTTAACAAATTCATATTTATATTATGAAACGGTGACAAAAGCGTATGACAAAGGAATAAATGGTTGAATTTGTTCTATTCTAGTTGCATAATTCGCAATCAAAAATGATAATGAGTAAATTGGCAGAGTTGAACAAGCGCCGTATGGCGCTACTGTGTACAGTGTACAGAGTACAGAGCAGGTAGACACTCTCGCTATGATTCCATGTGCTCGGGATGAATTATGCATTTATTCAAATCATTTTTGCAAATAAGCCGTTTTGTCCGCGTTTAATAGGAGAGATTGGCGCATTTTAAATACTAATTTATGTAATTTGCAGGCCATAGAAAATCCGCCGCGGAATTAATCGTCGATTTGCAATCAAACGAATCTGATAATGTCCGCGCAATTCCGCGCTTCGCTGCATCCGTCACCCGCCGTTTACACACGGCTTCAAAAATCCATTCAAGGGTTTCATTAGCGAGAATAGAAAACCGTGTAACTACCCTCCATTCCAACACTCATTGTACCCCACAAATATTTGCCGTGCGTTTCAAAATGTTCAATTTATTTATATTTGCTCACTCTCTACACTTTGTTCATATTTTCATAGTTTGCTCAAAGCACTGCTTCAATTTATTTAATTCCTATCAATATATTTATTCCGTGAATTATATTCGTCAACACAGGCTTTATAATGTCATACGTGAGCTTACGAAGTAAAACTGAAAAGGAATAATAAGAAATTATTTTTATATATAAGAATTTTACAATCTGTCTAATAAAATATAAGATGGATTTTTCCATTAACAAAAAATTATAATTTTAACAAAAGTGACCAGGTCCAAAGGTAAGGCATTTGGCACCCTTCCGTTACTTGTAAAATGACGCCACTTTTTAGAATTTTTTTTAGATCGTGTTTCGTATCTCGAACTATTTTATTAAAAGAAAAAAATATACGTTTCGAATATTAAACATATAGCTTTTTTTGGTCATACAAATTTTATTAAGAAAATTGTAGGTATGAAATAAATTAAAAATATACTGAACTGCAATAATAAATTAATTTTAAAACTACAAATTGAGTATACTAAAAAACCTAATACTTCAGTAGGAGGAGGTAATGTGTGGGACACATCAGATTTTTTCTACTTCTGCTCGGTAGTTATTTTTATTATAATAATTTTTTTCTACAATGTAAGTAGATGGTTACATAATATCTAATATTGAGTAATTAATATTTATCCATTAGATCAGAAAATGTCTACGTCAAGTAAACTGCCCTTAATTTTGGGCTAGTTTAATTTTTTTTTTTGTTTCATGATCAGCACTTCGTACCGTATATAGACTTTAGTTTTTTGTCCTAAGTTATGCAACATCCTGTATAAGTATCTAATCCATTCCCATTTATTTGATTTGATATTTGTTATAGCAATATTCTAAGTATTACATAATTTTGCATTTTAATACAAATACTCCATTACCGGGTTATGGTATAAAAGAAAAACGCTTTTGGTGCTTTTTAAAATACAAACCAAAGTTTGGACGTTTGCGATGTCTCGAAGTGACAATACAAAATTTAAAACTGTCCAGTTTCATTTTTATGGTATATACAATGAGAAATATTTACCGTAGTTTATGAAAGAAACCTACTGATTTAAATTAAATTGAAATATAACAAGAAAAATAGTTAGTACCAAATTGTTATGGACAAAAACTTTAGGAGTTATTTAAATCGTAATTTAAATCATGATTTAAATCAACAAATATTTTTAATAAAAATCATGGAATTTCATCAAAAATTCAAATTTTAATAAAAATTTATTATTTGCTACAAAACTATTAATAATAACCAAAATCTGTTCTGTATATAATATTAAGTTAAAATGACATTTTATCACTATCTGTCCTATAACAGAAAAAAATATAAGTAATATAAGTATTTAAATGTGTAACTAAAAGAAAAATTCTATGTTAGTCTTCCTAGTTTTATTCAGATGAATCGTTTTGATTTTATTACAGATATAATTTTCGTTTCTGAAATAAAATATTTATATTTCTTTTAAAAGAATAAAAAATAAAAAATAATAATAATTTATTTGATGAATGTTTTTTTGTTTTTTTTTAATCATGGTATTTGCCACCCCTGCTGGTGAATAATGTAGAATCAAGATTGAAATGTTTACTGGTCTTCTGGACGCTAACTTAATAATTGTACTGAATATTTGGATGTCCACTCTCCTATAAAAGTGTCCTTTGTGCTTATTAGATAAGGCGAACGCTAGTAAATTCAGCATGAAAGCAAGACAATCGTGGGTGATTGCAGGCAATCACGCGTTCACGCATTCACGCGGCAAACTCCCCGTTATTGAAATGATAAAAATCCGCTGTGGACAGAGCGCATTAAGGAGCCGAGGGCGGCCGATGTTTGCCGATCGGACCCGTCCTCACTTCAATAGTCAAATTCATGGAAATTACATTACCAATCAAATTATTATTTGCTGTTCGTGATTGTGTTTGCTTACTAGCTTGGACAATGCGCGTTTTCGGCCAGTTGGTCAGCGCTAAAGCGCCTGTCTGAACGAGTCCGCCACTCTATTTTATGGAATTGCCCATTGTTGACATTGTGTACTATTGTATTTACTTCTATCTATTTGCTCACCTACACAACCATATACAATTTATTTTATCTATCTATATTATTAATGACTAATGCTTTTGAGTACTTTGCTCAACATCTCGAATTTATCTTTTTAATACAAAATGTTAATATTTAAATGTACATAATACATATTATGTCAATCCGACATGGTTCTCAATTGTCGAATAAAAAACTTGACTAATATAATAATCATAATTTAATATTATGGCGGTGAAAATATTAAACTTACTACGACTACATGTATAGATAGGTACGAATACGTCTAGTAAATTAAAAAGTCTACCAAATATATAAGATTCATATAATGATGACGAAATAGATACTGAATATTTATTTAAAAAAGTTTTTACAGTTAAATGAAATGAAAAATTCTGGTAGCGAGAATTAAATAGATATTTAAAATCTGGAAATAGCCACAAAAGTTGAAAAATTTACTGGATTGATAGAAAATCGTATTAAAAGATGTTTCCGACGTAGGTATAACAAAAATGACTCATGATATCTACAAGAACGTCTAGATTCTAAAGCTGGCCTGATAATTAGAAAACAACAAGTATTAAAACTAAATTTGTGTTGACAAACGCGAAATATTCCAAAAATACTCATTATTGTGCCCAAAATTTTGATTTTGGGAAATAATGTACATTGATCTCGAAAGGCTGATTTTTAATTTTCATATCGGAATTAATTATCTCTTTATATTCCTGAGATATTTGCTGTCAAAGTAGCATCTCAAGTGTTTTTTTTTGTTACATCACTAAATGGTAGGTTTTTTTTATAAATAAACAGGAATCAAGGTCTTTTTGTTCAAATTTTAACATAAATAATAAATTTAAATATTTTCTTGTAGTTTCCTTAATATCATTAACTAATTGCTCAAATACTTTTAGATTTTACTGTGTTATTTTATACGAATTGCTGATGATAAACAATTGATAGAACTGTGAAGGCGTCGAAGTTTAGAGTCTATAGTGAATTTCCAAGGAAAATAACAAATTTTAATTATTATGATTCTTATCAAACGTAAATATCGTCTTGGGTATATAATTGCAAGTTTAAAAATATAAAACATGAAATTCTTTTACCTATTATAAAATACAAAAAAGGAAAAGAAGGAAGTAATGTGGTACACATGAATTTTTTTCCTTTTATTTATCGATATCTATTGACATTTACCTCTTCGAAAGAACCCAATAATTACTCCACATAGATATAAACACAGAAGAAATATACATGTATCGCGTATTGTAACAGCTAGAGTCCAGGTTATAACAATGAGTAGTGTTCGTGGTAGTGTAAATCGGCGCGCAATGGCGGCTGCTGCTCTCTAGCGGTATCAGCCGGGCACACACGTCACTTCCGGCGCCGCGACGCTCGACGTCGCCAGGGACCCGGCGCTGCCAGATAGCGACTCCCAAAACCCACATGCAATTTAAATGGCGATTGTTTACCAAACCAGCTGCACCAAGTCAAGTCTTTCACTTTGTGCCGTACCGAGGGCTTTTTACTTCAGAGGATGGGACAATCGTGTTTATTAAGCTAAATTCACGCCAGTGTGGGTTTTTACAATAAATTTAATGTTTTTCTGGTAGGGTTTATTTTATACTGTGTAGAGTGGTTGAGTTTACATGGGTAGCATTCAGGATGACAAGAGGTTGTAGGTTCAAATACCGGTGTGTCCTTACAATTATGTTTCTTATAGCAAATTCACTGTGCCAGTCTGGGTTTTTAAAACAATTTATTGCTTTTCTGGTATGTTTTATTTTATACTGTGGTAGAGTGGTTGAATCTAAATGGGTAGCATTCAGATTGACAGGAGGTTGTAGGTTCGAATACCAGTGTGTCCTGACAATTATGTTTGTTATACCAAATTTACTATTCCTCTTTGTTTATGTTTTATATTTTAAAAGTAGAGATCCGTTAACAAATATATTCAAGGAGTTTTAGTTTTCTAATGAACTTTTCGAATAAGGATAACAAAATATTTAAATTTGTAGTTTTTTATTTGTCAAAATTTGAGTCAGACTATAGAAATTATCATAAGTATGTTAAAATTTGATCAACGAGATCTAGATTCGTATTTATCTATGAAAAACTTGGTATATGATTTTTAGATGGTTTAAGGACGATTCTCACATTTATCTTACTAAGCTGGCAGACGTTATAAATTGCAAATGTTTAAGGACAACTTTAATTATTGTACCTAAACATAATAAATATTCACTTATTGGAACCAAATTTCATATATATTATTATTATACTTGTAATTGTTGGTATTCAAATAATTATAACACATGCAGTATTGTCCTGTGCAATATAGTTACTTAATTATTACCCGGACAGTTTTTATTTATTAACACTTTTTTGGAGCCCACTGTATACTTGTATAACCATTATTTTTCAAAATACTTAATTAGACGAATGAAAATATATTGAATTGAATCATTAATTAAAAAAAAAACTTCTGATTTTTTATTACAGAAAATAATTATTTATTTGAGTTTGAATGACTACGTTTTGATTTGATTAATATTTTATGCAGTAGCTCTTGATCTAAATTTATTTTGATTTTTATCAAAAACAAAGCAAGTTGAAGATGTTTTCTTGTCTTTTAATAACACTATTCATAATCAATAAGTCATCTGCTTAAACCTGAGATGTGTGTTTGGTTTTTCATAGCTTAGTTACTAAAATACCTGAAAATAAACTTGAAATTAAATTCTACAGCAGATCTAAATTATGGACAATTTGTTTTCATCTAATTCTTTTATATTTAAAAGCTGGATCAGTAGATCAATTTTACTTCCACGTTGAAGACTATTTATATTTAATTACAAATATACTTGAATATACTTCTATTTTATAGAACGAAATTTCATATCGAGTAAATGCACCTGAAAAAACATTTGAAATTTTTAATCTTGAAATGAAAGCTGTTACATTTGGTGCAGTACATGTTTTAAATTCCACCGTAATCCCTTGACCATATAGTAATTTTGAGAGTAGTATATCTTTCATTTGATTTCTGGCTGGGAAAAATATAAACGATTCTTGGAGGCAACACAAACACATCAAAGTAGTAAAAATGTTCCTCGTATGGTTTGAGGCATAGAAGTTTCCAATCATCATAAAGCGACCATCGGGCTGATGATTAAAGAAGGCCGCCTTCCTCCCTGGGCCATCAGGTAATTACTCCACGCGGGATCAGATGGGAATCACAAACGCCTCAGTTGCCCGTTATGAGGAGAGGGATTACATACACCAATCACTCAAAGTACATCAGCCGCTCAAACCGAGCCAAATGCTAAAGTGCAACCGCAATGTTTTTGCACAGCGGGCTTCTAATAAAAATAATTACCCCAAAAGAACATTCATGTAGGTACTCAATTTATATTATTTAATTAGAACTTGGCATAAAACCCAGTATTATTATCAGTGTATAAATTTATAGCAATCACTCAAAGTACAAGAGCCGCTCAAACGTTCAAACCGAACCAAATGATAAAGTGCAACCGCAATGTTTTTCATGTACAGCTTCTAATAAAAATACTTACCCAAAACGAGCGTTAATGTGTGTACTCAACTTATGTTATTTAATTAGAACTTCGCATACTGTCCAGTATTATTATCAGCATAAAATTACAGGAATTACTCAAAGTACATAAGCCGCTCAAATGCTCAAACCGAACCAAATGCTAACGTGCAACCGCAATGTCTTTGCACGTACAGCTTCTAATAAAAATAATTACCCAAAAAAAACATTAACGTATGTACTCAATTTATATTATTTAATTAGAACTTGGCATAACATCCAGTATTATTATCAGTTTATAAAATTATAGCAATCATTCAAGGTACACAAGGTACGCTAAAACGCTCAAACCGAACCAAATGCTGAAGTGCAACTGCAATGTTTTTGCACGTATAGCGGGCTTCTAATAAAAATAATTACCCCAAAAGAACATTAATGTGGGTACTTAGTTTATATTATTTAATTACAACTTCGCACAATGTCCAATATTATACCATGAATTTATTTTAACATGAAACGTGGAATTTGTTGTACCCACGGTTACAACTTCACATTGTATCAAAAAGAGTTCACTTAAAAATTAAACTGCAGATGTAATATTGAGGTTAAACAATAATAAAACGCATTTATAATTTTTGTAATTTGGATAAGTTTGATGTTTTTAGAGTGACTTTTAATTTATTTTTTTTATTATTATAAATACTGTCATTAAATAATTTCGTCTTTAATGTTCCCCAGTTTAAAAATCAAATGATTTGAGACCAAGAGATCTAGCGACTACTCTATTTGTTCACCACGTCCATTCCAACAACGTGGAATTTTTTTTTTTTTTTTAAGTTTACATGATTTGATTCTTAATATTGACATGAATTTGACAGCCTATGTTTCATTTTGTGAATGCTTTGGTACATTGCATAGTCAATCAAATGTGAAGTCGTAACCATGGACATACCAAATTCTATGTTTCACGTTAAAATAAACTCGCGGTATATATGGTTCTTATATTTATATCTCCTTGTTCCTATTCTTTTTTAATGGTCCCACTTTTTGTCAAGCATCAAGACTTGAAAATTCTCTGGAGATGTTTACTTGTATTTTATCGGAAAATTGTCAGGCTACTCTACATCTTGTAGTGGATTAGGAATCAATCGGACACATTTTTATTTAATTAAGATTGATCCCAGAATTTAACATATATAATATATAAAATTATCCATTTGCTTAAATTCAATAAATCTGATGTATACAGCACATGACTTTTCCCTAAATTATTCACATTTTTGCTGCATTTCATGTAAATTTATTTCACTTGACAGTGAGATCATTCTATGGCTAATCATTATTAAACTTCAATTCGTTTCTCATCTTCGAATTTCTCTTAGAAATTGTAAAAACAGTAAGAATACTTTTGCTGTTCATTCTTTTAGAGTGTTAATAAAGAAATATTTATTTTTCTTAAAGGAAATCGTAAAGTGCCTTGTAATTTATAAAAATAATACTTGAAGTAATATACATTTTATAAAAATAAGCAAGGCAATATGTCACAGACTCTATTTTATATTAATTTGTAACTATAAAACTATAATGGTGAACAAATACTTTTGCTGCCCCTGTATTATATTTAAAGTATTTTGAAACTAACCTACATATATTAATGATGCCATAAGAGTTTAAATGATTTACATCCTCATACATTTTATGTGGGCTTGTAGTTTGTAGTGGCATGCTTGTCAATTTGCAAATATTTTGAATGAGCAGGGAAGTTCGTTTCCAACATTCAAATGCATTTATTTGCATTTGTAGTAACCTGGTTTACATAATTCTTGGAAATCATAGAATATCAAAGGATTCCAGGAACTTTCTATTAGTCCTACGTGCCTACGTCCTACGGTTACGGTAATAATACACAAAGAAATAAATATACACACCAATCAGAAATATAAGAATAACTAATCATATAATCATTCATTGTTCACTTATAATTGTAATTTTACGATAGTATATAAGTTTACCCATATTAATATTAATTATTATTACATAAAAAGAAAAAATACTCACAATTATGCTGATTTGAACTGTCAAGTTGAATTGTAGCACTTAAATAAGAGTTCATCACACATGCACGAAAGTTTATAACGATCAGTCACAAATATACAACCCGGCACGAAATCCCGAACATTACTGACAGACTTATGCAAGTTAGCGTTCGTTTAAAAACATGTAATGAATTAAAATAATTATATGAATAAAAATGTCCATCTAGCGAGTATTCTACAAAGCTGTTAAAACTTAATACTTTTCTTAAAAAATGTTATATTATGTTTTAACTATAAAATAAAATAAAATAATTGATAATTTAAAATACAAAAATATATTTTTTAAATTTTTTTGAAAGTTATTTTGAACTAATTACAATAGGGCAAGAATTAGAGCACTTCACAATGAGTGAGCACCCTTCTTTCTGTAAACATTATGGTTACTGGTTTTTACAGAGGATGATTTTGAATTATGTAAATTAGGACAAGAATTAGAGCACTTCACAGTGAGTGAGCACCCTTCTTTTAGGTAGTAAACATTACGGTGACTGGTTCTTATGGAGGGTGATTTTGACCCAAATTAATTAGAGTAAGAATTCCTTTCTCAGGTAGTAAACATTACGGTCACTAGTTTTTACGGAGGGTGATTTTGAACTAAGTATATTAGGGCAAGAATTAGAGTAGTTCATAGTGAGTGAGCACCCTTGTCACAGGTAGTAAACATTACGGTGACTGGTTTTTATGGAGGGTGATTTTGACCCAATTTAATTAGACCAAGAATTCCTTTCTCAGGTAGTTAACATTACGGTCACGGGTTTTATGGAGGGTGATTTTGAACTAAGTAAATTAGGGCAAGAATTAGAGTAATTCACAGTGAGTGAACTTCCTTTACTCAGGTAGTAAACATTTCTTTGACTGGTTTTTACGGAGGGTGATTTTGACCCAATTATATTTGGGCAAAAATTCCTCTCTCAGACAGTAAACATTACGGTCACTGGTTTTTAAGAACGGTAATTTTGGACTAATTAAAATAGGGCAAGAATTAGAGCACTTCACAGTGAGTGAGCACCCTTCTCTCAGGTAGTAAATATTACTGTGACTGGTTTTTACAGAGGGTGATTTTAAACCAAGTAAATTAGGGCTAGAATTAGAGTACATTACAGTGAGTGAGCATTTTTTTCACAGATAGCAAACATTACGGTGACTGATTTGTACGGAGGGTGATTTTAACCCAATTATAATAGGGCAAGAATTCCTCTCTCAGGTAGTAAACATTACAGTGACTGGTTTCGACAGAGGATTATTTTGAACTAAGTAAATTAGGGCAAGAATTAGAGTACATGACTTTATCTTACAATTTTCTATTAGTTCGTAAGAAATGAAATGTCTCAGTACGACAATATATTCTGTACTTATTGTACAATGTATAAATAAAAGATGTTGTGATTTCCATTATTTCTTTGTTAAGTTCCCGTAGATATTGAAATAATCTCCCCTTGTAGTGTAGGTGTTAAAGAAGCTTTAGAATCCCTTCGTAAAACTCCAGCGGCATATGGGGATAAGCATCTGTACTTTTACACCGCTCTTTTTACTGCTTTCCTCCAATGTAAGAATTACGTACAGTTAAAAATATTTCCATGTTTTGCGAGTATCATCGCTGAAAAGAAAGGGCAAATGTAAAAGTTGGCGATAAAAGAAAAACAAAAGTGCTCGACAACTCCACGTCGCAGCCAACTAGATGGCGCGGGGTTTGTCTGCTCTGCAATCGCACTTTGGAATCTAGAAGTTTGATGCGAGACATGTAGCTTGGAGATCATGCACTTTGCTTAACTTCCACAAACGCCCAATCAATCGAGAAACAAAACAGAAAACAAATGTGGCTAGCGCATCAGCTCCCAATCTTTAACATTTCAAATTATTGTACTTTTTATAAGTAAGCAATGGGCAGTTTAGAATACCACGGGAAAATTATTGGGAAAGATTATACTTACTTTTAATATTACTTACTCTTTTTGCATAAGATCTGTTTTTTTTTCTACCTATATTTACTTATAGACATACTCCATTTTACTACGTATGTTTTTAAATCCATTTCATTACTGTAAGGGTAAAGAAGATCATGAAGTTATATAAAATCTTTTACTTTTAGAGTTAAAACTAAGTTTTCGGTACACATTTATTGTTTGTTTAACTGATAGATTAATAAAAATTAAAAATTCCCACTTCCAACTAAAAATTGAAATCTTTTTACACCTCCAAGTTATTTCCAATCACTGCAAAACATCGATACAGTATTAAACCAAAAATTGTGTTGACAAATGCGAAATATCCCAAAAATACTCATGTTTGTCCCCAATATTTTGATTTTGGTAAATAGTTTATGTTGATAGATCTCGATGCACTGATTTCAAATTTTCAAACGGAATTTAATTATCTCTTTTCGTTCCTGAGATATTTACAGTCAAAGTTGCACCTCAAAAAAGTGTATTTTTTGGCTATATCTCTAAAATGAGTAAAAATACATTCTAATCGATTATACCAGTCGATTCTACGAGAAAAGTTACATAAAGAAATGTTTTCTTCGCATATACGTTCTTTGGAACAATTTGGTGAAAAATAAGAAAATCGAAAAAACCTAAATTTCAAAATTTCTAAGAAGAACTTTTTGCCTCCAAAACTTTTCATTTTCTGGTGTTAAGAAGATATCGATGCGCTGATTTCAAATTTTCAAACCGAATTGAATTATCTTTTACTGTTTTCGAGATATTTGTATTCAAAGTTGAGTTTTGACAATACCTAAAAAAATAGGTTTTTTAGGTATAACTCTTTAACAGTTAGGTTTACGACTTCGGCGACCTTACCAATCGATTCTGCGGGCAAAATTACATAAGTATACCAATTTTTAGATTTTTATACCAACGGATACAATTTTTAGAGGAAAAAAACGAAAATGGCCAAAATCGAAAAAATTGCCTGATGAACCCCTTACGATTTTTCTCGATTTTCGCCATTTTCAGTTTTTTCCGTCTAAAAATTGTATCTGTTGGAATAAAAATCTGAAAATTGGTACGCTTATGTAAGTTTGTCTGTAGAATGGAATGGTGAGGTCGACGAAACCGTAAACCTAACCATTTAAGGGGTATACCTAAAAAACCTAAATTTTCAGGTATAACTTTGAACTCAAATATCTCGAGAACGGGAAGAGATAATTGAATTCGGTTTGAAAATTTGGAATCAGCACATCGATATCTCTAATATTCTAAGTAACGAAAAATTTCGGAGACAAAAAGTTTCGATGCGAAAAATTGAAATTTAGGTTTTTTCGTTTTTCTTATTTTTCACAAAATCGTTCCAAAGAACGTATATGTCAGCAAAACATTTCTTTATATAACTTTTCCCGTAGAATCGATTGGTAAAGTAGTTGAGATTACATCTGTACTCATTTTTCAAATATGCTTAAAAAACTCACTTTTCTGAGGTACATCTTTGAGAGCAAATATCTCTAAAACGAAACGATATAATTAAATTCGGTTTACAAATTTGCTATCAGCGTAGCTAATTCTTTAAAAAATATTATAAACAAAATTTTGTAAAATTTGTAAATTTTCAAGCTAAAAATTCGATATTTTCAAATATTTTACGGTTTATGGAAAAATACAGCATCAGCGACTTTAAAATATTATTATAACTAATATATTAAAAATTTAATATGAATTCATTGTAAATCTAGATACAAAATTTTTATTTGATATTGCTAATAAAAATTATTTCATCAATGATATTAAAAAATATATTTTATTTTAATTTAATTTAATTTAAAATTTATTTTTAACAATATATCGTTTGATTTTTCTATTGCTAATTGTTCTTATATATATTTTAATTTATAAATAAATACAATTTTTTTGTGTAATTGGTTTATTTAGTGTTAATTCTATTTCCACTTTTTCAATTTAATACCTGTCGAGCCATCTGTGTTCAATTCGAAGAAATAAGAATGTTATTAAAAATATTAACAATAGTTTTATCAACACCAAAAAATTAAATTAATGTAGCATTCAATTTAAAACATTGAAAATTAATAAATACTTGTTTTTATAATGCTAGAAACATTTGTACAGACAAGTATTAACAATTGTGTGAATCTATTAAAATTTAGTTGTGTAAATCGGAGAAAATCAATACTGACATCGATGAACAAGATGGGCGGGGCTTATTTATACGCGGATATTCAAATGAATATTGAAACCTGTTTGTGTATAAAAACCGGTTTGACAAGTTTTAAAACTAGTTCTGCTGCACCAAACCAGTTTTTGTTTTATAGAAAACCGGTTTTAATAACCAGAAATGTCTAAGACTTTATTTTGACAGTTAATATAAATCAAATAATATATAAGTTACATCGCTGTTCCCACCATCAAACTGCATAGGTTGCAGTTCCCACCGAGCAACCCTACACCCAACCTAGTTTAAGTATAAAATAGCTCTCTTGTAGTTTTATGTTAGTCTTTATCTGCTGTTACTATGCTAGATTTGTTGTAACTTAGAATTGTAAATTAGTAATAAACAACATTGTAATAAATAATAAACAATAAATTGTTTTTAAAAACGCAACGTCGGAAAATTAACTTATTATTGGCGCAGTCGGTAGGATCCGTCGCGACGGTATTAACGAATATAATACCGGTTCATTTTTGATTTACCCGACAACGGACCCAAAAACTTCGTCGTTGTGCCATTTATTGCCGCGAATAAAATTCGTCCGCCGAGCCAGCTGAACGTACATCAGCACCCATCGACGTACCGCCGCTGAACGAACATCAGCACCAGGACATCGAGGCCGAGCGACTTCACGACATCGCAGTACCACCCCAAGGACCAATGTACTGGATTCTCTTGTGAGTACATGTCGTTAAGAGGCAATATTTATTACGCTAGCGAATCATCAGATTCAAATAATAGCGATTCTGACTCCGATCATAACGATCGTATTCCAAATTATTCAAACAGAATAAATTTAATTCGTAACCCCACATTACAAGTAACAAACAAAATGGAATTAAAGAAGGAATACTTAGATATGGTTCCTGAGTTCCATGGGCAGAGAGAACTCTTGCCTAGATTCTTAGAAATAAGTGAAAAATTAGTCAAAAAATTCTTCAATGCTGCTAATCCCAATGATTTTCAAAATGAATATTTAATGCTCAGCTTGTATTCAAAAATTAAAGGTGAAGCCGCAGTAAACATAGCTGCGTGCAATATAAAAACTTGGAACGATTTGAAAAGTGCACTAATCAACACGTACGCTGATAAACGCGATCTCTTTACTTTAAATATTGAATTAAATGACGCCAAACAAGGACATAATGAATCTGTATTTGAATATTTTAATAGAATATAACACATATTAAATTTAATAATTAGTTATATTAATACTCAAAAAACCGCTGACGAGCAAACAATATTAGGCAGTTATTTTAAAGATTTTGCATTGCGAATATTATTAAGAGGATTAAAAGATCCAATTGGCCAGCTTATGCGAACCAAAAACCCCACTGATCTTAATACAGCCTTAAATTTGCTCACTAATGATTTTCAATACGAATCACCAAAATCTAATAAAATAATAATACCGTTTAAAGCAAATAACCCGTCGTTTCATTCAAATAAAAAACCAACACACATTAATAATACTCCCAAAGTTCCCATACAAAATCAATTTCCTAGAATTACACATCAAACACAACCTCAGACACACATACGAAGCCAGCCATTCTTTAAACAAAATAATTCAAATCCTAGACCATTTAATAACCAAAGTTATCAGCCCACACCCATGAGTATTAGTACAAACAATACTTATCAACAAAGACCAAAAAGACCTCGAAATGAATTGTTTAATATAAATCATGGCCAATCATCACAAGAATCTTTTGATCAAAATTATGAATTTGATGAACAAAATTCCGATTTACCCTTAGAACAATCAGAAGTACTTTCTGATCAACAGTTCGATGACCCTAATAATTTTTTAGAGATCGATGCCTCGGAAACCGAACAAAATATTTACCAAATTTCGAATTAATGAATCTCACGAATCAAAGCAAATTGCCTTACATTATATTCCCTGAAAATAATTTAAAAGTGCTCATTGACACCGGCAGTACCAAATCGTTTATTAATCCCAATATAGCGGAAAAATATTATAAAGATTCAATAATTAGTGACCCATTCAAAATTGCCACCGCACACGGGACTTCCATTGAAAATTTCAGTACCTTTGTACCAATTTCTAAAATATTTAAAATCAACAAAAAAGTAAGTTTAAAATATCACATTTTCGATTTCCACGACGAATTTGATTTACTATTAGGTCTTGACAACCTTAAATTCTTAAAAGTTGTAATCGATCTCAGTCAAAATTTAATATCAACACCTACAACTGAAATAAAAATTTATCATCAAAATTTAGAACGCGAAACAAACTCAAACATCGATACTCACACAAATACTTACACCACATTAAAATCGAATTCTGAAAATGTAGTAAAATTATTAGTTGACCAAGAAAACGGAACTATTTTAATTCCCGAACACACGACAGATACACTGATAATTCCTGAATGCGTTGCGACAGCAAAAAATTATCATGCATTCTGCACTATCACAAACACTACCGATTCAGATATTAAATTCCAACAGTTAAAACCATTTCACGTTGAAAATTTTGAAAATTACGAAACACACACAAGTCAAAATTTAAACCTAATTGATTCAGAAAAATTTAAATTCGATATATCACAGATTCGGACCAATCATATGAACAATGAAGAGAAATCAGCTATCACCAAATTAATTCGCGAATTTTCAAATATTTTCCATTTGGATAACGCCCCACTCACTTTCACGAACCAAATAAAGCACTCTATTAAGACCAAAGATGAAATTCCCACCTATACTAAATCGTATAGATACCCAGAAATTCACAAAGAGGAAGTGCGATCACAGATACAAAAAATGCTCGAACAAAACATTATTAGACCGTCTTGTTCTCCGTGGTCGTCACCCATATGGGTAGTCCCTAAGAAGCTTGATGCTTCAGGGAAAAGAAAGTGGCGAATAGTGGTTGATTATCGGAAGTTAAACGATAAGACAATCGACGACAAGTACCCTTTACCAAACATCACGGACTTGCTTGACAAATTAGGACGTTGTCACTATTTTACTACTCTGGACTTAGCCTCTGGTTTTCACCAGATAGAAATGGACAAAGACGATATTCAAAAGACGGCATTCAACACTGAGGAAGGGCATTACGAATACACGCGCATGCCTTTCGGCCTTAAAAACGCGCCGGCAACCTTCCAACGCGTAATGGATAATGTTCTACGTGGACTAAACAACGACAAGTGTTTAGTTTACTTAGACGATATTATCGTGTTTAGTACCAGTCTTCAAGAGCATATTGGAAATTTAAAATTAGTGTTCGAAAGATTACAAAATTCAAATTTCAAAATTCAACTAGATAAATGTGAGTTCCTGAAAAAGGAAGTCTCATATCTTGGCCATATTGTTACTCCAGACGGCGTAAAACCCAATCCAGATAAAATTATAGCAATTCAAAATTATCCAATACCCAAAACCACGAAACAAATTAAAGGATTTTTAGGCTTGTTAGGATATTATCGAAAATTTATTAAAGATTTCGCGAAAATAACAAAACCATTTACAAAATGCCTGAAAAAAGACGCAACTATTGACATTAAAGACCCCGACTATATAAAATGTTTCGAAACGTGTAAGACCTTACTAACAAATGAACCACTATTACAATATCCAGACTTCTCAAAAAATTTTAATATAACATGCGATGCCAGTGACACCGCGATAGGAGCTGTTCTATCTCAAGGAACAGTAGGTCAAGATCTCCCTGTTGCCTACGCCAGCAGAACCTTGAACTCAACTGAGTCAAGCTATGCAGCTGTAGAGAAAGAAATGTTAGCAATCATATGGGCCGTCCAATATTTTCGTCCCTACATTTTTGGCAGACCGTTCAAAATCTACACTGATCACAAACCCTTACAATGGCTATTATCTATGAAACAGTGTAACCAAAAATTAATCAGGTGGAGACTAAAATTAGCCGAATACGACTACGAAATTATTTACAAAAAAGGTAAAACAAATACAAATGCTGACGCTTTAAGTCGTATCCCACAAATTCAGAACGAAAAAATTATTGTCCAAAATTCAAAAGAACCTTTAGACTCGTATGAAAATTATTTAACTAACAAAATTAATAAAACCAAATTAGATCATAATAATATCCTAGAAGTGGAAGGCGATCTATTTGATTCACCACCCACTAGTAATCTAGCTCATTGTGTAAGCCGCGATTTACGAATGTCAGCAGGAATTGCGGCACAGTTCAGAAATAAATTTGGAAATGTAAACAACCTCTATAAACAAAATCCAAAATTGCATTCTCTTGTTTATTTAAAAGACAAATTTCGATTTATTATTTACCTAATTACTAAAGAAAAATATTTCGACAAACCTACAAAACAAGATATGTTTTACACATTACTAAATCTAAAATCATTTTGTATACAAAATAACATAAAAAATTTATGCATTCCAAAAATTGGATGTGGCATTGACCAATTAAACTGGATCGATGTTAAATCCATGTTAGAATTCATTTTCAACGAAACTGATATACTAATCACAGTATTTAAAAAAGCAAACGAAATACCGACATTAGACCTAAACGTAAACGACTCAGACAATCTCAATGCCCTCACAAAATACATAGAAGAATTCAATAAAGAGTTAGAAAATAAATCCACAATTCCAGATAATCAATCATTAATCGTAGAAATAGGCGACAAAGAAGACGACGAATCACCTAGTGATGATAACGTCACAATACACTCTAGTCATGAGAACCCCGTCATTGGTATACCGATCGTAGAATACCCGGTTAATTATGGAAAAAATCAAGTAATCATTTCTGAAGTAGCACATAGCCCAAGCAAACCCAAAATTGAAAAAATTCATGATATGAAACAAAAGATTTACGTACAATTTTCAAAAAAGAAATACGAACAAGAAATGATAAAATTTATTAAAGAATATATAGCACCAAATGTAAAGTATTATTTATATTTCGAACACGATCTTTATGCAAAATTCAGTTTAGTACTTCAAAATTATTTTAAAAATTCCAAAATAAAAATGATAAAATGCGGGAAACAACTAACAGATATCGTAGAAGAAGACGAGATAATTCAAACTATCAAAAACTACCACGAAGGAAAGACTAATCACCGTGGTATAGACGAAACATTAGCCCAAATCAAACAAAGATTTTACTGGCCAAATCAAAAGAAATCTATTCAGACCTTTATAAATAATTGTGAAATCTGCCAACTAACAAAATACGATAGAAACCCTTTAAAATTAAAATTTAACATCACCCCAACGGCAACTAAACCATTTGAAATATTACACGTAGATACTATTACTTTGGAGAACACAAAATTTTTCACAATAGTAGATTCATTTTCAAAATTTGCTCAAGCATACAAATTGAACTCTTCCCAAGGCATCGAAATTGTAAATAACCTAATTAAATCATTCACACACCACGGTATCCCAGATTCAATAATTGCAGATAACGGTTTAGAATTCAAGAACTCACTAGTCCGCGAACTTTTAGAACTGCATAAAATTAACATTCATTTCATCAGCTCCCAACACCCCGAATCAAACGGGATAGTCGAGAGATTTCATTCAACTCTCATCGAACATATTAAACTCTTCAATAATCAAAATAATTATAAAAATGATCCAATAGAGACAAAAGTAAATTATTCTCTTCTAGCGTACAATAACACTATCCACTCCACAACTAAACTTAAACCCTTTGACATAATTTCCGGCCACCTTGAAACAGACTCCCCCTTTAACATGGACTTAGAAAATCAATTAATTAACGATTATATTTCAAACCATAAAAATAAAATGAAATTGTTGTACCAAAAAGTAAATGAAAAAATTCAACACACAAAAGAAAAAACTATCAATAAAATTAATGACAATCGGGAAGAATTACCTAACATACCAGAACAAGTTTATGTAAAGAATTGCCAAAAACAAAATAAAACGCGGAATAAATATAAAAATGAAAAAATAAAATCTATAAACCCTCATCTAAAGACAGCCAAAATTAAAACACGACATGGTAACACTACAGATAATATTCACTTATCAAATATTAAAAGACCGAAAAAACTAACCTACGAATTTAAAAATATTCCAGGTTGTTCGCGATCTGTCACGGATCCGAAATAATTAATATTACCGAAAACATAGGACTAATGCCAATCAAACTCGGAGCAGCTAAACTACAAAAATCTAAACATACTTTCGTTCATTATTATGACCTTACTCCAATATTTGATGAATTCGAAAATCTCAATAATCAATACGAACTATTAAAAAATAGTATAACTAATAAGACAAATTTAAACAAGGAATTAATAAATAACAATAAAATATTGGAACACATAAGACAAAACATAATTCAAAAGATAAACCACATAACAATATATTCTAAAGCACGCACTAAACGAGGACTAATAGATGGATTAGGGAGTATATTTAAGCAAATTACGGGAAACCTGGACGCAGAAGATGGCAAAAGATATATTGCAATTTTAAACCATTTAGAAGAAAACCAAAATTCATTGCAAAATCAATTGAAATTGGAATACTCAATCAACCAAGAAATAATAAAGAAATTTAACAACACAATTGAAAACATCAGACATAACGAGGAAATAATAAGAACAAAAATTCAGAATTTAAACAAATTACTTAATTCTGTTAAAACCATTAATGAAATTCTTTATATAAAGGACTTGTACAACCAACTAGGTTCCTTGTATAATTCCATCTTGAATACACTACAAGACATAGAAAACTCAATCACATTCTGCAAAATGAAAACACTTCATCCCTCAATAATAGACCCTAATCAGTTATTAAGTGAACTAAAGAAAATATCCGATCATTACAAACATCAATTACCATACGAACCAAAATTAGAGAATCTATTAGATTTCGAAGCTATACTATCCATAAACTGCAAAATAGAATCAAATCAGATTACATATTTTATCTCGATTCCTATAAATTTCGAAAAGAACTTTGAACTTTACTATTTACAATCATTACCAACAAAATATGGGTCAGAATACGTGACAATTATTCCCAATACAAAATATTTTCTAAAAAGTCAAGACGAAATTAAACCTCTTAGCGATATGTGCATCAAGAGTAGAATCTACCAGTGCAAAAACGAATATCATCCGCACTTCAACCCATCTTGTGAAGAAGACATCCTCACTAAACAAAATACAAGTCGCTGTCATTACACCAAGCTTCAAGTCACCAGCCATATCGAACTAATTCCCCAAACCAATCAATATTTGGCAGTGTTTCCACAAATAGAAACAATTAAAACAAAGTGTCCCGACAAAACTAATATCAAATCCCTCATAGGTGTTTATTTAATACAACAAAACCAATGTGAAATTATATTCAAAAATAAACAATTAATATATCTTGATAAGACATTTGGAAAACCAATATTGATACCAAAGTTGAACTTCGAAATAAAACAGAATAAATTATCCAACATGACAATCAAATTAAAAACAATCAAATTAGAGGACATTGCCTTAAAACCCCCAGTGGAAATCACTAGTGTGCCTGTAATATATCAAGTGCCAAGTATTTGGACAGTATTAATCTATTGTGGACTTTTAATAATTATTATGTACTACGCCTGGAGATGTTTCATAGCAAAACGAGCCAAACCAACCCCACCAGGCCAGCAACCCGATGGACCTCACCTTCCAGGGGAAGCTTCGTTCTAGGGATGGAGGAGTTACATCGCTGTTCCCACCATCAAACTGCATAGGTTGCAGTTCCCACCGAGCAACCCTACACCCAACCTAGTTTAAGTATAAAATAGCTCTCTTGTAGTTTTATGTTAGTCTTTATCTGCTGTTACTATGCTAGATTTGTTGTAACTTAGAATTGTAAATTAGTAATAAACAACATTGTAATAAATAATAAACAATAAATTGTTTTTAAAAACGCAACGTCGGAAAATTAACTTATTATTTATATTAAATACTCCTAGTTGAAAGTATAAAAATAAAAAGTACATCCTTCAAAAAACCTAAGAAGAAAATTTAATTTATTATTAACAAGTAAACTAAATTACTTTATAATAAAACATTTTAATAATTTGGTAGATTGGTGATAATAATAATTGTAAATCTGATTAAAACATTTGATGAGACAAATGGGGATTTTATGGTTGCTAATAATAATAAAGATATCACAAACATTTCTTTATTATATTGTAAAAAATAGAAATTGTTTGCTAATTTAACCGACCTCGCATCTCTTATAGTTCTCGAGATAGCAATAGTGGACAAAATAAAATGAACACCCTATATTCCGATAAATATTATCAAAAAAATATAAAAAAAATATTAGTTATTTTTTACAATATAATAAAGAAATGTTTGTGATATCTTTATTATTATTAGCAACCATAAAATCGCCATTTGTCTCATCAAATGTTTTAATCACCTTTACAATTATTATTATCACCAACCTACCAAATTATTAAAATGTTTAATTATAAAGTAATTTAGTTTACGTATTAATAATAAATTAAATTTTCTTCTTAGGTGTTTTGAAGGATGTACTTTTTCTTTTTATACTTTCCACTAGGAGTATTTAATATATATTATTTGATTTATATTAACTGTAAAATTTTTGGTTATTAAAACAGGTTTTCTATAAAACAAAAAGTGGTTTGGTGCACCAGAACTAGTTTTAAAACTTGTCAAACCGGTTTTTATACACAAACAGGTTTCAATATTCATTTGAATATCCGCGTATAAATAAGCCCCGCCCATCTTGTTCATCGATGTCAGTATTGATTTTCTCCGATTTACACAACTAAATTTTAATAGATTCGCACAATTGTTAATACTTGTCTGTACAAATATTTTTAAAAGTATAAAAACATGTATTTATTAATTCTCAATGTTTTATATTTAATGTTACATTAATTTAATTTTTTGGTGTTGATAAAACAATTGTTAATATTTTTTAATAATATTATTATTTCATGACATTGTACACAGATGGCTCGACAGGTATTAAATTGAAAAAGTGGAAATAGAATTAACACTAAATAAACCAATTACACAAAAAAAATGTATTTATTTATAAACTAAAATATATATAAGAACAATTAGCAACAGAAAAATCAAACGATATATTGTTAAAAATAAATTTTAAATGATTTTGAATTTACGCCCCACCATTTTCTAAATCGATGTAAGTATTCATTTTCTCCATTTTACACAACTAAAAGATTATGAAATATAAATTGTTATTAAATGTTTAAACAACAGATGGCACAACTATTACTATATGAGCATATTTTGAAACGAAATAGAATATTATGTACAAAGCAGGGTAATTCAAATTTAAATCATATATTTTTTTTTAAATCATTGAAAAATAATTGTTATTAACAATATCAAGTAAAAATTTTGTACCTAAATCTATGATTTATTCACTTTAAATATTTATTATATTAATTTTAATAATATTCTATAGCCGCTATGTTAAAAATATCAAATTTTTAGCTCGAAAATTTTCAAATTTTACAAAATTTTGTTTGTAATATTATTTCAAAGAATTAGCTACGCTGATACCAAATTTACAAACCGAAATTAATTATCTCTTTTCGTTTCGAATATATTTGCTTTCAAAGTTGTACCTTAAAATAGTGTGTTTTTCGATTATATTTCAAAAATGAGTAGAGATACAACTCAACTATTTTAATATTCGATTCTACGGGAAAAGTTATATAAAGAAATGTTCTGCCCACATATACGTTCTTAGGAACGGTTTGGTAAAAAATAAGAAAAACGAAAAAACCTAAATTTCAATTTTTCACTTCGAAACTTTTTGACTCCAAAATTTTTAGTTTTTTGGACTTAAGTAGACCTCGCAGCTCTTAATAGTTCTCGTGATAGCAATAGTGGACAAAATAAAATGAACATGCCGTATATAAGAATCCAAGCTTGGATGAATAATTTTTCATTTCATCATGTTTGTAAGAAAACTATATTGATAATATTGAATCACATTTTGTTAGCCATAAGGCTTAAAATATAACCCCTAGCATAGATTTCCGAATTTTTTTTTCATATATTGTGTATGCGCTCTAAATAAAATTTCATCACAAATATTAAAAACATTTAATATAAACAAATAGCTTCATAATATAGTCGCTAGATGGACATATCTACTCGTTTACTCGTAATTATTTAAACATAGGTACATGTTTTTAAACGAACGCCAACTTGTATAAGTTAGTAATGTGCGGGACTTCGCTCTATTGTGTGTATTTGTGACTGATCGCTTTGAACTATTTTGCGTGTGTGATGAACTTGATACTTGATTTAAGTGCTGCTTTCATCTTCTGAGTTCAAATCAACAATATTGTGAGTACATCTCATTTCTATGAATTTGTTATTAGTATTTAGATGGATAAAATTATATAGTACTAAAAAAATACATTAATGTAAGTGAACTAAGAATGAATATATTACTAGCTTTTCTTATTTTTTCTGATATGTAAGAAATAGATACTTAGCTATAAGAAATCTAAATAAATCTTAACATGCGAAGATGTTCACAAGGCAATAAGCTTCCTAGAATGGTAGGATACATCAATGAATTGAACCTAAATATTTTTTGCACTTCTGGGAGTAAAAGCCTTCTTTACTCTGAAAGATTATATTAATAAACAAGCATTATATTACCACAGAAACAAGTAGGTTTATGAATGTAACCTAGCCTAGCTTACCAGAAAAATATGTATAATGATATTTTATTTTTAAAGCTGTCATGTATTTGATAGTATAAATATATCCAAATAATTATTATTTTAAAATGTGTATACCACAATACTACAGTGCCTTTAATTCTTCAAGTAATTATTTCCCTCATTTACGGCTCGTGAAATAAACCTCACTCTCAGGATTAAATCATGAACTTTAGTCTCTCAGTATATAATATATTATTTCAAATACGATCAATTTGAATTATTGATGTTACTATTTTCTATAAATCAAAATTTTCTACATTTATTGCATTTTACTAATAATATTTATGAAAACAACACCTGCAAATGAAATATAAGTAAAATTATTAAGTTTCTTCCTTAAAAAAAAAACAACAATATTTTATATTATTAAACTGTTTTCTATATAATAATAGGGCATTTGTTGACACAAAGTATAAAAATATTGTTTTCTATTCTACTTTGAAATAAATAAAAAAGATGAAGTACATTATTGATATAGTGAATGTAATTAAAGTATAAAGACATTAGCTGAATTTGTTAGCAAAGGTCTAGATGTAGCAAATAGGACAGTATCAATCCACGTATTGCTAAAATAAAACCAAATCTTACACAAGGCAAACAAAAGCTTGAAGCCAACAAAGTATTTGAGCGAATCCAATTTCAAACTAAAAACAACGTTAGTAACCAGCATCAAATAAAAGTTCAGTACAACTGAAGTACGGACGACATTCCTCATCAGGGCAGATCGGTGGAGCGCGTCGTCACAGCAAAAACACAAAGCCACGTAAACAATAGCGGACGCCTCACATACGACCATTCCGCAATTAAATACCGAACTGATACAGCGACCTGCGCCCGAATTAAACTTCTCCTTCACCGAGCAAACTACCTTTCTTTCTACTCTTTTCAAACGCGACAACACCAGGATATTCAATGGAAACTGTTGCAAGAACAATTATAATATATAAAGTTATAATTCCTTTAGTATTACTGTTAATTGATTTAATTGTTAGATTCTTCGAAATAATATTAATATATTTAATTCATTTTGGAATCATAAACTTGGTTATACGCCCTCAAATGCGGACGTAATTTGACTTTTATCGCTCGAGAGCATATAAAGTTGCTATAAGCAATAGTTACCCATACAAATTAAAATTGTGGTTAATGTATAAATGTCAAATATTACAATAAATTTTAATTATTTCTAAGGCCGAAAATACCGGTAACCGTGAACCAAAAAAAAAAAAACAAACTTTATTTTAATAATACCATTTAGCGCGGAAGAAATTATATATATTTTTTATATTTGTTTTGAATATGACTATATGTTTCATGACAGTATTTACAATTTAGATTTTATTGACGAGTCATAAAAATAGGTAGTCTCCAAGTCAGTTTTAGGCATCAAGTTTACAATTGAAAAATGACTTACATTCATTGATCAATAATATATATTTTTATTATTTTTTATTAAGCGATATAATAACCGGTTTAAACCGATTTCCGATTTTTAAAAACTGGTTTTCGAATTGAAACCGTTATTTTCATAACGTTCTCAATATGGGATACCCTTTAACCAGTATTTTTTTCGGGTACATGTCATGGTTATATTATTAATAAAAATAATAATTATTTGCCTATTTTATGAGCTGCGTAAAATGTAATAATATTTTTATTACATTATTAATCTTTGAATTTGAACCTAATTTTTGCCTTCAAATTAGAAAACAAACTTGTTATCGTTATTTATTATATACTTTCCTTAGAACATAAATATTAAATATATTCAAAGATTTAAAAGTTTGTAAAATATATACATTAATAAATATGTTTCTCTCCCGTTTTAATTTTTTCTCGCTACCTCAATAAGAGAATTGTGCTAAATATTATAAATTAATGATTAAAATATTTTCTTGACTGGTTGTTGAATAAAAATAGGGTAAGGTTTATAAAAAAAAATTTAAAAGAAACTTTTGTTAACCAATTTATTAATAGACTACATGATTTTATCCATGTATATTATTATATTTTAACACAGTTTTATTTATATCTGACTTTATTCTCTGAGGAAGACCCACGAGGAGTCGAAACCGATCGGAGACACAATAAATACTTTCTTAATTTGATTGATATCCAGAAATGTTTGACCTATTCCTGTCATCGATCAATTTTTAATTTTTGTATGGAACACTACAACGAATATATTGTGAAACACCCAAACAAACCGTAGTAGCTACTGGAAGAATTCCGGCGAACATATGATAGATCTGGGATGATATATGTCTCGCAGTAAATCATTTGCGAAGCGGGCTGTATGTGTACCTGTGGAAGAACAGCTAACTATTTCAATTGCTAAAGTTGGAAGAACCGTCCCAGTAGGCGAATAAGGCGAGTTTTTCCTCTAGGTTTTTCCGCGTGCTTGGAGAGGATATCTTCGCATTTATTAGGTTTTTTGACGTATGTGGACGTCAACTCCACCGACATATAACTTTCCCTCCAGCTAAATCACATTTTTTGCTGGAATTGAATCGCGTTTCAACGAAAATATTTTTACTTTGTAATAGACATTTACGAGCAGGAGTATAAACACAATCTTAACAAATCTTAAACAGGAAAATACAAGTATTGCATAGAACCCCCCCCCCTATTCAATAACTCAGTGGTTATTTTTAAACAATCGCTAAATTTTTTCTCCAATGAAAATAGATAGCACTTAAGAAAATATCTAAACATCACTTGTAATTTTTGTTTTTATTACTCAAAAATTTTAGCAACTGGTTAAAAATTAACCACTGAATTGCAGAATACCCTTAAATATAAGCTGAACTGTAAGCAAGGTAAGCGTGGCAGAAGGGCGCCAAGATGCGAGGGGCGCCTTGGTTCCAAAATAAATAAATGAAAAAGAAAAAATCGTAAAAATTAAAAACTGTAAATTTTCTTCTAAATTTATCAATTTATTTATTTAGCGTATGGTATTTACATGGAAGTGATCTTGTACATATAATTATCTATGTCTATTTTTGTCTAAATTGTTTGAAAATTAAATGTAGGGTGAATTATTTATAAATTCCCCCAAATATATGGGCTTTAACATAAATAAATTATATTTACTAATGAAACACAATTAAAAAAAAATGTCTAAAAAGGGAAGTCATTTTCAAATTGTGGGATAGCATCACATGCCCTACCGTCGATCCTGTTGAATATTACTTGGAAAAGTAGTTGTATGTATGTAGTAACAACAGGGGAAGTAATTCCCAAAACCGCTGATACTGCATTGCCTCGGCGACCTGAATAATATTTTTTTTTTTAAATATACTTATTTCAAGAACTAAGTTCTCATCAACAGCAGACAACTGTAAAAATTAAAGGGAGTAGTTAAGATTACTCAACATGTAAACCATGCCAGAGGTCAAAACAATTCTAAAAAATATTATAACGACTAATGTATAACTTTTATAACGACAATAAAGAACATAGGAGTTTAATGAAAACAAACTAAAGTATTGTATTTAGTTGTGAGAAATAGATAGGTGTATTTCGTAGTCGTATGTAGAAGCTGGGATTGTACGTTGCAGCACGTGATAGGCTGCAGGTCTACGGGCGGTATAATAATAGGATCACAGCCGATTACGTACCCCATCATGGGCTTAGCACGCCAATAAATTCCGTGTGTATGAGTATGGGCCGTATCTGGCTGATATCCGATCGCGCAACAGCGCACAACTATATTTACTGCGCTGCTGCCGCTGCTGTGACCATGTTCCAATTTGCAGCGGAAAATGAACGCTCCCAAATCGGTTTACCCGCTCCGACCAGCCACCGGCTTTTTACGCAGCGACGGCGACACACATATACCGACACATGCATTATATATAATCAGCCCTGTTCTACAAATTATCAAACAATATTCAAAGAATATAATCGATGTGGACATGTCTTCATGTACGACTATTCAATTATGCTGCACTTCATTTAAACTTACTTCATTTGAAAATGAAATACGATCTTGTAATCAGTCCTACATACAAATTTATTTAGTTGCCTATAGTACCCTCCTGGTGTAAAAATCTGATGTGCCAAGCACATAAACTTTCGCCTGTCCTCTTTTAGGATGACCAAATCATCCCTGTCCTACAAATTATAAAACAATATTTAAAGAAAATTATTGATGTGGACACCATATGTCTTCCTTGCATGCCTATTATATTATACACAGTTTTTTCTACACTTCATTTAGACTTACTTTATTTGAAAATAAAACACCATCCTGTAATCAGTCGCATATACAAATTTTTGGTGTTGAACAAAGTACCCTTTTGGTGTAAAAATCTGATGTGCCAAGCACATAAACTTTTACATGTCCTCTTTTAAGATGACCATAATCATCCCTGTCCTACAAATTATAAAACAATATTCAAAGAAAGTAATCGATGTGGACACCATATGTCTTCCTTGAATGCCTATTATATTATACACAGTTTTTTCTATACTTCATGTAGACTTATTTTATTTAAAAATAAATTACGATTCTGTAATCAGTCGCATATATAATTTTTTTGAGTTGAACATAGTACCCTTTTGGTGTAAAAATCTGATGTGTCAAGCACATAAACTTTCGCCTGTCCTCTTTTAGGATGACCATAATCATCCCTGTCCTACAAATTATAAAACAATATTCAAAAAAAGTAATCGATGTGGACACCATATGTCTTCCTTGAATAGGTACCTATTATATTATACATATTTTTTCTACACTTCATTTATACTTACTTTATTTAAAAATAAAATACGATCCTGTAATCAGTCGTATATACAAATTGTTTGAGTTGAACATAGTACCCTTTTGGTGTAAAAATGTGGTGCCAAGTTCATAAACTTTCGTCTGTCCTCTTTTAAGATGACCATAATCATCCCTATCCTACAAATTATAAAACAATATTCAAAGAAAGTAATCGATGTGGACACCATATATCTTCCTTGTACGCCTATTAAATTATACAGTTTTTGCTGCAGTTCATTTAAACTTACTTCATTTGAAAATGAAATACGATCCTATAACTAGTCCCACATAATTTTTTTGAGATGAGCATAGTACCCTTTTGGCATTGTCGATTGCAATAAAAAAATCTGATTTTCAGATCTTCATCAAAACACCACTTACGATTGCACGATTAACACTAAAATCTAATCAGATTTTCTAAGGTCTCAGAATGTTATACCCAAAATTTCAACTATATTTGTTCACTAGTATTTAAGTAATCGTTACATCTTGCATCTCTCCACCCAAAGACATAGAGAGACTTCAAAAGGTGCTTATCTGACTGACTATTCGATTTTTAGCATGATTTCTATACCTCTCTTACTAAGTGGCAATTTCAGAGTTCTGCATCGAAGTAAAAATATATTCTTATGTCCCTTTTTGCAAAGGTCTTCAAAGTCTTGTCTCATTTTCTAAGGCATCTAGTTTTTGTTGCTCTATATTGTGCAGTCATGTCTTCGAATGAACACATATTAAAAAAAAAAACATTTAAATAAATTTGATTATATAAATATAAGAAACGTACGAATAATTTTGCGTACTTATTTTTTTTCGTAATTATTAATTGCATTTCATTTTTGGAATTTAAAAGAATATGATCGCGTCATTAATATTTCAATATTAATTTTGAAAGAAACGATTTTCAATTTTTAAATATAAAATTTAGGAGTAAAATTAATTTTATGAGCCACTGTATGTCTATCTTTCATTCCATTTTGAAATTTAATTGTAAACGACGAGTAGTCGTTAGACATTAAAGAAAAATAAAATATTTTATACTTTTAACTACCTACCAGATTTAATACTTTTTCGAAAAGGATTTACAGGAAGCTATATCGACAATGCCTCTTCTGTAATTATCCTTCTTGATCCTTAGTTTTATCCTTGAAGGATGTGCAGAGATCTGCTCAAAGGTTTCAACTTCAAAAACGCTGAATTTATAATTGTGCAAAGGATATCCGGTCCGTAAAAGAATTGAAGAATTCTTTTGGATTTAGTCTTTCAGATAGGAATATTTCACTGAAAAATTATACTTATTTTTTTGAAATATTTTTTTGCGTAATTTCCTGTATTGATATATTTTTTTATTATTACGTAAATCTTGCAAATGCGTTTCATATAAAAAGAATAAAGTAAATATTTATATAGTGAAATTATATTAAAATATATTTGTTATTCTAAAATATTTATATTCAAACAAAACATCAAATTTATTTAGTTTGTATATAATAAAAAATAATTGTTATAATTATCTTTGTTATAAAATATTATATTTATTTTGAATACAGAATTGATACGGTATTTGTACTAAATATAGGTTAATTTTGCAAATATTTAAATTATTTAAAATAAACATACAGTTATGTTGTAAATATAATTTTAATATTAAATAATGATATTCCATATATTTAAGTCGATTATTTATCATGTAATAATATAAATAAATTGTTTATACCAACAAATATGTTAGGTGACTACATTTAATCGAAACAAAACAGATTAACAAACAAAATATTGAATATGGGCATAAAAATGTTTGACATTACAATAAATCTATTACATTTCTAAGTTTTATTAATTGTTCAGAACCATCCAAAATCTCTTGAAATATCTTATTAAATTGTAATGTAATAAGCTTCACGACTTTAAAACGGAATTTAAAAATAGTATATTGTGCAACAACTGTAGAAAATGGCCTATTTCCTAAGAGGTGTGGAATGACACACGGTGATAATTTTATCATACTTTGTAAAAAATCTGATATGAATACCACATGAATTTCTTATACAGTAAATTATTTACATTTTTGCTGCATTTAATTTAAACATTTCTACGGCTAATCATACTTCAACTGGGCAAAATTTTGGTGGAGGTCCTGTTTCAACATGGAATAAAAATTGAAAATTTATATTCAATGTTTTTTTTTTTATAAATTGTAAATTTAACAGATACTTGAATAATTTTGAATACCATTTATCACTCTGATGAAGACCGAATTACAGTCGAAACGTTGGTGTATTAGCGGATTTTATTAAATGACAGTCGAAAACCAATTACGTATTGATAAACATCAAATTTAGTTTTGGCACTTTTCTTGCTTTCTTCTTTCTAAAATATTCTACAATATCTTTATATGTTAATAATCTTAAAGTATCTCATTGTTGATGCTCAGAAGTATTAGATGATGTTTTAGGCTTTCTTCGATCATAACAATTCTCAGCCCATTTTTTAATATTGGTAACTTTGAGAATGATCGTTCTGCGGTGCAATTTGTTTTCATGAAAACAAGATAAATTTTAAGATAACTTCCACATTTGGAAAAGGATCTTGTAATTTTTTATTATTAAATTATACAAAAATAGTTCTCGACTAAAGACACTCTTATTTTTTTCTATTAAAAATTAAGTTATTCCGTTGTACATTAATAAAGCTATAAGTACAAAAATTTTGGTGTATTCCAGGTTGGTTATTTCTTATTTTCCAGTAATGTAAATTGTGAACATAACCCCACCCATATGACATAATTTATAATGTAGGTATATTTAGCATTGGTTTAGCAAATCCAGAGTTAATGTTGAATCTGCAATAAAATATGAATGTTTTAATTTTATCTGCAGTGTAGTGGATTTGTTTACGATTAGAATGCAAATTCGATAACGTTACTCGGGCCTGGCTATTCCCCGAATATGCGTTCGGAGCATTCATAGTCATTTTCGTATTTAACAGCAATCAACCGACGTTTTACCAATACATCCATAAATACATCATTATCATAATGATATTACGGTAATGTTATTGCAGCTTATCGACTATCTAACGCAATTAAACCAAATTGGCTTATCTAGCTGCTTTTTTGGCCCCACTGCTCAGTTGTTATTATATTATTAAATTTCAATGACTCGGTAATTCTCTACTGAATGTGACGTTACAATTATTGCTATTAAATTATTTTCTATAATTATTAATTATTATCCTGAATATAAATTACAGGAACTGCAATAATACTGCAGTTCTCATTAGTGTAACTGTTGTAAAATAAAATGCAACTAGTAAAATTTTACTGTTATTATTAAAATAATCATTATTGTTAAAACAGCCAGCAATACCAATATTATTCGATGTTGGATCTAAATTGCTATATTCATGACACATATTAAACATATCATTGTTTTGTAATCTACTATGTAAACACTATTTTTTATTTTCCATTAAAACGAAAAAGAGTATTTTAATTATAAATATAACCGAAAACTATATCTATGTAACATACTTCTATAACTATAGCTGATATCTCATAACTATCCTAAGTATGTTAATAGCTATTATGTGTTGCAGAAAATATTAATAGTAATAATAATAGGTATATGGGGACCAATTTTCTTATTTTAAATACATACATTTTTTATTTGCTTATACAATAAAGAATTTTATTCGCAATTAAGTGATATAACAATTTTATACTTGTACCTACAATTTGTTTTATATATTTGCTTTAAAATGATTTCATAAAAATAAAACAGATTATTTGTAAATAAATACTAAATTTCTGGCAAATAAGAAAAATGGATCGTTATTGTAGTAATCAAACGACGATTTATGAAATAAATGAAAATTGTCGATCAACCAAATTAAATTTCCATCTGAATTGTTTAATTTCTGCCTGCCTACGTACGTGCCAAAAATTGGATATTAATTTTTTTGATGAATACGCATGTTTCAAGGTACTTAAAATTAAATTTTAACGCTTACAATGAGAACTTGTATATGTATGGAGATTCAGTTTATATTTCATTGGTTCTAGGATATTTTTAAAATATGAATTTATTTTACATTATAATCAGGATCACTTCTTTCTTTCATTTTATGTGTTACATTTTTTTGATTCGTAGATTTTCAGTTGGTTCTCATTTTTGCAATAAATATATATATACAGTGGCTCACAGAATTATTCGTACACCTAAGTTTTCTATTTAAAAAGTGATAAATAGGGTACTTTTAAAAATAATATTGATATATTACTGACGGCATCATATTCTCTCGTATTCCAGTAATAAAATTCAATAGCCAATTATGAAAAAAATATTATTATTTTTATGTAAATTAAATAAAAACAAAATGCATACAAAAAACAGGTACACAAAATTATTCGTACAGTTATGAAATCTTACATATAACGAGTCAATATTAATAGTTATAAATATAAAACATCTGTGATTACATAATTATCATTTGTTTGAGTATTTTGTAAAAGGTTTTTTCAAAAATGGGTCGCAAAAGCAAGAAATTACGGTAGTTGAAAGACGAATCTATGTGAAATTACTTTGCCAGTGTAAATCTTTAAGGGAGGTTGTCAAAATTGTATGAATATTGCTCTCAATTGTTAACAACATTAGAAGTAAATATAAAATGAGGAGTAGTTGAAAAATATTTGCCGTGGGGACCGTAAGAAAATTTTTAATCAGCAGAATGAACGATTTATTGAGCATTAAATGAAATTAAATACTAAAAACTCCTGAATAAATTAACAAAAAATATATCTAAAATTTTTTGAGGATATATTGAAACATAGACTATTCGAAGAACTCTAAGAAATTTTGATTTTAATGGCCATATAGTCATAACTAGCTCCTACATATCCCCAAACTAATATGATCCTCCCGCCGTGTTTCGCTGTACTACATAAATTGCAATTAAGCTCAGAATTTGGATTTCTCCAATCAAAAGATTTGCCATTCCACTCAAATCCGCAAAATTACCAATTTCCAAAAAACACAATCCGTACTAATGTGCTATTGCCAAATGCGAGTCTCTTTATTTTATTTTGTTTGGAATTATAGGACCCATTTTTTACTATAAGACCATTAGAACCAAAATTTCTTAAAGTTCTTTGAATAGTCTATGTTCCAATAGACCCTTAAAATATTTAGTTATTCTTAATATTAATTTATTCAGGGGATTTTTAGGATTTGATTTCACTTAACGCTCAATATATAGTTTATTCTGATGACTTAAAAATAATTTAAGGCCTCCACGGTGAATATTTTTCTACTGGTTCTCATTTTTATATTTACTTATATGGGTCTCAACATTTAGCGCGATCTTAGTTTAATTTTGTCAACCTCCCTTAAAGATTTACACTGGCAAAGTAATTTCAAGCAGATTCGCCTTTCAACTACCATAATTTCTTATTTTTGTGAACTTTTTTTTATAAAATCTTATACAAAATACTCAGACAAATGATAATTATGCAATCACAGATGTTTCATGTTTATAAATATAAATATTGACTCGTTATATGCAAGATTTCATAAGTGTACGAATAATTTTGTGTACCTAGTTCTTGTACACATTTTGTTTTTATTTAATTAACATAAGAAAAATAATACTTTTTTCATAATTGGCTATTGCATTTTGTTTCTGGAAAATAAGAGAATCTGATCCCGTCAATAATACATCAATATTTTTTTTAAAGTATTCCATTTTTCACTTTTTAAATATAAAACTTAGGTGTACGAATAATTTTGTGAGCCACTGTATATATATATATATATATATATATATATATATATATATATACATGTATGTAAATTGTAATATAAGAGTATTCAGTGTCAATTATAATAATTGAAATAGATGATCCTCTATTGTAACAAATTTACCGAATCATTAATTACTTGTAATATGTAATTGGAGCTAGGTAGAAACAAAGTTGAACTGTAAAATTTTATTTAAAGACATAATATCAAATCATTATTTATAAAAATTCTTATACATATAAGTATTCATAACTAATTAAGATATTTCAGAAAAACACTTCAGATCTTCATCAAAACAATACATCCGATTGTACGACTAACACCAAAATCAAATCAGATCTAATCTAAAGTGTCAGAATGTTATATCTAAAATTTCAACTTTGTTGGTTCACTAGTATTTGTGTAATCGTTACGACAACATTTATCCATTCGCACACACGGACAAACATATTATCGTAAAAATATTAAAATTGTGTTCTAGGGACTTCAAAATGTGCTTATCCATTGAAAACTCGCTACCGATTTTTAGCATCATTTCAATACCTCTCTTACTGAGTGGCGAGATATAAAAATGATTTTTTGTTAAATTCTTTGTGTATTCCTTACGAATCCTTCTCGTTACAAATATTACATACTTTTCGTTATCTAATTGTTATTTTAATAATTATTAATACGTAAAAAATAAAGTGCTGTTAATTTTAATAGTCCAATTCATTTTCGTGTGGGTCTTGTATTGTGAACAAATAAGATTTTTAACGAAATAGGAGGGTAAGTTATTGTACGTAGATGTAAATCATTCAACAGCAATCTCATTTAAAGTGCAATTTTAAATTCTAAATATACATCCCCAATATAGTTGTCTGTCATCATATTGGCATAATTACAGTCGAAGCTTGGAGAAGTTATAACGTTTGCAGGACTTGCGGGCATGTGAGCCTTGTGCGTCCCTGTGCCAATCCTTTACCCGTGGGACATCGCGACAGAATGAAGAGAAAATTGAAAGAAATAAAGGGAGGTTTCCTAATAGACCAAACGAAAAAAAGAGGACAGGCAGTGAGAGAGACACCCGCGCGAGAGAGACGGCGTATGTGAGGGAGAAGCACCGAAATCCTTGCTTTGCCTTGGCTTCCACTGCGATTAGATGACTTGTCAACCTGCAGGAAAATTTCATTTTACAAACTTGTTTGGGAAGAGAATTGCGCGGAATTGGAGCTGAAGGAGTTTGAACCTCCCCCTCCCCCCTGAGGGGATAAATGTAGATAAAAGTCCGGAGATGCCATGCAGCATATATTCATGGATGTTGGATGTTTACGGAACACAAATTTCTTTTAACTTTTAGCGCTTCACTTACCTTCAAAACTTGCAACTCTAAGCAATTTTTAATTTTAAATGTGCACTTTGTAAAGAAATTTTTATAAATTAATTAATTGCAGTTAAATTATTTTCTATTTAGATGGCAAAAGTGGTTCTTCAATTTTTTGAAACGATCATGGAAAGGAAACTACACAAGTGTTTCGGTATAATATATAAGGATATCAGAAAAATAAAACCTTAATTCCTGTATTTATAAAACGTTCGTTATAACTATAACGCTTCGTTATTTTTTTTGACAAATTATAAAACAGTAGACAAACTAAAATTTTTATTGTCTTAAACATACGTTCCTTATTATGAAAGCATTTTTATGATAAAAGCGCTTTTAGGAAGCATACTTTTACTTTATAATCTTAAGAGGCCAGACGTCATTTAACAAAAGCGCTCAATAAAAGTGAACTCATATTATGGTCCACTGTTTTTGAATAAATTTATTGTGATTGATTTCGACTTTTTAATTAGACCCTGTAATTTTTAGTTGTAGGTACCTATCTCATGTTATGATTGTAAATTTTATTTTATATTTATAGTATATTATTGTAAAATTAATTTATTTATAATAATAAAAGATAATAAAAATAAGTAACACTATGAATACAAAAAATATAAACACTAATTTAACACTTTCCAATATTTATTTACACGATGTTTATTTCCACCAACTATTTATGTTCACTACTCATATTAATATCAGACTGTCTTCGCGGTGTTTTCTGCTCGGGCTTATATAGTAGAGCAATTAAGTTCTGAAATATTCTTGCACCTTCGATGCGGATATAATATTATACTTCTTGTACTCCTATAAATTAAAAAAAAAACGTCTAAATAGTTTAGAGAATGACAACATAAAAATACACAGTGACACTATATCGTCTGGAAGAAATATTCCCGGATTGTTAGTTTTTATAACTTAGCAACTATACCAAAAACTGCAATAATTCATTTTCCGGTTGGAAAAAACTCCGGGAAAGGGTCAGTTCTCATCCGATCGGACTTCGATATTTAATCTAGTTAATATAATGTTTAGTAATTTTTATTTTTATTGTAGCCTATAATTATATCTGTCTAGTGTTATAAAAACGTTAGCTCTATATAATGTGCAATTTTGCGAATTTCAGAGAAAATAAGTTTGCACTATCAATTAGTGTTTCATATAGTAAATATATATCTTTAAGCATCTGATTTGTAAAGCTCTTACGTTAACTCTTTGTTTCTATTGAAATGATATGACAAATTACTTATTATTAATATTTATATTTATGATAATATTATAAACGTGGTTGTACCGTTGTAAAGCCGTTGGAGAAATTGATAATAAAATGTAGTAAATATATTGAATAGTCCCACAAAGTCGTCTGCAGCATCAGCAGAATTGAGAACAATTTAAATTCAAGTTTTTCCCTGGCGTTTGCCGACGAATTCCTCGATTCGTTGCTTAGCTTTGACAAGTTGTATTTACCTTGAATCGGAATATATTTTCGGAATGCAGCGCATATATCAAGATACTTCCAAGTCTTAGTTTAAGTTTCCTTCGCTTTGTCCGAAGCTTCACATTGTTGTGCTTCACTGGACTCGAACGCAAACTGCATAAATATTGGCATTCCACCAAATGTACCTTCATATCGCAGCTGCTATTCACGGATTACTATTATCAAATACTACTTTTTCAAATCAATATGATATTATTTGTTATTATTTACTGTCAACTGAATATTATATTTTCATATATTTCTTTTCTAAAAGCCGAATTAGTTGTAATAGAAAAAGTAGCTTCACTTTCTTTCATATTTCATCGATACAAGTATATTCTGTATTACCAATAAATAATGTGTTCCTAAGAGAAGTGTAGGGCAACCAAACACACTTCGCTGCAGTTCTAACTGCCATACTGTCGGCTGTAAGATGTATAGATGAACTCAAGTTCAAATGAGGTACAGTACAACCACGATATTATTTTACTAGTATGTAATGATAATACGTATAAAGATGTCAGCAGAACCAACATCTACTATCGAAACCGAAAATGTTCTTGTAGAAAATAATGAATTCATTATTTCATCATCATCATTCATCAGTGGCACAACATTCCTATATGGAACAAGGCCTCAAGTACCTGAAGTACTTGTTTCGTGACATGTTTTACTTGCATTTTAGCGATGCAGGTTGTCAGCCTGCAGTCTCTGCAAGGCCAGCACACACCGAGCCGTTGTGCGGCAACCCATCCAAATGGACAGGGCGGGCTATGTTGCTTATCTACACGATCAGACAAGACACGCCACGACCACACAACCGTACTGGCTGACAGCCATTATTTATTTATTACAGAAAGTTAATATAAGCAAACCAAACATCAAATCACTATTAGTAAATATTTGCAAATTATTTTAAAAAAATATACATTTATATCATTCAGATCTTTTGATTACACTCGCCATTAAAATAATAATAAATATTTTACTAAAAGTTCATCCATTAATGTCAGAAGATTAAATATGATGTACATATAAACAATGATGAACAAACCGTATTGTAAAGACCTTAATTCCTGGATACCTATTGAAATCTCGAAATGTCAAAATAGATGAAACTATGATTCCTTATTGTATGTTACGGTCGGTAAATAAAAGGTAGGCATAGTTATAATGGATGCGTCCTTATTTTATTAAGTAATATTAATCGAGTAACATGCAATTCCCTATCCAATTAAACAGATCAATAGCTTAATAATTGACTCAACCTTGTATACACAGCGTCATACCTATGACTGATACATGGCACAATCAATAACAAGATTGCGGTCCTAATGATATGGAGACAATGACATATATTATACAAGGTGTTGGGGTAAATGCATTGTCTTGTCGCCAGTTTGGTAATAAGCAACTGGACAGACGTGAGAACATTAGTTACTGAATTGTTGTCACCGATATCATTGCTGTCTTTTGCTGTTTCATCTTCACGTCCAAAACTTCAAACCTATTCTTCTTCTCACGCTAATTTAACCTAGAAACGGGTGTTTTATTTGAATTTTGTGTGTTAGGTTGACAGCCTAAAGTCTTTTCAAGGGACCAATAGCTTGTAGTTGGTTCTGAACCAGTCGGATACAGTGGTATTTTTATTTGGTTTATATTTGGCGATGTTGGGAATCGAACCCTAGATCTCACACTTCATGGAGTGCACTCAGTTCGAGATAAACCAAGTAACGAAGTAAGCCACCGTTGCCCGTATGTGTTTATTTGTAGTCCACTTTATATAATATTAATTAATGTATTCTGCACTGTACTAAATTAGAAACACAGTTCAACTGTAATTATAAATAATGCTCTATGCTCATTAAAAGGTTCAACATTTTGTTTTACCACCTATGCAACAATGTGAGTAGATTTCTTTAGAATGTAAACATTGTTGATTTGATAGTTGTTTGATAATTATATGAAAATAGGCGGTCGTCATTATCTTCTGGGCATTTGGGCGATGAATCCAATTTAGGGTATTTGTAAAACATTAGTACATTAGTTTGAACAAACCCGGCGAGTAAATAAATCCTACGCAGTGTCCGTGGCTCAGGTTAGTTTCAACCCGAGTTGCTTGTTTTCAAAGTTTCTACATCGTTCGTAATTTTTAAGTGTACTTAGGGTTGTTGATTCGTTCCATTTACCATTTATTTGCATTCGTAAAAGTTTGGTATACGGTCTAGTGAACTTTATATCCTCTGCGAACGATATATTCAATGAATTTTTTATACAACTTTGTGAGTACTTCAGCTACTTTGGATATAATTAAATTGCAATGATTTGTATCGGCGGTTTTATAAATACCACCGGGAATTTTTTGGTACAGTGCGTAAGCAATAAAAGTTTTTATTTTGTATATGATGTACTTCACTATTACACTGTAATGCAGAATACAAAAATCAATATACCATGTGTGCTTTGCTTTATATTATTACCGGAATTTTACAATAATTCGGCCAAATTATTTATGGATAATTAATAATAGAAAAAAAGTGCAAGATCCTTTTCCATACGTGAAAGTCGTCTTAAAAATTTATTTTGTTTTTATGAGAACAAATACCACCGCAAAATGATCATTCTCAAAATCAACAATATTAATAAATAGATTGAGAACTGTTATGTACAAAAACGCCTAAAACATCATCCAATACTACTGAGCTTCAATTTTAAGAATGTTATATATTATTTAATAAAAAATAACGCAAGAAAAGTGCCAAAATTAAATTTCATATTTTTCAATACAAAATTAGTTTTATTCGAGTGGATAATTGTAATTAGGTACTCAGGAAAAAACTGTTGGGGGTAGTAGTCATTTAATAACATGTACTAATATACCAACGTTTCGACTGTAAATCATTTTTCATCAGGGTGATAAATAGTATTAAAAATTATTCAAATATTTATTAAATTAACAATTTATTTAAACAAATATCCAAAAATATAGATATTCAATTTTTATTCCTCCTTGAAAAGTTCATAAAAATAAGCATTAGTTCTGAATTTATTTATTGCCCTTCCACAAATTGTATTTTATTTCGTGGAATAATTCAGTACTTTGTACTTGCCTCATACAAGTCCTCGAATCGTAGGTCAGGTATTATCCTGGTGAATGTAGGACACATTGATGTTTGTTCCTCCGGGAATGAGTAGCAGTGGGAAGGTGCATCTTCCATGGAGATCCCAGGGTTAGCTGGGACGCCCGGCCGGTGATAAACTGAGGTAATCACGGTCTCATCAGCAATGAAAGCCCGATGTGAGCTCACGAACAACGCTCTATTATCGTCATTACCTGCGTTGTTCATTACACTCCAGAACTAACAGCGATTTGTTTATAAAACTCCACTCGATACCACTTCAAAACCTTTTATTTGCACACAATTTTTACTTTAAAAGGACTCAAAGATTAGTATTCTTGGATATAAACTAATGATATGTCTGATCTATGGTTTGGTTTATATCGTTATAAAATGTACGTCCCTTAATAAAGGGTAATCACATGTACCAGATTGAGTCATTTGTTCCGAAGTTCTGAAGGACCATTTCATCCAATCAACGTCTGAAGATGTTCTCAAAGATTAGTAGTCTTAAATAAAAACTAACCGAATGTCTGATCTATGGTTTGGTTTATATTGCTATAAACTGTACGTCCCTTAATAAAGGGTAACCACATGTACCGGATTGAGTCATTTGTCCCGGTGTTCCGAAGGACCATTTCATCGACATCTGAAGATGTTCTTTTTTATATCAAAAATAAATTATTGTGAAATAATTAAAGGTTTTGTTTATTTTGTAAGAGGTTATTTCTCATAGGAAATGATGAAATAGGTATAAATTTATAATAGTTCAATAATAAGCAAAATTGTGTAGACATAGACAAGCTGTGTTGGCAATCGATGAAGAGTGATTACAGTGCAACTATCCACATCTTAGTACTTTTCTACTGGAGTCACTATAATTCCTGCTGATATGTAAAATTTTAGGAGGGTAACGTTGTAATAGAAAATAGGCAGTCTTCCTTGAGAACTGAAACTAAAGAGTCGGGTCTTCAGAGCTCAAACATATATTCCGAATCATTTGTATCTTTATTTAACTTAACTTCACTTTAATATAATATATTTTTAAGTAGATTTCATTATTTAAATCCTAGACCCGAAAGTTAGATATATTTATAACTGGTCCCGATTTGGTAAGAACCCATTTAAAATTTGTACGTTGGGCTTGTAAGTACCCCCACGTTACAATTTTATTTAGATTTCAAATGTCTCAACATGAACCGACTACAAATACTCTACCAGTTATTAAAAGATTTACGTTACATTTTTGAATCCAGATCACATATTTTTCAATCCTTTGTCTATTCATTTATATCACCAACTATTTTTTCATACCACTAACTACTCATTTATTTCTACTTCACATGTCGCTCACATGTACTGACCGACACTGACTTTTCTTCAGTGACTCTCTGCACACTCTGATCGATACTAACTTCTTGAGCCGCCCGATGCGACCCTTTAATACCTGCGTACAGCTAATCTTCAACATTCCAGAACCTTCTGGACTCTATACTATTCCCGAACTATAGCGGCGTCGCTTTTATCCCACTTGACTTTCAACGCGACTACTTGCTCAGACAGGTCAGCTATGATGACTTATCTACGGTGAGTCTTGCTCGTTACACTATTATGTAAATAAAAATTAAGATGAAGCAAAAATGTATACATCCTACACCTGAGGGTAGAAGAATTACTGACTATATATAAATATGACGGGCAGTGGTGGCTTAGTTGGTTAGTGCGCTTCGACTCGCTGAGCGGAGTGTGAGATCTGGGGTTCAAATCCCAGTGACGACAAACCTCTAACCAAAAATAAATACCGCTTTGTCCAAGTGGTTCGGAACCCACTATAAGCTGTAGGTCCCCTGCCCTGTAATTGGACTTCGGTCTGTTGGACAGTGTAAATAAATAAATAATTAAATAAATACCTACTCTATAGGATAAAGTGTAGAAAATAACTTACATACATAATTATTTTGTAATTTTCACAAGTTAATAACACCCGTCTCATCCCATTTACAATTACAATTTCTTTGTAAAGTGCAACCATGACGTATCCGCTATTGAAGTGAAGAATAAAGCTGGTACGCCGATGTCTGCGGAATAGTCCTCATTATGCGCGGGGAATCCAGATCTAGGATTGAGCTTTCATATCCTCAGCGTGATTGCTGGAGACAAACAGCACGGCGGAGATGTGACTGTGACAGCCCGTAATGAAACATGCAGATTCTATCGAAGCCGCACGACGTTACGCAGATGCAGGTACGTCAATACTGGAAAGAAATCATGCCACAAACGCAGATGTCAGCGGAGGATATGTTAAACAATCATTCCATTTTCTAGAGTATAACATTGTAGGTTTTCAGTTTTGTTTAATCTATGCTTTCAAATATTCGTCTCCATGTAGATATTTATTCTTTGAGAATATTTTAACAATGGTTATCTTACCAAAAACCTTAATATGTTAATACCCAATTGCACCAATAAGGTTTAAAATTTAAACCACACTTAAACAAAAAAACTTGATGTGATCAACACAACCTCTCGCCTGTTCACTTTATACTTTTATCAAAATCGCACGGTAAAATAAATTATTAAATATTTAATACTTACAATATTAGTACAATTCCTTTTAGAGTATTCGATAATTATTTTTAAAGCATTTATTATACCTTTTAAAGTACCTTTGATGGCAGATGTCAATTGAATTTTAAGACATCTTAAATGTATGATTCATAACATCCGTGGTTTTGTATAGTTTACCGCTTTCAAGTTATTAATAAATATTATTTTATAAAATATTATTTATATTATCAATTGTCCCATGTTATGAATTTAAGACATTCCCACATCAGTGCAAACTTGTATATTGTTCTTTATATATTTATGAGTATAGGAAAGGACTAACAACCATAAATAATCATTACTGTTATAGAATAGCATTTATCCATTGAAAACTCACTATTCTATTTTTAGTACGATTCCAATACTTTTATTAGTGAGTGGCGAGCGCTACTTGCAATTTTAACATCAATGTTGACATTTTATTACTATGTGGTAATGTACATTTAAGGGAAACCTAAAAAAATGATAGAATACTTCGTATGAAAATATATGTTACCCAAAAATTGGATGGTATGTTTTTGATAGCTATTTGATAAAAAGTCTTAGACGTAGTCGAGGGTATTTTTTCTGTTTGTTTCCACTAGTAAATTCTTACATCATTAATCGAAACCATTAAAATTTATTAATGGAAAACTAAAGTCCGTTTCCAGGGTATGTCAAAACTTATTATTTGTGATTGTGTTTTTTTATAAGAAATAACTAGGTACAAAAACAATTTGCAAGGTATCATTATTGATGAATAATTGTAGTATTAGGAACTGCATTTGTAATTTTAATAGCAATAAATGAATTTACTAAATAATTTCTGTGCATTTATACTAACCATGAATCTTATCGTTTTGTTAGACGTAGCAAACAGTAAAAGCAACCTCCAATGGAAACCCAATCAATAAACCTTTTCTAATACCCGATCATGCAATAATGTAGTTTTATGACCCAGTTTCCAGTTTTCTTGTTAAACAATTTGATGATGTGTGCAACAAATATGAAAAAAGAAACGCAGTAAAAATAAATTTGGTACATGGAGTAATTTGTGTTGAGAACGGGCTAGGTAATAACGATTAAGACAAAATGAAATCTTGTATTAATCCTTGTAAGTTGTGCAGTAATAGTAGTGTAAATATTTACGAGTACACCTGCTCTGAAATTGTTAAGGAGTAATATACAGTAATGTTTCCGGAGCAATTTTTGCTAGAACCTTTTAGTGCCTCACAATCTAAACTCCGCAATAATAATAAAAATAAACGCGGGTGAGTATCACCTCCAGGACTCGGCTCCTCCAGATTTCAGATCCGTTGATGTAATGTCGGGAAATAATTATGTTTCTTCTTCGGGAAAGTTTTTGCACGTTGAGTCCGTCGTTTTTTCCCGAGATACGAATCATTACATTAATTCAGGCTCCACTCTCGTCTTGATAAAGTCGTTTTACTTCTGTTCCCCATTCGGAGATATAGCAATAGCAATTATCCTCATTATATGGCCGTATCGCTTCTCGGCGACTCAAACTTGGCTGGGGCTGAAGTTTCGGACGTGAAAGATAGCAAATAGTGAAAGACAGGGATTCACTAGCGGCTAATGTTCACACGTCTGCCCAGTTGCTTATTACCAAACTAGGGGACGTCCACCTCGATTGGAAGTCGAGTATAACCTGAATTGTTATCATTGTTACCCCAAGGAGAAATTTCCCTTAATGTACCATTTATACATCAGTAATAAAGCCCTGAATTGTTACTATTTTAAATAATTATTTGCTAGTTCCTTCCACTTTTTAGTAATTGATTATACAACCCTAAATTGGGTGTGAGTTATAACCTTATAACATTTAAAATATTACCAGTGAAATCCTTGCGTCAAAGTACCTATGCATACAAATTTTCGTTTTAAAATTCTTTCTAGTACAGCTACAATAACAGATTAAATATCAGCCAATAGAAACGTACATGACCGGTAACAATGCGCGTCTAAGGATATACCAGGGATCCTGAGATGCTAGCATTCAATCCCGCTCTGCGGGACGTCGGGGAAGCAGAGGGCCTTCGAGTCTGCTCCCCGTTTGGTGGTCTCGATAGACCGCCTTCCAAGGCCTCTCATGCCCTGAAGGTGATCTAGTTCAGCCGGCCGGGAATTGGAGTGCACTTCAGCGTATGCTCTAATTCTTGACCTGCTGAACCCACAGCACATACTGAAGCAGATTTAGCTACTCTATATTGTGATCTGGTTTCAGTGGGTTAAGAATTAGAGCATTCAGAACTGTTTGCTCTAATTCTGAATACTCTAATTCTAGGTCTGCTGAAAAAATCGCGAAAAAAATAAGATTTCAATGGAAATACCTATTTTCACTATTCTTCAATACATTTTAAGTAGTTTCAGCGTGATATCTATACGTACGTAGTTATGTACGTATGCACCTGTCTTTTTGATTGCGATTGGTAATGTCAAAAGGACAATTTGCTCGAAGGGTTCTTTGAATTTTGTGCATAACTCAAAAACGATTAGCCGTAGAAAGTCCAGATTTAGTGCGTAGAACTTCCAAAGGAAGTTTAAATGAAGTGCAAGAAAAAATATTTATAATTTAATCCATGTACAAGGAAGTCATGTTGTGTTCACATTTTTTTAGTAATTAATATTAGAAATCTAAAACTAAAATTTTAAAGTTTTGAACCTTATAGTTTTCCCACACTTGAAATATTTGAAAAATACGCAAAATTTTGAGTAGTTTACGTACAGATCCACCCTAATTTCAAATGTTTGAACACTTGACAGTCTAAAACTGTACAAGTACTAACATTGACCAAGAGGTATAAAAGTATCCTCTCAAATTTTTATCAAAATATACAAATTTGTCTGTAAAATCCAATCAACATAGGCCCCATAACTTTAAATTATTATGAAAAATATGTCAAAGATAACAGAAGAAATTCAGAATTACAAACAATATGTCTAAGCAAGTAATTTCCACCTACTTAGGGTAACAATTCAATTCATCATACTTGCTGCATTGTCCTTATCTCAAAGGTAGAAATAGCTCAGTAAAAATCCAGAAAGACTCAGTATCAGATGCAGGTTTGTCTGTCTTCGGGAGATAAATGCCTTGGGCCATTACAGACTTGACCGGCTGCAGGATTAGTCAGATCAGCGATAACCAGCCGCCCTGATCTCCAATTACAGCAGTGCAGAGTGCCAGGAGTGCTCCGCGGACACCCTACGTGCAAATAAGTGCACGTAGTCGACACCCCCGCACTGCATGTCCAGCAAGCACGTCGACACGACGTGGAGTTCTGTACTTGTTACGTGATCGACTGGGGAGCAACAACAAAAAGGATAAGAGCCACGAAAGGAAATTAAATATTTTCTCACCTAAGTGCTGAAGGGCAAGGTTAACCTTGTTCAAATGTTTGGGGAAATAATTGCCAGTAAACCGCAAAACTCTAGGCATTGTTTCTATATACAATACCTAGTGTCTATAACTATACTGATATGCTATACTAAATACAATAATCGTCACAGAGTCACCTGATGATGATCGGATGATCGAAATACGTAGAGACCCTCATGGTGTATTGAACCACATACTGTATACTGTATCGAATACATTATTCATCGACCAGTTTCTAAGTGGGACGATTATTGTATTTAATATAGTTGTGACGATGAAATTCTGAGATTCAGATATTTAAAAATTTTATACCAATACACCTTATCTATCATCCGATAGGCATGGTACATAGGTATACTCTATTTTTTGCAGTTGATCCCCACGTCATCAATTTTTGCCATAAGAATTATTAAACTTTTATCTTACATCTTTGTCGTATACGCATAGCACAGATAAGACTTTTATTATTTATACCATTACCATATAAAATGAAGTAGAAATAGTATTGCAACCACGGTAACGGATATTTTCAAATATTTAAAAACAATGAGTATGTCATTGATGTCATTAATGTTATTTATGAAGGTGATTTTGGCATTGACAATTTATGTTTCAATTTGTGTTTGTAGTTTCGTTAGTTTAATGCACAACTCTTTTGGTACGTTTCAGCCATTATAATATTGGATATATGAAGATGTTGTCATCAATCCCCCTTTTGTAATAAAAGTTTTAAATATGAACTTTTAATTGAGTGATCTAGCAGACCATTCTACTATACTACCATTTCCTCTAAAGTTATTAATGATTAAAATTGTTGTTGCCCTTGGTGTCGGCCTATCAGAAAATTTTATAACCCAAGAAGCAAATGATAAATTTGTTCCCTATATTTCATTTTAAATGAGACAAGCAAATATACATTGTTGTCAATCAAATTTCAACTCGTAACCATGTGTATGGTAAATCCCATGTTTCATTTTAAAAATACTCACGGTATTTTGTTGGAGATGAGGATGAGGATTAGGATATATATTCAATTCATTATAATCAGGAAATGTCTACCGTGGTATAATTACAATTTCCACTTTAACTTTAATCAGTAAAATACAATATACTTACAGAACTATGCGTTGTCTTTAATATTTAATACACATTAATAACACAATTTCTCCGTAATTAATTTGACATTTAAATTCCAGTAAATATTTAGTTTGAAATGACGTCAGTTGCAAATTTTGAATATTTGATGTGTTTTACGCACAGATTATTCTTGTCTGCTCGTTCGATGTTGTCAAGTGAATACAAAACAAGTGCGGAATACGCCCATTGTTCACACTTGAACTACTCGGGACGCAACTTGTCACGGTAACAAGTATGAGAAAAAGACACACGTCAAACTGATTGCCTGATCTGACACGTGAACATGTCAGCTAAAATCATCAGGCACAATAAAACAACAGCAGTCGAACGGGAGAAATAATCTCAACCTCGCTGACTTTTTATTAATGATACATAAATCCTGCGGGCGCGTCGGGATGAAAGTAAAAATCCGGGAAAACGATCATTGATCAAGATGGCTTACTCCCGAGACTCGCGTCTGGACTCCAGGGCAGGACTTGTTGCGTCCTGGAGGAATTTTATGGGGGAAATTATTTTTGTGATCGTAAAGTTTTGGATACACATTAGTCGCAGTTACTCACTTTTATATTAGCGGGTTTATGGTCATTGTAACGACGAATAAAAGGTTTTATAGTTATCGGGGAATCTGATACAAATCTGAAAGGAAGACATGGAGGTGTAGTCCGCACTCACTAACGATATCGTAAACATTTTCATACCTTTAAATTCTTGCACATTTTACGCATAAAAATATTTTCCAACTAAGTCTTACACACTTTTTATTACTCTTGAATTACTGACTTCGAAAGAATAGAGACAGCTAAGTTGTTTCATATAGGTATCAGATGTCTTGAGTTCGAATCATGATTTACATGAGTTTTTCGTGATAACAACAATAAAAGCACAACATTTTATTCGGATTCATGAACGTCCAACTATCCTCCACTATGCAGGTGCTTCTTCATTATCATCACCATCTGATTAACAGTTGTTCAGAACTCAGGAAATAGGAACTCGAACGTCTACCTTTCCATGTGCCAATGACTTTTTTCCTGTTTGTGGGTTCAATATACCTTTTTAACAATCCATCTCTCCTCAGCATTTTTGGTCTATCTGTCCTCAGAACAAAGGTTAAATGTACCACTAAATTATGACTCTGGAAACAATAGAACCACGTTTTTAGGTTACGTTAAGTCGTACGCACATTTTTATAAATTATGTACATGAATAATTACTTTAAATCTGCCCTGTACATCAGATACTAGTTTCTTTTAGGTAACTGTAATTGTCACACATTTTTAATTCTATTTAGAACATGTGTATTTGTAGTTATAAATCAATTGCCTTTGGTGCAGTTAATATATGGAAATTTATATTATTACAGAATGAAGAAATTAATATTTTATTTTAAAAACTTGTAAGAAATAAAATCGTGAACATATATGTATTTCCAGCTTTAAATTTTTTTAATATTAATTTATTAAAACAGCTTTAGTTAAAATCATATGTACAAAATGTAATATAATAAATTTTGATAATTATTTCAATTTCATTCATATTGATATAATTATCATTAAGAAAAAGTATCACTGAATATTAAATATAAAATGAATGAAGGAATAATAAAGGTTTTAATTATAGAATAATGAGTAAAATAATGAAGATAAATATCAATAAAAATAAGAAATTATTTGAATTTTATTTAGCAACGTAGTTAATTATAAAATTCCATTTGCGGAATTCTCGTCAGCAAATGAAGTCTCCCCGTACATTATCTCGGTGTAAAGTTTGGGGGTTGAAGATTAGATATAATAATTATAAATCTCCCTGGCAGAAACTCTTAATAAATTGGACGTGGCCAAGAATAGATAAGAGCAGCGACGCGAGCGCCTCCAACGTCGCCTCCGGTAACTACAAGCTTCAGGAATTTGTCCAAATATTTTAACAGGCATAGTTTCTACTTTTTGCCCCTGATAAATCATTCTAAATGATGCAATAAAATGCGATGAAGAATCTCCGACAACAGATCGCGAATTGAGAAGATAATAAGAAATCTTTACTTTGTGTGAGGAGAATATGAAGTATTCTATGGGGTACTGGCACAAGTTATTGCTCAACTTGTTATTAATAGAGATTCTTTCACAAGATATTTCAGACAAATTTGTTACAAAGGACTTATTAATTGGCAAGGAATATAAAAATATAAGATTCTTAAGTGCACTGTTTAATATGGATCAGGTTTAAAGTCCAACGAAATTTCAAAAAATAATGTTTAAATAATATATATTTAAACCAGTTAAAAAGGTAAGCTTCTTTGTATATTTTAATTCTAGCAATGATCTACCATTGTTAATTAATTTTTACCGTCAAAATTTAGTGTAATATGTGAAATATATAATTATTATTTTCCATGATAAATGTTATTTTAAATATAAAAAGCGGCAAAATAAAACTACTTAAAAACTGATAAACGAATAAAATTGTTATGTTATTTCGTAGTATATTAGACCTGTCGAGAGTCATCCGATTTGGTACGGAAACGTACGATAGTGTCCAATCTCCGCGTGATTATAAGTTCTGAGACGCAGAAAATAAGGGTGCGCTTCTGTTTTAAAAATTTATTGAAATAAATATAAATTTATTTTCTTGAATTAATATGTAAAAGATAAAATTCTAAAATTTCCTTTTCTCGCTGTAATATTTTGTAAAGCGTTTATTTTTAATTTTTGAAATAATCCATGATATGAATTTGGTATTGCATGCAATTATCATGGAATAAAAGCTGATGGAATTCCTTTGTAGTGGCATTCTTGAGCATGGGCAACTAATCGGCCATCAGAATACAATAAACAATCCAGGCCGTTATCCTAGCATGTAATAGCATCAGCTAAACCGTATTATAATACGGAGCAATTAGACCCCGAGCCAAACGATATTACCCGCCACTGACGCGGCCAGATGCAATATCATATTATCTGGATTTACCCGTTCTGATAATCAGCCCGGACGGACATTACCCGCGATATTGCGCGAACATCATTCTTCAATAGCAATAAGCCAAGAATATTCAATATCTCTGTACTGAACGGATTTAATTTTTATACGTCAGCGAATTGTCTATGACTGCTAGATATTGTTATAGTGATTTACTTAGGCTAACGCAGCGCTATTTCAAATTGCTTTTGTCTTTTCCTCGCTTTTATACACGGATTATATTTCTCAACACAAAAATTCTATTATAAGTACCTAGTGGAACATTTCATTCTATACAGTACAATAAATAAAAACAAGAATATAGCAAGAATAAATAAGTATTATATAATTAGAGTAGAGTAGCTGTGGGGATTGTAGGACATGCTGATGACCATGCTCATTTACATCTACTGCTGATGACCATGGTCATCCAGATCTACTACAAATATTTGTATATATTGAACGATAAGTATTTTCTTTAGTACCATTTGATTAATTTAAATAATTATTTTTAGATACAGCTCTTGATGAACAGATAATGTTATTAAAAATTTGTTAAATTTACAAATATGTAAGAAAAAAAGGATATTTGAAAGGATTCCGTAGAATTTAAATTTAGTAAAAGTCCCTTCCAGCTAAAAATAAAATTTTATTTATATTTATAAATATTTTCAATAGCAAGAATGTCTTCGATAAGAGAAAAAAAATATTTTCGCTTATCAATTTTAAGAATGTAGACAAAAACTGGTTCATCTTTAATATTTCAATGACAAAAATAGTTTCCAATAATATTGAAGGTAATGTGTTAGTAAGTTTTGATTTTATTTTTAAACAAATAGCTAAAAACATTTTAAAGTTTATAATAATGTTGTGAATTTATCGTTTATTAAATAAAAATTTAAGTAATACAAACATTTTTTTCTTATTTATATCTGTACGAACAATAGTACAGAATTCTTGAGATTATTTTAAAGCTGTCTACATATTCCAATTTCCATTTTTATTACCTTAATGAAATAGATGAAAGATGTTTTCTTTGTTAATAAAAAAAATCACACGTTAGTGCAAAAATTTTCTGCATTATAAATTGAAAATCATATAGCAGTAAAGTCGTTTTATCGACGAAGTTAATCAGATTTAGTAGTTTTTGAAAGTATTGCCACATGGTAACATTACCCACACACTTTTCCCCCATTTACGTAAATCTGGAATGTTAAATAATAATTTCAGAAATACGATTTAAATCAATGATCAAAAAAAGTGATTTAAATCTGGATTTAAATCAAATGATTTAAATTAATGCAATTCTAACGAAAATTGATAAATTGTAATAATTTTTATATTAGCAAGAATTAGCAACATACTTCGAAAGATGGTTATTGAAGACAAAGATGATTTTAATTTAGGTTCTTTTGAATTAATTGAAGACAAATATAGCATTAATTTAGGTTTTAATTTTTAGTTAATTAATTGAAAATTTTAATTTTTTATCGGTTAACAGTTTTGTTTCTAATTTGTCAGTTATACAAAAAAACATTTATTTAAAATTTTATATATGCACATTTGTACATAAACTATACTTTTATACCCTATACTTTTTCTTACACACAAGCATTTAAATCCTCCCTCTCTGCGTCCACTCCAGGGCATGCGGGGCGAGAGGGGCATCCCGCAGCTAGTTCCCAACTCCACCGACAGATGTCACCGGGCGCCCAGCTCTGGGGAGCTTGTGCACCGTTGCACGAACGGTTAAATATTCATTCCTCACTCTTAAAATAGAATGTTTGCATGTGCAACATGAGGACACGCTGATGGAAACGCAAAACTACACGGGCACGGGAGAATATTTTATTACCTCCTAGACTACAGGACAAATAGGATTGTTTTTTAATTCGCTGCTGCCGGAATTGAAGCAAATGTTAAATTATTTTTGCTAAACAGCTTTGCTGGAAATAAACTTCATATTGATTTTTTACTGTTTTTATAAAAATAAAAAATACAATTTAAAGTTTAAACCTGTTTAGATCAATAGATCGTTCAGATTATGTACAGTTGTATGAAGAGATATTTGAAACTGACTTAGACAAGGTTTATATCCTTTTAGTTTAGCAGTCTAATTTATATCTAAATATAGTTTTTGTTTTAGCCTTATAATAAATATACATATTAAAATAAATAATTACGAAATTATAATTAAATTTGTACTTATAATATTACAATTACATGGACTCATCGTAGTCTTTTATAACTACCTTAAATCATCTTAAATTATATGTTTTAAGATCTTTGAGTAAATTATTGTATACCTAAGTAAGAGGAAATAAAACGAATAATAGTGAGGGTATGTGTTTTTCACATAATATATGTTTTATATGTTCACTTGTTTTGTATTTCAATTTTGCAATATTGTTGTGAATGCACTGTTTTTGTTTTTGTTTTTCATTTTAACTTTGTCGCTTACCTGACAATGAATTAATATTTTATGAGCTAATATGATTCACGAGCGGTAATTCGCAGATTCATTAATTATTTAGAGAACAAAGGAACAAAATAAAATATGAAATATATAAATAGTGAATCACTTCACGCTTCACGATAAATGTTAACTTATTCCGGTATTTTCATCCAAATATAGTTGTATGTATTTTAGATGATTTTGCAATAATCAATTCATAGAGGTTAACTAAAATAAAAAACAGTTTTGTATTTTTCAGTATCTGCATTTTTACATTCGACAATTAAATATACATATTATTATTTTATCGCAGTGAATAATCCAAAATTTTGTAATTACCTATTGAATTTTATTTATTATATATATTATATATTATATAATTTTCAAAATTAATACATAGTATTTATTAATTTATTTAAATTTTTACTTACAACTGATTAGGAAAAAAACCAACAAGCAAATGTGATAAAATTAAATAACGTGCGAGAAATAACTCCCCTTGGGAGTTCTTTCAATTTTATGTTGTTTTTTCTTCATAGCTTAGATACCAAATTTTCAAATCTATAGGTTTAGTACTATTCAATCTTCTTATTTCTTAGGAATTATCTAATAAATTGAGTGCTAAATTATTAATATGGTTATGTAAGCGATTTTCATATCGAGTAGAGTATATTTTTATTAGTCCTTTAATATTTATAATTTTTAAATCCGAATATATTGATTCATTTGTGACATACCACAGAGTAATTAAAATTAGTTGTAGACATTTTTTTTGGAATCTTTGTATAATATTTAAACTTGATTTCTTATTGCATCCACATAATTGCATTCCGTATGTCCATATAGAAATAATTGTAGTTTTATATAACAGCATTTTGAAGTGTACTGGTAATTTTGATTTTCTTCTTATAAACCAACAGAGTTTTTTAATTTTTGAATCCGCCTGTTTTCTTTTTCAGATTATATGTTTCTTCCAAGCGAGGCCTTTATAGATGCATATTCAGCTATTTTGATTCTGTCTGTTGGGGTATTACTTCATTGTTAATTGTTACTGGGACAGTTCACATATCTTTTTATAAATGTCACGTGAACAATTTTACTTTCATTAATTTTGATAAGCCAGTTTTTCGCTTATTCCACCAATTAATTTAATGCCGTTTTATGAATCTTTTCTATTTTTTTTAACCGATACATAAACCGCTTTAAACCGGTTTCTAACTTTTTTAAACTGGTTTTCGTACTAAAAGGTATTATAAAGTTCTCTATAAGGATTAACAGTTAACCAGTATTTTTTTGGTTACATGTCCTGATCTTTATTGTTTTTTTTTTTCGACTATCCTTAAGCACATTTAATGTGGCCACTAGAATGTTTTATACATTCTCAAACCGAGTATGATGTTTTTAGCGATGCTGAAAAACATTCATTGAAAACATACAACATTTTAAATGCAATTTATTTGCAACAACAATTTAAACCTAGTTATTTTATTGGTATACACTTGCATGTCGTATGCATCCCTTTGTTTATACATTTCGGGATAAAACCTACGTTGGAAGTGCCTGGCGCACAATGCCGCACTAGTCAGTGTGTCAGTCCCGTAGGCAATGGCGCAACACAAACACGATGATGAATGCTGCAGCCCCTGCCGAACATTGTCATTACTGCGCATTCGACACATTGCGGCCCATTGTCCGACGACACTTTTTACCCTCTGCTCTGCTGCTGCAGACACTGGCACAATACAAATTAGACGTGTTCATTTCTAATGTTACATAAATGGGGACCACTCATTACTACGACCATGGACCATGGGGTTATGGACCATGAAGAATAGGAATTGGTCTGCGTTTTAATAACAGATTTCGTGTTACAAATTACAAACGACATTTGGGCAACCAAGGTTTTTAAATTATTCGATGTTATACATCATGTTGTCACTGGTCTGGTGTCAATGCAGTAGCCTTAGAGAATGAAACAGTAGATTTTATGTTTTCTCTTACATGGCATTTGTTTAAAATCATTATACAGGATGGATTATTTATAAAACATTTTCAAGTTACACGTGTTATACTCGAATAAGACTTTACCAAAAATCGCTGGAGATTTACCATGGTGGTGTTATGGACCATGAAGAATACTTCTTATTGTTCTGCGTTTTAATAACAGATTTGGTGTTACAAATTACCAACGAACATTTGGGCAATGTTAGGTTTTTAAATTATTCGCTGTTATATATCATGTTGTCATATGTAGTATAGCCGTAGGGATTGAAACAGTTGGTCTTTGCTTTCGTCCATCAATTTATAATAATTTAACAGGAATATAAGAACCAGTAATCATTAAAATTCTTCTTATAGTAATGGGACCAGTTATTCGTTTAATAATGTTTTCTTCTTTTTAAAAGACAGTTTATAAAATTAATAATTAATAATATAATACTTTATCTATGTATTATTACCAGGGGAAGCAATTTCTAAAGCCGTTGATGCTGTATTTTTGCGTAAACCCGAAAATATTTTAAAATATCAAATTTTTTGCTTTAAAATTTTCAAATTTTACAAAATTTTGTTTGTAATAATTTTTAAAGAATTAGCTACGCTGATACCAAATTTTCAAACCGAATTTAATTATCTCTTTTTGTTTCGGAGATATTTGCTCTCAAAGTTGTACCTCAAAAAAGTGTATTTTTTCAGTATATTTGAAAAATGAGTAGATATACAATCTCAATTACTTTACCATTCGATTCTACGGAAAAAGTTATATAAAGAAAAGTTTTGTCCACATAAACGTTCTTTGGAACGATTTGGTGAAAAATAAGAAAAACGAAAAAACCTAAATTTCAGTTTTTCAGCTGGAAACTTTTTCTCTCCAAAATTTTTTATATTTTGGACTTAAGTAGACATCGAGACGCTGATTTCAAATTTTCAAACAGAATTCAATTATCTCTTCCCGTTCTCGAGATATTTGAGTTCAAAGTTATACCTAAAAAATTAGGTTTTTTAGGTATACCCCTTAAACGGTTAGGTTTACGGTTTTGTCGACGTCACCATTCGATTCTACGGGCAAAATTACATAAGTGTACCAATTTTCAGATTTTTATTCCAACGGATACAATTTTTAGAGAGGAAAAACTGAAAATGGCGAAAATCGAAAAAAATCGCAAGGGGTTCATCAGGCATTTTTTTCGATTTTTGCCATTTCCGTTTTTTCCCTCTAAAAATTGTATCCGTTGGAATAAAAATCTGAAAATTGGTATTTTTATGTAATTTTGCCCGCAGAATCGATTGGTGAGGTCGTCGAAGTCATAAACCTAACCCTTAAGAGGTTATACCTAAAAAACCTGTTTTTTTAGGTATTGCCAAAACTCAACTTTGAATACAAATATCTCGAGAACGGTAAGAGATAATTCAATTCGGTTTGAAAATTTGAAATCAGCACGTCGATATCTACTTAAGTCTAGAAAATGAAATGTTTTGGAGAAAAAAAGTTCCTCGGAAAAATTATGAAATTTAGGTTTTTTCGATTTTCCCATTTTTCACCAAATCGTTCCAAAGAACGTATATGCGGAGAAAACATTTCTTTATGTAACTTTTCTAGTAGAATCGACTGGTATAATCGTTGAGATTGTATCTTTACTCATTTTAGAGATATAGCCAAAAAACACACTTTTTTGAGGTGCAACTTTGGTAGCAAATATCTCAGGAATGAAAAGAGATAATTAAATTCCATTTGAAAATTTGAAATCAGCGCGTCAAGATCTATCAATATACAGTATTTCCCAAAATCAAAATTTTGGGCTCAAAAATGAGTATTTTTGAGATATTTCGCGTTTGTCAACAAAATTGTTAGTTTAATACTGTTGTTTAGTATGTTTTAACTCTACAAAACTTTGATATGGGGTTATAGGATTTGTAAATAAATAAAAGTTAGAATACAATAAAATCGAAAAGGACTGCAGGTTTTGAAATCAGCGCATCGGTATTTATACTAAGTTTTTACGAGTTATAGTTTCCCTGGTGAATTAATAGTTCAAATAAATATCGGTTAATAAATAATATTTATTAAAATATCTAAGGTTGTTACAAGTATCATAACCGCCGGAGATGTAAATTGAATTCCGATATCGAACTCGTAGAGCGAGAATTTTTAGACTTCTATAAAGTCTGGTAACCTTACATGATTCATAACATCCGTGGTTTGTTCAATAGTATACCGACTAGCACACCCACTTATGGGTAATAATGCGTTAGTGATATTTATATTTGCCTAATGCAATTGTATAATTTTGTGCAATAATGAATAAGAGCTATAATGTTTCTACGCAAATGAAATATTTTCATGATATTTAATCTTACCGCAATAAATTTCAATTTTTCATACCAATAAAATAAAATTTATTCCATCAATAATTCATAACGAAATAACCAAAAATTTACTCATGGGAATAATAAATAATTCATATTATTTTTAGAAAATAAACCGTAGGGTATGAAAATGATTTGAGCTGTTGAATAGAGTGAGTTGTATCTCAATGAAATTACCCCAACACTTAAGCAGTGGATACCCTCTTTCGGGGAAGTCTGACGTAAAATTCAATTTCACAATTTGGTGAGAAAAATGAAGGGAAATATTAATGACACAATGATCGGAGCCGTCGACACGCCGTAATCCAATTCCTCATGTAATTATGATATATGTTGGCCCGTAAGCGTCTCTAGAGACAAATATATTTATAAATTTAATACAGCTGTAGCCCGTAGTCCGTAGTCTGCTCTTTGTTGTGGGGAGAGGATAAAAGGCCTGGATTTCACACCGTGCCAGTTCGTCCCTTTCGTATTGTTGAGAACCTCGCAAACAGAGACATAAGTCACAATTCGTCCCTTTCATAATACTGTGATGAACCGACATACAGAGACATAAATAAAAACACCAACACTATTCACAAAGGACAGTACCTGTAAGTTATTGTAATTTAGATACACAAGGATGGATACAAGGAGGGTGGAGCCAAGCAGGTGGTGATCTCCCCCCCTGCAGAATATTTATTTCCCATTTCTCTAAAAAAATATTTTTATCACACAGTAACACCTCAATAGAATTTTATACTCAATAGGTAAAACACTAGGTAGAGTTTTGAAAATTCAATCAATAAATCATTTACCTTCCGCCTATCAATATATCTCAAAAGATATGTTTTTGGTAAAATTTGTCTACTGCGAGATTTTATATAAGTACGAATTAGGGTCCCTGGAATTCGATTATACTATTTTTATTATTTTAGGTATGAAATAAATAAAAAATATTCTGAACTCCAATAACAAACTAATTTTAAAAGTACAGATTAAATGTACTGAAAAATTTACATAGAATATACTTCTACAGTGACGGGAGGCAATGTGTTGGTCATATCAGATTTTTTTATAAAAAGATTGTTTTATACATCGTGTTAGAAAAAAATACTTAAATGCCAACGACATGAATTTTTCTTAAAAAGATTATTTAACAATCCGTAAAGTTAGAGTAGTTACATAAGAAATAAATTTTAATACATATTTATTATTTAATATACCAGACCTTTTTTTAAATCAGATTTTTTGATTTTTTCAAAATGGTATATGCATAATTAATATTAATATGAGTCTAAGGTTAAATTACATATAAAAACTAATAAAATTACCCCTTAACCTTAAAATTATATAAAACACTAAATACGTATTGCGAGAACTAAATTCTCGTCATCGATATTGTAACTTAAAACTTTTAAACATAGTAGTTAACATGTTGAGTAAAGATAATAGAGGCATAGCCTTTAATATAGTATATAAATAAAAAAAATAGGTTTTTATAAACATAGCCCACCAATCGATTCTACGGGCTAATTTACATTGATCTGCCAATTTTCAGATTTTTATTCTAAAATTGTAACTATTTATGTTTAGCTATGATTAGAATTATCGTGATGTAAAAACATTTTAATTTTTAACTGAAAATGCGTATTTTAACTCTAATTTTTGTGACGCAAAATATCTTATACAACTAATTCGACTCCACTGATTACTATAAAAATAACGAAAAAAATCTAATGTGCGTAGTTTTTGAAATACAGGAGCAAACTGCATAACTGTTACATTTCTAAAAGGTAAATTATCCACTTTAAGTCAAGAGCTAGTGTTCCATCCACTTGAATTTTATAGCTATAAGCCAATTATGTGGTGAGACCCAAAGATAAGAAACTTGTTAGGGGATTACCTGCGCCCTATGCTTCTGTGAGTCAGACAGAGACAGAGAAAGTCATAAAATTTCCCCCTCGAATATAATTAAGATATTCTGTAAATATATCATTATTAATTTTTTAGCGCAAAATACTATAAGTAATCGTCTAATTACACTTCGTTGATTATGAAAAAAATAGTGAAAAATATTCCAGGGCATTATTTTATGAGAAAGAAAGTATCTTGCTAAAATTTGTAGATAAAAAAATTTATTAAATATTTTTTTTTGAGAAAAGTATCTTAATCAACTAATTCAACCACGCTAATTACTGGAAAAATAGTGAAAAAATTATCATGTGCATAGTTTTTGAAATACAGGACCAAACTGCAACATTTCTATAGAATACGCATAGGGAGCTCATTGAATGTTAAAATTTCAGGTATCAGGAAGGTGTTTTGAAGTGAATTTAAGATATAATCCCTATAATTATTTAATTTCTTTAATGCTAGTATTTCGTATATATTTTTAAGTTTGTTTGTTTATAATTAACTCATTATTGCAAATGGAAAAAGATCATAATTCGATAAACTGATTTTTAAAAATAAAATTCTTTGATTTTTATCAAACATAAAAAAAAATACAAATTATAAAAAAAATGTACTTATTTTCTTGCTACAAAATATTAATAACAAATAAAATTAATTCTGTATACAATAATATCTTAAAATTAAATGATATTTTATCACTTTAACTGTCATATAACAGAAGAAAAAAATCCTAATATTTATTAAATAAAATATTTACTTTGCTTTAAAACAATCAAAAAACTATTGTAACAATAGATAATAGATATCTTTAAAAATTAAAAAAGAATCATGATTTATTTGGTATAAAAAAATAAAAATAATGAAATATTTAATTTGAAAAAAATAATGATTTTCTATTATTTATTTCATTAAAAATTTCATTTCTTCGCAAGTTTTGTTATTTTCATTATTAAGCATTTGTTGTTGTATATGATTTGAAAAAGAAAAACAGTTTTATATATAAGTTGAATAGATATGTTTAATTATACTTTATTTATAATATTCAGTGTAGCAGTAGCAGTTTAACAATACGAATAATTTGATATTAATTTATCGTTCAGTACTTTATGTGTTCATAAATTGCAATTGTACAGGTGTTGAGTTTAAGAATATTTTTAAGAAAAGTTAAAAAGGCACGAATTGCATTGCTTTTTACTTATACCATTATTCCATATTGAATTTCCGTTACTGTTTCATATAAAGTGAACCTGAAATGATTTATTATGACGGGACGAAATAGCAGTGTACGTTTCGGGAAGTTGAGAGTAAGGAGCTGTTCAGTGGCGACGGATTAAACCATAACTTGGGAATGGTGTAATTAAATCTTGTTGGTTTATGGGTTTCTGCCTTTCAATATTCACAAGATGGAATTATTGCCACACGCTATTACTATGCCTCTTGCTTTACCAACATGTTATTATACCACGCTCTTCTTATTTTTCGTTACATTAAATTAGACAGTTTTTATTGAAATAAGGAGCTTATTATATTAATAATAAAATTTAATTAGTTACTGTAAAGTATTCTACTTTGTGAGGGGCATCATTATTAAAAAAACTATCTGTTGGTTTGACAAGGAGAGAAAATTTATTTTGCGTTGCACTCATTTTATTTTATCTGTTGTAAAATATTAGTTATGACGGCATTTCAAAGAAGAAATCTCAATTAAAATTAATAAATTACTTCCATTTATTAGTATAGAAGTCGATTATTATAATTGAATTCTATCCTAAAATAAGTGTGAGTTACACCCTTAAAATTATTCTTCTCATCAAAGTACTAAAATATATACAAATTTTAATTTTATATTCCCACTAGTACAGATATTATTTCAAATTGAATATCAGCCAATAGGAATCCACATGACAGGTAATAATGTGCGTCTCAGGATATGACTGGGGTCCTGAGACGCCAGTACTCAGTCACGCTCTGCTCCACTAATAATATCTAATATTTGGGCTGCTGATTGTGTCCTGGTTTTAGTGGGTCAAGAATTAGAGCAGTCAAATAGTGTAATTCTTGGCGTGCAGAAACCAGAGCACATTCTGGAGCAGTTTTAGTTGCTCTGGATCGTGCTCTGGTTTTAATGGGTCAAGAATTAGAGCGCTCTGAAGTGTGTGCACTAATTCTTGGCCTGCTGAAATCCGAGCACATTCTGAAGCAGATTTAGCTGCTCTGGATTGTGCTCTGGTTTCGGAGGGTCAAGAATTAGAGCACTATGAAGTGTTTGCACTAATTCTTGGCCTGCTGAAATCCGAGCACATTCTGAAGCAGATTTAGCTGCTCTGGATTGTGCTCTGGATTCAGAGGGTCAAAAATTAAAGCATTTAGAACTTTTTTCTCTACTTCTTAGCATGCTCAAATCAGAGCACATTCTGGATCAGTTTCGGTTGCTCTGGTTTAAGCAGGCAGTTTACTCTAATTAGAGGCCTACTAAAAGCATCATATTTTGGAGCACCTTTGTAATTACAAACGTCAAGTGTCAAATGTTACAATGGCCGAATTTTAATTTGCAATGAATTTAAGACAGTCCTACATCAGTGTTGATGTGTAGAGTGTTTTTTATACATGTATCAGTATATGAAAGTCAGTATCAACCATTAATAACCATTACAGTTATAGAATACCAAGGATATTTTTTATTTGATATTTGCAATTGATATCATAACAAGTCCAAATGATAGCAACCGATGTTATAGAATCCCACCCATGGATTGTGCTCAGATTTCAGTGGTTTGTTCTACTATTTTTTTCCTTGTTCTATATTTTGATTTTAGTCATAAGAAATTTGTCCTTAAGGAAATTTTGAAAAGTCGGTGCCCTTGTGACTTCGAACACCATTCTATCATCTTTCTTAGAGATACAGATTTTTGACTAAAGTCTGATTGAAGAAGGATTGAAATAATTACAAGATTGTATTCTTTATTTAATCTCCTATACCGATTTCGGCCTCAAGTAGATCTTCTTTAGAGAGGGTAAAGTCTACTTACTTCCTTAATCCACGAACTTTTCTACCTGTCGGTGTAAGGTTAGAGGGTAAAGTCAGATGATTGAAAATGGGAAGCCAATAATTTCAACCCTTTTTCATGGTCCATCTTATTTTGACATATATTATTCTACATACAGGATCAGAATATTGACCGAGAACATAATGCCTAATGACAACGTGCTGGCCTCCTTTCTACCTTTCGGTGTAAAGTTAGAGGGTAAAGTCAGATTATTAAAAATGAGAAGCCAATAATTTCACCTCTTTTCCACGGTCCATCTTACTTACTGTATTATTATACACCAACATATTACCTAATGACAAGGTGCTAGCCTCCTGATTTCTTTCCTTTCATCTTCCCTCCCCCTCCTATTGGCACCTCTCCTCACCATGTGCGTACCCCTTGGCTACTCACCCCGCGTGCTCTTTGCTGCTAATTACCCCAACGCCAAGGTTACTGGGCCTTGCACATGTCGCAGCGACTTTGATATCCGAGCCGCAGCCCCCGGCGCTGGACTTGTTATGAAATGACAGATGTGGGATATTGGCGAGCTTGAGGTCGGATTAGCCCTAATCTAAAGGGATGTCATTCCGTTTTTAATGGGGTATGTTAATGTAATAATATAGCGGGATCTACGGCAATATGTGATAATGTATGGACCAATCTATAACGTAGGGGGGTTATTGTCTGTGGCATATAAAGCGATACAATACTTTTTTGTGACAGTAATTTAAATTATTATAATAATTTTTTTTCACCCGTCCACAAAATATAGCTAAGGGTTTTGTATTAGAACAAAAAAAAATATTTTATGAGCACGTTTTAAAGTTTTAAGAAGCTAGTTTTAAATTTTTCACAATGTAAAATCCGTATACGTATAGGTTACTGTTAAGGCTTATAATTCTGGTCCTTTGTGGAATAAATAATTATTAATTATTACATAGTTATATAATTACACAAGGAAAAATCACTCTAGCACCAAATACAAGGATAAATTTACAAAATATATATTAGGAAAATATATACAAATTCAAAATTTCGTACTAAAATTTTTATTATGTGAGTTTAACATTTAATTTTAATAAAATTTTTATAAAAAAAAAATTAGCCTGTTAACTTATTTCAATTTAATTATCAATTTAATCACCTTCTAAATTGTCTTAGGTGTGTTACAGTTCCTAAGAAAATTTATTATCTTAATTTCCTATCTGTATATTTTTTACATTTATACATATATTAGTATACTAACGACCGAATTTACCATTCCATAATCAAGAGTGATTCACTGATCAACTCTGATCCTTGAATCAATTGATCAACTGATCCATTGCATTCCATTAATCAAGCTTTGATCATCTTATTTATTTATGTATACAAAATTTAAGCTGTTTTAATATTTTAATTTTCACATTCAATTCACACTTGTAAAATTAAATGAACTGTCAAAAACATAAAGAAAACTGTAAATCAAGTTGAATGAATGAATGATCTACAGATCAGCTAGATTCTTGAATGAGTTGAGCATTAGTTAATGGATTAATGGTAAATTCGGCTGTAGTGTGTTATATTTTCTTTCTTTAATATCTTGTCTGTAAAATCATCATGTAATTTTTTTTGTATAGGTATAATTTTTGTAGTGTAATATTATCCTGATGAAAATTAAAGTAAAATTTTCGGTTATTTTAATTAAGAATAAAACATCCCTATCGTAACAAAAAACTATTTTTCATATTTTTTAATTATTTATAAAAATTAATAATTATTTTGTATTTAAATTTACTTTAACAATACAATTAACAATAATCGTTCAGATCAATATTTAATCAGGACTTAAAAGCTCTAGTCAGGAAAATTATTTCACGAATATATTCATAGATGGCGTTCATAGTACTCAAGAGGCATCGAATACATTCAAATAATCTCATATTTCGTGTTTCCAGACAAAATATTATTTGTTTTTTTTTTAAGAAACTTGAATTTGAATTGAAAATGTTTTTCATTATGATATCATATTTGTAATTTATTTATTAACTTTGAATCTATTCAATATTGAAAAACCATATTAAACTTAGTATTTATTTATAATAAGATTATGATTATAAATAAATACATAAATAATTGTCGAATAATATCATGATGCTCTACACATATTATTAAATAATTGATATTTATGGTATACAAGTATGTTATACACCAAATATTCAAATACTTTACTGCTAGAGTATGTATTATAAATGTTGACAAAATATAATAATTATAATGTATTTGAAATTATTTTAAATTTACCATTTAATATAACAATAGTAATTTGTATACTGCAATTATAATCATTATCAGATTAATGATTAGTTTGTTAAAAATTTAAATTCCTGAACGAGTAATAAACTATTTTGTTTGTTTAAAATTCCATTGAACCGTAAAAGTTATTTTGGCTCAGGGTTTAAAAAATATAATACTTTTAATTAATAAAATATTTTTTCTGCAACTGTCAAAAAATTTGTCCATTAATTATTACGAGTAAAGAATGTCAACCATGAAAAACTTTTTTCAAGATTATAAATTAACAATAATATTTATAAACAAATTTTTTTTCTTTATTTTAAACAATGTTTTTGCTTGTTACAGACTGTTCGAGATTTTTCTGGAAACAAATTTTCAGTAAGTATCATCAATGGCTTTTCTTCTTACTTCGAGTACCTCATCACATCAAATTTTAAAATAAATATATCAAATTATTTAAATCAACCCTATCTTCTTACAAAATATATTTGTTCAAAAACTGTAGAAACACCATGCCAACAGAAAATGTTACAATGTTTTATATAAAATGTAATATAGAGTACAGGTAGTTTATAGATAGCATCCTATAGAATATAACGTTATGATAAAACGCTGGTAATGAGATATACTTCAACGAGTAATTTTAACCATCACATTCAATTAAATTTAATTTTTTAAATTAGAGCAATAATTAATATGCGCAAAAACTATTTTATCTAAATTGGTTTATTTAAGCTAATTAGCTTCCATTTTAACGTTCTAATTTAATTAAAAAGCATTTTAATAAACCACTAAAATATATTGGCATAGCGACTATGCGCAAGTCAAATAGAAGAATTAGTTTGCGTTTAACAAAAAACACTCTCTTTTAATTAATTCCAGCCTTGCTGTAAGTCTGAGCAAATACTTACTCAGACAGAAGACGTGATCATTTCCAGCTTCTTCTTTTTTACAATTAACCACACCGCAATTATATGTTTGTAATAATCTATTATTATTTGTACAACTTTATTGCATTATGCAGTAACTATAATAAAATTATTTTAGCATAAAATAATGATAATTATTGGTCATGTAATTAGTAATGAAATATTTATTAATCATATAAATTTTTCGATTATGCAATATGCGAAATATTTAATATATTAATTATTCAGAAGAAAGGAAATTAATTTATAATTGTTGTAAATAAAATTTATTACATCGTGCATTAAATTAGATAATAGAAGATAAATATGAAAATGTTAATGATTAAACACGCAGTAATAATTGGTTCAAAAGAGACATATGGTGACAGTTTGTGGTTTTAATATTCGAGTTCAATTCCAGAAAGTAGAAACGATTATATGTTTTTGTTTTATTCACAACCAATTGGTGTAATTATTTTATGTGTATAGTTACTAATATATATAACCGATTTCTAAGAAAAGTAATATAAAAAAAGGTTTAAAGATTGAAAATGATGTTAAAACATAAAGGAGATCCAACTAAATATTAAGTGTATGTTATTAGGCATTGTTTGTCGGTGTATCATTTTCAGGTGTCTTTAAATTTGATGGTTTTGTAAACATTTATTTCTGTGTACTGATGTAATATTTCGAATTATTATTTTTTCTTTTTTTGTGTTAAAGGAAAGGTATAGATAATAAATTAAATACATTTTCTTTGTGTTAAAACTTCATTTGATAATAATAGGCAGTTTTCTAGTTAAAGAATGTGAAAAAATCACCTTAGCCATCGCCATAGTTACATTTTGTTCATATGTAAATTTGATGTTTAAACTGTTGTCATTCGTGAAATAATCAAGCGAATATATGTAATTCGAGCTATGCAATTAATTGGTAAAATTTACTCATAATACCTGCAAAGTAACAACTCGGGTCAAAAATAATGAACAAAAAAAAATATATTCGACCAAAACTTAAGTAATGTAAGTAATTGTAATGGAACGGGTAAAGTTCACTTCTTAATTTCATCTCTGGCTAAAAAGTTCTCTACATTTATTAATTATTACAAATTATTATAACGTGTTACATACGTATAAACAAATTTTAATGATTATAAAAGGCGACGAGCCGATGTCGAATTCCTGGGTAGATAGCTTGCCTGATATTTCTTTTATAAGAATAATTACCAAAAAATTAAATTATGACAGAGCTATCTGAATATTATGCATGTTTAAATAAATAATTTTCCAATAACATAAATATTATTATAAATTATAATTATTTGCAAAACATTCTCCATTTGTTTAATTATAAATCTGGAATTCACAAATTAATTACAAATATTTTTTTCTTAAAATATACATAACAATATTATTATTGATTATTTTGTTGTAATTGTAAGAATGCACATTAATTCTTTTTAAAAACAGTAACCTTGTTGTGTGTCCCTCTTCCTATATGCAAATGTATATAATCCTTTGGGACCCGCAAAATTAAAATCAAATTGAAAAACTCACACATGAATGCATCGTAATGGGTGCTCTAGTAGTATCATTGAATCCGGCGGACATGGGGCGCTAACGCTCGGCTGGGGAGCCCTATGGAAGGGCGAAGGGTTGTTACCCCGTTAGAGAGCGGCCCTACGTAGAATTAAGATGTATGTTTGCGAACACTTCATTCGGTTACTCTATTGTAGATGGATGTTTTAAGGGCAACAGGGAACAGATGGAAAAACGTTTCTTTTAAGATCGTAAACATATTTGTTAATAGGGTCTAAACCCAGGGTTGTTGTAATTTTTTGTTTATTTTTTTAAAAATATTTTTTTTGGTACACTTAAAATATTATATAAATATAAATAAATTATAATTATATGGTATATAGGCGAAGATGTATGACATCAGAGGCCAAAATTTGCATTTTAAAAATTGATATGTTTATTTCACTTTGTTCTTTCAGAAAAGCATGGTTTAGGATCCCACCCAAATTTATTTCCGGAATATAGTATTTTTATTTACGACCACTATTGATACTGTCACTTTTCTCATACTGTATCATAAGCTTCAAAGTTGCGTATTTCCCACAATCATGATTTTAATCATAAATTCGTTCAGTTCGCCTCGAAGCGCAGTAATCAAATTAATGAGCCACCGCTGCCAGTTTTTTACTTCCTTGTAGGTACCTCAATTTCAAATTAAATAATCAACAAAAATGTATATAATTTAATAGACGTAGTTGGAAGTTATGTGGTGCTCTCATCAGATATTTATATTACGAGTATATTTGATCCTAAAACGACAAGCGATATCAAAAGCTGATAATCACCACTACTAAAATGGAAGTAAACTTGTTATGATACAAATAGCATACTTGAGACTCTAGGAATATTTTGCTTAAAATACATTTTTATTGTAAATTTCTCCAAAATACGTCTTTTTAAAAGTTATTTTGTAAAAATAAAAATTTGTATTGCTTTATAAATCAAATTGCATGAAATAGATGGAAACGGGGAAAACTAGGATGAGAATGAAATATGAAATGATTTTAGGTTATGTTGACTGATTGCCGAATATGTTGACAGAGTTTTGCAACAATTTAAGCGTTGCAACAATCTTCCATTTGCAGTGGAAATGAATGCGATTGAAGTCTGAAAAAGTAGGGTTGCCGGCGGGTCCAATTACTGCGGGCAAACAGAGCACAAACGGGACGATTAGGCTGATCGGATGCCGTGATTGAGCGATCAGTTGAGCGATAGACAGCTTTTGCATGTAGCGTCACAGCTGCACTGCATTGCCGACATTTCACCGCAACACCTCGCCAAATGCTAATCCATTACCAGGCGCGCAGAGATTCCCAAAAGCCCACCAAAACAGAAAACCTCCTCCGTGTGTCCTTCCATCACTGAACACAACATCCGTCTCATCGTACTTCAGCTAAAGTAAGATTGTAAAGTAGAAAACGAAAAACAATTGTGATCATCTTCAGAAGTCGAAAAGACTAGACAAAGGTCAATCGTTTCAGTTCTCGGTTAGTTTTTCGATCATCTTCAGAAGTCGAATCCTAGAAACCTAGAAAGATGATGAACTTACAAACCGGAAACTTTATGTAGTCTTTCACAAAACAACTATACGAAGTTTGTCAAAAACTGGGAAGAATCTGCTATATCCTCATTTTAGAAAAACATTTCAGGCCTCAGTCTAGCTATGAAAATCGCCAATGAGCTATTACCTCTCAACAACCTTAAAATGATGACAGTGCCGTAAGCACCCGGAGACTCAATCAATAAAGATGTATCTTACGGCAGATGAAATCGTCAAAAAGACTAGACAAGAGATCTACCGTTTCAGTTCTCAGTTATATTTTCGAGATTAGGCATTAGGTGTATGGTGGATACCACGGGACGAAGAAGGAATCCAAAAAACTAGAAAGCAGATGAACTTGCAAAGCAATGAGCTAATTTTTCATATTGCGAACTAGAATCTTAATGTGATCTTTCAAAAAGTTACTACAAGAAACTAGGAGAAATCTGCCATATCCTCATTTTGGTAAAACATTCCAGGCGTCAGTCTAGCTATGAAAATCGAAAAAAAAAACTACTAGTTTTCAGCAACAATGTGCTTAAAATAATGACAGGAATTCTCAAAGACCCTTGTCCTTTAAAATATTTGTATAAATTTCTCAATGCATTAAAAACATATTTTCAATTCTACAATATTTTATAACATACAAAATCTACTTGCCTTCATTTTACCTTCGTTCTATTATCTTTACTGAATTATATTTGAATATGGAATGTTTGAGACAATTCTGACTGCAAAATGCAGACTAGAATGTCAACATCGGCAGGCCACAAAAATTATTATTATGTCTATGAGTTTTTTTTTATTATGATAGAATGTCCCATCTCCTATATAACTACTTTTTGTTGTAAGTTCTCAGTGTGATCTTTTGAGGAGCAAAACTAATAAAACTAATCCTACGTATATTTATATAATATAATTTGTACTGTAAAGTTTTGATTCTGACCGATACTGACTTCCTGGAGCCACCAGCCGCGAACCTTTTATACCTGCGGCCAGCTAATCTCGAACATTCCAGAGCCTTCCGGACTTTATAAATTTCCCGAACAATTTCTCCTATCTCCCTAGACTTTTAGCAAGACTACCTGACCAGACAGGTCAACCGCGATGACTCATCTTTGGTAAGTCACCGTTACAATACTGTAATAATAATTCAAACGATTCGATTGACCCACCGAGAATTTTCCCGGTATCCAGCCCTGTTATTCACAAAGAGAACAGATACTTGACAGAATTAATTACAACACAAGTCACTACAATGTAAGGCATAGAACTATTGATAGATGTCACATGTGTAACAATATAATGTTATTGTTTCCCATCGGCTGCAATGCCGCTGCATATATTTCCCAGTGACAGCGGCAGTCGCGTTGGACGTTTCGTTTGAGAAACGCTCATCACAGCATAATCACGTCGAATGTCACGGCAGCATAGGTGCGATTGATGTGGCAAAAGCTACCATTCGTGCATTCAGACTGCGCTGCGCCAAGGTTTTTAATACTGTTACAAGTTTGCGTCTGTGAACATGTCATCAGAAGTGTTTGCAGCGGGATACGTGCAACCGTATCGTTTTCAACATCTATGTTAGGGAAATTTGTACTATTCTACGTGGGTTACAGTTCTATGTTATCTGATCTATGCAGTCCAATTTTGGCACTATTGTTCTATATTTCTTAGTATTTAGTAATAATAATAATGTAACGCTTATTTATTTAGGTGAAGTGTAAAATAATTGAAATTCGATTATTTATATTACTAAGTTTAATAAACGAATAATAAATGTTAGTAACACTATGTAGAAAGAAATATATACACTAATTTAAGAATAATAATTATTAATAAAGACTTAAACACTAAGAACATTTATTTAAACATTTAATACAATATTTATTTATACGATATTTATATCACCAGCTATTTATTTAATATCACCAACTACTTATTTAATTTTACTTTACATGTCGCTGACATGTACTGACACTGACATTCTTCAGTGACTCTCTGCACTCTCTGTCCTATACTAATTTCCATAGGCCGACCGATGTGACTCTTATATACCTACCGCTGATTAATCTTTCGAACATTCTAGAGCCTTCCAGACTCTATAAAATTTCTGAACAATAGCGGTGTCTCTCCTATCCCACTTGACCTTTAATGGACGAAAAAGTGGACCTAAAATCATTTACTAAAATCTTCGAAAGGTTTGATCTAAAATAATAACTTTTAATAATTCAATTTTTATAGCTGTAACTCAACCCCTACATGTTCGACTCCATAAGGTCCATCCAGTCGAAGAAATAATTTGTAGAAAAATGATTATTCATCGAGATATTTGTGACATTTCAGTTTTTGTAAATTATCGTTAATAGTCTTATTGATATGAATTAATATTTAATTATTACTAACTTTGTAATGGTATTTTGTATTTATTTGAATTGTTTATAAAACAGAGAAGCTAACTTTTATAGATAGTTAATAGTTACATTATTTACATTCTTAAAAGTTTTGTTTTGTTAGTCATACAAATTTTTGACACAACATTACAACTGTCAGAAATTGGTTATATTTTTGTTTTTATTTACAAGTGAATAACAAATAAATGAATATAAAATATATGCAAGGTAACACTTTTTTTTCTATAACCACTAAGGAAAGTGTAACTTTTCTCATACTTTATAAAGCTTCAAAGTTTTTTGTTTCCCATAGTGGTCGTAGTAAAACTCTTTTATATTGCTAATCATGTAATATACTATATTTTAATAATATTGGGCTGAAAGTTATTTTCAATCAGATTTTTCCCATTACATTTAGATTTGTTAAACTTGTTTGATTAAATCGTCCTATTATCCGAAAAATACTCAATTCGTTATTTGAAATGAAATAGATTTGTATAGCTTAATACAAAGGTATTTGCTAGGATGGGTGATATTTAAAATGAAATCCTGAAACGGAAAGACAAATAGTGCTCGTGTAATGATGTTAGAAGTGCGGGTTAAGCGCATTTATATTTCATGGATCTAAAGCCATTCGCTTCATTAAAACCGCGTGCAGATCCTTCAGACCACGTAAAGGAATCAGATACGAGGTAGAAAGCGAACGGAGAACGCACTGGAATGAGCAACTCCACCACCTCACCTCACCAAACAGGTACAACATCCAAAAGAAATACAACTTTATCTTTTGTTTATTACTCATTCATGCAAATTTTTTTCAATCATCTCTGGCTCGACTTTCTTAGTAGGAACAAGGCCTCAAGTAATAAGATATCATTTTTGCGACAATTGGACAGGACTTTTTTTTATCGCAGGAATTTTATCAGAAGTAATATCACAAGACCTTCTGATTATTGTGTAAGATTTTTTTATTTAACAATAAACATGAAAGCAAACTGCATAGTAATTCTAGATTCCGAAGGAGGAAGGATTTTACCTAGTGCAATGAATATGGCAAATTCTGTTTCACGTAAAAATAAACTGACGGTATACAGGGAATATTATGGCAGTGCACGTTTCAGTATCCGAAATCTAATACCTGACACACAAAGGTCTTAATTTATAAGTTTTACTTGCCGTAAAAGTAATCCACAAATTATATTATTGAACAACTTTCACACGCGACAAGGGTAACGATAGTCGCTGCTACCACTATCACTTTATTTAAAAGTGTGCCGTGGTAGAAGCAGACAAGGGAATGTTAATAATGATAACAGACACGGTTTACTATATGGTCAAATTGGTGCTGGGTAGTAATATTACAACAATATAGTTTCCTTGTTGGAACAATAACAAAATTATATAAATTTTAATAAACAACCGCGATCAAAAACATTTATTTATTTCAAATAAACTACAACGCGTAACTTGATTCTACATAAACTCTAAATTCTTACTTTTCTAGTTCACAAACAATTTTGAAAACCTGTTTACATCGATATACAACAGTATAATAAAACTACTTACAAATTTACACCACAATGAGAGAGCCTTTACACACAGTAAAACAATTATTTGGTTATTTTACTAAGAAATAACAAGGTATGTCTGACGTTCAGTCAAGACATCCTTAACAGTCGAAGATTACATCAAGAAAGAGAGAGAGGGAGATTTTAAACTTTGGAGCACCATTTTACGGTAAAAATCTAGAAGTTCTGAACCTATGTTTGGCTCTTCTCATCTCTTAAGTATGAACCATGCTAAAAATAACCCAACTATTGATGTCCACCGAGGGCATCACGTATCGGAAACGGACAGGTACTTCTTTAAAAAAAAGCTTGAAAGCGCAAAATTTGCGTCCTTCACCATAAATCTGTCCATTTCGTAACATCTGGAGTACTACAATATCAAAAATTTACAAAAATGCACAGTCGCCAAGCGACCGTGTTACAACTACATGGACTGATGAGGGAAACTAATTTACGTTAAAAGTCAAAATGTAATAGAAAATTCAGCTATCTTTAAATTAAAAAAAAATAATGGGGTGTTCTTTTAATCCCAACATAACAACTATTTAAAAGTATTAATCTACATAAAAGTTAATAATTGACAAAAAAAAGATGATTGCATGCGGATTGCACTCTGGTGATATGAGGTCCTTGAAGGATTATTTCCACGCAGATAATCCTTGGTAGTTCCCCCCAGCGCGTGGAGATGGCGCTGCCTGTCCTCGCAGGTAGCTTATAGGTTAGGATTATATCGATTCTGCGACCGGTGCACATTTTCCTGCATAATTGGCGCGATTTATGAATAGGCGGCCAGGGGGGCAGTTAAAAGTGGCTGCCATTTAAATATCCAGGCACAGCGTAATGCCACAATGCATGTGCTAGCACACACGCTGTTTCGATGAAGCGAATTTAAAGCAATTTACTACCGAGTTAGTTTTCCCGAGCACTTAAAATCAATTCTCTCCAGGACTAGGGAAATTATTCTCTCCGTGTGAACTAGTTCGCTTCTCTAATAACGCATTTCATTCCGAATTTACCTCTTGCAATTTATCCTCGTTAAATGAGAATTTTCCTACGATGGAAATACATGAGAATTACATGAGGATTTCCATAATTCCACACACTGTACCAGCGTAAAGAAACTACTGCTACTTCTCTTAATTAAGCCATCCGTTCTCATATTATGCTTCATTTTTAATAAATAAATATACATTCGTATAATAATGCAACGTACGAGTATATGTTATATATCTGCACTCGTAATTATTAAAATAACGTATAACATTTCAAACTTATTACTTTATAGAAACTATGCACAACATATGTATTTTAAAAAAATTTATTATCACTAAAATAAGGTCTTTCATAAATGATCAGGATATGATGATCAAAGTTGATTTGCCTTTCCCCCTAAATTTGACAATCAAGAATTAAGGATTAAAAGCGGGTTCTAGACAAAATATAATTAGGACCTCTGTTTTATATTTTTCTTTTTTTATCTACATTAACGAGAAAAGTGTTCGTCAACAATTAATTAGATTTTTATATGATTTTATGGATAAAAATTAATTATACACTGATTTAAACAACTATAACTATTTTTGTTTTGGCGAAATGTTTGAAATGACAATTTATGATTGGTTAAAAAACAAATTCAGAGTATAAAATCAATGTAAAATAAAATACGTATTCTCTATATTAAAAATAATTAAAAATTTTATAGCTACATTTTTTTTCTATCCAAAATACATTTGTACCTTTTTAAATTTATCACCTACCTCTACTTGTAATGTTTGTAACCAACTTCTACTGAACCTCAAAACTTTTTATAATTACTAATTACTTTTTATCAAAAGTTTTATTTTTTTTGTTTAGATTTTTCATAGATAGAATATTTTCGTTCTTATTATTTTGAATATAAAAAAAACATTTATCTAAATTCTACTCTGGCACTGCGTATAAAATACAAAACTAGTAATACAACATAATTTTGACTCATGTATTTACACCTTTAATCATTGATATAGAATATATAGAAAGTTATTTGACAGGCGTCATTTTAAAATGACATTTAATAAAAAATAAAGTAGATAAGGTTTTATAACGTAGTTAAGTACTATGATATTAACCAACAAACAGTTATAATTTCTAACCAACATGTGTTTTATGACCAACTTTATTTATCTAAAAACACCATAGTTATATTATTATAATTACACGGTGTTGGATAAAAAAATAAGTAATTTTCTATCAGTTGATTATCAAATGTGTTAGTATAGGTATAGAAGCTCTTATCATTAACATAAGAAAAAAAATAATAAACTTAAACAATCCTGTTTACAAGAGTTTAGTACCTACTGGAATGCAGTCAAAATATTTAAAAAATTAATCCACTTCTATCCGTTTCGACCCCATTTGTATCATCATGCAATTGATTAACCAATTTCTGATGATGACAATTTAACCAAACATTATGTATTTATATATTTAACTTTTGAAATGGACATTTTCTTGTCATAAAATTGCAAGAATTTTTAAAGTAACATCCATGAAAAAAAAGTTGAATTTGGTAGGTTTTAATTAGTCGTATATAACATAATGAAATGAATTATCGGAGGTAGTAATTCGGACAACATTTTTACATTAACGTAGCGAGATTTCCCTAACACTGTAACTAGGTTAGCAACTTTTCACTGGCACTCGTATGTAAACGCGAACACAATTAAAACTTGTATTTCACACGTTGTGTTCTCCGTTCCAGCCGCTTAGACATAACTAAAACAAATCTCCTTTGTCAAGACGGATAAAAGATTTAATCAGGCATATTACCTCTTTGCCTTTCTGGTCGCTGTTGGCCGTACGGTACCCGCCTGTTTTAAAACGTTGCTACAATTTCAGACACACTCAACCACAACTTTTACTTTTATATTCATTATAAGTAAACTTATCAGTATAACTGTAGGCTAAAGCACATGAGATACAATTGAGGGATAATTCATTATTTATTAAAGTTGGATTTTGAGTACCCTGGTAAAGTAGAAGAGGTCATTTGTTTGAAGCTCTAAATTTTATTTCTTGAAACATTATCTTTGTTTGATGTACAGACAAATTATGTTACCTCACTTGCTATCACTTTTCAAAATAACTTCGAAAAAGTATGCCAAATTTAAAATTCTGTCATTATAATAATTTCATAAATTTAGTATTGACAGCGACATCGCCTGTAAATGCCAAGTGGTCGGGAGTATACAACAATTCGTCGTAATATTTGTTCTAAAAACTAGGACTTAATATGGAGCCCTGTGGGACATATGTTTTTTGGTTGTATGTTATACTTTTGCTTCCAAAGTATTCATTATCCTGCGAGCACCTTACGGATTTGAAAAACATCTTCGAAAAACACTTACGAAAACCTTTCCTAGGAATAAAAACATACTATAATTATATTTTAATAATTTACCTGTAAAATGAAAGCAGTGAATCCTTCACTTGTGATGTTTTACATATCAAACATTTTCTAACCATTGTCTCTAATTAGTACCATGCATCAATTCAATAACAACACGCTATAAAACATCATTAACAGTACAGCTAGATTAGATTGAAAAAAGTGAGAACTGTCATGAACTTAAGTGATAATAGACATACGATTTGCTGATTGGTGTATTGACAGATAATATATTAGAAAAGAAGGAAATAACAATAAGATTAGCAATTGAATTGGCAAAGGATAAATTAATGTGTAAGGATTTTGTGAATAAATATTAAAATTGGATGGAAATTTAACACCCCAAGCGTACAAGAGGAACCGATTATATATAATAAAAAAAAAATAGCTGTGGTTACCACAAAACCAAATAGTACGCTAAACCGACAATGTAGAACCAAAACTTTTTATCGAGATATTTGCCTTTTACGAAGTATACAGTTTTTAGTGTATCTCTAGGTAGCGATAAATAAAAAGATAAGCATGTTACCATTTTGATTTATTAAGTCGTGATAATAAATTTACTTGTATGAAATGAAGAGAGTAAATAAGTTAATAAGTCAAAGAACGAGTGAAATTGTTTCCATTGTAGAGAAAATCATTTAAATGAAATAAACTGGAATGAAGGAAACCTACGTTGGAATACCAGACATTTTTGGAGGGAGTCTTAATTCAAATTACAGAACACCAGGTAAGCAAGGCGAAGCATAAGATTACCGACCCAATGCGTTGCTCTGATGTGAAACATCAAACAAAAATACCAAAATAACGTAGTGACTTCATTACCGCAAATTGCCAAAAATTACGAATAATTATATATGGAGTTATTCCTTTGGTCACGACATTTAACATTTTGGAGAAAATCAAAATGATAAATTGAAAAGTGAGCCAGCCCATTTACAAAGTATAATAAATATCGAGAATTCATTTAAAGGTGAAATAGGCGTACGTTTATCCCTGGTTAAATTTGACAGTAATGTATCAGAGAATTTTTTTTCAATGAAACATAGGTTGTCAACTTTGTTTCATATTTTTAATAAAAATATTTATGTCTAAAAAAATTCAAAGGATATTTTCCATGGTACAATGCCCCTAAGAAGACAGTAGTAAAGCCCTGAGTTTATTGTACTTCCTTCCATTTTTAAGTAACTGACTACTACCCGAAAATAGGTATAAGATACACCCTTAAAAATATTACCAGTGAATTCCTCGCATCAAATTACCGATGAATACTAATTTTCATTTAAAAATTCCCGCTAGTACAGCCAGAATTACAAATGGAATATCAGCCAATAGGAATCCATACGACCAGTAATAATGCGCGTCTAAGGATATACCAGAAAACCTGAAACTAGAGCACTTAGAAATGTTTGCTCTGATTTCAGTGGGTCAGGATTCTAGGTCTGTTGAATTATTATTATTATTTCAGTGGGTCAGGAGTTAGAGCACACAGAAGTGTATGTTCTAATTCCAGGTCTGATGAAATTAGAGTACAATCTGGAGCAGATTTGGCTCTGGAGTCACTATAAGACGTTACTGATCTACCCTCAATATTATCTGTATTTTGAGGTCTTCCTCTACTTCTTTTTTTTGTTATGTAACATTTCCATATAGTTTTAACATTTCATATCTTTAGTAACCTAATTACATACGTACCCAAGCTGAGACAGTTATTTTTCTTCAATTAATTGCTTAACAGATTTTACTTCAAGATAATTTCTTCATCCTCCTTATTTATCAGGTTGTTCCTAATCTTCAACATTTCAATTCCATTATTTGAATTTTACTTCTCTGACTTTTGTTAACTGTCGCCAATTCGCCATACAAAGAAAAGTCGAAAGAAGAAGTATCGTTTTTTGTATTACAACTAGGTAGCTTGAACATAGTTTTTTAAGTTCTTATTTCTTACATTGATTGTTTTTATTTGTGATACCTTCTATCTATTGTTTGTACTTTCTCTATTGTCGACTTCTTCTTCAAAACCTACTTTTGACTTTTGCTTCCAAAATATTTAAAATACGAAAAGAGTCAGATTATAAAATAAAAGTGAAACACTTAGTAAATGAACAAGTACGGTGACATATTTGTGTAAATTATGAAATAAGATATGTGTTCTATATGTATATTGGGAGAAACAACATTTTTATTATTGAAATCCCTTTCTGGCTGCAAGTAGTAAAAATTCCATTACATCCGAAATCCGAATAACTCTGACGGTTGTGTAGCGCCGAGTTCGATTCCCGGCGGAGACGGCGCTGGGGCGTCGGCGTCGCCTCGCCGGATGCCTGATCGTTCAATTCCACCGCGCGAATTCCGCTCTCAATCTCCGTTCTATTGTGTCATCGGTAAATAGGTGTCGGGACGCCACCCGCTAGATGTGAGTGCCGGGAGGGAATGTATAAATAGGCCTGTAATTCCTTCCCCATATCATACTCACACATATTGGATGCTGGAATACTTTCCACCCACTGTATTATGTGGAGACACCGTACAAGTGCAAATCTGAAGTAATATAGTAATACAACAGGTCTTTCTTAAACAGGGCGTCGAGAACCCAAGGTACATAACATGTTCAATGTTAATAATATAGATTGTCAGCTTATAGTAGTTTCCAAAACAATTGGACAGCAAAGTGCTAACCAAAGTGTGACATCCCTGCCTATTTATTTAAAATATTGGATGGTGAAATACTTTCCACCCACTATATTATGTGGAGACACGGCAGAAGTGTAAAGAAATACACAAATCTGAAATAATATACTAATACAATAGGTCTTCATTGAACACAGCTTCAAGAACCCAAGGTACATAACATGTGTAATGTTAATAATATAGATTGTTAGCTTAGATTCCAAAAGGTTTGGACATCAAAGTACTAACCAAAGTGTGACATACCTGCCTATTTATTTAAAATATTGGATGATGGAATACTTTCCACCCACTATATTATGTGGAGACACCGTACGAGTGCAAAGAAATAAACAAATCTGGAGTAATATACTAATACAACAGGTCTTTCTTGAACAAAGCGTCAATAACCCAAGGTACATAATATGTGCAATGTTAATAATATAGATTGTCAGCTTATAGTACTTTCCAAAACGGTTGGACAACAAAGTACTAACCAAAGTGTGACATCTCTACCTATTTATTAAAAAATACAAAAGTTTTATTGGATTTGACATTAACAACTTACATATCTGATTAAAATAATTTTGTGTACTTAGGTAATGCAATAAGATGATCCAATTCGAAGGGAAGATAGGAAATGAATGGTAGTTGAAGAATAATTAACCATAGAATGATCTCACTTTCAAGTGAAATAAGTTTAAATGAAGTGCCGGAAAAATTTAAATAGTTTAGCGAACAAGGAAGTTATGTGGTGACCACATCAGATTTTTTTTATTATTTCATTGGGGCCGAAACTAATCGAAGTTGATTGTAGATATATAAGATCCAAGGAATGTGAGTTCAGTCCAACCTTCGAGAAGGTATGAATAATGTTAAAAGTTTTGAGAATAATTTATAATATTATAAAAAAATATAACAAAATATATCCAATAATATTCATGAAAAAATAGGAAAGCACTATTTATATTAATCATGTTTTTCAATTAGACTTCTTTGAATACAAGCTGTAAAAGTCATAGAGCTTATATAAATATAATTTAAATTGTCCTATTAAGAAATTTGTCAAGATGTTGTTAAGATTGTAAGTTTTATCTAAAGAGATAGAGGAAGCAATATGTAAGTTATTATCAGACATTGGCATTTCTTTAGGTATTTGGTTGTGTTTGTGTCTTATCTTTCGTTACATTCCCCTTTGGAAGGTGCAGGGGTTCTAACAGTTCACAAGTAGCGCGGAAATGGGCCCGCTTCGTAAAAAGTTTCCAAACTTACCCGGCCCAACTTCAACTTGTAACTACGCAATTCTTTCCTTTCCGGAGAACCGGCAGCGGCAGCTAGTGCAACACTTCGTGGGGAGACCGTGGGAGACTGGATCCCTCGCTAGGAACACCCGACAGGATTTCTCTGACAAATACTGTTGCATTTTGTGCAGATATTGCTTATAAACGAATATATAAACAATCTAATATGTATTAATAATATGCTTGTATTTATTTCATGAATGCAATAAGCAATTTTAAAAACTAATGAACATACAGAATCAAAAATGATGTATCAATTGTTTTTTACCTTCTACTATTATGCCTATCATGAAAATTGTTATTTCGTAAGACAGATGTGTTATATTCCCAAAATTTGATAAATACGTAGTTGTCTAATGAGAAAATTTAGCATCTTAGATAATTCTTGAATCTGAGCACTTGAACCTTCTTCTTCATACTGATATCAAATGGTTGTCCAAAGAATGAGTATTGAATCGTGTTTACGAATTAAAGATAGAACTACCTACTCACTTTTTTGAACAAGAAAACTTTGAAGAACTGCATAAAATAAATTCCAGCATGCAAAATTTAAGAGATGAATTTTCTTTAAAATCATCTGGTGAAAATTAGAACTTTTAAAGACAAGATATAATTTTGGAAATTGAGGCAAGTTGGAAATGTGTACAAGAACATCTAAAACACTTGTTAATGGTACGAATATGGATTTGCCACTATTTTCCAGATATATCTATTGATAGTTTTGACTGGATACGTTGCGAATGAATTATTCTGATTTTTCATTAGAATCTTTTTGGATACTTATTCAGAATAAATATCGCAATATAGGAACCAGAGTACTTCAAGTTTTAGTTCAATTCTCTATATCTCTTGTGTGAATGAGACCTAAGATTTCTACGTTTGTTAACAATAAAACTAAAAAGAGAGAACGATTGAAGTCGATTTATCTAAAAAACTACATTTAAATTACATCTGTCATGTATCACATGTTTTCCTAAGATTAATGAAATGTCTAAATAAAATTTCATGCACATAACCACTATATTAGGTACTTACATTCCTAGTCGCTTATTATATTTTTCGCGTCACCAGCAGCTATTAGCAAATAATTTTAAAGAATATGTAAAATGTGGTCTATTTATAGTTAAGATTTATTTATTTTCAACGTTTTATAGTTTCTTTTGCTAGACGACCAAATGTATATGAAACTCGTACGATTTTCATTATTATTATAGGGACACTTCTTTGAAATGGTAACCAAATAAGATATGCTATCATCAATTAATAAATAATTAATTAGGACAAATATTAAGGAAGAGGTAATGAAAAACAATTTCACGATTCAAAAGATTTCAATATTAGTATATTACAAAATTAATAGTAAAAAAAATATTAAAAATTATTAATTTCGAAGTAATCTATAAATGTAAAAGATTGTTTCTATTAAATTTGAAGGTACCTTATCATAATTCATAATGAAAATTGTGAAAAATATTCTGGGAATATTACTTCACTACTATACAAAACTGACATTAATATTTATTTATGTGTGATGAAAATTAAAATTAATTTCAATTTCACCCACATTAACTCCATTATTTATTAATGTAAGTTAGACAGTTACATATAAATATTTTCAATAAATAAAAACAAATAAATTGTGGAAACGAGTATTTGAAATTTTAGCACAAATAATTGCAATCAGCTATTTAATGGTTAATAAATAGTCCACACAAATTCAATTTATCGAAAACTTTGTCTATAAAATACATTTGTATTTACATTAATTGTACTCAACTAGTTTAATTATATTTTATAATTACCTATATTTATAGCAAATAGTGTTTGTAATTATCGTAAAAATAGGACATCATTTTCATAATTAATATTGTAATAACTGGTTCTATTTTCTTTTAAATTTAAGAAAGTAATTACATTCGATGGAAATATTCTTGTGAATTTATGTTTAAAAATTGCCACTTCGAAATCAATACTACATACATATTTTTCCAAGTTATTTCCAATTACATAAAATTTTGGTCCCAAAATTGGATATTCTTGGATTATTTCGGTTTTATAGAAAAATATTTCAGTAAAAGAACTAAAACTGTAATTTTTCATGTTCAACTGTAATTGAGAAGAACTTTGAGATGTAAATTTTAATACAGAAAATCCATTTTTAACTCAAAAACCGAAAGATTTTGTATTACGTCTGTTAAATAAATGTCATTAAAAAATTTATTGCAATTTTAAAAAACATGATAAAAACTTATGAATTATAATTACTAGAAAATTTTATAAATATATGAATTGATTACTTATCAAAGTCTTAATAAAGAATTTCTAGACGGATTCCTGAACCCGTTTAATTTTTTAGTAAAAGATCAAGTTGTTAATAACAAACAAAGAAATAAGATGGTATTCATCTAATAAAAAAGAAGTGATGTTAGATATGTTTTTTATTGTGGTTGAAGGAATATAATTATTGAAAAATAAATTGCAGCCTTTTATTGTATACTTTATGTGAATGTTTATGAAATCAGTAAATAAATCTGAGTTAGAATTGCACAAATAAATTCTGTATCGTTTACAGTTTACAGCATTTGCATAAACTAATAATAACTTGTAGAAAACAAATAGTTGCAATGGTAAGATGCGGAATAAATTACAGCAGTGTATAAATCTCTCCTGAAGTGTTCGGCGTCTTTAACAAAAAGCAATACGCATTTAATATAATAACAAATGTGCCTTGATAAAAGTGGGGGTGGAACAATTAGCATTCACAGGGTATGAGTTAACGTCACCCTCATAAATTACTGATACTGCATCTAACACGTTCTTTACAAGAAAAACTAAAAGCCGCGTTTATGGCCTACTTCTTTTCATTTATATAAATCATTCTAAGGTATAATTGCCTTTTTATATAAATTACTGCGTCGATATTTCAGATAGTGCCGTTTCTAAATTAATTTCCTCAAACGAACAACGAATTTTAACGGTATTTCAAATATTAAAATAATTGAAATATTTTAAATGTCACATATAATAAACTTAAAAATATACTTCATTTTCTTGGAAATGCATTATTATAATCTAACAAAGGAAGTAAAATATATATTTTTCTTTTTCCGGGTATATGTATAACAGCATCATACTGGTTCATTATTTTTTAAACCTGGTGAGTTCTGAAAACATGTATTGAAATATCAAAGCAAAACTTCTTTAAATAAACGAACACAAACATTTAGTATGAAATTTTATAATTCTATAAATTTTATTTAAATATAGTTAGTATAGAAGGTTGGTTAAACAACAACTCATTTTTAATACATTATCATATCATTATCACCAATTAACAGAACATTCTCTAAAATTTGAAACCACATCTTTACTTCCTCATACGAAATAAAGGAAATATTGTAATGTAAGTCATGTCATAATATAGAAAAAGTAATATAAGTATAAATAATTCATGTTATAAATATAGATTAATTTTGAAAGATGCCTTTTTTTTAAATGGCAATTATGAAACTGGTTCTAATATTGTATGCAGAATATCTATCTTTATTACCAAAGTCTGTGTAATGTAGCATATCCATCAATATATAAAAGTAATGAAATTCAGGTCACAATGTACATCGTAGTTGTTATTTTGAGTAAATCTATGCGAACATGTTTCTTTACTTAACAATATTTTCATATTCCAGAAATATAGTTTTTGCAAAAATACTCATAACCTTATCTATACTGCCAAAATTCATTAATTGTATTGTAGATATTTGTGTATACTTTTCCTTATTTTTTCGTGTAACTTTCCATTATGTACTATTATAGATCCTAGGTATTTACATTTTTATCCTATTCTTTCGATGCTGGTAATAGTTGGTACGATGAATAATTAGTTTTAGTCTTAAAAGTAAAGTTAATTTTGTTGTTTAGAGACAGTGTAAGTAGCCGTTTGAAAATTAATGCAGTCCTCACTGAATAACTTAACAGATTGTCAAAATTTTTTGTACCTTATATACACAATTAGTTAATTACTACTTCGATGGGTTTAAATTAACTATTTATGTACATACTTTATAAACATGTGTATAATACTTAACTCAGTATTTTTTTTGTTTGTTAGTTAATAGCTTTGTTTTGTACTTTATTTAATTTTTCTTACTGTCGAAGATATAACTATTATTTTATTATTGTTATTCTGAGGCTGTTATTATAAATGTGCCAAGTGCAAGATGAGGCAAGATCTCATTTATTTAATTTATAGAATTAAGACAACGACTTGTACAATTAAGAAAAAAAAAAACGTTATTTTAAGAGAATAGCATACATTATAAAAGAAGCTGTTAGTTAGTAATTAATATTCTTGAAAAGACTACTTAATTGATTGTGATATTTGTGACATTTGTGAGGTGGTGATAGAACTAAAGTCTTTACTTCTTCTCTAAAAAATAGTGACTCGTATTCTGAGCTCATATATTTTGTCAACTCTGGTTCGGTTACGGTTCCGACGAAAACTAGATGAGGAGCCAAATATGCAATTGCGGTTTTAGTTTCGGCTGAAAATTGTTTTTCAATCGGACACTACTAATTAGAATTGGTTGAATTTTAAAAGTTTTGCGGCAACAAATAAATATTTTATGGTAATTATAAGTTGAGGAAACAAACGCAGAGAAAGAAAATAATTTCCTTGCTTCACAAATGCGATAATTTCTTTGAATAAATTCCTGGCGAAGGTAGAAGCAGTAAAGATATTGTAGTAAAGAACAGGGAAGTAGCTCGCATGGAACCGTTCTGCGCTTATCACTTATGTAGGTAAGCATAGCTTGCACATTATGCTAATAATAGCGTAGCATTTACCGCTGCGATCATAACATCTAAACTGTAATTTTTATACGTGTTTCAATGCAAACATGCTTTTATTTTTTAAAAATAGGAATAATAGAATTCATTTGCATACGGCGAGAGGAAAGTTTTTAATTTATGTTTGTTCTAATTCATAAATTTTAATTAGCACTTTAATTTTTAATTATTTAAACAGTACGAATTCAAATATAAAACATTTACAACTCACTATGTTCTCTTTGTGACATTGCACAATTAAAATTTATTATAATAATGTAATTATATGTCGTAAATGTAATTAATCCACGTAATCTCTCTTGTAACTAAACTAAAAAAAATCTGATGTATCCAACACATTACCTCCCGCCACTGTAGTAATATATTTTATATACATTTTTCAGTACATTCAATTTGTAGATTTAGAATTAGTTTGTTATTGCAATTTATAATTTTTTTATTTCATCTCATACTTAAAATTTCCTTCATAAAATTTGTATGACAAAAACAGCTATTTTTGGCGTTAATAAAATCGGAACCGAACTTACATTGATTCACGCATGCAAATATATTCCTTATATATTTCTTAGATCTTCTTTAATTTTACAATAAAACAACTTTATATTTTTTTATATTATCGTCACACAACAAATGAATAACTTAAAATAATAATTCTTCCCAAATAAAACTAGTAAAATTTTTGAGCTTGCAAGGCAAGGTAAATTAAAATTAATTTTGCTCATTGATTCGAATGCAGATTTTTTTTCTCTTTAACTTTTACTTGAAGCTTTTCCACTTAAAATAATTAGGTAAGCCGGAAATTACGAATATATGATTTAACATGTTAAATCCCTATGTTAGGGTGTTCGAGTCACCCTGTATATATAAAAATAAAAATTAGATCATATACCCCTATTAATAATAAAGTGTTATATTATTAAACGACAATAAAATATTATAGTATTTTACATTATTATCAAGGTAAAATAATCTATAGACTGATTCTTATGCTTCCAGTATATTTGTCTTCTTTAAATAATTATTTTCTCGTAAACTACGAATTACAAATCAATTTTAAAAAATACGGTTCTTTTATTTTTTATTGTCAATTATGTAAAAATTTATCCCATTGGTTTTAACAAAATGTATTGAATACTGCAAAATTAATAAACATGTAAGAAAAGTTTGTAAGAAAATGTTTTAAAAGTTATTGAGTTGTGTGATAGAAAATTAATTTACATAGAGAGAGTATCCTTATTCCTTACATCCTGAAATAAAAATTCATTACATCCTGCTGGGAAAAAGGAGTAAGATGGAACAATATTAGTTGGCGAAGTCAATATAGCCGTGGCGGTTCATTTATACAGGAATATCGTATAGGTAATATATTGTCGATAAGTTTTAATAACTGGAGTAAGTTTTTCCATTACGTCGATGAGTTAGGCGGAGAAGTTGCATCCCGGCAGTGCATATCTATACAGCAGGAGCAGGAGCAGCAGGAACAGCAGAAGCGGCTCCTGCAGGAGACGAGAGCTGAACCTTGTGATGCGCTTTGCTTATGAGCAGATCTGGATTCAGACGGATTTTCATCTTTCATAAATTAATTATTCAATTAATCATTGTTAAAATGAAATGACGATTTTTTTGGAATCCCTTCGATGTTGTTATAATCGAATTTTACTGTAACACATTTCCAAGTAAATTTAAAAAAAATCACACATTAGTGCAAAAAATTTCTGCGTTATAAATTCAAAATAATATACCAGTAATAGCTTCTAACATACCTAGGAAAGTTATGAGTATCATAACCGCCGCAAATGTCAATTAAATATCGAGTTCGGACAGCGAGGATTTGAAAACATTAAAAGCCACATCCGTGGTTTTTTAATAGTTTACTAGTTTCACTTGATTAATAAATATAATTTTATAATGTAGGATTGTTCTTATCGACTGGACGTTAATTAAACAAAGTCTTTCTTGGAGTTGCAGTCATTTAATAAAATCCACTAATATATCAATATTTTGTCTGTAAATCAGTCTTCCTCAGGGTGCTGATTTTGTATGTTATTAGCAGTCGAAACGTTTGTTTATTAGTGGATTTTATTAACTGACTGCAACTCCAAAAAATACTTTTTTTTTATAAAATTCTCTTTTTTTCATGATCAAGTCTGTATAGTTTGATATGATATTACAAATGTCCCATGTTATTTTGATAATTTTGTACAGTAATATTCTTACCATATTAACTTGTCAAAATTACATGGTATACAATTATGACATGATTACCCTGTTTACTTTTGTCAATGTAAAGAAAAGTTTAATATCCTGAAACCAGTAAAGTCGTTTTATCGACGAAGTTAAATAGATTTAGTAGTTTTGAAAGTATTGCCACAGGGTATCAGTACCCACATACTTTTTCTCCCAATTTTCGTAAATCTGGATTGTTAAATAACAACTGCGAAACAAGTGATTGAAATCAACATTTAAAAAAAAATTCAACGTAATTTAAATATAACATAAATCACTGATTTAAATCAAATTATTTTTTTATAATAAAAATCATACATTTTCATCAGTGCCACTAATCAGGGTTTTAAGAACACAATTTTAAAACCCATTACTTAAGGATAGATGAATTAAGTTTAGGTTAGTTTGTTTCGTTAAAATCTCTGTAAGTGATCCAGTGCAAAGAGATGTTCCGACATTAATTCTGGTATGAAAAGGAATACCATTTGAGATCATTTTATGTTGAAAGAAATGTTAAAAAAACACAAAAACATCTAATCATTCTACCGGTCAAAGATTTTATTTTTTTTATACTGATATTTGGTTTGATATTTGATGCGAATTATCTGTATGTGAATATGATTGAAAAACAGTTCGTATTTAATTACAGTAAAAAAGTTTGTTTTATTTAAATCGTTTTTTTTTCTTGTTTTTATCATAATTTAAATCATAACAACCCTAAGTAAAAGAGACCGTTTTTTCGACTATATATTACTAAACTATGTTTGACGAAAGACATGTGTAAAATAATTTTCATGTTATACTCGATAATATTTTCAAACTATTTACCACCCTGATGAAAACTGAATTATAGTCGAAACGTTGGTGTATTAGTGGATTATATTAAATGACTGCAACTCCAAAAATATATTTCATTGTGGGTGGATATGCTGAGAAGCCGGCCCTGTGGCTCGGCATGTTGCAGAGCAGTGCAAGGAGCGATTGAAATGCAATCCGCCAGAGAGATTACGGTTTGCTAAACGTGCGATTCAAAAATGCATGAACATTACGACGTAGTTTAGCAGATATTGCACAGGTGCGCTCGATTCCACCCACAGCGCTCCGCAAAAATTAAATCACAACCTCTGTTAATTGCGCTCATTCCATGTTTACATGCAACACCCTCGTGCACATATTATATTTAATATACATATAAATATATCGTCGGATACACACACGCATTTCAGCATTTATATTGTCAAAGTTATTTTACTCAGATACTGAGTATTACTTTTTGTTGTACAAATATAACTATAATATTTTATTAGATTGAACTGCATTTGAATAATGTAAAAAATAATAAGAAAAAACGAATATTTTTCTGAACGTAAAATTATTTTATCTGAAGGTAAATGGGGGAGAGATGAATTGGAATGAGAGATAGACTTTTGGTCTTAAAAAGTACATTTGATGTTTAGAGACAATGTAAGTAGGCGCTTGAAAATTAATGCAGTCATCACTGAATAATGGAATAATCCAAAATTGTCAAAAGATGTATGTACATTATATGCAGAACATAATTAGTTAATTATTACTTTGGTAGGATTAAACTAAATTCTTATGTACATACTTTATAAACATGTACATAAGACTTAATGTAACCTAAAGATGTGATTCTATTTGTATACAGTCACAAGTCATAAGTAATTTAGTGGTCCATTTAACCTCTGCTCCGAGAACAGATGGACCACCTATGCTGAGGAGAGATGTACCAAAGGATTTTTATTGTTAAAAATGTCAATTCAACTGGTAAACAGGAAAAAAATCATTTGCACATACATAGGTAAATGATCTACGTGCTATTCTATGAGTTCTGCAGACTTGTTTTTAAGTGGTGGATGGTATTAAAGATTATGAAAACAAATATGCGCGATGCAAGGAAAATTATTTAAAGCAACGATAAGAAGTGTGTACCACATATGATTTGGTTCGTCTCCCATATATAGTGGAGCAGAGTTGGACTTTTTTTGAACTCGAATAAAATATTTGTGTAAGTAAGCCTAGATTATATGATGGTATAAATATATTTTGTTTTTGAAATATTATTCAATATTATACAGAAATAATTATTTTCCCAAAAAGTGATCCATTTCACCCCCATTTACTCTATGTTTTATAATAAAATTAAAGGCCATACACCTTTTCACTGCAAGCTCCAAGAAAATGTAGTTTAGTAAGTCTTTATCTCAGAAGTTATAACGAAGTAAGTTTGTTATTTTTTTTTTATCAAAATTTATATTTGTGTAAATAAATTAAAGTTTTCTAAAATCGATACTGACATCGAAAGAAATGTATTAATATTGGTATTATATCAGTAGTATAGTAGTAGTGCTTCATCTAGAAATATTGTAGCACAAATGATTCGCATGACTACCTTATACAAATGTTTGTGATTTGATACAGTTGTATTCGTACAGAAAGTAAGAAAGTTTTCGGGTTCATGATTATTTTGTAGGTTTGTTTTAGTAATGTTGGGATTGTTGATAATTGAATACATTTGTTGTAAGCTGCCTTGGCAGTGTAATCCTTGCGCAGGTTTGTGAGGCAGAAGCTCAGCTAACAAGCAGAAGTCACGCTTTGCAAGGTAGAAAAGTAAAAATCCCCAAAAAGACAAATAAAATATTTATTTGCGAGATTTAGAGCGGCTGGCGCTCGGAAGACATTATCATAATCTAGTATTTGTGACCGGCCCGCGTATCCTTCTGTATACATTTGTTTATTTTATGTCCGCTAAAAGAATTCTTACTCTTTTATCGAGTTTGGAAATATAAGTCTCGCGTGGCAACTTGAAAACTAAATAAACGATTTGAATTGTACAGTAATAAAATATCCCAGGGGCCGCGCTTCTGGGTAGGTATTACCCCGGATAGAAATGTTGTGCTGAAGTTTTGAGGTAAATTGAAACGTTTCAGCCAAGTTTTATGTGAGCACCTGTAGATAGTCAGCATCATTTACTCTTTTTTCCGTTCCTTGCTAACCTATTCTGTTTTTTCATCCACAAAAATATTACATCCATTTTTAATAAACTACACAAGACTTAGGACTTTTTCCCAAGACACTAATCGGGTGTGTTATTGGGACTGACATTCACACAAGACGACCGCAATTATTTTTTTTTAGGAAATTCACTTTTTATGACAACTTCATCGAAACGAAATAAATAATAGTAATAAAAATAAAACATTCGTTATCAAAATCAGAATGATTTAAAAATTTACATGACTCTTCTGTTTGTATAAACTTAAATCATATTTAACTCATCATCAATATTTTAAGATGATTGTTACTTCCATCTAAAAATTATTGTTATAATAATAATAATAATATATTTATTAATCATGTTTATGCATACATTGCATTTATGACAAGTCACATTTATGTATACATAAAAATAACAAAGTATTACATCGTTTTATTTTTGTAAATAAATAATCAAACAATTTGTTGAAAAAACATAAAATATGATCCATTTGTTGTAATCAAATAAAATCTTTTATCTAATATTTCAATAAAAAAAGTCATATAATATTTGATATCAATAAATACAAAATTAAATCATGGAACCAATGATGTTTTTCTATGTTAATTCCATAGATCGAAGTTTTTAGTATTCACCTTGAATACACTGGCAGGCATCATCGTAAGTATTATTATCATATTGTATTAATTTTTAAATACACTTATTTAATAAATATAGCGGGTGGTAGTGTATTGTACCTTTTGAAATATCAAAATATGAAATCAAGTAGGTACACCTACATTTTAAATCAATATTATTAGACAGTATTAGTAATTATAAATATACTTCAGAAAAGTTTTTTTTACTAGTTTCATTTGTGGGATCATAAAGAATTGTTTATAGTTTTAACAAATTATTTTTTTTAAAGATTTTCAAATGTATTTTTAATTTTCCGTTCTTTCTACTAAGACAGACAGTACCTACTTATATTGTTATATTTATGTGTAGTTTTATTTAAAATAGTGTTTAAAAATTAGCATCTGAATGCATCCTTTCCCATACATCAATTTATCTTATGAAACCCATATTCTCATATTCACAACATCACAACATGGGCACTCTAATTCATTTTCAATTTGTAGGGTGCAGGTAGGGAATACAATGGGCCTTAATGGACGGCTCGTTCTTCACACAAATATTATTTTTTGTAAACACACCCCTTCTGTGTAAAGTGGTTTTTTGTCTGCATCTTTATGGGGTTGTTAGTGACCAGCCTTTTATTTCACAGCCACCCACGTTCAGTACCACCATTATGCTAATGAAACTACGCTGGCCATCAATGCGATACCTCTAATGAGATATTTACATAAATAGCTGTTATTATTGGGTTATTTATGCATCGGAATCATAAGCAATAACATCTTAGGGAATGTAATTTTATTGTAATTATATGTATAAAGATGGTTAAGTGTGCAATCATCTGTTGAAATATTTTATTAGGTGATGATGGGTTTCCATTATTATACCTGTTATTTTGATGGCCGATATTATACATTTAATTATATAACAGTATCATAACTCCTAACTTGAGTAGTGTTCTTGGCCAATACATTTTTACTAACTTGGCCGAAGTAAAGGCCTATTCATAATAAAATAATTCCAAGTCTCAATTTCAATTTCTGCTTTGTAGTTTAGCTTAAACTGTTGTAATGTAATATCATCGTTTACAAGAACATAATTTCAATTTCCAATTTCTACGTTCATCTCAAAGCTGGTAAACTCTAAACCTTCCAATACCACTTTGAAGTTACTTACTATAATTTTTCTACGACCTAGCTATAAAATATAATTTTTTCTTCACATTGTCATTCTTTTAACGTAAAGCCTCTGTGTTGAAATTGAAAAGAATATTATATTAAGTCTTAGCATTTAGAACTGTATTTTTTTTCACAATATTATATATGAATTATGACAGTTATAAATGTCCAACTTCATTCAATAGGGTTACCATATTTTACATAAATTCCCAAATTATACTTCATTAATTTTTGTCATTTAATATTTTTTTTTAGAAAATAAGTGATGTTAAGTTTAAAAAATAGTATATTATACTCGTTTTATACGAGATATGTTCCATTCGTATTTTGAACCAATCTTCGTTGTGCTCCTCGTGTCCCAAACAACTCATGGCATAATGTACCGTCTTATAAAACTCGTATAATAATATACTATATAACATGTAACTCACTTGACAGTTCAGATTTATTTATTTGCAACTTTTCATGGTTGACTTTGTTCGGTGCTAGTATGATTTTTATAATTATTCTACTAGTAGGACCAAATAATACATGTTTTTGGTCACTTACGACTTATGTTCCTATGTGGAAGTAAGTTAATATTAAATAATTATTTATGTAAAGACAAATATTTTTTATATATGCTACATATGAAGGCGTCAATTGTTAAATATATAAATATGTATGTATGTGTAATGAATTCTGTGAGTAATAATCCTGCCCTTATGAAAAGCACCCTAAAGGGCATGCGAAACGAATGGCATTTGTTTCACCAGCATTATTTTAAGAAACAAATGGCTCGTTCACATCACAAACCAAATGAACTGAATGACGAACACTTTATATTGTTTTGCTATCAATCAAAAATTATCAAAGCTTTCTTCATACATTCAACAACAACCCTTTTTTTCCTAACAATATTTTCGAACAAGTGTTGTTACTGACGACATTAGAAACATAAATTCTAAAAAAACTTATTTTGGAGTAATAATTAATACAGGAATGGTGAATATGCCAAGAAAGTTAAATAATTGCGATACTGTTAATTTTTAATTTTATAGACTGAAGAATATAGGATATATATATATATATATATAGTGCAAGCACATGCAACTTATTCAAATACTCAACAAGAAATAAGTAACTAGATTGCAACCCTCCTTCCTGAGATTTTATATACAAAGGGCCGATCATATATAACTCTGTAATATATAAAATTAATGGACGAATATTAACGCGAACACATTTATGATAAAAAGTAATACTTCGGATATAGTAGCAAAGATCATATATTGTCCCCTGCGAATAACGTTCGCTAACATGTCACAGTACGTTAGTGAAATAGTAATGATTTAATGAAATATGGAGTAGGCGAAATACTGGCAGTTTTTCATTTGCGCTGCAGATTACACAGATGTGGAAGTCTTTAATTTCACGTCCGCTCGGCAACATTAAAATTACATGGCGTACTCTGCATTCTCTTTACCTCCCTGGGAAGTCGTAGCTGCAAAAATGCAAAGTCACCCGCTCTCGAACTTATTCTCTACTGCATTACGACCCAAATTGATTACTTCCACCGATGAATTACTTATATATCGAACAATACATTACTTATTCTGCTAATTTTAATTTTATACTGCACAAAGATATAATAGGTCAAACTATTACAACTTTGAACACCATACTATCAAATATTAATGAACGACATAAAACAATGTAGTTTACTTCTATATTTGTAAATTCTAGGAAATTATTCATTAAGCATTTAAAGGAATATTGAATGTAGAATGTAGTTTCATGACCAAATTGTTCATATGTTTATAATTACAAGCTAAATACTTTAGTAATTATTTAACCCAGTTGCTTAAATAAACATAATTATTGCAATGAGGTCAGTTACTATTATGCAAATTTCAATAAATTTTCATGAATATCTACAATGTATAATAAATTTACTAATCATTTAATATTCCTAAATAGGATGTACAGAAATAAGTATATTAAATTCAACTTGCGAAAGAACCAGCCGAGAATAACAATATTTATATAATAAATAGTATTTTCATAAAGAATTGTTTTTCTGAAATATCTTATTTAATTATGAATATATGAGAATTTTTGTAAATAATAATTTAATACTATATCACTCACTATCTAAATTTTTATAGTTTAAATTTGTTTCTACCTAGCTCCGTTTAATTATTACAAATTAAAAGTAATTAATCATTCGGTAAATTTGTTACAATTGCGGTTATACCTATGGAAATAAATGTTTTATATTTGACGGCAGTTTGATATTGACAATTATTATAACTACCGAATACTCTAAAAAAAATTGTACTAATACTGTAAATACTAATTATTTTAATTATTAATTTTACCGTGTCTGTAGTCAAAACACAAGAGTCTCCTGAATAAAAATTCAAAAGGATTCTAATGAAAATTGAGAATATTTCATTCGCAACGTATCCAGTCAAAATTACCAATAGATATATCTGGAAAATAGGAGCAAATCAGTATTCCTAGTATTAATAAGTGTTTTAGGTGATCATGTAAACATTTTCAATTCAAAATTCTGTCTTGTCTTTAAATGTTTTAATTATGATTTTATATTCAGTGCATTTAAGAGACCCGTGGTGTATGAAACACTTGTGCTACTATTACTCCACCATATTGGTCCTATAATTCATATAGTTTTAAAAACTGTTATAGTAGCAACTGAAAATAAGACTCATCTGTATACGTTACCACTATAGTGTCCGTATGTATTTAATATTAAATTCAGTTGTATTCGGTGTAAGTGTGGTAGTTTATACATGAGAAAATAGTAGCATATAAAAGAGAATAGTTTAAGGATTACGTCGGAGGCAACATTTAGTTCCGCGCCGTACAAATGTCCCCACTTAAATAAACATTAAACTTTAACAATACACCGTAGTTGTTGGTGTGATTCTCCTCGTTAAATTTCAAATTACACAAAAAGTTCCCACAACCGCCCGCCGGAGAAAAAACTACACTGGACATTCGATTAAACATTTTAAGCACATTAAACATAATTTATTAGGTTTTAAATCCCTGTGGTGGAGCCTTACGACATTAAATTCCAGTCAGGCTCCAGTGGCGTAGAGGCTGGGGAGACGCGTGCGGCACCAACAATGAGCTGTAACAATGGCGCCGGGTCGTAAGTAACGTTCATTCAGGGGCGTACGTCGCGGGGGTCCTGATTTGTGGAGAATGAGTGTCAAAACATCAACAAAACATATGTTTTCAAGGGAATAACACAACACCATTGTCAACCACTCTAAAATTAACATAACGAACAATAAACTCTCCTTTTTAGTGCACAGTACCCCAGTTTGCTCAAATACTACCTTATTGTACGTTTAACTGTTCCAGCAAATGTCACTGTACCAAACAATTAACAACAACAAAATATTACTATTTGCAAACTTGCATATTCTAATAATGGCTTGTTTTAGTTGTATCATTTCTCTAATTGTATTCTGCTGCAATTATAATAAATATAAACTATCATGAGGATGCAAAGTTTTAACGGTTTTGTTACATCGATCCGTACAAGATATTTCTCTTGTACATGAAACAAAAATAACCACAACAATTAATTCGAACAGTATTATAATTTAATTCTCGCCACTCATTAAGAGAGGTATTGGAATCATGCTGAAAATCGGATAGTGAGTTTTCAATGGATTTTAATATTTTTACGATGTATATGGATGGATGGATGTTGTCGTAAAAATTACTCAAATACTAGTGAATGAAAAAGTTGAAATTTTGGATATATAATATTTTGACACCCTAGATTAGATCTGATTAGATTTTGTTGTTAATCATGCAATCGGAAATGGTGGTTTCATGAATAAATGAAATTTTTTTCTGAAATATCTTTATTAATTTTGAATATATGAGAATTTTTGTAAATAATGATTTAATATTAAGTCATTAACTAAAATTTTATAGCTCAAATTTGTTTCTACCTAGTTCCATTAAACTATTATAAGTAATTATTGTCGGTAAATTTGTTATAGTTGTGATTAATCTATTTACCTATAAAAATAAATATTTTATATTTGACAGTGACAATTATTATAATTGACATTGAAAATATTATAAAAATAATTAATAAATACTCTAAAGGAATTGTACAGTAAAAAAATAATCCTGGTTAATAATTATGTTACTATGTATTTAAATATTGAAATATATTTTTCATGTTTTGCCAAGTCAATAATAATTACTCTTAGTAAAAATTTCAAAAATATTCAGTAGAAATATCAAGCCATAGACTTATGTATAGGATGCTCAATAACATAATGGACACCTAAAACTAAAAGGAAATTTGAAAAAGTTAAAACTGAATTGACCATTTTGGAATATGCAAAAACTTTTATCTCGTAAAATATAAAATATTAATATTTTCCCTCTTTCCTACTGAATTCCTGAAAATATTGCATATAATATAAATGGGAAAATAACTATAATCTGCTGTAACAGAAATTATACTTCGATTCAAAACTCGCTAACGAAATCAAAAACGTTTATCTAATATTATTTAAGTTAACACAACAAAATGAAAAAAGAAAAGAAAATCTGAAAGAAAGATGATTGGATTTTTTGAGCATATTTTTTCATTTCCCCATTAATGTTTGTAAACCGTGTTACTGCAGGCACCAGGCAGGCAATAAAAAGTAATCAGAAATTTCACGTGCAAAAACTAGAGCATCTAGAGCTAACTAGGTGCTCTGCGGCTCAGGCATGAATCACCTGCTATAAGAAAATCCTGTCAAAAGTTGATAAACTTCCCGTAAAACCAATTAACCGGGGCCGATTGCCGCCGTAAATTAGTGGAGCTGGCAGCCCTCGCGAGCTGAGGCTGCATTGCAGAGATGTGCAACTGTCGCATATTCTCCACAAATTTCAATTAAAATTTAGATTGAAACCTTCTTTTTACGCCACAACTAACGCCATTTCACTGCTAATTATCTATCATGACTACTTTCATTAAAAATCTGATGTGTCCAACACATTACCTCCACTGTATGGTCCATTAATATATTTTTTCAACAGAGGAAATGGGATAAAAAATTGGGACAGAAGTAAACTAAAATATAAGTACTTTTTATTAGCTTTTCACTATTTAATAGCTATTAACATACCTAGGATTGTTATATAATAACCGTCGAAGATTTCAACTGAATGTCGAGATTTTAAGACTTTTAAGACTTGGTATGATTCATAACATCAGTGGTTTTTTCAATACTTTACTACTTTCTGAAAATGAAAATGTTATTACTAAATATTATTTTATAAAATTCTCTTGTCAATAACATTTTCGTGAGCAAGTTGTAGTTATATTATCCAATTTTCCTATGTTATTTTGACATGTCAGTACGATCATAATATTACATTTATGTCTCAGTTACCGAGCTTACTTTTGTCTATGTAAACTAAGGGATAATATAGTAAAATCGGTAAATAATTTTTTACGTTTTGTACCAAAAATAAAACCATGTTTGACAGCTGTTATGATCACAATTTAAATTTTGCGAAGGCTATTAAAATTTAAAATTTTGGACATGAATTAAAGTACATTATCATTGTAGTTTTAAAATTATTTTGTTGGTAGGTCAGAATATTTTTAAATCAATTCATTCTAAAAATTTTCTTGCATCAAATTTGTGATACATTTGAATGTAACATTGCTGTACCGAAAGCCTAAACCTAAAAAAAAAATATACCAGTAACGTCGTTTTATTGACGATGTAAACCAAATTTAGTAGTTCTTGATAGTATTGCGACATGGTAATATTATCTACACATTTTTTCTCCCTTTCCGTAAATCTGGGATGTTAAATAACAATTATAGAATAAGTAATTTAAATCAATGATTTTTCAAAAAAAAAAAAATTATGCTACCCTGAGTACATAACAAGGTAAACCTTTAATAATCATTTTATTATTTAAGTTTAACAATAAATATTTGTTTACAATTGCATTGATGAGATGTTCTTTTGAAACGTGTTCAAACTACCATAAAAACAAAAATATGTTTATCATTATTTTGTCCCCTTTTTTGTTAAAATTGTTTATGTTTTTGTTTCATTGTTGTTGTATTAATTTGTAAATATTGGCAAACAAAAAGTGTGAATTGTAAACAGAATTATTTCTCTAATTATTAAAATGTAATTTTCAGTTGAATATTCAAAAAATGTTCGTAATTAATGTTGTGCATATTCATGTCAAATCCTCAATATAATTTTAACCAGTCGTAAATGCCTACGTTTGAACATTATAAACAACAAATTAACATTTCATTATCGTCAACAGAAAACGTTTATTAGTTGCAATATTTCAATGTATACAAACATAAAACTTATAGAAATAAATATTCAGGTATTTATTGTTTTACATTGTAGGTCAAATGTATTATTTCAGTTGCAGAATCAAAAATAATAAATATTCATTATTTATATCTTTCATCAGGATGTGCATTATATGTTTATTTATTTATTTATTATGAGTTTACCATACTTTTTAAACTATATTTTTAAGGATTGAATTTCCAAGGTATATTAAATCGTTATAACTGACTATACTGGTTGCAGAAGGCTCCAATTTTAATTTTATTTTGATTTTCACTCTCTGAAAAAGACCCATGCGGGATTCGAAAATTTTTGACAGAATTCAATATTTATTATTTTATCTTATTCATCATATTGTAACGTTTATTTATTTAGGAGAAGTGTAAAAATATTTGAAATACGAATATTTATACAACTAGGTTTAAGGAATGAAGAATAAATTATAGAAAGATAATAAATATTAGTAATACTATGAATAAACAAATACATATACTAATTTAAGAATAATAATTATTAATAAATACCGCTCCATGCAACCCACATATACCTGCATCCAATTAATGTCTAGAACATTCCATAGCCTTCCACATTCTATAATATTCCCTAACAATAGCGATGTCGCTCCCATGCTACTACCTACAACAACTTTAGAGTTTGTAAAGAGTCACTTTTAACGCACTGGTGGCATATTTATCAATGGTTTAAATTACTTTTGAAATTTTTATTAATATTTTGGTTGGAGGAAAAATTTATGCAACACTTGTTTAATATAGTGTTTTTTATCTCGTGCTCTAATTTCCGCATTCTGCTACGCCTTATGCGTTAAACACTACTCGATTAAGAAACACTTATTTTACACACTAGTTGCATAAATAACTATTTTGTAATTGTGCATTCAATAAATACATTTGTTAACAATATTTCTAGATTAATCCTGTTAATCAGTTATTTGTTAATAAATTTGTTCTCCTATTAACCATTAATTGACACCTGTCATTTTGCATCACCTCAAAAATATTAAGATATTTTTGTAAATTTCGTTAAATTGTGCTAGTAAAATTAAACAATCTGTATAAAATAAAATATAGGAATACATGTAGTATCATCTGTGACGAAGTGCTCGTCACAAGGGCACGTACCTGCCTTCCTCGTTGCTCCACACAGTCACGAACACCGACTCCACGAGGTCCGAACCGCACATCGAGATAGAGCGAACCCGCCGTCCGAACCAGTAGCCGCCGACCGCTACAAACACCTTCAGGAGACTGTACGACATCTACAACAGTCTGCCGGATTGCCAAAGAGCCGCCGGAAAATACTTTGGCGAAAGCACATGGCACGAAGCATAACCTCAAGACCACGTGGGATAAAATTTTCACAAATGTCTCACCTACAACCCCAGAGCTGAAGGATACAATAATAAGAACTTGGTAACACTTACCGCTTCTCACTTTTCCCAGTTTTTCTTTTTTTTACAGTTTCCAAATTTTTCACAAAAACACAAGTCAGCTGAGCCAGCGCCTGCGCAACCTGGAAAACAACGGTTCCTGAGACCAAAATCCCATTCTACATTTTTTAAAAATATGTAAATTAGATCAAAACAAATATGAAACTCTGTAAAGCCAAGGGAAGTGATTTCGCGATTTTTTATAATAAAATTCAATTTATTGAACAAAAATAACAACACAAAAAGTCTTTCTCACTTTAAAATCAGTAGCTGCAGGTTTAATTAAATTTTGGGTATAAATACGACCGCCGGGGCCGTATTTCTTTAGTCTACGACGACTATAACGTCTAACAGCTAGCCGAGAAGAGTAGCAGTCCGCATCCGTACCGTACCGTACCGAATCGAATCTTTTTCGTAAGTTTCTTGTTTATTTTTGTATTTTCTTGTATTCCGCCGCTATCAGAGGATACAGGTCGGTGGCGTCCACCGCCGTTCCTCATAGCCTTTAGCTTGCTGCATTCCGCGCCTGAGGGGAAGTTCCGCCGGTGGTATCCACCGCGTGCTTCTACGGCTGCTGGGCAGATCCGTTTGTTGACTTAGTGTTTTTCACTGCTCTACATTCCGCTGTTGTCGGAGAAACCCAGCTGGTGGTGTCCACCGCGAACTCCGTCGATGGCTGGGTAGAACCGTGGTTAGATTGTCATTTTTTCTCACTTCCTACGGCTAAGTACAACTAGGTGTAGTTAATTTTTAGTACAATAAAATATTTAACTTACTTTTGTCTGTCTGTGCTAAACCTTGGCCCAACTGACCTAGAGCTCCCGTGGCACACGTCACTTCTCCTTCAGGATCCGCAGATTGGCGCCCGAGAAGAACCCGACATCCTGTAGGAGAACCACGACATCACGGACCGACAAAAATAGCAGCGCCCAAGTGATCGTCGCACATCCTATATAATATGGTTAGTTTTTAGCCGGACAGTTTTTATTTACCAAAAACTGTTTTCCGTTGTTAAATGACTATGACAACTATTTTTTGGGACAAACGAATGTAAATATAAATAGATGAATGTGTGTAATATTAGGCATATATTTAAACAAAATAAGAAGCCAATATGACACCTTTTACTTCATGATACAGTGACTTACCGATGATTCAGTGCCTGTAGGAATTCATAGCGTGAAATGTGAACGATTACGTAGCCGATTCATGGGTCGGAGATCTCAATCACGGTGTTGTCACCTGCAGTATTCGCGCCGTTTTCCTACCGGTTCCGCTTCCGCTTCCGCTGTCGAGACAAGGCGGCGCAGACGGCGTAACGACGCAGACGTCTCTCATTCAGCCGCAACAAATAAATATACCAGCAAAAAATATATTTAAATACGTAGGCTCGCAAATCTGCTGTAGATGTCAACCAGGTTTTTTGTATAAATACTTCATCTAAATATATTTTTTAAAAGTGGAGAATAATTTATTGCTGGTACAATAGATGGTAAGATTCGGCGAAAAATTGGCAGGAATTATATTACTAAGTCATTTTTTTTTGTTAATTTTATTTAAAGTCCATTATTTCATAGCTTTTTTCTACATCATCAGGGAAGACTAAAATTTATATGAATATATATTTACATATATTTAAAACTATATATTTTATGTAAACCTAACTATAATAATAATTTAATTTTGTTTGATATACTATGCCAGTTTAAAATTCTTATATTTGAAATTTAATATTCAAATAACGCATTTCCAAGGCGCGTGTATACTATATTACTTTTATTGAAGTCATACTATATGTAATTACTATTTTATAAGTAAATTTGTATTAATAAAAAAAGGTTATTTTTAATTAATGAAAATTTATATTTAACTTTCTGAATTAATTGGTCAATTTATAGAAAAATCATCATCATCAACCGAAAATTATGTTCTCATTGTTAAGTTTGTTGTAAACATGCCATAACAATTACTGTTAAATACATTAAAAGAAATTATTTGTGAAAAGTCTGTAAAATATGCAATTAAAATGCTTTATTTGAGAAAATAGCTAATTTCTTATTATAATAACAATAGAAAAAAGTTATTCTAAACTATACATATAGTTTTATGAGTGTGAATTAAATATTCTGTCAATTTTTCTTGAGATATGACGTATAATTATATTTTTTATATTTGAAAATAAATAAAAATGGCAAAGAAGTATGAAAAAAAAATATATGTAAAAATATAAGCTTGATTAGTAGGAACATTTGATCATTGATTTTTTTTAATGATGTATTGAATTGATTCATGGATCAGAGTTGATCAATGAATCAAGCCTTGATTAAGGAATGTTAAATTCACCTGTTAGTAAAATATAATTAATTTCCATGTATAAAACACGATTTTTTTGCAAGGTATTAGTGCATATTTTTTGTTTTAAACTAATTACAATATGCAAAATTTTAATTTATTTTATAAAAGAGCATTTAAAATGAAATTAAGCATTTTAATGCAGCTTATAAATAATTAATTTGGAGAGTAATTATCTGCAATACAAACGCAAACTATTTAACATAAAAACAGAATAACAGAGGGCGCAAGCAGGTTAAATGACAAACATATGAGCGGGAGTAAAATCAACAGCCCCTGTCCGCGTGCACTCACAAAGGGCAGCCCTTCACGGTCTAGTAGGCCCTGCTAATTCCACCTCCGCTGGTCAAAAATGAAGTTAGTCAATCGCCCTCCAACGCACCACTCCCTTTTTATTTCCATCGGGTTCGTCACCCCATTGTGACGTGATAGAAAAATTAGCTAATATGGGACTAGCCAATCTAAGCAGGAATACATAAATCTTTTTGGAATATTATCGTAAATAACAGCATAATGTGTAAATCAATAACGATTTTTTTTCTCTTACTACCTTAATGAAATTAGAGTAGCATAAGGCTAAAATTGCGTATTGCCTTAAGTTTTTAATGTATTATTAAAAGCTGTACAATCAGTTTTTAACATTTTTACGATGATATCTATGTATGTATGTTTGATCCTGATATACAAATTAGTAGTTACATAGTTTAAATTATTGAAATTTTGGTTTTGTTACTCTTGTACAAATTTTTGACACAGCATTAGTAACTAGCAGAATAACACATGAACTATTGTACAATAATTATGTATGATAATAATTTTACATCATTATACTCTAGTTTTAATATAATTACTGAAAAATAATTTATGTTAATGATTTGGTTTTAAAAAATGTTGTTAAAAATAAATTTATTTTATGTTGCAGATTACTATCGGTTCTATGGCTCAATATGACACTGTTTCAAGATCCTATAGCTCGATGCAATTTTGGGTAAGTGAAAAATATAACAATCACAATTTTATTGATAAAAATCTGTTGTGGCAAGTACATAAACCCTCATCTGTCCTCTTTACACTTTCTATTAATATAATGAGTATCTTTGCGTTGACTGATGACAAGGTAAAATGAAATATTAAAATAATTAGTACTTACAGTATTAGTACAATTTCTTTTAGATTAGTCGATAATTATATTTATAATATTTTCAATGTCAATTATAATACCTGTCACTATAAAATATAAAGCATTTATTTCTATAGCTAAATAGATTAACTGCAATTGTAACAAATTATCAGTAATTACTAGTAATAGTTAAATAGTTATTATGATGAAGTATGTAAAGTCTTTCCTTATTGAAATTTCATATTAAACAAGTAATACATATTTAAACGGTAGGACGTACGTCAATCCACCTCATTTATTTTTAATATTTGGATAATTCAGGTTTAGTTGAGTCTTAGTTAGTTAGTTTTTCGTATTTTTTCCTGTAGAAATCTTAAATATTATAATTTGTTTCTTTTATGTAAATAAAGATATATAAATTTAAAAAAATATATAATGCAAAATTTTGCAAGATAATCTAGACATACGTACAGGAAGCTCATCGGAGGTTATAATTTTCGGATTTTACAACTCCGTGTTGATGTATCTATTTAAAATATATATTTAATGTAGATTTTTTTTACAACACTCTAGTGTAATTGTCATTAATAATTTCTTATTAATGCGAAAAAAATAAGGATTTAAATAGGACTAATTTTACTTCATAAATAATATATTTTCAAATATTAAAACAAAATTGTTGATGTATGTTTATTGAATAGATATATAACTTTTTATGATTGAATAGTAATTGTGTTAACCACGGTCCGCCCTTTTTCCCGCGCTATAATCTTGTATTTGATTTGCTTTATATATCGCCAGCCAGTATGAAAAATCATAATGCGTTTTATTGTAGCACGTGGCCAATTTCACGGCGCGCGCGTTTCATATTATACTGGCTAGTGAATTCATTAAAGCGTCATGCGATTGGGTGTCCTGGCCCATATATCTTCCATGCCCGGTATCAGTTGATCAAGTTGCGGTTTCCAAAACAACCATTTTTTAACCTCAAATATGGCGGAACTAATTCAAACAATGATCGGTTTGTTTGATTCGCAGCGATTTGTCACTGTGTACTGTGTGTGATCTAATCTCCGGTTATTTGTTTTATACAATCATTCAAAAATCATTTGTCTAACGACAAGATTCGGATAATAATTGGGTCGTTTTAAATAACGACACATCTTGGACGTTTTCGTGTTTTATAGGAATTTATAACAATGAAGGGATATGGGGAGGTCAAGGATAGCCAGTTCCACCCTAAAGTATTGTGAAAGATTGTACTAATTATTATTCTTACTCACTCTTTTTGCTTGTGGGCTAAATTTAATTCTTCTTTAAGGTGACAAAACAAATACTTTGAAGTTAGTATAAATACTTCTTACGATAAAAATTGTACTAATAATAACTTCCAAATGTACGTCATTCCGTATATTTTAAAACTGTAATCAGTTCTTTCAAGACCATTTTGACTATATTTATTCAACGTGTTTCATTGTACCTTATTTTATATAATGTTTATTTCGTGGAGGATAAATAAGAAAACAAAGTTTTACAATATCTGTCACTTTTTGATTTAAAGAAACCCTAAAAATTCATATTTCCAAATAAAAATTAATATGTTTTTATATCTCCTAATTATTTTCAGTTAAAATTGAACATAAAAATTTTTAATTTTTAATTTTTCACTATCGAATTTTTCATCTACAGACGAATTGTTAAAAAAATACTCATTTTTTGGTCCAAAATTTTGATTTTTTAAATAGTCCATATTTACAGAACCCGATGAGTGGATTTCAAATTTACAAACCGAATTTAATTATCTCTTTTTGTTCCTGAGATTTTTGGTGTCAAAGTTGCAACTCAAAAAAGTGAGTTTTTTAAGAATATCTCAAAAATGGGTTGAAATACAATCTCAACGATTTTACTAGTCGATTCTACGGGAAAAGTTACATAAAGAAATGTATTCTCCGCATATACGTTCTTTGGAACGATTCGGTGAAAATTGAGAAAATCAAAAAAACCTAAATTTCAAAATTTTCCCGAGAAGCTTTTTGTCTCCAAAACTTTTCATTTTCTAGACTTAAGTAAACATCGGTGCGCTGATTCCAAATTTTCAAACAAATTTCAATTATCTATTCTCGTTCTCGAGATATTCGTGTTCAAAGTTGAGTTTTGGCAATACCTAAAAAAAACGGTTTTTTAGGTATACCCTCTTAAGGGTTAGGTTTATGACTTCGACGACCTCACCAATCGATTCTGCGGGCAAAATTACATGAGTATACCAATTTTCAGATTTTTATTCCAACGGATACAATTTTTAGAGGGAAAAAACGGAAATGGCAAAAATCGAAAAAAATGCCTGATGAACCCCTTACGATTTTTTTCGATTTTCGCCATTTTCAGTTTTTCCTCTCTAAAAATTGTATCAGTTGGAATAAAAATCTGAAAATTGGTACACTTATGTAATTTTGCCTGTAGAATCGAATGGTGAGGTCGACGAAACCGTGAACCTAACCATTAAAGGAGTATACCTAAAAAACCTAATTTTTTAGGTATAACTTTAAACTCAAATATCTCGAGAACGGGAAGAGATAATTGAATTCTGTTTGAAAATTTGGAATCAGCGCATCGAATTCTATTAATATGAACTGTTTTTGAATATAAAAATTTTGGACCCAAAAATAGGTATTTTTGGATTATTTTACACGAAAAACTTAAAAGTTGAGTTTCTATGGTTAATTTTTGGTATGCGCCGTTATTATTACTTCTAGTGAGTTCATGATTGAATGAGACTTTACATTTGAAAGGATTTTGTATTAGTGATTGTCGATTTAGAATAAGGACTTTTAAAGTGGCGCTAGTTTAGTAGCAGGAAAACAGAAAAGCTGTCGGTGTTTAGTAGTTAAGCCAGTATCGATTGAACAATCCTTTAGCCGTAAATTCTCACTAAACATCTCGTCTCCGTCAACAGAAGGGTTGCAGCCGATCTTTGATTAGAAACATTTATTGTCCATTATCAAGCGCAGATCTCCCCTGATCCAGTCATAAACGAGAATTAAATTTAGATTGTGCTGTAACGTATTCAATTACGGGTGAAAGTAGCGGAATTAGCACACGAGACAATATGCATGCGTAGTGGAACTACAGAGTAGGTACAACCGACTAAGAAGGGGAACGGTGTAATTAAATCATATTTGTGTGATAACACTCTACTGTGTATTAAAATTTTCATGAGATAAGATTACATTGGAATTGTTTACACGGGGGTGTGTAATTTACAAAGGACAGAGCAATTCATTGCTGGCTGGTTTTACTAGAAACTATTGCGTACAGTTCATTTATTCACTGGTTAATCATTCCATAACAATATACCAACAATACGGTAACCATTGAATAAAATAAGTATTTTTAGTTTTAGTTCTATAAATTTTACTTAACTCAACCTTTCGGCAGCATAGATCATCTAAATAACAATGAAAATATCTAGTTGAAGTTGAAGAAAATGACATTGCTCCTTTCCTTGATATATTGCTGGGTAGAAAAGAAGATGGATCTTTACTTTATTCAGTCTATAGGAAGTTCACGCACACTTATCAATATATTAATGCTAAACCACATCACCATCCTTAAAAATTTGGCACTATTAAATGCCTAATAAAGAGAGTTTCAGAAATTCGTCATCCTGATAAATTAGAAGAAGAAAAGAAAGAAATTTTTAATATTTTCATAAAAAATGGTTGCCCATTGTCGTCAAGTAAACGATACATAAACCCAAGAAGTCCTACAAGCAATGCTGACATTAGAAATAAGATGTATGCTCCACTTTGGTATGTTGATAACTTCATAGAAAAGATAGGTAGAATCCTGAGCAAATATGTAAAAATAAGACATATGTTGAGACAAGTTAAAGACATCATCTTTCTTCAGTCTTCACAGATTTAGTAGATTCTATGTGTCTGTGGGAAAATGTACATCGGTCAGACTGGTAGAACTATTTCTACAAGATTAAATGAATATCAACAATTGATTAGATTGAACCAACCTGAGAAATTGTTAGCATGCAAGATTAATTGAAGAAGCCATTGTGATTTTTAAAACTAAGAATATTAATCTCAATCACAACGATGGTTTGGAAATCTTACGGCAGACGAAATGAAGAACTTGAATCATGGAACTATAATGGTCCTCATCAGAAAACTGTTTCCGCAAAATAAAGTAAGGACTGTGTGACAATAGATTTTCTAGGTCGCAGAGACAAAAGCGATAAAACGCGTAAATCCTCGTTTACTTACAAATATAAATATTAATACTAGTCATTAGTCAAACGTTAAATCAATTGTATTATTATTAAATTCACTATAGCTATTATTTCAAACATCTTATAACAGTACAACCTGAAAATTAAAAAAATACATTATTATGTACAAAGTTTTGCAATAAATTTTCATTACATAACTCTGTCACGTAACAAAAACTTGGTAGTACTATTACATTTTTTGAAGCTGACAAGTTAGTAGGTACATATATTTAGAAAGTATTCTATTTTATATATATATATATATATATATATATATATATATATATATATATATATAATTTTTAAGGTTCCAATAAATCAAGTGATAAATTTTTAAGATCTCAGATAAAACCATTGGATATAATTATTATGACCCTTTTTGAAACAAACTTGTAACTTATAAATCAATATTTGACATTTACGGAATATTCAGCAATGGACAATTATAATTTATTAATTTATTAACCTCCAGCTGTCCAGAAATAAATAATAGTCCACTTCGCCCGGAATCTCCTGTTGTGAAAAATCAGTTGTACCCCTCGTATGACATTGCGCCAGCACATCGGCGAGACATTAATGAATTGAGTGGCGCTGCAGTTGATGAATCCTGCGTAATCCTGCAGCAAACTGCCGGCCCATGTGAAAAACTATCGCAAGGGCGTGTGAAGAATTACAGGGGTGTAACTCCCTCTCATTACTAAAACATCGTATTTCTCCGCCAGAATCAAATGAATAACGCTCAAATTAGCCCCTGCATACGGCCATAGATGTTAAAATGTGAGAGAGATTCATGTAATATAAAAAATCTGATGTGGACACATGACTTCCTGAACGTTGAATTATACACATTTTTTGGTGCAATTCATTTAAAGTTATTTTACTTGAAAGTGAGATCATTCGAAAGTTAATCGTTCAAACTTCCTTTGGAAATGAGTCATCTTCTGTACAAATTTTATTCTTGTAGGTGATTCTATATTTACAATAAAATGATTTATTTTACAAATATTCTAATTAATGATAAACTTTTAATGCATTACTAATTTGTAATGTTGTGTTATTTATTTAATATGACATAAAATCAAGTACATTTATGTAGGTATCTTTATCTACATGTAATTTTGTTGCACATATAGATATAAAATCTTAAATTAAGTCATGATACTAAATAGTCATTGATAAAATATTGAGTAATTTAAATTAACTTATTTGGTTACTAATTATTACAATGTTGGCTATTCTAAGTAACTGGTATTTCTTGTTATTCATAGTAATGTTGAATTCAGAGAGGTGACATTGAATTTTCCTCTAACGATTGGAGAAAAAATATGAAGAAACATATTTATGGGTTATTACGAAAATAATACACTGATCTTTATTGAAATTCCATCAAAAACATAAAATGTAGAAACAAGCAAGTCTCGCAAAAAGCTGTGAGATCTCACATAAAACCAAATCCGTTATTTAAGTTAGTATCTATGGAAGCATCTATACACTAATATTGTCGTAAATTGCTTCCTAATTAATTACCTACCAAGGAGGGTTGTCAGATTTTAATTTCTGAATGTTGTCAACAGCCAAACAAAAGTAAACATGGATGATGCTGTTAAGTGATTCTTGTGTCTTAGTCATAGTTTTGAATATATTTGGATTGTTACTATCGTCCCCTTTTACTTTTGTACTTAATTACGATTAAAAGATAGCCCAATTTACGGAAAGTAGCCCAATCTGGCAACCCTTATATCAACATTAGACACCTTTATTTTTATAATAAATATTATAATGTACTATTTAAAATACTCCTTGAATTGTATATAACACTAGCAGGCTTAATTTATGTAATGTGTAAGCAAGTACAAACAAAGCGTTCAAATCGCTAATATTAGGAAGATATTATTATCTTGCTGTACTATATTTAGAACATTCAACCTATTGCTTATTTATCCAAAGTATAACTAAATTACCGTACGATATCTAACTATATAAGTAGTGTCCTTACTACCACCAAGGTATGAACTAGAGATTTCACACTAGTTAACCCACCTAGTCGATCCAGCATCTGCAAGCTCTATGGCGTACCCGTGGGAACTCATTTACATTCCTATATTGCATTATTTATCACCGTGCGGGAGACGAGCGGCGCGGCAAGGGGGGTGCAGCGAGTGCAACTGGCAGATTACCGCCGACCGGCCCTATCAATTTCATATACTTAATTTCCTCGCAGATGTGTGGTCCTGCCATACCACTGCCCCGCGTCAGTGGATTGCAAGCGTGTCTGATGGACAGACTAATGGGTATTAACGTTTTATTTGGGTCATAAAAGTATATAATAATGAATGTGTCGTCGTAGGTACAAAGATTGGAAATGGAGACACAGTTCTGGTTCTTAAAATCGTTCCTGTCGTTTTACCTATTCGACCAATGTAGCAAGGATTAGTATTTGGTAAAACCTAAAACTGACAAATTGCTAATCCCTCTTCTCCACAAGTTTGTTTAAAGAAGGGTTTAAATTATTAGAAGGGGTCAGTTTTTAAACAGTTTTATTTCATCTCCAACCGGTTTCAGGAGTAAGAGTAGCAGTATTGTATTTTCTTATATTTTAAATACTCTGATTTTCACATCGTGAGGTACTGTGCATTAAAGATAACATGGCGTGTCAAAAGAATGTAATGCAGTTTACTATTTCTAAGGTTCGTTCTGTCAAATATTTATTTTTACTTCGATGCCGCACGGCTCCAGAAGTGAAATAATAATTTTACAACCATTTATTACCTTAAACAACGAAAATTTCTACGTAATCCTCCCAAACTTGGGGTGTCAGTTACATTTCAATCCCAAAAATTATATTTATACATAAGCATCTAAACATATGTGCTCATCACTTGTCAAAATTTAGCTTATGATCCATCTTTTTGAAAGTCAGAGCTCATTGAAGTTATAGATAAATATAGGCCAAAAGAAAAAAAAAATATACTATAGATTTAATTATTAAGGAAAACAGTCATATACCACTACGTCTGCCGCCATATATGTGTGAATTAAATCCCATTGAGTTAATATGGGAACAAATGAAAAGGTACATCCGGGAAAACAATCCTGGAAATTTAAACTCAGTAAATTTAAAAGCTATTAACTAAAGCTTTGTAGAAATCATTAATCATTATTGATTTGTAAATAGAGGAAGTGATAGATTCTTTCGTAATAAATGTTGACGACGATTCTACACCGATTCGGACTTTTAGAAGTAAAAATGAGGACGATATTTTTATAAATATAAATGAACCCATTAGACCATTGGTGTGTTAAACATTAAATGTGCTGTATTGTCTTAAAACGGACACCTGTACGTAATTTCTTTTCTAACGAATTTGGAAAAAAAAATCCATGACAAAGTAAATAACAAATGTTATTTTTAAAGTGAAACATAAGATAGGAATTCTAATAAATTTTATGAGTAGTGTTTTACGACAAGTTTGGCATTTGTAGAAAGGAGTATTAGCAATTAAGGACATGAAATGAAGGAAGTAATAATTTTTAGTAGAAATCCAAAGTCCCGATTTGATAGTGCTACAATAATGTCCGTAGCCTGGGCATATTTTATGTATACAAGCTGTAGTAGTGTTTTAATGCGAGATTTTATAGCATTCCTGTAAAATAAATGCACGTAATTTGGATCCACTGTGAACAGCAACTTCTTATTTAGCTTGTAGATTAATTTCAACTTTAAGGTATTCTGAAAATAAAACTGTAATAAAAGTATTCATTTGAGAAATCTAGGAAATAAAATACATTTTTGTTTTTATTATCCTGTAACGTTTCAGCAATGTTTTAAAAGTAATAGTCCTCTAGGGATGGAGGGCGTCTTGATTTCCTTTAAAAACTCCGATATGAAAACAAAACAACTCTACTTTGCCAACTTGTAATCAACTCAACAGACTCAAATCTCCTATTAATTTACCCAATACTCCATGTCACTGCCGATTTAGAAATTTTGACGTTAATCATAATGCATCTGCACCGTTTCAAATAAACATCAGTTTTCTTTATTGTTCTTCTCTTTATTAGACCTTATCCTTTTGTGAAAACATTTCTAAGGGTAATATGTAAATAAATAGTAGTAAGTGTATCCCATAATTCTCATGAGGAACATAACACAAATAAAATTGAGTTTTTGTTGTGTTAGAAATAGATGAATATTGATGTCATGTAGTGTTGTCTGAGACTCAAATCCAGTTTTGGTCTCTTCTAGTCTCGTCCCAAAAATCGAGCATTAGTTAATAACAATTATTTTGATTTATTTTCAATAAAGTACGGTACATCAGTGGTCCTGAATATGTTCCCTATAGTGATCAGTATCTCTTCTTTAAAATGGGTGTTAGTTACACCCTTTAAAATATTACAAGTGAAATCCTAGCATCAAAGTACTTACGTATGCAAATTTTTATGTTAAAACTCTTACTAGTATAGCTACAATAACAGATGGAATATAAGTCAATAGGAGTTTATATGATATTAGGATATACCAGGGATCCTGAGACGTTAGCACTCAAACCCGCTATGCGGTGCGTTGGGGTTGTAGTGGGCCTTCGGGTCTCCACCTCGCCTTGTGGCCTGGTTAGGCCTAGGTGATCTAGTTCAACCGGCTGGGAATTGAAGTACGCGTCAACGTGTGCTCTAATATTTTGCCTGATGAAATCAGAGCACATTCTTGAGCAGATTTGACTGCTCTGGATTTTACTTTGGTTTCAGTGGGTCAGGAATTAAAGCACTTATAAGTGTTTGCTCTAATTCTAGGTCTGCTAAAACCAGAGAGTATATTCTGGAGCATATTAAGCTGCTCTGGATTGTGCTCTAATTTCAGTGGATCAGGAATTAGAGCATTTTAAAGCGATTACTCTAATTCTTGGCCTACTGAAAATAGAGCACATTCTGGATTGGCTCTGGTTTGCTGATAATTTTTGATGTTGTACAGCCATGAAGATGGCCATTATATGACCGAAACTTCGAAAACTAGCTGATATACACAGGAAAACTGTAATAAAGCCCTAAGGAGAATGAATTAACTTTGGTATATTATATGAGAAGAAGTGTAGTTGAAACTAGGTATAACCATCTGTATAGGTAAAAGATATATCATGACAAATGTGATTATTACCAGAATAGTTACAATATATCTTGTAGGACGCAGTGATTAAAACAAGAAGGTAATTCTTCTAATTTTAATCATTCTAGACTGTCAGCTTCTCATTAAGAGATAAGAGGTCAGACTGGTTTCCTTCTTGAGTATTGTCCACTAAAATACCACATTCACAAGATTGGTGTAGCTGAAAACAGTATAAGTCAGTTCTGGAAGATCATAAAGATACTTCGATACATGTTATTTGTGAACGTCCAGCCGAAGTAGAAAGAATGTTTCACCATCTAATTTAAAGATAATATCACAACGAATGTAACTATTCCCTGAAAATAAAGTTGCAATAGTCCTTTAGGGTCGACATGATAGAAGGTAGTAATTCCACTCATTTTAAGTTGTCAGTCATTTTTCAATATGTGAATGTCCAGCTGAAGTCGAAAGTAGGTTTAACCATCTAGTTAAAAGATAATTTCACACCGAATGTAACTATTCCCTGAAAATAAAGTTACAGTAGACCTTTAAGGTCAGTTGGAAATACTAAATAAGTATAAAATCACTGAATTCCAATATGTGAATGTCCTCCTGAAGTCGAACTTAGATTTAACCATCTAGCTACATATAACCATTCCTGAAAATAAATCTACAATAGCCCTTCACGGTCACCATGTCATAACTAATTCTTCTGTATCACTCACTGCACTATTGCATCCTACCCACCATCCACCATCCACCATCCATCCACATCCACCATCCACCATCCACCATCCACCATCCATCCACCATCCATCCACCATCCATCTACATCCACATCCACTCCTGCTTCCTCCTGCCGGTCCGCGCCGCCAGTCCGCGCATCGACCGGCGCCTGCTGCGGCTCTCGCGGCCGCGCTCCTGCCGCCTGACAGTTCCTGCCGAGGAGTCCTGGCGCGAACACGTCCGCAGTGCATGCCATGCTACGCTACGGGAGTGTAGTGCTGTGAGTGTGGGACGTACGAGACACACCACCGGTGAGTTGGCACCGCATGCCTCACACGAGAACGGACTTTCTCCAAATAGGATTAGGAGTTACTATTGTTACACTACATACACTACAATACTTACAAGGAAAAGTCACGCTGTTCTTCGCTCATATCCTAATGGGGCTTTTTTGTTTTGCATTTTATATAATAAAACTAGACAATTCCCAAATTTGAACCTGCTATCGTTGCAGATGATTTAGAAGATTGTTTGTATACAAAAAAAATCTCACACGTCAACAGACTTTCCCCGATAGGATTAGGAGTTACTAGTTACTATTACACGAAATATACTCACAAGGGAAAGTCATGATGATTCCTAGCTCAGATCGTAATGGGGCAATAGTGTTTTTGCATTTTACACATTAAAACTAGACAATTCCCAAATTTACAACTGCTATCGTTTGATGATTTGGAACATTGTTTGTATACAAAAAATTGGCATTCTCAGACTAACGTTTCTTCATTAATCTGAATGTTATAATATAATCAGTTTCTTTTAAAAAAGAAAGAACACCATGCTTCCTCGCTGACATTCTAATGGGGCATTTGTTTTTGCATTTTATACAACAAAACTAGACAATTCCCAAATTTACAGCGGCTATCGTTGCAGATGATTTAGAAGATTGTTTGTATACAAAAATTTGGCCTTTTCAGACTATCGTTTCTTTATTAATCTAAATGTTAAAATATAATTATTTTCATTTAAAAAGGAAGAACACCATGCTTCCTCGCTGATATTCTAACGGGGCATTTTTTGCATTTTATACATTAATACTAGACAATTCCCAAATTTACAGCTGCTATCGTTGCAGATGATTTAGAAGATTGTTTGTATACAAAAAATTGGCCTTTTCAGGGTAACGTTTCTTCATTCATTTATATGTTATAATATAATTATTTTCATTTAACTATTTCTAACGGGACAATAGTGTTTTTGCATTTTACACATTAAAACTAGACAATTCCCAAATTTGCAGCTGCTATCGTTGCTGATGATTTAGAACATTGTTTGTATACAACAATTAAGTCTAACGTATCTTCACTAATCTAAATGTTATAATATAATTATTTTCATTTAAAAAAGGAAGAACATCGTACTTCCTCGCTGACATTCTAACGGGGCATTTTTTGCATTTTGTACATTAAAACTAGATAATTCCCAAATATGAAGCTGCTATCGTTGATGATTTAAAAGATTGTTTGTATACAAAAAAATAGGCCTTTTCAGGGTAAAGTTTCTTAATTCATCTATATGTTATAATGTACGTATTTTCATTTAACTATTTCTAACGGGATAATAGTGTTTTTGCATTTTACATATTAAAATTAGACAATTCCCAAATTTACACCAGCTATCGTTGCAGATGATTTAGAACATTGTTTGTATACAAATATTGGCCTTTTCAGACTAACGTTTCTTCATTCATCTATATGTTATAATATAATTATTTTCATTTAACTATTTCTAACGGGACAATAGTGTTTTTGCATTTTACACATTAAAACTAGACAATTCCCAAATTTACAGTAGCTATCGTTGCAGATGATTTAGAAGATTGTTTGTATACAAAAATTAAGTCTAACGTGTCTTCACTAATCTAAATGTTATAATATAATTATTTTCATTTAAAAAGGAAGAACACCATGCTTCCTCGTTGACATTCTAACGGGGCATTTGTTTTTGAATTTTATACAACAAAACTAGACAATTCCCAAATTTACAGTAGCTATCGTTGCAGATGATTTGGAAAATTGTTTGTATACAAAAATTAAGTCTAACGTGTCTTCACTAATCTAAATGTTATAATATAATTATTTTCATTTAAAAAAGGAAGAAATCCATGCTACCTCGCTGACATTCTAACATTTGTTTTTGCATTTTATAGAATAAAGCTAGACAATTCCCAAATTTACAGCTGCAGTCGTTGCAGATGATTTAGAAGATTGTTTGTATACAAAAACTGGCATTTTCAGACAAATGTTTCTTCATTAATCTAAATGTTATAATATAAATATTTTCATTTAAAAAAGGAAGAACACTATGCTTCCTCGCTGACATTCTAACGGGGCATTTTTTGCATTTTATACATTAAAACTAGACATTTCCCAAATTTACAGCAGCTATCGTTGCAGATGATTTAGAAGATTGTTTGTATACAAAAAATTGGTCTTTTCAAACTAACGTTCGTCATTAATCTAAATTTTATAATACAATTATTTTCATTTAGAAAAGTACATTAACTCAATTTAAAATAAATTTTATATAAATATTTATTTTCTATTAAACATTTCGATATAATATGACGAATATAAGCCTTGACACATAAAATATGACTTCCTTTTTAATAATAAACAAAATTTGAGTACCTCCGGATAATTTTATAAAAAAAAAACACGTCATAAATTTGCAGTGACCATAAACCACTAGAGAAATTAAAAACAAAAGGCAGAACTAACAAAATCTTTGGAGACTTAGATAATCTATTGGAAAATTTTATGTTGAAACATTTGTATACAAACTATTTTCTAAATCACGGTATGTCCAACGATAGCAGCTATAAATTTGGGTATAGTCTAGTTTTCTTCTATAAAATGTAAAAAAATGCCCCCTTAGGATCTCAGCATCTTGACCTTTCCTTGTGAGTTACTTAAAATACAAAATAAAACAATATTAAAGTAATAATAATGGTACAAGTCTGTTACATTACAAATGTCACGTGAGAAATGTTTTTCTCTGGTGACTCAAGACGTCAAACACGTGTGCCATACAACATTTTATCCAACACCTTTTAATAATTGATACCAAATATATTAACGTTTTTAGACAGATGACATTTCAAAATGACATTTAATAAAAAATAATGTAGAGGAGGTTTATAAAGTTATTACTGTGATATGAACCAACAAACAGTGAGTTATTATTTCTAACCCACTACTTTATTTATCTAAAAACACCATAGTTATAGCGTTTTAGTTATAAGGTGTTAAATACAAACGTAATATAATAATAATTATTCTTGGATATTTCTTTTCAGGCTAAGACTTTGAATTTATCAAATGAATGTTATATTTTATACAATTTTTGAATTGACTTGTGTCTAAAGTAACAACTTGTAACGAAAGATTATTATAAAATAGTTTTGAAATAGGCGAATTTTCATTAAAATTTTTAACATAAAACAATAATATAGAGATCAACAAACTATGTATAAACAATCCTTAAATAATCCTAAACAGTGTATTGTTTCATGTCTTTAATTCTTTTTAAAAAGGAGGGTGCTTATACACAAAACAAAATGTAAACAAAGTACTCATAAATTGGCATACAAAAAACAAAAGAGAAACACATGTTGTGTTTATATCAGGATTATAAACATCACATACAAAATAGTGTACACCATAGCCAACACAAATTCAAACATTTTTTTAATTGTCATAGAACACAGTAGAAAAAAAAGTAATTAAAAAAAATTAGGGATGCTATAGTAAATCGATTCAATTATACATATATTAGGCAATTTTTAGCGACAAAAGTTGACCACGTTAACTATGATCTGTATTGTATTTATATCAGATTATAAGTGTGCTCAATACGATAGCGTGCTACTTCAAAAGTGGAATTAAAAAAATAATTCCATCTAAAATAATGATATTATTATGATATATACTACATATTTACTAGAATTTTTTTACTTTTTAGTAACAAATTTGATACTTCTTCATTTTCGTCAAAACTGACCAAGGAATTTTAATATGAAATGAAACCAATCTGACATTTCTCTTAAATTATTTTTGTGTTACGAAAATAAACAAAGACAAGTATAATAACCCTCTGTAAGATGGTTAAATATTTAGACTTCCTACAGGGAACCTCATTAAGAACACTACTCATACCTATAAATTTTGGCGCGAAAGTACCAAATCATAATTCGAAAAATAGCGTTTTGTATCATAAACTATATGTACCTCTTTATTAGTTAATATATTGTATTTTATTACAGCTATGTTTTTACCCACCTTTCTGGCTTAAATTTAAATTAAAAACTGACTGTTTTTAATTAATCAATTTGACAGACACCAATATTTTTTTAATTTTAAATTGGTTAACGAAACTGTGTCAACAAACTTATGCCATAGAAACAATTCCACAAAACTTACTGAAATATGTTTCAGAACTCATTAAATTCATATTTAAATGACAGATTTAGTGTACAAAAACATAACTTCTGAAGATTTAGTTTTTCTGTGTAATTAATGTTGACATTCGTAATCCCAGAGTAAAAGAAGTGGTCTATCTTTTAAATGAAATTAATACTTTTTTAAATCAGGATATTTAAAAAACGTCGTGTTTTTATTTGACCACGGAAGAGCGTATGTTTGAAAACAGAGTGTAATCTATTTTTAAATCAAATAACACATATTTTAGGATAAAAATAAAATTGTCCTTTTTCTGGTTTATTATGATCTACAGCTATTAATCTCTACATTAATTTAATTTCTCAATAAATTCAGTGGATAACAATCAAAGAATTGACGGTAATGTATTTTAAACCGTGTGAAAACATGAATTATATATGAAGTCTTTTAATAAATTACTTGGGCATTAAATTTAATTAAAAATTCAATTAAAGTTAAGTTAAGTGCTGTTGAATTTGTACCAATTATTTTAAACATTATTGTTATGAACAATAAGTGATATATTTATCCTACTAATATTTTATATACAAAGTATTTTACTGTTTCCAACTATCTTAATATGTAATTTAAAGTTTGGAAGTTGTTTCTTCTTTTTAAATATTACATTACTTTCCACAGTATAAGAATGAGTATTAGAAAGTTTGGAACAAAACTGATTTAATATGTTACATCCTGTCTACCTAGTATGATATTTTATTTTAGGGTTGAAATAGTTTTGGTACGAATAAAATATTTAATAAGTTAAAATATATAGAAACTTATATTTACATATTAAAGGTAAAGTTCTTGGCATATTTATTTCATTGGTTGTTAATCTCTATCATTAGATAAACAATTTATTTACCCATGAAATTATAATTCTGTTCTCGAAAATGTGTAGATTGAAAAGAAATATCCAATTGAACGTTCCTATAATTATTAGTTTTCTAATGTAAACCACCCTAAAACCTATGCAATTCAGTAATTGTGTCAGATGAACCAAAATAAATCTTCAGGATCAGATGGACGAATTATTGTTTGGAAATGAAAGAATGAACAAATAAAAACAAAAAAATTATACCCAACAATAAAATATGTAGAAGGATGGGGCTGTATGATTATTGATGGGAAAGTGGACCAAATGGATTATTTGAATATTTTAAAAGAAAATTTGGAAAAATGTGCTAAAAATTGGGTTTAAAGGATTCTTACATCTTTCAACAAGTAAACTGTTAGAATAGTTATTTTACAATTGTAGACAACAATCAAAAACGCATCCATAGTCTCCAGATATGAATCCCATTGAACATCTCTGTGATTTATTAAAAAAATGTGTAAAGCAAGACGCCCAAAGAATATAGAAGAACTACTACATTTATGGTAGAAGAATGACGTAATATTGTCTCCCAAACTCCTAGAAAATTAGTGAGATTGGATTAGTATGACCGTTTAAGGGAAGTAATTCTTATGAATGAAAGGTCAACAGATCATTGATTCTATACAATTTACAGGTGTACGGAGACTAAATTGGCGAACTAAGTTGTTATTTTTTTTTCTCGATTTCATTACGTACAATTTATGAAGTCAGTACATTATTTTATTTATTAATTTAGTTACTTACAATATAAAATGTATTTCGTGTATACTCATTCAATAAAAAAAAATTAAAAATGTAGAATCCTTTATTGGTGTACGGAGGCTAATTGGTTTGAGTGTCTGTACCAAAAGAATGGGTATTGTTTATCTAATGTTAAGGATAAAATAAAGTTTATGTAAATGGGAGAAGAAAATAAAACATGTTTAGTGAAAGTATTTTAACCAGTTACGGCGTTATTGTTTGAGTTATGATTGGCCTTGTTGAGTAAGATGACAACTAATAAAAGATTCACTTATTCAATTGTTATTTCCTTTCGGCTGTGATTTGGAAAGATGAACAAGACTTACCGCTGTCAGTTACCGTACGGATTTAATTTCTACGCCAAATAATGTATATATCAAACTAGATAGACAAATAGATAAATATTTTTGTTATATAATACAAATTCTGTACAAATATATTGATAACTTGAGAATAAATCTGAATAAATATTTTATATAAATAAGAGATGTAACTTTGGTAAACAGATGCAAAACAATACCAAGAAGTAAATGAAAATAAACTTAACTCTAAAATATACAAAGCAGAAATATTATTACAACAATAATAAGAAATAAAAAAAAATTACTAATATTTATATGGAATAAATAAAAAATCAATATTTTAGTTTTATTTCTGATTACTAATTACTTACTATGTAGTAATAATTTTCCTATAATATTAATATATATATATATATATATATATATATATATATATATATTCCTTTACAAAAAACCATAAAAAAGTGGTTAATTAGTTGCTACGGAAAACAAGTGTAACACGCTCGCTCTGCGGCTCCTTGTTTTAGAGGAAATTGTTTAAACAAATTAAGTAATATGCCAGCTGTACTTGCAGCTGGTGTAATAAAAGGACAATGGTAGAAAAACATAGTATTGTAAATGTAGATTTTTTGTAAGGTTTTAAGATTGCTTTTCGTTGGAACATTTGAGAGCAATAAAGTAAATGGTACTACATGGGGTTAAGGAAGCAATAAATTTTAAAAGCTAAATAGAAAAGGGCAGTTTTTGAGAATACAATGGGAAAGCAATCTTAAGATCACATTTCATGATTGACAGCGTCCGGCGACAAATACTTGGAGGTCTCAAAAGTCCGTTAGGGATTTTTTTTGCGTCTTCCAGCGTTGCCGCTCGGACGGGAGTCAGTTAATGAAACTAACGCTGTACAATATTTGAAATGACCAATGAGGGTGTAAGAAACACCCCCTTATTGGGAAAAGTAGGGGTAAAATTATGCGAAGTTCCTTCCACATAATTTTATCTAAGAGAATTCTCTCCGCTGACTTCAAACTGAACAGATCTGAGTGATCTTCTTGTGACAGTCTTGCGAATCTTTCTAAATTTTGATAACTAAATTGTCTTAGTGACTTTAGATATTTTTGTGTTGTGTGTTGAAGCCGTCGTCGTCCGAGTCCAGATCGAACTTAATTAATTTAACGTATTTTAATTCATTTACTATTTTTAACTGTAGAGTCGTATAATATAAACTAATAAAGTGCTTCATCCGAGGCTGACCAGTGATGAATAGTAAGTAGAATTAACATTATTACTTTGGTAGTAGTAGTGTGAGGTGTTGAACCTAGGCTGATAGCATAGCAACTCTGAGGTCGCCCTATTTTTATTATTTTAATTGTTGAGAGTCCAAATTGTTAGTATCGTTCACCTATGTCACAAGAGTAGTTAACTAATATTAAGTTGTTATTAATAATTGTGTGTAAATAAATTGTTATATTGAGCAGTTCTCTTTGAATTTAGAAACCCCTAATTATTCCTGTTGCGAATTAAGGTAATTTAGCAAATACCGTCACATATAAATTTTGTCGGAAGACAGCCGTGTCTGTCATCATTTTCTTTTGTCTGCTTCTATCGCGGCAGACTAATAAATTCGTGATAGTGGTGGCAGCGACCTTCGTTACCCTTGATCATAAATAAGTCTTGCATTAATATAATTAGTGGATTACTTTGGGTCAAGTAAATTTTCTAAGCACCCCTTGTATGTCAGGTATTAGATTTCGTCCTAGGCGACCGTACCTGTTACATATTTTGGTGGCAAAGCGCTGGGATCTAAATATTTTTTTTTAATACTTAAACCCTCTCATTCCAGTTAAGCCATTTAAACCGACAAAATTTAGTTTTCAAAATTGTAATAAACTACTGTGTGTTATTATTACATTTTGATTTTTGAGGTATTTGTAGAGTCAATATTTGCATTTGTTGAGAATAAGTATCTGTTGTGTTCATTTTATTTGGAAATTGGTAGTTGTCGTACTTGCAGAACGACAAAAGAGTTTTATATACGTAAGTAAATTCTGAGTGGATTTATTACGGTCAGTTAGGTAGTCCCGAGCCCCTAAGTCGGTAGAAGTGTAAAGCAATAAAGAACTTCGTGTAGTTATTGCTTCATTGTTAATAAACTAAAGCAAGTAAAATGCCGAACACAACTGACTCACCCGATTTGAGTGAAACAACTGGTTCACTCAGATTCAATGATCAACAGATGTTAGATTACTTAGTAGCAGTTTCATCCTTATCTGGGGTTAATATGAAAATTCCAACATTTTCGGGAAAATCAGATGAAAGCGTAATAGATTTTATAGACAAAATTGAGAATTGTAAGAATATTGGAAAATGGAGTTCAGATTATGTAATTAGTGTAGTAAAATTAAATTTACTTGGAGACGCGGCATGGTATATTAAAAATAATTCAAAAACTAGAGATTCGAAAGATTGGAAAGTAATCAAAAGAGAATTATTGGAAAGATATCAACCCAAGCAAGACTCGAGAACGATACAAAGGGCATTTAATAGTTGCTATCAGAATAGGGACGAAACAATTTCAGCTTATGTATGTAGACTGCATGCGTTAGGTAATTGTTTTATGGAGAGCTTCGAAGATAATTCGGAAGGAGCGCGTGAAGATAATTCGCGATATATAGAAAAACTTCTATTAAATCAATTTGTTTCGGGAATTTTACCACATTTACAAAGAGATGTGTTTTACGAAAATCCAAAAACTTTTGATAAAGCAGTAGAAGTTGCAAAGAAATCAGAATCGGCATTTAACATGATGCGTCGCGAGGATTCAGATTTTGTTAATAAAATAACAGTTAAAACTCCGGTCGAAAATGAAAGTACGCGAGCAAAGGAATCAAATTTAACGGCATCAATTGATAAACTAATTCAAGTTTTAACTTTGAGTCATATGCAAAATGTGGAAAAGAACTTAGAAAAGAACACGCATAAAAACGAAAATAATCGAGAAAGGAGTCCAGAATCTAATTTTAGAAATAAAAGCCGTTGTTTCAATTGTCAAAAATTCGGGCATTTTGCAAAAGATTGTCGTTACAATATAATATGCAAAAGATGTAATAAGCGCGGACACCAAGCAGATATTTGTCGATCTATTATAAACCCGTCTAAATTTCCAAAGAAGGGAATGAAAGAAATTACTTATAACAAAGATTTAAACTAGATATGGCCGCGGATGTTTGTCCCGATTCGCGCGGCCGTAATAGAGAACCGCGAAAAAATGATTTAGTAACCACTCTCCCTAGTAGTAGAAAAAGTAACAAAGTAGAATTAGTTGTGAATGGTAGAAATTTAGAATTTTTAATTGATACTGGTGCATGCGTTAGTATTATCAAGCGGTATGTAGTTGAGGGACAGCGGTTGTTTCCAATCGCACGCACGCGTAGTATTGTAGGTATTTCTGGGAAGGAATTACCTGTAGTTGGGACTACGAGAGTAAAATTACATGTAGGCCGTAGTAGTATTTATCATAATTTTGTAGTGTGTGATGATAGTATCAATTTAGCTACCGACGGGATACTTGGTGTAGATTTTTTAACGGAGTATAAAGCTCAAATTAATTATGCATGTAATGAGATAGTAATTTGTTCGGAACGACTCGCGATTTCAACAATTACACAAAACACTAAAGATAAATTTGGAAGAAAGGCAAATAGTAGCGGTTACGAATTTCTAAGCGAAAAAGCGAATCTAGCAGAGAATCAGGAACTTTATGTTCCAAAATTAATCGAAAATAATTTTATTTCAGCACCTCGTATTGCGAATAACTATAAAACAAAACGATCGTTAGGTTCTTTGTATGACACGGAAGTCCCAGTTCGCGATTATTTGTCGAGTACAAAGCAAGATACTCACGGGAGTATAAAGGCCCAACGTCGCGAAGAACATCGCGTACGGTTTAGCGAGGAACAAGTTTCGCGAGTTAGAGAAGATATTCACGGTAGTAAAAAGACTCCACGTCGCGAAGAATATCACGGACGGTTTAGAAACGATCATGGTTCGCGAGTTAGGGAAGATACTCACAGGAGTATAAATATTCAAAGTCCCGAAGAAAATCACGTACGATTGAATAAAGAAAGTAATTCGCGTGATAATGAATTAAATCGCGAAGTAACGAAAACTAAAAATCGTGAAGAAAATCGAGAAACGGTTAGCGAGAAGAATGACTCGCAATGTAGGGAAATTAATCGGGAAGAAATCAAAATTGAAAGGCGAGATTGCACTAGCGAAAACAGTGACTCGTACGGTACAGAGGTCACTCACGATAGTTCAAAATTTTGTAATCGTGAAAACAAAGAAAGTAATTTTGACGAAAGTAATAAAGCTGTAGGTACATGCCGTAAAAATGATGAAAATTTAAATAATTCAAAAAGCGGATTGCAAAGTAACTTTGTAAGTAGCAGCTCACTGTGTCAAAACAGTAGCTTAGAAAGAGATGGAACATCAGGTACAAACCCTGAAGATGTATTGTTAAAGGAAAGTGTGCCAACAAGTAAATTGAAAAAGGTTCATTTCGAGGAAATTGTTAAGGTTGACCATAATGCGGTCGTTTCAAACGGTTCAGGCAATAATATGGAAATTACCGGAATTTCTTCGGAAGTTAAAATTGAAAATAGTACGGAAAATGCAAACAAGGATATAAGATCGGTTCGTATTAAAAAGAATATTACAATACCTCCTAGGTCTGAAGCTGTGTGCTTAGCAGAGAGGAATGTTGAGTTAAATGTTTTAAATAAAGCAGGATGTGTCTTAATTGAGCCAGTCGAACTGGAAATTCAAGGAGTTATAGCAGCTAGAGTGCTTGCTAGGAGCGATGAGACCGTGGTACCGGTAAAGCTCATGAATGTGTCGCAAGACAGTGTGTTTATCCCTGCTAAAACCATTGTGGGTTTCGAGGAAAATGTCAAAGAGGACATTAGTACATTTAGCGAATCGAGTAGCGTAATAGCATCCGTACAAGAAGTAGATTTTCGAACCTTATTTCAATTAGATCACTTACCGAGTAACGATAGGCAAAAAGTTGAAAAAGTGTTATTAGAATACAAAGATATATTTATACAGCCGGGAGTAAAGTTAGGTTGCACATCGAAAGTGAAACATCGGATTATAACAGATGATGTTCATCCAATTGCAAAAAGGCCGTATCGTGTTCCATTCACGCAAAAAGAGACATTGCAAAAACAAATTGACGAATTGTTAAAAGACGGTATTATTGAGGAGAGTGACTCACCGTGGTCAGCTCCTATTGTCTTAGTAAATCGAGAACTGTCGGACGGTTCGACGAAAGTTAGACTGTGTGTAGACTTTCGCGAGTTAAATAAAATAACGAAGAAAGATTTCTTACCGTTGCCGAATTTGCAAGATACAATTTCGCATATGAATGGCGCTGCTTTATTTACAACCTTAGATTTAGCATCAGGTTACCACCAGGTAGAAATTGCCGAGGAAGATAAGGAAAAGACTGGGTTTAGTTCGCCGTGGGGGCATTATCAGTGGAATAGAATGCCGTTCGGTTTATGTAATGCGCCAAGTACATTTCAAAGGCTGATGTATTGTGTACTAAGTGGATTAGTTGGGGAAAAATGTTATGTTTATTTAGATGATATATGCATATTTTCGGGAGATAATATAGAAGAACATTTAATGAAAATTAAAGACGTGTTTAATAGATTGCGGAAATTTAATTTAAAATTAAAACCTAGTAAATGTGAATTTGTACGTAGAGAAACCGCGTATTTAGGTCACATTATTTCGGCAGAAGGAGTCAAACCAGATCCGTCAAAAATAGATGCAATAGAGAAATTTCCGACACCAAAAACCGTGAGAGACGTTAGGTCATTTTTGGGATTAGTAGGATTTTATCGTCGGTTTATACCTGATTTCGCAGAATCAGCGAAACCACTAACTACACTTTTAAAGAAAGATATTCCATTTAAATGGGAGACAGAAACAAAATTTGCGTTTGATAAATTGAGAAGCGCGTTAATTAAAGAACCGATATTAATATACCCCGATTTTAGTCAGCCATTTACATTAACAACGGACGCGTCAAATATTGCATTAGGTGCGATTTTGAGTCAAAATCGCAACGGAGTAGAACACCCAATTGCTTACGCGAGCCGTGTTTTAAATAAAGCCGAAACTAATTATCCAACAATACAAAAAGAATGTTTAGCAGTTATATGGGCAGTTAAATTTTTCAGATGTTATTTATACGGGAGAAAATTTACATTGATAACCGATCATAGTCCACTTCGCTGGTTAAATAAAGTAAACGACCCAAGTAGTCGATTGTTAAATTGGTCTTTAAAATTGTCGGAGTATGTATTTGATATTATACACAAACCGGGAAAATTAAATACTAATGCGGACACCTTGTCGCGTATAGAAATTAATTGCGTAGATAATTATGAGCCAATATGTGATCGGGAAACCATAAAATTAGAACAAGAAAAAGAGTTGAAATTAAATAAATTGTTAGAAAATGAACAAAATTCGCAAATTTCTAAATTTTATAAAGACAGGGACGGATTAATTTATAAATTAAGAGATTCAAATGAGCGCGAAGATAGATTAGTGGTTCCAGCCTCCATGGTAAATAAAATCATAAGGATTCATCATGATCTGTCGTATGCAGGTCATCCGGGTTTCGAAAAGACGTATAATTTGATTAAAAAGAAATTCTTTTGGGAAAATATGGGTAAGCAGATTAAGGAATATTGTGAGCGTTGTTTATCGTGTAACGAAAGAAAAACTTCGCCTCATCTAAGACCAGCACCCTTGCAACAGTTCAATGAACTTAGTAAACCTTTTGAGCGTACGGCTATGGACATTGTAGGTCCATTTGAAAGAACCAGTCGAGGTAACAAGTATATTTTAACTTTTATTGATGCGTTTACGCGTTATCCCGAGGCAATACCGATACCTGATGATAAAGCAGAGACAGTAGCTAATGTGTTTGTTTCGCATTTATTGCAAGGCATGGAGTACCTAAACAGCTTTTAACAGACAAAGGGACCAACTTTTTATCGAAACTATTTAAGAGCGTGTGTCATTTATTCGGTATAAAAAAATTACAAACAACCGCGTACCATCCTATGGGAAATGGGTGTATTGAACGATTTCATAGAACTTTTTCAGATACAATGTCGCATTATATTAGTAAAGATCATAAAGATTGGGATTTATGGATTCCTTACGTATTAATGGCTATAAGAAATTCGGTTCATAACTCAACGGGAGAAACACCATTCTTTTTAATGTATGGTCGGGAGTTTGAGATACCACTTGAAGATAATATAGAACCGTTAGATAAAAAGAGTGATACAGATTACAGTCAGAGTATCGAAGAACGAATTAAAGACGCGTATAAAATAGTAAAAGAACGAATTAGCAAAGCTCAAAGTAGGAATCAGGTTCAATACAATAAAAAGACCGCAGTCCGAAATTTTCAAGTTGGAGATTTAGTATTTCTACATAATGAAGTAGTTAAACAGGGATTAAGTAGAAAATTTGTGAAGCCATGGATAGGTCCGTATAGAATTAATAAACAAACTAGTCCGGTAAACTTTGTGATCCAGAACGTGGACGGAGGTAAAGAAATATTAGTAAATGTAAATCGGTTGAAATTATATGTGGAACCAAATCATAGTACTCTAGAAGTAAAGAAGAGTCCAGTTCCACGCGTGATTGACATGAAAAAGTTTGATTACATGTATACGCCGCGTCAGAGCGATAATACTCAACGAGAGAGTGATAATACGATTAGCAGAGCCGTAAGTTTAGAATCATTAAATGAACCGGGCGGAGTCACCGTAAATGTAGAGGTGGACGTGCATAGTCAACCCATAATTAATAATAATACCGGGCCAAGTGAAAATACCGAAACTCCGCGAAGTAGATATTCATTACGTAGTTACGGCCGGGTTCCCGATGAACCATGGGTAGCTAAAAGTCGGATATAGATCCGCAGTGTCATTGTAACATATTTGTTCTTGTGTTAATCATGTGTGATTTCAGTGTTCAGAGGTCTAGTGTTGCTCGCGTTATTGGGCTCAATAACAGCAGAAGATTCCATGCCAGGGATGGACAAGGGACTTGTTTTTATTAAGGAGGAAGAGGTACTGCTAACCGGTGATAATTGGATCCTATCCACGGATATCAATCTGAGTGATTGTCGGCTCGTGTTGGAGGCATTCGAAGATGTTCTACGCGATGTGATGAAGTTGGACGTTCGACTTGGAGAGGACATGGAATCATCTTTCAAGACTGCTTTAAATGATATAGTAAGTAGAGAGTTAGGAATTATTAGCAATGATGTAGCAAAATTGAAAGAGAAATTATATAATTTGTATAAAACAATTGCACCATATGAGGTAAAGAGAGGCAAACGAGGTCTTATTAATTTGGGCGGTAATATTTTGAAATTTTTGTTCGGTACCGCAAATAATGCCGATCTAGAAGATGTTAATGAGAAAATTACCGAGTTAAATCAAAAATCGGATGGTATTTTAAGTGTAATGAATGAGCAAGTAACCGTAGTAAAGAAATTACAAGATAACGATAAAATGATGAAAGAAAATTTCGCGAAATTAAAAACTGTTGTTGCATTATTAAATACCAAAGTAGATCAGATTTTTAAAGAAAAAGAAAGTTTACATTTTGATGCAAAATTGATTCAAAGTATAAATTTACATTCGGCATTAAGAACGGCTGAATATATATTGAATGACGTTAAAGAAGTTATTTCGGATTTAGGCAATGCTTTAGAAGCAACTGCTTTACAGAAATTAAGTCCTGTCTTTATTAGTCCGAGTTTATTAAAGGAGGCATTAAATTCAATTAGAAATCAGTTACCTACGGGCTTGTCGCTAATAGTATCTGATTTCGATAAAAACGCGTTTTTATATTACGATATCGCGAAGGTTAGAGCAGCATATTTTAACGAAACTCTAAGAATTTTTGTTACCATTCCGCTAAAAGCACCTGGTCGATATTTTAATGTATACCGTGCATTGCCGTTACCGTATGAATCAGGAGCCGAACATACTAAATTGGTCGTAGAGACACCAAATAATTATCTGGCATTATCAGAGGACGGACAGTATTATATGGAAATGGACACTCAAGATTTATTAATGTGTAGAGATGGATTTATAAAAATTTGCCCGCCTTCAAAACCAATTAGAAAAATTTCGGAGTTATCTTGTTTAACCGCGTTATTCTTAGGTAATACAGACTCCGCGAGTAAACTTTGCAAACATAAAGTTGTCCTAGAATCAAAATCAGTCATGTATCGCTCTAAAAATAGTAATTCGTGGATATATAGTGTGCAAAGGGACTTACTAACAATTAGTTGCCCGAGTGAAAAAGATCCTCAAAGATTTAATAGTACGAATGTTGTTTTAAAAGGAACGGGAATTGTTAATATTCCATCCACTTGTATAGCGCATAGTCAGAGTTACTTTTTATTACCTCAGTCGATTACCACGAGTAGTATGCAGTCGAGATATTATGATAATGTTATCGTACCACCATTGGAGACAAATATTTCACATGTTAGTAATTTTAGTAATAAAGGTGGATCAAAGGACGAAGTAAATGAATTGATTAAGACGATCAAATTAGATCAACTTAAGCTTGGGGTAGATGTAAATGATTGGCATTCGGAAATCCAGAATTTAAGAACGAGAAAAAGTCATAAAGAAATTACTTACTATGGTTCGATTATATTGGGTGTTATTGGAGGAATTATATTGGCACTAATACTGATTTATAAAAAATGTCCTATTAATATTAAACCGTATGTAACAAGAACTGCACCTCGAACGGAAATAATTAGTTTAGCAGCACTAGAAGCTGGATCCTCTCGTACCAGATCTGCGGTACAAGAAAAGTTATTGCCTCAAGAACAAGTTCGTGCAAATAATGTTATTCACACTAGAATTCCCATTTTGTAATGTATTATAAGAATTGTATGTATAATAGTTGCATGTTAGAATATAAAATTGTTAGGACCAGTGATTCTGCCGTGGGGTTATGGTTTTAGGACTGCCCAGAGAGGCGCCCCGCAGAGGCCAATGATGGCTGTAACCACAGAAAGGACTACGGACGAACGACTCAAAAGGCGAAGATCATTGCGGTTTCCAGTCGAGGACAGGTACCGAAGAGCAGCGACCCTTACCCAGGAGCTCGGGTCTTACCAATACTAAGTAGTTGGGATAATAAATTATTTGCCCTTCAGGAAGATAATTTATTTTAAGGGGATAGGGAAGTTGTAACACGCTCGCTCTGCGGCTCCTTGTTTTAGAGGAAATTGTTTAAACAAATTAAGTAATATGCCAGCTGTACTTGCAGCTGGTGTAATAAAAGGACAATGGTAGAAAAACATAGTATTGTAAATGTAGATTTTTTGTAAGGTTTTAAGATTGCTTTTCGTTGGAACATTTGAGAGCAATAAAGTAAATGGTACTACATGGGGTTAAGGAAGCAATAAATTTTAAAAGCTAAATAGAAAAGGGCAGTTTTTGAGAATACAATGGGAAAGCAATCTTAAGATCACATTTCATGATTGACAGCGTCCGGCGACAAATACTTGGAGGTCTCAAAAGTCCGTTAGGGATTTTTTTTGCGTCTTCCAGCGTTGCCGCTCGGACGGGAGTCAGTTAATGAAACTAACGCTGTACAATATTTGAAATGACCAATGAGGGTGTAAGAAACACCCCCTTATTGGGAAAAGTAGGGGTAAAATTATGCGAAGTTCCTTCCACATAATTTTATCTAAGAGAATTCTCTCCGCTGACTTCAAACTGAACAGATCTGAGTGATCTTCTTGTGACAGTCTTGCGAATCTTTCTAAATTTTGATAACTAAATTGTCTTAGTGACTTTAGATATTTTTGTGTTGTGTGTTGAAGCCGTCGTCGTCCGAGTCCAGATCGAACTTAATTAATTTAACGTATTTTAATTCATTTACTATTTTTAACTGTAGAGTCGTATAATATAAACTAATAAAGTGCTTCATCCGAGGCTGACCAGTGATGAATAGTAAGTAGAATTAACATTATTACTTTGGTAGTAGTAGTGTGAGGTGTTGAACCTAGGCTGATAGCATAGCAACTCTGAGGTCGCCCTATTTTTATTATTTTAATTGTTGAGAGTCCAAATTGTTAGTATCGTTCACCTATGTCACAAGAGTAGTTAACTAATATTAAGTTGTTATTAATAATTGTGTGTAAATAAATTGTTATATTGAGCAGTTCTCTTTGAATTTAGAAACCCCTAATTATTCCTGTTGCGAATTAAGGTAATTTAGCAAATACCGTCACATATAAATTTTGTCGGAAGACAGCCGTGTCTGTCATCATTTTCTTTTGTCTGCTTCTATCGCGGCAGACTAATAAATTCGTGATAGTGGTGGCAGCGACCTTCGTTACCCTTGATCATAAATAAGTCTTGCATTAATATAATTAGTGGATTACTTTGGGTCAAGTAAATTTTCTAAGCACCCCTTGTATGTCAGGTATTAGATTTCGTCCTAGGCGACCGTACCTGTTACACAAGTTTAATTATTCATTAATTGATTACACTTTCTTCAGCCAGATAGATGTGTTTTGCTGTGAATTGTTAACTTATTAAATTCAATGATTTTTTTTATACGTACAGGTGTCCTAGCTTTAAACGATTCAACTTCAACAATGGATTAAAAACCTAAAAATAAGATGACAAGTTTATTTGAGAAAATGTCCGGAAATGCTTAATTCCAGAGATATTCACGTTTTTCTTATTGGCGCAGATCTACTTAAAAAAATGAAATTAACAACGGATTATAAAATATTATCTTAAGATGTGACATTAATTGGTCCATGGGATCTTGCGATCTAGCCCCATTAGACTTTTTTCTCTAGGGGTATTTAAGGGAAAGGTTTTATGTCAACAAATCAGTTACAATTCCAGAGCTAAAATGGAGTATTAAATATGTAATTGCGAAAATAGAGCCGCATTTTTGCGAAAGCATTATGAACAATTTATTAAAAGAATAATTTCATGTCAGCGGTGACATGGAAATCATTTGGTTGACGCCTGTTTTAAACTTAACTCCTAAATCTACACTTTATATTCATAGAAAAAAACATTTCTTTACAATATTTTGTTTGTTATTCAAAATACAAATCCGGAAATTCTATTTGGATCACACTTTATATATAGAGTAATAGAGAGGGTATGTAATGATATTTATGATTGAAAGAAGAATAAATATACAAATATGAAACAATAGTAAAACATTTAGAGGAAAATGAGGAAATAGAAATTCATTAATCATAAGTTAATTAGTTTGGAAGCTTCGCAAACTATTTTCCTTGGCGCGGTGGGTAATAGCGTCTGTTTTATAAACGAAGCGAAGTTAACGGACTTAAATGAAACAAATTAACGGAAGCTTCTCTGTGAGGCGAACTTATTTTATTAATCTAGAAACGTGTTAACGTTCTTTGTACTCAATGGAACAAATCTGTGAGCGGTACTCGCCCGAAGCATTGCCACCCATTACACCTGTCATTCGTGTGATACATCGCTTCTTATAAATTCACCAAACACTTTATATCTGCCTAACCCTATTTAACCCACCAACCAAAATACTACAAATATATTCATAAGTAATATAATAAGATCCGTGAATTTATTGGGAATAATTATAAAAAAATACTACAAATATATTCATAATTAATAAGATCCATGAAGTTATTGGGAATTATTATGAATATTGTTGGGTAGTAACAGCCAACAAGTGTCAAAAATGAAATTTAAAGAAGCTTGGAGTGATTTAATTAATTATTTTTGATCTTAGTTGTTATTATTTTGTTGGGATTATAAGGTATAAGGCATAAGTCAAAACAAGACGTCTTTTCGTGTTCATCTTATGTACAAAAATCTTACATCTAAAGTAAGACAATTAAAAAATAGACAACACAGAAAATTTCGTGTTCTATAGTATTATTTTTGGTTACTTATAAATAAATGTCGCTTAAATTCAGCTTGACATAAGGTATTATTTTCTTATTGAAAGGTTAGTTTTGACATTGTAGTTTAAGACTACGCTACTGGGCAGGTATTGCTATTGTTGGGGAATCTTAAAGAGTCCGGAAGACTCCAGAAGGTTCGAGATTAATTACCTGCAGGTATAATGTGTCCCAGTTGGAGTAGGATGTCAGTTGAGAGTGAAGAGTGTAAAAAGTGTGATGTCAGAGTCAGTAATTAGTCAAGAAGAGTACAATGAAGTGAGTTGAGTCGAGAAAAACAATGTGGAAATAAATATTGTTAGGATCTTATTATTTTACTGAATTTAAAATATATGTATCGGCGCCATATCACTGACCTCACGTAGGAGAATGAGAGAGCAGTTTACAATGCTACAAGTGAGAATTTACTGAACCTATTTTTTTTAGTTAATGATATTTATTTATTTATTTATTTATTTAATTTACAACTACACAACAGGATACAAAGTATCCCAATTACTGGTAGTTGGATATGCTACATGATTAACACATATGAAATTTGAACATAATAATATACATAGAATCAGAAACAAGATTGTGGAAACAAGACTGTATGATAGAACAACATTACAATTTACAAGGACATCAGAAGTGTATATAAAACAGATTTTAGATGGATGTACGAATAACAAAGAATATCGGCATTTAATTCTAGTTCTAAACTATTAAAAATAGAACAAATTCTTGAAATAGGGGCTCTTAATTCATAATTTGTTTTGACAGGAAAGTTAGAGAATGTCGAATAGTATTTAGTTTGTCTAAAGGGCAAACGAGGCACACAAATTCTTATTTTACCCAAACTTAATACGTCATCAATTTTGTTATGCACTAATTTATGCAAATATAAGCAAGATATTAGCTTACGTCTACTTTCTAGTGATAACATGTTAAATTGTAATAATGTTCGTGAATAACTGTATGTTAAATGATCGAATGGATGACAGAATTTTCTAGCACAGTACCTGACAAATTTTCTTTGAATTTGTTCAATTTCTGATACATGAGTGGTGTAAAGTGGATTCCACACAACAAGACAATATTCCAGTTTGGATCTAATAAAGGTATAAAATAAAGATTTGAGAGTTGAAATATTTTTGAAGCAATGGGAGTTTCTGATTATAAACCCTAAGTTTTTATAAGAGCAGTTCACTATATAATTAATATGATTAATAAAAAGTAACTTAGGATCAAAGATAACACCCAAATCTTTTATTTCAGACACTCTCTCCAGATTTACACCATTCATACAATAAATGTAGTTAAATTTATCACGCTTTACAGAATATGTCATGGACTTACATTTACTTATATTGAACTGTAATTTTGAGGTAGAAGACCAAACAAGTAAGTTATTAATATCAGACTGAAGGTGTTCATAATCGGAGTAGGAATTTATTACTTTAAATATTTTTAGGTCATCAGCATATAATAATGAATGAGAGTGTTTCAAACAATCAGCAATGTCATTAATAAACAGAATAAAAAGTAATGGGCCTAGATTTGATCCTTGAGGGACACCAGAAGTAGGAATGTAGTATGCCGATTTAGTATTGTTGTAAAGCACATATTGTTTACGATTGTGAAGGTATGATTGAATAAGCTTAATTAAATTAGAAGAGAAATTAAATTGATGATGTAACTTGAAAAGCAAGATGTTATGATTTACTGTATCAAAAGCCTTGGCCAAATCGGTGTAGATGACATCGATTTGAGTATTTTTATTCATAGAATTTAAAACAGTATCAGTAAAGTGAGTGAGATTAGTACTAGTTGATCTACGTTCAATGAAGCCATGCTGTATTGAAGTTATAGAATCTCTAACATTAGAATAAATATACTTATATATAATTTTCTCAAAACACTTTGAAATATTGGACAGTAAACATATAGGTCTGTAGTCGGAAATATTATGAACATCACCTGATTTGAAGATCGGGCAAATTAGTGAAATTTTTAAACATTCAGGAAATGTGAGAGTAGAGATTATTAAATTAAATAATATATGTAATGGTTTTACAAATAAATCACGGCAACCTTTAATAATGTAAGATGGTAAATTGTCGGGACCTGGAGAACAAGAAACTTTCAGACTATTAATGGCCGTTATTATGTCATCATGAGTAATGCAAGATATATGAGTTTGATTCAGAGTGATAGATTCACTAGAAATTTTATTGTATTCAATATCATTGTCATTACAGCTAGAAAATACAGTTTTAAAATAATCGGCAAAACCTTCAACAATAGATGGAGTATCGTGATATAAAGTGTCATTGTAATACATGTCACCAGGAATGCGGGAAGTATTTTTCTTTTTATTTAGGTAAGCCCAGAATTTCTTGGGGTCATTGGCAATATTTGATTCTGTATTTGCAACATAATTTTTGTATGCAATTTTAATGTCAGTTTTTATTTTAGATCTTAAGTTTTTAAAGATGGTGTAATAATTTTCGTCATTGTGTTCTTTAAAAAGTTTACGAAATTTATCTTTTAATTTAATATCTTTTATTATTTGCTTTGAGAACCAGGGAGGATAACGTGACTTTTTCATTCTGGTTTTAGGAACACAAGTATTTAATACAGCCTCAATGATGTTATAAAATTTAGTAAATGCTTTATTTACATCGTTGTATGACTGAAGTATATCCCAGTCCGTGTCTTTAAATAAGGTGTACATTAAATCAAAGTTAGCCAGACGGAAATTATAACAGGGATCACAATTAATTGACGCAGAATTTTCAGCTGATGACATAATATTAGAACATATAGACAGTGAAGGATGGTAACTGTCCTCAGGTACTATGGGGCAGGAATGACGTGAGACAATACAGTCCGTGTTTGATAAAACAACATCTAAAAGTCGACCATCATTATTTAAGACCCTATTAAATTGTGAAGCGTTAAGGAAAGTAATAAAATTATCAAATCTAGTGATGCAATTATTTCTATATCCATTATTATAAAAATCATTTAATTTACTAAGGTTCATGTCACCCATGATAATAAATTCTGAACATAATAATGAAGGACAGGACTCAAGACATTCATAAATCATTTCATGTTGCTCAAAAGAAATGGGAGGTGGAGAATAAATAACTATAACAATCATACTCTTATTAGGATTCAAGTTAACTTTAACGCAAACAATATCAGCAAGTGAATGATTATTTAAATTTAATTTAATGATTCGATCGAATAAATGTTGTTCATGATGAATTAGTCATAGCTATTAATGAATCTTGTATAAGATGTCAATATAGTTATTAGAATAAAATTTAAATATTTTGATATTACACAACAAATTGTTTTATTGTAAATTTGGTTGGCATTGAAGTGTCAACTGTCAAAGTTGTCAATGTTATATTATCACATATCCCCTATCCATAAATTTATTAATGTTTTTATACGGAATTACCAATAACTTTTCCGAAACAGGACCTTCAGTACTTAAAATATGACAAGTTTTATTTGCAAGAAATAGTGAATTCTCAACCACTCGGGCACAGTATCTTTATTTAGTTAAAATTGGTAAAACTAGGATTTGATTCCTATACGTTACATTTTAGTTTTCGTTGAAATATTATTACTAAAACTTTAATGTGAACATCCAGACATAATACAGCTGTGACAGTCGGAAAGGATGTTTATGAGATTTAGGTTTTATTATTGTTTAGTAATGGGGTTGTAAATTTTTATTTTGTTTACAATAATAATATATTTGTTTTTGTGACAACTGCCAACACTTTTATTTGTTTTATTTATATGCGTTTTATTACATTTTGTTTCATAAAAGCCTGACTATTCAAAATTGCTGTTATTTTATTATACCTGAAATTTTATGAACATTTTACTATTCGTATAAAATATATTTGTGTTGTTTAAAATCCAAATAGAATTGAGTTACTCTGTCTGTATAAGTAACATATCAAGTGCATTTTCAATAAATAACAAATTACTCAAATAAAAGGACAAATACAAATAAATAAATAATTGCAAATATAATGAAATGTGCAAACAGCGTAATTAATATTTTAAACAGTTCATTGCGAAATAGAATGCATTTATTTTAATCTATAAAATATTCCGAACGAAACATAAGCATAATAATATGATGTATTATAGAATAATTATGAACATTACTATTTAAACAAAATATTGAATTAATGCCAGTATATCACAAAACTTAATTTTTCGTGCACGTTTTACAAATAAAATACTGAAAATTTAATGCATCCTGTGACAGGCTTAATATATCAATGCATATTATTTATAATTTATGAATTTAATTTATTGTTACTGTTGTGGGATTTCAAATAAATATACATACGTTTTGATTTGTTTGTGAAACTATACCAAATATTTTTCCATAGATTACATATATTATGTACTAAAAAGTCATTACAAACAGAACAGTTATACCTAATTACATATAGAGTACATATTAATATTCACATTAAATAAAATATATTTGCAATTTAAAATTGCTACTAAATATCAAGGATAAGGTTACTGAATCGTTAAAAATAAGATCATTTATGCTAGTAGCAGTAGTACAGATGAAGCAATGAAGTACATGGACATTTTTTTTAATTATAGATAATATTTTATTTAATTTCAGCATAGAAATATACTAGATGATTTAAATTTCTCAAATATCTATTATAAACGTTATGGTAATTGATACAAAATAATCTAAAGTGATAGGAGTCAACATGAGAAATATACACTGAAGTCTGCAATACAGCAAAAAAAACTCTATTTTAAATATAAATATTGAAAAAAAAAAATATAAAAAAAATATAATTTTACTGCCAGTTATCCAACGGGCTGTATTTTTAATCAATAAGCAAAAAATAAATGAACATAAGAGCATAAGAGCTACACCGCTATTGTTCGGAATTTTATTGAGTCCGGAAGATTCTAGAAGGTTCAAGATTAATTAACCGTAGGTATAAAGTGTCGCATATTTTACAAACCTCGTTCTTTACAGCGGATATAATACTCGTAACAATCCCAGGTATATTAATAGGTATTTACTTTGCTAATAATATATAATAATATAAACTTAGGTTGGTCTGATTTAAATCAACTGATTTTTTTAAATGTCATTGATCTTTATCAAAAAAATTCTAATAAAAATAGATTTATTTGCTATAAAACTCTTAATAATAACCACGATATATTCCGAATATAACAATATGTCAAAATTAAATTATATATTATCACTTTCATTGTTACATAACAGAAGAAAAAAAAATAATAAATAATTTAAATGTGCCACAAAAAGGAAAAATTCTTTATTACTTTAGATGAATCGTTTTTTTTTTATAAAACATGATTTTGGCTAACCCTGCTATAATCTAATGAAAACTTAGAACATAAACGGGTACTCGTCGTTTGAAATTATAATCCAATAACCCTTTTTCTCTATCCTTCGCTATCTGTGCTTTCAGCCTGTACAAAAACAATTATCTGTACAACAATGTACCCCCATGTTAACAATCTGGCGTTTTCATCTGTTTGTGCCTGTGCTGTGACGTGACATACGCGTAGCTGCCTGTGCGGCTGACGTACGCGTGAGTGTGAGCGTGAACGTGAACGTGGTGCTGTGACCGCGTGATGGCTGATTGGTCATGCTCCACACGTGCTAATGTGCAGGGGGGGGGGGGGGGGGGGGTTCATTATCATTTACCTCACATATGCCAGAGATGAATTTTTTAAATTGTAATTGGCCACAGTTTTTGCTGCAAATTAAGCGAAAGATTGTGGAATTTAAATTATAAAAACTCTGGTTTCATTCTGAGGTCTGAGTCGCTGATAAAACTATATTAATAAATATATGACAATATACTCAACTAGAGACCTTTTTGCCAGATATTTATGTTCACTAAACAGTGAGTGTGTATTTCTTTTTCGTCTATTGTGTTAATTTATTATTCGAAAATAAAATTTGGGCCTTTTTGTTCCATAGTTAGTTGATATATTTATGATATTAGGTGTTTTCGAGCTGTTATTATTTCATCATTAACTAATCTCTATGAAATAGTGTGTCCAACACATTACCTTCCGCTACTGTAGTAATATATTCTATTTAAGTTTTTCAGTACATTCAATTCGAAGTTTTATAACCAGTTTATTATTGCACTTCAGAATATTTTTAATTCATTTCATACCTAAAATTTCCTTCATCAAATTTGTATGACCAAAAAATAAACAGCTATTTTTATAGCGTTACTAAAACCGGAACTGAACTTACCTTAATTCACGCATACAAATATATTTCTTATATACTTCTTCCACTTTTTTAATTTTACAACAAAACTACTTCATATTTACTTATTTAATCTTTTAAACTTACTTACATCAAATTTGACATTATGTGTCATATGGTTTATAGAAATTCCTCAGTCTAAACGATATGTAAAATTATTATAATTTATATAGTATTTTCTCTGTTTAGTTAGAAGTTATATATAAACGTAATTATGCAGATCGGTAGAAAATTAAAATTTCTTTATATTTAATAATAACATAATTTGCAAAAAAATAGTATTTAGAGGTACTTTTTAGGAAAAACGGTTTAAAGTACACAAGACACACACATTCACACGGACATACAGACACTACGGTAAAAATATTAAAATCCTATTCTAGGGACCCTAATTCGTGCTCATATGTTGAAAACTCACACTCGGGAAATTTGAGCAAAAACAATACCTCCCGTATCTATATATTGATAAGCGGGAGGTAAAAAGATTAATACAAAACAATAGCAATTTAAAACTACTCGCTTACTATGATAAAGTGTTTCAAAAGATATAGATAGTATTTATAGATTTATCGTATAAAATGTTTTTTCTTTAAAATTATAAAAATAATTCCATGTATGATATCCCAAAACAAACAGTTCCCAAACACGAATTCTATTTAGCGTCCAAATGCCTCACTCTATAATTACACTATTATTCTATTTACCCTAATAACACAGGCTGAAAACTTAGCAGATAATATGACAGTTGTCTAGTTAGTACATCATAGGAGCCTATAGCGATGCTATCACATGGCGTTACGCCCTCTCGTTACACCAAGGGGGAAAGGATAAAAATCTAAATAACTAAACAATCAATTTGGATAAGCCCAGCAGGCGTACAGGGTGGGGGATTTATAAAGGGTTGCTTCCCTTATTTAAGACGTGGTTTGCAGTTATTTATGACCTTGATTATTTAGCGGTTTTGCTGACCAATGGAATGAAATGGAATGTCTATTTGGAGAAATAGATTAAAGGATAATAGACAAGTGTGCGTTACATTACTGTAATAAATGAAGGCTAATATTAGTTTTGTGGATAGATTATATTTATCAAATAAATAGCTAATGTTGTTTTATTGCTTTGCTTCATTCTATTTCTACCCGACTATAAATAAAGTCTATGGAATTATCTGATTTAACTATAATTAATTCATCGGAAGTGGTCTGTTACTAGAAGGTATTAAATTTATTTTCTTGAAAATTAATTCTGAAAATGAGATTTTTAACAATTTTTTGTTCTGCTGATAGCGAAACTTAACCAATAGTTCCGATCTCTAATTTACACGACCAATTTATTAAAGGAAGTGTACATATAAATGAAATACGAATATTTAACTAGGTTTAATGAACGAGCCATAAATTATAAAAATGTAATAAAAATTAGTAACAATACAAATAAACAAATATTAACAATAATTTAGAAGTTATTATTATTATTGAAGACTTAAACACTACGAACATTTATTATTTAAACACTTAAACTACGCAATATTTATTTCTACAATATATTTATATCACCAACTATTTATTTATATCACCAACTATTCATTTATATTACTACTATTTATTTATTTTTACTTTGCTTGTCGCGGACATGTATTGACCGACACTGACTTTCTTCAGTGACTGTCTGCACACTCTGACCGATACTAACTTACTGACCGCCACGAGTCGCCCAATGCTACCCTTATATACCTATGGCCAATTAATCTCTAGAATATTCTAGAGCCTTCCAGGTTCATAAAATTATCGAACAACTGCATCGTCAGTCGTATCCCACATGATATTTAACGCGATTACCTGCCCAGACAGGTCAGGCGTGATGACTCATCTGCGGTCTCTCGCTCGTTACAATACTATCTTTGCATGACTGAGAACAGACGAATCTCACTTCATCACTGGCTGAAGCAGAGTTATTTCTGCCTACCTTGGCTTGATTTCATTCGATGATCAAATTTGCTCCTTATATTATATTTAATACAAATTAATAGTTAAAGAAATTAGATTCTACAGAACATAATCGGCTTATATTAAAAAAGCGTAAATTAATTAGAATTTACCAGAACGTATAGGTAAGCAGAGCTTATTTTGCTTACCATTACGCCACTTGAAACTTGTAACCAGTAACCCAGATATGTGCTTATAAATACAATACCTTTTCATAGCATGAAATAAGCTGTGAAATGAAAGAAGCTTTACTTGTTTGTCTCGTATTTGAATTGTTAAGAAATTGGAATCTGCCTGTACAGGTGAAGCAATCAAATTTACTCTTTCTGTTATATTTAATATAAATTAGTAGTTAAAGGAGTTAGATTCTAAAGAACATAATTGACTTATATTAAAAAAGTTGAAATTAAATAGTATTTTCCAGAATTTAAGGGTAAGCAGAGCTTATTCTGCATACCCTAACACCACTTAATACATGCGGCGATTAAATTCAGATACGTGTTTTAAATACAATACCTTTTCACAGCGTGAAGTAAGTTGTGAAATGAAATAAGCTGTAGTTGTTTTTCCCGTGTTTGAATTGTTGAGAAATTGAAATCTGCGTGTACAGGATGTTTCCGTTTTTCGTACACGCGGAACACGGTGCAGCGGCGCTGGCAAAAACCGCGGGCATTGTTGAGTTATTCCGACATCGCCGAAGTTAAATTCACGCGCAGTGGAAACGTGATTATCCGCCGAATTACCGTATGGATGGTGATTTGTGTATTGTTTGATTATCACATTATCTGATTATATCTGTGTAATGTATTTATTTTTCTAAATATGAATGTTTTCAGTTATTTATTTTGCGAGAGAGCTGTATTATTTAGCTTTATTGATTATTGGGGCAGTCATATTTTACCGAACAATAACGAGGTTAAAAATAGTATGCGAAAATTGGTATGCAAAAACGAACAATAAAATCTCTATTTATCTATGTATCAGTTTGTATGTGCACTATTTTTACGTTTTCTCTTTTTAATGACTCATCATTAATAATCCATAAAAAATAAATAGGTGAAAATAGAATGGTTATATAGAGTTTGAAAAAACATATTATAAAAACAATATAAATACGGAACGTAATTGTTTGTGTTTCGAATAACACAAATTATCTTTTATTTTCTCTTTTCTCATTAAATAACCTAACTTTTTTGGTCTAGAATCAACAAGTAATTACAATTAATTGTTAAAAGTATTATTATATCAAGTAGGTAAAAGGTAACTTTAAACGTTCAAGTTCGTTGGGCTTTCAAATCAAGGTAATTATAATAATATTGAAAACTGTTTTTCCTTGACAAATGCATATGACAACACTTTTTTAAAACACATAGGTCCATATTCAGTTGTTTTCTTTATCTCCTCCTTTAAGCCTTCTTTAGTTAAAGACGGTCTCTATGTTGAATGAAGGTGTTAGTTATAACCATATTCAGCAACCTTCTATAAGCTTTCTTTAACAAAATATGGTCTTTTTCTAAACTACATTTGATAATTTATATTTTTTATTGGGTTTTATTAACACCAAATAATTCCCGAATATTTACTATATTATAAATGTCACGCACAAATCCTACCATTTTTATGACTAAGCAAGAGTTTAAAGACGGTTTCTGTCATCTCTAAGTAACTAACCTGAAAAGATGCGTCATTATCGCTAATCATGACAGGTGAATATGAAATGTTAATGAATCTTCTTTAACGTTAGAGATGATAAAATGTAGCGATTGATAAAAATTAGTCTTATAATGAGAATAATGATAAAATTGGGAGTACTGCACTCGATTCATTTTTAAATTAGTGTAGGTATTACGTTAGTTGTGAAACGGTGGAAAGAGAGAAAGTTTAGCTGTGTGTGTTGCGTGCTGATTGCAGTAGTGCGGCGCAGTAAATTACAGTTCGCAGACCCAAAGACACACAGCGCAGATTACAACTAATTCTGATTTAGATTACATGCGTTCCAGGCGAGATGTAACGCACACCTTCTCGCCCTTTACACACACATTACGCCCTTAATAGTCCCGGCAATACCAACACTATACTACACAAAAATATACACGCCATACTACATGTTATATGTTTATAAGTTCAAATATATTTCTACTATTCTTGTCATCGTCACCTCTGCTAGTAATTTTAAATATATAAAAACTTATAACTTATAATCAATATTGAATATCTCTATATTTATTAAAAAAACTGTCAAAAAATTATGTACCTTATATACACAATTAGTTAATTACGAGTTCGGTAGGTTTAAACTAATTATTTATGTACATACTATATAAAAATTGTGCGTAAGACTTAACGTAACCTAAATATATGGTTCTATTTGTACACAGTCATAAGAAATTTAGTGGCCCATTTAACCTCTGACAGTTAGACCACCTATGTCAAGGAGAGATGGACCAGAGGATTTTTATTGTTAAAAAGATCAGTCCAACTGGTAAACAGATAGAAAGGTAGATGATCTAGTTTTTTTTCCATGAGTTCTGAAGAATGGCTATTAAATGATTAATAAGATGGTGGTGTTATTGAAGAAGCAGAATTTTATGAAAACAATTACACGGGATGCAAGGAAAATAAAAAAAAACAAATATAAAATACCAGACGATAATTGAACGGATTTCACTAATCCAAATAAAAGTAAATCTGTATCCCTCAATAAAGTGTATGTCCTTTACAGAGACTATAAGTTGTTACCACCAAAATTCCAGTAAAACTTGCTAAAAAATAATTACCTAATAAAGCACATGAGATTATGTTCCATCTGGAAATGTTGTGCCACAAATGATAGAATTTATAAAATAAAATAAATTCTTGTTTCATGTTTTATTCTTATCTGTTGTTCTGGGTATCGGAGTTCTCTTTATTCTTTTGCGGTTCATCCATTTGTTTAATGGGGAGCCATGAAATATTTACTCCTTGACTTTGTTAACTACTTCTTCTGATTCGCTGGTAAAATTTTAACTCCCTTTTAAATATTGACGCTGTTGTTTCCTCGTACAAGTTTATAATGTGGTTTCTTGTTTCTTAATCGTAGTTTAGTTAACCTGGCTTTAAAAAACACTTTAACTTGCTGCTGTATAATGTGTTTCATGTTGTTGTGGTTAATATGAAAATGACGAGAAGTTAATGTGAGTTTAATTTAAATATTTGCTCCTTGTTTCTCTTATCAAACATTAATTGTTCTACGCGAAATATACCGCATGCTCATGCACAAATTCATACTTTCCCATTTTACAAATTATTCTTTACATTAAGCAGTAACTCTTTTCTAATTTTCACAAAATAATTTACAAATTTGCATTTCAAAGTGAGTTAAGTAAAACAAGCAATAAACATGATTATATATTAGTATTCATATCAATAAACACCATTAAATTCATATAATAGTTATTTTTGTATTAAGTGCGTGAAGTTTTTTTTTTAATGCTTTAGTCCTAATTTTTTTGACAAGGCTTGCCATTTCACGCACAAAATACAAACAATATTGTTTCGACTACTAATTTGTAATTATAATATATTTTTTATCTATATAAATTAAGTGAAGAAATGTTTCCAATTACCGCGAAGGTATTCTTCGTGAGGTTACCTACACCATATTATTCTTTATGTCAAATAGCTTTCGTGCAAATATTTTTGTTCTGAAACGTTTAGCAGTGTGGTCGTAGAAAAAGTATAGTGTGTCACTCATGCAGAATCACCTATTTCCCACCTTGTGTGTTTCTAGCACTCGACTTCGTCTCGTGCCAAAGCTATTACACCTTGTGGAAAATAGGCGACTTTCTGCACTTATACTACAGTATAATATATTATTCCAATATTAAATGCCTATGTCAACACTTTTTGAATTTAATAATTTCTTTTTTCATATATTTTCTATGTTAAAAGTTTGTTTATTTCCAATTTTTGACTTATTAATTAGATGAAACTTACGGTATAATGAGAAGTTTATTGTTTTATTTTATTAAATTGTTTTCAAAAATGACATTCTATAATCTATATCATATTTCTCTCAAAGGTCTAGATTTCTCAAAAAATTAAATTTTCTAAAATAATGACGTCGCAAAAATTCTTAAAGTAAATAGGTGTAGTGTGTTGCCTTAGCCTACGACCTACATACAAAAAGTCGAGTCCTTTTTCGGCATGCGCATAACTGATTTGTGATGTCACAAAAGTATGATAAATAATTAAATATAAATAAATAGTAACATAACATTAACTTTCAATTACATTTATAGTTATAATTCTCATATATTTACGATTAAAAAATATTTCACATATAATTTTAAGCACGCTGTACTTCCCTATTGGTCTATATTGACATAAAATATTCACATTGAACGTAGCCAATTGAGTGATGGAGGGTCAGTTCGCTCATATCGGCTTAGTTCCTGCGAAGGACAGGGACCCCGCTTGACTTTGCCACCTGCAGGACTTAAGCAGGGCAGGAATTCCTGCTGCACTCCGCAGGCTTCCATATCTGCTTCCAAGCCACTTTGTTTCCTTGCCGCTCTATTCACTGCAGGAAATGGACGTTTAATGCTATTTTTTCAGATTCCAACTTTCAAATGGTTGTTTGCCCAATAAAAGAAATAATTATAAAAGGAAGATAAAGGGGGAGGCTGCATCGATTATTTAGAATGGAGGCGGGTAAACACAATGTATAAAGTAGAATATTCCCAGTCGAAGGAAATTGACTTTGAGCAGTGTACACTTCCAATAACAGCAGAGTAAATAGATATAGTTCAATATGACAGGGAAGCGTCTGGTCAAATGCAACTGCTGTCAGCTTGGATACATGTGCATTCAGCGCACAATGCTGCATTGTGTTCCAAGTAATTCTACCTCATCACATTCGCTACAATATATTATACTATATATACTTCCTCACTCATTATTATTATCCTTTATTGTATGCAATATACAATTTTGCGATTTTATTGTTTCTACACTAATCGCAATTATCAAATTATCGGAAGTAATATCACAAGATCTCATGATTTTATCAATACATTTTTATTTTGCACGATTTTTTTTTACTTAGTAACAAACAACAAAAAAAATTGCATGGCAAACTTCGAAGAAGAAGTTTGCTTGAAAAAAACTGATTAAACGGCCTGTGTATAGTATTTGGCAAGATAAACTCTAAAGAATATTATTTCAGGGCATGTAACTGGTTAAAAAAAACGGTTAATAAAAACCAGTACCTAACCGATATTTTAAACGAAAATTGTGAACTTTAACCGTAATTTTAACTGATATATTTTTAAAGTAAAAATGCCGGTAACCGTTAAACAAAAAAATAAATCGAACATTACACTTTATTTTAATAACATCTTGCGTAAAAAAAATTTATATCTGTGTTATCTACCTGTTTATATTTGAATATGAGTCATCACAGTTTTTATCATTTACATTTTATTGGAAAGTCATAAAATTAGGTAGTCTCTTTGTTAACATTAGACAAGTTTATAATTGGAAAGTGACCTGCGATTTTTTAAGGTATTCCAGGATTTTTTGTTTGTTATATTTTTTCAGATGGAAATTTGTATATTTTTTTCATTATTTTACAAAATATTAACCAATTTAAACCGGTTTTTAATATATGAAAACAGGTTTTCGAACAAACACCGTTATTATTATAAGGTTCGCTTAAGATTTAACCGTTAACTATTTTTTCGGTTACATGGTCTATTATTATTAATTTTATGAAATATTAATTAATTGTCACACTAAAAATTATAAACAATATCGTGTTTATTTATATAATAGCAGGATAACAGAATTTTATCTTTATAATATTGTTCCCATTGGTTGAATTATCAAATATTTTGCTACTTGATTGTTTTTAAAAACTAGTTATTGGAATTTATATATTTAAAATTATAAAGGACGACTATAGTCTGCTTTTTTAGTTTCGAGGGTGATACTACAGCTAAATAGACGATGAAAAACGTTAATGTATTTAAATAACTATGGGACTGACAATTTTTGTCATTCAAATAGAAGTATTTGAGACTATTATTGTTGCAATTGCAACATTTTTAATTAGTTACTAAAGGCATGATTTGGTTTGTTGTGATACCCTAATTATGGAATGTAGCGTTTTGATGAAGTGTTGGTATGTGCGTGTGTGAGTGTACGCTAGTGTTAAATATGGAACATGTGTGGAGCCGGAGTGAATGAAGGTTAGGACGCCAGCGACGCTCCGGGCTACAGGAAGCGCGCTGCGGTGACAGTCGACGCCGGACGTCGGGGTGGGGAGACGTCGGTGCAAACCATACTCACACACAGACCAGGCGTCCGTCCTACAAAACTAGTAACAATGTATATTGCTAAATATATGCCTTATAAAACAAAAAAAAGCGTACCATAAGCATTGGCGCCTAGGAAAAAATTGTTATTATTTTAAAGAACTATTGTACTTCCATCCATTTTTAAATAATTGACTACTACTTTAAAATAAGTGCGACTTACACCCTTAAAAATAGTACCAGTGAATTCCTTGCATCAAAGTACCATGTGTACAAATTTTCATTTTAAAATTCCCACTAGTACAGCCACAATTACAGATTGAATATCAGCCAATAGGAATTCATATGACAAGTAATAATGCATCTCAGGATATAGCCAGGGATCGTGAGACGCCATAACTCAGTCCCGCTCTGCGGGGCGTCGGGGCGGTAGTAGGTCACGTTTGGTGGTCTGGCCAGACCACCTTCCAGGGCATCTCATGCCTTGAAGGTGATCTAGTTCAGCTGGTTGAAAATTGGAGCAAGCTTCAGCGTGTGCTCTAACTCTGGCCTGCTGAAACCAGAGTAAATTCTGGAGCAGATTTGGTTGCTCTATCTAGATTGTGAACTGATTTCAGTGGGTCAGGAATTAGAGCATTTAGAAGAGTTTGCTCTAATTCGTGGCCTGCTGAAACCAGAGTAAATTTTAGAGCAGATTTGGCTGCTTTGGATTATGCTGTGGATAGAATTAGAATACTGCTATTAAAAATGTAAAATTCAAATATAAGGATATATTATCTTCTTTTTAAGAGTGAGTTTAGAGAATTAATAATTGAAAATATAATAGTTTTTGTATGTAGTATCCCAGGGGAAGTAATTCTTAATGCCATTGATGCTTTATTTTTGCGTTTACCCGAAAATATTTGAAAATATCGAATTTTTAGCTCGAAAATTTTCAAATTTTACTAAAATTTGTTTGTAATGTTTTTTAAAGAATTAGATAAGCTGACATCAAATTTACAAACAGAATTAAATTATCTTTTTTTGTTTCGGAGATATAAGCTCTCAAAGTTGGACCCCAAAAAAGTGTGTTTTTTTAATATATTTCAAAAATGCGTAGAGATACAATCTCAACTACTTTACCATTCGATTCTACGGGAAAAGTTATAAAAAGAAATGTTTTGACAAAATATACGTTCTTTGGAACCATTATGTGAAAAATAAGAAAAACGAAAAAACCTAAATTTCAATTTTTCGCCTCGAAATTTTTTATCTCCAAAATTTTTCATATTTCGGACTTAAGTAGATACAGATACACTAATTTCAAATTTTCAAACCGAATTCAATTATCTCTTTCCATTCTCGAGATATTTGAGTTCAAAGTTATACCAAAAAAATTAGGTTTTTTAGGTATACCTCTTAAATGGTTAGGTTTACGGTTTCGTCGACCTCACCATTCGATTCTACGGGCAAAATTACATAAGTGTACCAATTTTCAGAATTTTATCTCAATAGATAGAATTTTTAGAAAGAAAAAACTGAAAATGGCGTGAAATCGAGAAAAATCGTCAGGGGTTCATCAGGCATTTTTTCAGATTTTGCCATTTTCGTTTTTTCTTTCTAAAAATTGTATCCGTTGGAATAAAAATCTAAAAATTGGTATGCTTATGAAATTTTTCCCGTAGAATCGATTGGAGAGGTCACCGAAGTCGAAAACCTAACCGTTAAAGGAGTATACCTAAAAACCTATTTTTTTAGGTATTGCCAAAACTCAACTTTGAACACGAATATCTCGAGAACGGGAATAGATAATTGAATTCTGTTTGAAAATTTGGAATCAGCGCATCGATATCTACTTAAGTCCAGAAAATTAAAAGTTTTGGAGACAAAAAGTTCCTCGAAGAAATTTTGAAATTTAGGTTTTTTCAATTTTCTTATTTTTCACCGAATCGTTCCAAAGAACGTATATGCGAAGAAAACATTTCTTTATGTAACTTTGCCTGTAGAATCGACTGGTACAATCGTTGAGATTGTATCTCTACCCATTTTAGAGATATGGCCACAAAACACACTTTTTTGAGGTGCAAGTTTGTCAGCAAATATCTCAGAAACGAAAAGAGATAATTAAATTTCGTTTGAAAATTTGAAATCAGCGCGTCGAGATCTATTAATATAAACTATGTCCCAAAATCAAATTTTTGGGCACAAAAATAAGTATTTTTGGGATATTTCGCTTTTCTCAACACAATTTTTGGTTTAATACTGTTGCTCGGTTTATTTTAACTCCACACAATTTGATATGTGGTTATAGGTTTTGGAAATAAATAAAAGTTAGATAATAAATCGACAGAATAAAATCAAAAAGGTGTAATAGGATTGATCAGGGCATTGGTAGTTACATGTCTTGAAAGTTGATCGTTCCAAGTAAATTATATTTGGACCAAGAAAACATTTCTTTACAAAACATATATTTTCTTCTTTTAAAAGCGACGTTACAAAATTAATAATTGTTATATAATAGCGACCACACTGACAACCAATTTTAAATGTTTATTTAGGTAAATTAATGTTTAATATTCAAAGCGTACATTTTTTTGTTTTAATAAAACATTTTAAAATACGAAACAAGATATAAAAAAAATCTAAAAATGGGCGTCATTTTATGAGTTGCGGAAGGGCGCCACATGCCTTACCGTTGGACTTGCCTGTGGTGATCAAATAATAACTACCCATCAGAGCCGTCGCCAATTTATCAATCTTATTGGTGCTGGATATAAAAGATAATGAATATACAATCTTTCGATCTTGTATCTTTTAGACTTATTTTTATTATCAATAAATACACACTTTTATTTTACCTAATTATTCTTACAGAAAAATCAACCACAATCATTGTTTTCTGGTGGTGACATGATTGTCACTATTCTTTTGTACTGCAACCTGTGTGGTAGTAGCTGCAACCCACATATTAGAACTGTCGAACGTTGGTGATCTTTGTTAGTTTCCACATTGCCTTATGTGATCTATTTTTGGAGTTGTGTGTTTGGTCTGTGTCGGAGCGGGGTTCGAATGTACCCATCCAGAGCGGAGATCGATCCGGTCCCGAGGCCTCAGCCGAAAGGGAAGTCTATCGTAATCCGGCACACGTGCGTGCGCGGTACGGGGGCGCAGGCTCTGCACGGTCACTGCGTTCCAACTCCACTACCGGCCACTCCGAGCTGTACATATATGTTCCAACCCACATACAACTAACAAATTCGCTACTTAGACGTGCTTCAAGATTCAAGTCAACCACTAGTGAATAAGGTTAAGGAAGAGTACTTACTCATGTGTCACAAAGTGAGAATTTATTTATTTTTTACAGAAGAATAATTATATGCAGGAACCGTCAACCCACATACAACTAACACTAACAAATACTTAGACATGCTTCAAATTGTAAATCAACCATCACTGAATAAGGTTAAGAAAGAAGGCTCACTGATATTTCACAAACTGAGAATTTATTTACTTTCTACAGAAGAAGAATTATATGCAGGAACCGGTATATTATATGTGTTGACAAAGTTAAAGTAGGGATCAATTTTAGAAAAATCCTTAAGATGTTATGAAGCGTTCATTTATAAATTCTTCTACTCACAGAGAGCTTTCTTAATGTGGTAATGTGGTGATCTGGTAAGGTGCTAATGTGGAATGAGGTTTTTTGTTTTAAAACAGACTAAATGTTCTCTAAACCTTACACTAAAAGTAGTTTGTGAAATACCGAGAGTCAACAGCCAACTAGTATTATATGCAGGGCATGTAACCGAAAAAAATACTGGTTAACGGTTAACCCTTATAGAGAACGTTATAATAATAACGGTTTTAGTTCGAAAACCGGTTTTTGAAAATTGGAAACCGGTTTAAACCGGTTAATATATCGGTTAAAAAAATAATTAAAATTAATTAAACCAAATTAATTATAAAAATTTGATTAAAAAAAATTACAAAATAATTAATTGAAAAAAATCGAAAAAAAATACCATCTAAGAAAAAATATAACAATTAAAAAAAACCAAATTAATTGATGAATATTCACAAAAATTCCCATAATATCTTTAGAAAAACGCAGGTCACTTTTCAATTTTAAACTTGCCTGTGTTGAAAAAGGCCGTATTTATTTGGGACTTTTTAAGTAACCTTAACGGCCAAAGAGACTACCTACATTTATGACTCTCCAATAAAATGGAAATTGTAAAAACTGTCATGACTATTGTTCAAATACAAGTAGTAAACACAGATATAAAAAAATTTTAAAATTTTTCTGGCTAAATGAAAAATAAAGTTTAATGTTCGCTAAAACCGGTTTATTTTTCTTTTGGTTAACGGTTACCGGTATTTTCGGCCTAAAAAATATCGGTTAAAATTACGGTTAAAGTTCGCAATTTTCGTTAAAAATATCGGTTACCGGTTTTTATTAACCGGTTTTTTTAACCGGTTACATGTCCTGATTATATGGTATGTAAACAAGGGTTTAAAAGTATTATCGTTTTTATCTCCACGACCTAGAAGATCTCTTATGACACAAACCTTACTTATTTTTCCGGAAACAGTTCCAGTTTTCTGATAAAGCCAATTGTAGCTCCAGGAGTCAAGTTCTTGATCTCATCTGTCGTAAGATACCTCTTACCTAGTCCTCTTCACAGAGTCGACAGATGTCATTTTCACCTTTACCAATTTTTTACAAATGGTATTTTAAAGAATAATGACCAGTGAAGACTCCTGTCATTATTCTAAGGTCCTTTTTGTTGAGAGTTAGAAATAATCGTTGCTGGAAAAATGAATTTTCTTGCTTGACTGACGCCTGGAGTGTTTTTCTAAAATGAGGATATGGCATATTCCTCCCAGTTTTTGATCACCTTCTTATAGTGACTTTGTATAAGACCACTTGAAGGTTCCGGTACATAGTATGAACATTCAGCCCCTTTTTTACAAGTTCATCAGCTTTCTCGTATTCTAAGATTCCCTTATGCTCTGGTATCCACCATAGAGTATCGTGCAATAGACAACTAAATCTTCAATATCAACATTGGGTTTTAAAAACAGTCCTTTTGTAGTTTTCGGGTACAGGGTCTGTTAATTATTTTATGTCGATCCTCCTATTTTCCATGAGATAAACTATAACAAACTTTTACTTTTTGCTGAGGTCATTTTGATGCAAAAATCCTATATGAACATCTCGTTATCAAAAAATACAACAAGTTTACGTTTTGTAAATAACACCATGTTATCTTAGGTGTCGTCTAAATATTTTTTCCTATTTTCTACCATTACTCATTGATATTAAGAAAAAGAAAATTAAAAATTGTCTCTATTACAAAAATTTAGAAAACTTCAACTTCGTATATTCTGGTAAATAGAAGAGATAGGACCTATGTACCATTTCTGGTTGACTTAATAGACGAAGTGTACTACTAAGTAATTTACTACTCTGTAATGAAGTGGGAGGTAGTTGACGTGATGATTATTAATTATATGCATTTATTAATTAATTTAGATAAAAAGTTATAACTTTCCAATTAATTTACTTTTGGGATTTTCCCGTTGTAGAAGCGTTAAAATTAATTAGTATTATAATTTGCGTTAGATCCTGCGTCTCAGGAATCAATGGGCGCCTTGTATCGAGTCCTGCTTCGTTTCTCACGCCAATGACCGCTGAGCAGGATTCCTGCAAAGCCGCGTAGTCCTGCCTGTGTGGAACTCCTGCACCGAGTACTCATTCCCTTTCCTAATCCAGGAATAAGCTTTAATTAATGAGTACATGGAGTAATTTATTTACATGCTTCGTGTTCATTATTATTCATTCATTCATTTGTACTTAACTATTAAACGGAATGGGTTTATACAGTTAATTATTTCTATACGAAACATTGTTAAATGTCTAATAAATTTTCATATTGATCTAAGGGACTACAATTAAATATCTAATTATACATTCACTATAATTATTTCATATATGTTTCATAAAATTTTGATGGTAACTTTCAAACAAATTTTTAAATGGTAAAACTAAATAAAAAGCTTTAGGTAAGGTTTATGCTACATAAACCTAGGTGACAATAATTATTGATCACCGAGGTGCGAAGCAACCGAGGCACACAAGGTGCTGGTCAATAATCTTTTTCTCATCCTTGGTATACCTATATGTATATTATTTTTTTCACTACTAGTATTTTAATCCCAATCTTACTAAAAATTATATTGACAATAACAAATATTTTGACATGATTATTAACTTGTTCTTTAATATTCACAAAAATAAAGTAAGGCTGTCTTTGTTTTTATATTTGACGTTTAAGTTTGTCAACATCACTTTTCATTTTTAATTTGATTTTAGTTTTTACTTATTTAATTTAGACAGCATACTTAAATTGTGAATCTATACTTTACTCTTTTTTGAGTTCAAAGATTCAAACAATATTTGGTTTGGAGACTTGAGTTTCTTTAAAATGTGACAGTTTTCATTATCGACCATGGTTAATAATAGTTTATTAGTGACCATGGTTACCAAGTAAGCAGTAGTGAAAAACAATTTCTCATGTCAAAAAAATATTAATAATAGTGGGTTTCCAGGCTAGTAGTCAAAAATTTATAGATATTTAAATCTTAAACTGTTATCTTGTTTTTAAATATGCTTATATTTTCGTTTTGCTTACATGAGGTCATTGTAATCATTTTGAAACAAAAACAAATTTGACTAAATTTAGGACAAAAACTACAAACAAATTTTACAATAATATACAATAAAAATATTTCCCGTTATTTACAAATAACTAACACATAAATAACATTTTCTTAGAAACACATTTTTATTCGGTTGTCGTTCGTGAGACAATTTAGATGCGTATGTGCTTTTTTGAAATTTGTACGATGTATGTAATACTGAATGAATCTACGAATGTATGCTGTGTACATGATTATAATCTATAGATTCTACTTACCCTGATGAAGGTATAAGTGTATACCGAAACGTCGGTTTTGTAGGAATAAACGCTGTATGACTGAAATTTTTTGTGGGTCAATAATTAAAACAATTTGAAGTGGTTATTCTATTTTTTTTGGATTAGGGACTACTGAAAGCAGAGCCCATTCTAGATCAATTTTAGCTGCTCTTGATTGTGTTCTGGTTTCATTAGGTCAAGAATTATAGCACTCAGAATTGTTTGAACTTATTCTTGGCCTGCTGAAACCAGAACAAATTCTAGAGCAGTTTTGGCTGTTCTGCATTTTGCTCTGGTTTCAGTAGGTCAGGAATTAGAACATTTTGAATTATTTGCATTAATTCTCAGCCTACTGAAATCAGAGTACAGTTTTGGTTGTTGTGGATTGAGCTCTAGTTTTAGTGGGTCAAAAATTAGAGCATTTTAAAATGTTTGTTCTAATTCTTGTCCAACTAAAACTAAAGTACATTATAGAACAGTTTCAGTTCGTCAAGAATAGAGTATTTATTTTTTCTTGTAATTTTATATTTTGATTTTGGTCATTACAAGAAATGTTACCCCCAAGGAAATTTAGAAAAGTCAGTGCCTATGCTTATAACCAACTGTATACATATATTAGTGTCCCATATCGAATAGGCACAAATAATCCTGTGGTTCTTTCTTGGATTATGTTTGTCCTCGTTGTGCAGGGTCCGTATCACCTTTGACTCTAAGATTTAGTGCGGCGTCGGAAGGGTTAAGTGAATTAGTAGACGCTGGGCAGTAAGTCCTTATTAATCTGCGCACATGTGTCCCTCGGGCGAGGGTGTCACTACCAACCTAATCGCCCCAACTATCACAATAAGATTTATTACGGAAACTTTTAACTTACGAGCTAATCCACTACATATTCAGCGATATGTACCTCAACAGGGAAACGCTAATGACCTACAAACTCTCCAAAAATGCTAATATCGCTTCTATATTGTTTCAACACTCAGGAACTTTAGCTAGGGAGTAATTACATCTCGAATATTTATTCATACTAATATGTAAATAACTAAAGTCGCAAACGTTTTCAATATTTATTTCCTTTGTTTGATTGTACTGACGCCACAGTTAATATAAATTATCTATTTCTAAGAACTTATAATTTGGATTATAAGTAAGATATAAATAGGTTTTTATTTATGTGTGTTTACCCAGAAGTTATAAATAAAATATTATTCAACAAATTTAATCAAAACTGAGAGTTACTAGTTTCTTCCTGAAGTTAATAGAATTATTTTTTTAGGTATAAAAACATGACGTAATTTGACATTAATTGCAATTATAGATGAAAGTTTTTTTTTGAAACTAGTAAGAGATAACTACAGAACTATTTTCCGTAATTTTATAAATTTAATACAAGTTTTTAATGTTATATATATTACATAGGGCAAATCTAAACATTACTTATAATTAATGATTAATTCAATTTAAACAATTCCAAGAAAATAAGTACTTACAATAATATGTCAATAAAGTGTGTAAAAGTGTATCGTTTATTCATATGGGTGAAGAGTAAATAATCATACAATATGAATATATATATAACAAGTTTATTAAATAACGACAAAAGTAAGAAAATAACAGAAAAAAACTTTGTAATTTGTAATTCACACATAACTCCCTAATTATTAACTAGATATGAATAATTATTTCGGCAAAACATTTATTTCTACTTAAGTTCGGGACTGCCTCGACTCAACTCACTTCACTCTACTATCTGATTTCATTCTACTTCACACTCTATTGCCTATCACTCTGCACACGCTAACTAATAAGAACTCCTCGCTGAGACACTTTATACCTGTCGCTAATTAATCTCGAATCCTCTAGACTAGACTCTTCCGTGATCAGACAGGTCGATTGTATTGTTCTGTTCTGTTTTTTACACATATCTATGATCGTATGCAATATATCAATCAATTTGCTGTTTGATACTAGTCAGTTTAAATTATACCAAAAATTATGCAAGATTTTGTAGAATTTATGAGCTAGACTAAAACGGCCTTAAATTATATATACCTTTTTTAATGCACTTCACTTAAATTTATTTTATTTGAAAATGAGACCATTCTACGGCTAATCATCATATGGGCTGGCGACAACTATATCTTCCAACTTTCCTTCGAAATGGAGCATGTTTCGAATATTTTATTAAAATGTTTATCACTATTCCTTATTGCACTACACAGTTATTTTAATCGCTCAAAAACTTGCAAAGAAGTAGAAACTCGTAGGTATTATTTTAGTTATTTGTTGATTTCAGCATGTAATTACATATAGGTAGATAGTAGGGCTGTAAAGTTGCAAAGCTGCAAATCAAATATAGTATAATTAGCTAGCAATTAATCCAGTGCATTTAGAGTTTAATTAGCAGACATCAATCTGAGCAAATGGCATCGCGAGTGCATGCAGAACAATGTATCTGTATTTCAATTGTGCTGCGAGTCGTAATGCCATCAATATGTGTCTTGCTGTACGGACATGTGTATTAGTGCGTGAGTCTTGGGGTATTGGCCTTTGTCGGGTAATAGCGACCCAGAAACGTTCTATATTGCATTCGCACTCACTATTCATTGTACATGTCAATCGCGCGTCTATCAAATCCGCTGAGATGCGGGCCCAATTCACAAAGACATTGCATTGCAACGCATTCCATTTCCCGAATACCTAATCTCAATTGCTCTTCTTTCTTCTTCCGACAATGAAAACTCAAAGGTTCTGTTTATTTATTTATGTATTTTACAAAGTCCAACAGACAAATTAGGAAACCTATAGCTTATGTTGAATTTCGAACCACTTTGAATCAGCGGTATTTATTTTTCGTTTCTTCACTTAACAATTAGAATCGCTCTAACCAAATAACCTACCGCTTCTTGTAATTTTTAGACAAGGTTCGTTCTTTAAATTTTGGTACAGTAGTTTAATTAGAAATGATACTTCTACTTATATAAAAACTTCTTCGAGCGAAAAAATGAAATTCCGGTTTTTTCGTTTTTATCATTTTCACCGAATCGTTCAAGAGAACGTATATGTAGAGAAAACATTTCTTTATGTAACTTTGCCTGTAGAATAGACTGGTATAATCGTTGAAATTATATATTTACTCATTGTTGAAATATACCAAAAAACTGTGCAACTTTGAGAGAAAAAATCTCAGGAACGAAAACAGATAATTAAATTTTTAATTAATATGAACGATTTTCAGAAACAATTTTTTGACCCAAAAATTGGTATTTTTTTTATATCTGATGCATAATATTATATTGTGCAACAAGTGCAGAAAGTTGCCTATTTCCCACGAGATGTGTTTCGGTATGGGACGAAGTCGAGTACTGGAATCAAACAAGGTGCAAAATAGGTGATTCTGCACGAGTGGCACAATATACATTTTCTACGACTACGCTGCTAAACGTTACAAAACAAAAATACATGTACGAAAGCTATTTGAAATATAAACCGTATGGCGTAGGTAACCTCACAAAGAGTACCATCACGCTTGTACTCACGATTGTGGGAAATACACAACTTTCAAGCTTTATATACAGTGTAAGAAAAGTGCCACTTTCCTTAGAAATCACAGAAAAACACAATTTTATGCTAAAAACCTGAAAAATTGTATTTTTTAACGTTTGTTTTTGGTCTCTTGTATTTTTTTATTAGTTTATAATTTATAGTTTGTCTAGGTAAATACATACGACATTTATTTTGATAACATTTATAATTTAATGGATTCACCTTTGTTTCACATAAGGAAGCAAATAATGATCAAAACTAACAAAGAGACAGTTAAAAGCAATTCCGTAATTGTAAATCAATTCCTGTAAAATTTAAAATGAGAGTACCTATGTAGGTAAAAAGAAAGTAAGTCATATATAATTGTAATATAATTCCCGATCAATATCGCAAATAGTCGTGATTAGTGATTTAATTAATGGCCTCGGATTTTTCAGGTTGGTGTAATGTAATTATTTAAAGAGGATTCAGAATTAATTTGTTTCAATAAAAGCCTGTCTGATAATGTACTTTGATATAAGGATTATCGTTGATTTCCCGCGGGCCCTCGAACCAACCGCCGACATATTGACTTTTGTCTTGTTCGCCAACTTGATTAGATCATAGCTAATTTCATCTACAAAAATCAATTCCTACCACCACGTAAAAATGTCACCGACATTCAATTCTTTCAACCTAACATACTACTAATCCCTCATGATATTCATTTTTAATTTAATATTTTAATTTAGAAAGTTTAAAGTATTACACCCACTGATTCAAATTAATTGGAAATACATTCATTTGAAAAACTTAAATCGCTATAATAAATATTTCAAAAATGTAATAAGATGTATAATATAAGACGAATTTAATATTCACTTAATTCAATTCAAGTAATTTTAATCTAATATAAAAATATTAATTTCATACATACTATGCTAAAGTGTAAATTAAAAGTTTTCTATTTGAATTTTCAGTATTTAATAGAAAATCATAAACCTTTCAGAAAGAACATATAATAGTATATTACATGTGAGGTGGGAAATGTTTCATTACAGCCGAGGGCTTATTATATGACCGAGAGGCGAAGCCTCGAGGCTCAGATATAGCGCAAGGCTGTAATGAAACTCCCACCGAACTATGTATACTATTTTATTCACAATTATCCAAATTAACTTCTACTCGTATATCGCCTTTTTCCAATAAACTAAATTAATGTACGGTAGTAGTCTATGAAAACAAATGTTTAAATTTATTTTAAAATGTTTGACAGCACTGATCACCTTACTTTTAGAGATTTATGACAGTATTACTAGGCAACCATAGTAAACACTTCCCCCCCAAGGGATTATAAACACAAATTATAAAGTATTTCCCACCCGTGAGATTGTCACTGCAGTTAAAAATGACATACATTTCCAACCTTTGACAGGTTAGGAATTTACATATTACAATACTGGTTGTGAATAAAAATATTTGTTTCCAAATTGTATTAATATTACTGCATTTTTTGATTGTTTTAAAATATTTTCCTAAACGAAAACTAAATATCTAATGAAATGCTATTTATTTATGTTTTTAATTAATAATTTATCGATTTCAGAAAATATATAATGTATATCTAAGAACTAAAGTAGTTTTATTACTCGCATGGTTCCATGTGCGTACTAAAGAATTATGCTTTAGTCCCAAATAAGTATTAAATTAATTTAAAATTTTTATTTGAAAATTGATACAGATTTTTAAGAATCACATCTTTCTGCACTTATAGTACCTACAATTTTCTTTTTCGTTATATAGTCATAGCGCCAATGATTATTATAATTGTTATACAATTTGTTCAATAATCAGAGGTGGGAAAGATACTTTTTAAAAGTATCTAGATACTTATGTATCTAGATACTTTTTATTGTAAGTACCTTAAGATAAACATATTTCTTAAAAGTATCTAATATAACTACTTAAGATACAAGAAAGTATCTTAGATACTTTTTAATACGTTAGATACTTTTAAATATATTAGATATTTAAATGAGGGACTTGAACATCAAATTTCACAGTGGATTTAAACTAATCAAGTGAGCCATCCCTGTGCATATTTTTACAAATAAATTTTTATTGCATCTAGTTAAAATGTAAAATTATGAAACTCGCTACACAACTATTTGACTGTGCTGCATAATAATTGTATTTTGCAAATGAAATATTTAATTAACACAGGAAAGTCGGTATGTGTGATGTGACAACAAACATTTTTGTTGTGAAGAGAAAATAAAAACTGATTTCAAAACCAAACGTCAGCATTTGTGAAAGCATGAGCTTGCATTAATGCACAACAACTTTTTCCACAAATTTTGTTGTTACGATACGAAATAAAAAGCTACAAAATACTAACAATTCTAAATCTTTTTTTAAACAATTGGTAATGATGTGCGAATGTTCCGTATCACGTACGATGAAACATGAAACAAAATTCAAATTACTTTTACATTTGTACAAATCTGTGAAAATAAAATAATGTTACCAACGGAATTGCAAAATATATCAAAAGTTGCAGAATATTTTAAATTAAATAAAACAAAACAAATATATTAATGTTTGACATATTTTACTGGGCAGCAATTTTTTAATTAATTATAATAATACTTTGAATTAGAAATGATAAAACTCTATATAATCAAATCCAGATACACAAAATTGTCATGAAAAATAAATAGGTTAATTTTTGTTTTGTAACTAGTTATTAGTTTTTTTTATTTACTTACGTCTTTATTTACAACTGCTTAAGAAAGAAACAAACGAGTAAATATGATAAATCAAATAATAACATGCGAGAAATAAGTCCCATTGAAGTTCTTTCAGTTTTATGTTTTTACTTCATAATTTAGATGCCAAATCAAATTTGTTGAAACTTCGCATTTCTGAAAAATTATGTAATAAATTTAATACTAAATTATTAATTCGGTTATGTAACCGATTTTCATATCTTTCTATTACTTTTATTATTCAAATATGAAATATATATTAATCTAGATATTTTTTATATTTTTAAAGGTGTATTAGAATTTCAGAAACGTTTAACCAAATAACATTTATATTGAAAAAAAAAACATAGTGTAAAGAATAAGTAAAATTTAAATAAACGATAAAAACTAAAGTAAAATCCATTTATAAAGATATCGCTTATATAGGGACTTACTTTTATCAGTTATAGGGACTTTTGGTTTTAGCGACGTAATTTATGGGTTCCCTTCGATGTCGTTATAACTTTTCGTATTGTAACACAATACATTGAAAATAATGTGCCAGTTAGGTAAGTCGTTTTACCGACGAAGTTAAACACATTTAGTAATTCTTGAAAGTATTGCCACATGGTAACATTATCCACACGCTTTTTCCCCAATGTTCATAAATTTGAAATGTTAAATAACAGTTGCAAAACAAGTGATTTAAATCAATGATTGGTCTTCGGTAATAAATAGTACATTTAATTGTGGTTCTTTCTCCTACTAAAAATACTTAGCTCATATTAAACTCATCTTACTCTCTGAGGTGAAATGAGGTGGATGTCAAAAATATACCAATGACGGATTCTAGAAACTCTAAAAGTGCTCATTTTTCAAAACCTGGCCATTTGGAAAATTGAACAAAAACCTTCTCTACGTACAGGTCGTGAGGAAAAAACAATAAAAGAATAGGTATTGATATTCGGGAGAGAACGGACATATGCATTTTTGCATATAAAGGTTACCCTCCCATAAACCATCTGGTTTGAACTTTCGCTTGACCTTTCCAATGGTCATCGCTCGCATAGTGTTGCAGCGTATGACAAGTACAAATGCCCGCACACACACAGATATCGCTGACGGTTTATTTTTACAACTCTGTCGCCCGCCATTGGATTTAATGTTAGCATATCTTTTAAATGTTTAATAACGCATGTGCATACATATTCCAACGTGACGTCATGTTATTACGGAATGAATGCATCTGTCATTTCGTTGCCATGTTACAGGCAACGTGATGTGTGCACAGCGGTTCTGCAACTGTTGTGCGCTGATTTTTCTTTATATTCAAATGTAAACTATTTGACACAAACGTGCAGAATATGGAAATTATATTTGATGCGCGTTCAATAAAGTGGAGACTTCTTTCATTTTTATTCACTGTTCTTCAAATCCTTTCAAATACAAATAAAATTCAGCGAATAAAATATGCAGACGGTTTGAAAAATATAATTGGGTTATAAAAAGTAAATATGTTCATGGATATTTATTTGTTATTTGTCAATTATTGGCGATATGCACACGTGCAAATAATGTACTACCAATTCTCAGAATTCAGAATAAATTCATATTGAAAGTTAATAAATATTAGTTTCAAAATATTATGAGAACTAAATAATTGACAATTTCTAATTTGAATTTATATTTTTATATCTCGCTAGATATTGGAATCATGCTAAAAATCGGATAGCGCGTTTTCAATGGATAAGCATGTTTTCAAATCCCTAGAACACGATTTTCATATTTTTACGATGATGTCTATCCATGTATGTGGATGAATTAGTTATCCTGTTTAATTTTGTCGATGAAAACAAAGGCTTTATATCCTGAAACTGGTAAAAGTATAAAGAAGACAATCGAGAGGATCAGATTTTTATTTTTTTTTACATCCTGCCAGGTTGAAGTTCTCAAAACAAAAACTTACTTTTTTAGCGCGCTCCAATTAGAATTGAGGTCTGGGATTCAAATCTCAATTTTTATCGAATAAAAAAATAGTTGTGAATTTTATTTTGATTTCTTTATTTGGTATATGGATCAACAACAAGAAGAGTATGTAAATATAGAAATAAATGAATTTGGGCGAATTTAATGAGAGGTAACCCTAGTTAATTTCTTCTATCTGGGAGGAATTAGTTGAAACAAACGCGGGCACATTAGACGGTGGGTATTGAAATTCCCCGGCTGAATAGCAACCCTAGCGGAGCTGCGTCTCTGGGGCCATACATCTTAGCCCGTTAGACCGCGGCCAGGGCCTGCTAGATAGGGAAATCGAGGAGACGAAACAAATGACACCACAGTCCGCAGCGCGGTCAGAGACGAATGGGCGGTTGATCCTCAACAACTGCGGTGATAAACACACCACCCACCCTACAAATCATGCCCTCATCAACGCAACATCCCAATACCAACATCACTTCTTTCTAAGGACGAGGTTTGTAAATTCTATAATAAGAGAAAATTACAGCAAAACCCGTTTATAACCAGGGCATGTAATCGGTGTTTCAACAACTGCGGTGATAAACACACCACCCATCCTATAAATCATGCCCTCATCAACAGAACATCCCAATACTAGCATCACTTCTTTCTAAGGATGTACATTTACAAATATATAAATATTCAAATACATATATGATTTTTAATAGTGGTAATGCACCTATCTTTACTAGTCCAGTCAAATAAAGTGAAATAAGGACATTTCTGCGAAATGAATCTAAATAAGCTGAATTTTTGCATACACCTTTGTTTTGCCATTCTCACGACAGATTGAAAATTCGGCAATGAGATTGTATACCCAAATCAAAATATCAAAGGTCAAAGGTCATGAAAACAGTTTTTTTTTTAATATTTCGCTTCCTGTGTATCGCAATTGTAGAGCATAGAATTCGCTACAACTTTGGTTTTTTGCTCTTGAAAGTATATTAGAATAATATATCTCTCATAGGGTATTAAATTAATGCAGTCAACATTGAATTATTCAAGGTTTACTTAAAAAATTACCATATTTTTTGTAACTTTTGTACATACACAATTAGTTAATTATTTTTTCGGTGGGTTTAAAGTAATTATTCTTGTACATATTTTATTAACTTGTGCATAAGTCTTAACGAAACCTAAAAACGTAGTTATATTTGTACATAAGTAATTTAGTAGTTTATTTAACCTCTGCTCTGAGGTCAGATGGACCACCTAATGCTGAAATGATATGGATCAGAGGATATTTATTGTGAAAACCGGTAAACAGAGAAAAAACGTTCGCAAATAGAAAGGTAAACGATCAAGTCGATATGAGTTCAGAAGAACTCTTGTTAAATGTTTAATCAGATTATAATGATAATGAATAACCTCAAGATTATGAAAACGAATATGCAAGATGCAAGGAAAATTATTAAAAAAAGAAACGATAAAGAAGGACGAAGAGTTTACCACATATGACAAATGACAACAAACGGTTAACCAGTTCATTTCCTCATAGCCTTGGTTCATCTCACCTATATGGTGGAGGAAAGTTATTGTAAAGAAACTTAGTTTTTTTATTATTATTTAATAATATAGAGTAATAATTATTTTTCCAAAAAGTAGTCCATCGCACCACCACTTACTCTACGCCTACTTTTTATTTTGATTTCATTATTTCCTTTGTGAAATAATGATTTTATTATGTCTCCAGCGAAATAATAGAGTTAACAACCTAACTCAAATTTAATTCTATAATAAACATATTGATTCTTGGGATATGCACTGTATGTTTAGTAATCGAGTAGTTACCTAAATTATGATACATTGTGGAATGAATATATAAAACTGTAACATGTTTATATTTGTGCTACTCACATAATTTTTTGAAATTGGACGAGTTATATTTGCAATTTAGTAATAAATTCAATTTTGAACAATCCGGCATTTACGATTGGAGGTAAATGTATTAGTGGCAGCATTAAAAACAAATTTGCATAGAACCAAAGTATTTCCCAGAATTCAGTCATTTTACAAATATAAATCAAGTTAATTAGTTTTAGTTATACAGCAAATTTTAATTCGGTAATTTAATTTAGTTAATTTGTATAATGTGCACAAATTTAATTAAACTACGTATATCTGAATCGTAAATTACTATTGTTAAAGAAATGGCTCACATAAATATTTTTTAGAATAGGTACATATATACTTTATATATAAACTTACGGGATTTAATACTGTACTACACCATTGATGTATTATTATTTGTATTTACAGTCGCATGTTACAAGTTACTTTCGATGCTTATTGTAACGTTTTATTTATGAAGTGTGAACATACGTGAAATACGAGTATTTATATAACTAGGTTTAATAATCGAATAATAAATTATAAAAAGATACTAAAAGTAAGTAACAATATAAATCAACAAATATTAACACTAATTTAGAAATAATAATTATTAATATCGACTTAATCACTACAAACATTTATTTAATCACTTAAAACTACACAATACTTATTTCTATCATATAACTATTTATTTATTTCTAAAACTATTTATTTAATTCTACTTTACATGTCGCTGACATGTACTGACCTAAACTGACTTTCTTCAGTGAATCTCTGCACACTCTGACCGATATTAACTTCCATGAATTGCCCCATACAACCCTTTAATACCTACGGACAGCTAATCTTGAATATTCCAGAACCTTCTGGACTCTATAATATTCCCGAATAATAGCGGCGTCGCTCCTATCCCACATGACCTTTATCGCAACTACCTGCTCAGACAGGTCAGCCGTGATGACTCATCTACAGTAAGATAGAGAAATGAAAATTAGAGAGAGAGAGAGAGAGAGAGAGAGAGAGAGAGAGATGGGGAAAGGCAACAAATTTAAAAGGCTTATTGTTTAAAATCGGAAAGTTTCGTCACATCTTAGGGAGAGATAGGGGGAGAGAACAAATTTAAAGGTCTAAACAATACTCCAAGGTCATAGAACTGAATAGGGTAACATGCATATAACTATTCTGTGGTAATGTACTATTTCATTCAAATAAGTAGATACACAATTTTTGGAATATTTTTCAGCCTGTGTTGGTTGCAAGGTATATAGTTCATCCCGCTTTAATTTCATCCCCCTTCCCTACTACTTTACCCGTTTGGTTACCGCAACCACCACGTATCCCCCACTCTCTCTAGGGGGTCTGTTTGTTGTATTCGCGTCTTGATTTATAACATGCATATATTCCCGCAAACGTGGCTTGGATTCAGCAAAGGATTAGCAAGTTCCTTAAAGAGTCCTACCTGCGAACAATCATTATCCTGTGTTGAACAATAGAAAATAAATTCTAAATTCGATCTGTGACGAAGGTTATGGGTTATAACCAATAGCGTAGACAGGGTTTTTAAAGGGTGTGTCTGCTATTTTAAGTAAAAAAAATCTTTTATATACAGATGTAATAGAAATAACTTCATTAAATTTAACCAGTGATAGAACTCGGCCAGAGCAACAATAGATACGAGAATATTCTAGAAATTAATTGCTCTACTATTTAAGCCTGACCAGAAAAGACCGCGAGGACAGTCTGATATTAATACGGGTAGAGAATATAAATAGTTGGTGGAAATAAATATCGTGTAAATAAATAGTTCTTAGTGTTAAATGTTTAAATAAATAATCTTAGTGTTTAAGTCTTTATTAATAATTGTTATTCTTAAATTAGAGTTTATATTAGTTTTTAAGTTTATTAAACTTAGTTATATAAATATTAATGTTTCAATTATTTTTTTTTACACTTTGCCTAAATAAATAAACATTACAGTATTGTTTCTCTCGACGAGTATTTCCACTGGTTATATTTAATATAGATACTTATTTCTGTTACACCCTGTATAATAACAATAACAGTAGGTTTTACGCTGACAATTTAAATACAACCAAAATTCGCTTAAGATTGTAGCGTCAATGAATTTGTTGTTAAATGTTAAATATCATTTAATAATAATAAAAAACTTTTTATTAATAAACTAGCTTGTTAATTAAACAGTTAGAAAAAGAAATTGCTTCTTGTTTTTAGAACAATTTTTCAAAATTTAATAACCCTAGAAATACTTTGCTAGTAAAATATAATTGAATCTTTGTTTATTGCCTTGAGCGTGTAAATATTTACGAGAACGAAAACATAAGACAGAAAAGCTCTTTTCTTATAAATTTTTAATTTCTAGTGGTATCACGTACATACATAATTACACGATCAATAGCAACTATTTGTCCCTTTTGCAATTATATTAATCTTAATTGGGCATCTTGAAATAAACACCGAAAAAGAAACGAAACTAATTTTATCAACAAACTCGTCGAAGTACATCAAACAAGGGTGGTAACATAAACATTTCTCGGGGAAAAAATCCCCTAAATTATCCAGTCGGTCTACTTGTTACATACAACCCTCGAAGTGAGGTTAACGACGAAAAGTCACGGAAAAGGGAAAAGTCCCTTCGAATGCAAACAGCACTAAACGTTATGTTGTTTCAACTATCACTCATCAGCGAGATCCAGATCTCTAAGATCGGGGGACTAACTGTTAATGCAAACAATGCACTGCGAAACAGCGCTGGGCAAACTATGGCACGTTGTACTTGCAAATTGCATGCGAAAAGAGAACAAATAAAAAAATTCTATTACTTTTTTTCTAGATGGAATACGTTGAAAATATATTTCATTAATTGAGGAGGTGGTATCAAAAATTAAACGAAGAATGTAATATTACTTGTGTAGTTAGCAGTCTTAGCGAACATGAAATTTAAGTGTTTTTATACTACTTCTGATAATTTGAGGGTGAGAGGATGCCCGTTAAAGTCGAAAGTCGGTTAAAAAAAATATTTGCTAATAATTATTTGCTAAATATTTTATAGTGTTTTTCTAAGTAAATAAATTAAATTGCTAGGTATAATATTATTGTAATAAATATATTTTACAAGTATGTATTCTCCTTTTTTATTTTTTGCTAAGAGAAATGATTATGGACTTAATTAATTACTATTATAAATGTTTAAATACATATTTATAGAATAGTTTCTAAAAACCATCAAATATATTCTATAATGTAATAATTATTTTTTTCTTCTGATTTTTATCGTTCATCTCGATCTACCACTGGACATTGTAAAAATCAAATCATAAATACAAATATTTAATTACTACATTATAAAATAAAAAAGATTAACTTTAACGTTTCTGTTCCATGTAATACGAATTTAATAAAAAAAAAGTAGGTAAAAATAAAAAAAATATTATAACCATACTTTAATGAATACTTTGCGCATACGTGTAATCAAAGTATTTTTCATCTAGATAGTCAAATATCAACAATTTTCCTTCGTATCATTTAGAATGCTGATAATCATCTACAAATATTGCTATTCCACTGAACTAGTGGAGTTAACTTTGGAACTAAATGATATTCCTAATTCTTTTCATGAATTGGTACTGAAGTTAGTTTGAGATTTCAGGATGTTAACAAAGGTTATAACTAATCTTGATAATGAGCTATCTTTTATGAATCTGGATGTTATATACTATTAAGTATTCAGATTAATAAAAAACTAAAATGACTAAAAAAATTGAAAACATAAAGTTTGTAGAATTCCGACTGGAAACAATGAGCAATATGCTTAAGTAAAGTGGTGTAAGGGATGAACAGTTTGCTAGTCACTGGTATATTCTCCTTGCGCCGCGTTAATTGAAGAATAAAACGGGCAAATGTAAAATGCGTTCTTGCAAAACGCGCCCTTGTATAAGGGAGCAACCCTAGCTCGCTCAAGTGCCTGTTAAAAATGGTTATTGCACAACTGGTGTTATTGTTATCGTTGTTATTAGAATTTCCACAGATAAAAGATGCGAACAATGCGATTACCTTCATGTGTGAATTGTTATTTTATGTTTCTATTTCATTTAACACTACGTCGTGCACTCCACCATACTTTACCTTTGAACTTGAATCAACTCTAAGTAGATTAACGGTAACACTATTATGTTAAGCTGAATTTATTCACGGAATAATATGATGATTTATAGAACTACCTCATAAAATACCTCTATCATATTAACTTTTTGGATAATATAATGAAGTCATTAAAGAATTCATCTAGGCATGGGATCACGCTTAATAGGATTAAAAGACGAATAACTTAAGCATATTATAAGTTGTATCCGAATATAATCTTACAGTTTTAAATTGTTTCTTTTTATTAGGTGTATCAATGTCTACAGGGTGAGTCATCGAAATGCCCGTCTTCGATATCTCTCTTGACGTTAGAAATACAGCATAAATTATATATATATATATATATATATATATATATATATATATATATTATCAAATATATTTTTTATAATACAATTATGTATTCTTATTAAATAAAAATTATAAAAACAAAAATCGTATAGCTGCACATACCATACGTATATATTTTAGGAAAACAGCGACATCTGTACAAGTAGAATAGTATATTAAAACATAAGTTGTAGAAGGCAACCTTTTCAAGCATGAGTTTGAATTTCGGGAACGAGCGCGAAGCAGCGAGTGCCCGAACGAACGAGGGCTTGAATTGCCTTCTATAACGAATGTTTTATACTATTTTCTCTGTTTCGGCTTTTATTTACATTATTTTTTATAATAATATTTGACAATTTCCATTAAGGGATTTTTTTGATAGAATAGCTAGGTTGGTGACAGTGATTTCTGTTTCGTCTGTTGCCTAGGTAAATTAGAATTACTTTGTCAGTTGCCTAGATATTTTGTGTATTTAATGCAGTCATGCCAATCTCAAATAACAAAATATAACCAAAAATCGTTTAAGAATGAAGCTCCTTCTAACATCAATAAGCGTGCTGGAATATGATATTCTAATATCGAAACAGAGAAAAGTTTTTCTCAAAGTATCCTTGGTTATAAGAAAGACTTTTGTATCGTAACTCTTGGTTACGTGATTTGGAAGAATAATTATATTATTTAGTCAATAGTTATTACTATTGTGGATATATTTCTTTAAAATAAAAAAAAACTTAATACTTACTATTTTTGTACTTTTATTAATTTGTAGGTAGGTACTTTGTAGATCTTGTCCTGTTCTTGTTTTATATTTTTTGCAAGACTGAAGCAAAACTCTCGTGAGACATTATTTTAAAGGTCACCGATAAAAAGAATCTAGATGTTTAAAATCGAGTGATAGCAGTCCATTCTACTATTCTCCTATTTCCTCTAAAGTTCTTAAAATTTTTGTTGCCTGTCAGAAAATTGTATAACCCAATAAGCAAAATGTCAAATTCCTTTTTTATGTTTCATTTTAAATAAGATAAGCAAATATACATTGCTGTCAATGATAAATTCCATGTTTCATATTAAAAAACACTCACGATATATTACAATTATTACCAAATTAAAAGAAACCAATATATGTATCTTATAAATATATTTTTCTTCAAACGTCATAAAAGTGACATCTTCTGTGACGTGATTGACAAGGTTGAAGTTTAATTTCTATGCCAACGTAATATAATTTTTTATTTTAGCCGCCGTATAATATTGTCGCCGCCGTATAATATTGTCGCCGCCGTATAGCCAATAAGAAGCGCCGTATAATATTGTCGCCGCCGTATAGCCAATAAGAAGTAACTTGTACAATAGAAATCTGTAATATCGCCCTAAATGTCACTATAAAAACTAGATAACCTAAGAATAAAGTTACTAAAAATTATGAATAATTGACAGGTAACCTACATATTAAACGTCAAATAGTAATTTATTTTTTAAAATTTCTAAGTTTGAAGAAAAAATAGCATGTGTTATTCAGAGTAAAAGTGTCTTTGTGTGCCTCGCATGCAATTGTCCGACTCGCTTCGCTCGTCGTGCAAACTTCCATGCTCGCCACACAAAGTATCACTTTTACTCTTAATAACACAATATACTATTATCTCGTAGAAATGAAATGATATTATATCTTGTTAAGCAGAGTTAATTTTGATAATAATCCATAAAAATGTGTTATTTTTAGCAACAATAAACTTTAATCTAGATTGTTGTTAAAACATACATAAAGTGTTTCGTGTTTTTAAAACGGTACATAAAATGCTAATATAAGAGAAAATTAATTTTCGTGTAATCATTAATGAATTTGATTGTGGTGTTTTGGATAAAAGGTACAGGCGAGCGTAAATGAATGTATTTATAAACGTAGTAAAATTGAAACAGTTTAGTAATTGTAGAGTTAAGGGACCCGTGTTAAATCAGTTAGCCGGAGGTTAACAAGGGTTGACCCTCAATAAATAAAAACCAGCGGGCAGTTTATATTCTCTCAGCGACTTTATGTCAATCGTAACGCGTTAATTTCTCACATTCGAGATAAATCGCCGAGATTAGTAAAATCTTTATACGGCTATAAACACCTCTCGTCAAAGCCACTTGTAATAAATTAAATCATCCGGAAAGTGCGTATTTAATTAATACACGCTACAACAATAACTTTTCTAATGGGGCAACAATTAACTGTAGCGTTAATTTTATGAGCGCGCAAATGTCCCTCTCTCCTATTTCTGCCCCTTCCAAAAATAACAAAACAAATGAGCACAGGAGAAATTATAACTAGGGTGGCCAACAATTAGATCCGCCCGGGGGTTGATTATATTATCCCCCCTTGGATTCCAACGCAGCCCTTAAGATTTATCTAGGAGTTGCTCACAATGACGATGTCATTAATATTATATTTCTAAGTTTCTTGCTGGTACAGCACTGATTATCAAATAACTTTACAGTTTGCTTACGAAATCTTAAGTTGGCGATAGTTTTGTTAAGATCAACTACAAACTAAGTAAGTAGAGTGTACTAGAGATATATGTGTCAAAAGTTGTGCAAATTACTGTCTTAATAATAGGTAGGAAACATAGTTTATATACGAACACATGAAAAATTTCTATTTTGTGCTTAAAGTACAGTAATAACAGCACTCGAATGAACTATAAATGAACACGTATGAATGCTGTTACTACTTACTTATAGTTATTGTTAAGGTTTTGGACTCTACAACCCTAGGAAAGATCAGGCCGCATGTGAAATAAAAAATTGAACTTCATCCAATGGTGGATTTAGGGGAGGGCTATAGGGGCTATATCCTAGGGCAACAAAATCTAGAGGCGACAATTTTTTTTAAGAAAATACCATATAGCGTAAAGGAGGAATGGGACCGAAAGTTGGCACTATGTGTTTGTAAAATGTCAGCTAGCTATTGAGACGGGGATGACTGTGATAATAAACGTACTGTCAAAGTATCAAATATTTCTTTATAATTTTCAATTATGTTTACCCCTGCTTAGACGTCGTCTGCATGAAATGAGATAAATTATTATCAAAGGTAAATAATAAATAAATACACCAATAATAATATTGAATGATATGTTTGTTATTTTAGGTTGTGCTAAAATAAACTGTAAAAATATAATACTATTAAAATATAGCTTAATTAAGTTTAACAGATGTTTCTGTAGTGTTAAATTTTGACATAACAGTCTGTAAAGTCTTACTTTAGCTACTACTTTGGCTATCTTTACGGAGTGATATCGAGTACTTTAGTATCAATTTCGAAAAACATAATAATTATATCTTTGAAAGAAAGAAAAATTAAATAACGCAAAAAACAAAACTATTAACAACAAACAGAAAAATTGGCAAGTGAAACAATGCCAAACAAACTCGAAAACGCTAGACATGACACGAGTACTAGTTTCGGTCAAAAATTGGCTGAACCCGGCAGAAACCGAAAATGAAATCGAAACTTCAGTTGGACACTACATGGTAGATATTAAAAAATCAAAATTCATGGTTATCATGAGGATCAATTTAACAAAACTTACTAGACATTGAAAAACTGACCTTAAACTTCTTATAAATGCACGAGAAAATTTAAATAAAAAAATTCTTTATTGGAAATAATATTTCTTGTAAAAACATCTTGACTTGTGCCAAGCGTGCAAATTCCATCCACGGCGCCGTATTCTTTCCTTGTTGCCAGTGTGTCACATGTGATTATATCAAGCCTTATTTAAGTCCGCGGGCCGAGAATAACTCCGTGATTAACCAGAGACTTATGCTGGTCAGTGGACGACTCATTGTTTGTTGTGCTCGTTCCTAAGCAGCGACTGTCGCTTGTTGGCCGCAGAGAACATTTGTCAAGTTCACCGGCTATAATTACTCGCAAGGATGCAATGAACGCGGACATATAAGTATACTTGGAGGAACCGCTTTAATTTATAAGCGACACTTAAATCATGATGGTATGAGGAGTAGATTTAGTATGTGAGTTTTGGACGTTGATCAAATATTTCGCATTATGTCAAAAGTTTCAAAAATATAAATTAATTAACACAAACTATCAACAAAGATAATTAAACTCCTCAGAAATAAATCGCTGTTCTATTTTCAAAAACAAATATTTTAAAAATAAATATGGTGAGTTTATTTTTACGTGAAACATGGGATTTGCCATATTCATGGTTACACTTCACATTTAATTGACAGCAATGTATCTAAAAAGCAGTCACTAAAAGTCAAATGTCACCACGGCGAAAATTAAATTTGCAATGAATTTAAGACATTCCCATATCAGTGTAGATTTGTAAAGTGTTCTTTATATTATGTATGAGTATATGTAAGTACGTAACAACCACAAACAACCATTACTGTTATAGAATAGCAAGTATACTTTGTAGATAATATTTGCAACTGATATCATAACAAGTCCAAATGATAGCAACCGAAGTTAAAGAATCTCACCCTATGTCTGAATTCTAGTCCTTTTTATAATTGAATTAGTACTATGAAAAGTATCACACTCGAATAGATATAGCTGCATATATAATATTATGAATTAATTCATACCAGGGTTTAGGATTTTTCTGCATAAACCTAACTCTTCACGTGTCCCAAAATATATTAGGCGAGAGACGTCGTTAGAAAGAGAAATGGACCTCCTTCAACAATCCATCGGTTAGCATGGTAAATCCCAATTCCAAAGGAGAAGGAGTTTTACCTAAAAAACATAAAAAATGAGAGAGGTCTTATATAATTTGGTGAGACAAGTTCCAAAAACAACGCAAAAGTAAACAATTTATTATTATATTGAAATTGAATTGTCAGTGTTTATTAATTTGGTAGCGGAAATTTATCGGGGTAACCTAATTTTATCATTATAATACTATTTCCATTGGTTGAATTGTCAAGTGTTTTACATTATGATTGGTTAAAAACTAGTCGTTGGAATTTATTGCTATAAATTTATTTTTAAAATGTTCTCTTGGAAAACTCTAGTATTGGCACTAGTATCAATACAGAACAAACACTACCCTGCAGCACATATCTACTTTTATTTCACATACAGTAAAACAAAGCATGTCTTGGAAGCAACAAAACAAAACACAATATGTTGTGTCCCGTTATCCTTTTCGCGTGATATGGTAAATTGTCCTGAAAACGAAGTAGGTAAGAATAAATTAAACAGGTATTCCATTACAATTATCTTGTTCACCGTGACAGGTTAATCAATGTTTAGCCCGAAATAAATATTAGTTTAGCAAAAATCCTGCCAAGTTTTAACAGTGTATCGTAACACGAAACGTGTAACTCGAGTGCGTGCAGAAAATGAATTCACCAAATCAATGTTGGTTTATACCCCAGGCTTCAAGAGTCTACGCTCCTTTATAAATATCCTCCGCGGCAAAATATCTCCGTAATTAATAGCAATCCGAATTACGGGGTCACCAGACGACAACTCTATGTCAAATAAACAGCTCCATTTATATTTACCAGAGCACTTAGTGTAATAATTGTGGTTTGTTCGTTTCTGACAGGGATTAAGTGTGATATATTTGTTGACTCAATGTACGTGGGAAATGAAAATCACTAACATAATTAAATCAACTCATGCATATACATACTTCAGCTACTAAAACATTCCAACAAACATTATTTTTATTTTACTTTAATAAACAGCAAATATATGTAATATAGCGTTATAAAAACCTAAATTGGAATTTAAAATTAAAAAATTTCATGTGGCCATCACATTTCTCGTTTGTCCTCTTTACACTTTTTATTAATATTTATATTTTTGTGCGTTCACTGTAAAATGAATTATTAAAATAATATTTGCAATATTAGTACAATTTCTGTTAGAGTATTCTATAGCTATTAATATTTTCACTGTCAGTCCTGTCAATTATAATAATTGTTAATATCAAATATAAAACATTTCCGGGAGTAAAAGCCGACTTTACTCTTTATTTTCGAAGACTGACGTAGCACTTTTAATCAACTATTATTCTGAGTATATAATAATCGAATATTAATACTCGTAAGTGGAAGACTGCGCATTATTTCTAAATTTGCTTCGAATGGATTGATTGCACGGTAAGGTATATCCATGCAAAGTGCAAGTAATATATGTTTCAATATAAGAATCTATCTTAATAAATGGAAGCCCAGTATATTTGCCTGTGTACCTATAATTTGTAACAATTATTGTATCGTAATACAATGTATAAATAATTTCTACATTTGTTATAAGATTACATATTTTACTTCAGTATTTCGTAATTCGTGGATTTATAAGATTTGGCTTGCTTAAAAGATAAATAAAGCTCATCTAAATGCGTTACAAAATGCAAAATATTTTGATATGTTGCAATGCAAGACATTTTTGATCCGAGTTTTTACTATGATCGTAGTATATAAAATGTATAAGTAAAAATGTATATTCTATTGAAATATTGTCGATAAATTGTTTCTTAGGTAAGTTATGGTAATTTGTTCCATTTTTGTTGAAAAGAAACAATAAAAACCTACAGTAAAATCCTATTAGAACGATGTATTAACTTCAATTTATTTTTATCGGTTATAGCGACATAATTGTTGGGATCCCTTTAAATCAACTGATTTTTTAAATAAAAATTATTGAGTTTATCAAAGATAAAAAAAAAATATAATAATTATAATAAAAATTTAAATATTTGTACGACATAATTTATAATAAAGAAAATATATTCTGTTTATTTTTAAAATTAAATGGTATTTTATGATGTTAATTCTCATATAACACAAAGAAAATATAAGAATTTATATGTGTAACTAAAAATAATAATTCTTAGTTACTCTTCCTAGTTTCATTCAGATGAATCGTTTTGGTTTTATTACAGATTTCGTTTTCGTTTGTGAAATAAAATATTTATATTGCTTTCTAAATAATTAAAAAGTGCAGTAATTCTCAAATATACTTAAAAATTAAAAAAAAAGCAAAAAATCTTGATTTATTTGATCAATTCAACCCTGTAAAGCACAGAATAGCAAACAATTACGTACTTAACTATTTCTTACAAGTATTATATTAATTAGTGTAGTCTATAATTTAACGTTAGTATAAATATATAAAAAAAATTAACATTAATTTTGTTTCAGGTAAGCACCAATCCACCTCACACTCTCGACATTTTGGTAAAGTATATCGACTATTCAATATCCATTAATCTCCACACTAGTTTATGTATTCCTACCACCGCTACGTGATTACAGCTTGTGGAATCCTTATAACAGTGTAGTATCGTGAGCGGCGTATAGTCCGTTCTCACGCAGTCCGGCGGCTAATTCCGCCGTGATTTTCCGCGACCTGGATACGAGTACACTACACGCATGCCGGGAACGCGCTGGAAAATGCCATAGTCACTAGTGGAGTAGTAGTTGGGTTAATAGCCACATCAAATATTCAATTCGCTTTTCTTTCATTTTAAATTGGACTTGGACTGAATTAGAAGTATGAGCATAAATATTGTAGAAAAATGTTGCGGTATGTAGTCTGTTATTATTTACGTTTGAAGTAAAGTGCTCAACTGTTTTGTTTTACTTGACAATTTAAACTTTGTTTGGAAATCAGTATTATTACATAAAATTATTTGAATATTTCTTTTTTTTCACAATCTCGTTTGTTGAAAACTTTAGCTTTGCAAAGATTTTGGAAACATACCATTATTTTATTTTAACATGAAACAAAGTATTTGCTATATTCATTGCTACGATTTGACATTTTATTTACAGCAATGTATCTTAGCGTTCAATTTTAAATGAATCAGCAGATATAATATTGAGGTTTAACAATAATAAAACTTATTTACAATCTTTGTATTTTTGGTAAGATTGATATGTCTAGAGTGATTTTAAATTTTATATTTTAATTTTTTGATTATTATACATATTGTCATCAAATAATTTCAATTTTAATGTTTCCCAGTTTAAAAAAAACAAGATCTGTGTAATCAAGTCTATTTCAATGATTCCAACAACGTGTAAATGTGTTATTCAAAATATATATCACAATTTGACAGTTAATAGTATGAATTTGACAACCTATGTTTCATTTTAAAATTGACGTTTTGATACATTGCTGTCAATCAAATGTAAAGTAGTAACCATGAATATGGCAAATCCTATGTTTCACATTAAAATAAACTCACGGTATAATCAGAGAATAGATATACATATTCTGTGGTACAATAATCTGATGGGACTAAATTTGACAGATATAGAAAATAGTTGACAATTTTAATGTCAGTTTTATTGAATACAAAGAATTATGTAGCTTGCAAAGGTTAATTTTTAAGATTATTTGTGATTCAAAGCTGAAAAATGCAATTTTTCTAACGACTACGGAATATTGCCGAACGAGGGATATTCCAATATGTTAAAAATAAATTGAAACCGCATTAAAAAATTAATTAGTTTATTGTAGTATAAATAAATAAAACAAAAACATAATAGCTATTTACATAATCAATTATGGTTATTTAACCCATGCGAAAATTACAAGACGAGACGAAGGCAAGTTATGTAAGAATAGAAGTTATATATAACCATCCAGTTTTCTTACGTGTTTCGTGCAATATTTTTTCTTCTTCCCTTGAATAATTACAAAAATGTAATTGAAATTAGGAATTTTTGACATTTTGATGACATTTGCAAAATAAACAAAAAATAAAATATCAACGACTGCTTAATTTTGTGCATTAATAAGTTACTACATTATTATGACTTAGTTATCCTGCTTACTTTTGTCTAAAAAGGTAAAAGTTAATAATAGTAGTTGTCTAAGCTAGTAGGGAAGAAAATTTTGTTAAAATACCGAAGCATTTTGTACAGCAAAATCATAAATAATTTAACGTTTTTAAAGTTTATTTTAAAATTGATGCGTTATAGTTACAACTAGGTATAAAAGTAAAGAAGTATAAATAAACCAAGGTTTACTACCCATAAAACATTGAGAGTTAGCGAGGTGACATATTTGATAAACGCTAGGTAGTGTGCTAATATAACATCAATAATGCAATCTGAAATTTCCATTATGTTGGCACACATGCACCAGCGGGAAAAAGCCAGGATGGTGTATTTACTCTTCCATCCAGCCGCCATGTTGGTACCTTGTTGCTTGTTCTATTTTTGTTTTAAAATCCGCAATCATTACATGATTAAATATTCAAAATGTGCGTTTACGTAGGAGCATTGATTTTAATCAACACAATTTTCAAATAAAATATTTACATTTTAATAAATACCCTAATGGGATTTGCTTCTCTTTGATGAAAATATTCAAAATAATTCCGATGTGAAACACTGGAACAATAATGAGTCTTCGTCACATCAAAAGAATATTTGTCGACTGAGCACCAAAGAATAAAATAATAACGGCGTTGGGTTGTTTGATGTGATGACTAACCCTTTAAAATAACAATTTCCAACTTGCCAACAACGTAGCTATCATTCTATTAGTTCTAGCCATTAAATCCGCTTCGCACTTATGCGAGTGCTTGCCTATTAACAAGCAAGCAAAGAGTGGGTAAATATAATCATATAACCGAATTTCGGAAGTTAGCTAATATACCGTCTACAGAAAACCGTAAAAACCCATTATCTCTTTATAATATTGGAGAAATAATTAAAGTCACTTCAATTTGAACGTAAATATTAAAGTAAACTTTAAAATGATCATCATTCATTTCTTGTTGTACAGAGTGTGTAACGAAATACGAACAAAGGACTTTAACATGGGATTTCAAAAAATTGCGGTTACTCTGTCTTCTGATTTAAAGCAAAACTACAAGAGTTCAAAGTTGTTCAAAATTAACTTCTAAGTCAAATAAAGATCATAATTAATGGAACAGCAGGTCTGCAGTACGGTTTATATTAAATATAAAGTGTAATATTTTGTTAAAAATCAAACAACCATGAGTATAAAAGAGAAATATCACTTATTATAATAGACAGCCATTTTAAACTAATTTTAGACTATAACATAATTTAATAATTAATATCAAATTACATTATCTATAATGACATTTTATTACCTGTCACCATTGACACAGATATTTTCTTTTATTGCATCAATTAATATACTATATTTTAGAATTTATTCTTTTGAATAGAAAACGGTTATTACAGTTATAACAGTAATAAGTGTATTTTAATTTTAATAATATATTATAAATTAAACAATTAATTACTTTCAACATTAAAGGGAACTCAGGCAAACCGACCTTACATACACAGTTCACAGTTGTAATTTTGCCTATGTAAATTAATCCAACGACTATTTTAAATTATTTCCATATTCATATTTGTATAAATATAAACTAAATCAATGTTTTCAGTACTCATTTTTCCCTCAAATATTAAAAATGTTTTAGTGCGTGTAAACTTTTATTTGGGCTTTTGCCAGATATTTGAATGTGTTGACACATATAAACCTTCCGTGTTAAAAACTAGTACTTTGTTTTTTCACAACATATGTTAAGTGTTAACAGACTTCAACATGGATATAAATATTTCACAAATTACATTACACATTATATACATTATATGTTAATCTTCATGTTTCTAAATTTAAAATATTCAACTAAATCCTCACTTTGCTATCACGAGAACTGTAAGAGATAATGAATTTGGTTAAATTAGAAAATATTTTCCATATTACAATATTAAAATGTGCCAAACAATTTTTTTTCTGTATATCTTAGGTATTTAATTTTGTTTTGAATTTTTACCTCCCACCAACTAGATAAGGGAGAGATAGGAATATTTTTGTCTAAACTAGATGAATTATTAAAAAAAAACAGGTTATTTCACTATTACTAAAAGTTAATTGAAAAATATTGGACACTTACCACTAAAAATTGATGCTTCCGAAAGAAAATATACCATTTGAAATAGGTTCTGCTGCATATCATCTATTGTTCCTTAAGAATATCTGAAGAAAATTATAAATATTGCTTCATCTGTAAGTGAAAAGATTGTTTAAGTGGAGATGTTGGTTCCATCCTCTGTGAATTTTCATTTGATCTGTAGAGGATGGTTAAGCCCTGCCACCACGACAAGGTCTCTCCACGTCGGCAAGGGGGGAAGGGATGGTTTTGGGTTTAAGGAAAGGTGTAAGAATTAAAACTATCGCGACTTAAATCTAACCGCTACTTAAAACTATTTTGGCGCAACTTAAACTAATACAGTGTACTTCTCAGTGAAAAGGGTCAGGGGAATTGGCATGAAAGCCAAGAAAGAAAATGAAAACGAAATTGTTGATGTGAATATTGTCTACGTACAAGCTCACTCCACAATTAGACATTTCAACACGCTAGCGGTCAGACACCCTTCCGGCCCTCCATACTAACGCCCAAAATGGTAAAAGGGCAGCAAGATGCACAAAGCACATCCGTAACTCTAACTTATAGACACGCTAATACGAGGGCGGTATCACAACCCTTCCGTGCAACCCATACCAACGACCAGAATGCTGTAAGCAGAGAAAGGAGTGCCTCGACTTATTAAATATTACTACGGGGAATTGTTCATTAAATTATTATTTGTAAAAATTTAACACAAAGAGTATTTTAAAATTAAAAATTGTTTTTATAATGGTTAATTTGGGTATATTAAAAATGTAAGTCTAAAACACTTCAGGTTGACCATATTTAATATGTTTATGTTTGGGAATACTTTTAGTACATTAAAGATTCTTAAATAAGCAAAATCAAAAGACTGAATAAAACATGACACATTATTACCTAAACTAACTTGTACCTAATAGCTAATCCAAACTGAAAACTTCCCGGGCAGTTTTGCAGTAGGGATTTGCTTCCATTCACACATCATACCTTATATCTACACATCACATCTGAGATCATACTTTATATCATACCTTACAATACGTAACTATCACACCTTACATTTAATAATCATACCTTATATTCAACAATCATACCTCATATTTAATCATCACACCGTACATCTAACCATCATACTTTATATTTAAGCATCATACCTAATCATGACATTTAATCATCACACCTTAAATCTAACCATCATACCTTGTTTTTAATTATCACACCTTACATCTAAAAATCATACCTTATATTTAATTATCACAGCTTACATCTAACCATCACACCTTATATTTAAGCATCATACCTAACCATCATACCTTATAGTTAATCATCGTATCTTGTATTTAATCATCACACCTTATATTTAATCATCTCTCATTACATTTAATAATCATACCTAACCATCACACCTTATATTTAATCACCATACCTTATATTTAACCATCACACCTTATATTTAATCATCATGCCTTATATTTACACATCATACCTTATATTTAACCATCACACCATATATTTAATCATCATACCTTATATTTAACCATCACACCTTACATTTAATTATCACACCTTAAATCTAACTCTCATTCCTTATATTTATCAGCATACCTAACCATCACACCTTATATTTAATCATCATACCTTATATTTAACCATCACACCTTATATTTAATTATCACACCTTAAATCTAACTCTCATTCCTTATATTTATCAGCATACCTAACCATCACACCTTATATTTAATCATCATACCTTATATTTAACCATCACACCTTATATTTAATTATCACACCTTAAATCTAACTCTCATTCCTTATATTTATCAGCATACCTAACCATCACACCATATATTTAATCATCATACCTTATATTTAACCATCACACCTTATATTTAATTATCACACCTTAAATCTAACTCTCATTCCTTATATTTATCAGCATACCTAACCATCACACCTTATATTTAATCATCACACCTTATATTTAACCATCACACCTTATATTTAATTATCACACCTTAAATCTAACTCTCATTCCTTATATTTATCAGCATACATAACCATCACACCTTATATTTAATCATCATACCTTATATTTAACCATCACACTTTATATTTAATAATCACACCTTAAATCTAACTCTCATACCTTATATTTAATCCTCATACCTTATATTTAATCATCATACCTTATATTTAATTATCACACCTTAAATCTAACTCTCATTCCTTATATTTATCAGCATACCTAACCATCACACCTTATATTTAATCATCATACCTTATATTTAATCATCATACCTTATATATAATCATCACACCTTACATCTGTTAATCATACCTAATCACCACACCTTACATCTGTTAATCATACTTAATCACCACACCTTATATTTAATCATCATACCTTATATTTAACCATCACACCTTATATCTAATCACCATACCTTATATTTAAACATCATACCTTATATTTAATCATCACACCTTATCTAACTATCATACCTTATATTTAAGCATCATATTTAACCATCACACCTTACACCTAACCATCACACCTCTCATTTAAACCTCACACCTTATATCTAGATCTCATACCTAATGTGTCATGTTATACTCATTTGTTTGAGAAAAAAAATAATTTCTTATACTTGCAAAACAAGACATGAATATTATAAATTAAAATTTACTTAAATGAATTTAAATTATTTAAATAAACTTGTAAAAACAAATGTATTTGGTAAAATTAAAGTGGTAAAATATTCAAGGAGGACATTACAATTAAATCTTAAAATTGGACTTACATGTTCAATGTTAAGAAAAAAAACTGAAGAAGTACCTGCTTCCCCCCTTATATCTAAATCTTATATCTATATAGAAAGTAGCTGGACCACGTCTGAAACAATGGAAAATATAAATTAATTTATTTATAACAAAAATCGTTTTTAATAATTTTAAACAAATATGAATACTACAGGTATTATACACTAGCTTCAATAATAAATAGTAGAAGATCACAATTTGTTATTAAAATTCAATTTAAAAAATAAAATTATAAGAAGTAGGTACTCACCACTCGACTGCTAGATAGCTACTGAAGAATTATGGATTGATTATCATTAAAATAAATGAATTAAGGTGGGGACGTTACGAAATAGCTAATGTACAATTACTATTAAACTTTTAACGGGAATTTATTTGTTTGATATTACTTAATTACTTAAATAACCACCTAGTTTCCTTACGTGTTTCATACAGTGCAGAAGTGTATTTGAAATTTTGGTTACATTTATAAAATAAACAAAAAAGGTAATATCAATAATTCCTTAATTTTTTGCGTTACTAAATTAGTACAAAAAGAGAAATATTTGTTTTATTAATGTTTATTTATTTATTTATTTATTATAGTCTCACTTTGGCTGATTTTGACCTACAACCAATGTGTCATTTTTAGCAAAAGCGCAAATATTTTTTTATTTAGGTCAAAGAAGTTAAAAATACTTCATCAAGATTTTACATATTTTATATTTTACGATTACTTTCGTTGAACTTCAGTGACTATTAAAAAGTTATTATTCCATTAATATGTCGTTTATGTTTTGGTGTTTATTTAATGATTACTTTATTTGTACAATGTTGCTATCCTTGAAAACTTTAATAATTTATTTGACAATACAAACATTTGCGCATGATAATATCTAGATGACAATTACTGCAAACTTTGTTGTATTTAAGTTATTTGTGTAGGGCATTATAGTGAAATATCTCGCACATTTGTAACAATTACCTTTGCAGACGTCCTCCATAGTCCTGCATATCCTTGGCAGGAATTTTTAGGTTCACGTGGAGTTACGGTCAATAAAACGTTCATGTGATATATAGCCCAACTTTCATAATTTGTCAACAAAGTTTTATTTAATGCTCCGAAGAACACGTAAAGTTTATTTTTAACGAAAATTTCTCGATATACAAGCGATGATAGTACGTCTTTTCCGTTTCCTATTTTATAGTTTCTTTCTTTTTGGAGTTTATACTTAGTTTAGCCAAATAGTTTCTCTCGATCTATAAAGGTATTTTCAGTTTCTTTACAATATGTCAATGACCTAATTTTTCATCTAAAATAAAGAAATAGTACGCATTTAATATACTAAACAAATAAAAGTATAAATATGCAGTCAAGACAGTCATTGTAGATAAATATATAAAATCACAATTGAATATGAAAAAATCAATTTTAATTTTTCCTTCACAGCCGAAATAAACCAAAATACCCATTTTAGGTCCAAAATTTTGGTTTTTGAAAATAGCTCTGGTTGATAGGAGTCGATGTGCTGATTACCATTTACGAACAGAATTTAATTATCTGTTTTCGTTTTTCAGATTTTTTGCTCTCAAAGTTGCACTTCAAAAAAGTTGCTGTTATTATTGACAACTGATATCTTTTGAAAAAAGAAATACAGAAGACCAAGAACATACTTAAAAAATAAAACTTTCTATTTTAACGTAAAATTGCATTTATACACCCGAAATAATTTGAATATGGACTATTATGAAAAACCTAAATCTTGGATTCAAAAGCGGGTATTTTTTCAGGTGTATAAATACAATTTTAAATAAAAAAGAAGAAATTGTATTTTAAGCTATTTCTTTTTTCATCAGATATCAGTTTGTTTTAATGCCTGCTCGGCTATTAATTAATATTTGAGTAAATATTTTCTATATCTGTTTTTCAGGTCTTTACTTGTATAATTATCTATATATTTATATAAATATTACCTCTTCTTTTATTTATATAAATTAATTAAAATTAATTACAAAAATGCGTGGATTACATAAAGTTATGAAAAAGGCACTGAATTGAATTTGTTTATGAAAAGGTATGAAGAAATTTTCATTATGGAATTAATTGAATTCAGTATTATTCTTTGTAAACAGTGCAGTAATATTTGCACATGTACTTATTATAATTTGATATGAATGTTTAATTTAATGTAAACAGAATTTAATTTTAATGATGATAGTGACATTTACCAATGCATGTAATTTTCATTCTATGAAAATAGAGTGAGTAGTCAGGTTGGTGTATATTTGGCATTGGTATTAATGTGATGTCTGTTCAGCAATGCACTATACGTCATTCAATATTGATGCAACAGAAGCCTAGGTTAAGCGAGGTTAATTTCATAAAATAACCGATAAATTACTGAAAATTATACCCTGTGAAGTAAAGTCGGAGAAATTTAATTATGAAATTACGGGAATTAAAGATGGATCAGTTGTAATTACAGATTCCTTGGCGGACCTGTTTAACCGGGATTATCCAGCAGTCTGATATCGCGTCCATTATATGAATAATTAATCATTCGTACGACTCCGGAATAGAGAATTATGTCACTGTTTGTATGTAACCTACTTCTATTTCTGACAATACTCGTATGTAGTAATTAATTCACAATAACCTTTTTCACTCAATCATCACAATGCATAAATACTGTAACGAGCGAGACTCACTGTAGATGAGTCATCACGGCTGACCTGAAGCAGGTAGTTGCGTTAAAGGGGGATAGGAGCGTTAGAAGCGTTATTGTTCGGGAATATTATTATTAGTCCAGAATGTTCTAGAATGTTCAAGATTAGCTGTCCGCAGATATTAAAGGGACGCATCGGGCGGATCAAGTTAGTATCGGACAAAGTGTGCACAGAGTCACTGAAGAAAGTCAGTGTCGGTCAGTACATGTCAGCGACATGTAAAGTAGAAATGAATAAATAGTTGGTGATATAAATGAATAGTTAGTGATATAAATATATTGTGCAAATAAATATTGCGTAGTTTTAGGTGTTAATAAATGTTCGTTATGTTATAATTTGTTATTAAATTATTCGTATTTCAATTATTTGTTCACTGCACCTAAATAAATAAACGTTACAATACGTAAACTAAAATATACACAATTTATTTAGTCGCCTCCACCATTTTTCTCATTAATTATTTATGCTGCTATGTCCTAAGCAGTTATTTTATGATTTTGAAATTGAGAACAAGGAATTGTATATTAGTGTACCAAAGAAGTTGTCTATTTTCGATGGGATATTTTTGGCTCGATACGAAGTCGGGTGCTGGAATCAAAGTGTTTTACCAAAACCTAAATTCATAGACATTAAAAACATATATAAAATATAGAAATGTTAAAATCGGTATGATTACAATATATCACAATTTAACAATTTTTTCAACAATTTACATGACTGGAAAATAAGAATGAGCCAACCTGGAAAACATCAAAATTTATGTACTTGTAACTTTACTAATGTACAACGGAATGACTTAATTTTTACTAATATATATAATGTAATGATTACTATTCAAAATATAAATTTAGAACATGTTTTAAACTTTCCCTCAATAGTAACATCATAACATGTTATCAAGAGCACGGTAAAAAAATTTGGTTTGTACAGGTTTTAGTTTGCAAGAACTGTCTTCATATTCAGCGTTCAGTTCTCAGGTATCTCAGTATAAATCTGTCGTTCAGTGAAATATGTACTAATGTGCTAAAGAACTAACACAGCTAACATTGGTTTTTAACTAGTTTGTTATTTTTATTATTGTTTTCTACAAGTGATCCGTGTTAATATGTGCATGTTGTGTAAGTGTTGTTAAACGACTATATAAAACGGTCCATAAACTTTAATAAATTGGTGCGAAATTATCAAACATGAACATTTTTCAGTATCTTGGAGTGTCTGTGAAGATTAAAAACATGAGTCGGAGGATTTTAAATTTGGGTAAGCAATAATACAAGCAATTTTAAACTTTATGTTTTACATGAACGACTATTTAATTATTTGAAATTAAGTTCAATTATTCTGTATTGTTTTTGGTTAAATTTCTCGAGTGTGAGTTTTCAACATATAGATATATGTTAATTAACAAAATACAAGGTGTCTATTTTAAGAGGCTAACCAAAACAAAATCATAGAACTGGCGATTATATATGATTGTCTTATTCTAGTAACTTATATGAAATATAGATATACATACACAATCAATAACATCTACACAAAAATACTTTAATTTTTTACTCTTGCATTTATTTTTATTTGGTATTTTCATATCTAATATACATACCATAAATAAATATTACAGGCAAAGTTATATTAAAAAAGAATAATAGTTATTTCTTGGTATTAAATATTGTTCAGAAAATTCTTATCATAGACAGAATATAAATTCTATTCTACGAGCAAGAAAGGTTAAGTAAAAGAAGCGAGATGTGCATTTTCTTATGCATTGAGTTTGATTCTGACCTCTATGCACCCGATCTTATACCACTTGATTTCTTTCTGTAAAATATTGATTTCAAAAGGCATATGACCTTTCCATTGAACTAAGGAATACTAGCCATTCAGGTTAGATCTTACCCTTACATTATCTTTTGTCTTCATCAAGTAACCAATGAGAACACATTACTTTTCAGCCGGAATAATATTATTCGCGTTTTCGTTAGTTATCACAAAATGTTACTGGCAACTTACACATCAGTTTTGTTGCCAGTGAAATAATAAAACAAATGAAGAAAAATAGCAAAACACTTTCAAACAAGGAAATGTACGCTAGCCTAATTTGTTTAACTTTTTTCGCATTGTAATATAGTGAAGAAAAATATAGTCCATTTTTTTATAACCATCTTAAATAGAAATATACCTAATAACTCAAATGCAAAATAGAAATCCAGCATATTTTTTGTGTCTATTGGTTCTTTTTGTTTGACAATATGACAAATATTTACCGCTTTCAGGATATTAAGCACTTGTTTATGTAGATAAAAGTAAGTTGGTAACTAAATAGTGTTGCCCTAGATCTAGACATTATAGACATTAGAATCTTGTCTTGAAATTTATTTCTAGATCTTATTCTAGATTAAGACGAGAAAATTATAGACAATTTTCAAGACTCTAGTTTGGCTGCTCTGGATTGTACTCTGGTTTCAGTGGGTCAGTAATTAGAGCACTTAGAAATGTTTTCTCTAATTCTAGGTTTACCAAAAACCAAAGCACATTCTGGAGCAGATTTAGCTGCTCTGGATTATAATCTGATTTCAGTTTGGTTAGCAATTAGAGCACTCAAAACTGTTTGCTCTAATTCTAGGTCTGCTGAAACCAGAGCACATTTTGGAGCAGATTTAGCTTCTCTGGATTGTGGTCTGGTTTCAGTGGGTCAGTAATTAGAGCACTTAGAAATGTTTGCTCTAATTCTAGGTTTGCTGAAACCCGAGCACATTCTGGAGCAGATTTTACTCTAGATTGTGCTCTGGTTTCAGTGGATTAAGAATTAGAGCATTTTAAATCGTTAGTTAAGCCATAACTGACTTGTAAAATAACTTGGAACAATTGGATAATATAAATGTAACCATGGCTCATAACAATACTAGATATATTAATACCTATAAATTTCTGTAAATTTCTTTAAAAATTGGTCTCTCGAAAGACCTCTGTATTGAATAGTGTTTTTTTTTTTTGAGAAGGTAACGTTATCTAGTGAGGTAAAGCTGTCCGTGTTTTGTCATGCATTTTAATTTTGCGTTTACTATTTCTTTATGATCTAGTATTCTTTCTATAAGTGCAAGACTAGACTGACAAAGTGAATAGCAAATTAGAATTTGATAAACAAATGAAATTAGTAAAATGGCGCGGTGTACCCTCTGACGGATAAAGGATAAAAGAGCATGAAAATAGCCGTTTTATAAAGAACTTAAACAATTAAAGCATGTGTAAATTCGGATCACGTCGTCCGTGAAACACTCATTACAAAATAAAAGAAACACGTGTGCTGTTTTGTGTGTATACAGAATGTCCGTTATGTCTGTGTGACTCTCATGCATTTATAATGTCAACTAATATGTGTGAAGCGGCTGTGTGTGTGTGTGGGTATACGTGTGCGTGTGTGTGTATAAAGCAGCGGAAGTACACGAGATGCATGCATGAACGGACCCGAAACTCGGACTGGGGTTACACATTTTATTCACGAATGCATTTTTTATTTATGTAATCCGATTTGTTCCTCGTATGTTTTGTTATTGGTTTGCAAATTATTTGCTACATTTAATATTTACAATCCTCCAGATTTAATTCATAAATCAAATTTCATAATAATGCCACAAATAAGTATCTACAATGAGATAATGCGACCAAATTTAGATTCTTACATGAAAGAAGAGGAAAAAACAAAATACCGGTATTTTTACTTCATTGTACAAAGTAAAGGAAGTATTGTATTTGCGAAAATGTAGTTACTATAATATCTAGATTATGCACCTCTATTTTTGGTTCCAATTGACCTTTTCAAAAGACAGTTTACTTTTGACAGAAACTTAATAAAATAATAATTTAGCTTTTAATTTGTTTGCTTCATAGTTGAGTATTTCCCATAATCTTGGGTTAAAGTGTAAGAAATCATTTCTCACAGTATTTGGGCATGCGCAGTGTGGGAAATATCATTTTTCACAATAATTGCCAACACTGCGCATGCGTGAAGATACTCTTGTGAATTTAAGTATGCCATATTGTTTTTTATGTCAAAAAAAGCTTCCATGCATGTATTTTTGTTCTGTAACGTTTAGCAGTGTGGTGGTAGAAAAAGTATAGTGTGCCACTCGTGTAGAATTAGCTATTTCCCACCTTCTGTGATTCCAGCACTCGACTTCGTCTCTTGCCGAAACTTTCACGCCTTGTGAAAAATAGGCAACTTTTTTAACTAGTTGCACAATATACTATTGTGTAATGCAATAAGGAATAGTGATAAATATTTAAGTTGAAGAAGGATTAGCCGTAGAATGATCTCACTTTCAAGCATAATTAGCGTATGTTATGTTATGTAGTTTCCATATCAGATTTTTTTATTTGGCTAATATTTATAAAATTTTATCTGTCCGCCACTGCTTTTCAGGGGTTGAAAGGGTCGAAAGTCAACCTGCGACCAAAGGCCAGCGGCGTAGACAGGGGTGGGAAATACGGGTATGAGGGTGTCAACTCAAAGTCAACAGATTTTGTAACATGAAATAAATTCCACAATCGCACTTAAATAAAATGTAGCTTTAAAAGCCTTAGAAGGTGTAAACTAGATTTTATTTCCTTTTTAAACACTCGTATACATTTTATTGTGGCATTTAAATCAGGGAAAATATTTATTATACATGACTTTATAAGAAGGGAATAAAATCAAAATGTCACCACAACACAGGGAAAATACCAATAAAAAAATAATATACATTCTCTTCAATCTTCAAGATAAATAAAATCAACTATAAAAAGTAATAATGTCCGAGTAAAACCAAGAGCCCAACTTTCGATTCCACCTTGTATAAGTATTCTGTAAACTATCATGTTATAGGGTTATTATTATTTTTAATCTACATTGGAGGATTATCTCAAGAACACAGACCCCTAACTCCGCAAGCTCCACCTCAGTTCATACCACCTCGAAGGTTATAGTATACTTTCCATGCAGCTTAAATAATTATAATCTTAGTGACGATTTTCCGCGAATAAATGTCAATCAAATGAAAATTTCAATAAAATACTTAATAGCTTTTGTAGTACACCAAAGAAATTTGTTTTGAAGATAAAATAAATCATAATTGTTTGATGAAAAAAAGGTTGGTATTAATAATGTAGGAGGAATATTTACGATTTCATGAGTTATGTGAAATATTCATTAGCAAAAAAGTGTGAAAACGGTGGCACTTAGTGTGTCGTTTAATTTGTATGCCGTTAAGCATTGCGTGTTAATTTAATAATTCAGATTTTATGGAATTTTTGACCGAGATTCTTCAGTTATGCGATGTACCTATATTTACCTACACGCAATATGTAAATGCCGGTCTATTTCTGATGTGGCATGTTCAGAATTTCAAAATAATGGAACAGAGGAGCCGGCGTGCATGCTACAAAGTTGTTTCCCCGTTATCTCCACAACTAAAGCTCTATTTGAAAATTACTTCGGAGAACGGTTAGGCTTTACTCTCCAGCAATCGTTTCTTGTTAGTTATAAACTCATACAAATTTACCTACATTTCTAGCAAGAAAATCTCTAAACTTCTCTTCCACAAACAACACACTAAAATATTGTTATATTGCACGCCTGCTATGACTTTCCGACAAAACATATGTACATTGAAAATTAAATTAATGGTTAAAGTAAATAAAATTTGAAAAAGTTAACGTGGAATTCCTGGCTATAGAACTTATGGCACCCAATTAAATCCAGAGGTGGAAAAGATACTTTTAAAAATATCTATACATACTTTTGAAAGATACTTACATAAATTTGTTATAGATACTTGAGTATCTAGATACTTTTTATTCTAAGTATCTTAAAATAAAAAAAAGTATATTAGATACTTTTTAATATCTTAGATACTTTCAGATATCCACCTTAAGATATTTATAAATATACGTAGGTACCGAGGTAGGTACCTTCTTAATAACTGCAATTTTCAAATTTCTTTTACATATTTAACATTTTATAATAATTTTTATATAATTACATTATATTTAAATCAAATTTTCATTGGCAATATAAATTTCTTTAAAATACGTCCTCTTGAAAATCCTCAATGGGCCTCGGCGAAATTCATTGGAAGCAAACAGCTCGTTTGTATTTTACAGCTTCTCTTTTCGTGTGTTAGAATTTCAATAATAATAAATCAATTCAATAAATAGCGCATACATTAAACTTAATTCAGTCAAACAATGTACGATACGTTGACTAGTTTTAACAAATTTCAATATTCTTCGGCTGTATTTAGTAAAGTATTTTAAAGACAGGTATAACTTTTTTTAAGATGAAATATACTTTTTAAGTACAAAAGACACATTTTTGAGATAAAAGCTACTTATTATCATAGAATATACTTTTTAAGATAAAATATACATTTTACATAAAATATAAAGTGTGTTCGAGCCACCATTATGTTTAATGGTGTCCATATACTTGTTTGTTATTTGCTGGATAATAATATTTCTCATTTGTTCAATATTTTATATTTCCAACACATTATTTACAATAGACTTGTATAGTAATAATACTGAAAACAAATATTGTTTTTTATGATTTGAAACGTCGGTAGGTTGTAATTTGAAGCTTATATATCACATGTGTTTGTGTTATAGATTATATTAATAATTTACTAATGTATGTATATCACCAACAAAGTGATAAATCCGAAAAAAACTCCATTTATTTAATTAGCAAACATATATTAACATTAATTTTTTTATGAAAATGTCTCATTCGTGTAAAAATTTAGCTAGTTAAAACTTCAGTTCGTGATGTATGGAGGAATAGATTTAGACTTTCTAGAATCTTGTCTTGTCTAGATTATCAGAGGTAGAGAGGTTCCCTTATTAGTCAAGTTCTGCCTTGAAATTTCTAAACAACACAAGATTTGACAGTCTTCTCTTCCATTGTCTAGACGGTCGGTAACTAAAATTCATAAGTATTCCTGAAAATTTTGTTGTAAACATCTTATCATCTTTTTAGGTTTTTATGTACATTATGATTAATTCTACTCAATAGAATAATAGTATAAAAAAAATAACAAAATCCTTTATATTTTAATAGTATATTATACACCAAGGTTGAGAGGACAATTATTATTGATCTAGCGCCAAGTTGTGTCCCGAGGTGCGGTACAACCGAGGGACATAAGGCGGTGGTTAGTAATGATCTTCTCAACCGCAGTATATATTACTTTTTCACTTTTAACATTTAAATCCCAACCCTACTAAAAAAAAAAATTAATAACAATAACAAACGTTTTACATGAACATTAACTTGTTTCTTAATATTCACAAAAATAAAATAGACTATTTTTGTTTTTATATTTAAAGATTCAGTTTGTCAACCTGACTTTTGATTTTTAATTTGGTTTTATTTGTTACTTATTTAATTTAGATGGCTTATTAAAATTGTAAATCCAAACTTTAAACTTTTTTTTTTTGGAGACGAGTTTCTTTAAAAAGTGATTATCGATAATAGTTAATAATAATTTATTATTGACTTAAGTGACCACGTTAACCAAATAAGTGGCAGTGAAAAACAATTTCTCATATCAAATAAAAGTTAATAATAGTGGGTGAAAAAAATTTATATTAACTGAATATTATTACCGGTAAGATATTCTTGGTCACTATAAATGAATTTTTCTGTAAAACTAGCTAAGATAATACATGAATTTGCATAGCAGTAGCAAGGTACAAAATAAAGTTTAAAATATTTATTTTATTCAGGTCGCATTCGAGGGCGAGGTTTATTATAAACTGGAATTCTTGTTGAAAAAGTGTGCACAAAGGCTTGGAGCGGGTGTCAGATATGTTTGTTATTTTTGAAGAATTTGTTGGTCTCCCATTTGTTCTGTTTGGCGCACGTGCTCGCGTCCTGCTGATGTAATGAAGTACGTAATTACGTAAAATTCTCATAACTTTATTACACGTCTTACGCTGACGCAGAACTTTATTAACTGGCGGCGGCCTAGAAAGCTCGCGTTGCTCTCTGCTCTCGCGAGAGGCGCTGTTTACCGTTCTTATTTACCGCGCCACTGTTTATGTTTGCAGCAGGAAAAACCCGCCCAGGCCTACAAATACTAACGCCGCCCGACTAACTACGTTATGTTATAATTCCCCAAAATTCAATTTGAATATGCGTGCGTATAATTTTAGTGCTAGCCTAAAGTTTAGACAAGTTATTTTCCTAAATTATTGTTTAGATTTTCTTCCACAATTGTTTGTTGTAATTTGCTTCTAGTTCTATTAACTCATTCCCATATAATTTTATTCTACATTTATAATAAGATCCGTTATAATAACTGCAGTGGGATTCCATAACTCATAACAACTACAAATAAACATTTCTTACAGTATTTGTCAACTCTACGCGCATGAGGGAAGGTACTCTTTGTGATTTTACAGGCGCTATATTCTTTATGCAGGTATTTTTATTCTGTAACGTTTAGCAGCATGGTCGTAGAAAAATTATAGTGTGCCACTCGTACAGAATCACCTGTTTCCCAACTTGAGTGATTTCAGCACTCGACATCGTTTCATATTTCTTGGGAAATAGGCTACTTTCTGCACTTGTTGCACAATATAAAATGTTACTAGTTTACCGGTTTAACGTTATTAATAAATATTATTTTACAAAATTCTCTTGTAAGTAACCCTTTCGTGATCAAGTCTATGGGTTGATATACTAGCTGTATTTTTCAATTGTCCCACTACTCTACCTAAGTACAAATAACAATTGTACTTGTTATTATATTAATTACAAACGTCAAACTTCAAATATCACCATGGCGCAAATTCATATTTGCAATGCATTTTAGACATTCCCACCTCAGTGTAGACTTGTACAGATAAAAACTCCTCATTTTCTAGACTTCTAGTACTGCAATCCTATTACGCCTTTTTGATTTTATTCTGTCGCTTAATTACCTAACTTTTATTAATTTCCAAAGCCTATAACCCTATTTCAAAGTTGTATAGAGTAAAAACAAATCAAACAACAGTATTAAACCAAAAATTGTATTGACAAACGCGAAATATCCCAAAAATACTCATTTTTGTACCAAAAATTGTGATTTTAAGAAATAGTGTACATAGATAGAGCTCGACGCGCTGATTTCAAATTTTCAAACGAAATTTAATTATCTCGTTTCGTTCCTGAGATATTTGCTGTCAAAGTTGCACCACAAAAAAGTGTGTTTTTTGGCTATATCTTTAAAATGGATAGAGATACAGTCTTAACGATTATACCAGTCGACTCTACAGGAAAAATTACATAAAGAAATGTTTTCTTCACATATACGTTCTTTGGAACGATTAGGTGAAAAATGAGAAAATCGAAAAAACCTAAATTTCAAAATTTTTCCGAGGAACTTTTTTTCTCTAAAACTTTTCATTTTCTAGACTTAAGTAGATATCGACGCGCTGATTCCAAATTTTCAAACCAAATTCAATTATCTCTTACCGTTCTCGAGATATTCGTGTTCAAAGTTGAGTTTTGGCAATACCTAAAAAAACAGGTTTTTTAGGTATACACCTTTAAGGGTTAGGTTTACGACTTCAGCGTCCTCACCAATCGATTCTATGGGCAAAATTTTCGGATTTTTATTCCAACGGATACAATTTTTAGAGAGAAAAAACGAAAATGGCAAAAATCGAAAAAAATGCCTGATGAACCCCTGATGATTTTTTTCGATTTTCACCATTTTCAGTTTTTCTTATCTAAAAATTGTATCTGTTGGAGTAAAAATCTGAAAATTGGTACACTTATGTAATTTTGTCCCTAGAATCGAATGGTGAGGTCGTCGAAACCGTAAACCTAACCTAAAGAGGTGTACCTAGAAAACCTAATTTTTTAGGTATAACTTTGAACTCAAATATCTCGAGAACGGGAAGAGATAATTGAATTCTGTTTGAAAATTTGAAATCAGCGTATCCATATTTACTTAAGTTCAAAATATGAAAAATTTTGGATACAAAAAGTTTCGTGGCGAAAAATTGAAATTTAGGTTTTTTCGTTTTTCTCATTTTTCATCAAATCGTTCCAAAGAAGGTATATGCGGAGAAAACCTTTCTTTATGTAACTTTTCCCGTAGAATCGAATGGTAAAATAGTTGACATTGTATCTCTGCTCATTTTTTAAATATATTCAAAAAACTCACTTTTTTAAGGTACAACTTTTATAGCAAATATCTCCGAAACGGAAAGAGAGAATTAAAATCTGTTTGTAAATCTGATATCAGCGTAGATAATTCTTTAAAAAATATTTCAAACAAAATATTGTAAAATTTGAAAATTTTTGATCTAAAAGTTCGACATTTTCAAAGATTTTCAGGTTTACGCAAAAATTCAGCATCAGCGGCTTTGGGAATTACTTCTTCTGTTATTACTACATATATAAACTATATTATTATAAGTATCTAATCCATTCCCATTTATTTGCAATATTCTAATTCTAACAAAGATTTGTTTTTTATTACAAATACCACAGTACCGCGTTGTGGTATACAAGAAAAACGCTTTTGGTGTTTTTTGAAATACAAAATCAGTTTGGACGTTTGCGATGTCGAAGTCTCGAATTAACAAAACACAAACTAAAACTGTCCAGATTCATTGGTAAATTTAATTTATTTTCGGTAAAGCCTATATATTCGGGGGCGCCGAAATTATATATACAGTATAATACGTGCAACTCTAGAAAAGGTTTTATAAATAATCTATCATGAATAATTAACAGAAGTATAAAAACATTTCAAATAATTAACCAAATAATGAATACCGATTATGACCATACGATTAAGGAACCTTTATAAGATAGTAACATTCCATTTCTATGTAATGTTGTGTTACTAATATAAATTTATTTTATCTTCATACCGTTGTTTCTTTAATATAATTCAAAATTATGAGTGTGTATCTTGTATTAAGAAAAACAGTAAGTTACATTGTGTTATGCAGGCAGGTAAAAGGAAAAAGCAGCTAGAAAAGTAATGCGGACGTCAAGAAAATGGTGTTGCTAAAAATAAGCGTAATATGTCATTTTGACACCTAAAATGAGTTAAAAAGTCTAGGAAACAAAATCAGAATGAGTGTATAAGTGAATGAATGTGTCAGATGTTTCTTTTTAATGTGTTACTTAAATCTTTTCATGTTTTTTCTTTCTTATTAGGAATTTTTTGCTGCAGGTTTTTCGCAGCGTTCACCACTTATCAAAGAAATGTATTTTTATCGCGGGACGCTTCTGTTCACTTTAATTACTCTTCACCGTCGTTAAAGCCGCGTTTACATTCTCGTGGCGTCGCCGTCGTTTTTTACGACAGCTCAAATATTTTACTATCTGCACCGAAGATTTAATCGCCAATATGTAATTGCCTCAAAAATTTTATAATGGGGACGGGATCATTCAATTTATACTTTGTAAAACGAAATATTGTCCCTGCTTTTTACTTTATTATATCCTTTTATAATAGATTAATATATTATTATACACCAAGGTTGAAAAAACAAGATTGTACACCAAAGGTGCGAAGCAACCGAGAGTTACAAGGCGCTTGTTAATAACGGTCTTTTCAGCATTCAATCTATGGTGTCAAAATTTTTTTATTCACTAGTATTTGAGTAATCGTAACGACAACATCTATTCATCCATTCATCTATCCACTCACACACGGACAAACATCTTCGAAAAAATATTAAAATCGTTCTATTGACTTGATTGATCAATTGAAAATTCACTGTCCGATTTAATAAATTAGATATTTTCAAATAAACTAATCCCGACACCTGAAATGTTAATAATAATAATAATAATAATATTGTATACAACAGTAGCTATTTAGTAAATGGATACAAATGGATACAGTATATAAAATGATCTGTGAATAAAATGTATTTATGCACCATAGTTATAAAATTAAATAACTGTTTTTAACAAACTACAATACAAAAATCACTAGTACCTACATTAAAAACAAAATAAGTATTTTATTTTCTTTGCGGTATGCATTCTTATAAAATATAATTAAAAGTTATTATTTAAAGTGTTAAAGTAAAACTTTAAAGTACTTTCTTTTTTCTTGCAAAGTTTTTAGTTGATATTTTTATGAAGTTTCGTGATATTTAAATACATGAATTTTAATGTGCAAGCAAGAGTTTCTGCAAATTTGGCTCGACTTCAGTGCCTGTTTTGTCAATATTCTGGCGAAAAGTATGTTTCCAATTAGATTGAAATTAAAAGAGAAAGCAAAACTGTTCGTCTCGACTGCGTAGCCCTAAATGAATTTAATTCCAAAGTTGAAACCTCGGCTGTTCTTATGATTTAGCTCGCGGAGCGTACAAATCTAATTGAAGTCTTTGAAAGCCTATAATACAACATTGGCTTCTAGCAAGCATCTAAGAAGGCATTGACTCCCTACAACAATGGCAAGATCGCTGGAATTTTCTGATAGATTTCAGTCGTCCAGGACGCCTGGACCGTTCTCTAAAATATATCAAAAAATTCCAATACTCGGCGAATTCCAATCTTGCAGTCCATTTAAGACTTACGCGCGTGCCTTGCTGGGGGAGGGGGGATGAAAGCGAAGCCTCCATTGGTGATTGATTCGCACACACCAGGTCGCGCCGTGGTCATGGAAACCGACAGATTAAGGACAAGACGACGCTGCATTGTACCCGAGGATTTACACCAGCACCAATTTCTTTATTAACTTCGGCAAAAACCGCGGATGCACTGAGTTTGATTGAGCGGAGTAATGGCTCGAAAGAGAATGGCTTTATTAAGATAAGGCGCTCCGCTGGGCCATTTGCAACTGCACTATCCTGCTAATCAACAGCAGAACATCGCGGTTTCATTTACATCGCAATATTTGTACTTACCTCCGCAATGCGATACTTAGCATTTATTACCAACACAATTATGTGTTGATGCTACAGACATTCCTAATATTTCTCATCATCAAATACATATTGTCTAAATAAACTAAAAACTAACGATTGTGCTTCAACAACTCTTGTAACTTCATTGAAGATTAACTCAAGTATTTATCGAACATCGAACGATGTTCTACAACAATAGTAATGAGTTAGGTTAACATCTGGGTTCGCAATCTAGGTGTTGCAGGTTTGAATCCCGCGGAGACATAAATGACTTCTTATCATCCCCATCTATTCAATATTCCTAGACAGAATAAGGCCTCACGTACCAAATATCTAACAAATTTGTTTGTAATAAGTTCTGCTTGCATTTTAGTTGTAAGGACCAGCAAAACAATCTTATTTTTTATTTAATTTTGAATACACTAAAATAAAAAATGTCTGTTTTAATATTTAACATGGTGCGGGCTCTCTATAAAATACGTCAATGTTCGACGCAGATACTTTATGTTGGCTAATTCGGTCTCAATTCGGTTGAACTCTTCAGTAGATAGGGCAGATGATTTAATAAAAGAAATAATAGTTTCTTTAGTCCAGAACATTTTATGTATAATTTAAACATAAAAGTGTAGGATGTTTTATCAAACATCTTTCCAAAATTTATCTTTATGATACCAAATTGCACTGCTGAAACAACACCTACAACGTGTAGTACTTCTGGGCATCTATCATTTGAAAATATTATAGATGATTTTGCACAGAAGAAAATAAGAAATTTGAATTATAAAAAAATCATATATTAAATTTTCATTCCATGTTGAAAAAAGGGCCACCGCCAACTCTCTGTTATAAGTACTTGTTAAGTCTTGTAGGTCGTATCGTGAACGTTGTACTTACTTTTTAGACTTCCAAAAAATTAATATTTGAAGAATACGTGAACAAAATGATTATGATACATATTAGCACTAAATAATCTGAAGATTATAATTGTCAAAATCAAGCATGCGGTTTATCCTAGCAACTGCCTTATCAAAATTTCTTGTTTAGAATCGTGTCGTCACATTAAACAGTTCCATTATAGATCTTTTAATTGTGCCAAAATGAATTAGTTCGAATGTATCCCAATTAAGCGAAATTAAATTGTATATATGTAAAAATTTTCTTTATTGATTTTCGGGTTGGGAAAATATTTTTTTTTTCATTTTTGCATTGAAATAGGAATATGATTTGTTGATGAAATGAGTGTGGCGTCGCTTGTGGATTGGCGTCGCCCTTGCCGTACATTTCCAATTTTTCTCGTGTAAGCTGACATGATCCATTTGCTTCATCTAGAGGTAATACGTACTGTCATGTAATAACGCATGTTCATGCAGTAAACGGCTGTCTACAGGTGACATTTCAACGAGGATGATTTTTATATTTGTCGTCAGAACAAGCCGTGTCTCGCTGCAATCTTTGTTCAATCACAGCTCGTAGGGAACTTGGAGGAAAGCCAAACGTCAGCGTATCACCACTCCAGAACTCTGCATTATGAAAAGGCACAACAGGAATATATTACAGCGAGGGTAATAAGGGAAATATAAATACTTGGCAGATTCTACGAAAGATCAAATCACTTTGCAGCGAATTCCAAACTCTAAATATCGCAGTTTAGATTTCAATTCAAATTTTCATTTTCTACTATCGATACTGACGGTGGCTCACTTCTTTTTGCTGAGTAAAGACTGAGATCTCGGGTTTAAATCTCAGCATTGCTAATTAAACTCACTATAAACTATAGGTTTCTTGCTGAAGGTTGATTCAATTCATACTAACAAAATGCAAGTAAAACATGTCACGATAAAGTATTTGATTGCTTGAAGACCTATTACCTTTATTAATGTTGTGCGGATTATTATTATTATTTTTGTAAATTTATTTGTAAACCGTCAATTATTGAAACTGTTTGTTAACCGTGGAAATTATCTTTTACAAACTATTAACCTATAAAGTTCACAGCTAACCTGCGTAGTATTTTATTTGTTATTCACTTGTAAACCGTGATTTATTTGAACTATTTATTCACCAGGGAAACTAACATTTCCAAACTAGTAACAAGTAAAAGTATCTGTTGGTTTTACAGGTGAGTAGTTGCATTGTTTATATTACTGAAAACTAGGTTTTATTAGTGTCCAGTACATTTTTGACTCAAAATTTGTAACTGTAAGAATTTGATTTTAATTTTATTTACAAGTGATATATAGTTTTTACTGCTTCTAGGAGGTGACAGGCCCAGTTATTTTCTACCGATTTACCTCACTAATACTGTAAAATGCTATTCCATTATTGGCAAGGTAGAACAATTTTTCTAGTTTCGTAAAAATAAATAAATAAATAATATTATATGCAGCTGAAAATATCATATTGACAAAAAAAAGAGGAGGAAGATCTAAAAATAATGGAACGCAAAATAATACGAACAATATTAGGGCCAATCAAGATATTAGTAAATGGATACAGAATAAGAATGAACCATGAAATAGAACAAGAATTAAAAGGAGAATATATACTAAAAAAAAAAACAAGAAGGAATGAGATTGCTTGGTCATATATGGAGAACAAAAAAAAAGAAATAATAAGATCAAGACGAGGCAGATCCAGATCAACATAACTAACAAAAGTGGCAGAAGACCTAAAAGCAGTAGGAATTAACATTTGGAAGAGCAAAACAAGAGATATGGAGTTGTGGATAAAGATCATAAAGGACATCTATTTAACTTTGTTCAATTTCAAATTATGAAAATTAAAAATTCATCTTTATCAAGACTGGATTTTTATTTGTATGTGAAAAATAAAGATATTCGTTGACTTAATGTAATGCCACTGTCACCAATTTGTAATACCGCTTTCGACAGAGACTGGCGCCACAAAATTGTAACACGTCTTTCAATAACTAGCATTACTACCAACTTATAATATCCTTAAAGGATTAATAAAAAATTGAGCAAATAAGCACTTTATTACAGCATTGAGTGTAGCAAGACTTGTATTTCACTACAGTGTTTGTTTTGTGTATATTGTCTGGGTTGTAGAAGGATTAAGGATCCATATTACAAAGTTGAAACATTAAAACGTAATGTGTAGTAGTGAAGTTTGGTGGTGTATAACACATAGCTCGTAGTGTATCGAGAAGGCAGAAGAATATATGGGCATTGTATAGAGTCCTTATCGTCTGCAGCGTCCGTTGGCGAAATGCCTGCTGTATATTAACAAACTTTTGTCGCGTCATCCCCATAATCGGTTTCGAGAGGAAGCCCCGTGAATACTGCGGGATTTTATTTAATCTGTGCGGCCACGAAACTCAACTTTGATTCGCAAAGTTTTAATACCTATTTATAAATTTAATAACGCCATGAATATTTATTAGCTGCGCTGAACGGTTACGTTTACCAGCGAATTTTCTTACGACGGAAAGCTCCAATTTCTTCCTGTCACAAGCTTGTTGTTTCTAACCGCAGGAATTTTACTAATGTGCTGTAAATCGAAACCTAAATATTTTCCAATTTCTCGGGAAAATATTTGTTTAATTTACACTAAGCTCGCAACAATTAATATTAATAAGGATTCGAGCCAAATTACCTTTCAACATTAACAAAACACTTGTTAACTTCAAGTTAACTGCGACTTTTAGTACATTATTTACAAACGTATTATCAATAATTAAATATTTACTAATAATTCAGTAATATATTGCAGCGTTTATTTATTTAGGGGAAGTGTAAAAGATAATTGAAACACCAATATTTATACAACTAAGTTTAAAAAACGAATAATATTAGTAACACTATGAAGAAACAAAAATATACACTAATTTAAGAATTATAATTATTAATAAATGTAATATAATATTTATTTATAGCACCAACTATTTATTCATATCACCAACTATTTTTTTATTTCTACTTTACATGTCGCTCATACACTAACATACATTGACTTTCTTCAGTGACTCTCTGCACACTCTGACCGATACTGACTTCCATGAACAGTCCAATTAATCTCTAGAACACTCCAGAGCCTTCCCAACTTTATAAAATTCCCTAACAATAGCGGCGTCGCTCCTTTACTTACATACTAACTTATAAAAATTTTAATTTTATTTACAAGGGAATAAGAATTAAAATATCTTTTCTACGACTATAGGGAGTGGCACTTTTCTCTCACTATATAAAGTTTCAAAGTTACGTATTTCTCACAATCGTGGGTTAAAGAGTGAGAAATCATTTCTCTCAGTAATTGCCATTCTGTGTGAGGTTATATTATTCTTAATGTCAAATAAATTTTGTGTACACATTTTTATTCTGTGACGTTTATCAGTGTGATCGTAGAAAAAGTATAGTGTGGAACTCGTGCAGAATCACTCAACTTGTGTGATTTTAGCACTCGACTTCGTCTCGTGCGGAAACTTTTACACCTCATGTTAAATAGGAGACTTTCTGTACTTGTTGCACAATATACTATTACAATATATGCAAGGTAATAGTTTCTATAACTTCAAGCAGTTTTACCTCGCTAATAATGTAAATTATCATACTGATATTTTAATTAATGTAAGTAAAATTTATTTAAACTAACACTTTGTTTTTGTTTCAGGTAAGGAGTTAAATACTCGTACATATCCTGTTCGCACTTTCCCTAATAGAGTTTAATGTAAGTCGATTTGCACGTTTTACAACTCGGGTTTTTAATTTCTGTAAGCAATGAAAATATTTGCGTGATAATTGCTTGACTAACATCCCTCAAAGAGTTCCGTACCCTTCCGCAAACATGAAAGACAGGAAAAGTGCATTTAAAGTTAATTGTTCCATATTCAGAATCAAGCTACGTGGTGAATAATTAATGTCGCTAGTGTACACGCTGCTTTACCATGTATATTTATTAACACCAAGTGCGACTGTGTTGTATATTTATGTTGGGGTTGTTTGTGTTAGTGAGAATGCTGTGGAACAAATGAACGTGTTAAAAATTTGCCGAGCGCGTTTTTGTTTACGTGAAATATGTTTTGTTTTCGAATGATTATTTTTAATGTAAATACTGGAACTGGTAAAATATAGATGCAATAATAATGCCACCAAATTTACTCGCCTGATTGTTTCAGGAACTCCAAATTATTTGCAGTTTTTTGACACAAGCAACACAAAGCAATTGTTTACAAATAAATAATATGAACATAACTTTGTTTAAACTGAAAAATTGAAAATACAATATTAAATAATCAGTAATATATAAAACAGAATCTTCTGTCATTTTAATAACTACTGTTTAGGAAATAAAAGTTGAGCTGTGAAATAAGGAGGAGCGGTCAAATTGCTGTATATAGAGCGTATATCACAACTATATGATATCCTGAAAACAAATGAAAAGAATTTTATTAAAATTCGCAAAATTCTATATACGAATATAATAATACCTTATATAAAAATCTGATATAGACATCATATGACTTCCTTGTAAGTTAAATTATACACATTTTTTGCTGCACTTTATTTAAACTTATCTAATCTTTCTTACTTATCATTTTTCAACTTCTATTCGTTTTATATCTTCGAATTTCCTTTCGAAAGTTTTATTAAAATGTTTGTCACTATTTCTTATTGTATTACATAATAGTTATTTGTCAAACTAGAGAGAAATGCGTATATTTTTACCATTCGACTCAAATTTTTACGGTTATTCATTTTTGAGGTGTGTACTTTTACAGACGTCACGCCGAAACTCGTCAAAATAGATATTTCCGTTGAAACCTGAAAACCTAAATTTTTCGCGATTATAATAACTCCTTTACTTTATGCACGGAAGTAAAAATGTGTATAATTATGTACTCGTACGTTGTATGTATGTTATCTAACGCCTGGCTAATTCGTATTAAGAATTAACCACGGAACAAGTTGGCAGAATGAACGATCTCGTTGAACGTGCAATGAGATAAAATCAAGTTAAAAGCACATGTTCAGCAAAAAAGCTTTTTGTTAAGATAACAACAAACACGAACATAAGTTGGGCTGCGACGTCAGTGGAACCCAGATAAGTTGGCTGTTCACTTGCGTTATTGCAAAAGACGTGCAGAATTCAGCGACAGACATCGGCAAATACCCCTGAGCTTACAGCTCTAGCCTCTGACCATGCACTGGCGCCAACCATGTTTCGTGCCTTCCGCTTTCGTCCTCTCTCCAACATACTTCACATACACGTTTCACCAATGGATATTTCGGAGCGTATACATTTTATCCTCCACACATGTTATATTGCTCGACATTGTACCTTGCACATATTCAAACTTACACATCTTTTATCGTGCGCAATTTTAATACGCGAAAAAGTTATCTTACACACATTTTATCCTCCATATCATTTTATCATCCCTACATTTTATCTTCAAAACCTTTAACATTGAATATTTTATCTAATTATAAATATATTAATTGCATCGGCCATAAAATGAATGAAAGGTACAATTACAATATTTTAAAGATGAAACGTTGGCAATGATAAAATATGCGCAAGATAAAATGTACGTAAGATAACTTTTTTCGCGGATTAAAAGTATGCACAATAAAATATGTGCAAAATTGAATGTTTGAAAGATACAATGTCGAGCAATATAACATACCAAAGTAAACCTAACCTCACCTCACCAAACCTAACCTAACATCACCAAACCCAAACTAATTTAATCTATCCTAACCTAATCTAACCTGACCTAATCTAACCTGACCTAATCTAACTTAACCTAACCTCATCTAACTTAAAGTAATCTAAAATAACATAACTATAGTATAGTATTTTTAAAATAGATACTCGCAGAGGTATGCCTCCGAGTATCTTTCGTCCTGAACCTAATCTAACATGACCTAACCTAAAATTAACCTGAATTTACTGAACCTAACCTAATCTAATCAAACTTATCCTAACCTAAACTCAGCAAACCTAACCTACTAACATCACCAAACCTAAACTAATCAAAACTAACCTAACCTGACCTAATATAACTTAACCCAACCTTTTTATTAACCGATATATTAGCCGGTTTAAACTGGTTTTCAATTTTTAAAAACCGGTTTTCAAACTAAAACAATTATTATTATAATGTTCTCAATATGGGTTAATAATTAATCAGTATTTTTTTCGGTACATGCCGTGGTTTGTAAACTTATTTTCTTGACTTATTAATTTTTTAATACGATGACACTGTTAAATTAATAATTAAAATGTTTTAGTTTCATGCATTTTCATGTTCAAATAAAAGTTTTTTTTTTATTATAATATTCATCTCCTGAAGAATATTTATGTGTAGTCGAAACTGTAAAGGTTTCTACATTAAAGTTGACTTCATTCCAGAAACCATCCTTTAATTAATTAACTACCCAGTCAAAAAGTATCCTAAAACCTAATTCTTTTTTAAAAATGTAAGATAAAAGTAAGGATAAAAAAATGACATAAGGTAAAAATATAGTTAGAAGGAATTATTTCTAAAGGAACAAACAAGAATGGAACACAAACTAATTCCATACGAATGTCGTTTTTATTTCGTGCCCAACTCTTGTTCCATATTCGTTGACATGTACGGACAAACATCGTCATCGCATCGCACATCTCGCATCGCAGGAAACTTTCCTCCTTTCCGTTGATGTGCAGTGTCGAATGCATTGCTGGATTTAGGGCGGATTAACCATATGTGGCAAAGTTAATGCAATCACCAACTCTAAGCCAGATTTAAATTATTACAATGAAATGAACTCAAAGCAACCAACTTGTGAATTATAGTTATTTTAAAGTTATTAAACAGCAACAGATGTACGGGAATGTTTTGTTACTTTGTCGTTATAACTTCAAGATTTATGATGTATGTTTCACTGTATTCGGGACTCAATATTTTGTATACGTGGCTGTGTATAATTTTGGAATTGTTACACTAAATGAGTAAGAATTATATATTATACATGTACTCGTATATACAGGGTGTTAATACTAAATTGTAACACTTAAAAAAGGCAGTAAGAACTCATTGAAACAAACAACTTTTCTTAGTTCAATTTTTTATTTGGCGTATCATTTGACTTTACAATAAATTATACAAAAGATATATTTTTTCTTTTTAAAAGTAAGTTTATAAAATTAATCATTAATAATACTATAGTTTATATATGAAGTAATAACAGGAGAAGTAATTCCCAAAGCTGCTGATTCTGTATTTTTGAGTAAACCCGAAAATATTTGAAAATATCGAAATTTTAGCTCGAAAATTTTCAAATATTACAAAATTTTGTTGAAAACATTTTTTAAAGAATTCGCTACGCTGATAACAAATTTACAAGCAGAATTTAATTATCTCTTTTTGTTTCGGAGATATTAGCTCTCAAAGTTGTACCACAAAAAAGTGTGTTTTTTTAATATATTCAAAAACTGAGTAGAGATACAATCTCAACTACTTTACCATTCGATTCTACGGAAAAAGTTATATAAAGAAATGTTTTGTCCACATATACGTTCTTTGGAACGATTATGTGAAACATAACAAAAACGAAAAAACCTAAATTTCAATTTTTCGCTTCGAAACTTTTTGTCTCCAAAATTTTTCATATTTTGGACTTAAGTAGATATTGATGCGCTGATTCCATATTTTCAAACAGAATTGAATTATCTCTTCCCGTTCTCGAGATATTTAAGTTCAAAATTATACCTAAAAAAATAGGTTTTTTAGGTACACCTCCTAAATGGTTAGGTTTACGGTTTCGACTACCTCACCATTCGATTCTACGGGCTAAATTACATAAGTGTACCAATTTTCAGATTTTTATTCCAACGGATAGAATTTTTAGATTGAAAAAACTGAAAATGGCGAAAATCGAAAAAAATCGCAAGGGGTTCATCAGGCATTTTTTTCGATTTTTGCCATTTTCGTTTTTTCCTTCTAAAAATTGTATCCGTTGGAATAAAAATCTAAAAATTGGTATACTTATGTAATTTTGCCCCTAGAATCGAATGGTGAGGTCACCGAAGTCGTAAACCTAACCCTTAAAGGGGTATACCTAAAAAACCTGTTTTTTTAGGTATTGCCACAACTCAACTTTGAACACGAATATCTCGAGAACGGTAAGAGATAATTCAGTTAGGTTTGAAAATTTAGAATCAGCTTATAGATATCTACTTTAGACCAGAAAATGTAAAGTTTTGGAGACAAAAAGTTCATCTGAAAAATTTTGAAATTTAGGTGTTTTCGATTTTCTCTTTTTCACCTAATCGTTCCAAAGGACGTATATGCGGAAAAAACATTTCTTTATGTAACTTTTTCCGTAGAATCGACTGGTATAATCGTTAAGATTGTATCTGTACTCATTTTAGAGATATAGCTAAAAAACACACTTTTTTGAGGTGTAACTTTGACGGCAAATATCTCAGGAACGAAAAGAGATAATTTAATTCCGTTTGAAAATTTGAATTCAGCGCGTCGAGTTCTATCAAAGTATACAATTCCCCAAAATCAAAATTTTGGGCACAAAAATGAGTATTTTTGGGATATTTTGTATTTGTCAACACAATTTTTGGTTTAATACTGTTTTTTGGATTGATTTAACTCTACACAACTTTGATATCGGGTTATAGGTTTTGGAAATAAATGTTTAATATTTAAAGCATACATTTTTTCCTTTTAATAAAACAGTTCGAAATACGAAACAAGATCTAAAAAAAATCTAAAAAAGGGCATCATTTCATAAGTTGCGGTAGGGCACCACATACCCTACCGTCGGCCCTACACAGATAATTGCTGTGAGAAAATATTTCTCAAACTTTTGGGAAGTATGCACAAGTAGCACAATAGTATGAGAAAAGTGTCAGTTTTGATAGTGGTCGGAGAAAACGTGTTACATTACATGCAAATGTATTCTGTAAAATTCAATATTATTTATAAAACTTCTATTTATATCAACATAATTTCTTCTTGACATATAATCAATTATTAATTAAATTATTTTAGGAAAATGAAACAATTTAAAAATGAATATTACAAAGTAATAACCTTAATTGTTATTATGAAAATTACTTTTGTATTTTTCAGGTATATTCTTTTCAAGTGAATAATGCGATAAATGTTTCTTCTTTGAAGTTTATATTTCATTTTATTAAATTGTTAGTACCTAAATGTTATAATTAGAAAAATTTATTTTTGCACGCAATATGCTGCAAAATATCGCTAATCTTCCAGACATAAATTTATACTAAAAAAATATAAACGAAAGATTTATTTTTCATTACTTAAATTCATTTAAAATATAAAGGTTGAAGTATCTATTTAGACTAAAATATAATTTAACATATCATATCCTTTCTATTATTTGAAAATGAAAAAGTATACTATGCAACAAGTGCAGAAACTCGCCTAATTCCAACAAGGTGTGAAATTTTCTTTATGAGATTAAGTCAGTGTAAGGAGAAATAGGTGATTCTGTACGAGTGGCACACTATACTTTTTCTACGACCACAATGCTAAACGATACAGAACAAAAATACATATACGAACTTTATTTGATATAAAAAACAATATGGCGCAGGTAATCTCACAAAGAATGTTTTCAAGTATACGCTGTGTTGGTAAGTACAGTGAGAAATGACATTTCCCACGCTGCGCATGCGCATGATTTCTCACCCTTTAACCCACGGTTGTGAGAAATACGCAACAGCTTTATATAGTATGAGAAAAATGCCACTTTCTGTAGTGGCCATAGAAAAAATTATTTTCAATTTAATTTACAATATTCCTAACTCTATGTATGTTTGTGCAGAATATTATTAATTGAATTCATACCTGAAATAAAACAGTTATTTTTGGCGTAACTATAATCTATTCCTTGTATATTTCTTTCATCTTTTTGTATTTTACATTAACAAACTTGATATTTACTTATTTTATCTTTGAAAATTATTTACAGCATATGTCAAATTTTGTAAACATATGAATAACTCATTTTTTTATAGAAATTCCTCAGCTTGAACGGTGTGTAAAGTTAATATAATAAATATTTTTTTCTGTTTATCCAGAAGTTATATATAAAGCGTAATTATTCATGTCTAATGCGTCACGTAAAATTCTACTTCCGATTAACCAATTGTAGTCAAAGTCTAATAAGTTTATTATATTTGAATGTAACTCATAAATACCAAATATTATATTTTTTACATGTATCCTATTGGAGTTATTGTGAATGAAACATATAGACATCACGGTAAAAATAGTAAAACCGTATTTTAGGCATCTTAATTCGTACTCATATGTTGAAAACTTAGTCGAGAAAGTTGACCAAAAACAATATCTCCTTTATCTATGTATTGATACGCAAACATTTGTAGGCCCATTCTAGCTCATTTTACAAACGTTGTACATTTTATAGTTTCACTTTTTTTAAAAAAAATGGACAATGTACACGATCCAATATGAAAACAAATGGAATAAACAATCTATTAGCAATGAATTGACAGTTATGTAAAGTTGGCACCGAATTCTGCCATACCCTTATAAACTCTTAGTGTTGTACTTTTTATACTTTCAGTTATTTAAAAAAAAATGACTAGATCCAATATGAAAACAAATTGAATAAATAAAGTAATAGCATATTAGCAATGAATTCAGAAAGTTATGTAAAGTTGGCACCGAATTCTGCCATACCCTTATAAACTCTTAGTTTAGTGACCTCTGACTGTCGGCCAATGTAAACAAGCACATATGCACACGCTCGTAATGAAGCATTAAATAATCACAACAGATGTTTGCGGCATAAATCTCCTGGTCGGGCCGAAACCATCCCAATTCCCCACACGTAATTGGCAGCGAGTTTTTGTCGGTGCTGCAAAGAAAGTGTTCTCGCGATAGGAATGCAGTGGCAGACCATACGTAGATCTGCAGAGCCTTATAAGGAGGTTCAACGGGCGACAGTTCCCAGGAAGAGATGCTCTTTAAGGAATGATATGGTTCACCACTGAATTGAATGGTAATAAGGATATGTAAGGAGATTTAAACTAAGATTAGATTCAACAACATGGAATCAACATTTTAAATTATAAAATGCTCATGTTTAAATACATAAATACATATTTCTGCAGAATATCATAAATGGTACATAAAGCGAACTTATATACATTATTCCATAGAAGAAATACAATATGCATTGTTACGGTTTATTTTTGCAATCTGCAATTTATTTAAAATCTAAATCATTTTATTTCCTTATTATCATTTTTGTTCGCAATTTATGGAACTCTTAGGCATTGCTGGTTGCTTATTGTCAGGAATATTAATTTTTATATTTTTATACATTTGGGCATGTGCAAGTTTGAGCTAACTCGCAGATTTGAGCGAAGTGATTCATTCTGTTCTTTGATCGTCGCTGTAGTCATATCTCAGTGTCTAGTTATTATTTATCATATTGTTTAGTTTATTGTTGGATAAATTTTAACGTGCCCGTTATTTGGGGATTATAACTGAGGAAAGTACTGGGGAAATATTTGTTCCCGCGGAAAATTGTTCCGGATTTATTGCACTGCGATCATTGAAAAACAACTTAGCCGCCCACCATCTCAGGTATTTACTTTTATTGTTGATTAGCCCAGTTGTAGTATCTATAAAGTATTTTGGTAATAATATTTTGATCATTGTTAATTTACAATCAGTAAAAGTAACTTTTAACTTAATCATCGACCTGGCAATGCTAATTGAGTTCTCCTTTCAGGCTTTTATTTTATTTTATTGTATTTACTTTTCTACCACTATCGATATTAATTCGATCTCGATCCGATTTATTGGATGCTTATGGTTGGATTGGGTTGTTGAGCCCTTATTTTCGGTGGATACACATTTTAGTGGAGAATTTTTGGGGAGAATTGGATGACCGGTACCTCGTGTTCCAAGCGGAAATTGTTCGACGCCATTTTGGAACTCGTCACACACTACGTCACTACCGCACACTACGTCACTCCGACGTCATCAGCTCTCCAAACACATGCAGATAAGCTCTATTTTGATTTTTTTTTGTTGTTGTTTTTAAATATTTTTGAATTGATTTTTGAATGTTATGTTATTTAGCTACATTCATTTACGCTTATGTTATTATTTTATATGTACTAGCTCACGCGAGTCTCAGAATTTTTTATGAGAGATACTCATTTAGGGATTGTTTCGGTTTAGGAAGGGTTAGGACTGAATTTAACTTATTTCGACGCTTGTTACGCTCGCATTACCCTGATTGGTCGACCAACCACCCGTATTGCGCCTATTTTTGCGTATTATATTTAAAGTCTAAGCTATCTAAACATCCGAAGTCCTCGCTCGTTCGTGCGCCACGCATCCCCTATTTGGTACAGTTTATTCACTTATTAGTATTACCTTTCGTTTATATCTCGCATGAGTTATATAATTCATTCAGAAAATTTGTTAATATAAAGAATTTCGATTTCAAACTCTATTTACATAATGTAATACTACGAATATTTAATATATCCTACATTTTAATTTCAAACGGAGCTTTATTTGTTTTTTTTTGAGTTACCTACTATTATCTTTGATTATCCTTCACAGATTCGTATTTTCGTGGTTGTATACTAGGTTTCCTTTTTTTTTAACAACAACCACGTGGCGCCCTATTATAATTTATACTATTTCATTATTTGAACCACCCCCTTCTCCACTGTCTAAAAGCTGGCGGCCGCATTCACTGTCATCTTGGATGCGTAAGAGCTACAATAATACACGACTGTGTGGTGCACGTAGCAAATTTGGCGCCCAACGTGGGGCTATTATTGAGATTCCGACACCTCGAAACGTATCGGAAGTACGTAGAGTAGTAGGCATGGCATCGTGGTACCGACGTTTCGTACCCCATTTTTCGTCCGTGATTTCACCATTAACCAATTTGCTTCGCAAGAGGGTAAAATTCGATTGGGATCAATCTTGTTCGGACGCTTGGTCAAAACTTAAAAGTCACTTGGTTTCGTCTCCTATTCTTTCGTGCCCAGACTTTCAAAAAGAATTCACGCTACAAACTGACGCGTCTAATTACGGTTTGGGTGCTGTATTGTCGCAGCAACATGATGACGGAGAAAAGGTCATATGTTATCTCTCTCGCTCTCTCACTCGTCAAGAACAAAAATTTTCTACGACCGAAAAAGAACTTTTAGCCCTTCTGTGGTCTGTCGAAAAACTCCGCCCGTATTTGGAAGGAACTCGCTTTACAGCCATTACCGACCACTATTCGCTCTTGTGGCTTAACAATCTTCAGAACCCTTCCGGACGTCTTGCGCGCTGGTCTGTGAGATTACAGCAGTACGACTTTAACATCGTACACCGGAAAGGGAAGGAACACGTAGTTCCTGACGCCCTGTCTCGTGCCGTCCCTGTCGTCGCTGATGTTAGTGTGGCCGAAGATGAAGGCCGATATAGCGTCTTATGTACGAAGATGTGTAGTCTGCATTAAAGCAAAACCCAGTCAAAAAGCCCCCACAGGTCAAATGGGTGGCCATTCATTTATCTCTCTTCCATGGGAAGTTATTAGTACCGACTTAATCGGTCCCTTGCCGACTTCTTCTCAAGGAAATTCGTTTATTCTCGTTGTGACTGATTGTTTCAGTAAATTTACCGTTTGTTTTCCCCTTCGTAAAGGCACTGCCCCTAATATTGTCCGTCGTATGGAGAACGACGTCTTTTTACTATTCGGTGTACCTCGTGTCATCATTATGGATAATGGTAAGCAATTTCGATCGAAGGAATTCCTCAAATTATGCTCCACGTATAAAGTTAAACCTGCGTTTACTTCATTTTATCACCCCCAGGCAAACCCTACCGAACGAGTCAATAGGGTGTTGAAAACAATGCTCACTTCTTATGTAGCCGACTCGCAGAGATCCTGGGATAAAATCCTCCCTCAAATTTCTTGTGCACTCCGCACTGCGGTTCATGAAGCTACCGGACATAGCCCCTACTTCATTAATTTTGGGCGGGAGATGTTGTTGTCAGGTGATTGTCATAGGGTCCGATTGGACAGCCCTGAAACTGACACTTCCGATGGAAAGAAACTAGCCGACCGCTCTCATCATTTTACGAAGCTGTATGAGGATGTCCAATCACGCTTACAGAAGGCTTATACCAAGTCTAAAACTCGATATGATCTTCGTCGCCGTGTAGTCAATTATTCTCCTAATCAGCTTGTATGGCGAAAAAATTTTGTTCTGTCGGATGCCACGAAATATTTTTCGGCTAAATTAGCAGACAAGTACGTAGGTCCCTTTATGATACATAAGAAGGTAGCGCAAGATAATTATCAGCTGAAGAGCTTAGAAGGTGAAATACTCACTGGCACTTGGAGCAGCCAACACCTTAAGGAACATCCCGAAATCGACCCTGGTTAGAAATCATTAAAGAGTATTCTATCGGTCCCGTATTTTGTTCTGACCCTCGCATTAGATACGGCTTACGATCTATTGTTCTTTGGATATTTCCGTTTTCTTTCTTTTGTATCTCTCTCGTATCACTGGGAGCCATCTTCGGTGGTGAAGAGAATTGTCGGTTACATTCCTTATCAATTCCGAATAGGAAATTTTAGTTGCCACGAAAATTTCCTCGACAGGTAAGAGGGGGAATTGTTACGGTTTATTTTTGCAATCTGCAATTTATTTAAAATCTAAATCATTTTATTTCCTTATTATCATTTTTGTTCGCAATTTATGGAACTCTTAGGCATTGCTGGTTGCTTATTGTCAGGAATATTAATTTTTATATTTTTATGCATTTGGGCATGTGCAAGTTTGAGCTAACTCGCAGATTTGAGCGAAGTGATTCATTCTGTTCGTTGATCGTCGCTGTAGTCATATCTCAGTGTCTAGTTATTATTTATCATATTGTTTAGTTTATTGTTGGATAAATTTTAACGTGCCCGTTATTTGGGGATTATAACTGAGGAAAGTACTGGGGAAATATTTGTTCCCGCGGAAAATTGTTCCGGATTTATTGCACTGCGATCATTGAAAAACAACTTAGCCGCCCACCATCTCAGGTATTTACTTTTATTGTTGATTAGCCCAGTTGTAGTATCTATAAAGTATTTTGGTAATAATATTTTGATCATTGTTAATTTACAATCAGTAAAAGTAACTTTTAACTTAATCATCGACCTGGCAATGCTAATTGAGTTCTCCTTTCAGGCTTTTATTTTATTGTATTTACTTTTCTACCACTATCGATATTAATTCGATCTCGATCCGATTTATTGGATGCTTATGGTTGGATTGGGTTGTTGAGCCCTTATTTTTGGTGGATACACATCTTGGTGGAGGATTTTTGGGGAGAATTGGATGACTGGTACCTCGTGTTTCAAGCGGAAATTGTTCGACGCCATTTTGGAACTCGTCACACACTACGTCACTACCGCACACTACGTCACTCCGACGTCATCAGCTCTCCAAACACATGCAGATAAGCTCTATTTTGATTTTTTTTCTTGTTGTTATTTTTAAATATTTTTTTGGATTGATTTTTGAATGTTATGTTATTTAATTACATTTATTTACGCTTATGTTATTATTTTGTATGTACTAGCTCACGCGAGTCTCAGAATTTTTATGAGAGATACTCATTTAGGGATTGTTTCGGTTTAGGAAGGGTTAGGACTGAATTTAACTTATTTCGACGCTTGTTACGCTCGCATTACCCTGATTGGTCGACCAACCACCCGTATTGCGCCTATTTTTGCGTATTATATTTAAAGTCTAAGCTATCTAAACATCCGAAGTCCTCGCTCGTTCGTGCGCCACGCATCCCCTATTTGGTACAGTTTATTCACTTATTAGTATTACCTTTCGTTTATATCTCGCATGAGTTATATAATTCATTCAGAAAATTTGTTAATATAAAGAATTTCGATTTCAAACTTATTTACATATTCGACAACATAATCACAAAACATTAAATGTAATACTACAAATATTTAATATATCCTACATTTTAATTTCAAACGGAGCTTTATTTGTTTTTTTTTGAGTTACCTACTATTATCTTTTGATTATCCTTCACAGATTCGTATTTTCGTGGTTGTATACTAGGTTTCCTTTTTTTTTAACAACAACCACGTGGCGCCCTATTATAATTTATACTATTTCATTATTTGAACCACCCCCTTCTCCACTGTCTAAAAGCTGGCGGCCGCATTCACTGTCATCTTGGATGCGTAAGAGCTACAATAATACACGACTGTGCGGTGCACGTAGCAAATTTGGCGCCCAACGTGGGGCCCTTGCGTCAAAAAAAAAATAATAGAAGAGGGCCTTGTTTATTTCATTGTTGTGACCATTATTGTGACCATTATCGTCACTATTGTTGCGTGGCGTGGGGTGGCCATTGTTGCCATTATTATTATATCCATTGTTGCCAGTATTTTGACACCACGGTTAATATTATTAATGTGGACATTGTTAACATTTTATTATAATTTTTTTTTGTTGTTGCTTCGGTAGAGGAGACGTCTCTCTTCGCACTGCTCTCGCTAGCATAGTGGTATAGTTTTTTTTGTTACTATCGCGGAGAAGGTCTAGCATTGTCGTTTTCTTGTGGCATATTTCTATTGTGTCATTATTGGGGTAGTTTTTATTTCCTTTATTATCCAATTGTTTTTTTTTTGTTATTGATTGGGGATGGAGTCCAAATTGGAAATTAACAGGTTAAGTAAGACCGAGCTGAGTTACGAATTGAAAATTCGAGGTGTTAGTGATGATAGCGATGTCTCGTCGATGCGGAAGTCATTGCGGTATCTACTTCGGTTAGAGAAAGACTCAAAACGTACATTGCCAGACTATCCTTTTACCTTTGAGGAGGATCATGAGGCATTAGAACAACAAATCGTTGAGATTAAAAATCTAATAGATTCGTTTAGCGGGACAAAATTCTCATCCGAATATAATAAGTTGATTACAAAAATTACGCATTCGTTAGGTCGAGCCAATCGGTGTGTAAGTAAGACTGCTGATGAGAAGAAGAAGAAATCCGAGCAATTTTCTCAGCTAGTCACGTTACAGTCTAAACTTAAAACCAAGGTTAGGAGTTTGAAACATTCGGCAACACTGTTGAGCAGTACTATATTGGAACAATCCATCTCGGGCGAATTAGCTGTTGTTTCGGATACTTCGACAGTCGAGTCTGATTCCGATATGGAAATTGAATCACCACGTATGGTACTCAAGTCAACCCCCGTGTCTCAATGGGACTTAAAATTCTCCGGGGATACCAAACACATGTCGGTCAATGCATTCTTAGAGCGAGTGGAAGAGCTTCGTCTGGCACGCAACGTATCGAGAGTGCAATTATTGCGTACTGCCGTTGACTTGTTCAAGGGCACTGCACTTATCTGGTACCGGGCAAACCGTGAATTATTTAGGACATGGGCTGAACTTGTTGTTGCACTTCGGGATGAGTTCCAACCGGTTGATTACGAAGATAAATTACTTGACGAAATCAAACATCGGACTCAAGGGCCTAACGAGAGTATCGGAATTTACATCGCGGTCATGTCTTCTCTTTTTAGTAGACTTAAGGATAAGCTTTCAGAAGATGTTCGTGTGAATATATTATTGAAGAACATCGCTCCGTTCTACCAAACGCAGCTCGGTTTAGTAGATGTCAAAACTGTCTCCGAATTACTGAGGTTATGTCGACGATTAGAAGCCCGTAAAGTCTCTGTAGAAGCTTATGTTCCACCTCCGCGCCGTAGTCAGGCATATGAACCTGATTTAGCTTACGTTTATACTGATGGTCCACAGGCTTCTCAGCACAAATGTTATGATGTTGAAACGAGTGTTGCGGATCCTTCTAAGTCTCCTTCATTAGTTCAACCTCGCCAATCGTGCTGGAATTGCGGTAAGGTGGGTCATTTGTCCTCGCGTTGTCGTCAGCCTCGTAAGAAGCATTGTTTCCGGTGCGGCAAACCGGATGTTACCTGCCGAGACTGCCCTTCGTGTAGTGTCGCGGGAAACGGTCGTCGGATGCAGCGGTAAACCGGCCGTTGCATCGTTCTAGTGTGGAATCGGTATCTGTTAATTATGTTTTGGATTTCATTTTGTCGCATGCTAAGGACGACGAACGCCCTTATCTACAAGTTTATATTTTCGAAAAATGTTTTTTGGGTTTGTTAGATTCTGGTGCAACTTGCACTATTATGGGGAATCCGGGGTGGATTATGTTGCAAAATTTAAATTTATCGCTGAAGGAATCAGCATCGTTTTGTACGGTCGCGAATGGTCAGCGTTGTGCCTGTATCGGGAGTATTTCGGTGCCGATACGGTTGAGAGACCAAGTTAAAGTTATAGACATTCTTATTGTTCCCGAGTTATCGCATGGCTTAATTCTCGGTACGAATTTTTGGAAGACCATGGGTGTAGTTCCAGATCTCCGCCGAGGAGAATGGAAATTTTCTGGTTCGCCTGAAGTTTCAGTTGATGCTATCAGTCCGCGCAGTTGCCTTACACTTGATCAGGAACGACTGTTGAGCTCGCTTATCGACCGAATATTCAAGGACGTAGACGAGAGTGTTATCGGATGTACCTCGCGAGTCGAACATGAAATAGTTACCGACAGCGAACCAATCAAGCAGAGGTACTATCCTATCTCGCCCGCAATGCAAAAGCATGTGGATAAGGAACTTGAGCTTATGTTAACTCAAGGTATCATTGAAAGGTCGCAGAGTCCTTGGTCGTCGCCTATTCTGCTTGTGCCAAAAAAAGACGGGACCTTCCGGTTTTGCGTTGATTACCGCAAGCTGAATAAGGTTAGCCGTCGTGACGCTTACCCGTTGCCATATGTGTCGGATACTTTGGACAAGTTGCGAGACGCTAGGTACCTAACGTCACTCGACATAAAATCGGCCTATTGGCAAATACCGGTTGCGGAAAATTCGAGACAATATACCGCCTTTACAGTTCCGAATCGCGGTCTTTACCAATTTAAACGTATGCCGTTTGGTCTTCATAATGCTCCCGCGACGTGGCAGCGTTTTATAGATAGAGTCATCGGCGTCGACTTGGAACCGCATGTCTTCGTTTACCTCGACGACATCATTATTGTCACTCAAGACTTCGACAAACATTTAGAAATCCTTGAGGAAGTGTTAGTCCGTTTGACGAAAGCTGGCTTGACCCTGGGACGAGAGAAGTGCCAATTCTGCCGGGATGAATTGAAATATTTAGGCTACGTTGTTAATCGTCAAGGTTTGCACGTAGATCCCGATAAGGTTCGGGCTATTATTGAGATTCCGACACCTCGAAACGTATCGGAAGTACGTAGAGTAGTAGGCATGGCATCGTGGTACCGACGTTTCGTACCCCATTTTTCGTCCGTGATTTCACCATTAACCAATTTGCTTCGCAAGAGTGTAAAATTCGATTGGGATCAATCTTGTTCGGACGCTTGGTCAAAACTTAAAAGTCACTTGGTTTCGTCTCCTATTCTTTCGTGCCCAGACTTTCAAAAAGAATTCACGCTACAAACTGACGCGTCTAATTACGGTTTGGGTGCTGTATTGTCGCAGCAACATGATGACGGAGAAAAGGTCATATGTTATCTCTCTCGCTCTCTCACTCGTCAAGAACAAAAATTTTCTACGACCGAAAAAGAACTTTTAGCCCTTCTGTGGTCTGTCGAAAAACTCCGCCCGTATTTGGAAGGAACTCGCTTTACAGCCATTACCGACCACTATTCGCTCTTGTGGCTTAACAATCTTCAGAACCCTTCCGGACGTCTTGCGCGCTGGTCTGTGAGATTACAGCAGTACGACTTTAACATCGTACACCGGAAAGGGAAGGAACACGTAGTTCCTGACGCCCTGTCTCGTGCCGTCCCTGTCGTCGCTGATGTTAGTGTGGCCGAAGTTAACGATAAGTGGTACAATAAACTTTTAGAATCTGTTTCGCGTGATCCGGTACGTTACCCTGCTTTTCGTATAACTAACGGTGTACTGTACAAATTTGTAAAACATAAGTGGCCAGGTTTGGTCAACGAATGCGATCATTGGAAGAGAGTCATACCGAAAGATGAACGTGCGAAATGTATGATGCTGTGTCACGATATACCGACCAGTGGTCATCTTGGTGTCTTTAAAACTTTTCATCGTGCCGCCCAATCATATTATTGGCCGAAGATGAAGGCCGATATAGCGTCTTATGTACGAAGATGTGTAGTCTGCATTAAAGCAAAACCCAGTCAAAAAGCCCCCACAGGTCAAATGGGTGGCCATTCATTTATCTCTCGTCCATGGGAAGTTATTAGTACCGACTTAATCGGTCCCTTGCCGACTTCTTCTCAAGGAAATTCGTTTATTCTCGTTGTGACTGATTGTTTCAGTAAATTTACCGTTTGTTTTCCCCTTCGTAAAGGCACTGCCCCTAATATTGTCCGTCGTATGGAGAACGACGTCTTTTTACTATTCGGTGTACCTCGTGTTATCATTATGGATAATGGTAAGCAATTTCGATCGAAGGAATTCCTCAAATTATGCTCCACGTATAAAGTTAAACCTGCGTTTACTTCATTTTATCACCCCCAGGCAAACCCTACCGAACGAGTCAATAGGGTGTTGAAAACAATGCTCACTTCTTATGTAGCCGACTCGCAGAGATCCTGGGATAAAATCCTCCCTCAAATTTCTTGTGCACTCCGCACTGCGGTTCATGAAGCTACCGGACATAGCCCCTACTTCATTAATTTTGGGCGGGAGATGTTGTTGTCAGGTGATTGTCATAGGGTCCGATTGGACAGCCCTGAAACTGACACTTCCGATGGAAAGAAACTAGCCGACCGCTCTCATCATTTTACGAAGCTGTATGAGGATGTCCAATCACGCTTACAGAAGGCTTATACCAAGTCTAAAACTCGATATGATCTTCGTCGCCGTGTAGTCAATTATTCTCCTAATCAGCTTGTATGGCGAAAAAATTTTGTTCTGTCGGATGCCACGAAATATTTTTCGGCTAAATTAGCGGACAAGTACGTAGGTCCCTTTATGATACATAAGAAGGTAGCGCAAGATAATTATCAGCTGAAGAGCTTAGAAGGTGAAATACTCACTGGCACTTGGAGCAGCCAACACCTTAAGGAACATCCCGAAATCGACCCTGGTTAGAAATCATTAAAGAGTATTCTATCGGTCCCGTATTTTGTTCTGACCCTCGCATTAGATACGGCTTACGATCTATTGTTCTTTGGATATTTCCGTTTTCTTTCTTTTGTATCTCTCTCGTATCACTGGGAGCCATCTTCGGTGGTGAAGAGAATTGTCGGTTACATTCCTTATCAATTCCGAATAGGAAATTTTAGTTGCCACGAAAATTTCCTCGACAGGTAAGAGGGGGAATTGTTACGGTTTATTTTTGCAATCTGCAATTTATTTAAAATCTAAATCATTTTATTTCCTTATTATCATTTTTGTTCGCAATTTATGGAACTCTTAGGCATTGCTGGTTGCTTATTGTCAGGAATATTAATTTTTATATTTTTATACATTTGGGCATGTGCAAGTTTGAGCTAACTCGCAGATTTGAGCGAAGTGATTCATTCTGTTCTTTGATCGTCGCTGTAGTCATATCTCAGTGTCTAGTTATTATTTATCATATTGTTTAGTTTATTGTTGGATAAATTTTAACGTGCCCGTTATTTGGGGATTATAACTGAGGAAAGTACTGGGGAAATATTTGTTCCCGCGGAAAATTGTTCCGGATTTATTGCACTGCGATCATTGAAAAACAACTTAGCCGCCCACCATCTCAGGTATTTACTTTTATTGTTGATTAGCCCAGTTGTAGTATCTATAAAGTATTTTGGTAATAATATTTTGATCATTGTTAATTTACAATCAGTAAAAGTAACTTTTAACTTAATCATCGACCTGGCAATGCTAATTGAGTTCTCCTTTCAGGCTTTTATTTTATTTTATTGTATTTACTTTTCTACCACTATCGATATTAATTCGATCTCGATCCGATTTATTGGATGCTTATGGTTGGATTGGGTTGTTGAGCCCTTATTTTCGGTGGATACACATTTTAGTGGAGAATTTTTGGGGAGAATTGGATGACCGGTACCTCGTGTTCCAAGCGGAAATTGTTCGACGCCATTTTGGAACTCGTCACACACTACGTCACTACCGCACACTACGTCACTCCGACGTCATCAGCTCTCCAAACACATGCAGATAAGCTCTATTTTGATTTTTTTTTGTTGTTGTTTTTAAATATTTTTGAATTGATTTTTGAATGTTATGTTATTTAGCTACATTCATTTACGCTTATGTTATTATTTTATATGTACTAGCTCACGCGAGTCTCAGAATTTTTTATGAGAGATACTCATTTAGGGATTGTTTCGGTTTAGGAAGGGTTAGGACTGAATTTAACTTATTTCGACGCTTGTTACGCTCGCATTACCCTGATTGGTCGACCAACCACCCGTATTGCGCCTATTTTTGCGTATTATATTTAAAGTCTAAGCTATCTAAACATCCGAAGTCCTCGCTCGTTCGTGCGCCACGCATCCCCTATTTGGTACAGTTTATTCACTTATTAGTATTACCTTTCGTTTATATCTCGCATGAGTTATATAATTCATTCAGAAAATTTGTTAATATAAAGAATTTCGATTTCAAACTCTATTTACATAATGTAATACTACGAATATTTAATATATCCTACATTTTAATTTCAAACGGAGCTTTATTTGTTTTTTTTTGAGTTACCTACTATTATCTTTGATTATCCTTCACAGATTCGTATTTTCGTGGTTGTATACTAGGTTTCCTTTTTTTTTAACAACAACCACGTGGCGCCCTATTATAATTTATACTATTTCATTATTTGAACCACCCCCTTCTCCACTGTCTAAAAGCTGGCGGCCGCATTCACTGTCATCTTGGATGCGTAAGAGCTACAATAATACACGACTGTGTGGTGCACGTAGCAGCATTCCTTTTGTCATCCTTTTCACTTCACTTAAAATTAAAGTTAAAGTAAAGTCAAGGGAAGCGATAATTTTTATAAGTAAGGGCAACAGTTCCCAAGAAGAGAGGCTCTTTAAGGAATGATATGGGTCACCACTGAATTGAATAGTAATAGGGATTTGTAAGGAGATTCAAACTAAGATTAGATTCAACAACAAGGAATCAACATTTTAAAATTATTAAATGCCCATGTTTAAATACATAAATACATATTTCTTCAGAATATCATAAATATTACATGCAACTAAATTATATACCTACTTCACATCAAAATGAATGTAAGTGGTACTCTTTATGTGAAAAAGGAACGACAATAATTGTGGTCAAATTCAGAACCTCAGAAAAATCTGTACTATTCTTTCGAACTTCATTTATTAAACAATAAATTTAAAAGATTGTAAATCTTAACCGGTTTCAAGATATTAGGCTTTTGTTTGTTTGGAACAAAATTAAGCAGGGGTTACTAACTCATAATTGTGTACTATGTATGGTAATAATATTTTTCTACGACCACTACGGAAAGTAACACTTTTCTCACACTATATAAAACTTCAAAGTTGCGTATTTCCTACAATCGTGGCTTAAAGTATTTAGCAGTGTGGTCGTAGAAACGTATAATGTGCCACTAATGCAGAATCATCTATTTCCCACCTTGTGTGATTCCAGTACTCGTATTGTGCCAAAACTTTTACACCTTGGAGGAAATAGGCGCCATTCTGCACTTTTTGTACAATATATTATTACCGTACAGAATTGTCAAAATAGACACAAGAGAATTATATAACATAATTTTATTAATAACGTGAAATCGATAAACTATTGAACAAACCACGGATGTTATGTATCATAACAGGTCTTAAATGTTTTAAAATCTTCGCTTTTGAAGCTCGGAATTCCAACATCAGTGGCGGTTATAATACTCATAACTATCCTAGGTTTGTTAATAGCTACAAAAGAAACAGCTTTTTCAAAACAGTCTCTAAGCAGAGTTTGCGATATGAACCATTATCTTTAAAAGCAAGACCTCGTATATATTTTCATTTGCAACAAACTAGAGTGAAGCAATGAGTTTATAACATGTGGTTAGTTTTATTAACGAAATAATTTAAGTTTATGTTTGTTTATATGGAAGAATAAATCCCCCAGTTTGCGGTAAACAGTTGGAGTAATTTAGTTTATCTGGTTGTTGATCTTGGCGGTGGCCCATAAAACGAAAGTAATCTCGGTGATGTTTGCGCGCAGATTGAGAGTTTGCGTTATCACGTGACACATCTCAGGTGCATGTCATCTTCAGGACATCATCCCGAGTCCCGAGTGTCACAAGGATACGCCAGGATCATTGACTTACTGCGGGATTACTCCGGAAGTCCTCGCAATCTCGGCTAAGTACAAACACTGCTACTCTCGCTTTCTTACGTGCTACACTACAAGGACCTCAATTATCCTTTATATTTTATCTCCTCGCGTCTAAATTAAAATCTATAGCTATAAGTAATTGTTTCAAATCTTTCAATCATATATTCTTGCTCTATGGAATTTATTATAAAATTAAATTGAACTTACATTAATTTAGTCACTGATAGGTCACTTTACCTACTAGAAGTGGCTGTAAGATAATAAAATGAGTACATCAATTTTTATAACATTATACCTAACATACACGGAGTTACGCTATATTTCATCATTCCATTAAGAATCATAGATCAAATGAAATTATGATAAGAATTCTATCTATTTCTATTCAAACTTCAAATATTACTTGCATAAAAGTACCTCTGTAGCACTTACACCACTAGAATGCAAGTAAAACTTGGTCACGAAACAATAACTTAGGTACTTGAAGATCTGTTACATGTAGGAATATTTGTCCTATGAATGATATTCATTTTGCCAGTTTTTGATTTACTTCAACGAGTGGATCATTTGAATTAAAACATTTTGTGTGGAGAAAATAAACTGATCCAGTAAAATGGAAGTAAAAATTGTAATATACGAGTATTCTTTCGTTGATTACTGATACGGTAAAATGAAATATTCAAATAATTAGTACTTACAGTATTAGTACAATTCTTTTTAGTGTATTCGATAATTAATTTTTACAGGTTAGTTTCCCTGGTGAATAAACAGTTTAAATAAACGAGAGTTTACAAATGAGTAACAAATAATAGAATACTATACTTTATACACAATTATAACAGGAAAAATATGTGTTTATTATAACCAAATATATCATCACACTTTGACAAATAAATAATAATAGCTCGCGTCACTGTTTTACAGCATACTTAACGCAATGCAATTATTTCTAGTGTTGTTTAACTATAGTTTAAGCTTAAAAAGAAAAGATAAGTATAAAGAACGACAAAACTAATGTAATCTATGGCTTTTTATGTAGAAAAACTTACTTAAAACTAATCTGGTTGTTACTCTTTTGACATGTAAGATTTAATATTATTCTATCGAACTGTCAATATTATTTAACTAGCAACAGTAACGAAGGTCATTTATTGATAAAAGAAACTATTGAATTATACGTATATTATTTGATAGTTGTGGATAAAATTCTTCTAATAAATTAAAAGTGTAAAAATTCCGTTGATTTTTTGTTTGCTGCAAAGGAATCGTGTATATCCACATGGAGTGATTATCCTGAAAGGATTGAGCATCATATTCCCAAACATTAGAGTGAATAATTACGTGTGTCTACATGAACATTTGCCGGAGTGAAAAGTTTGCTGGGAGCAGGTCCGTCTCTCTCCGGCGCTGCGCGTATTGAAACGAGATGTAAATGACAATCTGTAAAGTTTACAGTTCTCGGCAAGTGACGAGTGTGCCGGCTGCAGGCAGCGGAAGGATGAGGATGGCAGGACTAAAGGACTGGACGCCTGCTCCTGCCTTTCCTGCTTCATATTGATCCAAACCATTCCACCAATTATTTTACTTAATATTCCACTCTAATGTAACAGCCTTTCTAAACATTGTTGCACACGTAATATTATCTAAATTCGTCTATTATTCACATACTCTGTCCTGAGATCATAATTTCTGTGTGTGAATGGATTGATGGATGTTGTCGTAACGACTACTCATACACTACTGAATAAAAATGTTATTATTTTAGATATAAAATTCTGACTGATTAGATCTGATTAGATTTTGGTGTTAATCGTGCTATCGGAAGTGGTGTATTCATTAATATAAGTGTTGTTCTAAAGTATCTTATTTAATTAAGAATATATGAGAATTTTTGTAAATAATAATTTAATATTTGTCATTAGCTAAAATTTTATACTTCAAATTTGTTTCTACCTATTCCCATTTAACTATTACAAGTAATTAATGTTTCGGTAAATTTATACCATTTTAAAAATAAATGTTTTATATTTGCCGTGACAATTATAACAATTGACATTAATTGAAATCATGCTAAAAATCGGAAAATGAGTTTTCAATGGATAAGCACGTTTTGAAGTTCCTAAAACACGAATTTAATATTTTTACGATGATGTCTGTCCGTTTTCATAACTATTACTCAAATACTACTCGAATAATAAAGTTCTGAATCGGAAGTGGTGTTTTCATGAAGATCTAAAATGTTTTTCTGCAATATCTTATTTAATTATGAATATATAAGAATTTTTGTAAAAAATAATTTAATATTTGCCATAAGCTAAAATTTTATAGTTCAAATTTGTTTCTACCTTTCTTCATTTAACTATTGCAAATAATTAATGATTCAATAAATTTGTTACCACTTCGATTAATCTGTTTACTTATAGACTTAAATGTTTTTGACAGTGAAAATATGACAAAACTAATTATCGTATACTTTAAAAGATATTGTACTAATACTGTAAGTACTTATTATTTTAAAAATTCTTTTTACCGGGTCATATTTTAAATATATATGTAAGTAATTCAAAATTCCATATTTTTTTTTAGATTTATGGATTAATTTGCTATTACATTCTATATCTGTAATGTCCATATTTTGTTATAATAAATTTATTACGTTCACACTAAAAGGCTGTTTATATTTGACGAATATAAAGCTAATGTGACCAATTAAGTTGACCTAAAAATTATGCACAAATGTGTAGAGCGTGAATAAAATTAAAAATATTTTAATAACAAACACGTTTTACTAAAAATAAATAACAGAAAATTTTGTCCGACAATAAATGTTTTATAAATAAAAAGCAAACTAGCAAATGCACATTAAACTGTTTTTTAACAGTAACACAACGTTTCGACTTTCGTTTAATTGTTTTATACATAAAATATAACTAACGCAATAATATATTCTGTTTTAAAAATAAACTTATTATACATACCGTATGTAATATAATTTATATCTTTTACGAGCCACTATTAACTTAAGAGTAACTCATATACTTATCATTATATTGAATTAAACTGTTAAAAATTTGTTCAAAACAAAAGATTTTTGATTTTGCAGACTTGACCGAAATTTAATAAAAATCAATATTTCTCTTTTCTTTTTTTAGTTTATTTTCATTTTAATAATGTTTTTTATAACGTAGGAAACAGAAAAAATCTCTATTTAACAGTACTAAAGACAACTTTGAAACCCATATGAAAATTGAAAATTAGTATGAATTTCACAAAAAATGTTCGAGCTACAAAAATTTAGAGGACCGTTTTCAATTTCTCGTAAAAAAAGTGTCTCCAGAATTTGAAACTAGAAATGAGATCGCAATGGTTAGCCTCTTAAAATGGACACCCTGTATATTTTTTGTTACTCTTTTGTAGACCGTCATTTATTGGATCTGTTTATTAACCTTGAAAATTAACTTTTACAAGCTACTAAACTGTAAAATTAACAATTAATCTGCAAAGTATTTTATATTATTAGCAAGGTAAAACAGTTTTAGACACCGTTTAGGCAAGCCTGTCATCTTGAAGCAGTAAAATTGTTACCTTGCTTATATTGTACAATGAAATAAACTGTTATAGGTACAATATAGGCAAGGTTATCGTTTTCAGATAAGGAGGACACCCTGAATAAATATTGATTTAAAAAATGTTTACAAATTTCATGCCTACAACTATTATTGCATGTCGAACCACTCGAACAGCGATTTTTTTATAAGTTCAAACCCAGACCTTAACTTCACTTAACCTCACTTAAATCTTTAAGCAAAGCTTATAAAATTTCATTACTTGTTTGAAAACTTGCTAGCAGCCCAAATTTAATTTTCTCTATGTTGTATTAGTGGAAACAAATCTGCGAAAAATTCACGTTATCAATATTCAGAGAGCTTTTAATTATTAGCAGGATTAGGGCGGGAGGGCAGGAGCTTTGGGCATGGGCTAATATTCATTAAAGCACCCCTGGATATTTGAATCTGGGGAGCGCTGTATCCATTCTGCCAGTCCTGGGAGGATTCCGACGTCGATCGTCGCAAAGATAAATATATTAAAGCGCAAATTTGATTCCTAAAAATGTAGTGAGGAAAGAAACTTAATTCCGCGCTGATTACAAGGGAGCGTAGGGCGACAAAGTACTTAGACATGCACGGAAATAAATCTTCGATGTATTTCATTACCTTTACACAATTTAATTTCCCAAGTTTCCTCCGAGGAATTCTGCGAACACGGATGAAACTTACAAACAAATTAAATACAAGATTTGATTCGCAAAAAGGCACGCACAGCACACAATTCAAGATAAAAACGTTCCGTACAAAAGTAAAATAAATATATCAACCTGGCTTTTTATATATTCTTGGGCGTGCCAATCTGCTTGCGAGGATTTGCGAATTCTTCTTGTATTTTCAACTTGCTTTACACGTCTACCAGATGCTATTTCAAGGACATCTCAAGGTCAAATGGTTGTAACTTGAGGGTCAATGTCGTTACTATACCTTATGAATAAATATAAATTACTAAAGGAAAATATGTTTTTATTTGAGAAAAATTTGCAGTCGCCACTGGGACTCGAACCCAGGATATCCTGGGTGACTTCAAATTTTTCTCTGATAAAAACATCTCCCTTTACTATATACTGAGTAGGAATTTAGAGTTAAACTTCAATAATCTTCAACACTTTAAATATAAATTAAGTTTTGATTAAGTTGTATGCTTAGTTATTTAATTTATTTTTCACTCCTCCGTTTCATTATGGCTAGTATTACAGAACTCAAAATCGTCCAGAAACTCTCTGTTTGTAAGATGTTCTCTTGGTCTTATCCTTGGAAGACATGTTCTGTCGGCGAAATGTGTAGAAGAGATGTTTTTTTCTTTTGGCGAAATTTCTAGAAGTAATGGTTTCATGGTGGAGTTTGTAGAAGATGTGTTCCGAAAATTGTGGACGAGATGTTCTATAACAAAATTATTTTCATAAAGAAAAGAATATATCTTTTTACATGAAATTTTTCCAAACATTGCACCTCGTTTAATCTTTCCTGAATAGAGTTAGTCTCAGCGTACTTTATGCTGCCAATTTCTCTATACAAGTTTTACCCGGGTGATTATTACCCGAAGCGTTGGATATAATAAATTTAAAAAAAATACAGAACTAAAACTAAAAAAAGTGTTTTATCTACAACTATTGAAATATCTGTACATTATACGTGTGATACTACATATAATATACTACTCATATTACACAAGTGTAATATGAAATGTCATGATACACGCTACACTTTTCTGTAATAAATAGGGCATATAATTTAACACATAATATTTTATTAAACTGTTAATTTATTAATAACACATTTTTTATTATAAATATCAATATATATGCTTATAAAAGTATAATAAATACAATTTGAAAAGTTATTTTGACATTTAAGGCTACTGTGGCGCCATCTGTTGAGCTATATATGAACTACTCACACCTAACTGAATATTTAACAAATAAAATCAGATTTTTTATATGGCTGATAGTTGTAGATAAAGTATAGTATTTGACTCGCATAATATGGCTACATTACACGCGGATGATTAAAAATACTCGCTACCGCTCGTATTTTTAATTACATCCTCGTGTAATATAGCCTACATATTATGCTTATTAAATAATATACTATTATTCAATTCTACAGATTGTCTTGGTATTACAATTTGATCTGCAATTTAATCGTCTATTGAAAAAAACTAACACAACTGATGAAATTGTTTCTACTGAGGACACTTTTATAATAAAATCCCTTTTTGGAAGCGGTGTTGTTATAGACACATATTTATTTTAAAATACATTTACTACAAACAATGAAATAAAACTTTTGTAACAGTGTCTATTGGATGACAACCAATTTCGCTCCATTCATTTGAAATTGAAAAGAATAGAGCATTATTGATTGGGCGAAATGAAATAAAACGTATGTGCAATGAATGCAGCGATTGCGATTGTTAGCATGGCGACAATAATAATTAGTGAATGTTGGAGGATGGGCCTTTTTCCAGGACAAATTGCGCTGGGACAATGCGGGGCAGAATTAATTCCAGCGCACATTGTTATTGGACACAGCGGCCGGGGGGCAGGGGGGGCAGGGAGCTGGAGACCGTCGTCAAGGACGCACCGCGATGTCGGGTAATAGGTTTTTGATTGTCAGAGCACGCCACGATGTGAACTTCCAAACCCTCAAGTTTGCTCGTCCAACGGAGTTACTTTCTATCAACTACTAAACTAAAATACCCAACCCAAATTTATAATTTCTAATTAGTTACGTTCGGGCAGTGCTTGCTCAATTTGAGCATTACTACTCAAATATGTTTGATAGTTGCTACCATATTTTAAAATAAATATAATTTATTGATTAACAGGTACGGTCGCCTATGACGAAATCTAGTACCTGACATACAAGGGTTTTAATTTTTGGGTTTTACTTGCCTCAAAATTAATCCACAAATTATATTAATAAACAACTTTTACACGAGACAAGGGTAACGATAATCGCTGCCACCACTATCACTTTATTTAAAAATCTGCCGTGATCTTAGATGAGGTATAACATAGAGATATGGCATTGCCCAAATATATTGTCGAAAGATCTAAGATTTAGAATCGCTTGCAGCCAGCTGTTTGAGAACAGTGGACCAGTGGAGTAGTTATATGGAAAACCCAACCAAACAAATAATGAGAATAGGTGACAAAATACTATGACCAATATTTCGTTCGTATAACTGTAAGTGTCCACTACTCAGCTAACGGATTGTTTTACGCAGCTGACTGTTAGGCGATTCTCGACCATACATCTTTTGCTTGCTCAGTAGTACGTAGCTATAGGAGTGTGGCATATCTCTCTGTTATACCTCATCTAAGGTTCGTACCTACGACAGGACAAATCTTTGATACAATTTGCCATCAAGAAATAACCTTTGAACCGACTGTACCTTACAAAAATCTGGACTTTGAGTTCAATTGATTTGTCTACACGTATTTTCTATTTCACTTAAAGTTTTACCTTTAGAAATATGTCCAAATCGAGAATCCATTTCTTCTTCAAGTAACAGTAACAATTAACAATGAAGTAATTCCTCAACAGACAGAAGCAAGATACCTGGGTATGCATCTTGATTAAGGCCAGCTTGAAGAAACATATAACAAAACAAAACAATATTTTGTACCAGCTATTGATATCCACCATAAATTTAGTTTTACCAAGTTTTCATAGTTTAATTTTTAATTTTAGTCCTTATATGACGCCTAGCGATAAAAATGTAACGAATGTAATTATGAAATTGAAAATTTGTTAAAAAGAAGTCAAGACCATTTAATTTAATTTATTTAAAAGTAAAATATTATAACAAAAAAAAATGTTAGACATTTTCACAATAAATGAAAAGTATATATTTTAGTATTAAAATAAATAAACTGTTTATTTTTTTAATTTCCAACATTTGTTTATAATTTTTAAGAAACAGTTTCCCTATAATGTCACCGCACGTTATTGATTTTAATGTGTGAATAGTTCAAATTAATTAATAAAAAATCAATTTGTATTTTTCTTTGTTAAATTAAATTACTTTGATGACACATAAACAATCAAAATGCATTTAGAACTAATGGAATCTGTATCATTAAGTACATGTATGTTTTTATATTGTAAATTTTATTGATTATGAAACTCAGTTATTTTTAATTTTTAGAGACTGAAAAAAATTTTTATTTTACTTTAATAAAATTTCATCAAAAAATCTAAATGTAAATTAAAGTTCTGGCCTAGATATTTCGAGTTCAAAGTAGATAAAACTGAGAAATATTTATATGTAACAGTTCTATTTTTACCACCGTACTACTCCCGTACATATTTTTATATACTTTGTTAATTACAACCGACGTACAAAAATTCTCATAAACTTCCAGCAAATAAAAGTTTATCAAGTTGACAGTGTCGTATAAAACCCACTAAAAATATTATAAAGCAGCAAAATTATTTTATTACGGTGGAAGAAAAAGAATGGATGTTAGTTTGGTGTGTGACAGGAGAGAGAGCTTATGGGCGCTGGTGTGAGTGCGAGCGAAATGGCGAGAGAGTCACACTTGTGATGAATATCACATGCGTCTGGCGAGCACCGGAAGCTGGGAACAGCGGCGGATGTAAATAAGATTGCATATATAACGCAGCAGTGCCGACACACGGGCCCACTGGGAACAAGCCGGACAATTGATCAGATGTGCCGACGTATTTATTCTTCGACTAGCATTTATTACGCCCTGACATCCCGTTACGAGGTGGTGCGCCCAGATAAACTCAAGCACACATTTATTTTGCTACATTGTTCTACACAATATCACTACAAACATATTCACAAACAAATATTCATTTTATATTTCAATATGGCCCAGTTTTTCTACTTCTGGTTAAAGTTCTGGTTACCTTAACCATCGGTTAACAGAAAAATATCGCATCGAAAAACTAATGTAAGTTGTCAAAAATATATGTTATTTACTATTTCGATGCGATATTTTTCTATTAACTGACGGTTAAGATAACCAACACTTTAACCAGACATGGAAAAACCGTCCCTTAAACAACAAAATGACTTCTACTTCAAAATTATAATAAAATAACATACTAATCATAATCATCATCAAGAGACAAATTAAAATTACTAAAGGTTTATTACAAAATTGAACCAAAGTAACCGGTGGTTATTTTTTCAGGGTTCCTGAAACTTGGTTACTATTGTCAAAGGATTTTCTCGACTGGTAGATAAATGGGAAACGTAATAAACTACTGGAATTCAGTCGTTTATCGAAGGCTTTATTTCAGCTCCGACCAGTTTCGACCCTACATGGATCTTCTTCAGGGACTATAAGGTTTACAATCACAGTAATACATTAATTACATTTTCTTGATGTAGATTAATTTCATAATAAATTTTAATTTAGGTTACATTTAGGTGAAAGTCAAAATTGAAAATGAGAGCAAATAATAAAAAAAATCGGTGAACCATGTAGTGTTAAAATGGTAATGTAATTAATATATTACTGTGATTGTAAACCTTATAGCGCTTTTAAGACTTCTGTTCTTCGTTTTCGTTTTCGTCTTCTGAATCATTGCTGTCATCTTCTTCCTCCGTCATAACTTAATCTAACATATTCTGAGGCTGATATTCACATACTTCAGGGCACTTTTAGGCATAAGTGGCTATGACAGTGACTGGTGCTGGAGGCAATATTGTTGTCTACAGCAGAATCTATTTCTGTAATTCCCTTCTCCATTCTTCAGGTTGTACCTGAAAGTAGACTCGATAGATATGCTATTGTACTGCTACACTTATAGGTGGAACAGCTGATAAATTCACTGGTCTTTGAGTCCTAACTTGTAAAACTGATTTATTTTTGCAATTATGGTTAAGGGTATTATTGAACTACTTTAAAATATTTAAAAGTAAAAAAGATGAGCTTGGCTATGACTATACAAAAAACGTTTTCTCTTACTAGTGTAAGTATAGGTTATTAGAAAAATAGATTAGAAAAGTTGCATGTTGTTATTAGCCCGCTGGGAATATGCATATGAAAAAGTTAAAAATATTTAAAAGGTGGAAATGAATGCAAAGTTAAAGTAGAAACAGTTCCGGGAAGCAGAATTATCAATTTGATTATCAAACAGAGCCACTTGAGACGAAATCTCAATGGAAAGTTTTAACTGGTCTTCCAATCCTCCAGTGAATAAGATGCAGCGAAGAAAATGAATAAACATAAGCTTTACCTCCCGCGGATTCTAAAATAATATGAGTTCCTAGCAGACTTTGTTTGCCAGATGCAAATTAAGTTAGAATAAAACTTAAAAAAACAGAAACGGAGGATGAGAAACTCAAACAAACAAGTAAACGAACAACGAAAAAACTGCAGAGTTAAGCGACTAACCTGGCTTACACCAAATTATTAAACTTTTCTGCAATCTCCTACGGAAAATAATATGTAGTATGTAGAACACGGTTTTTCTTTTAAATTCATCTCCAATGAGTTACTAACTTTTGGTCCATATTTTAAGCCTCAAAAACCAAAATAATTTAGTTTTTATGATAATCAGTTCACCATAAAATCTAAATTTATCAGAAATATTGTCTAATGATTCATTAATCAATTTTATTGTAGACATATAAATGACTGTCATTTGTACATATTATCTGTTATTGGGAACTTTATAAATTTAAAACAATCTTCTTCTGTCTATCTATATCTATAAAACAGAGAGGGTGGATATTCAAAAACAGTTTTTCTCCTGGTCTTTTCTGCTTGGGTTTATATGCTGGAGCAATGAAACTCTCTAATATTCTGGAAGCTTCGATGCGTCAGTACAATAGAAGAGTGATTAAACGTTATTGGATGTGTGCAAACATTTTTAATATAAATTTATAACTTCGTTAATAAATAAATAAACTGTACAAATTATGTACATTTGTACATCCAATTGTGCTTGTTTTCAAAGCCAATTTGAAATTTATTTCTTATATATGATTAAAGTTTGTAATATATGCTTTATTACTTAAATTGAATATTTAATATATATTAACGCTTTTAAATTTCCCGAACAATCTATAGTAGAATATTTTTAAAAATGTCTCATTTTGTGCTTTATCAAATAGGTAATCTCTATAATTGAGTTACATGCCTCAAATACTTAAAACTCTGTTCCATCTAGAATTGTTGTGACATATATAATATTCCAGATTCTATTATAAATATTCCCATAGTGAATTTTATGTGACTGCATTGATTTTAAGGAAATGAAAAAGGACTTGTCATAAGTGAAACCGGAAGTATAAAAATCCAATCAAGAATGTTGCTTTCTGATGTTAATAAATTTCTAGATAAACAAATTTCTGAGCCGGATGCTTTCTGATTAAAGGCTGAAATCGTTAAAAACAGGAAAAAACAAACATAATTTAGTATTTAATAACGTCGCTTTTTACAGCTTAATAAAAAATTCTTAATTACAATATTAATTAAGCTATCTGGAACATGTGACAAGACACTATAATTACCAGAAAAAGATGAAAAGTGGAAGAAGTTGGGAGTTTAAATAAAAACAAACTGTGAAGAGATTCATCGGTAATCAAAGTCAATCAGCAGCCAACCTCGGAAGAGCAGCAGCGGAAGTCAAGCCAGTGGCGTAACAATGGCACGGGCCTGTGTTCTAATAACCCCATACAGGACACTTTACAAAATAGATATATTTTTTATTTTTAAATAAAATTTAAGTTTATCTGTATTTTATTCTCTGTAGCGAAAGAATAGAATTTTGAATTAAGTTGTTGGGCAAATCTAGTTCTACTGTTGGCATGAGGATTATTTTCGAGTCTGTAGCAAAATAGAAAATAAGAACCCAATTTAAAAATAAACAATATTACAAAAATATACTAGGGTATGAGGAGATGAACTCATTAACAGATTTTTAACATTTGTCATTTGTGGTACTCTCTTCATGAAACAGCTACCACAAATAACACATTTTATCCAATCATTCTTCTTTATCGTTTATAACAACAGTTCTTCTGAATTCTACTACATCGTCGACCTTTTTATGTACGAAATACTTGTACCTGTTTCCTGATTATCAGTTGAAATGAGCTTTCTAACTATAAAAATTGACTGGTTCATCTTTCCTCAGTATTAGGTGGTCCATCTTATCCTCAGAGCAGAGGATAAATTGACCACTAAATTAATTATGCCTGTTTACAAATAGAATCACATTTTTAAGGAACGTTGAGTCTTATGCACATGTTTATAAAGTATGTGCATAGATAATTAGTTTAAACCTACCAAAGTAATAATTAGCTAATTAGGTATATAAGGTACAAAAATTTGTTATCAATTTTTTAAGTAAATCTAGGATTATTCAGTGCTGACTGCATTAATTTTCAAGAGGCTACTTACACTGTCTATAAACAACAAAGTTAACATACTTTTTGAGAGATATCACTATAAAGTACTTTTAAGACCAAAAGTTCATCTTTCCTACCGGTCCATTTCTCTCCCACTTACCCTATGGTAAAATTCATATCAGAAATCAAAGTATTAGATAAAAAAAATGTAATAACTTCATTTAATCCAAGACTGCTGTTAGGACCACACACATATTCGAAAGGCAGCGCGTCAAGTCGGTCGCCACTTTCGGTTCCGAAATCCTTCCATAATTTATAAGAAAATAAAATGTAGTTGGATTAAAATGGAAATAAAACTTTATTTAATCCAAGACTTCTGTGAGGACCACACACACTTTCGAAAGGCAGCGCGTCGAGTCGGCTGCCACTTTCGATATCGAAATTCTTTCATAATTTATATATAAACTGCATTTGGTTGGATTAAAATTAAAATACTCTTTCGGCATTGTTACCGACCCTTGGTACGCCACTGGCCAAGCACCCCTTTAGATGTATTTCGCGGGCTGAAGACGCGGCGTAACTGTTTTCCATTTGCGCGCGGCTGATCCGTTTATGCAGAAATTTTGATGGCAGATATTGGTTTTGCGGAACCCCCCGAGACCAGGGGCGACTTTACGGCAATTTATGTATTGTATAAGAATGTAATATGCGCCACATCGATCCTCGCTTGTTTGTCCGCCCAGCGATGTTTTCAACCTGCGTCCAATTGGTCAGGGACCCACTCGCCCACACTAAATAAATATTTCATCTGCCTTCATTTTCACCACTTCTTTACAAATCCGCAGCAAATTATATATACTTATACTTTTCATAATCAGAAACCAAATCTAATATCTATAAACGAAGTGACAGTATCGAAAACGCTTTTATTTGACATACATGCGTTTACCTCGGAAAGAGAGGTATATGAATCGTGTTAAAATCAAACAGGGTGATTTAAAACGAGTGTATCAAACTATAAAAATTTCGAGTAAAAATATCATATAAACATATGGAGGTCCTATTCTATCTAGTTAAGTGTCTACAAGAAATTAAGATTTTATTAGCGGCATAATTTATTATCAAATTATCTTAGTATTCTTGGAGAAAACTTAAATTTAGGGAATTTAAGTTTTTTATGAATATACGTCAATTTCTCGAAAGACAAACTATACTCAATTCCTATCAGGGCATGTAACCGGTTAAAAAACCTGTTAATATAAACCGATAATCAATATTTTGAACGAAAATTGCGAACTTTACCCGTAATTTTAACCGATATTTTCAAGGCCGAAAATACCGGTTACCGTTAAAAAAAAGAACGATTAATATAGAGTGACTTTAAATGTTAGTAAAACAACAAGCCTGCTTCTGTTTGTAAATAAGCTACTAATACAAAAATAATAATATAATACTTGGTATTTGTTTTATTTCACTTTTAAATGAATACAGTAAATAAAGATAAAATATAGCAACATAAATAATACCTAATAAAAAATATTACCATATATCCTGATATTCTCACATGTTGTAAATTACAATTTATTTTCTACTATTTAACGACAGCTTAGGTACTAATAACGCAAGCATTCCAACCTACAATATTTGAATTGTTTTTTGTGTTTTTGTATTTTGTGTCGAAATAGGAGAATTACTGAACTTGTACTCTTTTCATTGGTATACTATGCTTGCATTAACAAATGAGCCATCACTATGCATTCGTAAATCACAAATAGTTATAATGAATTATTTAAAACAGTTCATTTATATTCATACAATCTTATGGATGTACATTTCAGTCTATATAATATGTAAATTGTATACATTTATAACATTGAGTTCAATGATCATGCAATTGATACGTCCAGAAAATATAGTAATACATAAATAATAATAAAAAATAAAATTAGATATATATATTTGCACCTAAAAAGTATAGTATAACTCTTAATTAAATTGACTTACATGCGACGCTATTTGAATACTTTTTAACAATTGACTTATGTATTTATTTGCTTAGGTTAAATGCAATTAAATAATATTTTGTTTCTGTTTCAGGTAAGACGAGAAATACATTTCTTATCGCAGTTTCCCTAGAATTGAGTTTACTGTAAGTCACTTTGTTTGTTTTTTGTATCCAGTATATTTCATTGCTATCACTAAAGATATTTGCATGATAATATCTACATTAATCGATTAATTTGGACGATAGTCTTGTAAAGTACTAATAACAATAAAAATTATCATTTGTTTGCCTTGTTATATTCCTATGTTATTTTTTATTTTGCATGTGTTAAAGAGTTGCAGCAAAACCTATTCATTTTCAGCTCATTTGGGTATTTTTACCGCCTTGTATAATTAATTTTTAAGCTTAGTTGTTCCTTGTACGCCTATTAAATTATACACATTTTTTAGCACTTCATTTAAAATTATTTCATTTTAAAATATGATCATTCTACGGCTTATCATTTAAAAACCCTTCGAGCATAGTGCTCTTTTGGCACTGCCGATTACAATAAAAAAAAGGAAGCAAACAACTAGATAATACAGCAGTTCAACATACAAAATTTCAATATTCTACGGCTAATTATTTTTGAGTAATGCGAAAATCATCTTAGATGGCTAAGTATAGAGTTCAAACGGCAATTCAAGTTTTAATTGTCTTATTATTGTCACCAATACACAATTTCCTAAATTTTAAATATTTGATTTTTTTATATAATAAACATAAAAATGATATAAAGATTCAAGTCAACGGTGGAGTGAAGAAATAAGCAGGATTGCAGTCAACTGATGAATTTTTATTAGTCTAAGGCCAACGTTTCGCTACCAATTGTAGCATCATCAGGGCAAAAGACTATTTTAAAATATTGTGATCATATACAGATCTGTATACATGGTCATTAATGTTTAACTAAAATATAAGTTCCTATTTACACAATGTACAACTTTTAGGAAAGATTCTATATAAAACCTGAATAAAATTTATCTGCAACAGGGTAATGGGAAAGTTTTGATTTTTGGAGGGTTGTGTTTTTGGGGCAGTACACCCCTGCACTGGACATTTATCGCCGCTTCTTCCCTGGCGTTTGTATGTCGAACAGGCGAAAACACGTACCGGGAAAAGTCTGTTTTGTTCGCGAGAGAATTAATCGTCTTCTCCATCGAAACGTCAGCGTTGTTATCAACATTTTGCGTATAAGCTACAAGAATGAAATCGTTGTACATTTTTCAAATTTTACATCGGGAAATTTGGAAGGCCGAACAACAGACCGACTTGAGGAAAGATGTATGGCTGGAAATATACGGCAGGTGTGCATGAAGAAAAAAAATTACTGTGAAAAATGGAGCTTTACATGAATTATTATCTGTTGAAACATTCGCACTGTGTTTTGGCCTCTTCGAAGTTACTCCCGGTTAATATATGTTCTTTCTCCAGCGTCTACATCTACAAAAGGAGAGCAGCTTCCGCAAATTAAACAACAGCCCAATACGCGTTCAATTAGATTGATTTATTGCAAGTTCTTTGACACGTGAATTTTGAATTAACATGTCTTCTCTCCACAATTTATACTGAAGACCACAAATAAGAAAAGCGTAAATACTTTTAAAATGATTTAACTCAAAAAACAAACTACTTTCAATGATGTTTTTAATAGTATATTATTTAACAAGCATAATATATAGGCTATATTACACGAGGATGTAATTAAAAATACGAGCGGTAGCGAGTATTTTTAATCATCTGAAATGAAACCTAACAGATATAATATTGAGGTTAAGCAACAATGAACCTCATTTATAATATTTGCAATTTGGGTAATGTTAATTTGTCTAGAGTGATTTAAAATTTTATATTTTTTCTTTAATTATTATACAATCCGCTCTACTCCGATAACCTTACACCGAAAGGTAGAAAGGTTCATGGATTAAGTAAGTAAGTAATTAATTATTATACATATTGCCAATAAATAATTTCGTTTTGAATGTTCCCTAGTTTAAAAAATCTGGTACTTTGAGATAAGGAGACCTAGAGGGCCACATTATTTGCCCACCACGTCCATTCCAAGGACGTGGAAATGTGTTGTTTGAAAAAATATATCTCAATTTCATAGTTAATAATGACGAAAATTTGACAACCTATGTTTCATTTTAAAATGAATGTTTTGATTTGTAAAATGTGAATTCGTAAACATGAATATGGTAAATCCTATGTTTCTCGTTAAAATAAACTTACGGTATATTGAAATTCAATTATGGTCACATATCCTATTATTATCATAAAAAAAAATACCGATGTATCAGAGTAGTTCGTCGTGGAACGAATATAATTAACTACTCAATTTCACCTAAGACCAAATGTCTCCTAGGGTTATAGCCTCGTAGTTTAGTAAAATATTGACGAGTTGACGGATAAGCTAAACTTTTAAAAAGTAAATTTGTATATTTCCATTTGCTTAACAGAAATAGTTCTCGACTTCATCCGAACTGTGTAAAAATGAGAAATGCAAAAAACATAACGTTTTATTTATGTCGCAATTTGCAACAGGACAACCGAGGTAATGAATGAGAGAGATAAAACGAAATGAAATAAACGAACACGAAACAAAAAACTAAAAGCTAATGAAACAAGGAAGGCTTTGCAAACGAGAACAATTTTCATTTGTGTTCGGAAAGAATAAGGGTTGCTGCCGTTAAGTTGCGCCGTAACGAGTAGTAATCAGTGCAGTATTGAGTGGAATAACAAGTGCCCGGACGTTGTCGCGACCGAAATTGACAATTCGCAGTTTACGGCCAGTGGCGTCTCGATTGGGGCTGGAGATGCACTTGTCCCACCTAACTCACACTTCGGCACGTATTGTGTCCAACAGCCACCGGCTACAATTACTTCCATTTTTGTTGCAAATTTCAACAACCCAAATTGCAGCGAACGCTCGCCCAACTTATCGGAACCAGCACCAAAGTGGATAATGGAGCAATGGTACTGTAACATGGAACAAAACTTACTCCAGTTATAATACCTCCATACAATAGATTGACCCTGAACAATAATAAAACTATGGACAGAAAATTACATTGAGAGTTCTGTCAATTCAGTTCCAATTATGGACTATACCTATAGTCTATTTTCCGGAATTGATACTCTCGTCATAAATTTCCGCTGCAAGAATTAAACTTTTATCTTGCATCTTTGTCGTGTACATATTGTGTTCAACAGCTACCGGCTACAATTACTTCCATTTTTGTTGCAAATTTCAACAACCCAAATTGCAGCGAACGCTCATCCAACTTATCGGAACCAACACCAAAGTGGATATGGACCAATGCTACTGTACTACCATGTCAAATCGTATAAGTTCTTGTAACCAAACTTACTTCAGTTATAATACATCCATATATACAAAATAGATTGACCCTGAACAATAATAAAACAATGGACAGAAAATTCAGTCGAAAGATCTGTCCATTCAGTTCCAATTATAGACTATATCTATCTAAATTTTAATTCTGACATTTCGTTTAGTATAAAGGTGGTTTTAGAGAGATGATCAATTTTTAGAACTTCGTATCGTAAGTACAAAATCCCAAAACTTTACAATTTCAAAAAAAATAAATATATGAGTTCCTTTAGGGAAGAAATAATGGTAAGGTTTTTTATTTTGTCGAATAAACCAACGTTTCGACAATTCTATGATCTTCAGGGAAAAATCGTGTCAACTGTTATAAAAAATACACAATGAACAAAACATGAATATATGTTATTTGTTTCTGCCACCAATTTTTTTTTACATTTTGTGTATTATTAATGATATAAGCGTACCAATCAGATTTATTAAAAATTTCGATTAATACCATATTTTTTATATTTTTTTTTTATAATACGTCACCTCCAGATCAGTTACCTATAAGATAATTACTAATATTCAAAGGCTTTATAAGTGTGTAAGCAAAGATTAGTTTATCCCGTTTCATATAAAGTTTCAACAAGATTCTATTATTAACTCAAACTTGTTGGTTTATAAATAAATTTAGTTTGTATCCTGAGATAAACTGAGGTTCTACCTTCGTTACATGTGCTGTGTCAAGGTTTAACTTAATCAGTTAATTTTGTATGGTGTATTTACTGCTCTTTAAATAGACAACGCTACCAAAAGAAGATATTAATTTAGTATACTTTATTTTTCTTGTGATAGGCTTCACCTCATCACTTCATATTCTTATGAATCAAATTAATAGTGGGGAATGAAATTTGATGACGTCATATAACGTCATAGATAATTCGAAGTGGTTCTTAAAAGTCACGAAAGTGAATCTAAAGTTTGTTCCAAATATATGTTTTTGGCGGTTTGTGATTAAATCATGTAACAGCTCATGTACCGTGGTTTACTATGGATAGTTCCAGACAACGTTTTTTTTTTTTGGAGCCGTCAATGTCATTACTGACAATTGTGTTAGGTTAATTTTACTTTTATCTGAAAATACATGTATAAATATGGAAGATAAATAGAAAATACAAATCCCTTATTTTTAAACTTGCTTACAATTAGGAGGTTATAGCTATTAACATACCTACGATAGTTAGGAGTATCATAACAGTTGCAGATGTCAATTGAATTTTATGACATCTAAGACCTGGTATGATTCATAACATCCGTGGTTTGTTCAATAGTTTACCGGTTTCACGTTATTTGTAAATATTATTTTATTCTCTTGTGAGTAACGTTTTCGTGATCAAGTCTGTTGATGTAATATGACAATTGACCCATGTTATTTCGACAATTTTGTATGGTAAATATTAATTACCATACTGACTTGTCAAAATCTATGGTATACAATTATGACTTAGTTATTCTGTTAAGAAACCTCAATTTGCTTAGGATCTTTTAAAAATTAGTTTCCTTTTGGACTATTATCAGGTTATTCAATTTCAATAAATTGTTCGTTTGTGAATTAAATGATTGAAAAATACGTGTTATCTGCGTTGATTTTCCTGTTTGCTCGTGATAAGGGAAACAATTGGTTATCAGTGGCGTTGTCTTGAGCGGAAACAAGAAGGTCAAAGGCGACTGGGATTGATTGGAGCTTGTATCGCGGGTCTTCCCAGAACAGCAATTAGGAGGCTGATTAAACACAACTAACATGCATAACAAATAACTTTATTATTGAATTAAACCCTCAACTTACAGAGGTCGGAGTCATCACGGACAATGACTGCACAATTAATTCATCGTTGGATGTCCACTTTTTCTTTTACTTCATTTGCTCTACAATTATAATCGCCATGAATGAAAATAAAACACAACCATGTTGAAACTTGACATTACTGATAAATTACTAAATCAACGATGTGACACATGTTTTATTAAAACTCTGCTTCAACTTGTTGTGATTTTATTACTTACTAGAAAGCTAAAATAACATGACACATCTGCACTTATTAAATTTATTGCCTGGCACCAAACAGGAAAGTAGCAAAAACCTAGAAACTTTTTTTATCTCATATTAACTATACTGTCTGTTAAATTTTGTTTTTCAATTGACAAAAGTTTATTCCATAAATATATAATGAAACATCTTATCCTTGAGTTGGACCTGTCAATCATTTTCGCGCATCTAATGCAACAAACAATTTAAAGAAGGCAGCAACTAAAATATTGTTTTGTCCAATGGTGTGTAATGTGTACAATACATACAACAACCGTCCTAGACTCTTGTCTCACTTACCACTGGCTATACAGTATTGGGTTATAGTAGCTATACCTATCCAAATCAAGTAACTTCAAAACTGTACTGATCCAAGGAGCTAGGGTAAACCATAAAAGGGAAAGGATTCTACTAGTGGCGAGGGATTATTTCAATAAAAAATGGAATTTGTTCAATGAATTTAAAGAAATTAACTGTCAGTTTTTCGGGATTGCATTGACTTAACTCACTCGATTTAAATCAGTAATTTAAATCACATTGATTTTTTTTTAAATCATTAATTTAAATTACTTATTTTGCAATTGTTACTTAACATTCCAGATTTGCGAATATGGGGAAAAAATATGTTTAATTTTGTCCGTACAACGACTTTACTGATATATTATTTTGAATTTAAAACGCAGAAATTGTATACCCTAATGTTTGATTTTTTATAAATTTGCTTTGAAATGTACTACAATAAAATCCGGTTACAACGACATCGAAGGGACAACCATATTCTAAAAATTTAGTCGCTATATCCGGAAGTTAAACTGTGTTCAGAAAAATTTTGAGGTTATTTGGATCCTGAATTGTTTTGTAACAATGAGGTAAATTCTTTATTACTTTGTAGGACGTTTCGAGGATATTGTCCTCATCATCAGCGTAATTTGATGAGATATAAGAAATGTGTAACTATTACATTTTAAATGTAATAAACAATATTGTTGAATGAAATAATTCAGATCACATCAACATTCGAAATACATTAACTCCTCATGGGAGACGGCGATTTTTTTTCCCTAAAGGAACTGATATATTTAATTTTTTTGAAAATGTTAAGTTTAGGAATTCTGTAAGTATAGTAGCTGTGGGGATTCTAGGCCATGCTGATGATCATGCTCATCCACATCTTCTGCTGATGACCATGGTCATCCAGATCTACCACTCTTTGGCAGTTCTTCAGCAACCTCTTAGGACTTAGGGGTGGATTTCTTGGAATTTTTGGCTGTGTGAACCCCCTCTTCGGCAGTTACGATACTTTATACTAAACGAGATATCAGGACTAAAATTTAGTTAGGTATAGATAATTGGAACTGAGTGGACTGAACTTTCCACCTAATTTTCTGTCCATAGTTTTATTAGACTAAAAGTCCCTGTCTCCTACCGATCCATTTCTCCCACTTACCCTATATTAGCTTAAATATAATTCTTTGTCAATGAAAATAGCTATTTTGTTCGCGTAGCCTAAAAAATATATTTATCCAATTCCAGGAAGAACAAATTTAGAACGGCCCAGTTTTGTTAGTAGTTGAGTCGGTGTTAATAATGTTTACTATTTCATTACACAAATGCAGTAATTACTTTCTGTACAACCGGGCTTTAATTTTGATGTGTAGTGTGTAGTGATTTACAAAAGGACAATGGTAAATAGTAAAGGGCAGAGTAATAATTATTGAATGCGCATGTACATATGGACAATAATAACACAGTTAAAGATACAACAATGTCCAACGTGCACAAGCGGGCTGTGAAATTGGGCCGAATGTGTAACAATTGATTACAAAGCTTGTGGTTAACTGCACGCATGACATGAATTCAATTCTAATTAATTTACCTAATTTGTAAGTTCGCTATATGTACACGTATGTTATAGCTAGTTAGTTACCACTGCTCACCTTATTATGTCTCAGTTTCATTTACTTGCACATATTGCACATTAAATTATAATAATTAACTATTATTTTATTTGTTACTCACTTGTAAACCGTCATTTATTAAATCTTTTCAATTAACCTTTACGAGCTACTAAGCTACATAATTGACTACTACAAATTTTACAAGATATAAGTTGCATTGTTTACACTATTGATAATTCGTACCTAACTGACAGGATTTGGTTATATTATACAATATACTCAAAATAATAGTTTTGACTTGTTACTGACTTTTGCTGTTTTCAGACTATTAAGCATTTGTTTACGTAGGCAAAAATAAGCAGGATAACTAAGTCATAATTGTGTACTATGTAATTTTGGATAATACAGTTGTCATATCAACTTGACTTGATCACGAAAACTTTTCTTTCAAGAGAATTTTGTAAAATAATATTTACGTATAACGTGAAACCGGTAAACTATCAAAAAAAAACACGGATGTTATGAATCAAACTAGGCCTTAGATGTCTTAAAATCCTCGTTCTTTGAGCTCGGAATTTAGTTGACATCTGCGGCGGTTATGATGCTCTTGTCATAACTTGTAGTAATAATATAAAAGAAACTAACTTACTGTAATGTTAATTTTTAATTTAACTATATTTTCCAATAATTAATGTCAATTTATTATCAATATTTATTCAATTTATTTCAATTATAACGTTATTATCGTGTAGTACATAATTTTGATAATTGAAATGATGTGAATGTCAATCATTTTCAATCACGTTACATGAATGAATATATGAAAATCAGTTTACAATTTCAAAACAAGATGTGTGTCAAATCGAAATTATTATTGATATCCGATAATTTAAAAATTTAGTAACTAGCAGAGAATTCACCGACGTCATGAAATATAACTACTATATTTTTAAAAAATCGCTAGATCAATCAAGTTTTTTTAGAATTATTTAGAAATAACTTTGTGTAACAAGTATTAAAAAAAACTGAAAAATTACAACAGTAAATTATCAATAAATTTATTTTGGGGACTCAGACATAATGTTTAAAAAATAAAACAGACCTTTAAATGGACGAAGAGATCGACACACTTCATTTTAAAAATAGTAAAAAAAAATGAATTTCCATGCCTGGTTTCATTAAGAGTGTCTGTACATTCTTAGAAAGGTATATAAGATGCCAAGTTTAATTTACTACTTGCAAAATTTGCAAAGTAAGCACCCATCATTTGTGACATTTCATGATAGGTTTAACTTGCATTTTATTGGTGTAGGTTCTGATCTAATCGGACACAGCGGTACTATAATTTTGGCAAATCTGGGATTTGATCCGCAGTAGTGTTACCGTTTTGATTCTAGACTTTATAGACTCTTGTCTTGTCTACATTAACAAGACAAGACTGACAAAAGTTTTGTCTTGAAATTTCAAGGCTAGACAATACTTTCTTGATATCTAGACAACACTTTTTAATCTAGAGTAACACTTAGTCAATTCTTGTCTTGTGTAAACGACAACACTAAACCGTCAGAACGCACTAACTAAGTGAGCCATCGCTGGCCGTTGCTTATTACAACTAATATCAATTGTCTAGTTATGTCCCTTACGTTTTGATAAGTCAAAATTATTTCATATAGCTCTTAAACAAAAGTAACACTTTACTTAAAGTTATACATTGCTATTGAAAAAATATTAGTTGTTTGCAAATGTGTCTTACGACATTATTATTAACCAAGTTTCGTAAAGAAGCCAGTTGTTGTTTGAAGAGTGGGTAAGTGTTGTTCCGCGGCTTGTACACGTGTGGCTGACGTCACGCTAATTAATTATGCGACCCTCCTCGGAAGGACAATGGCCATTGTGTCTCCTCAGCTCGAGCCTCGAGGAGCCGCGCAGCTCGCGACGGCCGCAGAGCCGCCGTACCGGGAATTAATCAGATGCGGCGACGAGATTAGCGCAGTAATGAGGAACTGCAAGCAAGTGCTTCACACCTAGACATGTCGATACTGGAGCAATGTGATTAGAATGATCAGTTGATAAATGTTTATCTGTAGGTATACAGTATAAGTATAAGTCATCGTACTGGTACATATTTTCAAATTGTATTTCAGAATAACAAGTATTTATAATTCGGATTAATAACTTGTATTTCAGAAAATGACTAATGGAAATTCTTCTTCTTCTTCTTCTTCTTCACAGTTGATTTTATGCCCTTTAGGGCATCGGTAACTAACTGTAACTTAGGCGAATCAAACTAATGGAATTCAAAAAGTATTAAATGTTATTAAATTTAATCAGTTATAAATTATATTTGTACTGTGGCGTGCAGTTCATGGAAGCTTTGGAAGCGCTGCTTCCATTATATGTTTTAAATATAAATACATATTGTGTGGTTATTTTCATATTTTAAGGTACTTTAAATTACTTAAAATTTATATTTTATTACAAATCATATAGGTACCTATACTACAAGACATAAATAAATTAATCAAAGACGATCACCAAAATTTCTAAGGAGCATATTTAGCTCAACGGATTATATTGTATATTCGAATAAAAATTGGTATTTTCCTACTCCCAGTGGAAGTGCTGTGCAAGGTAGCTTCTCGACAAAAATAATGAATCTTATAAAATACGCAGATTATAAACTTTCGCGTATGCGCTATAGGAAACACCAACACACGTGCAGTTAAGCTCGTAGATACTACACTACAAAATATCGCATAGCGCTACCAATGATTCTATTCATTAGCTGCTCGTCACTCGTAGGGAGTTATTTAGATTGTTTGTTGATTTAGTAAAGAATGTATTATATTTTATGTTTAAAATCTAGGTAAATTGAACATTATTTTTGAAAATTAGGAAGAAAATAGATATATATATATATATAAAAATGTCCTAAAATGATAAAAACTTATATTTCTGATTTTGTTTTGTACTGGTACATTTTTAGTACTGTTAGATGGCATATATAATAATAATTCCGGGCGTAGAACTAGCTCTATTCCTACTTCAGCGGTGTATAAATTTAATTCTACCTTGTGAATCAAAAGATGTTTTTATGTTTTATGACGTTTGAAGAAAATTATTTTTAAAACCACTAGAAATATAGCGAAATGATTGAAATTCGAGATTCTGGATTTCGTCATTCTCGAGACGAGAAGAGCGAGATTCGAGAAATATTTCGTCTCACCCGAATCATTAATAAGGCACTTGTGCCGTTATAACTTTTACCTTATACATACAACACGGAGGAATTTGTTTGTGCTTATTCCGAACTGTCACTCAGGTGTAAGTAGCGAAGCAGCGGTAGTCAATTTGTACCTTACCACCACGTAACCGATACCGCTACTGCTCTACTAATTTTTGTAATTTTTGATACAAATGCTTCCTATTATTAGCATAGTGTCAAACTTTTACCTCTGGAGCTACCATTCCCACTAATTCTGCCCTGCCGTTAATTTTTTATGTGAACACTACTTAACTATATGCGAATTGGGTAAAATTACAACAACTCTGATTCTTATCCAATCATTACTTAATACATGTCGTCAATTCCCAGGTAGTTAATTCCCAAAATAAATAATTTGTAAGTACAACTAAATCGAGATGAATGAAAGGGGAAGACAATGTTGTGTTTATCTGCTGTGCTGATTGTGCTTGGTCCATTAACAAGAAATCCGGCATAGTAGCAATGATTGTTGGTGACAAGTCGGCACAATGGCGGCCACACAAAGGCCGAGTTGATATTAAAATGAGGCGTCCATGCCCACTTCGTGTCCGGGACAAAGCCGTACGTGGCACGGTTAGCAGATGCCCGCGCTGCCATTATTTTCTCAAACTTGCCCCAAACTCTCGACGAGTCGACGTAATTTCGGGAAAAGAATAATTTGTCATCCTGACTGAGCGAGTGCCTTCATTTATTTCACTTGTTTTGCCCTGAATGCCTGCTAGACTGGACATGATGTACAACCTCTTTCAAACGTTATATTTTACGCCCTTTAGCCCCGGAAAAATTAACAGCGGACATTACCGATATCACTTCATTTGCAAAAATTAAAACAAAATGTTAAACTCTCTAACAAATATTGTTTCGTATGATAAACCAGAATACTAGTATAGGTATTTTATCGAATATAAATTTATCTATAATTTTTTAAATTTCAATACAACACTACTTCTCAAATCAAGAATCCACAATAAATTAATAATAATAATAATATAAGTAATCAGATATGTACATAGTACATACAAGAAGCATATTGGAGTCAATGTCATCATCATCCGTATTCCGATCTCGCTTTTACGAGTGCATTTGTTACAAGTGACATTTGGTCTCATAAAACTATAATGTAAAATTAGGTTTCCTAAAAGTGATTTTATTATAAAAGTGAGCTCGGAATATGGGCCATTAACTTTGTAATACATATTTCACTATTATTGTATTTTTCCTATTGAAAAAAAAAAAACATTGCGGAAAATAATAGTATTTATATATTAAGTTATATATATATATATATATATATATATATATATATATATATATATATCAAAAGATTATAGCACGTGGGACTGTATAAATTTCCTGAGGGTTATAATCTTGATTATAGAGGTATCCCTGTACATTAGACTATTCTGTCTAGAATTAATAAACATAATTTTATTGAAGTAATCTATTATTCTCAGTTTTAAACATTAACATATATCATTTTTTAAAGGTATACTATAATTTCAAGAATTCATTTCACAAAATAGCATTTATTATAAAAAAAACATATTGCAAAGAAAAAGTGAAAATTTAAAGAAGAAATAAAAAACTACAGTAAAATCCGTTATTAGTAATACTGCTTTATGCGACAAACTGATTATAACGTCAAAATTGTGACCACTTGTTTGAAAATCTACATAGACTTATGTATTTTGGGAAATATTTCGTAGCAGATAATATATAAAATATTTGAAGAAAGTTGCAGGAAAATGTAAAAGTAACAAACGATACTTAAAAAAAAAAATTAGTGGCATTTTTATAACATAAGTATTTATTTTTTGACTCATATTTATATTCTTATTTAATAGAAAGAAACAAAAAAGTAAACTTTTCCAACGTTGTTACCATTATAGAAGAAGTATAGAGTTTGATACTGAAATAAGGAATGTTAATGGTTGAGTTAAGGTTAGATTGTGTGTTTCTGTAAGAAAGCCATTGAGCCATTGTGGCAAACTAGAGAAGATAATGCGGTATTATTAAAGCTAAGTCATTTCGTTTGAACTTACTAATCAATGCAACAATGTGGTTGGTTTCTAAACGCATCTTGTATGCAGCGCATACTAATTAGAGCATAGAGCGTATTAACACGAACTGTAATTAAACAATTCATTAAACATAACCCAGTGTACAGCCAACATAACCCAACCTAAACTAACATGCACACTTTACATTTCTCACAAGGAGCTCTAAAGGAGACGCAGACGTAGTGAATTGTGCTCTCTGATACTAAACACACCCGAAATTTACTTCTAAATTCGACAATTATTACCCAATTTTTAATAATTATAAGCACTTTTCGTACTGTATGTATGCATACATAATTGTTTTTTTTTTCTCGGTCTTACTGGACTTTAATGGAGTATGGAAAAATACAAATTATAATAGAAATTTAATTATTTGCTATAAAAATATTAATAATAACCAAAATCTGTTTTATATATAATAATATCTTAAAATTAAATGGTATTTTATCACTTTATTTGTCATACAACTGTAGAAAAATATACGTATTTAAATGTGTAACTAAAAGTAAAAATTCTTTGTTACTCTTCCTAGTTTTATTCAGATGAATCGTTTTGGTTTTATTACAGATTTTATTTTCGTTAATGTAATTATATATTTATATTGATTTTAAAATAATTAACTAGTGCAGTAACACATAGATATCTTTAAAAATTAAAAAAAAATCAATGAAATCATGATTTATTTGAAAAACTATTTTGATTTTTTTAATAAATCATGATTTTTACCAACCCTGATTAATAAAGGTCGCTGATTCCAAATTTACAATTACCTCTTTTCATTCCTGAGATTTTTACTCTCAAAGTTTCACCTAAAAATAGTTTTTTTTCGATATATCTCAAAATGGATATAAATACAATCTCAACGATTATACCAGTCGATTCTACGAGTAAAGGTACATGAAGAAATATTTTTTTTTTTGCATATACGTTCTTTGGAACGAGTCGGTAATTTTAAATATTTAAACAGAATTAAATTATCTCTTTTTTTAAGTATACCCCTTAATGGCGTAACTTTCAATGTATTGTTTATATAGAACAGAATTAGAGTTAGATAATAATGAATGTTATATTTAGTATACGAAGAAGTTCTGTGACTCAGTGTTAAATTACTCCTAAGAAGTAATTTCGAAATACTTAAAATAATCTCACTAACGTCATTTTCATTAAAATTAATGTACGTATTTTTGTTGCCATAGCAATTAAATTCTTAATAAATCTTTATGAAGATATCATTGTATTACAAATTATAAATAAAATTTTATCAAAAAATGGTGACTTATTAAATGAGACGAAACTAATATATTACAAATTTCGCCTTCTTTGAATTCAGTTGACCTTAGATAAGAAATGTCACTAGGATATATATTTTATCGAGTTCGCAATAATTCATAAATGAATTTTATTGTTACTTTATTTTGTGAGATAACTCTGTTAAAAAAAGTTAGGCACATTTATCTGTCAATATGCATTTAAAATATTATGATATTTATAAATCTATGCGTTATGAGTTTTGAAATTTTAATATTCTTTGAAATTATTATTTTTTATTCGGTTTTCGTGCTTTTCGAAATAATATAAATTGTATTAAAAAACATTTAAAAATATTTGACTTTATAAATTTGACATTTAAAGTGGAGTGCAGTTGATAAAAGTACCAATTTTACAACAAAAGTACCGAAAACAGTTTAACAATATTTTATATTATTAAACTGTTTTCGATATAACAATAGGGCAATTGTTAAAGCAAAGTATAAAAAATATTTTATGAATTTAGTAAAATTGTAATACATATTTCATTATTAAAAGTAATTTTCTTCCAATAATATTATATTCCTACAGAAGCTAATAACTCAGATTGGCTAAAGTGTGAGATTCGAGGTACAAATTCAAGCATTGTCAACTATTGACCAATTATTAATCCTGTTGTAATCGAGTGGTTCGCCCACTATAAACTGTATACAACAAATAAATGCAAGTAATACTTGTCCATTTAGTTGATGTTAACAAAGAAATGAAGAAGTTAAATTGTGATTTCAAATGTTGTTTATGAAAGACTGAATGTTAAAAATCTTGCAGATTTCATTTTGAATTATGTAGAAGCGCTGTATTAAATAAATATTTTCGTTACAAATATAAATTTAAAATGAAGACTCACTCTGGTAAAACGTAATCAATGCTTTGTTCTTATATATTGAGTTTTCACTTTGATGTGTAGTATTTGTTAGATCTTTTGCATAATGAATAATGCATATTCGCTACGGTGAATATTAACATTTCATAAACAGTGGTTATTTATTCGCTTTCATCATTTCGTATATTTCTCCACTATTCCCACGCTCCTGCGAATTGCTTAGCTAGTCTGTTGTTTTTCCTTTAACAAGTCACAGACTTACATAATTTATGAAACCTTTTTATGAGGATGAATCTTTCTCCAAATTCGAGAAAAACTTACCCGGTCTTTAAAGCGGACAGACTGAACTCGTGCTCTCCATTTTTAAAACGGTCATTTTATCTTTTTCAATTTCTCTCGTTTTTCTATATTAGTCCATACGAATGTTTATAGAATATCTCTTAAGCGAGTATAATCCAATTTTCTGATTACAATCAACGGAAAATTTTTCGCAGTTACTTTCGCACTTTTTCCAAATGCTTGATATTAAAAACACATTTTCCCATATTCTCAATACAGTTAATTGAATTGTACGAATCAAAAACAATATGTACATACTCGTAAGTGTAAATAATAAATCATAATACCATTTACTGAACTTTTAAATATACAAATATTGAACTAGTTTACTATGTATGTAGGTACGTAGACGTTAAAATATAAATAAATTTTAAAATAAAATTCCCTTTGAAACTTTTTTTATTAGTTTTAAGTATATGGCAGGGGTATTTAACTAGGATAAAAAAATAAAAACCTGCTACTGTTAAAACCCATATTATTTTAACTTCTCGCCATCGAATAAGAGAGGTATTGGAATCACGCTAAAAATCGGATAGTGAGTTTCAATGGCACTTTTTGAAGTCCCTAGAACACGTTTTTAATATTTTTACGATGATATCTGTCCGAGTGTGTGTGGATGAATAGATCGATAAATTATTACAAGTAATTAATGATTCGTTAAATTTCTTACAATTGCGATGAATGTATTTAATTTAATAAATGTTTTATATTTGACAATGACAATGAAAATATTATAAAAAGAATTATCGAATAATCTAAACGGAAGCAGATAAGAAATATAAAAAGGAACAAAGAAGTGATCCTGATTATAATGGAAAATGTAAAAAGGACAGTCGAGATGTTATGTACTGGTCACATCAGATTTTTATGAATTGGAATTGGAGTTAGTTTTTCATTCCAAGATGATTACAAAGGGTATATCTTTGAGACTAACTCTAATCGAGTCTAGTGACTAATCTCTTTTATGAACACGAAACGTACTAAATATGGAGTTAACAGCGAATCTTATTAATGACTAGGCAGTAAAAGCGACGAAGTCAATAAAATCGTCTTTATCATTAAACCAGCATTTTTTGTGACAACTGTACTATTTTGTTTTTGGACACGATTGGTCCCATTTCTCAAATTTCCAATGATAAAACTTGGTGGTGTATCCTGTTTGGAATCCCTGTAATCCCACCCTACGGGGTTCGTGTGTGTGGGTGGTCGCGTGAATAGCCCTGGCTCTGTCTCGTGTCTCGTGTCACTGGGCCCTTCCGACGCCGGCCACTTGGGTTGTCAACAGCCCCCGGCCCCACGATCAGCACAGATTCTTACGCAGAACAATCGTTAGAAAAAGGAATTTCCTGAATATTTCAACAAACATGTCTGGAAATTTTTATTCTATATTTCAGACCTTTGGAAATTTTTTATTTCGTTTCTTATCCTTTCTGTATTGAATTCAAAATATTCGCTGTCTTCTAATAAAATATATAAATAGGTCATAGAATAAAAAATCTGATGTTGCCAGCACAATCTCTCGCCTGTCCTCTTTACATTTTTTTTTATTAATATTTATATTTTATATATGATTATCTGTAAAATGAATAAACTAACTAAGTCCAAATTTAACATGGGTCATAATCCGGTTTGTGAATAGCTCTAACTCCAAATATCTTATACTGGATCAAATTTGGAATTATTTAACTCAGAATTTAATCTTTTTTATGAAGCTGGGTGTATTAATATTGTAGCGCCACGGGCGACGGCCACTATCGGACATGTCACAACAGGTCCCCTAGCTTCCCATTGTTCTGTTTACAAGAGGGTTGGAGAACATTCTAGCAATTAATTGATTTACTATAAATACCCCGAGGAGGAGATCGCGAGGACAGTCTAACATTGATACGTGTAGTGATCGTTGGTGCTATAGATAGTTGGTGATATAAATATATAGTGAAAATAAATATTGCGTAGTTTTTTTTAAGTGTTTAAATAAATAATCTTAGTGTTTAAGTTTTTATAAAAAATTATTAGTATTAAAATAGTGTTAATACTTGTTTATTCATAGTGTTATTTATTTTAATTATCTTTTATAATTCATATTTCATTTAATAAACTTAGTTATATAAATATTCGTGTTTGAATTATTTTTTGCACTTCACCTAAATAAATAAAACGTTACATTATTTATATAAAAGAAATTTCTGAAGAAGAAAAAATTGAAAAGTAGATATTAGATTATTATAATAATTTAAGTAAATTATTATGTAATTATACAATTTAATTTGGTGTGAGGGCACTGCTCCTGTTTGAAAAATAAATGAATTAAATGTATGTGAGTGTATTTTTATATCATAAACACAAAACAAAAGTAATAAAAAGCCATGTCCATTTCTTTCCTTGCAATAATACTGCACATCTGTTGAAGCATTTAGTATCAGCGTATCACGTTTTCCAAAAAATCTCATAATTTCCATTAGCAACACATAGGGAGAAAAAGCTGCATTACCAAAAAGCGCTCTTCTCCCCACGTAATCTGTTGTGCGGGGGAGTTTTTCGTGTGTAAACACATCTGGTTTTTGCGTTCGGTTATGGATAGTCTGAGTCGCTCTCGCGGTGCACAAGATACGAACCATCTGCGCAGCCGACGACTCCGAGCCATAAAAAAAGTTTATTAAAACTGGGCTATTTGTGTGCGTAAATAAAACAAATGCCACCATAGCACGCCTGGATTTAGACGCTAGCAGAACAAATAATACGCTGCTGAACATATAAATAAATATACTAATGTTGTTTTACTTTTATTTTGTTATATATAATGTACTGGGTTCAAATCTTACCAGCAGCATGGCTGTTTATTTATATGTCCTCTTGTGAAAAGTTAAAAAAAATGTATTAAAAATGTACTAAATTTAATATACTTATTACTCAAACTTTGCTGATACATGGGATTTGTCATATCCATGATTACGACCTCATATTTATTTCCCTTATTTAAAATGAAATATAAGGAACGAATTTGACAGAAATATTAAATTTTAATATTGTAAAAAAATTACAAAATAAAATAATAAATAAACCAACTAACAAATAAGTAAACAAAAAATTCAATTAATTTTGAGAAACCCGTCCATTAACTGTAAAGCAATGACCCAAACTGCTATATATCTCTTGCCTCGCATTCTATATTTGGACACCTATACCTGTAATATTTTGAGAGATGTTTTGAATTTGAACTTTTAATTTATCAAAATTTTGAAAATATCCCCCTGTGTTTTATTTTAAAAATTTCCAATAAAAAGAATTTAGATGTGTACGATCAGACCATTCAAATATTTTACCAATTTCTCTATAGATATTAATGATTATTAAAATTCGTTTTTTTACCTCCTTCCTATCAATATATAGATAAGGGAAGAGCTGTTTTTGGTCAACATTATCGAGTGTGACTTTTTAACATATTAGCTTGAATTAGAGTATTATTTTAATTTTAGATATATAAATAAATACAGCCTATTTTATTTTTGTGAATATTAAAAAACAAGTAAATATTCATGTCAAAATCTTTCTTATTGTCGTAGGATTGGAATTTAAATGCTAGTAGAGAAAAAAACAATGAATATATATATATATATATATATATATATATATATATATATATATATATATCACGGTTGAGGAGACCATTAATGACCAGCGCCTTGTGTCCCTCGGTTGCTTCGCATAATTTGACACAATTCAATAATGATATCTTATCAACCTAAGTGTACAATATACTATTTTTAATAGGAATAGAAAAATATAACTTATTTTATTCTTGGCGAATATTATAAAAGTTTGGCAGCTATAATATCTGAAAATAATTCCAGGTGTAAAAGTTAAGAGTAAATGGCAGCAACGGTAATATCTGGTGTTATAAAAATAAAGAAGTAAAAGACTGCTTTATGACTAGGAGGACAATTAGTCAAAATAATGTCCTGTGCAGGTTGTTTAGCTGTCACCAAAAATTTACAGCACTTTCAAACTTTTACTTTCCATATTTCTTGTAATGGCACGGGTCTATAAGAAACCAGTGGCGTAGGTGCCAGTACTTTACCACCGAAATTAAAAATTTTATTATTTCCATAAATTAAAGTAAACCTGTCGCACTGCACTTATCCCTACGCGGAATTAGCCATAATAATTTAATGCCCTCATGGCCCGGCTGCTTTGATGTGCTGTTGTGCGGGTTTACGAGCCCCCCCTACTCCGGCCCTGCGCTGTCCCCGCAGGCCAGGACTAGGGCGACAGAGCCGAATTAATGCTTTTTTATCGAGCTGTTTGCTTTTATTTATTGGCTAACTGATTTATAATATGCGCTGTTATTGCCTGTTGACTGATGTGTTTTGTGAGTGGTTAAATGTTGATAAAGCTGTATTTGTGTTTTGTTTTATGTGCTCTGCTGTTTTCTATTTTACTGACTATGTTGACCTATTGTTTCATTATGGCTTTATTTATTGCAAGATATTCTCTCGTTCTCTCCACAATTTAATGCTTAAAACGCTTGATTTTAAATTCTCTAGACATTATAATTATTTCAATATTAAACAATAAAAACAAATATGTACAATCGATTTCGTTTAATTGAGCTATCTTAAAGAACAGCAACCAAACTAATACATAATTTAAACGCTTAATTGAGGTATTCTTTCAACTAATTTGATCTAATTACAATAGGGTAAGAATTAGAATACTTCACAGTGAGTGAGCACCCCTCTCTCAGGTAGTAGACTTTACGGTGACTAAATTTTACGGACAGGAATTTCGATCTAAATACAATAGAACCAAAACCGGATACCATACTTAGAGACCTAAAACCAGTACTAAAATTTAAAATGTCTAAAATAGGTGGTCATATATTACATGAAAAAATAGTTTATGTATGTAGTAACAACAGGAGAAGTAATTCCCAAAGCCACTGATGCTGTATTTTTGCGTAAACCCGAAAATATTTTGAAATATCGAATTTTTTTCTCGAAAAATATCAAATTTTACAAAATTTTATTTTTAATATATTTCAAAGAATTATCTACGCTGATACCAAATTTACAAACAGAATTTAATTATCGCTTTTCGTTTCGGAGATATTTGCTCTCAAAGATGTACCCCAAAAAAGTGTGTATTTTGCGTATCTTCACAAAATGAGTACAGATACAATCTTAACGACTTTACCATTCGATTCTATGGGAAAAGTTATATAAAGAAATGTTTTGTCCACATATACGTTCTTTGGAACGATTTAGTGAAAAATAAGAAAAACGAAAAAACCTAAATTTAAATTTTTCACCTCGAAACTTTTTGTCTTCAATTTTTTTCATTCTTTGCACTTAAGTAGATATCGATACGCTGATTCCAAATTTTTAAACAGAATTCAATTATCTTTTCTCGTTCTCGAGATATTTGAGTTCAAAGTTATACCTAAAAAATTAGGTATTTTAGGTATACCTCTTAAATGGTTAGGTTTACGGTTTCGATGACCTCACCATTCGATTCTACGGGCAAAATTACATAAGTGTACCAATTTTCAGATTTTTATTCCAACGGATACAATTTTTAGATTGAAAAAACTGAAAATGGCGAAAATCGAAAAAAATCGCAAGGGGTTCATCAGGCGTTTTTTTCGATTTTGGCCATTTTCGTATTTTCCCTCTAAAAATTGTATTCGTTGGAATAAAAATCTAAAAATTGGTATGCTTATGTAATTTTGCCTGTAGAATCGATTGGTGAGGTCGTCGAAGTCGTAAACCTAACCCTTAAAGGGATATACCTAAAAAACCTGTTTTTTTAGGTATTGTCAAAACTCAACTTTGAACATGAATATCTCGAGAACGGTAAAAGATAATGCAATTCGGTTTGAAAATTTGGAATCAGTGCATCGATATCTACTTAAGTCTAGAAAATGAAAAGTTTTGGAGACAAAAAGTTCCTCGGAGAAATTTTGATATTTAGGTTTTTTCGTTTTTTTAATTTTTCACCAAATCGTTCCAAAGAACGTATATGCAGAGAAAACATTTCTTTATGTAACTTTTTCCGTAGAATCGACTGGTATAATCGTTGAGATTGTATCTCTACCCATTTGAGAGATGTAGTCAAAAAATACCGTTTTTTGAGGTTCAACTTTGACAGCAAATATCTTAGAAACAAAAAGAGATAATTAAATTCCGTTTGAAATTTTGAAATCAGCGCGTCGAGCTCTATCAATGTAGACTATTTCCCAAAATCAAAATTTTGGTCACAAAAATGACTATTTTTGGGATATTTCGCGTTTGTCAACACAATTCTTGGTTTAATGCTGCTGTTTGGTTCGTTTTAACTCTACAAAATTTTTATATGGGTTTATAGGTTTTAAAAGTAAATAAAAGTTGAATAATAAAGCGATAGAATTAAATCGAAAAAGGGTAATAGGATTGCAAGTTTTGAAATTAGCGCATCGTTATTTATCATAAGTCTAGAAAATCAAAAGTATTTGAAAAAATGAACCTATACCCCTATATAACAGGTATATATTCTTCTTCTTAAAAGTGAGTTTATAAAATTAATAATTGTTATATAAAAGCGACCTTACTGAATACAAATTTTAAATGTTTTTACAATTTAGTTAAATAAATGTTTGATTTTTCCTTGTAATAAAACAGTTCGAAATACGAAACAAGATCTAAAAAAATCTGAAAAGGGGCTTCATTTTATAAGCCCCAAATAAACTTATTGCAGTGTTATGTCTACTTTCATATATGGCCATCAGAAAATAGTTTTAAGGCAATGTTCTCGTTCCCGTATTGAAGCATACATTGCTGTCTATTATCGGGAATATTCGTAAAGCGTTCTGCATTGTGCAGAGTAATTCTAAATGAATTCCCATGTCTGAAGCACTTGCTACTTGTGTATGTGAGGGCAGATTCCTTGAGAGATACGGCACGTCTCGTCTCGTTGTCCTGCGACGCGATCCCTTTTGTGCGGTGGTCGTTGAGTCCAAGGACGCCAGGACGAGACGTCTTCGGACAATCCTCAGAAAGGCGTCGTAAAGCGGCTACGTATGCTTCTGTTTTGAGGCAATAACACTCACACTGTTTTCAAATTTCCTTCTAAGAGGATGAAGGCTTCTTAAGGACTCATCTTAAACAGATTGAAAGGAGATGCTCTTTACCCAAATTTTATGGACAATGGGGTCTTTCTCATTGATTATATTCTTCAGATTAATAAACAGATCGTCAGGTTTTGAAAGAAATATTATCATTATCTATGGTACAACTTTCCTAGATAACATAGTGTCTCAAGTACCAGAAACTAATGACATTTTATTTGCATTTTTGTGGTGTTGGTTCTTAAAAATCGTAAACTCTGCTTAATTCATTGTTTATGAATATAATAATTAAGTATCCATTTTTGAAATTTTTAATAAATAATGCACAAATATATAGCAATATTATAATCCTAGGACAAACCGTGTGTAGAAGTTATCCGCATTTATTTCCTGCTTGAGCAAGAACACGAAGTTCTTCATTTCTAGTTAATTTTATTGTAGTTTAATGGTCCATGTTCTGAGCTAGTAGTATATAACTCAGGAATAAAATTTAGTTATCGACCGTTAGGTTTGAGTACCTAACTTCACATTATGTTCAATTGTTTCCACGTATACGAAGTACGACTGTAATATTTTCGGTTATTTATAAATTTTATTTGGAGGAATATAATACTTTAATTTATTTTTGCAGAATACTTCTATTGGAGGTTTTACTAAAAATTAGTTTTTTTGTTATAAAATGCAGTACTGGGATGCAATAAATTTATTAAAAAACAAGTTACTAACCTAATCTACCTAACCGTAATATATTATACCTTATTAAAATTGACGACCTTTGCCTTGCGTATAATCATAGTATTTTACTTCTAGTTTGTCAAATATCACCACAAATCTTCCTCTGTATCATTTAAAAATGCTAACAATCATCTACAAATATTGCTAACTCCACTAGATTAGTGGAGTTATCTTTTGGACTAAATAATATATTTAATCCTTTATATAAATTGGGATTGGACTTGGTTTGACATTTCAGGATGTTAATAAGAAGTATAACTTTTGGTCTAACTACTCAGGGTTATAAAACTGGGTGTTAATATTTTGATGTACTTATAGGTAAGAAACTAAAAAAAACTAAACCATCTTTCAATACTAAAAAAGCTGGTTGTAACACAATGGCTCTCAATATCAATAGAAAGTGATATATACTTAATCCTTTTTATGAATTGGAATTGGTTTTGGATTGATATTTATTTTATGAAGTTAACAAGGGTTATAAATTTGGACTAACTCTATTCGTAGTTAATGACTAATCCCTTATTTGAATTTGAAAATGGAGTCAAAAACGGGTATAAATTTGGAGTTAGTGGCTAATCCTTTTTATGAATATAAGTTTTCAAGTCCAAACTAACTAAGTGTTAATGGAAGACAAACAAGACTTTCTAGATTTTAGCCAACGATCAAATGTGTATTTAATCGTGTTGTAATATATATAATATTTAAAACTGTGATATGACTCAAAATTATTGACCAAAATCTAGACAGTGTATATTATCTTCCATCACCATCCTGGTCAAGAAACTGATAACCTCAAGTTATACTAATGATAATAAGTTTTACAATATTCCTGATACCCACTTGCACTACCTCGGGAGGTAATGACAGCGCCTTGTGGTAAATCCGTGTAAAGTCACGCTCGGGGGGCGCGCCACCCCAGCTGCTTGTGAATTCGTGTGTAGCTGCACGGCTCTCGCACTTTTATCTTTTTGTGTGACTCGGATCTGGATCTCGGAGGACGTAACGTTACACCGTACCTGTGGTGCTTCCAAGCCTCGCTGCACACAGCAGCAAAGAAAGAAACAACCCACCAGTTCAAAAGCGGGAATATTTTAGCAGGGTGGATGGGATCGTTAATTGGGATCAAATGTAAGTAATGTATAACATGTACAAGATTCTACTACAACTATTTATAATAGTATACATCTCATTATCTCTGGAAATTTTGAATATTTTATATTGATTCAATATTATATATTAATTACCCACATATGAATTTTGACAATCGTTTATCTATATATCAATTCGTATTAGTAGGTACCATACCTTCTATTATAATAAGGGAATCAATCCGTTCAATGTTTTCCAGAACATATTCCTAGCAATATTACTAAAATTGATTTAATTTTATATTTAAATACAATATATATATATATATATATATATATATATATATATATATAATATATATATAATAATTATTTTATTTTGTATTGTTTGTGGTTTAATGACCAAAAACACAATATTAGAGAATATGTGTTTTTCTTATAGGTCAGAAAGTAAAAATTTTATTGTGACCTTTACAAATGCGACTATCGATACTGGATATGTAAGTTATAGGACAAAAATTAAACATTATATTTTTTTTACTTGTATATTTTTTCTAAATATTTATTGGTTATAGTAGTAAACTGTTACTTAGACTTTTGCAAAATGTGAGATCTACATCAATTAATAGGATATTATTATGAGTTTTGTAAGAGCGTACATTGTTCCATAAGCTGTGTTCGTCGTGCTTCAAAAATACGAATGGAACAATATACTTGTCTCATAAAAATCTCAAAAATTTATATTACAGAAATTAATTAAGTGTTAATAGGAAACCTGTTGAATGTAGTTGGACACTTCATTTAAAATATTGTGAAAAACTTACAAAATTTTAATATTCATTTAGGTTAACTTTGTTCATTTGGTTTTCATAGTTATAGTAATTCCAAATTGTATTAAAAAGCATTTTAAAATATTTGAGGTTATTAATTTGACATTTACCATGGGATGCAGTAAATAAAAGAATCCATTTTATAAAAAAATACCAAAAGCTGGTTAATAATAGAGGAATTGTTAACGAAAAGTATAAAAAAATACTAGTGTGTTTGAATGGTTTAGAACCCACTACAAGTTTTTTTTCCAATAAAACTAATTATAATCTAAGGTTCCATCTAGAAATGTAGTACTACAGATGAGATGAAAAAATGTCACAATTGGTCAACAATTTTTACCAAAATTTGTTCAACTCGTAGCACCTATCACATACGTAAATTTGTACGATTCCTTTAATATATGTGGCGGTTTATAAAAATGTGTTAAGGAGCTGTAGAGATGATTATTATTAAAGTGTGCTGCTTCATGTTAGTGAGATAATTTGCACAGGCAGCAACTTAGTTGCGTAGTGCTTTATCGCTCGGAGTTTTATCTAGACTTTGGCAAACGCTAAATACAAGTTTAATTAAAGAGGCAGATAAATCAATTATAATTAAAGTAGGTCTAATTCAAAGTGGGAACAAAACAGATAATTTGTTGCGAAACAACGACGTGAAACTGGTGGGCGTGCGCCGAAGTTTGTTCTAGTTTGATAAGCAAGTGATAAACCCAGACCATCGACCTCATAACACAGATGTTATCATAAATAACTCAACTCGCGGCCAAATTAACAAAAATCTCGTTTCGGACATAATCTTCCGTCTTTGTGCGTAATCTGCTTGGGAAGATGGTCGGACAATGCGCAGTCGTTCGGCTTCTCGGCCAGCGCATTATACACTCGCCGGACACCGGTGATATGTCTCCCACAGGCCCATTGTCGAGCTCGTAAAGAAATGCTACATTGTCTCCGCCAACTTTATTGCATATTAGCAGCTCTTGCCGCTCTAATGCTTCATTAGCTGGCGAGATGAGGCTACATGCTACACAATTGCGACAAAGTTCAAATTTCCCAAACACAATGTTTTTATCTACGCTAATTTATTCACTTATTCTTAATATTCTCACTGCCGTAAAGAACAAACCCTTCAAATATTAAAATATTGTAATCGTTCAATAGGCAATTGTACCAACAAAAATAGATTGTCGATACTGGTATACCGTGTTTCGTATTCGAATCAAACTTTGTGATATAAGACATCTAAATTATTGTTAATAGTCCTACTACCGTAAAAAACAACTCCTTCAATATTAAAAAACTCCAATCGTTCAATAGGCAATTGTACTACAAATAATAGAATGTCGACACTGTCATGCGGTGTTTGGTATTCGAATCCCAAGGAGGCATGCATTTATTGGAATGAGATTAAAAAAGAACAATAACTTTTCGATATAAGACACCTAAATTATTGTTTTAAAATTGTATATTGTCATAAATTAGATAACACACCATTTTGTCCTTAGATCAAATCCGGTAAGAGGGTATTTACTTTACTAATTTAATCTTTTAAAATGATACCTCAAATTGACTTCACCAAATTTTGTAAAATTATGATTGATTTATCTGTTTTATTATTTAAAATACATGGTACCTACTTGTGCATATTGGTTAAAACTAATGTTAACATCATTAGCATTAACTCGAGTTTGGCAACATATTTTGATGTTCAATTATTTTACTTGTATAATTGGGTCATTAGCTTCTGGACTTATAAAAAATTACTCCAATTATCTTTTAAATTGACATAATTACAGGCTTTAATTTTGACAACTATATTTGTTAGTGAATGAACGATTATATTTCCTTGCAATTTAGACTGGACATAATTTATAATATCTTTTTTTTTACGGCAATTAGGATATTTGCTTCTTGTATGTTTGTTATTGCTACGGATACATAGCACATTGTAAACACAATTTCATTTCCCACAGTAACCATAGACAACGTCAGTTATAAATTTATAACTAACAGTTCTGTTAAAAATAGTATTGCTTAATTTTTGTTTTGTAGCTATTTGTAAGGAAGTTGTGAAATTAAGACATATTTATTATTAAAATTAATTAGGAAATAACTAATATCATGGTCGTAGAAAAAGTGTAGTATATTCGTATGAAATGTCCATTTTATATTTCGCTCATGCTACAAACTGACACACTCGTATGATATGAATACTATTCCATGCATGGTGTACAAAATCCTATTATATGCATAATAATATAAAGTGAAAAAATATGAAATTTTATAAAGATTTAAGAAACAATAATTTAAAATTTATAACAAATGGATCGTTAGGAGCCATTTCAAATTACAATTACAATTGCTATTCTTTTCTTAGCTTAATTCACTTTAAACTGAGATGAGGCTACCAACGTGGAATACAGCTAATGTCTGGTGTATATGGCAACAGGATACGTCAATGTCAAAGTAAAGTAATGTTTTTATGAAGTTAGCAAAGTTATTCGTAATATAGAAATCATTAATACGTGTTTCGGCAAGTTTGTGCATTAGGAGTAATTGGGAAAATTATTTTAGGAAATTGTTGCAATTTGCAAGTAATTAACCACAATTATATAGTGCAGCAGCTCTTCCCGAAGCCATTAAAGTGAAGCATGTCGAGTACTCCGAGCAGTCATAGTTAATATTTGAGGCGAGTTCATTAAAACCAAAGACAGATTAAGCGGAGATAGTTTGAGGGCCACTGAGATCCAAACATTCTAACAGAGCCGGAACTAGGTGCTTTTACATAAATAATCACCTACTATTAAAAATAACAGATATGTATAAAAAGTCAAAATAGAATCAAAACTATCACAGACCATCAGTATTACCAAAAGTCTGAAACAAGGATGTAGTATGTCTCCTCTATTATTTAATTTGTATGTAGAATTCGTTCTAAAAATTGAAAGACACACACTACCAAGGAGTGGGAATCCTAATAGGTAATAAAACATTGTTCATAAAATACATAGGATTTGGAATTCATGATTAAAAAGGTTTTGCAGTGTCTACTATAATTTGCGTTTATAAATGAGCCTTGAAAAAACTGAACCTTTATCATGAAGAGTGAATCTAAATTGCCGGTCACATGACTATCACTTTCAATTGATCACCTTATATTGTCACTGTTAATTATAATGATTGTAATTGTCAAATATAAAACATTTATTTCCATAGCTAAACAGATTAACAGCAATTGTAACAAATTTATCAAATCATTAATTACTTCCAATTGTTAAATGGGGCTAGATAGATACAAATTTGAAATATAAAATTTGATCTAATGACATAATATTAAATTACTATGTACAGAAATTCTTATATATTTAAAATTAATAAAGATATTTCAGAAAAACACTTCAGATCTTCATGAAAACGTCTAGTTGCACGATCTACACCAAAATCTGAAAAGATCCAATCTAAGTTGTCAGAATATTATATCCAAATTTTCAACTTAAATTTTTTTTATTCATTAGTATTTGAGTAATCATTACGATAACATCCATCTATCCATACACACGGGCAAACATCATCGTAAAAATATTAAAATCGAGTTCTAGGGACTTGTAAACGTACTTATCAATTGAAAATTCACTCTCCGATTTTTAGAATGATTCCAATACCTCTCTTACTGAGTGGCGAGAGGACAAATGAGTAGGTAAAGCATTGTTCCATCAATTATATGTTATGAATCTGAACTATGGACATTGAATACTACCTAAAAAGGTTTTTGTCAGCAGAAATGGACTATCTACGAATGAGCTCGCGAACATCAAGTCTTAAGAAGAAAACAAATGAGGAAATAAGAAATAGAATGAAGGCAGTATAAACTGTGGTGAATAGAATAAAAAAAAGTACTTGGAATGGTTTGGACCCATTTTACGAATTCCTGAAGAATTCCAAAAAAAGTGTTGCAGTGGAAACCACAGGGTTGAAAACGTGATAGACCTCGTATATCCTGAAATAATAAATCCAAAAAAGCTATTACCATGGAAGACCGTTATTTGCAAGAAGACCATGCCTTGAACAGTTAGGTTTGGCGAAGGAAAAACAGGAAGCACAAGCAGTACAATAACTAGTATGCTCTATTGTAAATTAATTGTACCTGATTATCAGAAGTTAATTTTTTGCACGGGTGCAAATAAAATTGTTGCCACAGGCACTCAAGATTCTGTTACGGGTCTTCAAGAACAACACAAGCGGAAATGACTTACTAGTGAAGGAAAACAGGAAGCACTAGCACTACAATACTAGTATGCTCTATAGTAAATTAATTGTACCTGATTATCAGAAGTTGATATTTTTGCACGGGTGCAAATAAAATTGTTACCACAGTCGCTTAAGTTTCTAGTTACGGATCTGCAAAAGAAACACAAGCGGAAATGACTTACTAATGAAAGAAAACATGAAGCACTAGCACTACAATAACTAGTATGCTCTAAAGTAAATTTATTATATCTGATTATCAGAAGTTTATTTTTGCCCGGGTTCTAGTAAAATTTCTGCCACAGGCGTTTAAGATTCTAGTTACGGTTCTGCCACAGCAACACAAGCGGAAATGACTTACTAGGAAGGAAAACAGGAAGAACTAGCACTACAATAACTAATACCTATGCTCTATTGAAAATTAATTGTAATTGATGAGAAGTTGATATTTTTGCACGGATGCAAATAAAATTTATCACAACCGCTTAAGATTCTAGTTACGGATCTGCAAGAGCAACACAAGCGGAAATGACTTACTAGTGAATGCAGTTCCGTGATTAATAAAACACGTAACATAGCTCGGCAAGGGTTGCTAAGACGCAGCAAAACTTGTGGAAATAATTGATTCACGTCTGAGTGCATCCGTGTACGCGGGAGAAGATGTGGGCTAAAATTACACCAGCAACTTTCCCCGTACTTAATCACATTCCCAAAACTTACACGGGAATCCCGCTCTAAATTAAAACCTAACCTATAAAGCCTACCACGCTCCACCGAGCTACAAGACAGCCTCGTCGAGAGACTGAGATCAAAATCTACCCGGGACTATTTTAAACACCGCCAACAGGAACAATACAACCACCAACACTAAACTTATAGACCAAACAAACTAAACACTCAATGGTTTCAAGTAAAAAATATCTTCTTGGTAACGATTTCCTAAAACACGTATCTAGATTACAAGAAAAAACTATTTTAAATAGTTTATAAATGTGTCCCTTTCTGGTAATGGTGTTTAATGATGTTTTTTTTACTAAAACACTGAAATGTAGAACTATACTTTGGTGCGAACAGAATAAATCCAGTCTTGATATATATACCGTGTATTCCAAAAAAGTGTTGTTATAGGCATTTAACATGGGAAAACGGTTTTTGGTAAATAAAAACTGTCCGGCTAAATTAAGTCACTATATTAACCAGGACAATTCTGTATGTATTCGTACCTGTTATTTAATACAGACTGCTTCATTTTAGTAACATAATGCAGTGATATTTACTAAAAGAATTAAATATTTTCGCCTCATGGTTTTATGTTTTAAAAGTCGTGGTTATGAAGTTAAAGTAAAGGGCTGCAGAATCAAAGGTCTTCAGTTCGAATGGTTTATAAAAATTCCTTGATTAATTCTGTTAATACTATCTTTGTTATTAAATTTATTTACTGCATTGAGTATTGTTTCTTTGTAATTTATTTATTTTTAATTGTTTCTCATTAACTAGTTTTTACAATAGATGGTATTAATTTGTAAGTAGGTATTAACCTTTGACTCCGTAGGCCGTTATTCTATCTTCATAACCACGAATTGACAGGAGTTATTTTAAAACATAAAAACATCTGGCGAAAATATTTAATTCTGTTTTAAAATTTTACTGAATTATGCTGTTAAAATGATTGCTATGGCAAATGCCATATTAAGTACCATATAATATATATTAAATGAATCGTGAACGTGTTTAATAATTCATTTTTAATTCATGTCGTAGAAAATAATATAATAATAATATCTTAAAGAAATGTTGAAATTTGAAAATCTCATATACCTCTCTGATACTTTAAGAAATGCTATTACTTCTTACTTGCATAGAAAAACAAGTCATTTTCTATTTTTGGTCGCTATTCAGTCTGATATACATTTTATTAGAATTAGATCCGTCATTTGGTTAGATTAACCTTTGTTCTAATAACTAGAGTTCTATAAATCATAAAATAGCTTATCTGGTGCATTCTCGTAAAGCTAAAGTGTCCGGATTAACTAGACTAGCTCACTCAACAATGATAATAAGCTATTTATTTTATATTTCTTCTTCTTCGAACACAATATTCCTAATAGGAACAAGACCTCCAAAATCATAAATTTTATTTACATTTTAAATGAACAAGTTATCAGCTTAAAATCATTTCAAAAATACTCTAAAAATAATTAATTACTCACCATGTATAGTAAAATGTAAAAAATACAATATACATTAATTTATACTAGCTTTTATTACAGACATAAGAAATCTGTGTTTTCAATACCTAAAGAAATATCTGAAATATTTTTAATGTCCAGTTAAGACCACGTGTCCCCTTTTACAATTCCTACAAGATTCCATTGTACACTAATACCATGTTTTTGTTGCAGGTAAGAATCGACATTTAATCTCGATTCCCATCAGAATTCCGCCTTCGTCCAACTCAAATCGCCGAAACACCGAACGTTAAACAGGTAGATATAAAGTCCGTTACATACTACAGCTGTTAGGGGTCTCTGATATTGTACCGCTATCATTTCATGTACATAATTGTTATGCTTGTACCGTTTCACTTCGACTTTAACTGGGAATATTCCTTACTGATCTTATCTTAAATTACATTTTCGGATATTTGAACTTTGTTATTTATCCAACGATCACTGTTAATACTCTTATGTTAATTGCTCGTTTGTTATATTTTATTATTAATTAATTTTATACTACACAGTATCATTGTATTATAAACGATCTTACCATTAAATTTTTGAAATATCACAATATATTTTTCTATAAACGTACACTTTTCAATTACCTTTCCAGTTCATATAATATCATGTTTAACCTTTCAAGTAATAAAAGTTGTCGGTTTGTACTTGTTTTCTGTAGGATTATAAATTTTTCATTTTTCTAAAGAACTAAATATTTTTACGGATTTTAATTCAAAAACGAAAAAAAAGCGAAATCAAATCAATTATGTAAATATAATGAGCTACTATTATCATACATTTAAAATTCCTTAAGATTTTTATTTCATCTCAATTACACTATGCCAATTATATATACTTTTTTGTACTAAAAGAAAGAATATATAATACTCGTGAAAAAAAGTTCTGTCAAAATTTTTAATTTTATTTTATTGGAAATGTAAAACGTTAATTAAAACAACAATTTTGGATTTATTATTCATTTTGTACTCGTGTTGTATGATTATGATTACGTTAATTGTTATCATACCAATTCACATTCGTTTTATTTTTTAGATAATAAAACAAGTGAATTGTTTATATATCCATGTTAATCGAAAATGTTACTAACATGAATACCTATAGTGTATAAAATTTTGCATAGTAATAATATTTCTTTAATAAATTAACAGTTTATCGGCGCAAAAAAATCTAGTGTATCACAAACCCTGAAACTCTTTTGCGAGATCTCGCATTATTTGCCAAAAAGCTCGCTTTTTGGACTAGTAATACAAATATCTATTTATTTAACATGAAATAAAAAGAGTTCTTAAATTTTAAAGTGCCCAATAATATCATATACCTTCAATGGTTTTTAGTATAAAAGTTAATTTAGAAAATGCATGTGTTTGTTTTTCTGATTAGCAATATATTATTTATATTTGAAGCGTTATGCCCAATTTCACGTATGTATATAGCTTATTATTGTGTTATTCTGTGAAATTATTCATAACAAATTCGTTGCGAAAAATATATTTTTAATTACAGGAAATAAAATACGCAGAAAATAAATATTGCAAATTAATTGTGTAAAACGTTTATTTTTCAAATAATTAATAATTGAAATATTTATATTTATTCCCAATAAATACACTGAAATCAATTTAGAAAAATATTATTTTATCATTTGCGCTGATGAAAATATTTCCGTGAGATTTCTGCATAAATTCGCAGTGTTTGCGAACTTGGGTCGTTGAGATGAGCGCCTCTTGCTACTAATAGTGTAGTTTACATACTTACTGTCAAAAGTTGTGGACTCCCTTACACAGTCTGTTGTTCTATCAGGGATATCTCTCTGTTGTCAGAACAATGACCCACCATGCTAACTTACACAAATAAGATGATTTTCTTACTTATCTCGAGATACATACACAAAACACTGTGCATACAACTTCAACTTGCGCTGTTTTATGGCGAGGAGTGGCTCTATTAAAACTAATTTTCTTAAAAAGTGTCATTAATAAGTTAAGACTTTTTTGGTAACTATACCCAAAATTGTTGTCATAGGCATTCAACATAGATATACATTTATTGGTAAATAAAAACTGTCCCACTAACAACTAATTGTACAGGACAATACTGCATGTATTTCTACATTTTATTTAATAGAGATTATTTCATTTTTACAACAAAATTCAATAAAATTCACAAAAATCAATTAAAATTTTTTCCTCATACTTTTGTTGTTCTATACGCAACATTGACAGCTGTCAAATCGTGATTATGAGGTTGAAGTAACGGCCTACATAATCAAAGGTTCTTAGTTCGATTTCGACTTCACGCATAATGTTATTTTCTATATTGCACATGCACAATATTGGTAACTACTGTGAGAAATAATTTCACATACATTAACCCATGATCGTGGGAAATAGCAACTTTCAAACTTTATACAATGTGAGAAAAGTACCACTTTCCATACAGTCGCAAAGAAATAGTCATTTTCTGTTAATATATTAAATTGGCTACATCCCACCATCGTTTTATTATCATACACATTCCTCAGTTAAGAAGCTTCCATCTTTCATTATTTAGTTTAGATAAGTTTAATATTTGCCTAAGGAAAATCAGAATTTACAACCATCCCTTGTTAACTAAATTTTAAAAACATAATTTTCTTTCTTTCAATTGTTAAGTGAAATTGTAATTTTTCAACCATAAAGAAAATGTTTTTGTTTCTAAGGAAAAGAGTTGTAAAATATGAGATTATGATTAATTTTTTAAATGTGTCTGTAAATCCCCTAATGGAGATTTTGGGCTAATGGCCACATTTAAAATGTAAATTTAAAATGAAGAGATTTTAGTTTAAAATTTGAAAAGTTCTAGTGGTTTATGATAAGAAGATCCTGGGCTGTGCTTTTAAAGTATGCATAAACGTGTTTTCTTAATTTCATAAAATTGAAAGTTGGTGTTTGAGTTAGTTAAGCAAAGGTATGCTTACGTTTTTGAAATGTAAACAGTGTTTTATCTTCACTTATACTTGTGTACACATTTATGAATATTTAACGCCGTTGCCACACCACCGTCAATTAGTATAAATTAATCATAATTGCTAAATATTAGGAGATAACTCTTTCCAGAAGGGATGTGTACTTAGCATCCATTTGCCTTGCGAGCGTATCACTGGAAAACACTCCTCCTCTGTACCTCCGTTCCACTGTGCCGTAACATGTACGACTACAAGTAGTATATACCAAATTCAGTTACTCTCACGGTACAAAAACTATATGTATTTTACCAATTCATCGCAATATAATAGTTATTTATGTATTAAGGACGTAATTAAAAATTAAAAATAACTATTTTGATCTCTTGAAGTTGAAACATAAAAATCTCACATCGTCGACTTTTAGAAGTTATTAAAATAATAATGATAATTATACTAATAAAGATGAGAACAAAACACTACCTATTGTAGTTTATTTTTATTTTTCCGGAAAGCAGTTCGTATGTTTAAATCAATGATTTCATGGTAAAAAGAATATTTTTTAGAAAATATGTCGTCCAAAAATACTACATTGTGTGTGCTAGATGTTTGTACATCGTTTGGTTTTATTAAAGCACTTTGAATCTCGTCGTGCTTCAATATACGACCTCGCGCTGTAAAATATAACTTACCGCACTAAAAGTATAAATAATTATTATTTTACATGTTTGAATTAATGATTTCATGTTTTCTAATAAAAATATGTCGCCCAAAAAATAATACAATATGTGTACGTTAGATATGTGTACATCATTCGGTTTTCTTAAAGAACTCCGCTTCTTCTTGTTCTTCAGTATAGGACCTAGCGTTGTAAAATATAACTTACCGCTCTATAAGTATAAATAATTATTGTTTTACATACAAAAGATCATAAATAATAAATATAAAGTAATACAGGACAATAAATTTAATGGTCGGTTAAATATTATACTCATATGCAATCGAATGAGAATATCATATGAAATTTAATTAATTATTTATTAGACAATTATAACAAAAAAACCATTATGGTAAATAGTTAAATATAAAAAAGGATCAAAATTTAAATAATGATAATGTAATTTATTTATTGTTTAATGTAGATTAATGATGAGAAAATATAAAACTAATTGATAGCTATTGTAATCTCTAAGTAGAGGATACAAAACTGAGCATTAAGTAATTTTCAATCAAAATATTATTTTTGAAAGCTTTTCTATACCGTCGTTCCCAATGGCGTTTTTATTTGTATTTTATTATCGGCTTCGGTATTAAAACTTTGAGTGTATTACTATTTAAACAGCCAGAGCTGATTTGAGAAAAGAGGTCAAAGAAATTGCCCTCTGAAAGATTGGAAAGTTTAACTCGTCTATAAATTCCGAAAAATTCTAATTTAAAAGTAAATAATTTAAGCTGTTGGCATGATTCAAAAGTTCATTTATGCGGCAATCTCATATACTGCAGCAGCATCTCGTGCTAACTCAATCCGTCCTAATGACGAGTAGAGGCAGCGGCAGTCATAAATCGCTTTCAATCAAACGGGCAGGATCGATAATCCTTGCAAGGAGCAGGTAACCCACATCAAAAATTCATGCGACACCTGTAAACCTCCTGCAGGATGCGCGAGACGTACAAACGTGAGCGGAAAGCACACGGGCTAATAAATATATTATAGCGGATCAATCCTAAATATATACATTCAATTTGCTACTAACCTGATTCAAAAATCATTTCTATAGAGGGCGGTGGAGCCACAAGCGTTATCAGTCGGTACAGACCTATCAAATTTATATGGAATCAATATGACGGAAATAGTTAGTGGCTTTCATGATTTGCTCTTGATTGTTTCGTTTGTTCAGTGCTTTTAGACTTTTGTTTATTTCGGTAACATATAATATATTTTACTTTTAATAATATGTATTTCTGTACAATTAAAATTAAAATTGAGCACACACTACTTTGTAAAATTGAGCCTACCAAGTCACAAGATAATCAGTTTCGCTCATCTTGTCTATTGATTCGGGTGAGACGAAATATGTCTCGAATCTCGCTCGTCTCGTCTCGAAATATCTCGTTTCGGGCAAGACGAGAATGATTTCACCGAGATTTTTCGTGGTTTTAAAATAAAAGAGCTACAAATTTCAGAGCAAGATAAGGCAAGAAATTATCTTGCAAGAAAAGTGCAAGAATAGCTTGCTTTTTTTTGGTAATTTGAAATACGAGTATATATTTATTTATTATAAGAATATATCTATAAATATATGTCACTTATTAGGAAAGTAATGAAGTTTGTACATTTTGAATGTAGTAACATTAACATATAGATTTTATTTACCTAAAAGTACAAAAACATGTAAATATTAAAAAAATGAATATAAATTTTTCAATATGTATGTACTAAATTTCATTTCAAACATATATATATATATATATATATATATATATATATATATATATTGATAATAATTATTAAACCAATAATATAATTATTCTTTGGAATTATATAACCAAGAATTAAGGCACAAAATGTTTTCCTATATAACCAGGGAGCTTTGGGAAAAAGGTCCTCTGTTATAAAGATGTCGCTGTTTTGCTAAAAAATCCTTAAAGGAGTGCAGCTGTATTATTCTTTGTTTATTGTTATATTTGATATTTTCCAAACAAAATAAAAATGTACATGCGACACAAAGATCAATTATATGTCCATTTGCGAATAGGGGAATCCGTACGTTGTAACCTGCAAGACAAGAAATATGCAAGACAATGACAATCAAGACAAGATTTTTATATACAAGAGTAATGAAAAACAAGATATATTTAAATTTCTTGTCGTGTTTTTTCGAGACAAAACAAGACAATAAATTTTTTGCTCTAAATCTTTCAAAGGAGAGAGAATATCAGCATTTTTTTGAAAACCCATGTTAAGTTCTGTTCCGTATTTCGTTGCACACACTGTATATGTTGATAATAGTTATTTACATTACGAGTGTAGTAGCTTGTATTGTGCAGCGTTCTATTATTTTTTATTTAATTTTTTCTCTAACTGAAACCGTTGAAATGACAACAGTAAACAAACAATTATCAATATTGTTATTGGGTATTGTATATGTTTAATATTTTATGTTCATTTGGTTGATTTGTCTTTATTAATTTAACCAGTATATAAATTTGGAGTTTCCATAAAATAACTAAATAATACAGCAATTAATTAAATGTAATTACATTGTAAATTGCATGACGCGAGTAACATAAATTCCGAATGATATAGAGCACATTCCATGAAGAAGGTTCGTGCTGTCACAGCAAAAGCCATGCTTTATTTTTAATTACCGAATAACAGCGCTGGAATGCCCCCGTATTCTTGCGGATTACCACCATGTCATAACAGTTAACCCGGTTATGACCATTCGTTATTTTTCTCTACTTTTAAATTCTGTTTGATTTACACTTTTATTACACGCCTGAAATTGTGTTTTCACTTGAAATTGGTTTTCCTCCAGCTTAATTACCTATTCATAATTTAATAATATCTAATCAAGCTTTTCATCCGAGCTTTATCATGGACTGTGGACGACTTTTCTGCTTTCAAAGACTTTCGCTTTGAAGGACACGGGACATTTCATATTGTATCGCTATTCTCAGTTTCATAACAATTCAGTTGTTAACAGATACGAGTAACTACGTCTTTCGTCTCGTAGATCTGTAAACTGTTTTTAAATCAATATTTATATTATTCCTAACAAAACTATTGTAACGTTTATTTATATGGGTGAAGTGTAAATATAACTGAAACACCAATATTTATATAACTAAGTTTAATAAACGAAATATGAATAATAAAAGACTTAAACACTAAGAATATTTATTTAAACATTTAACACTATGTACAATATTCATTTCCACCAACTATTTATGTTCTCCCGGTCACCTCTGCTTAGGCTTACATAGTAGAGCAATTAAGTTCTGGATTTATTCCCGCTCTTTCTCCCATCAGTCAACTAATACAGATACAATGGTTAGCCTCTTAAAACAGACACCTGTATAAATTATATATACATTAAAAATAATAATAAAAACAATTTTCAAGGTAAATTTTTAGTTCTTTTAGAATCCTCCCTTCCCATTAAAGAACTGTTGTAAATTTAAAAGTCAAAGAAATAAAGTTGGCGAAACTACAACCATTAATTACTTGTGTTATTTAGTTATTTTATGGAAACTCAAAATTTATATACCGGTCAAATTAATAAAGAGATAAAAGCAAATGATCATAAAATATTAAACATACACAATATTGATAATTGTTTGTTTATTATTGTCATGTACAACAAACTGATTTATAAAATAAAATATATCTGAACCTGTTAATATTTTACGCAATCAACAATATTTGCTTTACATTAGACATTATACATATATAACAAAAATATCTATCTGCCAGTCACCTCTTTGTAAATATCAACATCATGTAATATAACCAATATATCAATTCATTACTAACCAAATCAAATATATGATATTTAAATCCTATAATAACATTTGATGTAAATTAATAAAATATAGAAATAGATGTATAATATTGCAAATTATATTTACTACACGTAAACTGTTAGAATAGTTATTGTACAATTATAGACAACAATTAAAAACGCCTCCACAGTTTTCAAATATAAATCTCATCGAACATCTCTGTGATTTATTTAAAAAAAATGTTTAAAACAAGACACCCGAAGAATAATAAAGAACTACTACATTTATGGTAGAAGAATGGGGTAAAATTTACTCCCAAACTCCAAGAAAATTAGTGGAAAGTATGACAATGCATTTAAAGAAAGTAATTCTATTCAATGGCGGTTCAAAATATTATTGATTCTATATAATTTACAGATGTACGAACACTATTTTTTTTTCGATTTCATTGCGAAAAATTTAGGGAGTCAATACATTATTTTATTTATTAATATAGTAAGTATAATATAAAACCTATTTATTTATTGGTTTGAGTGTATATTACATATTTTAAATCCTCATGAAAGGTATCTAACAATAATTTGGTAATAAATGAATTAAAATTGAGAATAAATAGGTAATTTTTCTGAATTGTGGAAAGAAACGCTACATCTAATTTTACATTTCAGGAAATAGAGAAATTAAAAACTACGGTCCAAATAGTATCATATATTGTGGAGAATAAAATAAATAATAAAAAATAATATTAATAAATCTTATTGTTAATAATATTGCATTCATATCTGTAAATTTTGATTCCTAAAACCAATGTTATGTTTCCAAAGCCCAATATACTTTAAGCTTCGCTAATTATTATATTATTAATTAAACGAACAAATTCATTTGATATATGAAACCTATTACAAAATTCCGTATTAGACCAGATATTTAGATACATTATTAGGCCTAGGACGAATACATTGTAGTCGTTATCTAATTATATTTCATATAAATTCTTTGCTATCGCTGATTTCATGAATTTCCAAATTATAATTCTTCACAATATTCAATTGTAATACAGTACTTTTTCCTAAACCAAAGTTTAAACTCAGGATCGAATTTAATCTACCACTGTAAAACTGGCTCTTAGTGTCCTCTTCAATCCAGTTTGTACTTTACTATTTTAGAATTCTTAGCTAGTAAACTTTTTGAGAAGGGTGTATTTTTATTTTATTTTAAACAGTGGTGTGTATATTTTACCACCGACGATCCTAGCGTTAAAAAAACATTCCCATGTAATATGGCTATTAAAAGCGACATAAAAACTAAAATCAACAAAGAATATCTTCATAATCTCCGTCTTCGTCCCTAAAACAATAACACTTCTTCTCCGGATTACTTTACATCTCCGTGATTGTCCCCAGCTGTAGTTTCGCACAAGCCCTCACGGAGACCAGTTAACCAGATAAACATAATGCCATAGTGACAGGCGGGGTAAAAACTGCAACGCGACAACTGCATCAACAAACCAGCCTTTCATTTGCTTGGAGGAATAATAAGCCTGCTCTGCAGTAGGTTAAGGGTGCCAGCTGTCACAAAAACAACAGGAAACAAACTTCCACCAAGTTATTTCGTTTGCAGAAGCCGCAGGAAACAAAAGAAATATTCCGCCTATTTACAAACAAGGAAAGATATGCGAGGTTCATGTTAAGTAGATTGGCCAATGTAGTCGTCGCTTCATGAGGTAACGGTTCTGGGTTCGAATCCTGGAGGATGTAAGGACGTCCTAAATGTCTAACAGGCAGTGATTCGAAATGCAAAATTTTAATTATTTATATGGTTTTAGATCAAATAGGGTAAGTGAGGAAGAGATAATCTTTTGGTCTTAAAAATACATTAGAGTGATATCTCTCATAGGGAATGTTAATTTTGTTGTTTAAAGAAAGTGTAAGGAGCTGCTAATAAACACTGTATAATTCAAAATTTACTTAAAATATTGGCAAAAAAAATTGTACCTTATATACACAATTAGTTAATTACTTTGGTAGGTTTAAACTAATTATTTATGTACAAACTATATCAAGATGTGTATAAGACTTAACATAAGCTAAAAATGTGGTTTTATTTGTACACAGTCATAAATAATTTAGTGGTACATTTAACCTCTGCTCTGAGGACAGATGGACCAAGTATGTTGAGGACAGATGGACCAGAGGATTTTATACTTATCCAGATACCAATATGCATTATCTGTTTCCAAAATGTGTAGTGCATGTATCAGTATTACTAATTTCAGTGACTGTGATCTTTTGTAGATCTTATAGGTCGTGATAACGAAAGCGATAAAACGCTTAAACCGTCGTTTACATACAATACAATGCAACACATTTGGCAAAAAGCACCGATTTATTATAACTATATTCACAATTATTCACTAACTAACATTTAAAATAAGAAAATTAACAAAATTATAATCTTTTATATATATTGAAAATTTAATGATAGCACACTTGGCGTTTTTCATTTGTCGGAACTAATAAATCTCGAAATATTGAAATTTAATAAGACATAAATTTTTATTATAATATAAAACTTCAGTTCAGTTCTACGAATTTAAAAATCAGAAACCTATAGGCAAATTAGAAAGAAATTCTATTGAGTGCAATATTTCAGCAATAATATATAGCCCGTAAAACTAAATATCTACCAGTTCGACGTTTTTGTAAATAAATAAAATTCCGATAGTTTGTGGCTGCAGCAATAAATTTGCAACCTGGATCCTAATTCAATTATTTATTCCAAAAGTGTTACTACACTTCTCGTATATTATTCAAAAGGCCCGATGTTTTCGGTTAGTTGTTTCATGTTCATATTGGTGTTTTGGGAATTTTCTTTGATTTATATCTTAGTTTAATGCCTGAATTTAGGGCTTTTTTAAGTGTCAAATGAATGAAAATCCATCGGCCACATATTAGGATGTTATAATCTTAGGGTTGGACGTCTTGAAGTCATGTTTGGTGTGAATGTTGATAGTATTGGTTGTTTGTTGTTGTCAGCTGCACATTGTTTGGCGATGCATCCGAGTAAATATTTGTAGGGAATGAATGCAAACTGATGAGGAAATTGGAAATTGGCAGAGGACGTCAAGGTGGATGAATACCAGGCAGTAAGTAGAGCACAGAGTCAGTGCAATTACTTTTCCCTCTCTACAGTGGAAAATGTACAGCATTACAAAATGAACATTATTACAGAATGAAATATTGGAACACTTCATTATTAATTCAAATAATTAATTAATAATTCGTTGGAGTATTTTTTTTTAGTGAATCAGTTTTTTTCTAATGCGTTCTAAAAATGAGTAACGTCAATTTCAAACAACGGTGTGCTATCAGGTTTTGCTTCAGACTTCGGCAAAATGCAATGGAAACTTTTATAAAACTTAAGAAGACCTACGGAGACAATGTTATTTCAAGGGTCAGGTTTTTCGGCGGTTTTAGACATTTTTAGAAGGAAAAGTCGATTGAAGATGAAACACGCAGCGGAAGGCATTCAGAGAGAACTGTTGAAAATGTTACCAAAATCTAGGATCTTGAGTGTTTAGATCATCGGTTGACAGTAGAATGACTGGGGAAGAGTTAAATTTAACTCACGCCACCGTTCATCAAATTTTGACTAATTCATTGGGGATGAGAAAAACCTGCGCAAAAATGGTTTAAAAAAAATTAGATTTTGGTTAGCAAAAACATTCCTGTGGCTCCTCAGCCATTTAATTCGCCTGACTTGAGTTGTTGTGACTATTTCAACTTACCCAGATTGAGAAATGATCTCAAAGTAACTCATTTTGCGACACTCTGAAACATTTAAACGGCTGTAACCGAACAGCTGAAGGTGACTTCAGAACTCGAGTTCCAGCACTGCTATGAGAGTGGAAGAACCGTCTCCAGCAATGTATGACTTCCCAAAGAAGTTATTTTGAGGGAGATAATATTGAATTGTAATTCTACTCCAACATTTTTTTTAAAACATCAGTTTTATGAACACACCTCTTAAAGTGGAGATTAGATGAACCTTATGATGAATAAAGAATTAAAACTCCTGCTTAGTATTTAGTCAATTCGAACATTTTGAAAGTAGTATGAATTTGCAAGTAGAGAACTGGGGGTGGGCATCATCTTAGGGAGTCGTGGGCCGGTGTGCACTCCGCTCTGAATGGGAGGCTATCAGCGTCTCGCTGCACCCGAGGCGTCCCGAGCGAGCGCCGAGACGCAGCCGAATAAAGGAATGCAAAAAGAAGGAATATACGTATGAAAGGAACGTGTAATCGTACGGCTCAATGGAACGACTATTCAACTAAAATAACTTATTGTATGCCGCGCTGACAATAACGTTCCCGGCACAGGCAGAACACTCCCGAACACAAAATATTTACAAATCATCTACAAAGTATGGGATAACCAAGTGCATCACTCAGTGGAATGACCAATGGATATGTATACTTATTTATAAATATAAATATATCCATTCGGCTTATTTATCTATTGCTAAGTAATGTCAATTTGCTGAGGGATAGATTTCAATAATTATAATATGATGGTGTTTACCTAACCAATATCTAGTGTGGAGAGCAAACAGAAAATCATATCTCCTGTGGAGAATAAACAACAAGGTACATTGAAATAGGAAATAAGTGGCAAATAATGATCTATGACATAGGGGAGGATTTAAAAACAACTGGATGCATTTGAGATAAAATAAAAAAACGATATAAAATACTTATATGCGTTCATTAAATAAAGAAAAGTAAATCTAAATTACCACTACTTACAACTAAAAATAATTTTATCAATTTTTGCAAATTTATTAATTGATCTATAATATTATAACATCCCTATATAATGTTTTAGCTACATTACTTTCTGTTGATATTGAGAGCTATTGTGTTACAACTAGTTTTTTCGGTAATGAAAAATGGTTTAGTTTTTTTCGTATCTCATCTACAAGTACATATTAACACCCAATTTAATATACGGCATTAGCTACTAACGCTGATTAGTTACTATAGTTGTAGATATGATTATCAGCATTTCTAAATGATACCTAGAACCTAGAAATAAAATACTTTGATTACACGTATGCACAAAGCATTCATTGATGTATGGTTATAATCAATTTTTTTACATATTTTCTTATTAAACTCGTAATACATGAAACAGAAACGTTAAAGTTAATATTTTTATTTTATAATGTAGTACCATAGGCCTACATAAAAAGCTCTTTATAATTTATTTATTTTTAAATTGTTAAATCTCACCAATTTGCTATTGATCACCCTGTACAAGTTTTATAAGACGATAACATTAATCCTTGAATATGATATACATAGGTATATACATATGTATCCACACTAAAACTTACGATAACAGTACTAAGTAAATTGATAAAAAAAAACACAATCAACCAATGCTGTGAAATGGATTAAGATATGTTAGAGAGTTTTCCTGATTAGTAACATTTTAGTGCTGTCATCTGTTGTCAGTGATGTCTCCATACAGGGGTCAAGGTATGATTTAAAATATACATTTGTGTGAAAGGATATACTATTTGTAGAAGATGATACGACTAATATATGGTTCGTGAAGGTAGAAGCAATAAGTAGAGCGGTGGTGCGCAGTCGCTTCACCGGCGGATAAATACGATGGGGCGGAAGCACACTCCCGCGATATTTCGCAAAGTTTTGCTGGAATCAAGTGCCATAAAACTCACCTTGCTCCACTCAGCTATGTAATAAAACGGAGGGGGGGGGGGGGTTTATAGGCGGCGGCAGATCAGCGCCTATAGGGTTAGTCACATGCGACTGAATTCTCAAACTCAACTGGACTAACTTTCCTCATACAAGATAACCATGAATAAGTTTGCAAGTTCGCCGACGGAGGACATAAGTTTTCGCCGATTTTCCACGCCCAACTTCAGAGGCCAACCAAGTGCGAAGCGCTTCATTTGGCTATCTACCTATTCTCTTCCGACCCAACTCTAATCAAACATTTTTGACGCCACTAAACTCTAACGAACTCGTAAAAGGCCAACTTTGCTACTAACTATACTTTGTAGTTACTTTGTGCCATGCACAGTGCTGGTGACTTCTACCGTTTACTCGTTAATGAATCAAATGCTTTGCAAAAATTTATCTCTACATTTCCAACACACAACTTCAACCAGACATGTCACAAACTCTGAACGTAAATTTATGTATACGTACCTTAAGAACTGTTTAAATAAGTATAGTATTATTTTATATTTCCCGCAGTTAATTCTAACGTCATCAATTTCTGCTGAAAGAATTATTAAACTTTTATGTTGCATCTTTGTAGTATATTTATAGCATATATGAGACCTTTATTGGCTATCTCATTATCATAGGTGTCACAGAGGGCTGTATATGCTATCTGTGTCTAACCCACGACAAAAATGAAATAGAAACAATAGTGTAATCGCGGTAACTGATATTTTCAAATATTAAAAAGGAAACTTGAATATGTCATTCATAGCATTCCTGTAATTTATGAAGGTGATTTTAACGTCAACAATATGTGCTTCATTCTATGTTTTGGTAGGTTCGTTAGTTTACTCTATAACTCTTTGCGTATGTTTCATCCATTATTGTATTTGTATGTAATAATGTTTTGGCGTTTATTTATTTCGGAAATCACAAGATTTCACCGGTCAAGATGATATCATCATCTAGCTATCACTTGCTATTGACCATCCTGTATAATATACAACCTGCAAAACATGAATTCAGTCATTAATAAGTTATTAAAACAAGAATTCAATAAACAAAAACTATAAACATTTTAAATTGTAGTATAAAAAGCGAAACAATTGTTTACAGTCTAAACTGACTGGTGAAACTATTAATCCAGTACTGGAATTGAGTATAAAATAAAAAATATCACAAGTAGACTCTTGGTGGGAACGGTAATTTAAAAATAATTAAATTACAAAGGGTTTTTTATGCAGATCGAAAGTATGTTGTATATTGTAAAAGTTTTTACACATTAAAAAGATAAAATATATTCCAAATTATTTAATGTTTTTGATTATTGATTTACATACTACCACAAAATTTATATCTAGTATTAGTATGTAATACAATAAAAAAAGCTGTACAAATAAATCTGTATTAACAACAATTTTTCATTTAGTAAATCTTGTTGAATGAGATTTGTCATCAGAAAACACCTTATATCTTTGATTTTTAATTATTAAAATTAAACTGCGCATGCGTTAGAACAGTCTCTGCCGGTTAATCTTAATGAGTGAGTCATGCTGTGAAAATTTTAGAAAATACATTTTTAAATACATTTATTTTGTGAAAATGTTTAGTGATAATTCTAAGGTGTTTGAAAATAGACTAATAGTGGGTGTTGGATGATCATAATCTAAATCTCAGAGCGTAACGTTCATGGAAGCAGTTTTGATAAGGTCTGTAGTTCTTATAAGTTCTGTATGTTCATCTTTGTATTAGTATTTCTGATAATTATAAACATATTTTTGAATATTTTTGTCGTCAAATCTTTGATTTGTTTTATAATTAGTGATTCTCAAGTGACTACACAGATTGTATTCTGATTATATCACTTGTTTCGTCAGTTAGGTACCTATATCATCTAATAGTATACTAGATGCAGATGGTACAATGTTAGAATGTTAGAAAAACATTCTTACTATTTATTCTCATTTTTCTACAAATATTCCTTTTTACCGTACCTCAAGAGAGATTGTTACATTAGTTGATGAATAGATTATCTACAGTAGTTAATTTTTTTGAAAGTTTATTGAATATATGAAAGATGATACTTGAAGTTGTTTTGATGCCGCGCTTTCGAAATTAATATTGAAGGATAGCCTCTAATTATATAGGAAGATTAAAACGTATTAACAAATTTATTGAAATTTATATAAATTAAACAAAAGCAATCATTTTTATCAAAAACTACAAAACAATAAAAAAAAATAAACGATATAAGTTGTCAAGCAACATCAATAGAATTGCTTGTGTTGTTAATTAATAAATGATTTGTTATTACTGTTTTGTAAAATGAAAATATAAGTATTTTTAGTTTCAAAAACAATATTTTTCCAAAAAATTCCCAATGTAGAAATATTCGAGAAAATAAATTTCCTGGATTTTTACATCACTATTTAATATAGTAAGAATTTTGAACAGTAGCTTGGAAGAATTTCAGAAGCAAGCATGTTCGGAAAATGTTTAGCGTTTTAAATAAATAGGAAATATATCTCTGGATAGTGCTGTAGACAGTTGACCATAATTTCATTTAAGCGCACTTGCCAAATTACTTCGAAAACAACATAAACTTCGCCGGCAGTGTCATATTTTTGTAGGTTTATTTAAAATGACAACAACACTCTATAAAATTCCCAGTAAATACTTATTAATTTCCACGGGAGAATAAATCTGCCGGGATAAAGTTGGAGTAGTGTTTTTTCCTGAGAGTTGACCCAGTTGAAAAGAAAGTTGGAACAAATTTTGCTCTATTTGTTCGGATGTAGCAATATCTGATTATAAAGTGCACATAAATTCGCGGATAAAGCCAGGATTGGGAGAAAGTGAGACGGTTGCCCGCCGCTCTGTCAGATGCAGACGACGTAATGTACGACAGACGGCCGATTTAACAACTTGTTAGATTAAATTTCCGACAAGTTATTGTTTTAATTATCGGGAACAATAATTAACATAAATTGCTACCAAGTTTTAATTCCTCCCGTATAATGTACTCGTCAAACTGTTTTGTGGAGAATATTAAATTCACTTTATTTAAAATTGGTTTCCATTAATATAATGCGAGCCCTGATTCCAATTTCTCAAATTAACTTTCTTCCTTTTATTCCGCTCTAAATTCAATGCTAATTTGTGTTTTGCATATTATAAATTTGAAAATAGCTGCGCCTTTGTTTATTTTTCATTTCGGCATAAATTTGGTGCTTTTATTGCGAAAACATTTCTACTGATGAGTTTTTTTGGCGTGTGTGCACATAGGGGCTTAGTTGGCGTAGTAAACAACAGAAGACGCACCGGTTGATACTTGATACTACCCTCGCCTGCTTCTTATTTTCTTTCTGCCGCGGCATCGAGTGACAAGACGAACATTTGTTTTCTAAAAGACCTATTGTTCGGGCTCAAGTTGTCAACTGTCACACTGATTGTTTTCTAATTGCGATTACATACCCATCATTTCCAATTACACGTAACCTCTTCATTGTACTCATGACAACTCTTTTCTTTCATGAAAAATGTCTAATAAAATTCATAAAAATACAACAGAAAGGTAATAGACACATGAAAACAGATATGTATGTTAAATAGGATGTATAAATAAATTAATAATATTTACAGTATTAGCGAGGTAAAACTGTTTTTTCTACTTCCGTTAAATAAACGATTCTTCCTATTTTCAGTTAGTTTGTTGATTCCATTATTTCACTAGTATAATAATGAGATCATTATTTCAAGCGAAATAAAATTGGAAAGTGAGCATAAGTACAAATATTAATAGCTATAATTTTGCCTTTATAAATATTAATAAAAGGGTTGTATAAAAATCCGATTATAAATTGAAAATAATATACCAATAAAGTAGTTTTACCGACGAAGTTAAACAGATTTTGTAGTTGAAAATATTGCCACATGGTAATATGTCTTGATTAATAATATAGTCATTATATTTACTAGATTCAGAGACTCTTATTAAAAAAAAAAACTTAAATCACAATTTTGTTTTATATTGTTTATCTGCTTATAACGAACAATTTTGTTGTAGTAACTTAGTAACGCACAAAATTAAGCAATTCTTGGTATTGTCTTTATTGTTTATTTTGCAAATATCGTCAATATGTCACAAATTTGTAATTTTAAATATATTTTTGTACTTATTCAAACGGAAGTAAAAAAATATTGCATGAATCACGTAAGAAAACTAGGTGGCTATTTAACTTCTGCAGTTACCAAAGTCTATAATGTGGTTTTGGTCGTTTTTTCTTCACTCTTGAATATTTTCAGAACAATCACATGTTGAGGGAAAATAAAAGATGATGTTTTACCAAACAAATTATCTATTTTAAATTTTCACTTTAGTTTAAATTTGAAAATTTCCTAGAAAAATACGATCTCATTTATTTGTAAAATAATGTACCTTCAGATTCTTCGAACATAACAGACATCAGTCTGATTAAACAATCATTATACGTTAGTAAGTTAATGTCAATAAACTAAGTATAAATTTATAGTAATGTTGAGAAAGATAAAAATCGGACAGCAGTTTTTTATCTTCTTTAACATCAATCCATTATCCAATTGAAGATTGTTCTTACTTATAAATTTATTCCGTTTTATTAAATAATATGAATTCCCTTACAGTTCCAAACACTATGCCATTGTATTTTTCTTGTTGTCCTCTATGTTCCTTTGTTGATATTGATAGTGTGAAAGTTTAGTTTATTTGTTCTTGTTGAAATTGAAGGCCGGTACGTACATTACCCGTAGATGGCGTAAGTCACGCACAGTAATGCACGGAGTATCCCTTTGGCTTGTGAGCCAACCGCACGCACTGCCTGAGTATAAATAACAAAGTTTAAAGTTCCTCTGATTGCAGCGTAAACTCTGGATCTGCCGGCCACAAGCTAAAGCTACAGACTTAACTACTAAAGCTTTATACGCGGGGACTATTACTTCTTGTTCTGCTGTTTCGTCCACCAACATTCCAATTTATACGGAATTCGTTTTCTATTATAAAGCTACAGTAGATACACTACATCATTCGAGTGCTGTAATTAGTTCAAAGGCTAGTGAAATATCATCAAAAATATCAAATGTCAAAGCTTGCTTTCACACGAATATAAAAGATTAAATTTTTGTAGAATTTTAAATTTAAATATACTACCTAGTAGTAAAAGAACTAATAGATTAGTAGAGTTACAGTATGACGATTCAACATTTAATAATGAAGAATTAAATATTTGAAAAATTCAAGTTCTCTGGTATTTCATGCTTTAAGTACGATAGTATACTTGTGTAAGCGGTAAAGAATATATTATTAGCAATAAGAAGGTTCTGAGTTCATATCAGAGTGAGGACATGATTTCTTCTATTTGATTAATTTAAAATTTATATGTAATATACCTATATAACATAGTGTTTCCAACATATGTAACATAATTTTTTGCAACATCTCTTTCTACAGTATGTATATTAGTATCTTGTTGACTTTCTTGTTATCACTAGTGACTAACTAATCAGCATGAACAAATCTATCACTCAAGTTCATAACACTTACTACTTATTTCAATCTAACCTAGCTGTTTTATAAATGCTGTTCTGCGTGTTTTGAATGAATTACTGCATTATAATAATTAGAGACAATGGCTAGAAAATGTTTGATATGTAAAACTTCACAAGTGAAGGATTCACTATTTTCATTTTACAGGTAAATTATAAAATATGTTATTAGATGTGATTATTCGCAGGGAATGTTTCCGTAAGTGTTTTTCTGCGATGTCTGTATATCTGTAAAGTGCCCGTACGATAATGGTAATTTTGAAGACAGAAGTGTAACGTACAATCACAGAACATATGTCCCACAAGGCTACATATTAAGTCCAGGCCTTTGGAACAAGTAATATGATGGACTGTTGTGTACCTCCGACCATATGGCATTCACAGACAACGTTGCCGTCAATACTAACTTTATTAAGTTATTATAATGACAGAATTTTAAATTTTGCGCATTTTTTTTTTTGAGGTTGTCAAAAGATGATTGCAATTGAGATAACACTATAGATACATGTACACCTCAGACAAAGACCGCTTATCAGAGACTGTCTATTTTGGCATTTCGAAGTTATTTTGAAAAGTGATAGCAAGTGTGATAACATCATTCTATACTTCAGATAAAGACAATACTTCAACAAACATTTTAGTAGTGTTGGTATCTAGATAAGTACAAAATTACTGATTAGGTCAAACGACAAATCAAATTTAGGTAAAAATTGCAAATTTGGTAGTAACCGAAAAACTAGAACTATTGTATTATTAGTAATTTTTCCTGCATGTAGCAACACTTCTATGTACGATTAGTCCCATTATGGTCCACTACATTGAAACAAAGTTTAGACTTTAGATAACAATTGTTTTCAAATCATGGTGTTGTAAACAAATGAATAAGGTTGGAACTAAGGCTGGACTAAACGACTCGGTACACAAGAGTTGTACTTCTCGCATCGGCCGCGTGTCCTAACCTAAATCAAGCAGTGAGTGTGTGTGTGCATGTGAGGGTTAATCTCCTGCAGTGTCGTAAACACAGCCCTAACTTGCGTTTATGTGGCCGGCCGACACCTTACTGATCTGACCTCCCAAATTACGCTGCTTAAGATTTTGGCAACTGCCCTTAGTTGTAGGGATATTTAATACCACGAGGGTTGGACCGGGACTACATTAAAATTTTTGCGGATATATTACGAGCAGGAATTATACTCAAGTTTATGTGATCTTGTCTACTTATAACACCACTAAACTATTGCTATAAAACAGACTTAAACACTGGGCTTTAGATGTAGGTGGATTAAGATGATAGTAAAATTTATGGTTTGGTCAAAGGATATTAACTGCGGTATTGGAGTGGCTATATACTAAGCATAGAATTACAAGTAAATGACAAATACTTGTAATTCTAAAAAATATAAATAAAATAGAATAGTGACATAGGATTGTAAATAAATGACAAATATTTACAATCCTGTGTCACTATTCTATTTTATTTATATTTTTATTCTAAACAAATAAAAGTTAGAAATCATGAATAGTTGAAGACTGATAAATTATTTACCGTTTCATTCGAAACGAAAAAACTCCTAATTTAATCTACTCGTTTTGTTTTCTTATAATGGAAGCTTTTATTTAAAGTGAAAGATTTTTCTACTTCTGTTTAATAAGAGACTCTTTATTACACTAATTTCAGTTAAATTATTGATTCCATGATTTCACTAGTGAAATAATGAGATAATTATTTCACGCGAAATCAAATGGGAAAATGGACATATACGAGTATAACATTTAACAGATACAAAAAACAAAAATAGAATATTTAGTTTTTATAAACTTCCCTAATATTAATTATACCGTGAGTTTATTTTAACGTGAAACATGGATTTCTTAACGCTTTGGTTACGACTTGACACTTGATTCACAGCAATGTATCAGAGCGTTCAATTTAAAATGATACATAGCAGATATTAATATAGAGGTTAAACAATAATTAAACTCATTAAAGTCCGGTTTTTCCACATCTGGTTAAAATGCCTGTTGCCCGAAACATAGGTTAATGGAGAAATATCGTGTGAAAATTTCAGTACGAGGCGAAGTTGAGTGCTGGAATCACACAAGGTGGGAAATAGATGATTCTGCACGAGTGGCACACTATACTTTTTCTACGACCACACTGCCAAACGTTGTAGAATAAAAATACTTGCACGAAAGCTATTTAACATAAAGAACAATAGAGCGCACATAATCTCACACGCATGCGTAATTACTGTGAGAAATTACATTTTCCACACTACTCATGCGCAGTGTTAGTAAATACTATGAGAAATGATTTGTCACACTTTAATCCACGATTTTGGAAAATACACCATTTTGCAGTTTTATACAATGTGAGAAAAGTACCACTTTCCATAGTGGTCGTAGAAAAAATATTGTTTAAAACACGTAAGGAACTAAAGATGGTTATTTAACGCACGCGAAAATTACAAAACAAGTCGCAGCCAACTATTATTTAAAGTAATTGATTGTGTCTAATATGTGATATAAACTTGAATAAATTTAATCTTAAGAGCAGATCAAATGTTAATATCGGAAAGTATTAAATTGTACGCATTTATTCCAATAATTAGTTGTTGAATACACATATTCAGTTTTTCATTGAGTTAGTATCTCTAGATACATGAAGGAAGTACAACTCTGTAACTAGACCATGTATGGTTGAACTAACTCATTGTGCTATTTTGTACGTTGATGTATGTGTAAGGAGCAATAGAGTTTGTTTGGGCTTGTAGACTGATCCCCATATGGAGATTATGTAAGTAATAAGAGAAAAACGGCGTAATTGGGAAGTAGGTCAGCCCGAAGCTAAGCTAACTGCGGGAACTTTACAATCGCCACTGCTGTATGGGATATATCGATCTCGCGATGTCCTGCCCGTATCGGCGATCAAGCAGCCGAGCTCAACTATCTCAATAAAGCACCGTAACAGCCAAAGCACATATTTCTATCCCGGAGTTTATTTCCTAAATTCACTCACAAGCCCAGCTCCAGATATCGCGCTACAATCTACAGGAATTGCTCTACACAACACCAAATTGCTTCAAATTTGAATATGAAATTCTGCAAGGAAAAGCCTCCGCTGTCTCACCATTGCTACGTTTCTTTCGTAAATTCAAACAAATGTAGCTAGTAGACTACTTTTCTTATTTATATCTATATAGATAATTGTCTATCATAACGGGGCAAATTTTTTGCATTTTATGCATTAAAATTAGATGATACCCAATTTTGGGTTATTATAATTTAGAAGATAGATTATATACAAAAAAATGGTCTTTTCAGATTAACCTTGAACCTGAGATGTACAATTTTTTGTGTTCATTAATCTAATTGTTATAATATAATTTTCATTTAAAAAAGGACAACATTTACTCAATTTAAATTAAATTTTATATAAATATTTATTTTCTATCAAACGTTTCGATATAATTTATATTAATATGATGAATATTAACCTTAACATTTAAAATTCGACTTCCTGTTTTAATAATCAACAAAATTTGAATAACTTCGGCTAGTTTTATAATAAATAGGTTATAAATTAATAAAAAAAAAAAATTTCAAGTGTATAATCTAGTGAAAAACTTATGGATTTAATTTTTTCTGGGCTGATAAAAGAAGAAGACACAGGTTGTGACTAATAAAGAAATAAACAAGAAGTGTTCTTCATAGTATTGATTTAGTGGATTGTAAATAGTTTTAATTAGTTATTAAGAGATTGACAGTTTAACATAGTTGTTTTTATGTTTTGTAGTTGGCGAAATGTGTTATTCTTTCACTGTATTGTAAACGAACGAAAACAAAGCAAGGTAAAAATTATTATAAAAAGAACTTACTTTTAATAAATAAATGGAACAAGAAATCCACAGTATAGATCTGCCTTTCGATAAGTTTGTTTAATTAGGTATGAAGTCGTAAGTTATTGACGTGCTTGAATTTTCTAAAAATAATTAGGCTAAAAATAAAGTAGAACCATTTTTGATGTTTGTTCGTTTTTAATCCTCATTGCGTATTTATTTTGTGGAAATTTGGTAACACGCCATAAAATGACAAAATTGTGTAAAGCTTTAGCAGCAGTAAGCAGTAATGAATTTTAATTACGCTTAAAAGTGTTTTACTGCTCTAAATCCAACTCAAACAAAAGCATTAAAATGACATAGTGGCTTCTATTTCAGCGTGAAAAACCGTACTTTACTTTGTATATAAACACACTTGTAATAATATGACGGCGCCGAGAATAACTCGGGATTTATATGCCTATATTTAGCTCCAAGAATGCCAACTTGCGTAGGTAGATAACATTACGCGTAACGACTATATTTACTACTCCACACTACTTCACATGCATTTACATTTGCTCCACTTTTTCTATTACTTCATTGCTATATAATTGTCTTCACTTATTTCCGGAGAAATGTTTAATACTATTTTATAACTTCTTTCCAAGAAATTGAGAAAATATGAAAAATACTATTAAATTATTTGCAATTAATTGAGAATGACCATCAGAAGTATTTATCTACAACTCTTTCTATGTTTCATCCATTATTTTTGTATAATACTGTCAATTTTGACTTTTACTTGCTTTGGAAATCTTACGATTTCACCCGACAAGATAATGTCATCAATGACCAGAGATCAACCGTGGGAAATAGAGTATACATATTTTGCGACTTCTTTATAATCATTGGATTTTTCTTGTTAATCATGTTTGTGTCTTTGTCGACTTTTCAACAAACTCTTATGTTCGTATATACTTATCCTGTAATTGGGATCTGTATCCTATTTAGGTACTTGTCTTATTAGTTTACAACAGCACGCATAGTCATGCTTTTACTGCGATTTGTACAATGTGACAAAAATAACCAGACATTTTCTAATGATATTAATGTAAATGCCCATTTTTAAAATTAATACCAGCGTTCTCAGTCCAATAGTTTTGGTATTAACTTTATTAGAAGCTTCATGTTTATTTGAATTTTTTACCTTTATTTACGATTTAGTATTTATTAAAAATCTCGTGATTTCTTTAATCTAAATAATAGTCTTGAAGACCTACTTCGGTTTTCATGTACTTGAAATATTACTACTTAACTTCACATAAAGTTCGGCTACTAGTATTTGACATGAGTTTTACTTGATTTCAAGTCGTCAAGTCGAGTCAAGTCAAGTAGCTTGAATTTCAAACCAAACCGTGGAACCTAATCTTCTTGGACCGATTACTAATATGGTAAGCTAAGGTCCCATTTATTTTTACACAATTTGTTGTAATGACGATTTGAGAAGAACTGGTAGATATTTGAATTATAAGTAAAGTATCTTGAAATATTACCCGGGGCTGTTATTGACCTTGAGCCTAGGAACGTAGGACTTGATTTCTAGTCAAGTCAAGTCAAATAGCTTGAATTTAGAGTCAAGCCGTGAAACCCTAATCTTATTGGATCGATTACTAATATGATAAGCTAAGGTTCCATTTATCTTTACACAGTTTCTTATAATGAGCGTTTGAGAAGTAGTGGTAGATATTCGAATTGGAAGTAACGTATCTTGAAGTAGTAACCCGGGGATGTTATTGACCTTGAGCTGTATAGTAATGGCTGTAAGCAAGCCGGGTCCCAACGAACAGAATCGATATGTGGATATAGGTAATGGAGGAGTGTGACGCGCATCGTTTCATCTTGATTATCCCCATCCCGGCGAGGCAGACGCTTCATCGAGCATTCACTTTGACAGAAGACACTGAAAATCAATCTGATGTCCGCTCGAAGCACCCCGCGCTCATGCTGATGACAACAGCCCTGGACTTCATTATGGAACTTTTCCTTTACTTCACAAGGCTATTTACTCAAGGATAAGGGTATGTTAATTTAGGATAGATGCTCTACTTGGAATTAGAAACCACTGCTTCTTCCTCCAAGCATTTCATATATAAAAATATCATCAAGTCATTTGCTTACAAGATTTATAATAAGGCAGTGGTTATTTAGTAAGCGTACTACTACTTCGAATACAAATACCTCTATGTCCGAGTATTTCGGAACATACTGTATACTATAGGTCTCTTGTAGATCCTATATGACAACTTGCAGCACTTTTATAAATACAGTTTGTAACGAAAAATGGCTTATAACAATGATAATACAAGGATATAATAAATATAAAATAATTAAGATGTAATGGCGGAATCTCATATAACGTCTGGATTTATGCGTACTTTAGCATTAAGGGCAAATATTGCGTCCGACACTGGTCTAGAGATTCCCCGTACTCTGAGTTTAATGCAGGGCCGACGATAGGACATGCTGCACCATTCCCAAACTTGTAAAATACCTTGATGTGTGCAAAACATTTTTTTATATAACTATTCCCGAAAATCGAATAGAAAAAAAAAGTTTACATAAAAATACAGCAGCAGTGGTTTCAGGAATTACTTCCCCTGTTGTTACTACGTACATAAACTATTTTTCTAAGTAATATATGACCGCTTCTTTTTAGACATGACAAAACATAAATTAACACAGTCCAGTTTCATTGGTAAATTTAATTTATTCTTGATAAAACCTTTATTCGGGGGATTTCACAATTCAGAGTTTATAAATTCGAACCAAGGGAGAATTGTTGTTTGTCATTCATTTCAAAACCTGTTCCTTCTAAAAATGTTTAAAATTAGTAGTAGGTAATTCCTAGAATTAAGATAACGGCCAGTGTTAATGCGATAGATCAGTTGATCTTTAAATGTGATTACTTGGTTAGCTTGATTTTTAATAGAAAATTGAACTATTTCATGAATCTTAGTTGATTAAGGAATCAAGACATGATTAAGGATTGGTGAATTCGGCCGTTAGTATTTTAAGTGTTATCGCAGAACGGTTGTAGTAAATGTGTGAAAAAGAATTGCAGGGTAACATCTAAAAAGGTATTTCCTTTTGGAAAACTTAGGGATATGTGATCCCAGGTTTCCATCTTTGCGAGTTTGAAAGTTTGTGGTGAATATCGATATGAAAAGATTTCACAAGTTGGAGATATTAATACAAATAAGATATTCTTTGTACCGAATTTAAAACTAGAGTTCTCCAGTGAGATCCATCCAGCAAGAATGTTCGCTTCTTTGAACAAAGCTCAAGGAAATCTCTAAAACTGGCGCGGCGTGGAACTTTTCAATTTCATTTGAAGCGAATGCAGTAGTCGGAGGCTGTAGGTATACACGACGCTGGGAAATGGATATTCCCTGCTTCGACAACTCGCTCCTTGGTGATGCGAGCGTACTCTGCGACTGGGAGAGCGCCTGCTGCTTAAAACCAAATGGATTCTCCCGAAATAAACCTGACCTCGCATACTAAACTCCAGATAAGTATTGCGTCGAACAAGACAGGCGCTAATGCATGCAGATCCCACCAATATGGACGCATTCTTACTCAAAATCCCGCACTTCTTATTTCATACCAAACGCAATACCACCATGTAACAATACTAACACCTTTTGTAAAATTTAAATTACAAAGATTAAAGGGTAACTGGGAGATGGACTTTTAGAGACAGAGTAAGTCCCATCAATATGGACGCATTGTTACACAAATCCCTTACTTCCTATTTCATACCAAACGCAATACCACCATGTAACAATACTAACACCTTTTGTAAAATTTAAATTACACAGATTAAAGTGTAACTGGGAGATGGACTTTTAGAGACAGAGTAAGTCCCATCAATATGGACGCATTCTTACACAAATCCCTTACTTCTTATTTCATACCAAACGCAATACCACCATGTAATAATACTATCAACTTTTTTACAATTTGAATTACCAAGATTATAGGGTAAGTGGAGGAGAGATGAACTTTTTTTTAAAAGTATATTAAAGTGATGTCTCTCATAAGGAATATTAATTTTATTATTAAGAGACAGAGTAAGTAGCCTCTTAAAAATTAATGCAGTCAACACTGAATAACCCAAGATTTACTTAAAAATATTGTACCTTTCTTCATACTTAGTTAATTACTACGTTGATAGGTTTTAACTAACTATTCTCGTACATACTTTATAAACATGTGTATAAGACTTAACGTAACCTAAATATGTGGTTTTATCTGTACACAGTCATTAATAATTTAGTGGTCCATTTAACCTCTGCTCTGAGGACACCTATGTTGAGGACAGATGGATTAGAGGGTTTTTATTGTTAAAAAGGTCAATTCAACCAGTAAGCAGGAAAAAATCATTCGCACATAAAAAGGTAGACGATCTAATTGCTATTTCACGAGTTCTGAAGAACTGTTGTTAAATGGTTAACCAGAGAATGATAATAATGAAGAAGATTATGAAAAGAAATATGCGGAATGCAAGGAAAATTAATAAAAAAGAGGGTTGATTAGATAAAATGTGTAATTGGTAGTCATTCGTTGCATGAATTCTGTACCATGACAAATAAAAACAATCTGTTAATCAGTTCACCTCCTCATAGCCTCACAGCGAGATTTTTAAGACGTCTAAGGCTTGGAACGATTCATAACATTCGTGGTTGGTTTACCAGTTTCACGTTATAAATAAATATTATTTTATAAAATTCTCTTGGGAGTAACGTTTTCATGATCAAGACTGTATGGGTTGATATGATATAAAAATTGTCGCATGTTATTTTATCAATTCTGTACGGTAAATATTAATTACCATACTGATTTGGCAAAAGTAAAAGATTTTGTAAACTTGTATTTTTCATTAACATTATAGTAATGTAATGAACATTAAGAACTAATTGCGATTGAAAAAATAAAATGGTATAAAATATTGGAAGTTGAAATTTTCTTAAAAGTAACATCATCAGGAAGGAAGCCTTTGGATACTTGAGATGTTGATTCTATTAAAATATAGTGCCATTACAACTGCAACAGTTATTTTATTTTAAATATAAACATCCATTTTGCTAATCAGAATCAATTTGAAACCATAATCCCCGAGACAGTAGAGAAACGTTTTAAAGATTGTCTTTGTGTTTGAAGAAGACAAACTTGCCAGGCTTGAAGTTTGTTTAAAACGAAGTCTGAAAGAAATTAATAAACTAAAGACTGAGAGAAAGCTGATACCTGGTGTATGATAGCAGCGAGGACAAACAATCTCAGACGGAAGCGGAAGTTGACAGAATGCAGTGCTTCTAATTGAGAGAGTCCAGTGCAAAGGGACTCGGTGGCCTACTGCGCGTGCGCCGTGAACCCACGGAAAAATTCATACACTTCAATACACTATTTCGCTATTGAACTTATCGGTATTCAAATACAAAGTACATACTTATATTTTGTACAATAGTTATTTTTGTGTTAAGTGTGTGCACAAAATGCAAACAGTATTTTTCCACAACTAATTTGCATCATTAATTACAATACTTTTTCTCTAGATAATTGTGTGAAGAAATGTTTTCCATCACCTTAAAATCTCTGACAATATCGCCTACTTGTTATTATTAGAATAGAAATTTTTTCACACTTGTAGACAAAACAAATTTGGTTCTCTCATAAATTATTTATTTATCGTTATAATTACCTGTTTCGTTCCCTTTTTAAATCATCAGGCCGTTGTAAAAAGTAACAAGTTAAAACAGTACACTGTCCCGATTTAGTAAATATCCCGGAAAATGTTTCTCTTAATTGTCCTGATTTGACGTTAATATATATATATATATATATATATATATATATATATATATATATATATATATATATATATATATAAAATATGTAATAGATTTATAATGTCAAAGGTTAATTTTTGGTTCTAAAGTGCTATATTGGATTAGTATCCAAAAAATTTGAATACTCTACCCATAGACTATTTATTTGCGGTCAACTTGTCGATGTACTACTTCACCTCCGTTTTTTGGTACGACAAATATAGGAAAAATAATAATAGACTCGGTTGACCGTGAAATTGATTTTATTTATTTTTGAAGCTGTTTAATATAAAAGCAAGCACCCAACTTAATCTAATCTAATCTAACCTAACGTAACCAAACCTAACCCAACTTAATCTAACCCACACTAATTTAATGTAACCTAACACAACCTAATCTAACTCATCCTACTCTAAACCTAATCAAACTAAATCTAACCATATCCGAATCAACCTAACTTAATTTAACCTAACCTAAACTAACTCAACGTAATCTAACCTAACACAATCTAACCTAACCTAAATTAATCAGATTAGGTTAGGGTGAGTTAGATTAGGTTAGGTTGGTTAGGTTACTTTAGTTTAGGTTAGGTTGGGTTAGGTTAGATTAGATTACGGGCGTGTGAGTGGGTACACATATTTTGTATTAAATAGCTTTACATAAAAAAAACAGTAGTTTCAACATATTTATATACCTATGTATTTAATATAATAATAAAACAATTTTTTCTATTTGGTGTAATAAAAAAGTTAAAGGTGGGTTAGTCTTTGCTGATACATTCTGTATACATCAAATGTTAAATGCCTATATTTTATTTGTTAAATATAGTGCAGATTTGTCATATATATTTCCCAATATAAATTAATTTATTCATATTTTGTTAACAATAATTTATTTAATATACATATAACAAAACTGGTCCATGCAATAAAATTTACGAAAGAAGAAATATATGATCGTAATTAAAGCACCTGAAAGATGAGTGCATTGAAAGCATCGTTAAATTATTTTCGTAGTAGTGTGAGTCTCGTGACAGTAAATAATAACAGCATTAGGAATGTTTATAAACTTAATTTAAGAAATCACAGGGCGTCCCTGTTTTAAAAGCTCTGTAGAAATTAGGGGAAGAAATTCAACCCCCATGATTTGAAGCCTGTAGACAATTTCGCAAGGATTTCAGAAAAAATTTGATTAGCAAACAAACCTTATTTGTATATCTTTAGGGACGGCATTATGCGTTAACGACCACATAACAATATTTTGCCCCTCTCGTTCCTTAGGGCCTCGTGGCTGTCGCTCTGTCGCACACAGAGGAATATTCATTCTCTAATGATATCCATTTTCATGTTGATGACTGTAAGTTATTAATAGAGGACGAGGAGCAGAGGCTGTCTTTGTTTTTCCTTCCTCGCTACTTTTCTTCTTGTTGCTTTGTTGGTCTCGCCTTCCTTTTTTTACTTGTCGCGAGAAGAGGCCGCCTTAATGATGATCCGTTTGAAGCTTGCATGCTTTTATACAGAGCTAGCATCGCGTAGCCCCCGGTAATGTACAATACTGAAAAATACACCCGTGAAAATTCTTTGTGGAGTCTTGCCTCTGATGAGATGATCTTTGTCTCGCAGAGGAACTGTAGCGGAACACCTTTCAATTCTTTTTCTGCACTTCATTTCATTACATTACGTTAATTACATATCACACATCTTATTTCTTTACACATTACTATGTATATTATTTGTTTACATAAATATTTTATAATTCGCGCCACCATTGACAAAGGTATAACATCTATCGCAATATAGTTGTACGTTTATAAAAACATTTCTTATTTGGTTACCATTGTATCTGGGAAAATAATACTGTAGGAGCATAAATAAGTAAGAATAGTGTATTGTGCAACATATGCAGAAAGACGCCTGTTTCCTATGAGGCAGCTAATGCTGTATTTTTGTATAAACCTGAAAATATTTGAAAATATCGAATATTTTTTGATCGAAAATTTTCAAATTTAACAAATTTTTATTTGTAACAATTTTTAAAATATTAGCTACGCTGATACCAAATTTAGAAACAGAATTTAATTATCTCTTTTCGTTTCGGAGATATTTGCTCTCAAAGTTGTACTTCAAAAAAGTGTGTTTTTCGAGCATATTTCAAAAATGAGTTGAGATACAATCTCAACTACATTACCATTCGATTCTACGGGAAAAGTTACATAAAGAATTGTTTTGTCCACATATACGTTCTTTGGAACGATTTGGTGAAAAATAAGAAAAACGAAAAAACCTAAATTTCAAGTTTTCGCATCGAAACTTTTTGTCTCCAAAATTTTTCATTTTCTGGTCTTAGGTAGATATCGATGTGCTGATTCCAAATTTTCAAACAGAATTCAATTATCTCTTCCCGTTCTCGAGATATTTGAGTTCAAAGTTATACCTAAAAAATTAGGTTTTTTAGGTATATCCCTTAAATGGTTAGGTTTACGGTTTCGTCGACCTCACCATTCGATTCTACGGGCAAAATTACATAAGGGTACCAATTTTCAGATTTTTATCTCAACAGATAGAATTTCTAGAAGGAAAAATCTGAAAATGGTGAAAATCGAGAAAAATCGTCAGGGGTTCATCAGGCATTTTTTTCGATTTTGGCCACTTTCGTTTTTCCGTTCTACAAATTGTATCCTTTGCAATAAAAATCTGAAAATTAGTATACTTATGTAATTTTGCCCGTAGAATCGATTGGTGATGTCGCCGAAGCCGTAAACCTAATCCTTAAAGAGGTATACCTAAAAAACCTGTTTTTTTAGGTATTGCCAGAACTCAACTTTGATTACGAATATCTGGAGAACGGTAAGAGATAATTAAATTCGGTTTGAAAATTTAGAATCAGCGCATCGATATTTACTTAAGTTTAGAAAATGAAAAGTTTTGGAGAAAAAAAGTTCCTTGACGAAATTTGAAAATTTAGGTTTTTTCGATTTTCTCATTTTTCACATAATCGCTCCAAAGAACGTATATGCAGAGAAAACATTTCTTTATGTAACTTTTACCGTAGAATCGACTGATATAGTCGTTGAGATTGCATCTGTACCCATTTCAGAGATATAGCAAAAAAACACACTTTTTTGAGGTGTAACTTTGACAGCAAATTTCTCAGGAACCAAAAGAGATAATGTAATTCCGTTTGAAAATTTTAAATCAACGCGTCGAGGTCTATCAAAGTACACTATTTCCAAAAATCAAAATTTTGGGCACAAAAATGAATATTATTGGGATATTTTGCGTTTTTCAACATAATTTTTGATTTGTTTTAACTCTACTCAACTTAAAGTAGGTGGCGAATCACTTGTTATAATGTTTTTTTGTCTACAATTCGAATTGTAATGCGCTAAATAAGTGAACCATCACTGCCTGATTTATTTTTTGAGTGAAATGAGCAAAACAAGTCGTATTATTTGTACAAATGTGTTTCCATTTATTATCTAATTTGTGCGTGTACCATTACAATGCGTAGCACAATTCTATAAATAGCTTTAATTACAGAGTTTGCCTGTAATATAATGCTTCCAGTGTTGTATAAATCTTGTATGTAGGTTTCAGCTTTGTAAACCGCACGGTGTACAGGACTTGTGTGGAAGTGGGCAATTAATCAAAGAATTTTTGTAGCGATGTACTTAGGGATTTGCACAATAAAGCAAATTTAATTATCTAAATTGCTTGATAGAATTGTCCAGCGAGAATAGTGCAAGCGATATTGAACTTTTCATCCGACTTAATTGATAACGATGAAACAGCAGCCTTTAATCAAGTTAATTAACTCCTCAATTGCAAAAATAATTTGCACAATATGAGCACGATGTATCCACAAAGCATGCTCATACCTTGTAGGGCAGCCATGCAGAGAATCAATAGCGGCCCTCTACCATATGTTAAAGGGCTAGGACACAATATGCGGCCGCCGTACAAACACTGATGCAACCAACGACGTAATCTGCCGCGTCCAGTTGGCATGTCATGTTTGCCGATCAATGATAAGTTTATTCTGACTAGCGTTCCTCATCGCAGAATCAACACGAGTTGATGTTTACACGGGCACGGCTACACGGAGCCTTCTAGATCGATACTAATTCACTAACATCATCCAATAGCTACAGATATTTACCAACACGACGAGCGACTCGACTTGTGTTTGTGTAGCGAAAGTACCAACCGTGGCCGAATTCTCTAATCACTTCATTCCAAGATTTACTCCCTCTATTAATACTAGGGAGAACTTTTAATACTCTTCTATGTCACTGTAACTAATACAGATATACAACTTTGGACATTATAGGAAAAGATTATTATGTTCAAACATATTACAACTTACACAGAATATATGACTCTGATTTTTGTATCTTCATTAATAATATATACAATACATATATGTGTCTTTAAAAAAAATTGTTGCAATTTCATGTTTATAATAGACTAAGGAAAAAAGACGTATCTTTAAATTTCTATACAAATACATTATATTGCTTTAGTGTTAAACACGATAGGCCCAGAGCCCAGCAGCGTAGCTAGAACCCTTTTTTCGTTGAGCACCTGCAAAAAATACTCAAAAGTAAAAACACCATAAAAAAATAAATATCTTTATTTTTTCCACCATTTCATAGTTTTAGGTTTAATTCTGCCGAATAAAAAGTACTTGCTTTATTGGTGATTTTTAAAATAGAATATGAAGAAATTAAATCTTTATCGCGGATTTTGCAATTATTAAATTTATTCACAAATCGAATAGGCGAGTTCAATTAACAAATCCATCGTTAACTTAAATTTATTAGCTAATTCATTTGTTAAAACTATATACGTTGTTTGGTTTTAACCAATAAAAAATAACTACAGTATTACGACCAGAAAATAAGATTCAAAAGATTCTAAACAAATATTCCACTGACTGATATTACAGAATACTAATTTGTGAGCTGCGAGAGACTATTAACAAACGTTTTATAAAATTGGTGACCGGTGATCAAAAAGACCGACGCCACATTGTGGCACAATAAAAACTGTTAATCTAATAAACATAAAAGAGAACGAACTAAGGATACAAACTTTAAATGAAATAAGAACTATATTGAACAATATACTTTGACTAAATTAAATTAGGAGAGATCAGTTATTTATTCATTGCAGAATTATTTTGCAGGTAACACACCATCAAATAAAATTAAATATGCGTTAAAAAATAGTAAAATTATTTTATATTATTTGTCGCCCTTTAAAGTCCCGCGCTTGGAACGGCCCTGGATCTTAGTTCACATAAAAAAATGCCTAATATGTTAAGCGAAAATCTCTACCTAAATTCAAAGATATGACTTACTGATTTTGTATATAGTTACTATATGCAAAAGATAGTTACATACAGAAGCGTATCCTATTCAGTTCTATGACCTTGGATCATTGTGTAGACCTTTAAATTTCTTGTCTTCCCCTATCTCTCCCTAAGACGAGCCCTTTAAATTTGTTGCCTTTCCTCATCTCTTTCTAATTTTCGTTTCTCTGTCTTACTGTCGCTTCTGTATAAATATAAACCTATTCTGTGCTATATGTCCAAAAAACACGAAATCTAGAAATGGAACTACGACTTTTTACTATATGACAGCAATATTGTATTGTGTGTGTTTGCAGTATGTATGTAGGACATGTTCGTGGCGTAATCCATGTAAAACGCAAGACGACAGCGTGAGTGCGGGATTAAAGCGTAGTTAAGCGGACGGCCATCGCGGATCCGGGCTGCAGCGGCTCCGGGAACGCCGACGTCGAAGTGAGAAAATTCGCCTGGGGATTCGAGTTGAGACGCGGCAATTACTCACTGTCGGCCTCTGATGGAGATACGGGCTGATTGCGCACGGCGATGCAAAGAAACTTGAAAAATTTGTTACATTTAGCAAAAACCCCACCAGCCCCTATAAGGCTTTTTATTATTGCTATAAACTCCGGTCACTCTCAGTGCAATGTACGATCACCAACTATTAGGCAATTAAAAATACCGCTATATCCGACTTGTTCGGAATTTAGTATAAATGGTAGGCACTTTGCAGAGGCAATATTGTAACTAAACCTGAACTCAGTGCAGTGTCACCACCTATTAGGCTATTAAAAATACCGCTATATCCGAGTTGTTGGAAATTTACTATAAATAGTAGGCACTTTGCAGATGCAATATTGTAACTAAACTATCTAGTACACCACCAAGAATCAAGTCAAACTAATCAAACCAATTGCGCACAGCGATGCAAAGAAACTTGAAAAATTTGTTACATTTATCAAAAACCCCACCAGCCGCTATAACGATTTTTATTATTCCTATAACTGCTATAAACTACGGTCACTCCAACTCAGTGTAGTCTGAGATCACCAACTATCAGGTAATTAAAAATACTGCTATATCTTAGTTGTTCGGAATATACTATGGTAGGCACTTCGCAGAGGCAATGAAATCAGCGTGATTACAATACCTCCTTACTGTATGTATCATTACCTGTGGTATTAGAAAGATCAAGATCTCAAGTACCTCAATATAGGTTGTCAACCTACAACTTTTGCAAGGAATCTATAGTTTATAATATTGTAATGTTAATTAATAAGAAAAATAATGAAAATAACAAAAATTAAACTTAAAGATTAACAATACACATTTATTATACTTATTATTAACTAATATTCATTGATTTGTACATGACACTATTTATCTCCACGTTTTTTATATTCACAAAATATCAACATTTTTTTCCACTAAATATTTATTTACTTCACATTTCGTTGTTTTCCACTGGACTGCCTCTACTCTACACTGACTTGTCTCAATTCCACTCTACGCTATTCTCCAGGCTGCGACACTTTTATACTTGCAAATAAATAATCTCGAACCTTCTAGAGTCTTCCGGACTCTATAAAATTCTCGAACAATAGCGGCGTTGTTGTTATCTCACTTGTCCTATTTAGTGAAACTATCTGACCAGACAGATCCAGTGCGATGAGTCATCTACAATGAGTCATTCTCGTTGCTATATGTTTCGAACCAGTTAGAGTCAGCGATTAGGATAAAGGTTGACGAAGTTGGGATTTGAATCCCAGATCTCTTCTACGTTTAATACTATTATGCAATAAATGCAATAAAGCAAATAGTGTAGTGAAAGATAGAGCATGGTTAGAAGTCCATAAGTTAGCTTCCGAATCACCTGGACTCAGCGATTAGGATTATTCAAGTCTGAGCACACTAACCCTTGGAAGAAATACTATTGGACAATAAATGCAATAAAGCAAGTCCAGTATATTGAAAGATGTAGTATGGTTAGAAGTGAATAAGTTAGGGATTTGGTAATGGAAAGCGTTGGACTTGTTCCATCTCTTGGCAGAGGAGAATGAAAGAAAGCAGCCCTACATGTGGAATTCCTTTGCCGGCCTTATCAAACGGGTGCATGAGAGTTCAGGGTCTGTACTATCGACTGGATTTAATTGGGAAAGCTTTTAACAAGGCCGCTGGCGCGTACGGCCAAGTGATGTATTAACTCCGACTGCAGCGCCGCCGGCGGCCGCCCGAGGAATCGATACGCCGCGACGCACGGCTTCAAGGTGCTGGAATCTGCCGGGCTCCTTTCATTTTTATATTAAAATGTTATAACGGGATAATTACATCAGAAACGACAGATTACACGCTACAAATATTTGTCAAAATTCTTCATGTTTTTATTTCTTCATGTGGGCTCATTGAAAACTCATAAATCATACCGAAAAATTAGTTCAAAAGATTTATTCAGGCATGAAATTTAATTAAGAAAATATTTCACTTACGGCTTATTACACACATATTTATAAAGGGTGTAATCGAAAGTTAGAAATATAGTTTTACTCGGATGTTATTACAGATACTACATAAAAAAGTTATAGGAGACCAAGGGAGCCATTTGATGATAGAATAATTTTTTTTTTAAATCAGTGGTTTTCAAGTTACAGCACAGGTAATAACATTTTAAAAGTACACAACTGAAGTTTACTGTGGCTCAGTATCATGCCTATTGTGTTCTTCATCAAGCTCATTCGTCAGACTTGATGGCGGGATTTTTCACTTGCCAATCAAAACATTTACATTCTTTTATAGTCCCCAATCAAAATATTGATCCATTAAAAAAATAAATTAAGACAGTTTTTGAGTCAAATAGCTAACATTAAACTAGTATTAAGAAGATTGAATTTCTTAACTGATGGGTAAATTAGAAAAACTATTTTTTCCACGATCACTATGGAAAGTGACTCTTTTCTCACACTACATATAGCTTGAAATTTGCGTATTTCCCACAATTGTAGGTTAAAATTTGAGACATAAATTCTCACACTGTTTATCAACACTGCGCATGTGCAGTATGGGAAATATCTTTCTTCACAGTAATTGCCAACACTGCGCATGCGTGATGGTACTCTTTGTGAGGTTACCTCCACCATATTGTTTTTTTATGTCAAATAAATTACGTGCATATATTTTTGTGTATTCGTAATTTAAGTATTTGCAAGTCTGTGTCGTTTTCATTGTAATGTTAGTGAAAATGCTTTGTTAATTTTAATTTAACTTTTAGTTTGGCTGCGTAAATCCTTTTTTGTTACACTTTCCTATCGATACTTAATTTCGATTTATTAAAAATGAAATATGCAAGAATATAAATAAGAAAAAAATAATACGACTTAAATAAATTTGTAATATGTATATAAAAAAAACTATATAAACTGAACTTTAATAATTACTATGTTAGTATATTTTCTTATTTAAATTAGAATTGTGCGGTCAAATTAAGAAAAGGACAATGTTGTAAACAATGTGAAGAAAAGTGGAAAATGATGGGTTTTCGCTCATCTTGTCTTAATAACAAGATAAACATATCAATAAAAGTATAATAAATATTGCAAGAAGAATTATTCCGTATACTCTTGCAATAATGAAGGGGTAGATACCCTAAGGCACCCGGTTTGAAATATAGCGAGTAATTACAGAAGTGAAATTCTGAAAATCGTTTCACTTTCCGTGCGGTGAACTTGTACCAGTCAAAAATAGAATGATGAATTACACAAAAACTTCAGCTAGCTACAAATTACTTTAACGATTCCTAAAAACCTATCGAGCAAAACAAATCATCTTACGACTTACAAGATAAACACTTACATACCATAAGCATGAAGTCATATATAATTTTATATCATGCAACATGCATGTAATGATGCATATTACTCATAAGTTTGCTGTTGGTAACATGAACAGCACTCACTGTTGTAATTCTTTGAATAAATAAAATAAGTATGGCCAGTTCACGATAAGTGCGAATTTATTTCATAGTCTTGCACAAAATCTGATATACCGAATATTATTTTTTGTAATTTTAACAATAATATTTGCGTTTAATATGAATTTTTAAAAGGGTAAATATTTGGTGTCCTTTTTAAGAGGCTAATCATTGAGATCTCGAGTACCGTAAGAGATACGAAGTTGATTAAATTAGGGTACATTTGCCACATTAATGGGACATTTTAATCATATTTTTGTTTTCCTAAAAAGAGAAAAAAAAAAAATTATTTAACAATACTAAAGATAGCTTTGAGCCCCATATGAAAATTGAAAGTTGGTATGAATTTCTCGAAAAGTGTTCAAACTATAAAAATTTCAAGGACCCCTTTCAATTCCTCGTAAAAAAGTGTGTGTAGAATGTGCTAATAATTGAATACGTAAATTTGCCAAAATTAGTTTTTTGCTCATATCTAGAATATGCATTTTTTCAGGAAAACTTAAACATGTCTTATGGTTCTCGACATCCCAGTGCTTAGCCTCTGAAAACGGACATCTGGTATAGTATATATTTTTAAAAGGGTAAATATATAATATATAAAAGAATGAAGTAAATAAATTTAAAATTTTTTTTTGGAAAAAACCTTATGTTCAAAAAGATTTATGACCTACCCTAATATATTTTCTGTGGAAATCTGTTGGAATAATGGCGATATATTTCCATATAAGAAATTAACATTAATTGAACTGGAACTGTACCAAGAGCCCTTAAAAAAGAAACAGCTATTTTTATTTTTACGATTATTTTGCATTGTAGTTCACGCTCTCCGAAAAAAGTATATTCAGTTAGTTTTTTGTGTTGCGCACTACATTCGTTCGTTCGTTCTGGCAGTTCATTGCAAATCAATAGAAATAAATTATTTTAATTGTAGCAGCGGATTCAGCTCGCGACCTTAATCGGCCTACTAAATTCTAGTTTACTGGAATCGTAAATATCTTCTAAATAAATGAACTTTATTAACATTTAAAAATAAGCAACAAGTATAGATTTAGCCAAAATAGATAAATGATACATGAACATTATATTTAATAAAACATGAATTAGATACACATGTTCCAGTGGCTTATGCAAGACGGGTATTTGAAAGTATTCATATCTAGATTACAGAATTATTTTGTTACTAGAAATATATTAATTTTTAATGTGAAGCAAAAATATTCAGTCAATTCTATGATTTTAATGGTATGTCGCAAATGAATCAATATATTCGGATGTAAAATATAAAGATATTAAAGGATTAATAAAAACATACTCTCCTCTATATGAATATCGCTTACATCAATTTATTAGACAATTCCTCAGAAATAAGAAGATTGAAAAGAACTTAAATTCACCTCTAGATTTAGCATCTAAATTATGAAGTAAATAAAACGTAAAACTGAAAGAACTCCAATGGAAGTTATTTCTCAGACGTTATTATTTAATTTATCACATTTGATTATTGGTTTTTTTCCTAACCAGTTGTAAATAATGATTGAAATAAAAAAAAATCAATGATTTGAACCTCTTGCACTAAAATCTACAAGAAATAGTGTTTGTTTATTAATACAAAACTTTTTTATTAACAATGTTCATTAATTTTAGGAACTTAGAATATAATCCCTGATTAGATAGCTATAGCATTATTTCTGTGGTTAATACTGTATTAGTAATAAGCTTCCCTTTTACGAATGATCCCCGATATCCAATTAATTCGACAAAGGGGAACTACCTGTATTACCACTTCGTTTTCAAATTGTGTTATTGGTATAAAAAAATATTTCTTACAAAAATAGAAAATATGCTATTTTTTATGTACTATTTTTTAATAAAATACAGGACATTTTACAATAATACTGATTTTGTGTATCAGTAGATTTTATTAAATGACTATAACTCCAAAAACAACTTTTCTTATAAAATATTTGATATAAACAAAATGTAACCATGCCTATGATACTGTGGTATTATCAAATTTCCTCACTAAAAAACTATCTACGTCTATCAAATGAAGCATTTTGAACGGGTGGAAAGGACGTGTGTGGAATAAACAGTTTTATAAAAAAATAAAAATTCTAAAAGAAAAATTAAATTTTAAAGACAAATTATTTATAAATATTGTTAGTCTCGATAAATTATATTACTGATTAAATTTAATGTAATTATTTCTGTAACATCTTCTGTATGGTAAAATTTTTACGAAAAGTGATTAAATATAATAAGTAACCATAACCCATTCGAGTAATTACCAAATGAATATGAAATACCGTGACACGACACACTTTGTACTCCTGTAGATAAGTATGTATTGGATTTGATTGAATAATAGAATTCCCGTATGTTGGAATACATCGGCACGCCATCGATCTTGGGAGATACGCGGATATTGTTGTCACAGTGATTGATACGCGGCAGATATCCAAATTGTTCCTTGCGAGGTGTGTATGTAAATGATCGTAATAATAAAAGCAACGCCGAGGTGGAGATACCATTTCCTTCGGAACAGAAAATATATTGCATGATTACCTCAGTCATGGCTCATGCAGAATATATAACGGAGATGCACAATAAAACATCCCGTTCGATTTATCTGCACATTGATGCACAAGATATGTATTTTTATGTGCAGCAGATATATTGCTTCTTCTCGCAAAGAATTCCATTGTACAAATATTAATTTTTCATTGTATTTACCAGAGAAATATTTTATTACATTCTCAACACACTTACATTTTTCATAACTTGGTTCTGCAACATTTTTACCCAAATTTGCAACAGTGACATTGTATTTTCAAATATTTTCATGACATAAAACATATCAGTCTATAAAGTTAAAGACAATAAATAGTATAAGAAATGATACAATATCTTCAACCAAAAATTGTTAGATTTTGACTAATGCAACTTCTTGTACAATATATTGGCTCTAATTGTCTAATGTCAATGTGACTAGAAAAATTAATTAAGTAAATTAGTGGTTCATGTAACTTCTGTTTTAAGGATAGATGGATCACCTTACCTATGTAGAGGAGAGATGGACCAAAGGATTGTTACTGTTAAAAAGATCAATACTACGATAAACAGAAAAAAATATTGGTACATAGAACGGTACACAATCTAGTTACAATTCCGCGAGTTCTAAAGAATTATTGATAATTGCTTAATCAGAGCGTGATGCTATATATGCAATATGCGGGATTCATGGAAAATTATTTAAAAAACTGTAAATAATGACGATTGGATTGTTTGCACGACGAGTGTACCACTTATGTAAAAAGAAACAAAAATATGTTAACCAGTTCATCTCCTCATAGCCTTGGTTTCTCTCATTTTTATATATAGATAATAAAAAATCAGTGTTTTTAAACTTATCTAGGTACCAATATGCAATATACGTCCTATATAACGTTGTGTTTCCAACACATTTTTTGCGTCAATCTTTCTACAATATGTGTATTAGTATCTTATTGTCTCTCTTGCTATCACTAGTGACTAACCAATCAGCATGAATCAAATCGTATGTCTATTATCACTCATATTTTCTTAATGCTGTTCTGAGTTTTATAGCGTGTTTTGGCTAAATTAAAGCATTATAATAATTAGAGACAATAGTTTTTTATGTAAAACATCACAAATGAATATAAAATATATTTTACGATGTGATTATTCCCAGGGAAGTTTTTTTTTTTTGACATGACTAGTCCGTAAGGTGCCCGTCAGATAATGGAAATTTTGAAGGTAGAAGTGTAACGTAAAACTAAAGAACACATGTCCCACAAGGTTCCATATTAAGTCCAGGCCTTTGGAACAAATTAGGATGGACTGTTGTGTATCTCAACCATATGGCATTTACATAAATCGTCGCTGTCAATTCAAAATTTTATTTTATAAAATTATTATAATGACAGAATTTTAAATTTAGCGCATTATTCGAAGTTATGTAAAAAGGCGATTGCAAGTGATATAATACTATAGATAGATGTACACCTCAAACATAGAACATCAGAAACTGTCTATTTTGGCATAGAGGATATTTTAAAAAGTGATATTCCTGTACTTCACACAAAGACAATGCTTCAAAGTATGTTGTAACTATGATGACAACAAACATTTTAGTAGTATTGGTATCTAGATAATTACGAAACCACTGTGAAAAATTAATTTTAGAACAATTCATGGTCCTTATTAGGATTTAAACCTTCCCATTATTAATATGATACTCATTTTGTAGAGTACATTTTATATTGGTGTTAGTTATATGTCTGAAGACTAATCTATTTGGAAACCAGTTAAAATATTCCAAGAGTAAATGAATTTAAGTTGGTTATTCAGTCACAAATGAATGATTAAAGTGTATATAGGATTTGTTCCTCGGCAATGTGAACCGGAGAGAAGAAAATAATAAAGCGAAACAGCAACGCTGGAAAAGACGGAAGGAACGAGAAAAGAAAGTCTCTGGAATAAGATTAAGAAATGATGAAGAAATATTAGCCGGGTCGAGTCATAAAGAAACGCCGGCAATGCGATATAACCATCTCGCTTAGAACTGGGCTGGAGATTGGAAAAAGAAAACAATTCGAGCGGAGGTGTGATACAGGAATGACAGAAATTTAAATTCCGCGACTCCAGAGGGGGAGTTACTCTCAATTATTCATCATAATTGACATATTTGTAGATCCCTGGTGGAGGGGGAGCGGATTCTGATTTGCTGCTTCGTTGCAGCGTTTTGTTTCCGCAGCTGACTTTATAATTCTATTAAAATTCAACGCGACACAACCATCGGACAGTACCGAGAGGTCGACAGATGTCACTTCACTGCCACACTACGCTAGTGCATCGTCAGCCTTATATTTCTACAAACATTTTGCTATTTTAACTCTTTCGCGATATTTCCTGCAATGGGCAATGATGGCACAATTGAACGTAAATACTATTTTTAGGTTTTTAGTGTAAAATTGTTCATATGCGGGAGAATCCATTTCTGGGTCCAAGTTTTTGCTACATTTTAATGCGCTGATTTTAAATTTTTTACTAGATAGCAACATAAGTCTTAAGTTCTTGATAACTTCCGTTATTTGGATACCATTGTCAACGCGCAGTTATAAAAATAACATATGAATTTCATATCCCCTACCAAAGGTATAATAAACTATAAAAAATGCAAATAAGTAAACTGAACTGTCAAGTGAACTGGCACATTTTATAAATACTTTAACATTATTTGAAGTTAATTGCTGCTGATGGCGTAAAAAATATTGTAACGAGCGAGAATCATCGCAGATGACCTATCTGGTCAGGTAGTGCGTTAAAGGTCAAGTGAGATAGGGGCAATGCCGCTATTGTTCGGGAATTTTGTAGAGACCGAAAAGCTCTGGAATGTTCGAGAGGTTAATTGATGACAGATATAAGTGTCGCATCGGGAGAAATAACGATGATAATATCGGTCAGAGTGTGCAGAGAATTAGTAAAGAAAGTCAGTGTGTCATTGCATGTCAGTGACATGCATAAAGTAGAAATAAATAAATAGTTGGTAAAACACACATATATATATATATATATATATATATATATATATATATATATATATATATATATATACATTAAGTATTAAATATTTAAATAAAGTATCAAAACAACTATTCCGCAGGCTCCACCTCAGTTCATACCTTTTCAAAAGTTATAATGTTCTTACATTCCTTGTAGCTTAAATAACTATAATCACTTGATTACTGTTATATATTCCTAGAACAAATAAAAATGTAGGTAAACTGTCAATATTGATCTCTGATAATAAATTCTAATTTAGATGGACCACAAAACCTTTTAGTCATTAATTTCTCTGAATCTAACTCAGTTAAAAAAGGAAATACATTAAACATTAAAATACAAATCTAAATGTACAAAGAAATAAATGTTGTTGTATTCTCCAAATACAAAATATCTGTTCGTAGATCCAAAGCAAGAGTAACACACATTTTCTTTATGTAAAAAATGTTGGATTGGGAATGTAATAAAACGTTACATCAACAAAATAATAGAGAGTTTGTTCGTGTAATGTTTGTGCTGGTGTAAATAGACGGCGTCGCTAGATAAACAGTGATCGAAAGCGGACGCCGCCGCCTGCGAATTGCACTTTTGTGTCGGCGAGCGGAAGCGGGCAGTTGACGCGGAGCGCCAAATTCAAATCGATATAAACGGGTGATTACTGCGCGATTGATGTTTAACGACGAGTTTGTGTAAAAGTTGGGCGCTGCTGCAAATCGAATGCTTTCAGACCAAATGAATCATTCTGCCTGCATAGCAGCTTTATTAAAGAATCATGCTGATGCAGACACTAATACGCATCGGGTGTGCTGCTTTATTCTTTTCAACACTCCACTCTAATTGCAACATGGACATGCAGCTGCACTTCATATTTTCATCAATTATCTTTTATTTCTTTATGGGGTTCTTGCTCTACTGGACAGAGTGACCAATCGTGATTCTCATGTTCTTTTAATTATATATACAACGTTTATGTTCAGAAGATGATAAAAATAAGGTTGCTAACTGCTTTATTTAAAAGGAAGAAATTTGACAACAAAAAACAAAAAAAAAACTGATGTGGACACCACATGACTTTCTTGTACGTCTATTAAATTTTAAACATTTTTTGCTGCACTTAATTTAAAGGGTCCTCGACTATTTAATTATTTTTTTTTTTATATAAAAGCGAGGTGTAGTTTCAGAAAGTCTTAAGGGGGTATTAAGTATCGGATGAGACAAAATATTTCACGAATCTCGCTCATCTCGTCTCAAAATATCTCGTCTGATGATGAATGATTTTACATACAAAGCTTCGAGACAAGAAAATAAAATAGAGATTCTCGAATTTCAATAATTACGCCGAGATTTTTTTTCAAATATCATAAATGTGACATCTTTTGTGATTCACAAGGTACAAATTAAAATTCTACGCCGCAAAAGTAGTAATAAGCTGGCGTAGAAGAAAAATAAACAAGTAACCGTAGGAACTATGTAAAATCAGTGCGTAAGAAATAACTAGTACAATAGAAACCTGCAATAACGTCCTAAATGTCACTATAAAACTAGATAACCTAAGAATGAAGTTACTAAAAACCATCAACAAGTGACAGATTTAAATTGATGAGCTAAAAATTCTATAGGCTATCGAACAGTATTAACAGTGTACCTAAAAAACAAAATCAGAAACCAGATATTTGTATGACTATTTGATAAGTAAAGACAAAATGTAGGTGGAGCAGATAATTATATTGTATATTTCCCTAAATATATATTTTGTTTCGAATTTAAGAAAAAATTGTTCAATTTCCCCAATTTAGGGAAATTTCTCTAGGTTTGGAAACACGAATCCTAATTCATAAAAAAGATTCAGTATGTAATTTAGCTTCAAAGATAACTTTACTAGTTTGGTGGAATTAGCAATATTTGTTTATATTTATCAGCATTTCTAAATAATACAGAAGAAGATTTGTTGTGATATTTGACAACCTAGAAGTAAAATACTTTGATTACACGCATACGTAGTGCATTCATTCAAACGTTATCGTTAATCTTTTTTATTTTATAATGTACTACCTAATTATTTTTTTTCTTATTTTTAACATTCATCTCGATCTTTCCAGTTTCCAGTTAAACTATATTCATAAATTAAAAAACATTGACCTTATATGTAGCTACATACAAAATTATAAAATATGAGACAAGATTTTATATTAAATAGAATTTTGTTTTACATTTTGTATTCATGTAATTTTGTTGAAATTTTACACTTTTTATCAAAGTATTATTTTTATTTGAACTTTTCAACAAGTTATAAAATTGATGAAAATATTATTGATTACTAAACTAGAGAAATAATCAAACAAAACTACTCGTTCATAATGGTTACAATGATAAAGCAATACAAAAATGTATCTTTTTTCGTAATGTACGAAATAGTATAAATATATGTTATGAAAATAGAATCTTTTTAATATTGATTTTAAATGACTTTGAATGAAAAACAGTTAATACCATTTGGATTAATGAAATTTCCCGGAATCATAATTTTTAACACACTTAATTTATTAAATATCCATGTTGTAATTCAATTTCGATTGTTTAATATGAATTATTAACTGTAGTACCATTCATATAATGAAACGGAAATTAAATTAATGCTGATTTCCTATAAAATCATTTCTGTTTGTTAGTGGATATTCAATTTTTGTATAAATGAATTTCTGACAAAAAGCAAAATAGTAATTTGTTAAAAACAAATATTACAAAATGTTCTGTTTATTTGGTAATGTATTTAGGTAAAAATGTATAATTTTTATAAAATGATTTCCCTAATAATTACTGAATTTTTCACGAGTTGGAGCCAATTAGCAAGTACAAATAAATAAAAGATATTTTAAAAAATTTGTTTGAATTCTTTGTATTACAACGTTATTAATTATTATATTTCTTTTTCAGGTAAGGGGCTACCAGAATTTACTTCTGTTTAATCAAAGGACAAATAGTAAGTCAATTATAATTTAAAATACATTGAATAAAAAATATTTAAAAGAACAACAAATAAATGTGTTATAAAGTTTCGTCAGATAAGATTTATTTCTTGCCCGTTATTATTTAAATTATCACATTTGCTTGTTGGTTTTTTCCTAACCAGTTGTAAATAAACATAAATAAATTTAAAAAAATATTTCGTAAAACTAATATATCTTTATATAAAATTTATAATAATACTTTTAAAATTTAAAATAGATGAACTAATTATATTGAATTTTAATATAATAATTTATTATTAGATTGGAGACAAATATGATATTTTTGTGAATTGTGAACTTGAAGTCTCACAACGTCATATACTCTTTTTTGGTGCAATTCTTTTTAATGCAGACAGACTTTTCAGCGATGTCTGAAGAATTTGAGTGTCGGTAAAGTAGTAATTTTGCAGACATGAACGTTGCATTTTAATTTTTGGTAAAATGACTGCAACGTAATTAAGCAAAATGGGAATAAAACGAGTGAATCCTCTTGAATCGAATCAAAATAAAATAGCTGGTATAAAATCGTAATACTTCATCTGGTTTTTGCTGAAACGAACCCAAAATAATTACAGTAATAACTGTGAAATTCATTAAGTTAACGCCGCTGAAGTCTTGGAGAAAAAGAAAAACACGGCGCTGAACGTGAATTGTAACGCCGCTATCTGCTGCGAAATCTAGCCGGCGACGTCTGCAGGATAACTAATGACATGGCGCAGTGCTGGCGTTCCTTGCATTCATTATCTCGTTCGGCGCATCGTTAATAAAGACCTACGTACGTCGCTTCTTTGTCCCAGCCGCGGATTTATTATCGCAGTAGGCTCGCCGCTGCGGAAACGGAAGACGTCGTGTGTATAAATCCTAAGCGGTGGACGGCGGCGTCGGCGTCAGCGTCGTGCCTAGCGTGACTTTTGGAAATTCCGCGCGCTCTGATTATCGGATCGTGCCACTGGGACATTAAAATCCGCCGGCCTGCTAAATGATGCTAACTGGATGTTGTTAACGCCTAACTTCTTCTCCCAAACGCATATTTCTTCCTCTACATCTCTGCGCACCTGTCCGCATATTTACATACAATGCCTATCATGTAGGTCAGACTAATGGCCGTCAAAACACGATTGTCTCTTAGGACCACTTATAACAAGAATTATTCCTTCATCTTATACTTATAGTCGTTTCACTATGTAAATCACAACATCAATAAAAAAATTTACTGTGTCTACCACAAAACTGCCGAATAAGTAGCTAGAGACCGATTACTGAGAAAAGAAGCTATTAACGTCATAGATAACATAAGCGAAATTGTTATCACTGTTAATCAAGAGCTAATGGTGTGCCATTTACGTACTAGGACCTGGCCATTGAATTCTTTGATATTCCTTCGACATTCTTTATTTCAGTCGTAACCAAAGTTCTTTTCCTGAAGAAAAAATAAAATAATTTATTCCATAATACCACATTACACGTTAAACATTTAATATTATATTATAGAAAAGTTACTGATTAAAGAACATATACAAACCTGTGATTTTCTATAGGGATAGTAATCCCTTCTTCTTCATAAAATTATAGACATTGTTTATCAATTCTCGTCCCAGGCTATGAATAACCACATCTTTTATTCCAATTTTCTTTAATTAATACAAAAAGCAAAAATAAATATATATTTTTTTATTTATCACATCGCTTAGCTAATATTCTTAACAATGAAAGAACTAAGATAATTTTTTATAATAATGTAATGCAATATATATGGGTCAAACGAAACAATATTTAATAAACCGCATCAATAACCATGGGAATGCAAAAAGTTAAATGAAGATAAGATTTTCCTTTCTAAAGACACTATCACCTTACACCATATATTTTAATATTATTAAAATATTAGATATTGAGTATAACTTCAAAAAAATATTTTTTTAGAAATGGGTCATATTCACAATAATCACACCTCAGAACAGATACTCAAAATTTATCTAAATATTATAAACATTACTTATTTTGTTGCATTAGTCTAATCTATGTCTATGGTGGAGTTGACCATTCTAGTTCTTTTTAGTTTTTTACTTTTTTCATGTTGGTTAATATAAGATTGGTGATAGGTAATTGATGAGCGAATTTGTAATGTAATGGAAATGGTTTGTTAGAAGTAAAATTTAAAATGCCGTCTTGAAAAATATAAACTTCTTTATGCAACATGTCCCTTGTTCACAAGTTCCGCTTAAACAGCAAACAATATAAGAGATACTTGTACATGTGGTTCTTTTCGTCGTAAGACTGTTGTGTCAATGGAGCATAATGAAACAACTGACGACTGCTACTGCAGTTTTAAATTTTGTATAGTATTTAGTTTATGGACCAGTTTTGTGATTTATCTAAACTATGTACTGCGACATACGTCTAAAATGCTTTAGTACAAGTCGATCGGAATCTACCATAGTAGTAAGTCGACAACTACCTGTATTTGTATAAAATTTAATATAAGGATGTTGGAAGATATTTTTCACTATCCTTTATATTAAATGAGAAAATTTGTAAGGGAGGAGTATAAAAATGAGGTAGATGGAAATGTGTCGATGGGATTTTATATAGTATTTAGTTTATGGACCCAGTTGTGTGATTTATCTAAACTAGTAGTGCGACTTACGTCTAGAATGCTTTAGTACAAGTCGATCGGTATCTACCATAGTAGAAACTCGACATCTACCTGTACTATAAAATTTAATATAAGACTGGTGAAAGGTATTTCACTATCCTTTATATTAAATGAGAAAATTTGTAAGTTGTAAGGGAGAAGTATAAAAATGAAGTGGTTGGAAATGTGTCGATGGGATTGTATATAGTATTTAGTTTATGGACCCAGTTGTGTGATTTATCCAAACTATGTAATGCAACTTACGTTTAGAAAGCTTTAGTAAAAGTCGATCGAAATCTACCATAGTAGTAAGTCGACAACTACCTGTACTTCTACAAAATTTAATATAAGGATAGTGAAAGGTATTTCATTATCCTTTATATTAAATGAGAAAATTTGTAACGGAGAAGTCTAAAAAATTAGGTCGATCGGAATCTACCATAGTAGAAGTCGACAACTACCTGTACTTGTATAAAATTTAATATACGGAAGGTGAAAGGTATTTCACTATCCTTTATATTAAATGAGAAAATTTGTAAGTTGTAAGGGAGGTATAAAAAATGAGGTGGTAGTAACTGTGTGGGTATGCGTGTGTGCGGTGCATTTATAAGAGTGACCTCGGCGGTCCGGTGACAGTGGATGGATGTCGCTGAATACATTACCCAGGTCATTTCCTCGGAAGATGATGGGTGTGGGGGTGGAGAGAGATTGAAATGGATTCCCATTCCTCGTCGCGGCGACACGGCGCTCGACGCCCGAAACCGTCTTACTTCCGCTTCATCCGGTTTTCAATCAGGGACGGAATCGGAATCAATATGAACCGCTGGCTGCTGGCTGTCGCCTTAAGCGGCGCTGCCGAGATATTGGACGGCCAAACACGACCGATCTTTTTCATCTAATTACCAACGCTGATATATTACATTTCAATTGTAAATGCACCGAATTTCTCAACTAACAAAATCCTCATTACTAAAATAACAGACACATTATTATTTCGTCGTTTTGGTAGTGGTGGCTTACTTGATTATTGGTTTGGACTCGTTAAGCGAAGTGTGAGATCTGGGGTTCATATCTCATTCACAACAATCTTATAACCAGAAATTAAATACCGCTGTATTCGAATGGTTCGGAATCTACTTCTGATTTCTAGAAAAAGAGAAACATTATTATTTCGTCTTTTTTGGTAGTGGTGGCTTACTTGATTAACGGATCGGACTCGTTTAGGGGAGTGTAAGATCTGGGGTTCATATCCCATTCGCAACAAACTTATAACCAGACATAAAACACCGCTGTGTTCGAATGGTTCGGAATCTACATAAGCTGCAGGTCTTCTGTCCTGTTAAATCATAATAAACTAATCCTTTCTTAAGTATATGCTTTTGAAATGAGAGAAACCAATTCAAATACATAATATCTCTAGGAAATTTTATAAAAAAAAAAATGTTGATATGTTCGTATGTTAGAGTTAAAATTTTGTGTAGCTAAATACATATATCGAAAGGTTAAAACGAGGATAAAATCCTGATGGATTAAAGAAGTACGATGGATCAGTTGATTATTGTTTTTTTAATGATGAATTAAATTGTTATATGCATTAGAGGTGATCATTGGATCAAGCCTTGATTAAGGAATGGTGAATTCGGCCTTAAAGAAACAGATTTTAAAACGTAGAGATAAACTAATCATTCACAGGGATTTTAGTTGCAGATGATATAGAAAAGTGAAATCCTTCAATTTTGTAAGTTAACATGTATTTTAATGTTGTACCGAATGTAGTAGATTTAATACATTCATAATAGTGGTACTTTTATTTGGCGAAGATTACTTACATTTCAAGTGCTTGTTATATTTTTCGCGCGATCAGCAGGAATTAACTTCAAATAATGTTAAAGTATGTGTAAAAGGTACACCACTTGACAGCGCAGATTTATTTATTTGCGTTTTTTTATAGTAACTTTTCCCATTGCTCGATGACCAAATGTATATGTAATTAGTATAATTTTCATAAATACCATACTATTAGGACTGTTTTATTACACTCCGTTGACAATAGTAATGAAGTAATAAATGTTATCAGAAACTCACGTCAATGGTGTTGCGAAAAATATGTTAAACATAAATAAATAACTTTATTAAAAAGATAATTTGAGGTAGGTGTTGTTTAAAGATTATAGATAATATGTTTCGTTGTCGTGTCAGTGATGCTTCGTGTAGAGTTGAGGAGAAGTTGGAGATATTATGATTAGAAGATAGTAGGTTTTTGTGCGTGGAGGATCTCGGCCAGGAAACCTCGCACGTAGCTGCACTTAGCGTTGCATGTGCAAGTTTAAAATTCACATCTGCGGCATTTGCATGCAGCTCGGAGAGCGCATATCGACACGGTGGCCGGAGGAAATCCCGGTGTGCGATAACCTCACTCGCCTCTTAACAACTTTTCTAACAAAATGAAGAACAAAGGAATTAGACACCGCAGTAACTGCCCTTCTTGTGACAGTTCTTTTATCTCCAGTTCCATTCCGATTGTCTTTGTCGTCTCCATCAAAACTTTGGTGGAGTTCGGATACAATGCGACAGCCACTTCCGTTTTATTTTCAGCCCAACACGGAAACGGGGACCCCCCTTGTAGATTCAGCAATAAAAATATTCTTCCTCTATTCCGTTTAATATTTCTATACTTTTTGTGCGCCACCTAGAGTCTCTTCTCGTAAATTACATTTGCCACCCTTGACGATCACCACTTTCATCTTCCCATCTCTGAAATCTCGTTTGCCCCGGGCCCGAATGAGAAAATCGCGACAAGAGGATTTGCCCGGCCTCTCGGCCAAGCGCTTTAATTGTTATCGGAGGTCCACCATCAGATAGAAGCCACCCTAATCTTTCTTTCTATTTAGCTTTACTACACCTCCTCTATCCTTCCTTTTCTACACTCCCAGCATTTCCAATTCAAATGTAATAACTGCTCAACTATAATCTTCTCCAACCACACTTTATACACCGAATTTGTCTCCAGTATTCAATTACTTTATTCCCGATCAATTCATGCGCGAAAATCATTCCTACTAATAAATACTAAATTGTACAATTCGCGTCACTTTATAAGAAATTTATGAGGTAGTTTATAAATCGATTTTAATAATCATAGAAAATTAGTCCAACAATTATTATTTACTAATCATTTCAATTTGAATCTAAAATGTAATTATTTCAAACAATTTATTATCATTTCTTTGTCTAAATGTAAAATTTCAGATAATTTATATGCAGTTAGCTCTAATAATTATTATTGATTACTTTCCATTTCTTTTTGAAGATGTCAAGATCATAAATGTACTATAAAAGTTAGAATATATCTACATTTAAACAACTTACTATTTATAACCTGTAGATGTAGTAGTGGTAATGAGAATTTTAGCTTGTAATTGTTAGAGGTATTGTAGAAAGAAATATATTATATATCTAGTAGGAAAAACCAGTATCACCAGGAGTCCGAGAATTATTTTTTTTTAAGTGATACACATACTTTTTCCGATCAGAGTATATTCAATAATAATAAAATAAATATGATTATATTTTTATTTACGGAAAACAATTTTCGTCCGATCAACAAACAAGACTTTTTAGAGAATTAATTTGACAGAAGTGTTAAATTTTAATATTGTAAGAAGTTACAAAATAAAGCACTAATAAATCAACTAGCAAATAACTAATAAAATATCCAATGATTAAACAATAATTACAATACATTTTCAATAAATCAAACTGCAATAATATTTTGTTGTAATATTTTGATAAATATTTTGAATTTGAATTTTTTATTGATCTAAATTTTGAAGATTTCCTTCAGTACAAACTTCTGATTTTAACAGTCACCAATAAAATGAATCTAGATGTGTAAGATCGAGTAATTTACCAAACTATTCTACCTTTTTCTAAGTTATTAATGATACTTAAATTATAAAAAAAAATACAGATTTAATGCAAAATAGCCGACTCCTTGACTGTTTTCTTGTGAAACTAGACCGAGTGTTTTTTGATATTTTATTACTTAAATTATTATTGCTCTGCGTAGACCTGTCAGAAAATTTTGTGACCCAAAAAGCGAATGTCAAATTCGTTCCCTATATTTCATTTTAAATGAGACAGGCAAGTATACATTGCTGTCTAAGAAATATCAAGTTGTAACCATGTATATATTAAATCCCTTGTTTCACGTTAAAAACTAATATTACTTATAAAAGTTGAAGAAATTAACTTGAGGAGAACTATACTAAGAGCCAGTTTGTTCACCTCTGGTTAAAGTGCCGATTATCTTAACCATCGGTTAATAGAAAAATATCGCATCAAAATAGTAAACTACGTGTATTTTTGACAACTTACTTTAGTTTTTCGATGCGATATTTTTCTACAAACCGATGGTTAAGGTAACTGGCACTTTAACCAGAGATGGAAAACCGGCCTTAAGTGTATTTAAATTGTTGTTCGTTGTTTCTTTCTACGTTGTATGTAACCCGTGGCGTTTGTGTAATACAAGGTGGAAACACAGGACTCATCCCGGCGTCATCGGTCACCTGCGACGCCCCGAGCCAGAGCGTCGTGGCGGAGACTCGCCTGACGGATCGCAGCTTGGAATTATTCGGACATTGATGTAGTTTCTGGTCCCCGGCGAGATCAGAACGAATTTGTTACTGTACTTGCACTGTTTGAATTTTGTTTACTACTGTGGGGAGAAGCTAAACAGCTATTTGTACAGATTGCCCTAGAATGGGAAACATGCTCAGGTTAATATGTTTCAAAGTTGATACCAATAACTGAAGTAATCGACATTTTAAATATGAAATATGGCAAATACAAAATTTAAGCATGATACTTTGAAACATAGAATATAATTCGTTCAAAACGTGACACAGAATTTCCATAGTTACTAGTTTATTGTAACATTCGTTACTAAGGGATTTATAACTTTTAAAACATTTACCGATTTCAGGATATTAAGTTATTGTTGACATAGATAAAAGTAAACAGGGTAACTAAGTCATAATTATATCCTATGTAATTTTAGGAAGTCAGTATGGTAAAAATATTACCCCACAGATTTGTCAAAATAACGTGGACAATTGGATAATACAGCTGTCATATCAACCCATGTAGACTTGATAACGAAAACGTTACTCACAGAAGAATTTTACAAAGTAATATTTATTACTAATGCGAAACCAGTAAACTATTGAACCAATCACGGATGTAATGTATCATACCAGGTCTTAGATGTCTTAAAATCCTCGCTCTCTGAGCTCGGAATTTAATTGAAATCTGCGGCGGTTATGATACTCATAACTATCCTAGGTATGTTAACAGCTATTACAACATTGACAGATAATTTTGAGTATAAAAAGGAGGTTATTTTCTGGTATTAGGCGTTCCGTCAACATTACTCATCTGTTTTATAGAATTTACATAGACTGACCGATTTGTAAAGTAATATAATATATCTACAGATCCATAGAAAAAATATATCTTTATTCTATTAAAAACAAAATTATTAAAATTGTATTTTTACATATTTTATCAAAGAATATAATTTCGTACTTCTGATAAAGTACCATTTCAGTATAAATAAAGCAATTACGTGTATTACTCAAAAAACGTAAATAATAAAATTTTAGATCATTTCGTATAACAATAACGTTCATGGTAATAAAATATATAGTTTTTATGTACAAAAAACTGGTTTCTCATGTTAAATGCCTATGACAACACTTTTTTGGATCACACGGTATATACATATATCCGTAATAAATTGGATCAATTAATTTCAAAATAATTTATTGGAAAATTATTAGACAAGTATAATAAATAATAATAATAATAAATGTTTTATTTCCTGAAACCAAAATACATGGCATGAAAAACAACATAAAAAATTACGCTCTATTAGAATTTAGCTATGACTTTAATATTTAAAAAGTTTTCAGTCTGAATTTTGTGATAAATTTAATTATTTCAAATTTAATTCTTGATATATCGGCTTATTATGTCCAACGGAAGCATCTTGTACTCGTAAATTTAAATAAGTTTAAATTATTGTGTGCATTTTTTTCTTGGAACAGGTAAAATCCTATGCCAAGTTTCTCACAGGAGAAAAAGGACCTTCAAGAAAGCTTGCGATATTTATTTTGCACAATTTACGTATCCTGAAAAATATAGCAGCCTATTCAGTATCCTGTCTTTTTTATTTGAAAATCTACTTTTGCTGGCAACAAAACAACGTAAATTCCAACTGCCACGAACTACCAAATTTATTATCAAAAACTAAGCAAACTGCTTCCATATTTCAGTTGCAAGCGATATGCAAATCCCGTAAACTGCCGTGAAAAACAACCCATTTCAATCCGGGCCTGATAAAATGACAGCGAGGAGAAAAAGAAGCGAGGAAGAAGAGTCATTACAATGCAGTAAAGAGCGATCTCGGAGGTGTCAGAATCATGGTCTCTGGCGCTCTTGTGAATGCTAAATGAATGTCTCGATAGAATTTATAATTAGTGCGCGTTTGTGCTTTTCTTCTCTTGTTTACTGCGACAGACAAATGCAGCTCTCGTTGCTTTATTTCTGCGCCAATGTTGCCTAAGGTGCACAAGCCGTGGTCTACCTTACTTTATTACTAAGGCTTTATCCTCATTATCTTTATTCAAATGTTCTAGCTTCCTATTTTCTCTGCATGTTACTTATACGTTACAAAACAAATCTCTAGTGCTATTTTTTTCTTAAGGCACATCGACTCAGAGTGAAACATTGAAATTAGATGACATTTAACAATATTACTTACTAAAATTGTTCTTGTATTGTATACAGAGTAGTACAGGTTGACCTCTATTATAGGACAAAATTATAAAAGTGCTTTTACCAGACATTGTTGGTTTATTGGTAATCAAGCTTTAACTTAAAATTATTGAAGTAAATATAATACATAATAAGTATGTATAACAGTTTCCATTGATTTTATTTAATTAAAATAAAAAAATTTATGAAAAGCAGAAATGTAGGTATATTCTGACCCTTTATTTAAAATTACTATAATATGGCAATGAATTATTTCTTGATATTTAAGTAACACGACAGAGTTCATTCTCATTTGGCAATATGCAATATAATTCGTAATATATATATATATATATATATATATATATATATATATATATATATATATATATATCATTGTGTAGTTTAATTTTTCATTATAATAGTTGTACGATGCAAAAAACTTACTGATACAATAAAATTCTTAAATTTTTGTTCTTTATGGTTTGGGAACAACCACATGCACCACAACTGACCAAATTATTAGAATACAGGAATGGTGAATAAGCAATGAAAGTTAAATAATTATGATAGATTTTATTTTTATAGTTTGAGGAACACGCTACTAAATTGTTTAAGTCAATTGATTTAAATCATAACAACATTTGTTTCATTTGTAGCCAACATAAGAAAAAAAGACAATCATTATTATTACTCAACAGTTACTTACCACAAAAATTGTGTATTTCTGAAAAATATGAATGCAACGAATGCAAAATGCATCAGTTCAAAGTATTGGAAGTGACATTACAATGATTGTCATGTATATTTAAATGATTTGTTCGTGACGCTCTCCACAGGATGTGTACATCTTGCAGCGCTGCGAACCACCGCGTCGTTTTGTTTGCAGTAAGACAAGGTTCACATGTGAGACCTATTTTAGAATGTCAAACTATTGCCGGATGCGAGATGAATCATTCAGCAGAAACAATGTTGTAAATGTTCTACAAAATGGATATCGTTGATTTATTTAAATCCTGCTCAATGTTTAATAGCGTTTGTCTATTCAAATATTCCCTGCATCAAACATTTAAATTTCCTAGAACATAAAAATAAATATTTTATGTATTTCAGCGTAAAGCCTCAATAGTAAGAATGAGAAAAAATTGTTTCGGTTATACAATTTCTTATTTAAGAGGATTCGAATATATTTGTGAAATATTAAAATCATATTTATGTATTCAAATAATACTTGGAAATATATTTAAAAGTATTTGGAATGTTTTGTAGTTAGCGATTAAAATTACCTTTCAACTTCAAATGTTATGTCATTAAATATATATTCTGAACATTTTAAAAATATAATATTCAAACAAATTTTAAACAGAAATTCGTTCACCTATATTTATTATTTAAGTAAGTGATACATTATCATAAATATGTACCCCGTACCATCAAAAGTTTCTGCAAACTACTAATAAAAAAAACAAAAATTTTCGAAACAACTTTTTTATTGTTTTTCTACTCATCGTTTAACTTAACACATTTACGCATTCGATAAAACCAATCGTTGAAGTAATAAATCCATTCTTCTTGAAACACCTAAGAGACCAAGTTTTCGTAGGATGCAACCGCATCATTTGCACATATATATGGAAAACCACGTATTTTATCCTTTAATCTAGGAAATAGGAAGATATTATAAGGTGCAAGGTCAGGACTATATGGCGGATGCTCTAGTAATTCCACCTTTGACTCTGTTAACTAGGCTTTAGTTGCGTAGCAGTATGCATTGTCCTGGTGCAAGATTAGTTTACTTCGAGGTCGATTTTCACGTATTTTTTCAAATACCTATGGCAAATAAATTGTTACATACCAATATGCAGTTACTGATTTTAAGAGAAAGGAGACGATCATTTTATTACCAATACTTCGAACTCATTTTAATTTGACTCATCACCTGTTACAATATCATACATTGCTTTAGATTTATCTTCATTGTACTTTTTTAATGTTTTCTTGCACCATACCATACGACGTTGTTTTTGATTATCATTTAAATTATTAGGAATTATTTATAGCGGTCATTAAAATGCCCAAAGTAGCCCGTATAGTTTTGTAGGTCACACGGTCGTTTTGTTTAATCTTTCTACGTATAGAAGCTATATTTTCATACGTAATAGCAAATATTGTCCAACCTTAGCGTAGATCATCACTGAGAAAAGATTTGATACCAGTTGCTTTATTTCCTACAGCAGCCCGAAGTCTTTCGAAACATTGTTTTGGAAAGAGTGATTTTTTAAAATCGTAAATGACATGCTAAGATTTTAACGCAACTTCTAGGAATTATCTTAAAATGTTAAGAATTTACCAAGTTCATTTAAGAAAAAGATTTGTAGTAAATAATTTTAAGGATTTTAGAATTGAAAGAATTCATTGTCTATAAACATTAGGTCACCATTTACTCAATAGTTATCCTGAATGTGTTTGTGTCCTGTGCAAGATCTTCCTTCTTGAAAACCTTTTCTTTATCCTATTGAGTAAAATATAAGATATTTTGCTAGAGTTACTGAGCAAAGATTACTCCCTTCCAAGTAACCTGGTTAAAGAGACCCTTTTGTAGTATCATATGAGATTGAATTTTACGTCCCTAAAGAGTACAATTTTTTTTTACTTTAACTTTTTTTTTCTTTAGTGGCACGCGACATTGCTGAAATTTAAGGGTTTATAAAATGTGACACTTCATTACGTAATGGTTGCCAACCTCTGCCCTATACTGATCGATTAGATTTACTATCTACAGATTCATCACGAGCATCGTCAATTTTTGTATAGTCTTGTTTAAAGGGTGTTTTCTGTTAATACTTTATCTAGGTTTTGCTGAAAGGAATCATGGATTCTCATCAGAACATAGAAAGAGCATGTGATTTAACCCAGGCGTTTATCGTAAAGTACATTGATAGTATTAGTTAGACTTGTCCGTGGTACATCGACAACTCGGGAGCATCGAACCCACACATCTTATTCTATTCATTGCGTCGATCTGCATCAATATTCCTGGGTGCGCCGTTGTCGCCGCAGTGCATCTCTTTATTCCCCGGCAGTGCATAAATGAAGGCTGTTGAAAGTGTCTGATTCGTGAGCGGTAATCCGCGCCTCTCCGGCTTCGCACTATCTAAATTTAACATGAGCGCCTGATGGACGGATTCGACGCCGACGCCGACGTCTCAGGATACGCACGGACGGAGATGCACTATACTACATTCGATTCCTAACAATAGTGCTTTATTTAAAGAAATTCAAATTCGATTTACGCAAGGAAGGGAATGCCACTTCTTCTAAATAAATTGTTAATTTTGGCTTGGATATTTTTTCTTCTCCTCCATATTTATCTACCTGTTTAGTATTTTTAGATCTGTCTCTGTCATTTTTATGCATTCTGATAATTTTCGTACATATTTTGCTACGGATAAAACGGATAGCAGTGATTCATTTAGCTGGTGTGTTCAGAAGCCCAAATTATCAAAATACCTCTGTGTCTAAGTGGTTCAGATTCCACAATAAACTGTAGTTCCTTTGCAGATGATGTAGGCTGACAACCTACAATTCTAAAATGCAAATAGAACTTGTCATGAGACAAGTACCTTATGTACTTGAGGCCTTGTTCTATCTATGCATGTTATACTACAGATGATGATCTTTCAAATAAATTGTTAAATTTTGCCAGCCTATTTCTTCTTCTTCTCCATACTTATCTACCTGTTTAGTTTTTTTTTTTAGATTTGTCTCACTGCTATTTTTATGCCTTCTTCAGATAATGTTCGTATATATTTTGCTACGGATAAAACGGGTAGCAGTGATTCACTTGGTTGGTGAGTTCAGAATCCCAAATTGACAAAATACCTCTGTGTCCAAGTGGTTCAGATTCCACTACAAGCTGTAGTACCCTTGCACATGCTGTAGGCTAACAACCTACATTACTAAAATGCAAATAGAACTTGTCATGAAATAAGTACCTTATGTACTTGAGGTGTTCTATCTAGGAATGTTATACTACAGATGATGATCTTTAAAATAAATTGTTAATTTTGACAAACACATTCCATCTTCTATGTATTTTGCTACTGCAACACCCTTCTCTACCTAATGTTAGATATATTTTCTTTCTCAATATCCTTTTTATGCATTGTTCTTATAATTTTTGTACATATTTTGCCATGGATAAAACGAACAATTTTGGCTTACTTGGTTGATGAGACCTGGAGTTCAAATTCCAGTTTCGCTAGTCTTTATCCAAATAAAATATCGATTTGTTCAAGTGATTTTGAACCCAGTAATACCTGGAGATCACTTACAGAGGCTGTAGACAGACAACTTATACCATTGATATACAAGAAGAAAAAAGTACTTGAAGGTACTTGAAGTCGTAATCTATCTAGGAATATTATACCACAGATTATGATGAAAACTACACAATGGTTTTTTCGTATTACACGATTAACTGCAAATTTGATATTTTGGTTTTCTGATTTCTACGAATATATCCATTTTGACCGTCTCTAAATCCATTTTATTGTAATCGACAGTGCCAAAAGGGCACTTTGCTCGTAGTTTTTCTTAATTTTTTTGTATAACACAAGAACGATTAGCAGTAGAATGTTGAATTACGGAATTGGTCAAAAATCTAGTTAAGTTGTTATTTTTTTAAAATATTTTAAAAAAAATTTTAACTAAAGATTAACCGGTTTCCAATTTTTAGAAACTGGTTTTCAACTAAATCCGTTATTATTATAACGTTCTCTAAAAGAACTAACCGTTAACCAGTATTTTTATCGGTTACTTGCCCTTCACAGTATAAAATTATGACTTAGTTCCCCTTCTTACTTTTTTCTATGTAAACAGATGCTTAATATCCTGAAATCGGTAAAAATATTAATAAGACGTCCAAAAAAAAAAAACTTAATTATGTACTTGTAGTTAATATAAAGGAATTTCTAGGAATTTAAGTAATTTCTCGGAAAATCAGCTGCATAGTAATTTAGTTGAATATTTATAAGTTTGAAAGTTGCCCTATTTTTGTTAACGAAGTTGTATTAATTATTTTACCAGGTACAGCGATTAAAGCGATTTTCCATTTAGTTACCCAGTCATTATCTAGAAATAAAATCAAAGCTTCATGAATAAACAATGGTAGTAGTTGTAAGAATTCCCTGGTGAAGTCAGGCCGTATATAGCCTCAGCCCCGACTAACGAGTAAGTTTACAGCGCAATAAGTTGGCCTGTGATTAACAGTGTCCAGATTACTGCCCGGACGAGTCACGCGATCACGTGAGCGTGCGTGAGCGAGCATCACGCGTCACGCTCTACGCGCCTTCCGGTCAAAACAATCGATGCAAAGGATATTGAAATTGTTTTGTAATAAAAATGGAAATTAGGCTGTAAATAACCACCGCAAAATATTTTGCGCTGGAATTTTAAGGAAGTTTTGAAAGATATTTCAGGATCTGTTTTGAATGGAATTATGTAGGAGGGTGAATTCAATTTATATTTTCTCAAGATATTAAATATTAATTATTAAATTAATGTCTACTCCAATAAATTATATGTTCAAAACACTACGATGATTTCCAAGCCAACCAAAGATATAAATTATTTAAAATTGAAATAATTCTTCAATATAAATCGAAAGATCCTTAGTTGCATCATTAAATAAAAAAAACTCATGCTACAAACTGTCTTACTTGTATGAAATGAGGACCATTGCATGTTTGTTGTACAATATACTATTACCGTACAGAATTGTCAAAATAACGAGGCAATTGATCACCAAAGCGTATCTCACAAGAGAATTTTATAAAATAATATTTATTCATAATGAGAAACCGGTAAACTATTGAATAAATCATGGATATTATGAATCATACCAGGCCTTAGATGTCTTAAAAAAAAAATCAATTAACATCTGCGGCGGTTATGATACTTATAACTATCCTAGGTATGTTAATAGCTATATCATTTTAATGAAAAAAAAAATACGACTCGCTATTGTGTACTAACAGACAAAAGATTGTCAAAAATGACATTTAGATAACAATGTCACATAATTTTTAAAACTATTAAAAAAAAATACAAACTTTATTAAAATGCAAAACATTTACATATCCCATAAAGATAATTAAATTCTGCATATAAATCTAAAAATTTGTTTTGTTAGTTAAAATACATAAGAAAATTAAAGTGTATATTTCATCGTTATTTATGTGGAATAAATATTCATTTTTGAGATCTGAAATAAAATAATTAATTAAAATAAAAGTAATAACAAATAAAAATTCAGAATTCTACAATTCTTTTCATTGGGTGTGTTATAATATTACAGATAGATAATATCTCAAATAGTTACACGTTTATTTTATTATCAATTTTGGTCATATGTCACATTACCGAAGTAATTATTACTGATTACTGTCATAGTGGCAGAGTCACGTGACTATCAATCACATTTGGTTACAATATATAATCATAGGTTATTATCCCTACTTTACATGATCTATTTCTTGTAGTAGAGGGCGGTTATCTAACATTACATTATAAAAATCTGAAGTTAATGGAAAAGTGTATCAAAGTAATAAGACTGGTAACGTAGCGTTCGATCTAGTAACAGAGACAGGTGAACATGTTATATGCCGTCAGTACGAGTTTGCACTTACTAGAGTAATTTGCTTGTCCGTAGCGGTTTTATTCGTAAAACAGTTTTCCTTGTGCTTTCTAAAAATGACTAATGTCAATTTCAAACAACGGTGTGCTATCCGGTTTTGCTTCAGACTTGAGCACAGTGCAATGGAAGCTTTTATAAAACTTAAGCAGACCTATGGAGACAGTGTTATTTCAAAAGGCCAGGTTTTTCGGTGGTTTTAGGCATTTTCAGAAAAAAAGGATTCGATTGAAAATGAAACACGCAGCGGAACGCCTTCACCTTCAAGAACTGATGAAAATGTCAACAAAATCTGGAATCTTGTGCATTCAGATTGTCGGTTGAGAGTACTGAATAATTGGGGAAGAGTTAAATTTGATTCACATCACCGTTCATTTGATTTTGAGTAATTCATTGAGGACGAAAAAAGTCTGCGCAAAAATGGTTTAAAAAAAAAAGATTGTGGCTCCTCAGCCTCCTTATTCACTGTCTTAAGTTCTTGTGATTATTTCCTCTTCCCGAGATTAAAAAAATGACCTCAAGGTAACTTATTTTGGGGCGCTTCAAAATATATAAACGGCAGTAACCGACCAGCTGAAGATGATTCCAGTATCCGAGTTCCAGTACTGCAATGAGGATAGGAAGAACCGTCTTGGCTTCCCAAGGAAGTTATTTTGAGGGAGACAATACTGAATTGCAATTATATTCAAACAATTTACAAACCTCATATAAGTACAAAACAGTCTATCAACTATGATACATCATAGCTGGATCAAGATCTGTTTTACTTGCATTTTAGGTACCCATTCAAAAATATTCGAGTCGCATTAACCAAGCGAGCCATCATTACCCTTTTTTTATTAATTTCGATTATCTTTATATTTATGTCAAGTTTTTGTTATACGCTGAGTTTAAAGTTATTAATGTTACTCTTTGTATAATATCGTTTGTATAATATTTTCCCCTTTTAGAAAATAAAAAGAGCTATAGTGTTTGCGAAGCCTTCTTCATTTTTCTTTTTAATTTACAGCAAATCCTGTATCATAATTATTCTTCTTTTTGATAAATGACATTAGTGACATTATCAGCGGGTGAATGTTTACCAACACTTAGCAGGGAGGGCAAGATAAAAAGTAAAACATGTAGAGTCTTTCCAAGACGATATCGATCGCCAGTCAACAATCGCTTTTCGTTAACCGCGTTATTTTAGTTAATTAACGTTGTCGTTCCCGTGTACGCATTGACAGATTCAATTAAGTTTTTTCTTTGTTGCAGGTAAGTGCGATCAACAACGCTTTTCCATTCAACCTGGGGACTTTCACACCCGTTTGTAAGTCACGCCAAATTTTACTTTTATAATTAACTATGTCACCAACATACTAGCTACATAAATATATCACAGCTATTTACAGTTTTGATGTATCAAATCTTAATATTCGTTTTTCATAAGGTTGGTTCCAAATTTATTCGTTTGTAAGCAATTCCAAATTTTACTTTTATAATTAACTATGTCACAAACATACTAACTACATAAATATATACCTGCTATTACACTTTTGATCTATCAAATCTTAATATTCGGTTTTCATAAGGATGGTTCCTAGTTCCAACTAGATATTTCTGACATCTGACGGTTGTTATTGGTTTCTTTATAAGTTTATGTATCGTAGTAAGCTCATGAGAGGTGTGTAGTACCGGACCATTTTTGTTGGAACATATAACAAAATAATCCAGAAATATGCATATTTTTTAGTTTTTAAAAATAATCCTTGTTGATATAAGTCGATGTGCTGGTGTCAAATTTACAAACAGAATTTAATTATCTTTTTTAGTTCCTGAGACATATACTTTTAACGATTATATCAGTCGATTTTTATTCCAACAGATACAATTTTTAGAAAGGAAAAATTGAAATTGACCAAAATCAACAAAATTGCCTTTTGATTTTTTTGATTTTCCTTTGTAATTCCATTGGAATAACAATCTGAAAATTGGTAAGACAGAAACTTATAATTGAAGATGTGAATCTTTAAATAAAACTCTTCATTTAAACACACAATGATTTTTCAGATATTATATGTTCTTGAAACTGTTAGGTTTATTAAAATTTGTGCTCTAGCATTTTCAAATTTTGAATATGAAAAAAATGCGTTATTTGTTGAAAAAGTTTATAAATATGTAAATTATATAAAACGCAATTCATAAAATAAATAATTGCATACATAAATATATGCACGACAAAAATGTTTTTAATAATAAAATTAAGTTTATTAAAAATGTTGTTTACGACATAAAAATAATATTTATTTGCAAAATGAAAAGTTTAAATTTTTCACTTCTGTTTTATTTTCAAACTGTTAATATTTTTGCAGAAATGAATGACAAAATTCAAATACAGAACTCATTCGCTATTAGCACTGCCGGTAGCCATAAATATGAATGAAAAAATAAATGATACAGTGAGCATATAGGTCAAATTAATCATGGAATAAAATTTTCATCAAACAACATTTGTAATTATACCTATAGCATTTATACAGCGAAATTACTAATGTTCTTGAAACAGAATAAAAATTGTCTTTTGTAAAAATCATAAAGGTACGGGATTAGTAATTATTGAAATTGAATTTGAAAATACCTATACTTCCACTGAAAAATGCCTAAAGCGATTGCCTGAAAACAATTGCCTGGTGAATATGTTCTACTTTTCAAAATATGGAAATCAGTTTTAAAATAGAAATGTCACAATTGAAACATATCTTTTAATCACATATGTGTGAGAATTTTAATACTCAAATTTTAGTAGAAGATATAATTTCGAATATCTATTTAAATTTACTACGGTGGTATAATAAGAAATAAATTTATACAGATTATTATAATTTTATACATATATCCATAATAAACAATAATACAGAATATGTATTTTAAACAATAAATAATAGTTATTTGTTTATCATTTTTTGTTTCTAATTTACACATTTAAAATATATTGACAATAACTTTAATTATTGTTAAAACAAATAATAAAATTATACATTCGAGTTTGTCATTAAACTGTGAACACTAAGCAAATCCAATAACCTTTTTTTTTGGTACATGTATTTTTTCTTAATTCTAATATTAATCTCTATTTTAATTGCTGATACATTATGTATTTCTGTATTTTATGTCGTTGAAAAGTGAAACAAAAATCTTTTAATGATCTCACAGTCTCAGAGTTGCATTGATTTATATCATATTGATTTTTTTTAAATCATTGATTTAAATCACTTGTTCTGCAGTTACTTAAGCTTCCAGATTTACGAAAATGGGAAAAAAATTGTATGGGTAATGTTACCATGACCTACTAAGTCTGTTTCACTTCGTCGATAAAACGACCTACTATGTTTAATTTGTTGGTCTACATGATGTAATTCTTTTTTATTTACACTTTATATTATATAATATCGTTTTAAAGTATCATACTAAAGTCGCAAAAATTGTGACGTCCGTAGGTTTTGGTATGAAATTATCCACTGTGGATGCCTATCCCAAATATTGTAGTTTGGCGCGTTTGAAAGTTGGTAAAGTGGACAGTCTGTGTTTTCAAGCATTGTATGGCTTTAATGTGCCACTATATTTGCAAGTTTGGAAGTTAAAACATTATATTTGATGCTTGAAACGAAGTGAAGTTGGTTAAGAACCTTGATACGTCACTAGATAAGGGGTGAAGTGAGGTTATTCAGATACGATTAAAGGATATCATATTTAATAGCAGGTTTTTTATGATTAAAAGTCAATTTGAGAAATAATAAAAAAACGGATCTAATATTTTTTATTATTCTATTGAATAAAGCTAAAAATGAAACAACGTGCAAGACCTCATTTTCTTGCCGAATACCATATGTAACTAGAATTTCTCGTCACAATAATTAGTCGTTACCATAACGACAAAAATTTCTAGTAAAATTCAAGTTACTATTGATATTACCACAGAGTAGTTACATACAGAAGCGACACTCCGTGTCGGCACCTTTTATGTTCCCCTATCCAGTTCTCTGACCTTGAAGCATTGTGTAGACCTTTAAATTTGTGCTCTTCTTTTATCTCTCTCTAAGATGTGAGGGAACTTTCCGATTTTAAACAATGAGCCCTTTAAATTTGTGCACAGTCTCCGTCTCTCTCTAATTTCCGTTTCTCTGTCTTACTGTCGCTTTTGTATAAAAATATTCTGTGGTATTACATATGGCAATTCCACTCAAATTTTTTCATCTAATTAAATCAAAGTATTTTGATGAATTGAACCGAAAGATTCAATTGTCAGTTGTTGTCAAAATTAATTGAAAACGTATATACATTTCGAGGAATTGTCATGCCGAATACCACTCGTAACTAGAATTTTACTTATGTTGGCTTTAGAAAATCGTCATTCGTCCTGCGTACTCGTTTGATTTTCGTCGCAACAATCAGTCGTGACCATAACGACAAAAATTTTAATTACTAATGATATTCCATAAGAAAATTCGTTTACTGAATAGTATTTTTATTTCGGAATAAAATTTTGTATGAATTGTTCATAAACCTCACCATATTTTTTCACCCTATATCCATAACCCGATATCTCCCAGCTGGCTGGTTTATCGCTATGGTTTCCCATCGCATTGACCGTCTGGTATTACCCCCTGCGTGAGTTCGATGCATTATCCGGTGTTGCACGACACGTTATGTGTGAAGAACTCGATCTCTTACCGCGCTGACTTCAGGGTGGTCCAGATGCAGGCAGCTGAGAAGAGACTAAATATAGCCTCATCTCAACAAAGCCGAGTAATTGTTTCAGATCAGATGAATAGAAACAAGACATAAAGGATAAATAATCGAAATGAGTCATTCACAATGAAGAATACATGTGGGTAGGTTTAAGTAATGGTTCACTACGAAGTTACCCATTCGATTAATGAACGGGTGTTTACGTTTTTCTTTTTTGGGTAGGTACCCCATGCATTAATCAACCTTCCTCACCCTTATTTGGATTGTAGGTGTACTCATATATCACATATGACTACAAAAAATATTTAGTTTGAGAAACATACTTACTATTGGAGACATAATTACAATTAGTATGAAATAAACATCAATAATATTTACAGTAGGTGCTCAATTTTTAAAATTCATACATCACATTAAAGCCTGAACATTCCTCTTTAACATGTGTGAAAACAAATGTATGTTTAGTAACATAAATAAATATTCAAAATGATTTTAAACAGTTTTTTTCTTACATACTTATTAAACTTAATATTGCTCTTAATCTATATGGCCAAAAATAGTTATTTGTGTATAAAGAGCGTAAAGTGAATCTTTATTGCTCGTGCTCGTAAATTGAAGCGCGAGCATAGCGAGAGCTACAATCGAGCTAGAGCAATAAAGATACTTTACGCTAGAAATGCACACATAATTTTTTCTACGATTTTACTAACGAAATAAAAATTCAATTCAATCTTAACCAGTTTCCTGTTTTGTGTTGCTGTAACCATGACGATATGAGTAAATAAATAATCTAAGCGAGCAAATTAAGATTATTACATATATTATTCTTTATACAATATAGTTTTAGAGAGTACATTTATAATTGTATATTATCATAATAATTGAACAAACAGACACTACATTAAAAATAGTCAAAACGTATGGCATAGCTATAGACATTAATTCGGAATCATATCTAAATGTGAAAATCAGTATGATTATAGCATCTAGAATTCAAATTCGAATTACGCGTTCCTTATTCGAATAAAAATGTCACTTTTAGAGGCTGTAAATTGAAAACTTATTCTACTATAATGCAAGTAAAACTTGTCACGAAACAAATACCTTCAGGTATTTAAATGAATTAGAATAAGCTTTCATTTTTGCTTAGCACATTATTTTTTAAAATCTAATACTGTCATTGGATCATTGACATCAAACATTAAATATTAAATTTTTGTTACCTCAACTGTGTTTGTAAAATATATGTTGATCACGAATAAACTTTTTGTAAACTTTTGTTTAATCAAATAATTGTATTTCAATTACTTCACTCTATGTGTACATTTATGAAGGACATATACTGTCAGTACTTACCATTAAAACACAAGTAAATATGTCAACAAATATCCCCTTCCCCTGATATTTCTAAAAACGTGTCATTGGAGGAAAGGTCACAAATTTATTTTTGGAAAATGTCACTGTTTGTCGTGGTTCTATTAATAGAATTGTATCAAAAAATTATAAAATATTCATAGCAAAGAGCTGACCAAAATCTAATAAGTAATAGGAGTGTTATTATTTCATTATCTTATATTAGTAATATCTGTAAAAGAGGTAACTCTTATCATAATGAAATTTTTGTTCTTAGGACTCGTGCTCAATTCAATTAGATTTTTTATCTTAATTCACATTTGATGTCTGCATCTTATCTTTCCGTTTAGTGTGGAACTTTATAGCTTTAAGAGAAATTTATTGGTCATATCTAAATTGATTTCGTATACTTTGTAGCTTAGATACAATGAAATAATCCTGAAGAAATTTTCTACTGATGAAGTGTTTGATATTTCTCTTCTATTAAAAATAATGGGGCAATAAAATAAATGGGATTGAATACTGTTTTTCTGTTAATAACAACATGTCGGTTTTAAACATTTATCGAAATAATATAAACAATACATGTATTCATTAATAACTACATTTAATAATTACAAGCTAACATTATTATTATTAAACAATAAATTAATTAGAGATTTTCATGAAATTCATTGCAATTAATAAATTGACGAATGTAGCAGTTTGTTAATTAAATTTTAATGTTGTTTTATGTGCTGTGACAAAAGATAGTAATTATTTACAGTGCTATTTTGATATTGCATTATTACACAAGTAAACAAATAAGTACATTTTACACCTCCTTTATTTACTTTACCTACGCAGTAGGGGGTGCCTGTATTTTAACTACAAAGTGTAAATGCGAAAGTCAGATTTACACTGTAGAAAAACTCATAAAGGTACTCTTGTCTTTTACTCCGTACGTTTCATAAATATGAATAATGTGAATAAAAATAATCTGTAATCTAAATAATTATATATTTATGGTACAAGTGTCTTACATTATAAAAAAGTCACTTGAATAATCTTTATCTCACGATTTAGGACGAATGTGATAATTTTTTCAAGTGACTTAGAAAATAAACACTTGTGCCTTACAACATTTTGTCCAACACCTTTTAATAATTGATACAAAATTTATTAATTTTTTTTTTTGACAGTTGACATTTCAAAATGAAATTTAATAAAAAATAATGTAGAAAAGGAATTACTATGGCCATATTTATTTGGTATATATACCTTTAGGTTCAACCCTGAATTGATCCAGAAGTAACTTATTTTGCTTCCAATAGAATGTTCCATTTTACGTTAGTAGTTACAAAAACTAGCAGTAATTTTAAAATAATGTTATATATTTGTCAAAATAAACGTCACACCTTGTGTAGTTTATTTCACTTTGTATACCATATCTACCTTACTTACAAAACAAACATTACTGTCATGAGAAAGCAGGAACCCAAGCTGAGATTTTAGAAAAAACGGGTTGAACCTGGGTTGAATATATCATATTTTGAAAATCGCATATTTTAAATAGTATCTAAGCTTCATGTAACAGTTTTGTATCCGTGTGTATACATAGATTTTACATGCTGCATATTGTACGTGACATATGTTTGCTTTTGCGAACAGTTACCAGCTGACGTCTCAAGGGTACCACCATAGGCGTCAACGTCCATACAAAATATGGGGTTTGGGTCCCTCTGTTGCATAAGAATAATGCAAACATTGCAATGAGAAGAATACATTTAAAGCAAAATGAAGTTCTGGATTTTAGTTACTACAGGAACTATTAAATTATACTCATTTTTGAATGATGCACCTTATTTGAACTTATTTCATATTATAAGTCTCACATACTAAATTTGAACATTCTGCGGCTAATCGTTTTTAAATATCATATCGAAATAACGTTTGTTGGTGCAACTGGGCATTTGTCATTTAGATTCGTTCAAATATTAATTAATAATATTTTCATATAAAACAGAATTATCCTAAATTCGCACTCTTTTTTAAAACTCTACTTTTCTTGAATGAAGATAAATTATGTATTGCACTTGTGGAATAAGCAAAACATCTTGAAACCGAGTGTTATATTTAATTCAAAATTTAATTTTTCTTTGCACCCTCATGAAAATAAGTAGTCGCCGCCTATGGGATTCACTTGTGAAAATGAAAGTATACAATATCATAGTTAATAGATTTAGTCATGAAATTAATTTTGGAATTATTTAATAAAATAAGGGACTGTTAATTGCTTAATTGTTTTGGGGTTGCAACAAAAATTGTGTCGGTTACAACCTTGGAACAGCTGTGCGTTTGTTTGTGAGGGTGCCATTCACCCGCTGGCTGATACGTCATTAGTTTACCCGGCCCGCCCACTTCCGGAACGGAAACTGGGGCAGAATTTACCAAGAGCGTGTTTTATTTTTACATACGGCCAATCGATTATCGACGCTCAAGTTACAAAGTTCACGACACACGCAGGACGGGGTCATTGTGTAGGCGTCAAGGTCAATCAGCGACAACTTGGGAAGTTGTAACGTACACCTTGGAACTTGGAACTTTCGTGTAATCTCGGAAGGATTATAGCAAATTTGGATTAACAACAAGGTTTCTTTCTGGACTTCACAACTAGTTTAAGGAAAGTAAATCTACCAACCTGTGACACTGAATAACAATCCACTAACCTAGGAAAGACTTTATCAAATTAGAAATTAGGTTAGCACCATTGGGTTACAATGTTAGAATATTTTATTGCTATTATATTATATATTATATTATTATATTATAATCTCGGAAATGTTATAACAAATTTGGATTAACAACAAGGTTTTTTTTCCGGGCTTCACAACTAGTTTAAGGAAAGTAAATCTACCAACCTGTGACACTGAATAACAATCCACTAACCGAGGAAAGACTCAATTTAGAAATTAGGTTAGCACCATTGGGTTACAATGTTAGAATATTTTATTGCTATTATATTATATATTATATTATTTTATTATAATCTCGGAAGGATTATAGCATATTTGGATTAACAACAAGGTTACTTTCCGGATTTCACAACTAGTTTAAGGAAAGTAAATCTACCAACCTGTGACACTGAATAACAATCCACTAACCGAGGAAAGACTCAATTTAGAAATTAGGTTAACACCAATGGGTTACAATGTTAGAATATTTCATTGCTATTACATTATGTATAACAATAATAATTATTTATTCTTGTAAAGGGCTAGGAATCTACATTTACTCTTATGATTAGAGTCTAAATTTCATACATTTTCTTGTGAGTGTAAGTAACGTTTTCGTGATCAAGTTTATATGTGTTGATAAGATAGCTATATTATCCAATTGTCCCACGTTATTTTGACAAATCTGTACAATAATATTTTTACCATACTGACTTGTCAAAATTACATGGGATACAATTATGACTTAGTTAGCCTGCTTACTTTTGTCTATGTAAACAAATTTTTAATATCTGGAATCCCGTAAAAATGTATTTTAATATAATTTGGGATTATTATAAATATAATAATCAAATAAGCAAAGGTAATTTAAAAGAGCATTAAAATTTCGTAATTTTAATGTAGAGATTTGAACATCTTTTCACAATATTTTATATGAATTATGACAGAAATGTCCAACTTCATTCAATCGGGTTACCATACTTTACATTTTAGATACACTTAATTAATTTTTAAAATTTCAAATTTTTGAGATTATTTCAAGGTAACGCAAAGTAAAAAACATAAAATTAAAACAGGCATTTATGCAGTCTTGCAAATTTTTAAAATTGACATATCTGTCAGTTATCTTTGTTGTTTTTGTTTGTTATTATTGTTTTCATTCTGTGTGTTGTGTTCATTTATCAATTACTTAATTATCAAATGGATGACACAAAGAAGAAAGAATACACAATTAAACTTATATTTGCCTCAAGTAGTAAAACCAATTAACATTAACATTAAAAATGTAGAAGTTGGTAATCTTTCTAGTTAAGTTTTAATGTTAGATTAATGTTAATTGAATGCGTAAATCACTCCGTATGTTATTGTATATTTAGCTTCTTAGTGTTAATGTAAATGTTTATTTTAATTTTAATTTTGTATGCATAAATCCACCTTTCATCAAATACCTGTGTTACAAAATGCAATTGATAATATATTGCTGTATAAAACTATTTTATTTATGTTCAATTCAGCGAAACGTGATCTGCAAAGTCACCAAATTTTAAATTGTGACGTTTCAGTAATATAAAATTTCGCATAATAATGAAATTTATGCTTTGTAATCATTTACGCGGAGAGAAATGTGTGATACAATTATAATTTAGAATTTTTATTATGCATTTCTCATAATGACGTGTTAGTCTGGCAGTGAATCATGTTTATGTCGGACGCTGGAAAATTGTGTTTAACAGTTATCAACAGCGGAATTCTAAATCCCATAAATGTGTAAACAATGCGTTCGGGTCGCACAACCCCATTCGTCTTTGTCAGCTGTGATCCGCGTTTACCCTGGGCTAACAAATCTATTTTTACTCCCACGCTTCTTGCTTGCGACTATTTATTTTAAATGTTGCTGGATTGACGAGCACACACGGTTTTTACTTCGTTTAACTTTCCGTCTACGTCAAATTTACTATAATAAAAGATTAATTAATATATGGACCCAAGCCAGGGTATGTTTTTGTTGGAAAGCGACCTCGAAAATGTAAACGAATAATTTTAGATTAAAATCTCGTTACCTTGTGCCAACTTTAGTAATAGAGGAATGAAATTGTTAGAAATTGCAAATTACAAATCTGGTGGATTTTAAGGTATTATTAGACTAAACAATATTAATCTTTTCGTTTATTTGACAGATAAATATATGAATACTTACTAAGTACATGTTTCGATAACTAAGTTTTCATCATTCATATTAAAAAATATTCGGTATTAATATCTTTTTTCAAAAGTACGGGATCCTCCACCATAGTAGCAAATTAGGAAACTGATCACTTATAGTCAACCAAACCTTAATTCTGTATGATACGAACTATCAAAGTTATCCGTTTTTACCTTATTCGAGTTTTTAATGTTTATTATCTACGTCACAGAAGACTTAAAACCTCGTTTTCAAATTAGATAATGTTTCAAATAAAAATAGTGCTGGACCCCAGTATAATCCCACTTAAAAAAATACTGTTTTTATTTGAAATTTTTTTTTAAATTAGACTGCAAATTTAAATTGTAAGTTTACATTTTTATATGCTATTTCTAGTTCTGATAAAAAAGATCATTGTTTCACTAGTCAATACAATTCAAATAACTCGGATAACATCTTTGTTATATCAATCTTCTGTTTATTAACATCGACTTTCTTATACCACGAGTATATTTTAACGTTAAGCATAGGTTTTACCATATCCATGGTTACGACTTATATATTACAGCTTCTAAAATATAAAATGTAATTCAAGAGTTTTATAGCAGATTGGGTTATTGTTTAGCAGTTAATGGATGGATTTTTGAAAATATATTGTAATTATTAATTAATTGTTTCTTATTATATTTACTTGTTTGTTCGTTATTTTGTACTTTCTTGCGATATTAAAATTTAATACATCTGTCAAATTCATTCACTATGCTTCATTTTAAATGAAACAAGCAAATATAGATTGCTGTCAATCAATTATCAGACAGTAACCATGAATATGATTAATTCCATGTTTCAGCTTAAATACTCAACGGTAGGAAACATATTAATTCATAAAATTAAGCAGCCCCTGGTACTGCCTTTGATTAGTTTATTACAAAGGTAATATCCTCACTATTAAACTTCTCTAATTATTTTTTATTATTATTATTTCGAAAATTTATTTCAATTTTTCGTTGCGCCATTTATGATTGATACAGAAATAAACATTTTAAAATAATAATTATAATTCCGATTTTTATCAATGTACTCATAGCTTCTATTGTATCAAATCCACTGTAGATATTTTCTTTTGACAATGTTATTACAGAAATGGTTATCCGTAAGAAAAATAGTGTAAACACAAACAAAGGCCGATCTTTTTGCCAGAGGAAAATTAATGAGGACGTAGAAAAAGAATAGTAGTTGAGTAATTAATTTCTGCGAATATAAGGAAGAATAGCGTGAGATTATTACAAGAAACCCGGCCTCCTTTATTTGTAATTATAAAGCTTGTTTACCTAAACATAAATTCATCTATTGCTTCTTGTTCCCGAGCAGTAAGAAGAGAAAAAGGAAAAGCAATTATTCTTAAGTAATTCCCCAGAAATGTCGTTTATCACTACACCTTGCTTACGCTACGTTCTCAGCGTGCCGGCACAATAACACTGCCCAACTCTTTACAAATATTTTCCTCTTAAACTCCCTATAGCTAACATTTTCTTCCACTCCATTCTACGCATTTAAACCTTCGTCTTTAATATTATAAGTAAAAATAGAATATTATTTACCAATTGTTCCAAAAACACAATGGATATGGTATGAGAGTTGTTTTATTTATAAGATTAAGGTCCTTCTAATACACTACACATATATACGTCAACTATTTTATTTATTCCTGTCATCAATCATAATAATTTATATACATACATAGTAACATAATAACTACAGTAACAACATATTTTTAACACCAATCATATAAAAAAATTGTCGTACTTTACACACTGTTTTCTATATTATGTCACTTAGATAACCTAAAAGTTGTACAATAATGGTTAAATGTACATTAGTGGTCGTAGAAAAAGTCTTACATCAATAATTATTATTATCATTTTTTTTTTGGTAAAATAAAGGGTCAGAACTTTAATAAAATCTGCCACTTTATAGTTTTCTTTACTTTATGATATATTTTACTAGCAACGTATTGAAATATTTTACTTGAAATTTATTTGGTTTCCGCACTCAAATAGTTTTTAACCTGTCAGAGAATATCTGATTTGATAAACGTCAAACTTTCCTCTGCATTTTTACCAATTTTGTAGTTTTTGAAAAAATGTTGTTTGGTACTTGAATGTGAAAAGTTTAATTTTATTCTGGAATGCAAAAGACACATTTCGCAATCTAGAATCAAAACTAATTCTTGTATTAGAAAATGTAACTAAAAAGTGACAGAATAGTATTTGTGTTTTTGACAAATTAATTTTCAACCAACTTTCATAATATTCTATAAATTTGGAAGTACAATTATATATTTAAAAAAGGTTAGTGTGTATAAAGAATTTCATAATTGTTCATTATTCTGTTGGAGCAGTGGCCTACTCCGATCTGATAGAATACCAATTCTATATCTTGTTCTTTAATATACTATTGCCTGTATAGGTACTTTACTCATTAATTAGAAAGTATTATAGCTAAAAGTCGTTTATTTCTCTTTGGAAGTGAAGCAATCTGCAGCAATGTGGAGCTGCTGGGTAAAGTTGGCATTTTTCTGGGTGAACCCCTCGTCATAAGTCATATAGGGTGCGGGCAAGGGAGCGACAATTAGTGTGACAAGCCACCCACGCAGACGAAGGGAGAGCCTCTAAGATTTACAGCTCCTTGTTTCGAATGGTTAATGAACTGCTCTTGGAAGCACGCCCACTTTAAATTGCCCTGATTTGTTGAATATTTGTTTTTTATACCACACACACACACCACAATAATTAATACCATATGAGAATTTAGACATTCTAGAGCGAACCGTTTATAAGAATTAAGTCGAAGCAGATGTCCCTAGTCGTGTGAATGCATTTCAAGAATGATTACAATTTGTGCACCCCATTTCACAGACAGAAACAAAAAATCCTTATTACACAAATACGTTACAAGTGCAAAAAATTAAAACCAATTATTTATTAATGGTACAGGGTGCTAAAATTTGTAACCACAGTTGATAAAGCAATAACACTTCATCATATTTCTGTATATACATTTTATATCTAATTTTTTGGACAAATAAATAAATTTTATATTAATATTTATATTGAAAAACTATTCGCACGATAAATTCTTATGTTATTAAATATACATGTTATTGGAAGAATGATTTTAAAAATGATTTATATTTATCTTCTCGGTGCTATGAGAAAAATCTAATCAAAAATATCATTGTTCAGGTTTGGTGAATAATAAATTTTCTAAAGGAGTTTCACGGCACAAAAAATATCCTTTCTTCGTTCGGTTCCTTTTATATTCGTCTGCTAAATTCCGTAAAGACGTATTATTCCTTTATTGATTTTTCTACATCAGGACCTCGAAATACAATCTGCGTCCAAAATGACATTCGACGAACGAAAAACCTGACTGTGTTATTGAATGATTTATGTATCTTCATTTTTTACGAAATCCGATATTAATAATAATATGGCAGAAATAATAGACTGTCAGATTTTGTTTTCCTGCCAATATTAAATGATATTATTTCAAAGAGAAAGAATAGCGTTAAAGAATCATGATAATAAAGGCTCTTCCTATTCAGACAATTATTAATATAAATATAAATAGATCTAATGACTTCCACGAAAAACGCAAAATTCCAATTAATTCCTAACACGTTTTATTATTTTTTTTCAGTACGTTGAAACAACAAACAATAATAAATAAAAAATTTTTGCTAAACTTAATTTAAACTTATTTCGCTTGAGTTTAAGGTTAATCATTTTTAATTCGATTTATATCTTTGAACTTCCCTTCGACATGGATCATTTATGGATAATTTTATTAAAATATTTTTGACCCTCTCTTTAATTTATTAACAAAACATTAAATGTTTCCAATAAGAAAAGCCAACTAAATTAATATCTTTATAAAATTTCTGCCAAAAGTAAACTGCTCTTTTGAAAAGGACGAGTGGAACCAAAAATGGAGGTACATTACTACATGTTATAGCAATTCCATAAACAAAAATTGAAAATTTTACGACTAATTGGTTTTAAGTTATGCGAAAAAAAAAAAACTCTACGAGTAAAGTGCCCTTTTGGCACTGCTGATTGCAATAAAAATGGAGGTGTACAAGTAGATATACAAAATTTCAACATTCTACGGCTAATCATTTTTCAGTTATACGACGAACTAGTCAAAATGGATTAAGGTAGTCAAAATGGATATTTCCGTTGAAACCTGAAAACCCAAAATTTTTCGCGATTACATTACCTCCTTTACTTCTTACAAGGAAGTAAAAATATGTGAAAGATATAATAAATATATAGTAATAATATTTTTTCTTTATGTGAAATAGATTTCAAGCGTGTATTTAATTAATTAAAGTGTTATTTGTATGTATATTAGGTACGAGATACACTCATCACGAGATTCAACAGAATATTAGAATATGGTAATAAATAAATTGGAATAGTTAATGTTGTGTGTATATTATAATTTGGTGGAAATTATGTGGTAAATTAGTAGAAGATCTCGTTAGGCGGCGTATAACATCGAGAATTACATTTAGATTGCAGTATAAATCGTAGAATTCGCGCCCAGGTATATATATTACAGAGCAATTACAGCATAGTAGGCTGCTATTAAGTAGTGAGTTAGTATATCTTTAATTCATAATTCAGCTCCTTATTGTGCAAGCTGGCGGATAACTTTTCACATTCATAATGTTTGATTAATGATAATTGCTCCGTGTTCTTGCCGCGATATAAATTAGGAATCCAGTGGCCCTCGAATGGATTTATAAGTGCGATGATAGTAATATCACGTGTTTTTGTTTATCTGCAGCGTTTGCGAAGGTCCGGATAGGCAAGCTCCGGAGTGCTGTAAAAAATTTACAACCGATTCAGTGACGATTTATTGCTGTTGGTTCTTTGCGTTTTATGATCGATTCAATATTGCAAGTGGACTGGGAGATTTCAACACAAAACGGGACAAATATACGGTGCCAGTTGCTACTTTCAACTTAAGGTACAACTTTATGGACTTTTGGAAAGCTTTACAAAATAAAGTACTTAAATTTGAATTATCATACAATATTCATAATGACAAAACTGTGAATTATACTCACGTATAATTAAATTGAATAACAGTTATTTAAGCTGTAAGAAATATAAGTACATTATAACGTTCATGTGACTGTAAGAGAATAGTTGTATAGGCAATAATATTTCATAAAACATATATTCAATAGTTATACAACAAGAGGTTAAATTACAACTTTTTGAACACATATTGTATATTAACATTAGTTACTCTAGTTGAGTTTCATTAACACAAGAGTTGCTAAGACCGATTAATCCTTTTTCTAAATTATTGAAGTTACCGTGAGAAAAAAATGGTCATACACAGTAAATTTGGATTCTAGTGAAATATTAATTTACCAAAAATTTCGAATTAGGTTTATATGTTATTGGTTCGCAATAATGCTGAGCAAGATGAGGTAATAAAAAAATCAGAAAGGTGTATAGAAGAAACGTAATTGGAAATAAGGACGTATTGGAAAAATATGTTAGTCTTTCCGATGATGAAATTGGAAATCTTTTTGTGTGGAAAGAAGAAAAGGAAGTAATTGCAACAGCCTTTGTCTTGTTATGGTTTTGTCGATGCAGATAATCCGAAAATAATAGGGAAATTATGTAGAATTATATAGGTGTGGAAGAATGTAAATTTGGCATGCTGCGCGCGATTTGAATCGTAATATATTCTACAGCAGTTCGTACATCATTGCAGTGAGTTGAAACAACCTGACAATTTGGCAAAGCGCTCGAGCCGACGCGGAAACTAATTGGCAAAAAACGCGCACTACATTCTAACCAGGGCAGCAGCAGCAGCAGCGGCGTTCTCGCTCGCCACGCAACGGAAAGCAGATGCAAAGTGACAGCGTGAACAATTAACCTGGAGCACATTAGGCGCTCGCGGCTACAAATGGGCCCAAGTACCAGCGAATTACTATTATGTGGTAAGCGTCAGCTGCACTTTCTTCACACAATGTCAACCTGGACACATTACAAATCACCTCACACCTTCCTCATTTAGTTATATTAAGAAAAATAATAAACGCTCCTTGGTACATAAGTAATCATGCAAAACACACCGATTTAAACATGAGTACAGTGAATGCAAAAGTAAAACAGTCACAGAAAAATCGATTTATCTATGGTATACAATTGTAGGGAACAGCCAGCATTTCAAATATAAATTACATATAAAGTTTCAGTCATAATGTTAAGAAAAATAATAAATGCTCCTTGGTACATAAGTAATCCTGAAAAACACACCGATTTAAACATGCGTACAGTGAAGGCAAAAGTAAAACAGTTACAGAAAAATCGATTTATCTATGGTATACAATTAAAGGAAACAGCCAGCATTTCAAATATAAATTATACATAAAGTTTAAGTCAATGATGTTAAAAAAAATAATAAACGCTCCTTGGTACATAAGTAATCATGCAATACACACGGATTTAAAAATGCGTTCAGTGAAGGCAAAAGTAAAACAATCACAGAAAACCCGATTTATTTCTGGTATACAATTATAGGGAACAGCCAGAAACTAAACTGATCGTAAACATATATCACATTTATATTTAAAATTATATGTTGATTATTAGTAAAATGGATAGTTATAGTGAAATCTGAAAGGAAACGTCGCTTTACTAAAGTAAAGCTCTCGCTTTGTAGAGAGGACTGGCAGTGCGCAGTGAAATTCCCCTTTCCAGCGAGTAATTCCCTCGTAGTGCGGAATCTAGGCTAGTTACCCGATCTGGAAGTGACAGAGGACGTCCCCTAACGACGTCACACATCACAGGCCCTAATTGTTGCATCCCAGGGTCTGCGGCACAGCCGAGGAGTTTTTAATAAGGGCCGGAACTCTTGCGATTACACGAAACGAATGGGTAGAGGACTTGGAAAGGACGATCATTAGTGATCGTTTGTTCTACGCCGGATCCGGAACTCCCAGCAAAAACAAATTATTTTTTGTGGAAAATGCAACAGAGATATAATAAATTTTGATGAATGGAATACTTAATATGCAATATTAAATTAAAATCAGTGTAGCGAAAATAATTTTGAAACATGATCAATACCACTAATTCGTAGTATTTGATGGAACGTTATAAAAAATTTATTGGCCGTTAAATTTATCAGAACTGCTGTCAATTTATACATGGCTGCTAATTGAAAATGCAATTAATGTTAAATTTAAAATGGGTCACATTAGGCAAATAACATTTTTGTTAATAATTTCTCGGGTACACAGAATAACCTATGAAGGCCATAGTTTTCAGTTTTACCATTCAGTTTTTTAACCCTGTGTCATATGATTCTGTCATACAGACTTGATCACGAAAACGTTACTCACAAGATAATTCGGTAAAATAATATTTATTAATAACGTGAAACCGGTAAACTATTGAACAAACTACGGATGTTATGTATCATACCAGGCTGTCTTGAAATTTTCGCTCTCTGAGCTCGGAATTCAATTGACATTTGCGGCAGTTGTGATACTCATAACTATCTCATCGAAATAATAAACAACGTATATTTTTAACAACTTAATTAAACGACACTTTAATCGGATGTCATATTACCGGACCTAATAATAAATTAACTTTTATTTTACGCCTAGTTTGAAATTCCACAAGTGCTTTACAGCTCGAATTATGTGCTATATTTTTCTATGACTATTAAGATATTTGCTAGTTGTTTGTTTGTTATTGCAACGGATACATGGTATATTAAAAACACGGTAAACATAGACAAAGTTATATAAATTCATAATTCACAGTTGTGTCAAAAATTATATTATATTTTTTTTTAACTAGTTGCTAATAAAATGGAAATAATATCGTGGTCGAAAAAAAGTACAGTGTACAACTCTCTGGGAATGTCCACCTCAAACTCGTATGATTTGCTATCATACTCGTACTAAATGAGTACCATTCCATGCTTGTTGTACAATATACTATTTTATACAATAATGGCTATTTACATTAGTGGTCGTAGAAAAACATTTTTATTTATTGAAATCAATGATGTAAATGAATTGACTTGATTGATATTCAGCTGTTACCACTTCAAATAGTTTCAGTATGAAGTCAATCCTTGAAACCCTAACTCATAGCTATCTTAGAATTATCAAAATATTTATCAATAATTCATAATCGAAATATAGAACAAAACATTATCTGTTGATAGGACCCAAACTTGTATCCATGTAAGAATAGGAGGCGTGTCTGTATATTTGCAAGTATTTATTTTGTCCTGTGATAAATATAGCCTCCTTTGTGAAGGGTAGTTTAAAAATTAATGTCGAAATGAATGTATGAAAGAATAAAAATGATGTTGAAAGAAGTAGAGTAAATTATCATTATTCTCAATCTAGAACGAAACATGAAATTTCCGTTTATTTGAACGTCAGGAGCAGACAGGCAAAGAAAGAGTAATCGTAATCGTGCCGAGCCTAGTACGTATCGATCACGCGCCAGTTCGGCGGAAGTTGCTGTAAAAACACCAGATAACGACTGTAATTATAATCAGCCCCGCCAAATCAATCAGAACTCTTCACCAATCAGCATTTCGCTCTCAATTAATCCGCCAATGCTGTTATCGCACCAAACCGTGAATAATAACGCAGTCAGATAAAGATACGGCGCGGGATTTACGACCTGAAGATTCCAACTTTATGCAGCGCTGAATTATTGCTCTGCTAGAACTATCGATGATGAATTACCGACACAAAAACCTACGGGGCCACTTTCCTTCATTAAACTTCACACCTTGCAGAATTCTCCATCAAAAGAAATACAACAGTGGGTATTACAGTTTACTGTAATTAACACCACATAATATAAGGCATCTAATAAGGCTTTGGCTTTAGATACAATTAAAACGAGAATTAACCTTTTTCTATGATTATTCCACACAAGTCATTTTCATCCAATGAGAATGCTTCATTTGATGGCCGTATGTAGTTTTTCAGTAAAGAAATTTGATACATTTTGTTGATATCAAAAATTTTATGTTATATAGTAGTAAGTAGAATTCGATATTAGGATTTAATTGGTAAAATTTACTTATAATTCCTATGAAGTAACAACTCGTGTCAAAAATGACTCTTAAATCACTCCAGCTCGTTTATCGGTTCCTAGGCAACAACTATTCATAGATTTTTTCCAATAAATTCATGGCTCTTATTATATTACTTATGATAATTTATAGTACAGATTCTTAAATAACAGTTTATGCAAGGGAAACCTTGCAGTGTGTTCTACATAATCTAGAACACTCAAGCTAATTTTTCTATCATTGGTTAGTGCTTCGGTTAGAGATAACCATGGTTAAAATACGAAAATGCGGTTTTCAATTGCTAATCGTGGTTAAATATTGCTGTTAACTGGTGAATTCTTAATCTGTTAAAATTGGCGGGTTAGTGTTTTAACCGCATTGGGTTTAAATATGTTCTAACAAATATTTTAAATTAATTACTTACATGATTAATGAAAAATACTATACAGTAATACAAAAAACATTTTAACTAATCGGATGATACGGAGTTTTACCGAAGATTTCGTTTATAGAAACATTCAATGATTGATGAGGTTAACCACCCAACAGATAGATATGTATAACAATTATAAATTTATGTATGTAGTGGTCATAGTCTCATTATAAATTTTATTGTATATTAATACTTCTTCTAGAAATAATAGTATTCCAACTATGAATCTGGTTCGTAAAAACAAAAACATGTATAAAATGATCCCCACATAAGGCAACTTTTGTCTAATTTAACCGACTTTTTATCTCTTATAGTTCTGGAAATCTCCACGCTTAAATAGTTTCATTGGTAACCCTGCATACAAATATAATAATGGATGAAATATACAAAAAGAGTTGCAGATTGAACTAAAGAAACTACCAACACACTACAAAGCACAAATTGTCAAGACCAAAATCACCTGAATAAATGACAGGAATCATGAGTGATATATTATTCTTTTTTTAAATATCTATCCGTTCTCTGCGATTTTACTACTGTTTCTTTTTCATTTCTATCATTGGAGAGACACAGATAGCATATAAACCCCTCTATAAAAGTCTCATCTACGCCATCTGTATACGAGAAAGATACAAGATCAAAGTTTAATAATTCTTGTTGCAACTGTATATTTGGTGGAATGATTAATTTTGACATATTTGATTGACATTTCCGTCGTTGAGTTGTGTGATATTAAGGGGTAAAGGGTAGTGAATGTAATGATTCTAAAAGCCTATAAGTGCAATAAAATGTGGCAGTGAAAGCTTGGTCATTTTTGGCTTAAAGTACCAGGCCGATGACAATGCGAATGACCGCGAGAAAGTGTTATTTGCGAAATAGTAATTGAATGAAGTGCGGAGCAGTGAAAGCGCGTAAAATTGTGGCACACTTGAAGGCCTTTTAATGGTAATAACAGCGCATCGATTTCCCGTTCATTCCTCTTGACATGGTATTAATAAGCGGGTGGTTGTTCGGTACGCCGATGATTATTAATTAAAATCGCTGGCTGATCAAAATTAACATTCCTCAATCGAAAATGCAACGCAGCGAATCGACAGTTACTGCAATCCACTCCGTCTAACGACATTACATGGCCCAGTGATCTGCCGTTGCCACTAAGTAGATATGCATTCCCCGTTCTATCCCCGTTCTCGTCTTGCATTCGACTATCCCCGCTTTGTTTGTCTTTGTTCCAGCGAGACTTTGAGAGCTACAACGAGCACGAATTAATCTCAAATTAGTCTTGGGAGACTTGCAATAATTCAATCAACTCTCAAATGTGCAACTTGAATTTTCGGACCGCTGAGTACACCGCGATCATTACTAGAATTTAGCTGCCGCAGCGAAGGAATGTCGGCTGTTCGCTTACATCCTCATAAAAGGACATTCGGGCTCTTTTATGCTCCAGGACCAAATCATTTCAGTCCTTATCCTTATCCGTTACAAATACCAGACACATTCACTAAGATGGCAAATAAATAGCAGCTTCCAAAAATGACTAAATCAACCAGTTTCAAAACCTATACTTTGTAAGACTGCAATTTTTATGATCGTATACATCCTAATTAGAAAATTAGGAATTAAAGACAATAATTATTATTTTTATAACATTATACTTCTAAGCCAATAAAGAGAATAACATTGTAAAGTAGAATTACCTTCAACTCATATTAGTTGTATACTAAAAACTTTTTGTATTGTGGCAAAGTTTTAACAACTAATTAAATTTAAACGTTTCTACTGTTTATACACTATGTTCCTCAAACTCAAACATTATTTCAGTACCAATTCAATTTTTATACTTTTCTGTTGTTTTTACAAAAATGTAATTAAAATAATTCGGATTCAAAATGTTTTGTATTTTTCGTATTTTTTTGTAAAGATAAACCGATATTTCATTCGTTTTATTTTTTCTTAAAATGTGCACCTTTACCTGAGATGTGTATAAAATTATATTCTTAATTTGACATTGACAATAAGTTATTTTTAATTTCGTATAATGATATTTTTTTATAAAATCATTTCTAATTTTCATTCAGACAAAGTATCTTAAATTAAAAATAAATTTTCATTTGGCTTTGTGGACGAAAAGTCTTAGTCCGAAAATTAGCATGTAAACTTTGTTTTTGGTGAAGGTGACGAAAATAATTATTAAACTTTTCGCGTACGAAATGCAAGCCATATTGTTTCTACAATTAATTTTCATCACTAATTATAATATTATTTTTATCTATAGAAATTGAGTAAAGAAATGTTATCCATCACCATGAAAGAACTTATTCCAAAACCGTGAAATAGTATATTAGGCAACAAATGCAGAGAATCGCCTATTTTCTACGAAATGTGAAATTTTAGACACGAGACGAAGTCGAATGCTGGAATCACACAAAGTGGGAAATATGTGATTCTCCACAAGTGGCATACTATACTTTTTCTACGACCATGCTGCTAAACGTTACAGAACAAAAATATATGCACGACAGCCATTTGACATAAAAAACAATACAACGCAGGTAATCACACATGCGCAGTGATAATTTATTTACATAAAACTAACTTTAGAAGACACCAAAATGTTTTTAAATTTTGTGCGCCCCAATGAGCCAGGCGTTCTAAGACACCACTGTCGAAATTAATATCGTTTTCACATGTAGTGAAGTTCCCTTTTTATTGAAACTCGATGAAATCGGTTTGAAATTTGAAAATTGTCAAATATCTAAAATAAGAAAATAAATTCTTAATTTGTGTAATAGTTGTGGTTAATTGGACATTTAAGTTTTGGCGTTCCCAGCGCTGCGTACGTTGTATCAGGTTGCGCGTCGTGTTGTACGGATGTGCTCTCTACTCCGGTGTTGTTTATTTTGTTATCGGCCGAAGCCGTGAGCCATACTTCCTCCAATATCTGCTGAGCTTGACTTCGCACAATCGTATTACGCCCCGGTATTGTCGCTGTGATCAACTCGCTTAATTATGTATTGTGGAGGTTGTTTCCTATTTCTAAGCGCTTCGTTCAAGTAGCCCAAAACCTATTCCCGTTCTATTATTTTATACTCGGCAGGAGATTAAATCTTATTAGCTACGGAAGCACAAAATCAATAACGGTATTTATAGATTCTACCGAACGGAACATTTAACAACTATTTTACCAATATTTTCAATATATAATGTTTGTTATTTACTTCTAAATAGTAAATGTATCTGTCGCTGCCATGTAAATATGTACGAAATTAAATGAAAATAGTACCTAACTCTTTATTTGCAAGTTGTCGAGCGATTAAAATAATGCAATCAAACACACAGCGTGGTCGTAGAAAAAGTATAGTGTGCTACTCGTGTATAATCACTTATTTCCCACCTTGTGTGATTCACTTTCACACCACTAAATTGTAAAGACATTTAAAATTGGTTGTCAGTAAGGTCGCTATTATATAAAAATTTTATAACTCACTTTTAAAAAGGAAGAAAATATATCTTTTAAAAAGAAATGTTTTAATTTTCTAGACAAGTAAATATCGATGCGCTGATTTCAAAAACTGCAATCCTAATACACCTTTTCAATTTTATTATGTCGCTTCATTATCTAACTTTTCTTCAATTTCAAAACCTATAACCCCTTATCAAAGTTGTGTTCAGTTAAAACAAACCAAGCAGCAGTATTAAACCAAAAATTGTGTTGACAAACGTGAAATATCCCAAAAATACTCATTTTTGTGCCCAAAATTTTGATTTTGGGAAATAGTGTACATTGGTAGATCTCGCTGCGCTGATTTCAAATTTTCAAACGGAATTTAATTATCTCTTTTCGTTCCTGAGATATTTGTTGCCAAAGTTGTACCTTAAAAAAAAATGTTTTTTGGCTATATCTCTAAAATGGGTAGAGATACAATCTCAACGATTATAGCAGTCGATTCTACGGGAAAAGTTACATAAAGAAATGTTTTCTTTGAATATACGTACTTTGGAACGATTTGGTGAAAAATGAGAAAATTGAAAAAACCTAAATTACAAAATTTCTCCGAGGAACCTTTTGTCGCCAAAACTTTTCATTTTCTAGACTTAAGTAAATATCGATGCGCTGATTTTAAATATTCAAACCGAATTGAATTATCTCTTACCGTTCTCGAGATATACGTATTCAAAGTTGAGTTTTGGCAATACCTAAAAAAACAGGTTTTTTAGGTATATCCCTTTAATGGTTAGGTTTACTACTTCGGCGATGGCACCAATCGATTCTGCGGGCAAAATTACATAAGTAAACCAATTTTCAGATTTTTATTGCAAAGGATACAATTTTTAGAACGGAAAAACGAAAGTGGCCAAAATCGAAAAAAATGCCTGATGAACCCCTGACGATTTTTCTCGATTTTCACCATTTTCAGTTTTTTCCTTCTAGAAACTCTATCTGTTGAGATAAAAATCTGAAAATTGGTACACTTATGTAATTTTGCCCGTAGAATCGAATGGTGAGGTCGACGAAACCGTAAACCTAACCATTTAAGGGGTATACCTAAAAAACCTAATTTTTTAGGTATAACTTTGAACTCAAATATCTCGAGAACGAGAAGAGATAATTGAATTCTGGTTTAAAATTTGGAATCAGCGCATCGATATCTATTTAAGTCCGAAATATGAAAAATTTTAAAGACAAAAAGTTTCGAAGCGAAAAATTGAAATTTAGGTTTTTTTCGTTTTTCTTATTTTTCACCAAATCGTTCCAAAGAACGTATATGTGGACAAAACATTTCTTTATATAATTTTTCCCGTAGAATCGAATGGTAATGTAATTGAGATTGTATCTCTACTCATTTTTGAAATATACTCCAAAAACCCACTTTTTTGAGGTACAACTTTGAGAGCAAATATCTTCGAAACTAAAAGAGATAATTAAATTCTGCTTATAAATTTGCATTCAGCGTAGATTATTCTTCAAAAAATATTATTAGCAAAATTTTGGAAAATTTGAAAATTTTTAAGCTAAAAAAAACAGCACTAGCGGCTTTCGGAATTACTTACACTGTTATTACTACATACATACTATTATATTATTAATTTTATAAACTCACTTTTAAAAAGACGAAATTATATATTTTGTATAATTTATTGTAAAGGCAAGCGAAACGTCAAAATCGTATTTTAATAATAAGTATCTATTTGAATTTGATATATTTAATAGCAATATACTAATTCTAACATAGTTTTGCATTTTAATACAAATTCACCATTTCCGCGTTGTTCTATAAAAGAAAATGTTGAAGTCTGGAAATGACAAATCAAATTAAAAGTGTCATTGGTAAATTAGATTTATTTTTGGTAAAGCCTATATGTATAATATGAGGTGTCGAAATTATATATACAGATATAACACGTGTAACTATTGAAAAGGTTTTATAAACAATACACCCTGTATAAGGATGTCAAACAAATTCCGTATGATAAATAAATAAATTATAAATATAGCAAAAAACACAAAATTTACAGTTTTAATTTTTAAAATAGCTTGCTCTACCGTATAAATAATAATAAATAAATAACATAAAATAAATACAAACATAAATTAAAAATATCCAGTTTCATTGGTAAATTTAATTTATTTTTGGTAAAGCTTATATTTTCGAGGGCGCCGAAATTATACATACAGACAAGGTTTTATAAATCCATCCTATATAAAGTTTTCAAGTAAATGTCATACGCCAAATAAATAAATCAATAAATTTAGGAGTAACTATAAAATTTATAGATTTTAATTATTACACTTTTTTTCTTCATTTATTAATTTTAGAAGCACGCGCCTCTCACATGTTGTCACCATGAGCCATACTGACCTTGCACCATCTACCACCTCTATTGTAGGTGTAGAAACCGACTGTTGTACATGTAGAAATATAAAATAAACAATTTGTGTTTAGCGGGTTGACACGTTTGATCCCCGGGGTGGGTCTAGGCAAGTATTTAACCAGCGACCCATGTTATCCCAGGCTGACACTCGGACGCGACCAGTGTGTAGATGTACAGTATCACACACAGACACGTGTTGTTTGCGGTTCATGTCATCACAAAACCCACCCGAACACTGGCCACTTCTTACCCCCGACAAGTCACTTGCTGGGATGTTGTACTAAAGGAGTTCAATGTCGGAGGCAATGTGTATGGTGTTGTTTATAACTATGCGTCTTAATTTGTAGAACTTCTTTCATAAAGAATATAACAAGTTCTACAAATGAAGAGGTATGTTGATGAATTGTTATACCCTACAGAAAGATTAACAGTATATATGTTACCGATGGCGTTGAAGTCGGTGAGTATAGCGTCCACCTGTTGGGATACGTATCCCTAAAATCCTTAAAAATATTTGCTGTTTACTCTTTTTCCTAAATGGTAAATTAAAATTTTAAGGATACTCCTAGAATCTGGCAACTCTGAATGAAAGAATATAACAAGTTGTACTACCTAATTTTAGAAGTTTACCATTTAGGAAAAGAAGTAAAGAGCAAATATGTTTAAGAATTTTAAGGATACGTATCCCAAAAGGTGGACGTTATACTCGCAGACTTCAACGCTATCGTCAACATATATGCTGTTATTCTTTTTGTAGGCTACAATAATTCATCAACGTGCCTCTTCATTTGTAGAACTTGTTATATTCTTTCATTCACAGTTGATAGATTCTAGGAATATCCTTAAAATTTTAGTTTCCCGTTTAGGTAAATGAATGAGAGCAAATATGATTAAGGGTTTTAGGGATAGGTATACTTAAATTAATAATTAGTGTTTATGTGTACTGTACTAGAGATTCCTTCTCGAAAATTTTATTTTTTGGGAACGATAGACATCTATGAGTGAAATATAATATAGAATATATATTTTGAAGACATTCATTAAAATATATTATATATAATTAAAAATATCGAATACTACAAAAGTCAATAAATTGATGTATCTTCAAATCATGTCTTAAACCAATTTGTTTTCTGCAACACAATTTGTTAACTGTTAATAAACGTCTGTGCAAAATTTATCAAATTGATGTATATTACAGTTTTTCAATAAAGCTTAAAAGTTACGTATTTCTCAAAAAGGGGGGTTAAAAAGTGAGAAATCGTATCTGTCAACAATGTGCATATGCAGTGTGGGAAATATAATTTCTTATAGTAATTGCCAACACTACGCATGCATGACGGTACTCTTTGTGGGGTTACCTGCGCCATATTGTTTCTTATTTTGTAACGTTTAGCATTGTGGTCTTAGAAATAAAACAGTATACCACTATTGCAGAATAACATATTCCCCACTCTGTGTTATTCCAACAATTGACTTCGTCTCATGCCTAAACTTTCACACCTCTTGGAAAATAGGCAACTTTCTGTATTTGTTGCACAATATATTATTTTCAGCATTAATAACTTTGCTAGGACCGTACCTTCCAAGTTCTGAAATTAGTCTAAGCAACAATATTTGGTTACTAATGTAGCTACTGATTACTGTAATTATAAAGCTACTGATTGCAATAATTATATGACAATAATTATAGTATTTAGTTATATTACTCCGAGAATTGGATCGTATGCAACAAAACTGCATTGCAGATGGATAATGTCAGAGAGACCCGTCCAATGATTTCAATTATTACTCGTTGTACCAGTACAACCCCTAGTAGGAAAAATATGAATGGACAGAGTAAGAAATAGAATAATGTCAAGTCATAGATATTATAAAATTCACTTAGAAAAAACAAAGAATGGAAAAGTAGTACAGATATCAAAGCATTTAGTAAATATCCTCCAGGTTGCGGACAAAACCGGTGCTAAGAAAGCTGAAGAACTACACTTTAAGACACATCTTAAATTATACCTTAACCTATTATGGAAGAAGAATAAAAAGATTAAAACATCTTGTAATTATTGGTAAATTCAAACGGTAAGATGGTTCTGGTTATTATCTTATATGTGTGTTATAGGCATTATAAACACCTACTGATATAGATATTATGATAAAATTATGAAGATATGTTTATTTGTTTCTGTATGTTTTTTTTTAACCAGCTGTCAAATGTATGTACTATACTTATATTTAAATATTAACTGTGCTGATAGCAAATCACACCAAATGTTATGTGTTCATTGATAATTCGTTTTGGAAATTGGTAAACGAGTATATTTTGATTTGTCGGCGTGAAAGCAAAAGGCAACATTTGTGCTTGATAGTCGTTTATCTAAATCTGTTTTAAGAAGTCTATAAATATCGTTGATGACGACATAAACGTTCATCTCAGTAGCGAGGTCACGCCATTATATCCAATATATCACCAACTTTACCACAGTTCTCATTGTGCTTAGTCCTATGACGGAAATAAGAAAACATTACTTTATAACTTATACCTGCTAACTTCCAACTTCTTTCAAACAGTTTATGTATGTTAATGAACACGTTTCTTCAATAAGAGAAATGGAAATCCGAAGTAATGCTATCACCAAACTATAACTATCACATAATCTACAGAAATATCTGAAAAATGAGAAGGACACAAAATATAAATCTGCTAAAATAAATTTAAAATTAAAATCACCATTCCAATAAGTCACCTAAAAATGTTTATTGTTCTAAAGACCTTAAATTAAATTACATTTAAATAATTTGATATTTTCAAAATAAATGCTATCACCTTATAGTAAATGCTTCTTAGTAAGTTTCAAATGAATAACTATATTCTATTTCAAAATTATACTTATTTACTGGTTTCAGGATTTTAAACCTTTGTGTACATAGACTAAAGTAAGCAGGATAACTAAGTTATAAATGTACCTATATGGTAATATTATTACCGAACTGACTTGTCAAAAATAAACTGCGACAATTGGATAATATAACTATAACTATGGTGTCTTATCAACCTATACAGACTTGATCACGAAAACGTTATTGACAAGATAATTTTATAAAATAGTATTTATTAACGACGTCTTCATTTCGTGAAACCGGTAAACTATTGAACAAACGCAACAAACGCTTGACGACCTGGAAATTCAATTAAAATCTGCGACGGTTGTAATAATCGTAAAAATTCTTAATATAATAATAGCTATTAGAAATTAAAATAAGTATACTCCACAAATTAAAAAAATATTAGATAATTCCAAAGAAAAAGGAAGAAGAAAAAAACTAAACTTCTGGATATAACAATTGATTATTAAGAAATACCAAATACCTTATTATTATTATTATTTATATTTATTGCAACAATAAATATAAATAAATAAAAAGCAATTGTTATATTCAGAGGTTTTAATCCTTTTCTTCTTCCTATTTCTTTAGAATTATCTAATATATTTTTGTACCTTGTGAAGTACGTTTCTTTTAATTTCTATTCAACTCAAAATCTACAATATGTAACAATGGGTTCCTCCACCATAGTAGCAAATTGAGAAATTGATTACTTATACTCAATCCAGACCTTAATTCTGTATCATAGGAATTACCAAAGTTTAAAAAAAGTTATTCGTTTTTAAGTTATTCGAGCTTTTAGTGACCTTAACATCTACGCCCAAATTCTTCTTACTTCCAATTCTACTGTTAGTGTCAGATGTCATATTTGACAATTAATCTCTAGAAAGTAATTAAATACAAAATACACATCATATTTCAGGGCTTATCAAAATTTAGAAAAGATAATTTTAAATACTGTGTGATTAGGTATTGTAGTTTGACTTTATTATATATCAGTAAATTCGTTAGATAATATATAAAGAATATTGAAGAGAACTAAACCTAAACACGTTCATTATGTGGTCACCTTTATATTTGTCTTGTACATTACGAATAAATTATTATATTAAATTACATTAACAATATAATGTGCATATGTAGTACTATCCTGTGTAGAATATAATGTTGAGTGAATGTAGAGGTATCCTCCTGCTAACAACAATGCATAATTTGATTAATTTTGTTGATTTGTACATATGACGCGTTACTAGCTAACCAGAGGCCCGGGAAATGCTACAAATGTGCAGGTAAATTAAATAAATTGCTTCATTTGTTATTTGTGCATTGTGATGTTCATGAAATAATTTCGCTGTGGTAATAGCCTAGTTATCACAGATAGAAATGCTCGTATTATTTTATAATCGTAACAATATTTTTCCCGGATGGCTATTTGAATTATTAATTTGCTTAAATGCGAAAGTTTTCAGTATTGATTACCGTATTTGCTGTTCTGAAAAGTACGAATTCATGGAACAGATTATACTCCGAAAACCAAAAAACAAGAATGTGTTTGTTTCCATTTTCGTTTAATTTTTTTTTATGCAATATATAGGATAGACTTAATTTGTAATTATATCTTAAGATGGTATTTATTATAGCCAAACTAATAAGGAAAATACACATAAGCAAATAACTTTGCCGTTTTCAGGATATTAAACTTTTGTTTCCATAGACAAAAGAATGCATGGTAACTAAGTCGTAATGGTATACCATGTAATTTTGCAAGTCAGTATGGTAAAAATATTATCGTACAGAATTGTCATAATAACATGGGACAATTTATTGTCATATCATATAAATTCATCCTAATTTAATTATGACAACGTTACTTACAAGAGAATTTTATAAAATAATATTTATTAATAATATGAAACTGGTAAACTATTGAACAAACAGCTTTCCGAGCTCGGAATTCAATTGACATCTCTGGCTGTTTTGATACTTGTAACGATCCTAGGTATATTAATAATTCAATATAATATTATATATATATATATCATTATTTGTAACAAGTGGTGATAATCGATTACCTATTAGGCAATTAAGGAAATTGTCTACAAACCTTAAATATCATACATAATTGTGGTTTTATATATTCTTATTATATAAGTATGTAGAACAATAAATTCATACACAAAAAGAGAATATGAATATGCTCGTTTAATAAATGGAAATCTAAAAATAGAATACAAAATAGGTTTAAAATACACTTTTTAATACTTCGTTCATTGTGTTTACTTATTTAGGTACATATTGTCATATATATCATTGTCACCCAATATTATAAGTCCTGCTTCTATAAATTGAATCTTTTAAATTCAGTAATCATCATCTGTGACACAACATGTCTAGGACCTCAAGTATCTTAAAGTACTTGTGTCGTATAAGTTTTACTAAGTAGTTTCCAATTTACTTGGAAACAGTGGTATTTTTATTTGAATAAAGATTGACGGAAGTAGGATTTGAACTCCAGATTTCACACTCCTTAATTTTTAGTAGTTTTAGTAACAATTTCAAAACTATCTTTCTAGTAGTATTGTTATTTTCTATACACTCCCTTGATAATGTTCAGTGCAATTGTTAACGCAACGTATAAAAAATATATTATTAAATTTTGTGAGTGGTATAATTATTTATTTTGTTTATTTATATTTGGTGAATTTATTTGAAAAGCACTATAGTTGAGAAAGATCCTATCTGATTTAAAGAAGCACTTTGCCATGCGTTGCAGATTTTATTTTCTTTCACAAAATTACAACTTGGAGGCTTGAGTAAAATGACATGCACTTTTAAACAAACATCCCTCTCTTGTAATATCAGTAATTTTCATTCATTTTAAAATGTAGCAAGAAAATATCGAGCGTCTGTTGAAGTTCCGCACGCAACATCTACCTTTGAGGTTCCAGTTTCACTCTTGCCACGCCGGGTAACAAACCGCACACAACGACTCGCCCGAATGATTTATATTCATAAATTACCCCGGCTGATTACAGCGACGTAATTTTATGATAAATATGTAATGACGTTTGGAGGCTTCGGAATCATTTACGAGGTGTAGGCCGCATTCAAGCGACTATAAATTATGACAAATGATGGAGCAGGACATTTGGGACGATTAAAAATTTCCTCGGGATGCAGCGATACTGGACAGTATCGTCCAGCACAGGAAGGAGAGACACTAATTGGGATTTTTGTTGATATCAGTGAGGAAATTGTGTAAATTTATACAGCTTTTAGATAAAATAATAAAATATTTACTCCAAAGAATTCCAAATAAGTAAATCTGACGTGACCAGCTCATTACCATGTACCACCTTATATTCTCTACTTATCTTATTACATGGTATCATTTCAATGCCTCTTCATTAATTTAATATTTAACTTTTATTATAAAATAAAAGTAAAGAAATAAAAACTATATTGACTGTTTAATAATAGAATATATACTTAACAATAACTATAAGTAATAGATGATTTATTATGTAGGGGTTGAATAGCTGTTATTATGTAACCTATAATATTTTTTTTCCATATTACTACTGTCTTACTAGCAAAAATAAATAAATAATAATTTGGTCTTTATTTTGTTGATATTCAATATTGTTCTTCCATGGCCCGTATTCCGACCTCACTTTTATAATAAAATCTGTTTTAGGAAGCCTGATTTTACATTATAATCTTACAAGATCTAACACCACTTTTAACAAAAGCACTCGGAATAAATTGATTCCATGATGTTACGAGTGATCCTTTTAGAAATACAATATTCTTTTAATCACAATATTTTCTTTATTTATTTTTCAGCACATGTACTAATAATTTTGTTTTGTTTCAGGTAAGGAGATATATGAATACCAGATTTTCTTCCATTTAATTTAAGGACAAATAGTAAGTTACTTCTAATTTAAATATTTAATACCACTACACAATAATTTTTTTTCATTAATTAATTGAAATATCATTAAAAAAATATTAGAAATACTTATATGGAAAATTGGTGAAAATAAAATATATATCTTGATCAGATCATCACTGAAGCATTGGGAAAATCATTTTCATTGTTGTTTCTCTTTGAACTAAACTTTTATTATAAAAATTAATTGACGAATATTTTTTGAAATATTCTCCAAGTCATAATTTTTTCACTTGAGACGTAAAGTACAGTTTCTTTTATGAAAACAGAAAGAGTATATTGTCTGCAATCTTATAATACTGTTCTTTATATAGTTTGAAGGAGTTGAAATAAACAAAAAAGTAACGCTCCGTAAACCAGATAACTTAATTACTCACAAATTAATGATTTGTAGTAATTTAAAAGAGTCTTTTGAAACTTTACAAATTTCGTTAAAACTTCCAAGTATGTCTCATTAAAATATTCAAGATTCGTAAATTAATTATCCTCTTGAAAATAATGTATCATTAAAATTTTACAGACTGTGTTTCACGAGTAATTGTGCTTTGCCGCCGGCGTTTACATTTTAAATCTCGGATATTGAAAACAAACTCTAAAAGGAAAGACAACATTGCTGGTCGGTTAGTGCTTCCCACGTTGTATTTCCTAACGCAAAAATCCATGTGCCGATGATTCATAACGAACTCATTGGCGGCTCGTGCATCTGGATTCATGACCAAATTAAGCCAAATTACTTACACATGTCGCAATCTAAATTCCCAATAATATACATTACTAATATCGCTGCAACTATGGAGAAATGTCTCTGAAATAATAAATAATAAAACATAGGTACATTTGTCTTCTAATATTTTAGACATAGAAACACATTAGTAACCTAATAGATCTTTCAATTTTTATAAGGATTTATAATTGTAATTGGAGTTGTAATAACAATTTAAAATGTATGTAAGGGCGTATTACTGTTTAAGGTAATGTAATTATTACAAATGGTACTCTGAAAATATATTTTTAATCAGTATTCAGTACCTGATTAAATTAAATACAAAAACAATCATTAATGTCAATATTTTATAAATTCGACAAACACAAATAAAAGTCAGATTTTTATTGCTTGTTTTTATTGTTAATTTCAAATTATTTAAAAGATCGCAATTGGGGTATATAATATATCATAAGTAATATAATGAGAGCCGTAGTAGCAAATTAGGAAATTCATCACTTATATCCTTAAGGTCAATCCTGACCTTAATTCCATATGATACGTACTAGACAAAAAAGTTATTCGTTTTTAAGTTATTCGTGTTTTTAGTAGTCTTAATCTACGTCACAATATTCTATTAAAATAATTATTACTTACAATACTTGTACAATTCCATTAAAAGTATTCGATAATTATTTTTATAATGTTTTAACTGCCAATTGTAATAATTGTTACTTTCAAATATAAAACATTTAGTTTCATAGATAAATAGATTATCAGCAATTGTAATAAATTTACCGAATCATTATTTACAAAAATTCTCATATATTCATAATTAATTAAGATATTTCAGAAAAACACTTCAGGTCTTTTTGAAACACGATTACCACCAAAATCTAATCTAGGGTGTTAGAATATTATATCTAAAATTTCATTGTTACGACTATATCCTTTCATCCATCTACATACACGGAAAGACATCATCGTAAAAGTAAAATAATCCGCATTTTTAACATGATTCCAATACCCTTCTTACTGAGTGACGAGACGTAAAAAGCGGTACAAAGATACATAATATTCATTAAATTTTCACAATTTATAAATTGTTTTTATTGTTATTGCTTTGTTTAAAACCAAATTTGTTTTCTGGTTGAATTTGGCTGAATGCTACATGCTAATACCTCCCCTGTTTATTGCGGAATGGAATCGAATATTTGCAAAGTTCGGAATGAAAATGTCCGTCAATCAGCAATCTAAGTTTGTCACTTAAAACTGACACATTTAGTTAAAATACAGCGGGAATTCCCGCACCGATTTGGTCCAAACCCATTCAGAACAAATTTGGATGTGAAAAGTTTTAAAAAGAACAAAAACCGATGGGGTGAAGTAAGAGAAAGGAAAGTTTTTAATGGAAAATTACCAACAGAAGTTGGCGCTGGACGAATTTCCTTTCGGGGATTGTGGGGACGGATGGCCCTTCATAACCGCATATGCAAACAATGTACTGTCAACGCAGCCAGTTCTACATTTTTCACTCCCAAATCAGCACCAAAACTCTTTCAAGCCATTTATAAAATGGTTGCCAATTGATTTACAGACGAAACCAAATATAACAAATTTAGGAAAAAATATATTATGGTATTAGCACAGAATAGTTACATAAACCTATTCTGTGGTATTAGTGTATACTAGTACAGTTTTTAAAACAACAGAATTTTTATTTTTGGGGTTTCATCAAATCAAGTAGCTTGATGTACTCGTATTTGTGAATTACTTGACTTGACTTAAATTCACTACTTGACTTGACTTGATTTTCTATCTTAGCTAGTTAACTTGATATCAATATAAAATAATATACAATTCTAATTCCACAAGTACTAGGGTTTCATCAAATTAAGTAGCTGGACGTTTTCGTGAATTACTTGACGACTTGAAAATCAAGCTTTTCTTTACCTTTACTACTTGACTTGACTTGATGTTCTATCTTGATATCAAGAAATTTCAGTCTAATTGATATTGCTTGATAAACATACATTCCTGAGAGCTATAATATTGATTGTATTCGTGGTACATATAACGTTTTATTTCATTTTGGTACTTGAAATGAAAAAAAAATCTGTAGGTGTATATTCCATGCTGGTTTCTTTATAGATAGTTGGTATTGTTAGATTGTTTGTTCTTAAACAAATTTAATATAATCGAAGTATCACTGTCACTGTCAAATATATGTGGAACGTCATATTTCGGCAGAATAATCAGAATATTAACGGGATATGATGCCGTACACACCAAGTTGATATCTAAAAATTCAACAGATTTATATGACAAGTAATTTGTATTGCTTGACATTTATTCATTAACCACAATATAATAGGCCAATTCTGAACAAATATGTAAGTCTTACAGATCTGTAAATCTGTAAATAATGAATAAAATCGCAAAGAAATCAGCCAATCTTATATATAATTTTATATTAATCAACAAAAATAGTTGCATTTTTGTCATTTTTTTTTACAAAACTTACAGATTTGTTCAGAATTTGCCTATTAATTGGTAGTACCATAATGAATTTCCTAAGATTTGGGATTTGGGAAGTAGCATAAAGAATTGGGGCATTAACCTCTTAACGGATTTCCATCAAGACCCGCTTGGATTTTTTGTTTGCCGATTCGGTGTTGTTGGGTGACATTACCCGTGCCTTTGGCCTTTGGTAAAACAATGCAATTTGCAAGAAGTCGCGTGGCACGTGGATGAGTCTTGGTCGGGATCGATTATCAATTTAGAGGAGTGATTGCGAACGAGCGCCGTATTTCACGGTCGCCAAGTGCCACGTCACCTGCAGATCCCCAACGAATTTAATTCCTCCTGCAATCATTTTCTCTACCAGACATTCCGCAAGCGAGAGAGACACCCAAACAAAACAAAAACTCCCTGAACCAAATATGCAAGCGAAAAACACCGTCTTCAAACTTGCTTCCTCAACAGTTTATTGTTTCAAAGACACCAAAAAAAAAAGACAAAAGAAATGTGTATGTGCACACTATTCACAAAAAGTTTCCAAGGGTTATATATTAATAATTTAAATAAAATTGTATTTAGCTTGGAATCGGAGCTTTTCGTTAATGTGCGAAGATATTCTGGACAAAATAAGCTGATGAATTGATGTCTATTTGGGGATGGTTTGGGAACTCATCTAGTCAAGTAACTTGAAATTTTTTGGATTACTTGACGTGACATGAAAATCAAACTTTTCTTAAATTCAGTATTTGACTTTACTTGTAAACTATTGATATTACTTGATAAATACATCCCATTTATTATATTTCAAATTTACTAGTAGAATTAGAATGAAATGAAGGGGAAAAAAATTGTACTGTAACGTTTAGCAGTGTGGTCGTAGAAAAAGTAGAATGTGCCACTTGTGCAGAGTCACCTATTTTCCACCATGTGTAATGCATTTTCACACCTCGTAGGAAATACGCCACTTTCTGCACTTATTGCACAATATACTATAGCGAGTGTAAATTAAACTTTCTGTCATTTTTTTGTTGACGTATGAAATGTAATCATATTTTTCATATCAAAAAAAAAATGTCGAAGAAGAACGAAAAAGAGAGATTTGTGAAAATTAAAATATTATCTGAACAGACAAAATCTTGTACATAAATACATATGTCAAAACGTTAAAACGAGTATCAAATCAGATGGTCAATACTTGATTAATTGAATACGATTTAATGAATTAGAATTGATCAAAGGATGAAGTTTTGATTAGGAATGGTGATTTTGGCGGTTAGTTTAACTAATTGTCAAACGGTTAATACTCACAAATGTTACATTATTTCGAAAGTTCTTCTTTTCTTGCCATCAGTACACGTGATTTAAAAATTTCTTATTCACGGAATATTAGCCATTAACGACAAAATACTATAATTAAGAAAAACGCTAGTATTTCAAGTTGACCAACTTCATTAAAAATTAATGTTTTTTTCCCAAAAACTAATAACCTTGACACATTAGCTTTGTAAATAATAAATTTGAAATATTTTACTAGCAGATTTCATTATAATGTGGTACTAAAAATATATGAAAATCAATTTTATTATTATTTCCAAAAAAGTTTATAAGAAATGTTTATATTTTCGTATAAAAATATGTTTCGCATTTTTCAGTTTTTAAAGAATGTTTATTTTCTATTACCTATATAATTTTCTTTGTATATTTTTACCCGCTTTTTCACATAATAAGCTACGAATATTTCATTTCCACAATATGTGCGTCATACCATATGTTTGAAATCAATTGGGGAATATTTAAAAATAAATATCACATGTTTTGGAAAACATGAAATGTAAATGTTTTTGAGTTCAAGGTAAAATATTTGTAAAGTGGGTAGCAAAATATTTTTAACGGTGAATTAAAATTAGTCAATAAAAAATTGAGCTTGGAAAATCAATATGACGTCGTATCGCAACACGAATTAGCATGATTAGTCAAAATTATAGCAGAAATTTTCCATTAATATGCATTATTAATGCGATCATTCAAATTATTACTAATATAGCTACAATTTTCGGTCTGTGAGTGACGAGAAAAGAAAATTATCATAATATACATATTCAGCCTGAACAAAATATAATTGTATTCTGAAAAAGTCAATATTGGAAACTAGGACATAAAACTGGCTACAATTTTTTATAATGAACAATACGGGCAATGGTGTTTCACTTGGTTAGTTCGCTCCTGGAATTCAAATATAAGCTGTGCTAATCTTTGGAATTCACTACACGACTGTACTTAAATTACTAAAATGCAAGTAAATATATCTAGATACAAATAAAATCCAGATAAGAATTTCATCTAACTTATGTGCCTTTATGGAATGATGAAATTCTATATATTTATATTAATAATTAGAAGAGGTTTTGAAAGTAGATACGTAATTGCTATTAACATAGGATTGTTATAACTCACAGAGCGAGAATGTTAAGGCATCCCATTGCCATATGAGAAATGAATTATATATAATTTTCTTACCAATAACGTTCTCGTGATCAAATCTGTATTGTGTTTGTCAAAATAACGTGGACAATTGATTAGTATAACTGTAACCATGGCGTTATATCAACTCATACAGACTTGATCACTAAAACGTTATTGACAAGACAATTTGATAAAATAATATTTATTAATAAAGTCTTCATTTTCTGCATTTGGTAAACTATTGAACAAACCAGGGATGTTATGAATCATACCAGGCATTAGATGTTTTAAAATCCTCGCTTTACGAGCTCGGAATTCAATGGACATCTGCGGCGGTTATGATACTCATAAAAGTCTTAGGTTTATTAATAACGATTTTTGGAAGGTGTTATTTTAGTAAACCCGATTTTAAAAGTCCTCTTTAAAGTAGTGTATTTTATTCAAGTGAAGGTTTTCTAATTTTTTGAAACCAGTAAACTATTGAACGAACCACGGATGTTATGAATGATGTCAGGTATTAGAGTTAACAGCGATTTTTGGAAGATGTTATTTTAGTAAAACCGATTTTAAAAGTTATCTTTAAAGTAGTATATTTTGCTGAAGTGAAGGTTTTCTATTTTTTTGAAACTGGTAAACTATTGAACAACCCACGGATTTTATGATTTGAATCATACCAGACATTAGATGTCTTAAAATCTTTGCTTTTCAAGCTTGGAATTCACTTGACATCTGCTACGGTTATGACACTCATAACAGTCCTAGGTTTCTTAACAGCAATTTTTGGACGGTGTTATTTTAAGTAAACTTGATTTTAAAGTTGTCTATAAAGTAGTATATTTTGTTTGAGTGAAGGTATTCCTTTTGTAGCATTGACTATATCTCGTGTTTTTGTGAAATGTTTGTTCGTATACGGTCGTTGTTTCCTATCATCCCGTGGTAATGGCCCCGGTTCTCACGTATAAATCTCACAGCCAACTGTTTTTACCTTTAACTGCTGCATTTCTTACGTTGGCAACAACCGCGTCCAGATCTACCAGCAGTCCATCTCCTCTCATGATAATTTGATGGTAATTGTGTAAAAACCGTGAAATATCGCTGTTTTTCCAACACCAAAATTATGATCAATTCAATTCGAGACACTAAACGGCGAGAGAATTTCAATGGCGTAGTTCACATTGAAATAAAAACAATACATCGTCAAGAAAAGGACAAGTATTTTCACTACAATAAGATACGAATACGAAATAAATACCATCAGCTTATTAATTGATTTAAGTTGCATTTTGTAATACATTTTTCCTACGACCACTGTTAAAAATAGTCTTTTTAACGGTTGCTTAGCAAGTTAAAAATAACTGTTTATAACACAGTGAATACTTTTAAATCGTTGTCATTGACAACGAATTAAAAGTAAAAAATAAATTTACTTTTAACACTTGTGTTAAAAAGGAACTAAATCTGGTTACCTGTCATAAATGTCATTCTATAATGCTTAGTTTTTATTTACTAATACATAACTAGGGTCGTAGGAAAAATAGTGTATGATATTTGTGTTAAAAGTGATTTTATTTCGTCCGTGGGGTTTGTTACACTCGGTTTCGCCTCGTTTCAAACTTCCCCACTCACTCATAAAATGTCACTTTTAACACTTATATCATAAATAACTATTATTGGAAGAGTACAAAAAAATATATCGATTTAGAGGAATTGTCAAGCCGAATAACATTCGTAACTAGAATTTTAATTATATGGAAAACATTTTTGAAGAAAGCTGTAGTTCATTACTTATTACAATAACGTTTTGATATATTATTACTATATATTATTATCAGTAGGTATAATAAATGAAATAAACGCAAAAGAAATAATGTCTAAGTCAAATTAATTTTCAATTTCTTTAAAAATTATTCTCTTGAAAACCCCATTTGTTTGTGTAAACACCACAACCAGCCTGTCATAAATAAAAGATAATTAAATCACCATATCACTCAAAGATTTTTCGAGCATCTTAAATTTCTTGAAAGCTTTTTTACATGCCTTGGAGGGATTCTACATGTCTGTAAAAAATATGTAACGAACGTCATGTCAAAAATGAAAAATGTTAATGAGCTTAGTAGTTCTGCGTTATCTCAGTTTTCAAGTTATTTTGGAAAAGTTGAACCACTTGAAGTGAAATTTACGAGCGGAGGGATATGGAAGATTGCGCCCGAGACCACACATGTGCACTAATAATTTACTTTCCATATGCAAGATTTGGTTTACGGTTCGCAGTCTATAATTGCCAAAGTTTGGCACGCTTTATATAGAAGTTTCACAGAAATTACTAATCTCTATTGCTAGTGTTATAATCTTTATTGATTCGATGGTTTGAATTGAAATATATAATTATTTTTGTACTATTTAGTATTACACGCTTTATGAGACATATATTGTATAAATGTATGTAATTCTGTTCTTCGTACTTCTTAAAATTGACACCAAATTGAATTCTCAGTGAACTAAAGTATATTTAATTAGATTAATTACACAAATAAAGGATAAAATTACAAATTATTACCTAAAGAATCAATTTTAAATGTCCATAATTATGTCAAAACTATTTCATGTCGTTTACAAAACAATATTTGACAGTTGCCATGCATAAAGAAAAGGTAGTGGGTGGCAATGTGTAAACAAGTGATATATAGGTTTCAAATTTATATCTCCCCTCCCGATGTTTTAAACCCAGGTTTAAAAAAAAAACAAATCCTAAAGTTAGTAAGTCTAGATATTACAAAGATCACAACATTATTCACTGACAATATTAACTGGTATTAATTTACAAGTGTGATATAAATTGGCTTCTTTACTCTTCTTTCCAGTATCAATTTCATAAATTACATTCGAAATTTTCTTCAGTATTCGAAATGGACCACTTCTAATCTCATCCAATTTGTTCCTATTTAACTTGTTTCCATTTTTAACATATACTAGATCATTCTCCTTGAATTCCCATTCTCTTCTATTTTTATCAATTCTTTCTTTATTTTTTTCAAAGTTCTTCATTGAATTCAATAATGCCTGTTCTCTATCTTTACTTAGATTACTTTCTTTAACAAACTCATTTGGAACAATCTCATTTTCTTGACCATACAGTAAGTAATTTGGAGAGTACTTTGTAACACTGTGTGTTGTTCTGTTGTATTCATCTACACATTCATGTGCAATGCTAGACCATGCTCTTTTACCATTACTATTAATTTTACAACGAATTCGGTTCACTAGGGTTTGATTCAGCCTTTCATTTAACCCATTAGATTCTGCGCAATCAACTGAAGTGAATATAAGTGAGATGTTCTTTTTTTTTAGATAGTTTTTTAATTCTTTAGAATTTATTCCAGTATATTGGTCAGCTAAAATTATTTTAATTTCATGTTTGTCTGCAATTTTGTCAATTAGATTTATAAAATCACTTGCAGATTGACCTTTGGTTGTTAAAATGAATGCTGCTCTTGAAAAATGATCTGCTAAAATGTGCATGTATCTCTTTGACGATCTATTACCACCGAAACCGCCAACTGAATCAATTGACATAATCTCATACGGTTTAGTTGCTGGCCCCAGTTTAGACATTAATCCAATTGGTCTACTAGTTCTGGATTTATTTTTTAAACATATTTCACATTGTTTATAAAAATTTTGAATTATTTTATCCATGTTTATGAAATAATAATATGGTCTCAACTTGTTAATCATATGACCAACGCCAATATGACCATAGAATTCATGTATCATTTTAATAAGTTTTAAACCAAACTCTTGTGAAACATAAATTCTCTGTCTGTTTTTTAATTTTTTAAAACTAACATCACCTTTCTTAATCACTTTCTTTGAATTCTTAATTTCTTTCTCAATCATGTTTTGATCGTCAATTATTTCCTTCAATGTTACCATGTTTACAACTTTCAATATATCCTCATTGTTTTCAATATTTTCTAAGACCGGGTTTCTTGACAAAGCATCAGCTTCTATATTGTCTTTACCTGGTGCATAAATAATTTTGAAAGAATATTGTGATAAATAATGCATTAAATACCCGAGTTCTTCATCCGTTCTTGCCTTCACTCTGAGTGTTTCAAGTGGTTTATGATCAGATATTACAGTGAATTCTCTACCTATTAACCAGTATTGCCAGTACACAATTGCTTCTTTGATTGCCAAAGTTTCTAAATAAATTGCTTTCTTCTTCTGTTGACTTTTGTTTAATTTTCTTGAGAAATAAGCTACTGGATGAAGTTTGCCATCTTCTTGTGGTTGCTTAAGAATAGCTCCTAAACCAGCACCACTTGCATCTGTGTGAATGAATACATCTTTCTCCGGATTATAAATTGCTAATATAGGACTAGAACATAAGTAATCTTTGATATCACAAAATGCTTTTTCACATTCATCTGTCCATTCAAACTTCACTGTTTTTCTTAGTAAATTGTGTAATGGTTCAAGTTTCTTAGCTGCATTTTCAATGTATTTATAATAAAAATTTGTCTTACCTAAAAATTGTCTTACATTAGTTCTATTCTTTGGTCTCTGAAAATTTCTGATAGATATCAAGTTGTCTTTATATGGTCTGATCTTATTTTTCTCAATTACATGTCCCAGATATTTAACAGAATTCTTAGCAAAGTTACATTTTAACAGTTTTAACCTAAAACCTTCTTTCTTAATTGCACTCATCAATGTTTCAATGTGTCTTAGATGCTCTTCGAATGTTTTTGAGAAGACCAATATATCATCAATATAGTTGATACAAAAATAATTCAATTTATTTCTTCTTATAATGTTTGCAAGAATTCTTTGGAAAATCGCTGATGATGTCTTTAGCCCAAATGGTAAACAAACCCAATGCCAATGTCCATTTTGTGTGACAAATGCTGTTTTCTCTCTATCTTCTCTCTTGATGGGAATAGACCAAAATGCTGAGTTTATATCAAATGCTGAAAACCAATTACAATCACCAGCTTTAACAATGATATCTTCAATCCTTGGAAAAGGTTGAGGTTCAGGTACAACCAGTTTATTCAATTCTCTAAAATCGATACATAATCGTGATCTGCAACCATCTTCTTTCTTGTATGCTAAAGTAACTGGTGCTGCAAATGGTGAACTTGTTTCTTCTATAAGACCTGCCTCTAACAATTTAGCAATTTGGGATTCAATCTCTTGTTGATCTGGTATAGAACACCTGTATGGTTTCTTAGCAATATATTTATCTTCTGTCAATTTAATCTGTGCTTCTTCATTCTTAACCATACCAACATCAAATTTATTCTTTGCAAATACTGACTCATGTTTGTTGATTAATTCCATTATCTTATTTTTCTTATCTTCATCTAAATGATCTAAATTTGCTTCAAATTTAGTAATATCAATGTATGCATTAAAGTTTATTGGAATATTTTCTTTCTCTTCTGCTTTATGAGTAATTATTTCTTTATCATTATTATTTAATCTTTGAAAAATTCTCAAATTTTCATCTTGAATTAGTTTAAACTTCTTTATTGCATCTAGACCTAATAATAGATCATATGAAAAATTATTATTCTTTACAACATAAACATCTAAAATATCTTCAATCTTATTTATCTTTAAATGTAGACGTGCCCGGCTATTAACGAAATTCACACCACTAATTGTTTTAAATATGCTTTTATTTTCTATTAATTTAGTTTTTAGTTGTTCTATAATATAATAATTAATTAGTGTTACATTAGAACCACTATCATAGATTCCTTTAACTTTCTTCTCTTTATTAATTATAACATTTAAGGCAATTAGTGGAGTAAAATTCACCGGGTGAGCTAGTTTTTTTTTTCATCTAGCTCAATTTTCATTAATTCATTAATCTCAGTTTCTGTAATGTTAACTTGTTTCATTTCCAAATACTTTTCTTTGTTACGACATAATCCGATTGGATGGAAGCGATCTTGTGCTGTTGGATACAATGCCTTACAAATAGTACACGGTTTCTTCTCAGTTGAAGTTCTAGCTGAAATAGTATTCTTTTCTGTACTCCTCTTATCAATTCCCATAACATTGTTGAATAATCTTGTTTTCATTTCTTTCTTTTCTTTAAAGTAGTACGAGTCAAACTTTCTCAATTCATTAATTAATTTATCTGTTGATTTCATTTCTTCGCGGTCTAATTTATCTTGAATACTCAACGGTAATCCTACAACAATGTGATTTATCTTTGAAATTATAGACATTTCTTTCTCAACTTCAGACAATAAACGTTCTTTTTTTAAAGCATAGTCACTAACTGAACCATTTAAATATCGAAAAGTATATGCATGTCTAACACTTGTCCATCCCTTATCAGCAAATACCATCAGAAACGAATCAGTCCAAATTAACCATTGATCTGTAGGAAACTCTTTCAGTTTAGTAATGTACCATTCCTTTGCACCTCCTTCCAGAAACAATTTTAGGCAATTGATTTTTTTACTTTCGTCTATAATCTTGTGTCTTTCACATTCCTTTTCAAAACTACTTAACCAATCCCTGGCATTTCTTTTACCATCAAATTTGTCAATTGTAAACTTCTTTTCAATATCCGATAGATTCAGTTGTTTCTCAGCTAATTTTAGTTTTAATTCATTAATCACTTCTATTAAATCACTTTGGTTCTCTAATGATGTAGATGATGCTTTCTTTCTTACCTCTTCAGTAGATTTTTCTTCTAAATAAATGTTTCTGAACACAAAATTATTATCATCATCAATGTATAAAGGAACAACAATGTCCGGTAAGGTGATTTGTAAGTTACGAAATTGACCTGGTTTATTTAAACCAGCAACACCATTTTTCACAGTACCAATCTTGAATAAATCAGTGTGAAAAGACTCATACCGAATATTCTCTGGAAATTCATAGCGTACCGTATCATTTGGCCATCTTATTGATTTAACTGAATTCACTAATTTCTTCTCTGTATCAAATATCTTCTCAAAATGAATCTTCACTTTAGTTGACATCTTTCAGAACATAAAATTGATTTGTAATTCTGTTCTTCGTACTTCTTAAAATTGACACCAAATTGAATTCTCAGTGAACTAAAGTATATTTAATTAGATTAATTACACAAATAAAGGATAAAATTACAAATTATTACCTAAAGAATCAATTTTAAATGTCCATAATTATGTCAAAACTATTTCATGTCGTTTACAAAACAATATTTGACAGTTGCCATGCATAAAGAAAAGGTAGTGGGTGGCAATGTGTAAACAAGTGATATATAGGTTTCAAATTTATATGTATATATACACAATTTTTTTTTCTAAGTAATAATTAATGTATAATATATAATGTATTGTGCTAGCAATTAGATATGTGTTTTTAATATTTTATTTAGATATTAACAAACCCAGTAACTGCTTAATCCGATAAATGTTTCATTTTAATAATTAATTGCAATTATTTTGTTTTTATGGAAACCATCCTTAATTTAAATAAAAATAATTATAGTTTAAAATATAATTTATTTTATTTAGAATTATAAACTTGTTTTTTTACTAGTATCCTAGATACCCACTATTATTAACCTTTATTTGCCATGAGAAATTGTACTTCACTCCGCTTACTTTGTAACCATGGTCACCTAGGTCAATAATAAATTATTATTAACCATGGTCGAGAATGAAAACTGACACTTTTTAAAGAAACACAAGAAACAGAAAAGTCCTGTATATATACGAGTATATTATTAAATAAAATTATATTAAAATATTATTCTATCAATTTACTTATATTTTTAAATATTTTGTTGGTAGACTTTATTGATTGACATTGTATGTTTACATCTTTACATACTGTCATACATGTCATCGTTAACTGTCTCATATAAATTAGTTATAGAGTATCTAGGTAAATAATTTAGTGACTTTTATTGCTGACATAAATTTACTATTATCATGAAATGTCTGTAAAAGTATTTTATTATGTTTTATGTATCTGTATGGAGTATTGCAAAAAATAAGGTTATTCACTCGGTTATTCAGTCAATTCTTCACAATTAAAACTCTTTGGGACACAAACCCAATCAAATGATTGCCCCAATTAAACGAAATAATAATAATAGCAATAATAATAAAAATAAGTATTTGTTAAAAATAAAGCATTTTATACAAATGACTACTATCTGAGAGAAGGGTGCTCACTCACTGTGAATTACTTTAATTCTTGACCTAATATAATAAAATCAAAACCACCCAGCATAAAATACAGTCACCGTAATGTTTACTACCTATGAGAGAAGGGAGCTCATTAACTGTGAAGCACTCTAATTCTTACCCTAATGTAAATAGTTCAAAACTATAGTGCATAAAAATTAGTCACCGTAATGTTTACTACCTGTTAGAAGGATACTTACACACTGTAAAATACTCTAATTCTCGCCTCACTGTGAAGTACTCTAATTCTTGCCCTACTGTAATTAGTACAAAATCAACCTCCGTATAAACATAAACCAGGAACCGTAATATTTACCACTTGAGAGAAGGGTGGTCACTCACTGTGAAGTGCTCTAATTCTTCCCCTAATTATTTCAAAATCATATTATGTAAAAACTTGTGATCGTAATGTTTACTACCTGAGAGAATGGTGTTCATTCACTGTGAAGTGCTCTAATTCTTGCCCTAATTAGTTCAAAACCATGCTGCCTAAAATCTAGTCACCGTAATGTGTACTACCTGAGAGAAAGGTGCTCACTCACTGTGAAGTACTCTAATTCTTCCCCTAATTAGTTCAAAACCATGCTGCGTAAAAACTAGTCACCGTAATGTTTACTACCTGAGAGAAAGGTGCTCTCTTACTGTGAAGTACTCTAATTCCAGCCCAAAACAATAGTGCATAAAAATTAGTCTAGTTTAATACTTGAGAAAGGTATAGGTACTGTGATATAATAACTTTGCAACACCTGTATAAAAAATAGCAGATCTAATTAAATGATTTTCTATTGACGAAGGGATTTTTTTAAGTGGTAAAAATCTTTGAAGATTATTCTCTAATTTGTTAAAGTTTTTCCGGTTGAATTCGAATTCAAATTATCAAAGCTCTAATAATGTAATAAAGATATTAAAACTAATCCGATCTCTCAAAACAGAAGACTTAAAAATAATAGAATTAAAAGTATTGGTGGTGAGATTAGCGTCCAATATAATTAGTTGGAGCTTGAGTTTGTGTTCACGTGATGTGAAGTTTGCTCATTGGCTGCTCGTGCCCTGCGCCCCACATTCGCGGCCTTATCTAGTGTAAACTTTTTGCTACGGAGCCTTAGATAACAACGGCAAAGCGAGTGTACTCGCCTCGGCTCCGCAGACCGCAGCTTAAGTCGATAATTCTGTTAGGACTGGTTTTTCATAGAATTACTCCAAAACCGCTCAAATGTCGAAATAATACTCTAAACTCCATTAACCAGTTATCCACATGGACATTTTCAGCGAATTTTAAGTAGGTTCCGCGTTTGCTCTTGCTAGTTTAAAGTGGCGCAGTCCAAACACAACACAGCGTATTTTTGTTTACAGGAACTCTACACTTATTTACTAAAATACGCTTATAGCTTTTTCTTTCGTACTTGTATTTATTTAGTTTATAATAATAACAAAAGAAAATAATATAAAACATAACTTTTTTATTTAATTAAATGATAGTTTCTCATCATTCCAAGAGAATTCTATCTATTTCCAGACATTTTTTTGCATTTTAGTGGTATAGAATGTCCGCAGAACTAACTGCCATAGTGGATTCCGAACCATTTATCGGTACATCTGGAATTAGAACCTCAAGTCTTACAATAGGCTCAAGTTCAAGTAAGAGAACTCAAACCAAAGTGTTTTTTTTAATTTACCAAAAAAGGTACATTTATTTAAACGAATTCAAATTATATTTTATACAATATAAAGTCTAAAAATACTATTTTTGTAACATATTAATTTCTTTATTAAAGCTATTTGACAGTAGAAGAACAACTATTACTTTTATGGTAAAAATAAGTTCAAGTAAGAGTGACGGTGAAATATTATAAGATACTCGAAAAAGGAAGAAAAGCCATTGATGATATTTACTGGAAATTTACTTTGAGAAAAATTAATTGAATCGTTTTTCTTAAATAACAGTAAAATTTTACAATTTAGTAAACTTATAAGTTATAGTGACAGTTTCAAAATGTCAACTTTAAATTGACATGTTACAAAATAGAATACTGTACACCGAGCATGGAATGGTACTCATTTCATACGAGTATGAAATGGACAGTCCATGCGAGTTGTAATACTATACTTTTTCTACGACCACGATATTATTTCCTAATTCATTTATATTATAATATTAAAGATGTCTTCATTTCACTATTTCTTAACAACTAGATACAAAAAAATTAAACAATACAATTTTTAACTGTGAATTTATAATTTAACGTTGTCTTTGGTTACCATGGTATACGAAAATGTGTTTACAATATGCTATGCATCCGTAGCAATAACATACATACAACAATATACTATTAATAGTTGTAGAAAATATTTATTTATGATACAGATTTAGAAAGTCCAAAAGTATATATGCCCTCAAAATTGGTAAATCCATTTTTTAACATCCAGTATAATTTTTGTTAGAAGATGAATAGGTCCATCTACAAATGTTGATGGTGAAGTTTAAAAACAGCTAATATTTTTTTCTCAAAATGAAACCTCTGTAATAGGGCATAAATTATTACTAATTTCATTGTAATATTTATTGTAATTTCCTAATGACGATTACCCAACGTATTTTCCAATGTGAAATTTGAAACTAGCGTGTGACGCCTATGAGATCCCACGCTGTTTCGCTTTCCTATACATCAAGTTCTGTCAAACCAACACCTAAAATTATTGACGTCGATCATAATTTTTAATCGAGCTATAATTATGTTGTCTGTCTTCAAAATTGAAACCCACGTGAACAATTAAATGTCGACAGAACTCTCCACTCCTTGTAACCGGATCCAATAATTCGCAAGGAAATTATTCAGAAAGAAGCGGAAGGCGAACAAAGTCGAGATTGTTTGTTATTACATTTCTTACATGGAGCGTAATGCATTTTTCACTGCAGTCGTACCCGTATTTCTCGCTGCTGTAATTCAGTCAATTTTTTCCACAGCGCGCTGAGAAAAAGCGATTGAACTGTCAAATATGTCGGTATCTTATTTCTCTGTGTCTAACAAAAACGTAATGCGTTATCGATACGTTACTGTTCGTTATAAAAAATTTGAGGAAATAAAGTTTTTCTGCAAATAATCTTATGTCACTTTGAATCGAAATCGACGCGTGTATGTAGTGGTCTCTTTGATCTTTCCACACCTATGATGTGAATAACGTTTCTGATCTTTAAAGGCGTCCATGTTTAAAGTCTGCATTGCAGCCACAATACAATCCACATTTATTTAAAGGAGAAAACATTACAGATTTTTTTTTAAAAACTTATTCAATGTTTATGATTACGATTTTAATTAAAACATTGTGTAGTTCTCATCAAGATCATTTGCTTGAACTTATAATTTATTGTTATTTACTAAGCAAGGAATGAAAGTACATTATAACCTTCGAGGATGTATGAAATGAGACAAAGCTTGCGGAGTTATGTGGTACCGTACAATAATAGATACTTACATTCCAAATCGCTTATTATATTTTTCGCGCCACCAGCAGTAACTAACTTCAAATATTGGTAAATTATTTGTAAAATTTGGACCACTTGACTGTATGATTTTTATAATTATCCAACTAGAACGAGTAGGACAAGTATTTTCTGTAACACTCCTTTGACAATGATTATCAAATAATAAATGTTTCTAAATCAGAAACTTACGATTTATGTTTCTATGGTATTATATTATACTTACGTGAATAGTACTGCAAAAAATACCTTATAATTAGGTTATCAATACCCAGATATTCTTTAGATATACAATTACTTATTGTTTTCTAGCAGAAAGCACTGTATGAGTAATCATAAGAATCTGTAATTCGATACAAATGTTACTGTTTATTTAAGGTAAAATATGGATACAGCTTTAGATGTATAAGGTAGGAAATAACACGTTTTAATATATAAATAAAATTTAATTTATTTTAACAGTAATACACACATCATCATAAATATCAAAACAGAAAATGTAGACTTACCTTCACCTTCAAGAAATTTGAATAAACGCATCTTCTAAATATAACTCAAAATGTCAAAAGGTAAATTAAGAATATGTAGACCAATATAATAATAATATTTATTGTTTCTTAACTTTTTCAGTTCTTACAATTCTGGTGATATTTTATGGGGATGAAGTAATATTTTCCTTTTTACTATTTTCATAAATATGATCATACACATAAATAAGATTTTGAGTATTTATGTAGGTAAAATTGATGCCAGAAAATGAATTTATTAACTTGTTATTTCATTTCTAACGACTTATGCAAATAAAATTACATTATTTTCTTTAAAATGCTATATGTATATTCAAATAAAAACCATTGTTAATATAATTTGTTTGAGAACGCTAAAGTAGAATTTGTTTCCAAGGGAAATATTTCGAATCCGGTCCTGGTGACACCATAGATGACAGTTGTAAATTGTAATTAAGTCGGGAATGCTCCTCTGCTCCTCTGAAACCAACACATGTGTTTTAAGACGAATAACTACTCAAGTCGTCTTGTCCGAGTATGATTAATGTGTAGAATTAGCATCTAACATGTTGTTGGAAAATAAGCCACGAATTACCTAAACCAACACCTACTCCAATAATAAAATGACACCATAAGTTAAAAATATTATATCATTTAATTATTATATTAAAATCAGATTTTTTTGATTTTTTTTTAAATCGAATTTTTTCAACCCTTTCCAAATATTATTTGAATCATTAAACTCAAGAAAAGTATATGTTATGTATTTATAATTTACATATGCCTTTTAGTTTAAATAAATAAATAAAATTAAAAAAACTGAAACGTCAGATATAAATATAAATGCAGTCTAAAAAATAAATATTTATATTAAAATCATTTAAGTAAAATAAGTGTTAATAGTAAAAAAATTATACCGGGCTTGAGAAAACCATTATTGACCAGTGCTTTGTATCCCTCTGCTGCTTCGCACCTCAAGATACATTCTTGGTGCAAGGTCAATAACCATTAATGATAGTCTTCTCAACCTTGGTGTATAATATACTATTATTAGTTCATCACTTTAAATTTTCTAACTTAGTACAACTTAGTAGTAGTTTTGTTACTGACATAAAATTTGACAAATTAGTATCTGAGAGGATTTGGTTATAATTTTAATTTTATTTACAAATGAATAACAAATAAACTATTCTACATTATACGCAAGGTAATAGTTTCATACCTTTAAGGAGATGACAGACTCACCTAAATAACTTGTCATTCAAATCCTCTTATCAGCAGTAAAAACTGATTTGTCTTGCTAATAAGATAAAATATTAATAAATATGAATTTAAGTAATAATGTATGAAGACAAGTGAGCATCTCTATCGGTGATATTTTTTGGAAACTTAAAAAAAGTATAAGAAGGTAGAAATCATGAAAATGATTGAACTTTCTGGAATAACTAGACGGCACCGTGTTGGTAATGAAATGCCTCCCCGTGCTAGGCCAGGCTATTTGGAGTGTCTGCTCAGTGACATTGTCTGGTTAGTGATCCTTGATGAGGAGGTTTTTAACTCCGTAAGTTGATTAGGCCGGGCGCTAGGCGTCGGCAGGCGTCCATGCGTGAGATGGACGCGGCGCGACGACGCGCAACACTCAATTGTCTCGCGCGGTTATACGACGCGCACCGCTGAGGAAGATCTGGGCCACTGCATCGCTCCGAAGGATGGGTTACCACCTCATTTGGGTGTAGTTACCATATAGGAATACCAACGATATTTGAAAAATCAGCTGTAATATAAGAAACATCGAAAGAATGCATTAATGTTCAGCAGATTTTATCGACGCAAACCTTCAAAAAGAACATATCAACAAATCCACAAGTCCAATCAAATCAGGAGTGCCTCAAGGTAGTGTTCTTGGGCCTATTCTTTATCTCATCGTCCTAGTTGATATTCCAACAATTACAAATTCTACAGTTGCCTCATTTGCTAATGAAACTGCTTGTTATAAAATTTTAGTAGAGGGTAAAGTGTAGCATACAGATCTGCTATATTAATTTATAAATAACGCCCATCAAATCATGGAATCCTGTCTAACAAACAGATATTTTAAGGTAATATACAAAGAACAAGGAAACATAGGAGAGGAAAGTAGTGAGAAAAATATTTGGTGAGAAAAAGAGGATGAAGTATATTTACGTAGAACAAATAAGGAAGTGATGGATATGTTTGGTGATGCTGGTATAACGGGGTGTGCAAAAACACTAAGGTGGCTTAGACATGTAATGCGTTTACCAGAACATAGACTCAGGAGGATTGTACTGAAAGAGAAAGAAAATGGTTGGATGCAGTGAAGAAGAACTTGGACATAATGAAAGTAACCAACCAAGAATCTGGGATCTCATGAATTCAGATCGTCGGTTGATAGTACTGAATGATTGCGGAAGAGTTAAATTTGACTCACACCACCGATCATCAGATTTTGACTAATTCCAAGAAAAATCCGTCTACCATTTGACTAATTCATTAGGGATGAGAAAAATTTGTGCAAAAATGATATTTTAATAAAAAAAAGAGATTTTGGCTAGTAAAACCATTCCTGTAGTTCCTCAGCCTTCTTATTTGCCTGACTTGAGTTCTGGTAACTTTTTTCTACACCAGAGATCGAAAAGTTATCTCAGGATAACTCATTTTGCGACCCTTTAAAACATTTAAATGGCTGTAACCGACCAGCTGAAGGTCCAGTATCCGAGTTCCAGCACTGCCATGAGAATAGAAAAAATCTCCAGCACTGTGTGGTTTCCCAATGAAGATATTGACAATATTGAATTTTTTTTATCTATTTGCTAGAATTTTACTATTGAAGATTATTGGAGCACGCTAATCAGTTACGACTACAATTTTTAAAATAGAAATTTTTAATTGAATTAAACCATTTTTTGCTCTGTATTCGTATAATGAATGGAAAATTTCATTTAAATTACCTACATAAATTTATAATTAATCTACAAACATTCTGGGATTTTATTCTCGGAATGTTTTTATGTGAAATCCTACAGAAATAATTAGTTTAGTTTTAGATTATTATTTTATAGAAATTTTACAAATTTCAATTAATTTTGCCGTTTCTCGGAATTTTGTGTAGCTAGATATACCTGTAGTATAGTATAGTAGGTAGTAGTTAACGGTTGGTAAACTTCAGATGAAAAGAGTGATTTTTATAGGTTTTTTTTTATTTAAACAGTTAATACTATGCAATATTTATTTATATGATATTTATATTACTAACTATTTATTTATATCTTACATGTTGCTGACATGCTCTGACCGACTGAATTCAGTCAAATTGTCTTTACATACTCTGACCGATATTTATATATACCTTACATACTTTTAAATAAATATTATGACGAAATTGTTGTAGTTTCTTTGCAAATTTTATCAAAAGAAGAAATAGGTTCTCAATTTAATTTTCCTTAGGCTCCTCATTGAAGTGATTATAAATATCTAAATATAAATATGGTTAATTTTATTACCAGTTTCTTTATGTTAGAAAATTGAAATTACTTTATAATTTATACATTATAAATCTCCATTTGTTTCTCGGTGATCAAAAAGAAAGAAAGCATACCACGCCAGCTATTTGCTCATTAAGGAATAAAGTTGTTTAAATAGAAAATACAATAATGATACCAGTCGCCAACCGTAGTCTTGTTCATTTAAAAATAATCTCGTGGAATTGAGAAGAAAAACAAATCATACCGGGTAAATAAAACCCAACACAACTATTCATTAAATCTAAACCAACATCTCAGTTAACACAACACAAAACAAAAAAGTCGACTGTAAAACTGAAACTGTACAAACATTTTCTCAAAACAACGAGTTCATATATACCAGTCCATATGTCTGCCGTACAAAGGCTCAAGCTGTACGGGTTAGAGCGAACACATGTTGCTATCATTAATGTGGGGATAAAAAGAGGATGTAAAAAACGCCCAAATCTCAGCGACAGCTCCGCGGAAGAAAGGGCCAGGTAGAAGGCACGGGCCTCAAGACGTCAAAGCACGCATCAAAAATTTAATGCGTTAATAGCTACCCAGCCTGCTATATAGATATTAACGATTTTTTCCGTTTTTATTATTTCATTTTCAAATGGAATAAAAAATGAATCCCTTTGATAACTTCCTGTGTGGCATCAACTAAGTAACTGTTTCTATTTCATTAATTTTAAATTTACTTTTCATCAGATTCATATTTTACGTCTAAAGAATATTAATCATTATATAAAATCTTAAAAAAGGTCACAAAGGTTTTTACTTCAGAAAAAATGTCAGGATATAACACTTACACTTTTCATAGTAAAATAACCATCTCAAATCTTGTAATTACATTATATAAAGTCTAGTGAAAGCGACATTTTGGAGTCATACGTACAATATCGGTGTTATTAACTTAAAAAATAAAATTTCTTTATTGTAATAAACACTTAATTGAGTCTAGCAGATATTATACATAAAAAAATATAGTGACTTTTAGAAATAATAACAGTTAGTAAACTTTGTACGTGAATATTTTATATATCCATAAAAAAAATGCGGTAAATTTAAAATGACCATCATTCGTTTATTGATACATAAAAAAGTTAAGATTTTTTTTAAGTACAGCCATTTAAAAAATAATAGAATAATAGCTATTTACATGCCTAGGATGTATATATTTATGTTAACACTGCAGCAATATAGGACCAGGCCCCTTTTTTTAAATAAAGATTCACATAGTAAATATTTTGATATGAAACAGTCATAGTTCAATCAGTAATCCGTGTTACTATTACTACTCTATGTACAACTACAACACAGTGAAATCAAACTGTCAATCTAACTTATAACTGGCAGTGTAGTACGTTTAATTTATTTACTAAAATGCAACTGGTTACTGAAATAGTTATTGCGGTTATTGAGGTTCTGTTTCATTGTATACTATTAGTGGATACAGGCACGAATTCCAAATATAATCTCATGTTTCCACAACACAACACCTTGCCCTATAAATACATTTAATTCTCTGGAACATATCTGTTGCTATTTTTGTCATTACAATAAATTTTAGAATTATAAAAGTAAATTTTTGGAAATATTTATAATATATGTGTCTAAAATGAGGTCTCCAGAAAAGTGAAAATATTTATATATTTCATAAGTAATTCGAGTATAATAAGGGCCAATTTATTGGAAATTTTTTTAAATAGTTGTTGCAAAGTAAACGAGTGTCAAAAATGACAGCTTCGCTGTCGTGATTTAAAAATCATTTTAACGTGAGTTGTCATTACTTCGCAGAAATTATGATTCAATTTTACCAATTAAATTCATAACTATAATTATATTTGCTTCATTATTTCATTCATTCAAGGCAGTATATCTAGCATAAATTACTGTTTTAGTAAGAGTTAAAGTGAAAAATGATTATTTTATGAAAACTTTTGATGACAAATGACAAAGTCACATTGATTGCAGTATCTGTCACGAAAACATATGTTTAAAAGTAGATCTAACACTTAGGTAACATAATGATCAAGTGCGCCCCGTAAACAACCAAAGGCGACTTCCTGTTCGCGTATCAGAAAACAATTACCTGCGAGTAATGAATCATCTCGATTAATTAGAATATAATTGCGGCGTTTTTGCGTCGAGTATCGCTCCATCTCCATGCACGCCCACGTAATGTTTCCTCGCGACCCTGGCCACTTCAACTGCTTGTCGGTTTATAGTCCGTCGGTGATAGATACGTACACTTGAATGTTCTCTAAGGTTTTAATGTGCCAGACGCAGTGGAATGTCACTTTTTTCAAGACTTCGAGACAATTTTGTTGGGTTGTTAAGCTGGTTAGAGTAATAAAACAGAATGAAGAAAAGAACAGCTAAAAGTAAAGACTAATGAATAAGCGGTACTGTATTCAAATTAGTACAGATAAATAAACAACTAATGGCCTTATCATCGCATGGCAAGTTATATAAATTTTAAGAAATTGAGAAGGATGAACAGAACTTTGATAAGTGCGTGGGAAAATGAAATCGTATGGTATTGGTCAGATGCTCATAATTTGTTGAGAGGTCTACATCCTAGAATATGACGATCCAACCATGTAAAAATATGGCAGGTATATGATGTACTGAAAACGAATAAAATTTTATTAAAATACGCAAAATTAAGAGTGATTCTTTTGTTATCTGAATACAACACCTATCAAACCAGTGGTACTAAAAAGGTTTATTGCAAGTAAACCACCCTGACTTTGCGAATTTAAAAAAATATATTTTTTATTGAATTACATTCAACATACATATGTACTTGAATAGCTCGGATCCTATTATTTTAGGCTGATAACTTACACAACCAAATTGCGAGTAAAATTGTGACTTCCACTTAGGAATAATGTGCTAAGTGCCATATTCATGATGAATTAAACATTTTTTACTGTGTAGAAAAATTCTTTAGCATGTTTAATTGCTAAAGTTTCCCGTTTAAGGTATTTTGGAAGTTGATCCAAATTTAATGTTGTCAAGAAGTAGAGCAGCAATCTCATTTTTCATGTATTTCTTGCCAAGTAAAAACAAGCAAACGTATTTTTTCTTCTAACTGGCAGTAGTAGCAACGTAGGAAAATTCAATTACCTACACAATATTTCATTTTACATAGCCGTCCGGTGGAGGAAAATTTAGAACAGTTTTTCAACATTCTTTCGTATCGAGTTACTCGTCTTACACAACTTAACGAACGGCGAGATCTTTTGAGAGCCCACATTACATCGCACGATGTAATGCTGATTTTTACTTCCTAATGTAAATAATATATAATTACCATTTATCACCTAGGTTAGATGAATTTTTTCCTTCATAACCATTTATGGCTTTTGTTTCTAAATAACACTTAGGAAAGGAAAATCTCGGAATCTTGCTAAAACGCCTATACACTCAAATCAACTAGTCTCCGTACACATATCTTTGCGCTTTGTTGTTAAAATATATAAACCACCCTGAAACCTTCTGGAACTCAGTAGTTTCTTTAGATGAACCACAATAAACCTTTTTGAATCAAATGGACGTATTATTGTTTGCAAAAGGAAGAATGAACAAATAAAAGTGTTTTTTTTTTTCAACAGTGAAATATGGAGAAGGATCTTTGCTTTATGGGCTTTATTGATAGGAAAATGGACCAAATGGGTTATTTGAATATTTTAAAAGAGAATTTAGAAACATGTGCTGAAAAATTGGGTTTTAGGAATTCTTATATCTTTTAACAAGATAATGATTTCAAACATACTACACATAAACTGCTAGAATAGTTATCATACAATTGTAGATAACAATTAAAAACGCCTCCACAGTCTCCAGATAGGAATGTCATTGATCATTTCTGTGATTTATTTAAAAAAATGTGTAAAACAAGACCCCAAAGAATATAAAAGAAGTGCTACATGTATGGCAGAAGAATGGGGTAAAATTGACTCACAAACTCCAAGAAAATTAATGGGAAGTACAACAAAACGTTTAAGGGAAGTAGTTCTAATAAATGGCGGTTCAAAAAATCATTGATTCTATATAATTTACAGGTGTACAGAGACAAAAAAAAATCGGTTATTAGATTTCCATTTCCATATCCATTTGACCATACCGGAATCAGTTTTGACTAGTTTCGGCGTACCTCAAAAATGATTACCCGTAGAATGTTAAAATTTTGTATATGGGACTGCTATAACATCTATTTCTGTACATCTCTTTTTTATTGCAATCGGCAGTGCTAAAAGGGCATTTTGCTCGTAGTGTTGTTTTTTTAATTTTTCACATAACTTAAAAGTCTTAGAATGTTGAAAATTTGTTTATGGACTTGCTAGAACTTGTAGTAATGTAGGTACCTCCATTTTTCATTACAATATTATATTCATTGATGTAGTATGTATAATATAAAATATATTTCGTGTAATAATAAAATTCAATAAAAAACTTAAAACAAATAGAATATTTTTTTCCTTTACTAGTGTAGGGAGACTAATTGGTTTGAGTGTATATTGCAAATTATTAAATCACTCAGACACAACAAGTTTTTTATTTTTTACGAATATCATACTTCGCACAATACGGAACATGCTAACCAAATAAGCCACCGCTGCCCGTATTTTAAAATGAAATAAAAACATAGGAACTAAGAAACGTATAATTTTTACTAATTCTAAATTAACTTCTGCCCACCTGTTCTGCAAAGATTTATTAATGTATTCACAATAACAACGCGAACAAGTAGTATTAATTTACCTTGTATGAATTTTTGTGACTGGTTATCTTTATCATGGTATAATCTACAGCAAGAAGGCTACGGAAAAGTGAAATGAAAGAATGTTCGCAAGTTGTCGGCTTACGCAAGTTGATTTGAATATTGTGTATGTTGGACTTCCTACGCTTCCGCGCTTATATGGCTTATGGACAGAACCGGATTGCTTCGGGATTACAATTAATGTACTTGTAAATCGAAAACTCTTGTTCCATAATGTTTTATTGCTACAAACAATTAATACCATTCAATTTTACGGCCTATAAATTCATGTAGCATTTACATACCAGAACCAGTATTTCCTAAGATTCCAGATATTGGAACAGACACTTTAACAGCTACAATTACAATTGAAATAAATTTGTAATATTACTCAAACCTACATAATGATATTACGATTTTATTTTTTGTGTTCTACATAGTTATTACTCATTATCGTCATTACTTGACAACAGCAATCAAAATAATTTTATCCACAACTATCAAATAATATACCTATAATTCAATGTTTTTTTTTTCAATTATTGACCTTCGTTATTGTTGCTAATTGAAAATATTCGATGGAATAATATTCAATCGTTATGTCAAATTTAAAACTTCCCTCAAAAAAATAAGAACAAATTACTTTTTTCGAAATCGATACTAAAGTACACGATATTACTCTGCGAAGTTAGCCAAAGTAGTAGCTAAAGTAAAACTGTACAGACTCTTGAGTCAAAATTTAATTTTACCGACTCATATGTCAAACTGAATCAACCTGTGTTTTAATAGTATTATATTTTTGCAGTTTATTTTAGCACTACCTAAAATAACAAACATATCTGTCTATAAAATTATTGGCGAATTTACTTATTATTTACTTTTGATACTAATTTATCTGATTTCACTCAGACGACGTCTAAGCAGATGTAAACATAAATGAAAATTATAAAGAAATATTTGACACTTTGACTTTGTTACGTGGTTTATTTATTTTCATTTTATATTAGAAAATGGATATTTATGCTTATAAGTACCTATAAGTTACAAAGAAAATTGCACTATGAAACTTAACACGCATAAAAATAATTAAACTTGTCATAAATATAAGTTATTGTGAAATGAGAACGAATATTCTGTTCAGCGTTTGGTTCGCTTCTACTAATGTTTTTGGATCTTTTAATATAACATCGCGTTGCAACCGCGGTAACAGACCTATTAAAAACTGATTATATAACCTTTTCTCTACATATTTACAATTAAATTCATGTTCTGTCTCATCTTCGGTATTATTTACTAATTTATAAGCTAGTGATCTTAATCTTATTTCATATTCAATTATACTTTCTGTCTCTAATTGATAACAATTTACAAATTCTTTTTCTACTGTAAGAAAATGTGGTTTCTGTACATATCTATTTAACAATTCCTTTTTAAAAACTGACCAATTATTTGTATTTTTAATTATACTATTATTCCTGACAAACTCCAAAGCATCTTTACCCAAACATAATTTTGCAATTGCTACTTGTCTGTTCTCCGGTTGTTTACTAATTTTGAAAAATATCTCGACTTTATCAATAAACTCTTCTACGCTAATATCTGAATTGCCGCTAAATTCTGGAATTTTATTTACCGCTCCAGCTAAACTACTAACCGTTTCTAATTTTAATGCCATATTTAAATATTTAAATTACTTTATTTTCACCGAATGCGTAATAATTACAAAAATTATTTTATTATCTCAAATTTTCTTTTCGTGTACCTGCTTTAGGGTTAACGACACTACGAGGGTGAACATACACAAAAAAATACCGTTAGAGACTTTTCCCGCTTTTACTGACACACAAACTACCTGCACTCGTAACAACACAAAGTAAATTATTAGAGTTATTCAAATTTGACCACAATTAAAGACTTTACTGGTTTGAGTGGGTTTAGTTTTAGAAAATATTTAGATCCCACCGCTGCCACCAAAATATATAACAGATACGTCTGACGTTGAAGGGATTTAATTTATGAGTTTTACTTGCCTCAAAAGTAATCCACGAATTATATTAATGAACAACTTTTACACTAGACAAGGGTAACGATAGTCGCTGCCACCACTATCACTTTATTTAAAAGTCTGCCGTGATAGAAGCAGACAAGGGAAATGTTTAATAATGATAACAGACGCGGTTTACTACAATTATGGTCAAATTTGTGCAGGGTAATAATTTTAGAACAATAGAGTTTTACCTACGCGTTGTGCTACCACGTCACAAAGACAGGGGTTGGAATAGGATGGGCTGAATAAAACACGATATTCCAACAATAACAAAATTATATAAATTTTAATAATCAACCGCGATCAAAAACATTTATATAATTCAAATAAACTACAACGCGTAACTTGATTCTATATAAACTCTAAATTCTTACTTTTCTATTTACAAACAATTTTGAAAACCTTTTTACATCGATCTACAAACCAATATTAATTCACACAGAATATAATAAAAACTACTTACAAATTTACACCACGATGAGAGAGCCTTTACACACAGTTAAACAACTAATTGGTTATTTCACTAAGAAATACCAAGATATGTCTGACATTCAGTCAAGACATCCACAACAATCGACGAGTACAACAAGAGAGCGAGATTTCGAACTTCTAAACACTATTTAATAGTAAAAATCCAGAAGTTCTCAACCTATGTTTATCCGGCTCTTCTCATCCCCTAAGTACGAACTATGCTGAAAATGACCCAACTATTGATGTCCACCGAGGGCATCACTTACGGAAACGGACAGTTATATCTTTTAAAAACAAGCTTCAAGGCGCAAAAAGTACGTCCTCGACCATAAATCTGTCCATTTCGTGACATCTGGAGTACTGCTATACCAAAATTTACCAAAAATGCACAGCCGCCAAGCGACCGTGTTACAGTTATATTAAATTCTTGCACGACTTTAGAAATTAATTAATATTAACCTTCACTTAGAATAGAAACAAATAATTCTTGGAATATATATTTAATAATATATGTGTAGAAGAGACAATATTGTTTTAAAATAAAATGTAAAATATATTGTAACGTTTATGTAATTATAAAAAGGTACAAAACACGAATATTTATAATAAAAGTTTATTAAATAACAACAAATCGTTCATTTAAATAAAAAATATACACAAAATAACATAACCTTATTAGAAAATATTATTTGTAAAAAAAAAAATATAAAATATGTATGATATTAAAAAAAAACATATTTTTTCAAAAATGGTACAACTTTGCTCGTTCCTCCAAATAATAAAGCTTATGGAAACAAGCTATATAATACAAAACAGATGGTCACCCTAAGTTTAGTTATAGACTATATACATATATTCGGCCAGCGAAAACAACTGTTTTATTATAACTTGAGTGTAACTTAAATTTGAAGTTTTGCTGCTGCAATGAGTTTGAAAAATATGTAATGTAAGTTGTGTATTTTGAAGAACGAAATACGTTGTAAGTAACCAGGGTTGTAAATTACGACGGCAGCCGTCGATGAGTTCCAAGAAAACGTGAAAATTAATTTTCGTTTGGTTCAATCCCCAATTTTCGTGTTCAAAGCCCGTCAACGATTTCTTTCTCGTTATCTTTAATAAGACGTTGGGAGCACCGTTTTGTAATTAAAATGAAGTAACCTGCGATGTTTAGGCCGCGTTGTTTTTAATTATCGCAGGTTTTGTCGCACGACGACCTCGTAGCTCGATGGCTGCCGGCAATGACTTGGGTAAATATTGCTAGACGATGTGTCGAGCAGTCGAACGGGAAATACGTGATAGTTGTTTGTTGCTCTCGCTGTGCCGTGCTTGCCTTCTTGAATGCCCACGCTATTCCGAACATGTGCGTGGATCCCAGCGTTGGATTTACCAGAAAGCTAAATTGCAAACCGAACTAAAAATATTATATCAACAGCAAACACAAACACACCAAGCGACTATTTGTCCAGCTTACGACTTTATCCAAACGCTTTCATTATTAAAAAACTCCACCGATCGATTAACATCAAAAAATAAACAAACAACTTTTGGTTTCAGTTTTCTACGTTTATTTAACCTTACATTTCAACTACTACATCGACAAAAGTTTCGCCTTTTGTACTACCCTTATACGTTCAAATATTTTGAAGTATCATTTATTTAACATCTTTATATCGACTGCTAAATGTGAAAATTAAATTTAGATATAATAAAATAACATATGCCTAAATATAATATTTTTCATTCACAATTTTCTTTAAAAAATTTCGAAAAGTCATGAGTCACATACTCATATAAAGACATATCTGACGTACACACATACAAAAATGATACAAAAGTGAAAATTAAAGTTAAACGTCAGAGTAATTTAACCTAAAAGTCATAGACAAAGTACACATGGTGTTCTCATCGTTTTAGTTCTTAGTATATATTTTATTAGTTTATATCAATGTAGGCAAAATAATGATTTATTTAAAAATCAAAACCCATTGATTTAAAAAAAAATCAATTATATCATTGATTTTGTAATTTTTTTTTATTTTTAAAGATATCTAAGTGTTACTGCACTTTCTAATTGTTTTAAAATGTATGTATAAATGTGCAATTGGGAGATCGGGTCCTGTGCTCATTTTTTTTAATAAATACTCTCGAAAATTACTTCTTAACGTAATTTAATAACACAAAAACTTTTTAGAATCTATAAATTTGACCTTTCTTTGAGAACCCCTAAAACCTTCTCTTGGAACGACTCTGATTAGTAAAAAATGATATTTTCAATATTTATAATGGATAAAGATAGATTTTACAGTAATTTCTGTTTGGTTATGGTAGGATTGCAAATCTGAAAGTTTTTATTAACATATTTATAACTAATCTAATTACCTCAATGTAAATAAAGGAGTTCCAGTTTTTATTTAATTGAACTAGAAATATCTACAAGTTTTTATTAAACTTCATTAGATTTGTAAAGAACTAATAGTTTTAAACGCGTTGGTTGCAATGTTACATTCAAATAGAACTTGTGTATGAACAATGTATATTTCTACTATGGGTAAATTCAATACGGTTGATAAATGCTTTATAAAGATTAGTACAGATTTTTATTCGTCCATATAAATATTCGTTTGTTGTGTGTCAATTGAATTAAAATACGAGTTTGAATGTTTGGAGACAATAAAAATGTAGGTAAATAAATTTAATGATAACTTGTTTACAAGCGATAGGTGTAAATAGCAATTTTTGTGAAATAACGCGTAGGCAAGCAATTTCACAACTGGAATCCACTCTTTCAACAGAGCTGCAATCTAATTTATGACAGTTGGTCCACACTTCCGTGATATTCCATTAAAATGATCTATTTACCGCGAGCAAATCATTTATTACCCATTTCCTCTTTATAAAAACCTCCCCTTTGCAATCTCTTCACAATCACGTCAAAACAAAAATAGCCGATCCGTTAATTATAAATGGTGTTATTTTTAATTTGGGTGACTGAGAGTAATGAGGTTTTTGAGTTTTTGCCGGAAGGTATTGACGGATGTCGGAGTTTTTGGGGCTGGACAGTGGACACGTGACCTCGCTCTGGTCGTGACACCTGCAAGATGGATGGACAGCTAGAGGGATCATATCAGTTTGTCTGATAATAGCTGCATCAGCAAATGACAACTCCGGCTGTCTCCGTTCTGGCGGTGATGCATGGCTCACCACTTTCCTTCCATTCGCCATTCGCTTTTATAATTAAATTGTAGTTAACTTCTGTTAATAGTCATAGGGCACCGATGGCTCACATATTTAGCGAGCTCTGACTTGAATTGAGCGGAGTGTGACATCTGGGATCAAATCTCAGCATCGCCAATCTGAAGCAAAATGAAGTTCTCAGGGATAACGCTATAGGCGCCACGGATTAAAGCTACTCCGAAAAATTTATTTCGTTGTCCTATTAAAATTGTTGCCAATAATTAATACTTTTTAATTTTCTCTTCAGTACTCCTTAGATAAAACTCTAATCTACAGGGTAAAATCTCAGGAACAAAAATAGATAATAAAATTCCGTTAGAAAATATTAAATCAGCAAGATCAATGAATGTAAACTATTTTCCAAATGTTGGGCACAAAAATAAGTAAATCCTGGATTATTCAGTGTTAAATGCATTAATGCTCTAAACTACTAAATTATCATTCCCTATAAAAGATACCACTTTAATGTACTTTTGAGACAAATGTACCTTTCTATGTGCGAATGATTTTTTTCTGTTTATCCGTTGAATTGATATTTTTAACAATAAAAATCGTCTGACCCATTTCGTCAGCGTAGGTGGTCCATCTGTCCACAGAGCAGAGGTTTAATGGACCACTATATTACTTATGACTGTGTATAAATAGAACCACAGTTTTAGGTTAACTCTTATGTACATGTTTGTAAAGTATGTACATAAATAATTAGTTTAAATTTACCGAACATTAACATTCCCTATGTACTTTAAAGACCAAAAGTTCATGTCTCCTACCAGTCCATCTCTCCCTCACTTACCGTACAGATGTGGTGGAAGATAAAAAAGGTATACCTATCTATCATGTATAGCACAATAACTTGTTTTGCGACAAGTTCACTTACATTTTAGTGCTGAGCATTGTCAGCCTACAGCCTCAGAAAGGTCCTACAGCTTACGGTGCATTATGAACTACTTTATCATCATACTTTGCTTAATTTGAATCGGAGCGCGCTAACCAAAAGACCTACCGACGCCCATTAGATCTTTAAGTAATGTTGATCCTAAAAACTATCGACTTAAATGTCCTCTTCATTGTTTTAGAGTAAACTTGTATAGATAGTTGCGTACACTTAAAGAATGTGAAGAATTATGTGATTTAATCTTCTTAATGGTAAATGACTTGAGGTGTTCTGGTTTTTGTTTATGTAATTGTACGTGCTTGTTTATTGACATCAAAGTAATAAACATGAGTATATAATGTTCGTGTTTAATGTAAGTTTTTGTGGAATGAACAAGGCAAGTGGGTGTTACACATAAATGTAAATGTAATGCGGTAATAACAATAATTACTTTGTGTTACATTTGCCTGGCAGTAAAATAAATCTTATTAAATTATGTCCTCGACAGAAAATTGAATTTGAAACACACCTTTCGTACGGAGACCACATATTTAACGATGAGAAACATGATTATTTATTTATTTATATAAATTGTACAGCAGTACGTTTGTGTACATTAAAAAGGGTACTATTACATAGTGAATAGATGTTAAATAAAAATGAGTGCTTAACATATCTCGAATCTCGTCTTCTCTCGTATCGTCTCGAAATATCTCGTAACGTGCAAGACGAGAATAATAATAAAATCGAGATTCTCGAATTTCAAACATTTTGCCGAGATTTCTTAAGGTTTTAAAATTATTTTTCTTCAAACGTCATCAATGTGACATCTTTTGTGACTTGATTAACAATGTAGAAATTAAATCTCGCCGAAGTATGTAGAATCAGCGAATAAGAAATAACTTGTACAATAAAAATGTCACTATAAAACTAGATAACCTAAGAATGAAGTTTCTAAAATATATATTTGTAACATACTGTCCATATGTATACTGTGGCGAAATCTGGTGTATGTTTTAAGAGTATAGAACCTAATATAGAAGGTGAAAGAGGTTTTTAAGCGGCTCCTACAGAAATGGCAGATAATTTTGCAATAGATTTTCGTGATGTTTTAAATGTAAGCTATGTAATACAAAGAAAAAAATTAGAATTATATATAATAAACGAAAGCGTGGCTTCTGGTTCCTACAAAAATGGCGTATTGATAGGTATCAGCTAATGAAACTTGGCTACACTAATTTTTACTCGTACTCCCTCTATAATAATGAAGAATAAAGTTTCGAAAAATTCATTTTGAACCCAGGCTTTTACTATATGGTAATAAGATGATCTACTAACTGAGCTACAAAGTCCCATAAGGTACATGAATTTTTCACAAGTCTTTTGCCGAAGACACAAGTATCTATAGTAGCTTTTATACTCTATGGATGGAATCTTCTTCTTACGTACTTTTAGTACTGGTCTATACTTTTACTACTGGTCGTAAACCTAACTTTTTTTGTTATTATGTTATGTTATATTTCTTAACACAATTACCTGTTTAATGTACACAATTAAAAATTAAATTATGTTTTGAATTTTCACTTTATTTTTTTGTTATTATTACTAAAAAAAATAAAAGGCGTTCAATTTAAAAGTGAATTTTCAAATATTTTGCGTCATGGTTGGTTAAAAAGTTATTGTTGGAATTTATCGGAATGCGTGTAAAACAAAAATATAATGACGATAAAAGATAAGACTGGTTGTTTTATTGTTTATTAAACTGCAGAGAAACACACATGAGTGTAAAACGGTTGGACTTGAAATGCATTGAACGTGTCAAGAAAAGATAGCGGCCATATTTCTTCCTCATCGTGGTGTCTTGTACAACTTTATAGTCAGCAATTAAACGACTAAATTCAGTTGGTAATTAAGTTTCGCCTTTCTCGGCAACTTAACGTCTTATTTTGCTTTGTTTGAATTCGTGTTTTGTGTTTCCCGAGAAGCGGTATCGCGGATCGTCTCCGTCACTGATTCTCGGCGTCAGGGAATCTGCCACCGGAAGGTGCTGCTATTATCAAAAGGGAAACGCCGCTTCCTTCCTCCATGTTCTTCACTAACTTTAAGCACTGATTGACAACAAATACTTTATCAAATATGCACTACGCCTTTCCGAATAATTACATTATGGTGTTTGTACATACGGGTATTTTCCCAGTTCATCAAAGAGTACTTGTAGGATGTAATGCAACATGTGCCATTTTAAATAATTGCATTATTGATAAAGGGCTTTTACAAAGTTTGAATTCTGTATTAACAATAATATTTTACAATATTAGCAAGGTAAACTTGTTTTTCTACGACCACTATGGAAAGTAGTAGTAATTGCCAACATTGCGCATGCGTGAAGGTAGTCATTGTTAGGTTACGTACGACATATTTAAAAAATATCGAATTTTTAGCTCGAAAATTTTCAAATTTTACAAAATTTTGTTTGTAATATTTTTTAAAGAATTAGTTACGCTGATGCCAGATCTACAAACAGAATTTAATTATCTCGTTTTGTTTCGGAGATATGTGCTCTCAAAGTTGTACCTCAAAAAAGTGTGTTTTTTTAGTATATTTCAAAAATGAGTAGAGATACAGTCTCAACTACTTTACCATTCGATTCTACAGGAAAAGTTATATAAAGAAATGTTTTCACCGCATATACGTTCTTTGGAACGATTTGGTGAAAAATAAGAAAAACGAAAAAACCTAAATTTCAATTTTTCGCCTAGAAACTTTTTGTCTCCAAAATTTTTTATGTTTCGTACTTAAGTAGATATCGAGGCGCTGATTCCAAATTTTCAAACAGAATTCAATTATCTCTACCCGTTCTCGAGATATTTGAGTTTAAAGTTGTACCTAAAAAAATAGGTTTTTTAGGTATACCCCTTAAATGGTTAGGTTTACGGTTTCGTCGACCTCACCATTCGATTCTACGGGCAAAATTACATAAGTGTACCAATTTTCAGATTTTTATCTCAATAGATAGAATTTCTAGAAGGAAAAAACTGAAAATGGTGAAAATCGAGAAAAATCGTCAGGGGTTCATCAGGCATTTTTCTCGATTTTTGCCATTTTCGTTTTTTCCCTCTAAAAATTGTATCCGTTGGAATAAAAAATTGAAAATTGGTATACTTATGTAATTTTGCCCGTAGAATCGATTGGTGAGGTCGTTGAAGTCGTAAACCTAACCCTTAAAATTGTATACCTAAAAAACCTGTTTTTTTAAGTATGGCCAAAACGCAACTTTGAACACGAATATCTCGAGAACGGTAAGAGATAATTTAAAACGGTTTGAAAATTTGGAATCAGCGCATCGATATCTACTTAAGACTAGAAAATGAAAAGTTTTGGAGACAAAAAGTTCCTCGAAAAAATTTTGAAATTTAGGTTTTTTCAATTTTCTCATTTTTCACTTAATCGTTCCAAAGAACGTATATGCGAAGAAAACATTTCTTTATGTAACTTTGCCCGTAGAATCGACTGGTATAATTGTTGAGACTGTATCTCTACCCATTTTAGAGATATAGCCAAAAAACACACTTTTGTGAGGTGCTACTTTGACAGCAAATATCTCACGAATGAAAAGAGATAATTAAATTTCGTTGGAAAATTTGAAATCAGCGTTTCGAGTTTTACCAAAGCACACTATTTCCCAAAATCAAAATTTTGGGCAAAAAAATGAGCGTTTTTAGGATATTTCGCGATTATGAACTCAAATTTTGGTTTATTAATGACGTTTGGTTTCTTTGAACTCTACATAACTTTGATATGGGGTTGTAGGTTTTAAAAATAAATAAAAGTTAGATAAAAAAGCGATGAAATAAAATCGAAAAGACCTAAGAGAATTGCAGGTTTTGAAATCAGCGCATCGATTTTTACTTAATTCTAGAAAATGATATTTTCAAATTATGATTTCGATTTTCTGATTTTTCACCTATTTAATCCAAAGACCGTATGTGAGGTAAAACTTTTAAAAAAGTGAGTGTATAAAATTATCCTAAATTTAATAGTTAGATAACCTGTAGTTTGCTCAATAATTACTTAATGACTAATTATATTGGTGGTCGTAGAACATAAATATAATGAAATTAAATTTCCAACAATTTTTACAGTAGGTAGTAAAAATTGTTATACATTTTTCTAAGGAACTTTCCCTAGGTTATTCTTCAAAAGTAGTAATATTAATTGTATATTACTATAATATGGGTATATAGAAATAATAAAAAATAACATTACAAATTAGAGTACAGTTCTTATTTCTTTTGAAAAGAAATGTTATATTAAATGTGGAGGAAATAAAAGTGTTATTACGAGATAAGGAAATATCGTTGAGATGATTGTGGTATAAATGGTTTCCTATTTCGTGTAAACGGAATAATTTTGTGTAATAACTGATAATCTGCTTCGGTGAAACGGCGTATATTTTGAAACGAAAATGAAATGTTGGTAAACAGAATGAATGTATCTCTTTATAATGATACTGACGTAATTCATTTGTCTGTGTTTGTGCGAAGTGTAAAGTAATTTAAATTCGAGAAGTAAATTAATCACGCAATTAAATCGCGAAAAACTACACGAGTATTTGAGTGGAGTGAATTTTATAATGAACATGTCGTTTACGGGAACAATAAATTTTATCTGGGTTAATTTAGGTTGAGAAGCAGCGGTAATTTGAAACAGAGGCAGTTTGTTTGGTTATCAGGGGTATGTTTAGAACTGCATGTGGAATGCAACTGCAGTTTGACTCTTGCGTGAATGGCATGACGAATCGTAAGAGATATGATGGCTAATGTCTTTCTGTACTCATCATTTTATCATATACATACATCTTAGGGAATTAATATGGACATGGGCAATTTTTCATTTCAGTACATAAGTTATTCTATTATAGCTTCGTTTTTAAATTTCACAAACAGTAGTAGGTAGTACAGGTTACTACAGTGGTGACATTTTTTTTTTTATTGTAGGAGCAATATCGGAATCTACGGTCGGTCTCAGGTTAACAGAAGCTCAAATTCGAAGTATGTCGGAGGCACAAAAATACAGCAGATCAAGAACGAACCCATTTTGGGTCCATTTTTTTTTTAAATAGACCACGTTGATAGATGTCGATTCGCTGGTTTATTTACAATCAGAATTTAGTTATTTCTTCGTTCCTGAGAGTTCTACTCTCAAAGTTACAACTCAAAAAAGTAGTAAAAACAGGTAGACATACAATCTCAACGATTATATCAATTGATTCTATGGGCAAATTTACATAAAGAAATGTTTTTTCTGCATATACCTTCTGCGAAACGGTTTAGAGAAAAATCCTCGTTTTCTGATTCTCAACAATCTTATTGGTTAATTTCTCCATGGGCGTGCAAACAAACCACGCACCAAAAGTCACCAAGAGGGTGTATCTATATATTCCCTAAGATTTCACAAAATAGAGGACGCTATCAGCTACTTTTGAAAATCAGAAATGTTTTTTTTAAAGGGTTGATGGTTTATGGCCTTCCAAAAGTAAACTTACAAGGGTAATATAAAAATAGTGGTGAGTTTATTATTGATAATATTTTCAAAATGTCACGAATGTTAATTACAATGACGAAAATTTTCCAAAGATTGGAATAACGTGAGTGACATATTTAGAGAGAGAAACAATAATTACTAAAAACTCACTATATTGTATCCATTTACTTTCTTTTAGTATTTATTGGGTATTATTCGTAACCGCATTGTTAATGATTTCTTCTGAGCAATTTTCCCAGCGTTTAGAAGACACTTTTTACTAATCGGTTAGAGCTGTCTACGGTCTATTTGTCATATTTACTTTATTACTAGATTTGCTACTAGAAATAACTACTATAGTGACAGTTCCACTCATAACTTGTCATCCAATGAAATCGCAGTATTTTGGTGAATTGAACCAATCATATTCAAATTTCACTGACAATTGTCAGTTACTGGAAATTGCCGCGGAATTTACACGACCAAATAGGCGTTGCTTAGATACAAAAGTCTGTCAAAATCGTGACAAATAATAAATTGAAAAAATATACATATTTCGAGGAATTGTCATACCGAATACCATTCGTAACTAGAATTTTACTTATAATTTTTGCCTAACTTACTCGTACTCCTGTTTGTTGCTTTTAGCACGGTTTTAATAATTTTATTTCTTTGCAGGTAAGGGGATATACCATAGATTTTTTTCTCATTAGTCAAAGGAACATTAGTAAGTTATTTTTGATTTAGCCCTTCTAGCTCTCTGGCTACGTTTCTGTATTGAAATTGGTTGCCTTTGTATACAGTTCCAATACCACTTCCTGCTTGTACATTATAATATTGTTGATATGGACAAGTTGTCACGATGCTCGTCGGAAATGAAGTTTAACGCACAACGTTCCAAACTTAAATGGTGCTAAATAACCATCATTTGTCCTTATATCTATTTCTATATGTACATATATAAATATCAAAAAAAAAAAATCATGGTACACCCATTTATAAGCAATTATGATCTGAAAGAGAAATAGTTCGTTGGTTTTGCAAGTTGTCATGATGCTCGTCAGAAATGAAGTTTAACGCACAATGTTCCAAACTGAAATGGTGCTAAATAACCATCATTTGTCCTTATATGTATTTCTATATGTACATATATAAATATCTAAAAAAAAAATCATGGTACATCCATTTATAAGCAATTATGATCTGACAGAGAAATACTTTGTTGGTTTTGCATGTGGAATGCTACTAGTGTGGGACCAGCGTGAAGGCGTGACGCTCGCGGTGACGTCTGATGTCTTCTCTGAACTTCTCTACATCTTCCCAGGGAATTAATATGGACATGGGCTGCCTTGCGTGGCAGGACACTCCCACAATTTACGTGATTCCACATGCACTTTGCTCTATTTCTAACTCACGTGCATCACACCATTATAAAATAATAAATATAGTAACGCGGACAAGGTTTTTAATCATAAGGTGTGTCCTTTTAAATAGTTCTGTGAAATTGTGATGTTCTTGTATAGAGAAATACCCGACATTGACTTTTATAAAACTGCTACCCACATAATAGTTAAATTCATGTAAAAATATAAGATTTTGAATTTCAAGATCGTAACTGTTTATCAATATAGTAAATGTTGATGATTAAAAGATTTTCTTGAATGGGCGATGAATAAGGATGGGGCAAATTAACTGAGTCAAAGTTCCGAAGGCTATATTTATGCGGATATTTTTTCTTATGTGTCTCTTGTTCGAAGGAATACTATGGCAAATGGAAGTGAGATGGACAACATTATGGAAAAATAATTATTACTCTATAATATTCAACAACATTTAAAAAACAACATTTATTTATAGCAACATATAATCTAAGCTTACTTATAAGACTAAGAAAAATTTTAATCTATTCTGAAAACAACATAAATTATTTTATTCGAGTTCAAAAAAAGTCAAACCTTCCTCCAACTGATTAACAGATTGTTGTCATTTTTTTATATGTGGTATACTCTTTGTGCAAACAGCGACCAAATATTACACATTGTTACAATCATCCTTCTTCATTGGGATCACCGTCTGATTAACCATTTAACAACATATCTACAAAACTCATTAAATCGCAATTAGATCGGCACGTTTTTAGGTGCCAATATTTTTTTTCCGTTTACTAGTTGAATTGATCTTGTTAACAATAAAATCTTCTGGTCCATCTCTTCTCAGCATAGATGGTCCATCTGTCCTCAGAGCAGAAGTTAAATGGACCACTAAATCACTTATAATTGCGTACAAATAGAACCACAGTTTTTGTCTTATGCACATGTTTACAAAGTATGTAGATAAATAATTAGTTTAAACCTATCGAAGTAGAAATTAACCAATTCTGTATATAAGATACATTTTTGGTAATTTTTTAAGTAAATATTACATTATTCAGTGTTGACTGCATTAATTTTCAAGCGGCTACTTACACTGCCTCTGAACAACAAAATTAACATTCCCTATAAGAGATATTACTGTAATGTACTTTTAAGATAAAAGTCTACCTTTCTATGTGCGAATAATTTTTTTCTGTTTATCCGTTGAATTGGTAGTTTTAATAATAAAAATCCTTTGGTCCATCTGTCCTCAGAGCAGAGTTTAAATGGACCACTAAATTACTTATGAATGTGTACATATAAAACCATATTTTTAGGTTACGTTAAGTTTTATGTACATTTTTATAAAGTATAAAATTAATTTAACCCTACTGAATTGGGTAATGTGTTGGACACATCAGATTTTTTTTTTTGTTGATGCCAACATTTTCATTTCAGAAGTAATTATGAAAAGCGAGTCGTTTTAAACACGAGCAAGTTAAAATTAGAAGAACATGTAAGAGGATGTTGATATTTAACGAATTTGATCTAAGAGGAACAATAATTATTTGTTCCTTGTTATAACAACAATAAGGACGCTGTGCCTTGCCTTGTAATGAAAATTCATGGAGAAATAATGAGGAACATAGTGTATTTTTGCCGGAGATGAGGGTAGTGTTTGGCCAGCGCTAACGAGGTGGCGGAGTGATTTCTTTGATGTCTGCACCTTCCGCCCTCGAGAGCGTCGCGGGCGTCGTTGGCGTCGCTCTATGCAAATGCACGGGCTCTCCACTTCTTACTCCCACTCACCAGACTTCTTATGAATAATTACGTTATTCTTTCTTACCTAACAACATGCGTTTACATGCGTTCCTAACAACAACTACATTATTATTAATTTATTCTCTACACTACACTTTATGTTACAGTGTACTCAACTCTCAACCTAGATGTTATTATCATAATCAGATTCTCACTTGAGTGTGTACGGTGAAGCAAGAATTGGAGAGCCACCTTAAACTCAGAATAGACAAATTCGAGGTTTGAATCTTAGACACAATATTTTTCATTGGAGAAATGGATTGGTAATAGAGGTGTATTTTGGTTTTAAAAGTACAGAGATAGAATAAGTAGCCGCTGGAAACACAGTATTACCCTAGATATACTTAAAAAAATTAAAAAAAAAAAATTGTACCTTATATACACAACCAGTTATGACATAAGATGTTTTTACCCCCCACCTATCAATGTATAGACAAGGGAGGTATTGTTTTTAGTCAAATTTCTCCAGTGTGTGTATGTGACGATTTTTCGTCCACGATAAGTTCAATACGATACATGTAAAAAATATAATATTTGGTATTTGAGTTATATTCAAATATGATGAACTGATTAACCGGAAGTAGCACTTTACTTGAAGCTTTAAACCGTTTTTTCCTAAAAAAAATACCTTTAAATATCATTTTTTCTCAAATTACGTTATTATGAAATTTAAAGATTTTTTAATTTTCTACCGATCTATCTAATTATATTTTTATATAATTTTTAGCTAGACAGAAAAAATATATAAATAATAATAATTTTACATATCGTTTAGGCTGAGGAATTTATGTACAAATGTTGTTAAATTTGATGTGAGTAAGTTTAAACGATAAAATAAATATATATGAATTAGCATTACTGTAAAATTAAAAAAGATGGAAGAAATATATGAGGAATATATTTGCATGCGTGAATCAAGGTAAATTCGATTTCGGTTTTAGTACCGTCAAAAATAACTGTTTTTATTGGTCATACAAATTTTATGAACGAAATTATGAAATGCAATATTCTGATCTGCAATAACAAACTAATTATAAAACTGCAAGTTGAATGCACTGAAAAATTTATATAGAATATATTACTACAGTGGCGGGAGGTAATGTATTGGACACATCAGATTTTTTAAAGGAATAGAAAAAATTGCATTGAAACGATTCGGAATTCGAACTCTCGAGAATACTTTTGAATTCCGGAGTTCAAATTCCTAGGAACTAGTGATATTTTACAAGAAATATTTGCGTTGGTATAACATTTGGAGGACGTAGTTGTGTCTGTATTTAGGAATTAGAGTATTGTGGAACATTTGCGTATTGTGTGCGTCAGGCGAACAAAGCACCCTCAGCTGCTCTTGAGGCACGTTACTTGACCCGTCTGAGTCTGGGGCTCTCCACGCCACCTATTTTCCACTTACCGGGAGTTTTCATACCAACCTACACTGACAAATTCCCTGCTCTTGCTTCCTGCCGGGAACTGCTTCCACGGAGTAATAAAATTGATGATTGATATGCAAAATGGGGGACCTGCTTACTGGACTCCGGAGTGGTACTTTCAGGTTTAAGGTTTATTTTTATTTTTATTTTTAAATCGTATCACAATGTTTTTTTGGTGGAATATGTTCAAGTAAGCCACTGAAATGATATTCATTCAATAACCGTTTCAAATCAAATGAAATCTCTATAAAAATTTATAGATATTGTAACGTTTATTTATTTAGGTGAAGTTGAAATAATTTAAACACGAGTATTTATATAACTAAGTTTAATAAATGAAATATGAATTATAAAAGATAATTAAAAAACAGTACGAATAAACAAACATAAACACTATTTAAAACTATCAATTATTAAAAAAAACTTAAACATTAAGATTATTTATTTAAACACTTAAAACTACACAATATTTATTTCCACAATATTTATATCACCAACTATTCATGATCGATACACGTATCAATATTAGCCTGTCCTCGCGTTCTCCTGCGATGTGACGTTGGGATCGCTACAATATATTCACATTTTCTCAATTATGTTTTGCATTTTTTCTTTTGGTTAAATTATAAATGTGTAATGCAAAATTCTATTAATTAGAGCAATAATATATAGGATATTCCATTAAAAAAGTACAAATAAGGCATATTGTAAAGAATAAATAAAAATATGAAAAAAAAAAAACAAAAGCTACAGTAAAATCCATTTTTAACAAACCGCTATGGCCCCATAGAATAAATTCCATATGTGTAATAAAAAGTAATAATAATAATAATATATTTATTTCCAGTGACCAGTCGATACATCTGATATTGGATCGTCAAAATACAAGTTACATACAACAGTAAAAAAGATATACATATACACACATATATATATTATACATACATTATAAAGCAGATTATACAGTGTCATTGAAGTATTCATTTAAGCTATAATAACATTTCTGTATTAAAAATAGTTTTAAATTATTTTTAAATTTATATTCAGCTTTGACATTTCTTAGGTATGTAGTCTGATAATTTGTTATAGATTGAGATGCCTGTGTTATTTGAATTATTATTTTGAACCAGACTTGTCTACTCTTATGTATTATAAATTTTTCTTTTCCTCTAGTACTATTACACTTTAGTCCCTTTTGATGTACATATAACTATTGCAAAGTTTACTTTGTGTTATTATTCTGTATGATATATTTTTAACCGACTGATTCGAGATTTAAAATCCTTGAGGAATAGTGAGATTGTGTGATAATTTGTGATGTTGAATATGAATGGTGAAGTTTTTAGGCGGCTGCATCACCGGTTCTTGCCACTTGCAGAACAAAGGAGTCCGAGTCTTGAGCGACGACAACTCTCATAAAGCTACAATTGGTTCAAATTTAATTATGCGATAAAGTTTATAATTGGGCGGAATTATTTATTAAATTTCGGTCGTTTTGTGAGCCGAACCGCGTACCGACGCCATGGATTATTCAGCGCCTCGTATGCCAGAAAATCCGCTGCAACCAGGCCCGGACTAACTACATTTCGTCCCACTAATTTCCAATTTTATCAAATATTCATCCCACTTTTTCAAACACCGAGAGCGCATTCAGTATTTATAACTCATTTTTATTTAAATCCTATTCATTACAGAACATTTACTTTTAGATATTTGCTACGAATTTATCTAACAGTAAAAACTAGAAAGTATTCACCAGATGTTTTCAGAATTAAAAAGTAGTGCATACGTAAATGTCAATAATAATATTTACTTTGCTTGTTTAAATGTTTATTTACAGAATTTTCCAACTGTATGCAAATATCATGCGTTGCATATTTTTAAATATAATTTAATTAACTTATATTTTCATTTTTTTAACAAACTAATAATTTATACCGACAATTCATTCATTGAAAACATTTTTTGACAACTTTCTATTTTAATTAATTTAACTCTCACAGATTCAGACAACGATGATAAGGTATTGAATAATTATTTTAAGAGGCTCTTACAAATAGACGGAGTGAAAAATTCTGGAAGCAAGAATTAAATAGCTATTTATATTTGCTGGACTACTGGAAAAAAGGGAAAGATGTTTTCCATGTATAGTTCGTGATATCCTTAATTCTAAATAGGTATTCGGCTACTGGTTAGAACGTCTCTTTTCTAATGCTGACCTTATAATGAGAAAACCACAGGAACAGATTATATACGGAATCGGCTAAATGTATAAATATTCTAGATTCTACTGTGTTTGAATCAAGACGTTCAAGACGAAACGTTCATGTCATCTCGCTTTGTCTCATCTGGATCCTATATCGATAACATTTATCTCGAGATAGATACACAAATTGGTCTTGTCTCGCGACAATCGTTGTCCTGTTATTTGTTACTAATTTATTATAATTATTAAATATAATTTATGTGGTTCGTCTATATAGAAAAGTCATAATTGTATATCATTTAATTTTGACAAGTTCGTATGGTAATAATATTGTATAAGAATAGTCAGAATAAGACGGGACAATTTTTATATCATATAAAACCATACAAACTTGATCACGAAAACGTTGCTCATCAGAGAATTTTATAAAACAGTATTTATTAACGTGAAACTGGTAAACTATTGAACAAACCAATGATGTTATGAATCATACCAGACCTTAGATGTCTTAAAATCCTCGCACTCCATACCATTGACATCTGTGGCGGTTATTATATTCAGTACTATCCTCGATGCGGACAGCATAAACAAGTGATATTCTTTGCAGGCCTTTTTTCGAATTAATACTATACATTGAAAGTAGAAATAAAATGGTTGTGAAAGCAATAGATAAGCTAGTTCGCTAGTAGAAGCCTAGCGAAGTTTTAATTTGAAAATGGAAAAAATAGTGGCGGCGTGAGATGCGTTTGTTTTGAATAAAAGTGAGGTTTGTATAGAGATAGGTTTTTCGTTGCGGTAGTTTACGTTCGTATGTATGGCAAAAGAGAAGTGAAGAGCCGAAAGAGGAGGTGAAAAGGAAGGAAAATTAGAGAGAGGAAGTTTGTAAAGAAACAAAAGCAGGCAACACGTCTTGGTAGTCGTTGCGGATGTTTGCATTGCTATGAAAAGTTGGAACAAAAACAGCTATAAACTATGCACGCGCTCTCTTCATATGTCTTTGTCTCGTGTTGGTTCAGGCAGATGTCGCCGGCTACGCACGACGCAAAACACTACAGATAAACTCCAACTCCACCATCTCCCGACTCAACTTTAATATTGCAACGAATATTGGATGACTTTTTTATGTTAACAGATGTTTTCAGACATAAATCAGGTCACCTTCCGTGCATGCGTTACAAGTTTTTAATTAAATTTAAATGTTCTCATCTGAATGACAAATTTATTACTTCGTACGTTACTGTCCACGTCTTAATATAACTCCCTGCTAGCTGCCACGCTTAAATGAAATCTTTTAGCGCAGAAGAGTTATTTCAACACACTCAGAATAAATATGTTGTCTCTTGTCCCAATCTACAAAACACTTTCGATTGATATTTATTATAAAGTAGATTTGTTTTGTTGTTGCTATACTCAGTAATGAATATAAATATATTGTGATGATTTAAGCTTTACATTTAACTTAACGTGCAAGGTTGACACACATCAAACCTTTATTATTCTAATAACTTTTACTTCTTGCTACCTTCTTAAGGGAGGTGTAAAGATCGTGCTAAAAAATACATATCAAGTTTTGATAAATATACATACTTTAAGGTGTTACAATCCGATGTTATTGATATTAACATACCTAGGTTTGTTACGAGTATCATAACCACCGTAGATGTAAATTTTTAGATTTTAAGACATCAAAGACCTGTTATGATTCATAACCAGGGTTGTCGATATTAACATATGATGAGGAAATTTCATACATCCGTAATCGGGATATCGCTTTATCGAACATATATTGTTCCCGAAGTGTAATCATATTACTGTATATCATTGAATTATTTTTCCATACAAGACAATGACGATGTGAAGTTGGTTATCCCGATTACATTAAAGACACTAATTCCACCTACAGTATTTAATTTAATATTTAATTTTGTTTATTATTTCGGATGGAGTGATATATTTTATAGGAAGAGACAACTAATTCTCTTGTATAATGTTGTCCTGATTTCTAGAATGTGTTGAATGTGGTATGAGAATGTTATTTAAATATTCAGCAAATATTTGTCTTCATTATATTGCTTAGTCCATTTAAGGTACTTAGTTGCTTTTCGAATAATCAGAGGAAGCGTAAGGTGTTAGATTACTTGAATATTCTTGAAAGCTGTCTGATTTAACTTTTCCTATTAAAGCTGTTAGATTTGTGCATAAATTATATAATATTGTTTTATCTTCCGGATGTCTACTTTGCTGCTATTTTTCCTTGCTTGATTGAAAAGAACTAAACCTCTAGATTTGTAGCATCTAAATTATGAAGTGAAAACAACATAAAACTGAAAGAACTCCAATGGGAATTATTTCCCGCACGTTATATGCTTGTAGGGTTTTACTCTAACCAGTTGTAAATAAATATTTTAATAAATGAAAAAAAGTTTAAAAAAAAACCTAAACTAGAGGGAGAGTAAAATGCCCCAAAATCATTACAGCTCAGGGCCCCAAAAACCGTTAATCCGGCTCTGCTTGTCTATGTGTTGTTGCATGTTATAATTTACTTTTTAAGTAAAATATAAGTTTCCGGAGTATTATTGTCATATTTCATTGTTCGGTTTATTTTATTGAGAATCCGCTGTCTCGGTTCGCCATCTATCATCCGTATCTGCCCCTGCTTGTGTTCCTGCTGCTCCTGCGGCCGCTGTGTTTCCTGCTGGCCGGAACAGTGCGTCTCAGTGTCTGTCAGGAATCCTGGACACAAATCGCCTTTCCTGCTTTTTATTTGTTTTTATCTTTCGCCTGTTTTCACCCATCATATCGCGCGGTTTTTACACGAGTTTTTCGTCTCTGATTACGCGGGATCTTTGCTTCTTGCTGCGTTCCTCTTCATCAAGCTGCTCGAGGTTTTTGAATTTGCTGACACGGGGGTTTTTACACAAGTCGAGACAACGAGGCTGAGATTCATTTTTTGTGGGACACAGATTGGTGATTTCTCAAAATGTAAACAAAAGGTTACTCACTATAAGAATAGTTCGTCTCATATATAAAAGGACCTACGCGAAAGACTTGTTTACGGTCATAGTTTGAATAAGCAATAAGAGAAGGTACCTTCCATTGGAAAGTCTTGAAAAAACCGTCTTTTCCAAATTTCCTAGAGGACAAAATTTCTTATGTGAAAAAGAAAATACCAAAGAAAAAATTAAGAGAAAAAGAATATTAACTATATTGGGTTTCAGCAAATCTGGAATTAGAGCAACCACTTTAGAATGATTTAATTCTTGACCCATTGAAACCAGAGCACAATCCAGAGAAGCCAAAGAATGTGCTATGTTTTCACTAGGCCAAGACAAAGAGCAAACGCTTTAATAGTATATTAAAACACAAGTTGTAGAAGGCAACCTTTTCAAGCACGAGTTTGAATTTCGGGAACGAGCGCGAAGCAGCGAGTGCCCGAACGAACGAGTGCTTGAATTGCCTTCTATAACGAATGTTTTATACTATTTTCTCTGTTTCGGCTTTTATTTACATTATTTTTTAAAATAATATTTGACACTTTCCATTAAGGGATTTTTTTGATAGAATAGTTAGGTTGGTGACTGATTTCTATTTCTTTTATACATAGTACCACAAGCTATTTGTTTCATGGCCTCCCAAATAAATTAGAATTACTTTGTAAGTTGCCTAGATATTTTGTGTATTTAATGCAGTCATGCCAATCTCAAATAACAAAATATAACCAAAAATCGTTTAAGAATGAAGCTCCTTCCAACATCAATAAGCGTGCTGGAATATGATATTCTAATTCCGAAACAGAGAAAATGCTTTAACTCCTGAGCCACTAAAACTAGAATACAACCTAGAATAGACAAATCTGCACCAGAATGTGCTCTGGTTTTACCAGACCTAGAATTTAAGCAAACATTTTGTGTGTTCTAATTCCTGACCCACTGAAACCAGAGCACAATCCAAAGCAGCTAAATTTGCACCAAAATGTACTCTGGTTTCAGCAGACCTAGAATTAGAGCAAATATTTTTGAGTGCTCCAATTCCTGACCCACTGAACCAGACCACAATACAGAACAGCTAAATCTGCTCCAAAATGTGCGTTGGTTTCAGCAAACCTGGAATTTCTGAGGTCGGGTTTCATTACGCCAAAAATTAGAGCAAACGCTGAAGCCCATGGTAATATGTCTTATCGACTCCACTACCTACAATGACACAAATACTTCTGTTAAATTTGCAAAAAATAGTACACATGCTTGTGAGGGACGATGTTCAGAAAGACGAACAAGAAATTTGCTCTTATGATCAATTGACTCTCTCAATGATGAATAATAAGCAGTATATGATAATATAAGATTATATTTGAAATCCATGTATTTAATGTAAACGTTAGCTAACGTTTCAAATTATGCACTTGAAAATTTGTAATATCGATTGATAAATGCATTCTAAAATTAGAAAATATTATATTATGCTTCTCATTTACGATGATGTCTGAACCAGAAGTGTCTCGTCATAGTAAGCAAATTTTTTAATTGTCTTACTTGCACTTTTGAATTTTCAATTTCATATTTTAATTTTTTGATGACTAGCAAATTTTTATAGTTGAATGACTGATGCATGACAAATTAAATCATGTTTATCATGTGGGTTTGAAGGAGAAATTCCATTAGCTTCTAAAGTAAACTTACTTAAGGATACAGTATAAATTGTTCATAGTTATCCTTATATTTTAGTTTTGTATGTGTAAATTTTCATTTTATAATCAGTGAAAATTATATACATGTTCAATTTTATAAAGAAAATAATGCTAAACATTGCAAATTATCGGATATATTCACAAGAATTCTCTAGGTCCTCGAGTTTTTTAAAATCATTGAAAATATCTCTTTTGAAATGTTATTTCTTATAGATTAGAATTGACAATTATAAATAAAAAAAAAGAACTCGTGGCTTTTCGGCATAACTCACTAATCACAACCTGAAACAGTTTATTTCGAAGTTCAAGTTCCCAATAACTTATCTATCAGATACAGCTAAATATTCTACAAATGTGTATTATACTGTGTTGGAAAGAGGGATTTGACGTTTATTTGACCGATATATTTTATTTCAAACTTTATTCTTATAAGAGCCAGTTAACTAAACTATCTGGTTAAATTAGTTTAACTGGCCGATTTTGTACTATAAACGTTACTTAAAATATTCTAGTGATTAAATATATAGATTAAATTAACTAGAGAAAAGCGAAATAATAAATTTTAGTTGGTAGTCTAATTGACAATGACAGTCACACTTCAAAATTTAATTTAAATTTAAATAGCAGATAATTATAAAATTTCTTTTTTGAGTATAAATTCTGCATCAATTTTTAAAGTTTTCATCGGTTGAATTAGCTCTTGCAGATCACCAAGATAGCCTGTTGAATTAAATACGGAGTAACCGATTTCTTGGATTCCCAGTTTAACCGAGGGTTAGTTAACCAACAGTTACTAAATTTACTTCGTTATTTGCTTTATAGAAAAAAACGAAAATTAAGTTGGCAATTAATTTTAAATCGCCATTTATTTAAAATTGTAGTTTGGAACAAACTTCATAGTACCTCCTATCTTATTTCCAGTAGATTATTGTGCTTGAAAAACCGTGGTGTGATAATATCTCGGCATAATTGCTTGCGGAGTGTTTTTTGGTCGGTAGCTGATATCTGCAAGTCAGAGAATAATTAAAGTCCCACAATAGCTGCAGGCGCCGCGATATCGGAACATGATGTTGCGAATCTCACATCGGGATGCGCCACACTCGTAATGTACAAACATTAATCATGAGACAGGCGTCTTGAGGCCATGCGATACTACCGCTGCACTTAACTTCATTGTCAGAATCAGCAGCTAGCTTAGTTCCCGCTTCGCTGCTTATGCAGATAGATCGGGGAGCGTCGCACCATCCGTACCAGGAAATAAAGCAGTGAAAACTTACAAAACATTCATGGAAATTCCTATGTGATCTGCCAAGTCCGTCAAGCATTAGGATATGTCCTAAAAATAATGTTAGATTATACTGAGATCGTAGTATATAACTATGGATAAAACGAGTGATGCATTTAAATAAAAAAAATATATGGTTTTAAAGTCATTGCTTGTGATAGTCGTGATTTTTTACTTAGGAGAGTTGGTATAAGTAAAAAATCACGACTATCACAAGCAATGACTTTAAAAACCATATATTTTTTTATATTTAAATGCATCACTGACAACAAACATTTTAGGAGAGTTGGTATAAAATTGTTGTCATCATAGTAACGACATTCTTTGAATAATTGTCTTTCTCTGAAGTATCGAAATACCAGTGATGTTATCTCACTTGCTATCACGTTTCGAAATAACCTCGAAAAGTATACCAAAGTAGACAGTCTCTGAAGCTGTCTTTATCTTACAGGTACATCTATCTTTAATGTTATCTCACTTGCAGTCGCCTTTTGATATAACCCCGAAAAACAAGTCTGTCATTATAATAACTTCATAAATTTAGTATTGACACTACCATATTATTTGTTCCACAGCCCTGGGTCTAATATGGAACAATTTTGTCATCAAAATTTCTTTTATCTTACGAGCACCTTACGGATCTCCAGACATGTTAGAAAAACAATTACGGAAACCTTTCCTGGGAATAAATACATCCTATAGTATATTTTATTGTTTACCGGTGAAATGAAAGCGGTGAATCTTCAGTTGTGATGTTTTACATATTAAATGTTTTCTAATTATTACCACTAATTATTATAATGCATCAATTAAGTCAAAACACGCTATAAAACTACCAACAGCATTCACAAAATAGCTAGATTAGATTGAAATAAGCGGGAACTGTCATGAATCTGAGTGATAATAGACAAACTATTTGCTTCATGCTGAATAATTAGACACTAGTAATAGTAAGAGAGACAATAAGATACTAATATACATCATGTAGAAAGAGATACCATGAAAAAAAATGGAATGAAAAAAATGGCATAAAAATTTCTTAAAATCGTCCAATAAAATTAGAACTTTTAACGACAAGATAGAATTTTGGAAACCTAAAACACTTGTTAACACTAAGAATAAAGATATGCTACTATTTTCTAGATATATCTATTGATAGTTTTGACAGGATACGTTGAGAATTTTTATTAGAATATACCTACTTTTGGATATTTATTCAGAATAAAAATAGCAATGAAGGAGCCAGAGCATTTCGAGTTTTAGTTCAATTTTGTACCTCTTGTGAGAATTTGTTCTGTCATCATCATCGAAACTAAAAAGATAGAACGATTGAAATCGATAGAACATATTTGTCTAAAATACACCCAAATATGTATCATGTATCACATTTTTTCCTAAGATTAATAAAATGTCTTTAAAATTTCATGCACTTAATGTTGAGGGTGCCGGAAATTTTATATTATCAATTTGATGTACCTTCACATCCACAAGTTTGAGAACCATAGTCCAATAATTTCTTAATTAAACAGAAATTTTTAAAAAGTTTATTAAAATTTAAAGAAACTTGTAGATATCGTATGAATACGATTACTTCCTTTCTTCACTTTATCTCAATGTTAATAATAGTTTTTTAAATTAAATTAAAACAAATTAGTAGGACCTAAAAAATTATATCCAAAATTCTCTATTCTTTATAAAAAAGTATCATTGGCTATAGTCGCACACCGCTTGTTAAAATTTTATACACCATAATTTCATTGATTTGTTTAAACGCATAGCATAATCCTGCACTCATGACTGTATTGTTTATATGCAAATCCGGTGGTTATTCCTTGTTATTAATGGTATTTATCTTTGCAGGTGAGCGGAGACCGCAGTGACGAGTTGGCTACATTCGGTAAATACACTTTTATGCAAACCTCACGAGATAGGGAACAATTCATAATTCATTTTAAGCATATCCGGTCGCGTGATAGGCCAAGTACTCTGCATAATTCTTATCGCACACTCTTACAAATATCTTACACAAGTCGTATTTAAACAGAAAGAAATTATTACAGAATTCTTCAAGAAATGACAAAGGAATTTCACACTGACATCAAAAGCTTCAAACTTAATTATATTTACTTTATTTCTTTAGGAATTTCAATACAAGGAAAATAAGAAATGGCAATTATGTTTTTGAGGTTAAATGCAGTTGCTAATGATTATTTTATCAACGATTTTTTTTATTGTCTTACAAGTATTTTATAAAAAAATAACTTAGAAACAGTGGCTTGCTATATATTCAGAGCTCTGGAGCAAATTAAATCAGTATGCCTATTAGTTTCTCTGTAATCTTCTGACCTATTTCGATTTAAAGCCTTACGTAATTTTATCTTTAAAAAAGCGGTATTGGAATGAGCAAGGTATATTTTTGGTGCAATCAATAAGAGTACCTATGTGATAATATTATAATTTCAATACATGTCATAAAATATAAAAACTAACCACTATAGAATAATGAGAACATTACCTAGGTATTACTTATAATGAAAACTAAGCATTTGTTTGCAATAATAGTGTTATTAGCATTTAAATGTTTTGAAAAAAAACCGTTAGACTGACTTTTAAGCTCACATCTATCTGTCTTCTATTTTATTACGCTGATGTTACAATGACCCTTCCCCAAATTTTTTATAATTATTTATTATATCATATATAGCGACGGACAATAAAAAAAATCAATTTGTAGAAATATGTACTTTTTTGAAATAGATATATTATTTTTTCATACTTTAGTTCTCTAAAGAGTACAATTTGTAAAAAATTGGTACACGCGAATGTATAGTATAATTAATATATAGCTTGTTCTTGTATTTGTGGTGAACAAAAGTATGAAAATATACTAATATTCTGTTGTGCATATCTTTCTTTCAGTTGTACTTTGCTATTTATATAGTAAATCTGTTCTACAATGTGTAAAAATAAACACTTCTTAGACGATTTCCTCAAAAATGTAGAACTTCATGAGAATGGTAGGAAAGAATGTGAAATTCCTAAATTTTTAAAAATTAGTAAAGGCGCTGATTTATAAATTATAGAGAAATTTTTATTGGGCAAAGACACCCCAAAAAAACTATAACACGTCTTTCAACATTAGTTCCTACTAAGACAGCAACAGTTATTTATTTGAAAATTCAGTACCAATTTAGTAAATTAGTAAGTAAATTAAAACGTATGAAATGTGAGACAACGTCTAGTGGATGTAGGTTTATTTAGTAGAGCCACTGGAATACTGTCTTCTGGAATGATAAAAGTAAATCTAAATTATTTGAATCTTTCGGGAGAATGTATGTGAGACTTCTAGAGCAACAAGTTTGGATTATAGGTATTAAAAGCTCCCAGTTTTTTTAAAGTAACTCATTGCAAATATTTGAGGAAAATACATTACATATGATTATTATACGTCATGAGAGTCCATTTACTATGATTTCTTTAATGCCTGAGGTACAGATGAGCTACAGATGTTTAAGCAACTTGAGTATCGAAGCTGGAATGATCAGTTGGGATATAATTTGCATGAAGACGAGAGCCGCGTTAGCATCAGATGAGGACGGGATAATGTACTCATTTGATAATCTGTTTTGTAGCATGTATTTGAATATTAATTCATTGGCTTTAGCTTAGTTGCATTTGTGGTGGGAGTGATTCATCATTTATTCCAGTGTTTTGTTCTACTATGCTCTAATTTCTAATATGTGGGTTATGGGAACAATCAATAAATATTATTTAACAATGTTTCTATTTAATTCGGGAAATACATTTTATTTGATATACTTATGTCATTTTCAATATTCTCTTGTCAAATTGAATTCAGTTTCTTTGACTTGTAAGCTGTGTAGTTGGTACCGAAACAACAAAACTCCTGTTTGGAAATAATATATTATTATACAAGTTTTATTAGATGGTATATTGTGCTCCAATAACACGAATGGAACAATACATCGTATAAAACGAGTATAATATACTATTTTTTATGCTTTGCTTCATTTATTTAATAAAAATCTTAAAATTTTCAATTAAAAAAATAACAAATTGTAATCTATGAATATGTAAATGTGAAATAGGTAATTTTGTTGAATGAAGCTGGACATATTTATCTGTCAATATGCATTTAAAATATTATGAAAATATTTATAAATCTATACATTATGAGTTATGAAATTTTTAAGTCCTCTTAAATTAGTTTTGTTTATTCAGTTTTCATATATAGAAATAATATAAATTGTATTAAAAAAATATTACATTTAAAGTGTGGTGCAGTTGTTTGATGTACCAATTTTACAACAACAATACCAAAAATATAATATATTGTTAAACTGTTTTCGATGTAATATAAAGTATAAAAATACATTTATTTGATATATTATGTCATTGTCAATAGATTTCTAGATTTCTCTGTTTGGGAAACTCTTGTCAAATTGAATTCAGTTTCTTTGACTTGTAAGCTATGTAGTTGGTATTGAAACAACGAAACTCCTGTTTGGAAAACATTATTTTTAAAAGTGTTGGAATGCTTTAACGTCAGTGGTAAGCGCGATATTATCGCCGAAACAAGCGTTTTGACATATATCAAAACAATGTTTTCAATACATTGTTCTGTTTTCAAAACAGAACTTGTGGTACTCGCCTATTATTCAAAGCAATAAACCTGTTGACGTTTTTGATAATTGCCATTAATCTAACGTTGATATTTTCATTCATTTTTAATTTCGAACTGCTCATTCATTAAATTATATTTTCATATTTTATTCATACAGTACATATTTGAGTTCCTTATAACATAATTTCGGTTAACAAACCAAGGATAGTTATGAGTATAATAACTGCCGCAGATGTCAATTAAATACCGATTTCGGAGAGCGAGGATATGATTCATAACATCCGTGGTTTATTCAATAGTTAACCGGTTTCACATTATTAACAAATATTATTTTATAAAGTTCTCTTGTAAGAACTTTTTTGTGATCATGTTTGTATATGGGTTGATATGATATGATAATTGTCTCCTGTTATTTTGACAATAAAGATATTTGCTTGTTGTATATTATTGCTGCGGATACATAGTATTTTGTAAACACATTTTCATTTCCCATGATAACTTTTTATCCATAGACAACGTTAAGGTACAAATTCAAATCTAACAGTTCTATCTAAAATAGTATTGTTTAATTTTTATTTTGTAGCTAGTTCTTAGGAAGTAGTGAAATGAAGACATCTTTATTATTAAAATATAAATGAATTAGGAAATAACATCGTGGTCGCAGAAAAAGTATAGTGTGTAACTCACTTGGAATGTCCATTTCATACTCGTATGATTTGCTGCATTCGCCTTCGGCTAATGCTACAAACTCTCATAATGGTATGAAATGAGTACCCTTCCATGCTTGTTGTACAATATACTGTGCTATATTGGCAATTGTGACTTAGTTATCCTACTTTCTTTTATCTTTGTAAACGAAATCTTAATCCTGAAACCGTTAAAAATATAAAAATTCCATCGTTATATGCATTTTTATAAAGGATTTGTTGTTATTTTCATGTACATAGATACAAGTTAGTTGTATATTAAACAAAATGCGTTATGATTTAGCACAACATTTGGGGTATATGGAACCTTATTGGGATTATAACTTGTAGTGTGGACCCCACACTTGTGCTCTGCGCGTCCCGTACATTTAAATTTTATTAGTTTCAATTAGTGCGCTCATAGGTTCCGTATAATAAAATCAATTATGTAGTTGTGTTATTAAAGCCATGCCATGCGCAGGCTGACCAGAGCACCGCACATTCTTACATTGTATATTATTTCGGTGGCCATTACTGCCGCCTCGTTACAATATCGTTTACGGACTGCAGGAATTTCATTACGTGTCGCGTATATTAGCCTCACTACCACCACCACGGGTTTAATATGCAGACGTTTTTAACTTTGATGCATTATACACATACTTATATTCTCTCATATATGTATTACTTTTAGAAATAACAATAGCCAGTTAAACAAATACTGGTTTAAACAAAATTCAAAGCGGCATGATAAAAGCGCACCAAATGGCATTTTTTGTTACAAAAGCGCACCAAGTGAATATTGCAAAAGCGCAACCAAAGTATGTTACTTAACTTAAATGTTCATATTTTAACATTTTATTTATTAAGGTGAAGGGTAAAACAAGATTTAAACACTTATATTTATATAACTAAGTTAAATAAACGAAATATGAATTATAAAAGATAATAACAATAACTATGAATACACTAATATAACAATAACTTAAGAATAGTAATAATTAATAAAAACTTAAACACTAAGATTATTTATTTAAACAATTAACACTACGCACTATTTATACACACGATATTCATATCACCAACTATTTATGTTCACAACGTGTACTAATATCAAACTGTCCTCGCGATCTCCTGCTCGAAGTTTTTATAGTAGAACAATTAAGTTCGGGAATTTTCTCTAACCCTCTGGAAAACAGAACAATATATATTAATAAATTTGATGTAACTATTTATTCAATAATGGCATAAAATGAGGCAATACTGGTTAAGTAAGTTAGGTTAATTTTTTAATTACTTTAGGTTTGGTCAGGTTAGGTTAAGTTAAATCAAGTCAGGTTATGTTAGGTTAGTTTAAATTAGTTTAGATTTGGTGAGGTTAGGTTAGGTTTTGATTAGATTAGGTTAGGTTAAATCAGGTTATGTTAGGTTAGGTTATGTTAGATTAGATTATATTATGTTAGGTTAGGTTAGATACGGTACTCAATTAAAATAATATTTTTAACAGTAGGATACTATTTATTCATAAACTATGATATTACACTATAAAAAAATAAGGAACAATAATATGGAATATAATTTAATACATGAACTAAATAATGGAGTAACTAATATTTTTTATCATGTACAGGTAAAGATATACATTGATTATTATTTGTTAAAATATCATGTTGTCAAAAAAATATGTAAAATTCATTACCTCAAATCTGATGACCTGAGATGAAATGCATTATTTGAGAAATTATTAGAAAACATACAATCAACATTTTATATAATGATTAGCACGACATTTTCGCATAGAACAGAGACCTAGTTTACAAAGGTAATGATGATGTTCTGTTTTTTATGATATATTGTATCTAGGACATACGAACATTAATTAAATATTGCGTATACGGAAGATGAAATTATAAACTTCTTGGTACTCTTGGAAAAATTAAAAATTATATAGAACAAGTTGTAGGCAAATAGACAAATAGAACGAATATTATTACACAAGAAGCGTACAAGATAAAACGAAACGGACATTTAAAATTTTAATTACCACAGCATTTTTAACTACACACATTTCTGCAATTAGAATTAATATTTAAATAATTCTTTAATAGTAAAATCAACAGCATTTTAAAAGAGCGTTCTACTTTAAAGAATAATCCCAGAAAAAAGTGATATTTTTTCTCATAACAAGAGAAAAAAGCCAACTGTGAGTTGTAAAATTTACACTTTAATCAGAAAATTACAAAAGAGGAATAATAAGGGGAAAATAATGTTATTTTAACATAACAATTACAGATGGACCAGGAAGATTGTATTATAAAGAACGGAATTTATTTTGTTATTTTCATTTTACAGCTGGACCCGAATGTGATACTTTATCAAGTGCCTCTGATAATATAATCTCGGAATAACTGGGGCAGTATAGTCCGCGTTAAATCATACACACAGAATAAAATTCTCAACCAAAACAACCCTTTTCTTTCATTATTTTTTATGTATATGTTATATTGTTTTTGTTTTTATATTACTATAAACAAGAGTATTTATTTTATATTTCAGCTTATCTGTTGTATAATTACATTTTAGTGTGTGAATTTTACACCATACATTTAATTTTTTTAAAAGATTGTTTTTTACCATCAATTTTTGTTATGCTTATAACTTGGATTATGAATTTAAATTAGCTTAAAGATAACGCCAACAGATTTGTTCGAAAATATTTATAGTAAAATAAGTGAACAACAATTCGTAAAGTAAATAATTTATATTTACAGTGAAATTTTCTCGAGAAATATCTATTAATATATCATGCATTCATGGCAAGTACTTCAGAATATTTAAAAATATTCAAGTATTTTCCATGCACTTGTAATATAACTATTGAATATTTCACAAATGACAACAATTTAAACATAAAATTATTCTTGTTAATAAAATATAACAATAGTGATTGCTACTATGGTTTTATCAAATTAAGTATTTCAATTGAGTGAAAATGACGAGTGTAGAATACAGTGGCGGCTTGTGCCTTTAAGGAATGAGAAGGCAAATTATTTACTTAAAACTTTAAACTCTGCTTAGTCAAAAAATCATGCTCCGCTCCTGATAAAAACAACTATACTTAAATAATAATACTAATACTCCTACTCGGATTGAAGACCGCATCATACGCATGGAAACTACATACTGAATTTTACATTGAGCCACAGCCAGACCCCCAATCCAAACATTTCTGGAAGAGCCGCTGCACCGATACCGAGAGTTACTAATGATCGGTGCTCATGCTTCCCTTGCTAAGTTTTCTCTCTGTTCAACTCATATATTTCATCTTTCTTCTTGAATTGATTCAAGGTCAAAACTAGCTTTCTCTTCGCTTTAAAGGTGGATAGGTGGAGACAAATTTTAAGTTTGTTTCCGGCTCATTAAAGAATATTTATTTCTCTCTTTAAACAACCCATAAAATTGAAAGAATATCTACAAATATATTTTTTAATATAATAAATAAGTCTTTATAATTTTTTTTTGAGGAGGCAGTGCCTCCCTTGCCTCCTCTGACGAGCCGCCACTGGTAGAATAATGACGCAAATATAATTCAGCTATGAATTTAATCGGTAAAATATACTCATAAATTCTGCTAAGTATCAACTCAGATCAAAAATGATTCTTAATTTAAATATCACTCTTGTCTACACAACTATTCGTAAATGTTGCTGATAAATCTTTGTCTCTCGTTTTACTACTTATGAAAAAAGAATTTTGTAAAAATAAAAATACCCGTATTTTTTAAATCTCTTAATTGTTGATAATTCCGGAAAAAAACAATAATAAAGTTTTGGAGAGGGGATATGTGATATGTAGAATTTGAATTCATTCAATAAAAATCATCTATCATAGAATAATATTCATTTGGCAGGTTACCCAAGTTCCATTTTTCACGTAAACACTAAACAGCCTTCAAAAATTATAGGACATTGATAATTTTAACAGATACTGAATTTTACATTGAGCCACTGCCAGACCCCCAATCCAAACATTTCTAGAAGAGTCGCTACACCAATACCGAGAGTTGCTAATGATCGGAGCTCATGCCTCCCTTGCTAAGTTTTCTCTCTGTTCAACTCATATATTTCATCTTTCTTCTTGAATTGATTCAAGGTCAAAAGTAGCTTTCTCTTCGCTTTAAAGGTGGATAGGTGGAGACAAATTTTAAGTTTGTCTCCGGCTCATTAAAGAATATTTATTTCTCTCTTTAAATAACCCATAAAATTGAAAGAATATCTACAAATATATTTTTTAATATAATAAATAAGTCTTTATAATTTTTTTTTTGAGGAGGCAGTGCCTCCCTTGCCTCCTCTGACGAGCCGCCACTGGTAGAATAATGACGCAAATATAATTCGAGCTATGAATTTAATCGGTAAAATATACTCATAAATTCTGCTAAGTATCAACTCAGATCAAAAATGATTCTTAATTTAAATATCACTCTTGTCTACACAACTATTCGTAAATGTTGCTGATAAATCTTTGTCTCTCGTTTTACTACTTATGAAAAAAGAATTTTGTAGTTTGTCCAAATAGTTTTGTCCTTTATATTTCCTCCAACTGCAAGGTTTATTTGCTAGGTCATGGCTACCCAACCTCTGTAAAATAAAATCTTTTATTTATCCTCCATAATTTCATCTTGTTAAAATCTCGGGACACACCTGACTCAGTCGGAGTTTTATTCACTTGTCCCGTTCCCCCACGCGATATGACCAAAACAATTGGAATGTCTCGACAAGTGAGCGACACAAGTAACTGTTGCCTGGTGACCTATCACGCATTACTTACAGCATTTGTTTCTGTAGGAGGCAACAAAATTGCCAGGTCGCTTGCATTCGCGTAATTTGTTTCTAATGACTTTGTCAAGAATTCATCAGGAATTTCATATTGTTTGCAATTTGACGTTAGGTGTACCAAGTACGAACTACGAACAGACCTTGGAAGTTTCATTAATGGTTTGCCAAATATTTATGCAAGATGTTCAATGTTTTAAAATGTACTTTAAAAAGTGATTTTAAGATAACATTTATTCAATAGAAATATTAAAATGGATCAATGGCTGAATATGAAGAATCAAATTAAGAATTTATAAATTATGTACCTATATACATTCTCTAAACAAACGGTGTTCTCATCCTTAGTAGAAAATTAAAAATTTAAATTAAACGTACATTTTTACCTGTCGCCACTCAGTAAGACAGGTATTGGAATCATGTTAAAAATCGGATAGTGAGTTTTCAATGGATAAGCATGTTTTGAAGTCCCTAGAACACGTGTGTGTGTGGATGGATGGATGGATAAATGAATGAATGGATGTTGTAACGATTACTCAAATACTAGTGAATGAAAAAAGTTTAAATTTTGGATATAACATTCTGACAGCCTATATTAGATGTTATTAGATTTTCGTGTTAATCGTGCAAACGGAAGTGCACCTTACAAAATGAGTTTATGGCTAACGAGAACCCGAGAACGGTATAAGGTAATTGAGTTCTGTTTCAAAATTTGGAATCAGCACATCGATATTTACTGAAGTTCAGAAAATAAAAATTGAAGAAAAAAGTTACCAAACGAAAAACTAATTAGAGGAATTTTGATTTTCATCATTTTTAACGTAATCATTCCAAAGAATTTATATGCGGAGAAAACATTTCTTTACGAAACTTTTTGAGATAAAACTTTGAGAGCAAAAATCTCAAGAAAAAAAAGAGATAGTTAAACTCTTTGTAGATTAAAAATATTATAAAAAACCAAAATTTTGAAGCAAAAAATGAGTATTTTATTATTATTTCAGCTGTATATGAGATATTTTAAAGTGAATAACTAAAAATTGTATCTTTTCATGATTAATTTGTCATGGGAAATAAGTTGTAGATATTAGCTTCTAATTGGAAATGTGAATTTTTAATTGTTTAAATTTAATTTGAACGAGTATCTTCATATATCAGTTTTAAAATAAATATATTTTTATTGCAATCAACACTTCGTTTGGTCAAGCAGATACCTTAAATAAATGGACCTATTTATTTCTCCTGTCTATAGTATACAAGTATGTTGATAGTATTGCCTATTTAAGATAAAATAATAATTTAATTTGTGTTTGTTGAACTGGTCATTACAATTATTTAAATGCCTTGTGTCAGTTGTTATGAAATATTGACACGACCAATGTGACTTGTAACAGTATGACTCCTTCCTGTAAGATATCATATGAAGTCTATCTAATCAGCAATAAAATTGCACAAGCCACAAACCGCAATCTTCCCCACGCGGAGTATCAGTTTTTTCCTTCCGTTTTGTCTCCCAAGCGATCACGTAACATTATCATATTTCCATACAAACCAAATGTGACGGGAGGTAATGAATGCGTCACAGTTCCTTCGACGCCCCCCGTCAAAAGGGCCCGCAGTGCCGTGCAACGGGGGAGGACTGCAAAGGGCAGGACATTTCCATTCGGTGCTAGTGTTGTTGTAGAATGCGTTTATTAAATTTATTAAAATCAGAAAAAAAATGGGAATGGTTAAGCTTCAAATATTTAGGAAGAGGTGGGAAGTTTAGTGGTCAGGCGTTATAAATTATTATAACTTGAAGCGAAAGAAAAGGGCTGTATTAAACAAATTAATACTGAATTTTCATAACTGTCTGTATTTCTTTGTACCTATGTCGTGTTTGGTATCAATGGGCAATGTGATCATATTTTATTACTTCCGTTTTATAATACTGTACAAAAAATTAAAATATCCGTATTTTTTTAAATCTTTTAATTGTTGATAATTCCAGAGAAAAACAATAATAAAGTTTTGAAGAGGGGATATGTGACGTCACTTAGGAGACTTAAAGAATTTGTATTCATTCAATAAAAATTATCTATCATAGAATAATATACATTTGGCAGGTGGCAGGTTACCCAGGTTCCATTTATGTACGTAAACACTAAAGAGCCTTCAAAAATCATAGGACCTTAACAATTTTGACAGATGAGTACAGACATTTCAATGTCAACCAAATTTACACTTATACAATATTTATGGGCTACTCAAAACCGGTCTTTAAAATATGTCAAATTCAAGCTAAATTCGATCGGTTTTTATTTAATTATGTTTTGTGAATCTGACTGTTATATACATATATTTTTCTTTTATTTACTAAAGTAGATGTTAGGGAAATCAATTATTTATGTTGTATAAAAATCTCTGCCCTTCTGAAAGACATAGTACACATTGTCAATATAATAGAAAGGAAATTTAATTTCCTTTCACATTAACAATAACATAAATTTTCTGAAAGCAATATTTGTTTTTTACCTTAAAAACTGTTGAAGATTTCCAGAAATATTTAATTTTCTGCTGACCAATTATTTCCAAAATTATTTAATTTCTTCTAAATTCAAAATATGTATATATTTCATGGTATCACTCTTATTTGTTGATTTGATATTAACGGTCGTTTAATTAAAAAATGTATGCAATAATAAAAAAATCATCAGAAATAAAAATAGATAACAAGTAAATATCTACATAGCATTCATAGTTATATTTATATCACTCAACCTGCCAGGTGGAAATTGCTTAGTATTAAAACGATTCTCAAACAAATAAAGAAATCATATTATATTTATTACAGTTATTGATATATAGCTATAAGAGTAGTATATATTGTTTAATAAATATAAACTTCTCTATTTGATTTTCTAAACCTATGATCTTATCAATTTCCATTGATTTGCTAAAAATATCTGAAGGTCCAGATGTAATCAACCAATTTCATGTATGAAGAATAATATAATCATAATGAAATATGATTCGAGGTCAACATAAAACAATTTCTCTTACGAAAGATATAAAACGGTGCGCTGGTGTGAATTATTCTCAATTACCTATTTCACAATAAAGGTTACAACATACAACGAATATTCATATAACAATTGAACTGGATAAAATACAATAATAAATGAAGCATGAAATAGCTCGAATAGTGGGCGTTTATACTGTAGGAAGGAAATATTTATTTGCTGGAAATTGTTGTTTATGAAATTTTTTATGGAAAAACGAAAACACGTTCAAAATTTGGTGTTTAAATTGAAAATATTTTCTAGTCATTAAATTAAACCAATATTGATTATATTAATAAATTATTATTTACCTGCATATTATTTATATTCATGTATTTTTTTCTATCTACCTACATGATATATATCAAAATTGATTAATCAATATTTTAAAAAATGTATTCATTATTAAATTGCAAAATGTGATGGTTTAATAATTAATGTGTTTAATATTAATTTAATAAAACCTATTCACTCAAATAAAATAACAATAATAGTATATTGTGTTATTAAATATACACTTTTACTCTAAATAACACATTCTATTTTTTCTTTAAACGTAGACCTTTAAAAAATATTGTTTTACTTGATGTTAAATTTGTAGGTTATCAATTTAAATCTGTCAGTTGTTTACAGTTTTATAGAGACATTTAGGACGTTATTTCTTATTCGCTGATTCTTGTAAGTATTCTATGGATAATTAGTAAAAAATTATTAAAATACAGTGATAATTCTACTGAGCGTCGAATTTTTCTACATGGCACAAAGTAATAAAATACTTAGAATGTTTTATATTATGGTACATTGCATATTTTGTATGTATACTTGTAAAATCTACTCAGCAAGTTAATATTATATACAGCAATACTATGTACAATATTTCTTATTTATTTCTTCAATAGGCGTAATCTTTTAAATCACTTGTAATTAATTTTGTCTTATTTATACTATCAACAAAATTTCGATACATCGAAAATTCCTTAATTGTGCGATCGCCTACTTTACATACGGTCTTCCATAATGTGACACTTAGATAACCTACAAGTTGTACAATAATGGTAGATAAAATATATTAATATATACATACATATAATATTTGCAATTCTTTATCGACTGAATATGACCTTGGAAGAAAAGCGATCGTTAAACACGAGAGAAAATAGGAACGAAATATAATTTTTAAAGTGATAAAAAATCCCGGCGAAAGAATGTTGGAGATGAATCCATGAATGAAATTTGGCGAAGAACTGTCTGGTTATTCGTGTGTATATTTATAAAGAAACGGGTCGGTTCAGCAAACAATTCAATGTGTTAAAAGAAAAAGCAGAAGCAAAAATGCAAACATGAATTATTTACAAAAGCAGTAAAAATATAAATGAAACAAATTGTACGCCCCTAATCATAAATTTAATTAAAAGGTAAAAAATCTTTTTAAATATTTCAAGAGCGAAAGAGCGCTCACAACTCGTACACTTGATAAAAAATTTATATCATTTAGGTATGAATTATTTTATCACGTGAGAAATACATTTAACACGGCTTTTTGCTGAATATTTAACAGCTTTCCATAACCTGCTTTGTCTGTTAAATCTTTCTTCATAATAAAGGAATGAGTTATGGAGCTATTTGCTTTGGGTTGTAAAATTATATCTTAAACAACTCATGTTAACTTCCGCAAATTGTTTGAAGTTTAAAGTAGTTTTGCGTTAAAAGGAAAAATGTTTCCTTGTGCACTGCTATTAATGTCAGCGTCATAAGCATTATCCCGCCGCATTAAGAAACGCTCTGAATCAGACAACGAACCACGTGAGGAAACACGTGAATCATTACATTTCCAAATCGAATGACACACAAACCTTACGAAATAGGCCATAAAATTTTAGATATATCGACGCATGAATATGACTATAACTACTTTCTTTTTTATTAGTAAAACGATAGTATTTTTTGATGGACAAAACTCAAAGAAAACAAAGACTTTACAATGGGGTATGTAACTATAATCGATTTTCAGTATACTCTCAAACCAGTTAATCTCCGTACACCTGTTAAAATTTTGTATTATACTTAATATATTAATTAATAAATGATTTATTGACTTCCTAAATTTTTCGTATTAAAATCCAGAAAAAAATATACATTTATTATAACAGCGAATTACGCCAATTTAGTCTGCGTACACCTGTAAATTATATAGAAACAATGATCTTTTGAACCACCATCCATTAGAATTATTTCCCTTAAACGATTTGTCATAATTTCCACTAGTTTTCTTGGAGTTTGGGAATCAATTTTACCCCATTCTTCTACCATACAGGTAGTAGTTCTTTTATATTCTTTGGGCGTCTTGTTTTACACATTTTTTAAAATAAATCACATAGATGTTCAATTGGATTCATATCTGGAGGCTGTGAATTGTATAATAACTATTCTAGCAGTTTACGTGTAGTATGTTTGTGGTCATTATCTTGTTGAAAGATATAAGAATCCCTTAAAACCAATTTTTCAGCACATTTTTCTAAATTGTCTTTTAAAATATTCAAATAACCCATATGCTCATCAATAAAAATTAAGTTTCCCACCCCTTCTGCACTCATATAGCCTCAAAGCACAGATCTTCCTTCATATTTCACATTTTTATATAAAAATTTTTAGTTTTCATTTGTTCATTCTTCCTTTTCCAAGCAATAATTCGTCCATCTGATCCAAAGAGGTTTATTTTGGTTCATCTAAAACAATTACTGAATTCCAGAAGGTTTCAGGTGGTTTATATATTTCAAAAAAAGCGTAAATATGTTTTTTGTTTTTTAAAGAAAGGTTAATAAAATAAATTAACGAGTATACCTCACGACTTAATATTATGAAATTTTTATATTTCAAAAATTTGAATAACATGTAATATTTCACACTGTTTACAGTTTATTTACACCTACAACCTTTCTCTCATAAAATATTACAAGAAAGCATAAATTTTTTAACGTTAGCAACGTACAGCAATTTCATTCCTGTTTTATTTTATTTCGTAGGAGTAACTTTTGTAATATAAATAACTCACTTTTAAAATCAAAATGTCTATTTCTATTTTTATTTTCTATCACTCATGCAGAAGGTTAATCTACAATTTAATGAATTTTGTGAATGTAAAATTATAAAAACTCTCATATAGACAAATGCAGTAATGATGTGACTATGAGATATATTATAGGGTAAATAATACCCTGGTAGACATTATAATATCGACAAACTGGTATTGACTTTGGAATGAAATGTAGAAAATACAGAAATATTCGTAGACTATTTAAAAAAATTATTATAAAATCGTAGTAAGACATAAACGATACCTAATATTTTAGTCCAGAAATACAAAAACGTGACTTATTAATGTTATTATATCAATACTTTTAATTGGTTTTAGCACGGTTTTAATAATTTTAATTCTTTTCCAGGTAAGGGAATATACCAGTACTAGATATTCTTCCATTCGTCAAAAGAAAAATAGTAAGTTATTTCTAATTTAAATTAAATCCTTCTAAGGACGAGCATAAGTATAGTGATAATTTTCTTGGTACATTATTAAATAGTTTTACTGACAATTCCGTTCGTAATTTCTCATCCAATTAAATCACAGCATTTTGGTGAATTGAACCAATCAGATTCAAATCTCATTGGCAATTGTCAGTTACTGGCAATTACTTGGAATTTACACGACTAAATAGGCGTTGCTTAGATACAACGTCCGTCAAAATTATGACAAGTAATTAAAATGAAAAAAAATATATATTTTGAGGAATTATCAAACGGAATAAGCATCATTCATAACTAGAATTTTACTTGTAATTTTTGCCTAACTCAGTACTGCTTGTGACCATAAAGACAATTACTCCTGGTATTAGATATGAAAATTACTTTACCGATCTCAGGATATTAAACTTTTGTTTCCAAAAACAAAAGTCAGCAGGGTAACTAAGTCATAGTTGTATACCACGTAATTTGGAAAGTGAGTATGCTAATTAATATTTACCGTACGGAATTGTCAAAATAACATGTAATAATTATTGTCATATCATATCAACCCATACAGACTTGAACAAAAAAAACCTTACTCAAAAAAGAATTTTATGAAATAATATTTGTTAAAAATGTATAACAGGTAAACTCTATTGAATAAAACACTGATGTTACGAATCATACTAGGCCTTAGATGTCTTAAAATCCTTCTAATTCAATTGACTTCTGTGGCGGTTATGATACTTATAACTGTCCTTAGTATGTTACTATCTATAATTTGGAGGATAAGTTAAAATTAAGCTAATATAACTATTATTTTTTTATCTGTTGTTCCCAAAGGTATGTAGATGCAGTATGCACAGTTTGGTATGAATTAAAATCTAGATATGAGATTATTATTATTACGTGACGGGAAGAAAAATAACAAAATCCATGTTAATTATTTAAATCTAAGAGTTGTGAAACAAAAGGCAGTGTCGCATTTAGGTTAGGTGGCCCGGCAGCCGTTAATAGTTAATATAATTGTTATCATACTTCCTGGCCTGTAATTGAATTTGATCTTTTCGTGAATACATTTGCTAATTGTGTTTTCCATGGCTTTGGCTTTGCTGTCAGTTCTGTAAACGCTGTTGTGTAAGAAACGAAGGTCTGCGGGTAGAATTAGAATGCGGAGCCGAAGAGATAATGGTCAGTAAAAGGTTTAGAGCCGCTGGATTAGCGCAGCGGTCACATCCGGCGTGGGTGGAAGCGAGAGGGAGAGCGGAGAGAGAGAGACAGACAGCGTGGCAGAGAGAAATAAATCCACGTTTACAAATGGGATATGTTCCATCTTCCATGCTCCACACTTATCATTTTTAATAACAGAACAGACGTCAGAAGTCCTTTTCTTTCTGAATATATGCTTTCGAAGCAATTTTTTCTCGGCCTGTGGTTTATTATAGATAAAAAATATATTTGGCCGGTGCAAAACATGAATGGACATCATAAAACGGTCATTTGTATTGCTCAAACAGTCATTACTAAATGCCACCATTTCCAATTTTCTTTCGCTGACTTCTTTTCCACTAGACACATTGTATTAATTTCTGCCAAGCCTTAAAGAAACACTTATTTCTTCTTTACGACTCAGATATTTCACCAACTTTCTTACATTTTTGTCAATATAACAGAATCTAAATAGACATTAACTAATAAACTTATAGATAAGGGATATGTGTTTTCATCCCTTAACTACATACTGCATAGGAAGTTATGAGTTAAACTTCAATAATATTCAACACTTTAATAAACTTATGTTCTGTAATTTTTAATTTCGAATACAAAGTAAAGGAAGTATTGTAATCGTTTCGAATATCCCTATATCCATTTTGACTATTTTCTTCATATTATATCGAAAACTATTGTCCCAATGGTATAATATGTAGTTGGCTTTATTTTAATTTAATAATAATAATAATAATCAAACATTCAAGGGTTGGATGTTTGTACAGAAAAATACTTGAAAAAACTTTATAATTTGATCCAAATTGGTAACAGGTCCTTGGAATATCTCGTGCATTACACAAATTTGCAAACAAACACATATTGCTTATCTTATTAGAAGCGAATTACAAAAAGTAAAAGATGATAATGATAAATTGTCACGCAAATTCAAATTCCAGATCCGAATCTCGCGAATGCGTGGATATGTATGATTCTCACATCATTAATTTCTGCTGCAAGAATTATTAAACTTTCATCTTGCATCTTTGTCGTATACGCATGGTACAGATAAGACTTTTATTCGGTATCTCATTATCGTATGTGTTGTAGAAGGGTACTCGTATGCTATAGAAATAGAAACAGTAGTAACTGCAGTAAAGGATATAATTGAAATATTAAAAAAAAAATAATATGACATTCATTTCATTCCTGTCACTTACAAAGGTGATTTTGGTGTGGACAATTTTTACTGTATTAGATGATTTTTTTTTAATTTATCCTTTAACAATGATAAAAATTTATACTTGCATATCACTTTAGCATAAAATAAAAATATACCATTTACTAATCACTTCGTAGGAATTATGGGTAAATTTTACCAATTAAATTCATAACACAAATTATGTTTACTTGATTATTTTACGAATGACAATGACAGACTATGATTTTGTGGTTTTATAAAATTTCTTCAATGAAAAACAATCTACGGTCATCAAATGAAACATTCTCATTGGGCGAAAATAACTTGTGTGGAATAATCAAAATAATAGAATAATATCAAATTCTTTACCTATTATTTTCCACATTATTTTGCTCTTGTGGAGCCCGGGAAATGACAACTGGTAGACGCCTTGTAAGGTGTAATTTTTTTAATAAAATATAATATAGTCCAGAATCTAGGGTAATAACTTATTGAGAACAACATAGGTCTATTTTAGACCTATGTTGCAATATGCAAAATGTAAAATTTGAAAAAGAAAATTCCTGTTGGTGGTATTGGTTATTCATCACGGAGAAAAACGCATCCTCTGAAAGCAAAACTTTTCTTTCAGCATCAGAGTGTGCCTTGCTTTCCACGCACCGTTCTCGCTAAAACAATCGCTATATTCCGCATACATTAAGAGGAGTTACGGACTGTAATATCACTCAAAAATATTGAAATGTGTCTTTGTGTCGCAGCAGGCGCTGGGAGCGTCGCGGCGCTGGGCAGAGCCATCTAGCGGCGCCGCGGCGAAGCGACGCTTAAAGTGCGATGCTGCGATCCGCCGCGCTCTCCTGTTCATCGCTTTAAATTCAAGCCGGCTTAATTACATACACATACAAATTATTACTTTCAAATGAGGATGCGATATCTTAGCAAAAACGAACAAACACAGGGCACTATTTTTAAACTCGCACTTTTACATTCTACAGGAAAAAATAGGGAGAATTGTAGTCTGCAAAATGTACTGTTTATTGCTTTACTTTTTTCTTTAAGCGAGAATATACAAAATGTATAGCACCATATTTATGCAATGAAATAGCTACAAGTTTTTATTTTATTTCAAATTATTTAATGCGGAAAATATTGGTTTATATTTTCTTTATAAAAATTAAATCAATATAAAATTAATATAGATTAAATTTCAAAGCTACTAGTATAAATATTAAAATCAGTATTTTAAATTATGGGTAAAATATTTTTGAGTCTTGCTAGAAATTCAAAATCCAATTAAATTGACACCAATTGATGGATGAATGGTATTTTCTTTTTCTTCGATTATTAATATATTTGTTTGTTATATGTCTGTTATTGCTACGGATACATAGTATATTGTAAATACATTTTCATTTCCCACGGAAACCATAGACAACGTTAAAGAATAAATTTATATCTCATAGTTCTGTCAAAATTCTTATTTACAGGGAAAAAGAGTTTATGCATGTAGAAACAACAGGGGAAGTAATTAATGCTGTATTTTTTCCGTAAACCCGAAAATATTAAAAAATATCGAAATTTTACCTCGAAAATTTTCAAATTCTACAAAATTTTGTTTGTAATATTTTTTAAAGAATTAGCTATGCTGATACCAAATTTACAAACAGAATTTAATTATCTCCTTTCGTTTTCGAGATATTTGCTCTCAAAGTTGTACCTCAAAAAAGTGTGTATTTTTAGTATATTTCAAAAATGAGTAGAGATACAATCTAGACTACATTACCATTCGATTCTACGAGCAAAATTATGTAAAGAAATGTGTTACCCACGTATACGTTCTTTGGAACGATTTAGTGAAAAATGAGAAAAACGAAAAAACCTAATTTCAATTTTTTGTCTTGAAACTTTTTGTCTCCAAATTTTTTCATTTTTTGGACTTAAATAGATATCGATGCGCTGATTCCAAATTTTCAAACGGAATTCAATTATCTCTTCCCATTCTCGAGATATTTGAGATCAAAGTTATACCTAAAAAATTAGGTTTTTTAGGTATACCCCTGAAATGGTTAGGTTTACGACTTCGGCGATATCACCATTCGATTCTACGGCCAAAATTACATAAGTGTACCAATTTTCAGATTTTTATTCCAACGGATACAATTTTTAAATAGGAAAAACTGAAAATGGCGAAAATCGAAAAAAATGCCTGATGAACCCCTTGCGATTTTTCTCGATTTTTGCCATTTTCGTTTTTTCCCTCTAAAAATTATATCCGTTGGAAAAAAAATCTGAAAATTGGTACACTTATGTAATTTTGCCCGTAGAATCGATTGCTGAGGTCGCCGAAGTCGTAAACCTAACGCTTAAAGGGGTATACCTAAAACACCTGTTTTTTTAGGTATCGCCAAAACTCAACTTTGAACACGAATATCTCGAGAACGGGAAGAGATAATTCAATTCGGTCTGAAAATTAGGAATCAGCGCATCGATATCTACTTAAGCTCAAAAAATGAAAAGTTTTGAAGACAAAAAGTTTCTCAGAGAAATTTTGAAATTTAGGTTTTTTCGATTTTCTCATTTTTCACTTAATCGTTCCAAAGAACATATATTTGGAGAAAACATTTCTTTATATAACTTTTCCCGTAGAATCGACTGGTGTAATCGTTGAGATTGTATCTCTATCCATTTTAGAAATATAACAAAAAAATACAGTTTTTTGAGGTACAATTTTGACAGCAAATATCTCAGGAACAAAGCGAGATAATTAAATTCCGTTTGAAAATTTGAAATCAGCGCGTCGAGATCTATCAATGTACACTATTTCCCAAAATCAAAATTTTGGGCACAAAAATAAGTATTTTTGTGATATTTCATGTTTGTCAACGCAATTTTTAGTTTAATACTGTTGATTGGTTTGTTTTAACTCTCCACAACTTTGTTACGAGGTTATAGGTTTTGGAAATAAATAAAAGTTAGATAATAAAACTGCAGAATAAAATGGAAAAAGCATAGGATTGCAGGTTTTGAAAGCAGCGCATTGATATTTACTTAAGTCTAGAAAATGAAAAGTTTCTAATTGTTCCAAAGAACGTATACTTATATGATTGTTATATAAAAGCAACAACGAATTTTAAATTTCTTTTCAATTTAGTTAAATAATAATATTCGAAGCATACATTTTTATTTTAATAAAACAGTTCGAAATACGAAACAAGACCTAAAAAAATTGTAAATATGGTCGCCATTCTATAAGTTACCGAAGGGCGCCACATTCCCTTACCTTCTTCTACATAGAAAGAATATATAATAATATTACATTTTCGTGTAAAATGTTCATATTTACAACCACTTTGTTAATGAATGGGTTACCTTTCCCGACCCAAATACTAATTATCCTCCCATGCTTTGAGTTCCATTATCTTCCGTTCGTCGTTTTCCAAATGAAACACCAAACACCGTTTTCTTTCATTTTGCTCCATCCTATACTCATATCGCCGCCGCAACCTTCGAGCCACTGAAGCCCGAGGTTCGTAATTATTTATTTATTCCAATCGATCGTGTACGACATCTACCGCGAATTTTCCTGCGAGACCCGACTATCACCTGGGAAATCTGTATATGCCCCGATATCGTATTGAATAGGTGATTTTATAGCATAGGCATATAGCCCACATCACCCAAACCGCCGTCTTAAGAGTAGGCTGCAAAACAAAGCAAACAATCTTAACACAACATCCTTTATTAAAAACTTTAGTTTAACAGCATTATATTAATATTAAATTTATTATGTTAACAATTTATTACTTCCTGTTGTATTGTTATTAAAATTAAATATTCTTCCCTATATTTTATTCTATTATTCATTTCATTAAAAGCACTGCATTTACCTTAACTTATATTTGTACCTGTTCAAAGCACTAAATTTCTTTTAGATTTAAATGTATATATATATATATATATATATATATATATATATATATATATATATATATATATATACATACATATAATAAGTACATCATCCTAGCTCAATAGTTGTACGGTATTAAGGAAAACTTTAATCGATATTAATCTTTTTATTTTACCGTTTGAGAAACATATTGTATGATTTATTTATATGGGTGATATGTAAAAATGTAATAAAACACGAATATTTTTGTTACAAGTTCATTAAATAATAAGAAAAATAACAAACACTCTGATTTAAACAATAATAACATAAATTAAACTTAAATATTAATAATAATATTTTCACACGACAGTATTTATTTCTACGTTGTTTAACTTCATAAGATATCAATATTTATTTCAAGTCGCTGTTCGGTCTATCTCGGCTCGTCTCATTTCACTCTACTCAGCTCGACTAACTCCACTGACTCTGACTTTACATTCCGTTCACTCTCCTTTTTTCTCAATTCTCCAGGATGCGACACTTTTATACCGGCGGATAACAACTCTCGAATCTTCTAGAATCTTTCCGACTCTATAAAATTCAGAACAATAGCGGCGTCGCTCTTATCTCACTTGACCTATTTAATGAGATTACCTGACTAGATAGGACGATCGCGATGAGTTATCGGCAATGAGACATGCTCGTTACAGTATTTTAATGATTTGGGCGAATTATCTGAAAGTACAATACATATTCTTATGTTTTTTTGTTAATATAAAATTAAAAATAGTGCAACCAATATGCCCGACATAATATTTCAAAATGCTTAAATTTTTATGAAAATTGAAAATTTCAATATTATATGTATGTATGTATTGAAAATTTCAATTTTATTATACCTAAAAACATTAAGATAATATTCAATTTAGTGCTTAGGACATGAATGAACGAATAAAATGAACATGTACACATATACATAAAAGTAATATCGTAAAATAGCAAAAATGGATTCTAGATACCGTAAAACATGCTCATTTATTAAAAACTGTCCATCGAAAAATTTGATAAAAACAATACCTCCGTTATTGATCGTATGGATGTAAAATAGATAGGTAATAAATAAAAATTAGTAGGAATATAATTTGATTTTTATGTTATTTATTTGATATATTTTTACAATGGATGGTATTGACAATACAATGAATATTTTTATTGGAGAATATTTTTAGACGTAGACATTTTTTTGCTTCTTGGAAAATTATTCATTCAAAGAGTATTGAATTTAGGTTTTTATAGCTTTTATTGAATGTTTGAATATATATTCGTTAGAAATAAAAGGCGATATAGGAATGTCGTAGTTTTTATTCTTATCTTTATGAACCAATTGAAAGGAAGTTATTTCATGATTAATTATAGAAAATGATCTTATTTATTTTGCTTATTATCACAAATATTTGTGGTCTGAACACATGTGGTATTCATTGATATATGGATGTTGTTAATTTATTATCTATAAACAATAGAAATTTTTAATTTCCGGGAATTTGCCGAAAATAAACATTATTCATTTTTTATTCAATATGTCACAAAAATAAAAATATCTACCGGAAAAATATGGAACTGTAAATTGAACAAAACATTCACATTTAATTTGAAATCATTTGTATTACCCCAAGTTTTAAATACCATATTCTCCATTTTAGCTATTTGTTTCATGCTTAATTCTTTGGAATATTTTAAAAATTGGTCTGGTTTTGAGATAAAACCAAACCTAATATATAAATAGATTAAATAAATTGATTTTATTTATAAATTAAGAATAGTTGTAGCACAATAATTATCGGTTTGTTTAATTTATATAAAATTAATTATAACCTGTAGATGTAATCCAAAATACAATTTAAATTATAATTAGAACAGGTGAGCTTTTTTTCATTACTAAACTAAACACCCGCTATTATTAACTTTTATTAGATATGAGAAATTGCTTTTCACTACCGCTTACTTGGTAACCATTGTCACTTAGGCCAATAATAAATTATTTACCGGTTTCATAACATTAAGCTTTTGTTTACATAGACTAAAGTAAGCAAGGTAACTAAGTCATAATTGTATTGCATGTAATTTTGACAAGTCAATACGGTAAAGATATTACCGTACAGATTTGACAAAATAACATGGGACAATTGGATAAATATAGCTGTCATATAAACCCATACAGACTTGATTATGAAAACGTTACTTACTGGAAAATTTTATAAAATAATATTTATTAATAACGTGAAACCGGCAAACCACGGATGTAATGTATCATACCAGGCCTTAGATGTCTTAAAATCCTAGCTCTCCGAGCTCGAAATTCAATTCACATCTGCAGCGGTTATGATACTTATAACTATCCTAGGTATGTTAATAGTCGATAATGAAAACTGTCACTTTTTAAAGAAACTCAAGTCTCTAAATGCAAATGTTGTTTGAATCATGAAACTCAAGAAAAGTGTAAAGTATGAATTCACAATTTAAATATGCCGTGTAAATTAAACAAGTAAATCAAATAAAATTAAATTAGAAATCAAAAGTGTGGTTGAAAAACTGAAACGTCAAATATAAAAACAAAGACAACCTACTTTATTTTTGTGAATATTAATAGAATTGGAATTAAAATGCTAGAAATGAAGAACTAACGCTTTCTGGCCCTTGGTTGTTTCGCATCTCAGGACACAACTTGGCGCTAGGTCAATAAAGATAGTCTTCTCAACCTTAGTGTATAATATACTATTCTATTATTTTCCCTTATATGTGATCCAATAATATATAGAACATAGGTTTTACGGTTTGTACTCATTTCATCAAAAAAATCTCAGGACACAACTTGGCACTACGTCAATAATGATAGTCTTTTCTACCATAATGTATATAATATACTATTCTATTATTCTATTATTATCTATGTGATCCAATAATATATAGAACATAGGTCTTACGGTTTGTACTCATTTCATCAAAAAAATCTCAGGACACAACTTGGCACTACGTCAATAATGATAGTCTTTTCTACCATAATGTATATAATATACTATTCTATTATTTTCCCTTATATGTGACAACAATATATAAAACATAGAGCATAAATTTTGTACTCATTTCATCAAAAATATCTCGGGACACAACTTGGCGCTAAGTCAATAATGATAGTCTTCTCAACCTTATGGTGCAATTCTAAGCAGTTTTACCAAAAAATCGTAAAATCGTAAAACTGTAGTGTACGAGACAATCGTAACAAGTCATGTTACAGATTTACGATAAATGCAATTCTATACAGGTAACTGTACCGATTAACGTTACGGTTAAAGCCTTACGAGTGACGTCATTATATTACGATCGGTGTCTAACTTCATTGCTGTCAAAAAATTGGATCTGTCAAATTTTTTGGATTTATCAAATTTTTTTTTGTGCGATATACATATTAAATACAATTATAAGGTAAGTTTTCACTTCTAATTTAAAATGAAATTGTTATGAATGTATATTGAACTATTTTTTAAATAGGATTTTTATCTATTATGTGTTTACTTTGTAGTTAGCATTAAACATAAAAAAATATTTGTAGCGTGCCTTTCAAGATGGATTGTGAAGCCCAAAAAAAGAATAAAAAAAAGAAAAAGAACCATGAATACGACACGAGAGTAGTATTTTTTGTAATATGTATATATAAACATAAATTTCTACGTTTTAATACTTTAATATGCAAGGGAATTCGCAAATTTGATGGATGGTAAAATGGTTCAATACTTCTAATAAAATTCATAGCCCATTGCTAAACCAATCTGTACATTTGTTTAAAATGTGCAACGGGAATATCAAATGGATTTCCCAAATCTTGTATATGTCTGCGCAGTATACGCAAGTAGTTTCTGAAATAAGGTTATTTTTTAATTAGATATATGTAATAACACAATTTTTGAAATTATCTGTAATGTTCTTCTTCAATTAGTAGCGCAATATGTAAAACGTTCACATTTCGATTCATTTTGTTGACCAAAAGTTCACTACTTATAAATATAAGATACAAATCGTATTGCTACTGTCAGTCACAATGTGATCGTAAGGTTTTCGAGAAATCGTAAGATATTTTCGAGTGATCGGAAGTAGTCAAATTGCATAGAATTGCTCTTGTCTCGTATCTCACTACGAGTCTTACGAGAACAACTAACGAGAGCTTACGATACTGCTTAGAATTGCACCATTAGTGTATACTTTACTATTCTATCATTTTCCCTTATAGGTATGTAACCCTATAATATGTAGAACATAGGATATAAGATAAAGATGATCGTCAACTGGATAGTGGATGTCAAGGAAGTCAAAATTGGATGATAAATAGAATAGTCGAAACGTTGGTATTGAAATGAATTCTTAATATTAAGACTGCCGACCAATTTTGACTTCCTTGACATAGGGCATAAGGTTTGTACTCATTTCATCTAAAAAAAATGTTTAGTCTATTTTTGACCAGACCATGTCGTTAGTATTAAACAGTAAAACCAAAAACAGTTAAAGAAAACTGTTTGTAGATTTGAGCAAAATCTATAAACAAAATCACTAGGCGATGATAAATTTGAAATAGGGTCGGTATATACGGGGCGCTTATTAAAAGCGAAAGCCCCAATCCAAATCTTCCAAATCCGAAGTTCCATCAATATAAGTGAAGTCAATTTCATCAGCTGTTGGTGCGCGCGCAGACAGGCTTCCTCACGACGCTTCAGTGCGACTCCGACGGTCGAAGCGGTTGGTCGTATCGTGCTGGTCTCTGCTGTCTGACTCGTGTGTCTCTTCAGTGTCTGTGCACAGTGAGTGAAGTGACTGAAGTGTGTGAAGTGCTCGGATATATATGCGGCAGGAGATCCTGTAAGTCTGCACACAATGTACACCAATGTTACAAACTGAAACGGCCAGAAAGAGTTTAAGTTTTGGGAGTGCGTATGACTCTCAAAACTAAGCAAGTGTACTAAACTAAATGGTTGATTAAATGTAACAGAATGTTAAAAATTGGATGTGTGCTTTCATAATAACAATATTACTTTGTTTATATATCTTGAAATTTGAAAATAACTAGATAATTGTAATAAAACATAAGTAAACAAACTGGTTAAAATTTAAAACTAGTAAATGCCTGTAAATGCGGACAAAAATGGTTACAAATCTACATGTAAAAAGCGTTTTCAAGAAAAATCATAAGTATCTATATAATCATAGCCATGAATTTAACCGAATAAATTTATAATTCGAATTATATTTTCTTGATAATTTCATGAATGACAACAATTTAAACATAAAATTTTGCTTAACTAAATGTAACATTAAGAACTAACATTTGTTTTTTTAAATGTTTTACTTAAAAAACTCTCTTCTTTTATCAAACGAAGAATACTAATTTTAATGAAGTGTGTGCATCAGTCAAATTAAAAATTTGTTTGAATATTGTAGTTAAAACAAATTCAAGAAAAAATAACAAATTTGTTACTGATATGGTATCCACTACACATGCACACAGAAATAGTCCGATAAATAAAAACAGATTTATTTTGAAAAATGAAAATACAAATAAAAAACAGGGTTCATTTTAACAAAACCGAAAATATTTTGTCTATGTTTGGTATGTGCTACAAGTATGTACTATTATAGATTGATAAAAACAAAAGAGAAACATAGTTAATTCTTATTTTTATTTTTATTTTAACAAACAAATGAAATATACGAAAAAAATGTGCTTCATACAATAAACAGAATTAATTTTGGAATTGCCAAAAAATGTTTGTGTATACATGTTTGATACATGTACAAGTATGTACTATTGTAAACAAAGATTGAAAACGAAGAAAATAATAGTAAAACTAGATATTTCCAAATTTTAGTGTAAAAGCTGTGTGCAAAATTATATTTAGAAAAATTTTCTAAATAATTTTTGGAATAATATTTCATGAATTTAGATATATAAAGTTCTAATTTGGCAACACAATTATCTTAAAACGTATCAATAAGAATTAGAACAAAACAATAAATGTGAAACCATAAAATTTTAAAATATAAGAATCTAATTGGATCATCTTGTAAGATTTCCAACATTTTGTAAAAACAAATGATGTATTTTTAAATTTTACGACTTACTATTACACTTCCCGTAGAAAATACCAAGAAATTTATTTATACAAATGTAAACATTTACCTTGCGAAACATAAACAAAACACTGTGTGTCACATTATTTTAGAAACATTTTTGATTTTAAATGTTTTATTTACCTGATAATATATTTTTATTATACATGGAAAATAAACACATTTTTGTCAAAATTATTTATGGAAACATTCAATAAAAATATATTTGATTTTATTATTATTATTAAATGTGTCATTGAATATTGAACATAGTTTAAATATTACATGAAATTAGTAAAATATATTTTATTGCAAAATATACAAATTAAAATTCTTGCTTAAACTAGTGCAAACAAACAAAAACCAAGTAGCAAATATAGAATAATAAATTTAAACTTGAAATTAGATCATGAACGTATTTATTCGAATTAAATGTATTTTTAGTTTAGTGTATTACACGCACTGAAGAACAAACATCACTTTTACTTAACTTAATGAGTAAGTAGTGTAATTAAAATTAGTTTCAGCTGAATCATTACAACATTTAATTTATATTTCAAGCATAGAACACATGTAAACTAGATTTAATTTTGCCGTGTAACAAAATATTTTATTTTAGTACTTAGAAGAGGTACATTACATTTACAGTATTTACTTCGGTACTTACAATAAATTCAAACCTTGTAACTTTCATAATTATTTTAAATATTTTATTTGAATGTAGCAAAATGTGGAAGAGACATTAATTACAAAAAGCATACCCCACCAATTGTTTCTACGAGACAATTACATAAGTGTACCAGTTTTTAGATTTTTATTCCAACAGATACAATTTTTAGAAAGGTAAAACTGTAGTGCAAATATCCAAAATAAAAAAATCAAAATTCTTTGCATTTTTCTTCATTTTTGACGAATCTAGTCTTTTTGTGGAGGTCGTATTTCGACTTTTCAAAGATTGGGGAGCTATGTTTCAATCATTTCATTTTTGGGTCTAAGTTTCAACGGAAGTATTTCGAGAATAGTAGGAGATAATTGAATTCTGTTTGAAAATTTTGAATCAACGCTTTAATCTACTTAATTCCAAAAAAAATCGATTTTTTCGGTTTTCTCATTTGTCACCGAATCGTTCCAAAAAACCAATGCGCAGAAAAAATAGTGCTGCATGTAATTTTGCCTTGTTATTACTTGGTATTAACACTCTGTATTTTAGTTATTTTAATGTCATAAATTGTAACAAGAAGTTGTATTGAAAGTATTCTATGTAATCATTAGATATGTCGTTAAATTTGACAAAGTACTGTAATTATTTAAAAAATATATATTGATTTGAATGTGTAAAGATTATTCTGTACTTTCCAAATTGTTGAAAAATTGTAGATTAAATTAAATTTTGTTTTCTTTTACCTTGCTTGATTTGTATAAATGTTAACTTTGTCACAAAATCTAATGCAACAAATACTACGAGAAGCGGTGACTCATTTTGTTTTTGTACAACATGTAGACGGTTATTAAAACTGAGTAAATCTTTATTTCGTTTTTGAGCTAAAAAAAGAAATTGTACATTTGTGGTTAATTGCACACACTTGTAATATGCAAAAGCGTCTAAATTGGAGCAATGGCCGTGTATTGTTCGCCTCAACTTCAGAGTATCTTTTGTTTATCAGTCCAGAGCCAGGATGTTGACTCCTTTATTTTTATTTATTTTCGCTTTATCTGCCACAGAGAAAAAGAAGCGTAATGAATTTTTAGCTTAATTTATTCACCCTTAATTCATTTTTTCGTATCGAAGAAAATCGTCATTAATGCGGACGCTGTTGTTTGTGTTCCGCTTCCGGCTGCAAGTTTTTTCGTCAATTGTTTTCATTGCAGATCAATGCATTGTAATTGCTATATTTGCACGCGCGCAAATATGTGTTTATTCTATTTATTTTTAGAATTTAATTCAGTTTGAAATAATATTCAATATACGAATATTTCCGCAATATAACCAATGTATATTATACTTGCAATCGAATATTGCATTCGATTTGTTGAAAGCTCGTATTGATTTCAATAAATCAAGTGAAATGCTAGCTTTAGCGCTTTATCAACTGGCTGTTCCGGGTTCAAATCCCGGCCAAAACATTTGTGTACGAATTTACCATATCATATTACAAGAGATGTATCGTTTTCATTTTTTGTTTTTAAAAACTTTTTGTCTTTAGAAGTAAAAATATTTATATGATCACTAATTAAAATTAACAAAAACATTAAAATATTTCCTCTCATAAATTTATTATATTTTTTTGAACAAAATTTGCACTCATGAAATTAAAAAAAAGAAGAATATGGAAATTTCAATAAAACAATAATCAGTAATAACATTGAATAAAGAAGTAATACTCACTGCTAATAGAATTGTCTGAAATACAAATAAAAGTACAAACACTATTTTTGTATAAAGCGGTGTTTATTTACCTAAAACTGATAATACAATGTACATATAAATTAGAATACGCAAGAGAGAATAATTTTAACTATGCGAAAGTGCATAATTTCTAGTGCACGCGAGAGACAGAGACGCAACGATTAGTTTTCTTAAGATTTTGTAGTATTCTTTCTCTCTCTGCGTAATGGGACTGTGATGGTACCTTGCTGTAAGAATGAGCTGCGCTAACCGTGCACAAGAGATGAGTGCACTTGGCCTTAATATTTTTTATGACAATATTAAATTAAAAATTATAAATAAGAGTAAGTAATATATTGAGTTTTCTTGAAATAACCCACTTAGAAAACTCAATAAAACCCATAAAAAACCAGTTGTAAGAAAATTGTAGCTACATCTTTATAGCATATACTTTCTTCTTAATCAAATAATTTTGTTCATACAAAAGAAAAAATATAAAATTAAAAACTGCTGCATGAGTAATGTATTTATTAGTGCAGTCTTTAATATGTGCGACAACTAATAATTAATATGTATGGTAACTTTAAATACTGTAGTAACAACAGTAGATCTAAGTGGTACTACAGCTGTATCGCAATGTTTCATACTAGAAAACAATTGAACAAGTTGGGTCGTGCCAGCTTATACATCAACGTTACTTTAACATTTTTACGACCCATCAAAAACCAGATTACTACTTTTTATGTATTACCTATTTAACGATCGCTCGTTTATTACGATGGTATGCATGAGTTGGTTTGGTTTAAATCGAAAGTATATAAAATACATAATGGAATTATTAACATATCTCTAAGTTTCCATTATGTAATATTAAATAGTCAGAGTACTGTATACTGTACAATGTAGTAAATTTTTGAGTATTGTTAGAATAGTTGTTAATGCTCAGTTTCGCAATCCATATGTTCCGGATTCGATTCCTGTAGTCTTGTATGTTTGTGTTTGCCTTTATCCTTTATCCTTTACAATTTGCATTACTATTGCAAGTAAAGCAGTTCGAAAATACAAATCCATTATTTGTATGAATTTAATTCAAATAATATTACCCGGTTTGAATTTGGGTAGACAGCGTATTAAACTGAATTTTTTATGAACCCCATTTGAATTCGATCTTCCACAATTTTGAATTCATATTCATACTTTTTTTTAGCAACTTTCAAAATTTCTGAATGATATATTCTTCATTTCCATATGCGAAAACCCTGGAGATATCGCTGGTATTACTTCAAGACTAAGATATACCATCTATCAATATCTGTCTAAGTATACGTTGCACAAATAGACTTGTAAGTAAAAAACCTTATGTCATATTTCTTGTGCGATTTTACTTGACATGCTATTAAATTCCTTACAGTTTACAGAGAATGTTTTATTATTGCAAGTAGATTTTTTGAGAAAAATAAATATATCCGTATGTATTTAGAGGAGTTACTTATTTAACTAACAAATAGCGGAATTTCAGCAATTTTATTTAATAAGGGCAATAATAGATGGTTTATATCAACTTTAAAATATTCAATTTTTTATTGTAATAAATACTTACATAATAATAAGTAAGAAGAGATACGAAGTTAGTTAAATTAGCAAACAATTTCTAAATTACAAATATTAAAATAACCGAATAATTTTTTTTCGACCAATGGTTCTCAAGATATGGACCCAATTTTCTTATTTTAAGTGGAACACCCTATACATTTTTATATATTTGGAATCATCATAAATATACAAATCCAATGATAAGTTTGAAGTTAATTGTTAATTAAAAAATATAATCCCTATATTTACATTAAATTTGAAAAACTTTTACCTGAAGAAAGCTGTTGCCATGATAAAATAAAAATTACACCTCAAAATCAGCGTTGAGAATATGAAGCCAATTTAGTGAGTTTTTAAGTAATCATTGTATTCTCTTCTTAAACCGATAATATTTAGAAAATGCTACTTTTGTTAATTACAATCTTTGGAAAATATTATCGACAATAAGCTCACCACTTGTTATATTTCTCTTGATAATATTTTTGATTTAGTTTAGAAATAAATTAATTAATTTAGTTAAATATAATTAGTTTAATTTAACAAAAAAATGTTTACCAAAAAGTTACAGCGTATTTATTAAATTATTTTTCTATTTGCTCTACATTTTGAAAACTGTGTTTATTGTGCAAACGAATGCTACTGATGTATTCTATAGCCGTAATATTTCCATTTAAAAACTTTTAATTAAACAGCAAAATAGACTTTACAAATAATACAAGTGCATTTACAACTTGCGGTTTTCATATAATCCGTATTGTTACCTTAATAACCTACTACATTCATACAATACCTAGCCTAGTAAACAATGCTAACAAACACATTGCCTACAAAAAACACACACATTATTTTGTGTGTTAAACTTGAGTAATTCAGTGATAAAAAATTTCAACGCTATAAATAATTAAATAAATACAACTACAACTCTAACATAAAATCAATTATTTTAATATAATTTATTACAGTTTGTTACATTTATGTAAAATAATGTTTCAAGAACGTTTATAAATAATTTACAAGGTAGCGTACTTGTGTATTAAAAATTTATGGTAACACAAAGTAAGTTATTTATAAAACAGGTAGATTATTATAATAACAAAGCAAGAATAGGTGATATATAATATTAATAAGCTTTGATAAGGGTATTTATATGTAGGAAAATATATGATACTGCTAAAGGAAATAAGCTAGTATTAATAAATATAGATTTAATCGCAATTTATTAATCTTACTGGGTGTGCCGATCTAATCTATATAGACTTCGATAATGACGATTTATTTGTTCGACTCTACATGTTTAACAGTCTTCTGTGATCATTTCTAGTTTTTCATAAACTTCTAAAAGTTTATCTATAGTATTTTTTGTTCGACCACTAAAGAAAATAGCCATTATTCTATAATTTATAGGTTACCTCAATATTATCTTACGGAAAATCGAAATAAAGTATGTAATTGGACAGTTTGGCGTATGACAAAACGGCACCAAAGTATGATAAATAAACGCACCAGGGTTTAGAATTGAAATGTTCATATATTATTTAATTTGATGTAACTATTTATTCAACCATGAAATAAAATTAGGTTAAGTTAGGTAAGGTCAGGTTAGGTTATGTTAAGTTAGTTTAGGTTAGATGAGGTTAGGTTAGACTACATTAGATTAGATTAGGTTAGGTTGTTTCGGGACGAAAGACAAAGACTTGGAAGTATACCTCTGCGAGTATCTATTTAAAATTATATATTTTAATTTAGAAATTTTAATTTAAAATTTTGATTTTTCCTTCTGATTTATAATGGATTTCAGTTTCCTAAATTTATCCAATCAGTAAGGATCACGTTATATTATGTAGGTGTATTTATTTGTAATGTTTGACTGTTGGTTTGACATTTTTTGTACTGAAATAAATTTGTTTTGATATAAAATGAATTTGATGTCTGATTATTTTTATTTTAACATAAAAACGAAAATAACACTCATAACCTGTTAAATACAATTTTATATCTACTTAACCTATAAACCTCACAATCAGTTCAATAATTCAATTTCTTGTGATTGGCTGGAATTGGAATTTAGAATATGAACATTTGTTATAATCCAAATTTAATTTTAAATTTCTAAATTTGTAAAACGTTAAATCACAACATTAAGTTAAGTGTGTTTTTAAATCTAAATCACAAATTGATAATTCGTGAATTAAATCTATCATACACCAGCCGTTAGTCGTTTGTGTACCAGTATTTTGTTTTTAGATAAAGTACTCGTATACCAATTTAGTTAGTAGTGGTTGACTTACTGCTAACTATTCACCAAATAACTTTGTTATATATGCGGTTCCAAACTAATTACAAACAGTAGGATTGTTAAACATATGCGTTAAAAATGATATTTATGTATTTATAATGAAATTTGACTGTTCTATATTTATAATGAACGTGTATTAACATTTTCGTTAATGAATGATTATGAATTTATATTAATTAAGAAATATTATTAATTATGCATACAGTGCAGAATTAAACTGCGCATAATTATCATCAATGTTTCCATAATCCAGTAAATTGATTTAAAATTTATTTACGTAGGCGTACAATGTATTAAATACAGCTTGGAATAAAGGAGCCGCTGATACAATCTTGTAAATAAATAATGCAAGTTGGGTTGGTTCGCCAACGATAAATGTAGCGTTTTTATGTGCGGAATAAAAATAACATTTCATGCAACACGTTAAGCTTATAAAAAGATACGAATATTGTATAAATACTACGATCTCCTGAGAGATTGTCGTAAATTACTGTAAGAAAATAGAAGTTGAGACGCGGGTGACATTTGTGGATTGGAAAATCGATGCCGCCCCACGTACCGTTTCATTACAGCTACAAACTTTGCTTTAAATGCGATTCATATTTCCACATTTTTTCTCTGCTTACACACATACCTTTATACTTGCAATTACCTCACTAAAGTTAACAGACAAAAATACAAGTATAGGAATCAAAATTGAAACGTTTACTGATGACAAAATAATTGAAATTGATTTTCAAAATCCGACATTTATTAGATTAGATAAATACTTGTATAGTAATACCAGAGGTATTATCTAAATAAAAATTTTAAATTACCTTTCAAACTATTTACTAAAAATGTTTATTTTTAGTAAACTAACTTTAATTTTGCAAATTTTGAAAAAATTACTTTTGTTCTATTATAACTGTAGTTTGTTATATCTACCCTTAAAACTTTACATAAAGGTGTTCATTTTAAGTGGTACACTGTTACTATTTCTTGATCTATAGTTGATATAGAGCTAGTTAAATCCTCTGATTTTGAAGAAATTTGGCAAAAAGTTTCTGAATATAGGAAAAATAAAGAAAAATGGCAGTCAGACTTGGTTGATCTTGAAATCGCATTTATTAGTTTTTTAATTTATTTAAAGTGTACACACACATATACTTAACCTAACCTAATCTAATCTAAGCTATCCTACCCTAATGCAACCTAACCTAACCCAACCACATCTAATCTAACCTAACCTCATCGGACCTTATATAACCCAACCTAATCTAATCTTCCAAAATCTAAGTTAATGTAACTTAATCTAGCGAAACATAACCAAACCTAACCTAACCCAATCTAATCTAACCTAAGGTCAACTAAGCCATTTTTTATTTTTTTCCCCATATTTATAATGCTTTTTAGATTCAGTTCTGTATATTTCATTAAATCCAACGTTTCAGCTGTCTCCTTTAGGATAATAACATTACAAAGTTTACTGATGATGATGATTAAAGTACCATAACATAAAATAAACCGTTCTTTTGAAACGACTCTATCTAATCATAATACATTTTAAAAATTTATTTTCTAAACCATCTTTTTCCATCTGCAAAATATGTAAAATTATATTTGCCTTTTAATTCATTCCATTTTGCAATATGTCAAAGAAACGTTTGCATAATACATAAAACGTACATATCAATTAAAACTAAAACTAATTTCTACAAAGTGAATTCATATTCATAATTTTAAAGCCGTCGAATGCCCTAGTTGCATTTGTTTGTGGTTTGCAATATCAGGCTCGCTAAAAGAATATTAAAAATTAACAAATGCTTTGCAAATAAATTGAGAAAAAACAAAGTAAATGTGTATCCACATACATGTGCGTGGGTATTGTTTATGAATTTGGGTAATATGTCAAAGGCCGGAAGAATTTGAAATTTTATTTGTTGTTATCTTCGACCAGAAATACATGCGTGAAAATGCTAGTCAATAATTTACTGAAAAATACAATGTTTGTTTCAAAATTTGTATTGTAATAAATAAAGAATTTATATGTATTATTTTGCTTAATTTATAACCTTAAAAACTTTACGTCTTTATTTTGAAAATTATCATATTAAAATCTCAGAATGTTTCATACAAAATAAATTGATGCAGCTACTGTGCGTTTTAATAACGAAATGCTCTTTAAACTTGGTCTTTCCAAGATAAATATAGAACATGTAAAAAGAAAACGAAAGCTCTAGGAATATCTCAAGGAACAGAAATAGATGAACTTATTTTCACTTACACATGTGCATACACATTTACTTTATGATATGGTTTTTCACATAACTGTCAGTCTTGGTTATGAGTTTAGAAAAATGGAAAGTGGTACTTGCTTTTAAACTAGCCATACATCTACAAAATCATATTTTTTGTCACAAACGAATAAATTGTTCTATAAATAGTACCTCTAAAGTTGTATATTATATGAAAATATATCATGTAAATAAATCAACTAGATATATTTAAAAACATAAGCATTAAACAATTTTTTCTACAACTATTAAGATATTTGCTTGTTGTATGTTTGCTATTACTACGGATACATAGTATATTGTACTAATACCATAGACAACGTTAAGGTATGAATTCATATCTCATAGTTCTGCCAAAAATCGTAGTGTTTGATTTTGTTTCGCGCCTGAATTATCCCACTTCCTCCTTGTCCAGTGATGTATCAAGGTTCTTACCCAACTTCACTTCCTTTCAACTTCTAAACTGAAAAATTGAATAATTTTGTGCAAATTTAGTGGCACACAAAAGCCTTACAATGCTTTAAATCACAGACTGTCCACTTTACTAATTTTCAAACAACAATATTTGGGATCTGGCATCCATACGTGGATAACTTCACACCAGAACCTACGAACGTGACTTTTGGTAGTATAATACTTTAAAACGAAATTATATAACATAAAATGGAAATAAAAAAGAATTACATCATATAGAGCAACAAATTAGAACATTGTAGGTCACATTTAAACAAAAAAAGGTTCAATTTTTATATCAATTTATTAGGTTAGCGAAAGTCGAACAATAATGACGTTTTAGGAAATCTTATTTAAGTGTTTCAATATGGAATGTAATAATGAAATGTTATTTATTAGGATACCAATATATGAGACTAAAAAAATAATTGGCAATATAGGTCGAGTAGCGATTTGGAATTAGGTTTTTTTGTAGGATGAGATGGGAAACGGTAACATATAAATTAGAAGTAACGTTTGATTCCGATGTATGATTTATTTGTCGGTAATCAAACAATCTACAGGGATTTCTTTGTTGTCACTAATAACACAATATATCATTTTCATTATAGGCTTTCCCTCATATTTCAAACTATAATCGGATATATCACCTTCAATTTAGCAATAATTTATAGGCTGCTTTTTTAAACAAGAAAAAAGAACGCGATGTCAGATAAGGCAGCTAAATACCCAACCAATAATGTGCAAATAAATGATAAATCGAATCTAGAGGGCCGGTAAACAATAATAAGCCGATAAAAAAACACAATATCCAACATGGCAGCATGTATACACGCGCGTATAAATTACACAGTAGAGAATGTTAGCGAAGTTAATACCATTCAAAATGAGATGATAAATAAATAGTCATTATTCACAACATTTTCACAATTATTATTTCATTGCCTCTATGCCAATAACATATCATTCCAAGTGTCTCTATATATTTTCAACTACCCGTTGTATGTTATGATAATGTTGGTAATACCGTACATTATTTGTAGATAATATAGTTAATATTACAGCAGACATAATGTTATATGTAATGAAGTACAGCTATACAGATAATTTCAAGTATGACTAAATTTCAATTTAATGTATTATATACATAAAGCTCTAAGTAACTCGAATTCTAATTAATTTACAATTAAAATTTAATAACGCATTACAAGTAGCTATATTCAATAAATTAAACTTTATTTAATAAACCTTATATATTTTGCAACAGACAGAAAAATCTATTAACAACGTTTTGTTCTGTCACCTCGAAGGTATGAGAACATTCCAGAACTTAATTGCTCTACTATTTTAACCTGAGCAGAAGAGACCGCAAGGACAGTCTGATATTAATACGTGCAGTGAACATAAATAGTGGAAATAAATATCGTGTAAACATATAATGCGTAGTGATAAATGTTTAAATAAATAATCTTAGTGTTTAAGTCTTTATTAATAATTATTATTCTTAAATTAGTGTTTATATTTGTTTATTTATAGCGTTTGTTACTGTTATTATCTTTTTATAATTTATTATTCGTTTATTAAACTTAGTTATATAAACACTGGTTTCAATTTATTTTTACATATTTTTTTTATAATTTTTTTTTTGTAGATTAATTTTTTTTTTTTGATAAATTATATATTATAATTTGTAAAAATATGCCTCATTACTGTAAATATCTCTTTAGGAAATTTATTCCAAAAATATTATTTTAAGTAACTTCGTATTTTATATTTTGAAATAAGAGAGAAATTATTAAATATCTTATTTTTTACTCGAGTAAATAAAAACATTAAAAGGTTGCCATACATATTTCATGAATGAAAATTCGCAAATATAAACAGTAAACACGTATTTAAAATATTCGACTTGCTTATTGAATTTGTTTGAGAAATTATAATTTTCGTTTCTATATTAATGATGTTCAAGTTTTTAACCTTTCTCAATTTAAATCACTTTTATGTGCAAAGTTTATAGGTCAAAGGAAATGTCAAATTGTTCACAATTCGATTAAATTTCACAAAAGATAAATATGAGGACGGAGCAAACATAATACAAAGGAATAATATCAGAAAAAGAAACTACTTAAGACCGAAATTTGGGAAAGGCCATATTATATTTCGGATATAAAATAACTTTCTCACAAATCCATTGCAATTTTAATTAAAATTCCAAAGTGAACTTGTTTTTTTGCAGTGAAGTATGAAAATACATATAAAATTAAATAAATTATGAAATAATTGCATAAATATTTTATCTAAATAGAATATAAAATTTAAATATGCTTTAATTTTAATGATATTTTTAATTATTTAATTTATAAAATAATTATTTTTATAAAGTTGTATTAATATTTATACATTTTAATTTTATTTAAAATATTACACATGTATAAATTGGATGTAAATGTTTTTCTGATTTGTTTACCTATGTAATGTTTTGTCGTACTTTTTTATTTAACTGGAGAATGACATTCAATATTCGCCTAAATTTCTATAAAATAGAAGCAAATAAGTCGTGTGCGATTGTAGCCTTTCTGAATGAAGTTAAAGATATGTTTCTGAAGTAATCTGTTTATTTCGGTGAGCAGCATATTAAACTCCCAACAAAGTGAATTTTTAGTCAAAATTTTGTTTGAAACAAAATATTTTTATTCGACCGAAATGATTAAAATGATAATAAAATAATTTTCTAATTTCTTAGTTTATTTTCATTTTAATGTGCATGTGTTTTAATCATTGGAAGGACAAAAAAAAATTTAACATTACTAAAGACAACTATGAGCCCTTGTAAAAATTAAAACAGTATGGATTTCTCGAAAAGTGGACTGCTGTCAATTCCTGGTAAAAAGTAATTGTAGAATGTGCCAACTAGAAACTATATATAAAAAACTATACTATACGCGACCCGTATATACCAGCCACAATTAATTTCTCGAACATTCCAGAGCCTTCCAGTCTCTTTAAAATTCCCAAACAATACCTGCGTTGCCCCTATCCTATTTGACTTTAACGCGACTACCAGACCAGACAGATCAGCAGTGATGACTCATCTGCGATAAGTCTCTCTCGTTACAATTATAAATAACCATGGTTATGTTAAATTAATTTCAAAACTTATAACAAATGAGAAAAGACATTTTCAATTTTAAGTTAGTAAATTTGTAATAACTATTTTCTGTTGGCATTAAATAAATAAAACATAAAAAATATAGGTCACAATTTTTTCTATCTTTCGCAAAAACCGAGCGAGATATTGGGTATTTGAAATCCAGGTCTGGCAATGTTTTACATATTTGAAGAAGTAATTTTCATTTCTCCTGCAAAGGGCAGGAATTCGGTCACTGCCGGGCCGCACGCAAGCGGAGGATTAGGGGCGAGCAGGGGGCACGTCGATAACGCAAAAATTAGTGGATACCATGAATGAACGCCATCAACCAATGACCGAATTCTTTTGTTTCCGATGACGAGGAAATATGACGTAATTAGCTTTATGATGCCGCACCTGTGATTGGCCCTTCAGCTCATTTCCCGTCCATGTGGATTCAAATTTCCCGCAACGTACAACATACATCAAAAATACTACACCGTTCACCAAATCTCAAATATCGTAATGCTAAAAAATCAAGCGTTTCTTATTAAGTTATTCATGTGATAATTATCTGACATGCTATCCATAATTGAGATCTGTAATAATCAGCTGTAATTACCTGATCAGGAATCGAAATTAGTACAGGAATTTCAAAATGATAATTATATGTGGTACAAAAAGTGACTCTTTTTGTACCAACCAATGGTAATTTTTTAAATAAACTGTTTCGGTTTTAATTTTGGTAAATGGTTTTTCTATAAAGTTTCAAACTAGAATAATAAGAGAAGGTCTTTTTTGGAGTTATCAACCAACAAGATTTGTACTGTTAAGTAACATGTACGTGTGTTTGTTTTATCTATGATTGACGAAAGATTTCTGTAAAATAATTTACATGTTTATTTTGATATTGTTTCAATACTAGTTATTACCCTGATGAAGACTGATTTACAGTCAAAATGTTGGTATATTAGCGAATTATATTAAATAACTGCAACTCCAAAAAGACCTCCTTTATTAACATCCAGTCGAGAAAACCAATCCTACATTTAGATTAATAAGATTATTATTTACCATATTTATTACAAGGAATGTAAGTACGTTATAACTTTGGAGGAGGTATGAACTTCGAAGGTTATATTGTATTTACATTCCTTGTACTATAACTATAAAGCTTTGTTATTTTTAACTTTATTGTTTCATTTTCCCTGTATTATGTTTTTATAAAATGTCACTTCAATATGTCAGAGTAAAAAGTTCAAAACTATTTTAAATTATTATAATTTATAGGTGCATAAAATTTTATGTGGCACACGCGTTAATTACATAAGTCGCTAGGGAAAAGTATCTCATTTAGCCTAACGGTCTCATGGGCTACACTTTTCTCGCCTGAATTATTTACATTATAACACACTTATAACCATTATTCATTGTTATACGAGTACATGTCAATCTGCTATACAGGGTGTTCATTTAAGTGGTACATTATTGCTATCGATTTTTATTTTACGAGACTATTTCAGTGAGTACATAGAACAACAGTCGTGTTTCACAAGAGTCTTGTATTTTTCTTGGTCTTGCATCAGTCTTGCAAAAAATTCGAAACAAGAAAAAGACAAGAGCTACAAATTTCAGAGCAAGACAAGGCAAGAAATTGTCTTGCCAAAAATCTTGTCTTGTGAAACATTAGACGACAGCGTGGTAGGTCTATCAGTCTATCTATTATCTTACACGATTCTACCACGCTGACATCACAACATCCCCTCCCTATTTTTTTTTTTGTAAACTATAAGAATAATGAATCCATTTGTAAAAATTCGTATATTATATTTTTTATAAATTCTGTAAAGAAATATTTTTTATTGACAAAAACTGTACATGTATTTATTGAAATTAACATTTTGTATGAATATGAAGGGAAGCACAAAGAGCAATTAAGTATTTATCCGACGCGTACGCCACTGTAGTTATTTGAATATAGTTATGGTTGTAATCTGATGTGTCGTTTAGCGTTTGATGTTTGGTGTATAGGGTGTTAACACGTATCGCTTATAGTGGCTGATTGGGTTGTTGCAGGTAGCGGTGCAGCCGCAGCCGCGTCCCGACGCTGCGTCCCGACGCCGCCTGACGCCGCCTCCTCCGCCGCCGCCAGCTACATGTCCGCCACACGAGGTCCAGACTCGTCCCACCAGATATGAACAGCTATTCGCAAGGTAAAACGATATTCTAAACAATTTATCAATTTATCATAATATTTCAAACAAAAAATATCGCCAAAAATTACTAAATTAAACAGATTGTTAAAGAAGAAAGTTGTTAGTTACGAAATATTTGCAGAACTTTGAAAATAACATGAATAAACTGCTTCTATATGACCCATTTTACTAAAAAGTGATAAACCAAGTTAATTTTATTTTATGTGATTATATTTTTTTGATATTCATTTCTTCTCTTGTTAAGAAATATATACATAAAATAGCCAATAACTGATTGTTACCAAATTATAACTCGTGACATTAATGGCAAATTTTAGATCATGTATCAATAGATATTAAGGTCAGATTTTGATCAAACATAGAAGGACACAACATATTCCCCTGTTTATTAAATGACGCGGTAGTATCCAATGCCTATACCTACTTGCATTGCATTGACATTTTTATGCCATCGTCATATAAGTATATGCCAGAAATTATTATAAGAAAATGATTAACAGTTGCATTGTTTGTTTGAGTAGTTATACAAAAGAATCAAACATATCATTTCAAGTATTAGAAATACCTTTATTATTAAATGTTTAAAGTAGCACGTTTTCGATGTTACAAATTATACCTTTAGCTTTCCTAAAGAATTCTTCAGAAAAGCACGTTAGGTTGAAGTTCTTACACTTAACTTATAAAGTAATTCATAATTGTTTCAAAGTATGTTTAAAGCATATTGGGAATTGTGTACAATAACAGATATGTCATGATGGGTTTTAAATTTGACGGTTAATTCAAACATCCGCCTCCAAAAGGAGATGGAAATAATATATCCATCCTTCTATGTTCGCCAAAAATTTAACTGGTATATTATAGGCAAGTCTGTATCTAGTAATATATGATGTAAGTGACAAATACTTAATAAGAACTAAACTAAAATTTGTTCAGATGAATTTAAAGATTGTCAAAACGTATTATATGGATCTTAATTTATAGATATTCGTCAATGTCTCATATTATCAAAATAAAAAACATATTATGAAAATATTCTATTTATGAATATAACTCGGAATACTGCCACTGTTCTTGGGAATTTATTTAATTGTTGAAATGTATGTAAATGATATCACTAATAAACAGAATTTAGAGGAATTTGGCAATCAGGATATGACGTTCATGCATTTGCTTATATCTAGTTTGTACCAAACAAAAACAATGATGTCACCAGTCCAAATTGACGTTTTTTATGATATATAATTTGCGATGCAGATGTGCCAAGATTTAAAGAATGTTATAAAGTCCAGATTTTAAAACGAAAAAATAACATCAATTAAAATATCTATAATATGCAAGTAAAACTGGTAACGAAATAAATGCATTGTGTATTATAAGTCTTATTTTCAATTTTTACTTAGAGGTGACTATGCTTCACAAATTTATTTATTAGTGGTTTGATGTGTTTACAACAGTAACGGTGGCTCACTTAGTTAGCGTGGGCTGATTCGAGTGTGAATTCATATTTGAATTTCATCAATCGTTATCCAAATAATAATACCGCTGTGTCAGAACCTTAGGTGTAGATCATTTTTCTGTATTTATAGGCTGTATTTCATCTAGGAATGTGGTGTTAGAGATAAATATGATGTACCTACGGCAAAGAAATCGATCTCAAATGACATAGTTTGCAGAACATCACGACCTCAGTGTTGCTAACAACACTAGCTGGTTATGTGTCCTGTTTAACAATTTAAAAGTATGTGTCTGGTTGTATGTGAATATTAATTACAGCATACCGTGGGCTTTCTCCACGAGATAATCGAATGAAACAATATGGCGCATTCCTAGTGAAATTCCAGGTAAAATACACACTTCACCCCCCTATAACCGCGGATACATACCTCTCGGACACTTGTCCAAGGTGGGAACTACTCGCGCCTTCGTATTGTGGACGCCACTAATTGAATTCCAACCGGTACGGCACAGAACGAATCATCTCGAAACTCGGCCGAATGTTATCTGGAAGGGTTCGCTGCGTCCCAGCCCGATTTCCCTAAGGATGCAAATACTAAATTTGCCAACCGTTTCTTGCTTTAAATACAATTATTTCCCTCTATTGCTGGTTTATCAAACTTTACGACTTCATCAAAGATTTAATATGTTTCGTAAATTTCACACGGTATCACAGAATTTATAAATGTAATTTGTAGATTTGATATAATAACAACATTTTTCTCCATTAAAATTAATTAAAATGTAAATAACACTAGAAATTGAACCTTAGGTACATAATGTCCTGTTCTTCCGAGAAATGTAAAATACATTGTCGTTCTTCATTTGCTATGATTTAAGTATAGTCAATCATACGCAATTCTAAGAACACTACTACGTTAAAAAAATCGATAAATGCAACTTATAGTTCTGATTCCACTGTAATTTTCGTTTAAAAGGAAATATAGTATACATCTTCCAGTTCGATTTTGTAGTTTCGATGTCTTTATGTAAGGTCGGTTTGGTGTAAAACCGAAACTTACTGAACATACATGACCTAATTCAATATTGACTTGTTTAAATTTAATTTGACTTTATATAGTTTATTAAACACTTACCACTCGATCACAGCCGTTTGTTCTGATGTATCTGACTTTATCAGACGATGGAACGCGACTCTTTTCTTAGGTCCAAACAGAAATCATATCCTGCCTTCTTGAATATATTTTGTAAAAACTAATCTGTTTTTAAATCATATCATCAAACGTTCAGGTTTACAGTAACAAATGTAAAACATTTCATTTGGTGCAAAACAACCGAGGGATAAAAAGAGTTGGTCAACAAAAATTAAGTAGACTACCTTTATGTTTTTTTGACGTGTCTGTTTTTAATCTTACTTTTGATTCTTGATTTGTTTTATTTGTGAGTTTATTTTGTAAGTATAGTCAATAGATAGAAAGAAGACATAGATTATGCTTCCTGCCGTATGTTTATACATTAACCTAACTTGTATGAAACTCTGTCAGATATGATCCTAGATTTTGTCGTATCGACATGGTATCGACCTCGGACTGAAATCGAACTTAATATCCATTTCCATGACTGTTTTCAATCCCAAATCTGTTTTTAGTTCTTTTTGAATCCTTAATAGGAATCTAGCCATTATTGACACTTTTCTGTTTATTGATTGATACGTAAAATAATATTTGGATTTGGAGAATCGAGGTTTGTTAGAAAGTAACAGTTTGCATTATTGACTAAGGTCAATAAAAAAATATTATTAGCCTAGGTTAGCATTCGTCTTTCTTGCGTGACGCGTGTTTTTTTGTTTATGTATTTTGGTCCAGTGAAATATGAAGAAGGATTTGAGGTATTTTCTTTGAGTTTGGTTGCGATTGCGGTTAATAATAAATTATTATTAACCTATATTAGCATGGTTACCAAGTAGTCGATAATGAAAAACAATTTCTAATGTCAAATATAGGTAAATTATTGTATAATTACAGTAAGCCTTGATTAGTTTCTATAAAAATAAACAAATGAAAGATACAGGACGAATAAAGAGGGTCCGAATTCCTCTTTCCTGCGTGTCGCTGGTGTTTTTGTTTCTTGTATTTTGGTCTAGTGAAGATTTGAAGAAGGATTTGAGGTATTTTCTTTGGGTTTGGAAGGATTACGCCGGGAAAGTAATTGACGTGGTTTGGATAAGATTTTTTGTGCGCAGGTCGTTGCTCTGAATCCTCTGATTAGTATTGTCGCTGGATAAGGCATCCTGTCTGTCATATGACATTTGCGTGTGCCAGATTTGCTATCTCGTGCATTTTTACATAATGATTTGTACTGAATGTCTTGCTGCATACCCATGCACGTATGCAATTACCTTAATGTACAAATGAATGAATTTGCTTCATGTGGAATATGTTGGCATATATTTGTTTTCCTACTATCCTACTTGTTTTTACGAATAATTAATAAGCAATATCATATACATTATGTAAATGGCATATAATTATTTTATATGGATTTACATTTATTATTACGTACTATTTGTATGATATTTCATAACTTTTGTAAATACTCGAACAAAAGTGCGTAATTTTTAAATAAATATTTAATGTTTTGTAATTTTGTAATATTCACTGATGACAATTCGATTCAGTCAAATCTGATTGTCAATGAGATTATTATCATCCTTATCTGCGTTCATTTATTTTATAACTTAGTAATGACGAAAATTATTTATTTACTCATTTATTTGTACCATACTTTTTGTAATCTCTTACTAAGTGTATTAAATGCCTGTTTTGATTTTTTTAGTTCAAATTATTTTTGACTAAATATTATGGATATTTGTTATTTACAATATTTAGTTTATTGTTTGTATAGTAATTTACACTGTGACATTTAATTATCCTTTTATTGTTTGTAAAATATTGTGATGTTGTTGTTTGGCCCTTGATATGCTAGTGGTAGGTTTTTATAATTTTTGACTGTTACTCAACTAGAAACTTCGTGTATCTTACATAAGTCAGTTGGATTATGACTGCTAAGTAACATGTAGGTGTGTGTGTGCTTTTATGTGGCAAAATATTTCTGTAAAATAATTAGCATGTTTTAAGTTATTAATTTTTAATACCATTTATATAAGTCTGCTTAAGTAGGTTGAATATATATTTCTATTTTGATTGTATGTTTTTGTATGTTATCAGCACTCTGATCAATCCACGTGGGGTTTTTTGGATTTATATTTTTGTTGTATTTCAAATATTTTAATTTAAATTATAGTACATGTTATGAACCGCTATAATACATGTTAAGTTAGGTAAATCAGACATTATTATTGGTTTATTACTTAAAAAATAATATATTTGACAGTATATGTAGTGTGTAAAGTAAAGAGGTAGGTTATGTATTTACTGGGTATAGTCACAATCTGGAATTAAATAAGGATTATTGGTTAGGTTTCCATGATAGTATCTTGCTTTTCCTAGTTGCTACGTCTAAGACAGTCTGCCAAACATTTGTACCTTACAAATTAGGCAAAATTTATTTTGCGGCATAATAATAACCACTATAATACATGCTATGTTAGGTAAATGAGATATTGTTATTGGTTTATTACTTGAAGAATTATATATTCGATAGTAAATATAGTATGAAAGTAAAGTAAAGAGGCAGGTTATGTATTTAGTGGGTATAATTACAATCTGTAATTAAATAAGGATTATTGGTTAGGTTTCCAAGATAGTAGGTTGCTTTTACTAGTTGCTACGTCTAAGACAGAATCTGCCAAACATTTGTACCGTACAAATTAGGCGAAATTTATTTTGCGGCATAATAATAACCACTATAATACATGCTATGTTAGGTAAATGAGACATTGTTATTGGTTTATTACTCATAGAATGATATATTGGCTAGTATTTGCAGTATGAAAGTAAAGTAAAGAGGCATGTTGTGTATTTTAGTGGGTATAGTCACAATCTGAAATTAAATAAGGATTATTGGTTAGGTTTCCAAGATAGTAGGTTGCTTTTACTAGTTGCTCCGTCTAAGACAGAATCTGCCAAACATTTGTACCTTACAAATTAGGCGAAATTTATTTTGTGGCATAATAATAACCGCTATAATACGTGCTATGTTAGGTAAATGAGACATTGTTATTGGTTTATTACTCATAGAATGATATATTGGCTAGTATTTGCAGTATGAAAGTAAAGTAAAGAGGCATGTTGTGTATTTTAGTGGGTATAGTCACAATCTGGAATAAAATAAGGATTATTGGTTAGGTTTCCAAGATAGTAGTTTTCTTTTACTAGTTGCTACGTCTAAGACAGAGTGTGCCAAACATTTGTACCGTACAAATTAGACGAAATTTATTTTGCGGCATAATAATAACCACTATAATACATGCTATGTTAGGTAAATGAGACATTGTTATTAGTATATTACTTAAAGAATAATATATTCGATAGTATATGAGTATATAGTATGAAAGTAAAGTAAAGAGGCAGGTTATGTATTTAGTGGGTATAATCACAATCTGGAATTAAATAAGGATTATTGATTAGGTTTCCATGATTGTAGGTTGCTTTTACCAAATGTTACACCTAAGACGGAATCTACCAATTTTTTTTTTTTTACTTTACGGCACATTAGGCGAAGTGAATTTATTTTGCGGCATAAACAGCTATAATACGTGATATTTTAGGTAAATGAGACATTGTTATTAGTTACAGAATGATATATTGGCTAGTATTTGCAGTATGAAAGTAAAGTAAAGAGTCTGGTTGTGTATTTTAGTGGGTATAGTCATAATCTGGAATTAAATAAGGATTATTGTTAGGTTTTCAAGATAGCAGGTTGCTTTTACTAGTTGCTACGTCTAAGATAGAGTCTGCCAAACATTTGTACCGTACAAATTAGGCGAAATTTATTTTGCGGCATAATAATAACCACTATAATACATGCTATGTTAGGTAAATGAGACATTGTTATTGGTTTATTACTCATAGAATGATATATTAGCTAGTATTTGCAGTATGAAAGTTAGAGAGGCAGGTTGTGTATTTTAGTGTGTATAGTCACAATCTGGTATTAAATAAGGATTATTGGTTAGGTTTCCAAGATAGTTGGTTGCTTTTAACTAGTTGCTAGGTCTAACACAGTGTCTGCCGAATATTTTTAACTTATTAGACGAAGTGAATGTATTTAGCGGCATAATAATAACATGATAAGTTAGGTAAATCACACATTATTATTGGTTTATTACTTGAAGAATGCTATTTTGGCTAGTATTAGTTGGTATTTGAGTGTGTAGGCAGGTAGTGTTGTATGGTTTTTGGCTTGGCGCATGCATGTGGCGCTGGGATCGATACGGCCCGCGGCGCTGACCGCTGCGGCCCGGAGCCTCCGGCGCCCGGACCCCCAGGACCCCGGACCCCGGACTAATTGCCAAGCGACAGCATCCACTACCAAACGCCAAAACGCCAAACCTAACGGGAATTTTTAACTACACTCATGACATGTTCTTAACAACAATATTCTATTCAACTAAATAAATAATCGCTACTGTGTTTTATATTTATTTATAACAAAAAATATTCTTAAAATTAGTGCCATTTCTTCGATTTCTTTCAAAAACAAAAGGACATATCACTTATGAATGACAATTATTTGGAAGAGGAACAATATAATATCGTAATATCACTAAAAAAAGTATCGAAAATGAAGTGCGTTAAATGTCATTCATGGAAAACTGAAGATTATATTCCATGGTATTTTTCAAACGTCATTTGTGGTTGGGTTTTTTTCAGTATTTACTTGTCATTTAATTCTGGTTGCACGATTAATACCAAAATTTAATCACATATAATCTAGGATGTCAGAGTATTATATCCAACTTTTCAATTTTATTTATTTACTAGTATTTGAGTAATCGTTACAAAAACTATTCATCCACACACAAGGACAGGCATCATCGTAAAAATATTAAAATCGTAATCTTGGGACTTCAAAACGTGCTTATCCATTCGATTTTTAGCATGATTTCAATACCCTTACTGAGTGGCGAGAGGTAATAATTGTTTCACGTCCAAATATTTATTAATGAAATTTTATAAGCTTGCCTTTTCGAAGGAAAATAGTAGCAAACATCCAGGAATAGCAGTTTATAAATACCTGAGAATTTGACATGAAGTCAAAAAAATCATGGGAACAAATGAAACTAATTCCAAAATCTAATTAGATCTAATCTAAAATGTCATAGTGTTATATCCAAATTTTCAATTTTATTTATTTACCAGTATTTGAGTAATCGTTAGGACAACATCCATTCATCCACACACATGGACAGACATCATCTTAAAAATATTAAAAACGTGTTCTAGGGGCTTTAAAACGTGGTTATCCATTCGATATTTATTTTGATTCCAATACCGTTACTGAGTGGTGAGAGGTAAAAAATATCTCACATCCAAATATTTATTATTGAAATTTGTATAAGCTTGCCCTTTCGAAGCAAAATAGAAGCAAACATCCAGAAATAGCAGTTTATAAATAGCTGAGAAGTGGACATGAAGTGAAAAAATCGTGGGAACAAATGAAACCTGAATAATTACAAAACATGGCAGGTTTTGGCTGATAAACAGCGAGGACGAGTCGGTTCGATTGGGCTCGCGTGAAATTCCAGCGCGGTTCCCGCGGCTGCGGTCCATATATGTTAGAGTGGCCGGCCTGTTAGTAAACAGTAAATCAGCAAAATAAACACACGTAGGGCATTCGTTAGGGACACAGACAGGGCTCCACTTCATCAATGCGCGCACTGCGCCGGCGCCAAACGGGATGACTACTACCATTGTGTTCAACTATCAAATCACGACAAATTTACACACGGATTACATTACACAGTCAACAATATTATTACATTTATTTATTGCTGTGTATATTTAACTATTCACTCTACGGTACCACACTCTTATGCGAAAGATAAATAAAAGGGTTGTTATTATACACATGGTACCGGAAAGTTTATTTTTTTAATAATATAAATAGAGTTCAAGAATAGTTATTTGTGTATCAAGGGACTAAAGTATAATTTTTTATTAGACCTTAGATACACATTATATTTTTTCCGAAATCGTCAAATTATTATTAAAAACAAAAATAAATAGCATTATCTGTTTGTAAAACGTCAGCTAGCAATTGAGACGGGGATGGCTGTGATAACAAGCGTACTGCCAAAGTGTCAAATATTTCTTTATAATTTTCATTTATGTTTACACCTGCTTAGATGTCGTCTGCATGAAATCAGATAAATTATTATCAAAAGTCAATAATAAATAAATTCATCAATAATATCATAGAATGATATGTTTCTTACTTTAGGTAGTGCTAAAACAAACTGCAAAAATGTAATGCTATTAAAATATAGATTAATTCAGTTTGACAGATGAGTCCATAAAGCAAATTTTGACATAAGAGTCTGTAAAGTTTTACTTTAGCTACTACTTCTAGCTAAATTCGCAAAGTTATATCATGTACTTCGTACACATATCGATTTAAATATATATATATATATATATATATATATATATATATATATATATATATATATATTCATTAAAACTGTATGCTATTTTAGAATTTATTTAAAATTTTACTAAATTCATCTGTAGGAAAAAAATAGCACTATATTTCTATTAAAACTATATCATATATAAGCGACACTAATAACATGTAAGAGCTTTGATATAAAATCTACGCCCCCATAATTTACGTGTCATAAATAAAACTTCAACAAATTATTATAATAAAGGACATGAAATGTAAATATGAACCATAGGATTTAATACATAAATATAATACAGTGTATAGTATTTACCTGATAAAATATGCGATAAGAAACATGCATAAAAAATCGTGCAACATAATTTATGTAAAAAATGCTAGAAAATCAATACACGTAAAATTCCTGCGCTATATTCTCAAACAAAAAGCTTTTCCAAAGCTAATAACATTTTCAAAAATTCCATAGAGCTCGCGGATCTTTCAGCGGGTAGGCGAATATTTTACGACACATAAGGTACTATAATATCGTTTTATGACAATACAAATAAGTTCGCATGAACCGTAAGAGCCAGCCGTAAAAGTCATTTTAATAACTCTATTTATGAATGAGACAGTTAGCGATTTAGTATGGACGCGGAAGATTTGGGAATTATGGATGTTATTGGCTTTAGTGGACATTCTTATATTAATTACCCGTTGTTTTATGAGCAGTTTGCAAGTTTATAGTCGGCGTTAAATATTAACTGTATTTCAATAAATCTAAAACCGTAATACCTATTTTATAAATTTTTATACAATATTTTTTTCGACAACTGTCAAAAATATAAACATTTTTATTCTGATAACAATGCATATAGTACGCATTTTTTTTTACAGTTGTTATGTTACCTTGACACCGTACGCGAAGTACCTATCTGGAAAAACGTTTTTTCGCGCTTTTGAAAAATCTCTTTAGTGGAAAAATCCATCTGGCAACATTATATACTTTAAATAAGCACGAACTTAGTTAATTCTTAAATTGTGCAGATCTGTTTTGTGTTCTGTGTTTCTTATAAATACGTAGATCAATTTTTGTGCTAAATTATAAATGAGGCCTGTAAACTTTTTGGCACAATCATGTTTGTGTTAATCGCAATTAATTTGAATCTATAAATAGCGCATTTTGATTAAACAGCAATTGCAATTGCAATATTTGAAATAATTATGCAGAATTATAGTAAATGAAACATATAAATATATATGATTTAAAATGTAACATGAAATGTAACCGAATTCGTTCCGACCAACGCGTGCAATTGATAAATGTATCAGGATTGAATGGCGGTAGTGTCGATGAATGGTCACGTGTCATTGGTAGATAGTTGTGTAATTCAACCAATAGGAATTAATTTAGAAACTAATTAAAGCTTAGGGAAAATTCCGGTGAGCTAGGAGGCGCAGCGGTCGCTTCAAATGGCTAATTAGTTGGTCACGTTTTCGCCTCTGTCTCACGCATGCGCATTTCCTAAATAATTATAGTGCCCTTTGTACGTGCTAGTGACTTGTGTCCGCTATACTTGACTTCTGCTCCGCAAAGGGAATTCAGCCAACAATGACTACGTGACAAATTACCCAACGCAACACATTCAACTTTTTTACCAACTACAAAAATGCCAACTTTATCTAATCAACCCCAATTACAAACCTCTACTAGTTACACACCTTTTTTCCTACCCCAATACGGGCTGCAATCAACTGTTTTTCCAACCCTTGTTTCTCATTCCCATTTCAAAATTCGTTTTTATTTACGCTTTGCTGATTTATCAACCTCTGGGTACAACATTGATCAAGATTTTATGGTACTTGTTTCGAGACAAAATTTACTTATAGTTATAATAACGTTTCATTTACTATTTTTCTGTTAATAACGTAACACTATAACGTTATTTGCCATTGAAAACATACAAATTCCTAATTTACAGATATTTTCATATTTTTCGTTATATGCATTATGTATACCTAGATGTCACAAGTAGCGTTTAAAGACTGTTTCAAATGCACCAAACATAATCCTTCTAATATCCTACTGCCAATACGATTGTACGTGTCATGTTTTATTGTTGTAAGGTAATTAGTAATACTTGTCTTGTACCAGGTAATTACCAATTTCATAATAAGGTATTCATTTTTGGCGTATGACAAAAGCGCACGAAATGGTATTTCTTGGTACAAAAGCGCACCAATGTATGTTACTTAAGTGCACCAGTGTCTGTATAATTCAAATGTTCATATATTATTAAATTTGATATAACTATTTATTCAATGAGTGAATAAAATAAGGTTAGGTCAGGTTAGATGTTAGTTTAGATAACTTTAGGTTTGGGTAGGTTAGTTTAGATTATGTCTGGTTCAAAAGTTAAACGAATTGCAACTATTCTGTATAACTTGCAAATCAGTAACTATAAAAATATTGAAAATGGACCAAAAATTGTATGTAACTTTTTAATATTTGGAAACCACCAATCACATACCTAGTATACTAGCGTCCCTTGTGCAACTAAAACACTTGATGATTTTTGTGCACTTTTCTCATATCGATATGGCTTTTCATCTCGCAGCAATATTTATCAGAACAAATTACCCTAAGAACTACCAGCTCCGGTCTTCCTGAGTTTTCGACCAACTTAGATACAGCGATATTTTTATTTGGTAAAGACTGGTGGAGTTGGGATTTGAACCTCATATCTCACTCTCTGTTCAATTCGAGTCTGTGCGCGTTAACCAAGTTCTGGTTAAAGAATAGAAATGCTGATAAATTAAATATGACTAGGGAACACAGATATATTGAAATTTTAATGTTCCCGGTACTATAATAAATGCATACAATGCAAGTTTAGTAGACGGAATAGTTGTATATCTGGTATTCGATATCACTTGCGCATGTAGTTATGTAGCTATGCTAAACTGAACGAATATCCAATCAAACCATGAATTATTTATAAGGGTTGGAATGAACATAAGAAACAGAGCACAAATTCCTAAGGTAATACACATTTTACCGGAAAATATTCTTAACGCAATGCGATGAAGACGTAGCATACATATTCAACGCCTGGAGCTTATATTCCTGGGGTAATATTAACAAATATGCAAAAAGTTAAATAACAGCACGGCACAAATAAATCGCTATTAGGCAGGCCTCATAAAGATACATTTTCATTCCGTAGTCAGTGACATTCTGCAGCGGTTAGCACCATTACAGCTAAGACTATGCATGCACGGGGAGCAAGAGCAACCGAGGAATGATGAGCTACTGGGTTTCCTTTCCGTGTTTATGTCTAAAGAACCGAAAATGAAGAAATATGTAAGACATAAAGTCGTGGCGGGCCGAGCACTAAGCAGCTGAGTTATGGCGACACGCCGAGCCATCAAACAATGCGCTAGGTGACCACACTACGCACCCTGCATAAAAATCACTTCTCTCCACTGACTCTCTCTTCTCTTCTCTTCTCCCTACGAGCACTATACTTCTTCGGGGTAAAGTCTCTTACTATGCAAGACACTTGGGATTTAATTTTCGCACCCCTAAGAATACTGTTTCTTTCAAGTGATTCCAAATGCATTATTCAGAGTACGGTTCTTTCTGCAAACATTTGCGACTTAAAAAATCTAATTGTATTCATAACAAGCTAACAACAAATCTTGGATTTTAGTGTTAACTAAATTAAAATTAATAGTAATTTCTTATCAACAGCAATCAATGAGATCTTTAAAATTGTTCAAACAAAAGAGTAGCGTGTAACCCGAATTAGTACTTATACCCTTTATTAACATCCTGTATATTAAACTAACTCTAGTTCAATTCATATAAAAAATTAAGTATATTATTTAGTTCCAAAGATAGCTTCACTAGTTTGGTGGAATTAGCAATATTTGTAGATGATTGTCAATATTTCTAAACGATATGGAGGAAGATTTATGGTGATATTTGACATCTTAGATGTACAATATTTTGATTACACGCATGCGCATTTATTGAAGTATGGTTATAATTAATTTGTTTTTGTTAAATTCGTTTTATTTGGATCAGCAAAGTTAAAGTTAAGAATAAGTATTGGAATCATACTAAAAATCAGATAGTGAGTTTTCTATGGATAAGCACATTTTGAAGTCACTAGAACAAGATTTTAATATTTTTACGATGATATCTCTCCGAAATGTGGATATAAGACTTTGATATCCTAAATTAGATCTGCTTAGATTTTGATATTAATCGTGAAACTGAAAGTAAATTACAAGTATATAATGATTCCGTAAAATTGTTATAATTGCGTTTAATTTGTTTATCTACGGAAAAATTGGCTAAGCATGATAACATTTATAAAATTCATAAAATAAAGTTATTCATAATTATCATCTAACAAAAAATATGCAGCAAGAAGAGGACTAGAAGATGTGCTGGTAAATATATCCGTGGGAAAAAATTTGCATACGAAATTAAAATGTGCAAAATATAAAAAAGGAAATAATTCATGGCGTAAAAAAATTTACTCGGAATTAAAAATGGAAATAAAAAATTACAGCAAAGAAAAATTACCCAACCCAAATTTAAATTAGTGTAAAAATAAACAGCGAGTGTTAACAAAAAAGTATTTCAGAGTCCATCTGGGATACGGTCAGGTACGCCCCATTATGCCAAAATAACTTATTTCATTCTCCCCTTCAAAGTGCATATGAGCCTCAGATATGGCAGCTGGCGAACGTACGAACATTGGAATTATTCATTTCACTGTCAGCCGTCGAAGAAAGAAAGCTATTCTGCATTTTCACCTCCCATTCTAAAAATATGATGTTTGTTTATAAATCTTTCACTAACAAGTCTCCAAGTTTTGGAAAACTATTTTCATTAAAGGTAAATTACAATACAAACTTTGTTCAATGAAAGTCAATAAAAAGTGAAACAATATAATAATGAGAAAAGTGTTATGAACAGTTTATTATAATTTTAACTGTCTCACGTAAAGTTTTATATAAGTTTTCACAAGTTGTGAAGTAAACATATGATTTTACTTAATGGTTTATTACTAAAGCTACTTCAAACTTTTACCTGGGCTAATCTTATACGAGAATATTGTCACGACATGAAAAAACATTCTAACAAACTCGAACACCGATAATTTGCAATCAAAATTGTACAAACAAGCGTATTTTTCTCACTTTATATTAAAGCATAACAACACTGACTGTGGCCTTTAAAGGTTATCATTTGTCTACTTCCGATGTTAAATATTACTTTATGTACAGCATTTTGGACTTTTAATGCTTGCTATTATTGTTGATTTTGTTATTGTTAATTTAGATATGCAAATGTATTTGATCAAGGACAAACAACGATTTACGTTTTGTATCAATGTTGTTACATATTCCAATACAAAAGGGAAATAATCGGTGGTTTTGGAACCTTTTCCACTCTCTGAAATAAACTTCTCCTAAAATACTACTTTTTCAGTGAAAAAGTACATACAGTTATTTACTTTCTACAATTATTGAAAGATTCGACTTCTGAAAAAGTGGCATTTTATATTTGTATCAATGCGGTATTTGGTATTACTGAACGTAATGTTCATGTTAAGGTGTCTTGTCAGCGTATTTCTGACTTTCTGCGACAATTAGCAAATGTAAGGAATAGTACAGTAATAATTGTTAATATTGGTCGGTAAGGGACATTAGAGGATTAGTAAGTTTTAGGGTACTTCTTTTTAATAAGTAGTTATTCAATTTCAAAATAACATCGGGATTGATGGATTTAAATATATAGATTGAAATAGAAATGTTATTCACAGTTCAAAGTCTTTTTCTCTGATCATTGAATATTGTTTTTTAAATGTTTCTGGAATTAAAAAGCCTTAAAAATCAAGTTTTTTCATCAATTCGTGTAGAATTATTTGTTACTTTCAAATTAAAAAGCAAAAGTCAATATATAATACAGGTATTAAATTTCTAGTAGGATATGAAAACTGGGACAATTGTGTCTGGAAAAGGTTATTCGGAACACCGGATCCAACGAGTCAAAACAAGGAGGAATCCCGGAAATCCGGGACGTCTGGTCATCCCATTTTACGATAACCAGTGAGCCATCACTGCCCTTATATTCATTTCAAGAACAAATACATTGGATTTTGCTACTTTTTAAGTGATGATGAAAATAAGTATTTGTTGGTAGAAAATTGAAGGTTGATGCAGTATGGAAGCTTTTAAAACTATTCCTCTTTATCGATCTCCTGCGACAAAGAGCTTTTTCATTCGCAGAGAAGTCTTGTATTTTTATTTGCCTGAAGTTATTGAAGAGCTAATACTGTTAACCTTTTCTATTTCCGCTTGCGCGTATCAACGTCGTTATCAGGAAATCGTGTGTTTTAAGCGAGTAGAACCATCGCGTAACGTCAGCTTTAACCGAAGCGAAACTCACAGCAAGAATGCCAAGAAACTCATTTAACAACGATATCATTTCAGAAGACGGTGTTAATTGCTGCTAGTAAACGTAAATATTTCAATTACGAAGCTAATAAAGTTAAATAATAAAGTCAGTGTGGATACCAACATCGCGAACAGCTTCAACATACAACGCATATGTTAAATACACGCCCGGCGTATGTGTGCAGAATGTGCTGTATATTTTTAACGTATCAACAGACGTAACAAAGCTTTGTTTTCTCTGTTTATTTTCCAAGAAAAATTGCCTTTGACTGCAACATTTATTGAACTTATATTGCCAGCTGTAAACAGTATTCAAGATCACTTTCTTAAACATTGAAATATTAAATTTTAATCTTTAATATTATACACAGCACGCTCTTTATTGGAATCACAATATTTTCATATGGGTGTTACCTTTTTTACGAAGAATAGATCAGTAATCAATACAATATTTTATTTATTTCTTTTTTGTGTACACCATTATTATTCATTTTCCTACATCCTAAACTGGATCAAAAATTTTTACTTATCTTTAATTTAAAACTAAATTTATTAGATAATTCCTCAGAAATAAGAAGATTGAAAATAGCTAAACCTCTACGTTTGGCATTTAAATTGTGAAGTGAAAACAACATAAAACTGAAAGAACTTCAATGGGAGTTATTTCTCGAATGTTGTTTTAATTAATCACATTTGCTTGTAGTTTTTTTCCTGGTATGATTTATAACATCCATGGTTTGTTTAATAGTTTACCGGTTTCACGTTATTAATAAATATTATTATATGAAATTCTCTTTTAAGTAACTTTTTCGTGGTTAAGTTTGTATGGGTTGCTATGATATCACAATTGTCCCATGTATTTTGACAATTCTGTATTGTAAATGTCAAATTATAGTGCTGGACAACATAATTGAGAATTGGATTACATCACCCCCTACTAGCATACCGTAAACAGGGGATTATCCCCAAATTTATGGTACAGAAATGCAGAGACTGATTTCAAATTTTTAAATAGGTATATATAATACAGGTAAAAATGTTTGGTTTATACGTACTAAAACAATTTTTTTTTTATTTTATTTATGTAAAAACTAATCCAGCCAAATGGGGAATGGTTAATTTTCTTTCCATTTTTGATCCTCATCACAGTTATAAGAATATGAAATTTTTATTAATACCGCCCCTACATATTTTCGACTCATCACCCGTTGTGAGGGTTAGCCGCATCCATTACCAAGCTTAAGGGATTAACCAAATATCTTGTCCTGTACTATACATGGGATACAATTATGACTTAGTTACCCTGCTTACTTTTGTCTGTGTAAACAAAAGCTTAATATCATGAAATGGATAAATTAATAAATTCTGTGCTTAACATTACTATATATTTTATTTTTGAGATTTTATATAAAAAGTAGTTCGCCTCTTCCTGAAAGTTTCTGGATTCTATATTGTGTTGATTTAAATTTATGGATTTTTAAGTCCAAGAAATAAACTTAGCGAGATACCAGTTTCTCACAAGGGTAATTTTTATTCTAATATTTAACGATCGCTGAATTATCAAGATCATATGCATTCGAATGAGGATGATACGATGGCATAAAGACATAGGCACTTCTATCTATGAATCTTAAGGAGGAATATGACCTTTACTCCACTTTTACTTTAGTTTTCAAGATACCTACAGTTTATATTTTGAGAAATTAGTCATTTCATCAAAAATTAGGTATTGTGGCAGTTATAAGAAAGATTTTGTGGTTTTGGCTGCGGAAAGTAAGTAGTTCTCTGATAGAAATTAATAAAGACATGGTGGTGAGCTGTAAGAAATAGGGAAGACTCCTAGGGAAACCGCAAAGTGTTGTAGCAAATCCCAAAAAGTTTGAACCATCATTAAGGCAATAAAACACAATGATCATCATTTCTCCCCTCGAACAAATTCGGGTAAGAAACAGGAAAAGGGAAAAAATCCTGATCAAATAATCCAGCCCTGGAATCTGTGGCGTCGGGACGCAGCAACAGTGGGAAGGACTGCGTCTTGCAGGATCTTACAAGAAGTTAGTGTTATTGCGTGACGGGGGAGCGCCCTGTCGCTAATGCGCCCTCTATCGAGCGCATCCCGGTAAAAACAGGCCATTTGATTCGGAATAAACGACCCAATGATAGTCCGCGGAATGTTCATTTGAACGAGGCTGTGTCTTCGCTCTAAACTCACGCTGCCCCTTAAATTACAGCTGCATCCGACTGTCCGAACCGAGTTACTGCCCCTCTCCAACACATACACACACACGCGCGCACTATGTTTTCTAACAGGTAGTAATGACGGTATTTTCTTGTTAACGAAAAGACACCATTTAATGGAGGACTCCTCCAACTGATTTATACCGAACTTAATTCCCAATTATTTATTGCTGAGTTACTTTCTACAAACTAAAAAACATCCAATGGTCTCTTATGGGGCACTAATTCGCACACAATAAGGAGGTAAACTGCAAATGGTTATGGTCTGGCAATTGGAAACCACAGTAAACGATATTTTTACCTTCCACAACATAGATAAGAAAGATCTTAAAATCCTAAAATTTAAACTGAAATCGAAGATCTTGCTGGAAAGTAAAATAGACATATTCTCAACGGAGTGTTATAGAAAATAACAATCCTACTAGTAGGTTATTTCTAGTAACAGATAGTAACTAAGAAAAGTTGTCAAATAGCTCACATGTTAGAATTACTTCACATAATTTGAAAAATATAATAAGCGACTTGGAAAATAATTACTACGAGTATAAGTATTCTCATACGTTAACATGAATTTGGATTCAGCAAACTTGGTCTCAATTCATACCTCCTCGAAAGTTATAATGTACTTACATACATTGTAGCTTGAATAACTATTTATTGTTTAGTAATTTAGCAAATATATATATATATATATATATATATATATATATATATATATAAACGCAAAGTATGTATATAGTGATTCTATAAGAGGAGGCATGACTAGATTTTTATTTTATCTCCTTTATTTCTTGATCTCGAATCTCGTCTAGATTTCTCGATTTTGTGTGTACTTTATCTGTACATAGTATTTTCATACCTAGGGAGAGATTCGAGAAATATTTCATCTAACCCGAATTACTATATTTATATGAGAATAGGTTGCAAATATGTTTGGTACCAAAGATAAATTTATGTAACTTTCCCAATAAAATCGTTTACCAAAAACAAATTCTCATAAAAGATTAAACTGTAAGGAATACATTTAAAAGGTTACCAGCCCTTAATCTCTACGAATGTGTGTTTCCAAAATTTTTATCATATCAAGCAGAAAATAGATTTTGAGTTTAAGTAGTCAATCATTAGTTCTACTTATTTTAAATTGATGTGGTTGTTCAATTGATGAGCACCTTTCGATTTGAGCTAAATGGAGTATGAGATCTGGGATTCAAATTAACTCTTACCTGTTTTCGACTGAAGGTTTCTTATGGGAGATCCTCTAACATTTAAGTAAAAGTGCGTAGAAACAAATAAAATTCTAAGTCTTGATTTCTTTGGCCGTTGGTCGAAACGAAATGATGGGTTAAAATACTGAAAATTAAATTAGTCAAAAAAAATATATTAGGTATTTTAGGAATGTGGTACCACAGATGACGAATTAGTGAAATTAAGGATGAACTAGAAATTTAAAGCTGTAATACCAAAAGGGGATGTGTTGAATACATTAGTTTTTGTGACATCCTCATAAAAGTTTGAATAAATCAATTATTCTTTTTGTGAAAGTAGTCCCGCTAATTTATCTTTCTGCCAATTCTGCTGTAAAATTAGAAGCCTAAAAAACGTAACATGATTGTCGTCTATTAAAATCACTTGGTGTTGCCCAAGTGTTCTGTCCTTTTGTACAATTACCTCCCCTTGATGAAAGAGCAGACAGCAGAGCCCCGGTGGTAATTGGAGGCATTAACATACGTTAAGTTGGAGGGTAACATTAGCGCTAAGCTGTCGATGATGTACGCTCGCTTCGCGTGTCCACTGCTAACACTTCCAGAGGTATTTGCAAGGGGAAATCATTTACAATTCCAATTCCAAAATTACCCCTGTTCTAACGCAGACCCTTCCAAACCGTGGTCATTCACATAGGAAGGACACACTTCTTCAAAAATGCGGACGCTGTAATGGTTGGCGCAATTAGTAAGCAGGGACTACGGTCAACACCTTACTAGCAACAACTTACCATCCAGTCATTTTGCATATGGTTAAAGTGGTTGTTAACAGAAATTTGAATAGTCAAAGTTGATTCAAGCTTTTGGCATTCACAGACGTATTTGAAAAAACTTACAAAGTTTTATAAAAAACTTTATTTTCTGGTAATCGCTAAAACTGTAGCCAAAAGTAAATATATATTTTTTGTGCAACAGAACAGAGTTATAACAAATAATTATTGGTGCTTCAACTCTAGAAGATTTTTTAAAACTGAGCGATATATTAATACCTAAATCACCCATAATGTATTATATTGGCCGACATATGTATTTTCTAAAAGAAAAATTTAATTAAAAATATACGGTGTTTTGTGCAACTAGAGGCTTTTAAAAACAACAATGCATAATTAGTACAAATAATAAAAAAAAATGTATTTTTCCAAGACTTTATTGAACGGTAAATTGGGATAGGCAGCGTTTTTGTAATCCTCTCTATACATATATTTCTAGATAGAGCATAGCATATTTTCTATGTTCCTGAGGTCTAAATCTAGTCCAATTGGCGCGAAATATGAATAAAGTCAGTAGTATCTATAACGAAATATGAAAAATCTTTTTAAATTCGATTTGTTTTAGTACAAAGTCAAAAGTTGTCTCAAGTTCATGACAGTTCCCGCTTATTTCAACCTAACCTAGCTGTTTTGTTAATGCTTTTCAGCATGTTTTGACTGAATTGATGCAATATAATGGTTAGAAATTGTTTGATATGCAAGATATCACAAGTGAAATGTCAAAATGTGATTGCAAGTGAGATAACACTATTGATAGATAAACCTCAAAGACAGCGCATCAGAGACTGTCTATTTTGGCATACTTTTTAGAAAAGTGATAGCAAGTGAGATAACATCATTGGTATTTTTATATATCAGACAAAGACAATGCTACAAAATATGTCGTTGCTACGATGTCAACACACATTTTAAGAGTGCTGGTGTCTAGATAAGTACTAAATCACTGGGTGGTTTATTATAAATGCCATTTAAATTTAAAGCTAGAAGACATTCGTTACTAGTTCAGTGTACAAAAAATATGGTTCATTCATAGTTTATAAAGTGCAAACTGATTCAGGGAAACAGTAAAGTTTGTAAACGAAATTAATGGAATTCTGTAGCATGTTTCGTAGAAGAGAAAAAGAACTCATCGCAGAATGATCAAAGTCTTGTTTGGTTACCTCGTTGGCTATTCAAATATTAAATAAGAATAAATTGAAATAAAACGAAAGCTGTCCAAGTCCTCACAAGACTGTAACGCTGGAACAATTTGAGATTAAAATAAATATCTAAAACAGATTGTTCGACTAGAAATCCATTTGCTGGAGCATTCATTCGAATATTGCTTACATTAAATTCTGTATCTCCCCTTTTCTTCATTTATATTCATCACTCCTTTAGATTTAGCCTGGCAATGCAAACGAACATTCTTTCTTTCGAGTGTAAATTAAATTTCTGGAATTTTTTCACTGAGCGAACGTAAATCATCAAAAGAACTCTGGATATCACGTTGCGTTCGATTAAGCTCGCCAGACACAGACGCAGATTAGATTTGAACTTCTCGCTCGATTCCCATGCATTAATATTTCATTCATTCAATTGCTCTATCGCAAAGATTACCAATCTTCTACAAATCCTTTTCATCAAATCTCCCCAACTCAAACTCATTAAAACTCTACTTAAGCAAAACGAATTTATTTTATACCGGCCGGCAACTTGGATTTCCACTACATCAAATTCTTTCAAAATATTTCTCCAGCGTTATCTCTTCTCTTCAAGCGCTGATATTTGCGACACTTCGTAGATCCTACGACAGGTACTGTTGCATGTGAATCCACCGTAAGCTCTAAGTGAAAACGCGAATTTCCAAGAAATCAAATTCTTTGCACTTCTCCTATTTGACACAAACTTTTATTTAACTTCGATTTAAATTTCATGCTAGGAAAACGCTACTATATGTTATTCTCAAGTACCAAAATGAAACTACAAACTAATATTTTTATAAATTTTTCTGCACTTATAAATATCAAGATCCTGTACTAAAAGTCTTCATCCAAAGCTCAAAATCAGTCAAAATAATCAAAAATTTTGTATGTCTCCAAGGCTTTATTGAATAATAGTGGTAGATAGTGTTTTTGTATTTTTTTATTATTATTTTTTTTATAACCTTTAAAAGTTCAAAAATATCGGGTTATTTTACCACAACACAATGCATAAAACCGCTTATACCGTCAACGTTTTGTTATTGTTATTTTTATACTTCAGAAGACCAAAAAAGGTTTTGGGTCCTAGATGCTTCATCCCGGGTTTACCTTAAACTGTGAAGTAGAATTAAAGTAGAAGTAAATATCGGTTTACTTGAGATAATCTTCACGTCATCAATTCATTATCGTATGAGTTACAGAGGGGTATAAACAGGAAGAATACTAGAAACATTGCCATAAGCAATTTTACAAAAAATTGATTGCATAGTCGGATTTAAAATTCACATCGACTCTATTTTTGTAAAGAAACAGTTTAATACTCAAGAAAAATTAAACATTATTGCTGGAATATATCCGGATTGTCCATATCTATCCACCTCATAAAAAAGAAATTAATAATGTCATTCGTTTTATTTATAAAGGTGATTTGGGAAATTTATGCTTCATTGTGTGTTGGTAGTAACGTTAGTTTAATCTACAACACTCTTTTGTGTATAATACTTTTAGTTTGACATTTATTTACTTTGGAAATCATATGATTTCACTTGACAAAATGTCATCATTTCGTTTTTTCTGCTTCCATAAGTCTTCGATAGATGACGTGATCATCTAAGGGAAATCGGCTTTAGTTTGCTGTTAGAAAAGAAAATCGATGTGTTATTATTCGTGAAACGAGAAAGTGAAGAATAATAAAAATATGCAATTTTCTCATCAGTGGTACCCTCCAGGAAATTTCTATTTAATAATAGTTTTCATCGTGAAAATAAGTGTTGTAAAAAATGAAGAGTGTAATTTATGGGCGGTATGTTGGTGTGCGTCTTAGGGAGTGTAAGTGAAGGAAGCCGTAAGCCATGACGATAGCTCCCGCGGAATCCCATGCTCTAAGCCTGCGGAGGCTAATTATGTACGCTGTTCCCGGCCGTAGCTACCTCCAGCTTTTCTTTTATTAATTACTGCGTTGTCATGTACTCTTTTCCCTGGCGGGAACATAAATATCATACCGCATCCGGCAGCGAAATACCTCTACATTTTCTTTTCAATTTATCTAATTTATTATTAAGACCTTTTTGTACGGAATAAACTGAATTTTTTATTCCCAGGAAGATAAACAAAATAAAAGTTATCAAAGTTATATTACATTTCCGAAAAGAAATTCTTTTTATCACTCCCGTACATGTCATCAAAGAAGTACTTAACTGCCATTATTTGTTAATGTATTTCGAATCAGGGTCTTTTCAGGAATTTATGGATATTTACACAAGTACATGCTACAAACATTTCAAATTAAAAATAAATATGTCATTATAACTTTGGAATTAGTTGTAAATCAAATTTTCAGGATCCATAAATTAAATATCGCTAAATAAAGTTTTATTGAGAGTTCAAATATACCACTTTACATTATATTGTACCTACTAAATCAAACATGAATCGACTTGAGCTTAGTAAGCAACGAGGATGCTGTCTAAATCTAGCTTTTCTTTGTCTTGTCTTAGACTTAGGATTTCACGGCTTGACTTGATATTCAAGCTAATTGACTTGACTTAACTTGAAATAAGTCAAGTATTAGTAGCCGAATTTCAAATCAAGTCAAGTTGTAATATATCAAGTATTCGATTTCCAAGAAAAAAAAACTTCAAGCTACTTGACTTGATGAAACTCTACTTAGACTTAATCAAATCATGTCAAGAAATTTCAAATCAAGGCAAGATTTTGCAAAGATCGGTCTTGTCTTGTCTTGCTTATACGGCAACATTAGCTTGTAATCAAAGACAAATAAATGTCGGAATATCAATTTTTAATGAAGTGTTTTGACAACTAAAATGTAATATTGTATTTAAATCGTAGAACATATGACAAAAGAGATTTTTCAAATATATTGTTGCATGTCTACATTAACAAAACGTAATTAATTATTCTCTTCAGAATGTCAAATCGAATGTCTGACACAAAGTGTAGGGTTAAGTAATGATATATTGTGTATACGTTGACGTTGTCGACTCTGTAAATATAAAAGGATAAAAGTAACTGTAAAATATCAATAGCAGTTAAATAATAAATGAATTAATCGTAAGCAGAATGTAAAGTTGTTGACAGAGGGTTTTTCCAAGAGGATTTTTATTATAGTTCATATTGAAATAGGATAATAGATGAAAGAAAAAAGTATCGATGTCCTCTTTTTGTAAACAAAGATAGTGTATTACAAACCGCCCTTTTAATGGGGATCTGACGTCACAGTCAAACTCACTTTTTTGAATTTTAAGAATTAATTATACATTCCGAAATATTTTAGTTAATAATAAATTAGTTAGAAATTAGAAATGAGATAAATTATTATCAAAGGTAAATAATAAATAAATTTACCAATAGTATTATAGAATAATATGTTTGTTACTTTAGGTAGTGCTAAAATAAACTGCAAACATATATTAATAGTATTAAAATTTAGGTTATTTCAGTTTGACAGATGAGTCCGTAAAGTTCAATTTTGACACAAGTGTCTAAGATTTTACTTTAGCTACTACTTTGGTTAACTTCGCGGAGTGATATCGTGAACTTTAGTATCGATTTCGAAAAAAGGATTATTGTTTTTTTTTTTATTCTATGGTAGAAGTTAAATAAAACCCGGTTGTAGGTCAATCCTAGCAAGAAGCAACTACCGGGTTGTTACCGCGTTGTCCATAAAAGCATTTTGAATTCACTAGCACCGGGAATTTAAATGAGACGGGAATTTTCTTTTTTGGCGGATTTTCATCATAACTGCGTTGCATAATTCAACATCAGTTACGCGGCTCAAATAATAAAAACTGTTTACCAATACATTGAACGACTGATGGATATCTGTCAGGAACGAAATATCACAATTAGTTATTCCATTGCAAACTGCACGAGATTAAATGAACCGCAGTTTTTCCGATACTGTTTTTGCACAATTTAAATTACTCAACGTACAGCAAATGTTTACTATTACATACAATATTTCCTATCATTTAGATATACGTTACATTACAATTTTTTATCAAGTCAATTTACATTCAAAATTAACTCATTTGTTTTTCAATTGTAATTTGTTGTTATGAAAATATCAATATTTGTTTCCACATAACAAAACATCACTATATCCAATCAACACATAATTATAACAAACGAATAGCTCTTTGTAGCTTCATTTGTTCATACAAACACTGTAGGTATATTTATTCCAAAAAAATTATCAAATTTTATTTTATATTGTATATACTCAAAATACAGAAAAACAACATTTTTACAGGAATTAAACAAATTTTAAATATTATAAACAAAAATACCTCTGAAAATATGAATTAATTAATGAGCATGAATAACAAAACTGTTTTGACGGTACGTACTTTCTACGTAAACAATATTTGATTGATTTTTGTGATATCACGTGCCCTACATTTTTACTGTTTACATTTAAAATCGTAAATCCTACCGAAAATAGGACGCATATTTCAGGAAATATTTACACTGTTTATAACTATAATTTTAAATTTTCTTTATAGGTCATAAAATCTTATTCCAATAATTCGGTTATATTTTATAGAAACATTACATTACAGGTCATACAAAACTAAAACATAAAGAAGACTTTTTATATTTTTCATTTCAGTAGAAAGTATCATATAACGTGCGAATGTAAAAATTTACGCACGAGTATTGTTATCACACTTTCAAACATGTTATGTAGGTACAGTTTACAATCAGTTTAATTTAAAAAGAAAAGTATGAAAAATGACAAAACTAGTTTAACTTTGGCTCTCCATGTAGAAAAACTATTGATAGGTAAGATTTAAATTTCACATAACGATTGAATAATATTATTCCATCAAACCGTCAATATTATTCAATTAACAATAGTAACGAAGATCATTAATTGATAAAAATATGACTGAATTATAGGTATATTATTTGACAGTTGTGGATAAAATATATTGTGACACTGACAACAAGTCAGATGTTTTTCATATCCATTCTAGGATAGATATAAGCTAAGTATCCATTCTATCAAGCGTGCAAAAAACAAAACATATACAGTGTGGAGTGGAAAAACAGTTTCTCATTTCAAATACAGATATACAATTGTTGATGTCTTAGCTACTTATGAAAAGATAATATTAAAATATATATAAAAAAGTATATACAAAATAATGAACAATTTTAATCTATTGGAAAGCGTTTATTACGAATTAGTTTAATATCTATTATTTTAACTACTACAAACGTATTACAGAATAAAAAATGGTATTTAGTAATAACACGCTACATGAATATGAGATCCTTTAATGCAGAACATGCAAGAATGTACGTAGATAATGATATTCCATAGCTGCAAACTAGATTATTATGCTATTACACGCATAATTTCAAATGAAGCTCAAGACTGAAAAGACTAACGCTGCTACATATCAACAATTCCGCCACAAGCATAATGTAATTTATTTTAAAACATAAAGTATTATTATGATCTAAGGATTTTTATTATTTCCACCTCACGTATCTTGATATAAACATTTTATTATATCTTTCTGCGAATATCAAAGCTGATCCTTTGTTCTAGTTTTACAACGGAACAAATCTGCATATGTGACCTATTTGCTACCTTCTATGTAGTTATAAAACAGATTTGTGGATGCTATGTGGTCATAAAAATTCTTCAAACACTGGAAACACAACAATCGATACACTTTGTGATTCGACTTTGAATAAAGTTGGTTTAAATTTGAAAATAAACTATATTATACTTCTTAATACTTTATACAAGGTATTAAAAATTGATAATTTTATTATAAATAATAGAATAAAGTTGGTTGATAACTGTTAAGTAACATGTACGTGTGATTGTTTTATCTATGTTTGACGAAAGATTTCTGTAAAATAATTTACATTATTTACTTGATAATATTTTAATACCATTTCTCACCCTGATGAAGACTGATTTACAGTCGAAACGTTGTTGTAATTAGTGGATTTTATTAAATGACTGCAACTCCAAAAAATACTTTCTTGTAATAGAATAAGATCTATGAATTTATCTGCAAAATTTACAAATGGATGTAACAACGAAGCTGTACTGATTTAAGAATCATTTTGACCCAAGTTGTCGTTATTACGCAGAAATTGTAAGTAAATTTATAAATCGAATTTTATTTATGCCAGTCACAAACTTCCAATAGATAATATATTAAAATAATATCAGATTTAAAAAATATACTACATAGTGTAAAAATCATTTAAAGGACGTATAAGTAAAACACAAGAAATTTATATCTGTAATTGTTTGGGACTAGTGCGATAAACATGGAAATGTGATATAAATTATTTATGACGGTTTATAAATGAACCACATATTTAGGTTACGTTAAGACTTATGCACATGTTTATGAAGTGTGTGTATAAATAATTAGTTTAAACCTACCGAAGTAGTAATTAACTAATTGTGTATATGAGGTACAAAAATGTTTGATAATTTTTTTAAGTAAATCTTGGGTTATTCAGTGTTGACTGCATTAATTTTAAAGCGGCTACTTATACTGTCACTAAACAACAAAATTAATATTCCCTATAAGAAATATCACTCTAATGTACTTTTGAAACCTAAAGTCTATCTCTTCTACCGGTCCATCTCTCGCCCAGTCGTCATATATATGTCGGCCAAAAAGTATAATACATTTTGTATTCGTTAGGTATTTGTACATTGCTCGGATTTATTAAGAGAGATATCACTCTAATGTACTTTAAAAACCAAAAGTCCATCTAACCTACTATACTCCGTTTTTTTTTAACTATAGACAGCACTAGACGAATTCACATTTACACCACAGCGTTAATGAAATATTAGTAGTTCTGAAAACAACTGGTTTTAATCGTGAAATATCGCAAAAAGAGAAATGAAACAAGAAACACGTGCATATTCAGCAAATGATTTGACAACTAGTTAAATGTGGCTTCATGAAATGGCGCAGCAGCCAATCACAGGCTTTGATTTTCTCACTAGAATTTCTAGTTACTGACTATAGTTTAAAAACAGAATATAGTTCATCTCTCCCCTACTTATGAAATAATATATTTTCAGCTAAACTTTTATTTTCCAAAAATTAATTTTGTTATTACATGGAAATTGTACTGATTTACCCCTCATAAAAAGCTGCAGTCATCTCCATACGCCTGCTCCATTTTTGCATATTTGCGTAACGAAGGCGCGTTTAGCTCATCCTCTGGCGTCTATCTGTCATTAGCGCCACAATGCATGATTACAAAGTTCGCAAGACGCCGGCGTCGCACGCATCGGAACGTCTCATTACCGCGTAATTGCACGGGTGAGCGGAAGAACAAGCGCACCTATACAGCGCGCGTTCTCCAGACAAGGATGCAGCAAGGAAATTGGTTGCTTAGTAATTACATGTACGGCGTACTGCATGTTTACTGCGGGCCCGACAGGCTTCTCATTGGCTGCAAAAGCTGGAAAAACGCTAAGTTCATTACCAGCCAATACAAACACGACTTTTCTATTTCAACACAGGTCGTTTATTCTTTTTTCATTTAATAATAATGTTACTTTATTTTGGATTGGCACATTTCGACAGAAAGATATCTGATATCATCATCATGTGAAATACATTACCGATTAATTCTTTCTTATTTGGTGTAAGGCAAATATAACGAATCACAGACCAGTCACAGTTGACCAACCACCAGTCAAAGTCGATCATCATAGAATACCTATGATAAGGCATTTAATTTTGTTTAATATAGTAGTAATTCACCTGATGACGAAAGCATATGAGCTGTGTAAATTAAGTAATAATACTGGCAACGAAATGTTCGATCTGGTAGAACTTAGGACGCGAGACTTGAAGTGGAGGCAGGTGAACATGTTATATGTCTTCAGTACGAGTTTGAATTCAGTATAGTCATTTGATTGTCCGTAGCAATTTTTTTCGTAAAATAGTTTTTCTTGTGCGTTCTAAAAATGAGTAACGTCAATTTCAAACACGGTGTGTTATCAGGTTTTACTTTAGACTTGGGTACAGTGCAATGTAGGCTTACAAAATTTAAGTAGTTCTATGGAGACAGGATTATTTAGGTGGTTTTAGGCATTTTCAGAAGGATTAAAGATGAAACAAGGAACGGAAGGTCTTCAACTTCAAGAAATGGTGAAAATGTCGACAAAATCTGGGATCTTGTGCATTCAGATCATCGGTTAACGTAATGAATGATTTTTGATCATTGAGGATGAGAAAAGTCTGTGCAAAAATTGTCCTCCTTCTCTTGTGGCTTTTCAGCCTCCTTATTTGCCTGACTTTTGTCTTTGTGATTTTTTCGTCTTCCTAAAATTGACAAATCACCTCAAGGTAACTCATTTTGGGTCACTTCAAGACATTTAAATAGTTGTAATCAACCAGCTGAAAGTGATACCTAAGGAAGTTATTTTGAAGTAGACAATATTGAATTGTAATTCTATTTCAACATTTTTTTTTAATCAGTCTTATTACTTAATTTACGCATCTCATATATCCCGCTATTGAAATATTGGGATAATAATTTTATCCTCAACATTTAAACAAAAAATAATTACTCTGTTGTATTACTATTGCCTGTTTATAGGTAATAGTTCTCAAATAGCACATTAATGTTTCAAAACACCTTTATTATATTTATACTTATATAATTATGTTTATCTAAACTATACTTTACAACTATCTGTTCTGGTGTTAGTAATATAGTTATTTGAAGAAATACGTTCAGAACATAACTACTATAATAACACAATAAATATGTGTATGCAGTAAATATAAAAGTTTGAAAACACGAAAGCATATTTGGTGTAATACGTAGTGAAATGAATATTAAATAAATCAATGAAACGGAACGTTTAACGTTGCATGTTTAATAAAAGATGTAAAGAAGCAACACTCTGATTCATGGTTTAATATCCTCATGCATGTAATAAATCCTAATAACATTAAAGAGCAAAAACTTCACAAGTATTCGAATCAAAACGCTATCTTTTCCAATAAAGATCGTCATGGCTGGAAGCAGAGCAGCGCTCGCATAGCCGTGGGGCACACGCTATGTACCCACCATGCTAACTTACGCTCCTGTTCTGCTCATATCTTGCAGTTTATCGTCTTGTTAGAATAATATCGGTGCAAGAACATTAACATGTAATGAGTTCGCGAATAGGGATGGAGTAATGTGTGAACTACGGCACGGTAGCTCGCGTGCAGGATTTACCAAGAAGCACAAACTTGCCAAAGATAAAGCCAACCCTTCCTAGAAGTGCTCAACTTCAATATGCTCCCAATTCCTATTTTCTTACAATCGTAGCTTTAAAATGAGTGAAGGTAAAAAATTACTGGAATGCAGTCAGTTGAAACCTGTAGGAGCAGAAATAAAACCATTTTCAACTGACTGAAATCCACTAAAGGTGTTTTGTAAAGTTGAATGCTATAGAAGTGTACAACTCCAATATGCTCTCAATTCCTATTTTCTTTTAATCTGGAACTTAAAAATTGAGTTTAGTTATATTGACTAAAGGTGTTTTGAACTCCAATGTGCTCCCAATTGTTACTTTCTTACAATCTGGAGCTTTAAAAATTGTGTTTAGTTATATGGACTAAAGATGTTTTAAAAGGTTAAATGCTATAGAAGTGCATAACTCCAATATGCTCCCAATTCCTATTTTCTTACAATCTGCAGCTTTAAAATATATGCTTAGTTATATTGACTAAAGGTGTTTTGAGATGTTAAATGCTATAAAAGTACACAACTCCAATATGCTCTTACTTCTTACTTTCTTACAATCTGGAGCTTTAAAATTTATGCTTAGTTATATTGACTAAAGATATATAGTGCTATTACCAATAAACAGGCAATGATTTGGCAATAAACGAAACAAATTATGTAGTAAGTTTTATTTGATTGTCTCCCCCTCCTGACATTTACAAGTAATTAATAGATGTCGCAAAAGAGTTATAGTATTATAGTACTATAAGAAAGTGTCGAAGAAAATAGCTCAAGTATTTAGATTGATTCTTCAGGATTTTCCGCATAAAACATATTTAGTTAGTTAGACTATGTATTGTAACGTTTTTATATTTGGGTGAAGTGTAAAAAAATTAAACCACGAAAATTTATATAAATAAGTTTAATGAACGAATAGTAAATTATAAAAAGATAATAAAAATAAGTAGCACTATAAATAAACAAATATAAATAATAATTTAAGAGTAATAATTATTAATAAAGACTTAAACACTTAGGGCTGGTTTTTTAATCTCTGGTTAAAGTGCCGGTTACCTTAGCCATCGGTTAACAAAAAAATATCGCATCGAAAAACTGACGTAAGTTGTCAAAAATACACATTATTTACAATTTCGGTGCGATATTTTTCTGTTAACCGATGGTTAAGGTAACCGGCACTTTAACCAGAGATTGAAAAACCGGCCCTAAGAATATTTATTTAAAAACTTAATACTATTTTGATACTTATGTCGCAAACTATCTATGTTCACCACTCGCTTAATATCAGACTGACCTCGCAATCTTTTCTGCTTGGATTTGTATAACCGAGCAAATAAACTCTCGAATATTCTTGCAGCTTTGATGCGTCAGTACAATAGAAGGGAGATTGAACATGTCTTGATACATAAATATTATATTATTATATATTAACCTATTTATTTTTGCACAGTTATTAATAACTTGATTTCTTTTTCAGGTAAGGACCAGTATAAGAATTTTCTTCTATTTAACCAACAACAAGCAGTAAGTTATTTAAAAAACAGTAGCTTTACAGTTGTAGTAACAGTTCAAAATGTCAACATTTTAATTGATGTTGCAAAAAATATATTTTGTGCTTTAAAATTATCTGAAAATTCGGACTCGAACACTTTTTGTTAAATTACTATCAAAATAAATTTATCCAGTTTCTAGACTACATATATTTTCATTCGCAATTTTTGATCATTTTTAGTGCAGTTACAGAATTTGTAGACTATAATGTACAACAATAGTCTCACCAAATTTATTTATTTTCAATTCAAGTTACTATTTTGCAGCAACCTTCTTTATTTATTTTTTTAGTGGAAGCTTAAGTTATTTTAATAATTGATCAGTCATTAAGCATTCGCTAAAAAATGTAATGAGAGAAATTACAAATAAAATAAATTATACAAGAACATTAATTGTATAGCGACAAGAAACGTAATGTATTTACGTTTTGGAAATGAGTATTTGATGAAAATGACGACGGTGGAGGTATTTCCGGAATACATTTTCGCAATTGGAATATCTTGTAAGCCGTAAGAACCGTAGCAGTGCAAGATTGTATAATTTATCGAGAGTGGATTAGTACGGTATCGAAGTATCGGGTTTATAAGTACCGTTCCCTTCCTCAAACTTTTTAATAATGTAAGGAATTCGGGCTGGAGTATTTACTACGTGGCGGGGAAACCGCAAGGAAAATGGATTTTTGTGGTTTTCCAGGAGGAAAAGCCGTATAAAATTTTAACTACCCTTGATATCTTTTAAGATTTCCTTTTGTGAAAAACCCTGCGTTCGGGTATTGTATTTTTTCTTTAAATTTGTTCTCCTAATTAGCTGGCGCGAGAATTACAATTACTGTAATTAATTTTACGAAATTACCAATTAAGATTTTTACAGAGATTTTTTCTAACCACAATAATAAATTTCAGATTTTATATCCTTCATCAATTTAACAAATTACGAAATAAAATTATTTTATTTTATTATTTTAACACTCGGTAAAATCATTAGTTATATTTATGTCAAATATTTAACAATCTAATTAATATATTACACTATTCGTATAAATTTTATTAATTATCAATCAAAAATTTTCCTATTTCAAATGCACTACCATATTACACAAATCTAATTCGTCTCGATATGAAAACATTTTGGTAAATAACAATAAAAAAAATAAATTGAATTTTGAACCCTGAACCCTTAACCAATTACATCAGTATTTAATAAAAAGGGATTATGATTAAATAATAATTTTTATTTTTTTAATTTATTTAAATCAATATATTAACGAGTAAGAGTTAATAAATCATGTTTTAATTGGATTTTACATTTTTTTTAATATTGAATTGTAATCAAAATTGAAATTATTATCGTAAAAAACCAAATAAACTTTGAATGAAATAAAATTTGAACTAGACAGAATTGGCACAGATGAAAACCAATATTAGTGTTGAGCAGTATGACTTTTCTTCACAGAAATGATTAAGTACATACAATTATAGTTATTAAAATAACGGTTACTATTACAAGAATTATTGATACTGGTACCGAACTAATTATTTTCACAGTTATTTCTGAGAGAAAAAAAGAACCGCAAATGAATAAATTTTTATAAAACACCGAAATCTTACCTTCAATTTAATAGAAAATCACTTTATTCTTGCAGAGATAATGGTCCGTATTCCGAGCTCATTTTTATAATAAACTCGCTTTAAATAAGCCTGATTTATAATTATAATCTCATGAGACCAAACGTCATTTTTAACAAAAGCATTGAAAAGTGAGTTTTGAATATTGAATATTATCTTTAATAAAGAAGTAAAAACTTTATTAATCTTTCATCACCATACAAATAATTACAATCAAATAAGTGGTCTTTTCAAAAGTATTTGTTACTAACTAATAGGTTTTAACTATTGTATGCTATTCTCTGAAAGTAACGTTACTTATTTTTTGTTAATTGTACAATAAGGCGTTGTCTTAATAACTGTAATGAAATAATAATTACATCTTCGAACGGAAAAAAATTAAATAACGTACAAAACAAATCTTTTAACTAACAAACAAAAAAACTGAAACTAGCATTTTGGCCGAAACCGAAACTTCGGTCGGACACTACTTTTTATTAACCGACATGAAGACTCTTAATGAAGGTAAGATAATCACGTAAAAATGAAAAGTAGAAGTAGAAGTGAAGATGTAATTGATTTTTGTAGATAGTGTAATATATAGTTTGGTTTGGGGAATTTATGAAAGCATTTGGGAGGCAGAATAAATTGGCGTTAGACGTGACGGTGTGTCATCGCTCGTGAGTTATAAACATTTATCGCCGTACGTGTCGGAGCTGAGCTGCAGGTACCGTGCCCGTGGCTTCTACCTTATTTCCTGCAGATGATTGAAAGCGCGACTCGCGGGTTAACTACGCCTTGCATGTTTCATGTTTGCCATTCGACCTGTTATTACTTTTCCAACTGCACAAGTGCGCCGAATGGCTTCAAGTTTTTATAATTTCCCTCCACAATAGTTAAATTATTCTCGCGAGGAAATGGAATGAAACGGTAGGTGGAAGCGAAGCTTTACTTCATACTTCGGTAACTCAACGGAAATTCTTTCTCCGTAAAAGGATTCCGCATGTCAAAGATTGCCACAGTACCTCAAGTGTGTGCACACTTGTGCATGATACATGTACAAAGCTCTTCCCATACCCAATGGAAAAAATTACTATCTCTGCGGGTTTCAGCCAAAGGGATTCTTTTACAAAACATGCAATTTAATTCCCAATATTCATCCGCCAATAAACATTTCATAACTCAAATCTCCCATATTCCTTACATTTTTTATTCAATTTGTTGCTCATATTCGCATCAATCTCACAGCTTCAAAGGACATTACTCAACTATGTGAAGACAACACATTCGAATGTAACAGGCAGTGGTGACTGAATTATTTAACACCCTCAAATTTGAATTGAACGAAACGAAATTCTGCTATATTTCACTACTTCAGAACTCACTACAGTCTTTAAAAAAAATCAAGATTGTTCTAAAAAAGTTGACATAGAGAGAACAATAATTATTTGTATATCAAGGGACTAAGATATAATCTTTTATTACGCATATGGAATTTATTCTAAGAGGCGATAGCCGAAGAGAATAAACCATGTGAGTAATACAAAATACTTTAGTCCGTAGATGTAAATAATAGCATTACGTGTTTGTAAAATGTCAGCTAGCTATTGAAAAGGGGATGGCTGTGATAACAAACGTACTGTTAAAGTGTCAAATATATGTCTTTATAATTTTCTTATGTTAAAATCAGATAAATTATTATTGAAGGTAAATAATAAATAAATTTACGAATTCTATTATAAAATGATATGTTTGTTATTTTAGGTAGTGCAATAATATAATGCAATTAAAATATAGGTTCATTCAGTTTGACAGATGAGTCCGTAAAGTCAAATTTTGACATAATAGTCTGTAAAGTTTTACTTTAGCTACTACTTTGGCTAAATTGGCGTAGTGATAACGTGTATCTAGCCTAGACACCCACCACTTTTTACCTTTATTTGATATTAGATTTTTTTCACTAGGGTTTACTTAGTAACCATGGTAACCTACGATAATAATGTAAACTGTCACTTTTTAAAGAAACTGAAGCCTCCAAACTAAAAAATTATTTGTCTTATTAAACTCAAGAAAAGTATAAAGTATGGATTCACAATTTAAATTTGTCGGGTACTTTAAATTAGTCAAAAAAAAAAAAATGAAACGTCAAATAAAAAATAAATTTAACTACTTCATTTTTGTATCAAAAATATTAATATAACTATAAAGGTCTTATATGACAGTTGAGCTTGAAAGATAAAATCGAAATTAAAAGAACATAATTGTTATTGAATAGAAATAAAGAAACGTGTGATGTAAAGTGAACGGGGTGTTATCTTACTTTTGAGGTTGTGGAATAAAATGTTTACGAATGCACGATACACTGTGTCATATGTGAGTGGAAGTATATACGAGGCAACTTAGACGGTATTTGTATACACAGCGCCCGATGTATCCATCTGGCAAACTATTTGCAGAGAAGACATCTAATCTACAAAGAAAAATACTTTTTACACGTATTGACTCTCTACATCAAAAGACTAGATTATACAATAACAATGAGACTGTATGGAAAGAGCGATAAAACGATGGAATGTTTTATCGATGTCTTCCAACAAATGAAACTCTTATGCCAGGAGAAATATTTAGGTGTTCTTGTAGTACATGCAGCGATAGTTGAAACTGACTTGATATAGGGTTGCTTAGTGGTAAGGCGTCATAAATTATTTTATCTTGAAGACATCACTGGAAGGAAAAGAAATGAACCATAACAAAGAAATAAGAAACATTTTTTTTTTATTATTTCCTTTGATGCTTGTCCAAAATTGAAATAGTATATCAAATATTAACAATGGGTAGAAGCTTGTACGGGAGGGAAATCTTCAAAATTTAGATCAATTAAAAGTTCAAATTCAAGTCATTTGTTTTATAGCAGATTTAATCATTGCTTAGCAGTTAATGGATGGATTTCTGATTTTTTTTTTTTTTGTTATTATTGTTCAAATTCACCTAATTATACCTACTAGTTTGTTAGTTGGTTTATGGGTTCTTTATTTAGTAATTTCTTACAATATTAAAATTTAGTACTAAAAATTTTATCTCTATGTTTCACTTTAAATGAAACAAGCAAGTATATATTGCTGTCAATCAAATATCAAGTCGTAACCATGGATATGATAAATCCCGATGTTTCACGTTAAAAAAGACTCACGGTATACAAAATGAGGTGTATCAAAATTCAATCATGGAAAACTAAGATCTTTGCCATGGTATTTTTCAATAATTTGTGTTATTTTGCAATATGTCAATTTCTTTTGTGTAAGAAATAACTGCGAAAATAAGGTTCTATTATTTATCAAAAATTGTAGTATTAGAAACTGCACGTTTAATTTTAATAGCAATAAATGAACTTGCTAAATAATTTCTGTGCATAATTAGGAAACATCTTGTACACAAATATCGGATACGGTACATAATATTATTGGACAGAAGAAAGTTTTGAGGTACATTTATTTTGTAATGAGTTTTAAATATCACTTTATACAACTATAAATAGGTAACCAAGAATTTTGTCGGCGTAATAGAGACTAATATTTATTTTGAAATATATTTCGCTTTATTATGAATTATGGGAAATTTTTATTAACTTTGATAGTATATCTAAATTATGTATGTAATTCATATATTTCCATTATTTATGTACTGATTTATAGCACGAATTATTCATAAAAATCATTATTTGAATACATAATTTATATTCGTAATATCAAAAATAATTAAAATATATTACAAACTTTTCATACTCACTTTTGACTTGCTATAAATAATGTTATCATATTTCTCTGATTTTGTATATTTAATATTAATATTAATGTCTATAAATAGACCATTATTATAATTAAATACATATTAAGGTATTTACAATTATACTTTCATCCTTCCATTATCGGAAAATAGAACCTATTTTCATATTAATATTAATTTGAATTGTATTTTAGAGGTGTAGAATTATCCTACAGTTTATTATTTATTTGGATTTTTTTGGGAATGGAATTCTAAAGATAAAAATATGTTTTGTGCAGAGAACCTCTTTTTCGCTGATAATTTTATGTCAATGATGTAAAGTGTACGCTTCTATATATTGCTTCTGTAAATTCCGCGGCAATTGCCAGTAACTGACAATTGTCAGTGAGATTTGAATGATTGGTTCAATTCACCAAAACAGTGTGATTTAATTGGATGATAAATTATGAGTGGAATATATTTATAAATGAAAATGAAATAGGTATTTTCTTGAATGGAATCCTTTTCATATGAATTGTATCCTGAATTTACTTAGGTTATATTTTGTTACGTATATACCTCTGAGTAAAAACTGGGTTATAAATTTGTATATGTTGTCGGCATCGTAAAATATTGTAGCAATTTTGACGTAAGTATATTTATGTAGGTAATTTGAGGAAATTGTTGATGGTTATGCGAATCGCTACTTGTAGTTGGTAAGAAGATGAATACGTCCGTGCTGTAAGGAAATTGTTGGGTATATTTAGCGTTTGGTGCAGAGCTTAGTTAGTCATGCGAGAATAACTGCGCAAGTTGGAAGAAAGTCGGGGTAATAGCGAAGAATGTTGTTAAATTCCACAGAGTATCGGATATTGGAAAAAGCATTATAACAAACGAGTGATCAAAATCTAGTCGGCTCGAAATGAACATTCTACTATCGCTGACTCAATTATTTGTTTCTAAACTTGGCGCGGTATTCGCCATTTTAAATACAGTATCGCCTCAAGCGAACTCACCCCCTTCGTGAATTTGCATCCCCCGGTCGCTTTTCCATTGCAAATTTGTTAAACTCCCTTTTAAGATCTCGGATAAGATTTGAAGTGTTCGAAATTTGCAAACTTTTCAAGGTTTTTATTACTTGTCCCGAGAGGATGCTCAGATCATCTCTGCTTAATGTAAAAACTATTCACTTCATAGTGCCGGAATTGCTATCTTCGCAACTATCGCATTTGCCAACTTTTTACATTCAGATTCTTTCAATGGAGATATTAACTTTTACTGTAAAAAGTATCACATAAATATCGCGCAGAAAAGAACAATTTTTATTGATATATTCAAAAACTCGAAATGTGCGACGAATGATACTAACCTAATTATTCAGAAACAAATGATATATATATATATATATATATATATATATATATATATATAACTACGAATAACACATGAATTAATTTTTTGGTGTAAGACTTATGCAAGATTTACAACCTTTTATGGAGGGTTGTAAACATGAAGGCATCAAAAGCCATCTATTTCTGAGGATAGATGGACCACCTATTCTGAGGAGAGATGGATCATAGGGTTTTTATTATTAAAAAAATCAATTCAACCGGTAAACAGGAAAAATCATTCGCACCTAGAAAGGTAGACGATCTAGTTGCTATTCAATAAATTTTGAAGAACTGTTGTTAAATAAATGAAGAATATGAGGGATACCAGGAAGATTATTAAAAAAAAACGATAAAACATTGGTGGTCGTTATTTGCCTTGGTCCGTCTCATCTATATAGTAGAGGAGAGTTATAGAGTAATAATGATCTTACCCTATATGCACCTATAGGAAAATATTTAATATCTTTATATTTGATAATAACAGAAATATGAAATATAATAATGATTGTATTTAAAGAATTACAGTTCAAATTTTCGAGTTGAATAGTTTTCGATGTAATTTTTAAAATACAAATTTTAAAATATTTAGTTTCGGGTTAATTCTTCATTGTACTATATCTATCTATGTATAACTTCAAATTTTTTGACTTTTTTAATTCCTAACTATTATATTTAATATTAACACTTAGGAATTTTAATTAGATTCGATTTGAATTCTATAGGACCGCGCAATGGACTGAAATGGTTATTTGCTTTTCTAGAATGAGAAACGAAAGTAGTTCGTGTATTGTAATGAAAGATTCCTGTCCAGATATAGAGTGGAGTGTGCAAAGCTAAATCGATTCTGGAATGAGTAGTTGTGGAATTCCATGTCTTTCATTTGCAATTTTACTAGCTTAGCGCAGTTTTACTGCAGTGTCTAAGTTTAAATTTATGACCCGTTTCTAATAAAAGGTCCATGGAACCTGAGCTTCGATAGATTTCTTTCAACATTGTGTTTCTCGAGAACTCTTCTTTTATTAATAAATTCCCGTAGCGAGTTTGTTGCATTGCTGTCAATACCTCGCGCAAACTTCTATATCCGTTGACATATTATAAGAAATAATTGAGAGTCAAGAAAGAAAATTGATCGTTCCGCAAATGGTTTCTGGATCCGCCATCATCTGGTAGTAACATTCGGAAGTGCAGTGCGGTGAAAATATTACAACGGCAAATAATAAAAGCCGAAGCAGTGGAAATTGCTTTCGATTGAGACGCATGTCAGCGAAGGAAATAAAATGTCAGTAGATGGCGCAAGGTGCGACTCGTGTGCGTGAGTGCGCGTGACAGCCCGCGTGCGGATTCAGGAGGTAATTGTCCCCTACACAAATATTTCCACATGGATACGTCAAACACAAATGAGGAAACGCACAACGAATTCTGTTTTTGAAACGTAACGGAAATTGAACATAACAATAAAATATTGTAGCGTTTCATTTCTTTCTTATGCCTCAATCACATCTGAACACTCCACTTATTCCGAATTATATCGTTTACAGCCTCTTCGATCTTTATACATAATTACATCTTCATATTCTTCACATCAATCAAAACATTTCATTTCATCTCAATTTATGTCTTATTTTTCTCGATCAGATCATCTTAGGAATATTTCTTTTAGGCTAACTCCACTCATAATTTATCATCCAATTAAATCACAGTATTTTGGTGATTTCAACCAATCAGATTTAATTCTCATTGACAATTGTCAGTTACAAAGTCCGTCAAAATTGTGACAAATATATTTTCAGGAATTGTCATGCCGAATATCCAGTGATGTTGTGCGTATCAAGATACCAACACTACTAAAATGTTTGTTTGAAACATTGTCTTTGTCTGAAGTAAAGAAAATACCAATGATCACTTTTCAAAAATAACCTCCAAAAAGTATGCTAATATAGAGACTCTAATACGATTTTTTTTTCTCTGGTATACATCTATCTATAATGTTATCTCACATGGAATCACTTTTTCACAACTTCGAAAAAAAGTGCTAAATTTAAAAGTCTGTCATTATAATAACTTCATAAAGTTAGTATTGACAGCGACGTCGTCTGTAAATGCTATCATAATACCTATTTCAAAGGCCTGGACTTACTATGGAGTCTTGTGGGACATATATTCTTTGGTTGTAGGTTACAATTCTACCCTCAAAATTACCATTATCTTACGAGTAGCTTGCAGACTTATATGACATCTTAGAAAAACAATTTCGGAAACCTTCCTTGGTAACAAACATCCTATACCATATTTTATAATTTATTTGTATAATGAAAGCAGTGAATCCTTCACTTGTGCTGTTTTACATGTCAAACATTTTCTAACCCTTGTCTCTAACTATTATAAGAATCAATTCAATCCAAAAAAGCTATAAAAGTCCTAAAAGCATTAACAAATAGCTAGATTAGATTGAAATAAGCTGGAACTGTCATGATCATAAATATACGATTTGCTTCAAGCTGATTGGTTAGTCACTAGTGATAGCAAAAGAGACAACAAGATATTAATGTACATACCGTAGAAAGAGATGGTATAAAAAAGTATGTTACACATGTTGGAAATACTACAATATATAGGACTGCAGTTGCAGTACATAATTTTATTAACTGATATGAAAATACCACGAAAATTCATTGATAAAATTAAGATTAAATAGAACTGAATTTAGAATCGTGGTGTTTTACTTAATAATAACGAATAAAATGCTTAGACGCGAAGTGAGTGAAGTGGGAGATCTGTTGTTCAAATCCCACCGTCGTCAATTGTCAATTAAATTCATTATCGCTGTGTTCGACCCGAATGACTTGAAACATCCTACAAGCAGGAGAGAAACAACCTACATCACTAAAATATAAATAGAATGGAAATGGTAGGATTGGAAATGCTGAAGATTACGTTTTTATTTTGTGTTTTCTGCAGCAGGTTGTAAATAAATCAGGCGTATATTAGCGCTAGTAATCCAGTTTAGGAAAGTGGGTTTAGCAAATCCAAGCGTGGACGCACATGCAGCAGTTTTGCAGGAAAGCAATTATGCAGTTTATTTATTTGCATGTGATGCAATTTGAGAGTGCAAGGATGCGAAGCCTCGTAGTTTCTCAATATTTCCAATATTCAGTTAAACATAAACTGAATTACGATGTCGGATTTGAAATCAGATTTAGTGCAACTGCTCGATTCACACTGCGCTCGTCAAACTTCGTAAATCATCGGAATCTTTCGGGACAGGACGAATGTAGATGGTTTCACGAACTGCAGGCAACGTGAAACATGTGAATAATAAATTAAGGTTTTTGTATGCGCCTCCTGCTGTAGGTAGAGAGAGAAGGAGAAGTGGAGAGAATGCGGACGCTCCTATTCTCTTTCCGCTCTCCCATGAGCTTTGTATTTTCACACGTCGGTGGGTCCTTTGTGCCGCCGAATGTAACATGATTCATAATGTCGTCGAGTTGACTATACGAATCATCCGTACTCGTTTCATATTCAATTATTTTCGATGAATCAATGTTGCTTTCTAATTCCGTTTCATGTACCTGGATCTGGACAGCTCTTATCCTTACAGCATTATTCAATTTATTATTCTGAAGGATTTTTATTATCCTTTTACCTGAACACACACATTCAAAGGCGACTTCTTTACTGTACAAGGATATTTTAATGAAAGCTCCTTTAAGCTTTTAATAATTCTTCAATCAAATGGAATGTTTTGCTGCTTAAAATTACATTTACGATAGTAAAAATTAAAATAATTTTCTTTTGTAGCGTCACATTTCTAGATGTACTAATGTTTCAGTATCTCCGGTATATCCTGAGATGCGCATTTTTACCGGTCATGTGGATTCCTATCTATAATTGTGGCTGTTCCAGTATAAATTTTAACATAAAAAATTATATACATGGATACTTTAATACGACTAATTCACTGGTAATATTTTAAGGGTATAACTGACACTTATTTTAGGATAGTAGTCAGTTACTTAAAAATGGAAGGAGGTACAATAATCTATTCAGGAATTAATTGTAAAAAAATACTGCGTTAAGGGAAATGTCTCCTTGAAAGGATAATTTTTCTTGGAAGCATGAGCCCCGATAACCCTCTGTAGTCGGCGCTCATGGCGTCGCCATTGAGATCATATGCAGTTGAATAAGTAAGGTACAATAAAACGGAAACATACATACATATTCGTCATACCTTACCAGGATTTGAATGCTTAAAAGGTGATGTATGGAAAATCTAACTTTCTAAGCCAAATATTTTTCCCTTTTCTGTAAACCGTCGTATAAGAATCTGTGACTTTCCGTAGCAATTTACAGGTCATCAACTGTCACCCCCTTTAACAAGTCTACCCTTTTCAATTTTACTTCGTTCACTGAGAACGGGTACCTTTCAATACACTTTTCACTTTGAGCGTAGGTGGACATACAACGTTTCAATAAAATACTTCTGAACATATATGAAGAATAATAACAAAATATACATATTTGTGAAGAAATATGTCGATAACACATTCTTTTTCTTTACTCAGTTACCAGTTAATACCAATCCTAGAAAGATCAAGTTATTTATAATCTCTTTTCGGATTTTACTTCCATTTTAATGATTAAACATCAAATTTGATAACAATAAACAATTCAAATAATACAAAAATTATTCACTGTCGTTAGATTTTATATTTTATGATTTATATACTGAAATTCGATTATAGTTATACTCGTATACCCCATTAAAAGTAAGCGCAGTTAGTTTATTAAATACCTTTAACCACAAATGCAAAAATAAAAGGAAAATGGTCCCAACTTAAAGGTATTGTAACGAACATGGCTCACCGTAGATGGGTCATCGTGGCTGATCTGTATGATCAGGTAGAATTTCTAAAGGTCAAGTGGGATAGAAGCGATGCCTCTATTGTACGGTGATTTTATAGAGTCCGGAAGACTCTGGAATATTCGAGATTAGCTGGCCGCAGGTATAAACCAGTTTAGTGTTCAAGTCTTTTTTTAATAATAATTACTCCTATAATAATATTTATATTTATTTATTCATAGTGTTACTTCACCCAAATAAATAAAGGTTACAGTATTTTTTACGTCCAGATATTCTCCTATAATGTTTTTTCTTATAAAGCATTTGGACATGTATATTTTTCACCATTTTTACAATTATAAAAATTTTAGTGATGTATGTGGAGATGAAGTATCTTTCGAACTCAAGACTGTTATTTGTCTGTTGGTTTTTAGTGAAAATATTTTCTAATATACTTGAAGACCAAAAACTAGTTCGTTATTAGTACCCTGATATCTAAAGAGAGTAAATTGGCAAAGTCAGCAATGTCCAACTAAACAATACAACGGCAATCATTTAATATATTGCCTTTGCTACACTACAACTCTACGTCTCTATTCTTCGTAATAAAATCTAACAATAAAATCTGCTATCCCCAAATCTTTTGAGGTATAATGACTCCTTTTCTAAGGTATCCTGAATCCTTGTCTCCCTAGTGACCGGCCTGTCCTTCCCATCCTGACTGTCAGTCGCACTCTCTCCTGTCACTCTAACAATGCGCGCTTCGTTATCCTTCCCGTTCGTTTGTTCCTGCTGCGAAGGACCGCGCAGGACTTCTCCAGACGAGACAGACCGCAGCAGGAATACGAATATTGGACATATTATTATTATTATTTAAGAATCGATTCGCAGTTATAAGTATAATTGTCAACAACAATTATTTTTATTTTACCGGTTTCAGAACTTTTTTTGGGGGTGCTAAAATATTTTTTTATAATTGTTATTATAAAATTATTTTATTTTATCGGTTTCAGGAGATTAATCCTTTGCATAGGAGTGCGCAGAACTTTTCTTTTGGGGGTGCCAAAATAAATTTTTATAATTATTATAATAAAAGTATTAAATACATGTGGAAACATTTATTCTACTACTATTACTTCACACTATGATGAATATTACTTGGAAAAATAGTTTATGTATGTAGTAACAACTGGGGAAGTAATTCCCAAAGCCGCTGATGCTGAATTTTTTCGTAAACCCAAAAATATATGAAAATATCGAATTTTTAGGTGAAAAATTTTCGAATTTTACAAAATTTTATTTGTATCATTTTTTAAAGATTTAGTTACGGTGATACCAAATTTACAAACAGAATTTAATTATCTCTTTTCGTTTCGGAGATATTTGATGTCAAAGTTGCACCTCAAAAAAGTGTGTTTTTTGAGTATATTTCAAAAATGAGTAGAGATAAAATTTCAACTACTTTACCATTCGATTCTACGGGAAAAGTTATATAAAGAAATGTTTTGTCCACATATACGTTCTTTGAAACGATTTCGTGAAAAATAAGAAAAACGAAAAAACCTAAATTTCAATTTTTCGTCTCGAAACTTTTTGTCTCCAAAATTTTTTATATTTTGGTGTTAAGTAGATATCAATTTGCTGATTCCAAATTTTCAAACAGAAATCAATTATCTCTTCCCGTTCTCGAGATATTTGAGTTCAAAGTTATACCTAAAAAATCAGGTTTTTTAGGTATATCCCATAAATGGTTAGGTTTACGAGGTCAGCGTCTTCACCATTCGATTCTACGGGCAAAATTACATAAGTGTACCATTTTTCAGATTTTTATTCCAACAGGTACAATTTTTGGAAAGAAAAAACTGAAAATGGCAAAAATCGAAAAAAATCGCAAGGCGTTTTTTTCGATTTTGGCCATTTTCGTTTTTCCTTTCTACAAATTGTACCTGTTGGAATAAAAATCTGAAAATTGGTACACTTATGTAATTTTGCCCGTAGAATCGATTGGCGAGGTCGTCGATGTCTTAAACCTAACCCTTAAAGAGGTATACCTAAAAAACCTGTTTTTTTAGGTATTGCCAAAAGTCAACTTTAAACGAAAATATCTCGAGAACGGGAAGAGATAATTAAATTTTGTTTGAAAATTTGGAATCAGCGCGTCGATATTTACTTAACTCTAGAAAATGAAAAGTTTTGGAGACAAAAAGTTCCTCCGAGAAATTTTGAAATTTAGGTTTTTTCGATTTTCTTATTTTTCACCTAATCGTTCCAAAGAACGTATATGCGCAGAAAACATTTCTTTATGTAACTTTTCCCATAGAATTGACTGGTGTTATCGTTAAGATTGTATCTCTACCCATTTTAGAGATATGGCCAAAAAACACACTTTTTTGAGGTGCAACTTTGACAGCAAATATCTTAGAAACAAAAAGAGATAATTAAATTCGGTTTGAAAATTTGATATCAGCGCTTCGAGATCTATCAGTGTACACTATTTCCTAAAATCAAAATTTTGGGTACAAAAATGAGTATTTTTGGGATATTTCGCATTTGTCAAGACAATTTCTACTTTAATACTGTTGTTTAGTTTATTTTAACACTACACAACTTTGATATTGGGTTATAGGTTTTGAAAATAAATAAAAGTTAATTAATATAGCGACAAAATATTTACTTAAGTTTAGAACATGAAAAGGTTTTGAGAAGAAAAGTTCCTCGGAAAAATTTTGAAATTTAGTTGTTTTCGATTTTCTCCTCAGTGTGAAATAAACAGATACCTAATGATAAAATAAATTTGTATACATACATAAGTACCTTTTGGAATTAACTGACATATTTATTGACAAATATAACAAATATGTAAAGGTACTAACTATTATCCTAGAATTGGATTATATTTTTGACCTTTTGCTATACCATAGAGCAACCAATATATCACAGTGACATTTAGCTTTTATTTTTCGTTGCTGTTTACTAATATGTGTGTTTTGTTTCAGGTGAGCCACCGAGTCTCTTTGCTGTTTTCCTGATACGGTAAATACATCATGTAGCAATCGCATAATAGGCTTGTTTGCAAAGTAGCCGTATCGCTGGGATTTATGGGGGTATAATATGAACAATATAATTGTGTCTGCACATAAATCAATGGGACGAGTGAATGATTAGAATCGCGGTACAGGTAAATCGGGTCGGTTTGTGATTAGTTGGAACCTTTGTGTGATGGAAATGGGTTAATTTTCCGCTTCCCGGGTCTCTGGTTGGTTAGTGTGTGACATGCACATGCAATCACTGTAAGATCGAACACGACACGGTGCATCACACCAATTTTCATTACGGTTTTCCTTGTTATATGTCTCAATTAAAAAAATTATATTGTGAAAATCAGAATACTAAACGAGTATTTAATTAACCCTTAACCGGCGTTACGAAATCCTTAGGATAAAATGTTTAATAATTTTTGTATTTGTCTATCAGAGAGCTTGCGTTATTCATTAACTTTCTATGGGGGTGAATCTGTTACATTCATAATTCAGATCAGTCTGTAATTATTATTATTATTTTAATACGTCCAAAAATTACATAAGTAGGTACTTATATTTCTGAAATAAAATCACCTATATTAAAATATTTGTTTGTATTAATTTATTTTTCTTATCATATAATCTTTTTTACCGAATTTGAACTTGTAATTTCAAATTGGAAATTCATTTTGTGGGATGTTAATTAACTCGATTATATGCGTACACTGGCGACATCTAGATCTACTGTTTTGTATGGCCGCTAAGTTTTTCTGGAGACTTTGACTTCAAAGGTACCTACAGAGTGTTGCATCTAGTTTCGTAGTATACGTAATCAGTGGTTATAACGAACTACCATAGGTATCAATGAAAAATAATACATGTCCAGAATTCAGGAATGGGCAGAAAAAAATCAACACATTTGCCAAAAGTTTCAGGTTGTTAATTTGACCTTGTCAATATATCTCCAAATCTCGACACTTATCAAAATATTAAACAAATTAAGAAACAAAATTTTGTTTTTGTTTTTATTTGAATCCAAAATCCATCTTCGTGTTGTAAAATGGACAACAGAACTTTTTACATCATTAGATGACAGTATATGATTACTTTTCCATGTTGCTATCTACAATCTTTATTTTTATTTAATAGCTTACTTTGTAAATAAAATTAATTTCCTCATAAATATGCAAAATGTATACAACTGACAATAGCTTATTAATAATACAAGTACGCAACTTTCCACTGAGAGAATTCGTAATATCTTCACACCTCCAATAATGGCAGGCTTAATAGATAGAAATATAATCCCGTCAAATACCCCGCGATCTATTACCCGGAAAGATAATCTCTGTTGGGCAATACACTTGGAGAATTGCTTTAGTGGATGGAGTGCCTTTAATTAAAAGCAAATCTATGAAATGATGACTAAGAACAGAACTAGAAAAGGGAGCTAGAGCGACAGCTTGTGTTTGCCAGGGGTGCACATAGGGGCGGCACAATAGATTCACTTACAAATGTAATGTTGCATTCAATTTGTTCGGGAATGAGATACAGGATTAATATACGCAAATATACGCAATGCCATCAATACCAGATGCATATTCAAACAAATTGCACTACCATTAAATACAACCTATTAAAAATTTCATTTTAAAAACCATTGTTTACAAATACAACCCACTATTTATTTATTTATTATTTGTGATCTATTCACAATATAATTTTAAATTTGGAAAATTGAAAGCACAAATTAGGGCAAAATGTTTCAAAAATAGGTAATAAAATTATGCTAATAAGTATTCGTAAATACGTTTTTAAAATTTCAAACCACAAATCGATACCCATTTCCGTTTTGAGAATAATTTGATTCAAATTTATGAAGCGCGCCCACAATTTTTCACACTAAGAGAAAAATTATAATACACAGGTACATGGCAACCAAATGTGGTTTGCATTTATTTTGCAACTTTGTTGCATGTGGTGTATAACTGTATATAAAGTTTCAACAAAGAGCGACTAATGTTTATTGTTAATTCAGCATCCAAGTTCATGTTACCGTACGAGAATAGTTCTATGTGTTCGGATCTTTAACGTTGTAGCTTTGATTTTCTAATCTTTAAAAATCAGGGTTGGAATCTTTAAAAAAATGATTGTTTATTATAATATGATAATTAATGCATTATATAGATATTATATACTTATTTATTTATGCTGTAAATTTTAGATTCATGTACCTATTATTAATTGTAAACTGAAGAAATTTTCCTTGAATTTTTACTACCATAAAACTTTTACAGTTTACCTCGGCTACCTTTCTAAGAAGCATATTGTATATTCGAATTTAGAATATGAAAAAAAGCACTGTGCAAGATAGCTTATTGGCAAAAAAATGAATCGTGTAAAATAGTCAGATTATACACATTCGCAGTTAGGGAGAACCAACCCACACGCAGTTGAACTCGTGGATGCTACACTACAAAAATGACATAGCGCTTTCAACGGCAATTTCACTGGAACTTTTTGATTGTATTAAGAGAGATTCGTAGATTTTTTATATCATTGCGGCACAAAATCAAGACGTGTTCCAAATGAGAATTTTTTGTCAATTTTTAAGTAGATATTACTAACAATTCTTAATTATTTTTTTTTGGAATTTTAACAATTCTTTGTAATTTTCTTTGATATATAACTACAAAGTGTTTCTAGTTATTAATTTAAGTGCTATTAATTTTTGAGTTTTTGACAATTCTGTTCACAAGGTACAAAAACCATGTATTGAATTAGCATGTTATGGACAACCTGTCAAAGTTTGGCTACGTGAAATATATGTGATTTTTTGAATGCATTAATTCTTTGACAAATGAAATTTGTATGCATGCACCCAGTCTTTTTCCTTTTCCGTTTGTTGTGTCGATCCGTCATCGGGAACAAAGTTTCGCAAATACTTGAAATCCCGTACGTGTGTAATTTAAATTTGAATAATAAATTCGGCATAGACGTCGCGAGTTTGACAATAGTTACACAATGATATATTGTGTGAAATATTGGGTCGTAGAGCGGACGGCTCCACAGCGCCCGGGGCGTTCGTCACACTTCTCGCCGATTTGCATATCCATGTATATAGAACGGGTTCAGTTAGTGTATCACATAATGGAATGAGTAATCATACAACTTCCCCGGGCTCGTTCTTAATGCATGCAAACTGCCTAATTTGTTAAAAACCCGCCGCGGACAATTGAAAATATACATTCGCAATGAATCTGCCCAAGCATTGGGATCGTGCCAGTCTGCTCCTCATAAATACAAGGCTTGGCGGCATACACAACTATGAATACTAACTTGCAAACTAAATAGCTATAGCCAATCATTTTGGATGCTTATTACCAACTAATATTCGTTTCATGAAAAATGAGACAACATTGTAACATATTCAAATAAAAAATTAATAATGATATTGAAATGAGGATTACTTCTGTTTCATAGACAATTTCACTCATAACTTGTCATCCAATTAAATCACAATATTTTGGAGAATTCAACCAATCAGATTTAAATCTCACTGCCAATTGTCAGCTACTGACAATTGCCAAGAAATTTACCTGATAAATACAACGACCGTCAAAATTGTGACAACTAACTTTTTTTTATTTATTTACATCTTTATTTACAATTGGTTAGCAAAAAAAAAACAAGCAAATGTAATAAATTAAATAATAACGTGTGAGAAATAAGTCCCATTGGAGTTCTTGGAGGAATTGTTATGACGAATACCATCCATAACTAGAGTTTTACTTGTAATTTTTGCCTAACTTACTCCTCTTTGTTGTTTTAGAAAATCGTCTTTCGTCCTAAAGACTCGTTTAATTTTCGTCGCAACAAACAGTTGTGACGATAACGACGAAAATTTCAAGTAAAATTCTGGTCACTACTGGTATTACATATGACAATTTTCCTAATGAATAATTGGTGTTATACAAGAGAAGTGATTTTCCGTAATAATTTTACTGTAAAGACTGAGAAGTATCATCTTTCTACGAACATGAAGATATTTGCTTGTTTTATGTTTATTATTGCTTGGGATACATGGTACATTGTAAACACATTTTCATTTCCCACTGTAACCGTAGACAACATTAAGGCATTAAATTTTTATTTTGTATCTAGTTGATAGGAAGTAGCGAAATGAAGACATCTCTATTATTCAAATATAAATGAATTTGGAAATAATATCGTGGTCGTAGAAAAAGTATAGTGTACAACTCGCTTGGAATATCCATTCCATGCTTGTTGTACAAAATACTATTTTAATTAATGTCATAAATTTTGAATAGATCCACCGAAAATTTATAACACTTGTTTATTATTTCTTACCAAGCAGGCAAAAGTAATGAACTGTCTGGTATTATTTGCAATGTTTTGGAATTCCATAATGATAGGTCTGCATCGTGAAAACGATGACAAGCACTCCCACATTATTCATAATGTTTGTCATTTATATTTTTCTTATTGCCGTCGCCAATTCACCAGTTGAAAAGTCCCAGTCGAATACAAACGAAGGAAGTGGCGATTATTTGTGAATTATTTATGAACGTCCGATTTAAAAAAGAATGACTTTACAATGTGAGTAATGCGACGAATATAGGTATTGTTTCAGACTTCCATTTGTCATATTGCTACAAACTGGCGATAGAATCGAAGGATGTATAAGTTAAGTGCGAGGTGCGTGACTGCAGTTCTAAATACTGTTTTGCAGCATTAATGATTCATGCATTAACCTTTACAAATATGCGTGAACAATGGCACTGGGGTGTGAAATTGCGTGCCCTGGTAGATCGGCCGATAGCTCAGGGTTATTGACAGCTGCACTCGACAACTTATTGTCTCTCGCCTATCTACCTTGCCATCATGTTGCTGGTTTACATTTTATTCTAATCACCTACAACCCTTTACTTGTACTTATGCATAATTGAATACTTTACTTCCAACACGGAAAAGTACTTATTTCACGCCATATTTGCCACGAGATGAGGTCGAGTGCTGGAAAATCACAAGCATTGTTAATTATGTAAACAATTACTAAGTAGGTTTACAATTGTAAATAACTAGACATAATGTCATACATATCGACAGTGTTGGACTTTTGGTTAGTAATCAGGTTTCGCAACCAAGGTATTACAGGTTCGAATTTCATCGTATCACCTTTATTCAATTATATGTGACTTAGTATTTGAGAAGTCGTTAAATATTATTGAGAAAATATAAAGAATGTTGTTGATGAATGTCTATTAATTGGTCTACATATGTGAGATGTGTAAAATAAGACTGATTACAATTCAATATTGTCTCTCTCAAAATTACTTCTTTGGGAAGCCACACGGTACTGAAGACGGTTCTTCGTATCCTTATGGCAGTGCTGGAACTCGGATACTGGAATCACCGTCAGCTGGTCGGTTACAGTTGTTGAAATGTTTTGAAGTATTCCAAAATGAGTCACCTTGAGATTATTTATCAATCTCGGGAAGAGGAAAAGTCACATGAATTTAAGTCAGGCGAATAAGGAGGCTAAGGAGCCACAAGAATGTTTTTACTGGCCAAAATCTCAATTTTGAGTGAGTCAAATTCAACTCTTTCCTGATCATTTATCATTGTCAATCAATCTGATGAATTGACTCTTTTCCTTCTGAAACCTAAACCACCGAAGAACCTGGCCTCTTGAAATAATTCATGTCTACAATTGTATAATAACTATTCTAGCAGTTTATGTGTAGTTTGGGGTCATTATCTTGTTCAAAGATTTAAGAATCCTTTAAACCCAATTTTCAGCACATTTTTCCAAATTGTCTTTTATAATATTCAAATACCTCACTTTCCCATGAATAAAAGTTAAGTTTCCAACCTCTTCTTTTATTATTTTATTATTTATTATATAAATAACTATTCTGCAGAATTGGTTATTTTTAACATTTACCGATTGGATTTTGAATGCAATATATTATCATTGCAAATTACTGATTGGTAAGTGATTTCGAATCTTACTTAACGACCTGAGAATCGGCAAGTAAATGAAAACTTAGCAATGGTTAAAGACTAATATAAAAATGACAAGTCTTGTAAAACAGATTTTGAGGTGTTAATTTTAATAATTCTTTTGAAGGAATTAATAAATAAGTAACTGTATCGTTAAGCAACAATAACGTTGATTGATTATCATAGCTTTGTAGAAACCTATTTAAAAATTAAAACTTTATTCACCTGCGTATATGTTACGTTTTGTATATTTAAGCAAGGGGTTTGGGAAAGTAATTGTATGCATAACAACGTAACCAGTCATTGAAACGAAATGAGCAACCTGTCCCTATTTTCTCCTAACGACTATGTCAGCAATAGCTATTAACTCGCGACGAATTGAGTTGCCGTCCCTCCTACACTTGTACGTAAAAATTAATACAAACGATGATTAAAAAATCTGCATACGGGTTCGCCTTGGGAGCTATTGTCGATATCTTCGTTAGGAAGAACCCCTTGTTGCAGCGAAGTAGGGTACCGAATAGCAGACACGTGCCCATGACGTAGTTATTACAATTAATGCTGTTCACTCGCGTAATTTGGAAGAAATTGCTCGGGCTATGGACCGTTCAAATTAAACGGGAATTAGTTCGTGAGAGGAAGATGGCGGCGAGGACCTGTTTCTATGTTAATATTTGACTTTTCTACATTCATGTTTTAATTAATTTTGCCAAACTCCAAATATGAACATTTTGGCTAAGATTAAAAAACTTATTTGCGCCATTATGAAACTTTTATTAAATAAATTAAATCGAACACCAGCACGAAATCCCAAACTTGTTTAACGGAACCTTCAGAAAAGTCAAATGTTATTCTTTTTATTTTACATTTACTAATGAATGTTATTAAAGAGTAACAAAACTGTCTTAAAGTACTATAAAGACCAGTATGAGAAATGAGATTCTTAGCGTTCTTATTTTATTGCAATTTTGGTAATAAGAAGTATATTGATTATAATTTTTAATTTGATATAAGTAATAATCTTAGCTTGATGTATTGCTTTATGGTTCTTTAAAAAACAAAATAAAATATTTTTCTATATAGGCACAAAATGGTTTTTCATTCTATATTCAAAATTATATTTTGGCAGATTACAGGTATAAACATTAATTTTTCAGCTTTGAAGGAATCAATCTTGAGTGCTGTTTATTATAAATGATTTCTATTTTTGAAAATGTGTGTTCACTGTAAAATAAACTTTAGGAGATAAATATTGTTAAGTTATTTTATTTAATTGGCGATATAGTCGATCATCTTTCCAACTAATAATTGGATCAGAATTTATATCTATTAATGGTAAATTTAAATTAGCATTGTCATAACTTTTACTAGCTTGATTCGCCGTTTTATTTGTTTCGTTTGAGGAAAAACCAGTAACAATATCGTTGCCTTAACGATTTAATTAATTAATACTGATACTTTGAAATTCAGTACTAATACTTTTTACCTGTCGCCACTTACTAAGGGAGTTATTAGAATCATGCTAAAAATCGGATAGTAAGATTAAAGTCATATTCACTTGTATTTTTCGTAAATTTTAAACTTTATAATTCTACTGTAACCTACAAAATAATTGCATGATGAAAATTAACAAAAGACAGCTTCTGATTCCAGGTATTCCCCTAATTCTGAACGCGGATATATTGAAACTAACGGTTTAAATTATCGATCGCGTTATAATCGTGTTAATCGTGTAAGATAATCGATGATTAGAATTGAAAAATCACAATAATCTGCCATTACTATTAAAAAATAAATATTAACAAAGTGTGAAGAGGACAGGTGACAGTTTATGTGCTGGTCACATCAGATTTTTAGTTCTATCAAAATTAAATATTTTGTCATTACTTTTAGTCCTACCAAAAAATAAAACTAATTATAATAGGCGATAGACGAAATATCATTACTTTTTCCCTATTATCTATTCTAAAGTATACTTTCTGAAGTACAATTTACTAATTGGAATTACTGTTAGTACTTTTTGAATGGCATCACATTTTGTGGATTACAACTGGAAAAGGTGTAGTTATTACGTTTTGATTTCTGTTAATTACTTTACCATGGAACCACAAACTGACAAAATGTGTATATGATGATAGTTAGCCAGTTCGATGTGCAAATAGCTGGCATGAACCGTCGCTAAGTTTGCATGTAACGGTCACGTGGACATGAGGTCACATTTTCTGAATTACAACTGGAAAAGGAATAGTTATTACCGTTTGATTTAAATCTGTTAATTACTTTACCATAGTAACACCGAACTGATAAATTGTGTATGTAATGATAGCTAGCCAGTTCTATGTGCAAATAACTTCCATGAACCGTCGTCGCTAAGTTTGCATGTAGAGGTCACGTGGACATGAGGTCACATTATCTGAATTACAACTGGAAAAGGAGTAGTTATTATGTTTTGATTTATATTAATTACCTTATCATGGTAACAACGACCTGATAAATTGTATATGTGATGATAGCAAGCCAGTTCGATGTGCAAATAGCTGGCATGAACCGTCGCTAAGTTTGCATGTAGGAGGTCACGTGGACATGAGGTCACATTTTCTGAATTACAACTGAAAAAGGTGTACTTATTACATTTAAATGTAAATCTGTTAATTACGATACCATGGTACCAACTAGTTGATAAATTGTGTATGTGATGATAGCTAGCCTTTCGATGTGCAAATAGCTGGCATGAACCGTCGCTAAGTTTGCATGTAGAGGTCACGTGGACATGAGGTCAGTCTGTGTTGTCTGCAGGGAGCAGGTAACCATGTAAGCAGAGCTGAAACATTCATGCAAGACTTCCCGGACTGAGCCACTCCCGCGGGAACTCTGTCCAAGTCCTCCCGCGCCCCAGTTCTTTCCGTCGCATGCAACATTCACCATGTGTTTGGTTTCGCTCGGTGATTGTTGTCAAATATTCACACAACCACATACGCCATGATGAAATGTTAATTTTTACATCCAAACCAAATTCGCATGCACTATTCATCGCGGATAAACACGACATGACAAATACTCTTTCAAACATAAAACATCTATTATTTACTTAGTACATATTATTTTTTATTTATCATATCCAATCTTAACTAATACCGTATAAGTGATATAAAAGATGAGTTACAACAAAATCCACAAGATAAGTTACTATGAAGCTCATAGAATGCCAAATGATTTATATCTGGAACGACACTTACCTCTCGAACAATAATAATAATTATATTATAATTATAATAATAATAATAATTATTGGCTCAGTTATATTCAATATTATTCTTTGAAACTATATAACCCAGAGCACAATAAGACACAAAATGCTTTATAATAACCAAGGAGCTTTGGAAAAAGCTTATCTGTTGTAAAGGTTGCTGATATGCTAAAATATTCTTAAAGTACTGCAGCTATGCTATTTATTTATTTTTATAATATTCATTTATTAAAAATAATTGATATTTACATGTGTATATTTGATACAAAGATAAATTAAATGTTCATTTCTGAATAGGGGAATCCCTACGTTATAACTTGCAATACAAGAAATATGCAAGAAAATAACGATGAAGAAAAGATTTTTATATACAAGAATAATGCAAGACAAGAAATGACTAAACAAGCCAAGAAATCTTGTCTTTTAAAACACTATATAAGAGCTACTAGGTCGATTAAATTAGCAAACAATTTCTATTTTACAAGACTATTAAAATGAGACAAATATTTTTTTTAACCCATCTTATTTAAAAAGTAAAATCCTTATATTGGCATTAATTTTGTATACTTCTACCTGAAAATAGCGTTTGTCATTAATAAATAGAAAACAAACGAAAAATTCTGCATTTGTTCGTACATATACATACCAATGTACAGATGTCACATCGAAACTAATAAAAATGTATTCAAGGACGATCAAAATGAATATTTCCTTTGAATTCTGAAAACCAAAATTTATAAGCAAAATCACTACATTTTAAAAATAATGTATCACATTAGTTTTTAGGTAGGGAGCTATTATATTTAATATAGTGCATGAAGTTATTGTTTGGCGCTTCATGTAATGTTGTTGATAAAGGAATTAGTTATGACTTTGGTCAGTTTTAAAGCATTAGAATTAGTTGAACATTGTGTATGAACTAACAAGTTAACATACAAGTTAATTAATTATCGGTAAAACTTTAGGGTAGTTAATGTAAAATTCATCATGTAACACAGGTATATAAATTAAGTTAATATTGATCTTTCGCATTAAACTCAACAATATTTTCTATCACATTAAAAAAGTAGGCAGGAATAAAACATTTCAATCAATTACTTCGTCAATTACTTTGAGGAAACCACCACATTTTTTGAGGTATTTCAACTTTTGTCAACATTAATATAACAATTAATAAAATATGTACATAGTACATGTAAACTACTTTATGTATTACCATAAATACAATGAAATAAAACAATACGATTGAGGTAATGTCATTATTGACATGCTTGGGAAATGGTAAACTTTAATAATGTATATAAAATCATTATGACCAACAGTTTTATTTGACCGTATTTATGTGCAATGAAAGTGACTTAATATATTGATAAATTAGTTCTCATATTAATACTCTAGTTCGATCCTGGTTTATTAAATATTTAATTGTTTCTCGCAAGAAAATAGTTTTCATGGTACACTTTCCATACCAAATATTAGTACCTGAGTGAGGATGACTGGCCCATAGTATTTTTACACATTTAATCATGGAATAATAATATTCTTAATATTATTTTTTAAATTAGTACCTATTGTACTAGAAAAATCGGTACGAATGTTTTCCCTGCATACAGACCAGACAGCTATCAATTCGTGATTATGAAGTTAGAGAAACATCCAACAAAATCGAAAGTCTTCAGTTCGATACCGAATTAGGAATACATTTGATTTTAAAAAAATCTTGATTAATTTTGTCGATAGTTTATTTATTAATAAATTTATTTACTGCATTGTGTATTATTTCTTTGTAATTTATTTAATTTTAATTATTTGTCATTATTTAAAAAAAAAAAACACGGTAATAAGTTTATACGTATTAACATAAAAAAGCAGAAAGGGTATAAAAGATATCATAAGTGGAAATCGAACTGAGAACAATTGACTCTGTAGGCTGTTATACTGTCATCATAAACATGAATTGACAACTGTTATTTTACGTCTATATGTATTTTTTTCACGATCCTATCAAACTAATGTCATATATCCCTTCTCCAAAACAAAAATATTATTACAAACTAATGTTTACTTTTTATTATTATAATGAGAAGCTGTAGTGGTTAGTTTTTAAATTGTATGACATATATTGAATGTGGTGTTCATTACCCAGCAAGTAGTAATTGATCGTATTTCAATGGGGAAGTTTAGCGTGGTTGAAATTACATGCGAAATAACTTTTAGTCGTAAGTATATAAATAATTATAACTTAAAATGTAATTGAAAGTTAAAATTATGTTGCCAATTATTTATAATTAATGATTTATCTTCGAGCCACTCTGGCTTCACATGTGAATTATGAGCTTGCGCAGAAGGGATGATGAGACCTGACTTTTTGAACGTAGGTTGAATCTTGAAGCATTATACTACACGCTTCTCTGTTGCCATGGGAACCCAGCTCGCGCTGGTTAAGATAGACGATACGTTCTCCGCGAGCCACTCTGACGTCATTTTTGTATAAAATTTCATTTTTTGAGAAATCTAGGCATCTTTGGGTGAAATAAAATGTAGAATATCACTTTTGAGGGCAATCTTGATAAAATAAAAAAAAAACGCTAAACTTCCCCATTACATAGTTGGTTTTTTTTTGACTAAGTAGTAGCCAACAAAGGTATTTTTAAATTTGAATTAAATTTTCAATATAGTAAGCAATTATGAGTAAAAATATGGCTTGAATTAAAGAAGCAATGGCTGTTGGAAAATGACAATTCCGCAAAAACAAAACATCACGTATTCCATTCCGCACCCCAGTCATTTAAACGAGTCACCACTGTATAAATATAAATCTCCACGAGTGACGGGCACCCTGAGCTTCCCTGCGCTCCGCTTGGCGGCGCGCATGTAAAACGTCAAAAACTACACGCCCGCCCTCGCACGCATATATTAAATACGGCGCAGTTGGCGAATGCATATTTCATCCCGGACAATCACACGTGTCACTAATTGCGTGATTGGAGCGTGAGCCGCGTGAGCGTGAACGCACATGCGCGTGACTCGCCGATCATTTGTCACTTTATGCTAATTGCTGTCTAATTGTCTTGGCCTATTAAACCTCATACCAAAATGCACATTTTCTAGCTTTATTCACTAATACTTTATGTGCTAAACACCAAACGATCATGAAACAATAGTTATTTGTACAACTAAGGTACTAAAGTATATTTTGTTATTTGGTGCTAATAAGGAATTTATTCTAAGAGGCGATAGCCGAGGTGAATAAACTATATAAATAATAAAAAAATACTTTAGTTCTGAGATATACATACATTATAACAAAAGTATTCTTAAAGTATCAAATATTTCTTTATAATTTTCATTTATGTTTACTCGTGCATAGACATCGTCTGCATAAATCCGATAAAATAATATCAAACGTAAAAATAAATAAATTCACCAATTGTATTATTGAATAATATATACTTTAGTATCGATTTCGAAAAAAACAAACTTATGCTATTGATTTCCTTTATGGTCAGTTAAAAAAACAAAGTTCAAATTTTTAAAATTATATACATTTTTGCTGCACTTTTTTAAAATTTCTTTAATTTGAAAGCACGGGTGGAAAAAGTAACATAACGATACCTGATAACGTTATAACAACGTTTCATTTTCTATTTTTTTTTTTATAATATAACATAAACAAAGTTATGTAACCATAAAATAACATACAATGTAACGTTTTTTTGCCATTGAGAGTATATAAATTCCTAATTTACAGATATTTTAATATTTTTCGTTGTATGTATTATGTATATATAAATGTCACTAGTAGCGTTTGAAAATTGTTTCAAATAAAAAAAAATCCTAATCGAAAATTTAACAACAATGTTGCATAGTTTATTTCGATGTGATATTATTTTTAGGGAAATATGTTTCAAATAATAACAAACTATTTGTTAATTGGTTTGTAATATTTTATATCTAATTATTTTTTCTTTATTTCAGGTGAGTCCCAGTAAATTGATATTTTCTGCCTACTAGTACTTAATATGTAAGTTGATCTTTTACTTTTTTTATCTACTTTTAAATAAAAAATGAATTTATTGCCACAGCGATAAATTACAGACAACAACTCTATAAGTAAAATATATGTAAACATATTGCTTACCGATTTAGTATCATTATTGAATTTTGTAATGGCGTTTTTACTGCTTGTAATATATGCGATGTATAGAAATCAATATAAGTAATTTATTTGTATTATTTACAAAATAATAAATAAACATGAATAAATTAAATATACACACATAAACATTAACAACTTAAAATAGATTTAAATTACTAAATTATACATTGTAGGCCATACAAATTTATCTTGATAAAAAATAAAGTAGGAACTGATATAATTTTCCATTGTAACGTGTCTTTTATTTTAGCTTCCATCAGATCGTATCATAGATTATATATAATATTTTTATCGCTCAAAAACTTGCAAAGAAAGAGTTGTTGTTACGTATCCAAATATATTTTGACGTTGTCAATTTCTCAATAGTAGTAAATTTATTAACAAGAAATTAAATATTTTGTATATAAATTATTATTTGTACAAACCGCCAGATGCGACCCTTATATACCTGCCGTCAATTAATTTCTAGCACATTCTAGAGCCTTTCGGGTTCTATAAAATTCTTATACAATAGTAACGTGGCTCCTATATCACTTTATCTTTAATGCGACTACCTGCCCAGACGATTAACCGTGATGACTCATCTGCGGTGAGTCTCGCACGTTACAGTATCATCAGCAATAGTTGTCATTACGTAAACATAACTAAGCTAAAATGGCATTTTGGGAGCTGAATTTGGAGGTTTAAGAATTAGCGTGTTGAGAATTGTTGTAAATGGAAGCGAGCATTGACAGGTCCCAGGCCGCCTGGGATCCACGTAGTGATGATGTTCGTTTGTTTGGCAACATTTTAATCAGAACTGATCAATCGCAGTGTCTCGCTGCGGACAGCAGAATTGATATTTTTACCGCGGATTTACATTTGTAATCTGACGTAATTGATGTACGCGGGTGTTTTGGTCGGGCGATGTTTATATTTAATCTAAAAATGCAATAAATTACGAAAACTGGAATTGATGTTTGCATCTGATGATTATGACGAGACTGATAATGCTACCGGGGAAATTAAAGCGAATCGCGCAGTTTATAATGTTATTATGTGCAGTTTTAATATTGTGGACCGTGTTTGCCGATATTAATGAAATGAAATATAAACATACGCAGATACCTTTGATATTAAAGTGAATTAAATGAAATTAATATTAATATGACATCATGTAGATGGATTGATAGAGATCTGTTATTTGCCTGTATTACACGTGTTTTGCGATTGCTGGATATTTGGTCCAATAAACGCTTAAATTATTATTGATGTTGCATACTCAAATTAAATTTTGCAATTAGGTAATTAATGTGGGGCCCACTGTTGATTGTAAGGTTAATTAAGATATTTCACTGTTCACATACAAACGTAAATTAAATAAATTCCAATGGAATATTTTCATTATATCTATTATTAATATTTGTGCGATTCGACAACAATCATATTATGATATATCTACCACATAACTCCATTTGTCAAACAAAATTAGCAACAGACACTAGGTAAATATATAAAGCAACGATTACAGTACTCGTATATTGTGCAACAAGAGCAGAAAATTGCCTCTTTCTCACAAGGTGGGAAATAGGTAATTCGGAACGAGTGGCACACTGCACACTTTACTTTTTCTACGACGACGCTGCTAAACATTATAAAACAAAAATACATATATGAAGGCTATTTTTCATAAAGAATATGGCGAAAGTAAATTGATATTTCTCATACTGCACATGCGCAATGTTGACAAATACTGTGAGAAATGATTTCTAACTCTTTAACTCACCATTATGCAAATACGCAAATTTATAGCTTTATATAAGGTGAGAAAATATCACTTTTTTAGTGATTGTAGAAAAAATATATAACATAATAAAAATGTAAGTTATAGTTTGCTCTTGGTATATTCATTACCAGAATTTTAAGACAATACTTTTGTCAGTCTTTTCTTGATAATCTAGACAAAATAAGACAAGAGTCTAGAAAGTCTAGATCTAGACGGCAACACTAACTAATGGTCCGTTGTACCCTAGTTGAACAAAGTAATATTTCACTAACCAAATGTGGGAATCGAACTCCCCTATTTCACACTTCGTTGAGTGCGACCCGTATTATAAATTATATATTACATATTAATTTCCTACATCGAATGAAAAAGCAAAATTGATGAATTTTAATTATAAATTCATATAAAATATGGAGAAGGTTTGAATGTGAAATTTGTGTGTACTTCAGCAGTAACGGAAATCAATATGAGAAATGACGGGAGGGAAGTCGAGAAGCAATAAAATGTAAGAAGCCTTCGGCTGGAGTAATCACAGTTATGCAAAACCTTTGAAACTTAAGTCGCAAGAGAGAACAATGATCATTAGCAGTCAAAAGTGCAGAGACCATCAGGTACAAAAGAAGCAAACAAAGGCATCTGAAAGAACGGCTCGCTACTTTAAAATCATCTAATTGAAGCTTCCTGCCACCAAACAGAGATTCTCTCCGCGATCGTAAAGGAAATGGCTTCCAGATGTTAAGCGATTGATGAGATCGGGTAATTGCCGCGCAGGCCTTTCCTAACGGTTTTCCGAACAACACACGTTAATGTAATCACGCATGGAGCGGCCAATCACGACCGCAGATGCAAAAAATCGTCCTCCAGGGGCCAAGTTGTTCCGTCTCCATCCACCGCTGATATACAAGGTACGCGGCGGTTAAATTAAGAGGAGACCAAACTGACGAATGGGATTCAAATCCCAATGAAATTTATTCTTTATTAAAATGTTGAATCGCCATGCGGTTCTAAATGTTATAACTATACTGTGTATAAACAGTGTGTCAGTTAGTTACTGCGGTGTGGTTCGTTAACTACCAAGTATGTCAAAGTCGTCAGCAAGTATTCTATGCTCAAACAGAAAGTATACTTGTAAAAGGTGGCTAAGGAAGGAGAAAGATTCATGAACTGCACAGGATTTTGTAGCTCAGTTGGTAGAGCATCCTACTAGAAATGGGAAGGCCCTGGGGTCAAATTTCAGTGAAGTTTTTCAAAAATTTATTCTTCATTATCAAAAATATACTTTTAAAATCAATTTGCGACAGGTCTCAAATCTAGAGTTTTCAATGCCATGTTAGCGATACTTCAGATTTAGCATTTGCTTTATATCGGCATCTAATGGAGAAATTAGGAGCATCTTATACAATATGTGATTTCATTCAAAAATTTCAGTTCTACAATATTGTTAAATTCGGACGATAAAGTAAATTCTTTAGATTTGTGTTTTTTTTTTAACTATGTATATAAGTACTTATTTATGTTTTTATATCTATGTTGCCTACTGGCGCGAATCAATTAGGGGCAGTCCTGGTGAAATACTACGTGTTTGCTTCTTTCCGACCTGATGTTTAATTGTGGTTTGGTGTTTTAATCCGCGGATTATCGGGATTAGAAAGTGGATTGGAAGTTACCCAGTCGAACGGTTACCAGGTGAATTATTAAACAGATTATTGCAAGATTAAAAGGAACTGTTTAAAACCTACCTGCCATTTCGGAAGTAATCGCTCTCTTTTAAATTATTCTACTTTGATTACTTCTGCCATCGATAGAACCATTACTTATTCATATTTTAATCATAATCTCGTTATTCAATTCCAATTTTAGAATTCTAAAATTACGAACCTGTGTAAGAGTTTTCATTCAAAGTATATTGCGATGTCCATTCTTTGCTTTGAACTGGTATTAAGTATTCATTGATCAAAGCAGTATTCCCTAAGATAACAATTTACGAGATTAAAAATGTTTACATCACAAATATCATTTATTCACTCTTTGTATTTTCTATTTACTTACTTAAAAAGTAGATAATTTAGAATAAATACTAACAGAATTAAAGTTAATAATAAAGTTGGAGTTGATTCTTTTAAACGGTGTTTTTGTATAATTTTATTAATTCTGGCAAAATCATTTGAAAGTACTATAACCATGGGCTCATATCAACTCATACAGACTTGACCACGAAAAAGTTATTGATAAGAAAATTTTATAAAACAATATTTATTAAAAAAAAGTTTTCATTTTCTAATACCAATGAACTATTCAACAAACCACGGATGTTATAAATCATTTCAGGCCCTAATATTCTTAATATTCTTACTCCGATTTAAAATCTGAATCTACAGCAGTTATGAGTATCATAATCACCGCAGATGTCAAATGAATTCTAAACACGGAGATTGAGGTTTTTAAGACATCTACGGCCTATGGTATGATACATAACATCCGTAGTTTGTTTAATAGTTTACTGGTTTCACGTTATTAATAAATAATTTATAAAATTTTCTTGTGAGTATCGTTTTCGTGATCAAGTTTGTATGGGTTGATATGATATGAAAATTGTCCCATATTATTTTGACAATTCTGTAGGGTAAATATTATGACCATACTGACTTCTTAAAATTACATGATATACAATTATGACTTAGACTTCAAATTTGACTGGTAATTTGAATGTAAACTTCTAATATTAATGCCATGAGTTGATCAACATTTGTTAAAAATCTAACTACCAAAAGTACAGGTTACTCTTGTCATTATTAAAATTTCATAAGAGAACTATATGAAGTAAAAGTTTCTGTTAATTATGCAAGTCAAGTACTAACCACTATCTCAAGGTTGGCAATAATTCTTCCTTGAGTTTTAATAAAACTACTCCTGATGTCAAAACTATAGCTAGTAAAATTGCTAAAGCAGGGAGATGATTTAAATTTATTGCTTGTATAATTAATTTGGTATGTTTGTAATAAAGTAGTGTTCGCGAAGCAATAAAAACACTTGACAGGGTAGTTTATCGTCGCGAATATTGTACAACTTGAAGTAAATCCATCCTACTGCGATATACCGTGTAGTACCCTAAAACTATACACCCCTGTGAGTGTATATTCAAATTTAGGCTTCATCTTAGGGCGGGGGTGGCCCGGCTCCCCAGATCATGCGTCGCCCCCCCCCCTTCCCCCCTCTCCGCGGGAAATTAAACCGACGCTCCGGGCAAGTACAGACTAGTCGGGGACTCGCGTTGTGTAATAATTTATTCTATGTCACTTTTGGGATACCTGTAACGAGATTATCTGAATATTTTGCATTTTAGAGAACATCTTTTTGTCCTTGTATGTATTAAGATGAATGGGATGTAGAGCAAGAGAGGAAGATAGAAATTTTAATTCGGAATGGAATTGCATAGTCTGTGAGATTAACAACAGCTTTTCTTACATGCACTGAGGCGGTAACTTAAGGGGAGTAGAAACAATTGTAGAAATAGTTATTATCAATGAATATTTTGATTCACATCACCTAAAATAAAAGCGAATATTATTAGTAACTACTTAAGGTATCAAATAATTTTTATTATTTACTGAATTTACATTTCGTCTTCTGAAGTTTAATGAATCAAATAATATTTGTATTTGGAGGCTTGAGTTTTTTTAAAAACTGATAGTTTGCATTATTGACCTAGGTTACCATAAATATCAATTAAATAATAGTGAAAACAATTCCTCATGTCAAGTAAAGCTAAAACCGTGCATCAAATTCTAACAACGCTAACTATTAACCAAATAAAAATACAGGTGTTTCCAATTGATTCTATTGTCTCCATGTAAACCAGGGATTTTGTACTTATCTAGATACCAACACTACTAAATGTATGTTGTCATTATAGTAACGACGTACTTAAAAGAACTGTCTTTATTTGAGGTATAGAAATACTAATGATGTTATCTCATTTGCTAAAATACACGTAATCTCGAGAAAATGCGTTAAATTTAAATTCTGTCATTATAATAACTTCATAAATTTAGTATTGACAGCGACGTCGTTTAGGAATGCCATGTGGTCAGGGTTACGTAAAAGTCTAATATCATATTTTTTGATAGGCATGGACCTCATATGGAGCCTTGTGGGACATCACTGTAAAAATAGTAAAATCGTATTCTAGGGACCTTAATTCGTGCTCATATGTTGAAAACTCACACTGGAGAAATTTGAGCAAAAATAATACCTCCCTTAATACATATTGATAGGCCGGAGGTAAAAATGAGCAAAGTTACTAAAGTTAGCGACTTTACATTTAGCAACGACACGTGGTTGTTAAACATTAACCACTTAATGTTCACGAATCTACAACGTCACCTTTCGTAACAGAGGAGTAGGATTCGATAACTACGGTTGCTATCATTTGGACTTGTTATGATATCAATTGCAAATATAAACTACAAAGTATACCTGCCATTCTATAACAGTAATGGTTATTATTATTATTATTATTATTATTATTATTATATATACACTGATGTGGGATTGTCTTAAATTCATTGCAAATTTGACATTTGACGTTTGTAATTGATATTTTAACAAGTGCAGTAGCTATTTGTAATTATTATAAGATAAAGAATGCCACCCATGTAGTGGTATATATACCGTTGGAAGCCCGAATTTTAGATTTCTGCTTTGTGCTTTGAAAGGCAGATTACGGCAAATAGCGAACGGAATTTGAAAATCAATCAATGAGGAATGTACAAAATGAAGTTGACAAGCTTGATACGATGGCAGGAATGATATGGGACAGAGTCACGTCAAATCAATTATTATATCGTTATCAAGTCATCTCGCAGCCGGTTCGCATTTATTCATAATTTTAAATAACTATAATTTATTAGTGATAAATTCCGCAGCGTTGCAACGTCGCTCGGGAATATCGACAGGGGTCGCGTCGCACGCACTCCCTCATAAATAATGCAAGAGCTGGCAACGTTGAATTAACAGTTTATTACCTCTGTTTACGCATCAATTTTAATGTGTATATGCACGCCTGAAATATGTCCCTGGACTATGGAACCTTAACGAGCCAATTTCCAAATAAATTTGTACGGATTAATTTATTGGATGTGAATAAGTAAGGCGGGGAAATTGGATCCGGGTCTCCTTGAGCTGATGACGTGTCTTTCATACTACGAATAATTCAACAAGGATATGTGAAGACGTTGACGTTGTCGAATCCTTCCCACTGTCTTGGTCACGTCACTTTTCTTTACCTTATTTTACATGGAATGATTCATACTTATCTCAATTATTATTGATATCTTTTCTTTATAATTAAAACTCGATAAATATCAAATTAATTTTATGCACAATTGTATCGTAATTGTTTATTTACAACGAGGTTACCATTGCGAAAACTTCTACTTTACGCCTTTGGGCGGTAAAGTAGAGAAAATTGACCGTTCAGTGGTAAAGAAATTTCAAACCATCCCCATCACACCATCCTTCTCAGAAATTTGTCACTATTAAACGTCTTATGAAGAAATCTTCGGAAATTTGTCATCGTGATAAATTAGAAGAAGAGATGAGAGAAATTGTTAATATTGTTATTAAAATGGTTACCCATTGTCACAAAACCAAGAAGACCTACAGGCAATGCTGACGATAGAAACAAGATGTATGCTTCGCTTCCAAATGTTGAGAAAGTCACTAATAAGATAGGTAAAGTTCTGAGCAAGAGAACATGAAAATATGGTTTTCTCCATATGTAAAAATAAGACATATGTAAAAATAAGACATAAGACGTCGTCCCTCTTCAGTCTTCAGGGATTTACCAAATTCCATCGGTCAGACTGGTAAAACAATTTCTACAAGATTAACTAAACTTCAACAATCGATTAGATTGAACCAGCTTGAGAAATGGTCAGTCAAAAAAATTTCAAGACACGAAAATTATTTCAAAATTTACATCTCTGAACCCAAGATTAATTAGAACCATTCAGATTTTTAAAACAAACTATATTAATCTCAATCACAACGATAGTTTGTAAATTAGTAAAGCATGGCTTCCTATATTAAATGTGTTATAATTCGTTTTTTAGTCACTTGTTTGCTTGCTTTGTTGTATTTGACATTACCTTGAAGAAGGCAGCAGTCGGATTTAATAAATAAGAAATTATAAAAATAAAATTAAAAAACAGTTGTTCTACTTAATTACTATATTAATTTGGTTATACTAATTTGTAAATATTTCTGGTACTTTGCTTGGTTATGTATTTGTACCTTAAAGAACAGTCATACCATTTATGATATTATTGCTTATAATTAATTTTAAAACATGTCAAAAAACGAATACAAATTCGGAATTATTCCGATCTTTGTTATTTTTATTCTAATGAATAATTAAGATTTTCCTATAAAAACAAATACAAGTTGAACTTCCCCAACCAATTTTAAGTTTTCTTACTAAACCTGTTCTCTGACAATACTTTCATCTGACTTTATAAATTCTTCATCTCTATCCACGTGTTTCCCCCTTGTACACGTGGCGTAGATGTGTCCATTGCGTAGTGCACCTGGGTTGGGTCCCCTCCTCATCATCCTAAACCTAATGAAATATTGATCAGCCACAGCCAAACTCAGGTAAGATTGAATTGCATCTGGTCAAACTGATTCCCATTTACCCATGGACAGATTATTATTTTATCATCGGTGAATCCATCACTGATCAATTATTACTTAATCTAACGTTGTAATTTTATTACATGCCGGAAAATGCAGGGAGTGCAATGTAAAATATTTCAATTAGGATGTTTGCATCATTTAGTTTGATTATGAAATTTCCTGTAGCTGTACATTTCATATGGAAAATATTTAAGAGTACACAACATTTAATGCAATCTGTTTTAAATGGGGCCGTTGTATAAGTAAAGAAAATTCTTCCTGTTACACAACGTACTTTTGGAGTACTAATAGCATACTAGAGTCCAGTTGCAACAACAAGTCTTAAATTTTAAACAACACTTAATGCCGATTTAGACTAGACTATATATGGGACAATATATAGTACAAAAAATGGTACAATGACTTGTACCAGAAATTGTTAGATTTTGACGAAGTTTTGTGTGATACTAATGCAATTTCTTGTACAATATACTGGCTCTGATTCTGCGCACTTTCCTTGAATATGTCAATGTGTCAAGAAAAATTAACCATGAATTCATTTACATTTATAGGGATTCTTATATCTTTCAACAAGATAATGAATCCAAACGTCCAGAGAATATAAAAGAACTACTACATTTATGGTAGAAAAATTCTGTGTAGAAAAAATATTAAATATTAATAAAATGACAGATTTGAAGTTAAGTTTAAATTTTCCTTTAATTCGTAATGTACCTTCTGTTAATAATAACTAGGAACATAGTTTTAGTTAAATATTATCCAATAGTTTTCTATAGTTATATGACTGAAGAAAACTTTGGTTATTATGAAGTAATTATTCCAAAAATCTAGAGCGTAGACTATCTAGGTAATAGTGATCTACTATCTGTGTTATTTGCTTATCTTTGAGTTGTGTTTGTTATTACTATTTCCAATATCCAATAATTGAAAAACCCATTGCAGTAAACAATTTTAGCCTTGACATAAGAAATGAAGATCAATAAAAAAAGGTAAATAAGGATCTGAAACTGTTCTTCGAAGAGGCTGTAAAAAAATGGATAACTGGAAAAATAATAAATCCCTACAATGTTTCAACATTTCAATGTACAGTTGTAGAAGAATTATGGAATTACTAATTTCTAAAACAGTGTTATTTGAATGAATAATAAATATTCGCAAAAAATAAATAAATATGATCTATATATGATGCACTAGTTCGTATTCCCAGAAGATGGCATCTGGTAAAATCTGTCCACAAGCCACAGGACAAATATTTTGCTATTACAGAAATTTGTGCATAGATAACATAGTAGGATGATGTATATTTATGTTCATCCTACGAATTTTTTAAATTAGAGCGAGGTTCTATGGCGAAATCTTGATAAATATTGAGTGCAATGTTTGAATATAAGTGTAACACTTTCTCATTATGTTTGTCATAATGGGAAGAATTATTTATGAAATGGAATTGGGTGGTGGTTTGGATATAAAATGTGAAGGCGGCATGATTAATTAATATTTACAATAACAAGAGAATGGCCTGCTTTGAAAATTTGTGACAGAGGAAAATATTTGTGGGTAAACATGATGAATATCAAGTTTCATTACAGAAATCGGGGATGATTTTTCACGCTCGAAATAACTTGTCACTTTTGACATATTGCGGAATCAAATATTCAACACTGCGAGTGCCGTACTTCCATTAAACCCACTAACTCGATTTAAACATATATCATTATCATAAAATTTAAACTAAATACAACATCAGCATGACATCAAATAGCTAGTGTATGCAGTATGCGCCACTATTTTATCCAAAATTATTATAATCCACGGTTCACAGAAAATAGAAAACACATTCAAATTTGAAATGAAGTACAACGTACACCATATTTTATGCCTAGTTATTTAGATTATTTGAAATTATTATTAAATAACGATTTTTTTTATTTGTATAAATAAAATAATTTCGAAAATTATAGACCTATTGCATTAATATCTAACTTCAACAAGGTTTTCGAAATTATTCTGCACAAAAAATGTATGATCACATTTCTATTTTAATAACCCCAACTAAACATGGTTTTATGAAAGGCAGGTCAATAATCTCAAACCTAATGTGTAAGACACAATTTATAAACGTGACCATTGATAAACAATGACAGGTTACCAAAAATATTTGTTCGTGTTCAAAAAAGTCCAACTCTCCTCTACTATATAGAGGAGACGGACCAAAGCTATGAGTAGATGAACTAGTTAACTGATTGTTATCATTTGTTATGTGTGGTATATTCTTTATGCAAACAGCGACCACAATTTTCTTATCGTTGTTTTTAATAATCTTCCTTGCATCTCGCATATTCGTTTTCATAATCTTTAGGTTCTTCTTTATCATCACCCTCTGATTAACCATTTAACAGTTTTTTAGAACTCATGAAATAGCAATTAGATCATCTACCTTTTTATGTACGAATTATTTTTTTCCTGTTTACCAGTTGAATTTATTTAACAATAAAAACCCTCTGATCTATCTCTCCTCATAGATGGTTCCTCTGTCCTCAGAGCAGAGGTTACTGGACCACGAAATTACTTACGATTGTCTACAAATAGAATCACCTTTTTAGGTTACGTTAGGAATTATGCACATGTTTATAAAGTATGTACTTAAATAATCAGTTTAAACCTACCAAAGTAGTGGTAGATTAAATTCCTTGACTTATTTCTGCTCCAACTGGTTTCAACCCCTTGAAGAAGACCTATGTGGGGTTGAAACCGGTTGGAGCAAAAATAAAACCAATTTTCAACTGACTGAATTCCAGTAATTTTTTCCCTTATTCTACCAAAGTAGAATGGAATTGTTGTATTGTATTGATGAGACGGTTATAACTAGAGGTATGTTTGGTTGATTTATGTGATATGTTTAGTTTTAAAGATTGGATAAGGTATTGCATATAAACTGACCTCGAAGAGCTAAAAACTAATATCCTAGAACAGTATATGTAAGTTATCACAGTACAGGGTATCAAACGCTAAAGATTATTTTTGTCGCAAGAAAGAGGAGATTTGTAATGATAATGTAAGCTTCATATTTTTGTAGTATTGTTGTATTGATGAGACGGTTATAACTAGAGGTATGTTAGTATGGTTGTTTGGTTGATTTATGTGATATGTTTAGCATGAGTGTGGCTGCGGCGAGGCCCTTGTGCCCTGGCTGCAGACACTCATTTAAGTTAAGATTGGATTGCTGATTACACACTGAACGCACATCAAGCCGGGCGGCTCGTCTAGCTGCTCCCTGGATTATCGTTAGCTCGGCCCCTGCCTGGCTGATTCTTCTTCTTCCCGCCTCGCTGTTCCCCAGCAGCTCTTGTTACTTTTCATTCGCCTCTCACACTGAATTACCTGTGGGATTATTATGACCTGATGGACTGGGATTGCATTTCCTGCACTATTTATCACACCAACGCCCATTTGTCTTCGATAACACAACACGAATCATTAGCAGCGAAAAACCACACGTTAACATCGATACTGTATTGAACATCATGTAACTAGTATCATAAACCTCATCTTCGTCCCGAGTGGAGCACGAATTATGAAGAGGAAAAAGTTATAATATATTAAACAATGAAACATAATTGTATAGGGAAAAAAATAAATTAGTAATACAACAAAAATGACGGTATTCAATATATAGATCGGTATTGACATAAGAGTTTGAATCATGGATATGGCATTGAATTTTAATACGATATCATTAACAAAGATAATGACAAGTACCGGTCCTAAAACTGACCCTTGAGGAACACCTAAAGTTTGCGGAAAGCGATGTGATTTGTACCTATGAGTACTGGCAAAAAGAAATCTTTTACTTTGATAGGAAAACAACAGATTGGGGGTAAGAGAATCCCAAGGTCTCACATAGATCTCGATGCGCTGATTTCAAATTTTTAAACGGAATTTAATTGTTTCTTTTCGTTCCTGTTCCTCTCAAAGTTGCACCTCAAATAAGTGTGTTTTTTTGTTATATCTCTAAAATGGGTAGGGATACAATCCCAACGATTATACCAGTCGATTCTACGGGAAAAGATACATAAAGAAATGTTTTCTCCGCATATACGTTCTATGGAACGATTAGGTGAAAAATGAGAAAATCTAAAAAACCTAAATTTCAGAATTTCTCCGACAAAACTCCAAAACTTTTTATTTTCTGGACTTAAATAGACATCGAGGCGCTGATTCCAAATTTTTAAATAGAATTTAATTATCTCTTTTCGTTTTCGATCAAATCATGCACTTTAGTCCCTCAGTATATAATATACTATTTAAATCGAATTTTCTTTTTGTTTTTTGAAAACAGCGGCATCTGTACAATAATTATTGGTGAAAATAAATATTTGAGTTTGAAAGTGCAATATAAGCACTTAAGAAAACACTTAAATTGTTGTTCTACATTTTGGAAAGTATATATTGCTTTAACATCAATGCAAAGTTATTGTTGCGGTATTAAAATATGTTGGGCGGTAGTGTAAATGTGTAAGACGCAACCGCGAGTGAAGTAGCCGTGTAGTGTTTGGTTAGGCTGTAATCTAATAGCAGTCGATAGGGCGCGGGTCTGCCCTTGTAACCATATTAAACGCGGCGTATTGCTTATAGCGTTTTTGCTGTAACGTCGACTTGTACTTTTACCTACTTCTCCAAGCTTATGTACACACACATTCGATCCGTGTTTTTGTTCTATTTTGTTAGTTTATGCGCTTGTTTTCCATTCACTTTATCTGTGTTATTCAATTTTTCTGTTTGCTTTCCACTTTTTTGAATTTTTTACTATACTCCTTGTTTTTCTATCGTTGCGTACGATGTTAGTTTAAAGAGGACAACTGTTCATTTTATTGCTTTTCTTTTTTGTTAATCTTCTTTGTTTCTGATAGAGCGAACTTTCTTTCCATGATAAGCAAATGGTGTTTCCACCTCGTAAACATGACATTAATAATATTTACAGACATAAAAATAAGTACCAAATCTCTCATCCAACACTTAAGCGATATAACGAATTTAATTTTAGCTGTTCCGAGGTCGGAAAGCGAGGATTTTAAGACATCTAAGGCCTGGTCTGATTCATAACATCCGTGGATTGTTCAATAATTTCCGGTTTCACATTATTAATAAATATTTTCTATAAAATTCACTTGTGAATAACGTTTTAGTTATCAGGTCTCTGTGGTATGATATGATATGACAATTGTCCCATGTTATTGTGACAGTTCTGTGCGGTAATATTATTATCATGAAATTACATGGTATACAATTATGACTTAGTTAAAAAAAATAGAATGTATCATTCAGAGTAAAACTGTCTTTGTATATGCCTTGCTTGTTTTGAATTATTTGAATTTATAAGAAGGGTTTTCTAATTTTGATACAATAGGTGTATTCTAGTTAGATATTCCTGACGGATTGTGATTAGTTCATGTATAAGTTCATGTACCGTAGTTTCACATGCGCGGATTACGAATGGTTCCGGACCATGTTTTTGTTGGAACGAATTGCGGACTGATTCTGAATCGTTAATGTCATTACTGTCATTTTTTGTTAGGTTAGTTGGAGTTTTACCTGAAAATAAATCTATTAATATAGAAGAAATATTAAAAAAAATCACTCACTTTACAAAAACCTCGTTTTTAAAAATAAACTAAATTGTCAGAAGTTCTGACTACCTGCTTTTGATTATCAGAGAATTGGTTCGGAATTAGTCAGAAATCAGTAGGAACAGTCAACTAACGATCAGAGTTTGGTTTTTTTTAAACTGCGCATGCGTGGTACAGTTCCGAACTGATTTGGAGGTTAGTTGGAACAAACCATTGTGCAGATAAATGTACAATTTTACGAAATGACGTTGTCACATGCAACAATGAGCAAAACGGTGATGAGATGAAGTAATATTGAATGGTAATATCGATTGGTAAGTTTTAATTTCCGTTGAGATGGAGTTAGGTGAGCCGGAGTCACATATGTAAATCCTCAGTGTTATGTGCGGACGTACGCGATGGGTACTTCGGTTATTGAATTAAAATGATGATGCACGAAAACCAATTTGCCTGTGCGCGAACGGGAGAAAATGGGATGGAAAATACTGAAATCATATTAAGGATTCCATTTCGACTTTCCCTTTGTTGGATTTTCGTGCGCAGGATAATGGACGCCACATCGTATGAAATGAAAAACAAAACAGAACTGCAGAGGATGAGCACGGAATGGATAACCATTGCTGCATCGAACACTCGCCAGCGTCTCAAGCAGAAACACTAAACACGCACTCATCCTTATTGCCCGCCGCTATTATTATATCAAATTATATAAATGCTACCATTTCCTTTAATACGAACACAAATACATACCATTATTTCACTTCATGGCCCACAATTATTATACTATCAACGAAACTAGCAAATCTCTACACCACAACGATTCTATCGTTATAGAAAAATAGTGGATTTTTGTTCTAGACACGTTCAATTTTAGACTTATAAATCTCTAAAATTAGGTCATTCCTTAATTGTAAATTTAGTATGATCCTCGAAATGATCTAGTTAGACATCTCTGAAATTGGTACAATAAGGAATTGACACTAAAGTATAGATAAATGGGGGTAAGATAGTCCACATTTTGGAAAAGTACTGATTACTCTATATATATTAAATAATATTTAAAAAAACAAAATTTATTTATAACAACATATAATCTAGGCTTATTTTATGTTTACACCTGCTTAGATGTTGTCTGCATAAAATCAGATTAATTATTATCAAAGGTAAATAATAAATAAATCACCAATAATATTGTAGAATGATATGTTGTTAGGTATGCTAAAACAAACAGCAAAAATATTATACAATTCAAATATAGGTTAATCCAGTTTGACAGATGAGCTCGTAAAGTCAAATTTCAACATAAGAGTCTGTAAAGTTTTACTTTAGCAACTACTTTGGTTAAATTCGCGGAGTGATTTTAAAATAAAGTATTTTTAAGTGTTGCATAATAAAAAATATTTATGAATAATTTTGATTGACTGCAATAATTGTTTAATTTTATTGCAATTTTGAACTATGAACTTCATTGATTTATTTATTACAAATATGCAAAAAACTGATTGGTTTACAATTGTAAATATTATTGTTTAGCGCTTGATATGTAATTTGACGTTATAATAACAAATTTTCAAAAATTTTAAATAACGAAATATGAAAAAAGCTGGTCTTATTTTCATATAACAAATATTATTAAAGAGCAAATACAAAGGGAATCCTCATTAATAATTGATAATATGAATTCCGATGAAATTAATTATAGATATATATTTGTGATGCTACGTTAATTAAAGTATTCTAAATATTGAATTCAATGCAATAATAATAATTACATTACATTACGTCGTACGCAGATCAAATAAATTCAAAATATATTAAAGTTCAGGGAATAAAGTCACATCGAGTTTTAAACCCGTATTTATTTGAAATTATTTCGTGCTGTACGTTAACATGACAGAACATATTAAATTATCACAGAGAATTTAATGGAAATTATGGTAATCAAATGTAGAGCAATCTTTTTTATAAATTTGACGTGTCGGAACCTGTGAATTAAAAGCTTGTCTGCTCTGCTTCGACACTTATGCCGTCGTGGCGCTGCTGTCACTAGCAAAAAACAGTTGACACCCGCGATTGACACGCTGTGGACATCACGTTGGCCTTGGATCCAAATGGTAATGAGTATTGTCATTTTTTAGCAGGACACGACAGACATTAATAGAATTACAATGCATTATGGACGTAGATTCTAACGGTCGATAAAGTTGCTAATGAAATTGATACTCATTAATGAATTATAAATTTTGTTCAAATGCAATTAAAGTACTATGCAATACAATTTAATTTATTATATAACTATGTTTTATAAATAAGCTTTTACTAGTTTAAATCCCTGACAAGATCTTACAAATGCTTTTATAGCTAAGAAAGAACTACAAATTCTAGTTCTAGTATTATTTTTAAAGAGATGAACATTACTTGTATAAATATGTAGTAATAACAAGGGAAGTAATTTCCAAAGCCGCTGATGCTGTATTTTTGTGTAAACCCGAAAATATTTGAAAATACCGAATTTTTAAGTGAAAATTTTTAAAATTTTACAAAATTTTGTTTGAAATACTTTTTGAAGAACTATCTACGCTGGTACCAAATTTACAAACGAAATTTAATTATCTCTTTTTGTTTCGGAGATATTTGCTCTTAAAGTTGTACCTCAAAAAAGTGTGTTTTTTTAGTATATTTAAAAAATGACTAGAGATACAATCTCAACTACTTTACCATTCGATTCTACGAGAAAAGTTATATAAAGAAATGTTTTCTCCGCATATACGTTCTTTGGAACGATTTGATGAAAAATAAGAAAAACGAAAAAACCTAAATTTCAATTTTTCGCCACGAAGCTTTTTGTCTCCAAAATTTTTCATGTTTTGGTCTTGAGTAGATATCGATGTGCTGATTTTAAATTTTTAAACAGAATTCAATTATCTTTTCGCGTTCTCGAGATATTTGAGTTCAAAATTATACCTAAAAAATTAGGTTTTTTAGGTATACTCCTTAAATGGTTAGGTTTAAGGTTTCGGCGACCTCACCATTCGATTCTACGGGCAAAATTACATAAGTGTACCAATTTTCAGATTTTTATTCCAACGGATACAATTTTTAGAAAGGAAAAACTGAAAATGGCAAAAATCGAAAAAAATCGTAAGGGGTTCATCAGGCGTTTTTCTCGATTTTTGCCATTTTCGTTTTTTCCCTCTAAAAATTGTATCCGTTGGAATAAAAATCTGAAAATTGGTATGCTTATGTAATTTTGTCCGTAGAATCGATTGGTGTGGTCGCTGAAGACGTAAACCTAACCCTTAAAGAGGTATACCTAAAATACCTGTTTTTTTAGGTATTGGCAAAACTCAACTTTGAACGGTAAGAGATAATTCAATTCGGTTTGAAAATTTGGAATCAGCAAATCGATATCTACTTAAGTCTAGAAAATGAAAAGTTTTGGAGAAAAAAAGTTCCTCGAAGAAATTTTGAAATATATGTTTTTTCGATTTTCTCATTTTTCACCTAATCGTTCCAAAGAACCTATATGCGGAGAAAACATTTCTTTATGTAACTTTGGCCGAAGAATCGACTGGTATAATCGTTGAGATTGTATCTCTACCCATTTTAAAGATATAGCCAAAAAATCCACTTTTTTGAGGTGCAACTTTGACAGCAAATATCTCAAGAACTAAAATAGATAATTAAATTCCGTTTGAAAATTTGGAATCACCGCGTCGAGATTTATCAATGTACACTAATTCCCAAAATAAAATTTTTGGCCACAAAAATAAGTATTTTTGGGATATTTCGTGGTTGTCAACACGATTTTCGGTTTAATAATGTTGTTTGGTTTATTTTAACTCTAGACAACTTTGTTAAGGAATTGTAGGTTTTGAAAATAAATAAAAGTTTTATAATAAAGCGGCAGAATAAAATCGAAAAGGCGTAGTAGGATTGCAGCGCATCGATATTTAATGAAAATCTTTATATTTAATGAATTTTAATAATAGATGTAATACAAAAAACTAGAAACATATAAAAATGAAATCACATGTAATATGAAATAATTCTAGTGTTAGTTTTACTAAATCTGTTTAGACTTTTTAGTCCATTTATTGCTATTTGTAACTTTAATTGAATTTATTGCCCGAATTATCCAAATACTCTTTATTATTACATAGGTATGTGAATTGATTTCATTGTTTTTTTATAAGATCTATTTCGTTAATATTTTATTTACCAACTACACTGTTCAAAATTCTACAACTCTAGTAAAGATAAATATATAAAACAGAATTTTTCTTAGTAACGACTTTGCTGAAAGTATTTACCCTAAAAAATTAAAACTAAGTAGGTAAAAATGTAAAAACAGTTGCAGAATGTATATGTGCATTTGTTTATTTAAAGTGTTTAAATATTAAGGCCATTGCATTTCACCAAAAACAATATAACAGTGTGATGTAAGAGGAATAAAACATTTCTCTCCGTGTAAATCATTGAATAATTAAGGGGCCGGCGATGCATTTTGCTCTTGAGATTGCTTACTTGCATGTTTGCCGGAGAGGATAAATGTTTGCACTTGGAACAAAGCTACTCGCTCCCGAATCTGAGTGATTCGAAACTGGGTCATACGCTATCCCCAGTGATCCCCGCTAAGTGAATTATGAACGCAAATAAAGGGAAAAATAGCTGCCGTACGATGATGTATGGACAGCAGTATGTGTAAGTTGATGCAGTGCAAATAAAACCAGCATCGGTCATTCAATAAACTTCGCAGACCAGATGACCCTTATTGATCTTTTCTCTAAATATAACGCGCCGAGTTTGTCATTTCTATATTCATAAATACTTCAACACTTATATAACCTACCTGTTACCACATTAAAATAGATTTTCTATAAACGAAATAATTTTTTCTTGCATCCTGCATATTCGTTTACATAATCGAAGAAGTTGATTATCATCACCCTTTGTTTAACCATTTAACAATAGTTCTTCAAAACTCAACTAGATCGTCTATCGGTTGACAATAAAAATCCTCTGGTACATCTCTTCTCAGCTTAGGTGGTGTATCTGTCTCAGAGCAGAGTTTCAATGGACCAATAAATTATTTATGACTGTGCACAAATAGAACCACATATGTAGGTTACGTTTAGTCTTATGCACATGTTTATAAAGTATGTACATAAATAATTAGTTTAAACCTGAAGAAGTAGTAATTACCTGATTCTATATGTAAGGTACAAATATTTTTGGCAATTTTTTAGTAAATCTTGGATTCCTTGTGAGAGATATCATTCTAATGTATTTTTAAGACCAAAAGTCCATCTCTTCTATCCATTTATGTAAAGCAAAAAATATCAAAGTATGAATTGGTACAAGAAAGTTATAAGACAATACAAGAAATGCCAAAATCAGGTTTTTGCTTATGTCTGGTGACCTACGCATTTTTTCATGAAAACAAAAATATGATTAATTAATTTGCTCCAATTTATCCGACTTCGTATCTCTTACGGTTCTCGAGATCCCAATGTCTAGCCTTTTAAAACGCACACTCTGTATATTTTATCTACGATAGAATCTCTGTTAACTCGAGATATATAAAAAAGTATTAATTTTTTATTATATGTTTGGGGTTATTATCTTGGTGAAATAAAAATTCCTTAAACCCAATTTGTTAGCACTTTTTCCAAATTCTCTTTTAAAATATTTAAATAACCCATTTGGTTCACTTTCCCATCAATAAAATACAGCCTCATACAAGCGCAAATTCTCCATATTTCATTTGTTCATTCTTCCTTTTCCAAACTATATTTCGCCCATCTGATGCAAAATGGTTTATATTGGTTCATCTTTACCATTTACTGAGTTCCGGAAGGTTTCAGGGTGGTTTATATATTTCAGAAACAAGACGAAAAGATGTGTACGGAGGCTAGTTGGTTTCAGTTTTTATCGCATAAAAATAATCCTGGTATATTTTTATAAAAATAAAAATAATTAGAGTATTAACAGCGTAGGAATAAAATATGGATTTAATAAATAAAAGTTGTTCAAACATTTAAATTTAATTAGATTTAAAATAAATTAATTGTTTGTCTCTTTATGTATTGAATAGCTCTTGTGTTGATAAATAATAGGAATTTCTGCTAAATGTTTTATTTATTATTTAATAATAAAAGGATCTAATTATTATTCAGAACGAAATACCAGCAACTCGACAATGCTTTACCTATAAATAAATAAATGAAATCCGGGTTCAGGGGAGGTCTACACAATACACCGGACAATACAGAGAACTAAACAATTGGAAAGAAAATCTAATAAGAAATGGAACAGACAGAGACAACATGTTATAAATGCGTACAATACAATAACCCCTATATAAAACGATAAGTGTGTTTTTGAAAAATGCGTTCAGTGGAAAACCCCTCAAGACAAATTATTCAATTTATTGTCAAGTTCAGATTGTAAGATACGTTGGCACTTCTTACTTTATTAACCAGATATGAAATTGCTTGTCATGCTTAATATCGCTTTATTTTTTACGCTGTGAGGTTTTCAATCTAATACAAAATAGAAAACATTTTTTAGCCTTTACAGGGATTATCTGATGCAGACTTGAGAAGTACAGTAGGTCGTTTTATATGTAAATTTCAATATCTCCACAATATGTATAAGATTACTGTGTGCTTTTTCGAGTAGACCACATACTTTGAGGTGCAACCAATTCATTCGTATTGTTATTACAATGAACTCATTTATACATGCCAAGATTAAGTTAATATATGTAAATGGTGGGAACGCCACCTTTTTCTTGTACAACAGTGTAAGAAAATATAAAATATATGAGTCTTTTAAAATTACTTTTTTCAAGCAATTTCCGCAAAAAGATTGGACATCCGTGCTTTATTCAGCCTACACAAAAATGCCACATTCATTATCTTAAAAATTAATAAATTGAAACACTTGTAAAAAATAAATGTGATTATGAATATATTTATAGAATATGTATCGATTGGTTACATCATTGAAATAGTGGTTAACAGTCAGGCTTGTCAATTCAGGTTTTTGGGTTCGAATCCCATTCAAATATAAGTGACATTTATCTGCATATGAGCTGCCAGTAGATACAAATATGCTGATCAATTTCAAGAAATGTTTGAAAATTAAGTCCATTTAGAAACCGGATTATAAACTTTTATTTATTTGTCTAAAAACACGACACCATTTTCCGATATTTCTATAGGAAAAAGAATATAAGTATCACAAATATTTTTTCTATATAGTTTAATGGTCTATGTTTATAATTTTCAAGAAATTTAAAGTTTATAATGGGCTCTGAAATCTACTGAAACTTAACGTTATGTTAATTGATTAATATCTATAATAATCAAAGCCTAAATTTGTCATTTTGTACAATTTATTTTTAAAACTAATAAAAAAATAAACAAGAAATGTTCTACATTGTATTGTTTTATTGGGTTGTAAATAGTTTATTTTATTATTTTGAGGATAACAGTTTGACATAGTTGTGTTTATGTTCTGTACTTGGCGCTATTTATTAGTAATATGTCAATTCTTTCAATGTATTGTGTGATCGAAATACAGTTAGAGAAAAGTCGTAGAAAAAGTATAGCGTGCGTAATATACATATTACATTTCTTAATATGTAATATACCATTACTAATCGCAGAGAAGATGTTTGAGATTCAGTGGGGTTAATTAATAGCTCACTACATTATAGGCGAGTATAATAAGTCATTATCCATAAGTGCATTGTTTAACATGAATATGGGAATTTTTCAGGAATGTATAATAACATATTATTCATGTGCGATATACGACATTTTATCTTATCTTAGCAAATATATGAAAATTGTGTTTTATATCCTTGAATTGTACAGTAATTAAATAATAAAACAAAGAAAATTGTTAATTTCTATGTAACGATTCAATGTGTATTTTTATTTTTGGAAAAGTAAATTGGAACGAAATTGAAGTAATTGGAGAAATGTCGAGATTTAAAAATTGATCTGCCCCGGATATATCTATAAAGGAATTTATGGTTTATAGCGTATGTGATGCAATTTTGTAAGTAAAGTTGTAAAAAGTATAAATAATTGGAATGGTAGAATATATGTGGAGTACACATATAATAGAAGAGTGCGGAGGGTTGGAATAAAAATGTCGGTAGTCGGATCGGACGGCCGCGACGCCCCAGACAATCGGCAGCGAAGGAGACAAATGGAACAGGGATGGATTTTAGAGCAATAAGATAAGAGGAAACGGAAAATACCCGCAGCAGGCTGTTAGAGCAAGAGAAACGAGCATTTGTTTTGTTGACTCATTCCTGGCATGGATTACCTGATGTTACATCCTTTATCGAATGCGATATTTTTTGTTTTATTTTTCAATACGATACTGCAGTACTATAAATTTTATTGTTTTCATATTACCAGCAATAAAACCGAACACCAAAAAATATTAGTCGGAAAATTGAAACTGAATCGAAAAATGAAGAGTTGGCCTCCAGCGCACATAAAATCAGGTCATCTTGCGCGCCGCCAATAATCGACTCGCGGCCAATTTTTTATTATCAAGACTGGAAACATTCCTGCAACCCAATCAAAATAATGGAACACTTGTTATTATACTCGCCTTCAAACAAAAACTGCTAGTTCTGTTCTTTCACACTACAAACAATAACGGTTAATGTAATGTGAACACAAAATTAAAATCTTTAGGAAAATAAATACGAATATATTAATCATCACTTATTGCGCATTTTTGGTTGTGTCAGCTCTTTTAAAAGTACACAAAAAAACAAAAAAGTAGTCATTCTTATTTGGGAACAGTTTTTGAAGAACTTGGCTTCAGCTGGATTCGAATTCGGATAGTCAAAGCTACCATAGTAATTTTATAATAATTTGCCGTACTCGATAGCTCACTGATCAGTACCTAAGATCTTCAGTTAGAATTCCTTTTCTGCATATTTGTGTGTGTTTACCCCCACTCAATAATTGGAATTATTTTCCATTGATAACTCCCCTGACTCGCCCGACGCGACCCTTATATACCTGCCGCCAATTAATCTCTAGAATATTCCAGAGCCTTCCCAACTTTATAAAAATCCTAAACAATAGCGGCGTCGCCCCTTTTCCACTTGACCTTTAACGCGACTACCTACCTAGACAGGACAGCCGTGATGACTCATCTGCGGTGAGTCTCGCTCGTTACAATACTTACTGTTGTATATTTTAATACCACATTTAGTTGTCACCAATGGTATCTCGAAAGGTGTAAGAAATATGGAGTCATTAGATAAAAGCGGAAAAACTAGGAATGGAAAATACCGTTTGAATAAAAATATTGATAAATTTCTTCCTTGAAGGGGAGCAAAGTATAACTCACTTGTAGGTTATGTATATCTTTTTCCGATTCTGTAATTTGCTAAATGTTATTTTTCGAACTGAATTTTTTGTGTGCTTAAGTTGAAAGTCAGGTTGTACGAGGTTAGTTTCGTACTTTCATCATCCCTGAGTGACAGTTGGTGAGGGTAAAGGTTACGTGAATATAATTAACAAAATATTTGCGATGTAGTGTAGGCCGGTTTAATAAATTGAAAGGGGGGAGTGTCGGTTGAGAAGCATCCGTGCGAAACGCAACAATTAACGTAATGCCGGCGTGATAGATCAGAAAACAAGTGAACCGAGCGCCGACGAGCAGGTATATGTCAAACGCTAATTGTTGGGGGGCAGCAGCAGCCTCGTCCGTACCGTACAGTGAATTCGCGTTAGTACGGTGACCGCTTTAGGATATTGTCTGTGTATAATCCCATTAGCTTCGGCTGCTCGGTCGGACTGGCCCGCCGAAAGGGGATGCGTAATTCGCACAATTCAAACGTCCATTTACCCACCCCAGCTGCGGTCGGACTCGACCCATCGAACATTCGGACTTCGACTGAATCGGAACAAATGTTGACTTTGGTGACCTGCCATTGTACCCTGCCTGAATCCCAATACCGTGGATTCAATTAAATTCATTAGTGCTCATATTAAATACAAAGCTTCCAGCTCGTCTTTGTCATGATTGATTTCTCAAATTCTGCATTCCCACATCCAAAAATAATTCCCATCATTACCAGCATTTCAATTATTCTATACATTACTAAATCATAGCACCGGTTTCACGATATTTTTGTACATAGACAAAAGTAAACAGGGTAACTAAGGCAGTATTTATTTGAGACTTTTTAAGTAACCTAGAAGGTTAATTCTGTTTACTTGGTACGTTTGAAATAACCCAGAACAGATCTTGACGAAATACAACTCACCCAGCTATTTTGCTGGGTTGGTTGGTTGAACCTGTTTTCTATCTATGTTTACAATGCTTTCTCTTTCTATTTCTGTCAGAAAAAAGAAAAACTTAAATAAGTAACTTTAAACAAATAACTTACAAAACTTAAATGGTCAAAATAACGTGAGACAATTGGATAATATAGCTGTCATATCAACCTATACAGACTTGATCACGAAAATGTTACTCACAAGAGAATTTTATAAAATAATATTTATTAATAACGTGAAACCGGTAAACTATTGAACAAACCACGTTATAAATCATACCAAGTTTTAAATGTCTTAAAATCTTAAAGATCTTACCTTTAATTCATCCAAATTGTGAAGATTTCTGATTTTTAAAGTCAGCCATAAAAAAATATTGATGTGTAATATCAACCTATACATACTTGATCACGAAAATGTTACTCACAAGAGAATTTTATAAAATAATATTTATTAATAACGTGAAACCGGTAAACTATTGAACAAACCACGTTATAAATCATACCAAGTTTTAAATGTCTTAAAATCTTAAAGATCTTACCTTTAATTCATCCAAATTGTGAAGATTTCTGATTTTTAAAGTCAGCCATAAAAAAATATTGATGTGTAATATCGAGTGATCTACCAGACCATTCTACTATTCCACCATTAATAATTCTTAAAATTATTGCACTTGGTGTAGGTCTGTCAGAAAATTTTAGAACCCAAAAAGCAAACGACAAATTCGTTCCCTATGTTACATTTTAAATAAGACAAGCAAATAAACATTGCTGACACTGAAATATCAAGTTGTAACCATGAATATGATAAAGCCCATGTTTCACGTTAAAAAATACACAATTTACCTAGGTGCACCAACACCTTGAAGACTGTTATATTTATGGTTGCAATAACAAACGATTTTTTTGTCTTCTTTTGTATTCAGAACCTTTCAAAGAAAAAAAAAAATTTGACAGGAGTGACCCTTTTCATAATTTCTAATTCGACAAATTACCATTTACCTATAATCTTCCAAAATTGTAAATATTCTGATTCTTATACAAAAACTTTACCTCTAAAAATTAATTCTTGGAAAATTAATTCATTTCTTGAGAATAATAAGAAATAAGAAACAAAATTAAAAGCAGAGAACAAAGTTAAACTACTTGTAGTTTTCCATGTTTAAATGTTAGATCATTAGCTATTTCTACTTTTCCATCGGAATACAGTGAAATTCAATCAAGTCGCAATCTAATCTATTTTTTAATTAACTGAATCCGTTTGTCCCTCGTGTAATGTCAGTAAAATGTGATTTTCTTTTAAATAGAAATATTTAATAAAGAACTCGAAGTTTTATTGAGATTCCTCGAACAAGTTAAAAAGCAAAACAATAATTAAGCCCGAGAATGAACAGACGTTGCGTGCCGGCCAAATAAAAAAGATAATTGCATTTAACTAAAAGGTGATTTAAAAGAATAATTAGGTTGTGGAATTGCGTGATGTGTTTGATAGATACGGTGGTGAATAGTTGAGTTTAGTCATCGATCCAGACGAAGAGAATAAATAATGATTAAATCGGAGATTACCACTTTTAGATAAATTCATTTATTTTCGTTAACGCAAAGTTGTTATTTATACAAACCCGTAAATAGTACACTGTTAACTTTACCGTAAATAAATACTTCTGGCTTCACCTACATATATCACCATTACCTTCCTCCACTGCAACAATAAATCGAAAATAAGGATTCGTTCTAAAAACGAGTCTTATGTAAATTACATCACATTCCTCATTGTCGCAAGCGGGATCATTAACTTATGACATAAAAAAGACAGGTGATTCGCAAGTTCTAGACTTGGGGAGGTACACCGCGAGTAGTGAACGCTAATTCTATCTAAACTCATTACTATATCATCAGAGATGAATAGGTCAGTCAAGCCAAGCTTCTGGCGTGTTTACTCCCCAGGACGCGGCCCGCGGGAGGAGGGACATCCAGTACTTACAATTAGCCCAGTCCCCAAAATGATTGCGCCCTAGCACCTCGTAATTATCATTTGCACTCTTGGGTACTGAAACCACCTACAGAGTCCTCGACTCTTCCGGAGAGACTTACAACCATCGGAAATCCTAGACTTCCTAACACATGTAGCCCATATCTTCCAATGAAACCTAAATTCATAAACCAGCACTGTAAACGCTACCGTGAGTCTCAGACTCACCGTAAGTCTCTCCCATGGGTTCCATTTTGTAAATAGGTTGGAGGATGTCCCAGACACCCATCAGACAGGGGAAGGTATTCCTGACGTGTGCAGCTACAAACAAATAGTACATCTATCGTCGATGATCTACGTACATTTACACCATGCACAATAAACACAGAAACAGTGAATAATATGTCAACTATTCAGAAATTCATCCATGAGCATCAACAATATCTATAACTAGAATGCCACTGTGTCTTACACAAATAATATTCAAAATAATTTTTGAAAAAGGATATTTAAATAGGTTTAAATATTTTAATTTCTCCTTAAATATATACAAATTAATATCTATAAAAACGTAATTTAAATTGAGGTTGCTGAAATACGGCTCTATAAGGTTTTAAATTTCCGTAGTGAAAACCCCAAGTTTCACAAGAAAGCAAATACGCTGAAAGAATAATTTTCAGTTACGATCGTACAAGACCACTTTTTCACATATCCGGACGTATTGATTTCTTTTCAGTATACTCGCTGTGGTATACTCCAACCTACAATAACAATTATGTTATCGGTGAAATCTGTATATTAATATACCCTCGTCAGCACTTTATTGATATCAAGCTAAGCCATACTTACGTTTAAATGAAATGTACAATTTTGGAAAGCGATCGAATACCTTAAAAGGAAACTACTACTGCAGCGTTTCGTTTAAATGGAAAGGTTTGGATCACTGTAGATGCATAAATATGGATGCAACGTTATCTAGTGAATATCGAATAAGAAGGAACTGGCTTTAAGCAAATACACTATCCAGTACATTTCGCATTGGTGTTTACACTATTCAGAAAATAGTTTAGTTAGATTTTGCAGCGATACTCTCAACGTTGCATTTGCTCTACTGTAAACAAGATTAAGGAAAAATGTTTGTCTTTTATTATTATTCCATTAAATACACTTTAATATTAACTGCAAATTTCACTTATTTTACGTTTTACTAACATGATTTTTCTTTTTCAGGTAAGAGACTTCAGATCGTATTTTGCTGCTGAAAATTGAAACAAATCCATTTTCAGTAAGTTTTTTGTTCATTTTATATTAACTGTGATTGAAATTGATAAATAGTCACGTAATGTTAACCGCTAATATTAACTGTAATATATGACTAAATTAATTTCTGTCCTTCTTTTGATATATTTGATTTTAAAGCAACGTTTTAGATAAATTTTCGGAAATTGATACATAAATTTACAATTTTAATACAAAAACCAGTCTATCATTTTTGATTGTAGATAAGTAATATATTACTGATAACAAAGGTACAAAATTGGATTATTAATTGTTTTTTGCCATGGGCATCGGTTATCCAAACTATTATCCAAAAATAAATATCGGTGTGTCAAAGTTATTTAAAATTTACCATAAGCTCTTAGACCTGATATTCAATTTTCTGTGAAAGTTCCTGTTGACTACCAAACAAATTTATGTGGCTGTTAAACTACATGATAATGAAAACGCGATTTTCAATATGAATTTATCTGGCTGATAAGTAACAACCATATTTAATTTTAATTGTCAACTCTCCAGTTGATAATAATTTTGACTTATATTCAGATCAGATCAAAAATAAGAAAGCTCTGATTCTTGACCTACTGAAACTAGAGCACATTTCAGGGTAACCAACTGCTTTAGATTGTGATCTACTTTCAGTAAAAAAAAAATCATTTTGCTTGCATTTTAATAGTAACATTGTTAGATTATATATTTAACTTATTTATTTTAATTCTGAGGCATTTGAGTAAATTTAATGTTAATAGTTTCACTCACTCAATAGTTTCCGGTGAACATTTCTCTAGAAATTTGGGTAGAACTATCGAGGCAATTTGGTAAAATTGTCGTGAGCGTTCCCATTCGTAATAAAATAAAAATTGATTGTTATATGCAGAGGGAATTGTGGAGTTGATAAAACGGTAGTTAGCAGACATCTTGAGTTGTAGAGGGAGTCCATATTCTAATTGGCGCGTCTATATGCAAATGGGTCTTCCAGCCGACGTCATCAGATAAAAGAATTCCAAGAGAAATAAAAAATTGGCCGATGAAATATTCATTAAATGGTTGGGTATAGCAGTGCAGTGCAACTGTATATACGTATGTAGCCTTCCTTCATCTCAATAATGTTTCTCGGCTTTCATCCCGTTTTCTCATGAATTTGTAGCCTTTGAAAGATTATCGTGGTAGACGTTTTGTGTTCACGTTTGGATTCCCAGCCCAAGAACAAGACTCGTGCCACACTTGTTTGTAATGCGAAAACTTAGAAATGCAAAAAGAAGATTTTGCATATCCCTCGATACACTTTCACTGCATGAATAAATTCACTCTATTACTATTCCAAATTCACCCAGGCCAAACATCAATACTTCGGAATATCAAAAAGCATCCACCATCTTATTAATTTCTTCACAGATCCTCCTCTTTCACCGGCATTCAGAACATACTTTCAGTATGAAATACTGATATTCTTGGACACTACTTTTTTTACATAACTTTCATAATACCGGGAATTTTGTATCAGTAAACATACAGTAGTTTTATTACTATAGTTACAGAATCACAGCAATTTATTGAAGCGTTTATTTTATGAGTAAACATAGGGACAGACTCGTCACAGTTCAAAATCAATAAATCTTTTTTTTCTGATTTTGAACATTCTTTCGATCTTCCACTGGATATTGTAAAAGTCAAATCATTTTGAAATGAAATAAATAAATACGTACATTTAATTACTATATTATAAAATAAAAAAGATTAACTTCAACATTTCTGTTCCATGTAGAACGAAATTAATTAAAAAAAAATGATTATAATCATACATCAATGAATGCTTTGCGCAGCGTGTAATCAAAGTATTTTACTTCTAGGGTGTCAAATTTCACCACAAATCTTCCTCTGCACAATTTAGAAATGTTGATAATCATCTACAAATATTGCAAATACCACCAAACTAGTGGAGTTATCTTTGGAACTAAAAAATATACTGTGACGATCACTTGGGCCGCAGCGACTTTGTCGGTCCGTGATGTCGTGGTTTTCCTCCAGGGCGTCGGGTTTTTCTCGGGCGCCAATCAGCGGGTCCTATGGAAGAAAAATAATGTGCCACGGGAGCTCTAGGTCGGTTAGGCTAGGGTGATATTTTTATGAGCATGGTTTTGTAGGTGAATCTAGAACTGTCACTTGTCCGGGCACGTGGTCTCGAAGTTAGGTTATACCTTGTGCTTGGTGAAAAAATGGCTTTGAACAGCTTCCCCGTGGTTTGAAAGGCTTGATATGATGATGATCGGATGAAACAGATGACGGAACGTTGTTGGTTGAGTAAGCGGGAGTGCACGTGGTTGCAAAAAGAATGCAGGTTAATGACACTTCATCACAATACTTAATCCTAACTATAGGACACAGTGATATTTTTATTTGGCTAACGACTGAATTAGCTGGGATATGACATACATCTCAAACTTCATTTAGTTTAGGTCAGAGCATACTAAGTAAGCTAGTACTACATCTTTATTCAGACGCTACATAAATAAATAATAAATAAATGAGATTGATAAATACATAAAGGTGTTTTGTAGAAAAATTCATGGAATTCCTGAAGAAGTTATGAATATAAATTTAATATGTAGATTTTAGATTTTAAAGTAGAAGAAAAAACAAATTAAATTGGAATTAGGTTGCTGAGGCTGGCAATACATTACATCCTCTGTATTTGAGTTTTGTTTCTTAAATTTCCGTACATCTTCTTTAACTTGTTTCCAAAACAATTCGTTCCTTTCTCGGGCTTTTCTAAATAAATTTGGCAGATGCGACGAAATAACTTTTATATTATTATATCTCCGGGAGAGGATGTGCGCAAGAAGAAAATTTACGGGCTGAAAAAAATATTCATGGCACTGCTATTCTTTGTTAACACTGTGTACATTTCATAACTCGTGATGCTATCTCACGGCTGCTTATTGAGTTTTCTCACTGGGGTAAAAACGTTGTTTCGGAGATAATGTCTCGCTACTTGACTTAGAGACAATTGCCTTATCTCTGCGCTGTAAATCGCAATCAAACTTTCTCTAATCCCCAGAATATTAATAGTGTTTCAATCTTATAAACTTCACTGGGGGACGGCGATGTCATTTTCATTTTCATTGCTTCCCAGATACTCATCTCGAATAAATACATTTTTCCCATGGCTGGCAACGGAAATTACTCGATAATAGTCACAAAAAAGTATGGTGCAGCCAACCACTTTCGGAAAGAATATTTCCATGCATTTAAGTCATATTTATATTCCAGTATTGTATTTTAATCAAAACAGGAAAATTATATACAGGGTGAATACTGGAAACCTTGACATAAGGAATTAATATGGAAAAATAGTTTTTTTTTTTTGTTTTCATCTGTCCTGCTAAATATATGATCAACCCTGTTATGTGGTTTAAATTATTTAATTTTGCGTCTGATGAAGTTAAAGTATTATGGAATAAAACCTTTTTTATTAGAAATATTGGATAAAATGAATTGATTCTGGCAGTTGTTAATGATATTTTTGTAATAAGAAAATTTTAAACAAAATGACTTCATAAACATAACTCATTGCATAGACGGGGTTCGATACCCCAAGAATCTTCGTTTTATTATTTAATATGTAAATTACATTCTACTAACTGAGCCTCTTGTAACTTTTATTCAAAAGATTTTATTTGATAACAACGAACGGATCATGTGTCAAAATCACGTATGCAAATAAATAATATATAATAATAATTGCATTTGATTATTACAAACGAAGTTCACTACGGTTCAATTTCGGAGTATACTTAAATGATTTTTATCGCAAATTTCAATAATGATGTATTTATATCAAAGCAAAACAATGATTGTAAACAAAAATAAAATACACACGATCGGAATAAGAGGTACAAAAATTAAATTACTTAGGACTCACCAAAAGAGGATGAAATTATACATAGTTTTTTAATGAATGAAATAAGTCTAGGAATATTACAATATATAATCCTGTCTCCTTCTGCCATCTTTTGACGCTGTAATCGTGTTATGTCTTGATTTTCGTCCTCCAGCTTTTCCTGTCCCTTATTCTTCACCACTTTTTTGGTCCAAGCCCATCATTTTTAAGTATTCTTTGATTTTGTCCTTCCATTTTCCTCTTTTTTCTTTTTTGTGTTACCCATTTTTTCCCTATTATTTCCTAATCTTGTATTGGACATTCAATACTAAGTAAATTACTAAACGTCATGTCACAAGTTTTGAAAATTAATACGTAAGTTAATTTGGCACAATTAATAATTGATTTTAAACGGATTTACCGAGTGTATTATCGTAATTGCAATTATCGATCATCTACTGAATTTGACACAATTGTACATGTTTAGTAGAATAATTATTAATAGCAATACTTGAATGTATGACATTAGTCATCGTACAATACAAGATTTTATAGCAGTTGAAATGCACCATGAATGCATTGGTTACGCAATGTAGACTGCATTGTGTTTTTAATTTGGTTATATAAACGTAATTTTCCGTAACAAGGATCTGTGTGAATCACGCGAGAAACCAATCCTAAGATCTGTTCCAATCAATGGATACCGGTTACATAATATGGTAATGCGAACTACACCTAATCACCAAATCGCTTTCATTCCTCCGTAAAAAAGAATAATTTAATTTTCCACGCACGATCACACCATAAATAACCTCAATTACACTCCATTCTGTGACGTATGACTTCGCTTCATTTACTTATTTAACCGCATTAATCTAATTCTGAATATATGAAATCCATATTATGCATTTTTTAATACTCAATTAACTTCGTTTTGTACGGGATCGATTTTCATTTGCAATTTAAAACGATATATTTTCTCACATTGTACATAAACAACACAGGATAATTAGGAGTTACCTGTTAGTTACATAAAAATCATCTACGAATGTACAACCCTGTTTCTAGATGGCACAGAGTCTCAAATATCGAAGATGTTTATTTCGTAACAATTTGGTATTGGCTTTAACCTATTTTTTAGTGATAGTAGTGACCAAATTTTGGACAGGGCGGACACAAGAAAATACATTAACTCAAGCTCATGTTCAATTTCTTGTCACTTCATTCTAGTTCTAGTGACAAATTTAAAATGCAATCTGTTTATCAAACAATATCAAGTAGCTTAAAATTACTTGGTGCCAAGTCAAGTATCTAAGATAGAAAATCAAGGAGATTAAGCAGGGAATTTAAGAAAAGCTTGATTTTCATGTCTTATTTTGCTCTTCCAATTGTTACTTCCGGCTGCTTTTAAGTCTTCTATCACTTCTCTTAGCCATGTTGATCTGAGTCTGTCTGATCTTTTTCTTATTATTATATCCCTTTTCTCTGCTCTCCATACATGACCGAGCCATCTCATTCTTTGTTGTTTTAGTTTTTTCACTATAATTTTTCCTTCTAATTCTTCTTCATGGTTCATTCTTATTTAGCATTCATTCCCTGATATCTTGATTGATCCTTGTATTGTTAGTAGTATTTTGCATTCCCATATTATCAAAAACTGTCAAAAATTTGACAAATGCTACAGAATATTTTATATTGGGCCATATTCGGACCAACTTCGTTAATTTATCTTACTGGTAAAATTTTGTCGGCAACATAAACTAGCTGTTAGTTTATCCTCCTGTATCTAGGACTTATCTTCTTGGTAACGCTAACAAGATATTGAAAACCAAAATTCGTGGTTACCATGAGGATTAGTTTAACAGACACTTATCAGACACTTGTCACGACATTGAAAAACCGACCCCATAAGAGCGAAGACAGAACATTGTCTGTGACGTCACAAACGAGAATTGAGAATGCAGTATATAGTGTTACTTACTGCGGCGAAATCATGTATTGTCGTGGATGTGACTGTCTTATTCTCTTGGTAAGGCTAACAAAATATTGAAATCAGAAATTCGTGGTTACTAGAAGGATTTGTTTAACAGAGTCTTATCAGACACTTATCAGGACATTGAAAGACCTTACCTAAGAACGAAGTCCGAATATTGTCTGTAACGAGAATTGAGAATGCAGTACATACCTAGTATTACCTACTGCGGCGAAATCATGCACTGTCGTTGATGCGAACGTTGGTACAAAGGTCGGACATGAAGGGTTATATTCAGCAGCCTCAGTCCCTGGACAAAAAAGACCTTCCCTAAAAGTGAAAACCGAATATTGTCTGCGATGAAGGCATTTTATTTAGCAAACGAGAATTGAGAATGCAGTACAAAGTATTACTTTCTGTGGCGAAATCATGCACTGTCGTGGATGCGAACGTTGGTACAACCGGCCCTAAGAATATTGTCTGTAAGGAGAATTGAGAATGCAGTACATAGTGTGGCGAAATCATGCATTGCCGTGGATGTACAAAGGTCGGACATGAAGGGTTATATCCAGCAGCCGGAGTCCAGGGGATAAACGTGACACGCGCGCCATCGCCGACATTGTTAACTTGCTTACTGCCCGCCTCGCGCTTCCCTGCTGATAATCGGCTTTGCATTTGGGATTTGCCCGTGTCACTTGATGTTATCGTACAACTTAACTTCTCCCATCGAATCCACAATGCTAAATACACCTAGCTACAGCCACCAAGAATATAAATCATACACCCACTAGCCCACAAAACCAAATGAGAAAACTTCCAAATATCAAGCATTTGCTTGCCAAGGTCGCAAATATTTCAGTAGCTCTTTTTGATATTACAACGCCTACACGACTATCAAATTTCCAAATTCAAATGTTGGGCATATACAATCCCATCATTTCTTTGTAAGGAAAGTGTTACTGAAATGAGATGAGAATTTCATCTAATTTTAAATAAATTTATTTGTATGTATATAATAAGGTTTAAATTTCCTCAGGGTACAATCGTGTCAGAAGTTATTAAAAAATAAACAATGAGCAACATAGTGAAAAATATTTTTAAAAACATAAATACATAAATATTAAAATTTACAACGAAAAAAATATAACAGGTTAAAAATTAGTTCACGGACTGAACTGGAACAGTTGTTCATTATGTATTTTTTAATAACTTCTGACACAATTTTACCCTGAGGATACTTACTGTGATGATCAAAACGTCAGTTTAGTCGAAATAAAAAACCTTACGACTGCGTCCCGATTATAATTTCCCTACATTTAAATTTTAAGTTACATTTCAAGAAGTCTGATGTGGACACCATATGACTTCCTTGTGCACTTCATTTAAACTTATAACTTACGCCAAAAACTAGTTAAATTGGATTCAAAGAATATTTTGAAATTGGAAAACCAATTTTTTACGCAATATCAATAAGTCTTTTACTTCGTACAAGAAAGTAAAAATGCTTATCGAAATTTTGACAGACATTAAAAGATCATTGTATCGCGTTTATTTTGATCTTCAAGAACCTTGTTCCGTTAATGTACATAGTTACTGAAAAAAGAAACCGCGGTTACTCTAGTTGAATTTCGTATATACCTGTCTTACCTATTAGGTGCAACGAAAATGTACTTGTAAGCTAATTACCAAACTACAGAATAAACAACAAGGTTGATCATATATTGTTCCCCTTAATGACACAACCCGCCCCCATAAGAAACCCATCTGCGTTATGTATTTATATGTGTGATACGGTCGGTGTTGGTATTAGACACACGTACACGTGTTTAGTGATGTTCGCATTGTGCGAACCTAATTCCACACGCGTTGGACGCCGCGGGCCATTCGCCGGACCCCTGGTCCGCCTCGACGCCCGTCGGCGCCCCGGCTGTTTGTGTTGTCACACCTGACGTAACAAAACGATTCCACCCACGCATATCGCAGGGTTCCATTCCCACACATGGACAACGGCTCAAGGAGGCAATCAGGGATTCCAATTTAAATATCTGCAAATTCGAGATTATTTTATGAGAAATAAAATGCAGTATTGAGATGAAGTCAATTTGTTTAAAATATTTTATAAACTTTGACGGAAATACGATTTTCAGACGAAATCGTAATCGAATATTCGGTTCCTTTTCTAGTTTTGGCCGAAAATGTAACCGAAACCGAAACTTGTTAAGTAAAGTAAAATTTTGTTAAATTTTTAATAAACACGGAAATCTAGTACTATTGGAATGAAGCCAATTTATTTATAAAAAAATTAATCAACCATGACCGAAACACGATTTTCAATCGAAACTGTAGCCGAATATTCTGTTGCTCTTCTAGTTTCGGTCGAAAACGTAACCGGCACCGAAACTTGTATCGTTAAGTAAAATTTAACTACATTTTTAATAAACATGGAAATCTACTGTTATTATGAACTTTTAATGTATTATTCGGTTATTAAATTAAAGACTTTATTTTTATAGAAATACTATCTTTACTAAAGAAGTAAAGACTTTAGTTATATCTATCATCAAATCACAAATATTACAAATAATCACAATCAAATAAGTCATCGTTTTAAGAAGTATCTCTTGCTAACAAAAAGGTCCTTTTATAATACTTTTATGTTCTCTTAAAATAACGTATTTTTTTCTCCGGTCTATAATACCTTTGTAGTAACAGCCTCAAAATAACGATAATAATTATATTTTCGAAAGGAAGAAAGTTTAAATAATTTACAAAACAAACCATTTTACGCAATTGTCTAATCACGTGGTGATGACTTAAGGTTGTGGTTGAATAAAATTTTTAAATAATTGACTGCGTCCTAGTACTTCATTTTATTTTTCTACAAGTTCCTCAGTCAAGAAGTATCTATCATTTATTAATCTTCTATATTTGTCTCTAATTATTAATAATTTCTATTTTCATAGACTAGCAAGTTGGACACAATGTAAATATGTCAAATCTGGAATAGATAAATAATTACAGATAGTTTCCAAACTTTAGGTTGAGTTGTTCTTCTTTATTTTAGTTATAATTCTTTAAGTTGAGTATAGCAGACCGAATTGGGATCACAGTTTAATGTTTTAGTACCAATTATATTTGATTGATAGAAGTGCAGGTTGATTCTGTTTAGTGACCTACGAGATATAATTGTTTGAATACTACCCTTATTCAAATTTAATTTTTATTTAATAGCTGATAAGTCTAATAATATATGTATGTTGTACATATGTACATACTCAATTATTAATTCTCTTAATGGTTGTGTAAATATTTGGTTTCACCATTACATGGTTCTTCACTTTTTTAAATAAATTCTTTGAAATCATTAAAATGGAGATATTGCCTTATGTCTTTTTCTTAAAAATTATTGTATTATTATTACAAATTTGTGTCTGGGTTCGATTCCCAGTGTCGTCTAATATTAATCAACTAAAAATACCCCTATTTTAATTGAATGACGACCTACTGAAATTTCTAGAGTCCTGACGACTCTTGAAGGTTCAAGATTAATTACACACAGATATAAAGTGTCCCAGCCTGGAGTGTGGTCAATCAGTTGAGAGTGAAAGAAAGTGTAGAGAGTGTGAAGTCAGAGTCAGTAGTGAGAGTGAAGTGAGTCTAGTCGCGGCAGACGGTTTTGGTTATTTTTGTCGTTACTTAATATACTTGTAATATAAATATTCGTGTTAGCCGAGTAAGTAGAATAGAGTGAAGTGGGTCGAGTCGAGAAAGACGGTCCAAACAGCGACTTAGAAATAAATTTTGATATCTTAAAAACATAAATAGCGTAGCAATAAATATTGTAATAAATAAGAGTGTTATTTTTCTCATTATTTAGTAATCGTGTAACGTAAATATTCGTGTTTTATAATTTTTTACCCTTCAGCCAGATAAATAAACGTTACAATATATTACTTAAGATCCTGTTCTGTATTACTAACGTCTAGTACTTAGCTTGTTTATTTCTATTGTCTGTTTTGTTCCGTTTTTATTTCTTCATAAATATGGTTTGAGGAGTACTATTTAATATTGAACCAAAGTCATTTCCGCAAACTAAATAGTATTGGCGATTGCAGAAACAATAGGGTGTATTTATTGACTTACACGATTGTTTAGATATGATTTCGGGAAATAATCGGGACTGTCACCGTATATATTAAAGAAGTAAATCAAGGCTTCATGTATGGAAGCCGATTAAGAGGGGAAGAAGAAAACATGCAACGCAGGTGGAAACCATTCCAATCCCTCTCGCTTTTATTCTAAGAGCAGCAACCGCGTTATTAAAATTAACATGTTAGCGGGATTAAACGTCGGGACGCCAGCGTCGGTGTAATAATTCACGCTTACGAAATGTAAATATACGAAACGGCACACCTTTAAATACATGAGCCAGCAGATCGCAATTTTAGATATAGCGCCTCCTAATGGCGCCCAAATTTAATATTGTTCGCAAGATATAAAAACGCGGAGATTTATTACCTGACGCACTGTTCGAAGATATTTATTGCGATTTTGCAATTACATGCGAAATTCACTCCAGTTTCTTCCAATATTAATTACGGTATTATCACTGTGTGTTCTCGCTGCTGCTAATGAATTTAATTACTTAATACTTGCATCGTGTAAGTTCCTCTTCGCTATAAACCAATCAGTTTATATATTCTGTAAATTACCTTGTTATCGTACTATTAGAAAATGTTCTTTTTTGGCACATAATGTTGGATTTAAATGAAAAAATAACAATTATAATAATAACAATAATCTTTATTTTATATCAAGTTACATAGTTACAGTTTTGATAATTTTTGGTGAAGATGATTAGTAGTTCCGTTTAATGAATTATAATGTGGACACCATATGACTTCCTTGTATGCATATTAAATTATACACATTTTTGCTGCACTTTATCTAAACTTATTTCATTTGAAAGTGAGATACGATAATCCAATCAGTCCTTCATACAAAATTTCAATATACTGCAGCTAATAGTTTTTGAGTTTTGTGACAATTTCGAGTAAAGTGCCCTTTTGGCACTACCGATTGCAATAAAAAAGGAGATCCATAATTATGTGTTGTAGCAGTTACATATACTAAATTTCAACATTCTACGGCTAGTCATTTTTGAGTTATGTGAGATACATGCAGAGTGAAAATGGAATCAAGGATGGTCAAAATAGATATTTCCGTTGAATTATGAAAGCCGATTTAAAAAAAACTACTGTAATGGAAAGATACAGTTAGAATCAAAATTCAATATCCTGAAACAAAATACAAAAACTACTGTAATTTACTACTGGAAACAGGTAGACTTAATACCTGCTGAGTAAAACCAACCTTCCACATAAGTCAATCGTCAAAGAATGGCAACTAAACTATAATTAGTAAGTGACTTTTAGTAGAGAAGGATAAAATTTATTTCCTTTAGACAAAAGTAACATTATGAAGATTTTATTATTATCGGAAGTACGGTTGTCCTTGTTGATTTATTTTGGGTGTTAGGATTTTATGACGCCATGGTCATAGATGAAATGGAATTGATTATTTCTAGTCCAGCGGTAAGTACTAGCCTGAGGAGATTGAATGCGTTTATTGATGCAATGACTTGGTGGTCATTTCCGGGCGATTCGTCTAGGTGCAGTTAAGATTTGGGAATGAGAATGCTTTTGAATACGATGTATATGAGCGTAGGTTGAAAAGAAGCAATAAGTGTAATTGAATTGTTACGGTTTATTTTTGCAATCTGCAATTTATTTAAAATCTAAATCATTTTATTTCCTTATTATCATTTTTGTTCGCAATTTATGGAACTCTTAGGCATTGCTGGTTGCTTATTGTCAGGAATATTAATTTTTATATTTTTATACATTTGGGCATGTGCAAGTTTGAGCTAACTCGCAGATTTGAGCGAAGTGATTCATTCTGTTCGTTGATCGTCGCTGTAGTCATATCTCAGTGTCTAGTTATTATTTATCATATTGTTTAGTTTATTGTTGGATAAATTTTAACGTGCCCGTTATTTGGGGATTATAACTGAGGAAAGTACTGGGGAAATATTTGTTCCCGCGGAAAATTGTTCCGGATTTATTGCACTGCGATCATTGAAAAACAACTTAGCCGCCCACCATCTCAGGTATTTACTTTTATTGTTGATTAGCCCAGTTGTAGTATCTATAAAGTATTTTGGTAATAATATTTTGATCATTGTTAATTTACAACCAGTAAAAGTAACTTTTAACTTAATCATCGACCTGGCAATGCTAATTGAGTTCTCCTTTCAGGCTTTTATTTTATTGTATTTACTTTTCTACCACTATCGATATTAATTCGATCTCGATCCGATTTATTGGATGCTTATGGTTGGATTGGGTTGTTGAGCCCTTATCTTCGGTGGATACACATTTTAGTAGAGAACTTTTGGGGAGAATTGGATGACCGGTACCTCGTGTTTCAAGCGGAAATTGTTCGACGCCATTTGGAACTCGTCACACACTACGTCACTACCGCACACTACGTCACTCCGACGTCATCAGCTCTCCAAACACATGCAGATAAGCTCTATTTTGATTTTTTTTTTTCCTTGTTGTTATTTTTAAATATTTTTTGAATTGATTTTTGAATGTTATGTTATTTAATTATATTTATTTACGCTTATGTTATTATTTTATATGTACTAGCTCACGCGAGTCTCAGAATTTTTTATGAGAGATACTCATTTAGGGATTGTTTCGGTTTAGGAAGGGTTAGGACTGAATTTAACTTATTTCGACGCTTGTTACGCTCGCATTACCCTGATTGGTCGACCAACCACCCGTATTGCGCCTATTTTTGCGTATTATATTTAAAGTCTAAGCTATCTAAACATCCGAAGTCCTCGCTCGTTCGTGCGCCACGCATCCCCTATTTGGTACAGTTTATTCACTTATTAGTATTACCCTTCGTTTATATCTCGCATGAGTTATATAATTCATTCAGAAAATTTGTTAATATAAAGAATTTCGATTTCAACTTTATTTACATAATGTAATACTACAAACATTTAATATATCCTACATTTCAATTTCAAACGGAGCTTTATTTGTTTTTTTTTGAGTTACCTACTATTATCTTTGATTATCCTTCACAGATTCGTATTTTCGTGGTTGTATACTAGGTTTCCTTTTTTAACAACAACCACGTGGCGCCCTATTATAATTTATACTATTTCATTATTTGAACCACCCCCTTCTCCACTGTCTAAAAGCTGGCGGCCGCATTCACTGTCATCTTGGATGCGTAAGAGCTACAATAATACACGACTGTGTGGTGCACGTAGCAAATTTGGCGCCCAACGTGGGGCCCTTGCGTCAAAAAAAAAATAATAGAAGAGGGCCTTGTTTATTTCATTGTTGTGACCATTATCGTCACTATTGTTGCGTGGCGTGGGGTGGCCATTGTTGCCATTATTATTATATCCATTGTTGCCAGTATTTTGACACCACGGTTAATATTATTATTGTGGACATTGTTAACATTTTATTATAATTTTTTTTGTTGTTGCTTTGGTAGAGGAGACGTCTCTCTTCGCACTGCTCTCGCTAGCATAGTGGTATAGTTTTTTTTTGTTACTATCGCGGAGAAGGTCTAGCATTGTCGTTTTCTTGTGGCATATTTCTATTGTGTCATTATTGGGGTAGTTTTTATTTCCTTTATTATCCAATTGTTTTTTTTTGTTATTGATTGGGGATGGAGTCCAAATTGGAAATTAACAGGTTAAGTAAGACCGAGCTGAGTTACGAATTGAAAATTCGAGGTGTTAGTGATGATAGCGATGTCTCGTCGATGCGGAAGTCATTGCGGTATCTACTTCGGTTAGAGAAAGACTCAAAACGTACATTGCCAGACTATCCTTTTACCTTTGAGGAGGATCATGAGGCATTAGAACAACAAATCGTTGAGATTAAAAATCTAATAGATTCGTTTAGCGGGACAAAATTCTCATCCGAATATAATAAGTTGATTACAAAAATTACGCATTCGTTAGGTCGAGCCAATCGGTGTGTAAGTAAGACTGCTGATGAGAAGAAGAAGAAATCCGAGCAATTTTCTCAGCTAGTCACGTTACAGTCTAAACTTAAAACCAAGGTTAGGAGTTTGAAACATTCGGCAACACTGTTGAGCAGTACTATATTGGAACAATCCATCTCGGGCGAATTAGCTGTTGTTTCGGATACTTCGACAGTCGAGTCTGATTCCGATATGGAAATTGAATCACCACGTATGGTACTCAAGTCAACCCCCGTGTCTCAATGGGACTTAAAATTCTCCGGGGATACCAAACACATGTCGGTCAATGCATTCTTAGAGCGAGTGGAAGAGCTTCGTCTGGCACGCAACGTATCGAGAGTACAATTATTGCGTACTGCCGTTGACTTGTTCAAGGGCACTGCACTTATCTGGTACCGGGCAAACCGTGAATTATTTAGGACATGGGCTGAACTTGTTGTTGCACTTCGGGATGAGTTCCAACCGGTTGATTACGAAGATAAATTACTTGACGAAATCAAACATCGGACTCAAGGGCCTAACGAGAGTATCGGAATTTACACCGCGGTCATGTCTTCTCTTTTTAGTAGACTTAAGGATAAGCTTTCAGAAGATGTTCGTGTGAATATATTATTGAAGAACATCGCTCCGTTCTACCAAACGCAGCTCGGTTTAGTAGATGTCAAAACTGTCTCCGAATTACTGAGGTTATGTCGACGATTAGAAGCCCGTAAAGTCTCTGTAGAAGCTTATGTTCCACCTCCGCGCCGTAGTCAGGCATATGAACCTGATTTAGCTTACGTTTATACTGATGGTCCACAGGCTTCTCAGCACAAATGTTATAATGTTGAAACGAGTGTTGCGGATCCTTCTAAGTCTCCTTCATTAGTTCAACCTCGCCAATCGTGCTGGAATTGCGGTAAGGCGGGTCATTTGTCCTCGCGTTGTCGTCAGCCTCGTAAGAAGCATTGTTTCCGGTGCGGCAAACCGGATGTTACCTGCCGAGACTGCCCTTCGTGTAGTGTCGCGGGAAACGGTCGTCGGATGCAGCGGTAAACCGGCCGTTGCATCGTTCTAGTGTGGAATCGGTATCTGTTAATTATGTTTTGGATTTCATTTTGTCGCATGCTAAGGACGACGAACGCCCTTATCTACAAGTTTATATTTTCGAAAAATGTTTTTTTGGGTTTGTTAGATTCTGGTGCAACTTGCACTATTATGGGGAATCCGGGGTGGATTATGTTGCAAAATTTAAATTTATCGCTGAAGGAATCAGCATCGTTTTGTACGGTCGCGAATGGTCAGCGTTGTGCCTGTATCGGGAGTATTTCGGTGCCGATACGGTTGAGAGACCAAGTTAAAGTTATAGACATTCTTATTGTTCCCGAGTTATCGCATGGCTTAATTCTCGGTACGAATTTTTGGAAGACCATGGGTGTAGTTCCAGATCTCCGCCGAGGAGAATGGAAATTTTCTGGTTCGCCTGAAGTTTCAGTTGATGCTATCAGTTCGCGCAGTTGCCTTACACTTGATCAGGAACGACTGTTGAGCTCGCTTATCGACCGAATATTCAAGGACGTAGACGAGAGTGTTATCGGATGTACCTCGCGAGTCGAACATGAAATAGTTACCGACAGCGAACCAATCAAGCAGAGGTACTATCCTATCTCGCCCGCAATGCAAAAGCATGTGGATAAGGAACTTGAGCTTATGTTAACTCAAGGTATCATTGAAAGGTCGCAGAGTCCTTGGTCGTCGCCTATTCTGCTTGTGCCAAAAAAAGACGGGACTTTCCGGTTTTGCGTTGATTACCGCAAGCTGAATAAGGTTAGCCGTCGTGACGCTTACCCGTTGCCATATGCGTCGGATACTTTGGACAAGTTGCGAGATGCTAGGTACCTAACGTCACTCGACATAAAATCGGCCTATTGGCAAATACCGGTTGCGGAAAATTCGAGACAATATACCGCCTTTACAGTTCCGAATCGCGGTCTTTACCAATTTAAACGTATGCCGTTTGGTCTTCATAATGCTCCCGCGACGTGGCAGCGTTTTATAGATAGAGTCATCGGCGTCGACTTGGAACCGCATGTCTTCGTTTACCTCGACGACATCATTATTGTCACTCAAGACTTCGACAAACATTTAGAAATCCTTGAGGAAGTGTTAGTCCGTTTGACGAAAGCTGGCTTGACCCTGGGACGAGAGAAGTGCCAATTCTGCCGGGATGAATTGAAATATTTAGGCTACGTTGTTAATCGTCAAGGTTTGCACGTAGATCCCGATAAGGTTCGGGCTATTATTGAGATTCCGACACCTCGAAACGTATCGGAAGTACGTAGAGTAGTAGGCATGGCATCGTGGTACCGACGTTTCGTACCCCATTTTTCGTCCGTGATTTCACCATTAACCAATTTGCTTCGCAAGAGTGTAAAATTCGATTGGGATCAATCTTGTTCGGACGCTTGGTCAAAACTTAAAAGTCACTTGGTTTCGTCTCCTATTCTTTCGTGCCCAGACTTTCAAAAAGAATTCACGCTACAAACTGACGCGTCTAATTACGGTTTGGGTGCTGTATTGTCGCAGCAACATGATGACGGAGAAAAGGTCATATGTTATCTCTCTCGCTCTCTCACTCGTCAAGAACAAAAATTTTCTACGACCGAAAAAGAACTTTTAGCCCTTCTGTGGTCTGTCGAAAAACTCCGCCCGTATTTGGAAGGAACTCGCTTTACAGCCATTACCGACCACTATTCGCTCTTGTGGCTTAACAATCTTCAGAACCCTTCCGGACGTCTTGCGCGCTGGTCTGTGAGATTACAGCAGTACGACTTTAACATCGTACACCGGAAAGGGAAGGAACACGTAGTTCCTGACGCCCTGTCTCGTGCCGTCCCTGTCGTCGCTGATGTTAGTGTGGCCGAAGTTAACGATAAGTGGTACAATAAACTTTTAGAATCTGTTTCGCGTGATCCGGTACGTTACCCTGCTTTTCGTATAACTAACGGTGTACTGTACAAATTTGTAAAACATAAGTGGCCAGGTTTGGTCAACGAATGCGATCATTGGAAGAGAGTCATACCGAAAGATGAACGTGCGAAATGTATGATGCTGTGTCACGATATACCGACCAGTGGTCATCTTGGTGTCTTTAAAACTTTTCATCGTGCCGCCCAATCATATTATTGGCCGAAGATGAAGGCCGATATAGCGTCTTATGTACGAAGATGCGTAGTCTGCATTAAAGCAAAACCCAGTCAAAAAGCCCCCACAGGTCAAATGGGTGGCCATTCATTTATCTCTCTTCCATGGGAAGTTATTAGTACCGACTTAATCGGTCCCTTGCCGACTTCTTCTCAAGGAAATTCGTTTATTCTCGTTGTGACTGATTGTTTCAGTAAATTTACCGTTTGTTTTCCCCTTCGTAAAGGCACTGCCCCTAATATTGTCCGTCGTATGGAGAACGACGTCTTTTTACTATTCGGTGTACCTCGTGTTATCATTATGGATAATGGTAAGCAATTTCGATCGAAGGAATTCCTCAAATTATGCTCCACGTATAAAGTTAAACCTGCGTTTACTTCATTTTATCACCCCCAGGCAAACCCTACCGAACGAGTCAATAGGGTGTTGAAAACAATGCTCACTTCTTATGTAGCCGACTCGCAGAGATCCTGGGATAAAATCCTCCCTCAAATTTCTTGTGCACTCCGCACTGCGGTTCATGAAGCTACCGGACATAGCCCCTACTTCATTAATTTTGGGCGGGAGATGTTGTTGTCAGGTGATTGTCATAGGGTCCGATTGGACAGCCCTGAAACTGACACTTCCGATGGAAAGAAACTAGCCGACCGCTCTCATCATTTTACGAAGCTGTATGAGGATGTCCAATCACGCTTACAGAAGGCTTATACCAAGTCTAAAACTCGATATGATCTTCGTCGCCGTGTAGTCAATTATTCTCCTAATCAGCTTGTATGGCGAAAAAATTTTGTTCTGTCGGATGCCACGAAATATTTTTCGGCTAAATTAGCAGACAAGTACGTAGGTCCCTTTATGATACATAAGAAGGTAGCGCAAGATAATTATCAGCTGAAGAGCTTAGAAGGTGAAATACTCACTGGCACTTGGAGCAGCCAACACCTTAAGGAACATCCCGAAATCGACCCTGGTTAGAAATCATTAAAGAGTATTCTATCGGTCCCGTATTTTGTTCTGACCCTCGCATTAGATACGGCTTACGATCTATTGTTCTTTGGATATTTCCGTTTTCTTTCTTTTGTATCTCTCTCGTATCACTGGGAGCCATCTTCGGTGGTGAAGAGAATTGTCGGTTACATTCCTTATCAATTCCGAATAGGAAATTTTAGTTGCCACGAAAATTTCCTCGACAGGTAAGAGGGGGAATTGTTACGGTTTATTTTTGCAATCTGCAATTTATTTAAAATCTAAATCATTTTATTTCCTTATTATCATTTTTGTTCGCAATTTATGGAACTCTTAGGCATTGCTGGTTGCTTATTGTCAGGAATATTAATTTTTATATTTTTATACATTTGGGCATGTGCAAGTTTGAGCTAACTCGCAGATTTGAGCGAAGTGATTCATTCTGTTCGTTGATCGTCGCTGTAGTCATATCTCAGTGTCTAGTTATTATTTATCATATTGTTTAGTTTATTGTTGGATAAATTTTAACGTGCCCGTTATTTGGGGATTATAACTGAGGAAAGTACTGGGGAAATATTTGTTCCCGCGGAAAATTGTTCCGGATTTATTGCACTGCGATCATTGAAAAACAACTTAGCCGCCCACCATCTCAGGTATTTACTTTTATTGTTGATTAGCCCAGTTGTAGTATCTATAAAGTATTTTGGTAATAATATTTTGATCATTGTTAATTTACAACCAGTAAAAGTAACTTTTAACTTAATCATCGACCTGGCAATGCTAATTGAGTTCTCCTTTCAGGCTTTTATTTTATTGTATTTACTTTTCTACCACTATCGATATTAATTCGATCTCGATCCGATTTATTGGATGCTTATGGTTGGATTGGGTTGTTGAGCCCTTATCTTCGGTGGATACACATTTTAGTAGAGAACTTTTGGGGAGAATTGGATGACCGGTACCTCGTGTTTCAAGCGGAAATTGTTCGACGCCATTTGGAACTCGTCACACACTACGTCACTACCGCACACTACGTCACTCCGACGTCATCAGCTCTCCAAACACATGCAGATAAGCTCTATTTTGATTTTTTTTTTTCCTTGTTGTTATTTTTAAATATTTTTTGAATTGATTTTTGAATGTTATGTTATTTAATTATATTTATTTACGCTTATGTTATTATTTTATATGTACTAGCTCACGCGAGTCTCAGAATTTTTTATGAGAGATACTCATTTAGGGATTGTTTCGGTTTAGGAAGGGTTAGGACTGAATTTAACTTATTTCGACGCTTGTTACGCTCGCATTACCCTGATTGGTCGACCAACCACCCGTATTGCGCCTATTTTTGCGTATTATATTTAAAGTCTAAGCTATCTAAACATCCGAAGTCCTCGCTCGTTCGTGCGCCACGCATCCCCTATTTGGTACAGTTTATTCACTTATTAGTATTACCCTTCGTTTATATCTCGCATGAGTTATATAATTCATTCAGAAAATTTGTTAATATAAAGAATTTCGATTTCAACTTTATTTACATAATGTAATACTACAAACATTTAATATATCCTACATTTCAATTTCAAACGGAGCTTTATTTGTTTTTTTTTGAGTTACCTACTATTATCTTTGATTATCCTTCACAGATTCGTATTTTCGTGGTTGTATACTAGGTTTCCTTTTTTAACAACAACCACGTGGCGCCCTATTATAATTTATACTATTTCATTATTTGAACCACCCCCTTCTCCACTGTCTAAAAGCTGGCGGCCGCATTCACTGTCATCTTGGATGCGTAAGAGCTACAATAATACACGACTGTGTGGTGCACGTAGCAGATTGTTTCTCGGGATGCATTATTTATGAACGGTGGTTGGAGATCAAACTTTGGTTAGACACTAGTGATAGCAAGAGAGACAACAAGATACTAATATACATAGTGTAGAAAGAGATGGCACAAAAAAGTATGTTGTACATGTTGGAAACACTACGTTATATAGGATATTGGTCAAAGTCTATATAAGTATAAAATCACTGTGGAATCCTAACTTGTATAAGATAATTTAACTGTAACCACATTGTCATATCAACCCATAGACAGACTTTTTAATGCAAAGACTTGGTGGTTATTTCCGAGTGAGGTGCAATTAAGATTTGGGAATGAGGATTGGTTTGAATACGGTGTATATGAGCATAGGTCGAAAAGAAGCAATAAGTGTAATTGATTTTTTCTCGGGAGGCATTATTTATGAGCGGTGGTTGGAGATCAAGCAAGCGACATTCGGGTCCTGGAACAGATTAAAATATTTCTCTTTCTCACTTTCCATTGATAATTGAGATTATATATAAAAGTATGCTAAATTTAAAATTCAGTTGATTCTATCATTATAAATATAGTATTTACAGCGATGTCGTCTGTAAATGCCATGTGGTCGGGGGTACTCAACAATCTGTCATAATATTTATTCCACAGGCCTGGACCTGATATGAAGCCCTGTGGAACATTAATGTACTTTGGTTATATTATACTTCTAGCCTCAAAATTTCTATTATCTTACGGGCACTGTATGGGAATGCAGTTAAGATTTGGGAATGACGATTGGTTTGAATACGGTGTATATGAGTATAGGTCGAAAAGAAGCAATAAGTGTAATTGATTGTTTCTCGGGAGGCATTATTTATGAGCGGTGGTTGGAGATCAAGCATGCGGCATTCGGGTCCTGGAACAGATTGACCAGGAGCCAGACGCCAGGACTTCCTAAGGATGCGGCGCACGTAGCAGAGACGCGGCGCAGAAATAAATTATGTTTTGTCTCTTTTCAATGTTTGGAGATTTAACCGTGGCGGTAGGGGTTGGCAGTTGTTAAATCGAGTGGTGACGAAGATTTCCGAGGCGATGCGAACGGCGTCGAAGTGAGGGTGTCTCGCGGTCGGGTCCGCAGGATCAATACCCGGCGGGGGAGGCACAGCGCACGCGGCCAGAGCGAGACGGAGGATGCGAGGGTTGCCCGCGAGCGACAAGGACAGCGCAGCCGACCGTCACGGTGTCAACCAACGTGGCCGCCGCACCGATTCGTGATTTTAAAACACTTCAAACAAAAATGCGACACTGCACTACAATGCACGCCTTGCAACCACAAACGCTTTCGCTTTTACCCTTTGACACGGCCCAAAAAAACAACCGCCGGCAAGGATCATGCAAATTATATGCACACTGCACAACCACACAATTATAACCTTCATTCTAACTTCCAATACTCAGCCACTTTAACCTTTCGCAGACTCAAAACGTCAAAGTCATTTGGATTCTATGTACATCGGATGAAATACAACTGCATCCTGAAAAATACTTACCACTTACCTTATTTGAAAGTCTGCTTTTACAGTTTGCATTCGCTAAAATCAAAAGCAAAAAAAATGGGACTACGACATTCGTAAGGAACAAGGTTTTTTTTTAATAGGTAACATTACTTTACTTGTATATTAACGATAACAGTTGACAGTCTATATTTTTGTTACATCATATTGACTTTTAAATTTAGCGATATAGAAAATCATACTGTACAATGTACTCGTATTTTAATATTTTCAGTTTCATAATAAAGAATAATAAATGTTGTGTCTTTTAAATATTAAATTAGAATAAACCTGATCAATTCTTTTAAATTTGTAAAACATACATAGGTAAGTGAAATTAAAATAAAAAGTAAAGATCTGTCAGAAATATTTGGGAAACTGGAAATTAAATCAATTGTACAAATGTTACAATATCTTGTACCAAAAGTTTTTAAATTTTATATGGTACTAATGCAATTTCTTGTACAATATATTTGCTCTGATTTTGCTCACTTTTCTTGAACATGTCAATGTGACAAAGCAAAATTAGCCATAAATTCATTTACATTTAAAGTTTACAATACTTACAATTTTACCAGTAGCAACACTAAATTTTCTATAACCACACTACATAGAATAAAAACAAATAAACGTTAGAAATGCGTGAGATTACAAAATTCATATATGCGCATGCTCACAGCCAAATTGCCAACGTGTTCTATTTTTTCAACACATTTACGTTTTTTTTTACTGTTTGTCAGCTAATTTAAATTGTACCAAAAATTGTGCAAAATATTGTATAATTTATAGGCTAGTCTAAAACGGCCTTATATTTTAGCAAATAAAACCTGATATGGCAACATTTTATTAATGGTGACCGAACTGGTAAAAACCAATAACAAATTTTTCCTACGACCACTGTTAAAAATTGTCTTTTTAACGGTTGCTTAGCAAGTTAAAAATAACAGTTTATAACACAGTGAATACTTTTAAATCGTTGTCATTGACAACGAATTAAAAGTAAAAAACAAATTTACTTTTAACACTAGTATTAAAAAGAAACTAAATCTAGTTACCTGTCATAAATGTCATTTTATAATGCTTAGTTTTTATTTACTAATACATAACTAGGGTCGTAGGAAAAATAGTGTATGATATTTGTGTTAAAAGTGATTTTATTTCGTTCGTGGGGTTTGTTACACTCAGCTTCGCCTCGTTTCAAACTTCCCCACTCACTCATAAAATGTCACTTTAACACTTATATCATAAATAACTATTAAATAAATTAGTGATATTTACAAAGTAATAAGTATAGTTTTATTTCATGATTAGAACATTTCAACTATCTTCTTCTGAATCTACTTTTATATTTCATATTTTTAGTAACTATTAATAAAATCTGATATTGACATTGTAATGCTTTATCTTCCCAATACCAATCTTCGTCATGAAATCGTCCTGATAGCATATTGATAGGGCTCGTGCGTGCAGGCTAGTGTTGCAGTGGTTTGGTGCTTTTTATTTATTTATCCGGCAATTAAACAGAGTCCGGCCTGTTGGGCGGGGTAACGAATGACCGAGCAATCCATCTTGGCTGCGCTTCCCCTGGGCCGCGGAAGACAACGCGAGGACGACAGGAAAAGCCTCCTGATGAATGGAGCCAATTTAGTCCACTGGCGCCTGCCCTAACTGCACCACGCACCCGAACTTACACTTTTCCCGGTGCAACTTCAATAAACCATGCCGATTATCATCGGCAACCGCACATACGAACATCAGCGTCAATTCATCCACTGTCACCTAAACTGTCCTTATTGTACTACAAATCCACTTTGAAATATTTCTCTTTCTCCTCATTGATTGTGAGATTACGGTAGGCTGCGCATTTTTTCTTGAATTTTTATAGTAACAGTAGTAACACCAAGTTCTGCTCCATAAACCATTCCGATTATCATCGTCAACTGCACATACGAACATCAGCGTCATTTCATCCTCACGACCTCTAGTAGTACTGTCACCTAACCAGCCCTTATTGTACTATTTACAAATCCACTTTCAAATATTTTTGTTTCTTCTCATTGTTTGTCGGGATTAGGGAAGACTTCTTATTTTTTCTTGAATTTTGATAGTATGTAGCGATACCAAGTTATACTCTTAGTCTTAGGTTATTGTTATTCTTTTTTCCCGAGGTTACTTGTCGACAAAAGTAAAATAAATAACAAATTGAATCTCGTCATTACATGAAACTACAGCAGAATAAATCAGTTCAAATAAATATTATTATATTTTTAAAATTTAAAGTACCCAGCGTTTATTTTACATATTTGTAACAGCTGATAACGTTACAAGTACATTGACATCCAATAATATATGCAAATAAACAACCCAGATACAAATTGTATTATTGGGTATTACGACCTGTCTGGTCAGATAGTCTCGCTGTATCAAGTCAAGTTCGGGAGTTTTATAGAGCCCGGAAGACTCTCCAAGGTTCGAGATTAATTACCTGCAGGTATAAAGTGTCGTAGACTGAAATATGGGCATTCAGTAGAGATTAAAGAAGAGAGTAGAAAGTGTGAAGTCAGAGTCAGTAGAGTTAGAGTGAAGGGAGTCGAGTCGCGGCAGACGGTGTTTGTTATTTGTGTTGTTATTTAATAATTTTTAATATAAATATTCGTGTTTTGTGACTTTTATACATCACCCAAGTTTAGAATTACTAAAAAAAAGTCGTTTTTGGAGTTAGTCATTTAATAAACTACACTAATACTTACGTTTCCACTGTAAATCAGTTTTTATCACGATGATAAATGGTATTAAACAATGATAAAACACACACCAGTACGTTACTTAATAGTTATCAGCCATCTGATTTACACATGAATTTTCTACTTGACTAACAGTACAAAATTAGTAAAAACCTACCACTTAGCAATCAAGGATCAGAGAACAACTTAACAAGGTTGTACAACTAATGTAAATCTAATTCAATAGCACTAAAAAGCAAGTACAGGTTACGCAACAAGTAACTTACGTACTTGAGGTTCTTTTTCACATTATTGTAAAAAAAGAAAGATTTTACCAAACCGCTTGAGTGCTGTTACAGCTCCTAACGAACGCAAAATGGAAAAACAAAATTAAAAGCACCCTTTGAAAGAACTGCAGACGCAGAAAAAGAAAGTCGAGGGACATGGATGAATGTAAATCTCTAAACAGAGGAGAAAAAATATCGAAATGCGGTTGGCCAGCTTTGAATTATGTGCGGTTTGGATCGGAATCCCCGACGTCGTTTCTTACTGGGGTGGCCGCCGCGACGCTTTTTGCTGCAATAATCGCCGGGTTTATTGATACAAGCCCACCGCAGTGTATTTGCGCGCATGGTCAACGCAGCTCAAGACGATCGCTGTTTGAAACATGTAGCGTTAAAATTTAATGATGAGAAGGGTGAAACTTTATGGCCAGGTTGCAGGTATAAATTGGAAATGACCAGAGATTTAGGTTTATCTCACAAGGAAGAGCTATCAAAGGGAGTGTAGCAGGCAAAGTTATTATTATCCCGGCGCAGCGAGACTATAACGCACGTCGCTTCTAATTTCCCTTACAATAATCGGAAACGGTTTATTGACCAGGGGGAAAAATGTAAGAAAGAGGAAATATGTGCGCAACCTCGCAAAGCTAAACGATGGCTCGCCCAACAACCATTACATCGCATCATAACATTGCACTATCATCACTTCTGTGAACTAATTCTAATCGAAAGTTATTTTTACATTGTTTAATGACCGTGTAATTACTGTAATCATATGCAGTCAGAGAATGATGAGATGACTTCGTAGAAATTAACAGGGCGCCCCCCAAATATTTGCAATTAAAGCATTATGAAGCATCGTTAAAGTTATGATCCTTCTTTTTTCATACAATAAAAACTAACAAATTTTGTAACTACGAGTCTCTTATATACAAATTGCATAAAAGACCTAAACCGTTCCGCTAATTTTTTTCACCACATATACTATTAAGTTTCCTAGATAGTAAAATTTATTATCATTTCAATTCATAAATTGAAAATATTGGAATAATTTCAAATAATTTAATAAATTTATAGAAACCGTCATTAAAAATACAAATTCTTTTGAAGTACAACAGTGTAAGGTAGAAGGATTAAATGAACTAACAATAACAATCTGTAAAGTACTAGTTGTTCACTTGAAAGATGATTACAATATTTAATGGTGTTCTGAATTTACATAGATTCTAAGAAGTCCAAGAGCAGTTTGTTACCATTACTATAAACTAAATCACTTTAAGAATTGAAGACTAGCTTATATTTTCATAGACTCCAATCCAAATTACAAACTCATGTGAATGCTCAAATTTTTTTGGTCTGATAAAAGGTTAGATATGTTAGATTTTGTTGTCTATATACAACCACACTAACTAAGCATTTGGATAATAATAAATACAAATTCATTTCAACTTGTAAGGTACAAGAAACATAAAAAGGATCAATAATTATTTCATTGATAATTAATACCTAAAGCTGTAATCAGAAATGCAACTAAAATGCTAATCCAAGCTTCGCGTTATAATTTAAAGCTGGCAACCACATTTGGATATTTTTTCTCCTCTGTTGAGAGATTTCCTTTCACCCTGTCCCTCGGCTTTCTTTTTCTTCGTCTGCGGTTCTTTGAAAGGGAAAGTGCTTTTAATTTTGTCCATCAAACTTGACATAATTTTTTTGTTCTTAAAATGACTGCTTGACATTCGCAAAGAAACTTTTGAAATAGAGTATCACTGTTTTCACTGTCAACATATTTTGATTTACTGCGTGACAACAAAGATAAATGGGACGAGGGAAACTTTTTCTATTATCACAATCGAATTCCTCTTGTCATCCTTGGGTAATAGTTCTTTTCAAGTTTCTTTATGCATTTACACCATTATATCGCAATGAAGAAGCTTTATTTGCATTTAAAAGGTGCAGATGTCAAGCTACCGTCTTCCTAAGCCTACAGCTTACAGCAGTGGTTCCCAACATTTGTACATTCGCAGAAAAAAAATTATAAAAGAAATTTTATTCTTCGGTAATTGGTTGGGATGTTTGACAATTTTTCTCTACAGTTTGAACAACGCGGAATAAGCTGATTTTCTTGTTCATACGACTTTAATCAAACGTTTATATAATCTTCACTACATTGACAATAAAATTTATGACTTTTTGGGCATACCTTTGTTTGTGTAAGGTTTAATCTAATCTAACCCAACCTAATCTAACTTAACCTAATCTACTCCAACCCAACCTAGCCTAATCTAACCTAACCTAATATAACGTAACCTAATCTAACACAACTTAACCTAATCGTACTCAACCTAACCTAACCGTACCCAACCTAACCTAATTTAATCTAACCTAACCCAATCTAATCTAGGTTAGGGTAGGTTAAGCTAAATTTGGTTAAGTTAGTCTAGGTTGGTTTAGGTTAGGTTAGATTAAGTTAGGTTAGGTTACGTTAGGTGCATGCATGTGTATACACCTTTTGTATTAAATAGCCGTTTTTTTTTATTATTTTGCCATATTTGTCTTGCTTAGTAGGAACTTTATTACAAATTTCTTTAAAATCTAAGGTGAAGTAGTACATCGACAAGTTGAGCAAATGTAAATAATAAGCCTAATATATTAAGAAAAAAAATGTTTTGCGGTAAACTAAACTGTTTGAGAACCACTGGTCTACAGCTTAAAGTGTGTTGCGACCCTTTCGGTTGTTAATTCAACTGCGGTAGTGTTGCTGGTAGCGTTCCTATACAATAGAACATGATTTATTTTTCGACAGGTTATATCATTATTATATTCCGATATCAAACTGAAATAACAAAATAAAATAATAGCTCCCTAGATAAATTAAACAGGCTTTCACGCTGGGAACATATCACACACAAATTTCAAACAGTGCTGTTCACATGGCATAATAGCACGCGCATTATCTGATTTATTTTCACCTGCATCATAGTCGATATTATATAGGGATCACATAACTCCCCGCTATGTGGAACACGGGACACAAATTTCGCCTTTATTCACAACACTGTGCTTGTAAAAGTTGTAATACAGATTATTTATAACGTTTTCAAATAGTAATTTATTCTTCAAGGCGCTGATTCTTCGAAAGTTCTTACAAGAAGTTTAACTTGATTGGAATCTGGTTGTGACATCGTAAAAACGTCAATATAACAGACACTAACCAGACTGGGACGTGTCTTCGTCTTCAAGACTTTGAGACTTGAGCTGGGAATACTATCTTAGCGTTTTAGTTTTATTAATGATTAAAGCTTTTTATCTTAACTTAACATTAATTGGTCGTAAACATTATTGTCCCATGGGATATTTGCTGAAAACATTCTTACGGTTTATGATTTTATATGTCTTGAACAAATTACATAAATTTTATTAACTGTTCGTTTATAGGTATTTAAGCTATAAGGAATATAAGTATATTATAATGAGTTGAGGCGAAGCTTGCGGAGCTTATATATCGAAGTTAATATGTACCGTACAAGAATAGTATTATGAGACACTTATATTCCGAGTCGTTTATTATATTTTTCGCGTCACCAGCACATTTAACTTCAAATAATGTTAAAATATTTGTAAAGTATGGTTCATTTGATAGTTCACAATTATTTATTTCTAAATTTTTATAGTTATTTTTAGGGTTTCACGGCTTAATTTTATATTCAAACTACATTATTTGACTTGACTTGATTTCAAGTCAAGCGTAAGTCAAGAAGTAGCCGAATTTCAAGTCAAATCAAGTAGTAATATTTGAAGTACTTGAATAATCAATTTCTTCAAATCTACTTGATTTTTTATCAATTTTATCATATAGTTTAGAGAAATCATTATGAGATTTACAATAAAGATATCTATTTAAAAAACCAAATCATACAATTTAGTTTCTCAGTATATAATATACTATTGTATAACATTCCGTGGACAATAGTAAGCAAATAATAAATGTTATCAGAAACTTACGATTTATGTTGTTATGGAATACGAATAACTGAACGGTGGAGCGAAATTTTAAAGAAATGAATAAGATGTTCTTATTTATAAAAATGGAAATGCTGTAATTACAAATTAGGTTTTTATCTTGTAGAAGTCAAGAGAAATTAAATGTAAAATAGCGTGAGATAATATGTAGTACACAACAGATTTTTAATTTCATAAAATTTCTTTTAGTACATGTTTTAAAAAGATATAGTACATGACCTTGTAAAACAAGCTTATGATCTAAATCTTTCCCTTCATTATTTTAAAATGCGATTAGCTTCTGATTCAGTCTAGCGATAAAAATGAATATTGGCTACCTTGTAATTTTTAATACTTTAGTAAATTTGGCAAAAATGACTTGGACGTGTTTGGAGTTTAACCTTTCAGTAATAAAAGGAATGTAGTAGCGATTGCAATTATTGAATATTTGTAGTAAAATCAACTCAGTATAATTTGAGGTTTGATAATCAAATTATGAAATAAATCACGCATTCATGTCGTTTTCTTTAATCTCTTTGTTACGTGCAATGAAACCCGTTGATAGTATCAGTTCCATTTACATTTATCTCACATTACGTTGAAGATTTGATACGATCGCGTTAATAATGATTGCATTGTCGAAAAAACCAAGTGCATGTGGATGTATTCATCAGCGATGATTAATTCGCGTCCTTGAATCCCATAAATCTATGGGGGATATGGCGGTGAAAGGTGCCACTCATATGCCCCTTTCTCATGTAAAGAAGGACGGGGGGACATGAACTGGTACATTCTCATTCAGCTGTGCGATATTAACCATACCATACGTCATTATCAGACTGCAAAGATCTATGGAGCCGATGCTATTATATCGTGGAAAGAAATTACCATCAGAAAACGGACATTAATTCGATGTAAATTCAGTAGCCAGCGACACGGAGCAAGGGGTGAAGCATAAAGCCGGCGATTTATCACCATCAGGGACACGAACTGGACGCACTGCCGGACCACCACTGCTGAATCTATTCGCCTACCCCACCCTTCAAACATACCGACACCAAACCCGGACTGATGTCGCTGGACAAGCCAAGTTGCCCGGTTCGAATTCAGAGTTTCACGGGCTTTGGAACTTGAGAGTTTAAAATAGGATTGGTTTTATCGATTAGTTGTTAATAAAAGAAGGTATTTTTGGAGTTGCAATCATTTAATAAAATCCACTAATACACCAACGTTTCGACTGTAAATCAATCTTTATCAGGGTGCTGAGAACATACCAAACATACAATCAAATATACAGACATACATTCATATCAAGTAACAGACTTACATAAAAGGTATTAAAATTGGATGAAGTAAATCATGTAAATTATTTTACAGAAATCTTTCGTCAATGTAAAAAATGAGTCCTTAAAGCCCTTGTAGAAGCTGCTAGGAACGAACAAAATATAAGTTAAATCCATTCTTAAGGTATCGTTGTGTAGTTGTAGTGTGTCTTGTCTAATCATGTAGATAATCAACGTAGCACACCCTGTCCAATTGGATGGGTTACCGCACAACGTCTTGGTATGTCCTGACCTGCAGAAACTGTAGGCTGACAGCCTGCATCACTAAAGTAGAAGTAAAACCTGTCACGAAACACGTAAGGTACTTGAGGTTCTGGTTCTTATAAGAATGCTGTACCACAGATAACGATTCGTCTAGTTTAATACATAACTAATTCTAACATAAAAATGAAAGATTAATTTTATTGAATGTATGTTAATAAAAGGAATGTATTTTTTGGAGTTGCAGTCATTTAATAAAATCTACTAATACACCGACGTTTCAACTGTAAATCAGTCTTTATTAGGGTGCTGATAACATACAAAACATACAGTCAAATATAAAGACATGCATTCAACTCAGGTAACAGACTTATATAAACGGTATTGAAATAATATTATGTAAGTATAAGAAATCTTTCATTTAACACAGATAACACACATGTATGGTACTTAACCAACCAACTGATTTATACATCAAGTTTCTAGTTGAGTAAGAGTCAAAATTAGTAAAATCTATTGCTAGTAAATCAAAAGTCAGAAAACAGCTTCACGACATTGTACAACTAATGTAAAGCTAATTAAATATCACAAGAAATGAAACTACACAGGGAAAAAACTATTGTAACAATTATCCATAATGTTTTCTCAAAATCCCAGAATAAATGGAGCTGAGATTCTGAATGTTGGTGTGTGAGTTAACATATTGTTGATCCCTCTAGATAAATAACATTTCAAGAGTATGGCGTTTATTCAAGTTTTTCTCCATAGCTGATTAATTTTAAATTTGTATGTACTCATGTATATGCGTAGGGTTTTGCCAGTGTTATTTTGGGGGTTTATTTAGTGAGATGATTAAATTTCAATCATACTTATCTTCCCCAATTCGCAGTGCATCCCCAGTTGTGCTTGGCTTGCTGAAAATAATTTAGCGTCCCCATACCTTCCATATCTGATTTGCCACGTGTCCCAATATGGCATGGATAATAATGACCCGTGGTGTCTGGCCCGCACGTCTAGCGTGTATGTGCCTCACATGTGTATGCATTGTCTCAAGCTCCGGGGGTTGTTTGAACGCCGCTAAACTGCCTAGGGAAGTTACGCACGTGTCTGCAATGCCAACACATCCAGCGACAGCGCAAATGTTCCACACTGATTCTAATCAGGGAAAACACCGCCAAGCAATCACAAGAAGAAAAGATCCAAGGATAAACACGTACAGCCCGACATATTTTCACTCAAATTGGGGAAAACTTAATGATTTTGTAAAGGGGAACAGACAGTAACTGCTGCAGATTCGATTATAAAGTCTACAGCATACCAGGTTTCGAGCCAGTCAATGCCATTCAATACCAAATGGCAATAAGGTTTCCGAAAAGCAAAGTTATTTGAAAATCAGTTTCAGGATTAAATACAAGGTGTTAAAAAATAAGTGTTCCAGATTTGTAGGACATGGAGAAGAAGTCAAAAGAAATCGAAAAGTATTATACAATATGTGTACAAAAATGACCCGTTTCAGAGATATGGAAGTTTTAATTTAGATGTAATTTAATGTATGTATAAAAGAGGGTGGGTGGACAAAACTAAGAAATATTTTGAATAGTGGGTTTATATTGTAGGCATCATTAATTCTTTAGTCATTTTTAACGAGAATGAATAATTACTAAAAACAGTTATTCCAATAAATACCCTGATCAATTGACAGCAATATATCAGCGTTCAATTTGAAATGAAACATGGCATATGTAATAATGTTCCCCAGTTTAAAAAAATCAAGTACTATGAAATCAGGAGACTCAGCGGGCCACTATATTTGTCTACCACGTCCATTCCAACGATTTCAACGACTTGGAAATGTATTATATAAAAAAAATATCTCAATTTGCCAGTTAATGATGAATGAATTTTACGTAACCATAAATATGGCAAATCCTATGTTTCACGTTAAAATATACTCACATTATAATTTATTTGCGAAATGCTGAAAAATAATAATATATATGAGGTATAATTTTGATATTGTTCTTTTTTCACTTTCAAAAATGCACTTTATAAAATAAGTGTAGATGGTACGGTTTTATTTTTAGAAACTATTTGTTGTTGAGTTTGAAGATTCTCTTTAATTAACAAAAAGTAAAGTGGTAAAGTATATTATTTGAGCTAATTCGTGGTAAAGTATTGAAGAAGTAGTTCTTTGAGTAAGAAGATAGATATGATAAAGAAATTCTCTAAGTTTTCAAAGCAAACACTTGTATTTATTAATTAGCAAACTAGTCTAATGATTACCTTTCGTAACATTAAACTCTTGAAGTTGCTTGTGTAGTGCAGTAACATGACGACATAGAGAGTCCTTCTAACTTGCATCGCGTGATATTTACTTCATTTTCATGGCATCTAAACAAACCTAATGCGAATTTACACAACGTGGAACTTATAGCTAGCGCTATGCATATGGATGACTATGGTTGTAGCTTATACGGTAATAAACATTCATATTACATGACGTATCATATCTCTGCCGGTTAACGTGTCTCTCTACCACACGCGACTCGCTGGATAATCTCTGCGGAAAGATTTAAGGCAACGATAAAAATTTAGATTAAATGATACACGACGAGAACGTCTTATTTGCCTCTAATCAAAATGGAAATAACACGGAATATTCGCACCTGATTTACTGGCAAATTTTCTAGGGTTATTAATATTTATCACCTAGATATTTATTGCCGCGTGCAAACTAGAATTTCTTATTAGTACATATGTAGTGGTATGTTGAATAATTAGGTCGGTTTATGCACCATACAACACCTTTTTGCAAACACTAATGGTTCTGTATTTGCAATAATGTGGCATTATAACAAGAATATATTATGATCTATAAAAATTGAATAAAGGATAAGCTGATAACCTAAGTTAATAATAACTATTCTTATTAAAAATATTTTTCCTTTTCAGTAATTATTAAATTTTCTAAATTAAGTTAGTAAAAACTGGTAAACAAATCGTTAATTTTTGATGATCTGCTATCAATCGGTAAAAAAGAAATAAATGGTCTATAAAAATTAATTAAGTATTTACAGGAAATTAAATTGCGCACAAGGCACTTTATCTTATTATCTAAGTAAAACAATTATTATTATTTAAAAATAAAACCTAACCATGATTATTATTTTACTTAATTTAAAACTTTAGGGAACGTGAGCAGAGCAGATAGATTGGAAGCGAAAGGGACAATCTATCTATCTCCTTTCATGATCCTACCATAATAATATTGTTGTAAACTAATGTTTAGTTTTTTTACAATGAGAAGCTATAGTGGATAGTATTTATATTTTGAAACTTGTATATTACATTAGATTATTTTCATTATTTTCTGTGGAGTGTGGATCGTTTAATTTTTATCTTAAATTGTACATAATTCATTCCTAGAAGAAATAGAGTTATCGATTTTTGATTTTTAACAAATTTAGTTTCATTTAATGAGTATGGTATAAACATCAAATCCAAATGGAACAAGTCTGCAAATACCAAAAGTACTTGTTTCGAGAGAAGTATTGCTTGCATTTTTGTGCACTAGGTTGCAAGGATTGTACAGCTTATAGTTTGTTCCGAACCACTCGGACACAGCAAAATTTTTATTTGGGTAAATAATGGCGAAGCTGGGATTTGAATGTAATAATTATTTATTTTTAAGTATAATGAAACTATAAAAATGTTCTTACATTTGATTTTCTTATAGACATCTATGGATTGTAGATATTTACGATGAGGCAGTGGTATTTGTAATGAAATAAAATATAGAAGAAGAGTAATTGCAACGGGTCGAATCGATATCGAAATGATTGAGCTAGAAATAATAAATAGGATGTGAGGTAATGTTTGCTTAAGTATGTATGGAGAAAGAAGTTGGCGGGACATAAGTGCACGAAGCCATATAACTCAATTACCTCATAACGCCATCAATATGATCTCATATCAGCGTAATACGAGGGCTGAACGTGCAACTAGCGTGGAATTCCGTTCAAGTTTAATAAGTTTCAAATTTACACCTCGGCAAAACCTTAAACGTATAGCATAATGCAGCAGCAGCGGAGTCATAAGGCTGCATTTACGGCGCGTTTGGCGAACTTATCCCGTTAAGTTGTGAGCCTTATGTGCAGCCTTCCCGTGATCAGTTATCGGCGAATGCAAACACAAATTAAGACAACAAAAGCCCACACAAGCTCTCTCTCTCTCTCTGCTCTCTCTGTCCAACTAACAGGCGAATACTCTTTCATTATATTGCACGTGCACAACTGCATTCTCTTTATTTTTATTGCATTTGTACGGGTGGAAGTGTTCTCTTCGCGCCTGTACAGGAATTCACTTTTTATCATGTGTTTTTATTAGTGAAAGTGTTCAAACCGTACAAATATATTTCGTTGTCATTAAAATATAAAACATAAAATGTACATATTTATCACGTAATAGACTTAGGACTAACTGCTGTTTTAACAACCTTAATCTATCATAGAAAAATTATCCATGTGGTACAGTAACGAGTCCGAAATTTAGGAAAAGCGCAATCGAAACCTTTATTGAAATTATGTGGCGGATTTAGATTTTTTTTAAATGTCATATAGGAACAAGAACAAACAATAATAACTAATAATATGTGGATCTGGTTTTTAATTTATTTCAAACCACTATAAATTAGGGTAGTACCATATATTTATAATCATTTTGTAATATTAAAAACCCACGTATATGAAAAATTTGAGAATGTAAAACTAAAAATTTTAACTTTTTATATTTAACTGTGATAGGAAATATCTTGCGGATTTAAGAGAATAATAATTTTTAATTAGAAATGTAAATTTTTTTTTTACTAACCCATCAGTTAAACAAACAATAATTAAATACTTTAAATTTATTTTTAAACCAAAAGGCGAATGATTTTGAAAAGCTTTGTGCTCTTCTTTAACCTTTAAAAGTTGGTATAATTTAAACAATTGCCTTTCTTGATTAGTTTTATTAAATGATATAGAAAAATGATCTTTCCCGTTTAAATAAATCTAATAAGTAAAGATTCCAAAACGAAGTTTTTTTTTTTATGAAATATAAATGCATGGACTTTTCCCATACATTTCCGTGTCTGCGTATGTAATTAAAAATTCATTCATGAAATCACAGAAGGGATTGCCTTTCAAAGTTTCCTCGAAAAAATTCCTATTAAAAACTTCAGCCGTCAAAACATGAAAAGTTGAAGAAAAACTGACCTTGATCTGGAATATTTGGAAATTTATTAAGAAAACAACCGACAAACATGGAAAACGAATTAAAGTGGTGAATGTATTCGGCAGTATTTATAGCTTCGACATCGGCTATAAGTTAAACAGATTCATTTTAACGTGGGACATGAAAAAAATAAATTCGCCGGGAATAGTGGAAAAAGCAGTCTCAAGGGAGAAGTTAGCTCGCGTGATAAAATAAAATGTTTCGCCGAACTTATTTTCACCGCACTCGAGTTTTTACGCATTCAATCACAAAGCCAGCCCTATAAATAAAGATTAGTCCTTTTCGTTATCTAGAAGGCAAGGGGTGCGGCTCACGCTACAGATGCCTATCGGAAGGACTTTATGATCAGTCCAAGGGGATCATTACCGGATTCGACCTGCCGAGCCTGTCCTCTAAACAATTATCCAAATCACATATTAACTCCAACCCCTTCAACCTTTGTTATACGTATATCCGATTCCACTTATTTGCTGAATCGAAAAGCAATTTCTTATTTCTTTCTTTTATTATTATTATTTATCCTTATCACTGATACCGATACTGTACAGTATATGAAATATAACTTGAATTTAAGTTCCCGAAATGTTAGTTAAGTTGATACGATCTAAAAATTTTGTAAATAATACGAGCAAGCACTGATTTATAACGTAACATGTCTGAATACGGAATGAGTTTATTGCTATGAGTTTACAAAAACTCTGCAAATTGTTTAATCATAGAACTCGTCCTACAAGAGAGGGGTACAATAAAAATACAATTGTCCATCTCTAAAAACCGGTTTTTCAATCATCTGTCAAAGTTCCTGTTAACTACCAAAAAGATTAAATATATCTGGCTTGTAAACTCCATGGTAATGAAAACGCGTTTTTCAATATGAATTTATCTAGCTGATAAGTACCAGCCAGATTTAATTTTCAATTTTGAAGTTAGTATTCATTTTGACTTATATTTGCTATATTCTTATGTAAACAGCTCTCATTTTAATCAAATTTTGAATGTTATATTAATTTTGGCTAAAAAAATATCAATGGTTGACAATTTGGATCGGTGACGTTTCAAGGAAATAACTAAAAAAAAGATTAGTTTAATACTAGTGATACTGGTTTTCATAATATCACTGCTAGCTTATTTCAATTAGTAGTAAATATGTGGCAATTTGTACTATTAATAACAATGTTGAATGAGAGAGATAGATATATAGAAAAATAAACATGAAAGTTCTGTTAATACAGGTTAAAAGTGCTTAGTATTAAAACGTATAAAATAACAACAGTTCTGTCAGCAGTGAATTAGTGAAGTGTTGTGTGCTGTTGAATTAAATATTAGTTAATAGGTATTAAAGGAATGATAAATAAACGTGAGAGTAGGGAAAATTGGACACAAGAAGAAAGAATATTTATATTAAATTTAATAGAAGAAAATTAATAAATTATAGAGAACAAAAGTCATCATGGTAAGATTTTAAATGAAAGGAAAGCCACCAAAATGGCAAGTAAAGAATATACCTCAAAAGCAGCACAAATTATGCTAGTTTCGCATGGGCTCTCTAAATTTGATTAAAGATAAAATGTATAATAATTTTAAATATGTTAATAACTTTGCTAATATAATATTTCTGTTTCAGGTAAGAGTCTACAGAATGCAGAACATAATTTGAAACTCATTACTCCATCTACACGTCAGTAAGTTCCAACCCATTACAATGAAATAACACGTAACATTAAATGATAGGTTATTAATTTGGCAATTCAACTTTGGATTCAAGTATTGTATTACCGGTCACGAAATTTAACGAATTACGAGTCTATCAAGTAATGCACGACATACCTAAATGCTTATTGCTTTTTTCTTCGGCTATCTATGTAGATTAATTCTGTGAACAAAACTACATTACAGAACTGTTTTGAATAATATAAGTGTGTTTTTTTTTTTTCCGATTATTAGCTTTTTTTAAAAGTACTTCGCAATGTAATGGCAAATAACATATTATAAAAACAGAGTTACTAGATACATTTTATTGATAAAGTTTAAAATATTTTTATTGTTTCCCATTTGAATAATTTAAGGTTGTAGTTGCATTTGTCGTATGCAAGCAGATTTTGTTCTGCTTATAACTAATATATCAGCTTTATATGATTTTGACAAAAGACGAATCAGACTTCATCAAAGGATGAAGCACAGTTCTTTCTGCCTATCTTTCTCGCTTTCGTACAATGATCAAATATACACTTTTTTACAATTAATACAAATTAGAAGTTAAAGTATTTGCCAGAGCTCATAGCTAAGCAGAACTTTCTACTGATTAAAATTTTTCTATCCGAAAGACAACATTCTTAAAATCTATATCTGTAAAGTAATTATACAGGATGGTGCAAAGTAAACTTCCGAATTTTGAAGATGAATTAAAAAAAAACTAGTAGACAAATAAAATTACACCATATGAAGTTTTAAATCAGATCGTGATAAATTTTTATTTATTGAAACATCGGAATAATTTATTTTCCAGTTAAAAAACACACCAAAAAGGTGTCAATTTTCGTCCGATCGAAAAAAATATGTTTCCATATATGTTGTATTTAAAGGAAATTGTACAATCCAAAAAAAAAATTAAACAAACGACTTTCTAGATCTTAAACAATAGTTATATTTTCTGGGTAATAGTTGCTTACTGGCAAGAGTTGAAGCCGATACTTCCAGCTCACTAAGCAAACAGTTCCCCCGTTGGTATAAAATAAGCACAATCCGTTTAAATAGTAGCATTGTTGTGAAAAATGTCATCGTTTAGCAAGTATTGTATTACAGAGAGCGAATTGAACATGTTAGAAGCACGTTGAGAGAATTGTTAGCTGCAGCAAAACTTCTATGTTTCAATTTTAAACAACAATCAAACCACGGGAGCAATTTACAGTTCCGAGCTTTAAAAACACTTTCGCAGAATCAAAGCTCCGTAGTAAGCACGCGACAGCAATACAAAACAACGGCGAGGAGCCCCGACTTGTTAAGTTGTCGCTGGTTGCTTAGCCACGCGTGCTATCGCTACGTCGCGCTTCCCTGTGCGGAATTCCAACTCGGGAAGAACAAACAGTTAGAGTGCAGTTAGCATACTGCAGCGCTGGGTACAGTTCGATAGCTGCACCTGTCTTCCAAACGGCGCGCTACGCGAGCGGAATTGCAAATGGGCCTCTAACTAGAACTCTTCGCGTTGTTAGCGGGAGATTTACGCTAGCAGCGTTGATTTACACAAACCCTAATCACGCACATGCACCGCTATGGTCTTCATTCGCCCTACCACACATTTATCTTTCACGAAATAAAATATTTATTACACATTAAAGCCATAAGTTAACCGCAAACACAATAAATTACTTCCCCAGGAAAAATGCTGCTGCTGGTTTATTATATCTAATCAAAATATCTCGAAAGTGGAACACACTAAACTATTTTCCTGAAATGGTTAACGACCTTTCAACTACAACTATCGTATGATATTAAACATTGGTAATATTCGCAATTCAGTGAATAAACGATAACCGATCTTCTGTAGAAATATTTAAAATCGCAGGTTCGAAATTAATTGCCTAAAAACATAAATAAAGTCATATTTATATTAATGATTTTAAATTAGTAAAAACTTACCCTAATATGGAAATAGCCTACAAAATATTTTTAACAATTTCCATAACTTTGGCTTCATGTGAACGAAGTTTCAGCAAGTTAAATTTGATAAACAATTATTTACGATCATCCAAAGAAAAAAGGACTAACAAATTAAACAATAATTTTTACAGAAAACGACCGAATACACCAAGCGTTAATCAAGGGTTGATCCACTGATCAACTCTGATCCATAAATTAATTCAATTCACCATTAAAAAAGTTAATGATCAACTGATTCGTCATATTTAATTAATCAAGCTTATTTGATTTGATCCTCATTTTGACGCATTGATATATGTGTTTATGTACACTAGATTTTAGCTGTTAAGATTAATATAAAATATTTTGTGTGAAATTTATTAAAATAAGTTGCAAATACATTAGTTTTTCATGTGGAATAACTCGCCAAATAAAAAACACATTCATGCTCAAATAAAATTGCGATTATTCAGTTTTGACTGCATTTTCACAAGATTAACATTAATGTACTTTTAAGACCAAAAGTCCATCTCTCCCCACTTACCCTACGTGAAATTGTAAAGTTATAGTATAAATACATAAAAAGTTATTGACACAATTCAAAAACAAAATTCATATTTAAAAAGGCTTAAAGTTCTAAAGGAGAAACTCAGCATTTAATTTCTCTTTATTAAATCTGATAACAAAAACAATTGGCACTTCGTCACCCGTGATAAATTTTTATTTATTTTATAATATAAATATAAAGCGATTATATGTAAATATTACTTAACACATTCTAACAACCCGTATTTTAATATTTGTATACAAGGCTACATAAAAGAATGGCGACAAATCTGTCGCCTGTGCAAAATATGCGCTGTTTTTTAATAACAGTGGGACAGTTCGTGACGTTCGACCGATGGCGACTCGCAACGTTTTTGACGTTGAGGGTACGCGGACGTATACGTTGACCCAAATATTAAATAAAATGTTACCGGTTGAATAATTTAGCAGCCCAAGCCGGTGTTTTCATATCTGTTGTGTAAATACAATCGACTCTCTGTGATTTTATTTCCGATTGTTTGTTTCGCGTAATGTTTACTCTTGTATTAAAATATTAGATATAACGTATGCTGGATTTTACCAATTTATTTTTTGCGTTCAATTTATGACTATTTTCATTTTTAAGCCGGCAAAATGAATCACAAAAGTATGAAATTAAAAACTTAAAATGAACAATCTACCTACACATAGAACGTTTTATGCGATAAAAACAATTGCTACGCACACACCACATTCACATCCAAGCTTGTTGCTTGTAATAGATTTTTCTTTGAAACAACATTTTATAAAGCAAATTTCGCAGAAAATAAATTAATAATTTGCTCGCAGAAATACTAAATCTAAAATAGTAAATTGTACAACAAGCATGGAATGGTACTCATTTCATACCAGAATGAAATGTAAATTCCAAGCGAGTTGTACACTATACTTTTATTATTATTCCCTAATTCATTTATATGTATTTTAATAATAAAGATTTATTTCACTACTTCCTAGCAACTAGCTACAAAATAAATTAAACTATACGTTTCTTGACAGAACTGTGAGTTATAATTTATACCTTAATGTTATCTATAATTACAGTGAAAATAGAATATTGTGCAACAACTGCAGAAAGTCGCCTATTTCCCATGAGGTGTGAAAGAATCACACAAGGTGGGAAATAGGTGATTCTGCACAAGTGGCACATTATACACACTGCTAAACGTTACAGAAAAAAATATACATGCACAAAAGCTATTAGACATAAAAAACAATATGACGCACATAACCTTACAAAGAGTACATTCGTGCATGCGCAGTTGCGTTGGCAAATACTATGATAAATGTCATTTCCCACACTGAACAATATACTATTTTGTGACACTTCTATTGCACAATATACTAATATAAACTGCACCTATTTACTGGAATGATAAAGTATATAAGCAAAAATGCAAAATCAATTTTATGGTAAATTTGAATAAATAAAATGCAAATAATTTACATATGTAACAGCGTTGCAACTTTGTAAATAAATTAACATTTATAAAACTGCATGTAATAAATATAGGGCATGAAAATAATTACCGTTTTTACTATACTGATTACATAATTGCAATTAAAATGTTTGTAACATTGCAAAAACATTCGTAATATAATTTGTAGAATGCTACAAAAATGTATTTAACACTCATAATTGCTGTGTGCGGTTTACTAAACTTGCGATAATTCTATATAAACCCAAATCATTAATTTCGTGTAATTATTTGATTGCTACATGAATGTATTTGTTCACGTACAAATTAATTGCTCTATGAACAAATTATTTCATATGATTTCCACATTATTTTTAACGTTTGGATATATTCTCGTTGGATTAGCCATAAAGCTTTTATCTCCTTATAACATATTAATCTCCCATAAAATTTTTGATCAGATCCACCGAAACTCATTTTTGTAAATGCATAATTTATGTTCACTTTCTACTTTGGCCCTTATTACCTCGATAAATTATAATTTATATCGGGAATGATTTACAGTCTTGGGGAAATTATTTACGTTGCTGTTCTTTCAATAAATCCTTTCATGAAAATAAATCGGCGAACCAACACTTCAACAGATATGATAGTACCGTGAAATACTCTCTTTTCTTTTCATTTCTACACTTTTCATATAAATTGTGCTTTTCATATTTTCATTTGGAAATCATAAACGAAATGCTAACAATATATCCATAATATTGCTTGTTAGATTCAATTTAAATAAGTAATTGCAAATGAAATTCTATCACAATTTGAGTTACCTTTTGTACAACAAAGATTATTGTTAATTATTTGAAATACTTATCTACATTTTTTAAGAATATTATTTAGAAACAGGAATTCTGTTTACATATTTAAAATTCTTACCAAATCGGTAACAAAAGACTTCTTCTACAATCTTATTTTATCTTTTGTGTTTATATTGGTTTCATTATTCCCAATCTCAGTTCCTGAGATAGATTAGTATATATTTATCAGACCTCATAGAAGTAAATACTTTACAAGAAGTACCTAAAGGGTCTAGTAAGTTCTGAATCAAATGGATACAATGGTGCACTATATTTCTCATTGTTAATCCACACGTCATGGCATATATAAGGCTTTTATATATTATTTAACGTATTACAGACGGGTAGGTCTATTCTAGTTGTGTCTAACCAGCGACAGAAATGAAATAGAAACAGTAGTACATCCGCAATAACGGATATTTTCAAATATTTAAAAAAAAATTGAATATGTCAAACAGTGATTTTGGCGACGATTATTTGTGATCTATTGTGTTTATAGTTTCGTTAGCTCACTTTACAGCTCTTTTCGTATGTTTAATCCATTATTATATTTATATATAATACTTCAGTTTTGACATATATTTACTTTGGAAATCACACGAATTCATCAGACAAGATGATCTCATGAATCCACATGGTTACAATTAATGACGTGAGGATCAACTGTAGGAAATAGAGCGTATTAGGTTTGGTTAATAATTGATGGTTCTGATCAAAAACGGTATTCACAAGAGAATGTTTTAAAATAATATTTATTAATAACGTGAAACCGATAAACTATTGAACAAACTACGGATGTTAAAAATTATATCAGGCATTAGATGTCATACAATCCTCGCTCTCCTAGCTCCAAATTCAATTGACATCTGCAGCGGTTATGACACTGGTAACTATCCTAGGTATGTTAATAGCTATGACGTTACAAGTAGTTCTGAAATCTGGTAGAAGTTTAATATTGGTGTCAATCACGCTGCAACTAGTAATATTTAAATCAGCATAACCCATACAGACTTGATCACGAAAAGGTTACTCACAAGAGAATTTTATAAAATAATAACGTGAAACCGGTAAACTATTGAACAAACCACGGATGTTATGAATCATATCAGGCCTTTGATGTTTCAAAATTCTCGCTCTCCTAGCTCGAAATTCAATTGACATCTGCGGCGATTATGATACTGGTAACTATCTTAGGTATGTTAACAGATATTACGTTACAAGTAGTTCTGAAATCTAGTAGAAGTTTAATATTGGTGTCAATCACGCTGCAACTAGTAATATTGAAATCATCTCCTCGCAGTTGGATACATGCCAACGCCGTGTTATTTTCCTTATCCCTGGGTGGTTTCAGGACAGGTAGTATATCACGATTATAATACTCATAACTATCCTAGGTATTTTAATAGCTATTTCGGTACAAGTAGTTCTTAAATCTAGTAGAAGTTTAATATTGGTGTCAATTACTCTGCAACGAGTAATATTGAAATCAGCTTTTCGGCGGTTATGATACTCATAACTATCCTAGGTATGTTAATAACTGTTACATTACAAGTAGTTCTGAAATCTAGTATAAGTTTAAATATTGGTGTCAATCACTCTGCACCTACTAATATTGAAATCACCTCTCCTCTCTTTGGACACATGCCAACGCCGTGTTATTTCCCTGGTCCCCGGGTGTTTCCAGGACAGGTACTCCGCGCTGCCGCTATAGGGCCCCGCTGTCGCGCCGGCCAATCAGCCGCGCTCCCGCGAGGCGCATTACCCCTCCTCCCGGATTAACTCCGGGTAATGTTCCGGAGATCCACACCAGAGATCACTGCGGCCTGGCACCGCTCATTATCATACTACACCAAACTTACCTACATTTGCTTTTCAGTGGAAAAAAAGGGTAAAGTATAGATGGAAGGATTTTGGGCAAGGTGATAGTGAGTAACTGCGTAAGTTTACTGGTGGTGATTATGTTGAGTGGACACAACAGGAACTTACAGAAGAACGAAATTAACTTAATTTTAAAACCGAGGCAAACTTGCACAGCTAGTAGTTTTGGACTATATAGGATATTTAAATTTATCCGGCTCAAAGGACCAAAAAATGTAGAAACTATTTAAATGTGTTAGGATCGAATGAAAGGTATTCAAATAAATTAGGAATAGTGGACTGTATTTAAGGATGATGTTGGATAAATGATCAAATTTCGTGGCTAATGCACTAATATTAAAAATCACTTTACATCGATATGTGTTACCTTCACAACAGTTTGTTGTGAACTCTCTTTCAAAAAATACAGAAATTCCAAACTTAGTGAATGTGAAGTGGATGCAGATGTTGCGCCAGGTCAGTTTCAACCCTGATCCTAAGAATTATTTAGAAGTGACGTCACTTATGCACACTTGACGACATATATGTTGCAGAATTGCTTAGACGACGTGAACAGACCAATATGAACTAAAACCTAAACTGATTTTATCTGACATCGTCGAAACTAAATCAAGACTAAATTATGAGTGGTACTAAACCAAACTTCTTACGACTATTGCCTACGGTCTTACTACGTTTAAGACTGAACTCTATAAACCTTATTTAAGTATCTATAAAACTTATAAACTATTACCTCATCGGCATCTACATAGTCCCATAACTTCTTTTAAGACAAATATGTCAATGTCTAGATGCCGATAATAAAACCGTAGTCCACAGAAAAGGGCAGAACTATAAACAAGATGAAGTAACAGAACTAGTCTTGGGTAGTGCTTTCCAATTCAAATTGAGCAAGAGTATTAGTTCTAGGGTTCAAATCCTAGTTTCGTTAATTTTGTATCTGAAGCTCTGGCCTGACAGCTACCGTCAATAAAATGCAAAAAATTGTTAGAATTCTTATCCGGTTTCGTATAGAACATAGATCCAGATCTCATAGACTTATTTCAAGTCGAACTATGCTAACAACCACTGGCCATGGATGTATAAAATACAGACATTAAATTAAAAAAAATAATGTACATGTTTCACTATTAGTTGGTTTCATAACATTAGTTTCGTAGTCCAAAAGTTGTTAAAATAGTGTTTTAATTAATAAGCATTGTTATTTTTGTTTACATGCATAAATTTTATTCGATGTCCTTTGGCAAATTTTGTTTACAAAATGTTTCTAGTTCATATTTTGTACTGAAAAACAAAAGCATCACATTAATATTATTTCCATCACCAAGAAATTTTATTTGCATATGATTGAATCCATACATTACTAAAAAAAAGGTTTTAAAATACTCATTGTTGTCTCAAATTAAATTTCAAATACATTATTAAATGGAATAGTGTGTCACGTGTGTTTGTTACATGTCTTGTATGTTACCTAGATTATTGGTATTAATATAGAAAATACTTATGAAGGTAATGGGAATATAGGTATAAATCTGTATATGATAGGTACTATCTGTGACGACATTTATTAACTTTAGAAATCTTACAATTTGACCCGATAAGATGATGCCATCTATACCATTGGCGAATGGATTCAAATGGTTACGATTGATGACGAGAGGATCAACTTGGGGAAACGGACTTTGTATTGCTGGTGATTGGATTATCGGTAGTAGAAGATAGTTGTAAATGTATAAACAAGCAGGTATTCGTTTCGTTTGGCAAATGATCGGTGTCAGATGATGTCATCTATGCCATTTTACCTTTGATTCACATGGTTATCAACTTGGAGAAACGGACTTTGTGTTGCTGGTGATTGGATTATCGGTAGTAGAAGGTAGTTGTAAAGGTATAAACAAGCAGGTATTCGTTTCGTTTGGCAAATGATCGGTGTGAGTAAGTACAGCAAGCAGCGTCGCCGGGCACAAAGGCGCCGGGACGTCACGTCGTATGACATCGGGGCCTCCCCGGGGACCCTTCAGCACTGACGTAATTCCGCCGCGTCCCAGGCGGCTGCTTCATGATTGCCACGCAATGGTTGCCAGAATGCCGCATGAATACAGCCAGCATGCTTTATTCACACTGTCACAACACTCCGTAGAAACACAAGATTCGTCTTCCACCTCCTTTTTCTCTCCTGTCTTGTTTGTTCTCTCTTTTTTCGGGTCAAAATGTCCTTGTCACTTTAGCGCTGAACACACTCAAGGCTCGGGAAATTTATGATGAAAACTGGACGTCAGTGAAAAGCGTTTAACTTGTGGTTCGTTTCGTAAATATACATGTCACACCAAGGTCTTTGGTTTTGCGGGAATAAAAAATGATGTGTGATAATCTCGCCATTATTCTCCTAGTAAATAAAATTCTGCCGGAGACATGTTCGCCAAATAGATGCTCTGCTGACGTTTCAGGATTCAAATGCTAACACTCCCATCAAAAAACAACAATAAATCACGCTACTACTATAAACACGAGTTTCTTTTCACTTTCGTACCATTTCGATCATTCACAGTCAAAGGTAGCACACTTAGGTAACAATATTTTTAGACATTTTTTCTAACGTCGATAGTGGGTCCATTTGTGAATTATCTACGGTGATATTAACCCAATTTAAATATATATTTATTATACATCATCATCCATTGTTTTGTCCTAATTTATTATAATTTTATTTCACAACTAATACCTACCTGAAATATTTATCAGACATTTTATTTTAACTTGTAAACGAGGGTATTTTATCGTTTTAGTCACCGCAACCTAAAAGATCTATTATGACACAGTCCTTTCCCGGAAACAATACCAGTTTTCTGATCTCCTTGTTAAAATTGATAATAGCATTTGGTTGATTTATATTAAATAATGTTATATATCATTATACCGTATGGAATTCGTAAAGTTAATATTATTTTGAAATTATACATTTTGAGGAAGCATAAAAAGATGACGCCAGATAATAAACTAATGAATGCGGTTTATTGTAAAAAACATATTGTTTTTCTTTTGAATTAAAGAATTTTATTAATTTTTAAAGTATCTAGGACTGAATGCTATGTAGACAACTTGTACAATCTCTTTAGAAGCTATGGTCTTTTATTATTTTTTACTTTATTTGTTTAAAATTTCTTCTGCTTTGTCCGATGTAAGTACAGGACTATTATGTGTGCAGAAGATTTTGTGCAATAAGGAATTGGAAATCCTCCAGATTAATGTCTGGAGTATTTTTTATAATGGGTATTGTTGGGATGGTCATTGTGATATATTTTTATAGATCCATATAAATGCATTGTAATATGTCTGGCGTAGGAATAAGCGAGGGACTGTCGGGTATTGTCCCGCAGTTTGCGAGGCTTCGGCGGTAGATTAATGAAGAGCGAACTGACCAGCCGGGATCGGAACGTCGTTTACGTAATGGAACTTGAGCAATGCGACAAGGCATCCTTGTCGATTTTCCACCAGACAACTCTCAGCTAAATGAGACGGGGGACGAAATCAACTCACGAATCCCAGAAAAAGTAAATACTAAACTTTTCTCTTTTCAAAACTTTTTTCCAACGGTAATAAAATCAAACATGCAATCAGTGTCAACGTGCATTTATTTGATTACGGAATAAGTTGGAGAAGTTTCCCGTGGTTTATGAATCGAACTTTGGCTTTGCATCAATGGGCCGGCATCAAGGTGGTTTGATTAAGTAATTGAACATTCGCTGATCTCCTGTTCTTTTTGTGCGGGATATTTATACTTGCAACGTATAAATCCAGAAGTGGGATGTTCCAGATCGATGAACCCGCGCGGCGTCTTCGACAGGAAATCAGAGGGTCCGGACTCCAGACTCATTCAGCCCGAGCTATTCACTTTCCCGGCCCCACTTGCATTTTAATTCCTTAATTTGTTTTCAAATACTGCTACACAAAATCTACTTAATTGCTAATTTTTGAAGAGAACCTCATCATTAAACCTTTTTCAGCAATTGTTCCGACGAAGCCCCGGCACTTCAAACTGTTTACTTTACATTTATTGCCCATTATTGACTTTTTGTTTTATACAACCTGCTTTTTCAACAATATACCCGCTTTATTTTTTAATTATTAAAGCAGGATTGTATTCATGTTTCGATCTAGAACAAGCATTAGGTCCCTTGTGATTCTGCAAGTAGAGTAAGTGGGGAAGAGATGGACTGGTAGGAAAGATGGACTTTTGGTCTTAAAAGTACATTAGAGTGACATCTCTCATAGTGAATGTTAATTTTGTTATTTAGAGATAGTGTAAGTAGCCGCTTGAAAATTAATGCAGTCAACACTGAATAACCAAAGATTTATCTAAAAACTTACCAAAAAAATATAGCTTATAGTTATACTCAATTACTGAATTGCTACTTCGGTAGGTTTAAAATACATAATTACTTACGTTCGAACTTTATAAATATGTGCATAACACTTAACGTAACTTAACAATGTGGTTCTATTTGTACACAGTCATAAGTATTTAGTGGTCTATTTTACCTCTGATCTGAGGAGATATGAACCCTTATGTTGAGGAGAGACAGAATAGAGGATTTTAATGGTTAAAAAGATCAATTGAACCGGTAAACAGAAAAATATCATTCGCATATAAAATGGTAGACGAGAGTATAACATACGACAAATATCAATATATGTTAACCAGTTCATTTCCTCATCGCCTTGGTCCGTCTCACTTATATAGTGGAGAAGAATTGAACTTTTGTGTTTTTTTTTTGTAATTTTCAGAACATTGTTTCATTTTTTTTTCTTATTCTTATAAGTAAGCCTGGATTATATGTTGTTATAAATAAATATATTTTTGTAAATATTATTCAAGTTTTATAAGACGGTAGAGGAGTGCTCCAAAAACACGAATGGAACAATACTTCGTATAAAACGAGTAAAATTATTCAATTTTTTATACTTTGCTTCACTTATTTAATAATTATATTACTTTTGAGAGTCACATAAGTAGAAATTTTATAATTAAAACAATCAGACGTACTTTGATATCAATTATTATCAGTCGTGACTATTACTGGGAATATTTTATGATTTAATAAACACCCCTGTCTGTATCTTTAATTTCACGCACTGTGTACTTGAAACATACTTATTTAATCTTCCGTGCAATATATAAGTCAAGTTTTTATTTCAATAATGTTTCTTGCTTGTGATACTGCAGTTTCTTAATTTGAATTTAGAGTCATTACTTGTGGTGGTGTATTTGAAAGATGTTGTTCGTATATAAGAAACAAAGAGGCAGCATGTGGCTTTGGAGACGTCTGGGCATTACTTGGTGTTTAACCCACTTAGAGTGTTTGCAGAGTTTGCACAATGCATTATTTATTATCCCAACATACCGGTTGGTCCCACACTCTCTTGTTTAACTTCCAAGTTGGCGTGGCATTAGTCATCTTATCCTTGCAAAACGGATCCCCGTCAAATTAGATTTGAAAAAATTAGCATTGCAATTTGTAAAATTGCGGACGGACGCCGTCGAAGGGGCAGCGGAAACAAGCGCACCAAACTTTATAACAAGATCACAGACTCCTACAGATTCTCTAATTCCATTTACAAAGATTTCTACGTTTCTTTGTGTGCTCTTCTTATAACGAACGGGATTTTTTGTCATTTTAAATGCATTCCGCGCTGAATTATTCTCTACTGTTTGCATTCTACCCTACTGCACGACAATACGCCGGAATAATTAAACAACATAGACCGCAATGCTTCTAGAATAGCACGAAATCTTCAATAATAAAACAGCTGCACCGCAATCATTTCTTCAAGTACAACTCACTAAAATACTGCTTCTGCTTATGGTCACTGTCGCTACATATGCGGTTTATTGTTCAAAATAAAATTAAATCACTTGTCCAAATTTTTATTTTTCTTCATTTTTAGTCCGATAATAAAGAATTCAATAGATCTTTTGTTTTTAGTTTTTTTCCTGTTAAATTAAAACTCGAAAGTAAAAATTCCCTTATTCTTTTCATGAACAAAATTACTAAACGTTCCATTTGACTACAAATACCTTACTCTTCGTTTGGAGAAATCATTTTTTTTAGATTTTCAATTGGTGACTTAAAATCTTGTGCTATAAATCTATGTATTTGAATCGCATATTTTTCCAATAATTATCTTTCTCTGTGCAGTTCTATATCATATCAAGTTGAACAATAAAATTTAACGCACATGTCAAATTTAATTTGTAAAGCCAATCCTAAAATTTGTATTCACAGATGATAAGGTAGATATCCAATCTTCTACAAATACATTTCCTTACCCTGTTACAATTATGTAGAATTTGCTATCGAAGCCGCAGAAGTTTGCATTATAAAAATAGATTATTGAAGCGATTATTAAATCAATTTGTGATTTGTGAAAATTGGTGAGAAAAAAGGAATAGCAGATAATTTTTTTCGTAGATAACAATATCTGTATTCCTCTTTTGCGAAATAAACTCCAGCGCTGAAAACAGCGGGGTATTTATAGTATTTTATAATGCAGATTGAAAATTAGTCCGTATGGGTGGTTTGAATTTTTTGTGAATAATTTTGTAAATGAATTGATCCGATTTAGATTGGTTGTGCATTTACAAAATTGATTGTTGGTTGGCTCAATACCGTTCGGTTATTAAACAGACGATCGCGATTTATTCATGAGAGTTGCGGGTCTTTGTACGGGCGAATACACAACGCGAATCATTGTTAATCGTGTTAGGCGGCCAAGACCAGACGCCGACGCTGCTCCTTCAAATTCGTTAATTAATTTAGAATTCCGGTCGATTTCGAATACCGTAATGAAGCCGGGTCAGACGCCTGCAAAGGAAGACCCGGTCTGTGTGATCAAAAGGTTACGGCGAGGAATTTATGCTAACTTCGATTCATGTTTTGTGCCTATACACTCAACTATTTAAGTGCCTCTTGTAAGGGTGGGCCTATATTACTTCGCAAACATCATTTCCCTTTCTCTCTTTCATCCATTTCCGATATTTTTATTACTGTTTTATTAATTGCTGAGTCAAATGCAATCTATTCTATATTCCACCGAGTTCCAGAAATTATTGTTAAGTTATTGTCCAGGCAATATCTTGTTTTTCAATTTTGATGTTATAACATGAGATCAGTCGCATGGTTGCACAAAAATCCGAATTTTTTTAAAAAATCAAAGAAATAAGATTTCTTCCTTCTTCGACTAAAGTACACGTTATCACTCAGCGAATTTAGCCAAAGAAGTAGCTAAAGTAAAACTTTTCAGATTCTTATATTAAAATTTGACTTTAAGGACATATATTTTAATAGTATTATATTTTTGCAGTTTATTGTAGTATTTTACCTAAAATAACAAACATGTCATTCAATAATATTATTGGTGAATTTATTTATTATTTATCTTTGAAAACAATTTATCTGATTTCATGCAAACGACGTGTAAGGTGTAAACAAAAATGAAAATTATAAAGAAATATTTAATACTTTCACAGTACGTTTGTTATCACAGCCATCCCTGTCTCTATAGCTAGCTGACGTTTTACACATAATGCTATTTATTTATGTCTTTAATTAATTATTTAACGATTTCGGAAAAAATATAATGTGTATCTAAGGATCAAAGTATTTTTTATTACTCACATGGTTTATTCTCCTCGACTATCGCTTCGTAGAATAAATTCCATATGCGTAATAAAAAGTAATACTGTAGTCCCTTGATATACAAATAACTATATTTTCATAGAGATAATTGTACACATAACGAACGCATTTAATAATTAAAGTGCCTTTGAAATTATTTCTCACACATTAACCCACGATTGTGGGAAATACGCAATTTTAAAGCTTTATAAAGTGTGAGAAAAGTTCCACTTTCCATAGTGGACGTAGAAAAAATTATTTATGAAATATTTGGTACCCAAATTAAGCGCCGATGACTAGCAATGCACGAACAATGAAATAAATAAAATAAAAGAGATAAATTAAAATTTTATATTTTATTCTATACAGAGATATCCTATTATAGATTACTTATTTAATTCTGAAATATTTTATAATTACTAGCGTGATATGTAAGGGATAGTTATTGTAAAATGCAGTTCCAAGAAATAGTGTAATAACCATAATTCCTCCATTAAATTTTATGAAGTTTAATTCTTGTATAGTTCGAAATTAGTTCGGTACTGAAATATTAACATGAAAGTTTTTAATTAATTTTTTATTAATTCAAACATGTACGCCGTTGTTCCCTGTAGACCATTTTTTCATTGATTAATTTGTGCTGTACAAAGGACATTTTATACATTTTTTTAATAAATGAAGTCTCTTGTAGTGATTATGTGTTATTGAGTTGTCAGACAAATTAGAGACAATACGAAGAAGGTAATAAATTTTTTATTTCAAATAGCACCAATTACCAACAATGTCAGATGGCGTTTTCTTTCTAATTTCGTGAGTACAATTACATTTTATCTACCTTCAATCACATCAAATTGTAGTAATTATCATGAGAAATTGAAATATTAAATATATTAAATGATTATTGGGAACGGAAATTTAAAAAAATCTGTTGTTAACACCACATGATTTCATTGTACGCAAAATTATACACATTTTCATTTAAACTTATTTCACTTGAAAGTACTACGGCTATTCGTTTCATATCATAGAACTTCCCTTCGAAATAGATTATGTTTTGTAAATTTTATAATAATGTTTACCACTATTCCTTATTGCATTACTCAGAATTGTTTTAATCATTCAAAAACTTGCAAGGAAAGGGATATTGTTGTCATTTATTTCCTACATATTTCTCACGAAATATATTCTCACAGTTGTGTTTGTCAACTTCAATTTATTATTAAATGTAGGACCAAATGTTTCCTACAAAAATTAAAAGCCAACTTTTATTAAGATCTTGTCAAAAGTAAAATGACCTTTGAAAAGGCCGATTGAAATAAAAAAAATGGAGATGCATAACTATTTGTTGTAGTAACTAGATAAATAAAATTAAAACATTCTTCTTTCTTTTCTGAAGTATGAACAAACCATGGATGTTGTGAATCGTACCACGCTTTAGATATTTTAAAATCTCGGAATTCAATTGACTTTTGCGGTGGTTACTAGTAAAGAAAGAGCAACGCAAGGTGTATAATTATTTATTTATTAAAAATAAGTTTACAAGATTCGAATTCGGATGATTAAAAACATAGACAATTACTGTTACTAACTAGATCAAAGTTGAAAATAATAATGTCATAAATTGTAAAGAATAAGTTATGAGTTTTCCCAGTAGAAGTGCATTAATTTTACTTTGTAGGTTTTTAATATCAAGCCAAAACGCTGGATTTAATTTTACGAACACATAATAGAAAAGTAATTAAAAATTAAAAATCTTGAACAGCAAAAGTAGCTTTCATTAAGCAGGCCGTGAAAAAATGAAATTGAAATGCTAGTGTTTTTATTAAATTTTGTTTATGAATGCAAATGTTTATAAAGGGTTATAAAGACTACTAGATATATTAAATTTTCAAGAAGAAAAAGTAAAGTAATTAAAATACTGGGTCCAAGATTAGTCTACCTTAAAAGTCATGGAATAAATGAAGTTCACTCTTGCTCAAAAGAAATTAATGGTTTTTATTTAATTAAAAAAGCGAGAAAAGCTTTGATGCAGTTTAATTATCTTATCATGCGAGTTGATTGGGTTGGAGTATCTACAGCTCGGACAGAAAGAAGGGTCGGGTATAAATCTTCGTCTACGACTGCGCTTGACAGCGCACCCTATATATTTTCAATGCATTCACGAATTTACGTTCGTTAACGATATTTATTACCATTAATTCCTACGGCTGCCCAGATAACTACTGTTTACCCTTTGATTTATACGGACAGGCTTTTAGGAGGTTAATTTTGCTATTAGACGATACTTTCATAGATTGAATAGGGAGATACAAGACGTCAGAACCGAAATAGCCACTAACCTTTTTAACAATACATTTTAGTCTATTTCAAATAATTTATTATTAACTTTTGTTTAAGAAAATCAGGAGTATGGAAAAGTTTTCATTATTTAGAGTAAACGTGCACAGTAACACACGTAGGCGTGCGCGCAATGCATGCCATGGCATATCCTAATATATTACTAATAATAAACAGTTTATAAATTTTAAAATGAAGTATTTACTTACATAAATAAATTTTGCAGGCTAGGTTAAAGCATTAGGTAAAAAAACAGAATATCGAAAACACCTAAATTTCAAAAATTCTCAAAACTTTTCATTTTTGTAAATATCGTAATATTTATGCGCTGATTTCAAAACCTACAATCCTATTATGCCTTTCGATTTTATTCTGTCGCTTTATTATCTAAGTTTTATTTATTTTCAAAACCTATAACTCCATATCAAAGTTGTGTAGAGTTAAAACAGACCAAACAACATTATTAAACCAAAAACTGTGTTGACAAACGCAAAATATCCCAAATATTTTAATTTTTGTGCCCAAAATTTTGATTTTGAGAATTAGTACAGATTAATAGATCTCGCCGCGCTGATTTCAGTTTTTCAAACGGAATTTAATTATCTCTTTTCGTTCCTGAGATATTTGCTGTCAAATTTGCACCTCAAAAAAGTGTGTTTTTTGGCTATATCTCTAAAAGGGGTAGAGATACAATCTCAGCGATTATACTAGTCAATTCTACGGGAAAAGTTACATATAGAAATGTTTTCTTCACATATACGTTCTTTGGATCGATTCGGTGAAAAATGAGAAAATCGAAAAAACCTAAATTTCTAAATTTCTCCCAGGAACTTTTTGTCTCCAATACTTTTCATTTTCTGGACTTAAGTAGATATCGATGCGCTGATTCCAAAATTTCAAACCGAATTCAATTATCTCTTCCCGTTCTCGAGATATTCAAGTTCAAAGTTGAGTTTTGGCAATACCTAAAAAAACCGGTTTTTTAGGTATATGATTTTAAGGGTTAGGTTTACGATTTCGGCGACCTCACCAATCGATTCTACGGGCGAAATTACATAAGTACACCAATTTTCAGATTTTTATTACAATGGATACAATTTTTATTACAAGAAAACGAAAATGGCCAAAATCGAAAAAAATGCCTGATGAACCCCTTACGATTTTTCCCGATATTCGCCATTTTCAGTTTTTCCTTTCTAAAAATTGTATTCGTTGGAATAAAAATATGAAAATTGGTACACTTATGTAATTTTGCCCGTAGAATCGAATGGTGAGGTCGCCGAAGTCGTAAACCTAACCATTTTAGGGGTATACCTAAAAAACCTGATTTTTTAGGTATAACTTTGAACTCAAATATTTCAAGAACGGGAAGAGATAATTGAATTCTGTTTGAAAATTTGAAATCAGCGTATTGATATCTACTTACGTTCAAAATATAAAAAATTTTGGAGACAAAAAGTTTCAAGGCGAAAAATTGAAATTTAGGCTTTTTCGTTTTTCTTATTTTTCACTTAATCGTTCCAAAGAACGTATATGTGGACAAAACATTTGTTTATATAACTTTTTCCGTAGAATCGAACAGTAAAGTACTTGAGACTGTATCTCCACTCATTTTTTAAATATATTAAAAAAACATACTTTTTTGAGGTACAACTTTGACAGCAAATATCTCCGAAACGAAAAGAGATAATTAAATTCGGTTTGAAAATTTGGAATCAGCGTAGCTAATTCTTTAAAAAATATTTTAAGCAAAATTTTGTAAAATTTGAAAATTTTCGAGCTAAAAATTCGATATTTTCAAATATTTTCGGGTTTACGGAAAAATACAGCATCAGAGTCTTTGGAAATTACTTCCCCTGTTGTTGCTACGTACATAAACTATTTTTACAAGTAATATTTACACTTATAATTAATACTTTTATTATATAATAATAATAAATAAAATTATTTTGGCACCCCTAAAAGAATGGATTACGTTAGTTGAAAATGCTCATAATTCTTGTTCTTTTGAGTACATATTAAAATAGATACAATTTCAAAATTATCGTATTTGGAACGTACTAAATTACTTTACTGAAATAACATGAATTAGATGAAAAATATAATGACAAAATATTTTTTAATAATGCTAGTAATTTGTGCAATGTAATTATTTCCGCATTGTAGTGATTAATGTACTACATCATGTTGATCAAATAACATAATTATGAAAAATCGATATTTACATTATTACATTATACTAGATAATTACATTATGATGTTATTGTTGTAATATTGCTTCAGAACTAGCTATGTGTTTATACAGAATATATATCATCTGTTAAAATAAATATTTATAATTCTAATCCACTAGGGTATTGAAACTAACTAGCCAATAAGAAAGTAAATATTCAATATGCAGTATTCACTATAATTGATAATTGACATTATTATCTTTAAAAATGAACATATGATGCAAAGATTAGGAATAGAAGAATCCATGACTACTGCGAAAATGAAAATCAAGACGAAATATTTATGTACTAACTAGAGTAATAAAAGACAAGATAAAAATAAATTTCTTGCATAGTTTTCATAATGATAATATATTTACTTACTTCCTTAATCCATGAACCTTTCTACCTTTCGGTGTAAGGTTATCGGAGTACTTATTTGAGGTTGTTTCTTCCGAATGTCTCTCCACTGTTTTCTGTCCTTTGCCAGCCTTGGTATTTCTTCCCACTCGATTCCTCTCGCTTCAAATATTCTTTTTGTTAGCCTACGTTGGTCCATTCTATGTACATGTCCCATCCACCTTAGTTGACCCTGTTGTATTGTCACCTCGATTGGTATTACACTTAAATTTAACTGATCTCTGTATATTTCAGCCCATGTTATATAATCTTCTCGTCTTTCCTTGAATTTTTCTGAAAAACCTCATCTCATTGCTCGTTAGTTTACTTCTTTGTCTTTCTGTTGTTGTCCAGCTTTCACACGTAAAGGAAAGAGATGGTTTTACTACTTTTCTGACGACTTTCGCCTTTACTTCTGTAGGTATCTCCTTTCGATTAAGAAATTTTTATTTCATGATATTGAAAATACTTCCGGTTTTGACAATTCTTTTGATAATTTCGTCATCCAGAATCTCATTACTAATTATAATTTGAATTTATCTACTTGTTTTATTTCTTCTGTCAGCCAGGTTGTGTGGTCTTGTTTTGTCTGATCGTGTAGGTAAGCATCATTGTCCGCCTTGTCCAATTGGATGGGTTACCGCATAACGGCTCGGTGTGTGCTGACCTTGCAGAGACTGTAGGCTGATAACCTGCATCACTATAATGCTAGTAAAACCTGTCAGGAAACAAGTACACAGTAAGACAGAGAAACGAAAATTAGAGAGAGATGAGGAAAGGCGACAAATTTAAAGGGCTCATTATTTAAAATCGGAAAGTTTCGTCACATCTTAGGAAAAGATAGGGGAAGTCAACAAATTTAAAGGTCTACACAATGCTCCAAGGTCATAGAACAGAATATGGTAACATGAAAGGTACCGATACGGTCGATTCTATATGTAACTATTCTGTGTTAAAAGTGTAAAAATTGAATTAGTTGTCACTTTTGCGTGATAAATATTTAATTAGGATTAAAAGAAACAACTGTGATAATAATTTATGTAAATGCATGATTGTTTCTTGAGAGTAACAGCATTATTATTCTTTTATTTTTAAAAGCAGTTGGTTTCTTTGTGAAAAACAGAATTGACGTGCTGACCACTTCGAGGAAAATTATACACGCTAGCATGTGACGCGACTCTGTTGCTAGGCAACGGGCGCCTTTACGCGACGAAAATTTGTTTGAAGTGAAGAGGGAAGCAGGGCCGTGAGGGGCCCGTGAAAGCGGCGGGGCAAGGGGTGAGGGGCGGATGATAAATGTTTGCAATTAAGGTCTGAGCGTATTAATCTTAAGGCTAAAAAATATGTAAAGCTTTCGTGAATTAGTTGCTCGTTAGAAATCATTATATTTCTTCCATTTTCCGTTTTCTTTCACTAGTGCTACCGATAAGTAACGTTGGAAATGTAAACAATGTAGCATAAACACCAAAGGCCGATTTGCAAAGCCTTCTTCTCATTCGCGAATTTATAAAATGCCACATTCTTACAAAATCAAAAAAGATTTTTTTTAAATAAAATCGCTTTTAGGTAAAAACCGTCAAAACTGCTCCAGATTTCGCTCTGGTTTCAGTAACACAATCCAGAGCAGCTAAAATTGTTCCAAAATGTGTTCTGATTTCAACAAGCCAGGAGTGTTCTAATTCCTGACCCGTTGAAACCAGAGCACAATGCAAAGCAGCCAAATCAGCTCCGGAATGTGTTCTGATTTCAGGAGGTCAAGTATTAGAGTAAAAACTTCTGAGTGCTCTAATTCCTGACCCACTGAAACCAGTTCACAATCCAGAGCAGCTAAATCTGCTCCAAAATGTGCTCTGGTTTCAGTAGGCCAAGAATTAGAGCACACGCTGAAGCGTGCTCCAATTCCCGGCCAGCTCAACTAGATCACCTTCAGGGCATCAGATACCCTGGAAGGCGGTCTAGCCAGACCACCAGGCGGGACGGAGACCCGAAGGCCCACTACCGCCCCGGCGCCCCGCACAGCGGGACTGAGTGCTAGCGTCTCAGGATCCTTGGTATATCCTGATACGCGCATTTTTACCGGTCATATGGATTCCTATTGGCTGATATTCAATCTGTAATTGTAGCTGTACTACTGGGAATTTTTAAATCAAAATTTGAATACATAGGTACTTTAATGCAAGGAATTCATTGCTAATATTTTTAAGGGTGTAACTCACACCCATTTTAGAGAAGTAGTTAGTTACTAAAAAATGGAAGAAGGTACAATAAATTTTTAATTTAGGGCTTTATTACTGATGTAAAATATGCTGCGCTATGGGAAATGTTTCTGTGAGGTCCAGATGCCCCCATGAATGGTTTGGAAGCTACTATAATATCTTGTGTCCTATATTCCTCAAAGTAATGATGGTATACTATTATTTTTATTGTTATTATTATTAAAAGTGTAAAGCTATCAAAACTCCAAAACAAAATACGTTGCTATTTAAATATATAGAAGTATATATCCGGATGATGTAGGTATTTGTACTAGGAATAATCGTAAAGTTTCTTATGCAATTAAAACACATAATGCCCTAAAGATAAGTTTACAAACATAATAAAGATAAATACTTTCCTTGTTGTAGGGCAAGAATAATTCAATAAAACGCCTGCGTCATCTATTAAACCAATTATTTTTTAATAAAAGTTAATTAGATCTCCTCCCTATCCAAACCATCCAGTAAGACGAAGGCCAGATACAAATTTAGATACAGGGGTAATTAAAGTATCATTGCCCAACAGCCCCACACATCCCAAATATGCTATAGATATTGTAAGGGGTTGCCCTATCTGTCTTCCTATCTGTAATGTCTTGGGTGGTCACGTATGGTGCATCCAGCGATGAAGCGAGATGGTTCGGATAAGGGAAACACGATCGAATGAAGTTATGTCTCATAATGAGACTTATTGCTGTACAACTCCATTAATACAAATAGATTTATCGTAATTATAACACTAATTTATTTGACTTACAGATTAGAAATTTTCTAGTTGTTCCATTGAATTGGCTAAGCTTAAGTTAGATAGGTTTTGTTGCCAAAATTTTGTTTAAATAAGAATAAAATTTTAACTATTATTATTATTTTAAAGAATATATAAACGATTAACAAATAACTCCAAAAATAATTAAAATAGGTATTAGGCACCGGTCGACTTGTTCTTCGCTAGGTTGGAACATTTGCGGTACTTTCTTTTTTGGACTAAATCTCAAAGATATCGAACTAATAAATTAATACATATTTTAAACGCTTAATTGAGTCAACTATTTTAAATAGGTTGAATAGAGGGAGATTAGTGACATTAGGGTAAGAATTAAAGTACTTCACAGTGAATGTGTGTACTTCATAGAGAACACCCTTGTCACAGGTAGTTAATATTTTTTTCAGATAAAAACATTATGAAGCCTAGATTTTACACAGGATGATGTTGATCTAACTACATTAGGGAAATAATTAAAATACTTTACAGTGAGTGAGTATCCTTATATCAGCTAGTAAATATTAGGGCGATATGTTTTTACCGGGGTGATTTTGATCTAATTACTATAGGAAAAGAATTAGAGTATTTCCCAGTTAGTGAGCATCCATCTCTTAATAAGTAAACATTCTTTCAGGTAGTATTACGATGACTAGTTTTTACCGAGGATGATTTTGAACTAAATACAATAGGGTGAGAATTAGAGTACTGCTTAATGAGTGAGCACCTATCTCGTAGATAGTAAACATTACATTGTAGTCATAATGGAGAATGATTTTGATCTAATTACATTAGGGAAAGAATTAGAGTACTTCATAGTGATTGAACACCCTTCTCTCAGGTAGTAAACATTTTGGTGACTAGTTTTTTTCTAAGATTGATCTTCAACTAATTATATTATGGCAAAAATTAGAGTATTACCAATGAGTAACCACCCTTCTCACAGGTAATAAACATTACGGTGGTTAGTTATTACCGTGGGTGATTTTGATCTACTTACAGTAAAGCATGAATTAGAATACTTTACAATGAGTTAGCACTCTTCTCACATGTAGTAAACATTCTTCTAGGTCACAAAATAGTTATATACAGAAACATTACATTCTTCGAAGTTTTATTTTAAAATGAATTATTATTTAATTGAAAGTGGATCATTCCCAAAGTAAATAAAAACTAGGTAGAAACATACATGTATATAATAATACTACATATAAAACCTGATAAGTAGCTACATATTGTACACTTGTTCATATATGTCTTTATTGTTCCTCGATCTAATGAGTTTGTTGTTGTTGCAGGAAAGGGGCGGTTATATCCAGCGTATAGTCTGAGCGGCTCGGACGGCGAGGCCGACACCCCCTCCCCCCGGCGCTACCAGCAGACCCACAACCCCCAGCACACCTACCAGCACCCCCTCTACCAGCAGGTAGGGGTAGACGAACCCTTTCCATACGCACAGGTTTCACTTTCATTTCTTACAACTAACACTTCGTCCCAAAACATTCAAAACTCAAATTATACTTCGTGGACTATGATTTAATGTCATAGTATATTGTGCAACTAGTGCAGAAACTTATTTTCCGAGTTAGTTTTGACACAGTTGATGACAAATAAATTTTTCACTCATTGTAGTTATTATTATTTAATTATTAATTAAATTTAACTACTTAATTTTTTGTTATATTAGATATAATGTTTTAATGATGTCACTAATTATTGTGCAACAAGCGCAGAAAGTTAATTTCTAAGATAATTTTCACACTGTTGATGATCAATCAATTTTTCTCTCATTGTAGTTATTTAAATTTAATTATTTATTAAATTTAACTACTTATTTTTTTTTAGATATAATAGTTTATTATGCAACAAGAGTTGTAATATATTACATATGTTACGCATAAAGTGTACAGTTTGTAATTCTACAAGTGCGTAATTGCATTACAACTCGAATTACGTACTGTACTTTTTTTACGACCATTATATAATTACTTTTCGATCATATTTCAATCACACATTACATTCAAATAATAGACACATCACTAGTATATAAATAGCGCGTCAGTGAACAACAAAGCATTAAATCAACTCTGTCAAACTGTCAACATCTAAATAATAAATTCAAACTATATTTACAACGCAATAAAACAATACTTATGCACAATATTTTTGTTTATTTCTTCATTAGTTATATTGTTTCAAATTATTAAATGAACATGTGTAATTGATTCTTAGATAACCTGTAAGTTGTACAATAATGGCTATTTACATTAAAATATTATTATTCAGTTTTTAATATTTTGGGAAGATCTTTGTTAAATTTACTAACAACACAACAGCATCTACACATTTATTTCATAAAACTAATATTATAATTTTATACCAGTAATATATGTAACAATTGATTTAATTTTATTAATAATAATTTTTACACATTATTATGATATATTATAATTGCATATTATAAAAATTTTACAGTTGATAACAAACATTTTAATTTTTCATATTAATGTACACATCCAAACTAAATGTTATTAATTTTTATTATGTCATAAAAACTGCTAATTAGTTTCCCAAATGCGATGCAAAAAAGTTTTAAATGTCCGACACGTGTTTAATGCGTCATTTAAAAACATTTTTTTATTAAAAATCGGTTTTTCCTGATTTGATTTTCACTCATTAATCGTAACCATCGCCTCGAAAATAAATATCATATGCATATAGAAACAGTAGTTTTACTACTGTTTCTTTACATACGATAATGAGATAGCGAGTATAATCACATCTATGCCATGAGTACACGACAAAAATGCAAGAAAAACGATAAGATTGACTACGTTAGTATCAATTCAGAAAAACTGACTTTACTTAATTTGCTTGATGACAATTGAGAACATTTAACTTGTAGGACACGAGTTATGGTTTGAGATGAGATTAAGTTAGTTAGGTGTGTTGTTGGGTGATATACCGATGCAGGTTATTGGGTGAATGTTGTTTATGTTTGTTGCATCTTGTACTTCAGTATCCCTTTTCTTCTTGACGATTTGAATCACATGGTTACGATTAATGACGTATCAACTCAGGAAAACTGACTTTATGTAATTTGCTGCTTGTGGTTTGAGATGAGATGAAGTTAGTTAGGTGTGTTGTTGGGTGATATCGAAGCAGGGTATTGTGCGGATGTTGTTGATGTTGTTTGTTGCAGGCTGGAGCTGGACTGAGTGATACTCCCACATCCGACAACGCATCCGACGCGACCCTCACGGATTCCGAACTTGCTTTAGCCAGGGATTCCACACTGCTCGTCCATAACGGTAAGTTGCAAAACATCAGTTTATTTAGCTCTTTCTACAGTCCAAAAACTTGACTCTGTCGAATCTGGCAATAAAATAATACATATCGCAATTATGATAAAGCGGCATATCCATTTGCGGTCTAATACTGTTTAGCAACGGCCCATATTTGAGCCGGCTCTATCCATGCATTGGATCTTTCGGCTACCTGCTATGTGTAGGAAAATAGTCTTACGGTCCTTCAACATAAATTCTATTTTTGTTTGAAAAAATGTCTTATGGGAATGAAAACTGCATTTCCAAAAATGTTTCTAAACTGTTTGCAATACATGTTGTTATAGAGGTTACAAGACGTTTTACGGGCTGGACCGTGTAAAATTATAACGGGCTGTTGACATGGATATACCATGTCAACATATCTTATTTGAAACGTCTGACATCCTTTGACATTGAAATTGACGTTGCACAATTGCAATGAATTTTATTAAACATTAATATATTGCAATGCAAATGCCAATAAAACATTGTACAATGCTCTACCATTACCTGAAATTTACAGTCTTGCAATGTAAATAACTAATAAACTAAAGTAATGGAATGTTACAACTTGATTAAAATAGAACATATTATATTAAAGTGTATATGTTATGTCGTTGCTGATAATATATAATGCTCTTTACGGTGTTATATTTAAACGGATCAATATCTATTAATATTGTTCTGTCCATTTCTAATCAATTTAATATACCCCTATATTTTCATTGATATCTTTACAACTTTCTATATACATTCGAACTAAGAAACTAATAAATTAGGACAAATTTTGCTTAATAATGACAGCAGGTGATTTTGATCTAATTACATTAGGGCAAGAATTAGAGTACCTAACAGTTAGTTAGCACTTTCTCTCAGGTAGTTTATGTAGTGGTGACTGGTTTTTACAGAGGGTGATTTTCATCAATTACATTCGGGCAAGAATTAGAGTACGTTTTAGAGATTGCATGTGTCTCTTAGGTAGTAAATATTACGGTGACTAGTTTTTACGAGGAGTGATTTTGATCTAATTAGGCAAAAATTTAGCGTATTTCACAATGAGTGCATCCTTCTCTCAGATAGTAAACATTATATTGATTAGTTATTATAGAGGGTGATTTTAGTCTAAATTAGAGCAAGAATTAGAGTACTTCACAGTGAGTTAGCACCCTTTTCTCAGGTAGTAAACATTACGGTGATTAGTTGTTATGGAGAGCGATTTTGAACTTTGGGAAAGGATTACAGTACTTTACAGTTTCACAGGTAGTAAACATTACAGTGACTGGTTTTTACGGGTACTGATTTTAATCTAATTAGGCAAGAATTTAGAGTATTTCACAGTGTGCGAGCACGCTTTTCTCGTGTAGTAAACATTATATTGATTAGATTTTCGGAGGGTGATTTTTACATAATTACATTAGGGCAAGAATTAGAGTACTTCAATGTTAAATATTATATTTCATAAATCTCGCAATGCAGACGTGCTGTTGCATCAATTATGATCTTATCTCATAGAGAATTTAATTTTGAACAACTTAGTACTCTTGTAATTTTACTCTAAATCTGTCAGGAGAAAGACTTACCGCAATTTTTTGAAATCCCATATTAAAGTCCTATGTTCCGCATTTCGTTGCACACTCTGTATATCTTACAATCGGCTTATTAAAACTTCTTAATTTATTTTTTTATGTATGTCCTGGAAATTTTTCCCTCTTTTTTTACAACCGTTCTATTTTGCCTACAGGCAATTAGCTAGAAATGTAGGTTTTAGAAAATGTATAATTATCATTTAATATCGGCCTTATGTAAGTGCATTTCATCAAATGAATGTAAAACAGTAAAGATATGTAGAGTACTCGTAGGAATTTTTATCGCAGGGGTATTTATTCCACGCAAGTGTATGTTTCTATTTCCCGGGTAATTAATGTGTGACGTCTACAGTCTAGTCGGTACACCCTCCCCTATTTAAATATACTCATTATAAAAGGGAATAGTATGATGGGCGCGTCGCATTATTAATCACTCGTGGAACTCTTCATTCGTTAATTGAAAGTAATCAGCTACAAGTTATTCCATCTACAAACGCCGGTTTAATTAATGTCCGGATTATACCCTAATAGATTTTTAAATTACGTGGCCGATATATTTAAGGCTAAATGTAATTCTGCACTTCTATTTAATTAATGTCCAAACTACGTCAGTCAACAGCAATTTTTAATTTACCTAAGAGCGTTTGACCTAATTATTAACGAAATTGGGCGAAAATCGAATATTGATTAGCGAATTTATTACCTTGAAAATGGCAAAACAAACAAACTTTTAATTCTTCAAGCACGTGGCGAAAATCTCAAATATTTATTTTCTTAATTAAGATTTTTAAGATTATCATTAAGAATTCATGGTAACTTCGCGCTTCTTGTGCTAGCTATTCTGGGTTCGAATCCCTGTCTTTTCATCACCACATCCCATCAATAATTGTATATTACACACTAAGGTCGAGAACACTATCATTATTGACTTAGCGCCAAATTGCTAGTTTGATGGAATTAGCAATATTTGCAGATGATTATTATCATTTCTAAATGATACAGAGGAAGATTTGTGGGGATATTTAACAAACTAGAAGTAAAATATTTTGAATACAAACATACGCAAAACATTCATTGAATTATGGTTATAATATTTTTTTTTATATATTTCTTTTTATTAAATTTGTATTACATGGAACATAAAGGTTAAAGTTAGTCTTTTCTATTTTGTAATTGTAGTATTTATTTTTGGACATTGTAAAAATCAAATCATTTTGAACTGAAATATATACATACGTATATTTAATAATAATCCCTACATTATAAAGTATATAAGATTAATTAAGATTAACTATAAATTTTCCTCGGTATCATTTAGAAATGCTAATAATTATCTACAAATATTGCTAACTCCACCAAACTAGTGAAGTTATGTAAATAATATACTTAATTATTTTTAAGAATTCGGACTGGAGTTAGTTTGGCATTCAAAGATGTTAATAAGGGATATAACTAAACCTGGTTAGTGGCTAATCTTTTTTATTAATCTGGGTGCCAGGGATTAAATTCAAATTTTATCCCTCAAGGATTGAAAGTGTTACTTCAGTCTTCGAAATGAGTAGAGTAGGCTTTTACTCCCGGAAGTGCAAAATAATTTATTATTGACCTAGGTGATCATGGTTACCAAGTAAGCGGTAGGATAAAATGCTATTTCTCGTCTCAAATAAAAGTTAATATTAGTGGGTGTCTAGGCTATAATAGTGAAAAAAAATATTCCAGACTAATATATATGTGACTAAAAAAAAATAGGTATATCAATATCACTAAGCTTAATTGTACAAATATTAAGAATTTTTGACCTAATCTTAAACGACAACTCTTTCATGAAAGTTTGGTACTTTTGTAATTCATTCATATCGTCTGTTTCTTTTGAAAACAATACGCTGTTTTTTAAGGTCGAATCGACTTTTTTTCTCACCTCAAAACACAAAACTGTCCGTTGTTTCATAATAAAATGTTATATAAAATATGAATGATCCAGTAAAGAGAATATGAGGTTTATTTTGTGCATGAAGATATAAATTGTATATTACCAGAAATAAAGCAACACAAGCGTGTATTTCCGTGGTAAATAATTGAAGAAATGCACATAATATTAAGTAATAACACAAGTGATTTTATAGTGATGTCATCTCCACGGATATAAAATAATGTTTATGTGGTTGTGGCCGTTGGAGCCGTGAAATAAAGTCGGGATTACAATGGCGGCGTAAGTGTTGCAGCGGACGAGTCCATTTGCAGCGAGGGGAGGGAGCACGAAGTTGGCATAGCGTGCCGCGTTTAATTCTTTTTAAGTGGATCAAGTGTCCTGTGCCCAGGACATCAATAAACACTTTAATTCCGAGGCTGAGAGCCCGATGTGATGTTTGTGTTCGCTGCTCTAGTTTCCTCTCGCGACCGCTTCTTCTTTTTCTTCAGACGTTGTTTAAAAACCCCTTAAATTTCCCAAGCGTATTCCAAACATGTTATTATATATACGTATTTAAACTTTTTGGCCACTGGAGCGAAGATTATACGTTCAGAGAATACATGGTCTATTTTTTCTTTCAACGGTCTCATAGTTTTAATCTCTTTTGTATGGAAATTCGCTTGTAGTTCTACTATTTTATATTAACCGTTTTCCAAATATGTTTTATGGTATAAAGCAGAGTTCGTTTGATTCAAATTATTATTTAAATATATTTTTCCTACGACCACTGTTAAAAATAGTCTTTTTAACGGTTGCTTAGCAAGTTAAAAATAACTGTTTATAATACATAATACAATACTTTTAAATCGTTGTCATTGACAACATATTAAAAGTAAAAAACAAATTTACTTTTAACACTTGGGTTAAAAAGGAACTAAATCTGGTTACCTGTCAGAAATGTCATTCTACAATGCTTAGTTTCTATTTTCTAATACATAACTAGGGTCGTAGGAAAAATAGTGTATGATATTAGTGTTAAAAGTGATTTTATTTCGTTCGTGGGGTTTGTTACACTCGGTTTCGCCTCGTTTCAAACTTCCCACTCACTCATAAAATTTCACTTTTAACACTTATATCATAAATAACTATTATGAAAGTAGCAGATTTCATCGAAAATATCCATTTTTGACCATCTTTGAATCCATTTTCACTATACTTGGGACGCCGAACAGATGCACTAATTAAATTAATAGACAGGGTCTAAATTACGCAGTACAGTGTACGTAGAAGTCAGCCAATTACAAGAAAGTATTAGACTGACGTTTATTGGTTAAGTTAATATCAAATACCAAATGTCAGTTTGTGAGTGTTATTTTGAATTTAGGAAAAAATAAAAATAATATGACGTTAAATTCATTTTGTAACAATCAGGCATCAAAACTAAATACCGTGATTATTTTTTACGACTTGATATTTGATTGACAGCAAAGTATATTTCCTTCTCTCATTTAAAATGAAACATTGGGTTACCAATAGATATTTTCTATTCAAATTTAGCACACGTTAGTATGAGGAGTTTCTTGTGCATCTGTTCGGCGTCCCAAGTATAGCAGGTATATACGAAACTCGCATACCTCAAAAATGATTAACCGTAGAATGATGAAATTTTGTATGTGGGACTGATTAGTTTGATATTTTAATTTTTTCAACTCTGGAAAAAACATTAAGTTTTGATATTTGGAGTGTTGAGTCAGGGGCAATTTGTTGGGGGGAATTGTTGGTGTTTGTGACTATTCTTTCCGAGTGGCAATCCAGTGTCCAGCAAAAGCTCCGGAACCGGAAGCCTCCCGGAAGCGGCGTGACGCCATCGAACCCTCATCGGCCGCAAATTATCTCCGGGAGGAGGGGACGCCTTCCTATCTAATTCCTCCATTCCAACTTGAATAAACACAATGGATTTGTCATTATCGAAGCCAGACTCATTACTCTAATGAAATGATTCCGATGGCAGATGACTCAAAGCCAAACTCGCGAATAATGCCGACAATACTTCGCCACATTTCGCACGCCATCTGCGCCCTAACGAACCAACGCATTTTTTAATGAATTTCTCATCAAATGTTCATACTGCTACTCATTACACATACCCCGCTGTCTGTGTCTGTATCAATTCATTAAACATTTGTTCTGATATAAGTATTTTAAAAATGTTGTGGAACATGGACTCTTTTTTAAATGAAACTAACTTCTGGACTTCCATTATCTTACACACACACACACAAACGATTTTACAACGTTTCGGTAACTCAAGATCTGCTACCGTCACCAGGTGAACGAATCATTATCTTACAAATTTAAAGATAAGTTGATAAGATGGACTCTTTTCTCGAAATCGTTTTGGTCTTAAAAGTACATTTCATAGGAAATGTTAATTTTGTTGTTTACAGATATTGTAAGAAAATGTACTTTATACATACAATTAATTAATTATTACTTCGGTAGATTTAAACTAATTATTTATGTGCATAATTTACAAACACATACATATAAGACTTAACGTAACCTAAAAATGTGGTTCTATGTATTTGTACTAGGTCGTAAGAAATTGAGAAATCTTTTTATCCTCTGCTCTGAGGACAGATAGACCACCTATGCTAAGAAGAGATGAACCAGAGGATTTTTATTGTTAAAAAGATCAATTTAACCGGTAAACAGGAAAAAATTCATACACACATAGAAAAGTAGATGACCTATAGTTGCTGTTCTATGAGTTCTGAAGAATTGTTGTTAAATGGTTAGTCTGAGGGTGATGATAATGAAGAAGCTGAAGATTATGAAAACGAATATGTGGGATGCAAGAAAAATTATTTAAAACAACGATAAAGAAGGATGATTGGATAAAATGTATAATTTGTGGTCGCTGTTTACACGAAGAGTGTATTACATTATGACAAATGACAACAATCTGTTCACCAGTTCATATCCTCATGGCCTTGGTCCGACTCACATAAGTGTTGGAGATTTTTTTGAATCAGAATAAATTATTTTTTTGTCGGTTTCAAATCATAGTATCATTTTTCCTTCATTCTACTTTTAATTTGTTTTATAAATATTATTGAATATTATAGAGTAATAATTATTTTTTCAAAAAGTTCAATCTCCTCAAGAAGTATCCAGCCTCGACTTCGTCTCGGCCGTATACATATCTTTCGAACCACAAAAAAACAACTTTCCTACGTAGCAGCATAAATAACTATTCTTTAAATATTTGCTAACATTTTATTGCCTTGAACAGATGTGAAATAATTTCAGAAGAATGTAGGTTGGTTAAACTACAGTAAAAAACATTTTGAAATCTCTAAATTCATAAATACAAGCAGATACATCCATTTTGACTGATATTTTGTTGATATTTCTGCAAAATTCCACGTCATTAATGTTAATTAACATTTAAAGCGGGTGGAATTTCATAGATATGGCAGCGATTTTAAATAAAATATTTGTGCAGTATTGACCGTATAATCCAGGAAAAATTCATTGCACATTTTCCATTTCATATACGAGTTTCAATGTGGATTGTGGATTCGGGAGCTTGTTTTGGTTTTGGCGTTATAATTTTATCTTGCATCAGGTAATAAAAATTCCAGTTATATTTCGAATTTAATTATTGTTGCTACTCCTAAATTCTTTTATATGCTACCTAAACCGAAGGAATACGGTATAAAATTTTTATGTCATATGAGTATCCAATTTTTATTTTATTTTTGCAATAAAAATTATGGACTGTAAAATTTCAGATAGCAAAGTTTGTGAAATAATTTATATATTACATTATTTTCAGACACATACACACACAAAATTAATATCAACTCATTTCAAACACTCGTACAGTTCATGACAATTTTTGTATATTCGTTTTTATTTGTGTTACAATAATTTTTAATTATCCTACCTCCAACGTAATTACTTTTATATTGTGGGCGATAAATGATATTATATCGTTGAGGAACTGCATTAAATTTATAATTAAACAAAAAATCATTTTAAGTTCCAAATTAAAAATGTTGCATTTCTGCAAACATTTTGACATGAACATTAACTTGTTTCTTAATATTCACAAAAATAAAGTAGGCTGTCTTTGTTTTTATATTTTACGTTTTAGTTTGTCAATCTCACTTTTAATTTTCAATTAGGTTTTATTTGATTTCCTTATTGAAATAAACGGCATATTTAAATTGTGAATCCATATTTTACACTTTTATTGAGTTAAATGATTCAAACAATATTTGGATTTGGAGACTTGAGTTAATTTAAAAAGTGACAGTTTTCATTATCGATCATAGTTAATAATAATTCATTCTTGACCTAGGTGACCAATAGTTACCAAGTGAGGGGTAGTAAAAAAAAATTCTCATGTCAAATAAAGTTTTAATAATACTAGTATCTAGGCTAGTAGTGAAAAAGCTAATTATACCGAATAAAAATTGTAGCACAATAATTACAATGAATAGTGTTCAGATTACCGATTTCTACAGATTAATATGAGTTCGATTATATTTTTATAAGGTCTTATATTATATTCTGGTAGACCCTCATCTATTTGTATGTTTATTCAATTTAGAAGTATCAATTTCCGCGCATTGTCTGGCTATGAAATATGAGTTGCATGTTGCAAAAAGTGACCTAGTTATCAATAGCGTTAAAAATGGTGTTATGCAGTAAACAAGTGAACAAATGTAGCCGATATATTCCCGGGCAAGCTCATGTGAAACGTTGCTAATGAAGAATGAAGTCTTTCAACAAAAACCACGCTGTAAAATGTCCGCATTGTGTCTGTCAAGCCAAGGCCTCCAGATAATCTCGCATTTAGCCGGGATTACTATGGCATATATTATTATTCATTATTTCATAATTTGCACGAACAAAGTCTATTTTTTCCTCGCCAAGAAATATACGATTATTTGAATAATGCGTGCGTATATGAATTCGAATAGTCAAATTTGTAACACATAAATATGCATAAACGTGATATATAATATTTACGTGTTTATTTGACAGTTTCTACCTAAAAAACTGATTTAATAAAAATGTGTCGCTTTAGTTTTTCTGTGTTTGCTAAATAATTTGTGGGTAGTCATGAAAATAATAAATTACTAGAGGTCGACTGGTCAATACAGAGGAAATTAAATGATATTATCGCCGATGTGAAAATTTTAAATAATCTCACACAAGCACGCTTCATAAAATAAAATTTATTCATTGACTCATAAAGAAACTGTATTACATACTGCAAAGGTTTTCTTCCTAATAAATACACATATTATACATAGCGATGAAATACTATACTATGTTTTAAATGCAGAAATAAACGTTGCACGCGAAGTTTTATAGGTATTGTAATAAAAAAGTCGAGAAATGTAATTATTGTAAGCGATTTTATGGGATTTGTGGACTAATGGATAAAATTATCACAGTTACTAGTCTCCTAAACGAAGATTAACATCTATGGTACTAATCAAGATAGTAACCTATTTTAAATGCACTAATAAACCTTTAGTGACATATTCATTTATGATATATGCAAAATAGTAAAGGTCTTATTACAGAACTCTGTCTCTATTGGTAAAAATTCTGATGTGGACAATGACTTTCTTATACGCTAAAGTATACATTTTTGCTGCACTTCATTTAAACTTACGTCAATTGAAAGTGATATCATTTCAATTCGTTTCATATATTTGAACTTCATCGAAATGGATTGTTAAAATAATATTATTAAAATGTTTATTACTATTCCTGTCGCATTACACAAAACTATTTTTTCTATGACCACTATGAAAAGTGGCACTTTTCACACACTACATAAAGCTTTAAAGTTGCGAATTTCCCACAATCGTGGGTTAAAGTAATTTTTCACAGTAATAGTTTTTGTGCATGTATTTTTATTCTGTAATGTTTAGCAGTGTGATCATAGAAAAAGTGTAATATGTTCCTCACGCAGAATCTCCAATTTTCCATCTTGTGTGATTCCAGTACTCGACTTCAACTCGTGCCGAAGCTTTCACACTTCATGAGAAATAGGCGACTTTCTGCACTTGTTGCATAATGTCCTATTAATCGCTTAAAAAACTGGTAAAGGAAGATATATTGATTTATTCCGTACATAATTCTCACGAAATATATTCTGACAGTGTTTTTTTCATTGATTTACAATTACTTTCAGCACTTGTGCAGGAATATTTTACATCTTTACAGAAAATAAATAAAAAGCATACTTTTGTTAATGGTTATAGAAAAAATGAACTACAAAATTCCACACGATTTTGGTAAAATGATTTATAAAAATGTTGCAATATGAAAAAATGGCAGAGAAAACGTAATCCCAATTTTGAAAGGCAATAAAAGTTGTCTGCAACCGGTTGAACAATGCCCGTTATCTTAGTGCGCAGGGCGTTAGATTGATAGTCACTTAGTGCTTCTTTATCACTGTGACACTTACAAAAATTGTCAACAAGTTCTATTCCATTTAAGACTTAAAATATGTCATCGTATTTTTCATAGCCGCGCGAGACGTGGAAAAATTGTTGGTCGTATATTGTAAAAAAACTTGTGTGTCATGCTCGATATATCGTTCGTGGACCCGGGAATATATATTTTTTTATGTGTGACAACGCAACGGTCGAATTCTAAACGCACGCTAAGGCGAGCAGTTTATACAGGGAAGCCGGAAAGATTTTTTATTGATAATTTCATGATTTTCGTGACTGGAAATTTTGCCTCGCTGACACATTTTCTCCGCACAGTAAATTTCACGGAACTTATGACGACGCGTAAAAAATATTGCTTTACAGAATTGAACACATTTCGGAACATCAAATAGACTTGAGGAATTATATACCGATGTAAACAGAATATGTAAACACAGATGGATTGATAGTTTTTGGGGTCCTTAACAGTAATTATTGATACACCTAGTTAATGATATTATAAAACCGTTAACATATTAAAATAAAAATAATTTTTATTAACAAACAATAGTTATTTGTGTCACTAGTCCAGAAACTAAACTTTTGCGAGAGCAAATCTATTTTGACAAATAATGCGAGATCTCGCAAAAGAGTTTCTGCGTGTGTGATACACAAGATATTTTGGGCCGATGACACTTTTAATTTATTAAAGAAATATTATTACTACTTAAAATTTTATACACTATAGGATTTTATGTCAAACATTTTCGATTGACATGGATATATACACAATTCTCTTGATTTATTCAAAAAAATTAGTGATATTTGTTCTAACCTAAAAGATAAAACGAAAGTGAATTGATATTTTTCAGGCAGACAGATAATTCTTCGGCAGTTTTCTTGTTCTATATTACAATCATTGTTTCAGTTCAGATGGAACAAGCTTCGCTTAATTGTATCACATTTCAAAAATGTAAAATTTTTAATTAATCTAGAGTCTTGAAATTTGTCTATAATTTTGTCGTCTTGATCTAAAATAAGAAAGTCTTGTCTTGTCTATCTTTATAATCTAGACAAGACAAGATAAGAGATTAGAAAGTCTAGATCTAGACGGTAACACAATCGATATACTACTTAAGACAGGACTTCTTCGATTCAGTTGGTATCAAATTAGTATGTACTAGTACATTAATTTTAACTAAGTTTATATTTTAAATGTAATTTTCGTTTATTTTTGGCAAGGCCTTAACGTCTTTTGGCTCTGGGTAACTGCCACAATGTCCATTGGTTCATCCTGATTGTAACCGAATTATAATTATAGCTAATTACATGTGGGAACTGAATGCACTGAAATTTGTATGTTCTAAATTATCTGGTAAGCACAAATCAATGCTAAATCGAAATTTAATAAACGGATAACATAGATGATTGGACTGCGGTAATTTTGATTTAAGGACTTCAGTGTCTATTAGTAATATATAGGTTAATGGTAAATCAGGTATTGAAGCTGATATCTCGTCTACTTGGAGCTAAACAGGAGATATACGATATACCTAATTGTTGCCAATCAAAGACATCTTAACCGAGCAATAATTTTCAGTTACTATTGAAACCAATTCGGCATTGTAGTGCTCCAAACTAGAACTATATTACTTCAACAACTAATAATGTCGTCGTACATTAATTCTAATGGTGTATAGTACTTTGTGAACTATTATGATTAAACCGATTTTATTTTTTGAAAATTTATAATTTTAATTTGTAGGTTTTCTATCACGGACTACTCCTAAGTAAGAATTGAACTGGGAACCTTTAACTCATAACCACTATTTGACAGGTGTCAACGTTGCGTGTAAAGCAAGAAAAACATGAAGCGAAAAATTTTAAATAATTTTATTAAATTTCATTGAATTAAGCTATGAAAATGAAGTAACCTGTATTAAATAACATATAGAAATACATGTAATATTGTCCTGTACAATCTGATGACTTAGTTGTTAACCGGACAGTTTTTATTTACCAAGAACTGTTATCCCATGTTAAATGCCTATGACATGTTCTTGTAACACACGGTATAAATGTATTGCAAAAACAAATAATCTTTTAAAAACGACACTAACGTTTTCTTCAAGGAAAGAATCATAAATAAGTTTAGTAATATTGTCATTAAAAAACTTTGATAACATTAAGACGTACTTCTATAGACGTGTATTATTTCTCGATTTTTATTCTTCATTTGCAATACTTTAAACTTATTCAACTTTAATAATCCTCTCATCAAAAAGCAAGTCTTTTAAATTTAAAATGTGCAGTAAAGTCTATTATCTTATGCATCTAGGACACCTTGTCGTAATACAGAATTATTTTGCAGTAAATAAAATACAAGGAAAAGTTCAATTTGAAACTTATTACAAAGTAAATAGCTTATAATTAAATTGTTTACTTATTAAACAAGATTGTATATTGGAAATCAATACAAAAGTACTCTTGCAAGTTTCTTATTTCTGTAATAACCTAAAGCTCCTTTTTCATCTACTTATTTTTATTTAATTACATTCCGTACACAACAATAAATTTTTAATTATTTGTTTCTCGGATTCTGCTGTACTTTTCACCTAATTTTAAGTAATTGCAAACATTATATCTTTCTTTCCCACTGTAAACATATACATAATTAATTTTAAAAATGTCTTTACTTTTATCGAAGGCTAAATGGTAAATCCTATTAAGCCTTTTCGATGTTATTCTGTAGCTTGATTATCTAACTTTTATTTATTTCCAAAACCTATAACCCCATATCGAAGTTGTGTTAAGTTAAAACAAACCAAACAACAGTATTAAACCAAAAATTATGTTGACAAACGCAAAAAATCCCAAATATACTCATTTTTGTGCCCAAAATTTTGATTTTGGGAAATAGTACAGATTAATAGATCTCGCCGCGCTGATTTCAGATTTTCAAACGGAATTTAAATATCTCTTTTCGTTCCTGAGATATTTACTGTCAAATTTGAACCTCAGAAAAGTGTGTTTTTTGGCTTTATCTCTAGAATGGGTGGAGATACAATCTCAACAATTATACCAGTCGATTGTACGGAAAAAGTTACATAAAGAAATGTTTTCTCCGCATATACGTTCTTTGGAACGATAAGGTGCAAAATGAGAAAATCGAAAAAACCTAAATTTTAAAATTTCTCCGAGGAACTTTTTTTCTTCAAAACTTTTCATTTTCTAGACTTAAGTACATATCGGTGCGCTGATTTCAAATTTTCAAACCGAATTGAAATATCTCTTACCGTTCACGAGATATTTGTATTCAAAGTTGAGTTTTGGCAATACCTAAAAAATCAGGTTTTTTAGGTATATGCTTTTAAGGGTTAGGTTTACGATTTCGGCGACCTCACCAATCGATTCTACGGGCGAAATTACATAAGTATACCAATTTTCATATTTTTATTACAATGGATACAATTTTTATTTCAAGAAAACGAAAATGGCCAAAATCGAAAAAAATGCCTGATGAACCCCTGACGATTTTTCTCGATTTTCGCCATTTTCAGTTTTTTCCTTCTAGAAATTCTATCTGTTGAGATAAAAATCTGGAAATTGGTACACTTATATAATTTCGCCCGTAGAATCGATTGGTGAGGTCGTCGAAGTCGTAAACCTAACCAGTTAAGGGGTATACCTAAAAAACCTGATTTTTTAGGTATAACTTTGAACTCAAATATCTCGAGAACGGGAAGAGATAATTGAATTCTGTTTGAAAATTTGGAATCAGCGTATCGATATCTACTTAAGTCCAGAAAATGAAAAATTTTGGAGACAAAAAGTTTCGAGACGAAAAATTGAAATTTAGGTTTTTTCGTTTTTCTTATTTTTCACCAAATCGTTCCAAAGAATGTATATGTGGACAAAACATTTCTTTATATAACTTTTCCCGTAGAATCGAGTGGTAAAGTAGTTGTGATTGTATCTCTACTCATTTTTTAAATATACTCAAAAAACACACTTTTTTGAGGTACAACTTTAAGAGCTAATATCTCCGAAACAAAAAGAGATAATTACATTTTGTTTGTAGACTTGGTATCAGCGTAGCTAATAAAATAATAATAAAAAATATCTTTTCTATAATTTCTTATAAAGTCAAAGATACACCAAGGTCTGATTTTAATAAATAAGTATTTAATTCATTTCCATTTATTTGATTTGATATTTTTAATAGCAATATTCTAATTCTAATATAGTTTTGCATGTTAATACAAATACCCCATTACGACGCGTTGTGGTGTTTTTTAAAATATAAAACTAAGTTTGGACGTTTGCGATGTTGAGTCTCGAACTGACAAAACATAAATTAAAACTGTCCAATTTCATTGGCAAATTTAATTTATTTTTGGCTATAGGTATAGCTATATATTCGGAGGTGCCGAAATTATGTATATACACGGCGGTTTAAATTTCAAAAATAAGGTTCTTAGAACCATAGCTAGTCATAAACCATAAACCACAAAACTCGTTATTATTAAATATATATATATATATATATATATATATATATATATATATATATATATCTGGTAGACATAGACATTAGAGTAAACAGATATGAAATAGTTCCACAACCTCGTAGTGCGGAGCAAACCGTAACCACAAATGAAGTTACGATTGGTATAATTTGGTGGGAATGCTCGGCAAGTAAAGGAGCAAGGGCATCCTGAGCGTCGCGAGGCCGGGGACGCCGGCGTCTAAGTCCTGTTCAAGTGTGCGCGAGGCGTCAGCGTCTAATCGGCTTAGCGCGTGCATTTCACGGCCATCGACGCCAGCTCCGCCACTTGGAAATGTTTGGTGAGGCGGTTCCACCAGTTTACCAACAATTCCAACAGTAGTAATGCCCAGTAATTGTATGCCACTAACAGGTATGCAGTTGCAGTTGTAATAGGAGTGAAAAGTGCACCAAAAATTATAAACTGTTAAATAAGTTCAGTATCAGTGTGATATAAGTTGTAAATTGTAGCGTTGTTAACTATTAATCTAATGTGAGATCTAGGGTTCTAATATCAGCTTCGCCAATTTTTATATAAATATAAATACAGCTGTGTGTCTGAGTATTTCGGTACCAAATATTAGCTGTAGCTTGTAGCTGACTATATGCACAAGTAAAATGCAAGTCAGCGTTGTCTTGATTTATATCAGATTTAAATCACACTGATTTTTTCTAAATAATTTCTTCTACATTTTTTTTTAACATCCCATTTTAGGATTGGTTTAATCAACTGAATTTTAATAAAAGTAGGTCTTTTTAGGAGTTGTAGTCATTTAATAAAATCCACTAATACACCGACGTTTTGACTGTAAATCAGTTTTCATCAAGGTGCCAAGAAAAATCTGATTTAATAAAAAATCTGATTTTTTTTAATAAAACATTTTTTTAAGTTTTAGTTCTGTAAATTTTATTTAACGCAATGTTTCTGCAGCATAAACTGCTGCCTTCTCCATGGTAGTGACAAATGAACTGCAACGTATTTAATATAGGAAGCCATGCTTTACTAATTTCCAAACCATCGTTGTGATTGAAATTGATTAGTTTTAAAAATCTCAATGGCTTCTCTGATTAATAATGTGTAGTGAGATGTAGATCTTGAAATAATTTTTATGTCTTGAAATTTTATTTTTGTTCTGCATGTTCTACGACTGAAGATTTCTTAGGCTGGTTCAATATAATCGAACGTCGAGGTTCATTTAATCTTCTAGGTCTTATTTTACATATGGAAAAAATATTTTCATGTTCTTCTTGATTTTTTTGATTTTTTTAATAAAATTACTTAAGGTATTTGTGGCCTTCTTTCCATCGAAGAATGTTGTGCTACTGATGATTATTTTTTTATAGTACGTGGTTCGTAATGCCCAATAATCCAACTTTTTGAGGTAGTAAGACGTGTTAAACGAATGACTGTCACTAAGATTCTACTAAAGAAGTCTTGAAGTTTAGAGGACATAATCCACAATGAGTACCATCATTTTAGTTTTTACAGCACCACTATCTACTTTTTTTCAGTGAAGTCAATGCACTGAAACTGAAACGAAGTTTGGAAATGCTTGTTGGGAAATCTTGAGAATTTTATTCTCGCGATAAATAATTTTAGTATGGCAAATATCAGCGGGCCTTCCGTGTTTAGAATGTAAAAATCTAATAAAGTATTTCCCAGCAGGTTTTTCGCAATAAACACGTGGATTATGCTCGGTGCCTCACACATGGCTACACTGCAAACTACCCGGCGCTATGTGTGTATACAAATAATCAAGTTTATGTTTAGAACGTAGTTTCTGTGTATATTTCCGCTATGACGTTCTCTAAACGGGTTCTCTAACCGTTTCGCTACCATCATATTTCCGCCTGTATCTTGCTCATATTTTCGGTTTATCTACCATGCGGTTTACTTACAATTTACTGACATTGACGATGCCAGGACCACGAATTCGGATGTGGCCCGCATAAATAGCTGGCTTTAACTTTTCACATTAGGTTTACTGTCTTACCGAACATAAACATGCACATCGCTGCTCTTTACCTAAATATAAATAGCTACACCATCACAGCTTCTCACTGGTTTTAGTATACACCAATTTACCAACATAAATTAAACGCTAAACGGTAAATATGAAACTAAATATTTACAAGTGAAGTTGGTACTCATGTGATCAATTGTAACCATGTGATTCAAATCGTTGAGGAGAAGGATTGGCTCATGCTACAAACTCTCATACTCGTATGACCATTCCACACTTGTTGTACAATATACTTTTCTCCAACCACGATATTATTTCTTCATTAATTTATATTTTAGTAATAAAGACCTATTCATTTTACTACCTCAGTATGACAATGAGTATCCTAACAACCTAGGATAGTTATAAGTATCATAACCGCCGCAGATGCCAATTGAATTCCGAGTTCGGAGAGTGAGGATTTTAAGACATCCAAGGCCTAGTATCATTCATAACATCCGTGGTTTGTTCAATAGTTTACCAATTTTACGTTATTAATAAATATTATTTTATATAACGAATAACGTTTTTGTGATCAAGTCTGTATGGATTGATATGACAGCTATATTATCCAGTTATCCCATGTTATTTTGTCAATTCTGTATAGTAAATATTATTACCATACTGACTTGTCAAAACTTTGTGATATACAATTATGACTTAGTTACCCTGCTTACTTTTGTCTATGTAAACAAAAGGTTAATATCCTGAAACCGATAAAAGACTTTATGAGACAAAAATGGAAAGTGATAACAAAGAAATTCTTACCTTAACACCCCCAGATATTATAGAAGCTGCGAAATAATAACGTATATAAATTTATTACCGGAAATTTTGAGAAAAAATTATCAGGTGTTATATTTGGAAAAATTCGTTTTTGGAAGAACTTTAAGATATTTTATAGAATACTGTGTAATTATAACGCTTTAACTATGGTGTTTATAGACAAATAAAATAGGTCATAAAATACATGTGGGTTATAAATTATAACTCACTGTTTCTTTCCACCTCTAGTTAAAGTTCCATTTACCTTAACCATCAATTAATTGAAAAATGTCGCTTCGAAATAGTAAATAATGTATATTTCTGACAATTTACATCAGTTTTTTGATACATTTTTATAATAACCAACGGATAAAGTAACTGGCACTTAACCAGAGGTGGAAAAACCGGCCCTTAATAGAAAAATAATAACGAAAGGAACTGCAAATGATTTGGCAGTTAGGTTGGTTAGCCCAGCGTCCAATTTAGGAAAATTGGAATTAGCACAGAAGAAAGCAAAAGAAAGAGTGAGTTAAGGAGTAAAATATGCGTTGCAGATCTGGGCATGTTTATTTCGCCGTCGCTAAGCAAATGCAGGCGTTGTGTTCGCTAAATGAAGCAGCGAGCGGGCATTCCCTTACAGTTCACGATTCAACAATCGCTTACAAGCCCGGCTTGTTTAGCGAAACCGTTTTTTCCTCTCGTAACTATAAACCCTAATTTACGAGCATGGGTATTAACAAAGCTCCACATAAAAGTTAAGAAACTGAGGACATAAAAAACGTATTTTCCTGCTGGAATGGCCAAGACTCAAGTTCCCGGAAAAACTTTATTATAACCTGATATCTTGGGAAGTAATTAACCAGGCTAATTATCAACTTCTTCCTTGTTTTATTTGCGATACTAATATAACTAAATGATGTGGATGCCTCTTACAACAACGGTCTTCTTTTTTTCATAATAATTCAACTTAACGCCTGCAATTTTAAATATCGCCCGTCGTAAAATGCTGCACCAACAACGAATTACCGTCTAATGTTCAAACTCTTAATTGCACAACATTACTTCGAATCATAATGTTCTTTATACCGAAATTAAAAAGTTTCACAAAATAATATTTATTTACATTATCAATAGTTACTTTGAACTTTAAATATCGGCAACATCAAATTATTTTCTATTATCAGCTAAAAAATATGATGTAGACACAACATGACTTAATTGTACGGTTGTACGCCTATTAAATTATACATATTTTTTGCTGGATTTAAACTTATTTCACTTGAAATACTCTCCTTCAATCAGTGCCATTTCTATTCTTTACTTTTTTTTCCTGAAGAAGGCCTTCGAAATAACTGACTGATCGTAATATTGTATGTACAATGACAAACCAAGGTAATAAATTATGATATTCTGTTTATAAGTATCAAGAAATTATCATAAAATAGATGATTAAAATATGCAATTTATTTCACCAATTTTCCAGTGATTGTGAAAATTATTGTCTACGACCATTTAGATATTTACTTGTTGTATGTTTGTTATTTCATTGACATTTCCCATGGTAAGCATAGACAACGTTAAGGTATAAACTCATATCTCACAGTTGTGTCAAGAATTGTATTGTTTAATTTTTGTACCGTATCTAGTTGCTAGGAAGTAGTGAAATGAAGACAACTTTATTATTAAAATATAAATGAATTAGGAAATAATATCGTGGTCGAAGAAAAAGTATAGTGTACAATTCGCTTGCAGTGTCCATTTCATACTCCTATGAAATGAGTACCATTCCATGCCTGTTGTACAATATACATCGATAATGTAGTACAATAGATAAGTGTAGTATTCCTTATAACAGCTAGAGGGAAGCAAATTTTATTATATGTGTATATTTGTATAATTTTTTAAATTTTACTTTAACCTAAAATAATTGAAACCAAAATTAAATATTTACCGAATTTTAAAACGTATTATTAGAATCGAATTAAAAGCAAAACTTTAAGTACATCGTACCTATTTAGTCTTAAAAATCGAAACTCCTATCAAAATCAGAATTTTATTTAACTGAAATCAAAACCTTTAAAAGCTTTAATTATTATTCTTAAATGACAAAATGACCGTAAGAGTGTGGCGAGTGTTAAATAATAAGAAGTAATTTTTAGAATTCTAGCTGGATTGTATATTACACATTATCATTACGTTACGGATTTGATGAAGTACCCCGGAACAAAACGATAAAATCAACATGCTCGCACGTTTTTGGAAAGGCGCAGAATGAATAGCGGAGCTTGTATTGGAAGTTGGGGTGTTGTTGAGTTTTGATCTCTGTTTTGAATTTATTTTGGGAGTTGAGGGAAAGCGGCGATTAAGAGCGAAGTGTGAATTATGCGCCCGTCCCCTCTATTGGCAAATCTGCTTAAAAGTCTGAGATATGAATATAATCCGTAATATATGAAACCGTAAAAGAATATAAAAATCCTTTTATAAAGCTTTTATTAAAATTCTGTGATTTATTTGTCAAATTATACCATATCTTTGTAAGTCTGCAGTAATAAAAATGACAAATAGGCAATTTTGGAAATAAACAACGGGGTTATTTCTCAGTTTTGCCGATTTTATTAAAATACACATTTGGCCCGTTTTATTATTACCAGCATTTCCTCATCAGCATGGAAAATACAACGGAAAATTAATTCCGAACTGAATTTCCCAATGATCGCATTTCTTCTCTGTGGAAAACTTCAAACAAACTTATCATGAGAGAAGAAAATTGTTTATTTATTTAACATTACAAATTTAACGTACATACCAAAAGTATACAAAGATAATACAATATAATTTACACAATGAATTGAACTTCAATTTCGAAGGTAAAAGCGAATAATATAATATAAGTGACTATACTATTCAAAATGAAATTACTATTACCATTGAACTGTTGTACATGTAGTATTGTCCTGTATAATATGGTGACTTAGTTATTATCCGGACAGTTTTTACTTACCAAAAATATATAAGTAAAAGAAATTGATAAAGATGTACTATTTATCTACTGAAGAAGACCCAGATGGTGTCGAAACTGATTGAAAGAATAAACTATCGCCTATTTAATAATTTTTATTTTGTTTCTCATCGTTTAATATATAAAATTGGATGTCCAGGAATTTGGTTAAAATTAATTATTATTACAAATGAAGTCAATTTTATTAATTTTCATTTTATAAACAAAATTAACTTTCGAAATTAAATATAGTTTTCCTAGAAATATGTCAATGAAATTATAATTGGTTTGTTATGTACATAGAGAATTTATTTGAGTTTGGAATTGATACGTAAGTGGCAGAGAAGAGAATAGTTGTAGTGTGAAACAAGAAGACGTTAGAGACGGGAGCAATTACATACTGAATAAAAAGTGATACCTAATTAAGACGTGATAAGGAATAAACAATTAGAGCGTCTCCCTTCTAAGACATGCAGGATAAACAAGTTTATTAAGTTGTCAGTATCAAGTTTGCATTCGTTTGAAAGAGACACCTAATTAATGCAATTAGTTCGTTAACATTTGATAAATTATTACACGCTTTTGTTGAATATCGTGAGGAGGTAAATGGCGGCATTACGTTAACTGACAATGCAGAAATTGTAAAGTTCAACTTGTCAAATGTAATTAACATTTGTACTCGAGACAAAGGGGTGTAAACGACGCGAGGATTCGTTTAAAACTCACGCCTTAAGTTTTGTCATAATTTAGCGAAACAAAACGATTTGGGGTAATTGATAAACTAATGTTGGATTTTATCTTCATTGCTGTCTTTTTACACAGGATAAAAGACTATTGGAACGCGCCCTATCTTTTATTCGCTGCTTCATCAAAGGGTTGTGCAGCCATTATATTCTCAGCGCAAATAGAATTTACAGATCCTAGATTACTACAAACTTTTACATAGATACAATTCACTTCGGAACGACCTGCAGGAAAAAGAAATAATTACTTTTCTCCACAAATAATCTCAAATTTAATTATAGTTTTATAATTTATATTTCTTTAATAATAATTAGAGACCACTTTGTAAATTGTTAATTATTTTTATTGTACAAGTTACAGATACCTTATTATACAATTTACTTATAATATATAATATATACCTAGTGATATACATTCATACTTCATATATCATATAATAATCTTCCTATTCTTAGTTACTTCTTTCATTATTGTCCTGACCCTAAATCGTCTAACAGGGCTTTTTCTCTAGCTTCCTTGTTGTCCTTAGATGCCTCAGATTCCTCTTCCCGTCCCTTAATAGGCAGAACATATTGCTTCTTCCTTCATTACCACGTCTGAATCTTGCAATCATCTTGATGTTTTTCTTTTCGTCCAGTAGATACCTTGGTATTGACTTTACAGATACCTATGAGGTACTTAATTCCTAGGTAACAAGTTGCACTTGCATTTTTAATGGTCTATATTCTATATTCCTCATCGTGTAAATACTTAAGATACATGTTTCTTGGTAAGATAATTGAGATAAGAACTAGAAAGGCAAGAAATAATGGTTTGGGTATAGTATAGTCGATTTGGTACCAGTATGACATTTTGATATTTAGAAAGCTCGGAAACCGATTCAAGCAATTCAATCCTTAGTGGCTAAAATAAATTATTTTAAATGAAAAATCTATTTTGCATATTCGACGTAGGTATTCATTAAATAGAAATATACCAAGATAATTAATCTCGTTCTTTTATACTTCTAAATATTAACAATAAAAAATCGAAAATTATTCTTTAACTTACAGTAGCGGTTAATGATTAAATCGATTATTTTTCACAAGTGAACAAAATTCTGCATTATGCACAGTACTGTCAGTTTTTAAATATAATAATAAAATTATTATCAACCAAAGCAATCAAATATTAACGTTTCCTCCATAATTTTAATTATTTTTCCTAAAACGTCTATCCATATATAAGTTTTCTCGATATACAAATATATTTATTAATTTATTTATAATTGCACTGTATTCATCGCAGTGTCATTTCATATACCAAATAGCATATTTCGATGCGCACACAATCATATACACTTGCAGTGAAAAGCGTAATTCGGCACTGCAAAACAAGCAGTTTCATTGCTAAATAAGTATTGTAGTAGCGTGTTCCTAATATTTATCGTGTTTATTCCGTATCTTTACATATTATATATTAGTTTATATTTGAGAACATTATTGGAATTATTCACAATTACGAAATAATGGAACAAAACACTATATGTATTTTCATGTTTTTTTTTTTTATTTTTACGATAATTTATTACGTTTTGAGATAATTTTAAAAGAAGTTAAAAATATTCCTGTATATCTATCTTTCCTGATAATTCACTTCATTGTATTATTTTTCCCAAGATAGTTAAGAAATGATAATTACTGTTAGTAACATCACACAAAAACTACTAAATGTTTCTTGTTTAGTAATAATGTAGTAGATCTGTGCATTCTGAATGTTTTTGTGGTTGATGCTTGTTAAGCACAGAAAGTAAAAGTAGCAATAAAGCGTGGTTAGCAGCGTCATCACGAATATGGCATGATATTTGTAATAGCAATTACAGTGAATGGGCAAACAAACAACATAGCCGTCGAGAGTTACTCGTTATGACGAAAGGTTTGTGACACCCCGTCGGCCTGAATTACAGCACAAGATATGCATGTATGTATATTATCCAGTCAACTAAACTGTTTTATTACTCAGACCATAGGCCATACAGTGCGGCTCGGCACAATACCTATGCATTCTAATGACTATGCATGCGGTAAATGTTCCTACGTCCCAATGGCACTCGTACGTCATAAAATATGTAAACCGACCCAAGTCTCGCCAACTCCAATGACAATAAACGCCGCACAATGCTTCTCTTGCTTCTGTTTCTAACCTTTCTACAGCGAATTTCACTTGGTAATTAAATGTCACCCGACATATTTAATTAGCGCCAGAAACAAAGACGCAGCCAATAATTCATACTCCATTGATTTACTATTACAAGACTACCCCTCCTACGCATTCTTCACGATAAAGCTTTATTCAAATCTGCTTATATTAAATTAATATCCGTTATTGCAACAAGCGAACAAAATTTAATTTCATAGACCCTTCAAGGAATTTACTAACTTTTCTACACATAACTTTATTATTTCTTACTTATACACATACAACAACAAAAGCCTATTGATATAAAGTAAAGGTTACAAGATTCTTTAACAAGTCATAAATAATTATGACAGGAAATACTACAGGAAAAAACCAGAACGGTAAATCAATTAACTATAATTGAAAGTCATAGACACTGACATTATAGAAAATGTCTATACATTATCTATAATTTGTTGTACTATCTTGCAAGATATTTAAAACATATGCTTCTTCAGTTACATTAATTCTTTATTCTATGTAACACACTGATATTACACAAAATACATAATAAATAAAAACTATAATGTAAATTTATAACTGAAATTCTTTCGCTCAGTGGAGGATTTTTAGTTTATTACTATAAATTCTAACACCGTTTTTATTCAAGATATAATTAAATATTATGATATAAAGAGATTATGACAGTCATTATTCGCGAAATGAATCATTTGAGTTAATAATAACCATAATGCCGAATGTAATACTATAGTTTTTCTACTTTCTACAATGACAAATGATTATTATCACTATTCTGAAATATGACTACTGTAATTAATCGAAAAAATTGAAATAAAAAAGAAATATGTTACGTAAATAAAATTATGACATTTTTTCCTGGGAATTTCAAAAATATATACCTCTCAGATAGTGCTAGAAACATAGGAATAGATTTATAAGAAGATTTTACATGGTAATAATATAAATTATTTCTCATTTAATTCATTTTTATATGGTAATAAAAACTATTAATTTCTGATAATAATGAATAATAAATGCTAATAATTCTTTTTAAAGGACTATTTTGTCGTGAGATGATACATTGTATCATAAAAATATAAGTGTAATTTGATTAGATTATGTCTTTTTACATTTAATTTAGAATAGTAATATTTACGCTCCCAATCTGTTTTGTTTTACATTTCTACCACGATGGCGTGACAGCATCTCTTTTCCAAAATACGAATAATGAATCGATTTAAAAATATGGATATTTTATTTTTTTGTCTAATATAATGTATGAAAAAATCAAAATTTGGTCACATTCCATAATACCATTCTACATAAAATGAAAGGTGGTCTGTACATCACAGAAAAAAATTGAAAACTGCCAAAAATATTTACTAAAAAAGGTACCAATAACGACAATGAATGGTTGTATAATAAAGTTATCCAATTTTGTGATTCTCATAATCACAGCGGTACCATTTAGAAATTTTATTTGAGCAACAATTTTAGTTCTACTAAGCAAAATAGCAAAAAGTAGACATAAAATATTAGTCTATAGGTATATAAATAATGATTATATTTACTTTCTCTTAAATACTGGAAGAAGCTTTCAGAACTCATAATTATGTTATGTATTATGAATAATTTGTCGAAACGTTGTATTTGAATAAATTTTTGTAGAATTTTATTAATTTTTTACTTTAGCTACTCAACACTATATCAGTTTGTATAGTTTTGAAAGGAAGGTGGTATGATCGGATGTTATTGCCTCTTGGTGCTGGTTGTATCCGTATTATAAACAACCCTGTACAGCCGGGTATCATTTTTCGATTAAATCCCGGTTTGATTACTTTAATCCACACCAGGGGTTAAGAGGGGATGTGGAATACCGAGTTTAATCAAATGTGTATAGAAATTCCCGACCGTCTTTTGGAACTTTCTGTAAAAATTCTCTGCTCGAATGAAATGAACTGACTGACGGTTGAGCAGTTTTCGTTTTGTCTCTGTCTGCCCCGGCGGGCGCGGGTAGCGCCATCTCTCTCGCTTTCCCTTTTACACGTACGGATGGCTCCTGCTGTCTCTCTCCTGCTGCCTTGAGTATAACTGTCTTTATTCCTGCGTTCCGTACGACTAAACTGAATAAAGTATGTCCAATCAATGGATCGTTTGATGTGTCTTCAAAGACTGCATTTCTCTTATTTCCACTATTCACAGAGAGCCTTTATTTGCGAAATGTAATTTTCATATTCAAATTATCTTTTTCAAGAGTACTTCACAACTGCTCTATTTCACTTGCTTTCTTTATTATCTCTACAAATATTTACACTACTCATTACTTAGTATTCATAGGCCGTATTTATTTGGGAAATTTTAATACAACCCTAAACTGATCTTGAATTTACCCGTGTTGGTATCAAATAAACAAATTATTATTTTTGTTATTTATTTAAGTTTTCCGTTTTAACCTAGAAAAGATTCAACTTCTGGCAGATATAAAAAGAGAATGTAATGGTGTAAACAAAGATAGAAAACAGGTTCAACTCACCAACCCAGCTTAATAGCTGGGTGAGTTGAGTCAGTTCCAGATCAGTTCTGGATTACTTTAAAGTAAACAGAATTAACCTACCAAGTTACTTAAAAATTCCCACAAATATAATAATGGATAAAATATACAAAAATAGTTGTAAATTAAACTAACGAAACTACCAACCAACACACTTTGGTAATACTTATTTGGCATACAAAATTAAATTGAATTCTATATCAGATAAGATCATTGATGCAACACCAGATCTGCAGTATGAGGTATATTAAATATAAAATATAAAATTCTCGTTAAAAATCAGGAAGCTATGAAAATAAAATAAAAATATCTATGTAACAGTTTATTAAAGTGTCACTGATTTTAATTTTATTTAAGTTGAATTAGTCTTGAATAATATGCAAATATTACAAGATTATAAAATTGTCTATAATGAGAACTGTCACATACATATTTTCTTTTATTTCCATGTTATATGACAGTCTGATTTTTAACGAAAATGTTACATTTTATATTTAATTAATCTCGTACCTACTTCAGACATGCTATTGCATTAATTATGGTATTATCTGATGTAAAATTTAATTTTTACAACTTTGTACTTTTGTAGTATTGTTCTAAATCTATCAGGAGACAGAGTATCCGCAATTTTTTAAAATGATATGTCCAGAAAATAAATAATACAGGATTTAAACAGTTAGTAGCTGTTATTGTGTACCATAAAAATTCAAGTAAATTTAATTATAAACATATGGAAAAAAAAGAGAATAATAACGATATGTATATAATAATTTTATAAGGTATTTATTATTGAGATTTATTTAAGAGTATATTAAGATATAATGAAGTTTTATATTTTATAGTGTAGGCCTGAAAATATTTCCGATCATAAAATACCGGAACATATTTTTTCTCTCTCAGCAAATCTTGTGTCGGTAATAAGAAAGAAATATGGTTGTACTTAAATTTTTATTATACATCTAAAATTTTACAATAACTAGAAAAACGAATATAAAATGGAACATTTTGATTTCTCACTTTTATTTCCGTAATATTAAAAATGACTGCCACGAGAAGTACGTAAAATCCTTCCTTATTTCCGGAGGATTCAATTTCTATAACTTAATTCCGGAGACTAAAAAGCTTTCAATTAAATGCGCTTGTAAAAAGGGATATCCCAACAATATAAAAAAGGGTAAAACTACAAATTAACAAAAAGTTTCCGCATGCTGACTTTTTGCCGAATGATACAATTCGCTGGCAGTTTGTTTTGCGAGTAATTCAATAATCTATCGATAACTGTACCGATGGCATGTTTATTTTTTGAATGAATAAATTAAAATCTCATGAATAATTAAACTATTATAATTAAATATTGGCATTTCACACACTTATTTCATTAATAATTTATACATCGTGTTATCGGCGTAATTTTGGTAATTGTATTATTACGTTTAAATATTAATATAAATTTCGTAGTATACGCTGTTTGATTGAATTTAGAATCGCCCACGATTAGCAAATTTTCATTTTGCTTTTGTAATTATATAATTGATCCATAACTCCCGTATGGAAAAACAGGAATTACTGAATTAGTACAGCAAATATTTGCTGATATCATACAAAAACAAATAAAAATGTGAAATGCGTTGGTGCACATGCAAGTTGAAAAAGTTATACCAACCATGACAGATTTCATATACATGCATCGCTGTTATTATTAGGTTGTTAAAAAAGGATCACAGAATTTAAGTAAATGATTAATTAACATGAGTTCCCAAACTCGATTACAGAAATAATTATTTCCAATGTAACATTTGTTTATTTCAAGATAAATTAACAATTATTCAACAACTAAACAAAATCAAATCAACTAGTCTTCAAACACACATCTATACGCTTTGTTTTTGAAATATATAAACCACCCTGAAATCTTCTGAAACTCAGTAATTGTTTCAGATAAACCAAAATAAACCTTTTTGAATCAGATGGACGAATTATCCTATGCAGTAGGTTATCAACATGCACTCCGCAAATATAAGTAAAGTTGTCACGAATCTCTATATTTTTTAGCATCATCTATATAATTTATTATTAAATCAACAATTAGCCAAAATTATAGAAATATGGTAAAAGTCGAATATAACGTTCGCCAAGGGAATTGAAAATTCGGATGTTCATTAAAATTAAATGAACATTTTAAATCAGAAAAAATACATTAGTGTATAATACGTACAGGTATTATAAAGTAAACAGACAAAAAATCATAAATACTAAAACATATTGTAGAAATATTTATTTGTCAAACTAGAGTGCTTTCCTTTCGTGTTAGACACAACAATTTTTTCACATGTTTCAAAAATAGATTTATTCGGACGAAAAGGCGCAGCAACATGATAAGTTAGAAAATTAGGTTATGTAAACTTTGACGTTTAGCAATGCAATATTTTATTGCCAATATGCCAATTCAAGTTCAATTTGTCAAATTGTGAAATTATATGAAAAAAAGAACAATACGTTAAATCTGAATTACTTTGTAATTAAGTCGTATTGAAAACTTATCGTTACCTTGTATTTTCATCGTTGTAAGCGACGGTATTATAAATAATTTTGAGTGTATAGTTTAAATTAAAACAATCTATTTGTTGTTTGGTATGCAATAACTTATAACTAATTCATTTTTCTTTGTTTCAGGTGAGTCCCAATAATTCTTCTTTTTTCTGTCCTAAGGCATCTAATATGTAAGTTGATCTTTTGCTATATACATTAATAAAGTTAAGGTACTGAACATTATTTGGAAGAAAGAATTATATGAATATCTTCCAGGAATTCTCATGCAAGTCTAAAGTAATTAAATGCGAATTCACCTGGCGCAAATAATTAGTAAAACGTAAATTTATCTCATGCAAATTTGGCTGCATTTGGAATTAAGTGCAGGGTCTTACTGTGTTTTATTGTTTTAATTCTTCTATTAATATTGCTTAAAGCGACACCGATAAAATATTCGGGGATTTTAAAATGTTCATGGGGAATCCTGGTGTTGAAAGATCGGACTAAAGGGCGTTCTGGGTAAAAAATAGCGCCACCTTCATAAATCTAAGGGGGTGTCATTCGCAAGTGCTCAATTATTACGAAACCTGCTGAGTAATGAAGAAGTGTCACCTCGCTGTGACGAATCGATGACGAAGACATGCAGCAGTGTGTGATTCGTGAATCGTGACACGGCAGAGTATATGGGGATGTTTTAGGTAATATCCGACCTAGACGGGTTTTTCCACGCCCTCTGAATAAAGCTCCCTAGTTTAATTGTAGTAAGGGCATAAAACCCGGCCTTTCAAAGAGCCGTAACGCACTATACCTCGCCAAATGCTTCCACATAAAAAGAACTACTTCGCCATGCTCCGAATTCCCCACCGGATTCCGCAAATCGTAGTTTAATATATGCGTGCCATATTGCACAGTAAGCTGGGGATCATTCATCAAATCCTACCATCTACAATAGATATTAACCTAAGAAAAATGATAGTTCCTATGCATCACCGCTGTTATTGTTTTCTGTCAGGACAACTTTGACATTTGAGACAAAATACTAATATTTTTTAAAATATCATAGAATATTGGCGAAATATGAATATCAATATAAACCGTAATATTAAAGATGTCACTTGCAGAGGTTGTACAAATGAGAACTACACCATTAAAATTCAAGTTAAACTTATCGTAAACAATTACCTTTGGTATACTTGAGGCTTTGTTCCATATAGATATGTACCACAAAAAAAAAACTCGTATATAAAGATATACCTAGTAGCTACAGAAAAAATAAAATTAATGAATATAGTTGACCCAATAAAAAATTCAATTTTACTTAAATTTAATATAAGTAATAATCTCATTTATTGATATTATTGGTCCGATACTTTGGTATTAGAGATTTATCTATTAAATTGTTATTTTTTAACTTTCACCATCTTGGTATATCTTAGAAATCTGTCACTTATGTAAATTTACCAAATATTATGTATATTATTAAAAAGTACCCCTATATGTATAGTATGTTTAAACAAACGGTCCCATAAAAATGTTCCCATATTCATAAATGTACTGATTAACTAATGGTTCGAAAAATATAATACAAAAAATAAGCGAAAAGTAATGATTTTTTTTAATACATTGTTAATGTAACAAATGCTTGAATAATTTTTAATACAAATTATCACCTTGATTAACAGTCGAAACAATGGTGTAGTAGTAGATATTATTAAATGACTGCAAGTCTTAAAGTTTTTTCGTAATTACTAATTATCCAGTCGAATAAAACCAATTCAATATTAATAAACATAAAATTTAGTTTTCGCACCTTTCTTCCTGTCTTTTTTGTAAAATATTCTATAATATCTTCATGTAATAATACTCTTAAAATATCATTGTTGATGCTCAGAAGTATTAGATATTTTTGGCGTTTTTCGAGCATAACAGTTCTCAGTCTATTTTTTAATTTTGTCAATTTTGAGAATGATCTTTCTACGGTGTAATTTGTTATCATTAAAACAGGATAAATTCTCAAGATGACATCTACTTGGAAAATAATCCTGCACTTTTTTTCTATTATTAAATTATACATATACTTCTCTACTAAAGACACTATTATTCCGTTGTACAATAGTAAGGTTACAAGTACATAAATTTAGGTGTTTTCCAGTTTGGCTCTCTCATTTTTTAGTAATATAAATTGTTGCCAAAATTGTTAACTTGGTAGGGGCTCACCCTTAAATCCGGGCCTAGAAGGACCTCAATTCGTATACATTGCATTTCGAATATAATCAAAGTAGAAAATTAAACTTATTTTTTTAATAAAACTATATAAGTCACTTCTTCTTCATCTACATTTATTTTATATTATATTGACGATAATTTTTACCACTTTGACATCATCAGTCTGAAATGCAGATAAATGAAGCGTAAGTTGACGGTTTTTTGTGTATGTATTAATACTTTTTGTGAAACAAAACTAGTATCAGATTAAAGTGATTAAAAATCTGGTGTAAATTACGGGTACTCGGAAGGTCTGTAGCTTGATAACATGCACTAATAAATCCAACTAAAGCTGGTTATAAATAGATGAAAATCCGTGCTCCACATAGGAGAAAAAGGACCTTCTCCTCGTCCTTCTCGTCCTCCTACTTCGCAGTCATGGACTTAATTCCGATAATTAATTTCTCCTGAAAAGAAAGTTAAAAAAAGTGCGGAAAAAGCCATGGGAGTGTGAGTGTTAATTGCTCTGGGTGGTACCCTTTGTACTTTTCACTTCTTGTTCTATTCCGAAACAAATTTCATCGAAGGTAATTAATAACCGTGGATGTAAGAGCCGGCGAGCCATTGTCCAAGGCTGACATGATTGATAAGGAGAAACCATCCCGGCACAATAGACGGCACGTGTGTCTTCGGATACTTTCACATAAATTATCGACTTCGATTCAGCCACCAAAATAAACAACGAAATTAATGTGTTTTTTATCAATGACTGCTCAGCCAACGAAAAGAACAAAACTTCTACATATTTTATTCATTACTTCATTGTGAACGCCAGAAAACTGCAATTCCCAATTTACTACATATATTTTACATTAAAATTACATTAGCTTCACCACATTTCCCAACTTCTTACTATTTTGAATTTATCTTTTAAAAAATACACTTTATCATTCTTAATTCAAGAACGATCTAGTAAAATCTGCATTGTACAATAAGTTTAAATTTCATGTCCTCAATTTGACACTGGTTTCCTCTAAATGCCAAAATAACATTTTATTCACAAATAAATAAGTTGTGTCTTCAGAACGTTTTACTCAAGATATAAATATTTTGTTACAAAATATGTCAGTAATATAAGATATTGTCGCTGGATAAAATAAGAAACCTTTAATACATGTTTCTATATTGTCGAAAAAGTCTGGTATTTTTTTAACTCTTTCTTTATTAGTTCTTTGTACACTCGAAACAAAAATTACGTTTTCTTACAACTGGGTATAAAATACACTAGTTTCATTTTCCATGTCTTTCTTTTTAATTATACTTAAAATTCGTATTACTTATTTCATAGCAGAAAATATCCTGTGTCTCTTTGAATCAGCTAGTATCATCGTATATACATGGACGTCGACAAAGTGTGGAAAGCTGATACAACTTCTTCCACTTTCTAGTATGTGAATTATAATAATTTGTTTTAGATAATTATTTTTCATAATTTTTATTAAAATGATAATATATTTGTTGCTTCTTAGAAATTAATTTCTGTATTTTTATATTTTTATTATGATCGATAAACAGAGAAACTCGAGCCACGAATATGTGATGAAACTTTCCGATTTTAAACGATGAGCCCTTTAAATTTGTTGGCTTTCCTCATCTATCTCTAATTTTCGTTTCTTAGTCTTACTGTCGCTTCTTTATAGACCTATTCTGTGGTATGACTGTTGAGTCACAGAGTTTAGTGTATGTTGAAGAAAAATTTAGTGAAAGACATTTAAATAAAAACAAAGAAACCGAAAACAGTTGTTCCCTAACTGATTTATTGTGGTATAATCGGTTACTAACCATAACCATAAGAAGCGTAAATCAAGAGATCTGGCGTAATGCTTAAGAGATCTCTCGTAATGCTGCTGGTATTAGTTGTACATTTCGCGAACAATTGGTGAAAAAATAATGGTTAATTCCGTTTTGACTTATGTGTTTCGGGATTAGGGGTAATTATTTTTTGAGTATAATGTCGGTTATTGAATATCGATTCACATGGCTTGCTGTATGTGATAGTCGGTAAAAATTAATGTTCAAGAAAAATTTAGTGAAAGGCATTTAAATAAAAACAAAGAAACAGAAAACAGTTGTTCCCTAACCATAAGAATCCGTTGTAAATCAAGAGATCTCGGTTAATGCTGCTGGTATTAGTTGTACATTTCGGGAACAATTGGTGAAAAAATAATGGTTAATTCCGTTTTGACTTATGTGTTTCGGGATTAGGAGTAATTGTTTGGTGAGTATAATGTCGGTTATGGACAGTGGTATGACTGTTGAGTCATAGAGTTTAGTGTATGTACAAAAAAAAATTTAGAGAAAGGCATTTAAATAAAAACAAAGGAACCGAAAACAGTTGTTTCCTAACGGATTTATTGTAATGCAATCGGTAACCATAAGAAGCCGTTGTAAATCAAGAGATCTCTTCTAATGCTGTTGGTATTAGTTGTACATTTTGGGAACAATTGGTGAAAAAATAATGGTTAATTCCGTTTTGACTTATGTGTTTCGGGATTAGGGGTAATTGTTTAGTGAGTATAATGTCGGTTATGGACAGTGGTAATCCGGCGCAATGTGTGGTGGGCGATAAAAAGTAGCATTGGCGCTGTTAGTATACGGCGTCCGAGAGTTCGGGATAAAAAGCCGGCAGAGCGAGGGAACTCGTGTAGCCCCGCTAAACCGCCGCCCGACACAGCGAGATTTTTCCTTTATTGTTTCTGGATGAGTTTTTGTTGTTTGCTCAAAATGACACGCCGCTATTTTTCCTTTTTCCCGTCCCTTTACGAGAATCACTGGTTTATTGCCTTCCCATTGTTTCACATACACGAATGGGCGCTACTATAAATTACCACTCACAAAATCTATTCAGATTTGCCCAATGCTGCAAAATGACAATGCTCTTCAGTTACAATTCCCACCAATTATCAATCTTTTTTTACTTAATACAGCAAATATCTTGTAACAGTAATCCTGTCACACTTGAGTTTAACTTGGATGAACATATTTACAGCTTATACAATTCAGAAAGTCAATAAGAATATGACAAAATTGTTCGCTTAGAGCACAGAATAGTTACATACAGAAGCGACACTCCGTGTCGGCACATTTCATGTTCCCCTATTCAGTTCTATGACCTTGAAGCATTGTGTAGATCTTTAAATTTGTGCTCTTCCCCTATCTCTCTAAGATGTGGGCAAACTTTCCGATTTTAAACAATGAGCCCTTTAACTTTGTGCACATTCTCCATCTCTCTCTAATTTTCGTTTCTCTGTCTTACTGTCGCTTCTGTATAAACCTATTCTGTGCTTAGAGGCTGGTTTTTCAATGTCTTATCTGATAAATGTCTGTTAAATTAATCCTCAAGGTAACCACGAATTTCGGTTTTTCAATATCTTGTTAGCGTTACCAAAAGGATAAATCTTAGAAGATAGGAGGATAAACTAAAAGCTAGTTTATGTTTATGTTGTAACTTTTTCTATTTTGTCAGAGTAACGACGAAGAAGAAGTAATAGATTTTTGTATTGTGGTCTATAATAGACCTTACATTGTAAGATGTCAACTAGATCATTTTATTTTCTGGAGTGACCATGATTTTTTCAAAAGATTTTGATTTAATAAAAATGTATTTATTACAAAACGATGAAACTATTATTCGGTTTTCTACTAACTGGTTCATATAATTATGAGTAGCATATTATATATTTAAAATTAAATACCAAAATTTTATTTACAGAAATTTTGCAATTATCCCGTTGAAACGTCACCGATCCAAACTGTCAACCATTGATATTTTTTTTAGCCAAATTAATACAACATTCAAAATTTGTTTTAAATGACAGTTGTTTCCATAATAATATAGCAAATATTATTTATCAGCCAGATAAATTCATATTGGGAAATGCTTTTTCATTACCAATCAGATTAATTTAATCTGTTTGGTCGTTAACAGGAACTTTGACAAACGATTGAAAATCCGACCCTAAGACTATGAGACAGGATTCTTACAAAATATGATATATTTTAAAGGGATGAGCAGAAATCATCCTCTTCTCTCCTTACCATATTTGTAAAAAATAATATGTTTGGGACAGATTCTCACGAATTCAGAATAGCAGTCAGGTAGTAAATTTGTACAGTTTATTACTAAATAGTAAACAACTGTCATTTCTGGATGCAGATTAAATTGTCTAAACGCTCAGTTCTACAATAATATACGGAGAACATTCTGTATTATTACAATCCTAAAAATCCAAGTTCGAACAGAGAACACTCTTCGTACGGTAAACGTTTTTAATGACAGATTTCCATTACCATATTTGAGGTACATAGTTTAGTGAGTAGCAGCTACAATTTCTTTTCTCCCTACGCCAACTAAAGTGCCTATGAAGGGATGTTTTGAATACACTTTTTATTACGGATTTCGATTAGTTAACTCGCAGTCCATGCATTAATTTGTAGTTCAAGGCAAATTCTTTACTATCTGTTTTCCATAAAAAATAACCTCTTTGGTACACTTTCATGGCAGCAAGAGTGCCTGGGAGGTGACAAGGTAAACGATTTTAAATTTTTGGATACGTAAACTATGTGAAGTGAAATACAAGTTGATAAATAATTAACTCATTAGAAGCAGTAATTTTCTTTCCGATGTTTCAATTGGCAACTTACAACATTGAACATGCTAATAGTTTAATTACTTCATTTGTAGTCTATTTATGACTCAATTAGACATTCTAATTAAACACTACCTTACCGCTACTTTGTATTTTAAACGTTTCTTGTTTTACGGAGGAAGTTCAGATGTGCAGTACGACATTCCTAGAAGGAATAGAGATGTAATTTCCACACGGGTTCCTGGTAATTAACAATTTTACATTTATTTTATATGGGTAAAGTCACCTACAACATTTGCGTGGGACCTATGTTTTATTTAGTAGATTCTAAAATACTTGGTCTAATAATAATTGCAAAGTTGATATATAGCCGGCAAAGATATTTTAATATATCAAGAACAGTTCGATGCACAAAGAAAAGATAACAACAAAAAGTGTGACACAGAAGCTAAGCAAAACACAAACAAAATGACAGATTTGACAGACTTTGCTATTTGTAGAACGGTTAACAACTGACTTATCTCAAAATGTACTGTGTAATAGCTTTTATAGTACAGAAATAAGTTTTTTTTTACAAAAGTCTAAGAAAAATGAGATAAGTGATCATAATAGAATTTTAATGAAAAAACTACTGAGTTACAAAAAATGCATGTATTTATAAATGTTGACATTAAAAAATTAAATATTTAACAGCAATTAATTCACGTGAAATAGAAGCGTCTTTTAATGTGACATACAATAAGTGAATAACGCTGATAGATTAAATTCTTATGTCATGCTAGCAGTTGTCAAATAGTTTTATAAAAACAGTGTACTAGACCAGGCAGCATATTTTCTCGTAGATCTTATTCTGTTGAACTTACGCCACGCATTTTTTAATCTACAAGAAGTCAATAATAAAACTAATTTTTCGCGCCACCGTTCACATAAGTTTAACTTACTTCCCTACCAACATAAGCCGTAAGTTTCTGATAACATTCGTTATTCGGTTACCATTATCAATGGAAAGTTATAGAAATAACTGTCCTCTTAGCGTCCTAGTAGGGTAATTATGAAAAACATACAAATTTCATTCTTTTCATTTCTGAACACCATTTCTGGCCTTGAATAAGATTTTTCTGAAATCGAAACGTTGGTTTAGAAATAAACTGTATCAACTGACTTCCTGTCTGATTATTTTCCATATTCCTTTGTATTTACAGTTAGTGGTATTTGCAATGTCTCGAAGAGCAAGTTAGTTTTCTTATATTTAAAGGGAAGAATTGCTAGGTTTCAGTCAATTAAATGAATCGACGTTTCGATTCTACCCGGGATCACATCCTGAAGATGATCAAAACGGTGATGTGAAGTAATCGTTTTATTGACTGAAACCCAGCAATTCTTTCCTTTAAATCAACGTCCAGTCAAGAAATCTTCCATTCAATAGTTTTCTTATGTTTGCCTGTACGACATGTTGGTTAACTACCAAGGTTATTAGTATCGAAGGTGTATTTGGGTGCCCACCTTTTTCTTCTTGCTTATTATTATTTTGTTTTTTAGGTTAGCAACTAAATTCACATTAGTGCAAAGTTTGCATTTACATTTAGTGACACTTGTGATGTCTCGAAGAGCAAGTTAGTTTTCTTACTTTTGCCTGTACGACATGTTGGTTAACAACGAAGGTTATTACTATCGAAGGTGTATTTGGGTGCACCCCATTTTTCTTCTTGCTTATTATTATTTTGTTTTTTTCAGGCTAGCAACTAAATTCACATTATTGCAAAGTTTGCATTTACAGTTAGTGACATTTGTGATGTCTTCAAAAGCACAGTTTTCTTATGTTTTCTTACATTTTCTTGGACGACATGTTGGTTAACAAGCAAGGTTATTAGTATCGGGAGAGTAGATGTAGGCTGGCAGTAGATAAAGAGTTGGGTGTAGAAGGGTAGGTTTGTATGAGAATCACGTGTGGCAGACAAGTTGATGGACCGGGGTCCAGCGGGACTAACCGCGCGTGAAACCTGCCTCAGGCAACCAAACTTTCCTTCTGCACAACTCGCTAATGCACTACCACCACCGAATACCTACACTCCATTGTCATCATTGCGACTGCAGATAACCCAGTCAAAGCTAATTTCACTTCTTCTGTGGGAATAGCAATAAGTGACTATCACGTATGTACTTACATTTCTATTCCAAAAATTACCACTACGGCTTCTCAACATTTTAGAGCTTATTTAGAACTGAAAAAGTAAAAGTTACAATATTATCGTTTTTATTTGTTATTTAACCTTAAACTATAGCTAAAAGTTAAATAACACTAGGAATAATTGCCTTGCATTAAGTATGCTATGAAACAGAGACGCGAGCTATTGTTATTTATCTGTGAAAGTTTGATGACATATTTGGTTTTAATAATAGTTATTTATAGTGTAAAAGTGTTACATTACAAGTAAGTAACTTGAAAAATGTGTAGCTCACGAGACCATTAGGCTGAGTGGAGTATTTTTCTCAAATGACTTAGGTATACATTCTTGTGCTATACAACATTTTATCCAACAATTTTTAATCATTCATGTAAAATATACAAAAGTTTTTTTTTTGACAGTTTAGAGTAGAGAAGGTTTTATAACGTAGTTTCTACGATGTGAATCAACAATGACGTATAATTTCTAACCCACATGTGTTTTATGACCTACTTTATTAATATAAAAACACCATAGTTATAATTATTACACGGTGTTGGTTAAATATATATTTTTCATGTTATACTTATAATTATGGATAAAGTATAGTATTCTATTCGCATGTAATGGTTATTACTCATTCGGATAATAGGCAACACTCGCTTTCGCTTTTGTTGGGAAACTTCATTCTCGTGAGTAATAGTACACATTACATACTCATTGAATATATACTATTACATTTCCTTGGTATTTCTAGTCACAGTTGAACATGATAAGTTACAATTTTTATGTTTTTACTGTAGAATTAGTTATACATAGTTCTTAAATTTAGATTTCAACGAAGCGCTGATTTCAAATTTTTAAACCAGATTTTCATTATCTCTTTTGTTTTCAAATTGTTACATGAAGTAATTCCTTTTTTGCATGTACCTACGTTCTTTAAAATAATTCGATAAAAAATGAGAGGAACACAAAATCCAGATTTTCTGTTTTTTGCTAAGGATTTTTTCCCAATTCCAATTAGTTTCTGAGAATTTTTGAGATATCCTCAGACAATATTTTCAGTTTTCCCTATTTAAAAATTATTTACAATATGTATCATAATATGATACTTATTATTCGGTATCTTCTTTGTAATGAGTAAAACATTATTAAAATTATAGGATTCCTTATAAGCACCTGTGTTACTCGAGTTGTTTTATTTACGTAAGTGCTCACCTTTACTAGTGCCTATATATCACATTACAGTGTACCTAGTTACGATGATTGTTATTAACAGTGTCTTAAATTAGTATTGTTTACGTTTAGAGCCTTGCTGTTCGTATAAGTACAACACGTAGCGGATATTCTTCAAATGAACTGAATAAACCTGTCAGCAATTCCTGGAGAATTATAAGCCATTTGTTTAAAATTGCAGCGTAGCGCACGTACAAACATTTATGCCTTTTTACTGCTCGGCCATTCATTCCAGTTTACTTCAGCATTAAAATGCCTTAAGAACAGCGCGCGTAAAGACACTTCTAAGTCCTGGAAAGAAGTACGGGCGAACACAAGAATAATAATAAAAGGGAGAAAGAACAGAGAGGTCACTGGGCGCCCGCATGAAAGAATGCTTTACTCGTTCGCGATTTCAGTCACAAACTAAATTTAAAAACTTAGTTTCTTTCTCTGTGCGTACTTCCAAACTGCGGGATGGAGCTAAGATCCATAGCGCTTCTTTGACAACTCAAGCCGCAAACGATTGCTCGCTTCACGGGATATATTCATCATTATTCCGTTGAACAAACATCCATACCATGTGAGTGAACTGCTAAACGGACTAGGCTACGCTCGCCTAGAAAACAAGAATATATCAAATCGCCCTCAACGTCAATTCATCCGCGAATTCATATTTGAATCTTGTGCAGGCGCACTTTTTCTTTTTGTCATACGCTTCTATTTACTCTTGTTGAAATATTACTGCCGGGAATAGTGTTGAAAGTTTTCTCAAAATTTCATTTCTTCTATATAACTCTGTAATTATCATTTGTAATAAATTACAGCCGAATTCACAAAACAGGATTAGCTCTAAAAGGTTCAAATGTGTCAAATTCAAGCTAAATTCCTGGCTGTTAATGTTTGAATATATTTAAATCTTTATTTACAACTGTCTAAAAAAATCTAAAAACACATGTAAGGAAATTCTTTCAAACTTGTGGTTTTCAGTCCTTTATTTAAATTAGTATTGTTTTATTGTTTTGTATTTGGAAATAATATTTATATTCTGAAACAATTTCGATATAAGACTCATTTTGCAGAAATACTATATTGCACTGACAATCTGTCAAGTGTGTATAAAGTAAGGTAAATAATCAATGAATACTATTAGAAATTTGTATTGCGCTTTTAATTGTGTAATGTAATACTGTTCACTTCAACAGTAATACAAATAATAATAAAAATAAATTAATGCAGCCTAACTTGACAACATTTGTTAATTTTTGTTTCATTTCCATAGCTACCGATGTATTTCAGGTGATTTACGTCATTTTCATATCTAATTTCTGAGCTTACAAGGCACGTAAACTTAATTCTGTTTATTAGTTCACATGTAGAATTTTATATTCTACAATTGTTATTTGAAACTACTAAAGCATTTTTGCTGCACATATTTACTTCGTAAATAATTATTGTGTTATTATCTTGATTTGTGCCTAAAATGAATTTTCAATGCAAACTTTAAATACCATATTATTGAAAAGTGTAAATTCAGATTAAATTTTGATAACGAAGTATTATTAAGATTCCTAGAATTTGCTTTGGGAATGTAAAGAATGAAAAAAATAGAAATGATAAGTTTAACAGATTTTGTGAAAAATGGTGTAAATTTACTTAATTAAAAACAGCTATAATAACTATACTGAACATGTTCGTAAAAATAACAAAATTGTATGTCGTTTCCCCAGTTTTCATTTCTCGTATATCTGGCTTAAATGGGCGTGTTCAAAAATGTGGTTATTAAAAAATAATAGCAAAGATCTCGTGCAAAATGAATGAGGAGATGGAATGGTCATTCGGCGTGGGAATGATTAAAACGTGTAAAAATAATGAAAGTCACGAGCCACGGTCCGCCCTCCGTCCAGCTTTGATATTCATAGCGTATCTGTAGCACCATCAAGCCGGCGGGGTGTACCACTGCTGAATGTTGAGCGACGTGCGTGTTTGGATTTTTATTTTATAATGTATGTCAGGTTAAATCCGCGAAGGTGTTTTGTTAGAACGCGCACAGCCTGCTCTGTTATGAATGTTTAAAAAGAGAAAACTTCTACGCAGCCGCAAATTTGGGAACTGCGAAGTGTTAGTTAAAGCTTAAAAGCTTTTCAAACTTCCTAAAGATTTCGAATAATAGCGACATGCTATCTTTACCAAATCATTCACCAAAATCATCTCTGCTTCACACAACATAAAACAAACACCAACACTTGTTTCTCTTTCTGACTACGACAATTTTACTTTGAATTAAATACAATTATCGTTCCAAATATGAACTCGTCTATGAGTAATATATCCTATATAATATACAGTATATGATTTAATACAAAGATCAATTTAATGTAAGATTCATTGCAATAAACAAAATACGATACTATATGATATACAAGACTCGGAACTATGTGGGTCTTTACACGTTTCGATATTGACTTCATCATTAGGTGACAGGTGGTTGAGTTATGGGGTAATTTATATATTGATGCAGAAGGTAGTTTAAATAATTTTAATGGTAATTCATATTTGGAACGATTATTGTATTTAATTTAATTGTAAGTACAAACCGTAAAAAAAAAACACACAATTTTATAAAATCTTTCACTTTTTTAGTTAAAAATTAGTTTAGGTCGTCGAGGTTGTTGTTTTGGTAATGAGTAAATATTACGTGGTACAATAGAGTAAGTTTGTTGAGTAAACATTGGCAAAGTTAAAGAAGAAATATACTATTCTATTTTATTATTTTACATATCCACGATTAATGAAATTAACAACAACATTAATGAATTAAATAAAGATGTAAATAATTGTAAAAAATTGAATTCTGAAAATGAAACAGCGCAATATTGGTATGGACATATATCTTTCGTAGTAGTTTTGATTGAAATGGATGTACTCGTTAATTACTGAATTCATTGGGAAAATACAGTGAAAGAGATAAAAACTCACCAGATGAAATATGTTTGTTCGGATGCCAATATGTGTGTAAGTGAAGTTAAATTAGGTGAGGGATGGCTTATTTTAATTATGAAAGAGAACAAATTAATTAGACCAGAGAATTCTCTCAATTTAGTAAAGTAGTCTGATAATGTAATTGTGTAGTAGTGTTCTGGTATGAGAAACGGCAAGCGGCGACCCATTTATAAATAGATCCGAAAACAGGAGCAGTAAGCTAGCCCGCAGTGATACACTAATGCCCAGCGATTCAGTTACCCGAGTGGAAAGAAACTATCGCGTTCTCGCTCGATTTCCGCTCCAAACTGGATCATCTCGTCACGAATGTCCCGATTCCATTGATTCATTCGTTCTTTGTGCACCTCAATTAAATTACGCATCGAAAGGCCAGCTCCGTCTTCGTTTCGGCCATGTTTATGTATCGGGCTTTGAGCGCGTCGCCGTACGTCTTCTGCTTGATTTATAAAGAAGGAACTGTTTGTTTGTCTGCTGAAAAACTCCGGCCTTGATCGCTCGATCGTGCAAATGCAATGGATCCCCGTGGATGCCATTCACGATACGACACTACATAACGATTTACGACTTCTCGCCACATTTACTCCAAATTTTCTTAATTTATTGCACAAGCACCTGACATCCGCCAAACGGGAAACTATTCAGTTTTAATTCCTATACATTTAATATTTCTTTTCTCTGCAAATCCTTTTTTTCAGTTATTACTCGTATACAAAACACCAGTATAAAGGCAATAGGATTTAAGATGATCTTGAAGTCCTACTTTCTATTTTAATGCTATGTTACATAATACTTAGAGGGGTGGGGGGTTATAATTGCGGTAGGGATGCATTACAAGGAGGAGGTGGTATCAAAAATTATCCAATAATTTACGTTACGTAATTTAAGGACAGTCCCATTCACACATTTTATTTTCTTTTCTATATTTAACCTAACTTTATAAGAAATATCATTATTGTAATTTAATATCACATTATAAACTGTTAACCTAGAAAGAAAGAAAGAAACGATTCTTCGTGGAAAAATAATCATAAGGGATATTACGTTCCGTCTCAAATTGCAATTGCGTATATTGTAGCTAGGGACAGCTCAGAGGTGACTGGGATATCAAACTACACATCTTACATAATGAGACGAGGGGCAGGGGGAGATTAGGTCCTGGCGGGCATCCTGCAGTCCTGGAGTCCTGCCGGTCAGGTAAACACGAGCGGTGACCCGCGAGTATTGATGCCTGGACTTTGGACTCTGACCTCTCGCCCTTTCCCGACACGTGACCAAACAAGAACAACACCTTCTTTCTCCGGTAATTCTGCAACTCCCAATTTAACTTCTTATGTACCCAACTTACACATACTTTCAATTAGCAAAAATATAATAAATTGTTATCTAGATTCTAGATAAAGCGATAGAGGAGGAAGAGGAGACATTACTGAATGTTAAAACGCTGTAACAACCGTTTTTGTAGACACACGTTATTATAACAAAGAAACTATTTTTTTAATAATGTCTAAAATCTAGTTATTTTATCGTACTGCGATGTATAAAATCCCAACTACCACAGACGTCAACGATGCGTGATTGTTATTTTTATAGTCCAGAAGGCAAAAAAATAAATATTATCATTTTATAAAATTGCAGATCACGGATTAATATATCTGAGATGATAAATCAAACTAAATATAAAATTCTATTCCTTATTTGTATTTTATGTTGAAAAACATCTTATGATTAGAATCTTTGAGACATGATGATATATGTTGTTATTTTTCATCGTTCCAATAAAAATTGTAATAACATGCCAATATATCTGAATAAACAAAGATCCGATATGAGAACATCTTAGATGAAGTGGCTTTTAATATTTAGTGGAATTGAAACTTTTCGGTGTTTGCCTCCCTCATTGCTGGGGGCTATTTTATTGATACTTAAAGTCGAAAATTGCAAATCCCCTTTGCTAACCTCAAATACAAAAAGCAATCTCCGTGAGGGAATATAGACATCTCGACTGCACCTATATATTACACATGTGTGTGGTGCGTACACCTGGAGAGAGAGGGAGAGATGCGCACACCGCGGGAGAGAGGAGGACACGTGAGAGGATCCAGCTTTGCTTTCCCTCTGGGCATGGCCCACGCGATCGTAAATTCCACCTGACTTGCTCTTGAATTAACTGATTGAACGCTGTCCCATAAAAAGGCCACTCTTTCAAATTAAACGAATCGACCACAAAATATCATACTTATCCACGATTCACTATCTATCGTGCATGTTTATAATTCATCAGATTTTTATACCCTCAATGCGACTATAAATTATATTCTTTCTCGCTTAAGGCTCTATTAAGCTTTATGACTACTGTTTGTATTTACGACTGACACTTTCATTTCCACATTAAAAAGTCCGTGTCAAAATGGTTCGTATTAACTGTTTTAAGGCCCAATGTATGATAAACATCAGGGATAGAATGTTACCTGTTACCCTGCTTACTTTTGTCCATGTAAACATTAGCTTAATATCCTGATATCGGTAAAAAAATGCGTTATTTTGATAGTAGTGGCTCATTTGGTTATCGCACTCCGATTCGAATTAAATAGAGTATGAAATCTGGTATTCAAATTCCAACCATACCAAATATTTAAATAAAAATACCGATATTCAATTAGCTTAATACATACTAGAAGTTGTAAGGAAATAAGGACAATTCAATATATGAACCATGTTAAAAGATTGTTGTACCAGAGATGTTGATGCGTTGTCCTTAAATGAAAAAGATATTGCACACTGTTTCTTTCTTTGAAGTTGACAGTTTCTAGTATTAAAAGCATCCATTTTCCGTTATGATACCAATATTAAAACTGAAATATATGATCTGACAAATGTAGAATATAATCGTATGAGTTTGAAAATTGATTGTGGATGATTTATAACTCGGGGCGGCATATTATGAGCTGTTGCAGCTAGGTATGCAAGTCCATCAATCTATCGCATCGTTAGAATCCACTGTCAAGCAGGGGACGCTTGCAACTCCGACGCCCGCGACGCCCTAGACGCCGTGTTTGGTCAGATGTCTATCTCGGAGAAGCGCCGTTGTTCCTCCGTCGATAGACGAAAGAGCGGCGCAATCCAACCGACAGGCTGAATTAATGAATGGCCTGATAATCTCATTGACGCTTACTAATGCATACGTGGATAACGTGCAAAACTTGCACTTGATAGATGGTGCTGTTTCATGCTCATTACTGCACTCGTCTAACTAATGTGTTATTGGTTTTAGCTTTACACTTTGCTTATGTGTACTTAGTGCTTGTTAATAAACGCTCAACTCAAGTCTAATTCCTTCTCAATAAACTTAACGAATATGTAGCATAAGCTTAAATACATTGCATCAAAGTAAAACAAAGAAAATATGTTTTATGGGCATTTGAACAGTAAAGAACTGTTTATTTAGCTCTGTTTCTAGGGGTTATAAGACATTTTACGGGCTAGACCGCGTAAAAATTATAACGGTTGACATGGATATACAATGAAACATACCTTATTTGAAACGTCTGACATTCTTTGACATTGACATTGACGTTTCACAAATGCAATTAATTTTTCTTAAACATAAATATATTGCGATGCAAATTCCCAGAAAAGATTGTACAATGCTCTACCGTTACCTGAAATTTACAGTCTCACACAGTTACCTTTCTGTGCTCACCTGTAAATTTCTGTATAAAGGTCTTACAATGTAAATAACTATTACATTCTGGAAAATGTTCCAATATAAGGACTGAAAAGGCTCGTTTTGTTTTGTTGTTTTAATTTCTTATTCATTAGTTAATAACAAAAGTAAGCTGATAACTAAGTAATAACTGTATCTGTACGGTAATATTATTGCCTTACAGAGTTGTCAAAATTAATAGGCCAATTCTGAACAAATCTGACAAAAAACGCATATATTTTTGTTGATTAATATATAGAATTATTCATAAGAGTGGCTACTTTCGTTGCGATTTTGTTCATTATTTACAGATTTATAGATCTGTAAGTCGTATAGATTTGTTCAGAATTGACCTATAAGTGAGACAATGTAAATGTAACCTTGTCATATTAAATCAACCCATGTAGACTTGATCATGAAATGGTTTTTTTTTTTGAGGAAATTTTACAAATCAATATTTATTAATAATGTCTTTATTTTTGAAAACTGATAAATTATTAAATAAATAAATAAACTATGGATTTTATTAATCACACCAGACTTTAGATATCTCGTTCTACGAGTTCGGGCAATGAAGCAGAATTTGTCCACGACAAAATCACCTTCATAAATGACGAATGACGACATATTCAAATTTTTTAAATATTTGAACATATTCGTTACCATAATTGCACTACTGTTTCTATTTAATTTTTGTCGTTAGTTAGATGCATATAGCACATATATCTCTCTGTAACACACACGATAATGAGATAGCAAATAAAAGTCTCATCTATGCCATGTGTATACAACAAAAATGCAAGATAGAAGTTTAATAATTCTTGCAGAAGAAACTGATGACGTGAGGATCAATTGTGGAAAATATAGTGTAAGGGCCGGTTTTTCAATCTGTGGTTAAAGTGCCGGGTACCTTAACCATCGGTTAACAGAAAAATATCGCATCGAAAAACTGATGTAAGTTGTCAAAAATACATATTATTTACTATTTCGATGCGATATTTTTTTGTTAACCGATGGTTAAGGTAACCGGCACTTTAACCAGAGATTGAAAAACCGGCCCTAAATGTATTTAACCTTTTATTAGTGTGCACAAATAACTAATTCTCTTTCTTTGTTACAGGTGAGTGTCATCTTCTTTTTGATGTCAAGTCAATATGTAAGTTGATCTTCTAGTTAAATTCTTCTTGGGGAAATTTAATATTCATTGCCATTTGAAGTAAATTGCGAGTAATTAATATTTTTGAAAGACTTGTTTTAATATGAACACGTTTAGAAGGCGTTTAATTAAGAGGCTTTTTATTGGTGAGTAGTAAGCGTTAGTAAAAAACGGCTTGCACGACCGGCGTGCAAATTGGAATTCCTTGAACAATTAGGGGTACAAATGAGCAATGAATATTCTATCGTCGTGAGTGATCGAGTGATTAAATATCCACGTATCTTGGCTGTCCATGCAGATAATGTATCGGTCGGAGGCGTAAATCACTAAATCAGATGCAATTAAATATGGCGGCGGCTAATTGACAAATGGAGGCCAGAACTAGAGACATTGTATCGCTGTGACTTAATCACTGCGTTATAAATTGAAGCGGAACAAACAGCGGTGACTTACGGTCTGGATTCCATTGTCTTTAACCTCTCGCCTCCCGAGGGACGCCTCGGGAACAATGCACTGGTCCTGTAGGATAATAGCCTCCCCGATAGGACCTCGTGAAATATGTAACTTACACTGTTTACCCCTTTAAGAAACTTCAAGCCATATCTACACTACTATATCCTTGTTTTGTTCCCGGCTTTACCAGGCCAATTGTCTTTTAATTGATATTCTAATCCGCCTTTTATTCTCTATTCTATTAAATAATGGAACACGTTACTCCTAGACGAGCCAACGCCAAAATTCAGCCGTTTGTCCCAGGCCTTCATTTTCACTTCAAAAAGCAGTGCTTATTTCTAAGCTGCTAACCGAATTTAAACTCAATATCGTTAATTGTAAAGCACGAGAAAAATTTTAAATTAAAATCGAATCGTTTTCGATATCGATATTTAAAGTAGACAAAACCGAAATCTAATTTAAAGCAGTTATTTTTTATATAAAATTGTCGTAAATTCAGTAAGAGATTTTAAACATGATTGAATCAATTAACAAATTTCTTCCAAAAACTGAATGCAGTACCAAAACTAAAATAAAAACTTTTACCGGTTTCAGGATATTAAGCCTTTGTTTACACAGACAAAAGTAAGCATGATAACTATGTCATAATTGTATACCATGTAATTTGACAAGTCAATATGGTAGTTCATATCTAGCATACAGAATTGTCAATTCATATCAACCCAAACAGATTTGATCACGAAAACATTACTCACAAGAGTATTTTATAAAATAATTATTAGTGTTATGACTCACACCAAACCGTAGATGTCTTAAAATCCTCGCTCTTCTAGCTTGGAATTCAATTGACATCCGCGGCAGTTATGATACTATCCTAGGTATATTAATATCTTAATATAAATATTATTAAAATTTTGTATTAATTTTGTAGATTATTATATTTACCTTTGCTATTTTCTTATCGCACTCTTTTTTGTTTGTACTTCATAAATGTATAATGTTTCGGCAAATATGGAATATATCAGAATATTTCTTCCCTGGTTTATTTCGATTTTATTGCATTTGCTGACAAACTAACATATTTACGACGTTGACCCACAATCATTAATTCGAATTCAATACCTTTAAATATCCATTCTGACTTTCATGTATCTGTTAGGACATCAAAACACCACTTTTGGAAATCATACAGCCGTAAAACTCGACAAACAGTCACATTCGTTCGCCATTTCTCAAGAAGCTTTCAATGTTGCTACCATGACGACTTCAATGTTGAATCATTTCGCTGTCATTAAAAAATACTACCTTTTTTACACGTAATAAATAAGAAAATAAAAAAAATACTCTGGTTTTCCTATCCTGAATCACAAATTTCATATATGCGCATTCTCATAGCCAAATTAGTTGACAGATTGTATGAAAAATAGAACCTGTTCTGTTTTTCAAAACATTTACGATTGTATACAATATTTCAACCAATTTACTGTTTGATACTAGCCAATTTAAATTGTACTAAAATTGGTGGTGTTGGTATCTAGATAAGTACAAAATCACTAAATCACTAAAATATTGCTTCCTCAAGAAGAATCCATATCCTTCGGACCAAAAAAAAACAACTCTCCTATCTAGCAGCATAAATAACTATTTTTTTATTTTGCCTTTGAAATTTACTTCACCAAATACCATACGACCTATTGGATTTTCTCACATAAATTTTTTTTAAGCACTCAGTTTTTTGCTTTTAAGCAAAATCACTCACTTGACATTAGATAAAACTTCCTCCTATAATAGAAAGTATATAGTATGTGCCTCATCTATAAATTCTTTATAAACTCGTTTTTTACGAAACTGGTAAATAATATAGTACTACAACAAAACATTTAGCTACAGTAGCAGAAAGATATATTCCACACGCGATGAAAGCAAGCAATGACAGAGCTTTAATGGTCGCTGCTGGCATCAAAACCGCCACTAATAAAATATGAAAAAAACATTCGGTAGAATGAAACAAGTGTTGTTGGTGAAGTCGTAAAGCATCCGGTAGTGGATGAGAGTGTGTTGATCCGTTTCCGGTCGGTTATTGCCCGTCATCGCCACGTCGCGGCGCTGGCGTCGGAGCTTTCGATCACGACGTCGCGCGGCGCCCGTCATTGTGAACGAGGCGAGACGAGCGTCATATCATGTGGTCGTGTCAGACCATAAAATTTGTAATACAGGCAAGATACGTTCCTAACAGATCTGGACTCTAGGGAATTGCACGGAGGAAAAAGTTTGTTTAGCACCAAAATGAGATTGTTTCTTTATTCTGTCATCGGGGCTCAAATAATATACCGCACGTTCACCTTGCCATCTATAACATCATCATATTCGGTAAACGTTATTTGCTTGCACACATAAACCAATAAATGAAAAATACTAAAATAAAATTTAAATCGAAACTCAAACCGTTACGAAAATTAAACAACAGAACCAGAGAATAGTTACATACAGAAGCGACATTCCTTGCCGGTACCTTTCATGTTACCCTATTCAGTTCTACGATCTTGGAGCATTGTGGAGACCTTTAAATTTGTTGGTTTCCCCTATATCTCTCTAAGATGTGACGAAACTTTCCGATTTTAAACAATGAGACCATTAAATTTGCTGGCTTTCCCCATCTCTCTCTAATTTACGTTTCTCTGTCTTACTGTCGCTTCTGTATAAACCTATTTTGTGTCGCAACTAAAACCGTTATGAAAATTAAGAAACAGAACCATCGATACATTTTCTGTATTTTTTTTCGTGTTAGATCGAAACAAAAGTTTGTTGCCCAAGACGAAGACATGAGGTAGTAAAAGGCACTTTAGTCTCAGGCAGTAAAAGTATCACTTTAGTACTCCAAATAAAAGAGGAAGTGTTACTTTACTCTCGAAACTGCAAAAATAAAACGATTATGTCCTTCTTCAAAAACATACCGTGAGTATTTTTAACGTAAAACATGGGATTTATCATATCCGTGGTTACGACTTGATATTTGATTGACAGGATTTTATATTTACTTGTCTCATTTAATACTTACCTATTTCACTGTGTTTTTTCACAAAATAAAATAAAAAAATGGTTCTGGACCCCATTTTCTATGCGCCATGCAAATATTTTAAATGTTCGTTTTCGTGATTTTAACTTTAATACCTAAATCTTATTGTTTTCTTTTCGTACTGGTCGTAGAAAAAGTATACTGTACAAACTTCATCCTCAAGGAATATGAGCATCTTGTTGGTACAATATACTATACCTGAAGTCAGTGCGCTACGTAATGTCTGATTTTCATTATAAAAAGTGCGGTTAGAAAGGTATATCTTAAATTAAGTATCCTTATGGGTACTTTGGGGAAAGGTATGGGGTTTAATTTGTTCCTTTGTGGAGATTTGTCCGCCGTGTATTTGATTCCCCCGAATCCTTGGTAATGACTGAGGCTGAGATCATAAACGTGAATAATATCCACGACACAGCTGTAGCCGAGGCATAAAACGTGACCTCTCGTCTCTTCTGCCTGCGAGCAATCGGATTCCGTACGTGCAGCAGCGGGGAATATATGGAACTGATCTCCGCAGGTGATACGTTTCAAAATACAGGTCAAGACATGTTTGTTTCTCTTTTTTAGGATCGTGACTTTACACGGAAGACGACACCTTTAGTGCTTCGTCTATTTTTATTGTCGGGACGATCTGGAAAGGACGACACTTTTTACTATCGATGCTGGATTAATAGATAAACACGCGGACGTGTCAATTGTGAGCTTACGGTGGTGACTTATTGTTCGCTACAATAGATAACTTTTCCTATTTCTTTTATCGCAGCGTCCTCTAGATATAAAGATTTATAGCGAGAATTCCTCAACAACATCTTTCAAAAGAAAGATTGTAATTACTTTTTTCTTGCTCTTACGATTTCTCGCTAGGGTGTTTTTCAATGGGGTTACTCATCTAAGTATTAATAGTGCTCACCGAACTAGAAGTTATATATGAATATATTAAGAATGGACCATTAATAATTGTTTACCAACCGAAACCGTTGGACTAGTAGTTAGTACTCAGGCTTCAAAACCCAAATGTACCCGGTTCGAATCCAACAAAGGGAATGTTAGGTGTTCATTTGTTTTTATGTCATAGTATCAATCACCTTGATTATACAATTATATGGTTTTCTAAAAATATTTTTTAAATTATGAAAACTGGAGATGAAACATTTCATCATAAACGGTAACCACTAATCACTTTCTCAGATTCTAGAAAATGTACTAATTGGCAAAGCCCAATATTAGGTTAAAATTTAACCGAATATTCGTTATTCGTCTATTTGGTTGAAGTGCTATCCGTTACAACTTTATTACGAACAAAACTGAATCGATGATCTCTTGATTTCTTCATTATTACGATGGATCTTCCATATGCGTGTTTTGGTAACTGTAATTTTCTAAATGCCTCATTATTCCTAATCTAAATTAACTTGAAATAAGACATTGCCTGATAATCTTTTTGACATAATCATCTTCTACACGATATGAAACACTCATATAATAGTATGTAGAGATTTGGGAACTTCAGAAACAATTATGTTAATAATACAAAAGTTGGGTTTATGAGTTCCTTATATTTCATTGAACAATTTCAAAAAAATGTTATATTTTATATTTAATAAATCTCATACTTTAGACATGATGTTGCATCAATTATGATTTTATCTGGATGTAGAAATTAATTTTGATTTTTTTTGTCCTATTGCTCTAAATTTATCAGGAAAGAGAGATAATATCCGCAATATTTTGAAATCCCATGTTAAAATCCTATATTCCGCGTTTCGTTGCACACACTGTATATGTCCAAAATGTATTTAATAATGGTTCCTATTTAGTTAGACAGTCAGAAGTTCATCACTTTTCACCAATCTATCTTATTATCAAATGGACAAATATGCAACCAAGAACTTTAATCTTTAAATTAGTCAATAGTACAATTGATTATACAATTTTATTACATAAATTAACTTTTTAGTATCATATATTTTCAGCCAGTACGGTTGTGTGGTCGTGGCGTGTCTTGTCTGATCGTGTAGATAAGCAACATAGCCCGCCCTGTCCATTTGGATGGGTTGCCGCACAACGGCTCGGTGTGTGCTGGCCTTGCAGAGACTGCAGGCTGACAACCTGCATCGCTAAAAATGCAAGTAAAACATGTCACGAAACAAGTACTTCAGGTACTTGAGGCCTTGTTCCATATAGGAATGTTGTGCCACTGATGAATATTTTCGCTATAATAGTAGGTACTACTGTTTTAACTAATTCTCCGTTTCTCTATACAATTAAATGTTATCACTGTATTGCAAATAACAACTAACTAAAATGTGTTCACTTTTTCTTGAATTGTGAAAGTGAAATTAATAAATTAGAGTATAGTATAATAATCGTAATAATAAGAATGTATAGTTAGAAATGAATTGATCTTTAATTCGACGTAGAGTATATTTTGGATGTTTTTGTAGTAGTGTTTTAACTAAATAACCGTTTTTCTATACAATTAAATGTTATCCATCTATTGAAACTAACATGTGCCATATTTTATATTTGTTAGTAATATTGAGGACATACTTTTTTTCTTTGATTGGAATAATAAAAAGAACATAGAGTTAGAAATTACTTAATCTGGAATTCAACGTAGAGTACATTTTATATATTTTTGTATGTCGGTGATAATGCAGACCGGAATCCCTTCTTTATAAAGATTGATCCCCCCTCGTAGAAATTTGGTGAGCAGCCATGTCATCGACAGGGGCTTCGGGCACGTGTAGGCGCCAGGGAATCGATCGGCCTAACGGGGTCGCCCTGCCTTGCCTGGCCCTACCGCTAGAGCGTCTTCCAGCCCAGATTGATAACAGTCAAACGCACCAGAAGATACAGCAGCTCTGGATCGGATTTCCACCGACGGTAATTGGAAAGCTGAGGAAAGCCAGCTAAAGGGATACTTTCCAATGCCAAATGTTTTCTCTATTCAGATACAACTCAAGCCCTTTATACACACTTCTACATAAACAAAAGTAAATTATAATATTCGTTATTTTAAATTACAAATTGAGTTGTTACAGTAGCATTTCGATAGAATGAACTTTGGATACAACAAGTACCTGTTTAAATCGAAATGTCACCAATCGTGAACGCAACTTTGACGTTTGTAATCAAGAAGGTTATATGAGAATCCCCTAGTTATTTTACTTAGGTGCATTGCTAGTCTACGTACAAAAAAATGCACCATTTGATTTAAATTTCCCTCTGGACTATTTTTACTTCCTTGTACGAAGTAAAGGAAGTATTGTAATCGCAAAAAAAAATCGGTTTTCAACGGAAATATCTAGATACCAACATTCCTAAAATATTTGTTGTCGTAATAGCAGAGACACACTTTGAAGCATTGTCTTTGTCTGAAGTATGGAAGAATGGAAAGTGTTATCTTTCTTGCTATCATTATTCAAAATAACTTCCAAATAGTATGTCAAAGAGATATTCTCTGATGCGCTGACTTAGTTACTAGTGATAGCAAGAGAAACAATAATATACTGCATTATATAGGACGTATATTGCAAATTGATATCTACGAGTAGATAAGTATAAAATCACTGGTTGATCCATTTCGAAAGGAAGAAAAATGAATGGAAGTTGAAGAACGATTAGCCGCAGAATGATCACATTTTCAAGTCAAATAAGTTTATGTGAAGTGCTGCAAAAATGTGTATAATTTAACGTACAAGAAAGTCATGTGGTGTCCACATCAGATTTTTTTTAATATCTACAAATGTTCTTCTGTTGATTTTGATTCCTGACATCATTGTAAAAATCTTAATATGGGATTGAAATTGGATTTAAAATTTTTGACATGAGAGCTATACTTTTACTATCGTGGTACCGGAAAGTAACAAAATATGGCGAAATTGCCATAATAAGTAGTATAATTGCTAATCTCATTTGTTTCAAATACGGTAGTCACGTGGTACAGTTTCCAAAGTAAGTAAAATATTAATTATTTATAACTTATAAAAGCAAGAACATGTTTATTATCTTGGTTGTATTTCGCAACAAATCGTCTGCATTAATTTTTGATCTTCCTAACAGCTTTCCTCAAATTGAAACTGGAAAATGTGTGCTCCGTATGTGATAACGTGATAGTTTTATTTTGAATGTAATAAAGCGTGAATATAATTAAAAATGTAATTCGACAAGCTGTATAACGAGCAACGCGACAACATTCTAATAAGAAAAATTGCACGTTCATTTAATTTGAACAGAGCGGCCTTTGGAAACAGTCATCCGCCGTCATATGCACGCAGAATCGTCCGCCTCTCTGCACAGAATAATTTAATTTCGGAGTCCGCCTCGCCTCGCCGCGAATATCGTCACATCCAATTAAAATTCCTGCGAGGGATACAACTAGACGTTCATATCTGCCCGAAATATTAACAACAATAGCGACAGTTATTAACGAAAATACCCATTGTTTAACGGAGAAGATTCATATACGACACACTAAACCAAAACTAACCAACACAAATTTTTATGAGGGTAAAAAATTACTGGAATTCAGTCAGTTGAAAATGGTTTTGTTTCTTCTCCTACCGGTTTCAACCCCACATGGGTCTTCTTCGGGGAGTGAAATTCAGAATTGGGGTTGAAACCGGTAGGAGCAGAAATAAAACCATTTTCAACTGACTGAATTCCAGTATTTTTTGACCCTCATTCTATCTACTATACCAGTCAAAGAAATCCATCTACCATAAATTTTTAATAATAGCTAGTGATTCTGTGAGACGAGACGAGACAAAATTTTTCTTTTTCTCGCATCGTCTCATTTTCAATGTATTTTTTTTTATTTTGTCTCTTTTATTTCTCGTCTCGAATATTATTATCTCGTCCCGGTCTCGTATCTCGCCGAGATTTCTCGTGTTTTCAAAGTCGCCATCTGTGCATATAGTGTTTCCATACCTAGGGAAATTATCCTAAATCTAAGGATATTGAACAATCTTTTGTTAAATTAGGAAAAACATATATATTTTGAGGAAATGTACAATATAATTATCTGCTTCACCTACATTCTGTCTTTACCTAGCATATAGTCATATAAAAATCTAATTTTTTCTTATTGGTACACTGTTAATTGTGTTCGATAGCATATGGAATTTTTAGGTTATCAGTTCAAATTTGTCAGTTGTTGATGGATTTTAGCGACTTCATTCTTAGGTTATCTAGTTTTATAGTAACATTTAGAACGATATTAAAGGATTCTATTGTGCTAGTTATTTCTATTTTTGCGGCAAAGAAATTTAATCTCTATCTTGTGCGTCAAGTCACAAAAAATGTCACATTTATGACGTTTGAAAAAAATAATTTTAAAACCTCGAAAAATCTCGACATAATTATTGAAATTCGAGAATATCGATTTTATTTTCTCCTCTCGAAGCTTTGCTTGTAAAATCGTTCTCGTCAAATTTGAACTAAAACAATTGAAATCGATAGTGAGTTAGTGTTAAGTGTTACGCCTTATGCAGAATACTAACCTATTTATAAATTCAGCAACTATTTGGAATTTGTGTGTATTTAAGCAAACTTAAACGCTCAGGCTATTAAGGTATGAAAATGGCTGTGGTATTGTTTATAAGCGAGCAAATTTTCTCTGTGCAAACTTTTTGCGTAAATATTTGTAGGAAACCGAAAGCAAATAGGTTAACATGTTGGAATATCATTTACATTTCAAGTAGTGTTTTCATTTTTCGTGTAAATCTAATTTTTGTTTACTGTGAACATTTGCTGTTTGCTGGCAAATGTTTGTGAATTTTGCTGAATTTCACTAAACAGGTGATTCTGCAGAAGATTAAGTGTAATTTGAAATGTAGGCGTAATGTGATGTTAAAATCATTACATTCTTGTTTGTTTCACAATTAACAATTAAACTAAATGTTTAATTGATTTTATTCAGTGATTTATTGCGGATTAGCGTATTGCTGTCCGTCATGATTTTAATTTATTTGATTTAAATTTAACAAAACAGATAACAATTGGAGCGTACACATGTAATACAATGGGCTATTATTTCCATTTTTATCTTTTCCGTAATTATATTAATAATCGCACACAAATAAAAATCAAATACACATTTAATTCAACTCCAATGCGCGAATTTCTAAAATTAAACATAAAAGTTTCATGTGGCTACCACATTACCTTTTTTAATATAATATATTTATTTATTTATTGATATAAAAATATTAGCATCCTATTCAGTTTTTCATATGATGTACTCCAATATTCTTGATAGTTTTAATTTGTCATTTCTTGCCGCATAAAAAAATATTGAAATCTTATTTAAATTGATATTTAATGCCCACATTTTAATGCATGTCATAAACGAGATGCATAAAAAAATTAGTTCAACTTCTTTTCAATATATATACAGGGTGTTAATACTAAGTTGTAACACCCGAAAATGGCAGGTAGATCTCATTGAAACAAATAACTTTTCTGAGTTTAAATTTTTGATTTGGAGCCCCAGTTCATAGTTATTTTGTTTGTTGTTCGAAAACTCGTCACTACTCCCTTATTTTAAAGAATATTTAAAAAATACAAAAACTTTTAACATTTCCTTTCGGTTTTTTAAAACATTTGTATTTACAATTTTTTTTTCAAATAGTAAAATGGCGACCGATAAAAAACTTCAAAACGATAATGTTGAATATTTGAGAAAATTCAACTTATTTTACTCATGATTCTTCGCTTGGACATTAATTAATTTTAGTAAAAATTTATCATAACACACAAAATATAAATATTATTAAAGAGAAAAGTGTGAATTTATAAGTTGGTATGTAAAGACGGTGTGTTTTTTAGGATAATTAAAATGAAAATATTCCTGATGCAGCTCTGGGTAATCGCGGATAAAAGAAGCTCGTCTAAGTGCTAGCGTGTATTTGCTCGCGTTAAGAATCCTAAAATGATAATGAAGGAAAATTGTTTAACTTGTAAATCACTTTACCGCAATTCATACATTTAAAATCTCCATTAACGGAGGAAAATCATACACTCGAAGCTAAAAACATCGCCCCTAAAACCAATAAGGAAGGAGAGAGAGGACAAGGACGGGTATAGTCTAGATAGAAGCGTCCGCAATGTAACAACACAAACAGCCGTAGTCAGTGTTTACTCTCATATCAACAGCTGATGTAGCAGATCTACAGTTCGCACACACTGCCTCGGCAAACACCCCACGCTAATTTTATAAGACGGCGCAAGACGAAGCCGAGCCAGTATTAATTTAGGTTCCGCGCGATATTCATTAAGGGCGCTTGCTGCTGTAAATGCAAGGTCATGCCTCAACGGAAAATAAACGCTGATGGCACCGCCGTGTTTGCACAGCTAAGAACTCTGATTGTCATTCTGATTGCTTCATACCTACACTACGAGCTACTAAACACTACCTTTAGTCTCACCAAACCGCACGGTACTTACTTTGCATCTAATACAACTCAAATTGTAAGGCCGGTAGAAGAAATGACACAAAAGTAATCTGAATTTTTTTTTATAAATACATTTGAAACAAAATATATTCCTTATCTGTCTTCGAAAGCGATTTGTATATTTTAAATTGAAGCTTACGACCCACATATGTTTTATTACAAATTTCGTTTTTCCTAAACATTACTTAATGTAACGTTTATTTATTTAGGTGAAGTGTAAAAATAATTGAAATACGAATATTTATATAACTAAGTTTACTAAACGAATAATAAATTATATACCTGCCGCCAGTTAATCTCTAGAACATTCCAGAGCCTTCAGGACTCTATAAAATTGTCGAATAATAGCAACGACGCTCCCATCCCACTTTTAACGAGACTACCTACCCAGACAGATCAGCTGTGATGACTCATCTGCGGTGAGCCTCGCTCGTTAAAATATAATAAGGGGGATTTTTACAAATATCTACGAATTGTAAGGTCCTTATGATATTTCTTTGTACTATTTTTAACGCCTCTCTTCTTCAGTTACTAATATTCGCTTGTCTCAAATCTTTTTCTACATTTTCTATCCAACTCGATTTCGGTCTTCCTCTTGTCTAGGCTTTAAGTACCTAATACTAATTAGGGCATTCTTTCGTCTGACAAACGTTATTGAAGAACTACTTGATTTTTTAAGTACTTGAAATATTATTACTTGACTTGACTTGATATTCGAGTACTACTACTTGACTTGACTTGACTTTCGGACATCAATGGCACAAGTTGGTAAAAATCGATAAACGGTTTCGTAATAGAAAATATTTTGAAAGAAACTCTTTCAAAAAGGAGAAAGCTTTATTTTAAAAATTGGAGCTTTTATTTAGTAACATTTCATCATATACCATTTTACAATTTTTAAAGTCTCTTACATGTGAATATCAGATCACTTCTGGTAAGTTTGGTAATTTTTTTTTGCTACATTCTTCTTGCTTCGAAAATAAATATTGCAAAAGCTTTAGGATCATAAAGTAGTAGTAGTAATTTTACTTGTATTTTACCTTCGTTAATATTATTACGTTAAGAGTTTAAAAATAAAAGTTTAGTATTTGACAATTAATTAATTTAAAACTTGATTTGACAAATAATAAGATAAACTATTAATACGAATGTAACAAGGTCACTGTTACAACTGACAGTACTGAATATTTAGTCTGATGTGAAATACTTTCACTCCGGTTGTCAGTTGAAAATAAATTGAATGGCGCTGCCACCAAATGTTTCAGTGAATGCTGTAAGTTCATTAAATGTAAACAGTTGACTAAGTCTAGAATTGAATTCTCAAATTTCCTCCGCAGCAAATAATCGAAAACAAGTCCCCCGTACATTACTCATAACAAGTTAATTAAATGGAGTCGTATTTGAAATCACGGCGCTAAGAAAATTGGTTTGAGTAATATTATAGCGTGGCAGGGGAAGCATATTCGGGTGAAAGTGTCAAACTTGTGCAATTACTCCGCCATATTCCCCCCTCCTCTTCTGTAACCTATGTTCTAGTGCTTCACTTCTTCGCTCTTTCATTAACGTTTTAATTAACGAACACATTTTAAGGTTTCAAAGAAAAGCACTGTCAATGGACGGATTTCATTTGTCTGCATAGTTTATATTTAATTTAAAACTAAAGCCCAACAAAAATCAAACTTAGTTTCGCTTCATTTCAGCTTCAACCATTTATTCACATCACATATACATATGTACATATGTAATATTTTATTCAAATTACTTCAACATGCACTGAAATAATTTTTGTATTATTCTACGTGTTCAAATAATGTAAAAATTTTAAATATAAAGTCCTAAAATATTTATTCATTATTTTTTCTCATTAAATATTTGTACAATTTTTTTATTTTTAAAAGGATACAATTAACAACGTCATGTTTTAAAATACATGAATAATTTTTATTTAAATTTCATAAAAGTATATCTGTAGCTTTAACAACCTCGTATTAATTAGGTCGAAGTCAATTATTTTTAATACATTTCAAATTAATATCCAGATATTCTAATTCATTCATTTAACAGCAACAGATATTGATCTAGTAGGAAAAGAAATTGCGGAACAAGATGTAGGCGATGTTTTCATACGTGGTACACATACTATTTTTTTTCAATCGGTTTATATTCAATAATTATGAAAAAATATTATTGTATTTTTATTTACGGAAAACAATGGACTATGTACTGTACGAGAAACAACAGTATTAAACCAAAAATTGTGTTGACAACCGCGAAATATCCCAGAAATACTCATTTTTGGACCCAAAATTTTGATTTTGGAAAATAGTATATATTGATAGATCTCGTGGCGCTGATTTCAAATTTTCAAACAGAATTTAATTATCTCTTTTAGTTTCTGAGATATTTGCTTCCAAATTTGCACCTCAAAAAAGTGTGTTTTTTAACTATAACTCTAAAATGGGTAGAGATACAATGTCAGTGATTATACCAGTCGATTCTACGGGAAAAGTTACATATAGAAATGTTTTTTCAGCATGTATGTTCTTTGGAACGATTAGGTGAAAAATGAGAAAATCGAATAAACCTAAATTTCAAAATTTCTCCGAGGAACTTTTTTTCTCCAAATCTTTTCATTTTCTAGACTTAAGTAGATATCGGTGCGCTGATTCCAAATTTTCAAACCGATTTTAATTATCTCTTACCGTTCTCGAGATATTCATACTTAAAGTTGAGTTTTTTCAATACCTAAAAAAATAGGTTTTTTAGGTATATCCCTCTAAAGGTTAGGTTTACGACTTCGGCGACTTCACCAATCGATTCTACGGGCAAAATTACATAAGTGTACCAATTTTTAGATTTTTATTCCAACGGATACCATATTTAGAGCGAAAAAACGAAAACGGCCAAAATCGAAAAAAATGCCTGATGAACCCCTTGCGATTTTTTCGATTTTTGGCCATTTTCAGTTTTTTCCTTCTAAAAATTGTATCCGTTGGAATAAAAATCTGAAAATTGGTATACTTATGTAATTTTGCCCGTAGAATCGAATGGTGAGGTCTCCGAAACCGTATACCTAACCATTTAAGGTATATACCTAAAAAACCTGATTTTTTAGGTATAACTTTGAACTCAAATATCTCGAGAACGGGAAGAGATAATTGAATTCTGTTTGAAAATTTGAAATCAGCATATTGATATCTACTTAAGTCCAAAATATAAAAAAAATTGAAGACAAAAATTGAAATATAGGTTTTTTCGTTTTTCTTATTTTTCACCTAATCGTTACAAAGTACGTATATGTGGACAAAACATTTCTTTATATAATTTTTTCCGTAGAATCGAATGGTAAAGTAGTTAAGATTGTGTCTCTACTCATTTTTGAAATATACTCAAAAAACACACTTTTTTAAGGTGCAACTTTGACAGCAAATATCTCCGAAACCAAAAGACATAATTAAATTCTGTTTGTAAATTTAGTATCAGCGTATCTAATTCTTTAAAAAATGTAACAAACAAAATTTTGTAAAATTTGATAATTTTTGATGTAAAAATTCGATATTTTCAAATTTTTTCGAATTTTGGCAAAAATGCAGCATCAGCGGCTTTGAGAATTACTTTCCCTGTTATTACTACATACAGAACTCACTTTTAAAAATAAGAAAATGTATCTTTTGTATAATTTATTGTAAAATCAAACAATATGCCTTGATCTGATTTTAATATTTCTAATCCAGTTTCATTTATTTGAGTTTCATACTTTTAATAGCAATTTTCTAATTCGAAATTAGTTTTTTATTTAGTTGGTAGAATGCCTGATGGTTTTCAAAACTCAAGATCACCGATTCAATTTGTTTTATGATGTGTGTGATGCACTCTCTAAGCCAGCGAGAGTGCCTGACAGGTAATATAAACACTTTCGAAGGTTTAATTATATCGTCTTTCGTTTTTTATAGAATGTTGTGTAACAAAACAAAATTTTTAAATACCGATTTCCCACTTAATATATAATCGTTTCAATTTGTTTTTCATCTATGTCTCATGTCATCTGTGATGCACTCTCTAAGTCAACGAGGGTGCCTGACAGGTAATATAAACACTCTGGAAGGTTTAATTATATCGTCTTTTCTTTTTATAGAATACCGATTTCCCGCTTAATATAAAATCGTTTAGTTAATAGTTATAATAGTGTATCACTTTCTATTTCTCGCTGTTTCTCGTGGGTCAATCAGTCTGGGATTCCCGTGTAACAAGCAGCATTCTGCTCGGTTTGTCAAAGCTTCTTTCCCGGTCCGCGCACAGGCGGAAAGGAATGCAGCGCCGTATCGACAGCGACAAGCGGCGGAATGGCGAACTAACGCCGCCGCGACGCCCAAACACGTGAAATTAATTATATTTATCGCGCCTGTGCACAGTGGAATTGGCTTTTTAAAGCTTATTTCCCGGAATTTGGTGCAGGCATCAACTGGTTCCAAGACGTGATGGAAGGTGTCAATGAGATATTAAATTAACGAAAAACACTCAAACTTTACTGCACTTCTTCTAAAATATTCTCTCGTATCTTATTAGCAAAATTTAAAATATTTGTGCACTAAAATCCAGATGAACTGATTGGAAGATATTCAGAAAATAACTAAAATCATCGACAAATTTTCTGCACTCCTGAAACATTACATATATTAATAAGTTTAGAAAAAAATCGATCTGTATTACTCGCTTTAAATTACATACGAAAATTTGATGATGGACTGATCGACAGACGTCTTATTGTAACATTTTCCATATCTAGGTCTTCATAACAAAGGGGCGTAAATAAGAATTATATGCTTTGAGTAAATAGAGAAGAACTATTGAAAATTTGATATTGGGTAAATAGTGACAATATATCCTTAGATTTTTAGTGCTGTCATTATTTTATCATATATTATATATAGACCCGTGTATGACAAACGCGCACCAAAGTATGTTACATAAGCGCACCAGGGTTTATAATTGAACAAACCAGTTTAGGTTAGGTTAAGTTAGATTAGATTAGCTTAAGTTAGGTTAGGTAAGGTCACCTTAGGTTAGGTTAGAACAGATTAGATTAGGTTAGGTCCCATTCGGGACGAAAAAAAAAACTTGGAAATATATATATCTGCGAGTACGTATTTAAAAGATAAAGTTCTTAAAACTTGCAGAAGGGAGACATGCATGCGACCTGGCAATATTAAAATATTACTGCACATTCTTGTTCTTGTTTTTGTTACGAATAATAAATTTTATTTATACCTAATAATAATTTTTTCATTTATATGCATACAAATTTGTACATAAACATACTTTAGCTATATGAATATGAAAATAACCAACATCCTGGACAACTAACAGTTTGTTCATCACTGGCAAAGACAGATGACGTCGGAGGTCAACATTTTCACTTTAAAAAATGATGACTATCTTACCACAACATATTTTTCAGTAACATTTTCACCACTATAACAAAAAAACATACTTTTTTGAGGTTCAGCTTTGACAGCAAATATCTCCGAAAAGAAATAATTAAATTCTGTTTGTAAATTTGGTATCAGCGTAGCTAATTATTAAAAAAATATATTAGAAACAAAATTTTGTAAAATTTGAAACAACTGCTTCTGTCATACAATCTTATAGACCTGAACGTTTAGACAATTGATCTTGAATCCAGAATCGACACATGCTAATTTCTGGTAATAAAAATTAAAATTCATCGACTGTCAATCTGGATTGGTGAGAAAGTGTCCAAAAGCAGATTACTACCGATACCTTTAATATGTAATTTTACCTTGAGGATGTTTACTATGTAAATCTTTTTACATCACCAAATAATACTGCTCATATACTAATGTACCAGCAAACGAGTAATAATATTAAGAAAAAAACAAACTCTAACAAATAAATAATTTTTTTGCATTTGAAACTTGATATCCTTTAATAAGGCTTTTCGCTTTAAGGTTATTGTGAAAACGGCATAAAAAGTGAGAAGTATTTAAGTATGATAAGTTATGAGTTTTTATTATCATCAAATAATACTGCTCATATATTAATGTACCAGAAAACGAATAATAATATTAATAAAAAAACAAACTCTAACAAATAAATAGTTAGTTGCATTGAAACTTCATATCGTTTAATAAGCCATTTCGCTTGAAGGTCATTGTGAAACTGACATAAAAAGTGACTCACATTTAACTCTGATAAGTTATGAGTTTTTGTTTGGAGGTCTTGTGTGACATATGGCACTTTATCTAGGAATAATGTGCGGAGCCCGAACACTAGAACAAAGTGTTCCGTTTGAAAGCAGCGAATGTCTTGCATCGTTTGTAATGTAACATGACCCAGTTTCCGTTTCCGGGCGTCGAGTCGCGGGAAAAACCCGTCGACGTCAGGTATATATTTTATGAAGGTACTAAGTTACTTTAAGTAATTTTGAAGTCCACACCTGACGTTTAGCGCGATCGAGCGGGCTCAGGTGCCGAGTGCCAGCCATTGTGTGCACTAGTGCTTTATTTTTAAGCGACTCCGCATTACACAGGGCATGACAGTATGACTGATGTCGCAAGCACTACAATATCCAACATCTACTCTATTCATTACACGCACTGTTATTTTCTTCTTTATTTTTATCTGATTTTCTCTTACTATATGTCGCAATTAATATAAATCTAATTCCAACATATTTCTTATGTAGATATTAAGGGACTAATAGAAATATACTCTAGTCTATGTATATGAAAATCGCTTATGTGCACTAGTGCTTTATTTTTAAGCGACTCCGCATTACACAGGGCATGACAGTATGACTGATGTCGCAAGCACTACAATATCCAACATCTACTCTATTCATTACACGCACTGTTATTTTCTTCTTTATTTTTATCTGATTTTCTCTTACTATATGTCGCAATTAATAGAAATCTAATTCTAACGTATTTCTTATCAGGGGAGACTTTTTTCATTTTTTTATATCGTCTGTCCCGCAATAACAATTAAAAATGAAGTAATACCCCAACAGGCAAAAGCCTCACTTGGAAGAAACATATAAGATGTAAAAGAAAACAAACTAATTTAAAAATTAAAAAACTCTATTGGCTTATAGGAAGAAAATAAAAATTACCAGTATATTGCAAAATTCTATTATATAAAGCTGCAATTATTCCCATATGGACATATGGAATACAATTATGAGGGTGCGCTAAGAAATCAAATTTAAATAATGTACAAAGATTTCAAAATAAATGTCTACGACTAATTGTAAATGTTCCGTGGTACGTCCACCAATGAATTAATACATTCGGATTAAAAAATTAAAGATATCAAGGGACTAATAGAAATATACTCTAGTCTATATGAAAATAGCTTATATAACCATACTAATAATTTAGCACTAAATTTATTAGACAATTCCTCGGAAATAAGAAGATTCAAAATAATGAAACCTCTAGATTTGGCATCTAAATTATGAAGTAGAAACAACAAAAACTGAACTCCAATGGAAGTTATTTCTCGCACGTTATTATTTAATTTAATACATTTGCTTGTTCATTTTTTCCTAACCAGTTGTAAATAAAGGTTTAAAAAAATAAAAAAACTACATTTTGAGCATTATTCGTAATCCTAAAATTCGCAAGATTACAAATACACTTAAAAAGTAAACGTCTTTTATCTCATCTATGATTTTAATTTTAGTGTCACCTGCAGCTTTAGAGAAGAGAGGGGCGGGAGTATGAATTGAATTATGAACTACGCGAAAAACAAACAGACGATCTTACAATTAAAGTAATAATTTATATAAATGAGACTAAACTTATTACAAACTATAAATGTTATTTTGCTATAGATGGTACTCTTATAAGTTAAGGACTGAGCAGATTCACCTTCTTCCTTCCTTACCATATAAAAATAGTTTGCTAATTTAACCGTTTACGTACCTCTTATAGTTCTCGAGACTGCAATTGTGTACCACTCTAAATGAATACATATACTATATGCATTAACAGAATCTTGTATTTAGAAAAATATCTTTTTAAATGTATTTTTCTTTAAAATTAATAATATTTTATCCCCAGGTATGTAACTAAACACAAAAGACAAAAAGTTTTTTATTTGATGGTAATAATTGCAAAACCATTCACAGATAAGATTTAGTCGTCATGGAATGAATAGATTTGGAAAGGATGCGAATGACGGCTATAGAAAGCGCGGAAATTACGTGTATCTATTTCTATTCTATAGGTAGTGTATAATTAATAAAGAAGATTACTGAGAGATAATGATTTGGTTCTTCTACCCGGGATTGGAAAGGTTGAAGGCCGCAGACAAAGAGAGCTTGTGGCAATTCATCGGCAGAAAGGGTTGTACCTATGTACCGCGGATATCATTAAGAGAAGCGAGTAAGGAAACAAATAACAGTTGAACGAGTGGGTGGAGGATGAGTTGAATTCGGTTCGCCGAGATACGAATATCTTTTTAATGAGATCCGTCGGCTATCGTTTTGGCGCAGAGCCGCGACAGCCTCACAAACAGCCGCTGAAACTGGAACAGGTACCGACTACGTGAGTTCGTTATCGCTACACTAATTGAGCTCTTCACGGTGTTCCCGTAACGCAAATGAGAGATTTTTACCGGTAAATCCGCCATACTCCTTATTTGTACAAATACCTTTACCTGCTTCAGCAAATTCGTGTAAATATTGCAAACTTTACTAATTACGCCTCTTCCACACACATTCACAAACATAACGATCGCCTATCCCAAATCCAATTGGAACATTTACAGACGTCTTACAGCAAAGGGCTCATCCAGCCAGAAGAAAAGAAACAAACTGCTCGAAAGAAGTTTCCACAATCAAAAGAAATAATCATCAGTGCTACCTCAGCCCCATTACAGACAAGCACTCACCCAGGAATTCTTCAAAATTCTTTCCAAACGAATCTCCACTTTTCCAAACTCTCATTTTAACATTCACGAAGAGAAGAATCTACAACTTGCCTCATATATACTACGTTGACTACATAATTTACATATTACATAAGAAAATAAATCATCTATTCTAATCACCTTTGATCTCAGGTGTTATAAAAATGGATATCTAATATATCGAATAAAAATTATCGAAAGAAAAATATAAGAAGTTATGAAGATATTTCTTATCATATGATTAAATAAAATAAATTTTACTACAACTGCCAAAAACTGTTAACATTTTTATTTTAATAACAATGCAAGTAGATATTTTTTCACGCTTTTGGAAAACGTTTTCTCACAGTGATGAAAAACATTTGTTCACTCAATTTATATAGATAAAAAATTATAATTAATGATGCAAATTAGTTTTAGAGAAAATATTGTTTGTATTTTGTGCGCGAAATGTTTCTAGTGCATTGATTGACTCTTTTGACTATAAACACAAGGTTTGCGCACTTAATACAAAAATAACTATTTTCCGACACTAGGTTTAATATACTGATATTAATAAAATATCGAAAGGAAAGTATTGATACATACATAAAAGTGGCTGCTTATGTTGCGATTTTGTTGATAATTGCCCTATTAGTGTTTGCACTATTATCTTTCTAGAAAATAATAAGTATTGAAATATATAAATAAACAGCTTCAAAACCAGCAAATTACGAAAAAAAACAGTTCTAATATAACGACCACTAAGATAAAGAAATGATTAAAATGAAATGCTGAGATGCGTGAAGTACTTTTTGATAGACCAGTCCTTCGAAGTGAAGTTTCCTAGACCATGTACTTAACAACATCTCCATTCCTCCCCTACTCATTGTACACATAACGATCGCGTAGCCCGAATCCAATTGGAACATTTACAACCGTCTTAGAGCAAAAGACTCATCGGACCAGAAGTACACGAGAAGAAAGAATGCAGGGGAAAAGAAACAGATAGACGGTGCAAAGAAATTTGGACAATCAAAAGAGATAGTGTGCGTTATCAACGGTGAAAAATGGCGAGCGTGGATGAAGTCAGTGGAATTGGAACGAATGCATGGATTGCTGCGATCCGTAACAGACAGCGAAATGATGGATTACGTACCGTGCCGGCGAAGCCTTCTTAATAAATGCCACGCAGCCTCAACGGGCGATGTTATGAGTCAGTTCAATTTGCCATTCTGCTGGTAAATGTCAGAAACGAACTGGAATGAATGATGAATGCTACATCAATGTGCGAATCACTATCATTCATTTTGACTTCCTAATGTGGATGCGGTCTATGCTCGGCCAAACGCAACACATACTTTTTATCAATATTTAATATTCTGTAAAAAAAAGGCAACTTCACAACATTGTACCCCATTAGTGACCTACTAGGAAAATCGACTTATAAAATATACAGGCAACAGTAGCTCTTTGGTTAACGTCTCTCAACTTGAACAGAGTAATTTCAGAATCTGGTATTCGATTTCCCCAGCTACTAAAGGTATATAAATAAAATAACGGACATTAGGAACCGGTCGTCTTCTTGAGATCTTTTTTCTTCAAATAAATTCTCATAATTAAATACATTTCACTTAGCGAAATAATAAAACGAAAAACCTTATTAAACAAGATTAAGCAAATTTTCTAATGCTATTTCTAGCTACAGTAGAAACTCGATTTATCAGACTTCGGATATAACGGACAAAATGTTACATTTTACCCATATTCAATATTCTGCACAAACACAAAACAAGTCTACTATATTGACATCAGTGACCTACTAAAGTAATCTACTTTTAAAATATACAGGCAACAGTAGTTCTTGGGTTAACGTTCTTAGAGTTGAACTGAGTAATTTCAGAATCTGGTATTCGATTTCCATCACCTATCATTCATTTTGACTTCCTAATTTGGCTGTGCTCTGTACTTGTCCAAAAGCAACACATTATTTTTACCAATATTCAGTATTCTGCACAAACATTAAAAGCAACTTTACTATAATGTACCTCATCAGTGACCTAGTAGCTCTTTGGGTAACGACCCTCTACTTGAACTGAGAGATTCCGAAATCTGGTATTCTATTTCACAGCTACAATAGATTAAAGGAACATCAAAAATTTCTTAACTTATGGAATTACTATGGTTTCTTAATTTTGTTAAATCGCAAATAATATACGCAAAATATAAAAAAAAGAATTAGACCACTCCTCAGAAGAAAATGACAGTTACAAAACTTATTCTATAAGGTTTGTTCTATCTAGATGTTCCTGAAGGTTTATGAATAGTTCATTTATCAGTCATTACAGTGAATTGTGTTAGGTTAATTTTATTTTGAACTGAAAATAAATGTATAAATTTGGAAGATAAATAAAAAAACTCACTAAATCCTTTACAAAAACCTTATTTTTAAAGTTAAATACAATTTTGATGTTAATTAAATTAAATTGTCAGAAGTTCTGTCTAACAGTACATGCTCCAATTTTCTGACTGTTTTGACCGTTAGAGAACTGATTCGGGATCGGTCAGAAAACTGTAGGAACAAACAACTAACGGTCAGGGTTTGGGTTTCAAGTTATTTGGAACGCTTTTTTCAAAATGGGCATGTGTCGTACAGTTCCGAAATGATTTGGAGATTAGTTGGAGTAAACCTATAATATTCAATTGAAATTAAAAGAACTAATCCTAAGAAAAACTTTGTGCTTCAGAATGGAGTTTCTGAAAACTCGCGTAGGAAGAAGTAAATGATTTTTCTTTCTGTTGATTATTGGCAGAGCTATTTGAGCGATGGAAAAATAATTAAGTAAATTCGTGGTGTGGATACTAGCTGTGAGGGTAGGAAAACAAATGGAGGCATGATTGAAAATGAAATGAAGTGGCGCATTATTCTTAACAGGAAGAAGAAAGGGCGTGTGTGGAGGAATTATAGCGGCGAATGACGCGGAAGAAAAAGTGTATTAGGTAAATAATCAATAGCGGCTCCAAGCATTCCAGATTACGCCAACGCCGAAAAGCAGCTATTCAATTATGCCAATATCCCAAGGAATTGGACATTTTATATCCGTGCTGGTACTCGGCACAGATCGATTCACCCTGCTCAAAATGAAGTCTTCATTTTATGGTATTCTTTATTTATAATAAATACACTACAACAGGGAAATTCTGTCAGTAGAGCTATTTGGGATTCTTATAACCTTATTACTATTAATGATAAAAATCCATATTTCTGTATTCTGAAAATACTCATTCAAACTAATATGGAAATCTAGTTTGAAAATCACAACATTTCTTTAAAATGTATTTAAATTCCTATTTGGATATCTATTTAGAAATCTCTTCATTAATTATTATTTTTTCCTTTAATGGTTAACGATCACTCGTACTAAGGTCATGTGTAGTCATAGTCAAATAAATGTTTTATGATGAGACAGACAATTACACACATTGATGCCTTTGTCAAATTGTGACGGCCTTCACATGTATGTAGTGTACACTTAAGAAAATACATAATAATAGGTGAGGTTATTATTTTATTATCCATTTTATCTATATTAGGTTTAATGGACCATCATAGTATGTTTATTTTGAATATAGTTATATAGACCATATAATTGTTTTTCTAAGCGAATTGTTCTTTACTTTACTTCTTACTACAATAAGAAGCTGATTAAAATGATGAACTGAAAATAAGTGACGTAGGTAATCACATTATTTTGGAATAGTAACTGTATTTAACACAATTTTTCATTACCTAGAAGGAATCAATGTATCTATCTAAGAAATAGAAATAAGTATTCCCAAATTATTTTGTACTAGAACCAATTTCTACATATGTATTTCTTATATCTGATTCTGATTCAATCTAAATAAAAATGTTAATGAGATGACACTCGTAATAATAATTAATATACTATAGTAACATAAAGCAACATTAGTCCTAAATGGCTGAAATATTCCAATAAAAATTATCTGCTCTAGTAGTCAGTAAAAATCAACCTACTATAAGTTGAAACAAAACATCGTACGTAACCTACGCCACCTACTGTGCAGGTTTTAATTGGTTACGTACGATTTCTTATTTAGTTTATTTGCAGAATTTGGACAGAATGGTTGCAGATAAAATTAAAATATGTATGAGTAAAAGTCATGTCAAACATTTGGTTAAAAGACAGTGTATGTGTTTTACAATATGTGGTGATGTCACAGATTAAATCATGTGAATAATTAGTGATTAGAACATTGATTGAATAAAAGAAAGTGTATGTGTTTGTACAATGTGTTATAATGTCACAGATTAAAATCATGTGAATAATTAGTGATTAGAATATTAATTGCATAAAAGAAAGTGTTAGTAAAGTGCGTGGTAGTTTCGTAGCGGTGACAGAGTTGAAAAGTAGAGTATAGTAGAAGTAGATGTATATGAACTGACTTATGCGGCCAGGACTTATAAATTATCCCAACTCAAAGGTATCATTTGAAAAGTAAGAACAAGGCCGTATCATATTCTTCTTCTTCTTCTTCACGAGACCGTTAGGCCGAGTGTGGTATATTTTCAAGTGACTTAGGTAATTAACACACGTGTGCCATACAACATTTTATCCAACACATTTTAATCATTGATATAAAATACAAATAAGAATTTTGACAGATGGAATTTCGAAGTGACATTTAGGAACAAAATAGTGTAGAGAAGGTTTTATAACGTAGTTACTATGATTCGAACCAAAAAACAGTGAGCTAATATATTTAGCTCACTAGTGACTTATGACCTACTTTATTTATCTAAAAACAGTATACTTATATCGTTATAATTAAACGGTGTTGGATAAAAGAATTTAATTATTTGCTGCGAAACAATTAATAATACCTAAAATATATTCTATATAAAGTAATAACTTTAAATTAAATGGTGTTTTATCATTTTAATTCTCATATAAGAGAAGGAAAATATAGGTATTTAAGTATGTAACTAAAAGTAAAAAATTCTTTGTTACCTCGTTTGTTACTCTTCCTAGTTTTATTCAGACGAATCGTTTTAGTTTTATTACAGATTTCGTTTTCTTTTATGAAATAAAATATTTATATTTTTCTTTAAAACAATGAAGAAGTGCTGTAATACTCAGATATATTTAAAAATTAAAAAAAAAATCAAAAAATTATGATTTTGCCAACCATGGTCTAAATGAACCATTACCAAGACCCATAAAACTTTATAAGAGCCAATCGGCTTATCCGAAAGTGAATTTCATATACCTCTACCTCTACTATAGTAAAGTGCGTGGTAGTGTTCTTGCGTTGACAGAGTTGAAAAGTAGAGTACGTCGGGAAAGAGCAGCAGCAGCAGCAGTAGCCAGCAGTGCATTCATCTGAAGTTGGAGAAGGCCGGTCTCCCGCGGATACGAACAACGTAAGCCTGTTAAAATTTTACGCCATGCACAATTTCTTTCGCCGCGTGCAGCTTTCAAGTTTTGAGTTATCGCACAGCGCAATATGCTAGGTGGCCGTCCCACTCGCCGCTTAAATTAAAACTTGCGTTGTTTACTTCCCTTTGAGTTTGCGTTTTTACCCGAGTTAGAATAATATCGCGTCGGCCCGAAGCTGCCAGAGACGGAATAATCATTTCATTACGGAGAAGGGGTTCGCCCTACAGGGACGGATTGCTGCCTACAAATCTGTAAATATTTATTAGTATAAACAGAAACGCAAACACTGAGACAATTCAATGCGCGCGGAAGCTTTTTATACCTCCGAGCAACAATGTGGAAAATTGCTTCACCGTTCCTTTATTCTCCTTTCTTTATTATACACACGCCAATTATAATTCATTCCGAAAACGAATTATATTAATTAAAAGAAAATTCATGTAGGATTTTCACAATTTATTTCTTTACGCGTAAACACTAAATAAATAAATAAATATAGATTTATTATTTCAAATATTATAACTGAATCAGGGTAGAGAGCAATAATTTATAAATAAATACACAAGATTCTTTACTTTTTTCCTCTCGCCACTCAGTAAGAGAGGAATTACATTAATTATAATAAAAGTCATGTAGGATTTTTCACAATTTATTCCTTTACTTGTAAACACTAAATAACTAAATAAATATAGATTTATTAATTCAAATGTTATAACTGAATCAGGATAGAAAAGAACGATTTATAAATAAATACACAAGATTATTTTTCTTTACTTTTAACCTCTCGCCACTCAGTAAGAAAGGTATTGAAATCATGATAAAAACGGATAGTGATAAGCACGTTTTGAAATCCCTAGAACACGATTTTAATATTTTTACGATTATGTCTGTCCGTGTTTGTGGACGGATGGATGGATGGATGGATAGTTAAATATTGTCGTAACGATTATTCAAATACTAGCGAATAAAAATTTATTTTATCCTGTTATTATAAACCCTCTGACTGTATATTAGGTTCATGTTAGGCTAGTTTAGGATTTTTTTTTAATTTATTAAACTCTCTGTCTGTATACTAGGTTCATGTAAGACCTTCAGACAAATGTAGACCATTTTTTAAATGTAAATTTACCTATAGCTGACAAAGAGATCAACTACTTTTATGACTCTTCAATAAAATGTAAATTATAGAAACTTTCATGTCCCATATTCAAATACAAATAGATAAAAGAAATATACAAAAAATGTGCGCTAGGTGATTTTAGAATAAAGGTTAATATACGCTAAAACCGGTTTATTTTTTGGTTACCGGTATTTTTAGCCTTATTATTGTTAAATCTCAATATCATACTTGCTATATATCATTTTAAAGTGAACGCTTGGACACATTGCTGTCAATCAAAGGTTAGGTTGTAACCATGCTTATGACAAATTCCATGTTACACGTTAAAATAAACTCACGGTATGACTAGGGTGTCAGTGGTACCCGTCGTAATGACGAATAACAGATTAGAAAAAATTGCATCTTAAGTGAAAGTCACAGTGTGGGAAATATATGGACTGGGTAAGTAAATAAATACAGCAGCAGGATTGAATAAATACAGCAGGGGTTTTATGTTGAGTACGGTCCTGTTTGTGAAGGCAATATCGACAACATAAAGTGTTAAACCTTACAATGATTGATGAGGTAGCAATGCTTTTACAGTAGGGATACAGCCCAGAACTCCCATCCTATAGCTCAAGTGTAAAACGCATTAAGTTAAATATGAATACCGGGAGCGTGCTTTTAGCGGCTTGTTATGTTAGTAAGCAAATGTATCGTCCTGCTCCTTAAGAGCAGCCTTCGCCACTGTCCGAATCGATATATCCTTAAAAAGGATCATCACTCAGAAGAAGGGACGTAGTCCTCGTCCTTTCCTCGCTGGATGTGCTTCGTGTGTTTTATTATGGCTACCGTAATCCGTATTTCTCCCAAGGGCGAGTTTAAAAGGGTGTTTCTCCCAGAAAAAATATGTAAAACGTGGAGCTCTAGCAGTCCATCTAAAAACGCACATGCTCTTACTTTTTGCTACCACGAATTTTAATGATATAAAAGCGCCTCCTTGCCCGAAATTTTACAACACCACGTTCGCTTACTCAATCTGCTCAACTTACCAGCGAATCAGATTCCTTGACGGCCGAATTCACCATTCAATGCTTAATCCAATGATCAATTCAATTCACCATTAAAATCAATGATAAACTGATCCATCGTATTCCATTAATCAAACTTTGATTATCTAATAGGCCAATTCTGAACAGATCTGTAAGACTTACAGATTTGTAAATCTGTAAATAATGAACAAAATCGCAACCAAAGTTAGCACTCTTATGTATAATTTTATATTAATCAACAAAAATAGATGCGTTTTTGTCAGTCTTTTACAGATTTACAGATCTGTAAGACTTACAGATTTCTACAGAATTGGCCCATAATTTGATCCTCGTTTTGACGTTTTCACTTGCTCTTATATATTGCTACTACGAATTTTAGTGATATAAAAGTGATTTCTTGCTAGAAACACCACGTTTCGCTTCTCAATCTGCTCAACTTACCAGCGAATCAGATTCCTTGACGGCCGAATTCACCATTCTTTATACAAGGCTTAATCCACTGATCAATTCAATTCACCATTATAAAAATCAATGATATACTGATCCATCGTATTCCATTAATCAAACTTTGATTATCTAATTTGATCTTCGTTTTGACGTTTTGACTTGGTCTTACTTTTTGCTACCAAGAATTTTAATGATATAAAAGCGACTCCTTGCCCAAATTTTACAACACCACGTTCGCTTACTCAATCTGCTCAACTTACCAGCGAATCAGATTCCTTAACCCGGGACACACGACGAAAGTTAATAATCATTAACAGTTAATACTTTATTTAGTAGCCATGTGTCATATGATCATTTAGGTAATGATCATTTCAAACTTCATAACGTGGAAAGTGCCGATGAAGTTTAAAAACCGATGACCGGAAGCGTTCGGTTGTCATCGCAACTCGAATGACAGTTGGGGTTGTTGATGTTGAGGATAATGTTGATATCTAGTTAAATTATTCTTATTTGGATTGACGATTGTCTATGAAGTATAGTGACATGGATAATACTCTAAATTTAGAAACTAGTTCGGTGTCTTTAATGACTCTCTATTTTCTTTTTTGTCAAGGGTACATTGCATTTGCTACCACGAATTTTAATGATATAAAAGCGAGGGCCTCAAATTTTACAACACCACGTTCGCTTACTCAATCTGCTCAACTTACTAGTGAATCAGATTCCATTACGGCTAAATTCACCATTCCTTAATCAAGTCTTGATCCACGGATTAACTCTGATCCATGAATCAATTCAATTCATCATTAAAAAAATCGGTAAAATTTAGTAAAATGTCTTGTCTTTGAACCTAGTATACAGACAGAGGGTTTATACAAATTTAATAATTTTCTATTTTAACTAGTAAAGGACATTTGCGCTGATAAATTTTTTAAAAATATCCTTAACTATCCTAACATGAATCTAGTACACAGACAGAAGGTTCATATAAATGGACTGGACAAGATCTAGTTCTGAAGTTTAGCCATTATTTTTAATTATTTTTTTTTACTAAACGATATATTAACCGGTTTCCAATTTTTAAAAACCTGTTTTTGAAATAAACCGTTATTATTATAACGTTCTCATAATATTAGTTAACATTTAATCAGTATTTTTTTCGGTTACATGTCCTGCAAGGAAGTCATGTGGTGTCCACATAAGATTTTTTATTTAAGTTAGTAGTGCAACTAGATGTTCATAATCTAAATACAGTAGTTTTGCTATTAGATATTTAAATGATTTGTCAAATCTTTCGTAGACCGTTGATTATTTGATATTTGTATTGTCATTTCGCTAAGGATTTTAATTAAAAAAAGTTAAGGACAGGTTTAAAACAAAAGTCTTACATGTTTCAAAAATAACATAAAAAAAAATATCTATTTTAAATATGCGATATACGTGACATATTTAGGATATATTTAGTGTAGTTGTATAATATTTATAAAACCAAATATATGTATTTATAAATAATGTATAAATGTAGTGAATATTTTTTCATTTATTTACGGAAGTGTTGGCCAATAGGAAAGAAATATCGTGACTATAACAAGCCCGATAGCACGAAACTGAAAGAAGTAATCAATTTTGCACGCTGAATAACTTTTGATTTACATTAAAGATAAACATTTGCTATCTGAAGTACAGTAGCACGAAATTGGAATACAGGTCAACCGAATTTCAAATTAATATTTTGCATTAAATACTCGAAAGTGTCCTTGTTCCTTAAAATCAACCAAAGTCACAAACGAAATGAGAGAAAAGGAACAAATTATTTAATATATGGAAGTGAGTAAGTGAAAAGAATGATATCGCGCGTGTAACAAGATATATGGATCCAAGCAGTGATAAAATAAAAATGTCACGGAGAAGTGAATACAAGTAAATTGAAAATAATGAATCTGATAAAAGAAAATCTATAGCACAAAGAATTTCTTTACGGTTTCTAAATTGCATTTGTGTAAATATTTTATTGAAAAGGCATTATTTACACTTTCCATAAAATTTATACATTTAAAACGATAAAAGGTCTGGGAGAAACAGCTTATAATGTGTTTTCCAACCGCTATACACATTGGAATTTTATGCCACATTTCCTTTTTTTTTAAATCAAATAAACTATTTATTTCGCAGTTGAGCTTTTAACTTTCCCTCGTACTATAATCTTTTGATTATGCCCTTAATACATAAATAACTATTATGTTCTTTATTTATTTATTTCGTTTTCCTAACTTGTTCACTTATTGGTTTAATAAAATCAATTTATAATGTTTTGAAATGTAATAAAATTACTAAAATAAAAATTCTTTATAATAAAAATTTCAGAGAAAATGCAACATAGGTTATCAATGTTAAATGAACTTGTTATAATTTAAGGATGTTTAATAATAAAGAAAAATGGAATGGTTACTTGATACAATTCTGAGTATAGCTTGAGAAATGTTTGTAATATATTTGCTAATACATATCCTGACCTAGTTCTTAAAAATAAAAATAGTTAATAGCAAGAAAAAAATCAATTATCTAAAAAGCTTTGAAAAATCATTTAAATACCTGTGAGGAAAATATATGTATCTGTATTACAAAGATGTATTATAATTATTATAATGTATATAAATTTACATTGACTAATAACTATGTTTCTTTGTTTCAGGTGAGTACCAGTATATTCCTTTTTGTCCTGAAGGTACACAAAACGTAAGTTATGAACTTATAGATTAAATTTTGCTTATTAAAAATTTAATAGTGAATTTAATTTGAGACATATTTTATTAAATTAAATTTTGAGTAATTAATTTTTGAGAAATAATAATACACATGATATACCTTTATCTTTAATTCGAGTTTGAAAGTAAAACGGGTTTCAAAAACTAGATACAATTAACTTCCAGACTCTAGTGATTCATTACCAATGTTACAAATTATATTTTTACTAATTTTTATATGTTAATTGGTCAGGTATTGAAATTTGTGACAAAATTTGAAGATTGACATTGTAATAGAAATTCAAGAAGGTTTACAAAAAAAGTTATAAGTATATTTTAAGGTAATATACTTATTGTTACATCACGTATATAAAATTTGGCACAACCATTTAATAATACGCCTTGATTCATATATTTTCTTACATTTATACATCAAAATTTAGGAAATAATATTACTATTAAATATGATTGAAAAATAAAGCAGTGGTGTAGGATTTTGAGAAACAATTCCCCATACATAGCTCCCCGCGTTATTGAGGCATATTATTCAATTTGAATGCAATCCCGTCCTGGCGGCTGTCGCCGGATCTGCTGCACTTCCGTCGCATTGAGCGTCGCGACGCCCGCTACTATCCCTGTCCTCCGTCATCCGATTATTTTACGCCTCGTGATAATTCATCCCTCCGAGGGGAACAACTCAGAATAAGTAACTTTGCTCTGCTCGGATGCGCCGTGACAGAATGAATTCATCAACGCAATATCATCAACAATTAATAAAACGCTACGAAGCCTCGCAAACGGGGCTTCAATCCCGCTTCAGGGAACAAATCAAAAATGCACTTGCAACAAATTAAAAGTTAGAATAAATACCTACAGCAACTTATAGCTACTAACAAACCTAGAATTAACTATGACGCTGTTTTTACACAGTAAAGTTATAACATTAAGAATCGTACGACGATTCAATATTTAAACCCAGGACCACCGATTGAATCTATGTTAGCGAGTATTCAATGCTTTTAATAAAAAAGGTATACTTGTGGCTGCGACAAAAATATTCGTGAAAGATTTTTGTACTTCATGGGACTTTGTAGCTTACATGGTAGAGCATCCTACTAGCAATTTTTCATAAAATTATTCTTTATTAACCTTCTATTGTTATGAGAATAATAAACGCCGCAGAGGTCAATTTAATTCAATCAATTTAATTGATGTTTAACTTATTTTAGGACAACAATATAATATGAAAATAGCGACTTCTATTACAAAAAGTGTCATACTGTAGCGACATTTTGATAAAAAAATATGTAGCGGCTGCGTAACGACATTTTTAGGAACTACGGGAGACTTAAAAAACTTTAACATAAATGTTTATAATGAAAACAACTCAATGTTAATTAAAATGGATCTTATTTGTTATTTTTTAAATTTTAGCTATGTTTATTGCAAAAAAATATTTTGCCATAGGTATATTTATTTTTCTACTTTTGTGTCAAAGTATCTGTATCATATTTTACTTCCATTGCTGTATTTTTAGTAAATTTAAATCTTTTGAAAAAAACATGGTCACTTTAGAAATTAAAATGATCTGGTTGATACCTTACAATGTAAAGTCTCCTATATACCACATTAATAAAATCTATTATTTCTTCTTCGTCGTAACTCTTACAAAATACATTGTACCTTCAACTAATTTCATATTTTGACAGTATATTCTTTCAAAAATTGGACATATGGTACAGGATATTTTACATTCAGCCATTTTCGGCTGGCAAAATTTTGTCGGCAATATAAACTAGCTGTTAACGATAACAAGATATTGAAAATCTGAAATTTGTAGTTACCATGAGGATTAATTTAACAGAGACTTAACAGGATATTGAAAAACAGACCCCTAATAGATAAATTGTAAAATTGTGAAAATTTAAAAGTAATGGATAAATAAATATGGTGTTAGTAATATGAAGTAGAAGTATTAGCAGGTGAAATGAATTAGGTTTGAAGTGAAAGTTGTAATATGAAAGACTAGAGGGATAAAACGCCGTTGGTGGGTATAATGCAGTACACGTGGTGTGAACTGTATGCGCGGCTCGGCCTGGCGTCATATGGCGTCGCGGCGTCGGCGTCCCGTAGTGCAGCATGCGACGCCCGGCGCGGCCAAAGGGACAGATTAATCGGATTTGAAACCATGAGGCCGTGTAAAGGCCCGCTCTCACCGCTCGACTGCATAATTATCTCTGCCTACCGACTCACAACCAGAAATTTACATTACAAGGCTGGATTCCTTCTAATCCCTTCTCGACTTCCATGCAGCGAAAAACACCGTCCAACTTTCAGCCAGATATAATTGTTAAATAGATTATTCCACGCACTTGCTCGCACAGCGGAAACACCAGACTCTGCTCTTAACTATTCACAAAAAATCACTAAGTACTAAAGCCTAAATTTCACTTCATCCTCATGGGAAAATGCTTCCTGATTTTGTCATCCAAACAATTGCTTCAAAGCATATAATAATTAAATTCTAATGTGCTATTTACTAGCTACAACGATCAAAAATCATAATTAAACATTATACACTTCTACATAATGAGAGTTAAAACTTTTAGGATACTAAAACGACATATAATTAAAAGAGTGTATGTGGTTGGTTCTTGATACACATCTGATGATGACTGAAAACAATTGTCACGAGTAATAATAAGCTTATTGTATTAATATTGAAACGATATTGGGATGCAGACAATTTAATAGATTTAGTTTACCTCGACCGGTTTTGACTCAACTTAGGTCATCCTCAGAAGGTGATTAAATTATACATTCAAGTGGAACCGAAACCGGTGAGGTAGATATCGTTTTGTTATCCGTGAATTCCTCAGACAAGAAACTTCTATCACTTAATACTATTTTTTAGAGGTAGGTCTTCACCTCTTCAGCTATACGCCTCTATTTCTACCGGTCAGCTATTTGGTTTCTCCAGTTAGTAATTCTCAGTTTTTGTAGATCTTTAAAACATTATTCGTGGTCTTCCCTTTGGTCTGATTGTTCCTGGTTTTCTGCAGAATTTTCTTATGATCGAATCATTTTCCTCCATTCTTTCCACATATCCTATACATCTGATTCTATGACTTTTTACGATAACAATTATGTCTAGTCCATTATATTCTTCATACAGTTCAAATTCATCTTTATTCTCCAAATATCGCCATTGTTGACAGGGTCTATTATTTTTCTTAGAATACTTTTTTCGTAAATGGCAAGTTTATTTATTATTATTCCTCAGAAAAAACTTCTATCACTTAAAAATATTATTTTATTATTAATTTAACTGTGTTTTGAATTCTATTTTTAAAGGTAGTAGCTAGTATCAAAACGGGCTGGCCCAGTAAAGTCTTTAATAGTTGTCCAAGGTTAAATGGACCAAAGCTAAAAACACCTTTTTCTAAATTTTTAATAACTGAACCTGCTCATTAATATTTGCATTGGCTTAATTTTTTATCTAATCCGACCCTAGATAGTATACACGAATAATCATTTACAAACAAATCGTAATTTTTGATATGTGAGATTTAAAAAAAAACATCCTGAATCTTTTAAAATGCAATTATAAATGTGTATAAAAGTAGTGAAACGGGTGCTGAATTTCCAGAATGTTATTAAGAGTTAGGAGAACTTGCGCTATTAACTATGATCTCAATATATTGTAATTTTGTGCGCAAGCAAATGAGTTTAGTGTTTTTAAAGTTGGTGCGAAGCGGCATATTTCTGTATTAGTGTAAAGTTGGTAATCCTATTTAATTTGAAATTATTTCCATTTAAGCTTAAGCCGGTCCTGTGTCTCCACTCCCCCGTACTTCTGCAGCACTCTCATCCAAATTATCACTTTGTGTCATAATCTCTTAAAATTCTATATCGAGCGGCTTTCTTTGAGCTCCACATCATTAAAACTCATTTTGGGGAGAAAGGGAATGCTTTAATACACCGACAGAATTTCCTTACGCGGAACTTTCCAAATAAAATAAAGTGCATTTTCACACGGAAAACACCTTTATTGTTATTTAATAGCAATGGGGTATGTGACCATAATTGAATTCCAGTAGGGTAAGAGGGGAAGAAATGGACCGGTAGGAGAGATAGAATTTTGGTTTTAAAAATACATTACAGTGATATCTATCAATAGCTACCCCTTCCCCAAATGTTTAATATTTATTTTCTGGTAAACTACGAATAATGAATCGATTTAAAAAATACGGGTATTTTATTTTTTTCTGTAGTACCATGTAAAAATCAAAATTTGGTCTCATACTCCATTATACTTATTTTATAATACTAGCTAGAACTAAATTGTTCGAAGAACTTTCAAATGTCGAGAGCAAAAGAAATAATTGTTTATTTTCTTTAATAGTGTAGCAGAAATCGAATCTCCATTCTTTGGTCTATGGAACATGGTTCTAAAACTGTCAGCCACTATTCTTATTCAAACTTCATATTATTGCTCTTAGTATTAATAATGCAAGTAGTTGTGATACACTTATTAACGAGGTCTAACTAGATCTAAGACTGTAACATCCAAGTTCTAGTCTGACAGCCTTCAGCTGTTTACTTAGTAAAATATTGCTGTAGCCAAGTAGTTAATCGTAGATGTTGTAGCTAGTTCATCATTAGCATTAAAATGCAAGTGAAATTGTTATGAACTAAGTGAAATTCCCAACTCGATTTTACATACAGTCAAAATCCATTGAATTGTCGATGTAGACAATATTTTATTTAAAGCTTTTTCTTAAAACTTCATATATTTTTTTTTTTGATTTTTAAATCTCAACCATTAGATCGATAAAACCTTTAATCAAAAATCTAAATTAGTGGTATATTTTATTAGATTTACTCGTAAACAATATAATTTGACTGCTCTCTAAATATAAAACTAGGTATATTTACTTTTCAAAATTTAATCTAATACCAAAAAAACTTGAAGTACTAAATATATCCTACTTTAGGACATATAGTGTTATAGTGTACGTAGTTGAAAATATAATATAATACAATATGTTTTATCTGAAACCAGAGCGAAAGGCCTATTTCCGCTACTACAAATTGAATGTACTAAAAAACTAAAATATATTACTACATTAGTGGAAGGTAATGTGTGGGACACATCATATTTTTTAATTTTGCATAACATAAACTTCGCGCACTTAATACAAAAATAACTATTACATTCTATCTCAAAACAATACAACTACATCAAATTTATCTGATATTCCTTTCATTCCATACAAATGAAATTCATACATAGTATAACGGATTCTTCCTAATATGTATGATGACTGTTTGCTACTTATCACCAGTTCTAAATATGTAAATCTCCTTTATATCATATTTCATTACTGGTTTTTAAAGTCAGAAGATACTTATCTGAAATAATCTTTCGAGCCTACATAGTCATAATTAGAAACACATAGGGTCATTTCTTGTGGTGAATAATTGTGTTGGACTGAATTTGAGCTGAGGTTGTCACTAAATCACCGAAGAGATCTAAATCTTCTTCTTCAATCATACTTCAATACTAATTTTTAAAGACAGAAGACACTTAACCTAAATAATCTTTCGAGTACATCATAATTAGAAACAATACATAGGGTCATTTCTTGTGGTGAATAGTTGTGTTGGAGTGGATTTGAACTGGAGTTGTCAGTAAATCACCGAAGCCAGTATACGATACGGCATTGTCTAATGGGATCCGAGCCTGATGGCAATTCGATGTCACCCCGCGCTAGGATAACATTAGTCTGTCGCTGGCGTTTGTCCCGTGACATGTGTGTTTGCAAGCTTTTCTGCGTCATATATTATATTCCACTTGAGTAATGCCTCTCACCACGGGGCAAATATTTGAAGAGATCAGATCCTTCTCAGAAGCTTTCGAGGCTCTGCCGCCAAATTTACTACTCCGGCTCTCGTTCGCTCCGGGTAAATATTGGCTTCGAAAATGCCACCATCTATCGACGACACCGTGTACTACACTCACCTTTCGCACCCACACGTGGCACATTCAATACCGACTTCTCGACTAAAAACAATTTTGCCACTCATCGCTACAGCGTTTATATATACATTACAAAATAAATTTCAACATTCTTCTACTTATGAAATAGTTAAATCTAAACTAAAATGTAATTGAAATTCATGATTATTACATTACTTAAACAAAGATAAATGTATTACATTTCGATTATCATCTTGTGAATATAATAGTACATTGTGTAACAAGTGCAGAAAGTTGCCTATTTCGGCACAAGACGAAGTCGAGAGCTGGAATCACTCAAGGTGGAAAAAAAGTGATTCTACACGAGTGGCAAATTATTGGGGATTTTAGTTAAGAAAAACTCTATCTGGTGGCCAGAATTGGAAACCTTGCATGCGATTTATCTGTTATTTTTCAACAGTTTAGCGCTACAGTCGTCTTATGTAGTTTTATGCTTATACCTTTGCAAAATTCAAATTTGCAGGTATATCATTTGGGCTCACCTCATTGTTGATAAAATTTAATAGAATCACCGTTATTCCCAAACAAATCATCATTGGAAACTAGAGGACCTTACCTTATCAGTTCGGGTTTTAGTAATCATATAATTAGGTAATATTCAAATTACTGTAGGGGAGAAACAATAATCGGGATTCGATTAAACCGACGTTTCGGTCATATTATGATCATCTTTTCATCCCTAGGGAAGGATCGAAACGTCGATTTATTAAAGATTATTATTTCTTACCTACCTCTATTTCCCAGTCGATCATCGTATCACATCATGTAAAGTACTGTTTCAAAATGTGTAATAGATTTCTTCACTCGAATATTCGTTTGGATTATAGTGGTAATTGAAGGAATTTTCTCTTGCCATTCTACTAATACAATCGTTCTTGGTGAAATTTCTTTCGAGTCCAGTCGAGCTCCACAGTTATTTCCACAAAGTGAACGTTTGTAACTACAATCATAGTACGTATAAAATATTTTGTAACAATTACTGGGGTAATAATTAGGATATGAAAGATAAAATTTAATAGAAACACCGTTATTCACAAACAAATTTACATTGGAACCCACAGGACCTTACCTTATCTGTTCGAGTTAGAGTGTTAATATAAATAAGTAATATTTAAATTACTACAGAATAGAAATAATAATCGGGGCGCAGTCGTAAGGTTTTTTCATTTCGATTAAAAAGATGTTTTGATCATATTATGATCAGTCTCAGGGATCTATCTATATTTCCCAGTCGATCATCGTATCACATCATTTAAATTACTGCTTCAAAATGTGTAGTAGATTTCTTCACTCAAATATTCGTTTGGGAAAGATTATGGTGATAATTGAAGGAATTTCGCTTGCCATTCTGCGAATACAATCACTCTTGGTCCACAGTTCTGCACACAAAGTGAGCGTTGCTACAATCGTAGTACGTGTAGTATATTTTGCAACAATTACTGGGGTAGTAATTAGGAGATGAAAGGCTTGGTGATTCATACCCTCGTGTTTAGTGGTAATAACCCCGTCTCCGACGCTGACACCTCATGCACGTGGCTCTACACGTGGTGCTAGGCACGGCAAAGGTATCAACCACCACGTCCACGCTTTTGACGTGGCGTTAATCGATTCCTACCCCATGTCTGGATGTGATACCCTCAGTTTACGGGGATAATTTAGTTCGGCGACCGACGGCTCTTTGATGCCACTAAAATAATAAAACAACTACGCTTCTTTTTTTCAATGGGGTGTGCCATCTAGATAAGCCTCTACGATAGATATTCCATCTACTGGATTAATTACTTGCATAATTACCTAACTGAACAGGACATAATTGCACAATTTACAATTTAATTAATTTTCAAAACAAGACTTCGCAAATAGAATAAAAATTGCAATAAGCAACGAAGTGCTCTTCAAACTTACAAGGAAAATTTTATTAGGTTATTAATATGTAAGGAAAAGCTTAAACTTGCAATCTGCCTCCATAAAATAATGCAAATATTATGATATTCCAGTTAGCGTTCTATTTAACAAACTGCGAAGTTTCGGTAGATCGAAATTTGATTCTTTGATATGTCAAACATTTCCGCTGTTGATCCTCACGTCATTTGCTAAAATTTTATAGTTCAAATTTGTTTCTACCTAGCCCCATTTAACTATTACAATTAATTAATGATTCGGTAAATTTGTTACAATTGCGGTTAATCTGTTGACCTATGGAAATAAATGTTTTATATTTGAAAGTGAAAATTATTGTAATTGAACGTTAAAACATTATGAAAATAATTATCGAATACTCTAAAAGGAATTGTACTAATACTGTAGGTACCAATTATTTTACCATGTCAGCAGTCTACGCATGGATATAAACAATTTTTTAGATACAAAGAAGTGATCCCGAATAGTATCAAATATGACATAAATATATAAAATATAAATATTAATAAAAGGTTTAAAGAAGACAGTCAAATCAGATTTTTCCTAATATAAAAATAAAAAAAGGAATAGTAGTTGTCAATTTTAAATTAAATTCCTATAGTTGTCTACCTATTCTAGAACAATAGAAACAATAGAAACAAGAACTTAGGTACTTGAATGTATTACAGTGTCCTTTGTTGTAATAACGAACCTTGGACGAAACGAAAAAGGTTATTAACAAAGCAAAATGTCGTTTCGTGTAGAATATTTATATTTCATAGGAGATAAAATATTTAATTTGTGTAGTGGTAAGGGACGCACAAGCGTAAATAAATGAAGCTGGCGATGACGTCACGTGACGTGGTGCCAGGCACAATAGCTCACAGCTCGGCGGGTGTCGCTATGAGTTTGACATGTGGACAAGTTGCCCGCCGATGCATTCTGACGGCTCTGGCAGAAGTCGCCATCCGACGTACAAATCTAACTTCTTCGTTCTTCCTCCCTGGAACCTGGAATCAATACCGTTCGACTGGCCACAACCAACCGTGCTTTCTTCCCTCGTGATGTAATTATGCTTCATTGATTTTACATTTATTTTAAGAGCTTTAAAAAATTTCGTGATATATATTAACTTTAGAAAAAACTAGGTTAATTGCTTCCTCTCAAGAAATTATAAATGAGATTAAGAAATAACACACGAGCTATTATTTCAAACATGGAAACCAAATTCAAATTTTAACCTCTTCAGTTGGAAAGCACAGAATTACACAAAATTTAATCTCTCATTAAATTTACTTCCTCTGTGAACTCAATAACAAAAATCGAAATCAAAATATTGACAGTAATATTATACAAATGAAAATATATATTAAAGCGAAAATTCAAAATAAATTGTTCTCCAGTTATATATTAGTATGTTACAATTGAAAATATCTGAATTTCGAAGTTCATTGTAACAATTAAATTAAAAAATGTAATTGTTCCTTTCAAGAACTCGTCAGTAAGTATAGTATCCGATACGATATATAATATCATCAGATACCTGATGATGATCGAAAGATCGAAACGCGTCGTACCTTAACTTTTACCGATTTTTATTGCATTGAATCATTTTTTTACAAAGACCAAATCTAATCCATATATTATATATCGCATCGAATACAATACTTACTGACGAATTCTTGAAAGGAACAATTACATTTTTTAATTTATTAATATATTACTGAGGGACTAAAGTGCATGATTTAATCTTGAGAGTAAGGGATACAAGGAACTTTAGATCAGTTAGCCGGGAAAACATCTCAAAATAGCCATTAAATTTCGAGTTGTGTGGTCTGTGGTTCAATTCTGTTGGAACCAGACATTTCCTGCATTAAATTCTTCAAGAGCTACATTTACAATTAGTGGGAATTATAAACATAACTTTCTGATTATATGCTACTTTTGCAACTATCCTCACCCTTCTACGACATAACCTCCCTTCACAATTACCTATTAAAAGTAAGGAGGTTACTATTCACCTCGATGTATTTACTTACTTTTTACCGCAGAGAATGTTTCTTGGAATTATGCTGGTATCAAAAATGCATCATATAAAAAGAAGTGTTCTGGCCACTATAGAACTAATAAAAATATACTCCACACATATAAAAATCGTTGACATAGTCTTAATAATAATTTGGCATTAAATTTGTTAGACATTTTTATAAAAGAAGAATACTGGAAATAACTAATCCTCTGGATTTAACATCTAAATTGTGAAATACCAAAACCATAAAACTGAAAGAACGCCAAATTTTTCGTATACCATTATATTTGATCACATTCCTTATTGGTTTCCTTTTTATACAGTTATAATAAATATTTAAATAAAAAAAAAGTATAAACTTAATCGGCGTTCGATTAAAAGAAAACACACATCCATTCTATTTTACTAACAAAAAGTATTATAAGAAGAAGTTTTAAATATCCTTATTTAATAGTTCTTTCTATTGGACTAAGATTGATACCTGTTAACAAAGGCTTAGGAGATGAAATGAACAGGTATAACAAGAATTGACACTAAGTCAATTCATAGGCAATAAATAATGAAATATATGTCAGACAGGTGATCGATCAGGAGTGTTAACTTGCTACTGGTTAAATGGAACACTAACAGCCTATGCGTAGTTAATTACTCATGAATGTTGGAGCATTAACATCAGCTCAGCCCAGCAAATGCATTCGAAGTAGCTTAACGCATATCATATACGGAAATTCGATATCACATATAACTAATTCTGTTATATGGACTAACGCCTCCTCCTCTATTTGCCGATCCTTTAATGGAACCAATTGTTTCGATCGCATTTTCTCGTCCTATCGGACAAATCCTTGCTTTACTATTCCACAAAATGATAATCTTACTATTTCTATTAATAGAATGTATTACCTGTATAAACTGAAGTTTTTATCAATATATTTCTTTCGGATGTAAGCCAAATTTGAATCGTCTTCGTTGGGTCATATATTTTGTTTGTAATTTATAATATTAATAACTAAAGGTGGTTTTGAAGATCAAAGATTTATGATTTATTATTGAAAATTACAACCTACTGCTTTCAAAGATTTACATAAAATTTTACAACTTAAATTAAAAATTATTATTTTAAAAATATATGGCAATTATGTCTTGTTGTTCACATTATTTCATAATTGGACAACTTGAACTAGAATTGGCCTATTGGCAATAGCGTTAAAGTTCACATAACCTAATTTTCTTGCTTATCATGTTTTGCGCCTGTTCGTCTGAATAAATAGATTTTTGAAACAAGAAAAAAAATGTTGAGTCTAACACGAAAGGAAAGCCCTTTTTCAACTCTGACTCGAATGCACCACTCGCTAAACTCGTAAGTCACATCCGAGTTCGAGTGGTAAAAAATACCCTTTCCTCTCTAGTTTGCCAAAGAACTATTACAATATACTAAGTGTTCGTAGCAATAACAAAGATACAACAAGCAAATATCTTAATGGTCGTAGAAAAAATATCCGTTATGAAAAATCGTATACCTTAATTTTTGACCATCTTAACACATCAAAATTATTATGATTATAATATCGATAAAAATGTTTTTTGGGTTCATTCGTCATCGCAGTACTGTAGTATTAATTTACGAATAAGTAGTCGGTAATTAAGGTAATTATAGTTTTTGTTTTAATATAAAAGTGAGATACCTGGAGGGAATAAATAATAAAACGAAATGCACCTATAACTAAATGGTGGAAGAAATCAATGCTAATATCTTATTCCATCTAAACCTTTTATTTCTTTTGAAGAAGAAATGAAGTTAATAAAAAAGTCGTGTCGATATTTAATTCATAAGTAAATGAGGAAATACGTATTGTAGTTCGCAGCTGTCTTCAATAAGCGTATATCATTTACCAAGAAATCCAATTCAACCCCACTTTATTTATATTGCACAAGTGATGAATTTTTAATTTCTTTTTGAAATCCGACGAGTCTCGCTGCGAACACGCTGGGAGATTGTTCGGGATTTTTGCGTGTAAAGTACGGAATGTCGTATTTAAATAATGCATCCGTACCGACTGCCGAGGGTACGTTCAAACCAGGCGTGTAATCAAAGAGAAGATTTCATCAAATGATGACGAGAAGAGAAGACGCTGAATTTATCTATTTCCCAATCCTAAACGAGTTACCGACAACTCATATACAAATCCTGATTGGAATTCTCACAATACACTCCAAAGGATTATTCACTTTTCACCGATCATTTTCTCTACCAAGAATATATTCTGTAGTTCGCCTTATTTCTTGTACTTTTACAAACTCTTGGCCACAAATTGGAAAGATTGAAATATTTATTTTTATCCTTGTAGTGTGTTCTAAAAAGTATAATTTTTCACCATAAATACTTACGGCTAAATTCACCATTCCTTAATCAAGGCTTGATTCACTGTGTATCTTCTGGTCTCTATTGCTGTCACTAGTGACTACCTAATCAGCAACTTTTAAGTCTATTATCACTCACGCTGTTGTTTTCGGAATTTTATAGTGTGTTTTGACTGAATTGATGCAATAAAACAATTGGAGAAAATAGATAGAAAACATCATAACTGAAGGATTTACCCCTTTCATCTCACAGGTAGATTATAAAATATAAATATGTTTATAGAATGTGATTATTCCAAAGAACATATGTTCCATAGGGCTCCATATTAAGTTCAGACCTTTGGTACAAATTGGTATTTCTATACTTCAGACAAAGACAAAGCTTCAAAGTATGTCGGTTAATAGAAAAGTATCGCATCGAAATAGTAAATAACATTTATATTTGACAATCTATGTGGTTCTTTTGATGTTTAATGTAAAAAAGAGGACTAATGTTTATGAAGCAAAATTTCTATTTGTTTATTTTTGCCAAATACACTTAAATATTATTTTTAAATTTTGTATATAAGGATTTCAATAAAGGTATTTTATTTTTCATTAAGTTGTGTGCTTGATAAGTTTGTTGGTTCATATGAAGTTAAAGTTTATAGAGTGACTGAAAGCAAATGAATAATTGAAGCAAACCTCGAATTGTATTTGGTGAGCCTGGCAACACGATAAATTATTAGTATTAATCCTATTGAGATAAAGTCCCAATAAAACTGTCATCACTGGAGAGAAGAGACGAGAATCGGTGTTTTCCGCCATCCGCTGTCTCCTGGGACCGAATCCCGCATTGTCGCCAATCTAATTCGGCCGCGAGCCAAACTACACAGCTTATTATTTCCCAGGAAGCCAACTGCTCGCTTCTAGCCGGCGTATATATGTCACGCGGACGTTTCAATACTGCAGAATGACGGCACAACGAGAATTTATGCGCCAGCTTTTGTTTATCAGATCTCGTTTGGAAAACGAAGAAAATAAATGAAAGTAATGTCGTTTTTTGTTTAGTTGCGTGGGGCCGCTTGATAAGAAAAGTTTCGCGTCTGTTTGTTGTAGGATTTTGTTTTCGCCGCAAGGTGAAATATTGGATTATCTCTAAATAACTTCCTGACTGTTTGTTCAAGATTTTATAATTATGTAAACACTTATTAATACTTTATTAGCTACATCAATTTTGACCCAATTTTCTCTACATGAAAAACTTCTATTTGTTTTTATTTTGTTCAGCCTTACTTTATTAATATATGTTGACATTGTCGATTTGACGAGTATTTTAAATTGGCAAACAACTTCCTAAATTAATTTTCTCATAATAAACCTCTTCATCATTCTCTACTCAGCTCTTTAATTTATTCTATATTTCTAAATATTTTTAGTATACAATAACTGAAAATTTTATAATACAGATGGTCAGATTTCGAATTATTCAAAACGATTGTTTAAGTTGTAATAGTTCGATGTATGTAAATATTTCATATTCACTTACGATTAAAATCAGAATCAGAATAAGTTAATCTGACAGATGAATTCACCATAAGTCCATTGATTCATAATCAACTAATTCAAGAATCAGATCATGTAGATCAACATTTATTCTAATTTACCAATTTGATTCACATAAAAATGGCAAAGAAGAACGAGAAAGGAAAAAATTAAACCAATTCGTACAGATTTGTGAAAATTAAAATATTTTAGATTAATTTTAACAGACAAAAACTCGTGTACATAAATACATATGTCAAAACCTCAAAACGAGGATCAAATCAGATGATCAAAGCTTGATTAATGTAATACGACTCATTTGATTTTTACCTCTCGTCACTCAGTAAGCATAAGAGAATATAAACTATATTTTTATAATTAAAAAACTGCCTAATCAAACAAAAACTGGTTTAACAATGAAGTGTTAATGATGGCAAATGACAGGTTATAACACTGCGTTTAAGTGTTATGCTCTTTTTTTTAAACCAAGCAATTATCAGAAGGTTGGGATAAATCATAGGGCTTGTTAAGAATCGAGCGGTTGGACATTAGTATAATTTTAAAATTACCTCCCGCAGTAAAAGCCCCAAGTTAAATTAAGAAAATGACGTGATATATTCGAACGACGGAGAAAAGGGACAGTAAAAAATCTTTTCATTAGCATCGGAATTAAAATTAGATTTGTCGGGGATCATTTACATCCGAAGTCACACCCAGATAAATGTAATCACTCCCTCTAAATTCCAAATTCAAGATTTGAAAAATACACGAACTCGGAACGGCTCGCTGGCATGAAACGCGAATCGGTGGGTAGGTTGGTACCTTGGCAATTTCACTAATGTACGTGCGTTTTACAAATGACCAATGCAAGTCTGGAAATCATCAATTACCCGTGAACATTTTAATCCGGCTTGCTTCTATCATTTCAACTGAAAAATTGCACTTTTCCATTGCTGCACCTACTGAATGTTATTCTTTCAGCGGGGATTTTCAGCGAGCCTGGATTAACTTTTGTTCCTCTTGTTCAAAGGAGGTGAAAGCGCATGGTTTACAAGCTCTGATTTTTTGCGAGATTTCTGGTAATTAGTTCTCGAGAGGATATTCATTTTCCCTCGCTCTTTGTTGTTCTACTTCCCTACTGCTGCACTCGGTATTGATTCTATTCTTTACTACTGCTCTCCACTTGCTAGCTTTTATTTCATATACGACTGCGATACTTCTTTTATTCTTTGTTAACTACAAATGTAATCACTTGACTTTGACTTTCATTTGTTCAGTTTTGTTTACGATTAAATTGGATTTCGTTATTTTTAGAAGATACTTATTTCATAGCCATTTACTCCACATATTTTAAAATAGTTATTTTTGTATTAAATGACATCTCACCAACAATATACAAACAATATTCTTCCTACAACTAATTTGCGTTATTAATTATAACATTTTTATATATTTATATAAATTGAATGAAGAAATTGAAATCACTATGAAAATACGAGTAGTATATTGTGCAACAAGTATAGAAAATCTTTGTATGATTCCAGCACTATACTTCATCTCGTGATGATAACATGTTTTGACAGCTGTAGAAAAAAATATTTATAGAGTTCTTGTATTTGCAAAAAAAAATATCTGAGCATATATGGTAGTGGATTTTTATTCATTTTATAATTTTACGTATCTTTTGACAACCGTAAAGTATCAAAGTCTTCTGATTCGGATGCTTTCTTTGTTACTATTTCTAGACATAGGTATTTATTTTTTAAAATATAATGAATTTACTATTTTCGCAAACTCTACAGGGGCCGTAATGAAAATTCGGCTGAAAAAATATATTCTTACAGAATATATACAACTTTTTGTTCTCTTGAAATATCTTTTTAGCTTCATCTGAACATCAACCAAAAAGGTTTCTTTTACAACCTTGATACATAAATAATTATTGTATTATGATTTACATGAAAATTGGTTAATATTATTTTTTTTCGTTACTTTTTGGATTCATTTTGCAAATAGATAAACTTCGCATCACTTAGAATTTATTGTAGTATAATGCAGGTATATAATAAAAGTATTTTTGCCGACCTTCATTTTTAAAAAGTCGGTTATGAACCCCTTTTACATTTTTCCTTTTCAATAAATTTGTAGTAACTATCAGATGTGATCTACGTGAGGATCCGTATCAGTTTGATATCAGTAGAATCTAAAAATATTCGGGTAAAGGGAGGCTGAAACTGTGCTGCGTGGAAGGGCTTTGGGAATCGGAAATGCATCAGATCTCCACATGAAGAGAAATCTTATTATTGATAGCGGATTTGGTCGCAAAAGTATCTCATTACAGCCCTGAATGCGACAGCACAATTGGAAACTAGTTTCAAATCGGATTATCTGCTTCCCCTTCAAAATACTCGATTTCAATAACACCGGCACAGCCGCTATACAGCGAGCCATTGAAAGAAGTCCCTCGGCGAACCATCGCCAATCCGGCTGACAGCCTCACACACACACACGCACGGCAGGTATGAAGAACGCCATTATACCCTCCTTCAATTAAACTCCCATATATTCACCACCGTCTTCAGAAAGATACCACTTTCATTATATTCCAATCTGATTATACCACTCAATAGCGAAGTCCAATATTCCAAATTAAATATATCATCGCCTATTCTACTCATATTTCTATACAAAATTTATTCATATTTCGAATTAATACTTACTTTTTCTGCCCTTTAAATATAGCCATATTGCAAACATGCTATTGCATCAATTATGGTCTTATCAATTGAAGAATTTAATTTTAAATAACTTTGTACTGTTATACTTTTGCTCTAAATCTATCAGAAGAGAGAATATCCACAATTTTTTTAAATCCCATATTAAAATCCTATATTCTGTACTAGATATTTCTGACGGTTTGTGATTAGTTTACGTATCAGAACGACCTAACAAGACCAATAAGTATTGGAGATAATTTATAATATCCATATTCGACAAATTAGTATATTCCTTAATAATAATAGGAATTATCACCATTTGTATATATTCAGTAAAAGGTTGAAGTTCTTTTCATGTTATATCTGTCATTTCTCCGTATTTTTAATACTTGATAAGATTGCTTTTCGGTTTACCTTGTCATCATGATGGGATAATGTACGTAAGTATATGCGGTTTATAATTATATCAACATCGTGTAATTATAACGCTATAACTATGGTGTTTTTAGATAAATAAAGGTCATAAAACACATGTGGGTTATAAATTATAACTTACTGTTGGTGGGTTCAGTATTCTATTTGTGATTTTAAGATGTCAACTGTCAAAAAAACTTTTATATATTTTATATCAATGAATAAAATGTTGTATGGCACGCGTGTGTTAATTTCCTAAATCACATGAGAAACATTTATCACGTGACTTATTTGTAATGTAACACATACCATAAATGAGTATTGTTTTATTTCATCAATTTTTCGAAATGTAAAAATCAGATTTTTCTACAAAACCTCTAAAATCTAAAGAAATACCTACGATAACACTCCATATTTGGTTGGTTAAGTCAATATCAATAATTATTGACTTCTGACACATTATCTTATGTCCTCTGGTTGGTACGAATGTAGTGGTGAATATCTGAATTTTCATCAAAAATAATGTGTATGAGACAAATATTTCTACAAAACCTCTAAAATCTAAAGAATCAACTACGATAACACTCCATATCTGGTTGGTTAAGTCAATATCAATAATTATTGACTTCCGACACATTATCTAATGTCCTCTGGAGGTACGAATGTAGTGGTGAATATATGAATTTTCATCAAAAATTATGTGTATGAGACAAATATTTCTACAAAACCTCTAAAATCTTTACAATCAACTACGATAACACTCCATATTTGGTTGGTTAAATCATTATCAATAATTATTGACTTCCGACTTATTATCTTATGTTCTCTGGCACGGATGTAGTGGTGAATATCTGAATTTTAATCAAAAATGATGTGTATGTGAGTACATGTTGCTTGACGTTTGAACCATGGTATATTTTTGCAAAGCCGCTCCTGTATAAATCCCGATCCCTTCATAATCCGATCATGCCAATTTGAAACCAGGCCGGGTATAATACAACTGGCCTCTGCAGGGAACCATTCATTTGCCCTTATCTGGTACATGCTATCTGCACTGTGTATTATACATCAAAATATCGGCATCACTCCAAACATGATCTTGGGTTTGTTTAAGAGTGGATGTGTTCGGCTAATACAGATGCTAGTACAATAGCGAGTATGTAGTTAATTTATGTGATTATTCGTTATCTTTCAAAGCGCGATCGATGGTCATGCGTGCGCCCGAACGTCGGTAATGGCGAGTGGTATTAACCAGGTGATGATAAGGCTTCCCCATAGGGAGGCTAAATGAGGAGGCGGGCAACGCGATTATCGCTTTTAATAAACGAGACGCACTGAATTAGATTCGCGTTTTTATATTAAACTCCCACAAGACTCAACTGTACAATGTTTTATATTCTGGGACAATAAGTGCGATTGTGGAAATTGTAAAAGATTGTAATGGGGTGATTACGTCTATTCTCGGTTCTCCATGTGGGACATGGGGCACAAATTTAACTTTTTGTAGAAGTAAGCTTAATACGGTGCCGCAGGTTATGAGTATGTATGTTTTGCGAGAACAGTGTAAAGAGATTCTGAACAATTCATGTAAATAATACTTAAGGTAAATAATACAATACTGACTTTATACCCAATGGAGTTTCCGAGACAGTAATATTTAAAATTTCAGGATTAAATCCCGAAGATGATATATAAATCATTCAATCATCATCTAAAGAACGATTTGTTATACGAGGTGCGTAAATTCGCTAAATTTCCATAAGGAAAAACCAGTTCTTATGGTTGTGGTAATAACACAGTATAAAGGCATTTTGCCATTGGTAATTTAGGATAGTTTATGTTAGGTTTGGTTATGTTAAGTTCCTTTATCATGCTTTACTTTCTTTCAAAAATAGCTATTGCCATTTTTATCAGAGCAAAAGTATTACAATACTTTGACAAATTTCAATAACACTACTGAACGTCAAATTTTTCTACATGGCAAAAAGTATTCAAATACTTAGAATGTTATATTTCCCAGTTTCAGGATATTAATATTTTATTTACATAGACAAAAGTAAGCCGAGTATCTAAGTCATAATTCTACCCATGTAGTTTTGAGTTAGTACCTATAATAATAATATTGCCTTACAGAAATGTTACAATAACATGTACAATTATCATATCATATCCACCCATACAGACTTGATCACAAAGACTTTACTCACAACAGAATTTTATAAAATGGAATATTATTAATAATATTTATTAATAACGTGAAACCGGTAAAATGTTTAACAACCCACAGTGAATGTCTAAAATTCCTTTTTCTACTAGCTTGAAATTCAATTGACATTGCGGCAGTTATAATACTCATAGCTATCATAGTTATGTTAATAGCAAATACATTGTATATCTTGAATATATACTTATAGGATCTACTTATCAAGTTAATAATATACATAATTACATAGTAATTTAATTTATTTACTTTGAAAAAACGTTTCAAATTACTTAGCAAATACTTTCAAACATTTCACTCAAAATAATATATAAGAAATAATAACTTATTATGAATGCTTATATCTCGTTGAAAAATATATGTAGTATGATAAAAATAGATAAGATGGCGTGATTATGTATATAATTTTATTTCCGGTTGTAATATGAAAACTAATTGAATAAACAAAACATATCTGGAAAAAGTAATTTGTAAAAACCGCATTTATTTACAAACGCAATAATTTAAAACGCAGCCGGATATTACACTGGTTTCCTTCCTGAAATAAACTCCCACATTTCACTTCCGTAAACGCATCGTCCTTCAGCGCCATTACTGAAAATCCATTATTTATCGAACAATTTTCAGTACTTAATCATCAATTAATCACCGAACAAGGTTCGATTATTTTTAAATGACTACTCGAAAACAATGATAATTACAGTATCGGAAAGTGATTATGAGCCTGGGCTGCGCTGCCTTATTAATTTCCACGGGGGGTAGTTCCACAAATCCACGCTAGGGCCGCGCTGAATACAGCCAAACCTACGGATATTTTTCATCTCGTCATCTCTGATAGATTCCGGGCTCAGATGCGGACTTGTAAAAATTACACTGTTCTTTATTCAAACGTCGCAGAACCAACGGCTAAATAATAAAAACTGTCATTTTTGTCACGGGCTGCGACACTTGGAAACAATATTTTCAACATTTTAATTTTACTTTCCAAATAATATTGTGATTGCTGCTTAATGAAAATTTTTTCTTAAAAAGAGAAACATATAAAAATTTTAATTAAACTGAAAAGTTTTAATCGCGTCTTTAATTAATAAATCCTTCGCTGAAATAATTATAGAGTTACCTAACTAGTACTTAATTTTAAATACTGGAGTACAAGTATGTTAATATGTACTTACTGGTAATAAGGTAATAAATAATGAAAAGTGTATAATTATTCTTCAATTAAGTTTATTGTAATATTCATGTAACAATTTATAAACCAAATACTATTTACAGTTGTACATCTAAAACTTTTTGCACAAGACAAAATTACAAGAAACTTAAAAGATATTAGTTTGATAATACAAGCATAAAACTTTATGTTTATAATTTTTTGATAAATAGATATTAAATAATAAATTTGAAACATTTAATAAAATTTGCGGTTTCTTCTTTCATACGTTTATAAAATATTTATGCGTTTTTCGGAATCTATAGGAGTAGAAAAATTAGAGTATTATATTAAGTATTATGGTCATTATTCACTCAGATGAATTTCATCTTCGTGAATAATGACTACCATAATCCCTTATATCATAATAAACTATTAGGTATATAGTTGTAACTATTACTACTTACATATTCTATAATTTCTAATGCTCCTTTTATAAATTATTGTTAGAAGAAAAACAGTAAATAAAAAAAAAAACCTTACATTCGAATATTGTGAGATGTTTGAAATAGGGAGTTTGGAAGATTTTCCAAATTGTTTTTGAAATTTATATTATACTTCCCTTAGCTATTAAAAAATATAAACAGTTAATTTAAGACTCCTATAAAAATATATTTATTGATTCTCAAATTCTGATGAAACACCCTTTGTGTTGTTCACTGAATTAATTTAGTAATGTTTAGAATACATGTCACTAATTCTATATTGATATCAATTTCAAAGGTCTCGACAAATTTAACATGAAAGAAAGATTCGCATAAAGAATAATATAATGATGCCTGGCGGCTCTGTAATTTATTTATCCATAAAGAGCCTGGATTTCTTCATTTCTTACTTTTGTTATGAAAATATGTAGTGGAATAAAAAGACGAACATGTGCACTAATTAAAATGAAGCACGGAATACCTCGAGGCTAGTAATGTAATATAATGAACTATATGTCATATTACTCTGATTTTCAAATTTATCGGATATTTTATAAGCTATATTGCTAAATTAACCTCTTGTGTGATATTAACTTTTTTCTTTTTTCCAGGTGAGTAAAATTACTCTTCGGTTCATTGGATTGACACAAAATCAATACCCTAAAGCGTAAGTTAATTTTCACATTATATACTTTACTTTCCTTCTTCATTCATTAATAGCTAGACGTGTAAACATGGCTTAATGTATGTACAAAGTACATAGTCATACAAACATTTTATCACGAAAAGTTCTATGTTCAAATCCCTCTAAAAATTTTATATGACTTTAAAATTAAATTCGGTTTTACACAAGTCAAGTAACAATATTTCAATAATATAAATTTAAACAAGAATGATTTATAATATTAAAATCTAAATTTATCTGGCTGGTAAACTCCATAGTAATGAAAACACGTTTAATTGTCAAGTCTCAAATTGGGAACCGTTTTGACTTATATTTGTTATATTTTTAGATAAACATCTGTCATTTTAAACAAATTTGGAATGTTATTTAATTTTAACTAAAAAATATTAATGGTTGACAGTTTGCATCGGTGACATTTCAACCTTTCAAGGGGATAATTTCAAAATTTCTGTAAATATAATTTTGGTATTTTATAAGCTACTCATAATTTTATTTACCTGCTAGTAGAAAACCGAACATTTTCTACAATCTATTTTTTTTTAAATCATGGAATGAAAACAGGAATTAAAATGATCTGGTTAATTATTATTTCTTACAATGTAGTCTCCTAAACACCACATTAATAAAATCTATTAATTGTTCTTCGTTATCAATAATCTCACAAAATACATTGTATTAATTCCATATTTTGACAATATTGTCAAAAACTATCAAAAGTTTCACAAATGCTACAGAATATTGTACATTTGGCCATATTCGGACCAACTTCGTAAATTTATCGTACTGACAAAATTATATTAGCAGCTTAAACTAGCTGTTAGCTTATCCTCCTGTCATCTACGATCTATCCTCTTGGTAACGCAAACGCTAACAAGATATTGAAAAACCGAAATTCGTGACTATCATGAGGATTAATTTAACAGAGACATCAGAATCAGATGGACAGATGGAACTTTTTATAAGATCTTTATAAACAATAAAATATCGATGTATCCAAGTGTTTAGGGACACACTATAAGAACTGACATAGGCCATTAAAATGCAAGGAAATTGTCACAGAGGGACACTATTCCTCTTAGGATTGTTGTGCAATAAGAAATGTGATCGTTTTGGTCATGAACAAAGTAATAGTACACAGTAGAGTTGATATTTATGTGGTATTTATTTAGTTTTCAATCACGTGAAAGTACATATAAAGTCTGGCAATGTTTATTCGTGATATTTGGCCAATACGCATCCCATCTACTTTAGCGTATATCTTGGATTGGCCGTAAACCGAGCCATAAAGGTGAAAACGACCTCATGTATATTACGGGGATGAACCTAAGACGCAAGCACTTACACTCCGTCTATAAATCTGCATTCAGTTAAAATTCGTGTTTTTAGCTCGGCTAGCTGGATATAGATACAGGAATTTGCAACTCTCTACGATCGCGCGCACATTTTATTACACTTTACTACTTGGATAAAGTTCGGAGGATATTTGTTGCTTCCAACCGACGCAGGGACGGTCTTTATTTTTCACAACAAAATTATTCCCTATCAACTTCAGACCAACAAACAAACATTTACTTTACTAACATGAATATATTTCCAACGGAAACCATTAAATATTAAGTGTTTTCAAAAGGAGAATCATTTACATAATTTACAAAACTACGTTAAAGTAGGATTGTCACATTTCGAAGCATTTTTATATATATTGGTAAATATGTATTTAAGGTATTTACTCATAGTAAAGTACTCTAATTCCTGCCTTAATGTATTTAGGTCAAAATCAACCTCCGTAAAAACCAGTCACCGTAATATTTACTACCTTATAGAAGGGTGCTTACTCACTGTGAAGTACTCTAATTATTGCCCTAAAGTAATTAGGTCAAAATTACTCTCCGAAAAACCAGTCACCGTAATGTTTTCTACCTGAGAAGGATGCTTACTCACTGTGAAGTACTCTAATTCTTGCCCTAATGTAATTGGGTTAAAATCAGCCACCGTAATGTTTACTACCTGAGACGGTTGTTCACTTATTGTAAAGTACTCTAATTCTGACCCTATTGTAATTAGGTCAAAATCACCCTCCGTAAAAACCAATCACAATAATGTTTACTACCTGATAAGGGTGCTCACTCACTTTGAAGTACTCTAATTCTTGCCCAAATGTAATTACTCTAAATCTTGTCCTGATATAATATATAAAAACAAAGCGAAAAGAAGTTCGTAAGCAATAGTTACTCAAACAAATTAAAATTTGATTAAGAATGTATTTAGCACGCACAGAATTTTTCAAATTCACTTTTGTATAAATCTTATGAATTATGTAATAAACATCTTATCTGATATAAATGTGAGTGACATTTCAATATTTTTACCTTTATGTGTTGCTCTTTCTTCCTGGTGTGAAATTTGTTGAGCCGGCCCTGCTCGCAGCTATAAATTTGATTCTGATTTCTCATCATAACAAATTTTCAAGTTGTGGTTGTATCCTTCGAGCTCCCCACAAATTTTATCGTTTTCCCGTGCCGCGCATGTAGTTATCCAAACGTTCTTGCTTCAAGTTTTGCCTAATTAACTCCAGGGAATGAACCCAAGATTCCTCCCTTCTATCGTTACTCACCCCTTCACTTTGGCATTAACATTTTAATATTACGCGTTATTATCCTACATCCTACATCCTTCACCCTAGGCAGGACGAGTGCATGGGACCCGTATGCACCGTAACATAAATCTGAATATTTCACAAGACTTTTCCAACTAATAGGTACGTAAAATGTTTGCTCTCCTCTGCTGATTAACAAAGCAGTTCGCTGAATTATTTAGTAGCTGAAAATATTAACTTCGGAGAGCACGTAGTTTATTTTCCTGATTTACTTCGCTCTCATGACCAAAACAAAAGTTTCAAACTCAAATTACCAACAAGCTTCATATTTTTATCCGGACAGTTTTCTCCAAATTGTAAAACGATGTTTTCGTACAACTTTAAAGGTCATGTTTCGTTGTAAATATTAAAAAATAAGATTTATGCATTAGGGGGGAATTGAGGAGAAGAGTATAGACAACCAGGAACAAAAATAAACCTTGTCACTTTTTTGCCTGTGGTCAAATTTAATTAAGAAAAAATTCTAATAATAACTTCAAAATGTTTTTACTTCTCGCCACTTATAGGAGAAGTATTAGAATGCTAAAAATCGGATAGAGAGTTTTCAATGGATAAGCATGTTTTGAAGTCCCTAGAACACGATTTTAATATTTTTACGATAATGCCTGTCCTTGTGCGTGGATGGATGGATGTTGGTGTGACGATTACTCAAACACTAGTGAATAAAAAAAAAGTTGAAATTTTGGGTGTAACATTATGACACCCTTGATTAGTTCTTATTAGGTTTTAGTATTAATCGTGCAACTTGAGGTGGTGTTTTCATGAACTCTGAAACTGTTTTTCTAAAATATCGTAAATAATTATAAATGTATGAGCATTTTCATAAATAATTATTTAATACTATTTTATGAGCTAAAATTTTATAGTTTAAATTAGTTTCTACCTCCCTCAACACAGTAAAAATATTAAAATTTACATAACCAGTTAAAAATTGATATCTTTTTATATTTTCAAGTTATTTCTAATAACAATTGAACATGAAAATATATAGTATTTAGTTTTTCACTCTAAAATTTTTCATATTCAGCCGAAATAATCAAAAAATAATCATTTTTCGTTGCAAAATTTTTAGTTCTGAAAATAGTCCAGGTTAATAGATGCCGATGCGCTGATTTCAAATTTTAAAACGGAATTTAATTATCTCTTTTCGTTCCTGAGATTTTTGCTCTCAAAGTTGCACCCCAAAAAAGTGTGTTTTTTCGCTATATCTCAAAAATGGATAGAGATACAATCTCAAGCATTATACCAGTCGATTCTACGGGAAAAGTTACATAAAGAAATGTTTTCTCCGCATATGCGTTCTTTGGAACGATTAAGTGAAAAATGAGAAAATCGATAAAACCTAAATTTCAAAATTTCTCCGAGGAACTTTTTTTCTCCAAAACTTCTCATTTTCTAGACTTAAGTAAACATCGATGTGCGAATTTCAAATTTTCAAACTGAATTGAATTATCTCTTACCGTTCTCGAGATATTTGTGTCCAAAGTTGAGTTTTGGCAATACCTAAAAAAATAGGTTTTATAGGTATACCCCGTTAAGAGTTAGGTTTACGACCTCGGCGACTTTACCAATCGATTCTACGGGCAAAATTACATAAGTATACCAATTTTTAGATTTTTATTCCAACGGATACAATTTTTAGAGGGAAAAAACGAAAATGGCCAAAATCGGAAAAAATGCCTGATGAACCCCTTACGATTTTTCTCGATTTTTGCCATTTTTAGTTTTTCCTATCTAAAAAATGTATCCGTTGGAATATAAATCTGAAAATTGGTACACTTATGTAATTTTGCCCGTAGAATCGAATGGTGAAGTCGCCGAAACCGAAAACTTAACCATTTCAGGGGTATACCTAAAAAACCTAATTTTTTAGGTATAACTTTGAACTCAAATATCTCGAGAACGGAAAGAGATAATTAAATTCTGTTTGAAAATTTAAAATCAGCGCATCAAAATGTACTGAAGTTCATAATATGAATAATTTTGGAGAGAAAAAGTTTCGAGGCGAAAAATTTAAATTTAGGTTTTTTCGTTTTTCTCATTTTTCACCGAATCGTTCTAAAGAAGGTATATTCAGAGAAAACATTTCTTTATGTAACTTGGTCCGTAGAATCGACTGGCATAATCGTTGAGATTGTATGTCTACCTATTTTTCAGATATAGTTAAAAAACACACTTTTTTGAGGTGCAACTTTGAAAACAAAAATCTCAGGAACAAAAAGAGATAATTCAATTCCGTTTGAGAATTTGAATTCAGCGCATCGGCTTCTATCAACGTGCACTATTTTCAAAAAACAAAATTTTGAACCCTAAAATGGGTATTTCTTGATTATTTAGGGTATATAAACCCAATTTTATGTTAAAATCTTAAAAGTTGCAGTTCTTAATGTTCGTTCTTCGTATCCTGATTAGTTTAGATAATCAATACAATGAAAAAAAATATATATGTATTACTAAATTGGATTTAATATAAATTTGAGAAAAGCGTAAAATGTATAGCAAAGTATTGTTTATTATTTATTTAGAAAATAATGTTTTATCAATATGAGAAAGTTGATATATACGTACGTATACAATACACACGAAGTACTTGTGTATAAATTGAAACCCATCACATTTTATGAAATAATTAAATTTATTGATTTGCTAGCGATAGCACAAATTGATCTAGTTTGTATAAAGCATTGAATTTGTCGAAAGTTCATATGAAAATGCAGTATCACATATCGCAATATCGCCATTCGCTCGCTGGGATATTAAAGGTAATTTATTTAGTTGACGTTGATACCAAATCGCTGTAACAATGAACAAACGACGCGCAAGTATTCTGTATCATAATTATGCAAATATAACCGCAGTCTTATTGCTTGATTTTCTTTGTTCAATAAACACAAAGTTTAGCAACAAAAGCGTGGCGGGGCCGCATAATTAAGTGCAGTGGCGGGGCAATTTATGCTGACAGCCGAGCGGGGGGCCCACGGATATATTTCATTGGGGTGCAAAGAATTTCCAGTTCGGGAAAACATGAGCTGTAATTTCTCCGCCATTGCTATGCATTCATACTTTGTAGCTTGTTTCGGAATCGCAATTGGTTACACAACACTCTAACTCAAATACGCATTTACAAATTATTACTCCCGTTTTAAATTTCATTTGTTTCTAACACAACGCAATATTGTATTTTTAAACAAATGATGAATGTTTTACAAATATTACTATTAAATTGCAAGCACAAATTTTAACATTTTTGCCTGGATCGTCTTGATTTAAATTTTATAAGATTTTTGTTGATTTTTTTAACAATAAAGATGTAATAAAATTGTAATTACATTTGTAAATATGTGTTGAAATCAAGGCATGTAATCGGTTAAAAAACCGGTTAATAAAAACCGGTAACTGATATTTTGAACAAAATTTTTGATCTTTAACTATGCGTAATTTTAACTGATATTTTTAAGGCCGAAAATACTGGTAACCGTTAACAAAAAAAAATAAACCGGTTTTAGCGAACATTTACCTTTATTTTAATAATATTACTTAGTCCGAATATTGAAGAAAAATAGGTACTCTCTTTGTCTGCTTTATAAGCAAGTTTATAATTGAAAAAAGACTTACATATATTAAACGTTTTAAACCGATTTCCAATTTTTAAAAACCGGTTTTCCAACTAAAAGCTTAATTTTTATAACGTTCTTAGTATGGGTTAACCGTTAACCTGTATTTTTTTCGGTTCATACCCTGGTTGAAATAAACGTAAACTATTTTGCCTACATTTAAATAAAAACGGTTTCAATGGATATATATGTATAGGTGTTCCACAACTTAGGACATCACACGCTCATTGAATAATATACTGTTAACGTATTCTTACATACAGGTGTTCCACAACTCGGACAAAAAATTAAAGGGTATACCTATACTGTAGGACGTGCTGATTATAAAAAAAAAGGTTTGATTTCTGCTGGTGTATAGCTGTCAAGTATTAAAGAATATCTGATTTGAAAAACGTCAAAAATTTCTCTTCGCATTTTTACTAATTTTAAAACATAGTTTTCGAAAAAAAATTGTTTGATATATGATTACGAAATGCTTTTGCATTCTCGAAAAGTTTTTTTTATTGCTGCGCTCACAAAAAAAAATATTCTCGAAAGCAAAAGTACCATTTCGCAATCTAGAATCAAAAATAACTAATTCTCTTTTTCCTTCCCGTATATTTATTTTCTCTTATTAAATAAAACAACCAATTCTAATTCTTAACATTACTGTCTTATTGAACATAAATTCTTAAAACATAATTACCCAAAAAAAGCCAGAAAAAAACACAAATGGCTTGTACTTTTTATATAATACCCGGGTTTTTATTATATCCGTTTTATATATTTAATTTACTTACAAAAAATAATAAAAAAAAGATTGATGATGATGATACAGATATCTGTCATCGCTTTAATCTTTTCATATCTCATTTTCAAATTATCTATTTATAGGTTATTAAAATGAGGTTGTCTTGATATTCTGATAATAATTTGGAAATATTGGTTAAATAGTCTTTGCATTTATATCGTTTGTAATAAATATTAAATCAAACATGTCTATTTAATCTATTGATTCTGTTGATTAATGGACTTCTGTAGGAAAAGATACAATTAATATAATAACGGATGTATATCCATACAAGTCAAAACATATAATTATAGAAAAAGTAGATATATAATATATGTATATCGTTCGGAATGAATGTTCTGTTTTTTTGTTATAAATTTTAAAAAAATATGTAGTTCCAATACATAAATTCACAAGTGCATAAAATGATGAATTTTCCATTTTTGGTTTTCAGTGAAATATAATTAAATATAAATTTTAATTTTAGAGTAAACAACGTGTTCAATTTGATGTAATGTTTTTTACCCAAAATTTGTTAAAAATTACATTTTCATTATTTGCACAATAAATTAATAAAAGTTCGCGTTATTTTGTTCAACATGCTTTGACAAAAGCCGACCGTATTTTTAATTAGAAAGCGATCAATAGAATGATGTACAAAATGGAAATGAACCGAGTAAAATATGCTCCAAATAAAAAATGTTTCCATAGTAGCGAATAAACAAATTAACTTTGCAAACAGCATTTTCAATTTTTCTCAGATTTTCTGCAATAAAAACAGAAAATTACTTTGAATCTTTCCGAGAATATTAAAAATGTGGAAAAATGGTAAAAGCCATCTTAACATAACATTTCTTCAAATATATATTTTATTTCCTTAAAAATAAATTTCAAAATACCCAATTCTGTGCTTTAAGGTATTTAAATTTAAGTTATGTTGCAAAATAAACAGCAAAACAGAAAATTTTTTTTTTCGTCTAGAGACATAATGACATAAAAGTTGACATTTGCCACTAAGACCTGCAAAGATTTACAAAAGGTCTAGGTCAGAAATAATTTCATGGATGAACCCACAGATGGCGTCCATAACCTTGTATGATCTAATGTTTTTCTGTCGCATAATTCGTTTTTAAAATTGATTTCGCCTTAAAATTAAATGAAAATCCGATAAATTATCCCAAAAACATATTTATATATTACAGAAAAAGCTTAGAATTTATGGAAAAGTGTGATTAAACTAAAAATAGAAAAAGAAAGCATTATTATTATTATTACATATAAATATTTAGAATTCGCTACATTTCTGTTACGAGAAAGAATGTGGTTATTTCCTCGTGTATTTTAGCGTGGTGAAAGAGGTAATCTAATTACGATTCTATGTCTGCTTATAAATTCAAATGTGTGTTTAAAACAATCGCGGTACTTGAAGAAAAGCACTGTTGAGTGTATCGCGTCGCTGTAAAGTTGTTCTGTGATTACCTTTGGAAGCACGGAAGTTTATCATTCCTCGGAGCATTGATAGCACCATTCCGATCATTGTCCACGTAGGAAGGTAGGAATATGGGACTGTAACGTCACAACGCCGCCGTTAATAACATGTCATACTGCTGTTCTCCACTGTTATTACATTCAAACTTGGAAAAGGATTCTCCGAAGTTTGTTTTCGTTGTTGGGCTGCGAGCGGAAATGTTTTATTACCCGTTTTATATTATATCCGTTTTCGTATCGAATGTTTTGAATTGGAAAGTCCACTTGAATGTTTCATTACTTCAGAAGTCGTACGGACTATATTGTGTTCGTTCTGTATAATTAGAGATGCTGTATAATTGAAACTCTTATTATATTTTAATTATGATGAAAAGAGGCTATTGTTCTCAGTTTATTTCTTATAATTCAGCAAAAAGTTACAATCATTGTGTTTAGAATCGTACTCAAACAGTTTTTAAATTAGTCTATCGCGAATTGTAAATGTTTTGTACAAAGTTTCAAATCGTAAAGGGTAAATAAATAAATAAAAAATACTTCCGCAGGCAATACTAACTTCATTAAAACAATAATAATAGTTATAATTAATTCATAACAGATTAAATTCTACAGTTTACCGATATCGTTAGGCCTATAGTTTACATTCACAATCGAAGTGTCACGGAGTCATATTCCGTGGATACATAAATAAGTACGTATTATTTAACCTCATTCTAAGAATATAAAATGATATTCAATGAATTCGAGATACATTTCTATTTAATAGGCGTGTGACCAACATAAATTGATTTAGTAATATTGACAAGAAACTAATATTGACATTGGGTTGGTGTAGAAATACAACAATCACATTTATAAACTATTTTGCAAATTTTATTTTAAAATTCTTATCTTTTTAGTTATTACAAGTCAATTTATTGTACCCATCAAGTCAAGTACAGTTGGTCAACAACATCTTTAGCTGCAAATGCAAAAATAAATTCGTCTTCATCTTCTATTTCTATCCAAGATGGATATACGCTTCCTTTTCTGCTTTTCTCCACTGTTTTCTACTTTTCACTACATTTCTCCAGTTTGGGATATTGTGTCCTCCTCCACCTCTTCTTTCCACCTTCTTTTTAGTTGTTTCCTTGGTATTTTAACCGGTTACATGCCCTGGTTACAACAAACTTTATATTTATATAAAGTTAAAAGTTAAAGTTAAAGCACAGAATAGTTACACACAGAAGCGACACTCCGTGTGGGTACCTTTCATGTTCCCCTAGTCACTTCTATGACCTTGAAGCATTGTGTAGACCTTTAAATTTGTGCTGGTCTTCTATCTCTCTCTCAGATGTGTGTTTCCGATTTTAAACAATGGGCCCTTTAAATTTGCGCACATTCTCCATCTTTCTCTAATTTTCGCTTCTCTGTCTTACTGTCGCTTCTGTATAAACATATTCTGTGGTTAAAGTTAAAAATAGAAAAAATTCATATAAAAATTTACTTGCATTTAATGTTGCATATTGTTATCCTTAATGTCCATTTTGAGCTTTTCAGGGACGTCAGGTTTATAATGATTTTTGAAAGTTATGTAAGTAGATATTGAGCCACTTTTGTTCGAATTTTACATGCCATAAAATACATATATCTTTTTATGATTTTACCTTTATTTATTGTATTGTGTAAGGTCTGTGTGTTTTTACGAGCAAATATATATTCATAACTGGTTGGGAAATAATTTTAGGTAGCAATTTGATAATAGGAAATTTACGGTGGTTTTATTGTTAAGGTGTTAGAATTGAATGTGTAATATTTCATTTCCATTTAATAATTGAAGAAGTAGCAAACTGCTGGCTCGTTAATATTCGAATGGTTAATAAATTCGCAGGTATATGAATTTAGTATTGCGAGGTTAGGGCACGCTGTCGGCTGCCAGTACTTTACGAGGCTTGCCACATGCGGTGTAATTGCCCTTGCGTATAATACCCTCGTTTATTACGCCGAATGTACGCTAGGTGCAAGACAAACCGGTCGTCTATTTAATTTAATCTGCATATAATTAAGCCAGAGATGCTGACTGTATAACACCAACTGTGAATTGTGACACTAAGGTTTATGTTTCCATACTTATTCATTGCTACGTTTATTGCTTCAGCTCTATAGGTAGCAATCGTCAACTGCTACTGAATTTTACGCTAGTTGCTGGATACAACAGAGACTTACCTCAAATCTTCTACATTTTAATCAAATGAAAATTTCAATTAATTCGTCTTGACTTGACTGATGACTACTGTTACCGTCTAGATAAGACAAGACTAGACTAAGTCTAAATTAAAAAGTTTTGTCTAGATGTCTACACTGTATATTGTTTCAAAACTCTTCTGCACATACGCGTTAGTTTGGTTTTAGTGGATGTTAATAAATGAAGGTCTTTTTTTTGGAGTTGCAGTCATTTAATAAAATTCACTAATACACCAACGTTTCGACTGTGTATCAGTCTTCATCACTGTGCTGATAACATACAAAACATATAATTAAATATGCAGACATACAGTCAAATCAGGTAACAAACTTACATAAATGGTATTAAAATAGTATCAAGTAAATCATGTAAATTATTTTGCAGAAATCTTTCGTCAAACATAGATAAAACAAACACATACATGTTACTTAACAGTTGTATAAGTCAGTTGGTTGATACCGATTATAGGCTAGTCTAAAACGATCATTCGCAGGTTATACATAATTTTCAGTTACTTTGCTTAGTAAGTATTGCCAATTGTTGAAATGTATATTTAATGACTTGTCAAAATATATGTACATTTAACATGATACTAAATTCTTCTCTGCAAGCACCATGTAGATATATTTTTTTAAAAATCTAAAAGATTTTCACCTACAATAAATATCAATGTACGTTTTGTTGGATTTTGGGAATCTACTACTACTACTAGAATATTCTAAATCTTGATCCGTTGTTACCGTGGTATAAATTTGAAATGAACGATTGAAACGTCTAATGGAGAATGGAAACTAGAGGTAGTTAAATATCTCAGTAGTGAAATAGACCAGCTGGGTATTTCATTTAAAATGTAACAATTAAACTAGGCTCTGTTTTAAAAATAGAGTACGTAGAAAGAAAATAAGCGCATGAAAGTTTTACACATGCGAGAGAAAATAATTCAACATAGGCCAACTACACAAAGTCAGAACACGAACACGGAAAAGGCAGAAAGCTGCCCGCAGATATGGCTGTGTTCAGTCAGTCGGATTTTAAACAACGTGTAGCGTTTAGAAAAACAAACTGCACAGGGCAGTTCATTTGTAAAGTTACGCGACAGAGAGGAATAGACACAGGAAGGTGAAGAGAGACGCTGATCCTCGCTGACAACACGAAATATGCGAATACTCAACACATGCCACGTGGCACGCAAAGGATATGTGGATCACATGTTTTTATATTTTAAATTTACTTTAATATAATAATATAATGAGGTATCTGTATCTCCTGAACTCACTGAGCCGCAGTTCTAACTACCGTACTGTCGATTGTTTCATTTGCCAGTGCTACTTCTATTTAAGATGTATAGATGGCAAGTCTATAGCATCTGAGTGTGATATACAAGTAGCTGTGTTTTTTTTATTTTACGACAAATCACACGTTATCGGTCGCTGGGACTTGAACTTACTATCTCATGTTCGAATGACATCACAGCGAGTTAGAGATGTACTTTAATATAATCATACAAATAAAAGAGCGATAAAAATAATTTTGAAAACTATGGGCAATATAATTATTATAGAATTTTTCTTCCATTGACTATGTTCAGGATACTCGCAGATCAGGAATAATCCATTTAAAGACAATGCATTACAGTATTACTATTTATTAATAAGAATCCAGGGCGCTAATACATGCATTATAAAGATGTGGTAATAAACATTTCACATTCCTTGACCTGATTACAAGCATCCTCTTGTTCTCTCTCCATCAGCGTCGGATCGGGCCATTAGGACGCGTTTCCCTAAGTGTTATAAAACACACATCATCATTCCAGTTACAACAATTATCACAAGCATGCACATGAACTCATGATATATGAAAAGGAGGTGTGACAGGTGACTCCCAAGTCCTAGACTTGGGGAGGTACTCCCCGAGTAGTGAACGCTAATTTTATCTACACTCAGTACTATATCATTACAGCCGAATGGGCCAGTCAAGCCTAGCTCCTGGCGTGTTCACTCCCCGGGACGCGGGACATCCAGTACTTATCCCTGTCAACATAATAAATGCGGCCTAGCACCTCGTGATTACCAATACCCACTATTTGCACACATGGGTATTGTAACCACCTACAGAGAGACTGACAACCATCGGAAGTCCTAAACTTCCTAACACAAGTAGATCCCAGATCTATTAATGAATCCTCGATTCATATACCAGCGCTGTAGATGCTCCTATGGGTCTCATGCTCACCGTAAGTCTCTCCCATGGATTCCAAACCCATTCTCTTAGTAGGTTCGAGGGTGTTCTAGACACCCATCAGGTAGGGGAAGATATTCTCTATGTTTGCGGCCACAAACAAATAGTACATATTGATACATTTACACCATACACAATGAATACACAAACAGTGACTAATATGTCGACCATCCAGTAATCATCCATGAGCATCAACAATACTTATAAGTAGTTAGATCCCAATGCACAGTCTCGAGTTCACTTATCACCGCATAACAACCACACTATTTGGCAAGCACTGGCTAGCGAATATTTAGGTTTACAACCACCTTTGGTTTCTTTCTCAAGTGGTTTGTATCAGTGGTTCTAAACAAGTTGGACTAAGCCAGAATCTATATCTTACATAAACAAACAATACATTACTGATATTTAATTTTTGAAGTAAGTATATCAATTTTGTCAATCCATTAGCACTTTCAGTAATTTTGCCAGTCTTATCACTTCAGTCTATAAAAGTTATATCTAAATAAAAATACCGCTATAACAAGTCGCTGAAACCCGTAATAAACGGTCGGATTGTTTAGATACTGTAGACTGACAACACATTCCAGTAAAGAGCAAGTACAATCTGTTGGAACTCTAAGGTTAGGTCCTAATTAGACTCCTGCCGAAGGTAACTGTTTGTTCAATTATCTATGTACTAAAAATACATGAATATAAAATTTACATCATAAATAAGTAACTAGATAATAATAGTACATATTATTTTAAATATATTTAACTGCCTGATACCAAACTACCCCGCTGAGTTACGGTACACCCAACGATTAGAAAGTCAAAACGGTAACCTTAGAGATCCGAATACCAGGAAATTTGCTTTTCTCTAAGAGCATAAAGTTCGATTAGAATGATTTGTAAGTAGTGTAAATATGAAGTGCATGTATAAAAAGGTTGATAATAAAGAGGAAGATAATAAACATAGTTGGTAGATCCCCGTTGACAAGACGAAATATGCGATTCTCAACACATGTCAGTTGAATGATACAGCGAGGACGATGTTAAATATTAAACAGGCCATCGAATTTACGCGGCAATAATTAACACGGCGAACAGCGACAGCGCTGATACCCGCCACATAAATTTAAATATAAGTTGGTAAATGCGGCGGCGACGTGCATAAGCCACCCTCGCTCGATGGGCCCGAGCGTTCCCGTCGCACCTCGGCCTCCGAATCAAATTATCCCGGCCATAATGCCGTGATCGAATTCATCTCTAATGTGCATTGCAATTATGCTAATTAAATACCAAATTATTGTTATTCGCTGTGGCAGCTACTTCAAACCCAAATCAAATACAAGAATTAGATTAACCTATGACGGCTGTTCGATATTGCTCTAATACAGGTAGCACATGTGTTTCATTACGTTACCCGCATATATTATATTTATAATGCACTAGTATAGTTATATTTATCGCATCCAGACAGAAACTGAACTACTTTTACTAGAACCAATTCAGAATCATTTTCAATTCATCTAGCGTGAGTATTTTTAACGTGAAACATGGGTTTTATATATATTGATATTTTATTGACAACAATGTATATTTGCTTGTCTCATTTAAATTGACAGACCAACATTAAGTGCAACAACCATTTTAAAAATCATTAATAATTTTAGAGGAAATAACACCCTTTCCAAATCACTCACTTTTAAGCTTATATATTATTTAGCGGTTATGAAAATGATCTGATCCTCTGATTATTGTGACCGCCAAAGATATGATTTTTAATTGATCAGAGGTTTGTAGGAACAGTCATCTAATGGACATAGTTTGCTTTTCAAGTTTGTTGGATAATGGAACACTATATGTTCGTACTGCACATGCATTATACAGTTCCATGCTAATTTAGATTAGTTGGATCAAACCTTTATAACAGTAGATCCTCTAAATAACGGACTAATGAGATCAAAAGGATGTCAGTTGAAGCCGAAAGTATAACCCATTTGAATATTCAACCCGAGAACAGGTCTTTATTTTCCAATATTCAATGTCGTATCATTATCACTATAAAAGTCGAACGTAAACAAATATATGAAAATTCGTGTTAAATTACGCATGCGCACAATTGTTAGACAATGATGGAAACCCCCTTACTCATTGTCTCTCTCGGCTCACTTTTTATCTGTCACTACTCAGTAAGAGAGGTATTGGAATCATGCTAAAAATAGGATAGTGAGTTTTCAATTGAAAAGCACGTTTTGAAGTCCCTAGAACACGATTTTATTTTATGTGTGGATGGATGGATGTTGTCGTAATGATTACTACTACTAATACTAATGAATAAAAAGGTTGAAATTTTGAATATAACATTCTGATACCCTATTTATTTTATTAGATCTGATTATATTTTGGTGTTAATCGTGCAACAGGAAGTGTTGTCTTCATTAATATTTAAAGTGTATTTCTAAAATATCTAAAATTTCATAGCTCAAATTTGTTTCTACCCTTTAACTATTACAAATATTAAATTTCAGTAAATTTGTTACAATTGCGTTAATCTGTTTATCTATAGAAATAAATGTTTTATTTTGGACAGAGACAAGAGGACAGACAAGAGGTTATGTGCTGGCCACATCATATTTTTATACACAGGAAACATACGGCAGTGCTCGTTCCAGTATTCGTAACCTCTTTAAATGGATTAGTGTTTTGAACATGTATAACATTAACAGGATATTTTTTATTAAAACTACATTTTTCTTCACATTTTGTTCGTTAGATAAATCCGAAGTCCGTTATATCAAAATTTTGGTCCGGGTTGCACAATGGTTAATCAATAATTAAGGATTAATTTTTTGATATGTATTTTTAATACGTGACCATGGTAACAACGTCAAATTAATCAGTGATTATTTGGATTAGCCTTTCTGCAACCGGGCATAATGTAATAACGTCAAGTCCACAATGAAATGGTTAAAGACTGAAAAAGCTAATGAATAGATAGCTCAGATTGAAATGAAGCCTCCCGTATGTGATTGTTATTAGTTTGCGGGTATTAAGAGTGTGCTTTGGGGACTGAGCTGTCAGAGCCCATCAGTCATTGACACGTGTGACCCGGAGCTCCGGAGCGCCACCGGAGCCCGGATTCAAAAAGCTCCGCGCGCCTCTGACACGTACAAATACACGCTATAAATCTTTAAATCCGGCGCAGTAGCAACAACAACAAACACGGCAATAACGGTTTACCTCGATGGATTTTGAAGATAAATAATTGCATGGCAGGGGCCGGATTAGCGTTTTGCTCTTTGCTGCAACACCAGGAAATTAATGTGCGAGGCTTACTCGGCTCTATCACTGTTCCTATACATTTATTTACACTTCGCTGATACACTTTACATTTTTAAAACGTTTCCTCTCAATGCAGACCAGTTAATCGCGCAGAATTACACTCCATTCACATTCCACTAAAGATTTATACTACTTTTTTCAACTATTGTGAACTGTCAATGATTAAATAATGATAATGAAATTGCATATTGTATGTAGAACAAAGAAAAGTACATGAAAAGTTGACCTATTAACAGGGGAGGTTTTATTCAAACAATTTTACTCCGCAAATCAATAAAACTGCTAAATATGAATCTAATGATAATATTAACTCTAGTGACATTGTTTCGGTAGCTCATCTTTTATTGCGAGTACAGTATGTGATACACATGATGGTTGTTTCTGCTCGAAACATAATTTTAAAGTAAAAAAGAGTATAAGGCAGTAAAATTAATATAGAATTAAATAATTTCTAAAATAAAGCTGAAAATTTTTAATCATGTTCTAATAAAATTAGATAAAAATAAATCTCCGTTAAAATTAGTCACCGTAATGTTTACTACATGTGATGTTTACTCAGTATGAAATAGTCTAATTCTTGCCCTAATTAAATTAGTTGAAAATCCCTTCGTTTAAACTAATATCTGTGTGATACTCTGCCCGGGTTGCACAAAGCTTCATCATTTTTGATTAATGATTAATTTTTTGACAGCAATGTATTTTTAATACGTGGCCATGGTAACAACGTCAAATTAATCAGTGATTTTTTTGATTCGAGGCTGATTAGCCTTTCTGCAACCGGGCATAATTCTTGCCCTGAAGTAATTAGAAAAAAAAAATACTCTCCGTAAAAACTAGTCACTGCAATGTTTACTAAGTGCTCACTCACTGTGAACTACTCTAATTCTTGTCCTAATGTAATTAGATTAAAACCACCCTCCGTAAAAATCAGTTACCGTAATGTTTACTACCAGAGAGAAAAGTACTCACTCACTGTGGTGTACTCAAATTCTTGCCATAATGCAATTAGATTAAATTCACCATCCTTAGAAATTAGTTATCGTAATGTTTTATACCTAAGAGGAGAGTGCTCACTCACTGTGTAGTACTTTAATTTCTGCCTTAATGTAATTAGATCAAAATAACCCTCTCTAAAAATCAGGCACCATAAACTGTTACTGTTTAACATAAAAAGAATATAAGCATCATTCATAGTTTGAAGTGTAAACATGTAAGATTTTCGCGGAAAAAAATTGAAAATGTAGATGTTTTTTATTAAACATTTTTTACTAAAAATATTTCGTTTGATAATGACATCTTTTCGATTCTTATTTTAATAATGAAATGTCTCTTTTTTGCACATCAAAATTTTCGTACAATATTTCGCTATATATTTGAATGGAAATGATATTTTACACGCAGCTAACTCTCATGTCTTCCCTGAAGAGTCAAACTTTGACAGTTGTTTGAGAACTCTCTAAAAACACTATTATTTCGCAACTTATTACATAAATATCTAATAATACACATTGTTATTAATTTTGTCCAAAAAAATTTAATTTAAAAACGAATTAATATCACCATTTCATTTAGCGAAAGAACCGTAATAGTTTGCGAAGCAAAATGAGTTAATAATGTTGTAATGAATGTAGGATATGTTTGGGTTGAGACATCCAAGCAATAAATCTAGCCTAGGTGCAGACTGGCCTAACGACACCGTATGTTAGGGATATGAAGAAAGCGGAGCTACCCGACCTTTGAAATAATTGTGGTTTTAGTTGCGCGCGGGTTTTATGAGCCAGAGAGGATAATTGTTCCCCGTGGCAAGCTCGATATTAGTTATGAGCCGCACTACTAGCGGTTATGGTTCCCAGTGGTGCTCCTGTGAACGAAACCTTTTCTTTGCACGCCTGAATTTTTCAAGTCGCGTTACGTTAACGGCGTTTGGTGATGTGAAGAAAACTTCTCGGCAAATTTAAATAATAGACTTTTCGTTCGTGTTCGCTTGCTCGTTTTTCCGCTGAAATTCACCGGAATTTTGCCTTTCTCTACCTGACGATTTAAATATGTGCTTTATGGGTCATATCACCACTCAAATTCTCCGACACCTACAAATTTTATAAAAGCACTGGCAATGTTCTAGCTGGTAACTAACAGATTTTGTACCTTTTACGGGGAAGGGTGACTTAGATAGTGTCAGATTTTGTAACATTTACGGGGAATGGTGACTTGGATAGTGTCGGATTTTGTAACATTTACGGGGAATGATAACTAGGACAGTAGCGGTCAAATCCCAGTGACGACATACTAAAAGCTCTAGGTTCCCTGTCCTGTTTCTAGACTTAGGTCTGTTGGACAATTTAAATTAAATAAACATGAATCAAATGCTAGTATATAGATAATAATTTTGTAATGACTTGCTAATAGCACCAACGGCTAACTTGGTTCGCGTTCCGAGTAAAATTGGGTTCAAATCTTAATTTCGCCAAGAAGTTGAAGAGACTAAAGACTGATCAGCTGCACCACTGAAATTCAAGTAAAACCTGAAACTAGTTTTGTTGTATGAAGAGATATTTGAAACTGAGTTATGCAGTACTTGCAACCTTTTATGGAGAGTTGAGAAACTTAGTGGTCATAGACGTCTTAAATTATTTCAACTTCAATGCGTCAAATGAAGGGAAAGATATGAACCGTATTAAATAAAATTATACTGAATTTTCAATAACGTTTGTGTTTCTCTATCTCCAAAATTGGGCAAATTAATCAAAACAGTAATCAATTACTAATTATTAATTAAGTTGTCCAAAAAGTACTTAAATTACTAAGTAATTAAATTACTTGTCCTAAAAATCAATTGAATTTCTAATTACTGCTAGTTAAAATATAAAATCAATTACATTTTTCAATTACTTTTTCGCTCTTATAATATTTATGAAATACATAAAATATAACATTTCAAATAAAAGTAATGTAGAGTCCACTTAATTTTTATTGTAAAAAAAAATTACAAAAATATATAAAAATAAATACATATTATCATTGTTACTATAACTACCGAAACAATTCGAATAAAAACATATTTCAAGTTTAAAATTGAAGTATGCATTCAAATCTAAATTTAAAAGTACATAATAAGAAATCATGTCCAAAACAAATTTGGGGTACGATCCATAATATTATATGACAGAAGAAAGTACTGCCTAAAAGTACCTTTACCTTAAGTTAATCGGCATATTTTATAATGAGATTTAAATATTTTTCCATACAATAACTATATTGTAGGTATTTGAGGTCCTGATCCAGCCGTTATTTCTAGCATTAATATTAAAAATGTAAATATTATAAATTAAATTGTATTTTTTTTCACATGTATAAATATTTCATTCTTTAAAGAATTTTAATCATTCATAATATAATAATGTCCCTACCTACTATTGAAATTTAAATAGAACTCCTTATAAATATAAAACTTATAAAATTTATATTTAAAAATGGGCCTATCAATACACGAAGCAGCATTAATATTAACTGTTACAATGTAATAACTATAGCGTTGTATAATGTAACAAACGCTGTGGGATAAAAATCGCAAAGCAATTTAGCTGAATCCTGCAGCAATCAAAATGTAAAATTGTATATTGGTTATCGGTGTTGCTGCTGTATTAACTCCTGTTAACTGCTCCTGAGGGAATATAACACTAGCCATCACAGCAGGCGCATTTTCCTGTTTTACCCTCAAATTTACACTTCACTTACTCGACTATTCCCGGCGGGCGAATCACCACATGGCACAAATGCCACCACTAAGCTCGTTTCAAATTACACATCTTCCACATGCAGATGCTTCATTGCAAAACTGCAAGCAAATACATGCAACAATTTACCGCCCATTTATGATGTTTTTCACTTAACTTGCTTGTATTTTTACTCGTCCAGCACCTAACTGTAAATATCAAATGCAAATTTATTACTTATTATTATTTTTATAATTTGATTCTACTAAAAGTATTTCCGTAAAATTGTTTTATACATTTTATCCAACACCGTGTAATTATAACGATATAAGCTAAATATATTAGCTCACTGTTTTTTGGTTCGTATCATAGTAACTACGTTATAAAACCTTCTCTACACTATTTTGTTCCTAAATGTCATTTCGAAATTCCATCTGTCAAAAATCTTATATGTATTTTATATCAATGATTAAAATGTGTTGGATAAAATGTTGTATGGCACACGTGTGTTAATTACCTAAGTCACTTGAAAAAATACCAAAACGGCCTCGTGAGCTAAACTTTTTCCACGTAACTTATCTGTAATGTAACACACTTGTACCATAAATAACTATTAAATTCTTAATTGCTAGATTATAAAATTAATACATTTTATTTAATTTTTGACTTTCACTTCCTGAGGAAGATTCATTTGGGGTCGAAACCAGTCGAAATCATTAATTTCAGTAATACAACCCATCACAACCAAATAATTTCATATCTCAATTTCTATTTCTACTTCTTAGTTAGCTTAAACTGTTTTATTGTAATGCCCGCGTTCACATCAACATAATTTCACTTTCCAATTTGTACGTTCACTTCAAAGCTTGCAAGCTTCAAACTTTCCAATTCCACTTTGAAGTGACGCATGCGCATGTAGAGAAAATGTGCCATTTTGACATATTTGATGTTTTTTCAGTCTACATTTGAGGTTAAGTTATACATTAATTGCTGCTGGTGGTGCGAAAAAGATAATAATGGACTCGATTTATTATAACTAGGGCATGTAACCGAAAAAATACTGGTTAATGGTTAACTCTCATAGAGAACCTTATAATAATAAAGGTTTTAGTTCGAAAACTGGTTTTTAAAAATTGAAAACCGGTTAATATATCGGTTAAAAAAGTTAATGAAAAAAATTAATTAATAAAATAATTATCAAAATTTCATTAAAAAAAAACATCTGAGAGGGAAGAGATGGACCGGTAGGAGAAATGAACTTTTGCTTTTAAAAGTACGTTAGAGTGATATCTCTTATATTAAAATAGAATAATACATATTTTTCCAAACTACTTGCCCTATATTTAATGTAATGTAGTGTAAACGTTTGAAAACCACTGTATTATCATTGTTAATAAAATTAAGTTGACTTATTTTGGAGATGATTTTGAAATAAGGTTGTTGTATTCTATCTGTCTTTAGGTTAACATGTGCTTAAAATAAATGTATAAAAATTGTGTTGGTGTCTTTTATTTAACGTACAAACATCACATTTAATATTAAGTTTTTTTAACAGCCTGTAAAATTAAAGCAATGTATATTGAAGTAAAAAAGCTTTAATTCGTATAGTAGGTATTATTAAGAGAAATATTTTTGCGGGGTTTAATTTTTGATGAGAGATTTGGCTCGGTAACAAAGCTAATTCCTGTTGGAAGTAAGCAGTTCCCGGGAGACCTCCACGTATGGTATATGCAGGTAGCGTGTGATGTATATGCCTCGGCAGCGGGTCAGGTACGGCCGGTCAATATACCGGAATGGTGGAGGCGCCTGATCGAGACGCGCTCCAAGTCTCCAGAGTGCAATCCTCCTAGATTAGTTACCAGATCGAAAATCGCCAACTGATCTGCCGACGAACCAACTTCTCACACAGATTAATGGAGGCAGCGTGACAAACATTTCATAACCAAACACATATATTTATAACTATAAACACATTTCTGGAACAATATTAAACCCTTGTTCTTTATTTTTGTCTGACTTTTGATTTTTTTTTTATGATGTAATTTATAACATTTTTTGTATAATTTCCTCAATAGTCCGATTGAAACAAATTATTTTTTTCGACCGTACAATAAATGACACCTTTCGAAGTATTTTCGAACCGAAAAGTGCATTATTCTGGTATTTTAGTGTAGGTGCTAGACTACGAAAAATAACAGTTCGATAATATATTTTCTAATTTGGGAAAAAGCATTCCCGTATCGTGCACAATTCATTGTTTTCCGTAATTAAAAATTCATCGAAAAAAAAATTGTGTCTGTATTATGTAGAAAAATATCTATATACCATCGACTGGGAATACCTTTCCTATTAAATACATAATATACTATTTTTACCCACAAATTGACAAAAAACCTTAGAAAATGTGAAATATCAATTTTGAAGTTGAACTACTATAATATCAATAGTAAATTTCTACGCGTACACATTATATACATTACTATAGATACATCATCGTTTAGTCTTAAGGCTAAAAATAACATTTTTAGTGTACAGTTGTCTTCATAATAAAATAACATTCCTGAAATTTTAATGTAGAAAAAGTTGAAATAATTATAGCATACTCGTAAACAAATGGACGAAAATAACTATTTTATTAATATAACATTTATAGATGGTCCTAATATTGACAACAGTTTATCAAACTAATCTATATTTAGATCTCCCAATATAATTTGTGGTAAAAAATGATTACTAAAATCACCTTACTTTACTCTGTTTAATATGTCGATGCTATCAATGTTTCCTTCGATGTTTCTTTTTGATATTATAAAGAACCCCTATCATCCCACCATGATAATAGTTTCTAGACCAAGTTTATCATTTATAGTTATGTAATTTAAAACGTTAAAATATTTGTAAAATGTGGGTCAAAAATTGAAAAACTAACATTTACTTGTGAGGAACGAAAATAAATAATTAAATTCTTTTTGAAAATTTGAAAACAGAGCATTGAAATCAATATGGATTATTTTCAAAAAACAGAATTTGGATTATTAGAAGATAATTTTCAATATTTAAACATGCAAACTATCGATTATAAAATTAGTTTTTGTATGTATTAAAAACTGAATAAAAAAGAGAGAAAATATATTGACATAAACTTAAGAAATTTATTTGCAACATTGTAGTATGTAAAGAACAGATGTCTTTTCTAGAATAAAATATTTATATATAATATCAGCTGTACCCCAACTAACACAATAAAATAGAATTGAAGTTGGTGAAGAAACATATGTACTCCTTATTTTATATTCTATACAAAGTTGTGGATTCCAGTGAATTTACTAGCAAAATAAGAATAGTCTTGAACAAGCACACATTCAAATATATACAGAGAGTTCGGCATTATAATTTATAGCCTAGAATAAGACACCGTAGAACTGGAAGTGACTATAGACCGCATGAATCTCCTCAACTTCGCGGACAGAAGCAAAAACTAACCTCAGCGCTCCTCCGTGTTTTGCTGTTTTGTGACGTTTTGTTTTTTAACGGACGACCTCAATATTTTTTAGCTTTGACAGATGCGACAACAACATGTAAATATTGTATTCACTATTCCAACTTGCATTGAATAATGAATGTTTGTTTACAATTTTATCTCAAAAATACTAATTACAACTGCTTTAAATTTTTTGCGTTGTATATTTATACATGTGCAAGATAAGCAAAATTAATTACCGAATCATAACTAGTATCATATTTCAATTTTCTGACACAGATCGTATTTCTCATTACTCCTTTAATATCAGCCGAAGCCCAAGTTAATTGAGAATATTACCCTCATATGAGATCAAAATGGGTTAATAAAATTTGTTTTCTTATCGTACGTTCATTTGCAAATCTCATTTAAATTTATTATACAACATATTTTTCACTTATATCTAGGTACGTAGTTTAATCGTTTTCATAACCTACTTTAAATAGATCTAATTTTTTGTAGTTATTATAATAGAAAGATCAATTTCTAAAATCAGAGATTGTAGGATAAAAACCTAGACTATTAAAAAAATTCTTTGTAAATCTATTCATCACAAATATCCAAACTTAGTTTTGTATTTAAAAAACACCAAAAGCGTTTTTGTTTTTTACCACAATGCAGTAATAGGGTATTTTTATTAAAATGCTAAACTATGTTAGAATTAGAATATTGCTATTAAAATATCAAATTCAAATAAATGGGAATGGATTAGATACTTATACATATATTAAAATCAGATCTTGGCCTATCGTTTGACTTTACAATAAATTATACAAAAGATGTATTTTCTCCTTTTTTAAATAGAGTTTATAAAAGTAATAATTGGTAATATAATACTTTATGTATGTAGTAGTAACAAGAGAGGTAATTCGCAAAGCTGCTGATGCTGTATTTTTGCGTAAACCCGAAAATATTTGAAAATATCGAATTTTTAGCTCGAAAATTTTCAAATTTTACAAAGTTTTGTTTGTAATGTGTTTTAAAGAATTAGCTACGCTGACACCAAATTTACAAACGGAATTAAATTATCTCTTTTTGTTTTCGAGTTATTAGCTCTCAAAGTTGTACCTCAAAAAAGTGTGTTTTTTGAGTATATTTAAAAAATGAGTAGAGATACATTCTCAACTACTTTACCATTCGATTCTACGGGAAAAGTTATATAAAGAAATGTTTTGTCCACATATACGTACTTTGGAACGATTAGGTGAAAAATAAGAAAAACGAAAAAACCTAAAATTTAATTTTTCGCTTCGAAACTTTTTGTCTCCAAATTTTTTTATATTTTGAACTTAAGTAGATATCAATACGCTGATTTCAAATTTTCAAACAGAATTCAATTATCTCTTCCCGTTCTTGAGATATTTGAGTTCAAAGTTATACCTAAAAAATCAGGTTTTTTAGGTATACCCCTAAAATGGTTAGGTTTACGACTTCGGCGACCTCACCATTCGATTCTACGGGCAAAATTACATAAGTGTACAAATTTTCAGATATTTATCTCAACAGATAGAATTTTTAGACAGGAAAAAGTGAAAATGGCGAAAATCGAGAAAAATCGTCAGGGGTTCATCAGGCAATTTTTTCGATTTTCGCCATTTTCGTTTTTTCCCCCTAAAAATTGTATCCGTTGGAATAAAAATCTAAAAATTGGTATACTTATGTAATTTTGCCCGTAGAATCGATTGGTAAAGTCGCCGAGGTCGTAAACCTAACTCTTAACGGGGTATACCTAAAAAACCTATTTTGTTAGGTATTGCCAAAACTCAACTTTGGACACGAATATCTCGAGAACGGTAAGAGATAATTCAATTCGGTTTGAAAATTTGAAATCAGCACATCGATGTTTACTTAAGTCTAGAAAATGAAAAGTTTTGGAGAAAAAAAGTTCCTTGGAGAAATTTTGAAATTTAGGTTTTTTCGTTTTTCTTATTTTTCACCGAATCGTTCCAAAGAACGTATATGCGGAGAAAACATTTCTTTATGTAACTTTTCCCGTAGAATCGACTGGTATAATCGTTTAAATTATATCTTTACCCATTTTAGAGATATAGCCAAAAAACACACTTTTTTGAGGTGCAACTTTGACAGCAAATATCTCAGAAATCAAAAGAGATAATTGAATTCCGTTTGAAAATTTGAAATCAGCGCGTTGAGATCTACCAATGTATAATATTTCCCAAAATCAAAATTTTGGTCACAAATATAAGTATTTTTTGGATATTTCACGTTTGTCAACACAATTTTTGGTTTAATACTGTTGTTTGGTTTGTTTTAACGCTACACTACTTTGATATGGGGTTACAGGTTTTGAAGATAAATAAATGTTAAATAATAAAGTGGCAGAATAATATCGAAAAAGCATAATAGAATTGCAGGATTTAAAATCAGAGCATGGATATTTAGTCTTAGTTTAGGTTTCTTCGATTTTCTCATTTTTCACCTAATCGTCTCTAAGAACTAATATGCGGAGAAAACATTTCTTTTCAAAAGATATATTTTCTTCTTTTTAAAAGTGATATATAATAGCGACCTCACTGACAACCAATTTTACTGTCTTTACAATTTAGTTAAATAAGTGTTTAATATTCGAAGTATATATTTTTCCTTTTAATAAATCATTTAATAAAACAGTTCAAAATAGGAAACAAAATCTTAAAAAAATCTAAAAAGGGGTTTTATTCTATAAATTATGGAAGGGTGCCACATGCCCTATTGCTGATTCTGCCTTTAATTGTGCTATAGATGAAAAATAATTTTATTGTACATACGTATTCCTCTTACGAAAACCTTTGATAATCTTGAGGGTATCATAAAATTTAAACCGTTGATGAAACTGAAGCAGTTTGATCGTAAGAAAAATGTTGGAGCGTTCGATATCTAGTTTTGGTTGTCGTCGTCCGTGACACTGGCGGCAAAGTTGAGGAGATTCATGCTCTCCAGTGTCTTATGCGCAGATATGAGCCAGGCAATAAATTATAATGCCGAACACTCTGTATATATTTGAATGCGTAGCCTCACGTCTGGTGGCCTCGATGATAAAGGGAACTTTTCAAATATCGGAAGCCGAGAGCATTAATGCAGAATGTCTCCCTTGTGATTCGGCCCCGAGGGACAGAGATGGCGGCAGCTAAGACACTGGCGCAAGAGCGAGATAGACATCGAATTCCTTCGAGTGAGATTTCCACCTTCGGGCAATGCTCACCTCGCATTGCGATTTTCATTTTTTCCTTCGGCTTATTCTATTTTTCAGATAGAATATTTCATATATCCACCAGATCATGATGTGATATGATTTTTCAAAGCGGATTTTATACGGAATATTTTTTTATAATACCTTTGATCCTGCACGAAATTTAAATTAGTTTGCCACCCTGTGACCATTCAGAATTTATACGAGTTTAATATCATTTGCCTCCTATACATCCCTGCTGAATTATACCCTAACTTTCCCTAATATTTTCCATCATTTCGCTAAAGCCAGATATTTCATTCACATTCAAATATCAATTCAATACTCAATCACTCTTCTACACATATTCTAATCAAACATTTTGACATTTTACATATATTCCCAGTATTAATATTACATCATCATTGACGCTACAACTCTAAATGATTTTCGATCACATATAATATTGATAAATGCTTTTATTCCATGACAATTTCACTTGCATTTTGGTGAAATTTGTTGCCAGCCTCTTCAAAGAACATACATCTTATATTGACTAATACATTATTTCAGATTTTTACTGATTTATTTATTTTTTGGAAAGCCAACAGTAAAACCAATAATAGGCTTCCACCTATTATACAGGTTGATTTACAATTTTAGTTTATGAAGTACTAACTTACAAAAATTTGTGGAACGCAAGTAAAATATAGTTGCCCAAATAAGTTTTAATATGTTACCCCTTGTCACACAGCTCAACTCTTATTTCATGTCAAATAACATTTATTCGTGTGGCTCTAATTAGTTTTGTTTTTGTTTCAGGTGAGTCGATTTATTCCTTTCTGAAGTCATCACGGTCGTAAGTTTAATTTACAACTCATAATAAATAAAAGACTGTTAAAAATAGAAGAATAACAATAGTTTACAGAACATAAGAATTAGTTACCACTAGTTTTCATACCCAAAGTGTCTCAAAAATATTAATTTGCTTGAACCCATTTTTCAATTCACGAATTTTATAAAAATTATTTTTGATTCATGATCATTGTGTTCAATTCTATACCCTTAAATTATGTCACACAAGTTTAGATACAATTCTATGTATCAAAATTGTTATATATTTATAAAATTAAATTGCAAATGATTGACAGTCATATGTTTTTGACAGTTACTATTACAAGCGTAACATTCATTTAATTGTTATTATAATAATTTTACATATAACATAATTCTGATGTATTTTGCGATTCGCTTTTAGTCAATATTGTTTAACTAGTACAAACCTATTATTTTTTCAACTCCTGTTTAACTAAAGTTATTTACAGTCGAATACAGTGAAATGAAATTTTTAATTTGACATTTTACAATGTAATTCATTATTTTTATATTTGAAGCTTATTTCTTTTATGTTACATAACGAGGATGAAATGATATTTTAAATATTTAATCTGTAATGTAGTCTGCCAGAATTAAGAGCGGTGCAATAAAAGCAAGTATTAAAATTAACATTAACACATATTCATAAAGAGGTCATATAGTTACAATAAAATTACGGTGTAGTTAAAGTGGAAACAATCAGGCAACACGCAAGTAAAACATATGAAGCGTTCATAGCCTTCACATTACCTCTTCCGGGCGAAACGTAAAAACCTAACGTTAATTAAACTTGAATCACTGGTAGTTAATCCTCGTTGCGAGAGCTCATAAATTCTGCACTAACGCTGTCCGGACGCATAAAAATACTCCGCACGGAAGATAGCTACGCATTACAATAAAAATATATTAAAAAGGGAGAATGGTTCGTAATTAAACCCTATCTCAGGCGAGATGCGACCCAACGTCTGATTATGACGGGAAGGTATGAAGCGAGCGTCGAATGTCCGGGAATATCGTTATCGCGTACCGAGGGAATGGAATCGACGGCTTCTGGCTTCTTAGGTTTCTAACTGGGCAGTGACCCGCGGTCAGCTGCCTTTTCTCCTTCGTTAGCTCCGCGAATTCCTCATAGGAATATAACACACCCCTATACACACAATATACGAGATATGAATTCCGTACCATATTGAAAATACTCGTCCAAGTACAGCAACCGGCAAAACGATATGCCATCGGGTAATGTCCCATTCGCTTAGACCATAGAGCTCTTCTGCTCTTCGGGTTTCCAATGCTGGTTTGCTTGATAGGTGTTTCTACTACATTTTTAGAAGTAGTAGTCCCAAACGATATTCGTGCAAATTTGTCAATCATTGTCCCTCGGTAAAGACACATTTTTGAATATATTTGAAGCAACCAATAAGAAAAGGTATCCCCAGTTGAGTTTTTTAAAAAAAAAAGTGGCGTGCTTAATAATAATAATCATTCAGAAGTGGTGATTCAAAATTTTACATGTAGCACAAAAGGGATTAACAACGACTTGGCTGGAAAATCTAGAGATTAAGAAAGCAGTTATTTGAAAGAAAAATACTGTCAATGACCACATAGATATAAGCCATTTTAGTTAATTTGAAAAAAAGTCAGATGATATCCGAAAGGACAAAACGGTAGTGATAATAAAAAGTGTTAATTTATTAATATGTATATATTTATAAATACTCCTTTTAAATAGTAAAACTAGACGATTAGTTTTTAATTAGTTAAAATTTAAGAAAGATGAAACCATTAATTGCATATCAATTCCACTAACTAAAATATATTAAAATATAAATATTTACAAAAATTGTTATTGAAATAATCCCACACCACTAAGAAGAATCCTTTCTCATTTATAGTTTACTCCCCTAACTTATTGGATCAGCGCATTTTTGAACTTCGTTGATTTGGATAGGTATAGCTACTATATTCCTGTCCTGTACAGGGCCACTGGTAGGCGAGACAAGAGTTTACAACGGACATATACGTTGCCTTCCCTTATAACTTGTTTGTTGCATTACGTTCTGAACCATTCAAAAATAAGGGTATTTTTATTTGCAAAGGTGAGATTTAAACCCTAGATCTCATACTCCCGTCAGTGCTCATATATACCTATCAGTCATCATTTATTTAATTGAATATCCTCGTAAATGTAATTATTTGAAAATAATGTTAATTGAATCGTAAAGGGCGTTCTAGCTTCTGATTCATTTTTATAATAATTTGAGGCGTATACATTTTATCCTCCACACATGGTATATTGCTCTACTTTGTATCTTTCAAACATTTAGTTTTGCACACCTTTTATCATGCACATTTTTAATCCGCGAAATAAATTGTGTTACACACATTTTATGTTGCGCACATTTTATCATCCACATATTTTATCTTCGTCAACGTTTCATATTTAAAACAATATAATTATACCTTTCATTAATTTTTTTGCCAATTCTAATAACGTACTTATAATTAGATAAAATATTCATTGTTAAATGTTTCGGATGATAAAATGTGTAAAAGATAAAATGTGTGGACCATAAAATGAGTGAAAGATAAAATATGTGGATGATAAAATGATTTGGAAGATAAAATGTGTGTGAAATAACTTTTTTCATGGATTAAAAGTGTGCACAATAAAAGGTGTACAATATTGAACAACACATGTAGAGGATAAAATGTATATGCCTCATAATTTTGGTATCTATTATTAAGTATGTACAATAGTTTCGCATTTAATTTATGCGACTATTGTTTTTCCATGGAACTATGAATTCACAGATTTGCACAATGTAATGCAAGCACCTGGTTTAGTTAAGTTAGATTTACATTAGCTTACGTTGTGGCTACTTAAAGCCTCATTTACTGCACGAAATTTATGGTTAGTGTTTGTACTTACGGTTAGTGGTTACTGTTAGTACCTATAGATTGGAAAATAATGTTAGCACTCCAAATCCGAAATTTGTACTTAGGCTTACTACAGTGTCTACTGATAAACAGGTTAGGTACTATTAAATTTATAAAATGAAATTGATTTATCTTTTCGTACATTTTTAAATAGCTAATAGCAAAGGTTGGAAATAATTGAATTTATCAATGAATATTCATTATCATTGGTTTATTTGTTCGTTATTTTGTAATTTCTCATAATATTCTGTCAATCAAATGTTAAGTCATAGTCATGAAATGACAAATCCCATGTTTTATGTTAAAAAATAATCACGGTATACCAACATTTGCTTAATTTTTCAATGTTGAATGGTCTTATAACTAGTAAACTCCCATGTATCTGAAACGGTTCATTTTTGGACACATTTATTTTGACTTCTTCACAATGTCCTATAAATCTTGATACTTATTTTTTAACACTCTGTATACGATATTATACAGCAACAATCTTCAAATAATCTCTTTCGAAATATTTTTACCTGTTACTAAATATTTACGTTTTATAATGAACAACAGTACATTCACTTTTGGATGATTTTTACCAAAGAATGATCAACTCGTGTTATTGATTTTAGAAACTTAAATACGAAGTTTAATAGTTTCATTAAAATATGGACATCGGCGATTTACTTGATTTTCGTGCTTTCGTGGGTTCAAATTCCAGCTTCGCCAATCTTTATCCAAATAAAAATACTACTCTATCCGAGTGGTTCGGAACGCACCATAAGCTGTAGGTCCTTTTGCAGAGTTTGTAGGAAACTAGTCACGAAAATACCTTAAGTACCTTAATGTAATTGGTACCTATCTAGGAAATCCGTTCAGTCGTATATCCATATGGATGGACGGTCCGACGAAATTACCCAAAAATATAATCAAAACATATTATAAAGATATTGGACAGGTATCCACTTAAATTTCTAAATGTTAAAATAGGAATGATTAATATTTACAATAAAATACAATACCTTTATAAGTAACGACAGGTAAAAAGCGAGATACGATTTCCTATGAAGTAAACGATCAGCAAATAAAGTGTTCATGCTTGTGCATGTAAAAGTCTGAAGTAGGTGGATTATTAATTACAAAGTGCAGAGCGCGCATCTCATCTGGAGAAGTTGTGGACAAGTTGGGAGTTGTAAGACGTCGTGTTTTACCGTCAGTTGGTTCCGCCAAAGCCAAACTTTCCTCCGATCATTCCGTATAAAATTACTCGCGAACCGCGCTGATTAATTTCCCGGGACGACGCTACGTGCATGTGGAGATGCGGCGTCTTGATTACGGCGCATCACCAGTCATACTGTCGCCAAAATGAAGAACAAGATCTCTTACTTCCGCGCAAATCTTTATCACGAGATTAAATAATTCCAACTCGTTTTTCAAATGGAAGAGACGTTAAGAAACTGCAAGGCTGTTACCACAGCGCTTTAACTCCACGAAGTTAGCGACAGATTTCCACTCGTGAACTCAACCAACTTCACGCCATTTCAAACAAAAGTATATTCTACAGTTGGAACATCTAACAATTCACACATGATCAGTGATTTAGACCTTATTAACGAAGGATGGAAATCTATTTTCTATCACTGGAAATTTGATTGATGGATGGATGAAATCAATTACACCCAGATTCATAAAAAAATATTAGACACTCATCTGGTTTAGTTATACCCCTTGTAAACATCCTAAAATGTCAAACTAACCCCAGTCTCAACTCATAAAATGAATTAAATACATTTTTTAATTCCAAAAATAACTCAACTATTTTGGTGGAATTAGCAATATTTGTAGATGATATCAGCATTTCTAAGTGATACAGAGGAAGATTTGTGGTGATAGATGAAATAAATTAAATCAATTACATCCAGATTCATAAAAAAGATGAACCACTCACCTGAATTAGTTATACCCCTTGTTAACATCCTGAAATGTCAAACAACTCCAGTCCCAATTCATAAATTAAATTAAGTATATTATTTGGTTCCAAGGATAACTCGACAAGTTTGGTGGAATTAGCAATATTTGTACATGGTTTTCAATATTTCTAAATGGTACAGAGGAAGACTTGTGGTGATATTTGACAACCTAGAAGTAAAATATTTTGATTACTCGCATGCGCAAAGCATTTATTGAAGTATGATTATAATCAGTTTTATTAAATATATTTTTTACAAGTTACATAAAATAGAACCGTTAATGTTATAAATTCACAAAGTTAAGAGTAGTTTACTTAAAATAGACATTTTTTGGACCACTGGAGTAGCTATTAATTACACAATATTAGACATTTATTAGTATTAGATAGAATATAAACAATTACTGTCATTGTAAAATATTTGAAAAAAAATATTAAAAATAACTACCGACCAGTGGCAAAGAAAATGTTTGCTTGAAATATGCGAATTTTTAACAATTTAACAAATTCGGTATATACCTTTTCCTACCCTGTATATGTACTTTCTGTAATTTATTAATATTCTTTTAGGGTCACCTACCACATTTTGAACAGTAGTTATCAGCTGCCTTTGAAGGGACCTACAGCGTATAGTGGGTTTCGAACCTAATTACTTGCAGTAGCAAAGTGACCCACGATTGTCTGTTTTCCAATTCCGTTTTATTTATAATAAAGCATTTTAATGTAATCTATCTCAAAGGCAATTAATTCTACTATTCTGTTTGTAACAAAATTTAATATATTATTATTGACAATTTAATTCCCTCACTAATTATTCTTTTGTATTTGAATTTATAAAGCATTGCAGAGGTATATTGGAAATTAGTTAGCCCTTAAAAATAAAATTGTAGAGTTTTGAGTAACAAAATTGAAAGCGATATATTTTTAAGGGGGAGAGGGGGGGGGTTGAGTAACGTTGGTAGTGGTATATAATGCAGGGCGGAGTTTTTCCGTTGCGCAGCGGTTTGTTACGTTTCATAAAACTTTAGAAAGCCACTAATTACAGGCAGGAAATGAAATTGAGATAATGGCATATCCCAAGCGGAAGTAGGAAGCAGGAGCACAACAAGCTGAAGAAACGAATGGAAAGAATGCAGCTAAAACCCTGGAGACCGGCCCTCTGGCACGGGAATAAATTGTTTCAACTCTATTCTTTACAAAGTCTTTCACATTTAAATAGATAACGCCTTATCTGCTCTGTGACCCCTTAGGTTAACGACTCAAATAAATAATTTACTTCGCTAAACAAAGGAATATCATTATGTGGAACGACGTTCATTGCATTCGCAATAGCAAATAAACGCAATCAGCTTCCGCCATCACATTCGATTTCTAACATTATTTTCTTCCAACGCAAGGATAAATCTGATCATTATCTACGAAAATTTATAAAACAACCGAATCTTGCATTCGATCTTGAAATTGTAGAACGTATACAATTTTTAAAAATGGTCAAAGATTTTGATTCTAAAAAAGTTTTTTTTTTTAATAAAAGTGACGTCTTTTCTGACGTGATTGACAACGTTGAAGTTTAATTTCTATGCCACCGGAGAAAAAGTAAAATAAATAAGTATCTATAGTATCTATGTAGAATCAGTGAAGAAATAATTTGTACAATAGAAACCTGTAATATCGTCCTAAATGTCTCAATAAAAGTGACAAATTTAAACTGATAACCTACAAATTGAACGTCAAGTAGAAACTTATTATTTTAATATCTACGCTTTATGAATTTCTTGAAAAGTGTACGAGATGTATAAATTTTAAGGATTGTTATCAGTTCCTCGTAAAAAAAGTATCTCTAGACAAGATAAAATGTATAAAATAGAAACTTCAATGAATTGATACCAAAAAGGTTATAAATCAAAAAGTAAATTGACCAAAATCAGGTTTTAGCTCATATCTAGTGACCTGCGCATTTTTTATGAAAACAAATACATCATTAAAATTGCCAATTAATGAGACAACTTTTCCTCAAATTCTCTGACTTCCTATCTGTTACGGTTTTCGAGATGTCAATGGTTAACCTCGAAAAATATAAATTCTGTATGGTTATTTCAATGTAATTCCTAAGATAATGACATCAATGAAAATGACTAAAGTATTGGAACTAGATTGGTTCGTTTTATCTATACTTAGTGAAACAGTTGTACATTTAAATAAATCATTTTATAGGTCATTGTTTTAACTATTTAACTTAAAAATAGATTTATTAAAAGAAAAGTAATTTGAATGAAGAATATCTAAGAGAATCGTAATTTGAGAAGTATTGAAAAATCTGTTTAAACTTTTCTTACTATTCATTAGTTTATGAAATATAGTGAAGTTATAATACATCTGCAGTTAAAAAATATCAGGTAACTCGTACATTGGTTTATTTAAAGTAGAAACTTCCTTGCGTTAGCATCTTTGTTTTTGCCGATATTCTGAAGGATGTAATGAAACACCGCTGTAATATCCAGTTTAACAAATAATCAAATTAGCACTGGTTGGAAAGCAAAAACAAATTCATAATGTAACTGATACTCGCACAATCTGCGGATCATCAATTTAACGGCAGGCTCTCGCCCAGACGCTGGAACGGCGTCGATCAACGGCTTCTTTTAATTATCTCCGACGATGAAATTTAAACTCTGAGAGACGAGGCGCTAAACAGGGGTCCCCAAACAACCAACAACCTTTTATTAAAGATTCAATTTGCTCGAGCAGCCAACATCAAATACTAAACTTTATATTACATTTAATCCCAAGTATGCATCTTTAACAATTATTTTACATTATTGCAAAATTTAATTACGATAAAGTCTTTTAACTTCTTTATCTTTGTCGATTTCAGAAAGAGATTCTTTCAGATCTTTTTATCATGAAAGGTTGTTCCAAGAACATTTATTTTCGAATAGTACTACCCTAAAATGGATGTGAGTATCATCCTTAAAAATATTAACAGTGAATTCCTTGGATCAAAGTACGTATTTATACAAATTTTCATTTTAAAATTCGAACTAGTACAGCCACAATTATATATATAGTGGCTTAACACCCCCATGGGGTTGCGCCGCTTCCTTCGAAGCTTTCTAGATCCAATTTTATTGGAGTGGATCAATCTCCAGCCACAATTACAGATTAAATATCGGCCAATAGGAATCCACATGACCAGTAATATTGCGCATATGAGGATATACCTATGATCCTGAGACACTAGCAATCAGTCCCGCTCTGCGGGGCGCCGGGGAGGTAGTGGGCCTTCGGGCTTCCGCCCCGCCTGGTGGTCTGACTAGACCACATTCCAGGGCATCTGATGCTCTGAAGGTGATCTAGTTCAGTCGACCAGGAATTGGAGCATGCTTTGGCGTGTGCTCTAATTATTGGCCTGCTGAAATCAAAGCACATTCTGAAGTAGATATAGCTGCTTTGGATTGTGTTCTGGTTTCAGTGGGTCAAGAATTAGAGCATTCTAAAGTGTTTACTCTAATTCAAAGATTGCTGAAAGCAGAGATTTAGTTAATCTGGATTGTGCTCTGGTTTCAGTGGGTCAAAAATTAGAGCATTCTGAAAAGTTTGCCCTAATTCAAGGTCTGGTGAAACCAGAGCACATTCTGGAGCAGATTTAACTACTCTTGGATTGCGCTCTGGTTTCAGTGGGTCAAGAATTAGAGTATTTTAAAGAGTTTCCTCCAAATTTTAGGCTGCTCAAACCAGAGCACATTCTGAAGCAGATTTAGCTGCTCTTGGATTATGCTCTAGTTTCAGTGAGTCAAGAATTAGAGCATTCTAAAGTATTTGCTCTAACTCTAGGTCTGTTGTAACCAAAGCAGATTTAGCTGCTCTGGATTGTGCTCTGGTTTCAGTAGGTCAGGAATTAGTGCACTCAGAAGTGTTTGTAGGTCTGTGAAACCAAAGAATATTGTGGAATAGATTTAACTGCTCTGGATTGTGTTCTGGTTTCAACGAATTAAATATTAGAGCAAACACTTCAGAATGCTCTAATGGGATATGTGACCAATTTTGACATTTATATATATATGGTACTAGACAAAAAAATAAAATACCCGCATTTTTTAATCGATTCATTATTCCTAGTATACTGGTAGCATAAGAGAGCACTTACCTGATTTTTTCCACGATTCTATCATGTTGACGTCACGAGTGTCTTCTCCGAAACATTAAATTGGTAATAAAATAACTTTAAATCGGTATTATTTCAAATTTCCATATACTTTACGTCGAAGAAATTATAAATCATCTTCAGACCTATTTTATTTCTATTGCTTATATAAGTTATAAATGTAACAATTTTGAAGGATTTGCGCATATATGGATTTGCAAATAAAATTAGGCATTTTTTGTCGTGTGTGTTTGAGGGCGTAATGAGAGCAAACGGAAGGCGCCAGAATCACACCGTGGGTGTTGTCAGCGCCAATCATCGCTGTTTACCCCCCGCGCCCAACGGGAAATTATTCCAACGCTGCATTTGTCAGCGATGTTTACTATTTGCCGGCAGCAGCATTGAATAAACACCATGCGAGCACAATAAAGCCAAAATAATTCATTTATCATGTGACGGCGGCGCTACTACAAAAACACTAATTGCGTATGCTACGCGCGTTATTTAAATTGCACAATTCGCGCAATTCATTACTGCACACGCCCACGCGGCCAGTTTGCGATGCGATGGTCTTTCAGAAGGCGAGACAATTGATTCGTCAACTGCTTCATTACCATATTATTGCCGACAATACAAACTGTGCTTGTACTTTCACTCATTCATACATTTTACCTCTTCACATCAAAATATTTGTTTATCTTCTTGATTTATTTAAAATAAATATTAATAAATAAATATATTATTCTGGGAACGGAATTTATTTGGGAATATTCTTTTAGCTTGAATAAATTCTCGAAAATATGGTATTTACTACATAATTGTTTTGCTGATGTTGTGGTTAGGAAAAAAGTCTTAACGAAGTAAAAAAAATCGTGAATAATTATATACAGAAGAGACACTCAATGTCGGTACTTTTGATGTTACCTTATTCCGTTTTATGACCTTGGAGCATTGTGGACCTTTAAATTTGTTTGCTGATTTACGCTCGAAATATTAACATTCCCTCTCTCGCTAATTTTTGTTTCTCTGTCTTACTGTCGCTTCTGTATATAACTATTCTGTGGTAAAAACCGCAAACATAATAGTCTCCTGATATTGAAATTGATTGCTAATTTAACCAACTCTGTTTCTCTTATACTAATTGTTCTCGAGATAGTAATAATGTATCACTTAAAATGAACAGTCTGTATTTGAAAACCCGCTGTGAAAAGATATCTGGCAAATATCATAACAGTTCTTCACAATTCATTGAATAGCAACTAGATCGTCTACCTTTCTATGTGCGAATGATTTTTCCTGTATACAGGTTGAATTGATGTTTTTAACAATAACAATCCTGTGGTCCATCTCTCCTCAGCATAGGTGGTCCATCTGTCTTCAGAGCAGAGGTTAAATATAATACTAAATTACTTAAGACTGTGTACAAATAGAACCACATTTTTTGGTTACGTTAACTCTTACGCACATGTTTATTAAGTAGTAATTAACTAATTGTGTATATAAGGTACTTTTTTTGCAAATTTTTAAGTAAATTGTAACAACCACGTGTGTGCCTTCGGAAATTTTATTAATTTTCTGTTTATGGTGCACCGTGTTCGTTGCACTCGCTGACTCGCGGCTGGCGAGTTTCCGCACACGTAAATTCTAGTAGAATCGCGGAAACTTACCGGCCAAAAATTGTTAACGTGGGCAAATGAACCAGCTTGCAAAGACTGTGCGTTTCCAGCAGAGAAGATTCTCGATTCGGTCGTGGAAGCGAACAGTCGCACTTTCGAAATTGTATTCAATCTTAGATTTTGTTATTAATTAATCTTTAATTATATTTATATTTTTATCAACTTGTTTCGTTCTTTCGTGTGTGCACCCATTACCCCATTCTGCAGCAGTGTGTCTACCCAGGCAGCGTAGTGACACAGGTAAGTATAAATTTCATTATTCTTTCTGTGGTTGTCCGGGTAATAGTTCAATACGTCAACGACAGTGCGGTTCACTACCCAAACGCACTGACTGTTACAATTGGCGCAGCCGGTAGGATCTAGTAAAAAACAAATTGTTATTACTAGATAAGCAAACGATCGATTGAATTAGTTTGAAACAAAACCAAAATGGTAAATCACACGGACGTAGTAACTCCAACCACGACTACGACGACTGTTCTTAATCCGCTTACTTCCACGACAGTGGTATATTCAACCACTACGACTACGACAACAGTAGAGAATCCGACCGCTCCTCCAGTTACAATGCCCTATTATTATCCTTACGAATATTTAACGCAACCTGGCCCGTCCCGTGTCCCACCACCAGAACTTCATATGGCACCTTTTTCATATCACCTCCCAAATTATAAACCAAATATTGGTCTACCTACAGAACAACCGATACAAACCAGTTCTCCACAAGCGAGACAAGCATTTACTGACCCGACGTCTATATCAGCCCTTAAAACGATTGATACGTATTCCGGTGGTCCTGATCTGGAAGCCTTTCTAGATAATGTAGCGACGGTAGCCGAATGTTATAGATGGACCGATAGTCAGGTGGTTACGGCCATAAAATTGAAATTAAAAGGGGAACCTCAAAATTGCTTTTATTCACTTCCGGTAGATAAACGGCCAAATTCAATTATTAGTATTCGTGAATGGTTAGTTAAATTATTTGGAAAGAAAACCGATTTTGCAATAGCCGAAAAGGAATTCTTCAAAATTTTCCGTAGAAAAGATGAACCACTGCAAAAATTCGCATTACGTTTAGAAATTGCAGCCGCAAAACTGTTTCCTGTGTCAGATGGCAGCGATTTGACGAGCTTGCGAAATCGAATAAAACGCGAGACGATGATGATTAAACAATTTTTCGAGGGCCTGGATACTAAATTAGCAAATGAAGTTAGTAGAATTCGGCAATTTGAAACTGTTGAGGAGGCTTTACCGTACGCGGAGCATTGCGAGGAGGTCTTAGCGCGTCTTTATCGTGAAACGAAAGCTGACGCACATAAAGCACATGTCCGCGCGTTGAGTTCGTCTCAAAATAATAAAGGCACACGGGTTGCATCAGTAGTTACACCTTCGGAATCCCACCGTAGAATAACACCAAAGAAGAACACAGTGTTACGCACGGATCAGCGATACCACAATATGAGAGGTCGTTGCTTTAACTGTGGTAGTACTGACCACATATCGAAAAAGTGTCCTCAACCTAAGCAGATATTATGTTACAACTGCGTTAAAGTCGGTCACCGTGCGGATGATAAATCGTGTCCTTTAAACACCAGACCTGTCTCGACGGCGACCCAACGTCAGACAGTTTAGAAGAACACCGCTTTATTGTTCCACGGGTCGCAGATTCTAACACAGATAAGACTAAATTTCTCATTTTGGAAATAAATCAATCAGATCGTACGTTTTTAATAGATTCCGGTGCCGCCGTATCGCTATTAAAACGAAGTGTAGTTGACGAGTTAAATTTATCTATCACACCCTCGAACGATATATTAGTAGACGTTTCTGGAAACCAAATGAGTAGCCTCGGGGTTACTAATGTAGAATTGACCGTGGGTTCCAGTAATTTAATACATCGTTTTGTAGTTTGTCCCGATGAGCTGCATTTACCAGCTGACGGACTGATCGGAATAGATTTTTTAATCCGCCATAAAATAACCATTGACTTTGGGAAAAATCAATTTAAGATTTATAATCAGGTCTTATCTATGTTAGATTATATAACACGGAACAATTACAGCTCAGGCGAGAACGTGTGTGCTATCTCTGCTGACGAAGCAATGGAGATAAGCAGTAAAGTATGCTCGACAAATTTGTTTGAATCCCAGGATCAAATTAATAATACTATAGATCGCAGTAACGTTGATGAACGAGACTGTGATCAACCTTGTTCGGATCCTGTACCGTCAAATCAAAATTCGAGAGCATTGACCGAAGAGTGTTTAACCAAAAATGAGTCGCACCCTGTAAATACTAGTAAAATTAATATTAGTCCGGCGATTTCGAACACTCTTCATCAAAATTTTGTAGTTCGTTTGAAAGAAAATTTAAAAATTTCCGCGAGACATATCGCAGTTGTCGAGTTATCTCTTGATAACAGGATGCCCGATAAGACGTATGTAATAGAGCCGCATGATATAAACTCGCCCGGCATTCTAATAGCACGAACGCTGTTTCAAAAAACAAGTAGCCCTTCATTTATTAATATAGTAAATGTTAATAATGAGGAAGTAGTCATTCCTAAACGTACACCTGTAGGTTTGGCAGTAGAAGCCGAAGTGCAATTAGAAGCCGACGAGAATCATAGCAACAGTATCAATACCTTGAATATGATCAGCCCTCATAAATTTAATTTAGATCATTTGCCAGACAACGAACGAGATAACTTTGAAAAATTTTTAAATGAATATGCTGACATATTCAAAGTAAAGACCGCACCGCTCAGTAAGACGACACTTGTACAACACCGGATACACACAAGCACTGACGTCCCAGTGGCACGCGCTCCTTATCGTGTACCTTTTAGTCGCCGACAAGTATTGAAAGAAATTGTAGATGATATGTTACAAAATAATGTTATTCAGCCATCGATTAGTCCTTATTCCGCTCCAGTAGTTTTAGTAGAGAAAAAATTAAGCAATGGGGAAAGTTCATTTCGATTTTGTATAGATTATCGCGAATTGAACAAAATTACTAAACGCGACTACTTTCCCATACCAAATTTACAAGACACGCTAGATCAATTAGGAAAAGCCGTTCGTTTTAGCACTTTAGATTTGGCGAAAGGTTACTGGCAAGTAGAGATGGACCCGCGAGATAAAGAAAAGACCGCTTTTTCCGTACCTTGGGGTCACTATGAATGTAACCGGATGCCATTTGGACTAATCAATAGCCCCAGTACTTGGCAGCGACTGATGTACACCGTTTTGGCTGGATTAACGGATTCACACTGTTTTGTGTACCTGGACGATATTATATGTTTCAGCTCTGATAGTTTGGATGAACATATTGAAAAATTAAAATTAATTTTTGATCGCCTTAGAGAAGCTAACCTCTCATTAAATCCTGAAAAATGTAAATACATGATGAGCGAAACAAAATATCTCGGACACATTGTCAGTAAAGACGGCGTGAAGCCTGATCCGGACAAAATAAAAGTAGTAGAAGAATTTCCAGTCCCACGTGACGTTACCGAAATTAGATCATTTTTAGGGTTAATTGGCTTTTATAGACGGTTTATTCCAAATTTTGCGAATGTAGCTTTACCATTGACCGTTCTAACTAAGAAAAATTGTAAATTCTCCTGGACAGCGGAAGCAAATGAAGCGTTTAATACGCTACGAAGTCTTTTGACAAAATCGCCCATTTTGAAATATCCGGATACCAAAAAACCTTTTATACTTTGTACCGATGCTTCCGCTTACGCGATAGGTGCTGTCTTGTGTCAGGTGTACGAAGGTCATGAGTTTCCCGTGGCATATGCGAGTAGACAGCTCAGTTCGGCTGAACGTAACTACGATACTACGCAAAGAGAATGCCTTGCATTAGTATGGAGTATTAAACTTTTCAGAATTTACTTGTATGGTCATAAGTTCATAGTGTATACCGATCATCAGCCACTTAAATGGTTAATGAAAACATCGGAGCCATCAAGCAGACTGATCAGATGGTCATTGCTCTTATCAGAGTACGATTTCGAAATTAATTATCGTCCTGGTAAGAAGCATACTAATGCAGACGCTCTCTCGCGTATCAAGCCCGTACGGCTTATGTTTCATCAGAAACATTACGAGCCAGTGATATGGGATCGCGATGTCATGAAGGCCGAACAAAGAATAGATGCTCAAGTTGCGACATACTTAGATAAAATCCGTGACCAACCCCACTGTGACTTTTATTTTGATGACGACGGACTTGTTTATCGTAAGTCGGACGATGAACGCTATGAAGATCGCCTAGTAGTGCCTGCCAAATTTCGGAAACCAATTTTGAAAGCGTGCCATGACTCACCTTTATCAGGTCATTGTGGAACGGAGAAAACCTTCGAAAAAGTAAATTCAAGATTCTTTTGGCCAAATCTCCGTTCCGACGTTCAGGACTATGTAAAGAAGTGTATGTCGTGCGCACAACGGAAAACGTCTCCTCATTTGAAACCGGCCCCTTTAAAAAAGTTTAATCCCGTCACTCGACCGTTCGAACGCATTGCCATGGATGTAGTTGGTCCGTTAGTTACTACTGACTCAGGTAATAAATACATCCTGACAGTACAGGATGCCGCAACTCGTTATCTAGAGGCATTTCCTTTGAAGGATCAAACCGCTTATACTGTCGCTAAAACTTTTGTAAAGGGCATAATCTTACGTCATGGGACACCTCGACAATTACTGACCGACCTTGGTACAAATTTCCTTTCTAAACTTATGAAAGAAATTTGTCAAATATTACAAATAGAACGATTACACACGACCGCATTTCGACCACAGACTAATGGTATTATTGAACGTAGTCACAGGACATTGAAGGATATACTGTCGCACTATGTAAATTCGAGCCATACTGACTGGGATGAGTGGTTACCGTTTGCCGTGTCTGCCTTCTGCAGTACTGTCCATTCTATGACTGGAGAAACTCCATTTTTCCTTATGTATGGACGAGACATAGAGTTACCATTTGACGAAATATTTCGCCCTTTTAAGACGCGTTATGACACAGATCTCAATTATGCGAGCGAAATGATACAACGGTTAAAGATCGCACACGCCAAGGCCCGAGAACAGTTGGATAAAAACATAGATCGTGTACATCGAACTTTTAACAAAAAAAGTGGCGATGTTAAATTTAAAGTAGGTGACAGGGTGTTCCTATTTACTCCAACAGTTAAAGTGGGCACTAGTGCGAAATTGGCAAAGAAATGGTCAGGACCGTATCGCATAATTGAGTTGCGTGAAGTAAACGCTGTCATAAAAGAAATTTATGGACGAAGACAAATGACCGTACATGTTAACAGATTAAAACCCTGTTACATGTCAATAAATGACGTTGACTTAACACCCCCACTCGATTATATCGACTCGCCTAAGACGGTTGAACTGTTAAACGGACAAGAAGGGATTACGCCTATTATACCGTGGCATAAGCCGGCCCAGCAACAGAATATCGTAACACATGCTAATAATTTGCCAGTTTCAGATAGCAGTTCCTTAACAGTAGTTACCGAATCTCCTGAGGCGATAGACTCCACCTTGCAAACCTCGACATCCTCAGACTCCTATTCGACGGTAGAAGAAAATACACCGCCACAAAACGCCCGCTACGCCACGAGGAGTCGCGGAGCTGTCCCAGACCACTCTTGGATCCGGTCGAATAGAATCTGAACCATGTATAGCGTTAGAATACTTAGTATTATATTAGTTGTAAGTTATACTGGACTATGGGCTGAACTAATAGCATATGACTGTGCAGACACCGACTCGGAGATATCAAGGATATCCTTACTGGACGTACAGCCTTGTCGAGACCCCATGAAGGATTCGACCGAGACCACCACCAAGATCCAGTTAGTACAAGAACGACGCTACTCGGAAATACACGTGTTTAACTGTCTTGTGACAGTTCGGCAACTAATTGAACACTGTGGTATGCATTCCCACACCAGTGCAGTCTCAGGGGGTCTGGCACGGTATGTGCATCTAGTAAAGGGAGAACGATGTCTAGAGGCCCACCGTTTCCAAAGAATCGATCTCACCGGCCTGGGAGCCGGAATTGTATCTGGATTACTAGTAAACGGGACCACAGAAGTGTCAACAACGATAGCCGGTCACTTGGAACCTAGTGGTCGTTGTTCTGGGGTACAATATACGCAGCAAGGCACCACCTATAAAGACGTCATTGTCAGCGCGGCAATTACTATAAAATTGTCGGATTACGTCACCATCGCAGATGTCGAAGAGAATACTGTACGGCTACGATCCGGAACCGTATGTACTTACACCGATACTTACTGTTTCGATGATCTGGCGGGTGAAGTAACCTGGAAAACCCAAGTCAATGACCGATGTTCGGCTGAGGGGATCGACGTCCTGTATGAAGGAGCCGCTGTGGCGCTAACTATTAACAACACCACAAAGTATGTCGTCGTAGAGGCTCAAGATACGGTTTTCGCCCTCCGATTAGTTCGACAGGAGCTGCTCTGCCACCAACCAGCTTGGCGGACTGAGCAGAATCGACTTCTGATTATCACGGAATCCTCTCTAGGCTTCTACTTCAAGAAATCTAGAAGAGTGAGCCAAAATACGGACTTGATGACACAAGTCCTTAGCAAACTATTGTTTTTGGAAATAGCATTTAAACAACAGGCTAAGGATTTAGTGTATGATGCTATACTGAAACGGTGTCATCTAAGAGAACAGATCATGCGGAACCGTATCATGCTAGCCCTAGAGAACCCAGACGTGGTAAGCGGCTTAGTAAAAGAAGCATCAGGACACATGGGCCGAGTAATGGGCGAGGTACTGTATGTGATAAAATGTAGCCCGAAAGTAGTAGACTATCGGAAAACGACTTCGTGCTACCAAGAACTGCCGATCACGTACAAGAACATAAGCAAGTTCATGGCACCCATTACACACATAATCCAGGACCATGGCACGCAAGTCGACTGCGGGAACCAACTTCCAGTTATGTTCCACTTAGAGGGCAAGTGGTTGGAGTTGGATCCAGACCTACGCAGAACACAACCTGACCCAACGACACTGGACGCTAATGACGCTAGCGAAGCGATCCCTATGACCAAGATTGCACCCATAAGCGCACACGGTGTTTATACCCAACAGGATATGGCTGCGTTTCAACAAACACTGCTCTTCCCGAACGAGCGGCGTGCCGTAACGAACATCATGACGCGTCGAGTGATAGGAGCCGAAACTGATGGACAAGACCTCCACATCCCCAACGTCTTCAGTCAAAAGGAGTTCGTGAAGATGGCTTGGGGTGCCGCAGCAGAAGTTTGGGGATTCCTGTCATATACCGGGAACCTGTTCAGTGTATTTATGCTCCTATACACTCTATATAATGTGATACGGTACGTATGCTCAGTCATACTAAACATGTTTAGTTTGAGGAGGGCAGCAAACAACCAGCCCCAACGCAGATGGTTCCTGTTGGCGAGCCTATGGGATGCAATGACGACGCGGTATTTGGTCAACCTCATCCAACAACAGAGCGCCGAGACGACAGACCGTGCCACCCCGGCGACGGACACGACCAACATCGGATCCACGTTAACCATGTACCCGAGCCTCCAACAGATAGCGACTCACCCTCCTGCGTACGCCACCGATCCGCCAGCCGATGTCGGTCCGCTCCGTCAGCATGTAGTGCCTTAGTTCAGTCAGTCATCAAGTGTAGTTCAGTAGGGACATTAAGTTTACTTGTAGAGAATTGAAATGTAGCCATTGTTAGTTTAGAGTAGTTAAGTAGATTGTAAGTTGGTTCATTTGCTTCTTTGTGCTCAACTGTATTGGTTTGATACAGTTGAGTTCAAAGGGGGAGGCAGTGTAACAACCACGTGTGTGCCTTCGGAAATTTTATTAATTTTCTGTTTATGGTGCACCGTGTTCGTTGCACTCGCTGACTCGCGGCTGGCGAGTTTCCGCACACGTAAATTCTAGTAGAATCGCGGAAACTTACCGGCCAAAAATTGTTAACGTGGGCAAATGAACCAGCTTGCAAAGACTGTGCGTTTCCAGCAGAGAAGATTCTCGATTCGGTCGTGGAAGCGAACAGTCGCACTTTCGAAATTGTATTCAATCTTAGATTTTGTTATTAATTAATCTTTAATTATATTTATATTTTTATCAACTTGTTTCGTTCTTTCGTGTGTGCACCCATTACCCCATTCTGCAGCAGTGTGTCTACCCAGGCAGCGTAGTGACACAGGTAAGTATAAATTTCATTATTCTTTCTGTGGTTGTCCGGGTAATAGTTCAATACGTCAACGACAGTGCGGTTCACTACCCAAACGCACTGACTGTTACAAAATCTAAGATTATTCAATGTTGACTGCATTAATTTTCAAGCAACTACTTTTAAGACAAAAAGTCCATTTCCCCCTAATTACCATAAGTGATTTTGAAATTTTCAATTTTTCTTGTCTATTATTTTGCTTATTTCACTCTTTGATTGACACATTATAAATGACTATTTTGCTGGCCCATGGTAAATTTTCAGTTGAGAAACTCTGTACTAGTATAGTTGCTACAAATAATTGACTAAACTAAATTTAAATGAAGTTTTATTTGGCTACTACATTTGGATCCTCTATTTATATATACATCAGCGTCAAAATCCACTCTCTCATTCTAACTACTATAACTACTTAAAATTCCATAGTTCGACAACAATTCCATAGTTACAATGTCTGGCAACATGTTCATTTCTAATATCTGGCGCTGCCATCGCATTCTGGTGGCAGAGTCTGGTAATGACCGCCGAGGTCCGTCGTCTCCGCTGATAACTGCAGGCGCGCCGCGACGCTCAGATACGGGTGCATCCGGCGAACTTACACCACGAAAAATTAGGGCCGGGAGAATTATAGCGCAGATAAAAAAGAATGATACTGCTACAATTTATGGGATAATGGGATAAAAGTAATAATGCTGGGATAAAAATTAATAGATTGTCGCTTTATCCGACAAATACTGCATGAACAAAAAAGTTCATCGTGCAGAAAATTTTATGGCACTACACGTACAAGTATTGAAAGTACCACGAACTAGTAAAAAATTAGTTGGATTACTAATAATATTATAGGTAGTTCTTTTATAATTAAGATAAATGTAACGTTTGGATTATTATAGATATTACAAATAGTAGTTTAATATATCGTTCATAATAAAATGTGTGTGATATTAAATCACAAGGCGATGATTCGAGTTTCATTGTGAAGCTACATCAAATGTGTATTCTTCAATTTTTTATCTACAACAGTTCAAACTGGTCTTAAAATACTTTTAATTAGATAATAAAGAAACAATCAGTGTTGTACAAAATACCAAAAAAAGTATTTCAGATACAAAATACCAAACAAAAGTATTACAAGTCTGTAGTGAAATACCTAATATTGTATTTCAAATACTTTTAAGTATTTCAAATATTTTTAAGTATTTCAAATATTTTTAAGTATTTCAAATACAAAATATATTTCAAATATTGAAAATTAGTATTTTAAATTAATAAAAGTATTTTTAATGTATTAAAATATAAAGTTCTTTTGAGATATATATTTAAAATAGAAACATAAAATGCTTTAAAAAAAATTATCAAAATACTTAATCTATTTCAATTAATTATCAAATATTTATTTCAAATACATATAATTATATATATATCATGGTAATAATAATGATCGTAGAAAAAGTATAGTTCATAATTCGAGTTGTAAAGCAATTACGCATTTGTGGAATTACAAATTGTTAATTTCTATATTTATTGTTAAGATCCACAATAAAATCCAACATTCCAATTAAAAATCTTTCTAATTCTAATGTTTAGTGACAGTATGGACAGTATGTAATTTGTTATTCATTATTGAGATCATTTCAAATAAAATTGCCACCCTCAACAAAGTGTTAAAAGCTGTGAAGAAACATTTATTCATTTAAAATGTACGCTGGCATGTTTGCGTATGCGAAAATTTATTTTTTATTGTGCGCCGTGTTTATCAAAATTGATTATTCTGGTAATTTAATTGTGTTCGTCTTGGTTGTTTGTAGAGTACATATTGAATTAACTTCATGACATTTTTTCAGTTTTCTTTTTTGCCGTTAAATAAATTTATGTCTCATCCATCAAATCACGGCTAACAGATGACAGATGTCATTGCAAAAATGTGTTTCTGTGTGAAATTATTTCAGAGGTGGAATGTATTGACGTTTACCTTCCTACGTTTTCATGATTTTTAAAATGCGAGTCAAAAATGAACTCTCACTACAACCTTTCCAATGATGTTTTACTTAAAATTATACTGAATTAACTTTTTTAAAAAAGGTTAGTCGTAGAATGTTGGAATTTTATTCATGTAGTTACTTTAATATCTAATTATGCACCTCGATTTTTAAAACAGCAATCATCATCAGCAAAAATATATAAATATGTAACCTGTAACTAATTTATATATTTTTGCTGATGATAATTGCTGTTTTAAGCGTCGAAACGTCCAATTTTGCTAAAAAAATAAACAATAAAAATTTGCACATTTATTGTTTTATGATCCTGAGCCACAAGTATCCCTTGTTATTAAATTCTGGATCACCACTGTTCGTCATATATAATCTTTTGTAACATACATTTTTATGTCAATGTGGTAAGTTCTTTTTGAATTTACTTTTTGGTGTGCACATTGCTCTTTTGTTATTAAACAACAATATAAAAATCCTGGGTTGAAAATCCAATGAAGTAGGTACATAAATTTTTCAAAAATTTAATTCTTCATTAATAAATGTAGAAAGTTCTATTTAGATGTTTTAAATGCGTGGGAACTTTATTGGTTTTTGTTCGTGGGTATATGTTTAGAATGAAGCTAAGTGCGGCAGCTGAGTAATCAGTACGAAGTATATCGAACCAAGCGATGTAAAGTTGTATGGAGCACAAATCCGTCACATTGCGCGTCTTCTCGTGAGGTATCCGCATCCACAGCGGCCGAACATTCATCCGCGGTCCTCCGTTCATATTCCACATTCCGCTGTCATCTGAGCGCGGGCGTAATCCATCACTCGCACGTGCTGGGCGAGGTACGCTCGCCAGAATCCGTTCATTGTTTGCGTATTTGGAAACAGGACGGCGACTCGCGGAAAATTAAAATCCACTGCTGACGGCTCGCTTGACCGCCGAAAGGACAAAGGATGCCTGGACCGACGCTGACGTGTCAGGCTTTTCGACTATTTCACTCGATCAGTGTCGTGCCTAAATTACACCAACACTTATTTTCTTTCTGCTTTTTAAACAACAACAAAACAAAAACAAACTCTACTGACAACTGATGTTACGTAGATACTACACTTTCAGATCTACAACATAATTTTATAATTTTACATTTTTAATAAATGCGCTAGTGATTCAATATAGGATAAACAGATAATATAAATTAGTCTTTCTCTTTAATAAATTTCAAAATATAAATAGTTGTTAACGAATTCTTCTAAAACAATATACGTCAAATAAAATATTAAAGAATTATTAATATCAAAAAGATAAGTTTTCAATAAATTTCCATTTATCTTCAAATATTTTAGTCAATCGTTATGGAAACTCCTTTTCTTCTTCTTTTTTTCCATTTCATCAGTTTATTTAATTCCTCTTTTATTATTTCTTTTAGATTATTATATACAAAATCAATACAAATTCTAATAAACCTATATTTTTTCATAAAAAAATCTGTTGTGGACACCACATGACTTCCTTGTGCACTAAATTATACACATTTTTTGCTGCACTTCATTTAAACTTATTTCTCTTGAGATCATTCTACAGTTCGTTCTTCAACTTGAGTTTTTGTCAAAAGTAAATTGCCCTTTTGAAAATGCCATTTGGAACCAAAAATGGAGGTGCATAACTAGATGTTATAGTAATTTAATAAACAAAATTTCAACATACGACTAATTGTTTTTGAGTTTTGCGAAATATTCAAGAAAACACTACGAGAAAAGTGTCCTTTTGGCACTGCCGATTGCAATGAAAAAGGGAGGTTCAAAACTTAATAAAAAAAAATAATTTAGTTGGCTTTTAATTCTTATAGGAAACATTGAATTTCTTTGAAGATTTAATTTTATGTAGTACAATAAGGTATGACGATAAACATTTTAAAAAAGTTTGTATAATTTAGCTTACTAGGCAGTCATGTAGTGTCCACATCAGATTTTGAATTTTAGTCCATTGAAGGTTGAAAACTTTTGTTAATTGTATTTTTTTTTTCATGAAACTTTTGTAGGTTTTTGATAAGTATTCCTTATTATTATTGTTAAATCGCCTGGATTTAATTTTTTAGATTTACAGATTTAGTATAGATTTATAATTAGATTTGGATATTTAGTCCGTTAAAGATTTGAAACTTTTTTGAATTATATTTATTTTTCCTTGAAAGGCAAAGATCTAACTTGTTATTTTTTAACAAGTATTTCTTATTATTATTATTATTATTGTTGAATCTCTTTCTTAGTTTTCTAGCATTGTTCTACATTTTTTAAGAAGCTTATTATAGTGTAAGTACATTTTACCTAAATGATTGAATGTACTTACGACTTCAAATAAACATTCACAGAAAATAACTTATATGTTTACTTACATTTCAATAATGCTTAATTCCAGTCTATAACATTTGAAAGATCATTTCTTCAAGAAAACTTATTTTGAAGTATAATAATTCTATCGAATTGAGATCCTTGTTAAGTGAGACTAATATTTATTCCCCCGTACTGTTTAATTCACCAAGGCATGTAATTCGTTGCAGTTAGCTAGTTACTCCGTGTAGCTGAATTTTGCTCGCACGCCACTGGAATGGAAAACAGCACGGGCGGGAGGTTCATTAGTGACATAAGTGTTCGAATGCAGCCGAGAGATGGGATGGGAGGCGTGTATATTTACGTTTGTGTCTGTGTTGTGTATATGTTTGTGTGCGTGTGTGCGTTGTGTTACCAAACAACGCTGAAACAATAGAAAGCGCTGCGCATGTTCGCCAATTTGCGCACACATGTTACACCGGAATTCGACTGGCGCTGCCACCAAATTTCACACCAGAGATACTGCTCTATCTTACGCGCATACATCGCATTATTAAACAATAACCACGCACATATTCATTCTAATTACACTAAATAATCACGCATTCATCTACTATTATATTTACAACACATCCACAGTAAAGCCACATTTCATTAAATTAATTAAATAATAATAATTCATTTATTTTTTTGAATGACTGGATTTTTTTAAGTTCGTTACCTTTTAGTTCAGTTCAACACTTGAGTCACGTACAATAACGTATATTTATATTATAACTAGCATGACTCACTGCCGATGACTTATCACGACCAGTCTGGACATGTAGTCTCGCTACATGGGGCAATTGTTATAAAAGTGAGAATATTGTTATGGAATGTTGTAGAGTTCTGGAAGGTTCGAGATTAATTAATAATAATGATAATGATAATAATCTTTATTGACAGGAAAAGTGAAAGAGTGAGGTTCAAAAAATAAATAAATTTAGTAGAATAAAAACTGTGATGAATGGAATATACAAACTTAAGAATATATGGAAGTAAAACTAATAATGAAGGTAACATTAAAATACGGCATAAATACCTTAAGACTAATATAAGAATTTAACAGATTTCTTAAAGTTATTCACTGACAGAAACTTCATCGATAGCGGTAAGCCGAAGGTATAAAATGTCGCAGTCCCTAACACTATTGTTATTATCATTTATGTAAGATAATTTGTATATTGAACGATAAAAATAATTTATTCGAAAAACATGATAATTTTCCATGGAATAATATAATAATTTTCTATTTCATACGAAATATGTATTTATTCCTAATAAATCAAACAGTACAGTTAGTTGAGTAAAGTAGAGTGAAGTGAGTCGAGTTGAGGCAGTCCCGAACAGCAACATGTAAAGTTTTTTATCATTCTTTAATAAACTTGTAATATAAATATTTATATTTTATGACTTTTTACACTTCACCCTCTGTCTGTATTACACTCAGTTAGGTTAAATTAGTTGTGGGTTAGTTTTCTAAAATTTATATAAACCCTCGCTCCGTATATTAAGTCGAGCGAAGCGCGAAAATCAGCTTAGAATATATTTGTAAATCTTTACTGACGCCGGAGGCCTAGGGAATACTATTTTTATTTTCTTCATTTCGCACAATTTTTAATCTTGTCCTTTCCTCAATTTTATTGCTAAACGTGTATCACTTTCAAATTTTGTAAATTTTCTCGAAACTATGAAAGGATTTGGTCTAAAAGAGTTTAGATATAAATTAGCAAAACTTTTTGACTCAAATTCACGTCATTTATTGATTACAAGTTTATTCTTGTTATTGTTATTATTTATTTAACTAGGAAAAATTTCAAATAAAATTATTTAAAGCTGCTGTAAAACATTCAAATAACTTCTACTGCAACCTTAATTCAGAGAATATGAGTCTAGTATTTTATAAATTAAATTTTAAGTTAGAATAAAAAATACATGACATAAAATGCAGCAAATAGAATTCATACACCGCGTTTTAATTGTTTTGTGTAGTGTTTGTAATTTGGGAAAAGTTTCCGCAGTTTTTATTTATAATTCTTTTCTCGGTGGAGCCTGCGGCTTCCTCTTTAATTTTCCCTAAAATATGTAAAGAGTTAAGTAGCATAATTAGAGAGAAATGTTGGTCTATTTGGGCAAATGTAATATGCAGGGATCGTATGACACGGCCGGAAGCTGCATTTTTGTTTCCTCGCGGCATTCTATTTCCTGCTCGTGCGTTTTTCTGCTACACCAGCGCCCCTATCTTGATGGCGACCTGCTGAACTATCGAACCGCTGCAGCTCTTATGTTCGCTAAAGGATAGAGTTATGTTCGTTTGTTTTCGCTCTGTATTTGTTTCTTCTTTGTCAGCTAGATACGCTTTTTGTTAGTTGTTGTAATTGTTCTAACCAGACGTTTTTGCTAATGAGATATACTGCAGTGCAAGCGCGTTTTCTTTTCAAACACACATGCGAGAATTTCCCATTGGCGTGGATGATACGAGAAACCTAATTATATACATTAAACAAAAGCAGATTCTTCTGCTATATGCCACATGGCATTCTGTTCCACTTCTATATAAGTTGCTGTTAGCTACAATCGTCGAATCATTTATTATTAATATTCATAGTTTGAGTTGATAAACTATTGACTTAGTTTTTATAACTTTATTCAATTGACAAAAACTTGTCAAATTTAATTGAATTATGAACAATGAAATGTAAAACGTAAAATTTTGTATTACTTCACAGATGTCGCATTTTAATTGAGTAGGAATAAAAGATTTAGGATGGAGTCCTCCACCATAGTAGCAAATTAGGAAATTGATCACTTATGAGAAAAAAATGTAATGACGATTTTCCAAAATACAGAATTATTACTTGGTAAAATACTTATTTACATATTAAGTGCGGGAACACCTGGTAATCATATTTTGTATTTTAAATATAGTTTTCTAATAACGCTTTATACATGGACATGATGTGGAAAATTTATATTTTTGACTTTGCCTGGGTGACGCGAAACAACAGATTTTATTGTAAAAGTACAAAAATAGTTTATTTTACACCAAGGTTGTCAAGACTGCTATTATTAACCTAGACTAAATAGTTAATAGGTGCGAAGCAACCGAGGGATACAAGGCGCTGGTCAATAATGAATGGTCTTCTAAACCGTGGTATATATATTATTTTTTTCACTAACACTTGAATCATACTGTCTCTGTTTTTATATCTAACATTTCTATTTATTAAATTTAATTGTGATTCTTGATTTTTTTTATTATCTTTACTTCTTTAAATTAGATGGAGAATGTATAATTTATATTTTTATTGAATTTAATGGTTCTTATAAAACTAATATTTGAATTTGAAAACTAGACTATTTTTTAAAAGTGACAGTTTGTATTATTGGCCAAAGTCAATAACAAATTATTATTAACATAGGTTAACATGATTATCAAGAGGTAGTGATTCTGCACGAGTGGCACACTATACTTTTTCTATGACCACACTTTTGAACGTTGTAGAACAAAACTACATGCATGAAAGGTATTTGACATAAGAAACAATACCTCAAAAAGAGTACCTTCACGTTTGCGTAGTGCTGGCAATTACTGTGAGAAATGATATTTCCCACACTGCACATGCGCATTGTTGGCAAATATCGTGAGAAATAATTTCTTACATTTTCACCCACAATTGTGGAAATGTGCAATTTTATGAATGGCCTGGCACTGGAAGGAGGAGCGAATAATCCGAGACGTGTGGACCTAACGAGCGGCCGGCGTATAAAATAAACGATAAAGCATATTGGAAAAAGAGGGAAATCGCCAGCGTTGAATTATAGTTTTTGGGGTGTCTGGCTTTATAACCTCACTCGCGTCGATTTACGTCAGGAGGAGATGACACTGAAGATTCAGACCCTTTCTTCCACAATATCCAGGGGTGGAATTGCCACTTTACCTAGAATCAGACCTGTATAGCTGGGGGATAACCTATCTACAATGCCTTCTATATCGGGACTATTTATAACATACGCAAAACGGTATCAGAAAAGTCGTAAATATAAAAATATATTATTCGAATCTGCAATTTATTTATAACATATTGCTATTACAAATGAATTTCTATTTATTTACCTGGTGATCAAGATTGTTGTCCTTCGACTTACATTGGACGAAATTTAAAAGTTAATTCTCAGAGTAGCAAATTATTAAATAAACAAAATACCATTGTTTCTGAGTTGCTGGATATTAAGGGCCAGTTTTCCACTTTTGGTTAAAGTGTCGATTACCTTAACCAACGGTTAATAGAAATAGTAAGTAATATATTTTTGACAACTTATATTTGTTTTTCCAATATTGAAGAAATTGCCTGATACAACTTTTGCCTTTTTTTTCTTTTCTAAAAATTGTATCCGTAGGAATGAAAATCTGGAAATTGGTACACATGTAATTTTGCTCGTAGAATCAAATGATGTGGTCGCCGAAGACGTAAGAACATCCCTTTAAGGGGTGTATCCAAAAGATAGTTTTTCAGCACTAACTTTCAAGGTAAATATCTCGAGAACGATAAGATATAATTGAAGTCTGTTTGAATCTGGAATCAGCGCATCCTTATTTCCTTAAGTCTTTCTTTTGGAAATAAAGTTCTAGAGCGAAAAATTGAAATAGAGGTGTTTTCTTTTTCTCATTTTTCATCGAATCGTTCCAAAGATTTGCTTGAAGAATCGACTGGTATAAACATTCAGGTTGTATCTCTACCACTCTACCCATTTTAGAAATATACCGAAAGAACACACTTCTTCGAGATGCAGCTTTGAGAGCAATTGTTTGAATTGAAACGAGAGTTGTAAAAATTGAATGTTTTTATGAATTTCTCGAAATATTCGAGCTACAAAAATTTTGAAAACCGATATCAATTCCTCGTAAAAAAGTGTTTTTAGAATGTGCAAACTAGAAACTTGTATGATTTGGAACTAGAAATTTATAACTCAAATAGAAAATTTTCCAAAATCAGTTATTTGCTTATATCTAGTGAGCTATTTTTTCAAAAAAAAAAAAACAGAAACATCATTAAAATGACCAATTAACGCTAATGAAAAATTTTAGTGTGAAAAAAAATTAAAATTATAATTTTTCATGATAAACTGCTATTGGAAATTACTTGGAGATGTAGAAAGTACCTTTGCTCTTCCCAATTTAACGATAGACAACTCGCATTTTCGCGCTAGGTACTTAAAAAATAATTCCAAAATACCAAAATGGTTTAAGTATACTTCCCCATACATATGGCGGTCAGGGAAAATGATAAAAGTGGTGAATTAGTTAATTTCTATGCAGACGACATTATACTACATAAAAATTCACACTTCTTTGTATGTGGTATGACTTTCCATCTCCATTGTCATAAACCACGATCATCTACTGTGACGCCCCTGTGTATTAGAGGGGAGCAATCCACAGACAACTTGGATACCCTGCTGATGAATTATGATAATTGTGTTGAGGCATATACATGTAAAGATTGTTGATGGGTATATTATGCATTTAGGGTTCGGCAATTGCGCGCAAACATCCGAGTCATGTAGGAAATGTACATTTGCAGCCAGGGGATCACTACAAATGGAATTTTGACATTGGGGAACAAATTTTAGTTTAATGGCTTCGAATATGACTTGATCATTATTGCTTGCGGTTATATTGTTATGAGGATGCTGCGGTACATTACGAAATATTGAATATAAAACTGCAATTCAACTACAAACTAGCATTTTTATTGAAGAATTTATTCATTGATTCAGATGAAATTTAATTAGATAAAACAATTTTAGAATTCATACTTATTCATCATTTAACACAGCATTCCTAGAACAGCGAAACAAATGTTACTTGCAAGGCTGGATTAACCAATAGATAAGTAAGACAAATGTCTAGGGCCCGTATCTCGGAGGAGCCCAATTTCAATCCGGATAATGAATATTATAGTTTTTAAATTTATGGCGCGATGTCACAGAGAAGAATTTATATGAATGATTTATTAATTTTATATTATCAAAATAATATGCAGGAAAAAAAACTTTATACATAATAACAATTAGAAATATTTTATTTTGCTTATGGTTGTTTAAAAATATCTAAAAAATGTATTTGTACTGTTACTCATACTCGTACTCAAAGATCACGAAAATGGAATGAGAAGTTATTGAAAAAAACATAGTATTGTGCCAATCTATGTCTGTGTTTATCATCGTGCTTATTCGATGCGATTCGGTATATTTCGTGATAGTACAAATAAATTCTAACAGAGGGATGGGAAAAAAATATGTTTATTGCATGAGGTCGTGTATGAAGGAGAAAATAGACTATGTTAAATTAAGGTTATTAGAAATAAAATTCTAAATTTTCCAGTATATTTACTGGTTTTCTGTACTGAATTGTTTATATATTTAAGAAATTTCAATCCTATCCTAAGCTGATACTAAAATTACACGGGTTGGTACCAAATAAACAATCCCATTTTACACTTGGTGAAAATTTGAAGTTATTTGTTAAAGATAATTATTTAACTGTTTCATTTTAACCTATAAAAGATATAACTTCTGACAAAAATAGAAAGAGGAATCAATGTAAACGAAGATAGAAAACAGGTACAACTCATCATCCCAACAAAATATCTGGGTGAATTGGATCAGTTCAGGAAATGTACTGGGTTCCTTCAAATGTACCAAGTAAACAGAATTTACAGGTTTCAGGATATTAAGCTTTTGTTTACATAGACAAACGTAAACATGTAACTAAGTCATAATTGTATACTAAGTAATTTTGACAAAACAGCATGGTAAAAATATTACCGTATGTGGCAAAATAACGTGGGATAGGATAATATAGCTGTCATATCAACCCATACAGACTAGATCACGAAAACATTACTCACAAGGAAATTTGATAAAATAATGTTTATTAATAATGTGAAACCGGTAAACTATTCAACAAAGCACGGATGTTATGTATTATACCACACCTTAAATGTCTTAAAATCCTCGCTCTCCATAAGATTAGAATTCAATTGACATCTGCGACGATTATGATACTCACCACTACCCTAGGTTAATAGTTGGTAATTACATTATCATTTGTAGTCTAATATCTTGACATATTTTATGTACCGGGTCGTACTCATGTGACATCTCCCTAGTCCCTGCATATCTAGCGATGCACCATCGACTTCTTGCCGCATTTCCCGCAAATCCGTGCGTCTTCCCTCGCACGCTGATGGATATTTCTGATCGTTTCCCGCTGTGGTTCCCTGCCCCTTGCCGCCCCTGCCGCCCCTGCTGCTGCTATCCAGGTTAATGCCTTCGGGAATCGCTCCAGATAGCGGGAGTTAATGGTATCATCGCGGTATTCGCACACTTTCGCGTCGCACACCCACACTATTCCTATTAAAATTAATTTAGATGTCAAGTACAAGACAGATAAAGAATATCACTTGTTTGCTTTTACTCTCTTCGCATTTATATTTCATGCTGGTGAAATACACGTCAACTAAATTCCTTCCTTTCGCAAGTTTTATTCATTTAAAATATAAATGTTACATTTTTAAAATGCATACAAGGTTTGAAGTTTTAAATGTCGACTTCGACGAATATAATTTTAATCAGATATTCAAAATATAATAGAACATCGATTAACGGAATAAACGGATGAGGGGTGTCCGTTAAAGCCGAAAGTCCGTTATATAAAAATAAAAATATAACCTTCTTCATTACGAACCTCAGTGTTGCGTTCAAGGTCGGTAACACTTGGATTTATACATGTATAACATTCACAGAATATTTTTAATCTATTATGTTTATGATCGGTCTGTAATTATTATTATAGCTTGTATATGTATTTTTTATCTGTCAATATAATAGGTAATTCAATAACACATCAAAAGATTATTCTCATGACAGATATCACATTTTGTAAATACATTATGTTTTTTATTTGATGAAATATTCAGTATTTCACTAAAATATTTAAAATATTTTTAAGTAGTTCAAATACTTTTAAGTATTTCAAATACTGTAAGGTATCTCAAATACTTTTGAGTATTTTAAATACTCTTAATTATTTTACATAAAATTAATAAAAAATAAATAAAAATCTAATTACAATAAAAAAAATTACGAAGTTGTAGTAATGAGGTCTTTGTATCTTAAAAAAGAATCTATATTCTTAATTATCCTTGTACCTGATAGATAATGGAACACAAAAAACAACTCTATTTAGCATGAACGATACAAGCATGACCAACCAAGAAAATTCAAAAATTTGATCTGTTAAATCAGAACTTGTATAAGTAAAAGTATTAATGCAAATATTTAGAAAAAAAACTTTAGAATCTGCGAAAAAATTATTTCTTCATGAAAATCAGTTTAGTAAAGTTCCCTTTTCGTTTATGAATGTAGTCAAAATCTAATCAACTCTTCCGTATATAACTAAACATTTTTCATTAATCATTTTCATACACAAACACCCACAGAAATTATTATAAAAATCTAGGCATAAAGAGCCTTAAAACGTACTTATCAATCAAAAATTCGGTTTAGGACCTGCCTTACCTAGTTGACGAGAGGTAGAAACAAAATATGTTGTCAATTATTGTGCGTTATAAATCTGATTTGGAAGTAGGATTTTTACAATGTAGTAAATGTAGTGTTTAGTGCTAGTGCGTAGCCGAGCAAGTAGTTAGTTTGTAGCAATTTATCGCTGGCAATTGCGGGCAATACCCATCCCTCAGCGGGTGTATAAGTATATCGCGAAACGATCACGAGAATTTATCACCTTCTGGAGCAAGTTTGCAGAAGCCATTGGGGTAACTGGTACCGAGTCCCGAGTACCGAGTACCGGGTAACGGGTAACGGGTAAGCGCTCCCTCAAAGCCGGGCAGCGAACCGCAGAGCCTCCTCAGCGCCTCTCGCGGCACAAGCAGTAATTAATTGCTTCGTTTCTCGGGGTTACGGCGGGAGATCATCTTCAAACAACAATTAAAACAAACCGTAATTACTTTGGCGTAGTATTAAATGCGTTTGTAGTGTCGTATATAAGTTTGAATTTACTAAACTTTATGGCCTCACATATCAACCCCTGGGGCAATAAAATCGTTGTACGCATGCGCGCCAACTGCTTTATCGCGGCTAATGAAAAACTAATTTATAGTTTGCAAGAATGTGTCAAGTGCTGTAATTAATATGGAAATTTTGATGATGTATGCTCAATGTTGGCGCGACCACATAATGATTTATTATTTCTTAACTCTGACACTTCTGGAATTCTAGACTAAGTTATCCCAGTCTTATTGTTCTACCACCCCGTGAACATTACTGTTTCTCATTACACTCATCAACAACATTATACTCTCTTTCAACTACTACAATAATTCTCCCCTTCATTTTCTCTTTCATTTTTATTTTGTTGTAATTATAATAGGTATTTATTATGCTTTTTTGATACATATACGTAATATGTAAAACCGTGATATGATAAGGGTAACAGTTTTCACATATATTTTATAACTAACGACCAATGCATAACGTTAGGTCTTTTTTATTGGAATTATATTATTTTCCAATGTTTTCCAATGAAAACATACTCGCATTTTTTAAAATAACCTCTACATTACCTAAGTCTTTGTTTCTTATTGAGATTATAAGAAAAATTATAAATGTAAATGCGAAAATATGACTTAAATTATGAATTTATTTAATTTAATTTAATCAATTAGTGGATCAGTTGAAATAAATCACTTAAAGTAATTAAGTGAGACCTTTTACAGAAGATACATTATATTTTAAATATAAATTGTTATTTTTATTTCAATTTACAAAACTATAGTTACAATAAATTGTATTACTTTAACCCAGTTCTATACATAATATTTTTATTAATTACCTATTTCATTTGTAAATGGATGTATTTGCATTCAATCAGCTATTGTATTCTATGTAAATATTTTTACTATATGCACATGCAATCAACAAACATTTAAAATTACCTTTTTGTTTATATTTCTTTAGCATGTTCCCTTACGTTAAATATTTGATAAATATTTAAAATTAATGCATATGTTTGGAATTAATGCATATTAAAATAGCTCATCACAAAATTCTACATAAAATCCGTATATTTTACGAACATAAATATTAGGGCAACATAAGTCTATATTGCAAATTCTACTACGTTTGCACAATATTCATCACAATTTATCAGATCACGGAAACTACGTCAGTTATTGTGTCCCTTCTTTTCGTCCCAAATCAACTGTGTTGATCTTTGAGTTGTTACTTGACCAGTGGCACCCCTAAGGGGGGGAGGGGTTTGGTGGTTTCAAACACCTCCCGAAATTAATTAGGTACTTTAGTAAAGTTAAAAAAAAAATATATTGATTATATAATCCATGTCAATTTTTTGTTATCTTTAATATATTATCTCTATGTTATGAACTCATTTTTTGTTCTCCTGATTCCAAATTAGGTTTTTTTTTTAATTCTAAGTAGAGAACAATTGATTGGACAATCTTAAATTTGGTCGTACGACTTGATATGATATGCAACTAAAAAGAGAAAAATGAGCGGTTTAATTACAAAGATTCATTAGACAGGATATTAAGATACCATTTAAATTAAAAAGAGAAATTTATGAATCATGATTGAATATTGAAAATGGTACATCTAAAAAATAAATTTGGGGTCAAATGGAATATATAGTAGCTCTGTTCATGAAAATAAAATGGGAATTTTTACTTTCGAGGTACCATTTAGCAAGAAAAAACTAAAAAAAATCGATGTGAGCTTTATTGAAGTTATTGATTTTTATAATGAGTTGCTCAAATATATTAAAAATATACAAAATAAATTTAATATTCACCGAAGAAGAGGAAAGCATGCAAATATTACTCAAAGAGAGTTTTAGCCTGTAAACTGCCGAAAAAATAAGAGAAAATATCATGATAACGGGACGGTAAGGTAGACACTTAGACAGTGACCCTCCATCCTAATTGCTATAATTATTTAAAAGAATATCATTATTAAATTAAAAGTATTTTAATCTAATAATGAATTTTTCCAATATTTTATTCTATAATAAGTATTCTTTTTATACTGTTGGCACAAAATAGGTTTATACAGAAGCGACAGTAAGACAGAGAAACGAAAATTAGAGAGAGATGGGGAGTGTGCACAAATTTAAAGGGCCCATTGTTTAAAATCGGAAAGTTTCCTCACATCTTAGTGAGAGATAGGGAAAGGGAATAAATATAAAGGTCTACACAATGCTTCAAGGTCATAGAACTGAATAGGGGAACATGAAAGGTATTGACACAGAGTGTCGCTTCTGTATGTAACTATTCTGGGCTGTAACCTTTTTAGAGAGTAATTTTTTATCTTAAATTATATTCACATATTAAAACGTCTTTTTTAACGTAAACTCATGCTCGTCAAATAGAGTATCGTGGTTGACAAATTCGATGGAGGCGCATTGTAAGTTCGGATTGAAATCTCGGTTTGTGGGCGTGCCTCAGCACCGGCAAATATCAATTTGCGGAGTGTCGCACGCACTTATAAACGTATTAGTGTCGGTTCTTTCCCTCTCGCGTGCTTCCTCCCGTGATATCTTGTGATGTCACCAGCCCGAACTCCTCCCTCGCTCTATTAAGGGCAAGGGTTCGATCCTCACAGGACATTACTCTACCCTACAGGGTTACACAGTAGCGCACCAACGAGTTTTCCAAGGCAAGAAAGTGATTGAAGGATAGCAGACACTAAATCTAGAATTGTTATGTTATAAGGTTTCTGTTTTCTTTCACTTCTGTTATGTTTAAAGAGAAGTGAACGGAATTTATATTTTTGAGAAGTAAAAATAATGACAGATGTGTCTATGAAAATATGTACTATCTGTCGAAATACGACAAATATCTGTATCATTTAAATCTTTATTTAATAAATGATAAATTTGAAATATTATTATAAATTTTAAAATGTATTTTTCTATAAATAAAAAATCAACAATAATAACACTACGATCCCATGATGTCAGATAGCTTCTTCAAGGAGAACTTATCGCTTCATCAAAGTTGATTTGTGACAAAAAGTACGATCACAATAAGTGAATTACCTAATGTGTGAAGACCTAAAATGTACACTACGGTACAGTTTTCCTAGGAAGTAAAATTGATTTTAGTATCATAGTGTTATGCTACCTACTTGCTTACCGGTGTTGACACTGTAATATAAATCAGGATTTTGTATGTAACAAGTGTGTAACTTAGTGTTTTTCACTTTTACTTTACACACTAGTTAATTATAGCACGAGATAAAAAAACACTATGTTTCACACATGTTGCATATAAATATTAATAAAAATTAATTTCAGAAGTAAATTAAAGTATTAATAAATGTGTTTACATTGCCTAGCAACGATTACTTTTACTAGTGCGTGAAAAGTTACTCTTTACAAACTCAAAAGGAGGCATAAAGTATGTACTTTAGAAAAAGATTTTACATGCATCGTCAAAGAAAATAAAAAAATAAGTGTTTTTATTTCTCTATCCCCGTAATATTTTGAACTCTTCAAAAACATTTGTTGTTTATTTACACATACACTTGAATTTTCCCAAAATCGCAAAAGATTTTGTTTTTCCCAAGAATAGGCAATATTTGTTTTGTAAGATGACTAATTCGTTAAATATTCCGCCCGTAAAATTAGTTAAAAGGCCATAAACTGTACCGGCCTGAGTCATATCGTATTTCCTTACCTGGTTTTTGGCAGCAACGGTTACTTTTCAAGCACTAGTGCGTGAAAAGTAACTCTTTACAAATTCAAAAGATAAAGTGCATACTTTATGCCCGGTTATAAGAAAAAGATTTTTACATGTATCGCCAGAAAAAATAAAAAAAAATAACTGTTTGTATTTCTCTATCCCCATAATATTTTAATCTCTTCAAAAACATTTACAGCCAGATTCACAAAACAGGATTAGCTCTTAAACTGGCTTAAATATGTCGAATTTGCCTTACATTTGACTTATTTAAACATGTTTAAGAGCTAAACCTGTTTTGAGAATGTGACTGTTGTTGTTTATTTACACATACACTTGAAGAATTTTTCCAAAATCACAAAAGATTTTGTTTTTCCCAAGAATAGACAATATTTGTTTAGTACGATGACTAATTCGTCAAATATTCCAACCGTAAAACTAGTTAAAAGGCCATAAAGTGTCCCGACGTGAGTCATATCGTATTTCTTACCTGGTTTTTGGGAAAGTAAACCTTGAAAGAGATAGTATTTATCAAACAAGATCTTGAGATGAGGAGTGATTGCTGCAGTCTGTCGGGGAGAATCTGTGCGACGCTGGCGCCCTCTGACAGCTGCCACGTCGCCCGAGAACCCAGATATATTTATTAAAAACATCCCTCGGGTGTCCAGTACACTCGCAGTCAAATCTCACGCGTTATAAATGGCTCTTTTTTGCAGCTGGACATTTCGCGCTAAAAAATAATGACGGAAATGATTCGTAGAAATGGCATGTATTTATCATACCAGTACATGCTTTATATTTCTTCTTTTGTTGACATTTAGGGGAGTTTAATGTCTTCATTTTGTTGCAATTATTTGGTGGGATTGTAACAATGCATTTGTACTCAATTCATAGATTGTAAAGTAAATATTTGAGACATGCGAAAATATAGCATGTTTGTTTTGGAGGATACTTTTATTTGGTACAATGTGTTTCTGATAATAATAAATTGTATACTGTTGATTTTTTGCACTGACAGATTTCTTTAATGATATTTTTACTAAAGAGGATAATTATCTTATTACCATTCGTTTTATTGGTGTAATATATGATATTTTGGAAAAAAAACTTTTTATTTCTCATAAACTAATTTCTTCAATTGCACTAATTGTTGCAATCATCACATCTTAGTCTAAAATACGTTAAAGTTACCTAACGGGCAGCGGTGGTTCACTTGTTTAGTGTGTTCCGAATCGAATTGAGTGCAGTGTGAAATTTAAGATTTAATTTAATTGTTCGGTACCCACTATAAGCTGTATGTTAAGGTATAGTTTGATTTAAACAGAGTGTATCTGTCAATCATTCTCGCGCATTTAATGCAACAAACAAGTTAAAGGAGTCGGCAACGTATATATCGTTTTTCTAATGGTGTGCAATGTGCCGTATAGTACATACTACAACCCTCGTAGACTCTTGTCTCGCCTACCAGTGGCCCTGTACAGTACAGGGATATAGTAGCTATGCCTACCCAAATCAACGAAATTCAAAACTGCACTGGTCCAATAAGTTAGGGGCGTAAATCAGAAACGGGAAAGCATTTTACCAGTGGTATGGGATTATTTCAATAACAAGTGGAATTTTTGTAAATATATTTTAAAATGCTTTAGTTAGTGAAATTGATACGCTGTTAATCGCTCCATCTTTTATAAATTTAAACAAATTATCTTGTTAATGTATGTGAATCCATGTTTATTCTAAATTTTTTTGATGTGCATTATTTGTAAACGAAATACACCAATTTCCAAGTATTCAAAGTTAGAACGGAAAAACTTTTCGTCACTAATATGTTTTAAGGGCGTTTGTTTGAGATATTGATATATTTCTGTCATTCCTTCGACATTCGAAGCTGCAGTCATTTCTGTTGGGAAATATGATACTCGCCAACATACCCCCGTAACAGTTTTGCATAAAACAATTTGTTTCGTATTGATTCCGTCCTTTTGAAGGTCAGTTGATTTTTCGAACGATATGCGAATAATGGTTTCGTTTTGATAGATTCAAATCTATTCAGCGCATTGGCAATTTTAAATCGGTGGATGTATATACCGGCCGGATATCCGTTATGCTTGATGATGGCGCCATTTTGTTTCGATTTGTATCGACATCAACTGGATAGTCTGTCAACGGGAGACATTTACTGGCATCACAATTTTCATCTGGGTGCGACTAACAATAAGCGTAGTTAACAATGAACAAACATTCACTATTGTCACAGTTTTTTTTCTTTCATCATGTTCGTAATTAATCAACTTTTATTAAATAAAAACTACACTTAATTTGTACCTTGCCTTTTAAAAAACTTTTTAGAGAAATTGGTTTTCTGTGAATTGTTTTTATATTTAAAATAAAAAATCTGATGTATCCAAAATATTCTACCATATCTTGTACTTCTTATCCCATATATAGGCTAGTCTAAAACGATCTTAAGAAAAACTTATTGGTGGATTATATTATACAACACTCACGCATACTCATCTCTTATTTCATGTACAATATTTTCGTAAAAAGGCAGTTTTTCAACGATAAAATATAACCACAAACCACAGAAGAAACAACACAGTTATATTTTGTTCATTTGAAAAATTTTGTGCTTGAACTGTTTAAGCAAATTTAATTGTAGCTATGAATTTATTCGGTAAAATTTACACATAATGCCTGAGAAGTAACGACAACTCGTGTCATTTTTGACTCTTATTTGTCTGTTGCTCCGCAACAAATATTCATAAATTTTTCCGATAAAACAAATTCTATTTTTAACACAGTGTTTTAATATTACTCTTTATAAAACCATTTCTATTTATTTTCTAGTGTATTATAAATTAAAAGTTTGTAATTATATCTGAACATTGTATCATTAATAGTAAAATTTCCGGTGTGCTGTTTAGCAATGCTAGGATTGGATGAAACGTCGTGGAGATTAACGTTTGCATTTATTTCTCCTTGTTTGCTAGTTAGCTAATAATTTGTTTATTTTGTTGCAGGTACGTGAAGTTGAGCTGCTTTTTGTGAGTAATAATTTTCTTGTTTCTAAACATTATAAAAGCCGTTTCACACTCGTAAGTTTGGAATACTTATTACTTTAGGAATAACTTCATGCTAGAAGTTTTAGAGTATAGGCAAACTCTATCTTTTCTACAAGTACTTTAACTTAAACTTTAAATTTATGCCGGAAACTTAACATAAGTCAATTTATGATTCTTTTATCATAACTTTAGGGAGATTTCATATCTTATTACGGATTCCAAATGTTCTTCACCGCGAGATTTTAATTGTAAAATTCTCTACTTTTGCTTTTATTCTTTCCATACTTTATCACATATTTTTACTCGAATATCATCAAGTAAAGTAAATTACTATTTTCACAATAATATCTGATCTGGATTTTTTATTACTCGTTAAATTATTTTTCATCGTTCTCAAACATTTTTATGTGAAGACACCCCTAATTGATAATATAAAATTTCCGGCACCCCCAACATTATGTACATGAAATTTTAAAGACATTTTATTAATCTTAGGAAAACATGTGATATATGAGTTAGATGTAATTTACATAATTCTATTTGGGTGTATTTTGGACCAACTCAATCGTTCTCTCTTTTTAGTTTTGATGTTAACAATCGTAGAAATCTTAGGTCACATTCACACCAGAGGTAGAAAATTAAACTAAAACTTAAAGTGCTCTGGCTTCTATATTGCGATATTTATTTTGAATAAATATCTAAAAGGATTTTAATGCAAATTCGTAATATTTCATTCGCAACGTATCCAGTCAAAACTATCACTATATTTATCTGGAAAATAGAAAATCTGTATTCTTAGTGTTAACAAGTGTTTTAGGTGTTCTTGTAAACATTTTTAACTTGTCTCAATTTCCAAAATTCTGTCTTGTCTTTAAAAGTTCTAATTTTATCCGACTATTTTGAAAAATGTTTATCTCTTATTTTTGCATATTGGAATTTACTTTACACATTTTTCAACAATTCTCAAAATATGAGTTGTTTTCTTGTTCAAAAAAAGTGAGTAGGTGGTTCCATTTTTAATTCGTAAACAGTATTTAATACTCATTTTTTGAACAACCATTTGACATCAGTATGAAGAAGACATTTTATTAATCTTAGATCTGATACATAAGTTAGATGTAGTTTACATAATTCCTTTATATTTAACATACTCCCAATTATTAGATTATATGAAATGAAATTCTTTCACAAAGAGGTAATACTCTTGATTTCTTAATTTTTTAAATATTTTGATTGATTTTGTAAATTTTTTTGAAAAAACATGTTGCGACCCGAAAATTTGGTGCCCCAAAAATTTGCCGCCCCAGGCACGTATATGTTGTGCCTGTGCGTAAATAAGCCCCTGGATCTGTATAACTTTTATTTGAAAGTCATCACATTTAGAACTATACTGGTGTATATTTATTAGATATAGATATTTTTAAGTACTAGTTGGTTGAAGAGAGTATTTTTACGCTGGAAGAGAAGTGGGAGTTCTCATATCTCATATCTGGAGACATTAGTGGCGGTATGATTTATCTGCTAGTTTAAGATGATGTTCGGACTCGTGATTTATCATGGCGGGATTTAAATTCGAATAACAAAGCCATTATCCTGTAGCATTTCCATCAGCAAGTCACACATGTTCTCTGCGCATCGTTTAGCCGCGCTGCTCTGTAAATGCACTGCTGTCTGCGCCATACGTGTTATTGCTATGCATTTGCTGTCTGATGAACAGGCGTAATCAGCCTGCATTTACCAACGTTTAAATCTTCATTGATGGACTCAACATCTAATGTTGTGTCTACCTAATTGTTCAATACATTCACTCTTTAAAATACTTTATATCCAAATCCTAAAAAAACCTTCTTCTTCATATAAGTACACTAATTTAAGAATAAGAATTATAAATAAAAATTTAAACATTTAACATAACGCACTATTTATTTACACGGTATTTATTTCCATCAACTATTTATGTTCACTACGCCTATTAATATCAGACTGTCCTCGCGGTCTATTCTGCTCAGGCTTAAATAGTAGAGCAATTAAGTTCGGTAATGGTCTCGTACCTTCGAGACGTCAGAATAATAGAAGCGCGGCGAGCGAGTCTTGACAAGTCTGCCAGCGACCATTGCCCGCGACGTGACCTAGGTATCGCTACAATACTATTAATCTAAGTGAAAGCATTTTTAACTTAGGTTAATAATGCAAAGTGTCATTTTTTAAATAAACTAAAGTCGCCAAACCCAAATAGTATTTAACTTATTAAACTCAAGAAAAGTATAAACTATTGATGGTGTCACAATTAGAATTTCTGTCTAATTTAAATATGAAAATCAAAGTTGCATAAAAATCCGATTTAAAAAAATGAAAAAATAGATTTTTGTATTTAAATCGGATTTTTTTATATAAATCAAATTATTTCGACTTTTTTTAAAACATACTTATAATATAATTTCAAAATGTGTTTCATAAAATAGCATTTATTATTATATTGTAAAAAGTATTACCATAAGGTAACATTATCCACACGCTTTTTCCCCCAAATATCGCAAATCTAGTATGTTTCATCACAAATGCAGAACAAGTGATTTAAATCAACGATTTTTTTTTAAATCAATGTGATTTAAATCAATTCAATCCTGAAGTAAATAAAATAAAGTTATAAAGAGCTTTGTAGGATTTAAGTATTAGTAATGAGAAACATAACATATAATATATAAGTATACCACGGTTGAAAAAATGGTATAATGCACTATTTATAAATAGTAAATTACATATGTAGAACTAACGATTTTCACTTATGGTTACCAAACAAAGAATTTCACGTTAAAAGCACATGTCAACAATTTTATGCTATAGAACATATATATGAATATGCTTTTAAAAATATAAAGTTGGCTTTTACTTTTTATGTGCGTCTATATTTGTAGAGCGCATAGTATTTGAGATAACGGAGCCATTGAAACACTAGTAAAAAAGCAATAATTTCCAAGTTATCAGTTTTTGAAAGCGCTTGCCACTATTAAAAAAGCAATCGTTGATGAGTGAAAATTTCACAGTCCACATCTCTCTAACGAAGCCATTTACATTTAAATTCAAAAACGTGTAAGCATCTTCACCTCCCTCACATGTGCACGGGAGGGAGAGAGACAGGGAAGATGAGAGGCCCCGATGTTTCAGTTCATTCATCTTGATCAGTATCCAATCTCGAGTCATCGTAGCCCGAAGCTCACAATGGCCCGAGCTGTCGATTTATATTCAAAGTACCCGCCAGGAGCACAGACCAGGACTGCACGGGGAATTTCCCCTACGTCAAATTTTACCAAATTTAATATCAATATATGTGAAAATTAGAATAAACACTTTGCTGCATTCAAATTCTTAATTGATTCGAATTTCTATAAGAAAATCGATTATTTGTTCCTTATCTAGGCTCCACGGTTTCATTATCGCATGAGGTACTTCCCCTGCATCAAATTTTACTAAATTTAATATCAATAAATGTGAAAATTAGAATAAACACTTTGCTGTATTCAAATTCTTAATTGATTCGAATTTCTATACGAAAATCAGTTACTTGTTTCTTATTACCAAGGCATCTAACCGAAAAAAATAGTGGTTAACGGTTAACCTATGTTGAGAACGTTATAAAAATAAAGGTTTTAGTTCGAAAACCGGTTTTTAAAAATTGAAAACCGGTTTAAACCGCACGGGGAATTTCCCCAACGTCAAATTTTACCAAATTTAATATCAATATATGTGAAAATTAGAATAAACACTTTGCTGCATTTAAATTCTTAATTGATTCGAATAATAAAATCGATTACTTGCTTCTTATTACCAGAGCATGTTACCGAAAAAATACTAAGTTAACAGTTCACCCATATTGAGAACGTTGTAAAAATAAAAGTTTTAGTTCGAAAACTCGTTTTTAAAAATTGAAAACCGGTTTAAACCGCACAGGAAACTTCCCCTACATCAAATTTTACCAAATGTAATATTAATAAATGTGCAAAATTACAACAAAAACTTTGCTGCATTCAAATTCTTCATTGATTCGAATTTCTATAAGAAAATCGATTACTTGTTTCTTATTACCAGGGTATGTAACCAAAAAAGTACTGGTTAACGGTTAACCCATATTAAGAACGTTATAAAAACAATGATTTTAGTTCGAAAACCGGTTTTTAAAAATTGGAAACCGGTTTAAACAGGTTAATATTGTAACGTTTCATTTATTTAGGTGAGGTGTAAAAAAATACGTCAAGCACGAATATTTATATAACTAAGTTTAATAAACGAAATATGAATTACAAACAATAATAAAAATAAGGAACACTATGAATAAACAAATATAAACACTAATTTAAGAATAACAATTATAACTGAAACACTAAGATTATTTATTTAAGTCCTTAACACTACGCACTATTTATTTACACTATATTTATATAACCAACTATTTATTTATATCATGAACTATTCTTGTTCATTATACGTATTAATATCAGACTGTCCTCGCGATCTTCTGCTCGGGGTTTATATAATAGAACAATTAAGTGCGAGAATGTTCTCCAACCCTTTGGATAACAGAACAATAAAAGCGAGCGAACCAGTCGTGACAAGTCCGCATTAAATTTCTCGCGAAAAATTAATAATTTTTCTACGACCACTGCTGTAAATAATCATTATTGTACAAGTTATAGGTTATCTAAGTGTCACCATTACGAATTTTTTTATTATGGTAACTTGATTGTTCTCGAACTATTTATATTTATGGATATTTAATACTCATAGAGTGTTGCTAATATCATTACATTCGCGTATTCAAACAGTGAAAATACATGTTATTATTCTAAAATGAGAATACCAAAACAGCAAAAGGAAATAATTTCACGTTCGAATTTAATTAAAGTAAAACTATAATGCATTTGAAGAATGAAAATAAAAAATGATCTCAATTTATCTTCCCAATTATTTTACCAAATATTTAATAAAATGTTATTGCTGCACATAATAGAAGATCAGAAGAATACTCGTGATTACCGGCTCCCTACAGAAGCGGGAGCTTTTGTATGAAGCTCGCCGGCCCACAATATTAATAACAAGTTGGAGGAGAAGTTTAGAAAACTCTGCATGACATTAATGACAGAGGCCACGTGTTTTACAGACTTTGCTGCGCATTACATTATTCATGGGCGGGACAGAGACGTAACAAACCGGAAGAGGAACTCACCATCAAATAAGAATTTGTATTCACGGGAGCCCCGTGAAATATTGTGTGCTAATAGATTCTACCTATTACACACATATTGTGAAAGATTTATAAAAAGGTTTCCATTACTATAATGGTGACAAAAAATAATATAATACAAGAAAAAAATATGATGTGTCCAACACACTATCTCCCGCCACTGTAGAAATATATTCTGTATAAATTTGTAGTTTTAAAATTAGTTTATTAGTGCAGTTCAGAATATTTTAAATTATTTCATACCTAAAATTCCCTTCATAAAATTGCAGTTTCGCTCTAAATCTATCAAGAGAGAGAGTATCCGAATTTTTTTGAAATCCCATGTTAAAGTCTTATGTTCCGCATTTCGTTGCACACACTGTATAATAGAAACACTATCACAATGGATAAATTGATGACTATCAAGTATGAAAAATAAGGTGACAACTTTATTCTTTTGAAAAATTGCTGCCGGTTTTATATATGTTAATCTCGAATAGCAGTTACCAGCTGATATCCCAAGAGACTTTACATATGGAAATGAAGAATACACCTCTTGGGAATTTTGGATGCACTCGGTAGAAACTCTGATTTAATTTAAAATCCTAACAGAATGGGCTTGTGCTGAAATATAACGAATTAATTAACTACGTCACCAATATTACTGTTCAAAGCAAAGGCTTTCTTTAAATAAGGTACATCAAAACACCACTTCGGAGTAAAATAGAACTATGGACTAAAATATATTGTATATCTATTGCATCTGTAACTATACGAAGTATGTAAATTAAGTAATAAGACTGATTAAAAAAAATGTTCGAATAGAATTACAGTTCTATATTGTCTCCCTCAAAATAACTTCCTTGGGAAGCCACATATTGCTGGAAATGATACTTCCTATCCTCATAGCAGTTCTGGAACTCGAATACTGGGATCACCTTCAGCTGGCCCATTACAATCGTTTAATTGTTTTGAAGTGTTCCAAAATGAGTTACCTTGAGGTGATTTTTCAATCTCGAGAAGAGGAAAAAGTCACAACATCTCAAGTCAGGCATTTTTTAAACAATTTTTACGCAAATTTTTCTCAACTTCAATGAATTAGTCAAATTCTGATGAACGGTGGTGTGAATCAAATTTAATTCTTCCCTAATCATTCAGTACTGTCAACCAACGATCTGAATGCACAAGATCCCATTTTTATCAGTTCTTGAAGAAGAAGACCTTCCGCTGCTTGTTTCATCTTTAATCCAATCTTTTCCATTTAAAAATGCCTAAAACCATCAATAAACCTGGTCCCTTGAAATAACACTGTCTTCGTAAGTCTGCTAAAGTTTTTTAGGTTTTAATTGTATTGTGCCCAAGTCTGAAGCAAAACCTGATAGCACACCGTTGTTTAAAATTGACGTTACTCATTTTTAGAACGCATACGAAAAAAATCGCTACGGACAACCAAATAACTGTAGCGAGTTCAAACTCATGCTAAAGACATATAACATGTTCATCTGCTTCTTCTCCAAATGCCATGCACCAAGTGTTACCAGATCGAAGGCTTCGTTATCAGTTTTAATTTTTAATATAAAAAATGTTTACCCTGTTGTAGTATTATTCCAGGCTTACTTCATAATAAACAGCAAACAAAAATTTGTAACTTTCCTGTTGTAATCTGTGCACCCCTGTATGACTCAATACCCAATATAGCCACGCGTCTAACAACCTACCCTAGTCTATATGATTCTTCATTGTTTCCATGACATACTTTGATTGATTGCAGTAGATTAATCGCGACTACAAAGAATAAATACATGTACTTGCGAATTATGTAACTGACACATAATTGACTGTATCCTAGGGACGAACATAAATACATTATAATCCATCTTTGAGGCTGCGAAACTGACATTTTATTAAAGCCCATTTATGAGACATTATTTTACACAGCTTTACTCATACTTCACATTACTGATTTAATTACTAATTTGATTACTGAGAAATCTTATTTTACACTTTCCTTTTATTAAGTTGAATATAATGATACTGTTAATAATCGATTATAAATTAGAAATGCCCTTATCAGAGCAAAACAAAAGAAACATTTTTAGGTAAATTTCAGTTTCCTAATTACTAATGGGTAGGTTGACATTTCTCGTGGACCAATAAAAACACTTTTCTTTGTTATTGCTTTATTAAGAAACGTATTCTCATTTGTTAATTAATGTGATGTAAAATCACAATGAAACACAATCAGGTTAAATTTACGTACAATGGATACTAATATTGTTTTCATTGTAATATATAATTAAGTTGACATTTTGCCTAAACTAATGGGATCACATTATTTTTGGTTAATTAATATCTTTGCAAATAAATAAAATTATTGACTATACTTGAGACGCCGAACAGATGCACAAGAAACTCCTCCCACTAACAAGCGCTAAATTCTGCCCGATGCGACCCATATATACCTGCCACCAATTAATCTCTAGCACATTCCAGAGCTTTCTGGTCTTTTTAAAATTCCCGAACAATAGTGGCGTTGCTCCTTTCCCACTTTAAGGCGACTACCTACCCATACAGGTCAGCCGTGATGACTCATCTGCGGTGAGGCTCGCTCGTTACAATATTTAAATGAAATATTTTCACTAATATTCATTAGTTGTTATATATTTTGATATTCTTCTACAAAATGATAATATTTCGACAATGGTTAGGAACCTTTTGGATTATATTTTGGGTCAGCTAATAAAATTGCTTAATATTGAATTTAAAATACCGTTATTTTATTTGTTATAATAACAAAATTGTCAATAATATTGGATATTGTGTTAGTAAGTTTTAATTTGATTTATAACAAATAGTAAAACACAATATTGTTTTAAATATATCGTTTATTAAATGAAGACATAAATCATCGGACATTTTTTTCTCATTTATCTCTAAAAATAGATAGTACAAATTTTTAGGCAAAGAATGTATCTAATAACATAATGAATTTCTTCTGACAACGTAAATTCACATTCACCATGCTTTTTTGTGTTATATATTCCAAACTTTTGCTTTTCAATTACTACTCAATTCAGAAATACAATTTATGTGTTTACCCATGCACTAACAGTATTACAAACGCCTATTTATCATACCGGTATATTAATCCAGATAATGTTATCAGCTACCCCTATATTAATAAAAAGAATCAATTCATCCCTCATATAAAAATATTTATCACGGCAACAATTCACAACAGAATCCAAACCAAATAGCGTGCATTGAGCAAATATGTCACGCAGTATAGTCTATACACACGTGCATTACACACGCATAACACACGTGGCAGCACAGTCGCACGGCTGTTACACACAACAATATGATTGCTGTTTTGATGTATTATGAAAGTACTTGCATAGGTTATGTCTGGATGTTACAGCTGCAAATACCAGTGGCATACTACGCATTTGTGTACTAATCATATTACAGATCATGTTCAATCTACCTCCAACATCAATATCCTAATGGGGCAAACGAATTATCCGCTATGTACAGAACTATTTATCAAGTTACCATCTTAAAGGAATTATTGACTTATTATGTTTGGACTCTAGATGTTTTTATTGGTCTTTGTTAAATTAACCCTCATGACAATCACTAATTTTAATTTTTTAAGCAAGGCAAAGTCTGCTTACCACTGTGTTATGGCAAATAATATTAAATTTCATCTTTTTACCTCCCGCTTCAATCAATATATAGATAAGGGAGGTATTATTTTGGTCACATTTCTCGAGTGTGAGTTTCGAACATATGAGCACGAATAGGGTCCCTAAAATACGATTTTACTATTTTTACCTTGTTGTCTGTATATCCGTGTGTGTGTAAAAAATATATTATTTGGTATTTAAGAATTATATTCAAATATGATGAATTGGTTAGATTTTGACTACAATTGGTTAAATTATTTTTTTTTTACTTTACACATCGTTCAAGCTGAAGAATTTGTATAAGATAAAATAAGTAAATACGAATTTTTTTATTGCAAAATATGGAAAAAAAGATGGAAGAAATGTACAAGGAATATGATAAAAAAAATATGTTTTCTTCGGTTTCCGATAAAGTATTAGAAATTTGATGCAAGGAAATTTCAGGTACGAATTGAATTAAAAATATTCTTATTTCATTTCTGATGTAAATTTGATCATCGAATGTAATTTGGACAAAATAAGCAGAAATTCCGCTGCTTCAGTCAGTGATATAGTACGATTCGTCTATTTATGTCATGCAATGATGATATATTCGGCACGTAAATTTGTTAAGTTTAGTTATAAGCAAAAAAATCTCTGCTTGCGTAGAACAAACGCAACTGCAATGAAACAAATTAGTGATGAGAGAAATTTTTGAATCACAGTGATTGTGATTGCTACTTTCCAGTTTATATGATTTTAAAGCGTGATTGTGATCACATTTCATTGAATGATTAACGTCGGATTTTTTTTACTAATCGGAATTGTTTAGTTAGGGGGCGAAACTGCTACTTTCAATCATAATTTCACAGTATGAGTTGTGATTGCTACTTTCATATCTGTGAATTTAAAACGTGACTGTGATCACAGTTTCGGGAATCTTTGTTACTAATTCAAATTGTTACTTTTAATTTACATAGTTTTAAACATTATTTTATTAATAATAATAAATAATTTCTAATGGAAAATATATCTTCTAATCAAATAACGAAAGTTAAAAGCAAATTATTATATTATTATAAATATATTGTTGACGGTCAGGAATATTGAAAAAGATAATTAATTGTGTGATTCCTGGAACGAAAATATAATTAAATTTGTATAGCTTCGAAAAGTTCGGAAATGAAATTCTATTTTATTATTTTTTGTTAATTCAGGTGAAATAAATTAACTATGATCAATTCTATTTCGTAGACATTTTAGGAAAATAACTAAAATGATTATTGGAAATGACAATTGAAATGTTTTTGTTTATAATAAATTCTATTATACAGTCGGAAATTTGTTTTCATTTTACTGATAGAAATAACAAACTAAATTTATTTTCATTCAATACACCGAATCAATCATTTATACCATTATTTGGCTAATATTATTTGTCTTTGTATTGCCATTTTCATATATTTATTTACTGTTTATATGCATATGTTATTTATTATAATTGCGGATCGTAATTATGTTTTGCTAAATGTATTTTACCTAAACAAAGATTTTTTTTTGATGTTGTTTGATATGTATATAGTTTGTTATTAATTATTTCATAATATTTATAATATCTATAATATATAAAATCATCTGTGATACAACATTCCTATTATAGATGAAACATGATCTCAAGTACTGAGGAAAATTTACTTGAATTTTAGTGGTGTAGCTGTATTACCGCTTTAACGCAGGAATGTATCGAGAAAAAGCGTAATGGGGTATTCCAAGTTTTTTCATTTTTTAATATGTTATTCTATGCATAAAAATATTAGACCCGTATTTTTTCTTTTCGCCGAAAGGTTTCAAACACGCCAGAAATAAATTTTTAAAGTTTCATTAAATTACACCCTAGAAAATCGGCCGTGCGTGTGACGTCACAGGCACTGAGAATCAGCTGAGAACATCATTCGTAGGTCTGAGTCAGAGGCGTGGCGCGTTCGAACAAGAGCCAATAAGGCTGACGCGAATGTCTTCTTCGTCACAACAAGGCTGATACTGAATTTTGCGTACTCGATTCAAATGCATTACAATTTCATTTTGATATTATGGTATTAAAAATCAGAAAAATAATTATTATATTCACTTTAATATTACTTATATATGGTAAACAATGATATCCAATAAGAATTTCTTTAAAAGCCGTAGGCTTGGAATACCCCATTATTATTAATAACTGGAAGTAACATTATATTTAGATTTAAATATTTCGAGAAAAAATATAAATATAAAATGTAAAAAGCTAATTTAGAGCAATTTTATGGAACATTTTTGTTGTGGCGATTTATTTTATGGTGGCCACATTTTTTATGGAGTTTAATATAATCGATCAATCGAAAATTATTTATGTCATTTGTCATTAATTAATAATTTGGTAGTCAACCAATTATAAATTCTCTCCATCCGACGTCATTAAAGTGGTTTCGGCATTTTAACCCTGCATCTTACATATGTCAATCAATATTTTTTTCCATGACAGTCTGTAGTTTGATGGCCGGTCATTATCTCTTTAATGCTATCCCTAAATTGAAAAAGGACTTTATGAATGACAGATGACGTCCAGATTTAAATAATTTCAGGTTCAGAGAACTTTACTTCTCCGAATAAATTATAACGTAAAAACAAAGCAGGTAAAATTTTTAATATACCGAGGGAAACATGATGGAAGTGAAATAAAAAATAAGTTCTGCTTGCCAGATGTTGCAATAATGTCGTTTTATATCGGGATCAATATCTTCAATCTACTCACATGTCAAACTAATTTAATTGTAACATGGAGGGTAGACTAAATTGTACTTTTCCTGCTCATCATAAAAATATTCCTTATTCTCCAAATATTCAACCAATTTTTAAAAAAAAAAACAGTAATACTATAACAAAAGAGTGAGAAAACCAAATATTCAACCATTTTTTTAAAAAAGTACAGTAATACTAAAATGAAAAAAATTTGTCAGATTTTTGCCAAATTTGAGAAAAAAAAACGAAATTTATTTTCTAATTGATTGAATCGATTTATATTTACTTAAATTATTTTTTGATCCATAAATTTAAAAATCCGTCTTTTTCACTAATTTTACTTATATGTTGACATCTTTCTGACATATGTCAACAAAAACAAGAGTCACAGATACTATTTCTGGAAATTTGTCTTTTGAACTTTATTTTCACTATAATAATGACAGGATTGGTTAAAAAATTTATATTTTAATATAATAATTATAGGTTATCGAAGTGTCGCATTACGGAAGGCCATGTGTAAAGTACATGATCGCACAGTTAGGGAATTTTTGATTTATTGAAATTATGTTAGCAGTACAAATAAGACAAAATTAATTATATTTAATTTACAATATGATGATTAATGAATAAATACACAAGAAATGTTCTACATTGTATTGTTTTATTGGGTTGTAAGTAGTTTAAAAAGGTTAACAGTTTGTTATAGTTGTTTACTAATGATGTTTTAATTCTTTCAATGTATGATCGTGGTGTGTTCGAAAAACAGTCAAATAGTGGTCATAGAAAAAGTATAGTAAGTACATAATTCGAGTTGCACTTGTGTAACTTTTCCATTTCGTGCGTAATATGCGTCTTACAATTCTTAATTATGTAACTTATGATTTCGTTATAAGCAACGGAATTATAAATAACAGTATAATACCCGGTATAATATAATTTTTATTCAATGAATGAATGTTATTGTGAGAATGTGTTATTGTGGAAAATGTTGTGGTATTAGTTTAAAGTTTTATTAATTAAATTTTTGGCAAAATAGAGCTAAACAATATATTAGTATAAAATTCCAGATGTAATTAAAACATACAAAATATATTGATTCTGGTAGGAATCGATGCAGAAAAACATTAATTGCAAAAGTTGGCGCAGTTTCCCTCGCACAAAAAACCGTGAATATTTTTACCGAGTTGTTTCAATAGCTCGGAAAGATAAACTAGTCAAAGGCAGAGCAAAAAAATCACGTATCCGATGCAATTCGTTTCGAGCCGAACATTAACTCCCCACAAATACAGAGTGACAAAAAGCATCGACGACATCATTATGTATACAGTGTGAAAAGACTGCATTATCCAGTGTGACTGATCGCTGGCCAGGCTATCCCGCGGCGAATAGCGAATAGTGGAACACTCACAGCCGGCTTTCACCCACAGTTTAAATACCACAATGTTTCTTTTTCTACGCCGTGTATACACACAGCCCTGCTGGAATATCCACTCTATTCCTACCGCAGGAAATGAAACAGGGACCATGTTACACACACTCTACACTTACTAGCAAAATAACATTTACTTTGGATTGTCTAGTGTAAAACAGATCAATTCATTTTTGTTATTTGAGGTGTACAAGTTTATTAATACTGAGATTTTATATAATAGAAAATATATAGGTGTATATATTACCGGTTTAAGAATAATAAGCATAGAACATAGACAAAAGTAAGTTGTATCTGTACAGTATGTCTATGATAATATTGCGTTGATAATACAATTGTAACCATGGTGTCATACCCAGAATAGAATAGCAAGTGTAGTTTTGGCAAAATATCGTAAGACAGGATAATATAGCTGTCACATCAACTCATTTAGACTTGATCACGAAAACTTTATTGACAAGAGAATTTTATAAAATAATATTAATAACGTCTTAATTTTTGAAGCCGGTAAACTTTTAAACAAACTACGGATATTCGGAATTATACCAGGTTTTAGAGGTCTTAAAATTCTCGCACTCGCTCAGAATTCAATTGACATCTGTGGCAATTGTTATACTCATAACGTCATAACAATCCTAGATATGTTAATAGCTATTTATCGGTTTCAGGATATTAAATTTTTGTATACATAGACAAAAGTAAGCAAGGTAACTGTGTCATAATTGTATACCATGTAATTTTTGACAAGTTAGTATGGTAAAAATATTACCGTACAGAATTGTCAAAATAACATGGGACAATTGTCATATATCAAACCATACAGACTTGTTTTCGAAAACATTACTCAAAAGAAAACTTTACAAAATAATATTTATTAATAATATGAAACCGGTAAACTATTAAACAAACCACGGACGTTATGAAACATACTAGGCCGTAGATGTCTTAAAATCTACCCATAACTATCTTAGGTATGTTAATAGTTATAAAATCAAGAACGGTGAAATCGATATGACTATAATACCTTCGTTAATCATCTTCATAGGAAATAATTTATATTTATACTTATAACAAAATCAATACATTTCATAATCATTTCCTCCCGACATTAAAATCTCATCATCCCTTTTTAAATTTACTTGTTTCAGCCGGTGAATTTGTTGGCTGTGAATTTTTTCCGTTAATATTCAAACAACGTGGTTTATCTTTATTTTCGCCAATAAATTTGCGCGTGACTCCGAAGAGCAGCGGAGTGTAGGCGAAGCTGCTGCTCAACGGATCTTATTTAGAGGGCTTAGCTCCAAGCTGTGTGCACTGTATTCTCGCTGTCATGTCCCAACACCAACATACAACACATATTTTGATTATTTCACACAACTTACCAACGTTTTATAAGGATTACCATGCACAACTTATTTGTACAAAAAAATTATTGAAATAAATTTCTTCCATGCAATAACTTTTATTAATAATACACAAATAGATATTAACGTTTCTAGGATAGTTTTGAGTATCATAACAGCCGGAGATGTCAATTGAATTTAGAGCTTGGACAGTGAGAATTTTATTTAAGACATCTAAGGCCTGGAATGATTCATATCCGTGGTTTGTTCAATAGTTTACCGGTTTCACATTATTAATAAATATTATTTTATAAAATTGTCTTGTCAATAACGTTTTCGTAAATAAGTCTGCATGGGTTGATATGACACCATGATTACAGTTGTATTATCAAATTGTCCCATATTATTTTGACAAGCCAATACGATAATAATATTACATACAGATACACCTATGAAATTTTAAGTAGTACTAACTTAGTAGTTCCGTTGTTGTTAGAGTATTAAAACTACAACACATTGTTGTAAAAAGCATGTAGATAATTTAGCTTGGTGATTAATAACAGTTTGTAATAAGAGTTTAGTAAAGTTTTGGGGTTGATTGTTTGCTAACAGGCATCAAACCTTAAGTTTAGTAAAAACGGAAGTGTAGACCTTAGGAGTGATTTATAAGACAACAGGCCTTTCACAGGCGGCGAGGAGTTACGAGGCGGGCTGGGGCTGGTTCCGTTCCAGTCGACCGGAACTAACCGGAAGGAATCCGCCGTTAGGGCCCGGCGCATGCGCAGACACTTTACATACACGCACAGGGGACGCCAAAAACACCCTCACATAACGTCTATTATACGCAAATACTTTATATTAATAAATATATTCTGGCGTATCATTCCTTAATCCCAAAATGAAGGGAAGATAGAGATTAGAATTTCATCTGTTTTTCCACAACTGATAGTTTATAATTATTATAAGTAAAACATTAGTCTATAATAATAACTATGATATGGGGTTTTGATAACAATAAGACCGGCGTAAGCCAAAAATCATAACTTCCATTTTTCCGATTTCGAATACCTGAGATCTAACTGTAAACAAAGTCAGTAAGACCTATCTTTGAGTGTAAATATTTTCAAAGGAAAGTTGTTTTTGGAGTTGCAGTCATGTATATATGTATCTGATTGTATATTTTGTATTTTATCAGCACCCTGATGAAGACTGAATTACAGTCGAAACTTTGGTGTATCTCTGGATTTTATTAAATGACTACAACTCCAAAAACAACTTTCCTTTGATTAATAAACAACCGATAAAACCTATTCTGTAAGTATTTTCGCTTAAAATATTGGGCGTATCTTTAAATTTTCGATGTAAACTAAGGTTGAAAGTCGTGTCTTATCAACACTAAAGCAAAAGGACGTATTTGTACAGAAATATAAAGATACACATTCTTTTTCCTTAGTAAATATATTTGTGCACTGAAATAAAATGCGATGATAAACATGATAGGTCCTAACCTTAAAAAAATATTTTTAAAAAGTAAAAGTAATTAAATTCCGAACAACGTTAGTTCACTATTATAAACTTTGGTTGGTTTTTTCGTGCTGTGATGGTTAAAATTTAGGCTCAAACTTACTCAACACTAGGTTTTTTATAAAAAAAATTAACTCAGTTTTTTAAGTTGTTTACTTGTGAGACAAACGACATTTCATAAACAAATAAGGGCAATGATTGATCCACATTGAATTTGTCTGATTAAGCACTTCATCTTATGATTGTTAGTAATATGTAATAATCCGTAAATAATACATTTATTTGATCTGTTATAAAAAAAACACTTTGCAGCAAATATTTGTGTTTTTACTTCTTTTTAGATAAAGTAAAACTGCCTATATGACAAAAATAAGAAGGTTTATTTGAACGCCATGGATTCGAACACCATCTGTGGTTTCATTCGTGAAGTAACTTTCTATCTAAGCCTTTTTGCAATTCTTTGCAGGTCTGACCGGCATATGTCAACTTTCTTGCGCCAGGCAGTAAAATATTATTTTGTGCTTATGTAGGATAAAAAGTATTTTTATTGCTGAAACGTAGTGCTTGTTTTGTTTTCTGCGCATTGTGATCGTGCAATGACTTCAATTCGTGAACATCTGTCAAAAGTTAAATTTGAATTTAATATATAAGGCCCGATTTTTTCACCTAATTTCGTTGAACTTCGGTTAACAGAAAAATATTGCATCGAAAAACTACTTACAATTTCGATATTTTTTAATTAACCGATGGTTACGATAACCGGCACTTTAGTCAGAGGTAAAAAATCGGCCTTAAAAAAACAATTAAAAAAACAAAATAATAATTAAGAGTCGGGTTTGTTCGGGAATGGTCGTGTTTATTGTGAACGTAGTCACACTATTTATATTCGAAACAAGTGGGACGCATGTGAAAACAAAACACAGTGGGTGGTTATGAGATAAACATGTTAATTTTTTTGTATGCCTGTAATTGGTATTACTGCTGTGTACATATCGTGAGCTATATGCGTGTGATACTTTTATTAAGGATGTTGAGTAATTAAGTCTTCCGCGTTTTCATGAGGTCATTGTTAACGCTATTCTTTTGAAAACAATCATTTTTATTGCAATGAATCACTTATTTTATATTCTACTGATAACTTCGTTCAGAAGTATGGAGAGACGACGTGATATGTTATTTTTGTCGATTGTGATGATCAGGCATGGCAGCATTATTATAAGGACATAAATAAAGTATACAACAAAAGTTTTCAATTTTTTTTATACTAAGAAATACTATTTATTCATTTCAGAATAGTATACCTTTGTTTACATAGACAAAAGTAATCTAGCGTTTATCCCGTAATATCTATCTTGTAAAAATTACTAATTTAGTTGTTGGATTGTTCAAATTATTGAAAGTTGCGTTTTTCGTCTAAACGGCCTGCTAGTCAGTTCCTTCTTTCAGCAGTAAAACCGTTTTATTTTGCTAATAATGTAAAATAGTGTTACAATTTCTTCCAATAATTTTATACAAAAAATCTTAATGTAACAAAAGTACAAAAATATTTACTTTTACTCGAGCTTTTACTTGACTGAATTTACTAACAGTTGTTCAGATGAGATAGTAACTTTAAGGGGTAATTTTTAAGGTTTATTTTATTATAGTGTAACTGTAACGTTGTACATTAAGTTTAATTTATATTATGAATTCGTAAACATACATAAAATTCTCAGAATGTCGTCTAACAATTACAATATTTTGTTCATTGGACAGTCGACAGAAAAGTTCATTTAATTACTGTAGTAAAAGTGGTGATATACGACGTTTTCTATTTTTATATTTAAACTAAATTTAACTTTTAATTTTCTTTGTTGTTCTTTCTGTTCTTGGTAAGTTGTAAAATATAAAGCATGTTCAATTCGTTCTTAAAATGTGTAAGGATCTCCAAGAATAGCTGTTGTCCCACTATAAATAATTTACTCTTTAACTCCCAGTTGGCAAAGTTGAGAAGTAAAGTAAAAGTGTTTAGTAATGAAAAGTTGAAGAAGGAGTAGAGGTGAAATATTCGTAGTAGCGTTCTCAGTTCTCACCTGTGACTCATTGTGCCACCCTTGGTGTTTCATTAGGCTGAAAGAATCATTAATCAAAACTTTCGCTGATTTCGTGTATCCGTTACCAGCTGATGCATTTGCAAACACATAATAACCACCCTGCCAACAGGGTCTGTGTCTGATAACGTCAAAGCCGGACTCGTTAAATTCACCGGGACATTAACGGAAAGTACCTTGCGTAAAATCTACCGCCTACCTAATGGGAAACCCCTTCAAATACTTTTAAAATATTCATTTCATTACATTGCAATTTAACTATGGGGTGACCATGACCGTAATAGAATTTTAATGAAAAAATCTGAGGTGTCCAATACATTACCTTCCGCCACTGTAGTAAAATATTCTATATATTTTTCAATACATTCAATTTGTAGTTTCAAAATTTGTTTGTTATTGCAGTTCAGAATACTTTTAAATTTATTTCATACCTAAAATTTCCTTCATAAAATTTGTATAACCAAAGTTACTAAAACCGAAACCGAACTTACCTTGATTCACGCATGCATGCATATTCCTTTTTATATATTAGATATCATATTTGAAGTTTGGGAGTCAATTTTACCCCATTTTTTTACCTTAAATGTATTGTATTTGGTAAAATATATATGGTTCTTGCAATCCTCAAGTATTTTTGGTCTTTAATGTCAGCAAAAACAAAATAATTTTTCCTTAAAGGTCATTTCTGACTTCTTAAGACATATTACTAAAGATAAAAATAGGTCTTCGGTTACATTGATAAAGGGAATGAAACTATTTCCTGATTTCATTAATCACATTATTTGAAATATATTTTTAATTGGTTTGGCATTGTTTACCTTGTCTATCAGATAGGGTAAAAACATTAAAAAAATCCACTGTACTTCAAGTATATTTAAACGAGTAGAAAAATGAATACTCGTACTAATTACACCTGTTTTCTTATTATTTTTCCTGTAAATTTTTGTACATTTCTGCTGTTAAACTACCGTAATGGAAGTTTTTGGATCGGAAGTCGGAATAATAAAGATACATTTAAAATGTAATTCGATTTGTAACTTGAAAAGAAATTAAAATATTACGGACAAAAAATATAGATAACTGATTATTAACACAAATGAGTTAATAATAAATACTCCAATAAAAAACATTACTAATGTCAAATAAGATAATAGAAAATATCCTATTGAAATTGTCAAATAAATTAATCAACATTACTGTCAACATTTGGATCGTTTTTGTTTAATCTTAAAAAGTGTTGGTACAACAGGGCATTAACCATTTGCTGTGAAAGCATTATAAGAACAAGTACTTGAGAATCTACTTGAGAAAAAGCTCAATACAATGGACACAAAATGCCACTATTGATGGAAAATTATAGCGACGGTGAAGAAAGACTTCCTGATAGAATAAGTTGTCGACCTTTGAGACTAATGAAATTTAACAAGTGAGCGCTAGTCTGAAAGCTCTTTTTCAATATATTTATACCAGGCACTGAAAAACGAATTGAAATAGAATTACAAAATGATATTATCGAAGAATTGGACCGTAACGAAGCAGATTAGCCTAGTATTGATCGGACGGAATTAAAGCCACTATTACTTTTCACTTTGTGATTGCTTTTCTGTTTTCCCCCATTTTCCACTAAATCAGCACACTTCTTTTTCCACCGAATTCGCTTTCTCTTTTTAACCAGTGTGTGTGATTTTCCAACGGAGGAACTTCGGCGATAAATTAATGTACTTCCGGTTATTTTACTTTTAAGTGCAACAAAAAATACCACTTCCTTGTATACCTATTAAATTATACGCATTTCTTGTTGCACTTCATTTAAACTTATTTCATTTGAAAAAGAGATACGATCTATACATAAAAAAATTCAACATTCTACCGCTAATCGGTTTTGAGTTATGCAAAAAGTTAAAAAAAAATCCTTCGAGCAAAGTGTCCTTTTGATATTACTTTAGTAGTAAAGAGGTGCACAACTAAGATATGCGAAAACTCTGAGGGCGTCTCAAATAGAAATGGACCTGTCACCTGTCAATCATTCTCGCGCATCTTATGCTAAAAAAAATCAAGTACTGTGAGATCAAGATACCTAGCGGGTCACTATATTTGTGGAAATGTATAATTTATGAAAAACATCACAATTTAACAGTTAATGATGACATGTCAGTGACAACCTATATTTTATTTTAAAGTGAACGATCTAATACATTGCTGTCAATCAAATGTGAAGTTGTAACCATGGATATGGCAAATCCCATGTTTCACTTTAAAATAAACACTTGGTATGAGACGAACTATAGTCAAAATGTTTTTTAATATAATAATATAATATATAATAATATAATTTTTTATTCTAGCCGCAGTTTAATTTCTTCGCCGCCGTATGTAGAATCAGCCAATAAGAAGTAACTTGTACAATAGAAATCTGTAATATCGCCCTAAATGTCACTATAGAAACAAGATAACCTAAGAATAAAGTTACTAAAAAATATGAATAACTGACAGGTAACCTACATATTAAACGTCAAATAGTAATTAATTTTTAAAATTTCTAAGTTTGAAGAAAAAATAGCATGTGTTATTCAGAGTAAAAGTGTCTTTGTGTGCCTCGCATGCAATTGTCCGACTCGCTTCGCTCGTCGTGCAAACTTCCATGCTCGCCACACAAAGTATCACTTTTACTCTTAATAACACAATATACTATTTTTTCACTCCTTTACGTCGCACAAGAAAGTAAAAAACTGGAAATGTCTTATTAGCAAATTTTTAGAAATTTGTTGCTATTTTTGTAACTATTAATTTACTTGTAAAAACTACATCTAATTTCCTAAAGTATCGCGAATACTTTCTCTTTCAGACATTAAAATGCTTGCAAATTAAAGCTGCAAGTATTTTAAATGTACCAACAAATTGAAATATAATGCAGTGCATTTTATCTTCAATGCAAATATTCCTTTGTAAAATGTAATGCAACGAGAGTGCAATTTTACAATTTTAAATTTTGGAGTATTTGGAATTAACGCAGTAATACCTGAATGTAATACATTGGAAAAATGTTGGTAAACTCGATGTTGGTGTGTGCAGTAAAGCGTTCGTCGACATTTAAAGCCCCAGGTTGACACTGTTTATTAATGCATTGCGATGAAAATGTCTGATGCTCGTGCAGTCGAGGTGCAAAGTAAAAATAAATGGAATAAGCTAGTGGATGGAAAAAATATAATAAATGTGCTAAATTTCTAGATTGCGTGAAATGTGTAGTTAGTCAATTTCTCAACTCACACTAGTAATCTTACCACTGGATACATTTTCTTTCACGAAGCTATAGTACAGTCTTAATATAATTTAAAGTGAAAACAGGGCTTTAAAAATATAGCCATCTTGATATTTCCTAAATGTTTTAGACTTAGATCTTTAAGATAGAAGAAATGTTGGTTGATAGAATTAATACTTTTCTAGCATTGATTAGCAGGTGACTAGTCAAGAGATACCTATAATCGCTATCACACTAAGAGCCATTATAATTTGCAGGAACAACGGATGATAATAACTACAATTCTTATCATTAGAATTAGAAATACATTCACTAGAGACACACTACTGTCATCTATGAAGTCATGTGAAATTAAATAGTTAGTAAAGTGGTTAGCAACTAGATGGATGTTTCAATCCGGTGTGCTATTAAGTGATTTTATGAATAGATGCCGTGCGTATTTTTTCTGTGAAACATGGAATTTGTCATATCCATGGTTACGATTTGATATTTGATTGACAGCAATGTATATTTGCTTGTCTCATTAAAATGAAACATAGGATATTTGTTTTTTGAATTACATGTTTTTTGGTTAATCACTGTTGGTGATTAGGTGCATTATTTTTATCATCTTTTTCACTTCACTTATATATAGGGTAAGACCAAAGAATTTTTATTGTTAAAAAGATATATATAACGGTAAAGAGGAAAAACATCATTAGCACATAGAAAGATAAACATCTATAAATTGATGAATAATTAATCACAGGATAATAGTAATGAAGAAGTTGAAGATTATAGAAAGGAATATGCGGGATGCAAGGAAAATTATTGTAAAAAACCGATAAAGAAGGATGATTGGATAAAATGTGTAATTTGTGAACGCTGTTTACTCGAAGAGTGTACCACATATGACAAATAACAATCCGTTAACCAGTTCATCTGTTTATAGCCTTGATCCTTACCTATGTAGTGCAGGAGAGTTGGACTGTTGTGAACCCGAATAATTATTTTTTTTAGTTAGATTATATGTTGTTATAAATAGCATTGAACTTCAAAACTATCTGTACAAGTAATATTTCTTCGAACTAGAGATAAATAAAAAAAAGTCCATATCATTTACATTTTCATTTAATAAACGATAAAATTGTTGTAAAATTTTGCCAACATACCTATACCTACCTCTTCATACCGTCAGGTAAGAAGAAAATATCAGTAGAACGTGTCTAAAACAATATCCTTTCGTGCAATATACGAGTACATGCATGTATATTAATAAAGCATTGTGACATATTGCAAATGTTTGGCTGATGTGCACTACAGTAGAGCGAATAGAAACAAACGGGAAATGAATAGTAGTTATCTAACGTCTTGCACGTAATATCGTCCTCGTGGCATGTTCATGTCCCACGCGCCGCACCGACATCCGGACTCGCACAATATTTCTCTGGGATAAGGGATGGTTATCAGCCGCGGAACTTGCGTCGTGGGCCGTTATCGCAGCCCACGCCGCCGCCTATCTGCCTCCCTTCCGGCCATCTCTCACCGTCATTTTTATCCCCCCTCCAAGACGCAGATCCACCATTGTGGCGCTCGGACGTTCACGCGATATCCGCTCGCTTTGTCAATGGGGTTCGGGGCATGTGACTCACAAGGTAACCATGCTAGGTTAGGTTTACTGCTTCGTGTACTCCAAGTCTTCAACTCACGCATCCACCAATCAGACATTCTTTCAGGTAATACAGGGGAGCATAAGCAAATGAACTTAAGCCTATCAAAACAGTACAACTTTTAACTAAAATTGCATTATACTCCATATTGAAAAAAATCAAAAGTCATTGATTTTAGAAAAAAATCAAATAAGCCGTGATTTTTTATATTTTTTTAATTTCTAAGTGTTACAGCACCATACCACAAGGTAACTTAAATGCTAATTTTACTGCTTCATGCTTCATATCCTCCTCGTCTTATGCTTCAACCCAAACTTCATACATCCATCAATCAGTCATTCTTTCAGATAATATCAGGAGAGCAAAATTAAATAAACTTAAACCTATGAAAAACGTACGTTCTTCTATGAGACCTTCTTTTTGTCGATATATAATAAGAAATCGACAAACTGATGAAGTTAGCACCGTTTGCTTGAGTTTAAATTGCCCGAAATACCAACTTTAACAAATACTATTCGTAACTTAGCTAGTTTATATTTACTTCTTCATATACTCATAGACTTATGCTTCAACTCAAATTTCACACATCTACTAATCAGTCATTCTTTCAGATAATACCGGGGAGCATAAGCAAATGAACATAAGCCTATGAAAACAGTACAACTTTTAACTAAATTTGCATTATACACCAGTACGACACTTTTACGGACGTTCTTCTACGAAACCTTATTTTCGTCGATACATAATAAGAAAACGACAAACTGATGAAATTGGAACGCTTGCTTGACCTTAAATTGCACGATATACCAATTTTCTACTGAAGATTTAGCAAATACTATTCGTACCTATTCTTCAGAGGCTAGGGTTAGCTATTTTATAATTTTCTTTAAGGTCGATTCAATAAATTTAATATAAGTTTTTTATCTTCGATTATCAGTATTATTGAAGATATACGAATCCACGTAAGATTATATAAATACAACAATACTAGGTAGCACAAATACTATTTTTACTGCTTCATATACTTCGCGTCTTATGCTTCAACCCAAATTTCACACATTCACCAATATAACAATACTTATTTTCCATTCAGCACTATACTTCATTTTTTAGGTATAATTAACTTTAAGCACCATTTATACTATGAGCTTGTACATTTTCAACTATTCTTCTTTGAAGATACAACACTCTTTACACTTAGGACACTGGATCTGCACCTTACATAAGTGGATTTCGAAGCACTGCGACACAGCTGGGATTTGAACTTCAATTCCATCTTGATATGTTTTATTGTACCTACGTATTTATATATCTATTTATATATTCACCCAATAGTACAACATATTCAACCTAACATCCATTAGTTCCATTGTTTAAATAAATCGTATAGAAATGGTTAACATTTTTTAGAAAAGCGCAACTATTGTTGTCATGTGTGACTCCAAACGATCACTCATTAAAACACAAACAATAACCACCCTTGTTTTAATTTATGGGTCATATACGAATTTATGTGTCTCATAAAAACTAAAATCTATGGTATCTGTTGTTTGAACTACAAAACTACAATAATCGTTTTATTACTTAGCGAATCATTTACGATTTAAATATAATTGGTTATGTACGCCTACAATGCATGTCTGATAAGGATCCCACGGTAAAAATAAAGCATCATAAAGTGCAGGCAAAACGTTTCCATTGAAACAGCAGTTGCAGTTGTTGAAACCGTGCAGCTCCTTATCGTTATTAAATTAGTGCACCTTTGTTGTATGACGTCACTTGGCAATTTGCATAGCATAGCGTGCGTCTTGTGCCCTTTCGAGGCGGTATCGCGATGGGGTGCAGACGTCCTCAGGGGCGCGTGACTCAGGGTTCAAGGGGTTGCCCCAGCCGGAAATTTAAATCTGTTAAAATGTTCTATTGCAAGGGTTGTTTGCTTCTACTTGTTTGCTGTTTCGCAGCTATTTAAAACTAGTTATGCTTATGCCACAACTTCTACTTGCTTACAAATTATGAATTTTGCATTTAAATTGAGGTGTTAATTGCTTGTTCCTTCCCTTATCATTCACCGACAATTTATTAGTGGCAAACTCTCGTAATTGTTTTTCCTTCACTGCTTCGTCTACAGGCAAAACAAAATCATTATTTTTGTTTATAAACTTGGAAATTTTAGTTAAATCTCTTGTTTCACATTATGTCTATATAAAGGTGTAGATACTTTAACTTGTGGTATATATTGTAATAGTATACACAGAGAGATTTTTTTGACAATGTAATATAAAAATAAAATGTAGTACACTCCTCCACATGGCTTCCCCCACAGGAAACCTGACAATGCACACAAGAATATTTCGTATATATTTTTTATCTATTTAACAATGTGAGGCTTATAAAAAGAAAATATTATTAAAGCTGTATATCTAGACAGATCGAAGAACGTCACAGAAGTAAAATATTCAAAACATCGTACTTATTTTAATTTCGGTTTCGGCTAGTTTCAAGCAAAAATTCTGATTTTGGCCGCAGTATCAGTGTCGTGTCTGGCGCTTTAGGGTTTGTTCGGAACGGTTTCACCTATTTTTTTTTTTGTTAATAGTTTTGTACATTATTACATTTTTCTTCCTATCGAAGATATAATTATTATTATTTTTATCGTTATTCTGAAGCTGTTAGTACAAAATGTCAAATTCAAGATAAGGCAAGATATAGAATTAAGACAAAGACTTATCGTAAAATTAAGAAAAAAAGTAACTTTATTATAAGAGAATAGCATAAGTTACTATCAAATAGTTCATGAAAAGACTACTTATTTGATTATGATTATTTGTGATTTTTGTGAGGTGATGATAGATAACTAAACTATTTATTTCTTTAGTAAAGATACTATCACTACAAAAATAAAGTGATTTGCTAATAAATTCATGACTTTTATTTATTTCATTTAATAATCGAATAGAAACACATTAGATTTCCATGTTTAATAAAAATTTAACTGAATTTTAAGTTACGTTAGTCGAAACTAATAAAAGAGGAACCGAACATACGGTTTCAATTTTGACATCAATACTGGTATTTATTTTAATTGTAGCAGTTAGTAATCAAATAATTTATAAGATTACTATAGGAATAAAAACAAATACTAGTGATAAATATATTTTTGTACAGGATAATTACATGAATTCACTCTTTTACAAAACTGACCGCTGTTACATTTTTTTTCCTTTTTGTAAATATTTGTCTGTTATGAAATATTCGCAGCTAAAACTAAAAATAAAAACATTCTTATATGGTTGACCGATTTTTACCTAAAGTTAATCATCAAATCATGTCATTAAAGTCAGAATGTTCAGTCTAAAATTTCATTAAAATTCGTTCAACCGAATTTTCTTAACATGTGCACACATGCTACAAATAAAAGGTTTTGTAAAGACCTTAATTCGGAGACATCCATTAAAATCTCGAACTGTCAGAATCGGTAGATTATAAAACATCTTTGTGGTGGTCGGAATAAATTCGTCATACTTTTGCCTGATAAAATATAGTACAATAGACTTTAAGAACTTGGAACAATATTAGTTTAGCTTTAGCTGTCAATTTTTCTTTAAAATTTTAAGTAGAAAAACTTAAAAATGTTTTTCCAAACGACCGTTGGTATTGTTAAATACAGGTAGAGTAATTTTTACAAGAAAATGTTATTTCTGTGGGAAAAGATACCATCTTTCAGATAATCAGAATGAAAAATATAATTTACAGAACAGTTAATTATTCAAGTTAGTAAACTAGAAAAGTTTGTTTGGAAATATATAATTTGCGTTAACTATGTGCTTGATGCTATCTTTGTAAATTTCTCATGAAAACTGTAATTATTTTTAATGGCGAATTAATATTGCAGATGGAACGGAATCGAAAGAATGTAAGATGGTAAATGCAGAGTATTAGAGCCGAGTTAATTATGCTAAAGCCTTTAGCAAAGCGACCCGGTAACTAGTTGAGAATTAATTTAGCAATGCCTATGCTAGTCGCATGCATGTTGGTGAATTATTAATCACATCCACCTATTCAAACCATGCGAGGATTTTTGAAAGCTTCCTTGGAAATTTAATGAAGACGAACCGAGCTAGTTTTCATCCCAGTTTATATATCATTAGAGTATTTTTTAATCTGTAAAACTTCCTTTGCGAAGAACTAACTGCACTTCCAATTAAAACCTATGTGAGGTCTTTCTCTTTTCAAAAACTTTTAATTCAAGTCGTGCTGTAGCTCTTTGAAATATTCAAGCATGTTTCGCCAAACTTTCATTGTAACCGATAATTAGACGGCAGGGATAGATTGTGCTTGCATATACTTCCAACAACTGTAATGAAATTAGGAACTATAGCAGCTTCAATTAAAAATTCCCAATGCAGCCGGAAACAAAGACAGGTACTTCCTCTTCCTTTAAATCCAATCACAAAGAAACATTTCTAATTAACGAACTATATTCTCAGAATTCCAAAAAAGAATTTCTTCGGCGACACAGAATTCCTTTAAAAAACTTTGCCAATAAAGCATTCTTCTTACGATGTTACATTTTTGTAACTTCCATTCAAATTATTTATCACTAATTGCTCTACATACCTAATTACTTTGCAAAAATCACAATTTACAAGTTCATATGTACTCAATATAATATTACTCTGAAATTTTCACGTAAGATAAAATCTAGTATGTGTCTTTACTTTTGAAAACAAAATATGACACATGGCTATCATCTTATTGTAAAAAGAAAGATATATTTTAATACTAACTTTTATAAGGCACAAATTTTTCAATAAATAAAACTTATATTAAGAAATATTCTTCTGTACATTATCGTATTATCTATGGGGGACGCCATGTGGAGGAGCGTACCTCTACCTATTAATTTTTTTTATTGTATTATTACTATTATTATTTTTTTCAACCATGTTCATAGTAACAATTTCTAATTATCGGATTGTAGAAAAGTTTAAATAAATGTGTAATAGGCATTCCAAATAGATAGATATTTGAAATTATTACTTGTATTTTCATTTTCTTCTTTCTATATAACTAGGATGTGTTGTTTTTAATCAAATTTACAGAATTTTTAAGAAATGAACATTTTTAAAATTTCAAAGAATTCTATAAATTTGATTAAAAACAACACATTCCTAGTTATAGTAAGAAGAAAATGAAAGTACAAGTATTAATTTCAAATATCTAAACTTATCCGAATTTGGTACATGGATTGGTATAGTTTATGTCAATATGTAACTTACTCTTAATCGAGTTTTAGAATGATTCCAATACCTTTCTTACTGAGTTACTGTTTTCAGCTTCACAATTTCGAGGGTCGTAATACTAAGGATTTCAAAATTAAAAAAAAAAACTAGCTAAACTGAATTCTGGTCAGGATAAATCTTGTTTATTTCGTAAAAATTCTCGAGAAATTTCACTAAAAACATATTTGCCATATTATAAAAAACTACAAAAATAAAAATTACTAGTAATAAATTGAATGATTTTTTTGAGTTAACAGATGCAATTTACGAGATTTCAGAGAAAAATTTTCATTTTTTTGCAATCAACTAAGAATAAAACAAATTTTTCACATACGGGTATTTTCTTAAGTGTACCAATTGGAATTTGAAGACAGTTAGTTATATTTACAAGTTACTGATCAGTAAGTTATTTGTTACGAAAGGGGGAATTGGTAGGTGAATTGTAATTTTGTTCTTTACCCTTGATACTGAAATAACTGTGTATTAGGTGAGTTTTCTCATTAGATAATAAAATTCTTGTTTTTCATTTATGAGCAAAATCTTGGAAAATATTAAAATATTAAATTTTATTTTCGAGCCTGTAGCTTGTTTGTATGGAATTATAACGTAGGAATAACTATGTTTATCTTGAAAAAATCCATTGATGTTTTGGAGAGGAAAGAAGAATGTCCCCAATACCAATACAAATTGCCAATTACCGTTGAAGTGTGAACCTGAATGAATTTGAATTTCTACTTTTGTCGTTACATTTGTAGGTTTGCGTAAGTGAATGGACTAGTTCGTGCGTGCCTATTTTATGGTATGTTAGGGTCCGTCTCTTAGCGGTAAAACATGGGCACATCTGAAGTGCATCGTGAAAGAGCAATGTGTTGCGAGTTAAGAGTGCGTTGGTTCCGCATGAGATCTGAGATGCATTGGCATTCAGCTAGTCTGTCCCTTCTATGCTTCTACAGATTAGGCGGAGTCGTGTATAGGAATTCATGGATGCTTGCTCAAGGTCAAGTATTATCCCAAGACTCAAAGCGCAGGTAAAATTCGACATCTGGCATGCAGGGAATCAGCTTACGTGTTTTTTGTTCGGCTACTTAATGTTTTAAAACTGTTATTTTCTTCCTCCATTATATCGGTAGTTGTGAATTCGAAATTTGAACTCCGAACATATGTTAGCCACGAAGAAAAGAATGATGACTTTCGTAAAATGTGTAAACATAATTATAGGCCTCTGCCGAGATTCAACAACAGATTTATTCAATGTTAACGCAAATTCATTAAATATACAAAATGAAATTACATGCAACAATGTTTTGGTTAATTTAACTCCAATAGTAAAATAGGTCGTAAACAAGAAATATTTTTGCTTTTTAGACAACGACAAAAAATAAGGTAACTTATTAATCATCCTTCTTCTGTTTCTTGGAAATCATGTTATTAGAACATAAACACAGATGTCATTCACTTCATAAAAACAAAAATTGAAAATAGGTCGTCCAATTACACTGAAGATAGACCCGGTCTAAGTATGAATAAAGAAATAAAATATCTTTCCACTAGAGTATAATATATATATATATACAGGGTGGCCCAGCGAAAATTATCAGCGCATTTTTTGGCCACTAAACATTAATTTTGCAAAAAACGCTCGAACACGTCAATTTTAGTATAAAGGGGGACACCTGAATGGATTAGTACCAATGGCATAACTTTAACCCTAAAATGGGTTATTAGTTCCAGAGAAATATCGTTTAAAACAAATTTTATCAGGTGTTTAAAATTGCAATCAAGTAGGCTTAAACAAATGACAGACACTAAATAAACAATTTTTTCGACAAGTTGTTTGTAATAAACAAGTAATTTGTAAGTTGGATTTCTTTTTGTGGGGTTATTTAAAGTCTAAAGTTTATGCCACGCCACCCGAATCTTTAGAAGATTTACGGCAACGTACCGTAGCTCTAAAATTTTGAGCAAAATCTTTATTATTTTATGGAAGTTGAAGATAGTCATTTTGAACACCTAATAAACTGATACTTGAGTTTCTGTCATTTGTTTAAGCCTACTTGATTGCAATTTTAAACACCTGTTAAATTTTGTTTTAAACGATATATCTCTGGAACTAATGATCGGATTTGAAAAATAAAAAAAACTGTTGGATAGAGAATTGAAAGCCCTTTCAAAATGTGTCATGTTTGACACCCTTTTCCATTTAAAATTTTTGAGGTGCAGTCTACCCCCATTTTAGGGATGAAGTTATGCCATTGGTACTAATCCATTCAGATGTCCCCCTTTATACTAAAATTGACGTGTTCGAGCGTTTTTTGCAAAATTTATGTTAAGTGGCCACAAACTGCGCTGATAATTTTCGCTGGGCCACCCTGTATATATATATATATATATATATATATATATATATATATATATATATATATTCGTAGAATATCTAGCTTTATCTGATAGATAAGTTATTGTGAACTTGTTCGGATTGTAAATAGTGAATTATACAGAAACTTTCATTTATAGATGTCAATTCTAACCTATACATAATAACATTTCAAAACAGATATTTTCAATGATTTCAAACACCCCCCGAAATTAATTAGATACTTATTAAATTAGAAAAAATATATGTATTGATCCTATAATTATCTCTATGTTCTCCTAATTCCGAATTATGTTTTTATTTTTTTAAATTATAAGTAGAGAACAATTGATTGGACGATCTTAAATTAGATTGTACAACTTGATATGATATACAACTACAAAAAGAAAAGGTATTTTTTTATACATTTAAACTAAAAAGCAAAAATTTATCAATCGCTATTGAAGATTGAAAATTACACCTCCAAAATATGAATTTAGAGTCAAATGGAAAGTATATTAACTTTGGTCATGAAAATAATATGGGAATTTTTACTTTAAAGGTTCCATTTAACTGGAAAAATCTACAGAAAATCGATGTGAGCCTTGTTAACGTTTTGATCTTTATGATGAGTTGCTCAAGTTTGTTAAAAGTATGTGAAATAATTTAATACGTATCTAAGAAGAGGAAAACATGCAAATATTACTTTAAAAAATAATATTTAAGAACAGATTGCACATTTTTTGATGAAATCAGTACAAGACTTATGTATGGTTTATGTAGTATTTGAGTCATATGTTTGGGTAGTACTTTCAGTACAGTGTGTAAAAGAAATCAGTACGATGGTATATAAGAACAACAAAAATACGTTTCATCTCTCCAAAATAGTTTTAAGTGCTCTTGAAAAAGTTTGCTTGACATTTGAAGATATGATTTGGAGTTTTAATTAATAGAAGTAGATAAATCTATGCGTAGGGTTGCACCCTGCTAGATTGCAATCAGAAAACAGTTTGTTTTAGATTGGTGATATCAGTTCCCACATATTGCATATGTATTACTTTTCTTTTGTGCATTTAATCCAAAATGGATTATCCCATTGTCATTTGAATGTTATCATATTCGATTGTACGGATCAAACAGTTTTAATATTCACCCTAGCTTATTTATAAAAGATTAAATGATATTTTCAATCATTCGTAAGCTATCAAACATGTGATCACATTTTAAATCATTTAAATCGCATTAAAAAAAAGAATATCTGGAGCAGCATCTGTAAACACAGCGGAAATGCCTATCCCCTCCCTTCCAAGGCACCCTATGCGCCCAGCGCCCTTGTAGCGCTCAACAAAGCTGAGCCATGCCAGTTGGTCTTGGCCAGTGGCACGTGACACCGAAGCGATCTGACATTGACACGGCGCAAGCTTTGTCGATCGTATGTGAATATGACGCACAATAGGTGATAATAGAGGGTGGTTTTCATTTTAATTTATGTGCAGAATTATGTGTTTTAACAAATATGGAATCGGACCAAGTGTTTTCTATTTTTTTAATGCTTATAGTGCTACAAGGATTACAAAATGAAATTCGTAGTGCTGCTGTGAACTGTGATATTCTGTGATATTATAAATAAAAGTTTTTAAAATGTATGAATATTGTGAATATAGGGATAGAGAATACTATGAATACTCAGGTAATTTTTAAATACATTTTTTTATTTTATATATTTCATACTAGGTACATACATTCCAAGTTCACAGTTATAATACAGTACATATTAAAGAAATATTGCGTTAATTATTATAATTTCAAGTTGTTTCTATAGTTGAAATAAAATATTAAATAAAAGGAGTAATAAAGATTACTTAAAATTTTGTCGTGTAAAAATGTTATTTTAAATTTATTTAAAAAATCATTTCTAATCAGCTTAATACGAGTATAGTACATAAATTAAAAAATAAAAATAAATACGAGATTTTTTTAAGCATATCCCACCAATCTATTCTACGGACAAAACTACATTAGTATGCCAATTTTCAAATTTTTATTCCAAAGAATACAATTTGGTAATAACATTTCTACTACTTGCGCCACGGTAAAAACAATCTGACGCCACCACTGTAATCTATATAAACCAACCAAACCTATGACAAAAATGTAAATGTATCGCTATATTAGACGCAGTGATAATAATTCAAAAATTATTTTGATGACATTAATAAATTAAAAAATGGGTCCAAGCAAATGAACTTAGTTCTTGACCATTGGCGTAGTATATAGACTTATAAAATTATGTTTCTTTCTCTGAAACGATTTTTTTCATAAAAATTTTTAATGCCATATGTGCGATAGGAATTTCAACAAAATTCTTTTTGATTTGTGATCAATGTCCAGTACTTATATTCTAATTAAATTTTATTACATAAATGTAGTCCTGTACCTGTATATTGTAAATACCATAATATAAATATACTTGAATTCTGTACATAGTATATACATTTATAAAAATATATTTTAATTCTGAATATATACGAAAACGAAATACATTTTTAAGGTCAGCATTGTGTAAACATTGTATTATGCTTGTTTACAAAGTTGTAATTTTACAACATTTTAAAACAAAGTAAATAACAGTCTTTTACATTGTTTATTACAGTTCTTCTTTGACTTTTAAAAACATGGTATAATTATTTTAATTCTTCTATTTGTAAGATATATTATTTTTTATATTTTCTCAAAATTTTTCGTAAATAAAAAGCGTGGTGTTCTAATTTGGAATGCATATTATTTTTGTTATTAATTAAGCGATTAGTTACAGAACAGCTTTTAAAATTATCATTCTGTAGCAGCATACTGTTTCCTGTTCTATGTCTGTCCTTTCCTCGCCTATTCTAAAAATAGCTCAGGCGCATTATGGGCAGGATGTGTTTGTCGGGAAAAATGTGGAATTTTGTTTATCTTTTCTACATTTTTCCTGGAAAAATAGATTTCTCAGTTGAGCGTGGATGTAGTGCACATTATTTTTACATAAACAGACCGATGTTTACCCCAACCCAAAACAAGAGTGTTTAGTGCTTGTAATTTAACAACAGATAATGAAAGGACTTCACAAATAGAATTATCGGTTTGTTTGATGTTCCCAGGCTATTGTGTGGATTTAAAACTTCAAGGGTCACTAGGATCAAAGATAGATTAGAATTCCAATTAAAAGAAATTTATCTTTGAACATTAACCGAAAATCATTACATTTGTAAACAAGTATAGTATATTATTTAACAAGCATAATATGTAGGCTATATTACACGAGGATGTAATTAAAAATACGAGCGGTAGTGAGTATATTTAATCATCCGAGTATAATGTAACCATATTATGCGAGTCAAATACTATACTTTATCTACAACTAACAGGCATATAAAAAATCTTATATTATTTGTTAAATATTCAGTTAGGTGCGAGTAGTTCATATATAGCTTAACAGATGGCGCCACAGTAGCACTTAAATGTCAAAATAACTATTCAAATTGTATTTATTATACTTTTATAATAATTTATATTGATATTTATAATAAAAAATATATTATTAATAAATTAACTGTTTATTAAAATGTTATGTGTTGAATTATATGCTCTATTTATTACAGAAAAGTGTAGCGTGTATTATATCTTTTCATATTACACTTGTGTAATATGTGTAGTATCACACGTATAATGTACCCATATTTCAATAGTTGTAGATAAAAATGTTTTCTTGTTTTGTGTTATTGTGTACTAAATTATAAACTAATTTAGGTACTTTTATAATTTGTTGCCGCATTATAGTAACCGTTTTTGTGCAAATTTCGACTTCCGTTCAGCCAACCGTTTTAGGCTTAGGGGTAACAGCTTTTTGTTCTTTAAAATTTGGGACAACTTTTAGTTGTAAGACACTTCACAAAACTTCTTGGGTGGTATTCTGCTGTCACCTATAAATTTAAATAGGGTTTTTTGACTTTACCCAGGTACAGAAAAAGATGAAAGTTTGAGATTTTAAAATAAAGATAAGTAGGCTTTTAAATGCGGTCTTTTGTTTACGAAAACAAATCATTAATAATATATGAGAATATTATGTTACTCATATTACATGTAATAGGTTTAAATAGTTTTTTTTTGTCATAAGTCATTGCCCTGAATATTACTAGTTTTATCTTTATTATTTTAAATAAAAAACTTAAATGTATAATTATCTTTATATATTTTTTTAAAGTTTATGATAATTCATTTACTCTGATCATATAAAACAGCATGACAGTTTAGTTGAAACAATTTCTACGTATCTGATAACATACTTAAAGAACAAGAGCATTATTACAGTGTAATCTTAAATACAATTAGATAAATACTTTCACATCGCTTGTGTATTCTGATCTGTATAAGGCATATAGACACATTTTATAATTATTTAACTATTCCAAATGTTGAATACTATGTACAAACTTCAATTTAAATATTCTTAATAAAAATTTTGGTCGTGTGAACACTACAACTACACGTGTTTAGTAAATTTTATTCCCTTAACAATAACATTCCAGCATTGTAGTATGTCACTTTCCCTCATAAATCTTAACCATTGTTGAATTCCTGGTTCTAAACCTAAAGGGCCGACTTTACAATTGTTTGTGTATATATTTTATTTTAAAAAACAACCCATTGTTAGACCCTCAGGGTTACATTGATTTAAATCACATTGACTTTTTTATAAGTCATTGATTAAATCACTTCTTTTGGATTTGTTATTTAAAATTTCAGATTTACGAAAATTGGGGGAAAATACGTGTGGATAATGTTTACCATGTGACAATACTTTCAAGGACTACTAAATCTGTGACTTCGTGGGTGAAACGACTTTACTGGCATATTATTTTGAATTTATAACGCAGAAAATTTTTGTACTAATGTGTGATTTTTTGTTAAAACTTCGAAATGAGTTACACTAAAGTACGGTAATAACGACATCGAAGGGAACACAAAAAGTCGGTATCGAATTCTTCATTGTCCCAGGTTGTCATTAGTCCTTTATACCTGATTGAACCTGGAAGTGTTTGAGTTAGTTACGTGTTGGTTGGAATATTTAACAAATAGGAAAAACATGTGTGAACTATAAGAATAAAGTATAGAACTATCCATTGTCCCTGGCTATGATTAAGTCTGAACCATATATCTGATAGTGACTTTGATGTACCTTAGGTTGTTTGTCTCGTCTCGTCTTACAGAATCACTAACCGAAAACATGACGAATGTGAACTAAATATAACAATAATAAGGAACCAATCGAATTCTTCATTGTTGTTGTCATTAGCCCTGATCCTCGATGTTTTTGTAGATAGGTACATGTTAGTTGGTGGAAAAGTATTAATTCAAGTTTGAGTGTGCCAAATAACGAAACACCTCCTCAAGTTCAATTTGTTGAAATCCCAGACAATACCCGTCATTCCAAACGAGTTTGTTAATGTTACCATAGCAACCGAACCAGATTCCCAAAATCCTTCAAAACCGATGGAAATCCCAATCATTTACCCAGTATTAACATTGGCCTTCCTCAATTAGAGTCTCTTATTTTGCATTCTTCCTCAACTGAAACTCCTTCCTCTTTATCAACGGATTTATGCTCTGAATATTCAACTCTCACAAATCCAACTCCTTTGGTGTCTACTCCCCGTCATTATACCTAAATACTAAACATGTCTAGTTTGACCTATAACAATAAAGTATGGAACTGTCCATTGTCCTGGCTATGATTAGGCGTTCACCGTATACCTGATGTGTGAACTAAGTATAACAATAATTTAGTTAGATACATGTTAGTTGGTTCAAGAATGTTCACCAAATACGACGAATGTTTAGTGTGACCTATAACACTAAAATATGGAACTACCCATTGTCCCTAGCTATGATTAGGCGTGAACCCGATGTGTGAACTAAGTATAACTGTCATTAGTCCTGAACCTCGATATGTTTGTAGTTAGGTTTAGGTACATGTTAGTTGGTTGAAGACTGTTCACCAAATACGGCAAACATGTCTAATGTGATCTACAACACTAAAGTATGGAACTGTCCATTGTTTCTGGCTATGATTAGGCTTGAACCGTATACCTCATGTGTGAACTAAGTATAACAATAATAAGGTATCTATCAAATTATTCATTGTCCCTGGTTGTCATTAGCCCTGAACTCGATATGTTATACTCAGGTACATGTTAGTTGGTTGAAGAATGTTCACCAAATACGACAACATGTCTAATGTGACCTATAACACTAACATATGGACCTACCCATTATCCCTAGCTATATGATTAGTCGTTCACCATATACCTGATTGTATTATGACCGTATACCTGTGTGTAGGTTGCTTGCTGGACGGCGTGCCCCGTCCACCAGATGTGCCGCCACGCAACCCGACCATGAGCCGGCTCAACGGCCGCCTGGCCGCGTCCCCCGGAGACCCGGCCGCCGACTTCGAGCCCTCCTGCCTCGTGCGCACCTCCTCCGGCAATGTCTACATACCCAGTGGCAACATTAGTAAGTATCACCACCTACACAGTCACATAGTAGCATATAGGGGGTATATATAGATGGAGTGTTGCCTATACTGATACGTAGCGCATGGTGTAATGAACAGACCTCTTCCGACAATGTCTACATATCCAGTGGCAACATTAGTAAGTAACCACTACTTCTATGCAATACAGGGGAAGGGTAGGGGATATATGTAGATGGAGTGTTGCCTATACTGATGTAATGAACACAAGATATCTGAAATAAGCAAGTGGGAAAAGGAAAGGTATACAGAAGACCTCAATATATTAGGGATTTATATAGGAGTTTAAAGAACAAATTATATTGTGAAACAATTTAATGTCTACATACCCAGTGGCAACATTAGTAAGTATCATCACCTGCCACAATTACCAATACTTCTATACATTCTTATAATAGATTACAAGAGGAAAGGTAGGGAGTACAGGGGATCACAGCAATCTAGTAAAATATATAGATGGAGTGTTGCCTATACTGAAGGGGTAGAAAGGACTACTTCTAAACATTCACATAATAGCATACAGGGGGAAGGTTAGGGGGTATCTAATAAAAATATATAGATGGAGTGTTGCCTAAACTGATATGTAGCTCGGAGTAATGAACACAAGATATCTGAGACAAGCGAGTGGGAAAAGAAAAAGTATATACAGTATACAGACCACGAGACGAGTGGCATTTAATAGGCATTTATATATGAGTTGAAAAATGATATTTTAAAACAATTTTGCTCTTCTGTCTCGTGCGCACCTCTTCTGGCAATGTCTACATACCCAGTGGTAACATTAGTAAGTATCATACGTGCAGCACCTGGCAATATTTACGCGTATTAAGGACTACATCTAAACATTCACATAATAGCATACAAAGGGAGGGGTAGGGAGTATAGTGGTCTCATCGATCTAATGAAATATATAGTGGAGTGTTGCCTATACTGATATGTAGCTCTGTGTAATAAACACAAGATATCTGAAACAAACAAGAGAGAAGATGAATGTGGATGAAAAAATAGTTTTAAGTAAACATACCCAGTGGCAACCTTAGTCAGTATAACACGTGCAGTAGGGGTACAGCACCTGGTGTAGGTACTTAGGAATAATAAGGACTACTTCTAAAGATTCACATAATAGCATACAAGGGGAACGGATGGGGGTATAGGAGACCCTTCGAACTAATGAAATATATAGATGGAGTGTTGCCTATACTAATGTATTACAATGTATTACACATTATAGATAAAATAAATGGTTTTAAGTTGGTATATATATTTTATTTAGCAATCTTTTATATTATAACACTAATTTCTACAAAACAAAAGAGAGCAATCAAAACATATAAATTAACAAAATTAAACATTTTCAAGCTTAACACATATTGTATACCACAAAAGTACCTAATGTGTTTTTTTTTTATAATAAAAGAAAATTCAACAAAATAAAAAAAACTATTCGTAAATTATTAGGTTAGAAGCTGTAAAACACAATTACTGATATTTAATATAAATAATTTATTGTATGTATGCCGGATTCGGTCCTTAATTTTTATATACTCAAATTTAAATGAAAAATGAGTTCGTCTGTGTGATCTTTAAATAAATTAATAGAAATAAAACATTAACTTTATCTGTTTATCGTACAGTGAGAGAAACAATAGTTCTGATGTCTGAAATTCGAATTTAATCGTTGGTAATCAAATATTTTTCCAAAAAAATTGATTCCTTTATTACCCTTTTCGATAATGTTGTTTAGTAATGTATTTTACAATAAAAATGTCATCATTCTAAAAATTTTGGGGCATTAAGTGACACTACTTGCTTTAATTACAAAATACAATAATCTTCTTCTCATATTAGAAAAAAATTGAAGATGTTGGATGTTTTGTAGAATGCTAGCAATTCACTTTCAACGCTGTAATATTGGTTGCCGTTCTGTACGCGTTTCTGTTTTATCATTACTTTCAACTTCAAGTAACAATGAAATGAAACACACATTTAGGGAAAATAACTGTTATATAGTTGTAAATAAATACACATAATTTAATGTTCTTCAAAACCAAACAAGTTACTTCCATGAGTCCAGTTTTAATGAGTTTCTTTTATTATTATATATCATACATGTCAGTTTGTAATAAATAACTTTGTAAAATAAAATATTTGTATTTAGATGACATCGACACAACTAATGATTACATTTCAAATAAATACATTTCCATGCAAACTTGTAAAATAGGCAAGAAATATACCTACTTGTATTCAGTAGCTTACGCACAGGTCTAGACAGGTCTGAAACTTAACAAACGAGTATGTACATTTTAGTTGACAATTTTCTTGTGAGCTGTTCACATCTCTAAGTATATACCTAGTATCGTAATACCAAATACCTGTGATATAAACAATTACTTAAATCTAAAAACCTAATTTAATTGATGTGTAGATGTGAGTATATTGAAACACTTAATAAACGAGTATATTCCTTTTAGTTGACAATTTTCTTTTGAACTGTTCACTTCTCTAAATACCTAGCAGTATCGTTATAGCAAATACTTGCGATATAAACAATTTCTTAAATCTATAAACCTAATTTAATTGATGTGTAGATGTGAGTATATTGAAACTTAATAAACGAGTATATTCCTTTCAGTTGACAATTTTCTTGCGAACTGTTCACTTAACTAAGTATGTAGTATCGTAATAATAATTACGTGTGATTAGACAATGACTTAAATTTAAAAACCTAATTTGATTGATGTGTAGATGTGAGTATATTAAAACTTAACAAACGAGTATATACCTTTTAGTTGACAAACTTCTTGTGAGCTGTTCACTCCTCTAAGTATACAGTATTGTAATAGCAATTACCTGTGATATAAACAATTACTTAAATCTAAAAACCTAATTTGATTGATGTGTAGATGTGAGTATATTGAAACTTAACAAACGAGTATTTACTTTTTAGTTGACAATTTTCTTGTGAGCTGTTCAGTAATTAAATCTAAAAAATCTAATTTGGTTATTGTCTTTTATTATTATATATCACTCAAGCCAGATTGTAATAAATAACTTTGTAAAATAGATTATTTGTATTTAGACATCGATACAATCAGTGATAGATCTACAGATGTCTGAAACTTAACATACGAGTATATACCTTTTAGTTGATAAACTTCTTGTGAGCTGTTCACTTCTCCAAGTATGTAGTATTAAGTGTGATATAAACAATTACTTAAATCTAAAAACAAACTTGTAAAATAGGCAAGAAATATACCTACTTGTTCTTGAGAGCTGTTCACTTCTCTAAGTACATAGTATCGTAATAACAATTACATGTGATATAAACAATTACTTAAACCTAAAAACCTAATTTGGTTGATGTGTAGCTGTGAGTTTATTGAAACTTAACATACGAGTATATTTATCTTTTAATTGACAATTTTCTTGTGAGCAGTTCATTTCTCTAAGTATATAGTATTACATAAATCTAAAAACCTAATTTGGGGTCCTATTCTAAACATATCACTTCATCTCATATCGTCTCAATGATAAATAATAACATATCACTTGTTTTCAATATGAGCTACTGTGTATTGGTTATTTTCACTGTTAAGAACCTTGGTTGTTGTGTAGATGTATAACAGTGTTTTGTTGTTGTAGATATACCAAAGAACTCCACGATGGACTACAAGTCGAACTCGTCGTGCTCGTCGCCGTCGAAGGACGCGAAGAGCGGCGACCGGTGCAACCTGCCGTTCGGAACCACGGTGCCGGTGCTGCCCGTGCGGAACAACCTGCGCCGGCCCAACTCCAGCCACTTCCCGCCCGCCTCGCGCTTCCACTTCCGCAAGGGGCTGGCCTCCAAGTGCAGCTGGAGGTGCACCGCCATCGTCTTCATCATGCTCAGCGTCGTGCTCACCGCTGCCTTGTCTTACATCTCAGGTAATATCAACTGCACTTGTTCAAATATCGGAAATTCTAATTTGCAATGAATTTAAGACTTTCCCACATCAGTGTAGACGTATAGAGTGTTCTTAATATATGTATCAACCATTAAATTATCCATCTACTGTTATAAAGCAGCAAAAATCAGTTGAATTTGGTCTACCTTGGCGAGTAAATCACTTGGATAACTTAAGTCAGTACATATTAAAAAAAAATTATAATATAATAATAACTGATTTGAGTCGAATTGTGTAAATTGTGAATCTCTGGAAAAATCTTCTCACTAGGCCTAGAAATGTGCCAAATGGCATGTTAACAAAATAAATAAGCAGTGGTATTAGTTGAGTATGAGATCTGGGGATCAAACCCTAGTCTGAATTGCTCGAAACCCGCTATAAGCTCTAGGTCAAGTTTTCTTTGGTTCTCGCCCATTTTTTTAGGTTTTAAAGATACGTAGAAGACTCCAAATTTGCATAGTTCAAATAGCTAAATCGCCCTTTTAAATATTTTCATGTATTACTTTCTTAGGTTCACACTAAAAATATTTCAAGATATAAAACGCTCTCAGGAAGATTATGAGTCGAGTATTTTGATTAAAATTAAATGAGTGACGCCAATTTTCAAATTAAGTTTTCTGTGCCTCAAAAAACGCTAAAAGAGTAATATCAGAACTTCATATTTTCAATGATTTTCTTTCAAATTCAATAACGTTTGGCCTTTAAAAAACTATATATATACAGAAATTTATCGATTAAACATCATTCTATCTCAACTTGTAACGTACAAAGTTGTGGACAGGTGGTTTATTTAAAAATTTGAACTATATTAATAATACAAATATGATGTGGATATTTTTAATTAAACACATTGCCTAAAATAATATTTTTTATAATAACAGGTAAAATAAATTACGTAGCATTAAAAATTGCTATTAATAGACAAATACGATTAATATTTGCGCCCACCAAAAATGGAAAATCGCCCACTTGTAGACCGTACAACCCACATTGAGAAACCTTGATGCTCTAGGCCCTTTGTAGAGGATGTAGGCTGACAACCTACACCACTATAATGCAAATTTATTATTAGTTATAAATAAAATGAATGAATAGCGGTAGCTTACTTGGTCAGCGCATTTCGATTCGCATTAAGCGGAGTGTGAGATCTGGGGTTTAAAACCCAGCCTCGACAATTTCCATTCAAATAAAAATACCGCTTTGTGGAGTGGTTCGGAACCCACTATAAGCTGTAGGACACTTGTAAATACCGTAGACTGACAAGTTAAACTGTTTCGAAAAGAGCTCTTGAGGCCCTGTTCTATATAGGAACGTTGTGTCACAAATGAAATAACTTGGATTTGCAATTTGATTATACCTGAGATTAAAAATCATTTTGTAGTACCAAAATGGAACCAATTATTTAATGAATCTCAGAAAATAACTGAAAAATTAAGAAGTTGAAATTGCTCTTAGAAAAACTCAGTCGCAATATACCTTTTAAGTCACAGAGACAAAAGAAAGTAATACTTCAAGCTTTTGTGTCCTTGCCTTCGGAGAAAATTAAAGAACGAATTATTGCTGATAACTGATAATTAATTTCTTATTTGCATAATTTCAGCATCAAGTTTGCTGAACTGGTCATATCAGAGCTCCAAAACATGCACAGTGTTAGTCGGGGAAAACCCGGAATCAATCCAATCCAAAGCGACGACATCTGAAACGAACCTCTCGACTTCCACCCGGCCGAAACCCGCCTCGTCGTCATCGTCATCCTCTGGAGGTAAATACGTGTTGGATGGTGTGTTAGCTGTTGCTCAGTCCCCAGTCTACAGTCGCAAACGTAGACAAGTGTCTGATAGCCCCACAACGCATGTACCAACACCCATCTCTGTTGAGCATGAAAGTACCACCTTGCATGATGCTAGCCAAGTCAATGTTAGTGATGTCCGGCTTATCAGTGACACTAATCATGAGTTTGATTTCACTAATGCACCTAGTAGCACGTCGCAAGAGTTTGTCACCGATGTAGAAACAGATACTACCATAAGTAGTACCACTAGTACAACTACCGCTAGTACAACTACCGCTAGTACGACTACTAGTGCTGTTTCTGTTTCACTTAATAATGTTTCATCTAGCACACAACCATTTAGTTTTGAAGATAGTTCCACTACAGAATTTATTTCAAGTTTAAAACCGTCAACTGTAGAAGTATCTACCAAGTCTTACAATGAAACCTTAGAAGACATTAATCTCCATGCCGGTGATGTAAAAGAAGATATAATTAAAATTACCCAAAAAGAAGCTTTGGAAGAAATCGAACCTGAACCAGAAGTAATACAACCAAAAGCCAAACAACTTCCAGAAAGTCATAGCATGAAACCTTCTGAAGGAGAAAGTCCAGAAGTGATACAACATGACTACCCAATATATGCTTACGGACAAGACGAAGTCGAAATAGTAAAATTAAACAACGAACCAATATCAACTACTGTTAAATCTAAAGATTCTTATAATGGATTAAAGAAAAGTCCAGACAAAAACCAGCTAAACAATGACGTGAAAAACCAAGAAGAACATATCAATGTAGAAGTCCAAAATAAAACTCTAGTAGAAGATTCATCAGCTGAATTGCAAACGTCAAATGTATCACCTGGAAAAAAAGTTTCAGATATTAACACGCATGAGATTGAAACTAATTCAAGTTTGAGTGTGCCAAATAACGAAACACCTCCTCAAGTTCAATTCGTTGAAATCCCAGACAATACCCGTCATTCCAAACGAGTTTTTGTTAATGTTACCATCGCAACCGAACCTGATTCCCAAAATCCTTCAAAACCATTTTACGTCCTTTCTGTTTCTGTTCCAACAGATGGAAACCCAAACCATTTACCCGGAATTAACATTGGTCTTCCTCAATCAGAATCTCTTATGTTGCATTCTTCCTCAACTGAAACTCCTTCCTCTTTATCAACGGATTTATCTTCCGAATACTCAACTCCCACAACTCCAACTCCTTTGGTGTCTACTCCTCGCCATTATAATTTCTGGGGAGGAGAATGTCAGTGTTCTTGTCCATGTTTAGAAGAAGAAAACGCGACCAGTAGTGAAGACCCAACAAATGCTTCTACGAGCACAAGTTCTCCATATGACGAACAAAGTGACTCGACTACGTATAATAGCACTGAGTTGTTTTCGAGTACGACAGAAGGTTGGTCTACGGATAGTACCACAGAGATTTGGAGTAGTAGTAGTGAGAGTAATGCATGTCCAGAGGTCACTACTGCTCTTCCCCCTCCACCGACTATTCTCATACTGGAAGGTAGGGCTGAAACCAAACTGGCTTCAGGCAAATCTAACCAATAACAACGACTAAGGCAGCGATCATAACTAACCATTTAATCTTTATTTTTGCATGCTATTTATTTATTTTAAGTAGGGTAGAAAGCATGGGAATTGTACATATATTAGTAGTTGTGTAAAATTGTACATAAACATAAATTTATCACATGAAATACTTAAAATGCTACACATTACATTGTATACGAAGTCGGTTAAATTAACAAGCAGTTTCTATTTTACAAGACTATTTCAATGGGCATAATTTTTTTCAGTCTGTAGTTCACAAACTATAGGAGACCAACTTATTTTGTTTTAAATGGGACTATTTATTTTTTATTTGCTTATTCGATAAAGTATTTTATTCTTAATTCAGTGGTGTAATAATTGCATACCATTAGATGGTTTTTATTTTAAAATTATTGTATTTCTCATGCTCTTGTATCGTCCATGACGCACTTACGACTATATTTGAATAAAACTGATATAAAAATACTTTGAGAACCATTGATTAAAATAGGATATTATACACCAAGGTTGAAAAGACTATCATTATTGATCTAGCACCAAGTTGTGTCCCGAGGTGCGAAGCAACCAAGGGACATAAGGCACTGGTCAATAATGGTCTTCTCAACTACTAGTATTTCAAAAAAATATATTGACAATAAAAAGGTTGTATTTGATTTACTTATTTAATTTAGATTGCCTATTTAAATTTACACATTTCTTGAGTCAAATAATTCAAGCAATACTTGGATTTGGAGACTTGAGTTTCTTTAAAAAATGATTCAAAAAGTTTTCATTATCGTCAGTGATATTAATAAAAAATTGTTTCAAAATAAAATTAAACCATTGATAAATATATTTACGTTGCCTAGCACCGTACTTTTCAAGCACAAGTGCGTAAATAGTAACTCTTTACAAACTCAAAAGAGTTGTAGGAAATTTATTTTATATTCATTGAAAAATATTTGCAAAATAGAAATTATTTGTTTTTTTAACCCACTTTGTTAGCTCTTAAAGTTCTCGAAATGGCAATAATGTACCACTTAGAATAAACATCCTGCATATTTTTCAACTATTTGTCAAAAACCAGCGTCGACAAAATTTAACCAAATAAAAAAACCTTAATCACACTATGTACTATAAGTGCAAAAACGGACAACCTACACTAGACAAATTGTCTAATTTTTGGGTATCATCATTATTAATGAATTTAAAAGAGCGTTTTTCGTGTATTTACTAAAAAATATACCATTATTGATAAGTGATAACATTTGTATGGAGAAAATTGGAGCACTCAACTGATAATTCATTACAACATTTGTTAAAATATTTGCAGAAATGTATAAAAATACATATTTCACCAACCATATAACATACATCCACTTACATACAAACAAAATATGTCCCACATAATACATTCATAAGCGTCACGCCCAAACATTTGTTTTGCTTCCAGCGCTTAGAGTATTCCGATAACAAAACGTGCTAAAACGCTTTCACAGCTACCATCACGTTCCCTTCACAGCCTCTAACCCTCTGGATTCGCAGGTGCCCGCACGTTCCCCGCGCAGTCGTTCCCGCCAGATGGCACCACGTTCTCGCAGATCGCGCTGGGCCAGCGTCTGTCCAAGGAGATCCCGCCCTACAGCTACTGGAACATGCAGTTCTACCAGTCCGAGGCGGCCTATGTCAAGTTCGATTACAATATCCCCAGAGGAGCCAGCATTGGCGTGTATGCCAGGAGGAATGCCTTGCCCACTCACACGCAGTATCATATTCTGGAGGTGCTTAGTGGGTTCAAGGCTAGAACTACAAGGGCGTCGCATGTAAGCGAAAACTATATTCGCTTATCCATCTCGACAAAAGTATATACACTTTTTCTAAAATCGTATTCTTAAATAAAAAAAATTGAGGTATACTTGGGACGCGGAACAGATGCACAAGAAAAATTCGAACTATACTTGGGACGCCGAACAGATGCACAAGAAATTCCTCCCGCTAACGAGTGAATATTTGAATACAATAAGTTTTTACGAAGCTTTTCATTTGCTGTTTGCATTCGTATCTCTGTCAAATATTTTTGTTGTTTTCATACGAATGTGTTATTTGAAATTAATATTATAAATAGTTTTTATTAAAATACTTAAAATATAAACAGAATTGTTTCATATTTCTTAATTTGTAACGTGTAAAGCTGACTTCTGCGTACACTGTACTGCGCAATTTAGGCCCTGTCTACTAATTTAATTAATGCATCTGTTCGACGCCCCAAGTACTGGTTTTTATTGCGATTACCATTACGGAATATGTTCGTTGAAACGATGATACATTATAGAACTGTCAGAGTAGGTATGGGGGCGATTGAGCCTGGGAAAATTTTGCCGACCGTGGGAATTTGGCATCTTTTGATCCCCAAATTTCGGGGGTTTGGCCCACCCCCAAAATTTTGTGGGTCTGGCCCACCCCGCGGAGTTTGGCCCACCCTAATTTGCATACCGTGAAGGAAGGCCCACTCCCGAAATTTTGGGGGTGTGGCCCACCCTAATTTGCATACCGTGGGTGTTTGGCCCACCCTAATTTGCATACCGTGAAGTATGGCCCACCCTAATTTGCATACCGTGGGTGTTTGGCCCACCCTAATTTGCATACCGTGGGTGTTTGGCCCACCCTAATTTGCATACCGTGAAGTATGGCCCACCCTAATTTGCATACCGTGAAGTATGGCCCACTTCCGAAATTTTGGGGGTTTGGCCCACCCTAACTTGCATACCGTGGGTGTTTGGCCCACCCTAATTTGCATACCGTGGGTGTTTGGCTTTGACTTCCTTCTAAGCCTACTAAATTAAGTACATTTCTGCTGCCTTTATTTAAACTTTTTTTTAATTTAATTTAAAAATAGGATACATAATACATCATTTTTGAGTTGTCACGTGAAAAATTTGAAAAAAAAAACCTTCAAGATAAGTGCCCTTTCAGCACTGCTGATTACAATAATAAGGAGAGGTATACAACTTGATGTTATAGCAGTCCTACCGTCATTTTTTTTTAACATTCTTCGGCTAATCAAATTTAAGTAATATTTGTGCAATATTTAACAACTCAAATTGTCGAATACACATACGTTGACAATAATCAAAACGTATTGTAAAAACCTCAATTCGCGGACACCGATCATTCCGTATATATGTGCCAGTTGATAAAAATTTAATTTTCATAATCAATGTCGAGATGGATACAGCAAATTCATTACTAACTCATTTCCATATACTAATCTTTCATAACCCTTAGCCCTCGATGAAGAAAGAAGTGACACACTATATGGAACAAGGCCACTGGTTCTTGTCTCTGTATAACGATGATGGCGACCCACAGGAAGTAACATTTATTGCCGCAGTTGCTGACGATATGACACACAATTGTCCCAATGGCTGTAGTGGAAAAGGCGAATGTTTGATGGGACACTGTCAGTGCAACCCTGGATTTGGTGGCGATGATTGTAGTGAGAGTAAGTCAACTTTAAAACCAAACAAATTATTTAACATAAGTTACTAACGAACTATCTTTGCATTTGATGCATTGCCTTGAATGTCCTTTGCATGATTCTATTTCTTCCTAGGTGTATGTCCAGTGCTGTGTAGCCAACGAGGTGAATACATCAACGGTGAATGTCAGTGCAATCCAGGCTGGAAAGGAAAGGAATGCAGCTTGCGACACGATGAGTGTGAAGTTCCTGATTGCAACGGACACGGACATTGTGTCAACGGCAAGTGTAACTGCGTACGTGGTTACAAAGGAAAGTTCTGCGCCGATGGTAAGGAAGTTGAATGCGTGCACTTTAACATCTTAACATTGTATGTTCTAAATTGTTTGTGTGCTTTTGCTTAGTTATTAACATATAACTAATTAATTTCCCCCATTACAATTTTTTTCGAATACACTTTTCATATCTGTATATACATTTTACTAATCTGTCTTTTTATAAATAGTTGATTGTCCTCATCCAACGTGTAACGCTCATGGATTCTGCGTGGAAGGAACGTGTCTTTGCAAAAAAGGATGGAAAGGTGCCGACTGCAGTCAGATGGATAAAGATGCGTTGCAGTGTCTTCCAGATTGTTCTGGTCATGGAACCTTTGATCTGGATACGCAATCTTGTTTGTGTGAACCCAAATGGTCAGGCGAAGATTGTTCCAGAGGTAAGAAACTAGTTTAATCTGTTTATTTTCAAGTATTTTATTGGTTTTTGGATATTTGACGGTTTTTATATTTTTTAATGTTTCAAGTGAAAATACGTAGGAGGAAGACTATTTTTTTTTAACCTATGTTACATTTACATTTAAATTTGTGCAAACTAATAAACCAATTCTGAACAAATTTGTAAGTCTTACAGACCTATAAATCAGTAAATATTGAACAAAATTGCTTCGAAATCAGCCACTCTTATGTATAATTTTATATTAATCAACAAAAATAGATGTGTTTTTGTCAGTTGTTTACAGATTTACAGATCTGTAAGACTTACAGAATTGTTCAGAATTCGCCTATAAATATGTAATTTACATTTATTTGGATATGAAGTTTTTAATATACTCCTGTAGTAGTCTTTCATTTTATATTGGTTAATTAATTAAATTAAAATATATTATTTAGTTGAAACTATAAATTTATTACAACTGGGTTTATTACTTAGAGTATAGAAATTACTACAGAGGGAGTGCGATCAAAAATTAGTGAAGCCAAGTTTAATCAGCTGATAACTGTCAATCCGCCATTTTTGTAGGAGCCAGTAGCCACGCTTTCATTTGATATATGTAATTAAACTCTTTTTCTTTGTATTATATGAATAGTATTTTTTGAAAAATATAAATTTAATGACATTTTGTGCGGCTTCGAGTTGTAAAAACCGAATATCGAGTTATATGTGTTTTAGAATTGTCCGCCATTTCTGTAGGAACCGCAAGAAGTGGTTTAATACTCCCTCTATAGTAGTTTCTATGCTCGGTATTAATGCGGGGCGCGCAAGCGCAGTATCTATTGTGAGAAATTATATCTCACACAGCACATGCGCAGTGTTGGCAAATACTAGAAACAAGTTATCTTACATTTACACTTTAATCCACGATTGTGAACAGTACACAACTTTGAATCTTTTTATTATACATAAAACATTTCCCTTTAACAATGTTCCCTCTCTTCCAGAACTATGCGACCTGGACTGCGGCCCCCACGGTCACTGCGTGGGTGGTTCATGTCAGTGCAACACGGGCTGGTCAGGCGAGTACTGCAACATGAAGCAATGCGATGCTCGCTGTAACGAACACGGCCAGTGCAAGAACGGCACTTGTCTGTGTGTGACTGGCTGGAATGGCAAGCACTGCACTATGGAAGGCTGTCCCAACTCCTGCTCGGGCCACGGACAGTGCAGGTTCAACTCTGACGGCGCGTGGGAGTGCAGGTGTGACAATGGATGGGATGGACGCGACTGTAGTGTGCTCCTGGAGCAGAGTTGCAGCGATGGAAGGGATAACGACAAAGGTAAGAGATTCATTTCTTTCATCAAAATATGCAATAATGAATTTTCAATTGATGTGAGCTTAAGATGTATGCGATTTAATGGTGGTATTCTTTCTGCCATTCGGATCAAATCATATCACTGAAATCAGTTCAGTTTGGATCAGTTGGATCTAATCTCAATTTTTTTTATAAAATAAAATGGACACAGGACTAAAAATATTTAGAAACTGGCATGGTAAACAATAAAAATATATTAAACACCAGGGTGAGAAGAATTATTATTGACCTAGCGCCAAGTTGTGTCCCGAAATGTGAAGCAACCGAAGGATATAAGGCACTGGTCAATAATGGTCCTCTCAACCGTGTTATATGTATTATTTTTTTCACTACTAGCATTTAAATCCCAATTCTACTAAAAAATTATATTGATAATAATAAACATTTTGACATGAACTGGTTTCTTAATATATACAAAGAAGGCTGTCTTATTTTTATATTAGACGTTTCAGTGTGTCAACATCACTTTTGATTTTTAATTTGGTTTTATAATTTTATTTGATTTACTTATATAATTTAGACGGCATATTTAAATTGTGAATCCATACTTTATACAATATTTACAATATTTAGATTTGAAACTTGAGTTTCTTTAAAAAGTGACAGTTTTCATTATCGACCATGCTTAATAATATTTATTATTGACCTAGGTGAAAATGGATACCAAGTAAGCGGTAGTGAAAAACAATTTCTTATGTCAAATAATGATTATTAATACTAAGTGTCTAGGCTACTAGTGAAAAAAAAATTAATTACTCTGTTTTATTACCAAAAACAAAACTATATTTTACTATTACTATGAATATACATATGCCTTTTTGAAAGAAAAATACGCGTCAAATTTAAATTTAGCAATATTTTTACTTGTGTATATACTTTTCCACAATTTTTCTATTGTCAAATTTTCGGTCCCATTATCAAGAAAAACAATCGTAGCGCCGGCGTGTCCCATATCTTTACAATCAACAACCAATCACAGTATGGTTTCTAATTCCTATATTGATCGCGGTAATTTTAATTTGATAGCTTTAACTTTATATTTTTGAAAAAAATTACAAAAATTATCCTTTTGTATTACTGTTCAATTGAGTTAATATTCCAGTTTATGTTTTCTACAAATAGATATGTTGTGTTTGTTAGATGGTTTAGTAGACTGCGAAGATCCGGAATGTTGCACGAGTCACTTATGTCGCACGAGTCAGCTGTGCGTGTCTGCCCCGAAACCAATAGACATCTTGCTGCGAAAACAACCGCCAGCCATCACCGCCTCGTTCTTCGAGCGCATGAAGTTCCTCATCGATGAAGGTAGTCTGCAGAATTACGCGCGCCAAGAAACCTTCAACGAAAGGTACGTCTCAGCCTCTCCGAACTCTTCACTACCTTTTCAACTATCTGTAACTTCACCAAGATTCAATGCTGTCAGATTACTTGCTGTTTAATGTGCCCCTGTCTCTATGTGATGAGGTTTTTCATATATTGTGCATTGTTGTGCCCTCTGTTGAATCACTGTCCCCTGGTTTTTGTGTGGCGTGGTTTTCAACTCACTATGCGTGTATGTTGTGTGTCGAAAATACGGGAGAGAAGGCTTATACACACAAGCAATGCATGGGTACGGGATAATCAATTCATACGCAAGGGTCATTCAATAAGGACAAACAAAAGTTTAAAAACCAATTAAATAAGAACTACAGTACTTTCAAAATTATTCATTATTTGCACATTTAATAAATACTTTTGTTATTACTAAAATGTTTCAATTGATAATAAAGATGCTTATGTAGTTTTGAAAGTAATGTATTATACTTCGTTTCAGAATGAGAGAGATTAATATATCAAAATTTGCAAAATTGGATTTTTGTGAACTATGCTTCAAATAAATCCACCAGGAAAATAATAAGATATAAGAATATAAGATATAATAAAAGAAATCTAATATTTTTCTCACCTTTTAATATTCGATTAATAAATTAAATAAAAGACTTTAAATTAAATTAAATTAAAAGTACGCTTCTTAAAAGACGTACAGACTTTAGACAGACAAATATCACAAATAATCACAATCAAATAAATAGTCTTTTCAAGAAATATTTGTTATTAACTAACAAGTTGTATTTTAATATACACTATTCTCTTAAAATAGCGTTATCTGTGTTTTTTTTTCTTAATTCTACAATAAATCTTCATCTAAGTTCTACAAATTAAATTACATGACACTTTTATACTAACGACCTCAGAATAACAATAATAAAATAAAAATTGAAATAACGTAAAAATCAAAACTATCAATTAACAAACAACAAAAAAAAATGGCGAAAAATCGTACGGTAGATTTCTATCGAATTTAGTCTTTTCAAATATCCCTGCGTAAATAATTATTGGCGTAACACTAGAATGTCTTTGATAGACGAATTTATTACTCTCACATTCTCAAATGGACTATAATTATTTTCTGAGTTTTTAAACTATCGATGTTTACCTCCCTGTTAAATGATTCTTGTAAATTTATTAAGTTTCTTTTTCAATGATTATAAGCACCATCACCATCACTAAACTTTAGAGTAATTTTTGAAAAGGGAACAAAATTTACATGTGTTTAACTTTATATGGAATTTGTTTCCGATTGCTGCATACAGTGTATTTTGGAATCACTTCAACACAAGGTAAGGATCCAGATCAATCAATGACAGCATATTACTGCTAATTGGTTTTGTTGATTGATATTCTGTGATGCTCGTATTATGTTCCTGTCTAATGATTGTCGCCTGGTTTTGTTACATTTATTATCCTACAGTGTTTGTGAATTATTATTTCGCTTCATGGTTTCAGTTTTCGCACAGTGGAATATTTGGACATAGAATTTTTATGCGAAATGTTGTCTATTTCTAAATATTGTACTGTTTTATCTCTGTCATAGTGTTAGTTTTCTAATAGTGTAGTGTGTTACAAATGTCTATTTCTGTAATACATTACACTTTTTCTACGACCACGAGTTGTTTCATGATATAGTAAAAATATATCGTCACTGCTTTACTAAATTTATAACAGTACTATTTTGAAAATAAGTCAGCTTCTTTTCAAGTAACTTACATTGGACTAAAATATCAAACTTATTGTCTGCTTCTATTCCAGAAAGAAGAAACGGAAGCTAAACTTACTTTAAGAATTACTTACATACTAATTTATTTTTAAAATGATGAATACCGAATATTAGAAGTTATTTGCAATAGTAATATACCTGGAATTATTTTTATATATGGTTTGGGTTCAAGTTTCGAATTGAAAACTAGTAAGATTGTCGAAATATTACCGAACTATAAAACACTACATTTATTGTAACGTACTGGGACGTAACACGTTCTAAGCAATTTCATTGGTTTCTTTATTTTAAGAAAGACAATTGCGCGCCCCTTTTCCTAGATCTTACGGAAGGGAAAGATGCATGCGAGACCTTTAGCCTAGCAGTGTCAAAATGTTACTTTATATATTGTTTTAATATATAAATATATATTAGCTTTACTAATATGAAAATTACTAATACACTATACAACTAATAGTTTGTTCATCACTGCAGAAGACATATCACATATATTTTAGCTTTACTAATATGAAAATTACTAATACACTAAACAACTAACAATTTGTTCATCATTGGCGAAGACATATCACGACGCAGGCCAAAAATTTAACTTTAAAAATAATATTTTTATTTCACTCTGTTCTTTCAGAAAAAAAATGATATAGCACCCCATTCACGAGTAAATTATTTTAAGGGAATGAATTGTTAAAAATTAATTCGATTTATGGTACAAATTTGAAGTCAACAATTAATGTTGGCAAGCTGTGATGATTTATTTATTAATATTTGTACTTAAAACCGTTGTTAAGAAGTAATTTTTTGTAGTGGTCGTAGGAACCAATATTTCTAGCGTCTTTTGGACTACATCACTTCAAACTTCGATTTACGCACTATATTTCATTATTCTTTTCAAATTCTGTAAATAATAAACTTTTACTAGGTTTTAGTAGATCTTCAATTTTATTTTTATTTCTAGATAATAGCAGGCCTGCGTAGAATTTCATTTCATCACCCTTACTTCGTTGTACTCCTTGTAACATTCTATTGTATTTTTCTAGCCGGTCTGCAGTAGTTCGAGGACGAGTTGTCACAACCATGGGCACTGGTCTCATGGGTGTCCGGGTCAGTACCAGTACACCCCTCGAAGGATTTACCCTGACCCGAGACGACGGATGGTTCGACCTTTTGGTTAATGGCGGCGGGGCTGTAACTCTGCAGTTTGGAAGATCGCCGTTTAGACCACAAAGTCACATTGTGTTCGTTCCGTGGAATGAAGTCGTCATTATTGATAGAGTTGTAATGACAACTGGTGATGATAAGAGCATCAATGCTCCACCACATCCATGTGCGGCACATGATTATGATTTGATGAAACCTGTAGTCTTGGCGACTTGGAAACATGGGTTCCAAGGGGCTTGTCCAGATAAAAGTGCCATTCTTGCAGAGTCGCAGGTAAGAAAGATGAATACAAACAATATTAAACATTAATGTTTTATTTATATGAGGATGTTAAAGATAAATAGTTGTCCTAGCCCAAAAAAAAAATTGACATAATATAATTTTATTCAAATGAGTTGTTACCCTGTTCTGAAATAGTATATTGTGCAACAAGTGCAGAAAATGACATTTCTTACATTGCGCTTGCTACTATTTATCAATCTACTTTTGTTCTCTTTTTGACATTTTCTTTTTTTGCCAGGTTGTCCAAGAAAGCTTGCAAATTCCCGGCACTGGTTTGAACCTAGTGTACCACAGTTCGCGAGCTGCCGGATATCTTTCAACAATTCAACTTCAACTAACACCAGATGTCATACCACCATCTTTGAATCTCATTCATTTGCGAATTACTATTGAGGGAATATTATTCGAACGAACTTTTGAAGCCGATCCTATTATTAAATTTACATATGCATGGAATAGATTAAATGTGTATAGACAGAGAGTGTATGGTGTAACCACAGCAATTGTTAAAGTAGGCTATGAATATAACGATTGCAAAGATATTATTTGGGATGTACAAACTACTAAGTTGAGCGGACATGATATGAGCATTTCTGAAGTTGGAGGATGGAATTTGGACATTCATCATCGTTACAACTTCCATGAAGGTAAGAACATAATATTTTCTATAATATTCGTTACTAATTATTATTTTTTCCAAAGGAATTTTACAAAAGGGTGACGGGTCAAACATCTACTTGAAACATAAACCACGGGTCATTCTAACTACGATGGGAGACGGACATCAACGACCTCTAGACTGTACCGACTGTGAAGGTGTTGCTTCTAAACAACGACTTTTGGCACCAGTTGCTCTGGCAACTGCACCAGATGGCTCTATTTTCGTCGGTGATTTCAACTTAGTCAGGAGAATTTTAACAGATGGTACTGTACGAACGGTCGTCCGATTAAAGTAAGTAAAAACATCTGCATTGTACATTATGTCTCATTGTAAAACATTTAATAAATTTACACTTTAGATTGAATTTTATATATATAAAAAATATTTCTACATTTTAATTTTAAATGACACTTCAAATAATATTATATTTTATTAATATTACATCCGCTTGAATGATGATTAAAACAAATATAATACACCTTCGAAGGTGGGCGTTGTTAAGAATAATTCGATTAAGAATAATTAATGTATCTATTTATAAGAAACATGGAGTACAAAATAAATGCACAGTTTAGGAATTGACCTATGTTTTGTTTCTATATGTTTTCGATCTTCGTGCATATTCGGCGCGATTCGGTATACTTCGTGATAGTACAAATAAATTCTACTAGAGGATTAGGAAAAAGGTGTTTCTGTTTATTGCATGACACCGTGTTTTAGGAAGAAAAAATTAAACACAAAAATTTGATGTGTGAATTTTACCAAGATGGTGGGAGCTATTTGCACGATGACTAATTATTATTGATTTATTTTCAGTGCTACAAGAGTGTCGTACCGATACCACCTGGCATTAAGTCCCCTAGATGGCGTCCTATACATCTCTGACCCTGAATCTCATCAGATCATCCGCGTACGGAACACAGACGACTACAGCGACCCAGAACACAACTGGGAAACAGTTGTTGGATCAGGTGAACGTTGTCTCCCTGGAGACGAAGCTCATTGCGGAGATGGTGCATTGGCTAGAGATGCCAAATTGGCTTATCCGAAAGGCGTTGCTGTTTCTATCGACAACGTTCTTTACTTCGCTGATGGCACGAATATCAGAATGGTTGACCGGGATGGAATTGTAACAACGGTTATTGGAAACCATATGCATAAGTCTCACTGGAAACCAATACCTTGTGAAGGGACTTTAAATGTTGAGGAAGTTCATTTAAGATGGCCGACAGAACTTGCGATAAATCCACTGGATAATAGTTTACATATCATTGATGATCATATGATCTTGCAACTGGCACCAGATGGTAGAGTGAAAGTGGTAGCTGGAAGACCTCTTCATTGCGCATCACCAACTTCTGGGTTTGACATGGAATTGGCTACACATGCAACGTTAGTCATGCCTCAAAGTATTGCTTTTGGACCAGCTGGAGACTTATACGTAGCTGAAAGCGATTCCCAAAGAATCAACAGAGTTAGAGTTATTGGAACAGATGGAAAGATTAGTCCATATGCTGGTGCAGAATCAAAATGCAACTGTTTGGAACGTGGTTGTGATTGCTTCGAAGCAGACCATTACTTGGCGTCTTATTCCAAGTTTAACACAATATCTGCAGTTGCTGTCAGTCCGGATGGAATTGTTCACATTGGAGATCAAGCCAATTATAGAATTCGGTCAGTTATGGCAAGCATACCAGACGCCAGCACATCTAGAGAATATGAAATATTCTCGCCTGATGCTCAAGAAATATACATTTTCAATCGTTTCGGCCAACATATAGCCACGAAGAATATCTTAACTGGAGAAACTAGTTATACATTTACATACAACGTTAATACTAGTAATGGAAAATTATCTACTGTGACAGATGCGGCTGGAAATAAAGTGTTCTTGTTGAGAGACTACGCCAGTCAAGTCAATTCCATAGAAAACACCAAAGGACAAAAATGCAGATTGAGAATGTCGAGGATGAGAATGTTACATGAATTGAGCACACCTGATAATTACAACGTAACATTTGACTATCACGGACCAACTGGTTTACTAAAAACAAAATTGGACAGCAGTGGAAGAAGCTACGTTTACAACTACGATGAGTTTGGCCGATTAACATCAGCTGTAACACCCACTGGAAAAGTCATAAGCTTATCCTTTGATTTAAGCGTTAAAGGAGCCACAGTTATGATAGGCCAAAACAACAAAAAACCTGTATCCATGCTTATCAAAGGTTCTTCAGTGTCCACAAAGATAGGAGAAGCAGAATACAGAACCGTAGTTCTTCCTGATGGAAGTGTAGCTAACAATAAACCATGGGGCCACAGCGTCACAACTGATACCGTTCCTTATGCAGTTTTAGCAGAAATCGAACCTCTGTTAGGTGAAAGCTATCCAGTTCCAGCCAAGCAACGAACTGAAGTTGGCGGAGACTTAGCAAATCGTTTCGAATGGCGGTACTTCCTTCGCAAAGTACAAAACGGCAAAGGAAAAGTTACAAGCAACAACAACAAAGCCATCGCACAAGTCGGCAGAAAGCTACGAGTAAATGGAGAGAATTTACTAACACTGGAATATGACAGAGAATCTGCAACAGTCGCTGTGTTCTTGGATGATAGAGTAGAGTTGTTGAATATAACTTATGATAGAACTGCTCGACCAGTTAAATGGGGACCGAGAAATGGAATTTTCGCTGGAGTTGAGTTGGAGTATGATAGGTTTAGCAGATTGACCAACTGGAGGTGGGGTGATTTGACCGAAAGTTACGGATTTGACAGAGCTGGAAGGCTGTTTGAAATCAAATATGGAGATGGATCGTCCATGATCTATACTTTCAAGGACATGTTCAGCAGTCTGGTAAGTTCAATTTCTACCTATAACTTAATCCTTTTACTTTTCTACCTTCTGGTATAAATATTTAGTCTTTTTCGATGTTTCTTTTTCTCTATTTATTTTTAGATTTGGCTAGATTATAGTACTAGATTCATCCGAAAAATTTATAGATAAATTTAATATAATGTAATTCAGAAATCTTCATCCGAGATTCTAGTACAGAAATATATGTCCGGTTGTATATTTCTATACGAGTTCCGCATATTTTTTTTCACGCATGTGCGGTTACTAGTAAAATGTTAGCCTCATTCGTCTCGCATGTGTTTGTTATTATCATTTTGCTGTTCTGTTATGTTGGTATTCATGTCAGTGTCTTCGACATTATCGGAAGAAACTCTGACAAAAATCTGACTAGAATAGCAAATAATGAAAAAACTCTAATGTAAAACGAACTTAAGCAGTACCTTCGTCTCGTACTGAAACTTTTACATCTCGTAAGAAATAGACAACTTTCTGCACTTATTGCATAATACAACATTTCCGGTCTGCCTTACCTCTATTTTTTTTATCTAGAGTAACTTTTTCGTTAATTATTATTCTCAAATAATTAAAAGATTGTCCTTGTTCTAATAGTTCATTTATTTTTAAAACCAACTTTTCCATTCACTACCATAGTTTTTCTCTTTCGTTGTCTTTAACAATTATGAACATTGTTACTATTTTCTCTTATCTTTGCAGCCTCTGAAAGTAACAACACCACGTGGTAGCGACTACCTTCTGCAATACGACGATGCTGGTGCCCTTCAATCATTGACTACACCTAGAGGCCACATTCATACATTCTCCTTACAAACATCACTTGGTTTCTTCAAGTACCAATACTTCTCACCTATGAACCGTCATCCGTATGAAATCATTTACAACGATGACGGTCAAATTCTCGCTAAAGTCTATCCACACCAATCCGGCAAAGTTGCTTACGTCTATGACTACACTGGAAAACTAGAAACCATTTTGGCTGGATTATCTTCAACACATTACGTGTATCAAGAAACCACTGGACTTGTAAAGAGTATTGATATTGTTGAGCCCAACTTTGAATTGAAACAAGAATTCAAATACCACGCTGGCATCTTAAAAGACGAGAAACTTAAATTTGGAAGTAAAAGCGGATTGGATAATGCTCATTATAGATATCAGTATGATGGTAATGCCAGATTGTCTGGTATTGATGTTGATATCAATGGCAAAGAACTACCACAACTTCGACTGAAATATAATCAAAATCTTGGAATGCTTGAAGGAGTCAGCGATTTGAGAATCTACAGAAATACTTTCAACCGATCTGTCATGCAAGATACAAGCAAACAATTCTTCACCATAACTGATTATGACGATCATGGAAGAGTCAAATCAATTTTAATAAACATCAAATCTTTTGATGTCTTCCGTCTTGAACTAGAATATGATTTACGCAATAGAATCAAATCCCAAAAGATTGGCATTGGTAGAACTTCAGCAATGGATCGAATCACTTACAATTCTGACGGTCATGTTTTGGAAGTTGTTGGAACTAACAACTGGAAATATGTTTACGATGAAAATGGAAACATAATTGGAATTATTGAACAAGACGAAAAGATCACATTAGGATATGACAGTGGAGATCGAGTTGTCCAATACGGCGATGTAGAATTTAATAATTACGACATGAGAGGTTTTGTTGTGAGAAGAGGTGAACAAAAATACCGGTACAACTCTCGAGGACAATTAATTCATGCTTTCGAAAGAGATAAATTCCAAACTTGGTACTACTACGATGACAAAGGCCGTTTGATAACTTGGCATGACGAAAAAGGAAACGTCACACAATATTTCTATTCCAATCCAAGTACCCCTAATTTGATCACCCATGTTCACTTCCCGAAAACCGGTCGAACATTCCGTTTCTTATACGACCAAAGAAATGTCCTCATCACTGTTGAAACTTCCGAACAAAGATTCTACGTTGCTTCTGATCAAAACGGTTCTCCCTTGGCATTATTTGACACAAATGGCAATTTAATCAAAGAAATCCGAAGAACACCATTCGGCAAAATCATCAAAGACTCTAACCCCGATTTCTATCTTCCGGTTGATTTCCATGGAGGTTTACTAGACCCGAATACAAGGCTGGTTTATCTTAACAAGAGACTCTACGATCCGGCAGTTGGACAATGGATGATTCCAGCTTGGGAACAATTAGCTACGAAACTGACAACTCCAACAGATGTGTTCATTTATAGATTCCAGAATAATGATCCGATTAATCTAAGAAATAAAGCTTCTTACATGACAGACTTAAATGATTGGTTGCAACTTTACGGATATGATGTGAAGAATATGTTAGGATCGGAATATACAAGCAGAATGGTCTACAAACCGAAAGCGACTGTTACGTCACCTCAACTTGCTCCAGACTTTGGCGTTATGTCCGGATTACAGTGCATTGTTGATAGGGTAAGTCAATTTATATAAATTATCATTTTTGCCATTATTTCAAATACAGGATAAAGAAAAGTTTTAACTTGAAAATAACAATATGAATAATGCTTTTGAAACATTATTAATTTAATAAATTTCTGGAAAAAAAATAATGACCGCTATTATGTTTTTTTGTGTATAAAAAATAATATTTTTAATCTAAAATAAAATTACTCATAAGAAATCTTTGAAATAGAAACTTATTTTTTAAGTTTCTATTTAACCAGTGATCTTTTGCAACAACAATTGATTCTTACAATTTTTGAAAAAGCAAGTCAAAGGTTTTTTACACGATGAACTTTCATTAGAATATTAATTTTACTGTGATAATTAATCAATTATTAAAATGCAAAACTTCATATTAAAACAATTTTATTTTACAATCAAACCTTGATTACAACAATGATTTTTTTATGCTTCCTATTAGTTATTTATTAAATTATTTAATCTTTCCTCTGACATTGAATTTTTAAGATAATTTTTCACTCTTTTTAAGCAAGATATTTATACAGACAGAAAACAATTTTTAAAACAATGGGACAAGTATAGTATGTTCTGATCTCTAAAGGTTACGGCTTTGACTTTCTAATAGTTGAGTATATCCCAACTAAGGAGGTAGATCGGTACCTGTCAGTTAGGGTTAGATTCTTTTAAATTTAAATTAAATGATTGATTAGTATAATGTCATTTAATACATCATACTATCAGGTTTTACTGTCGATTGGTCGATTGTAAACTTGAACATAATTAAATTGGCACATATGAGCAGGAAAATAATAATTTTCGTTAAATGTAAACACCGAATTTTGTTATTTGTTGCAAGAATTTTTTAGGGAATAAGCTCATGAATTTATATTTGTTCTAGGTAAGCGACAAATTCTCAGACGTAGGCTTCGTCCCGAAACCTCTCCTCAAAATGGAACCAAAGACCCGGAATCTTCTTCCGAGAGTGGCTTACCGTCGAGCAGTTTTCGGCGAAGGTGTCCTCATCTCTCGTGTCAGCGGCCGAGCTCTTGTCAGCGTCGTCGAAGGCGTCAACAGTGTAGTGCAAGACGTCGTAACATCAGTCTTCAACAACTCTTTCTTCCTGGAACTTCACTTCAGCATCCACGACCAGGATGTCTTCTACTTCGTCAAGGACAACGTCTTAAAGATTCGAGATGACTTGGAAGAACTGAGGAGACTTGGAGGAATGTTTAATGTTAGTACTCATGAAACTACAGACCATGGACAAACAGCAGGAAAAGAACTGCGGTTACATAATCCTGACGCAGTTGTGATTATTAAATACGGAGCTGATCCTGAACAAGAAAGACATAGAATATTGAAACATGCGCATAAGAGAGCAGTGGAAAGAGCTTGGGAATTGGAGAAACAGTTAGTAGCAGCTGGTTTCCAAGGAAGAGGTGATTGGACAGAAGAAGAAAAGGAAGAACTGATTTCTCACGGAGATGTAGATGGATATGAAGGAGTTGATATCCACAGTATACACAGATATCCCCAACTGGCTGATGATCCAGGAAATGTCGCGTTTCAAAGGGACACAAAACGCAAAAGGCGAAAGAGCGGAAGCCGGAGAAATAGACTCCATCGCCATGATTCGTGATTGACAAAAACAACTAGTACTCCACAAAGCAACCCCACCATGCGAATAGAGTGATCACACTCTGTTTTTATTAAAAACATCACAAGAGAATATTTTTGAATGTGCCATATAATTCAACATCAAATGAAAAGAATACTAGTCGATCCCTTTATAGAGTAATATAAACTAATTACTTATAAGGACATATAAATATTTTTAATATCAAACAATGCAAATCCTGAAGCATTTAATATTTTGATAATTACTGAACTGTGAATGAACTTTCTTAATCACAATGAAGAATGAAACGAACTGTTTGTCCATTTGCGATTCACACAAGCAGACACAGTAGATCATTTGATAATTTACAGCTTTTATTTCGGCCATCCAATACAAAGCGTTCGTAGTTCCAGAACTGACCAAATAGAAATCTTTCAGTTAAAAACATTTTACAAGTACTTCTTTACCTTAATTTCGGTAAAAGTACATTACTTTACTAGTGGGGGAAGGCTCTATTTCCCTACCGACTGTGAAGTTAGCCACAAGCCAAGCGAGTGTTGCCAATTCACACGAGAAAAGTACAATATTTTTCCTTACATGTACGGAAGCTGTGCTTAAATTTCATTATTAATTGAATGCTAAGAATTAATTATAGATTTGAATGAAATAGTTTTCATTTCAATATAAACACCTTCAGAAAATAATCATAAAAATATAAATTTAAATTGCTTCCTAGTCATTTTTTTTACTATTTTATATATATTTTCAACAATACTCAAAACTTAAGTAATTAAACAAATTTTTTAAAATTAAAATTGTCACCGCCTATACTTATTCTCAATATAAATTAGAAAACGATATCCCGATTAGGGAAGTATGAAATTTCCTCACTAGATGTCAGTCCCAAAGTGAGAGTAATAGGCTTTTCTACCGTACCCGTAAGGAAAAACTTAAAGTACTTGTGTTGCCTTAATTTCGGTAAAAGTAGAGTAGTTGTACTTGTGTTTTTAATTGACAGTAAAGCAGTTTCAGAACTAATGCCCTTCCTGAAATGAAAGTTGTAAATTATTTGTTCTCGCTTGTCATCAATCAACTGTCCTTAGTCAGGCCTACATATATGTTTACGTTATCTGTGTACTTTGTTTCTTTAATATTTCAAACAGGGTACACTCTATACACAGAAACTTTAAATTCAGCAGCAAATTTACCTACGTATAATAGTGACATGTGCTTGTACGCAAACGAGTGAATTTCGCAAACATTGAAGATTGAATGGTTTCTGCAATATTAATTATCTAGGCATAAATATAATAAGTATAATTGTAAATACAAAGAAACATATATCAAAAGAAGCTTTTTATATATGGTATAAGTATACTGTAGGAGTGTACATGAAGTGTAAGTGAGAAACGTTGAACGTTGAGTGAGATGTGTAGTGTAAGTCTCCTGTAGTTAAGCGATACTCTCTAGCTATAGATCTGTACATAGTTATGTTAAGTTGACGAAGTCTCTCTCTCCTCTCGGTGCTTGTAACACATAGTCCTCTCCTGACCCGTGCCCGTTTTCACTATATTGCCGTAACGTAACGACCCGTCGTAATAGAAGATGTAAAGATTCTTGGCTACACTGTATACCGGCGGTACATTAATCATTAGAATAGCGAGTACTACTAATTATTTATATATGCATATTCTTACAGTACCTACACATTGTAAAAGTAAAGCGATAGATCACTGTAAAGAGAAATCTTGTTTTCGTTTGGCCATACGTAGCAGTAATGATTTCATATACTGATGTAATAGGTACAGCTGTTGTAATGATGAATGAACTATTGACAACTGATTAGTTTCTTGAGTTGCGTTTTGTGTAAAGGATAGAGTGGAGAAGTGAAGTAGAGATTGGGGCAATTTGCCAAATTGTGAGTAAGTGATATTTTTACAACATGTGACTAACAAAGAAAGCAATACTTTGTATCTTGTATGTCTTAAGCATTAAACCCATATTCGTACGTGCAATGTGCGAAGTTGTGTAGCCTTGGGCTCACTGTCTATGCATAACAAAACATAGGGTTCTTCGCAGAATCTGAATGAATCCACTACCTATTTTATGTGTGTATATATAACTTTATTGTGTATATTGTTTCATTTTTTTATATGTACATATATTTTGTTCAATATTCGGTAATATAATCGTTTACTAAATGCAGAAATATTAAATTATGTTTTCTTTCTTCTCTTTAATCCCTAATCTACCGGCAGTTTATTTTATCAGTAAACATAGAGCAGTTTCATTACCATAGTTACAGAGTGACAGCAATGTATTGAAGCGTTTATTTTATGAGTAAACATAGGGAATACTTGTCGACTCATCAAATGTCAAGATCTATTGAACACAACTTCAAAAAGTAAGTGTGGGCATATATATACTTTTTTCTTTCAGTTTGTATATATTTGAAAATTTGAACACCGAATTCGGAATCTACGACGTCGAATTAGTAGAATAAAACCAAAAAACCACCCCTTCAACACGAACAACCCCACATATCTTGTGCGGTACTTTTATGAATTTAATAAACATATTTTACAATTAACTGGAAAACTATTATGTTTAAAGAAAAATTTTATTAGGATATATTAAAGAGAATGATATTTTGAACATCTTCTATTTGAAACACTTTTTTGTCTTTAAAGTTTAAAAATCTTCACGTCAATATTAAGGGGGTAAAATAATGCACTAATTGCGGAACTTCAATCGCGAATTACGTAAGAACGAAGCGAGAGCGCCAAAAACGAACACCGGCACGGGAAGCGGAAGGGTCGAATTAAGGGGATGACATGTCTAACTCCGAAAATTTGGGGTTCAAGGTCAAAAACCATGGGCTATAGTCCAGGGTTTTTTAAGATGCAACTAATTAGTGAAATTAGGGGAAAAAAGTATGCTATCCTATAGAGTCAACCGTGAAACTAACGAATCTGATGTCCGTTTTGTGCGCCAACCCCTAGTTTAAATATTGTTTGTTATGAAATATATTGTTATTATAAATATTACTTATAACGATTTGGGTATTAATTCCGCCTTTTAGTGTCAAATACGTACTACATATAATATATACGTAAATTTATATACGTTTTAATATTACAGGGGTAATTTTGCAAATATTTTAAACGTCTTTAGACTTTAATATTGCATTTATAGAACATTTATACTTACGTTTTTGTTATCTCTTCGTTTGTCTGTGTTATCAAAATTTGTGGATTGGGTCTTGAGATGATGATGATGAATACAATTTTTGCATTTATTTATTTATTGTTAATTTTAAATTAATTCCTACATAATTGACTGATTTTAATAAATATTTACAAAGTTTATATTCTATTACATTCATACATATAAAAATATAGTACTTTACTCATCATTAATTTTTATATGGCAAGATTTTGTATAACAATCCTTGATACAAGGTTCACGGATTAAATTAATGATAAGAAAGTGTAATTGGAAAAACCTATTATTTTAATAAGAGTCCATTGCTTTACAATACATTTATTACACTATACATATTCTTCAGACGGTTTGGGAGCATTGGGTAGTCTTAACGTCGCTGGCACTCTACCATTCACTGAATCCGGTAGCTCGGCAATGTCTTTAAAAACCCCTACCAAACTTTCAAAGTTGGGTCCCCAATTTAGGAGATAGTCCCACCTTAAGGCACTGTTCTCTGACGGCGACCCAGCTGGGGGCCTATATATAGGCCCTCCTAGCTCATCATCTGACGCTACGAGCGTACTAAGAGACCCTCTAAAGGAGGAATCAAACCCGTCGTATGAGGGCGGAGGTACTGGGACAGGTTTGTTGCTTTGGGCCGGTTCTGGTTCTGAAGTTGGTTTGTATTTATCACCGGCCAAACTTGCATTATCATATTCTATTTCTGAACAAGTAAAGCTATCGTTACCACTTTCCTCTGTTGAGGTTGAAGAGCGATGTGTGTCTGGAGCTGGTGAGTGAAGATGAGGACCTGGTCTAGGTGCCTCACTAGAACTTGAAACTGCGTCTAAAGTTGATACTAAACTAGAAGTTCTAGGGCGTGAATTCAGCCTTTCTATTTCTTCAGCAGTAAGTCCCATCCCCGCTGAAGTTTGAGGAGGGGCTTTACTGCTACTCTGTCCACTAAGTTGGGACATTACTGGGCTGTTTAGACTTCTTTCACTGTTACTATGTAGTGCATCTTTTCCTACTCCTCCTGAGCTTGAAGTGGTAGCCAATAGTGCTGATTGTAATGGCTTACCACTTATGTCGTGTAAGGTAAGTATTCTAGGTTGTTGAGCGCTGAGTTCACTGCTGGGACTCAGCCGCGCTAGTGGGGTGGATTGATGAGTGCGCCCCCCTCCGGCTGTGACAGGGGGAGCTCTAGGGGGAAACCCTCCTCCATGGTGGGGGGAGTGTCTGTGCTGCGCCTGCGCACTAGCGGCTGCGTGTTTGTGATGGTATGTGGCGACTGGTGGTGGGGTTGCTTTGTATTTTCTCACACCACCTGCTTCTCTGTAGCCTTTGTAATGGTACACTATGTCTATATCGGAAGGTGCAATTGAGCTGGCGTTTTCTAAGTCGTAATGTTCTGGCAGTTCGGAGTTTATGTCCGTAGGGGGGTGATCATGAGTATGGCTTGATGAGGGAGGTAGTGGGGGATGATGTTCGTCTCTCATTGGTGGACTTTTACTCACTACTTCTCTTTCTATGATGTCTGGTCGTTGCGGTCTTTGATGTTCATTACTTCCACCAATTTCTCGTTCTTTAAACTTTTTGGACAACAACTCGGGAGCGACTAAGTGATGTCCTGCTACTCCTCGAATAACATCTCCGTTTTCAGAGTGATATGCAATGGCAGTTTCGCCACCGTGTAACTGTCTACCTATTACGTTATCTGCTGAGGAAGTCACTAAACCTCCAGTTATAAGAGTAGGTCCTCCATTTTGTTTTGTATGCATGCTAGTTGAATTTCCAGGAGAACCACTCTTTTCTTTTTTCTGTTTTCGTAGTCGGAATACAACAAAAGAAACAAGTATAGCTACTAATAAAACTACAAAGAAAACTATAACCAGTGTTATACCAATGCTCAACGGATCTGGAATTGTGGCTGTACCAACTCCAATTGGGCCATGACAACCTTTAACTACTTTACCATGCAAAACAATATCTCCAAAAACACTTCCAGACCCGTTAAATGGTTGAATTTCACTATTGATGGTAAAGTTGGTCATACAACCTTCAAACATTATAGGAACTTTATTATTAACATAATACATGTTTTGTTTAACTCCTCCCAAGTAAAGAGCAGTTAAATATGGATCTAAAAAGTCATGAACTCCTGCAGAATCTAATTCTTCACCTAATCTAACGTGATCTAATAAAAGCTGTAATCCTCTGCTATGCGAATGAAGAGTTAGATTATGCCATTTACCATCAACAATATTTGGATGTTCACTGGTCATATTTATCACTGAAGCTAATCTAGACATATAAACAATTTGACCATCTATAATTTCAACAGATGTATAATGTTTGTTACTAGCAGCGTAGAACAATATACCATTTTCCCTAACAGTTCTAAATAACACACTTATAGTTTTCGGTGGTGAAGGATTCGATATATGAGACGAAGCTGCCACAGACCTTTTCTTCCTTTGCCACTGAGTCGACCCTCCGTATAAACCATCCAACAATTGCATTCTCCTGTGTTTTTCACTAACTTTAAACTCCACAAACCCGTCATCACTTAGCGACACTGCTTCCAAAGCACTGTTACAGTTCGGCGCGATGAGATTGGCTCCGCAGTAACAATTGACGGTGTACCATCGATCCAGGCAGGTACCATATCCTCCACAAGGATCAACTGCTGTCTTGGAGCAGTATCCACGACGCGTGCACGTGCTGTCGATGCCGTAGGATTGGATTGGGTTGCTTAAGTTCAGGGCGCGACCGTTGATGGACACACTGTGGACGCAGCCGACTAGGTCGTCTGAATGGATTTGTTCTGGACGTTCGAGAATTGGGTCAGCGTTGTGAAGACCTCCGATGAGTAAAGGTTGGTTGTTGAAGTTCAGTGTCCTACAAGAAAAAGAAATATAAACTATAAGTTCAACAAAGTAATAAACTTTATTTGAAATAAAATTATCGTACATTATTGTCTTCACCTTAAATGTTCAACTCAAAATTCGTAAAGAGGTGTAATAAAAATTTCCGGATAGATAGATAGATAGACTTTAATAAGACATATTAAAAACAAGAAACATTAAGAACATAAAAGATAAAATAAATTTATTAGGATCAAAACTACAAATTTCCTTTGGAATAAACTGAAGTTGTAGAATGTTGAAATTTTGTTTATGGAATTGCTATAACATCTAGTTATGCACCTTCATTTTTCGTTTCAAATGGTCTTTTCAAAAGGGGAGTTTTGTTTGTGGGAAACATTTGATTTATTGTTAATAAATAGACATTAACAACTGTCAGAATATATTCCTGAGACATATGTACGAAATATCTTTCTTTACAAGTTTTTAAGCGATTAAAATAAGCTTGAGTAGTGCAGTAAGGAATAATGATAAACATTTTAATATAATTTTCAAAAGATAATCGATTTCGAAAGGAAGTTTGAAGATATGAAACGAATGGAAGTTGAAGAACGATTAACTGTAGAATAGTCTCACTTTCAAGCGAAATAAGTTTAGCAAGAAATATGTATAATTTAGCGTACAAGGAAGTCATGTGGTCTCAATATCAGATTTTTTAATTAAGGGAACAAAATAAAATTTAATGTTTGTCATAAAATATGTAATAAATGTACATTGTACATATATTATAATGTAAAAGGTGCTTTTGGACCTTAAAGTGCTTAGTACCGGTTTTACTCGATTCTTTTTGTTGGGTTCATAATTATTATAAAGAAATTAAAACTTACCCTGTAGGTCCAATTCCATTGGCGTAGCAACTTTCATCTCCTGGTCTGCACTCCTCACAAACATCCCCATTTTCTGAACAGGACGCCACACTTAGAGACACGACTCTTCCATTTCTTGTAGCCGTGATCTTATGCCAGGAACCGTCAGACAGTGAACTAGTTTTGCCTTTCACTGCCACCGTTGTTATTGCCGTTCTAGCACCACCGAAAGAAAACACAGCTTTACCACTGATGAGTTCTATTGCCACAAAATCAGATCGACCACCTGTTTGCAGTCCGTAGTTGTAGACAAGCAAAGCATTGGGTTTGGTTGTGGCAAAAACAAAAGAAATGTCGTTTGTGGCAGCATCTAAAGCTGGGAAAGTCATGTAGGATAATTCGTTGAAACCATATGTGGTTTTCTCGCAGTGTCGTCCATATCTGCCTTCGGTACAACTACATTTGTAGCCTGGTTTCATACTAACACAAAGACCTCCATTTAGACAAGGATTTGGTCTACAGGAATCAGCAACTGCTTCACACTGATTACCCCGATAACCAGGACGACAAAGACAAAAGAAGGATGAACCATCAGGACTTTCTCTACATGATCCTCCATTTCTACAAGGGTTACTAGAACAAGCATCTCCTCTTTCAAGTTCGCAGTATTTGCCGTCTCTTGTTGAAGGGCAGATACACTGGAAGTCGAATCCTTGACGACGACATTGTCCTCCCAGTTGGCAAGGATTAGGCGAGCAAGGATCTTGGCGTTTGTTGCATTTTTCACCAGTGAAACCATCGGCGCAACGACAATTCAAGTCGTGACTAACAACTGGTGATGTGAAGATTAGAGATTGGCTGTCTGTGATTTTTGTTTCTCTTTTGACTGTGATTTCTTCACTGCATATTCCACCGTTTTCACAAGTGTTTATTTCGCAAGGAGAATAGCCTATTACTAAGCCTGATGTTTGGAATAGACTAGTTAAAGCTTCTCGTTTCTTTGAAATCTTTTCTATAACATATCCTTTGGAACGATAACCCATATTATTTTTAATTGCAAAAGTTAATTCCAAGCCATTTAAATTTTCATAAATACTATATAAAATAAGTTTATCTCCACTTTCCAAACTGGCTTTTAATAAATCTAACAATCCTCTGTAATGGTGTATCAAAAAATAAGAAGCAGTTTGATTTGCTATTCTAACAGTAATACTGTTTTCAACTGTAGAGTTATTGAATGTTAGGAACTCTACCGTTACTGTAGAAATAACATCATTATGTCTTCCATCATTTCCAGAAACTGATAATGAAAATCCTTGCCCTGGCATAACTTTAGATGTGTGTAAATTACAACCATTTGGTATAAAAAGTACACCAGATTCAGTAGGAGCTTGTAAAATTTTGCATCTATAGTCTCCTTTTGTGTCAGGATCATTTGGATGTACATCTGCAATTTTTCCCATAGGAAATACGTTATTGTAAGTATATACTAGTACATGTACTGATCTAGATGAACTAGGGCTATCATTTTGATCTAAGATATTAATTGTTACAGGATGTTGTGATTTCATTTTAGGTGTGCCACTATCTTCAACCTCAATCAATATTTCCAAAGTAGGAATTGTTTCTCTGTCAATGCTTCTTGTAGTTTTAATGATTCCTGTATGTTTATCAACTGACACATAATCTTTGTGTTTTCCTCCAATCAGTTTATAAGTAAATGGTGCGCCATTAGGTGGTAAGTCAGGATCTGTGGCTGACAAAGTCATTATACTTGTATTTGGTGGTTGGTTTTCGTCTACATATCCTACAACTTGTGGTGGATCGAATATAGGACCATTATCGTTAATGTCTTCTAAAGAAATCTTTACTATAGTTGTACCAGTTTGAGGTGGTATGCCAGTATCTATACCACCAACAACTAGTGTGTACATTGGTATAGTTTCACGGTCTAAATGTCTGGCAGTTTCTATGTCTCCAGTTTGAGGATCTACTTTAAATGCTTGATCTGTATTTCCACCAATTATAGAATATGTAAATTGGTTGTTTTGAGGTCTGACATCTTTGTCTACAGCTTTAACTGTTATCACTTTAGTTCCAATATTTGCACCTTCTGATACTGAAGACTCGTACAAATCTTGTAAGAATTCCGGAGGATCATTTCCATCTTGTATGCTGATGATAACTTGAGCTTCATCTGTATCATTGCCACGAATACCACCCGCATTTTTAGCCAAAACTGTAAGTACAACTCGATTTTGAGTTTCTCTATCCAATCTTCTTGCTACACTAATCACACCAGAATCAGGACTGATGCTAAAACCTTTGTCGTTACTTGAACCAACAAACAAGTAGAATACTTTTCCATCATCGCCAGAATCTTGGTCAGTGGCTTGAATGATACCAACACTTGTACCAACTTCGGCACTTTCAGAAACGTCAAAGTGAAATACAGGTTGGATAAATCTAGGATAATATTCATTTACTCCAGTAATATGTATGACCACTTGAGTAGAACCATACATAGTGCTGTTTGGATTTGACGCAATGATACTAAGAGTGTATATGTTGTTTTCCTCATAATCAAAAGATACTGTTGATGTTATTACACCAGTATTGAGGTTTATATTGAAGAAATTTTTTCCTGTACCACCTACAATTGTATATTGAATGATAGCGTTGTCTGGAGAGTCAATATCTTTAGCTAGAACATGATATACAAAAGTATTTTCTGGACTATTTTCTGGAATGTATGCTTCGTACATTGTTTGATTAAATTCTGGTGCGTTATCATTGATGTCTGTTAATTTTATTGTAAGCATTGCTGTTGTTCTTCGTGGCTTGAAACCAAGATCTTCAGCTGTTATATTGAGATGGTATTCTTGTACCGTGTCATAATCCAATGGTTGTAAAATAGTAACAGCTCCCGTATTTGGATCAACAGCAAATTCTTTTCGTTCATTTCCTCCAGAAATCGAATACCGAACCATACCATTTGGACCACTATCTCTATCCGAAGCGCTGACATTTAAAATGGTAGATCCCAAGGGTTGATTTTCTGGGAATATTATTTGATAACTCAATGTGGTAAAAACTGGTGCATGAAGATTTTCTCCAGTGACGATTAAGGTGACAATTATAGTATCTTCTTGAGGAGGTACACCTTTATCTATTGCTTTGACTCTCAAAATATAAGTCTTGCCAACTCCATATACTTTCTTTGACAGAGCAATCCAACCAGTTGTTTTGTCTATCGAGAAATAATCAGTACCATTTCCATCAACAACTGCGTATTCTATTTCAGCATTAATACCATAATCCAAATCATCTTTGGCAGTAACTTTTACTAGTTTTTGACCTTCAAAAGCCTCTTCAGGTACTGGAGACAAATATTCTCTTTGTTCGAATTTAGGAGCGTTGTTGTTAGCGTCAACAACATTGACTGTTACTAAACATTCTGAAGACATCGGTGGTTTACCGTTGTCTGTAGCTATAACTATGAGAGAGTACATATTTTCAGGTGATGATTCCATTTGAGTGTATTTATATCTGAGACTACGTTTACTGAATAGTTCTCCGGATGCTGGATCAACTGTGAATAAATCTGATGGTTGTTGAAGTGAATATGAAATGACTGAATTTGGTCCTTGTTTGTCTCGATCTGTCGCTGTTACTTGACCAACGAAAACGACACTTCGTTGAAGTTCTGGGAAGTTGAAACTGTAGTACGAGTGTTCAAATTCAGGGGCATTATCGTTTTGGTCTTGGATTGTTATGGTTAAAGGAGTTTCTTGTCTCCAAGCTCCGTCAACTGCTGCGACTTTTAATAAGTATTCATCTTGTTGTTCCCTATCTAAAGGTCCTATTACAGTTACATTTCCGCTTATAGGATCTATAGAAAATTTATTTCCAGGGTTTTCAGTAAAACTGTATGTAGCGTTTGCATTTTCGCCAATGTCTTGATCTGAACTTGTAATTCTTATTACAAACGAACCAATTTCTGCATTTTCTGTTACATTTACACTAAACAGTCGAGTGAATCGTGGTGGATTATCATTTTTGTCTAAAACAGTAACAAGAACAGTCGCAGTACCAGTAAGTTGTGGTGTTCCCTGATCTAATGCTTCAACTGTCAACTCATAAAATGGGATTTCTTCTCTGTCTAAACGCATGTTGGTGTATATTTCTCCGCTTTGTGGATCCATTTCAAACGTGCCTTCAAAATCGTCAACAAGTCTAAACATCACTTGACCATTTTCTCCTGAATCTAAGTCGGTTGCTGCTACTTTAACAACTAATTGTGGTGGTGTTTCTTCTTCTAAGATTGAAGCATTGTACAAAGCGTTGGTCATAATAGGAGCATTATCGTTGGCATCGGTAACGTTTATTAATAACTGTAAAACGCTTCGAAGAGCTGGTCTATCGGAATCTTTAGCTTCAACCCAAACTTCGTATTGAGGAGCAGTTTCATAATCCAAACCTCTGCCTGCTACAAAAACTTCTCCAGTTGATTTATCTATCTTCAGTGCATCTCCAACATTACCACCAGCTATAGCAAAGGTGACAGTACTTGCTGGTCCTTTTTTCGGAGATGTGGCACTAAATTTAGCAATTAATTTCCCTTCGGCTACATCTTCTGCCAATACAAAGTGAGTTTCAGCCGGTGAAGTAAAACTTGGGAAAAGATGTGAAGGTTTTAAGAAAACTTTCAGTTCAGTACTGGCTTTTCTAGGTACTCGACCACCATCAGTAGCTTGGATTTCAAGATTGTACATAGTTGCTTGTCCATTATTTATAAACAAATCATGAGCTGCTTTGATCACTCCAGTTTTTTTGTTGATGGTAAAATTTTTAGCGTGTTCTCCAGTGAGTGAATATGAAATCATGCTATTTGAACCTTCGTCAACATCAGTTGCTTTTGCACCAAAAACAAATTGTCCAGTTTTGGTTTTGTCTGGTACATAAACTTCATATTTTCGTGAAGAAAACACAGGCGAATTATCATTCTCATCCAAAACAGCAATTGTTAAATTTACTGCCGTTGCTCTAGGTTCAGTAGCAGAACTATCTTGCGCCATTAAAGTCAAGTAATAGATTGACGTTTCTTCACGATCAAGACCAGAAGCTGTAGTGATAACTCCAGTGTCTGAATCGACGTGAAATCTGTCGACTTTGTCTCCAAGTAAACTGTAGCGGATTTTGGCGTTCAGTCCGGCATCTTTGTCAGTGGCGACTGGCGTTATGACCCATGAGTTTATGGGAGAGTTCTCTGTAATGGTGGCTCGGTAAGCCTGGCGTTCGAATTCTGGGCTGTGGTCGTTCACGTCTTGCACGATAACGCGCACAGTTCCGCTGCCAGTTAAAGGTGGAGATCCTGTAACAAAAATTACCATTTTTAACAGGAATGCAAGTTAATGTGACAAGTAGGAAGTAATATAAATTTATACGCTAATAAATATTTGTATAGTCTTAACTAACCACAACCAAGCATACTTTGTTTTGCACTGCAGGTAATACTTCTTGTTTTAAAAGCTATAACCCGGATTTTTTTCTGTTTTATGTGCCTATTAAATATGCATAATAATAATAATTTCTTTAATTAGAATATTCAAGTACGTAAACGATAATACGGTAGGCATAGGGAAATAAATTATACAATGCATTTTAGAAAATCGTAAGTTCTTTTCTTGTGAAACATGGAACTGAATTTCAAGTAATACGAAAATATTTCGTATAAGTATATACAGTCGAATCCATTTATTTGACATGCGTTAGGAATAATGCTGTAAATAATCGAACTAATAATAAATTGTACAATAAAACTGTGAAGAACTCTAATTCTTGCCCTAATGTAATTAGATCAAAATTATCCTATGTAAAAACTAGTTACTGTAATGTTTACTCTCTTTGAGAAGGGTGCTCACTCACAGTGAAATACTCTAATTCTTGCCCTAATGTATTAGACAAAATTTACCAAAATGTTAAAATAAAATAATCAGACATCAATAACAATCGCACATTAAAACTAAATATAATATCGCGCAATAACTTCTGATTGGATAAATTTAGGAAACTAAAATCCGTCATAAACCAGTAGAAAAAATCAAAATTTTAAATTAAAATTTCTAAATTAAAATAAATTAAATTTATCATAAACCTGATTTAAGTAGTTTGAATTGAAGTGATAAATCAATTTGTAAAAAATATAATTACCTTAGTTGTAAAATTGTTTTTACTGAAACTTTATAAAAGCTTCTGATGCGAATAAATCATAATTAAGAAATATTATCGAAGAAATAGTACTTTATAATTACACAGAAAAAACGTTAAGCATTCTATGTTCATTTTTCTATTATGTATATGTATTAGATTCTTTGAATTTTGTACGTCCTTGAAAGTTCAAGATCACACCATACATGCCCGGACTCGTAAGTGACTCAATCGTTCTGTACAAATTGAATTCCACATATGGCACACATGCAAAACGAACGTTATATTGTATTTCGCGGCCGAGTGGTTGTGAATTCACGACGCGACGGACATCTGGCGGCGATACCGAGAAGACACTTGGGGCAAAACACAAGGCACGTTAAGAATGTAGTGTCGGCCGATGAATATTCAGTGCGTTGCGTGGTAGAGACTCCCATGGCCTTCACACGCAAGCTACGAATAATAAATGCAGGGAATACTCAACCACAGAATCAGAAAATACTAATATTACTAGGGAGAGAATATTCTACATAACAACACTCTCTACTTGCTTGATTACGTTCACAGTATTTGCCAGTTAATCAACCGAAACACATGTCTCTACTGTGATATTGTTTTATCAGAATGAGGACTCAATCAACATAGGATATTCAGCCACAGAATCAGAAAATACTAATATTACTAGGGAAAGAATATTCTAAATAACAGCACCCACTACTTGCTTGATTACGTTCACAGTATTTGCCAGTTAATCAACGGAGACACATGTCTTTACTGTGATAATGTTTTATCTCAATCAACATAGGATATTCAACCATAGAATCAGAAAATACTAATATTACTAGAGAAAGAATACTCTACATAACAGCACTCACTACTTGCTTGATAAGGTTCATAGTATTTGCCAGTTAATCAACGGAAACACATATCTCTATTGTGATATTGTTTTATCTCAATGAACATAGGATATTCAACCACAGAATCAGAAAATATTAATATTACTAGGGAAGAATATTCAACATAACAGCACTCACTTCTTGCTTGATTACGTTGACAGTATTTGCCAGTTAATCAACGGAAACACATGTCTTTGCTGTGATATTTTTTTATCTGAATAAGGACTCAATCAACATAGGATATTCAACTACAGAATCAGAAAGTACTAATATTACTAGGGAAAGAATACTCTACACAACAGTACTCACTACTTGCTTGATTAGGTTCACAGTATTTGCTAGGTAATCAACGAAAACAGATGTCTTTACTGTGATACTGTTTTTTTCTGAATTGACATTGGTTAATAAAAGGACTCAACAAACTTAATCAAGAAATTCTTGAACATAACTGCCAACTATACTGTGATTAGAAATAATATTAACATTTAATAAATAATATATTATTTATTAAATGATATTAGGTAGGTATAGCTACTAATAATAATAGGGTTCTAAACCAACCATTTCGAAATAATACTTTTAATTTTTTAATCAGATTTTTATGCCATCTTGTATAAAACTTTTGTTTGGCAGAGCAATTAAAATGAAATCATGAAAATTAAAATTCTTTTTAAAATCTTCTTATCTTCTGGACAGTTTTGGAATATAAATTTGTTTCCTACAATCAATATATCAGATTATAGCCATACGTGATGTTATTAACATGTATAGTGAATACAGGTAGATAACAGACTCGTAAAATCTAACAATTCATAGAACTCATAAACATATGTACTCGCAGAATTTATTCACAAATACTGTTTTAAATTTGGACAAATTTTAGCATATCTGTTTTGAGTGCTTAATGAAAAGATGTATGAATTCGTTTATTATACTACTAGTTTCGTAAAATATAACAATTTATAGAACTCATACACCTGTGTAGAAGTTATTCACAAATACTGTTTTAAATTTCGACCAATTTTAGTATTTTTTTTTTGTGCTTAATGACAAGCGGTATGAATTCGTTTATCATACTAACAGTCTCGTAAAATCTAACAATTCATAGAACTAATACACATATGTAGAATTTATTTACAAATACTGTTTTAAATTTGGACAAATTTTAGCATATCTGTTTAGAGTGCTTAATGGAAAGCGCTATTAATTCGTTTATCATACTAACAGTTTCGTAAAATCTAACAATTCATAGAAGTCATACACATATGTACTTGTAGAAATTATTCAGAAATACTGTTCTAAATTTGGACAAATTTTAGGATTTCTTGTTTGAGTGCTTAAAGAAAAGCGCTATAAATTCGTTTATCATACTAACAGTCTCGTAAAATCTAACAATTCATAGAATTCATATAGACTTATGTACTCGTAGAAGTTATTCACAAATATACTGTTTTAAATTTGGACAAATTTTAGCATTTCTTTTGAGTACTTAATGAAAATCTAACAATTCATTGAACTCATACACATGTGTAAAAGTTATCCACAAACCACAAATACTGTTTATCATACCTTTTAGTAAAGGAAGAGTGGAATTTGTGTGGATCATGAACATATGTACTCATAGAAGTTATGCACAAATACTATTTTAAATTTCGACAAAATTTATCATTTCTATTTTGAGTGGTTAATGAAAGACGCTATGCATTCGTTTATCATACTTGCTAGTCATAAGGACGAATGTACTTTGTATGGATATTTTGGAGAACATTCGTACATATGGTGCGGTAAGCGGTAATGATAATCGTGTGTCGAATTTGCGGTGTGGTTGCTTGGCATGGGAGGGGATCGTGAGGACCAATGAGGACAGCCGACGCACTCGTTACCTCGCGGATTAACAAGGAATGCCACTTTGATAGGCCGTGAGATATAATTATCGCTCGTCCCCCTCATAAAATCATAATTCCGGAACGCGTGTGCGGTTGGCCGTCAACCAGACTCACATTGCGGAAAAATACAGAGACAACCTCAGCAGGAAAAATCTACACATGTGTAGTCACAATAGAAACATAGATTGGTAATGAAGACAGGAATAAGCGACTGATGTTGGTGATGGAATAAATAAATAAACAGGACTGCAGTCGGAAATAATTTATTTGGCTAGTCTAGGCCAACGTTTCGCTGCCTATTGCAGCTTCTTCAGGGCAAAGACTAAAAGTATATATAATGTGTCACTAAATATAAAAAATATAGATCAACCATGTAGTTGTCGTCGATGTATAAAGAATTTTGTTTTTAAATTGCATACGTCATTCGCAAGACTATTACACTTTGTCCTGAAGAAGCTACAATAGGCAGCGAAACGTTGGCCTAGACTACCCAAATAAATTATTTCCGACTGCGCAGTCCTGTTTATTTATTCCATAGATTGGTAATACGTTGTTTCAATTAATTTAATAATTTTATTTGTTATTCACTTGTAAACCGTAATTTATTTGAACTGTGGAAACCAACATTTATAAACCACAAACCTGTAAAATTATCTGACAGTTTTAGTGGTTAATAGTTGCATTGTTTCATAATTGAAAATTGTTTCTTGCCTCTGACATTTTTTGATACAACATTAATAACTGCCATGAAAAAGGACTGTGTCAACTCAAATCAGTGTTTCCAAATTCTAAGGATTTTCTTTAAATTTTAAGAATATGTCTAGTCCATATAGAAAAAATAATTACAGTAAATATTTTTAAGGACTAGAGTTAGGTATCCTGAAAGATTTAATTGTCTTTACATTAGGTAAAGTGTTTCTTGAAATTCCATCATTTGCTCAATAATTATCCTGATTGTGTTTGTATCCTTTGCAATAAAAGTGGAGAATTCTCGAAAAGATAAAATTTCGGAATAAAAGATTAGTATATTATATTATTATAAACCAGAAGTATCAGATTCCGTATTGTATTAAATCACAGAATTCTTTTTAAATAAATTGCTAAAGAAAACTGACTGTAACTTATATATAGAAAGTTTAAAAACTGAGCTCAAAAATACCCGATAAGTATATTTAACAAATTTAAAAAATAGATGTATCCTAGTACCTATATCCAAACACGTTTAGGTATATTTAAGTTTTGTAGGTATGCAGAAAAAATCCTTATGAAATTTAAACACAAGGATCAGGTGTAATAAGGAACAATTTGAATCCCCTTGTACTGGTCACATAATAATAATGTTATTATATGAATTTACTATTCTGAGGATCAGGCAATACTATCTCATGTAGCAAAAAAATATAAAATCTCAATGTAAATATTTCAGAAAAAATCAAAGCTATGCTCTAAATAATTACCCATTATATTTGATTATAATTATTACAAATTGTAGTGAGTCATTTTTGTTGTTATTTGTGCAATTTGTTAAATTGTTCGCTTTTCTCTACTTTTCTAAATTATAGGTTTTTTTTGTATTGTGCAATTGTAAATATATAGTTCTATTAATATTATAAATAATTAACTGTAATTCTTGTGTCTCTCAAGGGTAGTCTTTCTGTTTCACTAGCCATCTTTCTGTATGTCTTCACTCCTATATTACACTTCGTGGTACAAAGTCATGATCATTTTTCATTCATTTGCTAATTGTTATTTTCTACAAGAGAATATGATTGAAATCAATGTGCAGTTATTTTTACAAGTGAAAAAAGTAGGATGTTTCATATGGAGATGATACTCATACTAAGGCGTGTTTAAATCAAGTCCTTGCTCTGAGTTTTGGCTATCTCGAATCCACGACAAATTTGCATTGGAAATTCACGTCTGATAATGTCGAATACACTCATTTTTTACTCATCCCGTCAAGTGAAGCAGAAAGCGAACTGAGCACTTGTACAAATACAAATGAAATTCAGTGGAAGGTATGGGTATGCAAGTACAGTTAGTGGTAAATTAAAAACACTTTGAAAGTTAATTAAGAGAACAGAACAGTTCGAAAGCACACATGTAGTCACAATCCGGAAGTGCAGAGCAAATAATATGGTTATCACTCGCATTCCTTTGTTTCTCGAGTAATATACAGATGACCTCAGCACTGATAAATTTCTGCATTCCTAGCAAACATAATTTCTAACAAGAAACATAGATTATATGCCGATCGTTTAAAATTAAACAGTACTTTATTTACAGAAACATAAATAACTCTTGCTGGTATTTAAGTTTTTTGAAAAAGATTCAAGCAAAATACTATTTATAACTTTAGACAACAATTAATTTTACTAAAACAGGAAAAAAATACTATTTGTTAAGAGTTGTAAAACAATTTAATCTATTAAACTTTGCTGTCTTGATCTGAATGTCATTTTTGATACTCCTTATTTGTCTGTTACTACGCAACAGCTATTCGTAAATTTTTCTAAAACAATCATTGTTTTCGTGCTCATACTTTTGTCTTTTTTTGTCTCCTATTTTCTTCACAATATCTTTCCATTTCTTTCTATCTTTGGCTGCCTCAGTCCAGTTTATCACACTTTGTTCTCGTAGATCTTTTTTCACAGCGTTTAATCATTTTTCGATCCTTTACTTTACACAAGGAAGTAAAAAATGCTAATCGAAATTTTGACTGCAATGTTTAATAGTTCATTTGACATTTTATACCGATGTGATATTATTCATGTAAGGAAACTTCAAATTTAAGTAATATTGGTGTAACCGATCATAAATGTTCTTTATCTTCTTGTTCTTTAAGGAGACCTGTTCAATGTATGGAAATCGAAAGATGTCTATAAAGAATTGTATCATCCACTTTAAGTGATGATTATGAAAAATAGATTTAATTTGAGAAAGATGACAAGATTGATACAGTACTTTTTTATTGGTTTCGGGAATTCACTGTTATTGAAGAATATTACAAATTAAAAACTACATTTTGTGTGCGGTAAGGTATGATTAAGAATATATCTAGATCCAAATTAATGATACTGTAAATTCATTTGTGAAACTATGCTGAAATTTAGTTTAGAATTCCCCATAAAAAACAAAGAAGACGTATTGAGAAATCGATTATGCTCGAGTATATTTTAATATTTTAATAAACAAAAAACAGCGTATAAAGGTTGTGAGATAGAGTATAATTGTGTTTGGTGGAGTTGGATTTGGAAGCGGTGAAGCCAAACATGTTTCGGAACCCACTGCGCACTTATGAATGTTTTAAGATGTCATGCTGGGAACCATGCGGTCACTGCCCATCTAGCTCTATACTCATTACTAAAACTAAAACTTATTCTATGCCAGGCCCGTACGCTAAACTATTTCATTTGTCAGCGCCAGGGACGTATTCGACTATTTATATTTCAAATTTTAAAATGTATTACATTATCACTTCAAAAGTCCAATAGAATGATTAGTTTAGATTGACTAATTTTCATTGTAAACATAAAAAAAGTGTAACAAAGGAAAACAAATTTAAAACTATTTCGGAAAAGGTTCAACTGTTCTCTAATATATTTTTAACATAATACACTAACCTTATACTTTCTGAATAAATTATTATTTAAAACATACGTTAAAATACTTCCAATATAATTTGAATTATCAGAAGCAATATCACAAGACCTCCTGATTTTATCGATAATTCCACGTTTATTTTTTTTGCTTAACAAAGAGAAGGACATTTACCTAATGGCATTTTGATTAAAAATAAAAGTTTATGTGAGAAAATTATAGAATTGTCGAACGGTATTTGATGAGATAAATTAAGACATCGCAAAATCAAAAAAATAATTATCATTATTTTGAAATATTAGTTAACTTTTATACTGACACTTTCTTGATTTACTTGGTAAAAAAAAATCTATTTTTCTCTGAAACTAAAAGAAAATTTAGAAAAGTTAAAACTAATTGACCGTTTTGGAACATGCAAAAATTTTATCAACCATATATTATTCTCGTAAAATAAAAAATAAAAATGTTTTCCCTCTTTGCAACTTACTATACATCATAAAACATGTAATCAGTAAAGCTGATTTTTGTTATAAGCTGCTGAGGGTAGAATATTTCTTCCACAAATAAAAATATATTAAAAATATCTGACGAATAAATTGCTATAAACACATTGGATGGTAATATAAATTCTTTACTAGTAGTGTACTAGTTGGTAACTATCAGAAGATTATAATAAGGGTGAACTTGAAATCAAATGCTAATATGAAGTAATAAATGTATAGTCACTTGCTAATCACCTATTGGTTTATCAAAATAATAAATGTTGAATTTAATTATAATTAACAAAGTTAACTTAAAACTAACAGATTGTCGTCGCTATGAAGTTCTTAGATATTGTCCCAAATTGAAATCAGCTAATAAAATGTGAATTATTGGATGTATTAAGAACATAGTACAAGAGCAAGTACAAATAATCACTTTATAAACTAGTGTTACACTTTGAAGTATATACATATAGAAACTATAATTGTTTATTGTTTGTTCGGTAGGAGAATAGGAGAAAGAATGTACTTGGGTCGCCAGTGATTCCATTTGGATTGGTATCAGAAATCAGAGCCGCTACGCCGTGGGCAAATCAGCATTAACGAACATTAACTTAGATCATTGTTCCTCATTGTTAGGCCCGACCGCACCAGGAAATACATTGATTAATTATTACTCCTACTCGGGGTTCTATCAACCATTCCCAAATTACCGCACCAAAACAAATCGATCCCAGGCTACAGGTGTTAATGATTTTTTATTGACGGCTGACGAAATAGTAAAAAATTGATGTGAATATTCGATGGAAAATTTATGGTACTGCCACTGCAGCGGTTCTCAAACTTTTTAATTAGGAACAAAAAAACAACACATGACCAACAAACTATATTTATGTGAGGTTAGCAACGACGGGTATATATGAAAAACGGGATGACATGTCATCTACCGATAAAATTTAAAATTAAAACAATTTGATTAGAACAAAATACTGTTTAAGTTTAAAGTTTAAATTACATAATAATTTTAATTTAACAATACAAATTTTGGTATAAATTTATTATAGAAATTATCATTAATACCAAAATTTGACATTTGTAATTTGAGGTTATATATCAAAAAGTATTTTGGAATGACGGTTTCATTAAATTTAGGTACTTTATTGTCGCAATTAATTTTTTATAAATATAAAATATTATTTTCTTCTTCTGTGAATGTCTGGGATTTCTTTGGAACATATGTATATTTTAATGTCGACATTTTCTTTAATTTTGCAGACACCTTTAGTATAGAAATCTCACCCCAAAGTGTAGCTGCATTTTTCTTTTTCAACATTTCCGATATGTGTACTAAAAAACCTTTCTTTTTTTGTATTTGAAGAATATGTCGTAATGTTTCATGTATTTTGACTTTGATTTTATTTTTCATTCCATAGTAACATAAGTTGTAAATATCTTATAACATTTATTATTTGGTTACTATTGTCAACCGAGTTTTATAGAAAATAAGTGTCCTAATAATACTAGTAGAGTAATTATGAAAATAATACGAATTACTATAAATAGTAATCCAAATTTTACAATAAGAATGATGAAATTATTTTCAACAGAAAATCCGGAAGAGTTTTTGAAGAGCAAAATCCGAACAATAGAATTCCAAAGATTAATTAAATAAATATAGATGTAAGAAGAAGTGAATCCACCATCTGTTGTGTGGCACTTTGCTTAAACTTGAATAATCCTCTGCAGCATAACGACCTGCTATCTGAGCCTTACATCTTTTATTTTATTTTTTCTGCCGTGGAAAGAACCGTTGCGCTCCTATCGGCCATCAATGGAAGTTCAAATAACAAACGATAAATAAATCATCATCAACACAGAGAGTCGGACTAACGAACTACGCAATCAGAGTGCCTTGCTTTGCGCTGCGTTTGTCGATTGTTACCGGTCGGCCCGGACCTGGAAGTGGAATATTCACCAGATTAAGCCCACGGTCATTAAGATCAAATGTTCCTATTAAATATACGCATTCCTCCGCAATCATTCTTCTATTTATGTTTCCGCACTATCATATTTTGTTCATTATTTATGCTAATTTACATTTTCCTAAAATTTACTTGAAATTATTTTTGTCATCTGCGACATCTAGTAAAAAGAACAAAAATTCCGATCAACTATCTTTGGAACTAGATGTATGATGTACATAATATTCGTATAATTTACATCTTCATTTAATAACTGGTTTTAACGATGAATTTAAAACATTGTTATAAAAGTTAAATTAGCCTTTTTTTAACTATTTCTTAAAAAAATAAACTTAATAACATAATATCTTCAATACTGTAGACAATTTTGTTATTATTAAAAATAAAATAACAATTTTCTTGATTGACAGCAAAACATAATCTAATTCTTCAGCTCTAGATTAAAAACCGTGATTAATGCACCTATTATTTTTAAAATTATTTACAATTATGAAGTTGCAGCACTTGGTATTGGATGATCGGAAAATGACACTCTAAACAGATCAGTAACTTGTCTTAAACTGGAGTCTAAATTTAGTTATATACATTTTCATTAAAATTGTCAAACAAGTTACATTGCGGTCAAATTCGTAATCATGGATTTGACAAATCTTATATTTAAAATAAACTTATAGTATCTATATAATAGCTATTAACATAATCTAGGATTATTGTGAGTACCATAATCACTGCATTTTTCAATTAAATTTTAAGATTTTAAGATATCTAAGACCTGGTATGATTCATAACATCAGTGATTTGTTCAGTAGTTTACCGGTTTCAAGAAATGCAGTTGTTATTAATAAATGCAATTTTATAAAATTATCATGTCAATATCGTTTTCTTCATCAAGTCTGTATGGGTTGATATAACGCCATGGTTATTTCGACAAGTACAGATACAATAATAACTTAGTTACCAGCTTACTTTTGCCTGCGTAAAGTAAAAGTATTAAATCAGAATTATAAAAAAATATTAGCATTTGAAATCAGAATTTGAGACAAATGTTATTTAAAGGTATTTTTCCTAGATAATAAAATAAAATCCTACTGTTTCAAATATTGTGCCATGACCATGAGTGGGAGGAAGAAGAATTTTTAAGACGTTGGGAAAAGACTAAAGATGAATTCTACAAGAGTTCATTTGTAATGAATACAATTTAGTTCGTAAAGGTTTCACAAAAATGCAAACAAATAGTTTGAAAGTCGTAAATATCGCTTTATGAAGAAGTGATGTTCGTTTTTGGTCATTAATAAAGCATTTTTGAATTATAAGGTATTTAATGAACGTAAGGCACGGAAGAATTTACCCGGTTGATAATTTGCATAATTTCGGCAGGCCTCACGGGAAGAAGGGGTTTGTTTCCTCGTTTGCGCTTTAATAACACAGCCCAGCGACTACTGGGTAATAACAGATGTTGGTCCATGCATCATCCCGTGATCCGTATCTTCTGCATGCAAATCACTAGATTCTTCCGTTGCACTAGTGAGGAATATTGCTAAATGCAATTAACTCATTCGCTGATATCTTACTAACTTCATGAATAAATTTATTTTAGTAAAAATCACGCAGGCTGTAGGAAACGAGCAGAGGTGTTCATGATGTTCATGATTAACCTGCTAAGAAACAACCATCTTACTGCTAGTCACAAACAACTGATTCACAATCTGACAAAATCAATTTCATATCAACTCCACAAACCATTTAATTATTAATAACTGTCAATGAAATTAAAATAAGAATTTGTTTCATTCATTGACATTTGAATTTAGATTCGAATTGCATCAAATAAGGTATGAGGCTTGATAGAGTGCTTATAACAATAGAGCCACTATTAGGTTTGATTCCCAAAGGACCTATCTATTAACCAAATAATGTTAATTGGTTCTGCAAGCACATATGGTGACCTATGCCCAGTTGCACATACAAGGCTTAAATTTAAGCTACACTTAAACCAAAAATATCTAATCGAAACTTTGAAGGCAATGTTAAATAGTTCATTTGACATTTTATTCCAATGTGATATTGTTCATTTAAGGGAAACTTAAAATTTAATATTATTGATGCAACCGACCATAAACATTGTAAAAAAATATTGTTGTAATAATTATAAATAAAATAATTGTATAATTTCTGTCCTACATACAATACAAATCTTTATATTATTAAATTCATAGCAGAAAAATATAAAGCAGTATAGTGAATGCTAGATAAAATTAATAAAATATCTTATTATATTTTCCGGTGTTGTTTTTAATAAGATTTCAAAATTGTTTCGCGGGCCTGCACCATCAATATTCAAGTAAAATTTCCATGAAAACAAACGCTATTTGGGACTGTAATCATCTTAAGATTATAATGAAGATTATTTATACAAAAAAAACAAAAATATCGTGATTATTGTCATAACATTTTAAGTTGAAATCTTGTTGGCTTGACAATAAATGTTTATAAATTATTTATTATTGTGATGTATTTCTAAAGCAACTGTGAGATTGATATCTGGTAAATCCTATTTACGGTAAAAATATGTACATAATCGGAATTTCCGACAGATGAAGATTTCAAATTTCCAAACTAAACTCTACAAGAAGAGAAAGTGAAATAGACAATAAATTATATTACATAAATATCATCACTGATAATAATGTTTCATTTTTACATTTTAATATTTCTTTAGCACTTATCAGTTAATATAGTATGAAGTGAACACCATTTATAGTATCTAGTAAAATGCAAGTAAAAATGTCTAGAGAATTTATAAGTCTCATCGCGTAACAGTAGGACAACTGAAAAAATAAAGAAAACAAAATAAATGACAACAAACTCCAAGTTAGTCAATCCTTGAGACAATTTCGCATCAAAGTAAATGATGGGGTGAATTATCCATGTTTGTGTACCCCTTCGGCCAATACTGACAAAGTACTGGCCGTACTAGACGTACAGCATAACGAAGAACTCTAATGGTGAGTTATGATCCATATTTACATTTGAAATGACGGATTTGTGCGCGGTTACTTTGCCATTGCGAAGATGACCTCTTCGCTGTTTCCTTTTTTGTTTTCTTCCCATAAGAACGGAACAAGATTCAACAAGTTATTATAATTAAAACTCGTAGATGGAATGGGATTGTAGTATCATCGAGTTAACCTCAATTCCAAGCCAGACGAGGTTATTTACGGATTTCTAACTGCATAAATGCATAGTGGGATGAGTAATTGATTTTGATAACTTCAGTTCGAATTCAGGCAACGTTAGTTGTCTGCATAACAATGATTTGTTTTGTTAGTTTAATCTACTTTTTTTTTGTATGTTTCATCCCTTACCTCTATCGTAATTATTCAATTGATTTCTTATTGATACATAATTTTGATATATAACAAAATTCAAATAGTTTACATTCATCAATCCTCCTTTTTCCTTAGCGATTTGAATCAATCGCTTACGATTGATAACGTTAGGATCAAGTCGTAGAAACAAACTTTATATTTTATCATTACATGTGCATTTTAATTTCATATTATATGTATACTATAACCCAAAAACTTTTCACATATAATAAATCTTTATTTATCTTTTTCCTAGCAATCAGATCAAAACACTAACTACATTAATGTTATTTTCATTATTTGTCGTTTAATTATCACGTTGACATACACATTAGTATTTTTTTTTTCATATAAATTTCATTTGACAACTCAACTTTGTATGCCTACTATTTTAGGGGTGATTTACGTCATTTTCATACCTAATTTCTTGGTTTACAAGTCACGTGAAATTAATTTTGCTTATGCAAAAGTTTATACTCTACAACTCATATTTAAATCTTTTTTACTTAAAATAATTTAAAAAGCAGGAAATTACTCAAAGTGTGATTTTAAATGTTAAATCCCTATGTGCGGGTGTTTGAGTCGACAAGTACATAAGAGTAACTTAACATGAATATACAGTACGCCCATCAGAGTCCTAACCGTACTTAGTGTTGCTTGATTTAAAATGCAATATATCTAGCTCTCAACGAATTAACCTATCTTTATTTACCATATGTTATATGTAACCCACGTGCTCCTTTTACGTCCCGTCTTCAAATATATTCAGTATAATTGAGTCCATAATCTGGAATCGTACAATTAAATTGTTGGTATTTGAGATCGCATTTCTGCGGAGGTTTAGCGTGGGCGTATTTTTAGCAGGTGCTCGTCTGCAATCTCTCATTATGATGAACGGTTGTCACTTCTGCTACCGCTAGAGATCTGCCGGCCTCACCCATATACACTTAACGAACTAGAAGTAAAAGTACAAGACATAAACATGACGCAAGATGACTTCACTTACTGTTACTTTACTTATGTTTAACTAAATATATCACGGCTTATTACCCATTACAGGGTGTGCCATATTCGCATACTTCAATTATAATAAAATAGAAATTAAAAGCTGTTAATAGTGTTCCATTTACCACTTACATTTTTGAACCCGAATTAATTATTTTTCATTCCATTTGCTAATCACTGTACTCCCTTTACACATCATGTACTGATTCCAGTGATCAACTCGTCAATTTAGATGAAAAAGATCAGATCCAACTGATCCGTCTGGCAAAAGAAATACCATTAACAAGACTGCTTTATTTTATAAAAATAGCCCATACTTAATAACACAAGTATTTGAAAATATCCGTTACTGTGTTTATATACTATATCAATTTCATTTTTGCCGTTGCCAATTTGATGATCTGGTCACTAATTCTAGTGTTTTCAAATGACAATTTCAGATAAAATTTATTGATTTTAGACATGTCTGAATCTAGTGTTTTTACTAATTTGTCATCAAAAAAATATTCTACAAAAAGCTGCCCCACCCAAAACTGGGTAAAGATAGGAGATTGTAACTATAATTTTTGGATTCTACGCGTCGAGTTACATAAGTGACCAAAATTTGGTAACAATCGGATAATAAGCACAGGAGCTACGTATTTTTAAATGCCTGATTTTGTGGCATTTGGGGTTGACGATTTTTCACGTGTGCTCGGCTCGCCTCACTACCGAGAATTTCACTGGATTTCCAATAATGTTGTCATGTTATCAAGTTCATAAGTTTGTTGTTCGCTAAGAACCTCGCACGTCAGTGGTAGTAGTTGAGAGAGTGGTAGTAGAATCAGAAGTTTGTACTAGGGGAAATCTTCAAAAATTAGATCAATTAAAAGATCAAATTCAAATCAGTTCTCAATATATTACAATTACCCAAATATCATCGTATGTAATTCAAAAGTTTTATAGCAGATTGAGTCATTGAAGTTAATTGTTGTTTAATTGTTCGTTATTATCCTTACTTGTTTATTAGTTGGTTTATTTGTTCTTAAGTATACATTGCTGTCAATCAAATATCAGGTAATCATAGATATCGTAAATCCCATGTTTTACATTAAAACATATTCACGGTATATACTACTTTCTAACACTTACGAAAATGAGACAGTGAATACAAGTCTCTTCTATGCCATGCGTATAGCACAAAGATGCTAGATTAAAGTAAATAATTCTCGTAATAGATATTGACGAAATATGATGGCTTAAGGACTTATTCTTTCTAGGAATAGAAGAATAACCTAACATTCTGGCTTTAAAACGTTCATTGCCAAAGACCTGAACAAAAGGAAAATGTGGACAGGCACATTTTTTGCAAGTGAGCAATTGAAAGGTATTGAAGTCGAAAGCATAGTTTTCCGTTCTTTATGAGTCTTATTTTTCTAGGAATAGAAGAATAACCTAACATTCTAGATTTAAAATATTCATTGCCAAAGACCTCAAGAAAAGGAAAATGTGGACAGGCACATTTTTTGCAAGTGAGCAATTGAAAGGTATTGAAGTCGAAAGCATAGTTTTCCGTTCTTTATGAGCCTTATTTTTTCTAGGAATAGAAGTATAACCTAACATTCTGGCTTTAAAACGTTCATTGCCAAAGACCTCAACAAAAGGAAAATGTGGACAGGCACATTTTTTGCAAGTGAGCAATTGAAAGGTATTGAAGTCGAAAGCATAGTTTTCCGTTCTTTATGAGCGAATTAGTAATTGTTGTAAAGCAATGAAAGTCTCCTTCCCTATTGATTCCGTCGTAACCAGCGAATCGCATCGGCACAGAATGTTGTCGAGGCACGCAGAGTTATCAGAACACGAGGAGGTAGACAAAAGGAACCGATAATAAAAACGCCTTGACGTCGAATCGTGCACGATCCAGCGATTGGAATTGACGACTGACACATCTTCACGTTTAGTTATTGTTATTGGCTTTGAATGGCCAGCTACGCCGCTTTGCCGGTACTGATGATGATTCTAATCGGGACAGTCCTCCTTACTCCTTCATATTGCAAACATTGGTGTAAACAATGCACGCATAAACAGTTTATCTCTCTCAGATAATGAAGAGACATGCACGACACGAGTCTACAGCCTAGTGCACTGGAATATCTCGTTAACACCTTGGCTCGACTCGTGTACAAATAACAACTCTAATTGCACTATCATTGCATTATGTTTTTACTTCGTGGTATTGTTCTCAGTCACTAAATGTGTTTTGTTCCTACTTACAAACAGTTGAAGTACATAATACAAAGTATATAATACACGTGTCACCAAATGTTTCAATTATAAACTAACATATTCTGTATTATACATTATTTACTATTTAGATGCAATACTTTTTATAATCCGACGATTAAGGTAACTGACCCACTAACTAGATGTAAAAAAATCGACCCTTACTAAAATAATAGTAATAATAATAAAAAAATATTATAAAAGTCAGTTAAATTTAGTTCTCTCATCAATTGACAATTGAAATTTGGAGAATAATGTTATTTATCTCATTGTTATGATTAGAATTTGTTCGTTGAAATTGAAACTATTAACTCTGTTCTTTATATGACTGGAATACTCGTAAGATTTTATTCTCCTGGCCGGGAATACAATTTTACTTTATATTTTTGACTACGTTGTTCTCTTGACAATAAAGTAGGAGAGAAACACGATTTTCAGACGAAACTGAAACCGAAACTGTAACCGAATATTCGGCTCCTCTTCTAGTATCGTCCGAAATCGTAACTGAAATTGAATCTTATGTACTTAAGTTAAAATTTAGGTAAATTTTTATTAAACCAAAACTACGGTCGGTACTAAAGAGACTGAAATAGACGAGGGAAAAAGTAAAAATAAATAACAAATCTTAATTCTTTGAGCACATTTTATTATTTTAATAAAGAATTAAGCACAGATAATGTGTATGCATGCATTTTAGGAATAAACTTCGTTAATCTCCCAACTGAAAATGTCCTCCACTCTATCTCGAGCATTAATAGCAGTTTATTCCTTTACTTCATAAATAACTATTATCGTGTAACGTATTTATTAATCGATTATGTGGTATCAGTATAAAGTACCTTTGTTACTAATTTCTTTACAATGTCGTGTTGAATTGGTAGATGAACAAATGAGTTGGTAGCGAAGACAATACTTGAATAGAATGGCAGAAGAGATCGGTATAAAATACCTTTGTTACTAATTTGTTTACAATGATTTCTAGAGGAATTAAACATTGTCGTGTTGAATTGGTAGAGGAACAAATGAGTTAGCAGTGGCGGTTTTAAGGGGGGGGGGGGGGGGGTGTGACAGGAGCGATCGGATTAGGTGTTTTAATACACAAAATTTTATAAATTTATTGACAAAATGATTATTTAATTCTTTTAATTTTTAAATTAAATATTTTTTTAATATGAAAACCTTATTTTTTATTTTAGCACTCGGCACTGGCACTCGGTACTTTACGTATTATATTCGGTATCATTCGGTCAATGTGCGCTGTGCACTACCCGCTGAAGAACATTCTGAACTTTTTTAGTACAACAGAGAATACAAATGCAAACGCACGCTCTTTACTTGTATGCTTATACCTACTTAGCTACAATATACAATCCTTTATTACTATTGCAACTTAAGACTTGTTAATAATGGCATATTAATTTTTTAATGTCAATTATTTTATTTTTAATAATATCATTATTACAGCTTACAAAAAAGAACGAAACGGAAGAGTGTTGCAATTCTGGTTCAAGTGGTTTACAAAGTAGTCTATTATCAGAAACTGAAAATAAACCTACTTTTTTTATATACATTCAAAAGGAAATCGCCCCCCCCCTAGAACATTATCCTGAATCCGCCCCTGTGAGTTGGTAGCGTGAACAGAATTTCATGAGAGAATAGTTAATGAAGGGAAGGAAAGTGAGAGAAACAATAACGCAAAATGTCTCTCGAGTTACATATAAATCAAGCTCGCATTGGAAAGAGATAAAGGCACGCAGTAAAGATCACGCGAGGCTGTGCTTTAGAGATATCGCCGCCGTCGATTGTTTCAAAGTTGGCTCCTATTCATTAGTTGAGGCTAGGAATGCACTTGTAAATTATGACATCGTACTGCCGCGGGTCTTCCTGCATGTAACAGACAAGAGCAGCGGAACGGCCAGGCCTTATAAGGCCCAGCTGGAATTGTTGCTAGTTGGCCTGTTTATCCTCAACAAATTGACCCCTCTGAACATGGATAAATTGGAGGATTCCGTTACTTTACTTCACTTCGCCATTTTTCACTTCGTAATATCATAATCCCAGCACGACACTATCAAATATCAGAGCTGGGGGTACACGTTCACGACCTCTGCTAATGCAAACACAGATTACATAACCTCCAATTACTTTTACAAAATATTCACAAACTACAAGATAACACTTGTAAACAATATTGTTCAGTTAATTGCATTAACTTCTGGTAAAAGTATTGTAAACATTCTAGGTTTTGGTTAGGATGTTTTTGATTACATTTACATTCTGAGGTAAATTTTTGATGCCCAACTATCAACCGATGATATATTCCCAACAGATTAGAAGAAGTACAACAATACTTGTAAATAATTAATAATTTAATATTAACTTCTGGTAAAAAATATTTCATCATTGTAAATTTAAGGTTTTTGATTAAAAATATTAAAATCTTCTTAAAATAAATATTTAATCTATTATGTACAGTCTGAGATCAAATAAATTTTAAGTGAAATATAGCATTAAATTATTAATAATTTCCAGTATTAATAGTTGCCAATACAGAGGCCTAATCTTAGACAGAATATCATCAAATATTCCAAAATTATATTCGACCGAAATAATAAACTTTTGTTATTTATTGTTATTGTACAAGGATGGAGCTTTATAGTTTCGTGTTTCGTAATATCGTTAAAAATGTAATAATTTTTATAATAATAGATACAAAATTGACATTATCTTAAAGGAAAATGATGAAACTTTGCCCCTCTAATAAAATATTTTTGAAATTTTGTTTTAAACATGTGGTACAATTTGCTTAATATAGGTATACAAACTTTAAATGAAAATAATAAAACTGGAAAAAATTTAAAAATCCATCATTAGGGAGACAGTACGAAGTTTCAATAATTTGACAATGTTTTATTTATTTTGAAAATGTTAAGTTTTAAGCTGGTGGTATTGGTATTACTAAACAGCATTTTGGCGTATTTCAAAGGCTAGTAGTGGTGCACCTTAATTAGAAATATTTGCATAGGGATGTCATGTGTACTGAATATAACTATCAAAATATGTTAAAGGAAAAGAGAAAATAGTAATGTTCTATTTCATTGATAATGTAAAGGAATGTGTATTTTCTGAATGAACCACATTGACTTTGCAAGAACACTGTCGTCAGCGAGACAAGAACAGGCAGATAAGAGAAAATAAAAATAAAAAGCTGATGAAAAAGTAGAAGAAATAGAAGAAGAAGTACGTGGCTGGCAATGTGCTGTATCACCACGAATAATTTCATTACGGTAATGTGTTTGCATGTTTGTGTTTACTGAAGCAAGAAGTCGATGGTACGGCCCGATCACAAGTGGTCTCTTTGTCTTGGCGGGGTTAAGTGCTTCACTTGTTAGTCAGCAATAGTCGGGGCCATTACAATCGGTAATGTAGATCGTAATCGGATCGGCACTGGCTGTTGGCGAGTCGTGAGAACACCGGCCTGATGACAAATCGCAACATCTACCCTCAAATATCATAACACCGCCCTTCTCCACACACAACATAAATCATACTCGCTACTGTCCCTTTACATCAACACTTGCTTGTCACATGTTTTAATCATATCTCAGCCAACTTCATTCTAATGATTGCATAAATAAATCACACTGTTTATTCAATATAAATATCAAATATGCCCAAAACATATATGTTATTTTGTATTAGTACATTAAAAACAACGGATTGACGAAAAATCACCAATTAAAGTCAAATATTCAGTAAATGAGTAATGAACCATTCATTCGAATTTTCATGTTAAAATCACTAGATTCTACAGGATCTAGTGATTTTAGAATAGATTCTAGTGATTTTGGGATAGTATAGATTGGACCTAGTAACTATAGTCTAAGTAAAGTAAAATCTAATCGTTAAGCTGCGCAGTAAAAAAGTGAAAAAATAAAAATACAATTTCTTGCGAACAGAATTTTGGGCCCCCTATCTGTTGTTTGTGTCTAGTTACGGCATTAGTAAATCTCTTTTGACTTGACGAACCTACAACGTTTTACGCATTACTGCAACCAAACAGAATGTAATATTTAATTATGAGAGTCGATATTTTCACCTCTGGTTAAAGTGCCGATTACCTTATCCTTCGATGTACAGAAAAGTATTGCATTGGAATAATAATGTAGGTATATTTTTCACCACTTATGTCAGTTGTTCAATGCGATAAAGTAATCGACACTTTAACCAGAGGTGAAAAAAAACGGCCTTAAATGATGATGCTATGTGAAAATATCATACCGAAAACATTAAGGGTATTACATTTATATCCAATTGTTTTTGTGTAAAAACAACATAAACAAGTTTGCAAATAAATAAAAATGTTAAGCATGAAGATTCTGAAATTGTTGAAGAAATTCCTTACGAAATTTTGCTAGAAATTAATACAGTTTACGTAGATTTATGTCCTAATAATTGAAGGAAAAACATTTTTGACATTTATAATTGAAATGTGTGTTACTAATTTTACTCAGAACTAGGTATACAAGCGCTTCACACACATACACATTCCCGTGTTGTATTCATTGGTCGGTACTTCTCGCGGCGCTCCACACAAATCTCCCGGACATCAGATACATCTGGTGTTCAGACATCGACAGCAAATCTCTGCAATGCCGCGCACGTAGTCCGTGGGCGTCCAGGGCGTGTATCCAGGAACACGGAAACCGCGACAGCGTCCCGCGGCGTCGCATGAAGATGTAACAACCCACGCGGCCCGGCCAGGCCCACCAATCAACCGTCCAGACGTACACAGGTGTCACATGACGAGTTTAGTCATTACAGACTTAATATGAACAAAACGGTATGAGAGTTTTCGCGAAAAATAGTTATTGTAAGTATAGTTATGGTTAACTATGAGTAGTTTTCCTAACTCGATTACCGGTTATTAGTAGGGTTTCACTGCTTGACTTGATACTCGAACTAGTTAACTGGACATGACGTGAAATCAAGTCAAGTCAAATAGTTATACCCAAATATCAAGTTAAGTCATAATATTTCCAGTACTTGAAAAATCAAGTAGTTCTTTAAAACTACTTGATTTTTCATGTATTATATTATGTAGTGTCAAGATATTAGATGCAACTTTTACCGTTATTTTAACGTGAAACATGGGATTTGCCACGAGTAGGTGAACTTATTTAGTTTGTACATTAAAATGTTATTTTAACATAGAGAACGGCACATGAATACAGTCAAATAATTAAAAAAAATAAAATAAATAAATACGTCAAAATACATATGTTATGTATAAATGTTAAAATCACATTTTAATGTATAAACTAAATAAGTTCACCTATACGTAAGTTAAAAATTTTCATGTAACCATATTGTATAATATGTAAAATATATTGTATCCTCTAGTCCCTGAAGAAGACCCACGTGGGGTTGAAACCGGTAGGAGACGTAGCTTTTTTCAAATATATTGACTGAATTCCACAAGTTTTATTATTTCTCATCCATCCACCAGTCAAAAAGATTTCGTTCCTATCCTGGTAATTATTATATCGACTTTGTCTATTTCTATAAACTAAAAATTTAAAAGAAACAAAATAAATAGTTAAATTAAAGTAATCGATAGTACGGTAAATAGAATCACTACAAAATATTAGTATAAACGTACTCAGATACCTAAAACAAATTGGAGAAAATGTATATTTATATATGTATCTAACAGAAAAAATTTGAACGACAAATATAACGCAGATATAAAGTGTGTTGTAAATAGATGTAGGGGGATATTTCTTATGAAAATTGATGGTTAGTTTCCACCTCCTACACTAACGCAGCGCTTCTCTAATGAAAGAAACCGCGGCATGTAAAGCAAGGCGCTTCCGCTGCCGGAAGCCGCCTGTGAACGCAGCTCATTACCGCCCGATTAAAACACATGCTCATGCTCTATCTTCATCTGCCGACAACGACCACCATTCCCCAAATCTACTCCACTTCTCCACCGAACCAACTACTGGATTTTTCCTGTGCTTCCAACCATAAAAATAAATTTAAAATAGAAATTAAATACGGATGAGGTTGGTGTTTTTTACAGGAACTTAAATGGGGATTCTATTGTAATAAAAAAATAAGATGCTATCAAATTTCGGTTGTATTATGATACATTTTTTCTAACACAAGTAATTAATACTTCTAATGAATATATACAGATGTATCAAATTACCCGAAAATAAAAATAAAAAATATAGTAACAAATAGATAAATATGTGACACTTTTTTGAGTACGTCAATCTTGGAAACCAACAAGAAAAATTCTTGTTTAATTACTAATGCTAATTATGTTTTAATTATCAGATTAATCAGATATTGTGGGGAACTACACAGGGTGGGGACTCGAACACCCAAACATAGAGATTTATTTTGTGAAATCACATTTTTTAATTTCATACTTCCTTACTTATTTAAGTAAATAGTTATTTGTATATCAAGGGACTCAAGTATAAAGGAGAATAAACCATGTGTGTAATAAAAAATACCTTAGTCCTTAGATATACATTATATATTTTCCAAAATCCTTAAGTTATTAATTAAAATCATAAATAAACAGCATTATGTGTTTGTAAAACGTTAACTATAAAACTATAATAGCTATTGAGACAGGGATGGCTGTGAAAACAAACATACTGTCAAAGTGTCAAATATTTCTTTATAATTTTCATTTCTGTTTACATCTGCTTACACGTCGTCTGCATGAAATCAGATAAATTATTATCAAAAGTAAATAATAAATAAATGCACCAATATTATAGAAAGATATGTTTGTTATTTTAGGTATTTTTTGCCAAAACTGGAAAAATTTTCAACATTATGAAATCAAAATTTCTTAATCGAAAGGAGATACCTGCAGATGTAAAGGCGGAAGTCGTCAGAAAAGTAGTAAAACCATATCTTTCATTTATGTGTGAAAGCTGGACAACGACAGAAAGACAAAGAAGTAAACTAACGAGTACTGAAATGAGGTTTTTGAGAAAAATTCAAGGAAAAACAAGAAGAGATATGAAAAGGAATGAAATATACATAGATAAGTTAAATGTAATACCAATCGAGGTGACAATATAACAGAATCAAAATCAACTAAGGTGGATGAGACATGTACAAAGAATTGATCAACATAGACTAACAAAAATCATTTTTGAAGCGAGAGAATTAGGAAAAAGAAAAAGAGGTAGTCCTAGAAAAGCATGGAGGGATGAAATAAGAAAGGCAAAGAACAGAAAACTGTGGAGGACATATGGAAGAAACTACAATAAATCCTCTCTACTCCGATAACCTTACACCGAAAGGTACAAAGGTTCAAGAATAAGTTAGTAAGTAATAAATTTTTCCCAAGGATTTTTTGCCACGACAAGACAATCCCTTATCATTTGATTGTTTCTTACACGTTTTTGTTTCATAAAAACTGAGCTGAGATTGATAAAAAGAACACAACTATAGATAACTGATTTTCCGGAAATTTGTTTATGAGAGATTAAAATACCTATAACTATGCTTAACTTTATAAATCACGTATGATGTTACTAATGCAAAGTCATTGGCTTGAAGTTAAGAATGCATATTAATTCCTAATCATATTTATGTAGAAGTATAAGAAAACCCATCAGTGCAAAGTGCATTTCTATTTACGATCTAAGTTCTTAAATTTATTTTTACACAAATAACTCTCCGTTTATGACGCTATGAATATGATCCGTACATGCGCATGGTCGCTCGGATGAAATGTGCGATTCTCGATTCTTCCGCGATGCTTACACGTGCAAATTTGTCTCTCGCGTCGTGAACAGCAGAACAGCGTAACTCAGTCGCGTGCTGTCAGTGCAGTACTGTGTAAACTCAGCTTTACTAAATTATTATTCTCTACTACACGCTCTCCACAAGAAATTATGTTGTAATACGATGGCTTTCATTATTATTACAGCGACTTACACACAGTTTATAACGGGAGTAATTAACCAAAAGGAAATAAATTCAATTAAGTACATTTTCCGATTTCTAATTTCTTGATGAAGGGGAATATTGCCGCAGAGTCATTCTATTTCCAGTAAATCAATAACTACACAAATATATTTTATATGTAATTTATATTTATTATATTTGTTGGAATTCCAATAACAATATAATACTTACTTTAAAATGAATAAACAGCGAATAGATATTTACTCGTGTCATATATTGTAGATAAAGAATTTTAATCATGATTTTAACGAAATTTTTATGTATAGTTAGGTACATATCTATATATTTAATTATTTTCAATTTAGTTTGCAGTATTTCAAATACACATTACATTGTGTGAAGTTTTAATAAACTTATCACAAATAGTTGTGGCGGCTCGTGCTACAAATTTGTGGGTGTGCTGCATGAAATGAAAAAAAATAATATTAAGTAAAAGAATTCAATTTTCTTTACAGTTTTAATATCCTTGTTTTCGGCGAACTTATCTATTAATTTTTCGTTGTAGTTTGTGACAATAAATTTTCAGGTTTCTTTATTTTCTTAGTCAAATGCAACAAACTTTTAATCTTAGTTTCAGTTTATATTTTTTCACCATGATCGTCCACAAACAAACACGGACAAAAAACTAAGGATTCTCCTCGTTACAACCATAAATCTAATTGTTTCTTATTATGTTTATGTTTATCGCTATTTTTACCCGAAATTCGTATGTTTTACTTTTAAGTCAAAGTTAATTTAATGTAAATTTGAATTTGTAAATATTCGTATTCTTACTAATAAATTATAACAAATAAGAAGTAAGCGTGAATTGCGCCAGATATTTGTTTATGAGCTACAGTTTTTGCAGAAAGCTCTTTAAAATTAGTTGAATGTCAGAAATTAAAGCAGCTTATATTGTAACGAGCGTGATTCACTCCCGATGACTTATCGCTTCCGACCTATCTGGACAGGTAGTCTCACTAAATAGGCCAAGAGCGACGCCGCTATTGTTCGGAAATTGTATAGACTCCAGAAGATTTCAGAATAATTACCTACAAATATAAATAGTCGCGGTGGGTAGCCTCAGGTAGTCAAGTACAGTCAGTTCAGTGGACAACAGCGATATGTGAAGAAGAAGTAAATATTTGGTGGAAATAAATTTTTATATCGTGTGAACATAAATAGTGAAGAAATAAATACAGTCGTGTACAAATAATTGAATATTAATTAATAATTAGTTTGACTAATGTGTATTACTAATCTTTAAGTTTAATTTATGTTATTTTTGTTTAAATAAACTTATAATATAAATATTCGTGTTTTGTGACTTTTTACTCTTCACCCTTATAAATAAATGTTACAATATAAAAGGTTTCCTCAACAAAGTTATAATTAATAAATATATGTATATATTTTAAATAAATGTGAAACTAAAGAGATAAACAATAGATAAAAAGTTTCCATTCATGAATTAAGAAGTAAATACCATTTGTGTAAACTTCTCCACAACATATAATTTACAAATCCTTTAAACTTATAATATACAGACATATTGAAAGCTGTATTTCAACATAAAAATCCCACCACCATCATGAACATATGCTCTGATAGCGGAACCTTCTCGGGTGGTTTACGGGCCGAGTCCCGGGAAGTGTATCCACGCTGCCTATAACTGTCGCGGCTGACCCGCGGGTCTCCAGATCACAGAGTTACGAGTGTCTCCGGCGGGGTCACAGGTCGCGCAGGGATGGACTCGCCAAATTACAACCTCCGTGAACAGATGGCGCTTTGGAGGTTAGTGGAGATGGGGTGGGGCATTGGAGGAGGAGGATTTTTATGGGGAATTGTATTTGTATGCGAATTATAAATGGTGGAGTTTTAAATGTTTGAAAAATGTAATTTTAAAATAAATCACTGGATAGAAAATTGTACCAATTATAAATATTTTTAGGTAAATCTCATCTTACTTTTATAGTTTGGTTACAGAATAGTTACACACAGAAGCGGCACTCTGTGTCGGTTCTTTTCATATTCCCCTAGTCAGGTCTATGACCTTGAAGCATTGTGTAGACCTTTCAATTTGTGCTCTTCCCCTATCTCTCTCTCAGATGTGAGAAAACTTTCCGATTTTAAACAATGGGCCTTTTAAATTTGTGCACATTCTCCATCTCTCTCTAATTTTCGCTTCTCTGTCTTACTGTCGCTTCTGTATAAACCTATTCTGTGGTTTGATTACAGAATAGTTATATGCAGAAGCGACAGTCCGCGGCGATACCTTTAATGTTACCATTTAATAAATAATATATTATTTATTAAATGATGTTACTGTACTCCGTTCTATGACCTTGGAGCATTGTGGACCTTTAAATTTGTTGGCTGATTTACGGTCCACATTTAAATTTTTGTTTGAATTATAAAATAATTTTTGAAATGTAAAAATACTACAATTATAAATTTATTAATATAATAAAAACAAATTAGATAAAATAATAAGGTAAAACGATCTTCTTAACATTTTAATTAAATAAAATGTCTGTATTTTGCAAGTTCATCAATAAATACAATTTTCTATTTCTTTGTTTTTAGATTAGATTTAAAATTCATATTACTATTTATATTTTATAACATAAAATATTCTGAGTCTTACATATAATTTTCTTAATAATCTAGTGAAGAATGTCACGAATTGAAACCCATTTTTTTACTTAACTCGTGTACGAAATATCCTACACCTTTACTAAAAATCAATTTTTCAATATTTTTATAAAAAAAGGTATTTTTTAAACAAAATATGTACCTAAGTAATTACAAAAATATTCTTGTGCTGTTTTTAAATTTACAATCTTTATAATGTATAAATATGTATATTTCAGTTGTCTAATTCGTAATTTTGTTGACAAATTGTCTTACAAGCTTCACATTTGTGAATTATTAAAAACTGTTAACATATACGACTTTGAATCAGCCATTGTCATGATATACATGGACGTCGACAAAGCGTGGAAAGCTTCTTCCACTTTGGAGTCTGTGAAATATAATTTTTTTTTGATAATAATTATTCCTAACTTTTATCAAAAGGATAACACATTTGTTGCTTGCTAGATTTCTGTATTTCCATATTTTAGTCTTAGGAATAAAGTATTTTTTATTACTCACATGGTTTATTCTTCTCGGCTATCACCTTGTGGAATAAATTCCATATGTATAATGAAAAATTATACTTTAGTCCCTTGATATACAAATAACTGTTTTATTATCATTTAAAATGCTTTGATTTTTATTTAAAATAAAGATATATACTTTTAAAAAGCTTACGTCTCGAGCGATACAAAAGGTAGAGCGGGCGCTGTAAATTTGTATATAAAACAAATGTTAGGAAATATATATACTACCATTTTTTTTTTGTTTTTCATTTTATTAAATAATTTTCGTGATCAAATTTCAAAAGTAACTGTTGCAACAATGCGGACACATGAAAAAGAAAAACAAACCCTGTTGAATGAACACGTCGGTCCTGTAAATTCTACATATCCAGTGACCGTGAAACTGTGGTAAGCGTATGAGGAAGTTGTGAAATCAGACTCGATGACTGTTTGATTTGAATAATAAATAGCTCCTGTCAGCTACCACTATTTGTCAAAAGATACTTGTCAACAAAATTTTTAAGCGTACCTAGTAATTTTTTACTGGTAATGTGATACACCATAAGAAATACTAGCCACAAAAAAAATATATCACTTTTTAATACGAAGAACGAATACATGTGTAGACGACAGATACAAAACTAGATGAATGTGATATCATTTTTATAGTTATATTTAAATTAAATTAATCATCTAGCGGCTGTAAATGATTATAACAAATTTTGTAAACCTGAGTAATTGGTTTTGTTAGTACATGCAATCTCATTTTTTGGGTTAGATTAAAAAAAAATGTGAAAACAAGTTATACAAAATGAAATAACAATGGTTATAATTTAATAATAGTATTTTACCACGTGCCCTGTTGAATATTACGAAAAGCCGCTGATGCTATATTTTTGCGTGAACCCGAAAATATTTGAAAATATCGAATTTTCAACTCGAAAATTTCCATATTTTACAAAATTTTGTGTGTAATATTTTTCAAAGAATTACCTACGCTGATATCAAATCTACAAACAAAATTGAATTTATATTATATTTCAAAAATGAGTACAGATACAATCTCAACTACTCTACCATTCGATTCTATGGGAAAAGTTATATAAAGAAATGTTTTGCCCACATATAGGTTCTTTGAAACGATTAAGTGAAAAATAAGAAAAACGAAAAACCTAAAATTCAATTTTTCTTCTCGAAACTTTTTGTCTCCTAAATTTTTCGTTTTCTGGTCGTAAGTAGATATTGATGCGCTGATTTCAAATTTTCAAACCGAATTCAATTATCTCTTCCCGTTCTCGAGATATATGAGTATTTTGGGGATATTTAGCGTTTGTCAACACAATTTTTGATTTACCACTGTTGTTTGGTTGTTTGAACTGTACATAACTTTAATATGTGGTTATTGATTTTGAAAATAAATAAAAATTAGATAATAAAGCGCAGAATCGCTTGGTCATAATAGTATTGGAGATTTTGAAATCAACGCACCTATATTTAAAAATTTATACTATAAAGTGGACCTATTATATTTATTAGCGTTATATACCAAATGAATGAAGTAAATAATAAATAGATAAATAAACAAAAGACTTACCAGTATCCATAGCAACAAGTGACAGAGTGTACTCCTCTTGAATCTCTCGATCTAGCGCCCTCAGCAATGAAATCTCTCCAGTTGATGCATTTATCCGAAAGATGTCAGTATCACCCTCTTTTATAAAGTACCGCACTAGCGAATTAAACGGTGGAGTGTCCGCATCGTAGGCTTTAACCGTAATAACGTACCCGCCATTTGGTGGTATCACATTTTCCATCACATACGCGAGATAGGGCGAGTCCAAGAACGTAGGAGGGTTGTCGTTGATGTCACTAACACTGATACTGATTTCCGCCGTGTCGGCGCGGATGGCGCTGAGGTCGCCTGCGCAGTCCTCTGCGCGAACGGTTAAAAGGTAGCGAGATTTGCGTTCGTAGTTTAGGTTTTTCGCGACGCGCACTATTCCCGTGTCTTCTGAGATGCTGAAGTCGCGGTTGGTGTCGCCCGAACTGATGGAGTAGCGGACTCGACCGTTTAACCCTTCGTCGATGTCGGTTGCTGATACCTACACACCGGGAAATACAAAAATTTAGTACTTTCTATCTATACTTTTAAGTATTTAATATAGTAATATTATGTTATTAAGATAATACATCTATTTTTCTTATGTGTCAAAATCTGATTTTTTTTGGTTAAGATATTTAAACAATATGTAACATTTTTAGCATAGCATTAGTGCTATTTTTCATTCTTAGTCGAAACAGTTACTTATGTCTCAACTGCGGGAACACCTGGTTCCCGAATGAGTACTTTGAGACGCTAGTCGCGCAATCCTATAGAACGATTACGGGAACCAAGTTCATGCAAGAGATTTGTACAATATTTTTTAACGAAAAACAAAATGAGTATTTTTTTTGTTGGTACAAATAATTTTATTTATTTTATATGTATAGGATTGTCCGTTTTTCGAGGCTAACTATTAGGATCTCGAGAACCGTAAGAAATACAAAGTTGGTTAAATTGGGGTAAAGTTGTTGAATTATTTGGTCATTATTTGTTTTTTTTTTCGCAAAATATATAAGCCACTCGATTTTTAATTTGCACATTATACAGATTCTTCTTACGATGATTTGACAGCGGTCTTCAAATTTTTTATAGCTCATATACTTTTCGAGTAATTAATATTAACATTCAATTTTTATATGGGACTCAAAGTAGTCTTTAATACTATTTAATATAGATTGTTTTCTCTTAAAGAAGTAAATGTTTTTGATTGTTTTGACTGATTTTGATGTTTCATTGTTTTTCAAAACATCTTGCTTCAGATTCTACATTTTTTGAACGTAGCTTTTTTTTTTAGAAATATGGATTATGTCTACCAAAAAATAGAACATGCCATGTTGGGTACGTTAGGTTACCGCTCTTATAAAGTAAATGACGTTATTGTAAGGGTACAAATATAAATTCTTACCTGCAGAACGCTTGCCCCAATGCTAGCATTTTCCGCCACACTAGCACTATACTGCCTGGGATCGAACACAGGACTATTATCATTCTCATCCAGCACCTTCACGTAGATCTTCATCTGCGTGGCCCTAGGATTCTCTCCCCTGTCCCGCGCCGTCACCAGCAGCGTGTAGCTGCTCTTGGTCTCGCGGTCTATCCTGCCAGCAACCCTGAGGAGACCATCCACTGGGCCTAGGGAGAACACGCTGGACACCACGGGGTCGGAGGCTAGCGAGTACTCGATGTAGCCGTTGCGACCTTCGTCTTTGTCGACGGCCTTAACGGCCATGATGACGGTGTTGATGGGGATGTTCTCAGCGACGGAGGTTTCGTTCGGGGTGATGAAGTAGGGGGACATGTCGTTCACGTCTTTCAACACGATTGTCACCTGAAAGGAAATGTGAAATTTGAAAATTAGTTAGGTAATACACAAAAACAGTTTGTTCTATGGTCCAATGTTATGCTGTTTATTACATTAGGGCAAGAATGAGAGTACTTCATAGTGTGGAAGCACCCCTCGTACAGGTAGTAAACATTACAGGGACAGGTTTTCACAGAGGGTGATTTTAACCCAATAACATTAGGGAAAGAATTCATTACACTGTTAGTGAGCACTCCTCTTCAGGAAGTAAACATTATGATGACTGGTATTTACGGTGGATGATGATCTAATTACATTAGAGCAAGAATTAGAATACTTCACAATAAGTGAGCACCCATCTCTCAGGTAGTGAACATTACGGTGACTGATTTTCACAGAAAGTGATTTTAATCTTATTATATTAGGGTAAAAATCAGAGTATTTCACAGGTAGAAAACATTACAGTGGTTGGTTTTTACAAAGGGTGATTTTGACCCAATTATATTAGTGCAAGAATTCATTTCACAGTGAGTGGATACCCCTTTTCAGGTAGTAAATATTACAGTGGTTTGTTTTTACGGCGAGTAATTATGACCTAATTATATTAGGGCAAGAATTAGAGTAGATCACCCTTCTCTCAGGTAGTAAACATTACGGTCACTGGTTTTTCCAGAGGGTGATTTTAATCTAACTAAACTAAGGCAGGAATTAGAGTACTTCACAGTGAGTGAACACCCTTCTACCAGGTAGTAAACACCACGGTGACTGGTTTTAACGAAGGGTGATTTTGACCCAATTACATTAGGGCAAGAATTCACTTTCTAATGAGTGGGCAACCCTCTTTAGGTAGGAAACATTAGGGTCACTAGTTTATATGAAGGGTGATTATGAGCTAATTAGAGCAAGAATTAGAATACGTTTCAGCTAATAAGCATCCCTTTGTCATATAGTTAACAAAACAGAGCTGGTCTTTACGGAGTGTGATTTTAATCTTATTATGGATAAAATTAGAATTCTTCAAAGTAAGTGAGCACCCCTCTTTCAGGTACTAAACAATACAATGACTTGTTTTTACGGAGGGTGAATTTACTCAAATTATATTAGGGCAAGAATTAGACTGGAGTACTACATAAGTAAATTAGCATTTTTCTCTCAGGTAGTATATAAAGCGAATGATTTTTATAAAAGATGATATTAATCTTTTTATATTAGGGCAAGAATTAAATAAATTTCTTTAAAAATTCCCTTGGAAAACCCCATTTAAAAACAGTCTTTAATAAAACATTCGCCTTTAAACAATTTCTATGTTACATGCTTACTTTTTTAACAAAAATATATTATCTTGTATCTAAAATGAAGAATTAACTTTATAATTTTTCATTTAAAAGATTTTATGGAGAGTTTAAATTATTTACTAGCTCAAATAAAAACAAGACCATTTTGATTTATAAATATTAAAATATTGCTCATTTACTAAATACAACTTAACAAGTATTATAATCATTACAACTTGTAAAAAAAAGAAGCAGAATGGAATAAAATATAAATATAAAATTTATGAAAGTTGTCAGTGCTAATTTTGATTGTCGGTGATTTGGTTGCAGTTCCCATGGCAGTTTGGGCAAGTTTAGGCCAATATTTAGCCGCTCATGAGCATTTCACGGAGTTTATGGTGTCCGGCTTGTCAATGGCGTCCGCTCGGCATCGTTAAAAACAATGTATTCACGATATCCACGTTTATTAATTGGCACTTAGCCGCAGAGCTGGTTTATGGCGCTGGCGAGGGGATTTCTATCATCTGCCGTCTCGCTCTGTTCTCGCGCCGCTTTTCTCCTGTCATATTTATCATTTCGTTACACCTTCATTGTAATTTACACCCACGTACACAATATCTACTAGATATATCCACTATTACGGTTCATGGACGGTCGTTATCTGCCCTCAAACAAACCAACACAAGTCTATTTGTTTTCATTTTAAACTAAACTAACTTTTCACTACCTCAAAATTCAGATAATCTTTCAAAATAAAATAATATTTATAGCCGATTTTTTTTTTCACCGATTACTTTTACTATCTATCTGTTACTCTTCACAAAAAAATACAAGTCTATTTGTTTTCATCCAAAACTAAACCAACTTTTCACTAGGTACCTCAAAATTCTGACAATCTTTCAAAATTAAATAATATTTAGGGCCGATCTGTTTTTCACCGATTATTTTTACTATCTGTTACTCTTCATAAACCAACACAAGTGTAACACGGTCGCTTGGCGGCTGTGCATTTTTGTAAATTTTTAGTATTGTAGTACTTCAGATGTTACGAAATGGACAGATTGGTGAAGGCTGCATATTTTGAGCCTTCAAGCTTGTTTTCAAATGAATATCTAACCGTTTCCGGTACGTGGTGCCCGAGGTGGTGCCCTTGGTGGACATCAATAGTTGGGTACTTTGGGGATGAGAAGAGCCGGATAAACATAGGTTGAGAACTTCTGCATTTTTACCATTAAATGGTGCTCCAAAGTTTGAAATCTCACTCTCTTGTTGTAATCTTCGACTGTTGTGGATGTCCTGACTGAACGTCAGACATACCTTGGTATTTCATAGTGAAATAACCATTTGGTTGTTTTACTCCACTAATTTTTCACTGCCTCAAAATTCCCATATTCTTTCAAAATAAAATAATATTTAGGGCCGATTTTTTTCACCGTTTACTTTTACTATCTGTTACTCTTCACAAACCAACGCAAGTCTATTTGTTTTTATCCAAAACTAAACTAACTTTTCACTACCTCAAAATTCCGACAATTTTTCAAAATAAAATCATTTTTAGGGCCGATTTTTTTTCACCGATCTCTTTTACTATCTGTTACTCTTCACAAACCAACGCAAGTCAATTTGTTTTTATCCAAAACTGAACTAACTTTTTATTACCTCAAAATTCTGACATTCTTTCAAAATTAAATAATATTTAGGGCCGATCTTTTTTTCACCGATTTCTTTTACTATCTGTTACTCTTCACAAACCAATACAAGTGTAACACGGTCGCTTGGCGGCTGTGCATTTTTGTAAATTTTTGGTATTGTAGTACTCCAGATGTTATGAAATGGACAGATTTACGATGAAGGACGCACATTTTGCGCCTTTAAGATTGTTTTCAAAGAAATAACAGTCCGTTTTCGGTACGTGATGCCCTCGGTGGACATCAATAGTTGGGTTATTTTTAGCATAGTTCATACTTAGGGGATGAGAAGAGCCGGATAAACATAGGTTGAAAACTTCTAGATTTCTACCATTAAATGGTGCTCTAAAGTTTGAAATCTCACTCTCTTGTGATACACTTTCTTGTTGACTCTCTTGTTGTAATCTTCGACTGTTGTGGATGTTTTGACTGAACGTCTGATATACCTTGGTATTTCTTAGTGAAATAACCAATTGGTTGTTTTACTGTGTGTAAAGGCTCTCTCATCGTGGTTTCAATTTGTAAGTAGGTTCTATTATATTCTTTATAGATTAATATTGATTTGTAGATCGATGTAAGAAGGTTTTCAAAATTGTTTGTAAATTAGAAAAGTAAGAATTTAGAGTGTATATAGAATCAAGTTACGTGCTGTAGTTTATTTGAATTATATAATGTTTTGATTGCGGTTGATTATTAAAATTTACATAATTTTGTTATTGTTGGAATATCGTGTTTGATTCAAGCCCATCCTATTCCAACCCCTGTCTTTGTGACGTGGTAGCAAAACACGTAGGTAAAATTCTATTGTTCTAATATTACTACGTTGCACCAATTTGACCATACAGTAATAACATTCCCTTGTCTGCTTCTATCACAGCAGACTTTTAAATAAAGTGATAGTGGTGGCAGCGACTTATCGTTACCCTTGTCTCGGGTAAAAGTTGTTCATTAATATAATTTGTGGATTACTTTTGAGGCAAGTAAAACTCATAAATTAAAACCCTTGTATGTCTGGTACTAGATTTCGTCTTAGGCGACACAAGTCTATTTGTTTTCATCAAAAACTAAACTAACTTTTCACTACCTCAAAATTCCGACATTCTTTCAAAATAAAATAATAGTTAGAATAGCCAAAGAAAGTAAATAGCAAGGGAGGATATAATTATAACTAAAGGATTGTGAAAATAAAAAAAAATAAGTGATACAATTATTCAGATATTGTTTTTACTCAAATTTTGGTCTCTTAAACTTTTTCAGAAATGTAAATTAGAATGTAGTACTAGAACGTACTGAGTAATATTAAGTAACTTCATCCTTGTTTTGAAATTTGTTACTTATGTAAATTACATCCAGTATCCAGTATTAATTTAGAGAAAAAATATAATTATAAATCTCAGCAATCATGATGGCCTTATAAAAAATTAAGCAATACTACATCATTTATACAGAGCAATAAATTTATTTCACTTGGCTATAAATATTAAATAGTCGTACTGGATATAAAACAAAGGATGAAAATTTAATGAATGATCCTAATTAACAGTTCCAATTCGAATTAATACCAGCTACAATACTTATTAATTGACAATTGAATACAATACTCTTAATTAGGACCCACTCTGATAAAAAATCTAACAGTTCTAGAAAATCTTTAATTTAGAATTGATGATAATAAAAACAGGAAATCTTCAGCAGTTCATCACGTGGTTTGAGGTTATGAAAGGGCCTAATTGAAGAAGAAGAAGACGAAGAAGAAGCGTACAGCTGTTTACGTTCGACCGCTCAAATAGTAATCAGTGAACAAACACTCGGTCTCACTAAATAAACATAGAACTAGAATTCGACACCTTGGTGTACCTGGGCTTCACAAACGCTTGCTTTAATTGAGGCGAGAAAAAAATCATTTTATTAATTTGTTTATTCGGGCCTGACATGTGTTAGTTCACTCGAGATGACAAAATAAAATAAGACGAGTTATGTAAATATACGATGTAGACGTTTTTGAGCAGTGACAAAAATGTTGCCAGGACTACAAAACAAAAAGAAAACAATTTAAAATAAACAACTTCCAAAAACTCGATTGTTTTCTAAATGGAAATATGTGAATAACAAATATTATTTTTATATTCGAATGATTTAAAGACACTTTCATTAAAAGTTACTTTCAGGTATTTTAGACAACCTTTACATTTGACTCATTTTTACAGTAAATCTAGAAAATATTTTTTCCAAATTATCTTTTAAAATATTCAAATAACCCACTTTCCCAACAATAAAAATTAAGTTTTCCACCCCTTCTGTAGGTACTCATCTTCCTCCATATTTCACTAAGCATATTTCATTTGGTCGTTCTTTCTTTTTCAATCATTCGTCCATTTGATCCAAAAGATTTTTTTTAGTTCGTCTGAAACAATTACTCAGTTCCAGAAGGTTTCAGGATGGTTTATATATGTCAAAAACAAAGCGTAAATATGTGTGTACGGAGACTAGTCATTTTGGCAGTAAAAATAAAATAATAAAACGATAATTTGAAAACAATGATATAAATTTTAAAATGTCGTTATGACCAATTATCTTAAAAAATTCTTGTACAACAATAATAAAAATTGTATTTTTTTTCTTCAATTTGTCCTAAGAATTCCGCTTAAGTTGAAATTTCAGAACTTAGAAAAAAGTAAGTCCACCTCTGTGTATTTTTTGTGCTGTCAAGAAAGGAGCAACAAAAATATTTACACAGTATAATTTTTAGTGAAATTTAAATTCAATAGAGCGTCATTAGGAAACATACTTCGGCTTCTGATTAACATTCAGTTGAGCGGTGCGACGCGTTAAATAAATATTCTTAAGATTAATGTTAGGTGTCTTCAAAAATTACATTTCATGTTCACTCGTCGTTTTAATACACCACGTAATCGCTTCCTTAATAGTTACACAAAATTTGAATATTCCTAAATGTGAATATGAATTAGATAGATGGAAAAACATTAGCATGATATTTTTATTAATTACATAAAACTCTGCCATATATGGCTCTTATTTTATAATTATCATAGGTATTAATAAATATATAGATAATCCAATATTGTAGAAGCCAAATGTATAAATTATAATAAATAAAAAAAATTCAATTAAAATGCTTTAACTGCTACGTTTTGGTGTATCATAGCTGCCATTTCGTCATGGAAAAATATACCATTAAATAACACGTCGAAATTGTGAAAATTTATAATCAAAATTTGCCTTCAATTTGCAAAATTTTTCGTGAGCTATGTGAAATTTATGGTTGACATAACTATCCTACCGAGCACACAATTCAACGACTAATTACAAAATTTGAAGAAATTAGTTCAGTGCTTCGTTGAAAGTTGAGTCAGTCGAAAATAGAAAATATTGTTGCTATTGAAGAAACTTTCTTCAAAAAAACGTAGGAATAGTTTTTCGTGACAAGAGGTGTCGAGAAATGATAACTAGTGTTCTTTGGCCAGAATGGGATAATATGGACATAGACGAAATGTGGTTTCAGCAAGGTAGCGGATAACATAGTGGAATTATTGCGAGAAAAGTTTCCAGGATGTGTTATTTTAAGAAGGGGTGACATCAATTGGTCAGTAAGATCTTGTGATTTAACGCCCTTAAATTTTTTTTTGGGACTACCTTGAATATCTGGTCTAAACCAACAATCCAGCAACAATTAACGACCTGAAGAAGAATATTATTTGAACTATTGCTGAAATCCAGTCTGAATTATACCAAAAATCACAAATAGGATCTCTCGGACTGTCACTTGCCAACGATCCGCGGAGGTCATTTGAATGATATTATTTTCAAAATATATTGGCATTAAATTTGTTTCAGGTCCCAATAACAATACTTGCTGTAACTTATATACAAGTCTTTTTATTAATTTTTAAAAATTAGGCGATCTATACAATTGTCTTCAGGGTTAGGTTTTCTCAAAGAATATGTTAAAAAGTACTGAAGATTTTTCCTACCTGTACTGTGGAGGAGAGTCGTTGTTGAACTGCAGGTGCTTGGTCAGTTGCTGTGACCACCAAGTTGTACAAACTTTGTGTCTCTCGGTCCAACATCCGACGTGTTCTAATCGTGCCATTTGGTGCAATTTCAAAATCACCCTTGTCGTTTCCTGATGTTATGCTGTATACGATTCGACCGTTGTCGCCTGTAATAAAGAAAAAAAGTGTTAATCACATATAATAGTTGAGGTTGAGACGATTATCATTTAGATAAGATTGTGTTGCTAGGTTAGAAGCAATCGACGGATTCAAGGCGCTGGTCAGTAAAGATCTTCTCAAACATGGTATTTTTTATTATAAACGATTAGCCGTAGAATATTGAAATATTATTTATGTAGTTACTATAACTATTTCCCAACTTGTGTGATTTCAGCACTGACTTCATCTCGTGCCGAAATTTTCACACCTCGTAGGAAATTGGCGACTTTCTGCACATGTTGCACAATATACTATTTTGTAAGGCAATAAGAAATAGCGATAATCATTTTAATAAAATTTTCAAAAGATGATCCATTTCGAAGGGAAGTTCGAAGATATGAAATCAATGGAAGTTGAACCGTTAAATGATCTCATTCAAGTGAAATAAGTTTAAATAAAGTGCAGCAAAAAAATATATATAATTTAGTGTACAAGGAAGTCATGTTGTGTCCACATTTATATTTTGTATGTATATAAAAATAAAGAAATGCAATAAATATTATCAGGAAATTCCCTACGACTAAAAAGAAAAAAGAAGAAAAGAAAAACTCGGAAGACATAATTGTTGAACGTTATTGGAATTTTTATTTTCTTTCCTTGAAATAAAATAAATATATGATATAACGGTTGATACAAAACGACGTTATTTAAAATAATTTCCTTTTGTAATTAAAGCAAATAAGTAATCAATCAAAAAGAAATTATCTAGTATTAAGAAAATGAAAATGAATGTTATTAGAATGCATAGGTTCTTTGAAATGTTATGAACATAAAACAGAATACCGTTTGATCAACTGAAAAATATTTCTTATTGAAAACGAGAAAAAGGATTCTGTAATGGATAAGTAAGGTTATATATTTAAGTGAATTTAAGTGTCAGTAAATCAAAAGTGAGTTTGTTGTTTTAATTTCCACTTGGGAACACTTGAGTCCGGCTTGAACTCAGGCCAACGTAAATACCCTGCGTCGAGAATAACAATAAACAACACTTTTTACTGTCTTCCCAAGTGACCAATACGAATTGCACTACTTCTACTTTTTCCCTCTATATTAGCATTTTAAATTCTTTTAAAACTTCATAAACTACTACTAATACGTTTCTTTCTTTCAAAAAACTGCACTTTCTTTTCAAAAATCCAAGAAGGAAGAATTCACTTTCAATTATTTGCTGTAGCTGTTTTCTTTTTCAGTGTAATAAGAAATCAAAATAACCATTTAATGAAAAATATGAAATGTGTTAGGTTAACATTAAAAATTAATAGTTGCTTGTCGGACGAGTGAAAAAGTCGCTATTCGCTTCTGAGAAATGTTCAGAGACAATGTGGTATACGCGAAGGTATTGCTAAATGACACCAGTGGCGTACGGAAATTTTTCTTCCAGGAGTTATTAAATCTTTAAGTATATTATATATTTTAATTTGTAACGGTACAATTTAGTTTATTTTAAGGTTTTTAAATAAAGGTATTTTTTAAAAGTTATTTATTTTGTATTATATTTTTATGATTTATTTATGTACAAGGTGATAAAAAGGGCAACAAGTATTAAGATATATGTACCATCCTGAAATTATGTAAGAAAAATTTTCAAAATTTGGAAATTTTATTTAAGGTTTGTGAAGCAAATATTTGTTCTACGACTATTATTAAATCTTCCAATTTTCTTATAAGTAACATATAAGGCTTCAAAGTAATATATTTTCTACAATCGTGATTTAAAGTGTGAAAAATAATTTCTCACAATATTTTCAGACACTGCGCATGTGCAATGTGAAATATTTCATTTCTCACACTAGTTACTGTGCCTGCGCTGTCTTCTAATATCTACGCCATATTGTTCTTCACGAGTATGTCAAATATTTGTACTTACGAAAATAGATGTAAATTTTAGTAATTATTAATACGTTTCTGTTCTATGATAAAATAAATAATTGATTTAGTCATAACAAAAAGTGTGGTCGTAAAAAAGTATAGTGCGCAGAAATAGCAATTTTCCATCTTCTACGATTCCAGCACTCGACTTCGTCTCATGCCGAAACTTTTATATCTCGTGGGAAATAGACAACATTCTGCACTTGTTACACAACACGTTGAATTAAGCTACAGTTTGGATGAGTTTTTAATTTTTTATTAATTAATTAATACTTATAGTACATTATACAATAATTGAGTGAAATAATTAATTATTTATGAGTTAGATGTTTACCACGCAAGTGCATTCAGACAAATTTATGTGACGTATAAGAAAAAATAACCTAAATACTAATGGAATATCATATGCGGTTGTTATTGTTACGCTATTTAAAAAATGAAAGTTGTTAACAAATATTTTTTTGTTATCTTTTAAACTGACAATACTGTGTGTAATATAGCATTTAACTAATTTTACTCATAGAAAATAAATAAAATACCTCATTAACCGATACGGACAGACAGAATAATGTAGTACAATGAATTATAATAATAATTTATTTGAAATGAATTAAACGCATATTTTATTTAAATTAAATTAAATTAGTAATAAGAAGAAAACACGTATTCACCGTAAATATATAAATGTAAGTACTTAAGTACTAGTAGACCATGTAAATAATTTGTTATACTTTGTAATATTCTCTGCATTTTATAGATAAAATATGTTTTCTTGCGTAGTAAATTCTTTAATTAGAAGATATATATTTTCCGGTTTTATTATAATTTATTGCTTGAAAATAAAGTAAAAATAAGTCCATACAAATGGACTCGAATTCATTTGTAAGAATCCTTGTAGAATTTAGAGAAATATATCACATAATTTACTTGTCAGGTTGTTAATTTCGCAGACTGTTCGCAGAGATCAGGTGTGCTATGCCATTTGTTTACCTTAAGCTGCATTAAGCAGGAATTTGTTATTGATCTCTAAAATGACACTGAAATTGACGTGAGTAATAAATAATGCAATTTTGCAGGTAATAAGCAAAACTCGAGAGATTTATGGAAGAAATATGTAGTGTCATTAAGAACTTGTGTAAAGAACACGTTTTTCTAGACTTCAAAAGGAAATTCTATGCATTTCTCATTTGAAAATAATTTCAACAAATTAGAAGCGGTTATATTTCATTATTTTTTTATTAATATTCAAAGGATCGCGAAGAAAAATCGAAAACACGATTAACTCAGATATACTTTTATTTACATTACAAATTATAATTAAAGTGAACGAAAATTATGACAAAATAGAAACGCATTTAGTCATCGAGCTAAATATTGTATTCAGCTCGTTTAAATAAATATTTTTGAGTTTAATTTGGATTACAAAAGGACATTGTTTTAAGTTTTCCTTCAATCCACCCCTGGAAATTGCAAGTATTCTGACAAACCGAAAGCAATTTGCGATATACCGCAGTAAAATGTTCTTTGGTGGTTTTATAGTACAGACAAATTATGCACCCCAGTCGTACTTTAACTTTGCCAATGTAAAACTTACAATATATGTTGCATCCAAAGAATTATATATTACGTAACAAGGCATGTACCGATAAAATAATTTTGACATATCAAAAATTTCCTAACTGTGCGATTGGCATACTTTATGCACGACCGTCCGTAAATGACACTTAAGGCGTGTTTAGACGATGACATTAATGCTGTGGCATTTAATGCCATGACAGTGCTCGACATTCCATGTCATGTCACTAAGTGTTCACCCTTACATACTCTTATTAGAGCGTCACGACATAATGCCATCGATATATTTAATAATTCAAACGATGGATGACACTGTTGTGACATTTTTGCCAGTGTCAGTGTCAGTTTTGATATTGCGACATTAGTGACACTTATTTCCACGCTTTTGTGTCACCGTGAAAACTACCCTTTATATAATCTTCAGGTACAATAATGGCTTTTTGCTTTTGTGGTCACAGATATCATTAATAGCTAAGTGGTATAAATGAATGAAAAATGAAATTCCTGCAGAATGTTGTTCTTGTAGTTTAGTGTTTGTTTCTCAGGTATTGAAGTACGCCACTGAATTCATATAAGCAATAACTCTAGCGGCCGGGTGAAATGGCCATATATGTGACGCCATTACTTGGAAGAATTTCGCTTTGATCAGATGGTCACCCGAACCGCACAGCGCTGTACGGAGCATCGCAGTTTTCTATCGCTCGTTAGTAATACCATACAATGCACACGGTCGCTTATAGACGGCATGACAACTGCCTACATGATACCCGGCGTAATTACACCGTCTCACACTTGATATACAAATCGCAGCTATGGGCTTCGCTTACACCAGAAATCCAAGCTTCGATAATCACTTTCTTTTTAAGGATCAACTCATCATTTTTCATAATACATACAAGTATGTACCAGTAAAATATTGTCAATAACCGAAAAGACAAGAAATCAAATTAGTCACTTGATATACAAATCGCACCTCTGGGCTTCGCTTACATCAGAAATCCAATCTTCAATAATCACTTTCTTTTTAAGGATCAACTCATCATTTTTCATAATAGGTACATATAAGTATGTACCAGTAAAATATTGACAATAACCGAAAAGACAAGAAATCAAGTTAGACACTCGATATACAAATCGCACCTCTGGATTTCGCTTACACCAGAAATCCAATCTTCAATAATCACTTTCGTTTTAAGGATCAACTCATCATTTCTCATGATACATATAAGTATGTACCAGTAAAATATTGTCAATAACCGAAAAGACAAGAAATCAAGTTAGACACTTGATATACAAATCGCACCTCTGGGTTTCGCTTACACCAGAAATCCAATCTTCAATAATCACTTTCTTTTTAAGGATCAACTCATCACTCCTCATAATACTTACAAGTATGTACCAGTAAAATATTGTCAATAACCGAAAAGACAAGAAATCAAGTTAGACACTTGATATACAAATCGCAGCTCTGGGCTTCGCTTACACCAGAAATCCAATCTTCAATAATCATATTCTTTCAAGAATCAACTTAACATTACGTATTATAACCACGTATGTACGAGTAAATATTGTCAATTACCGAAAAGACAAGGAATCGAGTTTCCAGATACCTATTAACCGGATGACAGACTATTTCTGAATTTGAATCTACGGTTATTTTATCCAAAATCGATCTTTGGATCCGAGTAGGAGAACTGAACATCGAAACCCGGTAGTGGAATTGGTAAAAAAAAAATATTTTGATATTGGTCTGATGAATAGAGAATGAAACTAGTGACAAAACAAACTATCTCTTTTAAATGTAAATCAAAGCTAGTCTGGAATTGCAGCGACACCCTCCAATTGCTATCCAAGGAAATCCAAGTCCGTTTATGTTGGGTACCAGAGCAATCCTAGAAAACCAGAAAGCTTCATCAGCTTGCAACAACAGGGGTTAAACCTAGAACCTCCAAGTGGTCTTCCACAAAGCCACTATAAGAAGGTGGTCAAAAACTAGAAGGAATCTGCCATATCCTTATTTTGGAAAAGTAATCTAGGACTCAGTCAAGCGAGAAATACCAAGGAATAGCTCTCAGTAAAAAGGTCCTTAGAATAATGACAGGAGTTTGGCCATTGTCCTTTAAAATACCATTTCTACAAAATTGGTACAGCTGAAGATGACATTTATGAACTCTATGAAGAGTACGAAGAATCGTCGGAACACATACTGTGTGAATGCCCAGCCGTAACTACATAGGGAGTCAATCAACTAGGTAAGAGGTATCTTACGGCAGATGAGATCAAGAACTTGACTTCTGGACCTTTAACTAGCTTCATCAGAAATTGTAACTGTTTCCGGAAACAAGTAAAGGCTGTGTCACCATAGATCTTCTAGATCGTGGTGACAAAAGCGATAAAATGCTTAAATCCTCGTTTACTTACTTCATTTTATAAGTCATTCTAGTCGATCCGTTTATTAAGACATTTTGGGATTAGTCCATTTTGGCCCAATTAAGTTCTAAAATAAAACTGACAAAGTCTAATTCTTGCCCTAATAAATTTAGATCAAAATACCCCTTGTTAAAACTAGTTATCGGAATATTTACTTCTTGTAAGAAAAATATTCACCCTCTGTATAGTTCTATAATTTTTGCCCTAAAGTAATTAGTTCTAAATCACCCTCAATAAAATCCAGTTACTATCTAAGGGTTGCTCTCTAATTGTGAAGTCTAACTTCGTCCTAATGTAATTAGATCAAAATCACCCTCCGTAAAAACCAAACACCGTAATGTTTACTACCTTTGTAAGACATGGTCACTCTCTGTGAAGTATTCTAATTCTTGCCCTACTGTAATTAGTTCAAAATCACCCTCCGTAAAAACCAGTTACAAAATTTAGAAAAGGGTGCTCACTTACTATGACGTACTCAAATACTTGTAAATAGAGTATTAAGAAAGAAGAAAGTAATAATGAGAAATGAAGATATATTTACTTAAAATTTAACTTAATTTTAATTAGTAGTACTTTCTTTACGACAGCTTTAAATGTCCATATAATACGAGTACCTTATAGTTTTTTAAAAATAGAAAGAAGCTGTCGTAACTAAAATTGCATAGATAACGAGCATTTTCTAAAATGCAAATATTGTTCGATATCTCCACTTCGAGTATCCATAAATATAAGTATATTTATTACAGTTATCGAAATTTACGATAATCTAAATGACCTACCCAACAATAAGTAAAATACTGTTGTGAGTTGTGATATATTTATAATGTGAAATTATGTGTTATGAACTAGTAGAATAGGAAATATGACACAATAAACGAGGGGGCGTCTTGGAGAATTCCAGCTAGATTTCAGTGTATGAATCATACAACCAAGTACATATAAATGTTAATAAATGCTAATCATTTTCTGTCATGAGAAAATATTCTATTAAGGTAAATTTAAATAATGTGCAAATCTGGAGATGAGTTAGATTATGAATATTTATGCGCATAAACATGATATGCTATAGAACTACAAGGTAATGTTGCCTTGGATTAGAAGTACAACTATATACGACAGTATTCATCTTCGTACTTCCATAAAATGAATAGTAATTGAATGAAGTATATGACCAAACATCCAAAAAAAGTACAAAATATGAGAAATAAATCTTATAAAAATTATACAATAGTACATTATATACAAAAGTTGAAAAGACTGTCATTATTAACCTAACGCCAATATTGTATACCGCAGTGCGAAGCTACCGAGGGATACAAGGCGCTGATCAATAGAGTGGACAAAAGTTTGTGAAGGCCTTTTTTCAACATGGAATAAAAATTTAAAATCTATATTTTATGATTTTTTTAATAAATTATTAATTTAACAAATACTTGAATAATTTTAATATCATATATTACCCTGATGAAGACTGAATTACAGTCGAAACGTTGCTGTATTAGTGGATTTAACCCTCCGTCGGTCGCAATTGATCTAACAGGCACAGGGATCACATTTCTTAGACCCCCCACTCTCGTATTTATGTATTATGTCTCCCCTTCCTAGTAGCTTCCTGACTCGGGGCGAACTCTCTATTCCGTACACTTATGTAGTTTTTGTCCTTACCCGTGAGCAGTGGCAGTGCAAGTGGCCTAAGAAGCCCAACGCGACCGTACTCGTCACACTTACAGAGGTGCGTTTTTTCTCATTTTTTTTCGTGCATTTATCTCAAATAATTATATTTGAACATTTTATAAAGTTACTTTGTCAAAATTATATGAATAGAGGTCATTAGTCAACATTTTTTCAAGTGTGCTTCGCAAGCACATTGCGACCGAACTCGTTTTATCTGAAAACCTTGCAGTTTTTTCTATCTTTTGTTCCAGATTTTCAGTAGATATGGCTCAGAAGCGATTTGATTTTAATAACCCAAAAGATATAGAAGAGTTACGAAATCTACTGTTAGCCGACGATGAAAAGGACCCAGCGGCAACAGAGGATTTAGGTGATGAAAGTGACATTGCGTCAGAAGATGAGCTGGAAGAAAGAAGAGAGGAGTCAAGTACTGAGCAGGACTGCACTGATGAAACTGATGATGAAGAGGCCTATGAAGGAGATGAGTATTATGCATTAGGAAGGGATAAGAATACTAAATGGATTAGAAAGCCGCCGTTGAAGGCTAAACGTAGAGGACCTGAAAATATCATCACTCGCCTTCCAGGGGTCATAGGAGCAGCTAAACACGCTAAAACTCCAGAGCAATGTTGGAACCATTTTATAACTGATGAAATGCTTCAGACTATTGTGAAATACACTAATCAGTACATCGGAAGTATCGAGGAAAAATTCTCCAGACAGAGGGACATCAAACCTACTGACATTACTGAAGTGAAGGCATTTATGGGCTTACTGTACTTAGCAGGAGCATTCCGAGGTAATCGACAGAGTTTGGAAGAACTTTGGGGTAAAGAAAATGACGGAATCGAAAAATTTTCTCTCGTGATGAGTCTCAGACGGTTCAAAACACTACTACGCTGTCTTCGTTTTGATGACCTCACATCCCGACTTCAACGCAAACAGTATGACAGACTTGCTCCAATTCGCGACATTTTTTAAACTTTTGTAAGTAACTGTCAAAAAAACTATACTGTTGGGGAGAACGTCACTATTGACGAGATGCTTCCCGGTTTTAGAGGTCGATGCCCTTTCCGGCAGTACATTCCCTCAAAACCGAATAAATACGGAATAAAAATTTTCGCCCTCGTTGATGCAAAGATGATGTATATATACAACCTAGAAATATATGCCGGTTCGCAGCCTGAAGGACCGTTCAAAGTTAGCAACAAGCCAAGTGATGTCGTCAAACGAATGGCTCAGCCCTTATTCGGATCTGGGCGTAACATAACAGCGGACAACTGGTTTACTGACTTAACACTAATTGATGAGTTGAGAACAGAAAAGCTTACCTTTGTCGGCACTATCAGGAAAAATAAAAAACAGCTGCCACAAGAATTCGTCAATGTAAAAGGCAGAAAACAGTTCACGAGCATGTTTGGTTTCAACGAAGGCAAAGTTCTGGTGTCATATATCCCGCGCGAGAAAAGAAACGTAATCCTCGTTTCTTCCCTCCATCAAGACGACGCCATTGATCCTTCATCAGGTCAGAAAAAAAAGCCGGAGGTTATAACTTTCTACAACTCCACAAAAGGAGGAGTAGATACAACTGACGAGATGTGTTCGACTTATAATGTATGTAGAAACAACAAGCGTTGGCCAATGGTAGTATATTATGCTATGATGAATATGGCCGGAATCAACTCCCTTGTCGTTTACCTGGGCAATGAACTTCAGCCATTGCGGAGGAGAATTTTCCTAAAACAATTGGCCCATGAGCTTATGGTTCCAGAGCTGACGAGAAGAAGCATGAAGAAAATTGGAATCCCTTCCAGCCTCCAAATCCGTCTGAAGAGATTCCGCCCAATGGTGGATGATGATGATGATGACGCCGAGAAAACGAAGAACCCTCTCACCCAACCTAAGAGACAAAAATGCATGACCTGCACAGTTGAAACTGGTGTAAGGAGGCTTACAAAATACGAATGTGTTCGTTGCAAAAAGTCAATCTGCCTCATCCATGCAAATTACATCTGTGGAGAGTGCAAACTTACCGGCATTTCAAAATTTTCTGAGGCGCCTGAATCCAGCGAATCTGATGTGGATTAATATCATACACATCTATTGATTGTACCTGAGTGATGTTTAATTTTTTTAAATAATTTATCTTTAGTCTTAGCAAAAATATTTAATGAACTATAGTGATGTATTAAAAAAAGAAGGCTTTCCAGTTTTGGATGTTTAAACTAATAAAATATATTTTTTTTTTTAATTTTGTTTTCTTTATATCCGTTAATATAGATCTCTAAGAAGGTCAGTAGAAAAAGGGGTAACCCAGATTTGAGAGGGATGGAAGGAATGTCAATTTTAAATTGTGTGTCTGTCAGGCACAATGCGACCGAACTGAGAAGGTCAAACATTGCGACTGACGGGGGGTTAATTAAATAATTGCTACTCTACAAGTTTTTTCGTAATTACAAGAACTGCAATAACAAACTAATTACAAAACTATAAATTGAATGCACTGAAAAACTACAGAGGTGTGAGGTAATATGTAGGGCACATCAGATTTTTTAATATAAATTTCAATTAAAAAAAACACTACGTTATATTTTGTTTATATTGTTGTATGTAATAATCCGTATAAAGAATGTGTGACATTAAGTTTTATGACGGTATTGGAAAATGATTATTTAAATTAAAAAATAATACAGAAATAATGACAGTAAAACAGCCGTATTTTTATAGACACTATAACGCCTATACCCGTATGCAGTACTCCGTTGTCATTTACAAACCAATAATTTTCGAATAATAGTTTTATGAGAAGCATAAACAATGAAACATCGCATTATAAATAAGTTTAAAACGCCGGCATTAGTTTCAAAATCTAACTGTAGTTGCTTCAATCCAACCATGCCTACGCATATTAATAAATAAAAATAAACTAGTGAGCAAATAATAATAAATAATAAGATGTAGCGGTGTAAAAATAACGAACACCTGTCACAATAAAGGCTCAGAGGTTATGACACGAAGTAATGCGCGAAGTTCATTACTCTCTCCCTTGGATCGGCCGTGCATTCTTGATTGTGTTCCCAATAGATCTTATCCCGTATTTTCTTCTATTTCTCCTCTGATCTGACAGCTCGGCCATTGATAAAACCTCTTAACGAACCCAGTCAAATGTTTTGTAGCTCTTAGTCGAGCTAAACGATGCGCAAAACTTGAATAACGGATATTGGGTGTCAGTTGGGAATTATCTTACATTGATCCCCAGATAATTAGTTTTATGCGCAAATACTACGCTATAAATTATTCAAATTACAATGCACTATATTGCTCATAAATTTATACTAACAAAGAGGAAATTGCCGAGGGAATTACAACTTCTGACCCTAAGGGTTTAGTTTCATTTCCCACTCTAGTACATAACTTTTAATTATAAGTTTTATATTAAATCTACAATCATGTTTAAATTAAATGAATTATTGAAAATTTCCGTTCAAATCTCAAGTACCTAAGATACTTGATTCATGACAAGTTTTACTTGCATTTTAGAGGTTTTATTCACTTACAGAAAAAGATTTGTGAAAATAAATAGATAATTTATTTACAATTTTTTTAAAACATGTTTCACAAAATAGCATTTAGTACGAAAAAAAAATATATTGTAAATATTTAAAGAAACAATAAAAACTTCAGTAAATTCGTTTATAATGATACCGTTTATAGCGACAAACTAGTTATAACGACGAAATTGTGACCACTTGTTTGAAAGCCCACATACGATAATGTTAATTTTACTTTTATCTATTATAGCGACTTCCCCCAATGCGAGGAAATTTTTCCGATACTTTTTTTTCTGAAAACAAATACATAAATTTCTAAAAAAGTATTGATACTACATTATTAAGATTGAAAAAAAAAGATAACTTTTTAAAAATTTCTTTATGAAATGTGTCCTTCTGCTATGATGAAATTTTGGATAGAGTTTGTGAATAATTGACGAAGTTTTTGTATACGTTAAAGCCGCGATTACATTCCTGAAAATACTGTTGGTACAGTCAGTAATGAATGTATTTATTTTTGTTGGTGTCGAAATGAAAGCATTTCCGTGTTTAACCGCTCATTTTATCATAACTAATTAAGAATACACATTTCTTCTTTGTTAGTCCCGGGAGGTCTATTTAATTAATCTGCTGCTTTATCGGGATCAAAGCTTTGGGTAATTTTCCACATATTTCAGTGCCATTGTAATCTAAACCACTTTTTGCGAACAGCATTCACACAAAAGGACTAACAATTAAACTGTTGTTTACAGTAATCACATTAGGTACATAGATTATTTCGGGTAAGTTCGATTATTTTCTATTTTATATCCTCAAAACTCCAAATTCTTCTAAATTTATAAAATCTACAATCAATAAAAATAGTTTAAATCCAAGAAAAATACAAATAAATATTTGTGTATCAGCGAATATGAACACCCTTAACTTTTTTTTATAGCAAATAGAAAAATTTGCTTCATATAAAAGTTGATCTAGAAAAAAAGTCTTGTCTTGTCTTGAAATTTTCATGCACTAGGTGTACTTTAAATTTTACTAAATTTACATGTACTAATTACTAAATCTATTTTTTTACTAGAAAGAGCAATATAAATTTTAACCTCCAAAACGTATCAGTTGTAAGAAATTTAATGATTAATTGTTTTTCTTGTTGGGTTTTTATATTTGTGTGTTTTTAAATAAATCAGTTTTTTTAAAATTAATATTAGATTTTTCCATATTAAATATACAAAACTAGGAAAATTCGATTAGTGTATATCTGACTTTCGCATTTGGTTCCCTTAGTAAAAAAGAACCTCTTCTGCAAAGGGTAAAGCGCTTCGATTATCGAATCAAGTCAATTCAATATATTTCTGCTAGAATCATATGACGCATAAGAAAAATAAGTTTATGAATTATAAAATGTTCACATTTTCGTACCTACAAATATAAGTTCACAAGTGGAATCCCACAAATGGTTGTTTTGTCATTTTGAATGAAAGCAATTTTCTACGTCAAAATTTGAAAATAATAAAAACCTCGTATATCATAATTAAATACCCGTCACAATAAATTCGAATCCCTCAAAATCTTGATCCACCTCGTGTTATTTAAATCTCATTTTGAAGTTTACGAGAAAAGGAATAAAACATATTTTAATTGGCGTGCAGCGGAATTCTTCAAGTTGTTCGTTGTGGTAGCTCTAGCGGGCAAAGGCTCGAATGCTGGAACATCACCGGAGATCTTACGTAGTCCTCGACTCAAGACCAAACGCGGGGTTCGTTTCACACGACCGCAAAGGTCCGCACATTCGACACGCCAGGTTCGTTTGACTTTTCATAATTTTTTAATGCGTGTCGACCGGACAGCCATAGCAAAACTTGACTCTGATGGAACTTGGAGAGATATCAGAGATTTGGGCGCTGGGCAAAAAATATAAACATCGGGATAATACAACGGAATATTAGTTTCAACTGCAGTCACTCAAAAACGGCAATGGTGAGGAGCATAACGCAATCAGGGCCGTCTTTAATATATACACCATGCAAGAATGATGTCAAAATCGCCGCCATGTTTATTGAGGGGCATAGAGAGATGTCACTCGCCTTATATCAAACGTTTGAAGACGTTATATTAAGTGTTTTATGCTTGTCTAACTGAATTTTTCCTTATAATTACCTATATACCTTAAATATGCATCTATTTTAGGGAGCTATGTTTAAGAAAGTTACAAGAAAAAAATTTGTGTTTCACAAAACAAGATTTCTTGTCTTATTTAGTAATATCTTGTCTTGTCTCAAAGAACAAGGAAAATAATATAAGTATATCTTGTCTTTCATTACTCTTGTATATAAAAATTTTGTCTTGATCGTCATTACATTACACATTTCTTATCTTGCAAGTTAATATTCGTAAATGACCCTGAATATATAAATAATCTTGTATCACACGTACATTTTTTTGTTTAAGTAATATCAATGTCAATTATCAAATACATTTGTATAATAATAATTATGTATTATTATTAAATAAATATTATAAAAATGTATAGCTGCACATACTCTACGTATATTTTAGCACAACAGCGACATCTGTACAACCAGAAAAGCTTTTTTCAAAGTATCCCTGGTTATATGAAAAAAAAAATTGTCTTAACTCTTGGTTACAAGATTTCAAATAAAAAATATCTACGTGTCAGTTGTGACAATAATTAATGAGATATATTATTAAAGAAAAAGTATATAAATTAAATTTAAATAATATTAAAATACTTACAAGAAGAATTATTATCAGTAATACTTCACTAAACAGACAAATAGATAATTTCTTTTATTTCCATGGCTGTCTGATTTTTAACGAAAATATTACATTTTATATTTAATATATGTCGTACTGCATTACTGCAAAGGTGCTGTTGCACGATTATATCTGACGTAGAATTTTAATTTGGAACAACTTTGTATTCTTGTAGTTTTACTCTAAATCTATCAGAAAAGAGAGTATCCTCAATTTTTTGAAATCCCATGTTAAAGTCCTATGTTCCCCATTTCGTTGCACACCCTGTATATACATTCTTAATAATCATTGAAAATTATTTATAAATAATGATTAGTGAGAATCCGCCTTAAAGAACGACATAGTAATGTTGATTTCATTGATGATTTTTTTAATAATATTTATAGTTTTTAGGGTAATGATTATCTTTTCTGTACTACAACTTAAAAATGATTTTTTGTATGAGAGAAAAGAATATTGTCGAACCATCTGTTCCACGAGCGAGAAAGAAATGGCAAATGACCCATGCTGTATGTCACCTTTGTCCTGCATTGTACTATAGGCGCAGACATTAATACTATATTATTACTTGCACTCCCACTATGTTTTGCTATGCTATCCCTCTACTACAAACAAGGAAACGTACAGGACTGCCCTGTAATAATCTCACTCGCACATCTTGCCCTTGATATGCACATTATCTTCATAGAGTCTACCTCAACTCACATTTTTAACATAGAAAAACAGAATGGATATAATCTCAAAAGATCATTTATTTAAAAAATGTGCTCTTTTATTTTAGTTAGCGTCAGCTAAATTCGTATCTAGGATCTACAATTTCATTGGTTAGCACAAAACAATTGTCGTCTCCTTGAGTCATTGAAAGAAAGAATAAGAAGAATTGGTGAGATAAACGAGAATGATAAATCCATTTAAATGTTAAAATATTGAGAGTTTCTTGGGAAGTTTTGAAACTACTCATTTGGTTATTTCTTCAATGTTATTTGTTTTTGCTAAATTTTAAAAGTTTTTGAATTTTCTGAGAGCTACTATGCAGTAAATTTAAATTGAAGATTTTGAAATATTCATAATTAAAAGATTTCTCATTCCCCCAAATTAGTTCCTGAGAAAAACAACAACCGTTTTCCTAAACGTCATTACGTCGAAAAAATAACTTGACAAAACCTCTCAACCTTTTCTTGGAAACAACTGAACGTTTTCTTTTCCGTGACATATTTTGGCACAGGAATTCCTCAATCGGTTGATGTATTTTAATTACCAACTCTAATTAAAGTAACTATCCGTCGTTAAGGATTTCGAGAAGCTTCCAATTTGTCTCAGAGAAAAACGGAGAAGTAAATTGCTTAATGATTTTTTGTGATTTTAAGAAACTCACCGGAATCTAAGTCGGTGGCACTGACAGTCACCACGGGAGTTGCTATGGAGACGTTTTCGAAGATTTCGTTGCTGTAGGACATCGGGTCGAAAATAGGGGCATTGTCGTTCAGGTCCAGAACGTTGCAATAAACGGTCAAAGTTGACGATAAAGGCGGGTGGCCTGCATCTTGGGCTTGCACTACTAAGATGTAATGTTGAACCTGAAACAAAAATATAAATTAATAAAAAGAAAATACTGCGAAATAAAATGATGGAAAATTGTTAACATCAAAAAACGATTTTTAAATTATAACTTGTGATAATAATTATGACAAATAATTGTTTTATTTAAGTTAGACATTTTAATATGATAATAAAATACGTCAATAAAAACTAACTTAATAAAACTATTACAAATATTTCAGGCACTTATGACTAATAATATATTATACAACAAGGTTAAAAACTGTTATTATTAACCTAGCGTGACAATTTGAGTCAAAAAGGATTTAAATCTAGATGTCATTTTTGACACTCGTTTTATCTAATACCACTAATAGGTTTATACAGAGCGACAGTAAGACAGAGAAACGAAAATTAGAGAGAGATGGAGAATGTGCACAAATTTAAAGGGCTCATTATTTAAAATCGGAAAGTTTCGTCACATCTTAGAGAGAGATAGGGGAAGCCAACAAATTTAAAGGTCTACACAATGCTCCAAGGTCATAGAACTGAATAGGGTAACATGAAAGGTACCGCTTCTGTATGTAACTATTCTATGCTAATACTATGGAACAACTGTTTGTAAATTTTTCTAATAAATTCATAGCTCTTATTATATTATTTATGATAATAATTGTAAATTTTAACTGTGTTTCCTGTCTTATAATTGATTTATTTTTAGCAAAATGTAATTATTAGCGAACTTACACATTAGTTATAAGCATATGTATAAAATTGTGCATTATAAATTCATTCTGTTTCTTAGTTGTTTATAACAATTATTAAAACTGTATATAGGATAGAATAATTTTAGTAATTCAAGTATTAAAACGGTTTCATAAGCCTAATAATAGGAAGTATTTATGTATGTATGTGCGTATGTACCTATGATATAGTTTAAGTCAATTTTACTGTAATTGTATGGAGATTTAAATAAATGTGTAATGCCTTTATACGGGTAGAAGTAAGCATTATATTATTGTTATTATTGTATATATTGCAAGAATATTATTTAGAAAAAATAAATAAATATAAGTCTGTATTTAGTAATAATATATAGTTAGCACATTTATTCACGGAATAGATCTCATTTTGAATCTGGGATTTGATAACAACAATGGTCAATTATTATATCTTTCACCACACAAAATAAACTACAAATTTAAAAACATTGAAACAGAGTCGTGTAACTTAAATGAGTGACATTTGGCTCGTTTTGTCCTGCCATCTCTTGGTTGCTCCCCAAAAGCTTAATAGAAAACACATATAAGACACAATTATAGTAAAAGAAAATAAGCGATCTCATTTTTTTTAACTATATGTGAAATAAAAATCTATCAATAATTCTATAACGATTTCATAGTAAAGCTGATAATAAAGTACTAAGTACATGCGATGACGAAATTATCCTAAAAACACGTTTGAAATGATTTGATCCAAGCGTCATCATACATCACGTGCGTTCTAGTTTCGCATAAAAACGCCGCATTCCTCTGCTGGCGCTTGCGTTGCAAAAATGAAGCCATATAATTAGAGTAATCATTGGAGAGCCTATTAATAAGAGCAAGCATTATTACCGTGTCCAAACGCTCATAAAATATTCATAAAACTCTTGTAATGAGATCCGGATACCAACAGTTACAGCTCAAATCCTTCGCTTGTAAATCAAACAAGAAAAATCCACAAAAATGCCAACATATTATAGACAGTGTGGCCACGGTATAAAAATAATACCTCACTGTGCTATAACTAGTTCATGGACAATTATATTGACAAGATGATCACAATTTATTGCTTCGCCTTTAGGCAATTCTGATCGGTTTGACAAATAGTTAATATAAAGAAACTATAGGCAGGTTTATGCAGGGCCGGATTTACCCATGAGCATTATGGGTAGTTTCCAAGGGCCCCTGATGATAAGAAACAAAAAGAAAAGGAAAATAGGGTATGATTTTTACATATATGATACTAGACAAAAAAAATCCCGTATTTTTTAAAATCGATTCATTGTTCATAGTTTACGAGAAAATAATTATTAAAAATTTAGGGATAAGATTCTGTGACGTCAGCGTGGTATAAATGTGAAAGAAGAGAGATGGGATCGTAAGAGATTATCTACTTTATTTGCCTTCTTTCACAATCCTACGATGCTGATGTCACATATTTCTTCTCCAAAACCTGAAATTTCTAATAACTATATTATTGAAAACAAATGTTCAGTACTTACTATTATAATGAGAAGCTATAGTGGCTATTTTTTATATGTTATAACATATACTGAAATTCGATTATGATTATATTTGAAAAAAGATCATTCCAAAATAAATAAAAGTTTTCTAAACCAAGCCTTGGTACTATTTTAAAGTACATTGGTAGATATATACATATATAAAAGTTAAATAAATATATTTCTTTAGTTATAGCATTGATTTAATATACTGTATACTGCAAGTTATATTTGTATTTATTGAAGTAGTTGCAATATTTTATTATGATTAATATTGCATTTTCAGAACATATTCAAAAACACAATTTTACTTTGATCAATGGTTAGTTAAAAAAAATACAATAATCACAGTTACTATAATCCAGAAACAGTGTATTGTGTATTATAATTAATTATACTATATTAGATTTTACAAATACAAATATTTTTAATTTTTACTGAAAATTTATAGATTCTGATAAAGTCAATTTAAAAATAAATGTGTTAATAATGAATATATATGTATGTTTGAAGATGTATTTTTAGTTAAATTATATTGTTTGTTAATAAAAATATTTTAATTTAAATATGTATTTGTTGCCAATTGTTAATTAAATTTGAACATATTATAATGTCCACTAAATTAGGACAAGGCTCAGGTTCTCAAAAACTATTAATCCGTCTCTGGTCTGCCTAAGCTCCCATATACAAGCTCCAGTGAATGTTAACCTTTTTCTATCGCATCAAATGCAGTTTGTTTGAGATGCGCTGCACAAACTGCAAAAACTTGTTGAAGAGCATTTTCTTGCTAACAACGTGATCTGTGACACTTATACACTCGATAGAATACTGGAAAAAGAAGAGCTATTTAAAGGTGTAACTACTGAGACATCTATAAATGATGGCGCATCACTCAATCCCCACAAAGAAAATTTTATTTCAACAAAAATTCTTCCTGTAATTGTCCAAGCATAACTGCAAACATTTTTTTATTAAATACAGAAAATGGAACTTAAAACATAAAACACACTAGGTGTAATAGAAATAGAAACTCGATATAACGGATATTATTAAAATGGCCAACTATTGCGACAATTTTGCCTCAATTTAACCTACTTCGTATCTCTTTCTGTTCTTGAGATTCATTCATAAATGGTTAGCCTCTTAAAACAGACATGCCTTCTATTTCTATCACTGCAAATTCAAGTTTTATTTTCACCAAATAATGTTTCAATGATAGAAATAAAATTTTCACTTTTTAGTGTTAACAATAATCATTAATGCTTCTAAGAAAGAATAGTTACTGTATCTGTCATATGCTGCCACCTAAGTTTAGCAATAATGTACACAAGTTATATGAAATAGTACCTGACTAATCATTTTTAGAAATAATTTGTGGTCGTCTAGGATCTCACTCAAAAGTAAGCCTTTGACAATTGACAAAGTGGCAAATCACAATGTAGCATGGTTAGACATACTAGAGACAATATTTAAATCATTTTACCATAAAGAGATCTTTTTGAATTAAACGGTCGTACATAATATTTACTTTTGTGTTAAGCAGAAAAGTGTTTGTTTAGTGGAATTCGAATCAGATAAGGTTAAAAAAGAATTTTTATTTCAATATATTGAAGCGTTTATTTTATGAGTAAACATAGGGAATACTTGTCAAACTCTTTATATTCCAAAATCAAATGGACAAAACGACTTCAAAAATGTAAAAAAATGTTCAGTGGAAGATCGAGATCAATATTAAAAATCATAAAAAATATAATTACTACATTACAAAATAAAAAATATTAACTTTAACGTTCCTGTTCCATGTAATACAAATTAATATTTAAAAAAAAAAATTATAATTATAACCATACTTGAATGAATGTCTTACACATGCATGTAATCAAAGTATTTTACTTCCAAGTTGTCAAATATCACTATAAATCTTCCTCTGTGTCATTTAAAAATGCTAATAATCATCTACAAATATTGCTAAGTTCACCAAACTAGTGGAGTTTTCTTTGAAACTAAATAATATACTTAATTCTTTTTATGAATTGTAATTGGACTTAGTTAGACATTACAGGATGTTAATAAGGAGTATAACTTTGCGATTAACTAATCTGGTTTAGTGGATAATGCGTCTTATGAATTTGTAAATATGTTATAAGTACAATACATTATAAATTATTTAAATAAATAACAAATTGATACATCTATTTCCTCGTCTTAGCAAGTATATTAATATTATTTGAAGTAAATATGAAGTTCATCTAAGGTACCCATATTTATAATCAACAAAATAACTTGTTTTTTGGGCGAAAACCTAACCTTGTATTGGCTAGTAGTATCCGACACGTTTGTCTCATTAATGTTTAATGTAATTACATTTTGTAAATTTCTCATAATGAACTGTCTGGCTCGAATGAAGTGGCAGTGGTATTTTGTCTCTGCGAGACGTACTCAGACATATTTGGCAGAGACAAAAACCAGGCCCTGTCTTAGTATTTAAAAACAAGCATTTTGTCCCCTCTGCTAATAGCTCTTCCTTTGTCTGTCTTCATGAACACTCTCACGACGCTCGTGTGTTTTTATGGTTTGAAATGCCCGCGCGTATTGGCGGCCTGTGGAAGTTTTTGGTTATGGGCGTGGCTTGCACGCTGTGGCCCTCTGTGGCCGTTGTTTTGTACTAACGACTTTTGATTTATCGCCGCAGGTTGGTGCTCGTCTTCCGCGTTTCAACATTTCATCGCAGTTTGTTTTTGGGTTTTTTGATTGTTTATGACTTTGATTGACTGTTTACCTGACTTTGATCCGTTATCGAAGCCTTATACCGCTATGAACAAATCGGATATTAATATTCCGAAGCCTGTCTTACCATACTGTTCTTCGTACTAAATCTATTAGTCATCGTTTGGATTATTCTCATTAACCATTCGCCATTCTTCCTTATCTCTTCTTTTATAATCAAAACAACTACTCATATCCTAACTAGAAACATCTAACATTATTTCTCCTAATTGGAGATATAACAAAAGCCAGTTTTTGATAAGTATAATAGTTGCCACAATAAACAGGACAGTTGAAATCGAAAAGAGAAACTATCCATATTTACTAAAATAATAAGCATAAAATTCATCAGATTTTGACAAATTCATTGGGGATGAGAAAAATCTACGCAAAAATGGTTTTAAAAAAAGAGATTTTGGCTAGTAAAAACATTCCTGTGCCTCCTTATTTGTCTGACTTGAGTTCTTGTGACTTTTTTCTCTTCCCGAGAAAAATCATATCAAGGGAATTCATTTTGGAACACTTCTAACCGACTTCTGAAGATCCAGTATCCGAGTTCCAGCACTGCCATGAATAGGAAAAACCGTCTCCAGCACTGTGTGGCTTCACAAGAAAGTTATTTTGAGGGAGGCAATATTGAATTTTAATTCCATTCGAACATTTTTTTCGCTCAATTGGAGTCGGAACGCGCTAAACAAATGACCTACAATACATTTTTACATGTATAAATATAAATATACCAGAGTATTGTTGACCCATTTTTAAGGATAAGATACCTATTTCTAGATTATTTTACCTACATTATTAAAGCTTCTATAAGATATCAATTTTCTGGTACTTTATTTTGTTATATCTACGAGAATTGAACCCAGCATCCAAGATCTCTTATTTCAAGCCATAGCACGCTAATTAGCAAGCAAGCATTGTCGTAAAAATAACAGTTGTCGTTTTAATTATTTGTGTATAATTGTAATAACATTTCATCATAAGCAAATTCCTATTTAAATTCTTGTTAAGTAAGGTAATATATCCGTGGAACAATTCAAATTAACAAGGTAAGCTGCGAAGGAGATAATATTCGCGTTATTTGCAGATAACTTGATATTACTTAGCTTAAGTAACAATAGCCGAACGCGTGCAGAACGATCAAGTTAACTATGTCGTCTTAATTTGAAAATACGAGCTTTATAATTCTTACACGTTAACGTACCCAGCTCACCTTACATATCACTAACGCGTTATTTATCTTTTTGCTTCTTGTGTCACTGGCTAAATGCTCGTAATTCTAAATTGGATTGCTAAGTACTGATCATTATTCTGCTGCTAAACCGGAGACATATATTTCACAAACTATTTTGTTTTTCAATTGCTTTTTACAAAAAAGTAGGATTGGTTTTTAAAAATAAAACCTATTTATTCAAATGTTGCCATGGATGTCAACTGTCGTATGATAATTATTAGATATAGCTATTCTTCATCACAGCTGTAAGTGCTTTTATTGTATTGGTATTTTATTGAAGTGACATATATGATAATGAATTTATTTCCCTAGGTGCATTATTTTCGTCATCCTTTTCACTTATATTTAAAGGGAAGTGAAGGGAACAGATGGTTCTAGAAGTGAAAAGAACGACAACTGTATTTTATTTCAGAATCTCTAAAACTCTGTACTATTCATAGATTATATATAATATTTTTGTGTACTATAGATGCGAAACTGCAATTATATCAGTTGGGATTGTTTTCAGTGTCACTCTCCAAATGGATCATCTTTTGTAAAATTTTATTAAAATGTTCATCATTATCACTATTCCTTATTGCACCACACAAATGATTTTTATCGCAAAAACTTGCAAAGAAAGAGTTGTTACTACATATTTCTCACCAAATATATTTTGACGTCAATTTTGTCTATTGTACTAAATTTATTAACAAGAAATTAAATGTTTTGTATGAAAATGAAAGCCAACTAAATTATTATTTCTATTAAGTTTCTGGGGAGCAACCAAGAGATGGTAGGAAACAACGGGCCCAATGTCACCCATTTAAGTTACACGACCCTTATCTTAACCTCAAAAACAAGTCGACAATGTTCAGGTTTATTTATATTTATCGATTAGAAAACCTGAGTTGTTCAAGCTTAAAAATTGTACATCTTAAAATTTATTGCAACAATAATCCTAAGTAATATAACAAGAGCCACGAATTTATTGGAAAAAATTACAAACAGTTGTGGCGTAGTAAAAAACAAACGAATATCAAAAATGTCATTAAGACTCATTTTTGACCCGAATTTTCTTTGCTTCGTAGGAATATGTGTAAATTTTACTAATTAAATTCATTTGATTATTTTACGAATGAAAACAGTTCAAATATAAAATTTACCTGTCAACAAAATACAACCATGGCAATTGCATGAAATAATAACTTTAATACAGTTGATTATTGCCAAATAGAACGATAACAATAAGTAAATTACTTGAAATGATGTGTTAATTGTAAAAACAGTGCAATAGTGAAAGTTGAAGCGATATTTGAATGTATTGAATCGTTTTTGGTAATAATACGCGTGAGGGTACGGTATTTATGATATTTAGTAGTGTGTATTGTTGGAAGGAGGTTGTTATCACTATATATGCTGTGTATAATCAGTACGTGACTGTAACAAAGGCTTATCTAGCGACAACATGGACAAACACGACCAGCTAAATGCTAAACGTGGACCGTACCATGACCGAGACCATGTCCCGGTATTTATGAATATGTAATGTATTACTGCTTGTATTATTACCGCTACTATGTTGCTGCATTCGCAAATTTCATTAAAACAACAACCTCCTTCTACATCCAATCTCTTTTCAACCAAAAATTTTCATTTTCTGTGTATAGTACGACAAAAGATCTCAAGTTGACGTTTAAATTGTTTTATGGTTGTGGTATCTATTAAAAGTTTTGCTCCAGGTACCCAACTAAGCACTGTATTTGGAAATCCCAAAGTAATATTAGCATGCCTAACTTAATATAGATGGATTACTGTACGACATGGAAATAACTAGACAGGGATGTATTTAAAATTTTAATACCGTTAATTTCTTAGCAATAATCATTATCTTCGTGGAATTGCAAACAATTTTTGCATAAAAACGAAACTGCTATAACATAATGTTTTAATTACCAAGAGTACATCAACGTTACTACAACTTTTTAAATACATCCCTGTCTAGTTATTTCCAGGTTGTACAGTAATCCATCTATATTAAGTAAGGTATGCTAATATTACTTTGGGATTTCCAAATCCAGTGCTTAGCTGGGTACCTGGAACAAACAGTGTATTCTAATGGATTTCGTATAATTCTATACCCTATAGCAGAACGCATAAAGGTCACATTTCTTTCAATTCTTTCACTCAGGGAAAAACTTTGAATAGATACCACAACCATAAAATAATTTAAACGTCAACTCGAGATTTCTTGTCTAACTATAACAATATGGAATGTTTTCCATATGTTAGTGAAAACCTGAGCGTAAGGAAATTTGATCTCTTGCATTCAGACATGTGTTTGTTTTTGGTAATAAAGTTCAAAATTTATCGCTTCACTGTCATTCTGAATGCGTGACAAATGTATTTTTAAAGATTTACAAGATCTGGTAAGGAGGGCCAAGGGATGATTTTTTCTCAGCCCTCGATAACTTAACAGATTTTGTAGAAGACTCACATAACTACGTCTGATGAAGACGCACGTATATCGGAGCACTTCGCTCTGATCGCGCTATGGACAATCAGACGGCTAAACATTATTAGTATTAATAATTTTAGTATTGTTTGTGAATATGTAAATAAAATTTTATTGAAGCAAAATCGTGTGTGTTCGTCCAAAGTTCTCCTATCGTGTTCCTTAGTGTTGTGTCGTGTATCATCGTCATTCTTGGAAGCCATCATTGTGAAAGCCATTTCGGAAGTCATCAAAATAATCATCATCATTATTTTCACCCCCTGGTACTGAACTGAGTAAATGTCGATGTCTTGATTCCAAATTTTCAATCATAATTCAATTCTTGTCTAATCGTTCTCGAGGTATTTACTTTCAAAATTAGGCAAAAAACAGTTTTTTGGGTATACCCCTTAAGGGATTGTCTCTACAAGCGACCACATCAGTCGATTCTACGGGTAAAATTACATAAATGTACCAATTTTTCTAACGGATACAATTTTTAGAGCGAAAAACGAAAGTCGGCGAAAATTGAGAAAAAAATTCCTTTTACCTGAGAGAGTGCTAACTCATTGTGAAGTACTGTAATTCTTGTTCTAATTTAATTAGATCAAAATCACACTCTGTAAAAACCAGTCATCGTTACTGTCCCAATTAAGCGAAAACTTGTCCCCAATGTTTAAATTATGTATTAGTTTATGAGATGTAGCCCTAATAACCGGCTACTCAAATTAAACGGAACATTTTAAGATGTCACTACATTATTTAACAGCACCAGTGCTTTAAAGTTATCAACTCACATTAATTATAATTATTTATTACTATACCCGACTACAAGATAGAAAAAAATCTGGAAAACAGTAGAATTGTTATTTGCAGTTTGTTATGAATAGATGAATCTAAAGAAACTGAAGATTTTTTGTTGCTTAGCTATTTTAAGCAGGGCATATTTTATGATGAATTTTTGCACGCTTTTTAGTTTGTTAAAGATATAAATCAATAAATAACTGACAATGTCAGGGTAACTATAAATTTTGCATCTTATATGTTCAGGTATGAATATAAATATACCATTCCTAGATATACCCGTATACATATTTCTCCATAATGTTTCAAAGTTACTAAATAAAGCTTTTATATTTTTGATGCCCAATACATTTTGTTCATTTTCTGTTTGAAAACATATTTACAATTTCTATATATACAGTATTTCCTGATATAAATATTTGAAATGTAAAAGCCATCTAATATACCTTCATCATTATTTCGAAATCGTTTCTGAATATCCTGTGTAGCAAATATTTTGTAACTATTCAAGAATATACAAACTTGTATTTATATATCTAGGAATATAAAATGTCAGCAACATAACATAAATAGAAAGAGATAGCTTGCAAGACCTGGTATAATCGTAATAAGATAGAAAGAGAGGGGCAGTCATACGTGCTAGAAATGCGGCAGTAAATAGTCACACGTATCACTTTCAAAATATTAATTGCACATAAATGAAACCTTGAACTTGGCGAGTCAACGAAATGAGTTTTTTAACGTAGAAACATTGCGCAATAAAACTGTAAAATTGATGATACATTTTTTCTATTACTTTTACTATTTGACTGGTTTTTACGGATGGTGATCTTGATCTAACAATTACATTATAAATAAAATTAAAGTATTTCACAGTTAGTGAGCACCCCTCTGTTAGGTAGTAAACATTACGGTAACTGTTTTTTACGGATGATGAATTTGAACTAATTATAGTAGGGCAAGAATTAGAGTAATTCACAGTGAGTAAGCACCCTTCTCTCAGGTAGTAAACATTACGCGGTGACTGGTTTTTACGGAGGGTGATTTTAAATTAATTGTAGTAGGGCAAGAATTAGAGTATTTCAGAGTGAGTGAGCACCTTTCTCTCAGGTAGTAAACATTACGGTCACTGGTTTTTACGGAGGGTGATTTTCAACTAATTGTAGTAGGGCAAAAATTAGAGTATTTCAGAGTGAGTGAGCACCCTTCTATTAGGTAGTAAACATTACGGTGACTGATTTTAACGAAGGGTGATTTTGACCAAATTATATTAGTGCAAGAATTAGAGTACTTCACAGTGAAAGAGAACCCTTCTCATAAGTACAGATTACAGTGACTGATTTAACGGATTTTTTCAACTATATTAAAGCAAGTATTAGAGTTCTTCACAAGTCACAATTGGAGAATCAAATGTACATTAATTATATTGAATGAATATTTCTTACCTCTTCGTAGTCAAGCCGAGCAGTAAGAGTGAACACCCCTGTATGAGGGTTGAGAGAGAAAACATCATTGGCCCAATCAGAGATGACTGTGTAGGTCAACTGACTGTTGGGTCCTTGATCTGGGTCAGACGCAGCAATGGTTCCAACTTTGGAACCACGAGCCGCATTTTCAGGGATGTCGAAGGAGTACGCACTTTCTAGAAATACTGGAGGGTTGTCATTCGTATCTGTCACCTGAAACAAGAAAAAACAATTGTTATAATTGTTAATTACTTATTTGTAGATTACAATCTTTAAATATATAAAAAAATATCTAAAAATTAGCTCACACTCGGTGTGATCGTGTTGTGATTGAAATACAATCAAATAATGGTCATAGAAAAAGTATAGTACATAGTTTGAGCTGTTGTTCTTACAACTCTTAATATGTAATAAACTATTTTCACGTCACCGTTGACGTAAGAATAACCTTACAACCATAGCAACAGTAATCGTTTTTGATAACATTTATTATATGGTTACCATTGTCAACGTAGTGTAATATAAAAGATAATAGTCATACTACTAGAGTAATTGTAAAAATATTTAAATTTCATATACAGTTTAATAACAAACAAAATTAACTACAAAAAGTTGCAAATAAATAAATGTGAACTGTCAACTGAATTGTCTCATTTTACAAATACTTTAACATTATTTGTAGCTAATTTCTGCTGATATAATATAATAAGCCACTCGGAATGTAAGTACCTAATACAACTATTCTCGTGCGGTAACATGAACTTTCACTACTTGCAGCTTAAATAATTATTAAATGATTGTTACATTTTTGCAGTCACCATATTATTTTTTAAAACATTTCATGTACTTAAATGTAAATTAATGTGAAAAACAACAGATGCAATATCTGCCCCATGTTTCATAAAAGAGAAAAGGGGTAAATTATTATTATTACAATCATATTAACCCAAATTCTTACCAGTCACATGTTAAATAATTTAGAGAATACCGGCGAAGTACAATGAACTTATTTGAAAAGAAAAAAGCTGCAAAACATGCTAATTATAGGTTAGTCCAGGAACTCGTTATGCGTCTCCGGACCTATGACAATTGATTCTTCTGCGCAAGCGTTTGTTTTGCCTGCAGCAGAATTTCAAATTTGGCAGAAACATGTTTCGGAGAGTAAACAAAAATTGAAGAGGCGCTATGAAAAAAACGCTTAAATCACACGTTTAACTCAATGGCTAACAAGATGTTTCGTAAATGGTCTTTGAATATTTCATACGTGTCGAGTATTAACTCTTCGTTTAACTTGATTTATTAAGACAGAAATTTGAGTAGTTAGAATATAAAGAATCAATGCTGGATGATCTAACACGTGGAATTTTAACTGTAAATTTTCTATTTGTCAGCAATATTTCTTTATCAACACGCAATTCATTAGGAAATCTTTCAAATATAGAGTTAAATAATTTATTTACCACTTTAACTAGTGTTTTATCTACGGTAATTTGTCCACAAGAAAAATAAGTTTTTGTATATATTTTTCCTTCCTTGTATGAAGTAAAGGAAGTACTGTAATTGCGAACAAATCCAGTGTTGAGATTTCAACGGAAATACCAATTTTGACTACCCTGCATCTATGTATTTTGATTAGTTTCGGCTAACTTCTTTACTTACGTATCTACGTATCTTTTTAACTCTACATGATTAGCCGTAAAATGTTAAAATTTTATTTTTGCACATCCGGGCGTAAAAGTCGGACAAATAACATTGTTTTAAGGGCGAAATGACACTCTTTTTCGAAAAAGTAGTCATTTTCGCCCTAGAACTTTTTGTGCCCAGTTTCACCCATTTTTATGATAAATTTTTGACGTGTCACCGCTTTTTTGCTACTTTGTTTACTTACTTCTTGCTTGTTTTCATTGTTATCCATGACAACGTACATATATCAAATAGACTACTATGATCTGAATTTGATTTGAACATCGTTTTACTTTGATCGCGGTGATGAAGTAATACTACTTCGGATGTGCAAAAAATATTGTATGTATTACGAGCGAAATATATTTTGGCCCTAGGTGCATTGTAACCCTCCGCTGCGCGTCGGGCTTCAATTTTGCACCGCGGGCCAAAATCTATATCATTTCGCCCTTAATACATAAATAGCTATTATGTGCTTACTATAACATCTAGTTGTGCACTTGAATTTTTTGTTCCAATCGACCTTTCCAAAATGGCACTTTACTTTTGGCAGAAACGTAATGCAAATAATAATTTAGATGACTTAATTTTTGTACATTTTAAAAATTTTCAAAAGATGATCCATATAGAAGGGAAGAAGTGAATGGAATTGAAGTAAAGAATGATTAACCGTATGGAATAAGGAAATAAATTTAAATGAAGAGCAACAAGAAATATGTATAATTTAGCGTACAAGAAATCATGTGGTGTCCACATTAGATTTTTTATATTTATTTTTCCACATTTTAACGATTAAAATTAATTACTTCAAATTTTAAAATAAAAAAATTGTCTGAGAATATCAGAGAGGTCGTGTGGTATTTGGTGAGATGATTTCGAAAGACAATGCTAAATGAAACAATATAATTATTATTATTTTGTAATATTAATTAACAGTTACATTGACAGTTATAAATAATAACAATTTATTGTCTATTTACTTGTGGAAATTTATGGGGGGTAACGGAATTTTATCGGTATAATGCATCATTATAGTTTAAAACTAGTCGTTGGAATTTATAATAAAATTACAGTAATATTTTAAGATAGGTTATGTATTTACTTACTGATATTTTGTTATAAATACTGACCATTTAATTAAAATACCGATTCGATAACCAGCAGTTAAATATATTTCATATACAACAATTTTTGTTTTGTACTTCACAAAGGCAAAAAGAAACAACACAGGTATGTGAAGACAAAAAAAGGACTGTGGACAGTATAAGTCATAATGTAATTAGAGATAAGTAAAGTGAATAATGTTAGATAAAGCGGTTTTTCCTACGCGTATCAGTCACTGCAGCTCCGTACTGAATCTTGCGCTAATATTTGAAATAACTCAATTAATTATCCGGCGAGAAGAGCCGAGCTGAGCCGATGTTTGCCGAGCAGGATATATATTATCAAGTTGGCATTCCTACTCCTGCAATTAAATGTGTCTGCCACAATTACTCATAGTATTTTTCCCGCGGAATGCTGGAATGACGCTACTTTTTATTTCCGCCCTTCGGTGTAAATCGTCATTTATTACGGTATTTTCATTATAACCGTACGAAAGAACACTGCAAATCAAACATGGCCGCCTCTCGTTAGCTTGTGCAGGTTTAGGTTTCGCTTTCTTATTGGGATTTGAATATTGAAGTTTATAGGATCGTGGCTGGTATTTATGTTACCGGTATTGTATAAAATGTACTTTGCGGAAAAATTTATGCAAATTATCGTAGGAGTTAAGATTTTCTTACATGAGATATGTTCTGATTATATTTCTTCATTTTAGGATGAAATATCTATAGATATGCTACCATAATTACGCCTATTCTGAAAACCGTTTTTCGATTACTTACAAATGTAAACTTTTTTAAATTCAATTCCTTAAGTATCCTGCTTCGCATTTCGTTTCGTACTATTTTATTAAAAGGAAAAATGTATGCATCTAATACTAAATATTTATTTAACTAAATTGTAAAGATATTCAAAATTGGTTGTCAGTATGGACGTTATCATATAACAATTACTAATTTTATAAACTCACTTTTAAAACGAAGAAAATATTTCTTTTGTAAAGAAATGTTTTTTACGCGTATATGTTTTTTGGAACTAAAATCTTTGAGGAACTTTTTTTCTCAAAAAGTTTTCATTTTCCAAATTTAAGTGAATATCGATGCGCTGATTTCAAAATTGCAATCCTAGTAGGCCTATCCGGTTTAATTCTATTGCTTTATTATCTAACTTTAGTTTATTTTTAAAACCTATAATCCCATATCAAAGTTGTGTAGAGTTAAAAACAAACCAGACAACAGTATTATACCAAAAATTGTATTGATAAACGCGAAATATCCCGAAAATACTCATTTTTGAGCCCAAAATTTTGATTTTGGGAAATATTGTGCTTTGGTAGATCTCGCCGCGCTGATTTCAAATTTTCAAGCGAAATTTAATTATCTTTTTTCGTTCGTGAGATATTTGCTGTCAAAGTTGCTCCTCAAAAAAGTGAGTTTTTTGACTATATCTCTAAAATGGGTAGAGATACGATTTCAACGTATATGCCAGTTGATTCTCCAGGAAAAGTTACATAAAGAAATGTTTTCTTCGCATACACGTTCTTTGGAACGATTAGGTGAAAAATGAGAAAATCGAAAAAACCTAAATTTCAAAATTTCGACGAGCAACTTTTTTTCTCAAAAACTTTTCATTTTCTGAACTTAAGTAGATATCTATGCGCTGATTCCAAATTTTCAAACCGAATTCAATTATCTCTTACCGTTCTCGAGATATTCGTGTTCAAAGTTGAGTTTTGGCAATACCTAAAAAAATAGGTTTTTTAGGTATATCCCTTTAAGGGTTAGGTTTACGAGTTCGGCAACCTCACCAATCGATTCTACGGGCAAAATTACATAAGTATACCAATTTTTAGATTTTTATTACAACGAATACAATTTTTAGAAGCAGAAAACGAAAATGGCCAAAATCGAAAAAAATGCCTGATGAACCCCTTGCGATTTTTTTCGATTTTCGCCATTTTCAGTTTTTCCTATCTAAAAGTTGTATCCGTTGGAATAAAAATCTGAAAATTGGTACACTTATGTAATTTTGCCCGTAGAATCGAATGGTGAGGTTGCCGAAGTCGTAAACCTAACCATTTAAGGGGTATACCTAAAAAACCTAATTTTTTAGGTATAACTTTGAAGTCAAATATATCGAGAACGGGAAGAGGTAATTGAATTCTGTTTGAAAATTTGAAATCAGCACATCGAGATCTACTTAAGACCAAAAAATAAAAAATTTTGGAGACAAAAAGTTTCTTGGTGAAAAATTGAAATTTAGGTTTTTTCGTTTTTCTTATTTTTCACCTAATCGTTCCAAAGAACGTATATGTGGACAAAACATTTCTTTATATAACTTTTTCCGTAGAATCGAATGGTAAAGTAGTTGAGATTTTATCTCTACTCATTTTTGAAATATATTAAAAAAACACACTTTTTTGAGGTGCAATTTTGACAACAAATATCTTCGAAACGAAAAGAGATAATTAAATTATATATGTAAATGTGGTATCAGCGTAGCTAATTATTTAAAAAATATTTCAATCAAAATTTTGTAAAATTTTAAAATTTTCGATTTAAAAATTCGATATTTTCTAATATTTTCGGATTTACGCAAAAATACAGCTTCAGCGACTTTGGGAATTACTTCCGCTATTATTACTACATACATAAACTATTCACTTTTAAAAAGAAAAAAATATATATTTTGTATAATTTATTGTAGTCAAACGATCAAATATCTCATCTATACCCATTTATTTGAATTTGATATTTTTCATAGCAATTTTTTGGATTTTAATATAAATACCCCATTACTGCTTCGGGCCAGAAAAGAACAACTTTAGTACCTAGCAATACAAATAACTATTAGTTTATTATCAATACTTTTATAGGAATTCGTGATGCTCTTCCATAATCTTGAATGCATAAAATTTATTGAAAAAATAGTATTTAAGTATATCCTAAGAATAATTTTATTTCAGCTATATTCCGTGTGTTACCTTTTACTATTAGTATCTAGTGTGCATCTAGTATCTAGTATCTAGTATCTGGTAAGATAGGTCGGTTGAGCGAGCAATGACTGCTATGTAAATACCCATCTGGTATTCAAAGGACGGTTCGGCGATTATTCCGCTCGCGTTTGTCGCAGGATAATTTGATTAGCAGGACGCGTCGCTGTCCTTGTCCTGCGTCCTGTTGCACGCGGCCTTGAAATTAATAAGCTTGTTCCTTACACGACTCCCAGCCGCTGTATTGCGGATTCAAGTCCAACCGCCGTTTTTTCTCAAATTACGATACGAGAAATGATATATGTTTATAAAACACCTGTCAAGCCACATACGAGCTAGAATTAGACGCGACATAGCCAAGTTGATTGCGTTGACAAGCGAATTCGCTACTGCATACCTCTAGATACATATTGATTTCTTACTTGTACCTAGTTTGTAAATTACAACACAAAAAACATGCATTTTAAACAGGTATTCATTTCTCACAACAACTAACAAACAAATACAACTTGCATCTTGCATGTTTGTGAGGTCCTGAAAACCTTTTAACAAGACGAAATCAATGCCGAAATCAATAAACATTTACACTCAGATTCATAAAAAAGAATAGCCACTAACCCGGATTAGTTATACCCCTTGTTAACATCCTGAAATGTCAAACTAACTCCAGTTCCAATTCATAAACGAATTAAGTATATCATTTACTCAGCATTTCTAAATGATACAGTGGAAGATTTGTGGTGATATTTGATATTTACGACCAAAATACTACTACTTGGAGCTAGTATCTCGAACAGATCGACATTCGAAGAGCCCTTAATATTCTAGGTATTCTATGTTTTTCCTAGGTTTGCTAACAACTATTCGCACATTGTGTAAAAAATTGTTCGATAGAGAACTTAAAAAATCTAATTTGGCCAGCCTGTCCTCTTTACACTTTCCATTATAATCAGGATCACTTCTTTGTTTCTTTTTATATTTCTTATTCGTTTCTTTTTTTTTTTGTTTCACATATTTTCTCTTTGTTCTCATTTTTGCAATTTCTATATAGGTACTGTAATATACCTATAACTATCCGTACGTTGACTGCTGACACGGTAAAATGAATTATTAATATAATTAGAATTTACAGTATTAATACAGTTCTTTCTAGATTATGAGATAATTTTTTTTTAATATTTTCATATGTAATACTACTAATAACTAGAATTTTATTTCAAATTTTTGTTGTTATGGTCACTACTGATAGTTACAACGAAAATCAAAGGAGTCCGCAGGACGAGTGACGATTTTCTAATGCTACAAGCAAGAGTGAGTTAGGTAAAAATAACAAGTTTAATTCTAGTTACGAATGGTATTCGGCATGAAAATTTTTCGAAATATATATATTTTTCAATATATTACTTGTCATAATTTTGACAGACGTTGTATCTAAGCAACGCCTATTTAGTCGTGTAAATTCCGCGGCAATTGTCAGTAACTGACAATTGTCAGAGAGATTTGAATCTGATTGGTTTAATTCACCAAAATATTGTGATTTAATTGGATGACAAATTATGAGTGGAATTGTCAGTGTAATATATTAAAAGTTTTTGGATTTTAATTTTAATATTTTTAACTAAATTAATTAATAGAATGAAAGGTGGACAGTAGAAGGTGTAATTTGAATCAGTCTTGGTATAAACTTACACACAAGATGACTGTGTAATAAAATGAAAAGTAGGAAACTGTATGAAAAATCCATGGAATATATAATGCAGCTTGTAAGATTCATTGCTTCGGTTGTAGCGTCTACGGCGAGCGTAATCTACATATCTATGCGTTACTAAGCAAGTACTAGCCATCCCACGCACATTTGGCACAAATACGAATTAAAATAATATTAATCTTTCTATATTTATGTACCTGTTTACGATACTTGCTCGTGACAATGAAAAATCCCAATGGCGAGTACAAATCTCTAGATTTGAATAACGGGCTATCGAGGGAATAATTCCGTCTAACAAATGGATTCTGTAACAATGAATCGAATCGCGAGGAAATTAGATTCCATTTACGTAAATACGATAACATGCGAGAAATTTGCATAGCATAATACTCCAACAAGAGGATGCTTTATTTTTCTACTCCCACGCAATGTGTTGGACTGCATTCACCATTTCAATTACCAATCATTGGATTATTCACTAAGATGACGAAACATCATTATAACAAACAAATTAATGAAAAAACTTACTTAAATTCAGAGAGATACTTAAATTTATATATGTCATAGGGCAAGGTAACAATACAAAGTATGCCATGGTTGAACATATGTGGGTATTTACTGTAATAGTTTATGTTTATTTTGAAATTATATATGTAGTATAATTGACACAGAAGTTTCATTTTCCTACCTAGGCACTTTTACAAGTGTACTAAGTATAATGCACACATCAAAATGATTATTTATGCTTATAAATGGTAGAAACAATGAAAATTATTATATCAAGCATAAATCTGTTTATAAGTAGTTACTACTGTAATTAAAATGAATTATGGCCATTGTTAAGTTTCAGATTTAAAATTTTATATTTCTCTGCTTCAATAACTAACTATTGAATTTTTCACAGCTTCAAATTAATTTTTTCTTTTAATAAATATCCTAAATTCAATTTTAAGTTTGACTACTTTTTAAAATTAAAAACATAGAAAACTACATTAAGGATCTGCCGATTTACTGTTCGATAATTAGACCTTTTTAGTTTTGTTCGTATTCATGTGGAAATGATCTAAAATTGCATAATCTTAAATGGTGAATTCCCGCGTGAAGCTTTTATCAATAACCTGTTTATATTAAGCGAGTTCCGTAATGTAATTGCTTGAAATTTGATAGACGTCTAACCGCGAGTATCTCTTCACGTAATCTAGAAGATGAATGTTATTAAAGAAGCCATATCAACTCACATATTTTTCTAACTGTAAAATTATATCACTTTGATGCACATTAGGATTCTTATTTTCACTTTGGTTCAATTCATTTTTCAGTGGTTTCTTGCATCACTAGAAATCTCATCTAAGATTGTTTCCAGAGAATTATCTTCAAAAGTATTTAGCATTGTTAAAAATAAAAAATAATTTGTCATATTACTTCACTGGCTTGCTTCTTAGTCATCTTGTATAATTTTGATTGACAAGTGTTGACCCTATGTTCTACTTTATTACTGAAATTTAAACTCGGCTCTGAGGACAGATGGACCACCTCTGTTGAGGAGAGATGAACCAGAAGCTTGTTATTATTAAAAAGATCAATCCAACAGATAAACAGAAAAAAAAAACATTCGCACATAGAAAGGTAGACGATCTAGTTACTATTTCACGATTTCAGAAGAATTGGTGTTAAATGGTTAATCAGAGAGCAATGATAATGAAGAAGTTGAAGATTACAAAAAGGAATATGCGGGATGCAAGAAAGATTATTAAAAAAAAAATGATTAAGAAGGATGATTGTATAAATGTGTAATTTGTGATCCCTGTTTGTACGAAGAGGGTACCACAAATGAAAAATGTCAACAATATGTTATCCAGTTCATCTCCTCATAGCCTGTATTCGTTACACCTAAATAATAGAGGTGCCAGGATATTAAAATTTTGGTTACATAGACAAAAGTAAGCATGGTAACTATGTCATAATTCTATACCATATAATTTTGACAAGTTAGTATGGCAAAAATTTTACCGTACAAAATAACATAGGACAATTGGCATATCATATCAAACCATACAGACTTCATCAGGAAAACGATACTTACAAGAGAACTATATAAAATTATATTTATTAATAATGTGAAACCGTTAAACTACTGAACAAACAATGGATGTTATGTATCATACCAGGCCTTAGATGTCTTAAAATTCTTGCTCTCCGAGCTCGGAATTCAATTGATATCTGCGGCTGTTATGATACTTATAACTATCGTAGGTATGTTAATAGCTATAAATGTTTTGGCAACATAGTTGGAAACGTAGGCCGTGGAAATTTGTTTTTGTCGGTTAGGTTTTGGAACTACCGGTGTTTACTTTATCACTTAGTGAATGGCCGATGGATTTGGAATGAAACCCAGGGCTGTCAGTTTAGCAAATGCGCTGGGCCGAGGCATTTCAGGTCCGTTATCTTTGCAATCAAGGCGGGATTCAATTTGTCAGTGTCTGTAAATTAACCGCTAACGTAACCGTGTTACACTGGTAATGGATTTACCAAAATGCAACTCTTCCAACCATTGCTCCCTGGTATGTGCTAATTTACTTCCAACTCCGACGAGGATTAATATATACTAAATTCCTATTCGGGTTTTGTTTTCCTTCAAAATGCTACACAATTTGTTACGTTTAATTTGAATATTCTACTCTTCGGGTCATTATTTTACTTGTCTTGATTATGATCGAAATTTTAGGTATTACTAACTCGTTAAAATACAAGCAGTGACTTTATTTTGGATCTTCTTTGTGAACATGGAGAAGGAATGCTACAATCATTTCGTAGTCAGATACATAGGACAAGGAAAATTTAATAAAAAAAAATAACAAAAAGAAATGATATTTATCAAATTATTTGTTCTGCCATTATTCTACTTCAATTGGTTCATGGAATTTTTCTTACATTTTAATATAACCTTTTTGATATATTACCAGTTAATAATAAACACTTAATTAAAACAAGTTTTTACAAAGGGCAATTTTGATCCAATTTTATTAGGGCAAGAACTAGATTACTTCACAGTGAGTGAGCACCTTAGATCATATATCAGTAGATACATACATACATACAAACAAAGAAGGATTGACATAATATTTCCATCTCTTTTTTGTTTTGTCCTTCTGTTTGACCAAAATCTGGCGTATCTAGTGATATATGATTTAAGGCGAGTATCCTCTGAGGTAGTAAACAGTACGGTACTGGTTTTTACGGAGGGTGATTTTAATCAAATTTCACTAGGGCAAGAATTAGAGTATTTCACGGTGAGTGAGCACCCCTTAGCAGGTAGTAACCACTACAGTGACTGGTTTTATGGAGGGTAATGTTGATCTAATTACATTAGGGCTAGAATTAGAGTACCTCACAATAAGTGACCATTCCTATTTCAAGTTGTAAACAGTACGGTGACTGGTTTGTACAGAGGATGATTTTAATCTAATTTCATTAGAGCACGAATTAGAGTATTTCACAGTGAGTGAGCCTCCTTATACAGGTAGTAAACATTACAGTAACGGGTTTTTACGGAGGGTGATTTTGGTCTTATTACATTAGGGCTAGAATTAGAGTACTTCACAGTAAGTAAGCACTTCTCTTTCAGGTTGTAAACAGTACGGAGACTAGTTTTGACGAAGGGTGTTTTTAATGTAATTTCATTAGGGCAGGAATTCGAGTATTTCACGGTGAGAGAACATCCCTGATATTAGTAGTAACCATTACAGTGACAAGTTTTTATGGAGGGTGATTTTGTTCTAATTACATTAAGGCTAGAATTAAAGAACTTCACACTAAGTGAGCACTTCTCTTTCAGGTTGTAAACATTATTTTGACTGGTGTTATGTAGGAAAACACTAAAACAGATGAAGATCATATTTTGTTTTTCTACATACATTATACTATAGACAAAGGATTGCAAACTTGTAGTTAATAAGTGCAAATAGTAACCATTGTTGTAATTTGTTGAATTTTTAATTATAAAACGACGCTATCAGATTGTTTTAAATATAGTAAGTGAAAAAGCGGTCTAGAGGACACGAATGAATACTTTTGCTTGAAGATGAATCGATCCTGATACGAGTACTTGTGCACTTGGGAGAAAAATGCAGCTGCTGAGCGTTTTTGTTTGGTAGTGAATTTATTATTGGTGATTATTAACCAGACAATTAACAAAAGCTGCCCTCATAAATATGGGACAAAATGAAATACAAATGTAATCATATCTTAAGCAGCTCGGCCGGCTAATAAGAAGCAGTGTTGTGTGTTTTTGCGGGCATTATCGCTATTTAAAATGCACCGCAGCGTCTGATTTGGAAGCGACGTAGCGTGCCTGCGATAGCGCGAATGACTCGGGACTCGCGCTTTCGCGAATCGCCCGCCGGACGACCTGATCGGCTGCTTTTTGGCCGATGCAAAAACCCACCAACTTTCATCCGACCGCCACTAGCCAGCCAAATGCGGAATGCCGGCCTACCATTTAGACGGATTCCTGAATAGGGCCAATCGTACGCACTTCACTAATCATCAAGCATTTCATTACCGTTAATTTCAAACTAACTCTATTCCCAATTCATACAAAGGATTAAGTGTATTATTTAGTCCAAAAGATAACTCTATTATTTTGGATATGAAAAATGAATTTAGTTTTTTAATGAATCTAGCTGATAGAGTCTAACATTTTGTATAGGTGGCTTTACACAATCAAAGAATTTGAACTATTTTATGTCATATTTTTACATCATATCCTTTGATCAAATGGCTCCGCTTTACACGTTCAAAATTTTTGAACTATTTTCCCTTATAAAGTAGGTGTATCAATAAAGAAAAGAAAAATATAGGTTGATCACAATGATATATGATTTCACATTTCTTTATTTTTCAGTTTTAACATTTGATAACAACATTATCCTTAGAATTAACTAAAATTTGAAGTTATCGACCTTGAAATTTAGGACATGCTCTAAGTGAGAAATTCTATGTCATAGCATATGAACTATGAACAGTCAAATTTCTTTGAACGTGTAAAGTGTCAGAATCACATTGAACAATACGAAGTTGTAGAAATTGATGTAAACTCATGATCGTCTAAAACGCCCTTTATAACAGAAATAAAATAACATTTTATGTAAACTTAAAGTTATTAAACTATTTACAAAGTGGTGCAAAAACTATGAATGATTCTAATAAATTAAAAAATTTCAATCTCAAAACATTGGTTAGTTTGAATAATTTGAAACAAATTATTGAGGAAGATTATAGTTTAATCACTCATTTTACCCGACTAAATTTCATTTTTATTTTTGTTTCTGTCTAAAAGACAACTTTAAAAATTTATTAAAAGCGAATGTTGAAATAAGTTTTAAATGATCATAACATCACTTTCATTTATTATAACAATATGATGATAATCGTTCTAATTATTATGGATGTCACATCCAAAATATATAATATGTATTTTCCACCAAATGCTAACTAAGAGTCCTCTTACTTTATTAAAACTTTACACTTGAAATAATTAACATTGCTTTCTAGAATGTAGATTACTAATTCACAATTAATATTTATAATACATAAATAACTGTTTAATAATGTTTTGTTTAGTTATATAAAAATATTGCTCCTTTTTCTAGGAGTTATTTCCATTTTTGGTATCAGTTATATTAATATTAGGACTTATAATATTGTATTTTCTTGACCACTAATAATTTTCTTAGTCATATTAACTTATAATTTATAGCACAATCATAGAGCCCGATTCTCAATTATTAGGTACCTACTACAATGAAAATAAGTGAAAAATTTCACCACGTCGTCGAAAACAGGGTGTAAATAGAACATTACAGTGTTAATAACTAAGTATAATTATTGTTTAAGGTTGGTGGTTCTTCTAAAATTTGCAAATATTTTAAATTTGTACCTTCATATATAAACCAGGTATTATTTTTTCTCCGAACGTAAGAAAATTGATATATTTTTTACTTGTTTTAATTCTGAAAAATATATTATTCCAGTAGGTTAGTCAACCAGAAATAACTGTACGCGAATATAATGCGACCTAGGAATTACTCCAATAATTTTTATAATCGTTTGTAAATAAATCTTTCCATGAGATAAAAAAAATGTATATAATTCTTACAAAAAAGGAACTTCCCGAACCATACTGTCGTCGAAGAATATGTAATTTTTCCTACTAATAACACAAAATTCTATAGATCAGTAAAGAAAAAATGTCTTTAATGCTAGTATATATCTGCACAATTCGTGGTAAATTTAAGCCCTCATGCTTACCAGATTATCAGAGTGAATTTGGAAAGACTATTAAAGTTGCAAGGTATCCCACTACTCCTCTACCGATGTATAACGAAGAGTTAGAATCTACCATATGTGTAGGTCCCGGCGTTACATATGTAACATATTATCGCTGTACACGGAGAGAATTTGAGTCGTGTAGTGAACAAGAATGGCTGAGAAATATCCGAAGATATCGATCTCCAGATCAAACCAAAGGTCATCCGATAGACGAAGAAGTCTAACAAGAACTATTTCGAGAGATCGATAAGAAAAAAGAAATAGAAAACAATAGGAATAACTGGGTATAGTTTGTTCCTATCTTGACAGATGTCTCGTAGTCGTAGTAGAAAGCGACTTCTGCTCTAGTTGTGCTTCGCTTTTACATTCTTCTCATTGCTCTCCAAGTCTCGGGCAGAAATCACGTATATGTGTATAAACGCAAAACGTAGGTGTGAACTCAAATTAACGACTCCTATAAATTATTCATGATTTTAAATATTTATTGGGTTTATACTAAAGCAATAAAAGAATAATTATTATTCTCTACGGATTGAATCACCTTTTATTTAATACAGAATAATATGGGTACTTATTAGTTCATCTAATTTGCAAGGATAATACGATGAAATTTAAATTCAATGGATTCTATTTAATTAAAATCTCATAACGTAATTAATAGTTTAAAAGCAAATGTACCAGTACTGTTTACTATAAATGAATATATAATCGCTACTGTTTATTCATAGCTAAATGAGTTTTTTTCATCATCGATATCAGAAATTTATTTAAAATTAAATTTCAAACTCTGAATATATTGTCATCTCTAGTTTTTATTTGCCAATGTATTCAATCTATAAAATAAAATAAAAAAATTAAAAGATTAACAATCCAGTGTATTTAATAATTTTGCTTTCATATTACTCTGAACAAAACTAAAATGCAACCAGAATTCCATATACAAATTAATCAACATTATCATAGCTACTGTCGTTTTTTTTTATCTTATTATTTTGTTTTATACTGTAATTCTTGTTCAAGATAGCCACGTTGCTTTTTCAATTCAAGGAAAACTTAAAATTTAGTTATTGTAATTTTACAATATAGGGGCATTTTATGATTTTGTTCTCAAATCTTCTTCTTTACGTTTTTCTGTTTGACTTAACCAACTACTAAAAAGTATCTCTTAACAACCCTTATTCTAAGCATGCGTAAGTGAATATCGACGTTAATAGAGTTAATTTTCAAGTCATTTAAACTTTTCGATTTCAATAATAATTATGTCTGCATTCGTCTGAAAAAAATAGATGCAATCTTACTCACACTAAACTTGTCTATCTATTGTGGAATCTATTATAAATTCAGTAGTCCGCCAATAAAAAACCAACTAGTGTAAAATATCATTTTCTATGATTCATGGTCCAGAAACCTACGATGTATTTAAGTATAATTATCAAATTTTTATAGAGTGAGAAACAAAAAATGAAAATGTTGTATCTGTTAACAGCTACTCTTCTCATAGTTCCGAATTGGAGAACTAATTATTTATGGTAATTAATTCCAAGTAGTTAGTACTTAAATTATTTTATACCTTTTTAATTGAGCTCTCTGTTTTATATAGCGAACAGTAGCAGGTTTTTTCTGGGAATAACTGTCTTTTGATCGCTCGTCCGTCAAAATTCTACTCGTCATTTTATTATTAGAAATCTGACGTTAAATTATATATTAATTTCAACATAAAACTTGGATGCCTCACAAAATATACTTTCATTTTATTATCCTTTAAATCATTGCTCACATAAATTTATTTAATTATTACTTTTTCGAACATGTCCATTTAATTACTTTACGAAGAAACAAAAATATTACATTTTAACTTAAAACACCTGTATGTTAAATACTAAATTCATATTTTTTGTGAAGTTTTTATCCAATAAGAAATTAAAACTTAAATACAGAAAAATCTAACAAATATTTTATATATAGTTATTTGTATAGCAAGGAACTAAAGTATATTTTTTATTATGCATATGGAACCATGTGAATAATAAAAAATACTTTTGTCCTTAGATATACATTATACTTTTTCCCAAATCGTTAAACTATTATTAATTAAAAACATAAATAAATAGCATTATGTGTTAGTAAAACGTCAGCTAGCTATTGAGACGGGGATGGCTGTGATAATAAACGTACTGTCAAAATCTCAAATATTTCTATATCATTTTCATTTATGTTTACACCTACTTAGACGTCGTGTAGATGAAATCAGATGAATTATTATCAAAGGTAAATAATAAATAAATTCACCAATAATATTACAGAATGATATGTTTGTAATTTTAGGTAGTGCTAAAATAAACTGCAAAAATATAATACTATTAAAATATAGGTTAATTCGGTTTGACAGATGAGTCCGTAAAGTTAAATTTTGACATAAGAGTCTGTTAAGTTTTACTTTAGCTACTATTTTGACTAACTTCGCGGAGTGATATCGTGTAGATTATTATCGATTTCGAATTATTATTATTATTTTGGCAAAGCATAAAACAATAACTTTGAATAAGGAAACGGTTTGAAAACTGTCGCCAAAAGACAGATCTAAGTCTATTTGCAATTAATTTCCGCATTTTTACGAATGGATAAAGAGGCAATAAAACTTGTAATACAAATATAATTCATTGTCCAGCATTCTCAGTAATATTACCGGCAATGCAATAAACAATAAGTATGATTGTGCGAGCCATCAATTCTCTCTTTGTTACTCTAAAATTACAACAATACATTCTCATATAAGTTTTCCTTGAAGTTCATTCAATTTATACATCCCTGCACATCAATAAATAACATCCATTTACAGAAAAAAATTATAATTATGAGCGCCGGGGGAGCGAATTTAATTTTATATAAAAACGTCCTAAGGTGGTTCCTTCGTGCGTGCACGATCACGAACCTCCGCGCACGCGCACTGATCGTGATCCGTGATTTATCTGCTCCGCGGCGCCGTTATTTATGTTGCATCGCTCTGGATATAACGAAATTGCAGAGATGCGATTTTTAATTTGGTTCCGCAAATGCGATTGAAGCAACCGCCCTAAATCGTAAGGCGCCCTGCTGGCACAAAACAAATGAAATATTTCACCATGGACGAACAAAAAGACAAATAGGAAACCAGAAACTTCTTTACCAACAATATAAAACAAATATATAGTCACGGGTTTTAAATTCGGATTGTGATGTGTGCCAATCTAAGAGTATATTTACAAATTTTGATAAATATGTCACAGATATATTACAGAATGATTTGGGTTTTCTACAAAACCGATATTTTTCTTTTAAGTTTTTTTTAAGTAAATGATAAGAAACGATAATTGTTTAAATTGCGTTGAATATTACTTGGAAAAATAGTTTATGTACGTAGTAAAAAGAGGGGCAGTAATTCCCAAAGCCGCTGATGATGTATTTTTGTGTAAACCTGAAAATATTTAAAAATGTCGAATTTTTTGCTTGAAAATTTTCAAATTTTACAAAATTTTGTTTGTAACATTTTTTAAAGAATTAAGTACGCTGATACCAAATACCAAAAACAGAACTTAATTATCTCTTTTCGTTTTGGAGATATTTGCTCTCAAAGTTGCACCTCAAAAAAGTATGTTTTTTGATTATATTTCAAAAATGAGTAGAAATACAATCTCAACTACTTTACCATTCAATTCTACGGGTAAAGTTATATAAAGAAATGTTTTGTCCACATATACGTTCTTTGGAACGATTAGGTAAAAAATAAGAAAAACGAAAAAACCTAAATTTCAATTTTTCGCCTGGAAACTTTTTGTCTCCAAAAATTTTTATTTTTTAGTCTTAAGTAGATATTGAAACGCTGATTCCAAATTTTCAAACAGAATTCAATTATCTCGTTCCATTCCGGAGATATTTGAGTCCAAAGTTATACCTGAAAAATTAGGTTTTTTAGGTATACCCCTTAAATGGTTAGGTTTACGACTTCGTCGACCTCACCATTCGATTCTAGGGGCAAAATTACATAAGTGTACCAATTTTCAGATTTTTATCTTTACGGATACAACTTTTAGAAAGGAAAAACTGAAAATGACGAAAATCGAGAAAAATCGTCAGGGGTTCATCAGGCATTTTTTTCGATTTTGGCCATTTTGGTTTTTCCTTTCTATAAATTGTATCCGTTGTAATAAAAATCTAAAAATTGGTATACTTATGTAATTTTGCCCGTAGAATCGATTGCTGAGGTCGCCGAACTCGTAAACCTAACCCTTAAAGGGATATACCTAAAAAACCTATTTTTTTAGGTATTGCCAAAACTCAACTTTGAACACGAATATCTCGAGAACGGTAAGAGATAATTGAATTCGGTTTGAAAATTTGGAATCAGCGCATAGATATCTACTTAAGTTCAGAAAATGAAAAGTTTTTGAGAAAAAAAGTTCCTCGTCGAAATTTTGAAATTTAGGTTTTTTCGATTTTCTCATTTTTCACCTAATCGTTCCAAAGAACGTGTATGCGAAGAAAACATTTCTTTATGTAACTTTTCCTGCAGAATCGACTGGTATATACGTTGAAATCATATCTCTACCCATTTTAAAGATAAAGTCAAAAAACTCACTTTTTTGAGATGCAAATTTGACAGCAAATATCTCACGAACGAAAAAGATAATTAAATTCCGCTTGAAAATTTGAAATGAGCGAGTTAAGATTTATAAATGTGGACTACTTCCCAAAATCCAATTTTTGGGCACAAAAATATTATTTTTTGTTTTTTATAGGATTTAATTGTTTAAAATAAAGACAAAACCAACTTTAGTTGGTCCACTTAAAAAAAAAGTTGATGTCAGATCAAGTTAAACAGGATGTTTATTATTTATAAACAAAAATTATGTCACATACATATGTTAAGTTAAATAATATAAATATATATAAAAAAGAGTTAATTGGGTAAAAATATGTAATGAATTCATTTAAGATTCTATAAAACTGAAAGTCAAAAACAGTAGAGCAATCCATTTACAGCAGTATCATTTCACTTGTTGAACACGAAACAAAATAAATTGCTAATTAATAAACAGTACAAAGACACGGTAATTTCTCAGTTTTAGCTTAATTAGACATTTGCTGTAATAAACTGTCGCGCTTGTTTAAGGACGACCCAATTGTGTCAAAACGGACACAATTTGCGTGATTGTAAGTCCTTAATTAATTATGATTTATACCAAGATATGGGAAATTAATTTATGTAATTGGGAAATATATTCACACGAACATTTCTGCACTATATTATTAACTGTGCAGTTTTTACATTTTTGTTGTTATAGTGTTATTAAATTAATTATTATTTAAACGCTTTGATTAATTTATTATAGATCTTATTCGCTAATGATGATAATTATCATTTTTAAACTGATAGTTGAACGATATATAAAGTCACACAAATTTATGCATATTTCCAAAGAACCTACAGTTTGAATTTATTATTTATTTAATATTTTAAATAAAATTTAGTGATAGACGTAGATACTTTGTCATCATTATATAGACAGTTAAAAGGATTGAAATAAATGTGCATCTCTATTAGTATGACACTATAACTGTAGATTCCAGAGAAATATTTATTGTGTAAATAATGTTGCTGTTATTTTACAAATATTTAAACTTGTGACATTTTTGTAATAATTTTAAATGTTGCACATTATTTATTAGTTTAATTTGAAAAACATGTTATAATATAAAAAGAATGATAGAATAATTATTTATATAACCAGTTAAAAATACCGCATTTTGTGTAACGGTAGGATATAATCACACAAGTTAAATAAAATTGCATTTTCTATCGGGTTTCATACAAGATTTTTTCTAATTAAAAAATAAAGATATATAATAATTATAACAAAAATTTAATAATTTGTTACGAAACAATTAATAATAACTAAAATATATTCTGTATATAAAAATATCTTAAAATTAAATGGTATTTTATCATTTTTATTCTCATATAACAGAAGGAAAATATAAGAATTTAAATATGTAACTAAAGGAAAAATTCTTTGTTACTCTTCCTAGTTTTATTGAGATGAATCGTTTTGGTCTTATTACAGATTTCGATTTCGTTTTTGAAATAAAATATTTATAATGCTTTTAAAACAATTAAATACTTAGATATCTTTAAAAATAATATAAAAAAATTATGATTTATTTGATATATTCATATATTCATGTGAACCGAAAATGTTTCTAACATAAAAACCTATAGTGTGTAAAATTTTAAGTAGTAATAATATTTCTTTAATAAATTAAAAGTGTCATCGGCGCAATGTCGCAAAAGTTTAGTTTCTGGATAAATAACTAAAACTAATACTATTAACACCATAGCTAATTAATTTACTGCATTTTTATAGAGATAGTTATATAATAATTTTCTAGTATTATTACTATTCCTTTTGTACTATAATCATTTTAAATATCACAGAGAAATTACAAAATAAAAATTGGCATCTACTGCATTTATTAAGTACCTTTAGTTTCATATTTAGGTTAAATACCTTCAATCTATTTCAAAACAATTTGGACATTTGTTGACAGGTTTGAAACTATTTAAAATCGGTCTTAGTGTGACGTCATTTTTTGCACTGTTTTAATCCGAGAAAATATGTTTTAAAATTTTACGAGCCAAATAAACCGATAGCTCAAATATTAGTACCCTGGTAAAAATACCATTAGTGAAATATTCTGCACGCCATTAATAGGCATTAAATCGCGATGATACATTTATTTTATTTTATTTCCCAGTGTGATTTATATTGATTACTCTTGAATGGGATTGTGGTTATTTTGTGGAGATTTTAGTGCAGTTTGGAGAGGATGGCTGAGACATAAATAATGTGAGATAGTCTGGCATTATATGTAGTTTATCATACGTTGTCACTACACTGCATAATGTAGATCAGACGTATGCACTGCCAGGCAAAGCGGCAAGTGCAACGAACCGATGCACTGCAACTGCCCAGTTTAACTGCTGGAGCATACCAGCAGCTCCAAACTACCGGGGAAATGTGTAACAGTGTAACAAGTTTCCTTTCTTCTACACTATCTACTACACTTTCGTTTTTATTTCTTTTATTCTTTGTATTTTTTATTTATTCAATCAATTAATCAAATATTTATTGAATAAAACAACTTTTTTTAGTTTTAGTTCTGTATTTTTATTTTATTAAACTACACAAACTGTTGCCTTCTTCAGGGTAATTATATTTCATATTCCTTTTTGGCTCAGAAACTAAAGAAATATAAAAGTAACTATATTGTACAAAACAAGAAATTAATAATACTCTGAATACATTGTTATTGTTTTAATAATTATTTATTCAGTTCTGTTAAAAAATACAGCATTTTTACTTGTTTATATAAACTAAAGGAAGTATTGTAATCGCAAAAAAATCAGGTTTCCATGGAAATATCCATTTTGACCGTCTTTAAATCCATTTTGACAATTTTTGGTGTCCCTACAAAATAGCTGGGGCAGTTGGATCATTTCGAGAACTGTTTCGAATTACTTAAATAATGCCAAATAAACAAAACTTAGCTACCAGGTTACTTTAAAAGTGTGAAATAAATACTTCCAATATCTCTTACTTAAGTTTTTGAGCGATTAAAATATTTTTTCCTTGTGCAATAACGAATAGTAATAAAAATGTTTTCATTTTCAAAAGATGATCCATTTCGAAGGGAAAATGGAAGATATGGAACGAATGGAAGAGTAGAAGAATAATTAGCCGTAAATGATCTCACCTTCAAGCGAAATAAGTTTAAGTGAAGTGCAGCAAAAAATGTGTATAATTTAGCACTCAAGGAAGTCATGTAGTGTACACATCAGATTTTTATTTTAGGTACTTATTCCATTGAACATTGGAATTATACTCTTTATTAGTAATATGTTTAGTTAAATGTTTTTAATGATTCAATGATAAAACTTTAGCATTAATTAAGTATTTAATATTCATATATTTGTTTTTACATAGTAACTATATACAAAAAAAGTATAATTCTGTGGAGCATATTTGGAAGCAGTTGTTTTATTGACATTTAGTGTGGTGTAGTGTGTAAATGCCTTTATGGTTCGTTTCCCACAATGAAGTAGTTCCCGACTATTAACGACGTAATGAGATCTGCTATCATTGTTACCACCGAAATGGACGCTAATAAAATAAGACGTTCTCCAGTTTCACACATGGAAGACTATTTAGCGCCATTTTTCTCCAGCTATAAATTAGTCTTAGCATAATTACACTTCATATTTCATCTTATAAATGATCTGTCAGTAGCTGAGTTAATAAACATTAGCGGTAGTGCGACAAGTATAAATATATACATCCTCGGGTTTAGAAATACACGTCACTAATCATAATCACTAATATTTAAATAAATCTGAGTTTTTACCGTCTGATTACATAAACATGGCATCTGTCAACTCAAAATTGTCGATAGATTAACATTTACCTTTCAGATTTCCTGGAATAATAATTTTCTTAGTTTCATTACTGATTTATGTTAAATATTGTCAAGATTTGGAAATTCCCTGGACATTTTTACTTGCACTTTTATGAAGTAGTTGTCAATTAACAACCTCTATAAGGGACCTACAGTTTATAGTGATTCGTCCAGATAAATGTCTGTACGAAAAAAGCAAATTCGACTGAATAGTTTTTATGAAATTTTATATTAAAATAATGTTCAACCGAAGTTTCGGTTTCGGTTTTGGCTGAAAGAATAAGAGCCAAATATTCAGTTATGGTTTCCAAAAATTTGCCGAAACTAGTGTTCGTGTTGTGTTTGGCGATTTCTGATTTCATTCGTCTATTTTTTTTCTTGATTCAGTTTTCTGTCTTTAGAAGATCTCATTAATTTATTTGTTTGAATTAAAACTTATTGTAGAATTAAGAAAAAAAAGTAACGTTATTTTAACAGAATAGCTTATTTGATTGTGATTATTTGTGATATTTTGAGGTGGTGATAGATAACTAAAGTTTTTACTTTTTTAGTAAAAATAGTGGCCCATATTACGAAGGCACATTTATAATACAATTTTTACAATGTAATGTTAGGGTGTCAAACGTTACTTTTATTAAAAGCTCTCTATAAAAGTGAGAGTTAAATTTGAGAAAACTATATTTCGTTTCCGACCAATCTTCCTTAGAATGTAACACTTTAAGGAAGATTCAAGTGAGGTTGAAATATGGTCGGAGATGAATTAAAACTTTCCCAAATTTGACTGATTTCTAGAAAATTTTTGCTCTATTCATTATAAATAAAGTTTTAGTAAGATCTGTTCAGTTGAATTTGTCTTTTTCGTGCAAAATTTATCTGGACGAACGGACGGACACATATTACATTAAAAATATACAAAACGTATTGTCAAATTCTTAATTCGTGGACATTTAATAATCGGTATAATTACAATACCTTCTTTATTATATGTGACGGTAGGTAACAACTAAAATTTTAGACAATAAATTTAAAAATATATCATACTGTATGACTCCATTGCCAAGCAACATCATTAAAGAAGAAAAATAATTGTAAATTAATAATTCCTCATCTCACAAAAGATGTCAATAAAAGAATGGTCAAAATATATGAGTATGTCAACCGAGTATCATTTAAAAATTGAAGAGTAAAAACAAGTATGGAAAACAAACCCGCATCAGTAACAACCGATCTCTGGACGTACAACATATCTCATAAACGATAACAAACCAACATAGCAACACAATCTTGTCTGCGTTGTATATTTATATCCATCGTGTGTAAGTTTGGAAGATATTGACAGTTGCATTCAATCAACGGCGAGGCCGGTCACGGCGCGAGCGCGCATAGATTAATCAACGGACGCTGCGATTGTTCTCCCACTGTGACAGCCGGCCGGGGTAACCAAGGCCTTTTTACCGCTTTCCAACAATAATTGTAGCCGGGGCGCTCAGCGGGAAATTCAGCGCAAGGTGAACTAATGCCTACGGTACACTCATTGTTTATCCTGGAGAGAGCATCTCAGGAAATGATTGTAGAAACTGCAGACATGTAAACTGATCAATAGAAGACAGGAATAGAAAAGGAAGAAAGCTGGATAAGTACAATCCAGGTTTCATCAAGTTAAGTTGATGTTTTTGTGAATTACTTGACTTGACTTGAAAATCAAGCGTTTCCTAAATTCACTACTTGACTTGATTTGATGCCAATATCACTCTTAATGAATGGTGAGAGATAAAAGGAACAATGTCAAAATGAAGAACTTTTTTTATTTTGAATATACTAGGATACTACCTACGGAGAGGCACTTGAATAAACGCCTTACTCTTGAAATGTTATTTATACAGAGGAATCAACAATCTGTTTACGCACAGAGCAATATTCAGAATCTCAACTTAATTTATTCTGGGATTTTGAGAAAATTGAGAAACATTATAGACAATTGTTACAACGGTTTATTCCCTGTGTAGTTACATTTCTTGTGATATTTAAATCTGTGATATTTAATTAACTTTTCATTACATTAAATGTACAATCTTGTTACGCTGTTCTCTGGCCCTTGATTGACTAGCGGTAGATTTTATAATTTTCGATTGTTACTTAACCAGAAACTTCGTGTATAAGTCAGTTGGTTGATGATACAGTAATATGTATACTCTATATTAGATGAGTTATTTTTCACTATTACATTATCGTACTTGTTACAGAGGGGTATATATGATATCTGTGTCCAACCAATGACAAAAATTAAATAGAAACAGTAGTGTAACAGCGGTAACGGATATTGTCAAACATTTAAAAAAATTTAATGTCTTTCATGTCATTTATGAAGGTGATTCTGGCGTTAACAATTTGTGCTTCATTGTGTGTTGGTAGTTTCGTTAGTTTATTCTGCAACTCTTTTTGTATGTTTCATCCATTATTTTATTGGTATAAAATACTGTCAGTTTTGACATTTATTTACTTCGGAAAACACTATTTCATCCGACATCACCAATCCTTCCTCCTCCCATCTATTTGATATAGAGTATATATCTGTTTATCTGTTGTATGTTTCATTTCAGCACCCTGATGAAGACTGACTTACAGTTGAAACTTAAATGACTGCAACTCGAAGAGTACTTCCCTCTTTTTAAAAATGAAGTTGGTTGTAAGAAACCATAGTAACGTATGCTCCACAAGTGCAATAGAGTTGTTGCCTGCTGGCCAGACTTTAGTGACACTTGACACTGCAGTGTTTGTTCTGTTGACCAGTGTCCGAGAAAGTGGCAGATTGACAAGATACTCAACCGAACAGCCACATAGGTCACACTAGTTCACATTTTAAATTCTTACAGTTGCATTTGAATACAGAATACAGCTTATCAGCAGTAAATTCAACCCGATAAATGTAAATTAATTGCCAGTAAATTTAATTGCTAAGCTAACTTCATTTTCCAACATTATGATAATAAAATCTTATCTAGTATTGAATTGCTCGATTTATACGAGGAAGTATTTTATGGCTTATAAATTTGTTTGCATTCCAGCAAATTTACATTTCAACCGAGAATTATTTCATCACGCCTTCTACGATTTAGTGGATAAGAATGATTATCAATGTTGATATTTCCTCCAGATATATTCTCATATATGGACAAAGGAATCGTACCTGGAATTTCCGGCTATAAAGCTCTATAAGCTCTAGTACAAATATAATAACTTGCCAATGTGTTTAGAAGACTTTTTTTTTCAATTATATCTTCATTTTTAAACGGCGAACATTGGAAATTCTTTGGGCATTTTCAAATACTGTAACTAGGTATTTTATCCACAGCTATGAGATGTGTAAGTTTTTGGAAAATATTGTATTCAAAAACATTTTATTTGCTTTACTTCTTTTAGTTATTCTCTTGTTTAACTCTTCATCTTTATCATTTAGGTTGGTAATTATGACTCCCAAATATTCAAGAGTTACCTTCTTTGTTAGTAGTTATATTCTTTGTCTACCATTTCAAACTTTATACTTTCTTCCTTCAATTGTCGGTTTTTCTCTATTGCCATATATTTAGTCCCATATGTACTTGTACACTCTGCCAACGTTTTGGTAACTTTCTGCATCTCTTGTCTTCATCTTGTTAACAAGGCTATATAAATTGTAAAAAAAGCGGAAACTAAATTTATCCATTTCCCATTTGTAGAAAATAAGAGTATCCTTGAAGGATGATGTTTTTCAAGTAAACTGTGAAACAGCTAAAGCAATGATACCCACAAAAACTTAATTATTACGTTACATGTTACAACGAAACAAGCGGTGTAAGTAGTTGTAATTGATATAAACTGATTTGGTCTTACTATGTTATTACAACTTATTACGCGCATTTACTTTTTTATTGAAAGTGTCTTGCGATACAGTTAATCAATCATAAACATCTTCGTAACAATTCCAACAAAGCAAAGAAAAGGAAGAGTCTATGTCACCGACAAACGAGCGGAACAACAAAACCTTCATTTGCATACGACGGTTTCCTGGTATCTCTTGGCAAACATTAAAATAATTAATATACTTAGACATTTGGAAAAACTTCAGTACTGCCGCCATCTTATCAATCAACCACTAGAAAAATCCAACTTACCTCTGTATCTAACACTTGAGATCAGATTGTTTCGCTCAATGTACAACTATAAATCAAATGGGAACATAACGAGAGTACTACAATGAACCAAGATTTAAACATTTATTCAGAAATAATATGATAACTAATACAATATTAATAACTCTATGCAAGAACAGGAATTCCATCTGTTTCGATGACAATTTTAATAGTTCGGGTTGTCGGCCTACATGAGATTATGAACACATTTTGTACTGGGAATGAGTTCAAAATACTTGGCTGCTGTCATGACAATGTCCAAATGGAATTCAAATCCTGCTTCATATAATAATATATCATCAATGGCCTTGTCGTTGTTCATTAAATAATGTATAAGGTTAAACAGAACTATGTCCAGCGATTACTATTTAGATGGGTAACCACCATGCAAAGAAAAACAAACAGCAAAATAATTTCTTTTCAGAGAAAATAAAATAAAATTTTATGAAACAAAAGCAGCAAAATTGTAGAAAACGACTGTAGACTTCAAATGAATTACGAAATTTAATAGGAATTGGAAGGAAAGATATATCTAGTGAAAAAAAGAGTATGTAGATCAAAAGGTATAGATTTAATAATTTCAACAGTACCAGAAGGGGAAAGAAGAGGAGATAGACCCAGATCTATAAATGGCTACAAGAAGTAGAACAGGGTTAACAAAGAAAAAGAGAATCAAGATGGAAGGTGAAAACAGAACATAGGAAGACATGTACAAGAAGCAGAAATCTAACAGAAATAAACGAGGGATGATCTACCCCAAAACGAGGCGAATTCTGACGATGAACCCAAACTTGTGTTGGTGGGAAACATGGAACATTTCAAATTCTATTGACGAACACAAGATTCTTTCTCTTTCTAAATATATTTCCATCCCTTTACTTGAAGTAAGAATCAGGTAATTTGACATTTGGACATCTGAAGAGTGCTTGTACATGTCAGATGTAATTTAAAAGTAGTCAATAATTTTGATAAGATGAATAATATTGCTAATATGGAAGAAAATTTGGCACTGTGTTTCGTATATGGCTCACAATCTGAACTGTCAATCTTACGTTTCACATGTTGAAGAGAACTATGGAATAATCAATTCTGGTGCTATTGTGGAAAACATAACGTCTGCTCGAATTCGTAACGTCACTTTTTGGAAACAAATTCATGGATTCATGGATTCATGTCATAGTAAAATGTAAATTGAGATTGTACATAAGGATCGTGAAATCTTCAAAATCTCGATTAATAATTTTAAGCATGATCTTTAGATTTTCCTTAATTAGGTAGTAGAAAGAAAATTTGATATAAATGTAAAAAGTTATTCTGTTTCTAAGAATTTTCTTCAATGTGATAAATTATGCAGATGTATTTCCTTTTGTTTTGCGAATTCCTAAGCGTATCAATAATTGATCGTTGTGTTCCGTATGTTGGTTATCTACACATGCACTGGTTTATCACTTTATTTGTTTAGCGCTGTTGGTCTGTCAGTTCCGGTCGATCGTGCTGCACTCTTGTGACACACTACAAATAAAAGCGGTTGCCCGGCACACTAGATAAATTATTCGACTTGGATCTGCTCGGAGACATGACTGCTGATAAGCATCTATCTCACAGTTCACTCCAGTGGCGTTCGTGAAACCGGACAAGTACTTTACACCCATCTGAACTCATGTTTAATTATTACATTCTTGCAGGATTTGAAACAAAGTATCAAACGTTGTAAAAATAGTTCAATTACAATTTTTTATTCTCTGTTATAATAACGTGTTAGGAAATAATTTTAATAAACATGTAAAATTTTATGTCTACTTCCATGGGTGAAAAATGACCACTTGGACACTAAAATTAAATGCCAGAGACAAGTAGTTTTTGGTACTTTAAACCAGAATTTCTTTGTTAACATTTGTTTGTTTCATGTTTTTTATTTTTAACTACGAACTCAAGTTTCGTTTCAAAATTCTTCCCAAAATATTTCTTACAACTTTCCGGTAATTTAAAATTACTCGTGACCTGTAGTTTCGCCGACTTTTATTACCCGGAATTAAAAGTTAAAAAAATTATAGCCTTATTTTAGAATGCAACAAATATTTGTTTTTATTACTGCAGAGCTATTAAACCAAATATTATGGGGTTTTGTTTGGTTTTGAAAACATTGCAATATGTACTTTATATTGTATTTGATTTTGGATTTATATTAAATAAGCAGGTAAAAGGTTCTTTTATTTTTTTAAATTAGGTCGGATATAACCTAATTACATTAAAGGCAAAAATTAGAGTACTTCACAGTGAGTGAGCACCCTTCTCTCTGGGTCTCTGGTAGCAAACATTACAGTGGTTGGTTTTTCCAGAGGGTGATTTTAATCTAATTAAACTAGGGCAAGAATTAGAACATTTCACAGTGAGTGAGCACCATTTTCTCAGACAGTAAACATTACGGTAACTGGTTTTTACGGAGGGTGATTTTGAACTAATTAAACTAGGGCAGGAATTAGAGTACTTTACAGTGAATGAGCACCCTTCTCTCAGGTAGTAAACATTACGGTGACTGGTTTTTACGGAGGATGATTTTTGATCTAATTAGGGAATTAGAGTAATGCAGAGTAAGCGAACACCCTTCTCACAGGTAGTAAACATTACGGTCACTGGTTTTTTCAGAGGGTGATTTTAATCTAATTAAACTAAGGCAGAAATTAGAGTACTTTGCAGTGAATGAGCACCCTTCTTTCTGGTAGTAAATACCTATTATGGTAACAGATTTATACGGAGAGTGATTTTGAACATTTGAACTAATTAAATGAGATCAAGAATTAGAGTAATTCACAGTGACAGAGCGTCTTACTTTTTGGTAGTAAACATTAGGGTATCTAGTTTTTAAAGAAGTTGACTTTGAACTAATTACAGTAGTCAGTTTTATTAGAGAATTTATTATTAATAAATCAATTGTAGTAGTAAGTTCAAATCATATTCAAAGAATGCATATTATTATTACAATTACAGAATCATAAAACGTTAGAAAAATGTATAATGTATAAAATAATGACGCATTTGAACACTCTGTAGGCACATATTGGATTAGCAATAATAAATAGAGAGTTATTATTTAAATCCCTAGGAGCAGGAAAAACGAAACGTCAATTAGCAAAACATCGCCATTAGAGAAGAATTTCCGGAAATAACATATCAAGCTAATCACGGAGCATGCATCAAAGCCGACTGCGACCCACTCAGTCATACACAGTCCGCGAGTAGCTGTCATATGCACACACACACGAACTGCATACTCATTGCATATCATGATGCGGAAATATTTAATACGGGAACGAATTCCACGATGCCATTACTTTAAATATCCTCTTATTATTCCCCTACTAACTTCAGTAACTTCGTACTAATATATGCTGATCATTTCCACTGTTCGCTGTACCAATCTGTTTCGTTACATTTTAGTAATGGTGATTGCTTAATTCTCATAGCAAGGGAATAGGTAGTGAAAAGTATAACAGGACAACAAAAATTAATATGAATTAATTAACTAATTTATAACATTGCCAGATTATAACTTGGAATGTTTTCAATTTTCTTTATTAAAAATATAGCTATTACTACGATTTTCATGAAAGACAATTTCAAGACACGAAAATTATTTGAAGATTTACATCTCTCACCGCAAGATAAAATAGAGAAGCCATTGAGATTTTTAAAAGTAAGAATATTAATCTCACTCACAACGAAGGTTTGGAAATTAGTAAAGTTTGTCCTCATATATTAAATATGTTATAATTCATTTCATTAGTTACTTGTTTACTTGCTTTGTTGTATTTGTCAATTGTCATTACCCTAAAGAAGGTAGAAATTTACGCTGCCGAAACGTTGGGTTTAATAAAAAATTGCGGAAATAAAACTAAAAAAGTTGTTTTATTCAATCACTATGAGTTCTGAAAAATATTTTGTTAATTACTATTATTGTTTCTTAAAAAGAGTTTTGTATTCAGATGGTACTAAATACAATTTCAAGTTATCAGTGTCAATTTTAATTTTTCATATGGAGTTTGTAAAAGGTTATAATATGAAATGTGAAAATTAAGAAAGACGTTTTATGAAAAATGCCATTCTCGCCTGAAATGTATTTTTTTCACGAAGTAGTACCAACATTATTAATATCATAATCTATGCCCTGCCCATAAATATAAATTTTAGTCTGTAAAAATTAAAATGTCCACTAAACAATAAAAACTATCAAATAAATTTATGGTTATGATAAAATATCATATATGACATTTCTGCAGAAAAATCTGAATAATTTCCTATAGCAGCTAATTTCGAAGTGGTAGTCGGTTGTAAATCTACCAAAGTAATACATACCGTAAGTTTATTTTAACGTGAAACATGGGATTTGATACATTGCTGTCAATTAAATGTGAAGTTGTAACTATGGGTATGACAAATTCCATGTTTCCCCTTATTATAAACTCAAGGTATACTATAGGAAGCAGTAAAATTGAAATTATCAATTTTTATTAGATTCTTACTGAAAATTCTCTACGTTTCAAATATATTTTTGTCAATTTTTTATTCTACAATCTGGATTCTATTTCCGCTCGTAAAAAAATATATTATAAAATTTCTATTACCTTTCTCTAATTCTTTTAATTTGTTATGTGGTTTTCTTTTTTTTGTTTTTTTTTTTTATATAATTTATTATAGCATTGATATTTTTAAGACTAAAAAAAACTGAAATTTTATTTTACTTTAAATATAAACATTACATTCCTTGATATTACTTAAAATATTATGTATTCTGTAACGTTTAATATTAATTGAAAAGAATAATGGACTATGTTTTAATGGAGAAGACCAATAAAAGAAAGTAGTTCGGTACTCGTTGCAAATAGTAGCGCAACGATAGCGATAGCGTTTTGTTGTGTGTATCTATCGGTGTTCTGCCGATGTGATAAATAGTATCTAGTTACCGTGGACACCTCGGTGGGTAATGAGCGGAAATGGTGCACAATTTGAAGAATGGCATCTAATAGTACAGTGCGTGGTTAACGAAGCCCCACACGCGTAAGCCTTGCTCAACTCACTCGGCTAATTTGTCTGAATTAATGATGGATAATAACAGTGCTTTAATTAGGAACATATATTCCCTACCACTAATCTCAGCTACTACGTTTTTACAAAAACGAGGCGGAATTGTGGAAAATAAACTAATCAACAAAGAAGATTTGTGGGAGGAATACACTGACACGAATACCAAAATTGGTACACAGAAAGGATGACAATGAAAATAGATGGATTTGAAATAGTTGATGATTTTGTACTTTTAAAAGACGATTTTAAACGTTACGTTTTCGTAAACCTTTTAGATTGTTAAACAAGAATTGCGATTAAGTGAAAACTAAACACAGTTTTCCTGATATATACAACCAATGGATTGGTGTAATAATAGAATGATACTAATCAAGTATCTAAATTTTAATTACTCAAAAACTGCAATGAGGTCTTGCACGATTGTATCAAACCCTTACTTTTTATTTTTCCCAAAAAAAAAACTGCTATTAAAAATTATATTCTTCAAAATGCGGATGAATTACTCCACTTCCCCCCTTTTCCAGTGACGTATCAAGGTTCTTACTAGTGCTGGCAACGGAGACCGGATTTTTTTGAGTCCGTACTTTGGGTCCGGACTAAGTCCGGACCCTATTAATGAAAAAATCCGGACCCGTCCGAGTCCGGACCCGTCCGTGTTCGGACCTGTGATAGTTAAATCAATGCTAATAACATCGAGTCATCAATCAAATGTAACATAATATGTAGGTACTAGGTACTTCAATTTTATTTGTTTTATGGCCGATTTTATATACAGCCAAGTAAATTACTTCCGTGCAAATTTATTTAATTTAACATATAATAATCGGTTTTCTTTCTTTTAGGGTATTAAAATCATTGCTGTCAAAAATATACTTTTCACTTAAACTTAATTTTATTTGCTTCGAAAATTTATTTATGCACCGCACCGGACCGGACCGTGCACTGATACACAAATGCATCGGACGGATCCGGACCGTGAAGGTGCATTTTACACTGTCCGAAAAGTTCGGACTTTTTTAAGTCCGGACTTTTTTTTTCTTTGGGTCCGGACTCAAATTTTTCCGGACTTTGCCACCACTAGTTCTTACCCAACTTCACCTCGTTTCAAACGTCAAATAAAATGTTTTAACTTCCAAATTGAATAACCTGGTGCAAATATAGTGGCACACAAAAGCTTTACAATACTTTAAAGCCCATATTGTTCATTTTACCAAATTTAACCCCGCGCCAAACCACAATATTTTATATACTTTAAAACGATATTATATAAAATGTAAATAAAAAAAAATTACATCATATAGAGCCAGAAATTAGACATTGTAGGTTCGATTTAAAAAAAAAAAACGGTTCACTTAATTTTTGCAAGACCTCATTCTATTCCGAATAATATATAAAAGAAGACACTCCATTTCATTTGGGAACACCTTGTATCTTTACTTCAACAGACAGTATTAGGATATTCACCTCCAATTATATGCCTGATCTATTTGATATCCGAGTCATACTGATAAAAGGAATCTTTCCTTTTCTCTGAGACGAACTCTTATAAGAACTATTTCCTTACTTTGAAACGTAGTGAGTTTGACATACGGAAACATACACAATTTTGGCAATACTCCTTAAAGATTTACATTGGGAAAGTAATTTCAAACAAATTCACCATTCAAATAGCGTAATTTCTTGTTTTTTTGAAAAAATGCTGCACAAAATACTCAAATAATTGAGATAATTGACGATTGCATTTTATTTCTGACATTTGAAAGATATGACCCCGTCATTAATATTTCAATATTGTTTTTGAAAGTACTCTATTTTAAAATTTTCTAATACAAAACGTTGGTGAATGAGCCAATATATATTTGAATGTAGTAATGGTTACTACAGAGTAACAAATATGAAGTGTGTAAAGTGTATCTATAAGTCAAGTGAAACAGATCTACGTTGGAAGAGTTCGTTAAGATGGAATCTTATAAATTTCCGATGCGGTATAAGCCGTCTCTCGCATTCCGAACTTGTTAGATTTAAATACGTTCACTCATGTACATCTCCCAACAGGATGGTATGTTCTTGCTGATAGACTTCAACGACATACTAATCACTTAGTGCCTTTAAATTTCCAAATTAGAATAAACAAAAATAATCATAATGGGATCTGGAGTCTAGTGGGACAATGACCACTTGAGGTTCCTACAATCTGAATCCAAATGTTTACCAATGTTAGAAAACAAAATTCTTAGATAGTGGCATATTTCTTAATATGATACACAAATATTTAATTACTCCAATCGTCAAGTTATTAATTATAAGGACATGAAGAACAAGTTCTTCAAAGAAAAGTATGTCTTTCTTCACATTCCAAAATTGTATTATTGTGTATATGTTTCAGTCATCTTCAGAATCGGACAAATATGTTAATAATAATTAAAATTAATCTTCTTCCTACCTCAATGGTGACAAATTAGAATAAACAAAAATAATCATAATGGAATCTTGAGTCTAGTGGGACAATGACCACTTGTTGTTCCTACAACCTGAGTCTAAATTGTATGTTTACCAATGTTAGAAAACAAAATTCTGAGATAGTGGGACATTTCTTAATATGATACACAAATATTTAATTACTCCAATTGGGAATTTGGTAATTTTAAGATCATGAAGAACAAGTTTTTCAAAGAAACATACATCTTTCTTCCCATTCCAAAATTGTATTATTGTGTACCGGTTTCGGCCATCTTCAGAATTGGACAAATATCTAATGTTAATAATAATTAAAATTAATCTTATTCCTACCTCAATGGTGACAAATTAGAATAACAAAAATAATTATAATTAGATCTGGGGTCTAGTGGAACAATGACCACTTGTAGTTCCTACAACTTGAGTTCAAATATGTTTACCAATGTTGGAAAATAAAATTCTAAGATAGTTGAACATTTCATAATATGATACACAAATATTTAATTACTCCATTCGTAAAGTTGTTAATTGTAAGGACATGAAGAACAAGTTCTTCAAAGAAAAATACGTCTTTCTTCCCATTCCAAAATTGTATTATTGTGTACCGTTTTCAGTCATCTTCAAAATCCGACAAATATGTTAGTGCCTTTAAATTTCTAAATTAGAATAATCATAATGGGATCTGGAGTCTAGTGGGACAATGACCACTTGTGGTTCCTACAAGCTGAGTCTAAATTGTATGTTTACCAATGTTAGAAAACAAAATTCTGAGATAGTGGGACATTTCCTAATATAATACTTGAATGTTTAATTACTCCAATGGTGAAGTTGTTAATTATAAGGACATGAAGAACAACTTCTTCAAAGATAAGTACGTCTTTCTTCATATTCTAAAACTGTATTATTGTGTACCAGTTTCGGTCATCATCAGAATCAGACAAATATCTAATGTTAATAATAATTAAAATTAATCTTATTCCTACCTCAATGGTGACAAATTAGAATAAATAAAAATAATCATTATGGGATCTGGAGTCTAGTGGGACAATGACCACTTGTAGTTCCTACAACCTGACTTCAAATTGTAGGTTTAATAATGTTAGAAAACAAAATTCTGAGATAGTGAGACATTTTCTAATATGACACACAAATATTTAATTACTCCAATTGTAAATTTGGTAACTATAAGGACATATGAAGAACAAGTCCTTCAAAGAAAAGTACGTCTTTCTTCCCATTCCAAAATTGTATTATTGTGTACCGGTTTCGGCCATCTTCAGAATCGAACAAATATCTAATGATAATAATAATTAAAATTAATCTTATTCCTACCTCAATGGTAACAAATTAGAATAAACAAAAATAATCATAATGGGATCTGGAGTCTAGTGGGACAATGACCACTTGTGGTTTCTACTACCTGAACCAAATTGTTTACCAATGTTAGAAAACAAAATTCTGAGATAGTGGGACATTTCCTATTTCCTAATATGATACACAAATATTTAATTACTCCATTCGTAAAGTTGTTAATAATAACAACATGAAGAACAAGTTCTTGAAAGAGAAATACGTTTTTCTTCACATTCCAAAATTGTATTATTGTGTACCGGTTTCGGCCCTCTTCAGAATTGGACAAATATTTAATGTTAATATTAATTAAAATTAATCTTGTTCCTACCTCAATGGTAACAAATTAGAATATACAAAAATAATCATAATGGGATCTATAGTCTAGTGGGATAATGACCACTTGTTGTTCCTACAACCTGAGTCTAAATTGTATGTTTACCAATGTTAGAAAACAAAATTCTGAGATAGTGGGACATTAGCTAATATAATACTTAAATGTTTAATTACTTCAATCGTCAATTTGGTAATTTTAAGGACATGAAGAACAAGTTCTTCAAAAGAAAATACGTCTTTCTTCACATCCCAAAATTGTATTATTGTGTACCGGTTTCGGTCATCTTCAGAATCGGACAAATATCTAATGTTAATAATAATTAAAATTAATCTTATTCCTACCTCAATGGTGACAAATTAGAATAAACAAAATTAATCATAATGGGATCTGGAGTCTAGTGGGACAATGACCACTTGTGGTTCCTAAAACCTGAGTCTAAATTGTGTATTTACTAATGTTAGAAAACAACATTCTGAGATAGTGGGACATTTTCTAATATGATATATAAATATTTAATTACTTCAATCGTTAAGTTGTTAATTATAAGGACATGAAGAACAAGTTCTTCAAATAAAAATACGACTTTCTTCACATTCCAAAATTGTGTTATTTTGTACCGTTTTCAGTCATCTTCAGAATCGGACAAATATGTTAGTACCTTTAAATTTCCAAATTAGAATAATCAAAAATAATCATAATGGGATCTGGAGTCTAGTGGGACAATGACCACTTGTGGTTCCTACAATCTGAGTTTCAAATATGTTTACCAATGTTAGAAAATAAAATTCTGAGATAGTGGGACATTTCCTAATATGATACCCAAATATCTATTTACTCCAATCATGAAGTTGTTAATTTTAAGGACATGAAGAACAAGTTCTTCAAAGAAAAGTACGTCTTTCTTCCCATTCCAAAATTGTATTATTGTGTACTGGTTTCGACCATCTTTAAAATCGGACAAATATCTAATGTTGATAATAATTAAAATTAATCTTATTCCTACCTCAATGGTGACAAATTAGAATAAACAAAAATAATCATAATGGGATCTGGAGTCTAGTGGGACAATGTCCACTTGTGGTTCCTACAACCTGAATCCAAATATGTTTACTAATGTTAGAAAACAAAATTCTCAGATAGTGGGACATTTCCTAATATGATACACAAATATTTAATTACTCCAATAGTGAAATTAGTAATTATAAGGACATGAAGAAGAAGTTCTTCAAAGAAAAATATGTCTTTCTTCCCATTCCAAAATTGTTTTATTGTGTACCTGTTTCGGCCATCTTCAGAATCGACAAATATCTAATGTTAATAATAATTAAAATTAATCTTATTCCTACCTCAATGGTGACAAATTAGAATAAACAAAAATAATCATAATGGTTCCTACAACCTGAGTCTAAATTGTATGTTTAACAATGTTACAAAATAAAATGCTGAGCTAGTATGAAATTTCCTAATATGATACACAAATACTTAATTATTCCAATTGTGAAGTTGTTTATTATAAGGACATGAAGAACAAGTTCTTCAAAGAAAAATACGTCTTTCTTCACATTCTAAAACTGTATTATTGTATACCATCTTCAGAATCGGGCAAATATCTAATGCTAATAATAATTAAAAATAACATTCTTCCTACCTCAATGGTGACGATGGTGTCGGTATACTGCAAGCCATCACTAGCGCGTACAGTCAGCTTATACGTGTCCTTGGTTTCGCGATCTAAGGAGTCTCTGAGTCGCAGTAACCCGCTGTCGTTGTCCAGGTTGAAGTGGCCATCATCTCCAGCGACCAAAGTATACTCCAAGTGGCCCAATGTGTCCGGGTCGACCGCCTTCAACGTAGCTATCGGCTGACCTGGACCCAGGTCTTCAGACACGGAGAATTTCAAGGGGGTGTCTTTGAAACTAGGGGGAGAGTCGTTCTTGTCCAAGATTGTCACTAGAACCTGAAAAAGAAGAAGAAGAGAGTTAGAAGATGGTATTTATATTTTTCAGTAGATTTATTCAACTAGATAGATACCAATTATGAAAAAAAAAACGTTTGGAGTAGCAGTCTTTTAATAAAACCCAATAATATGAGTACACCAATGTTTCGACCATAGTTCATTTGTCATCAGGTATTAATATGAAAGTTGAGAATAAACAAAAAAAACTTATGAGTATAACTGCATATAGAATTATAATATAATATTAACTAATGTTCCAGAGTTCTGTATTTCGGTTTAGGTCTGGTTTTTACAAAGGTTAATGTTGATCTAATTATAGTAAGGCAAGAATTAGAGTACTTCAAAGTGAGTGAGCCCCTTTTCATGGTAGTAAACATTACGGTGACTGGTTTTTACGGAGGGTGATTTTATTCTAATTAGGGAAATAATTAGAGTATTTTACAGGAAGTGACCACCTCTCTGACAACTAATTAATATTACGGTGACTGGTTTTTACGGAAGGTGATTTTGATCTAATTTCTTTAGGGCAAGAATTAGAGTACTTTATAGTGATTGAGCACCCCACTGTTATATTGTAAGCTTTACCGTGACTGGTTTTTAAAGAGGGTGATTACATTAAGGTAAGAATTAGAATACTTCACAATAATTTTTCCACTCCTCTTATAGGAAGTGAATATTACAGGTTATTACAAATAAACTTATTAATTATGATGAGGTACTAAATGGAAAGGTGTAATTAATTTCTCTCGGTGGTGAAAAAAAAGTCAGTCTTCAAATGGATTACTTAGTGAACAGCGAAGTTAAGTATGTTTTTATTCTAACTATATTAAGGCAAGATAACTCTACGTTGATACATTTAATCTTTTTTTTTTCTAATTTAGAATAGAAATAACAAATAATCAACAATCTATAATTTTATTTTATGTGCAAATGACAATGATGAAAATTACGAATTGCTAGACAGATATATGCCTACGCGGGATTCGATTCCGTGACCTTCTGATTACAAAGCGGTATTTTGCCTCCTACATCACCAATCAAAAACAATAATATTACTTACAAAATAATAGCAGATATTATGTGATCATTGTAGGAATCCATTATTTAGAAGAAATTATTTCTCTCACGTGTCACACTGTCAGAAGACGTTAATATTCCCACTACATCATGGCGTTCGTGCTCTCGGCTCAATTTATAAATCTTAAGGAAGTATCGAAATGAAATTATCATATTTGATATACGAGTAATAACTTTATGATAATCAGTTTCTAACAAAAAATGTTATCCAAAAGCCGGTTCTTTTCTACTTCGAGTGTTGTACTTTATGACAGTAAAATATCTTTGTATTTTATGTATTGCATGTTACAACTCATAAGTTTCCTCATACAAAAATTACCTTTTCCAAAACGATAAATTATGGAAAATTAAAGCTATTTAAATTTTAAAGGAATATTTATTTTCAAGGGACATGGCGCTAAAAGAACACTCATAAATTATTAGAGCTCTTTACTACAAGTTCCGCGAAAAAATGCTATAAATTTTCGCTAAACATGTACTTAACATAAACATAATACAGATATCTTTAAGTAATGGCACTTAAACATTTTCCAAATTATTATTTGATTATTATTCAACAACCGTTTTATGAACCAAGTAGCAAGTATTATTAAAAGATTGGTAACTTTTTTGGAGATAAAATCTAGTGCTCATGTTAGTAGCAAATATATCCGTGTATGTACTAATTTACTTCACACATTTTTACAATCAGTGCATGCAAATTTCGTTACTAATTCAATTTCTATCTTATCGACCGATAAAGACATATGTCAACGTATTTGACATAAACAATTAGAACGAACAGCTGCAATATAATTTTATAAAATTAATTGGCTTCACAATTACAAGATAACTTGATTGGTTATAACTGAAAGGTCGTAAAATAAATTGTATACTTTGGAGACTAGTTCAATGTGCGCATTAAATAATTTTTCATCCTTCATTGTTGTAATTTTTAAAATAAATGACACTCGAATATAGGGTTTAACATAAAATCATACTTTTCTAATTTCCTGATTCCCTAATTATTTTATAACTTTGAATAACAGTTGTAAAGCATAAAATTTTGCATCTGAATCAAAAAGCATAATCAATTTTATATGCCTTATAAGCTCAGAAATTAGGTATGAAAATTATATACATATATTTTCTGAGTTTACAAGACATGTAAAATTATTTTTGTTCATTGATTCAGTTGCAAAATTGAATACCTAATTCCAGATATATTTACCTTTTTCGTATTGATACAGAACAACTTAAAAGTCAATTTTATAACTTCCTAAAAAATATTATCTTATTAAGAAGTGACAAAATATTTGTATTACCATTACAAAAACCATAACTAGATATACAATGTCAGAATACTCAGTATTTGTGTAAGAACAAGGCACTAAATTTTGTATTGAAGTAATGTAGGAACCTATTAATTTTTAATTAATGTTTAGTATTACGTCTCATTTTAATAATATAATATTTGATAGGTTATTATGAAACTGATTTTTTAAAGTAGCGCTGTTCCAATAAAGAAAAACACCTTATTTTTAAGTGTTTAATGTATTATTGAAGTTATGCCGTTTAAAACTGGGATACCTGTATATAATATTGTCAGTTTTAACAATTATTTACTTCGGGCATCACACGATTTCATCCGACAAGATGTTTTTCATATATCATTTTAAAAATGGAACCTGGATAATCTACCAAATGTAGATTATTCTACGATAGATGATTTTTATCGGATGAATTCAAATTCTCTTATTATCATACGTGACGTCACTTCGTTTTAACAAATACGGGTATTTTTATTTTTTGTACCGAATCATAAAATGGAAGAAAAAAAGTTGGTCATATACCCTATTGCTGACGTGAAGATCAACTGCGGGAAATAGAGTGTATATTATTTGAATAAAATAAATGTAAAATTTACACCAAGCGATTATTTTTCTTTATAGTTATTACATATCTGCAGTGTGGTATTGTTATAGGTATTGGTATTAGAGAATATGGTTTAGTTTGAATGGGTTGTGTGAAGTACGTGAAGTAATTAAAGAAAGCATAAAAAGTAGCTTGGAGTGGTGTTAGCCTGGACAGACTTATGTGATATTGTTTCTTAAACGCACCATAAAGCGAACAGCAGCGCTATGTCAATCTATCTTCCGTGGAGAACAATAGAAGCCATCATATTTAAGACCCATCAGGGGTCGGCACAACCAAAATTAAAGAGTTTTTTGTCGCGATAATGCCTCGACGTCCCATCAACTTATATGCAGATATTCCACAGGAAAAACATGGTGCTTGCGCCAGTAGAATTTAAACTGGCTATGATTGTCATCTCGGGGCCTCTTGCAGTCCAAGAGGGGAGCAAATATTTCAAAACTGTGCGAGAAAAACGTCGGCAAGGAGAATTGGCTGCGTCAAGGCGACCATATCATGAGAAACGAAAGTATCGGAATGCAATGACAACGAATTCCTTGTAAACATAGGCAAAAACCCACTCGGCTCATATCCGACAGCCGGTTCTCCTAACCGAGTCTTTGTCTGCTGCTCTTCTCCAAGCACATCATCGCGGCATTCATAATTCCATTACCATTCCACCACTTGCCAATTACTTATAACGCCAAATCCTTTCATCCCCTCTAGTACAAACATTCCGAACTTGTGTTTCGGGGAACCTTAAGTTTTACAAAATAAGAATGTATTTTTTAGAGTTCAATTATTTAATAAAATCCATTAATACACCAACGTTTCGATTGTAAATCAGTTTTCATCAGGGTGATAAATGGTAAAATTACGCTGATGAAGACTGATTTACAGTCAACACATTGGTGCATTAATGGATTTTATTAAATTCAACTCCAAAAAAGACCTTCTTTTAATAACATCCAGTTGATAAAACCAATCCTACCTTAAGATTTACTAATATTCCTTACTTATTACTCACATATATACTATGCATGGGTAGACCCAGAAAAGCATGGAGGTATGAAATAAAAAAGGTAGCGGAAAATAGAGGAATCAAGTGGGAAGAAATACCAAGACTAGCAAAGAACAGAAATCAGTGGAGAGACAATGGAAGAAACTACCCTAAATTCTCTCTACTCCGATAACCTTATACCGAAAGCACAGAATAGTTACATACAGAAGCGACACTCCGTGTCGGTATCTTTCATTTTCCCCTATTCAGTTCTATGACATTGAAGCGTTGTGTAGACATTTAAATTTGTTCCCTTCCCCTATCTCTCACTAAGATGTGAGGAAACTTTCCGATTTTAAACAATGAGCCCTTTAAATTTGTTCACTTTCCGCATCTCTCTCTAATTTTCGTTTCTCTGTCTTACTATCGCTTTTGTATAAACCTATTCTGTGCCGAAAGGTAGAAAGGTTCAAGGATTAAGTAAGTAAGTATTATCGTACAAACATTTGTAATTTAAAGAATTTACAATGTTGTTTCTTTAAATTTAAATTAATATTAATACGATTTAGTACTCATCTGCTATTTATTAATTCAGAATTTTAATCTTACATTTCACAAGAATGCAAATGTAAGTGATCTAGGCTTGTAATTCCTTAATTAAAACCATATATGGTTAAACCAGGAATAAAATTGTTGTTGTAATAATTTTTGGATCGTTTTAAATGCAAAGTGTATAAACATTTTTGTTTCCGTTAAACAAATTGAAGTCTGCCAGCCTTCATCAATATGTTTAACAATGTACACGTACACCATCAGAAAATAAATTTCACAAACCGGCTGGTTTTTGTTTTTTCCTCGCCAACTATAACGAGCTGTTAAAACCGCATATAAATTCTCTTGTGTACTATAATAACAATTTTAAAGTGCTACACTGACGATTTTCAATGAAAAAGTGTCACACGTTGAATAATTTATCACACACTCAAGAGTGCAATGTTTATTCACAAAGTCTCGCATTCGATTTATGGATAAACTATCCCGCAATTGACTTGCAATCAAATTAATTGAAGTGAGAATTGTGTCATTAAATGCGTGCAAAAACATCAGCGATGAGACTTCGCGCATAATAAAAATAAGGTTTTGTTCGGTCGCCTTCTAGCGCAGCATTCTTTCGCTTATTTGTACGAGTACTCGTTACATTACTTTGCCTCAAATACTCAAATATTGCAACATCGACTTAAACGTCGACGGTTTTTGTTTGGAATTGCTTTTGTAACACCTTTACCGAACAAATTTACACTTTTCTTACATTTCTTCCTTTAGTATTCACTACCACTCGACTACTTTATATACTTACCTAAAAGAGAAGAAGAATCCCTTAAGTACGGTGAAATATCAAATCAACTAAATTACTAAAGCAATCGAGCTTAGATAAAGATATTAAAGGAAGTTAATTTATCAAGACCTATATGTTCCTCGATTTTATGGCTTACCAAACTACATAAGAAAGATATACCACTTAGTCTGATTGTGAACTGCATTAATTCTTGCTCATATGATTTGCAAAATCTTCATCTTATGTCAAGAATTCTAAACATTTTATTGACATTATCAAGAAAATTCGTATCTCATCAGAAGATCTCTTAGTAAGTTTTGATGTTTCTTCGTTATTTACAAAGATCCCTAACATAGACTCCCTGAATCTGCTTGAAAGACATTTCTCAGAAGATATTTTAAAACTTTTTTTCGTCATTGTTTAATGAATATTACAAACAAGTTGATGGTGTTGTAATGGGAAATCCTCTGTCTCCTTCTATAACTAATTATTATATGGAATTTTTAGAACAATTAGCTTTGGGATTTATTTCGATAAAACCTTCATTATGGTTACTATATATTGATAATGTTTTCGCTATCTGAATAACATTTAAGAAAATATTAAGTTCACTGTAGAAAATGAGGAAAATGGTATTATTCTTTTCCTGGATGTATTTCTGGAAAGAAAAGAAGACGAATCTTTACTTTATTCAGTTTATAGGAAGCACATGCATACTAATGAATATATTGATACTGAATAACCATCCTTTCCAGAAATTTGGCACTATTAAATGTATTATGAAGAGAGCTTCGGAAATTTGTCATTCTGGTAAATTAGAAAAAGAGAAAAAACTATTCTCCCAATTATATGTTTAAATTGGGACATCGCAAAAATGCTAAATTCGAATTATGGGGACTATGGAACTTGATTATGTATCTAAAACTTTGTATACTAGAAGAATATACAAGGAAGTGGACGGTATGAAATAATATTTAATTAATTCTATGATTTATTCGTGTCATCTTTTACAATTTCTAACTACTAATAAAACTCAAAGAAATAATTTTGTAATACATATATATTACCATTAAATCTAATATACAACAATGCAATATGTTGCAGATAACCTCAAAAAAACAGTAGACGGTTATGAGCGGTTAGCAAAGTGCCATAACCAAAAAAAATAACACCACATGTCAAACTTATAGTTCTGAGAAGCGAAGAACAACAACTAACAAAATGAAGTGCGTTTTCTTTTACGGAGTATTAAGAAAACACATTTCAGGTGCGGAAAAAATATGTGGCAGACTTCATTGTAGCGTCACGTACGAGGAATTGTTGCAGCCGGGGAAGTGGAACAAAAAGGTGAAATAAATGCTAATTTCTTGCACGATCACCGCGCAGGCCCTGTTTATATAGGTGTTAATGATATTTCAAATGTTTACACCGTTTAAATCGTTGCATTATTCAGCGAACCACGCTCTCTTCAAAATCACACTTTCGGAGACTTGGATTATCAAATTGAGTAAACATGGCAAAAAGACAAACAAGGACATTCAAATATTTTTTTCTACAACTGCCAAAAAAGTTAATGTTTATTCTTTCATTTAAACTTATTTCACTTGATACTGAGATCATTCTATGACTAATCTTCAACTTCCATTCGTTTCAAATCTTCGAACGTCTCTTCCTTATTTTTACCGGTTTTAGGATATTAAGATAATTTGGAACAAAAAAACACACTACGAGCAATATTGATGGCACTGCCAATCGAAATGAACTGAAAAAGGGAGGTGCACAATTAGTAATAGTCAATACGTATATTTCCGTTGAAATCTGAAAAACAGATTTTTTTGGGATTACAATACAATACTTTGTACAAGGAAGTAAAAAGGTATCCAAATATAAGGTGTATTAAAATTCATAAATGGAAAATAAAAATTCTTTTTCCATGGTATTTTTCAAACATTTTTTTCATTTTACAATATGTCAAAGTCCTGTTTGTGGTTGTGCTTTTTTTTTGTACGAAATAACTTCGAAAATAATTATTACCATTATTTATCAATATTTGTAGCATTAGTAACTGCACTATTAATTTTAATAGCAATAAATGAATGTGGTAAATCATTTCAGTGCATTTGTATTGTAATAACCATGAATTTCCTTACCGTTTTGTTGGACTTAGTAAGAACAGCTTACTTTTTTTAATGCCGAATCGTGCAAAAAAATTATAATAAACTCTGACCTTATTTTGGTAATTATATTATTAGAGAAGGTAAAACCTCAAAAAAATTATGAGTATTGTTTAGAAATATTTGTAATTATTTAATGATGGTAATACATCGTTGTTTACTGCAAAAATGTAACCACCAATCTCGAATGAATATAATCTCGTTAGATACTCCCCGGATAAGTCCCTGGTAAAAATCCTGTGTGGTTTCCATTTTTGTTCGCCGATGATGTGTACATAGAGCAGATTCCATTTATCATTTAGGAATCTGACCACGGGCATTCTGGGCTAAATGATACGTTTGTGCTTCAACTGTCAGTCATATTTTAACTTTCAATCAGAGAGAGCCGAGCGTTTAGCCGACGACGCGAGTCACCGCGCCGCCTGACATCTCGCGGCCACGGCCTTAACCTCGTTCCCGGGTTCAAGTCTTTCAGCACCGGCGCATGTGCATTATAAATAAATTATCATTATGCTAGATATAGCAAATGGGGTAAAACACTGACTGTATCATTAAATTGCAAGCTGTTATTATTCTTTTATACAAGGGCATATATTCAACCAGGAATTTAGTTTATAAAAATAGACAATCAAAGAACAAACACTATTATATGTTTTCACACCTTCATCACAGAATAGGTTTACACAGAAGCGACAGTTAGACAGAGAAACGAAAATTAGACAGAGATGGGGAAAGCGAACAAATTTAAAGAGCTCATTGTTTAAAATCGGAAAGTTTCCTCACATCTTAGTAAGAGATAGGGGAACAAATTTAAAGGTCTACATAATGCTCCAAGGTCAAAGAACTGAATAGGGTAACATGAAAGGTACTGACACGGAATGTCACTTCTATATGTAACTATTCTGTGCCTTCTTATAAAGAGATATAAAAGTATAGTTTATTTCTTGCAGTTGATCTTCACGTCATCAATTGTAACCATGTGATTTAAATGTTGAAGGGGATGGAAGATTGATGACATCATCTTGTCGGGTGAAATCGTGTGATTTCCGAAGTAAATAAATGTCAAAACTGACGGTATTGTATACAGTGATTCTATATTTAAGACCGTTTTAGACTTGTCTATATATGCGACAATATATGTATAGTACAAAAAATGGTACAATATCTTCTACCAAAAATTGTTAGACTCTGACGAAGTTTTGTATGATACTAATGTAATTTCTTGTACAATATATTGTCTCTGATTCTGCGCACTTTCCTTGAATATGTTAATCTGACATGTCAAATTAACCAAAAATTCATTTACATTTAAGTTTGCAATAATTACAACTTTACCAGTAGTAACACTAAGTTTTCTTAATACTGATTGAGTTTTATAGCGTGTTTTGATTGAAATGATTCATTATAATAAATGGAGACAATGGTTAGAAAATGTTTTATATGTCAAACATCACAAGTGAAAGATTCACTGATTTCATTTCCAGGTAAATTATAATATATATTATAGGATGTGTGCATTCCCAGGGAAGGTTTCCGTAAGTGTTTTTCGGAAATGTCTATATATTCGTAAGACACTCCTTAAGATGATGGAAATTTTGAGGACAGAAGTGTAACTTACAACTAAAGGACATTTGTCCCACAGGGCTCCATATTAGGTCCAGGCCTGTGGAACAAACATTATGATGGACTATAGTGTACCCCCGACCACATGGCATTCAAAGACGACGTCGTTACCAATACTAAACTTATGAAGTTATGATAAGGACAGAATTTTAAATTTAGTGCATTTTTTCGAGATTATGTCGAAACGTGATAGCAAGTAAGATATCATCATTGGTATTTCTTTATTTCAAACAGAGACAATACTTCAAAGTATGTCGTTGCCATAATGACAATAAACATATTAGTAGTGTTGGTATCTAGATAATTATAAAATCACATGGACAAAATTAATGACGTGAGGATCAACGATTTGTCAAAATAATGTGGGACTATTAGATAATGCAACTGTAATCATGGCGTCATTTCAACCCATAGTCTTAATCATGAAAATTTTATGACAAGGATGTTTATAAAATTTTAATAAACCAGTACACTACTAAAGAATATTTAAGTTAGAAATGATTGGGACTTGTTGTACGCCTGTTCATTAACCCTATTTAAAATGCGGTATAAGCTCGCAAAGTGGAATTCTTGTAAGAATCCCGCGGGCTCAATCACAAGTAAATAAAAAGCCATGCAATGAAGTAAAATTGCTTTCCAATAAAACGTTAAAATAAACTGAAGAAGCTTTCCACCGTTTATTTTCCTTGCATTATCCTGTCTGCAGGATTGGGTCCTTACGGCACAAAATAAAATCCGCAAGTGAAGCGAAATGAATTCACCCCTTGGGGCATTCCTGGGATAATTTCCATCCAGAAAGCTTGTCTTCGCCCCGGGGCTCGGCTTGTCTATAATCTTTCTATCAAAACCCACTGCATACAGATCAAACGCGTGATCTATTGATACCTAAATGCAGCCCTACAGTCGCCCGGCGAGCTGATTGGTCATACCGCTCGCCACCGACCAACTCATTTGCATAATGTGCAAAATTGTACTGTGTAATATGCATGAATTTCGCGATGGGAGAAAGACGGGCTTATCAACCCACCGACATCACAGATCGAATTTTGGTATCGAGATTAAATGTTTTCAGGGGACGAGATGAAAGAACAATTGATTCCTTGACAACTTGCAGACGGGAAATTACCAACGCCAGCTTATTATACATGTAAATAAAACTTCATTATCAATTTTCGTATAAAATGCGGAAAGAACATCAACCCACAAAATACTCACTTCGCATATTTTGACTTGCTACAGTCCCTGCCATCAAGGTAAAATTTTAGTACATCTTCAGATACCACCAGTTGTACCTTTATTATTATTACGAAACGCGGAACATAGGACTTTAACATGGGATTTCAAAAAATTGCGAATACTCTCTCTTCTGATAGATCTAGAGCGATACTACAATAGTACAGAGTTCTTCAAAATTAAATACTACATAGGATAAGATCATAATTGATGCGACATCATGTTTTTATTATAAGATTTAATAAATATAAAATGTAATATTTTCGTTAGAAATCAGACAGCCATAGAAATAAAAGAAAATATCTATGTATCAGTTGTAACAGTTAATGATATGTCATTTAGATAATTTAATATTTTTGTAATATTTATAAGAGAAATATTGAAGTTTACCTTTTTTATTGTATAACATAGTAATTTTTACAAATGACAAGTGGAAGATCGAGATAAAATTTAAAAATAAAAAAAGATCATATATAATTGATTATAGATTCCAATAAGACCACTAATTTAATTTATTATAATTTATATAAAAGTTAAGTATATAGCTTATTTTGTAAAACGAAATCCGTCCAGAATTGCAATTTCTCTAAGCTTACGCATTACAGTTTTCTGTCCGCTATAGGTTCATAGATTTATAGGTTTACATACAGAAAACACAGAATTGCGGCATTTGTGATCTAGCTTACTTTTCTCTACAAAGGTTTAATATTTCCAAACCGGTATCTTTATTTTTCGTGTCACCGCTGACGTAGGTAAGTATAATTTACTTCCATAGCAATATAGTGCACATAAGAGAACATACTTATTGCAGAATATTCATTCATTTCCAGTTGAAGTAATAGCACAGCAACCTAGTTCTTAAAGAGAATGATACATATTTAAATCAAAAACGAAGAACGAATTCTCAACTAGTAATAATGTAATTATCCCCGTAACTTCATTTAGCAAGGCTTTTATCTCAATTCCTCATCTTTTATGTATTTCTTTCATGTGCATTTGTTGAATGTTGCAAAAGAAATAAACAAAAATATATCATTACTGCTTACTGCATATGGCAATCTGATTTACACAGATTTGTGTAATAACATATTTGTAAGATACAGAGCATTTATTGAAATCATTGACAGGCAATTATAGCTTGTGTTACTTCTACAGAAGTTACTTTTGATAAGGAATTGCTAGTAATTTTATTTCTACAGAATCAATTACAGCTACGAACATATACTCTATTTCTCGCTGTTGATCCTCACGTCAACAATTATAACCAAGTGTTTTCTGATTTCTTAGTTTATTTTGACTTTAATGTACATGTGTTTTATATTATTGGAAAAATAAAAAACCCCATATGAAAATTGAAAGTCAGTATGGATTTCTCGGAAAATGTTGGAATTACAAAAAGTAACCAAAATCAGTTTTTTGCTTATATCTACTGACCTATACATTTTTTCGGGAAAACAAAAACATCATTGAAATGGCCAACCAATGTGGCAACTTTGTCCCAAATTAACCGACTTCGTATATCTTACAGTTCTCGTGATCCCAATGGTTCGCCTCTTAAAACGGACACCCTGTATAATGAAAAATATTAAGATATCGATTTATTAGGAATTTTTTAACGTTATTTTGTTATTTTTACGTTAATAACAAAAAATTAGCAAAAGACACGTATTATAAAGTTATTGGGTTACGTTTTCCATCCCTGGTTACTAGAGACAAAAATAAAACATTTTATAAAAGGGTATAATGAAACAAAAAAATTAGCAAACGAAACGTATTATAAAGTTATAGGGTTACGTTTTCCATCCCTGGTTACTAAAGACAAAAATAAAACATTTTATAAAAGGGTATAATGATTTGGAATTGCTATAACCATATACGGTTGATATTGTTTTATTTTACAAAGTATACATATCCAAGGAAAGAAGACAACTGGTAGTTTGTTATTGAAACAGGTGAAATTCTTGCCCGAAGTGTTGCAAAAGAAAAAAATCATTTATACTGCATTTTAAATATTGTTAATAAGCAACTATATTGCAGTAAGCTTCAATCAATCTGCCTTGAAATTATGTAGCTGCTGAAGAAAATGAAAAGTTTTCGCAGCCCAGTTCTTATTGGCGAATGATACGTATTTAAATGGAAATGGAAAGCGCTACAAGTAGCAATAATGCAATTATGTTACAATGCACTGTTGAAGATCATTTAGCAAACGTTTTATTCTGAGTGTTCTGGTAAGTTTTCTGTTTTGACGGAACGGGAGAAACACACGAAGGCTATACATTGTAATCAAAATAATTGACGATAAAATTATAGCTAGTTCGGTCGCCTACATATATTTCAATCTGGATTTATCGCGGCACAACTCTGTCGACCTGCAGATATATAATTATGTGCTTCCATCAATAATTTACAGTATGCTTATGTCATGAAGTATCTACGTTCACAATCTGCCCGCAACGCGGCGTCTGCACTGCGCAGGCGCAACAATATTCACCAACATGCGCCTTTGCAATCAGCGCACATTCCAACACCCTGGAATAATTATGCTATAATGGGGTCCTCTACTATTTTTTTTTATTTTCTTATGTGAAATTTTATCTAATTTGAAAGCGAGGTGTAGTTTCAGAAAGTCTTAATTGTTATTTGTAAAGCCATAATATATTTTTTCTACGACCACCATGAAAAGTTGATATTTTTGCTCTCTTTTGTCATCGTAAAGTCAATGATTACTGAGGAACGAGCAAATAAATACTTTACGGAGCGTCTCCATAGCAACGAGCGGTAAAGTACTTAAATTGCTCGCTTAGATTATTTGTTTACTCATATCGTTATGGTTATAGTAGCACAAAACAGGAAATTGGTTAAGATTGAATTGAACTTACTAAATAAGTATTATTATTTTTTTATTTCGTTAGTAAAGTCGTAGAAAAAATTATGTGTGCATCTCTAGCGTAAAGTATCTTTATTGCTCTAGCTCGATTGTAGCGCTCGCTACGCTCGCGTTTCAATTTACAAGTACGAACAATAAAGATTCACTTTACGCTCTTGATACACAAATAACTATTTAAATATTCTGTGACGTAGATGTTAAGGCAATTCGGTTCTCAAAGACTTCGCTAAAGATTTCAATTACATAAATTGATCTAGTTCAACTGTATTAATAGTACATTATTCAATGAGCATGTAATGTGTGCTATTACTCATGAGAATGAATTTTGCCAACACGAGCCAAAACGAGTGTTGTAGATTATTTGAATGAGTAATAGCCATTACATGCGAATACAATACTATATACTTTATCCACAACTATACCACAGTATAAGAATTCTTAATTCTTCTAGATATTCTTATACTGTGACTATACTATGAAATATATATGTTTATTTCTAATTCGAGTTTCGAAATCATATACGGGCCTACCCAACGATTTTACAATTAAGTAATATAAATGTATGATAATCTTCAAATTATCATATTCTCTAATTTCATATGTATTCAATTTGTAAATTTTATTCAAAATAGTGCATTATACTATGACTGGCACTTCTCAACAAAATGCAGAAATCTGCATAGAAATATAATTTGAAACACAAAATAAGGCAGACTAATACAGAATAGTGTTTTATTTATTCAGCAATTTATCCTGTCATATTCTTGTTAAACTCTATTTCACGCAAATTTAACTAATTCAGTCCGTGGAATTAGATATGGTAATAGCGGAGTACAAATTCACAAAAAATAGTTGATATGAATGAAATACGAGTAGAACATGGTTTTTATCTATGAAACGTCTAATTTTAAATTTGTATATTTACATTTGCTTGAATAATGTATGAAACACTTAAAAAATTCTTCCGAAATACAACATTTTACATCTGTCTGCGATTCTACATATTTTAATCGTTATTTTTTATTCCATTTCTTGAATGAGGTTATTTAAATATCAACCAGTTGTAGGTACAGAAGAAATTTAGATTGCCACCCCTCAATTTTAAAGTCTAACTACGCCTATGATTAAAACTAAAATTAAAACAGTAGCTGAGAATGATAATAAACTAAGTTTCTATGAAGTTCAATTCTCTATCATTAGGTCTTCAGTAGAAAATAGTTGACCTAATATATACCTACTTATGGTGAAAATTTTTACCTTTGTATGTGTACGTGAATTACAAAGCCAATTCCACTCAGAATTTGACATCCAATTAAATCACAGTATTTTGGTGAATTGAACCAATCAGATTCAAATCTCACTGACAATTGTCAGTTACTGGCAATTTACACGCTACAAAGTCTGTGAAAATTGTGACAAATAGTTAATTGAAGAAAATATATATTTATATTTCGAGGAATTGTCATGCCGAATACCATTCGTTACTATAATTTTAATTGTAATTTTTGTCTAACTCACTCTTGCTTGTTGCTTTAGAAAATCGTCACTCGTCTTGGGAACTCGTTTGATTTTCGTCGCAACAATCAGTCGTGACCGTAACGACAAAAATTTTAAGTAAGATTCTAGTTACTAGTGGTATTACATTTGTATGTGTAGAGTATATTGCAAAGATAGTCATAATAGATATGCATAACTGGATGTCTCAATCTTCACAATTTCAAGGATCGTACTAAAAACGTATTTGTGAATAATGATATTATTGACCTAATGTTAGGGAAGTAACTGTAAACGAAATCAACTTGAGAACAATACGATAACGAAGAGGTATTTAGCAGTTTTGTGATAGATTTGGTATCAGCGATGAAATGTTTTTGTGAATAATGGTATTGTTAACCTGTTAGGGATGTAAGTGTAAACGAAATCAACTTGAGAACAATACGATAACGAAGTGGTATTTAGCAGATTTGTGATAGATTTGATATCAGCGATGGATACTTAGTAATATGATAACAAAGAGGTATTTAGCAGTTTTGTGATAGATTTGGTATCAGGTATGAATATTTAGCCATTGTACTTGTCCTTGGTTGTCCTTGACTGTCCTGGTTCGCGGGATTTATGCGCCGGAGTAAGCAGCGAGGCCGTCTGTTGGAAATGAAGCCGTTTGCAAAATGCATAAGGATTCGAGCGACCATACGTACTCGTTATTCCAATACCAGAACAACTGTCTCTTTGCTGCTTCGTTGAGATCCGTTGTTTATATGGAGATGCAGTTTAACCCAGAACCTTCAAATCAAATCACGACAATGACAATGATTTTCTAAAGGGAATAAATTTGTGCAAGGTCGTACACACCAAGACTGTATGATTTTCAACAAGGTTTAAAAATTGGTACTTGGAAGTAATCCAAAGTCTTTAGTTTAACTTGCAATAAAAACTTCAAAATACATTCATTTTAAAGAAAACTAACTTAAATATTTGTAAAAGGACTGAAAAAAACTGACGTAAATTGTGAAAAATATATATTTTTTACTATTTTGATGTGATATTTTTCTATTAACTGATGGTTAAGGTATCCGGAAATTAAACTAGAGGTGAAAAAATCGGCCTTAAGACCTATTGTATATAATGTACTCCGCACTGTTTTAACAGTTCAAATAGATCAATTCATGAAAAGATATTGAGTAAAAATGAAATAGATCTAAAAACTAAAATGACAGTTTACAACACAGTAGTACTTCCGATATTAATATATGCATGCGAAACTTGGGTAACACTAAAAGAACATGAATAAAAAATCAATGCTATGGAAATGAAATACCTTAGAAAAATTAGTGGAAAAACAAAACTAGACAAAACAAGAAATGAACAAATACGACAAGAATTAGAATTAGAACAAGATTATGACAAAAATAGAAAACAAACAACTGAGATGGTATGGACACATACAAAGTATGGACGAAAATAGGATAGTTAAGAAAATAATAGAAACTAAGAAACAAATTAAAAGAAAGAGGGGAAAACCAAGGAAACAGTGGATACAGCATATTGAAGAAATCGGCACTAAAAGAGGAAAGACCCCACAGGAACTCAGAAATCTAACTCAGGATCAGGAAGGATGGAAAGCGTGGATAGTAGAGAACTCAAGTAATACAACTCAGCCGACGCTCTAAAGAGCATAAGGTCAACTGTGAAGAAGAAGAATTTTTTATAGAACCCCACTATTTGAGAATCAAATTACCTTAACATCTACGTCACAGAACGGTTAAAATAATATTGCGATTTAACAAATAAGAATTAAAACTTTCTGAAATTACACTTCGCTTCCGCTTTATAAAAAAAAATAAAACAAAAAGTAGTTGAGGACGCCATTGTCCCTAGTTATTGTCAAAAATACTTGGTATAGAGTTATGACATAGTTACCCTGCTTACATTTGTCTATGTAAACAAAACTTTAATATCCTGAAACCGGTAAAAGATGTTTACATTAGTTACAATGAAAGTTAGCAGTTGTGACAGTATGCATTAAAATCAATGATCCAACGAGTACACGTTTCTTTACTAACAATGTATAGTAAAGAAACTGTAATCTTTGTTTCTGCAAAATAACTGCCTATTTACGATGGCTCACTTAAATTAAAATAAAATATTATGTTTCATTGTAACTAAAGATATATAAATACTTATATATATATATATATATATATATATATATATATATATATATATATATATATAAGGGACACATTAGATTTTTTTAGGTATTGGAATGTTATTGCAAACTTTCCTTTTCTTTATTTGCGTGTGGCAAATAATTGTTTAGAAACTTTTAATTATTTTTAAATTTAAAGAAAGCAAAACAAACCTCACCAAAAATAATAGAAAGTACAGATGTGTATCGCTGTTTATTACTATTAATTTCCCATTGATTAGACCACCTGAAATAGTTTGTGTTGGTAATTACACAAATAGGTGGGCGTATCAAAAGATTAAGTCACAATGGTTGCGACAGTCGGTAGAAAGTCTGCGAAATATGTTCCAATCTCGGCCTGACAATGTGTAAGCTCGACAACTGACGGATATGATCTAATATGAGCCGACTATGCACTTTCTCCACAATACACCGGGTTAATCATTGTTTATTGACATTTTCTCATAACTAGCAACGACCGATATATTGGACGCAATAAATATGTTATTATGCGTTTTAGTTTGACAACCGCAATTTAAATTCAAGCGGATTAAGTTTTACGCTACTGTCAAATGCAATTACCTTACGAATATTATCAGCGACATTTTTATTTAATAATAATAAGTAAGAAAAATTTTCTACTAATTATAACTTCTAAATTTTAGATGATGTTTTTACCTCGCGCCACTCAGTATGAGAGGTATTGGAATCATGCTAAAAATCGGATAAGACGTTTTGAAGTTCCTAGAACACGATATTAATATTTTTATGATGTCTGTACGTTTATGTCGATTATTCTAATACTAGTGACTAAAAAAAGTTGAAATTTCTGACTGATTAAATTTAGTGTAAATCCATGCAATCGGAAGTGCTGTTTCCATGAAAATTACTCAAAAAATATTCGTATGAAGCCGAAATAATTCAAAAATATCCATTTTTAGGTTAAAAATTTTGGTTTTTAAAAATAGTCCAGATTGATAGACTTCGATGCGCTGATTTCATATTTACAAACAGAATTTAATTATGTCTTTCTTTTCCTGAGATTTTTTATCTCAAAGTTGCACCTCAAAAAAGTGAGTTTTTTTGCTATATCTCTAAAACGGGTAGAGATACGATTTCATCAATAATTCCAGTCGATTCTACGGGCAAAGTTACATAAAGAAATGTTTTCTCCGCATAAACGTTCTTTGGAACGATTAGGTGAAAAATGAGAAAAACGAAAAAACCTAAATTCCAATTTTTCGCCTCGAAACTTTTTGTCTCCAAAATTTTTCATATTTTGAACTTAAGTAGATATTAATACGCTGATTCCAAATTTTCAAATAGAATTCAATTATCTCTTTTCGTTTTCGAGATAATTGAGATCAAAGTTGTACCTAAAACATTAGGTTTTTTAGGTATATCTCTTAAATGGTAAGGTTTATGACTTCGGCGACCTCACCAATCGATTCTACGGGCAAAATTACATAAGTGTACCAATTTTCAGATTTTTATTTTAACGGATACAATTTTTAGAAAGAAAAAACTGAAAATGGCTAAAAATCGAAAAAATCGTAAGGGGTTCATCAGGCATTTTTTTCGATTTTGGCCATTTTCGTTTTTCCTTTCTACAAATTGTATCCATTGTAATAAAAATCTGAAAATTGGTACACTTATGTAATTTTGCCCGTAGAATCGATTGGTGTGGTCACCGAAGTCGTAAACTTAACCTTTAAAGAGGTGTACCTAAAAAACCTGTTTTTTTAGGTATTGCCAAAACTCAACTTTGAACATAAATATCTCAAGAACGGGAAGAGATAATTTAATTCTGTTTAAAAATTTGGAATCAGCACGTCGATATCTACTTAAGTCCAGAAAGTGAAAAGATTTGGAGACAAAAAGTTCCAAGGAGAAATTTTAAAATTTAGGTTTTTTCGTTTTTCATATTTTTCACCTAATCGGTCCAAAGAACGTCTATGCGGAGAAAACATTTATTTATGTAACTTTTCCTGTAGAATCGACTGGTATAATCGTTTAAATTGTAACTCTACCCAATTTTGAGATATACTAAAAAAACACACTTTTTTGAGGTACAACTTTGAAAGCAAAAATCTCAGGAACGAAAAGAGATAATTAAATTCCGTTTGAAAATTTAAAATCAGCGCTTCGAGATCTATCAATGTACACTATTTCCCAAAATCAAAATTTTTGACCCATAAATGGGAATTTTTGGATTTTTTCGGATGTATAAACACAATTTTATGCTGAAAAAACAAAAGTTGAATTCTTTATGATTTGTTCTTGGTCAACTAACAAAATATCATAAATCCCACCAATGTTAAAAGACTTATGCTGAGAACATGCATCAATAAAATTAAAGTAAAATTGTCACGAACTTGTAATGCTTGAGGCTGTTACTAAGAATGTTGTGGGATAGATGATGAAGAAGATTATTATAAATTATTGAATAGAAGTTATATCTACAACCTACTACCTAGTAGATAGTAGGAGATATGTTTTGAAAATGTTGGAATGTGAAGTACCTGTTTATTTGTTTTAAGAATTAACCAGAGGTCATCTGACATGGAGGAATGTTTCTGTTGTTAGTGCATACAATTTAAAAAGATAATTAATGATGTAATAAAAGGTGGCAGCGAAACACAATGTAAATTAATTTTTGCAATTTGTAATATCAAAAAACAAAATCATTCCAAATAAAATAAATAGAACGGAGAACAGCGAGCAAAAAATGTAAAACGAAGCTAAAAAATAAGACAAGATCTACTGGCATGAAGAACAGTACACGCAAAGAACTATTGTGCTCGGTGGGTCTTTGGTCGTTGGCTATAAGGTCGAGAATCCCGTGCCCATCTTCGTCCGCATTCTGGATATCCCCTAGGGCGAAAGATGTATGATAAATATATTTTATAAAAAATGTACGTACGATCAGAATAAATGGTAAGATTGAAAGCGTTGATGCCGCAATCGTGATAGCGACAAGCGAGACAGACTTACGCCAGCTCCGTTGGCCAGACAAGGATAGCTCTGGGAGAATAATAGCTTTATTGATGTGTCAAAGACCGTAATGTACCGGACTGAGGAACATGGACGCCAGTGGTACTCAAACGGTTATTTTTCCCACTGCTGCTCGGCTCGTCATAAAACCAACAAATTGTGCATAAAATGGCAGAAATCTACACCAGCCTCCATAAAGCAGTGGCGTAACTAGGGGGGGCACACGCCTGCAACGCGGGTGGGCCTCGCAAGTCCGGGGGCCTCACAGTCACAGAATAGTTACACAGAGAAGCGACACTCCGTGTCGGTAACTTTCATTTTACCCTATTCAGTTCTATAATCTTGGAGAATTGTGTAGACCTTTAAATTTGTTGACTTCCCCTATCTCTCCCTAAGATGTGACGAAACTTTCCGATTGTAAACAATGAGACCTTTAAATTTGTTGCCTTTCCCCATCTATCTCTAATTTTCGTTTCTCTGTTTTACTGTCGCTTCTGTAGAAACCTATAGTAAGACAGAGAAACGAAAATTAGAGAGAAATGGGGAAAGCCAACAAATTTAAAGGGCTCATCGTTTAAAATCGGAAAGTTTCGTCACATCTTCGTGGCTCAAGTTTCTCTGTTTATCAACCATTAACGCGCCTATAAAATTTTCAATAAGGGACAATAATAAAAATATAAAAATACAGAAATCGGTTTCTAAGAAGCAACAAATACCTATGTTATCACTTTGAAAAAAATTAGGAAAAATCAAAAAGAAATTATTATATTTCACATACTCCAAAGTGGAAGAAGCTGTATAAGCTTTCCAAACTTTGTCGACGTCCATGTATACGATGATACTGGCTGATTCAAAGTTATACTTGTTAAATAATTGTTTAAAAATACACAGATTTGAAGCTTGTGAGACGTTTTTCAACAAAATTTCGAATTAGACAACAACATATTTATATATTATTAAAATCATAATATAGCGAATTCTCAATTTGTAAATTTTAAAACAACACACGAATATTTTTATAATTACATATTTTGTTCAGAAAATACTTTTTATATAAATATTGAACAATTGATTTGTATTAATTAAAGGTGCAGAATATTGCTTATATGAGTTAGCAAAAAAATTGGGTTTCAATTCGTGAAATTCTCCACTAGTTTATTAAAAAAATTATATGTAAGACACAAATTATTTTAAACTACAAATAATGAATCCTATTAAAAATTAAGAGCATTTTATTTTTTGTCTCTACTGTGACTGTAACTACCACTGATTGATCTTTCAGGATACGTAAAATAATTAAAAATCAAATATTTGGCATTGTTAGATATAAAACGTGACCATTCGTTTGATATGAAAGTGTTAATTGCTGATTTTGCGAATATGAAAGCACGGAAAATTAATATTCAAGTTGGATTTTCATAAAAATGGTATTAGGAATGTCACAAATAATTTAAATATTAAATACAAATCAGGAATACGGATACGCCAGTGGTATTCAAACGTTTATTTTTCCCACTGCTGCTCGGTCGTCATAAAACCAACAAATTGTGCATAAAATGGCAGAAAACTACACCAGCCACCATAAAGCGATTAATGTCTGGATAACTTCTTGCAAAAATATCTCCTTACATCAATAAAAAAGTCGTAAAAGTGGTATTGTGCACGGATATTGGTGGTTGGTCAGCTCACATGCCTTCGACCATTTACCAAACTCAAAAACACACAAATATAAATTAAATGTATATCTATGTGCTGCACTTCCCTAAATAGCTACAAATGTTAACATAAATTGACTAATTTACGTTTGGAAAAGATCGGAAAATAGATTTTGTTCATCCCAATATGTGTACAGATTTCTTCTTGCTTTATTAAGCAAATGAATTTATTTTTTTTAAATTTAAATGTTGAATAAAAGGAATATAACATATTATTTTTTAAAATTTAACAATGAAATATCACAGCTATCCATAATAAAATTTGTAATATCTGTCTTGACGTATCATTGAAGTCTCCATGCTATTACAGTACATAATATAAGAACAACAGTATTTTTGAGTACCCTTATAATTATTCGTTCTACGCCACTATTTTTTAAATAAAAACACTGTCAACAACAAAAATTATTTAAGAAAAAAATGTCTATGTGTAACTAAAAGTAAAAAATTTTTGTTACTGTACCTAGATTTATTCAAGTGAATCGTTTCGGTGTTCGTTTTCGTTTATGAAATAAAATATTTATATTGCTTTTAAATTTAAATTAAATTACAAAGTGCAGTAACACTTAGATATCTTTAAAAATAAATAAAAAAAATCATGATTTCTGCCAAAGTAGTAAATGGACAAGTTGAGTCAAATCTGTTATAATTGTCATTATGCCACTGCATAATTAATTAGTAATGATTGATCGTTAAAACTTGAATTTTTTTATAAATGTATGAAGCCGTTGAAAAGAGAAACAATATTTATTTGATTGGTCTAATGACGTACAAATAAACTTGCACAATTATAAATGAAAAGGCAGATATATTTTATAATTTAGCCGCCATAATATTTCACAATATACTTACAATTAGTTTAAGCCCTACGGATATTACACAACAAAATAACTTACAATTAACTCAACTAATGAAAGAAATAAAAATGAAATAAACAATATGAAGCTCCATTTAAAAAATCCTAGCATGACATCATGGTCGTTTTTTGAATTTTTTTCTGGGAAGTGTCATAAAATTTAGATGTTAACCGTCCGACTGACAAATTCTATTTGATAAATGATATTAAAGACGTAGTAAATTTCAGTTATTTTTTCCACAGCCTGCGATGATCTACATAAATAACAATTAACGATTGAAGAGGAATGCCGGCTGAGCGATCTTTAGGTACTAATTAAAAACTCTTAATAAACAACTAGGAATCTAGCAATTATATGCTCGAGTTTAGAAGCAGTAGCTGTGGACTACAAACACTCTAGTGGATCACTGAACTTCATTCAACCTAATACCCATGTTTATAAAGAACATTTTTGTTTGCTTGTCTTCAAACATTTTCTGGCCGATTATATAAAACATACAGAATTATAAAAAGAAAATTGAGTGTATTTAGTTGATATAATTGTTTCTTTCAAGTCGTAATTAATGTGTAAAATAGTAGTCGTTTTAATTGTTATTTTTATTGTCTATTGTTCTGAAATTATGACAATTTTTCTTTAATGCTTATAATTATAACCAAAAAAAAACATCATTCCTAAATGGAACCTCTTTTACGAAAGTACTTATTTAGTGACAATTTTTATTTATTTTATGTTTTCTATTAATGTTTATCCTTCGTTCAATTTCTGTACAAGTAGTAACGTTTTTTCAACATGTCATAACTCGCATAGTTTGAAATCGCTGTCACATAGTTCCCCATCACTAGTTTCAAACTCTGATTGTAGATATCTTAGACGGCTATGAATTCTTTATCAGAAGATGAAAATCTCTGACTTGCCGAAGCAGATAAGAAGTGAAAAAAATTTCTTACAAAGTCATATAAAGTATATTCGAAGAATAATACTTTACAATGCACTACTAATAACTTCTTATAAAAACTAACTACATTCCGAAGAATATTCTTCACATCTTAGCAAAATAGTAAGAGAACTATTGAAAATTTTAGTCAAGCTATACAAATTATATCAATATGTAGTTTATTTTATAAGTAAGCACAAAGTATATCATTACTATAGTTATAGTTAAATTATTAATAAGGTTATGTAAGCGATTTTCATATCGAGTAGACTATGTTTCTATTAGTCCCTTAATATATTTAATTTTTTAATCCCAATGTATTGATTCATTTGTAACATACCACGGAGCATTTACAATTTGACGTAGACATTTATTTTGAAATCTTTGTAAAATATTTAACTTGAATTTCTTAGTGCACCCCCCTAAATGTATTACATATGTCCATATGGGAATAATTGCAGCTTTATACAATATAATTTTACAATGTATTGGTAATTTTGATTTTCTTCCTAGAAGTTTAATTTTTAAATCCGCCTGTTTTTCTTTGCATGTTATATATGTTATATTTTTTATTAAATTCATAAAACATAAAACACATACGTTGAAATTAATCTTTATTATTTAATAAGTTATTTATTTCATTTCAAAATAATATGATTTTTACAATGTCTAATAGAAAATCGAGAAGGTCGTTAAAAGTCAGAAAAAAATACTACATTATAAAATATAAAAGATCAACATATTAGTCGTTATATTCGATTGACTTTGAAATGTGACGAGTATGGCAAATATTCTCTCTAAACTCCCGTTTAAAAAAAATTGATTTTAGAAACGATAAAATTTTTATTTTATGATGGAACAAAATCTACCTCGCTAGATAAAATAAATTCTACATTGTATTCGCACCAATCTTAACTAAAAAAATACTGCTGTATCTGAGTGGTTCGGTATCCATTAAAAACTGTAGGTCTATTGCAGAAGTTGTAGGTTGATAAACTGCAAGTAAAATTTGGCATAAAACAAGTACTTTAGATACTTGAGGCCCTGTTCCATTTAAGAATTTTGTATCAGATATGTATAATCATACTGATAATTGTCACTGAAATATGAATATGATTGGTTCAATTCATCAAAATACTATGATATAATTGGATAACAAAATATGAGTGAAATTATATATAATAGTTTCTTGAACATTGCATTGAATTGGAAGAAATAAGAAACTAATCGAATTTTACTTATCTTATTTACAATTAAAAGTAGAAATTTTGATACATGTCATTGAGGAAAATGCAGTAAATACAGGGAATTAAATAAAATAAAATTAGAAATGCTATATGTTGGGAGGTAATACGTGGGCATATGTTGGTGTCATTAGTGAAGTGAAGTAGTGGGGAGAAAGAGAAGATTGTTTTTGCAGTAGATGACGTTAGTGGTGATGAGTGTCAAAGTGAGTATGATGCTTGGACGACGTTGCCAAATCTCTGCCCACTACGCGTGACGTCCCCGGGTCCGAGCCGCCGCCATTTTGAATTCGTTTCGCCAACAATGGGGTTTTTTAACCGGTCGTCATGGTTACAACTGTGGAATTTGTTTTTATTCCCGCTATGAGCGGTCGCCGTCCCTCTCCTCTCGGGAGAGTGAGTTTGGCCCCCCGCATTCATGCACGCCACTGCTTAATTTATTCCGTGGCTTCTTACACCGTGAATTATAAGGATTTTATGTTAATAGCGATATGCCGTCTGTCCGTGCGTGGATAAAAACGTTCCCGGTGACTTTAATTTGGAAAATGCTCCTCGTTTAGCCATATTTATTTAATTTGACAGAGAGAGAAAGCCTACCGCGATGAAACCAACGCAGACGAATATATTTGTGTTTGTTAATTTGTTCTTTCGCCGGCCAAATCGGCGGTAAAAACCTCCACGACCGGAGGGTCAATGATTGTAAACTGATTGCGCTTTCATGTATTCTTCACGAATTTATTTCAATGGCGTGAGTAAAATACTACTTGTATCAGCGCAATTAAAAAATTCACTAACCGGCTAGCATTTTTTATCACCACTAAACTTTATTTGCTCCTTTCCAATCGGATTGCGCCTACTTCGAGACACTCTTGCTCTTCAAATTGCTTACAATATCTGCTTTTCATAAAAACAACTTTTAGACTAGCCTATATATGGGACAATAAATAGTAAAAGAAATGGTACAATATCTTATATTAAAAATTGCTAGATTTTGACGAAGTTTTTTGAGATACTTTCCTTGAATATGTCAATGTGACAACTGACAAGCAAAATTAATCATAAATTCATTTACATTTAAAGTTTACCAGTGGTAACACTAAGTTTTCTATAATAACACTACATACAATAAAAACGAATAAACGTTAGAAATGCGTGACATCACAAAATTCATATATGCACATGTTCACAACCAAATTGATGAGTGACAGATTGTATGAAAAATAGAACGTGTTCTGGTTTTTCGACACATTTATGATTATGTACAAAATTTCAACCAATTTGCTGTTTGACTAGCCAATTTAAATTGTACTAAAAATAGTGCAAGATCTTGTACAATTACAGTTAACATTATAGTTTTTATAAAAGATGCAAATGACATATTAAAGTTTCCTTGTTACAACAAGACATAATTTGAAAAGTAAGTAATGGGCCGTATTAAACAAATTCATACTGAATTTACTTATTATTTTCCATAACTATGTATTTGTATTTCTTTCATTCCGTAATATTTAAATTTCGTGCAACCAAAAGTGATGTTTTCATGAAGATCTGAATTGTTTTTCTGAAATATTATAATTTTTATAATTAATAATTTAATATTAAGTCATTAGCTAAAATTTTATAGTTCAAATTTTTTTCTACCTACCCCCATCTAACTATTCACTATTATTATAGTAATTAATAATTCGGTAAATTTGTTACAATTGCGTTTATACTCTAAAAGGAATTGTAGTAATACTGTAAGTACTAATTATTTTAATAATTCCTTTTACCGTATCAAAGAACTGGCGAGAGGTTATGTGCTGGCCACATCAGATTTTTTTCATATAATGTGTATGTTATTAATAATAAGGAATATTTTACTAAACTTTTAAAAATGTGCTGCATTGCAGTTATTGTTCTTTTTCTCATTTATAAGATTATCATACAACAGCTTCTGATTGAATGATTACAATAATTTTACGGTCGGTAGAAAAGAAAAATAAGAAGGTAGTTTTAAAGAAATAGAAGATATGTAAATACAAATGTAATGATATGGTCTCATAAATGAAATAGTTACATTAATATGTGTAAATGAATAATGTATGGGACAAATTAAACAACAAACGTTCATTATTGCCATTGATCTTAATAACAACTCAATATATTATAATTAAAACGTATTAGTTGAAGGCTGCAGGATGCAAATGCCGTGGCTATTTATAGCAAATAATAAGCAAAATGCATTCATGCTAACAACGCTGATTTTCATACTTTTAAAGAACAGACCTGTCACAAATCAATTAATTCTTAACGTATGACTGCAGCTTGTTTTTTTCCTGCAATTAGACTTTGTAATTAATGAATTGTTTATTTAGAAACGCGTTAAACCTTTGCTGTTTAACAATATGATTAATTAAATTTGCTGTCGACACTTCATTAGTGGGTTATAAATTTTCCACGCGGCAAAAGGCAAACATTTTACAATTACTACTTGCAGAAGAGTTCACCTAATTTTAAGCGAGTAATTGTTTTTGTTGCTACTTAATATGAAAGCAAATAGTTCAATAAATTATGCTTAGTCATTTTAAAAATTACAGTTCGTTTACATTTCAGCTGTCTATTACTGAAATGCAACCGAAACTATAACAACAAGCCACATGAGAGGATGCATTATTATTATATAAAAATAATTTTTGATATTTTTTTGTTTATTGTTCAAAAAACTAGTTATCGTAATATTTCACACCTGTGAGAAGGGTGCTCACTCACTATGAAGTACTCTAAATCTTCCCCTAATGTAATTAAGTCAAAATTACCCTTCGTAAAAACCAGTTACAATCTGAGGAAGGTGTGATTACTCACTTTCGAATTACTCTAATTCTTACCCTTAAAGTAATTAGATCTAAGTCTCAAAAATGTCAAATTCTTTTCATAAAGATTAGTCTTTAAAATTATCAGAATTAATAAGTGAAAATTATGAATTCATCTTTGTCATTATCCATTTTTCATAAATTTGCAAAAATATTTAATTTCGACAACAAAATCTTAATTCTGCTTCTGGTATTGCACACTTGTACCATAAATAACTATAATAATACCTTATTATTTATAAAATAAGTACGTAATATTTTATAACACATTATACCTTCAAAATAAAGGAAAAATTTACATTTGGTAATTATAAACTTTTAAATACTCCTCTTTAGTAAACTCCACTTAAGTTTGCGAATTATCAAAAAAAATATCCAAATTTGGGACCTCAAAGTATATACCGTCAAAAATTGTGATCATATTTTACCATACTGGATATAGAAACATGGTGGTCCTTTTTTGATGGGTATCCCAAACAGTACGAAGTTGAGAAACAATTGAATATAGAAACGAAGCAAAGTCGCTGGAAGCATTGATGCAGGACCAGTGTCAATGTCATCACGTAGTAAGCCTCCTCTGATCTTCAATTAAACTCTAAAACAATTATCTATGGTCCGGAGCTGTTGACCGCGAGCACAAAAACGCGCATTACGCAAGTCTCCACCGCTGCAAACGGAAGTTGAAGAAAGCCGAGACGAATCTGATGGAGACCGGCCCTGGTGCATCAATCTCTGTCAGACACCCCTGCACAAGCCTTTTTACTCCACAATTAATGTAATGTTGGATTTTCGTGTGAGATCTTTTTTCCAGTGTAATCACTCACTTCTTATTCTTATTTTTATTGCGGTGTAACACGTGCAAATATTTTAATATACAACAAAAACACCATTATGTGGAACTTTATCAGTCAGGGTACCGACAAGAATAAGGAGAAGTTTAATTATATTTTCATATTTTGCGTTAACAATTGCCATATTATTATATCGAAAACAGTTTAATAATATAAAATATTGTTAAACTGTTTGGTATTTTTGTTGTTCTAAAATTGGTACTGACAACTACACCCCATTTTAAATGTCAAATTGATAACCTCAATTTGTTTTTTAATACAATTTATATTATTTCTGAGTAAGAAACCCAAATAAACAAAACAAATTTTAAAGGATATTATAATTTCATAACTCATAATGTATAGATTTATAAATATATAATATTTTAAATAAAGGTGCTCATCTCAACAGTTACCATATATATAAAACTCGCAATTAGAGACAAAGGTTAGAAAATGTTTGATATGTAATACATCACAAGTGAAGGATTCACCGCTTTCATTTCAACGTGCCCATACGATAATATAAATTTTAAGGACAGAACTGTAACGTACAACCAAAGAACATATGTCCCACAGGGTTCCAGATTAGGTCCAGGCCTTTGGAAAAAATATTATGATGGACTACATTGCATTCACAGACGACATCGCTGTCAATACTAAATTTATAAAGTTATGTAATAAGGTGATGGCAAGTAAGATATCATTATTGGTATTTCTATAATTCAGACGAAAACAGTGCTTCAAAATACGTCGTTGCTATGATAACAATATACATTTTAGCAGTATTGGTATCTAGAGAAATACAAAATCTCTGGGCAGATCAAATCAGATCACTAAAACCATTTCAGTTGGAATTAGTTGGATCTGATCTTTCTAGTATCAGTATACCCAGGCAAAAGGAATGAAAAATAAATTATTTAAATCCAAATTGGTATACAGTATACGCCTGAAGTCTCCAAAGCACATTATTATTAGAGACAGAACCTAAAGTAGCTAAGGTACTTGTTTGATGACAACTTTTACTTGCATTTTAGTCACAGTGATATTTTCATTTCAAGACAGGTGAAGCTAGAAGATTTGAATCCCAAATCCACACTTCACTCAATTCAAATCGAAGCGCGGTCGGCCAAAGACGAAATAAATTTTCTTCGTTGAAACCTTTCTACACGGCATAATGTTCATATTTCCATCACGTTTAAACATTCGCGTGCACTATTAGGATGTTTAATAGGCATGTAATAGGCCTATGTGTTAATTTCGGGTAGTAATCACATTAGCATGTGGTGATTCTGCTCATCGCAATCCCAGTTTGCCATGGTTCAGCTGCAGACCAGAACTAAAATCATAACGCCAGATAAACGTCAATTATCCGCTAGCTTTCATGTGCACTAGCTTTCACGCCGATATCATCTACGTTAAGTAAATAAGTTGTAACGAGAAATTAACGTCTAATGTGAAAATTAAATAACATGAAATAGGTTTTGCATGTACAAAAGAAAAATTCTATTCTATTCTATTCTAAATTCGTCTCATAGTTTGTTGTTTCGATTGACGTAAAATCAGCATAGAAATTCCAATTCCTTCTCTTTTTAAGGAAATTTGCACCAATATGTAGATTGGACTTTCAGGATCGATATAATATATATCATATATTATCCTGTGAAAATAAAAGCACTTTTCGTGGCGACCAAAAATCGAGAGAATGAGTTTTTTAATAATATAATAATAATAACATTCTCGCTTAAGTTTCACAAAAGTAATTTACTTAAAATTTTGATTCGAATTTCGGCTATGAATATATAGTTATTACAGAAAATTTAAGCTATTTATACAGTGTTACAATAAGCAGACCAGAGATTAAAATTTCTAGGAGCGATGAATCTATGAGATCTGTTTGTTCGTTCTAACATTACCAAAAACTGTGTTTTCGAAATCAATACTAAAGTAGCTAAAGTAAAGCTTTATAGACGCTTATATCACAATTTAACTTTACAGATTCATCTGTCAATTGAATTTATCTATATATTTTTTGCATTACCTAAAATAACAAACATATCATTCTATAATATTACTGGTGAATTTATTTATTATTTACCTTTGATAATAATTTATCTGATGTCATACAGATGACGTCTAAGCAGGTGTAAACATAAATGAAAATTATAAAGAAATATTTGATATTTTGACAATACGATTGATTTCACAGCCATCCCTGTGTCTACAGCTAGCTGACGTTTTACAAAAACATAATGCTATTTATTTATGTTTTTAATTAATATTTTAACGATTTCGAAAAAAATAAAATGTATATCTAAGGACTAAAATATTTTTTATTACGCACATGGTTTATTGATATACAAATAACTATTATCCATTTTAAATGTCTATGGCAACACCTTTTTGGGTGTTGGGTTGGGTTTTGATGTAATACTATTCTAATGTGTAAGTTGGTAAATGAAAATAAGTGTAAAATTATAAGGTGAAGTATGAAAGAAGAGAAAGTATATCAGTTTCTGGTATTTCGAACAGTAAAAACAATCGTTTATTTACCAATGTTAAATGCCTATGACAAAGCCTTTTTGGGACACCTGTATGAGAAATAAAACTGATGTAAACTAGTCTATGTGTAAGTTGGTAAGTGAAAATAAGTTAAAAATTATAGTATGAAGTGTGAAAGAAGAGAAAGAATATCAGTATCTGGTATCTCGAACAGTAGAAACAATCGTGTAAAAATGGCGGAGCTATCGCGTTGCATGCGATATAATTTGCTCTTTGACAAGTTCATCTTGGCCCGTTGCAATAAAGAAACAAGTGCACATATTATCGTTCAAAGCCAGCGCGATCTGATGCTCGTCCCGCGATAGCATCTGACGCGAACTCCGAACGCCGAGGAATATCTACAAGCCTGTGAGACAACAAATTTCACACCCGGGAACGCATCATGAAGATGTGCGCGGTGATATGAATAGTCGATGCAATGCGAACCAACTTTATTGCACATATTTGCAGCGTACTTTATTTTTACTGCGCACCCATAGATATACACACCGCTTTTTATGGCGTAATAACATTCTGCATTTGTGCATTTGAATAACAATAGCTATCCAATTTAAAAATAAAATATTATCTACCAGTTTTAAATAAAATATTGGAAATACTTTATTATGTAACTAGTTTGATAAACCGTACTTTACAGAGGAATGCATCAAACATTGATAAAGTTCGAGGCAACAGAATTTTTGCCTCTGCATTTCTGTATAGTACCTACTGAGCTGGGTGTATAAATGTTATATTCGAAATTATGTATTGGACAGGAAAACAGTGAAATTTTGAAAACTAGATCTTGTGGACATTTATTTTTATTTTTTATGATCTTGTACCATTTAATCATTTGATTTTTTTTTCTGTCGTATATACCTTTTTATTAATTCTCAAAGGACGTAACACTAAATGGGACTAGCTGCTAAAATTTATGATAAATAAAAACAAACATTACAAATGATGTTTTGATATTTTCTCCAGTGCTATCTATTTTCATTGGAGAAAAAATTTAACAACTGGTTAAAAATTAACCACTGATTTACAGAATAGGGGGAACCTATGTTTTATTTTACAAAGAACACTCTGTACATAGCTGCCAAATTCGTAACCATGGATATGACAAATCCTATGTTTCACTCTAAAATAAACTAAAGGTTTGAACAAGTTTTAATGTACATATTTAAAAAACCTAGTGTATTAAGTCATATTAATAGAAGAAGAAGGAAACTTTAATTACTTTTTTTGACTTTATTTATAAAACAAGTAGATTTATTTATATGACGCTTAATAAATTCGATATACATTTGTTTCACTGTAATTCAATTTATATAAAATATAAAATATAATAAAAATCGTCGACTAGTACGTGACTTTATTTATGTTATACATATATGTATTATAAGTATTATATATAATGTTATTTGTATAAGCATAGCGTGACAAAAATAAGCATAAAATAAATACTTTAAATTTAAAGCCTTACTTTATTCAGAAAAGAAGCATGAAAATTTATATACCTACACCGATTACATGCCAAGAAATATGAATAGATTTTTATTATCTAATGCCCAAACTAGTCATAAAACCAGGAATGTTAAAATTAATATTGAATCCAATTAAAATTCAAGTCTTTCAAGAAAATATCATTAATTAAAACAAATAATATTAACCCATAAAAACAAAAAGGACAAAAACTTGACAATGACATCTTAATTCTGGGTAGGTTTTTATTTCGATAATAAAATCCCATACGCCCGAATGTCCCCTCCTAGGCCCGGCTCTGGTGAAGGCCAGGGGGCCTTAATGAGCGGAGAATAATAAATATAAAAGTTTATATTGATGGCAATGTCATAGCGCGATGTTATCAAGACACGAATAAAAAATACTTTGTTTTTTAATGTGGGCATAAAATCTTATGCCAATTATAACAAATTATACTGAATAAGAATTATGATTATGAAATTGATATAATTAGAACTCAAATTTTAACATGCCTTACTTGTCCCAAAAATATAAATACATTTTGCCTATTGGTTTTACATGTAAAGGCCGTTTTAGACTAGCCTATTTGTGGGACAATAAATAGTACAAGAAATGGTACAATATCTTGTACCAAAAATTACCAATTTCTTGTACAATGTATTGGCTCTGATTCTGCGCATTTACTTCGTACAGGAAAGTAAAAAAAAATCCAAGTTGTGAATTAAAAAACGACAGTCATTTATTTTCTACATAAGAAACAGAAACGCATTTTTCAAAATATTATACATTCTCGTACATAGGAGAACATTCTTAGTTGTTTAAATATTATTTTATTTTAACAATACCTTCAACTATTTTAAAAGTAATTTGGATTCAATTACAGTCAGATATTTCTTTATTTGCTTTGTCGTCAATATAAGAATCTAACATATATATTAAATGCTACCTCCGTAAATTCTTTATAAATTGAAAATCCCAAAGAGTGTATCAGAAAATATATATTCTTATTCTAGTTTATTTGTTTTTAACATTACGTTAGATGTTTCAATTTGTTGCTATTTCGATTTTCTTTGAAATAAGATACATCTTAAAGTATAGGTAAGTAGCTAACTAAGATATATAATTATTTTCCAAGGATTTCCTATTAGCGTGCAATTAGTAATTGAAATCTAGAGTGAATTCCTAATGAGCCAAATTGTTTACACCAGGTTGTACTCAATCAATCGTAATATGCAAATATTGCAATTAATTGTAATAGCATTAGAGTTTATGTGAACATAAAAGTAAAGAATTATTAGTTATTATAGTTATAGTTCAGCTTAGCTCCATTTCCTTGAACTTCTAATCAAACAGTTTCATAGAAAATTCGCCCAAGGCGTGCTCATAACTTACTTATAATTATTAGTAACATGCTCTACATTTTATCCAAGTACATATATTATTTGGTATATGTCGTAATTTTAACTGTATTTAGTTATATTTTTATAAAAGGTGACATCAATTATATTTTTATATTTATCTTGCAAACTTCTGTATCGCTCTTGCAGAACAACTATCACAGCAAAAAAGTACAATACAACAGTATTAAACCAAAAATGGTGATGACAAACGCGAAATATACCAAAAATACATATTTTTGTGCCCAAAATTTTGATTTTGGTAAATAATATAGGTACATTGATAGATCGCAAAGCCCTGATTTTAAATTTGCAAACGGATTTTCATTATCTCTTTTTTTTGCTTTTTATGTGCTCTCAAAGTTGAATCTCAAAAAAGTGTGTTTTTTGTCAATATCTCTAAAATGGGTAGAGATACAATTTCAACGATCATACCAGTCGATCCTATGGGAAAAGTTACATAAAGAAATGTTTTCTCCGTATATACGTTCTTTGGAACGATTAGGTGAAAAATGAGAAAATCGAAAGAACAAAAATTTTGAATACTAAATAGCAACAAAGGAATGTATATTTGGAAATGAATTCTGTTGCTTTACACTTTTGAATGTGACTGTATTAATCTTCTTCTTATTGTTAGGCTACGTTGTGTTAGGAAGAAATGTAGACCTTTATCAACGTTGGGGCTTTACCAAACCAAATCAGCCATGAAGTGTTACCGACCAGGGCGCCTTCCCACAACGTACGCCACTGATGAGCAAATAAAAAAATACTAGGCCATCAAAATGTATATAGCCGCTTAAAATTTCAGTGTGAAATTACGAGCCACAAATAAATGCCAATAATACTCGCAGTTTTTCTGCGCACATATAATAACACAAGGAAGATTTAAAAACTGCATTATTTTCAAAAACAAAAAATTAATCTCATTAAGATATTAAAGCTAAAAATGGGTTTGTAAATAAGCAAATCGTCATTTTGATGAAAATTGTAAGGTATACAAATTATATAGGTATCACTGAATTCTGAATAAAAGTATTTATCGAAAAAGCAAAATAAATAATAAATGGTCTCTTTTAAAATAACAAAGTTGGTCACTGAAATTGAAATAGTACTGTAAAATAAAAATTGTTTGCTAATTTAACCGCATAGTGCCCCTTATAGTTTTTGAAATAGCACTTAAAATGAGCACCTGTATATCCCATAAAATGAGTTTAGCAGGTGTCATTTACCGGCCATTAAAGCTGACGTAGAGAATGTACCACGTGAACAAATGTTATGATGGAAATAGATCATATATGATATAATAAAGGCGGGATTTAAATTTACGAATTTTCAATTTATGATTTATTTTTTAAAATATAAACACATTCAAAACAAATATGGTGGTTTAACAAATATGAAACAAAAATATAACCAATTTTTATATCCTACATTTCAAATCCTGGCAATCACAAGAAAGAATTGAACTGACGATTATAAAATTATCAGACATCACAATTCATTTTGTACCAAAACAAATTCACCTAACTTAAAAGAAATGTCAATCAAAACTGAATAAAATAACTCGTAATACCTTTTGATTGGATAAATTTAGGAAACTAAAATCCAAATAAACCAACCATTACACTATGTTTAAGATTATTGTTTTCTAAATAACATTTCACCAGATGATGGTCAGATCGAACTGAATTTTTAACAATTTTAAGAGACATTTAAATAAATTAAAGGTCATTTGGTAATGAAATCTTTGTTTCCGAGACAATTGTAAAAATAAATAAGGGTTATTTGTGCAAGAATGCACTTGTAATTTAAAATACTGAAAAAATTGTCCTTCATATTCCAGCTTCGGTCGTGGATATGGAAGAAAAATCGTGAGTTAATCTTGAGCGATGGCCTTGAACGTGATGTAACAATCGAACTTTTTAACAAATAAGAATTAAATTAAAAGTAGCCATTAATCATGCAGCCAGAATTCAAATTGAACCGATACAGATAGTGATTTTTTGTCGGCGCCGAATGCTGTAGAAGAGACACAACAAAGCGTCTTCTGCACATCATCCTGCCTACAGAGCCGTCTTCTCTTTCTCACTAATCCTCAGATACACTTCACTAGTTTTTATGAGAAACTACTTCTCATATAGGTATGAGACTATACTTCTATAACAGTCAAATGTAAACTACGAAGACAGAGTTGGAATATAAGTTCATTATTCTTTTGCCAGATTGTTGTTACTGTTAAATAAATTATTCTAAAATGTATTAAAATTAGTAAAATAAAATATGTAATATTAATATATCGTAGATGTTCGTCAAAACATTTCATGGAATCCGACAATTATAAAACTAAGATGAGCTCTGTATATTATTATTAATTAAATTCATTCTGGTATTAAATTCTTCCATTGGTGGGATGTTTCAATATAATTGTTTTATATATTCATGATATTTACTGTATTCATTCAATATATTTTTAAAGAAAATATAATTTTGTAAAAATATATTGAAATCAATGATTTTTCTACAAAATATTGTTTGATTTGAATCAGACCAGTCCTGTAACAAAATTAATAAATATAAAATCAATTTAATTAATTTCGTACTATCATTTTATTCTCATTTGAATATAAAGGAGTTTAAAAGAAAAAGTAACTACAGTATTTTTTACAAATTTCTTTATCTAAGTAACTTAACATGTTTTATTGCGTCAACAATATCTGATATTACAATTAGTCTACGTCTATACCTATAGTAATAGCGAATGTACGTCATCAGCTTGCGCAAAATCTGATAAAATGATAATTAGTACGTATGTGTAGTACATATTTACGAGTATGTAGTACCTACATTTTTCTAAAAAAAATCGGTTACTGTCAGAGCAGTGTTTCTTTAAAAAAAAATTAAACTTATGAAATATAAAAATCGAAAATTGTTTATTTATGACATTTCTTCTTGTAGTCAATGATTAAAATTTTACAAGTTATATTTATTTACGTACAATTCATATCTTCTATTCATCATCTGCCCCCCTTGGCACATAAACTGGCGACGCCTTTGTGTAGAATGTAATCTAAGAATGGGAATATGAGTTCATGTGGTCGCATAGAGAAAATTTAATTATTTCTGAAAAACATTTTAACATAATCTCGCAGTGCGACGAATCGAAGAGTTGAGTGTTTTTATAGCTTGAACAAATAAGAAAGGCTTGAAATTTCGCTGCATGTGAATGTCATTCTTCTGCGACCAAAAATAATCCAAACAAACTCCACTAACACAATGACCACCGGCATACAAAGCACGCTCCGAAGGTCAGTTACGATTTCCTTGAATTTCTAACCAGTAACGTTCAAACACAATAGGAATCAAATTAAACTCGAATACTCCTCATCAGACGCGAGTTCTTTTTTCTCTAAACATTCACAGGCCCGGCCGTCACTCAAGCGAGGACACTCAGGCTCGTCTTCAGAGGGATTCACTCTTTTTCATGGGCGCCCGTAAGGGCGGGCAAGAGGGGGCATTTGCCCTCCCTTGGCTTTTTACAAATTTTAAAAAGACGATAGATTATGTAATTCATCATTGTTATATTCTGTAAGAAATTTATTAATGTTGCTGTATTTTAAGGCTTAAATTTTATGTGTGGAACAAATTATCTACAATAAACTTAATTTTGTCGAGGTTCTTAAAAATTTTTTGAGGAATTCTCGAAAGATGGAAGGAATTTAAAAATTACCTTTAGAAACCAATCCAAAAAGTAAGGAAGAATTTTTACTTTATGTTTTACTTTTGAACAATTTTACCTTTTTTACTAATAAATATGTTTTCTGTTTGTCTCTATAATATTTAAGTTTCTCTTAAATTGACAATACTACATCGGAATAGAATGTCAAATAAACTATTCAAAATTGCTGTCAAAATTTCGATTAAGTATAATTTCTTTGTTGGTGTTACTTAAAATTTAATCCTTGTTTGCACAACTGGGCAGTAGAATATATATCTATTTCATAATAATAAGTCAGTTTTTTTGGATTTTGCCCCCCTTGAAAAATATTCTATGGGCGCCCATGCTCTTTTTCTAGTTCTTTGTCAAACTTAGAGCACTCCACGAGGTGGAGTACCACTTTTTCTACAACTTCTTTCCGATAAACAAATCTTCTGTTACAAATCTAAATCGGATTGCTGTTCGGTTGTCAATCGATCTCTTCAACTCTCATTTTATTTTTCTTTGATGTTTTAACCGCCAAAAAAATACATTTTGTAACCTACAGCTTCAAGCTATATTTTTATGTTTACCTACATTTTATTCTGTAATTTGTATCTAATTTAGGTTGGAGAAAAACGAAAATGTATTGTAATCTCAAATATATTAGGAGCAAATAAGTAGAACAATTGTTTTATACCATACAGTAATAATAATAAACATATTACTTGTCTTCTGTCTCTTTCAAATATAAAGACTTTTGCCAGCCTTGTCTTGATGCTGACATGATAAGATTCTAGAAGGCCTAGATATCAGACCTTAATATATCTAATCGTTATTGTATAAAATTTGGGTTTCTATAAAATATCAATGTTTTATTGTACTTATGTAAATATTAAAGACAATTTTTCATATCGACTGAATGAGATGAAATCTAGACCTTCAATATTTCATACACTTACTGAAATGAAAATTTAGAAATATTTTATAAGAGTCATTTATAATTAAGCTGTCCTCATTGCTACGTTCCTTTTTATTTATTGGTACATCGGTTGGTAAATGGTAAGTGATGTTCGACATTACTTACCGATCAGTATATTATAATTGCTATTAATATAATTAAGTTTGAAATTCGAGGTCGAAAAGTGAGGCTTTTAAGACTTCTAAGGTCTGGTATGATTCATAACATCCGTGGTTTGTTCAATTGTTTCCCGGTTTTGCAAACAAAATACTTTATTAATAAAAATATTTTATAAAATTTTCTTATCAAAATTGTTTTCGTGATCAAGTCTGTAAGGGTTGATATGACGCCATGGTTGTAGCTACATTGTCTTATGCAATTTTGACTAATAGTAATAATATTACAGTACAGATACCATTATATATGACTTAATTGTCAGCTTATTTTTGCCTGTGTAAAGAAAAGCTTAATATCTTGAAACCGTTAAACAAAATTTACTAATTTAGAAATCCAATTGACAAACATTTAGATCTTACAAAAAAAATTCAACTATTTTATTGTTCTTTTTCTTCAAATGAATCTTCTTTAATTGTAATTAACCCAAACCTAACCTAAACTCAATACACATTATATTGGGATTCAATATTGGAACGGTATCTATAAAACGAGGTTACATTAGAACTGAGCCAAAGAGGAGTTATATTTATAGACTATCTGATGTGTTTTCGTTGACCTATTTCGAAAGCCGTTGTTGGAGTATCGATATTGTGATTGAACGACTGCATAATGCAAGTGCTGTCGCCATGTGCTCATTGAGCTGCGCTTTTGTTTCCGTGTGGGAGGCACAGCTGTCTAGATGTGAAACTGTCAGAACCGCAGACGGTATGGAATTCCACAAGAATGTTGGGAAAGTTGTAGGAGAACAGACAATATGCTTCACTTATGGATTTCTAACCAACAAACTACCAGTTATATAAAGGACTACTCATACGAGGTATGACTTTTTTAGTTAGAAACTTATTTGTTGTAAATTGAAAGGAAAGCAAAAACAGCATATGACATAAAAATAAGTAACGCCAGGGCTGTCCGGATAATAATAGTAATACAATCTGGATGTTATGAGTTCAAATCCCTTGAAGACATAAAAGTAGTTTTAACTCTTTATCATTCGGTACTGTCAACCTTAGATGAGGTATAACAGAGAGATATGCCACACTCCTATAGCAACGTACTACTGAGCAAGCAAAAGATGTATGGTCGAGAATCGCCTAACAATCAGCTGCGTGAGAACAATCCGCCAGCTGAGTAGTGCACACTTACAGTTAGACGAACGAAATATTGGTCATAGTGTTAGTCACCTATCCTCATTATTTGTTTGATTGAGTTTTCCATATAACTACTCTACTGGTCCACTGTTCTCAAACAGCTGGCTGCAAGAGATTTTAAACCTTAGATCTTTCGACAATATATTTGGGCAATGCCATATCTCTGTGTTATACCTCATCTAAGCTGTCAACCGATGATCTGAATGCTCAAAATCCCACATTTTTCATCATTTCATCAATTCTTGAAGATGAAGGTCTCCCATAGCTTGTTTCATCTTCAATCGATTTTCATTAGTCATAATTCAAAAATACTGTAATCTGATTGGTGACTTATTCGAGGGAAATATTCATTATTAAATTCAGAATAGGTAGTAATGTAAAACAAAATTTACTTTTAAGTCAAGTAAGTCTCTTACAGAAATATTTTTTTAAGTTTTTCAATTTGCGTCTGAAATGCATGTGTATATTTGCATTTGTTGAGTATTATGTTTAAATTAGAAAATACTACAATTAGTTTCACTAGACCATTACAAAATTTCATTAGTCATGCAAGAATATGCGAGTAAATGAACATAAAAGATGTTAATATTAGTATAACCTTATTTACATGTCATTTCATGATTTAATAATACGTATGTGTTTAACTCGTAAAAATTTAATTGTATACCACAAACTAACTTGTATTTCCAACAATGAGAAGGAAATATTTTAAATTCTACATTTGAGAGAACGTAATAATAAAATTTATGCATATATTATACATTTTTTATTCTTGTCAAATATTTGTAAAATCAGATTCACATTGTGTCAAACAGGTATTCCTAAATGGTTGATGAAAAAACCACAAAAAACATCCTTATCTACAAAAAGCAAAGATGTCAGCTTTTGCTTATGTTTCAATACGTCTTTAAAATGTACGTGGGATTCGCATACATTTCATTCCTTGAAAAAACTGATTAAGATTAATGTTCATAATAAAATATTTCGGTAGGTAGCAGTGAATTATAAAATATTAACTTATTTTCTTGTAAACCATGTAGATATGTATCACAAGTGTGATCTAATAGGTCAAACGTATGGGGGCTTAAATCATTTATAATGATTAAAGAAACGGAAATTTAAATAAAAATCAAATATCATATTTTTTCATAGAAAAACAAATTAATCATAATCAAGCATGAATCATATAAATAAATAATAACAAAACACTGTCATTGTCCTTGCCTCCATGGATATGTAAATTTATATAAAATCCTACATCCATAGATTATATATAATATTTTTGTGTACTATAGATACGAAACTGCAATGATATCAATTGGAACTGCTTTCAGCGCCACTCGGTGTTTGCTCCCCCAACTAATTCATGAACCCATTAAAGTTATACAAGTTTTGTTATTACTATTCACAAAATTTTAAAAATCCTTTTTTGAAAATAATTTTGATTTCTTGTAAATGAAGAATGTTAACGAATTACGATTTATATAAGTTAAAGAAGAGTTACATGTGAACAAATGAACTAATCTCATTTATAAAGAGCTTAACACTTCACAGTAGCATTAATACCAATTAATATATGCATAACTCAAACAAATAATAACATAATAAGTGATATAAATTGCGAGTAATCGCGAAATAAATAGAGAGTTTTCTACTTAGATTGCTCAGGATTTTATTTTGTGCTGAGCACTTGTAATCTCACAGAATAAACTAGTTATCGTTATTCGTTGTCATCACAACAGTTTGCCGTAGATTTATAGTCGCCGTTTCCCTTTCGGATTACTCGAGAACAGTTCGCACTGCACGCAATCAGGAGCCGATGTCATAATCCACACAAATTGACACTGTCGACTGGGCAGGAATTCTTGGCAATGAGCCATTGGGAGTAACTATGACTCTAAATATTTGTGCGGTATGTAATTTTTTATTGAGATTAGTAGGATGGTCATAAAACAACAGTTTAGCGTGGTACAATGTTTATTTACTTTAGGTTTGCCAGAACACTTGCAGTTAGATGTAAACATCATATATCATAAATAAAAGGACTTACCCAAATATTTATTAAATACAAAAATGTGAAATTATCTATCTAATTATTATTTTTATATTTAGCTTGGCATAATCTTTGGCTATTTTACTACATAATATTTTTGGCAGGAAAATTTTTAACACCACATTTAAAGAATACCTATATTAATATAGGTGGAATCTAAAATTGGGCACATTGTTTTACTCGGAAGTTATTACAGATATAAAAATACAATAACAAAGATGTTGGTAACCAAGAGGGGCATTTGATTGTAGAATAAAATATTTTTTTAAACCAGTCAAGTTACAGCACAAAGTAATTTTTTAATGGGGTTATACATATTTTTATGTCTATTTAATAGCGTATTTTTTTGAAAAAATGCGATAGAAATTTAAATAAATTTCAACTGCTTAATAAAATAAAATGTTATAAAATAAAAAAAATCTGTATCGTGTAACCGCACAAAATTTGAGAAAAAATGTTTATAGATATTTACCTATATGTTTTATAAAGCTCATATGTGTTAACAATATTTTTATACATGTTATTTGACAAATTTATTAATACAGAGAATTATATTTGAATACGAAATCAGGTAAAGAATTTATGCAGCATAAAGAAATAAAAAACGACTGGGACACATTGCTATTTACCTATATTTTATTAAAAATTGGTGACGCTGTGTTTAAACTCTATACTATCTAATGAGAAAACAGATTTTTGTGATTTGTCCTTAAATCATCCAATATTAAACATCTGAAGCGTTAAAAGTAGGATTGGCGAAAGGGAATGTGCATGATACCATACCAGATTTTTATAAATAATTCATGCTTAGTTGACACTTGTTGTAGTTAAACCTATCGTGTATCAGCGATGAAAGTAGTAATGAGACATTAGCTCGGCGATAACCGTTTGGCATATAACGGTAACGGCACCTCTGGGAATGGTAGCGGTTCCCGAAGAAGACATCACCAATGAGTGAGAAAAACGTAATCATGTCTCCGCTCTTTCTAAACCTTTCCTCGGTTACTTTCTCCAAATGCCTCCTTCAATCGTCATAAAGGGCAAGAAAGCACACGCCAACACTCATTGCAACAAATTCACCAAAAAGAGATTTATAGGAACGAGGCTGCAATTTATTACTGGAAAATGCGAGCGAAAGAGAAAAGACATTCTTGAGGACAAAATTACACAAATTGCAGTTTTGTTTTATATGGAAAAAGAAAGGTTTTTTCAAGAATTAATAATTAAAGATGATTCTCAAAGTGGGTGCCGCGGTACATTGGGGTGCCTTTCATTACTTTTATGAGTGCCGCAAGAGTGGTGTAAACTTTAGCATCGTAGTTATTTTAACAATTCTTGGACCTGAGAATTTGAATCTTCTTCTTTATATGGACGTCAAATGTTATCTAAAGAATGAGTATTGAATCATATTTACGAATTAAAAGTAAAACAATCTATTCTCTTTTTTTGAAAACAAACTTGCATTTTGTGAATTACTGAAAAAGTTATTTGAAGACCACGGTTTGATCTTGAATACCAGATACTTTACGGGATTTATACTACTATAGTAGGTATAGCAAAGCTGTTTCGATTTGTTCTAGTAACAGCGACAACAAATTGATTAGTCATTGGAATAAAGTGTAGAAAAACACTAATCCTATTAATAGGATACTTCATAAATTTTATTAATTAGGTTGTAAAGAAATTATAGTCTGACGTTAAAAGTGTTGTATGTACTACTACTACTGGAACATTACTTCATGTTTATACTTTCGGGCATAAACATCTTCATAATGCTCTTGGTACATAAATTGTACTGTAATGCTTTTATAGAAATCTCAATCAATTTTAATGAGATATTCAACATTTTTAAATATTCTATGTGCTATTCGCTAATATATATATATATATATATATATATATATATATATATATATATATATATATATATATATAATAACTAATATTTTACTAATGTAGTATAATATACAGGCTAGTCAATAGTGTGTTGTCGTCTAGATCTACATTTTCTAGACTCTTGTCTTATCTTGTCTTGTCTAGATTATCAAGATAAGACAAAACTTTCTTATTTTAAACTAAGACGAGAAAATTCGAGACTATTCGAGACTTTAGAATAATTAAAAATTTTAAATTTTCGAAATACAAATATATAGTGCAAGACTTTGTACAATTTATAGGCTAGTTTAAAACGACCTTTACACAAAAACACAACCACAATCGATAGGATTTTGACATTGCAAAATTGAAGGAATGTTTCAAAAATACCATGGAAACGGACAGTTTTACGTGAATGAATTTTAATACATCTTATGTTGGATACTTTTTTACTGATATTGAGGGAAACTAAATTTTGATCGTTCAAAAAATTATATAAGCATTACGAAAAATAAAGGCACATTCACAATTCAAAATTAGTGTTAGTTTTACGGCAATCTGCAATAGCATTCACAAATCATGTTTTAGTCGTGGTTTTAGTAGATAGTGACACTTATTGGCAAATAAAGACACAGATTAAAAAAATCGGTAAAACTATCGATTTATTGGGTGTACCCACCATCTTCTATTTTTTTTCTTTTTATCATTATACAGTTTTAATAATTAAACTGCACTTAATATTTTTTTATTATTCATATTATTGCAAACAAAACTTGACAGTTATAGACAAGAACAACCATATATCGCTATTTCTTTCTACGATCCTTCCTATTGGTTCGTTCTTAAATATAAAACATAAAACTAAAACCACCTTTGGAGTTTGCAGTGTTCTATGCTAAAACCAAAACTAAATACTGATTTTTAATTGCTTGTATCAGAAACCAATGCTACAAGGTCACTAAAACTAAAACGTGAAACATAAAACTAAAACTAATTTTGATTTGTGAATGGGCCTTAAGGAATACTGATCTCAGACAATAATTGGAGTCGTTGCTTCGCACTATTTGGGAATGAAAATCAGTCAAAAAGTTATTATTTTTCGTAGGATCGAAGAAAATTATATTTAGTTGGTCTATGTCACCATTCAATAATAATTAATAACTGGAATATTAAGCATAGTTTTTATTTGTGACAGAGAGGCAATGTGTGTCTTATAAGGCTGTGATCCGGAATGAAACAAGTCTGAAGCGACCGCTTCGTAAATTCGGTGCGTTGGGTCATTTGCATCGGCGTACGAGAAACACGCATAAAAGTCGTGTGGCCGTTTCGGGCCACCTAGCTGCTTGCCGCGAAGATTTATATTATATTATTATGACCACGCAATAATTGGATCATTGTGTAGTTGTGTCTAACATGACACAATAAAACACTTACGATTTACAGGTCCAAGTCGCCCTTGCCAATATTCGGCTCTGCCTTACCTGAAACAAAACAATATCCACTTAGTTTTGACATTCGACAAAAACAAAAAACAATTCTTACAGTAAATCATTTATACAGGTTTTTTCAAAGAAAGTGTTTGTACAAATTTATTAAAAATAGTGTTTAAATTACTTAAAATAATAAACAATGTAATAATATGTTAATAATAAATTAATTTTTGATATAGGTTTGTTTTTTATCATGATAAATTATTAATTAGTGTCCGACCGAAGTTTCGGTTTCGTTTTCGGCCAGTTAAAGTCAAAAATTCTGATTTTGGGTGAAGTTTCGGTTTCGTTCAGTCGAAACTAGTGTCGGTGTCGTGTCTGATGGTTTCGGGTTTGTTTGAAAATTAAAATCTTATTTAATTTAATAACTAAATAATACCTTAAATGATAAAAAAACTCTAGATGCCGTATTTAATAAAAATGTAACTAAATTTCAAGTTAACTTAAGTTTCGGTTTCGGTTACGTTTTGGCTGAAAATCGTGTTTCTACTAATTATTATTATTGGACAATATAGTGTTGAGGTCAGTAGAACTTTCGATGTTATTATCAACTTATTTTAAAATTATCTTATTACTTTATTAAAGTTGTGTTCCAAGATTTTACGAAACATGCACACCACTTAAAAATAATATTCATAAAAATTCAAAAATTACCTTATTATTACAACTGTCACTTCTGGTTTATAGATTTTTAATAAAAGTTTATCAACTCATGCTATTGATATCAAAAGCTTAAATATGAAGTTTCATAAAAATCTGTTTAAGCGAATTTACTCTGCAAGTGCACTCAGATCTTACGTATGGACAACTAAAATAGATGGTTCATTAAAATGGAAGTAAAAACTTAAGTACCAAATGTCTAATATGGTACTTGAGGCTTCAATTTTTTTAGGACTGAATAAATGAATAAATAAATAAATAAAAAATTTGTTAATAATGTTAATTGTTTTTTATAAGTACGAGGAAGTAATTTGTTGTGACTGGTATTCTTGTTTTCCGAAAAAAATGCAAGTGGAACTCGTTGAAAATTTGGAAAGAGCAACCCAATCGATCAAACAATCCTTCCGTAGCAATCAGTTTACATTAAACAGCAATAAAAGTCAACAGTGACTTGTTTCGCATAGCCAACTATAATCTTAACTAATTCCTCGTTGAGAAACAAACCACAGAAAAAACCAAAAGGAAAAAAAGAAGTTGGAGCCGCGCGAAAAAAACTTGTACCGATGGCTACCGATTTAATTACGTTTTAATTCTTTAAATTTGGCTTTGGCAGGAGAAAAACAGTTGAGGCTGCACGTGGAATCAAGATGGCGGTTGGCGTAGTGCGTTTCTATGTTAATGGCTTGGAAATAAGATGTAGCAATCTTTTATTGGGTGCAAATTGCTAATACGGCGCACAATACAAGCCGTGATCGGCGGACCACCGGCGACTGCGACGACAATGCTCCGTACCGGAGTCTGCGGACAACACCTTGCGCTACCGTTCCAAAAAACTCACTCTCACACACATCAACTTCTAGTGCCTACACCGCCAGGAATACACAAACTCTTCCATTTCATTACCCCAACACCTCACATCAAATATGTCATTCAAACAACTTTAAAAAGTATTTTTGTATGACCACCTATTTGTAGTTTGGGTTTCCAAGGCAGAAAAATATGGTTACAAATAACTGATTGGTATGTGATTTTCAACATTATTTATCTACTGAGGAATCGTAAGTACAGTAAAATAGCAACGTAATTTAAAAGTGACAACATTGTTAAATAAACAATGCTGGTACTAAATGTTCTATTTATTTTGGGTTATTGGAGATACTTATGTTCATTTGCACTAACAACAACAAACAAATGGTAAACTAAATTTTGACAGCAATGTTAATAAAACATGTTGCAATTGAAATCATCGAATAAAGTAAACCTAGAAGACTTCGTAATCTTGAAACTAAATATACTAAAAAATATGGAAGTACAGGAACAGGAATATCGAAAGATACTGTTCATAATGAACTTATTGATTGTAAATTATTAGTACGTATATTATAACAATAATGTTGGTATACTCGATTTTCAAATTCATATGTGTAAAACTAAAAGTAAAGTAAAATAATATTTCTACGCCCATTAATATATTTGCTCGTTGTATGTTTGTTATTGCTACGGATACATAGTATATTGTAAACACATTTTCATATCGTATCTCACGATAACCACAAACAACGTTAAGACATAAATTCATATCTCACAGTTTTGTCAAAAATTATTGTTTAATTTTTGTTTTCTAGCTAGTTGTTAGGAAGTAGTGAAATGAAGACACTTTATTATATATATTAGAAAAGTATAGTGTACAACTAACTTGGATGTCCATTTCATATTCGTATGAAACGAGTACCATTGTAGGCTTGCTGTACAATATACAATTGTCATGATCACATTTTATTTTCAAGAATTGAAATATTGAACGAAATTCCTGTGATGGCTTATTTTCGATGTGAATTGTGAAAATCAAATTAAATCAAGTAATGACTCGTTGACAATGAAACGCTTACCAATTACTCAAGGATGTCAACCCACTGAATTTGTTTCAGTTGCTACTTCAAATCTAATTACTTCCAGAAATTTCACTGCATTGGAAGCAAATTTCATAAAATGACTATTTCATACATTGGACCATGAGCTATTTATACATTTTTGAAGCATTTGGGAAATTATAGTTGTATTTTGACAATATTAATGAAACCAGGTTTTATGTCCAAAATAAGTCGTAAAATTATTTTCATACAAATTAACAAAAAAATATGTCTTTGTGAAATATTCATTGATTTATTGCTATGATATAGGTTAACTGTTATACATATTTAATTAAGAGTTTTGCAATTGGGTTTCTGATATTTTTTTTGATCTTACTTACTCTTTTCTTACTTACTAAGACCCTTATATGTACCTTAGTTATTATTAAGTAAATACCTAATAAATCAAATAAGTATATTTTTTAAAATTTTCCTTTCCAATCCAATTAAAATTTTTAATATTTTTTGCAAAATCTGAGATTTATATTACCATACTTGTGTTTTTCCTTTATTAATAATGATTGATAACACCATGTAAATGAGGTTGGCATTAGCTAAAAGCAAGAGCAACACTCACACACTTATATTCTGCAAGTAGATTTGCCCAAATAAGAGATGTGTATGTCTGTAGGTATGCGACTAACCACACCTAACTATTGAAATAGGTGTACACACATTCAATGTGTTTGATGAAATAACATATGAGAACACAGTCTGTTATTATTCATATTAGGCTTCAATTACTAGTATTGCACAATGAGGAATAAATTATTGTAACTATAGTACACGACAGGTCTACAAATCCAATTAAATTCTGTTTGTATAGTTTGTTTAAACAGAACACTGTGGTGACTCATTTATTGCTTTATTCTCAGTAGGCGAAATTATTACTTTATTATAGAAAATAATAACAATTCATATCATCTCATAGATAAAACTGAAACTAACCATGATTTTTAGATGTGGTAATGAAGAGATAAAGAATAAATAGCAACTGGCTATCAAATTCTTTGCGAAAAGGAAGAGGAATATCTGAGAAATTTGGAAAGGACAAATAGAAGACGTTCTGTTAAACGATTAGGTGTCAGAATAATAGTGCATGAAACAAGTTACTAAGTTTTGCTCTGATTTGAACTAAGAGATGTGTGAAATTTTAAGGTTCAAATCTCACCAAATAAAATGTTCATCTCAATTTAATCTTTTCCTTGTTCCTCAAGGATATGAAGGATATGTTTTATACTTGGTATATAATAAGTGCGTATATATTTACAAAACAAATAATGTCAATGTCGAAAAACAAATATGATTTCGATAATTAGTTTGTTGAATGAGTAGGTGTTTGTTTACAATGTTTAATTACGAAAATTAAATTAATTTGGTAACACATGAGAGTTTTTATAAGTAGATTACTAATGAGGAATGTTGGCAATGAATGCAGTTTTCCCATGCAGAGCTCGTAACTGGTTGAGAAAGGCATCATAGCAAATCATTCCACCGTCCCGAGTTTGAATATTCGAATTAGCTCCAAATTCTAAATAAAGAATACCAAGTAGGAAAGCCATCGTATCGCGTATTTGTCGGCACGGCTATCTATAAATATATCATCTTTCTGAGTGACTGCGGGTCGCCTGTTCGCTTGTAACAACTCATGCATAATTTAACGAACATGTGTGCCCTTATGGTCCATTGCATCGAGAGATGTCCAGCGACTTCAAGTGTCTCCGGACGACAGGGACAGGAGATGCTCGGGCCGCTGCAGAGAGAGAGAGATGCCGCAATCCACTGACCCTCGTCTCATGTCAAACTGACGTTTCGAAAATTAGAAGCCCATGAAGACTTGAAAAACTTGACGCGAAATGACAATGGGGAAGTAATGGACACATTCGTGATTTCAACTTCGATATTAACAAATTTCCAACGCTTTTCTTATCCGCGATAGTTCGACGTTTTTATTATTCTTGACAATTGGCTTTGAAAAAATTTTTATGTTTACATTTTAATTATAAGCGGAAAGATGTATGTATGGAGACTAGTTGGTTTAAGTGTACATCACATATTACCTTCACAAGGAATCTATTGGAGGAAAAGAAAAATATCAAGATGATGAAAAGGTGTAGACTTTACGGAGGAAGAGAGGAATCTCTTAGACATATAAAGACATCGTACAGGGAAGTTCAAAGAGAAAAAGAGGGTTTTCTAGAAGTGAATAAGACTGGATAAAAGAAGTTATTAAGTAGAGGAAGGTTTATGTATGATGTAAGACTATTAATTGCTAGTTTTTATAATTTAACTATAAAGACTAATGTTTATTCAAAGCCGATTGAAAACAATAAGTATAATTCAGAGAGAGACAGTCAGAACACTTATGTGAGGCCGAAACCGGTAGAAGTTGATATAAAACTTTTAAAATTTAGGATAAATAAAATTTGTGAAAGTTTTAATTTAACTCCTACCGGTTTCGGCCTTACGTAGATCATCTTCAAGGAGTCACACCTAGAAGAAGTTATATAAGAAATCCCAGTAATTTCTTCCTTCTATTAAACAAACCACAATCAAGAAACTGTACTTCCATTATTATTATTAATTCAACTTCTACCAGTTTCGGCCTCATGTAAACCTTCTTCAGATAGTGACAGTTAAAAGAAGATCTACAAAAAATTCCAGTAATTTTATTCCTTCCTAAACAAACCGCAATCAAGAAACTGTACTTCCATTATTATTATTAACAAAAAGTATGAACAATCTATGAATAGAACTGGTTGTACGGTATCTACACATCGGCAAGCGAATGAAGAAGTAAGTTGTGTTTATGAAGGGTTTCTTGTTTTGGTTTTGGCTTAATGGCGTTGATTAGAAGACGTTGCGTACTTTTATTATTATTGTTATCAAAAAGTATAAACAATTTATGAATAGAATTGGTTGTAAGGTATCTATGCATAGGTAAATTAATGAAGAAAAAACTTGTGTTTTAGTATTGAAGGGTTTCTTGTTTTGGTTTTGGCTTAATGGCGAAGCCGATTGGAAAGAATAAATAAATATTATTATTATTATTATTGATACAAGCAATAAAATTACTGGAGTTCAGTCAATTTGTAAAACGTTTATTTCAAATCCTACCAGTTTTGGTCTCACCTAGATCTTCTTCAGGGAGAAGAAATCCAGTAATTTCATTCCTTCTATTAAACAAACCGCAATCAAGAAACTGTACTTCCATTATTATTATTAACAGAAAGTATGAACAATCTATGAATAGTGGCTGTACGGTATCTATACATAGGCAAATGAATGAAGAAGAAACTTGTGTTTATGAAGGGTTTCTTGGTTTGGTTTTGGCTTAATGACATAAATTACAAGCCGTTGCGTACTTCCATTATTATTATTATTATCAAAAAGTATAAACAATTTATGAATAGAATTGGTTTTATGGTATCTATGCATAGGTAAATTAATGAAGAAGAAACTTGTGTTTGAGTATTGAAGGGTTTCTTGTTTTGGTTTTGGCTTAATGGCGAAGCCGATTGGAAAGAATAAATAAATATTATTATTATTATTATTGATACAAGCAATGAAATTACTGGAGTTCAGTCAATTTGTAAAACGTTTATTTCAAATCCTACCAGTTTTGGTCTCACCTAGATTCTTCAGGGAGAAGAAATCCAGTAATTTCATTCCTTCTATTAAACAAACCACAATCAAGAAACTGTTCTTCCATTATTATTATTAACAAAAAGTACGTACAATCTATGAATAGTGGTTGTACGGTACCTATACATAGACAAATGAATGAAGAAGAAAGTAGTGTTTGTGAGGGGTTTCTTGTTTTGGTTTAGGCTTAATGGCGTTGATTAGAAGTCCTTGCGTATTTCCATTATTATTATTAACAAGAGGTACGTACAATCTATGAATAGTGGTTGTCCGGTATCTATGCATAGGTAGATGAATGAAGAAGAAACTTGAGTTTGTAAGGGGTTTCTTGTTTTGGTTTAGGCTTAATGGCGTTGATTAGAATCCGTTGCGTACTTCCATTATTATTATTATTATTACTAACAAAAAGTATGAACAATCTATGAATAGTGGTTGTACGGTATCTATACATAGATAGATGAATGAAGAAGAAAGTTGAGTTTGTGAAGGGTTTCTTGTTTTGTTTTAGGCCTAATGGCGTTGATTAGAAGGCTGGCGTCCATCGTGGGAATGCAGACGTATTATGCAGGAATTCCCTGGTAGCAGTGCAGTGGGAGTGCGCAGGGTCGTATCGATTATTTCAGGCTGGAAGAGAAAAATCGGAAGAAGAAAATGGAAAGATGTGTTGTTGGCCGGGCGAAGGTAGCAATTTGCGCACGCGGCTCGTGATTTAGTGCTCTGGGGCAGAGACCGCTGCATCCGTCACACAACGTAATGCACACCATTTACTTACAACTCTGATTTTTTTAATCACATAATATCTGTTATTAAGCTTTTATATTTTATCGTATCGCGTTATTTATTGAGCACATGCGGTCGGCGTTTTCAACCTTTGTTTTGTTTTACCGAGAAGAATCAAATCATTCACTTTTCTTACCAACAACCCAGGTCAGGATTTCACCAGCATTCAAAGTGCACGAAAAATTATTTCACCAAATTTTTAAATTAATATAAATGAATATCGGCTCTATCATGTATCTCATCGCTTGTATTAATCAACGTAGTTTAATTTTAACTATCGACATGTTTTAAGCGAGCATTGCTAAATTAATCAATATGTCATTAATATCGCTAAATTTTATAATTTACCGACGTCGATAACAAATAAGAGTGACGGTATTAACAATTTAGGAAAAAATATGTTTGACAACTGTGTAAATTTGTATATCTGCAATTGTCTTGTCTTAGAGTTTCAGTCATCAACTTGATTGTAAAAACAGAGTCCAGGGTGACTCAGAAGCTTAAAAAAAATAATATAGTTGGCTTTTAATTTTTATACAATACATCTGATTTTTTGAGCACGATTAACAAAATTGAAGACTGTCAGAATATATATCGTGAGAAGTAGGTATAATTGAAAATAAGTCAAAACAATTATCTACCTCTTTGCAAATTTTTAAGCGATTAAAATAATTTGTATCAGGGAATAAGGAACAACGATAAAAATTTAAATACATTTTTACAAAAGATGATCCAATTGGAATGGAAGTTGGAATATGTGAAAATAATAGTACCCGTATATCATTCAAGACCTATTCCACAATACTAGAAGCTATGAAATATTTGTATTGTACAGGGCGGTTACTGGACACTCTTACTGGAGTAGCTAAAGAATCATCATTCACGCATTATTAGATGAAGGATTTCATATTTTTAAAATAAAGCCTTTAATTATTTCTATGTATTATTCCTTTGACACCAACAAAATATTCCTCTAAATAAATATAAATTTACACTTTGATATTGGTGTTTTGATTTTAGGCAATTATATATCAAAGATAACAATCATACATTCTGATAATCTTATTTACATACAATGTAATTGTAAGTCTGTCTGGAAAAACTAAAATTTTGAATGTCTTCAAAGTGGTAATTATTGTGAAATTGAATGAAGTATATATTCTAAAGTTTAATTCCTAGAAACGTCAACTAACAAAATAAAATACCATTGAGTTCAAGTAATTTGGTACATTAATCTATATTATGATTGACAATCTACATTGCTTAAATGATACTAAAAATGTTTTGTACTTATTACTCATACTAGAAATATAGTGCTTTATAGAAGAATGTATTTTAAAACAGATGAAAAAATATGATAAATAATCTTACGGTTCTAGCAATATAAGATTGATAAAATCGAAACCATATCTATTACTGTAGTCTTTAGAAATATAGCATAATCTATACTTTCATTTAATTGAAACAGGCTTGTAATTTCCTAAAAATCAGTGTCATGTCACAAAGGATCAGTTAAATCAAAACTTTTAAAGTAAAAGAAAAGTTTTTGTTGTGTTAAATCACCCTTTCCGTTCATTTATGGCGAAGTCGCACGGTATTTGATGATTTGGAGGCCACAAAAACTGCGAGGCACCGTGGCTGATGCAGTATGCACTGGTCCAGCCGAAGAAGATTTCAGACATTCGCTAATCTCAAGGACACGGCGGCAGAGGTTCGATTTTAATTTTATGTAATTTGTCAATGTCAAGATTGTGCTGAACCACACATAATGGTCCTGCTTTTTCATCTACGAACTACAACTGGAGATGATACGAAAATTGGGAGACTAATAAAACGAATTTCGGCCAATGCCCCAATTCGAAGAGATATCAAAATTTGTACAGTTATTCCTCGAAAAACGGATGAAGCTACCTTTGATTTTTAAAACCTATTTTCATCATCTACTATGTTACTAGCTTGGTTAACGCACTTCGACACAAATTGAGCATGAGATCTGGGAGTCAAATCACAGTTTGCAAAAGATCTTTAAGTTGCACGACATTCTTAGATGGAACATGGTTTCATTTACTTTACTGCTTCTATCAAGTTAATTTAAACAAGTCGTTAGGTTCATTTTGGTTAGAGTCAATGTTTTTTTACTTTTCTAGACACTAATATGCAATACACGTTATACATAACGTAATGTTTCTAACATGTGTAACATATCTGTTTTATGCCCTCTCTTTCTACAGTATGTATATTAGTATTTTGTTGTCTTTCTTGCTATCACTAATGTCTATCTAATCAGAATTCATAACAGTTCCCGCTAATTTCAACCAAACCTCGCTGTTTTGATAATGCTGTTTGCAATTTAATAGAGTGTTTTATCTAATTGATGTAATGTAATAATTAGAGACAATGATTAGAAAATGTTTAGTATGTAAAACATCACAAGTGGAGGATTAACTGCTTTCATTTCACAGGTAAATTACAAAATACATTACAGAACGTGTTTATTCCTAGGGAAGGTTTCCGTAAAGGTTTTCCTGAGATGTCTATACGTCCGTACGGTGCCCGTAAGATAATAAAAATTTTGAGGGCAGAAGTGTAACGTACAACCAATGAACATATGTCCCACAGGGCTCTATATTAAGTCCAGGCCTTTAGAATAAATATTATTATGGACTGTTGTGTAATTCAGACCACATGGCATTTACAGACGACGTCGTTGTCAATACTAAATTTATGAAGTTAATATAATAACAGTATTTTAAATTTACCGCATTTTTTCGATATTTTGTCAAAAGATGATTGCAAGTGAGATATAGTATACACAGATAAACACTTCAGACAAAGACAGCGCATCAGAGACTGTCTATTTTGGCACATAATATCGAGGTTATTTTGAAAGGTGATAGCAGGTGAGATAACATCATTGGTGCTTTTATACTTTAGACAAAGACAATGCTTTAAAATATGTCGTAGCTATGATGACAACAAATATTTTAGTAATGTTGGTATTTTAATAATTATAAAATCACTAAGTAGGGACTTAATAAATGAAAGTAAAACTTATTACGAAACAAGTACCTGAAGTACTCGAATCTGTGATCCAGCTAGGAAAGTTGTTCCATAGATCAAACTGTTATAAAAAATGAAGGAAATTATTAATGAGATAAATGATTTCTATTACATGTTTTGTTCAGGAAGAGAATTAAAATTAATCTGGAAACAAGATAAATTTTGGACCAAAGTCATGTTCTGTCAACAAGAACAAAAAAGATCAAAAGTAAGCAGTAGCACAATTAGCATAATTCAATTAGATTATCAATATAGCGAATCAAATTCATTAGCAAATCAATAAAATAGGCATGTAGTGATTCCCGTTAGAAGCAACATAAAACATTAGCAGTTAAACCACGAGACGAAACAAGTTCGGGTAAAGCCGTCACAGTTCGTTAATCTGATCGCATCTGGGTACAAACACTTGAAATAAGTGTTTACATCTCAACACACACGATTAAAAAGCTATAGCTCTTATCGAATTACTGTAATTTATTTATAATAATCAGTGCATTATTACGCGAAGGCTGCCTGCTTGCTCGCCAAACCGGTCGATGACTTTGCGAAGACACTCGGCCTTGGCTGCTGCGATTTCTAGAACAAACACGGAAAGACGCGTTTTGTTTTCTTTACTCTGCTCCACATTCGAAGGCGGAACAAAAATCCGTTTCACTTGTGTCGGATTTCGGAGCCGCGTAGGAAGTTCCTATCTTTATCGCACGTTCCAGTCGCCAATGATGTATGGTAGAAATTTTGTCAAATTTTGCTTGTCGGGTACAGAATCCGGAATTTAACAACGTTTCGCTTTTATTGGAGGTGTGAATTGATTATACAAATGGTTAGAAATGTTCAGTTGGAATGCTCTTATATTTGTTTATATTTTCACTACTAGTAGCAATAAATATTGTTGATATAACGTAAATAAAATTTTCAAATATTACAGCATATGTGCTGTGGCTTTTTGTTTCAGTTGTAATTTTCGTTTTAACAAAATTACAATATGTTATAATGAAAAAGAATATAAAGTTTACGATGCAAAAACAAAAATGAAGTATTGAAATGCGAGCAATAACAGTGACCACAAACCGCAAAGAATTATAAGGAACTAATATGTAGAGGCAGTATAAAATATTCCAAGTTTTACAGATAGCATGGTAGATATATGATTTTGATTGATACATTTCAAAGTTGCTTAATGAGGTAATAGAAATGCAAAGCACGCTAATACATTTAATTATAATGATCCGTATATTTGCATTGCAAGTCGATCTATTTATACAAACATAAATAAATACACACATCCAAAAGTGAAACTTATACTAATAGACTTGTATTTTTAATTAATATACTGAATACAACTAGATCTAAACGACGTAAAAAAGAGGTTAGTGGTGAAAATATCATAAAATCAATGACACACTGCGTTGAATTATTTCTAATGATCAATAATTACTGATTTTAATTACTCCTTTGGCCTCAAAATACTTGTATAATTACTTCGAATCGATTGATTTTTACTACTTTAGCTTTGGATCTTAAATAGTGTGATGTTTATTACTCAATTATCTAGTTGCACATTGCTGGATAATGATTCATAGTGGCAGGATTTGAAAGAGGGGCAAGGGTACGCACTCCCCCCCTCAAGTTTACACAACCAGGAGAAAATTATTGGGGGGGAAATTACACTTTAACCCTTATCCACTCTTTTTGTCCGAGGGTTATTTTTTGTTTATGTATGATATTTGTATGACTCAATAAATGTACTCAAAATTAAAATTCCGTTTTTCACTCGGGAACTTTTTTCTCCAAATTTTTTTTTTTGTGGACTTAAGTAACAATAAATGCGCTGATTCCATAATTGCAGAAACATAATTTAATTATCTTTTACAGCTGTCGAGATATTTAAGTTGAAAGTTAAACCCAAAAAAGATGTTTTTCAAGATAATAGAAAAACATAATTATTTGAGTTACTTTGTTAATTTGAAATCAGTTCATCGATATCTATCAACTTGGACTACATTGAAAAATCAAAATTTTGGACCCAAAATATATATTTTTAGATTATTATCATCATATGGAACAATAACTAATAGGTGAAAATCTAACCTAATCATTGTTTTAAACTTATAGGTAACATGTTGAGTAATATAAATTATATTCTTCTAATGATATCAACTCTGTATTCATTTTATATTTTTTAGAATTAGTAATGAAATTTCTAACTGTAGAGAACATGTTTATGTTTCCAATCAGTTATATTTCCTATAAAATGAAGATCATTAATAGATATTTGTTACATAAGAATAATAGTTGGAATGTGCATTTATTGTATCAATAGAGTTATAATGAAGAATCTGTATGATGGCGAAGCGCTGTTGATTTTCCTTGTACTGCAAGATTTTTCTGTTAATGAAGTATATTCCATATGAATATGCATTGTGCGATTTCTTACAAGAGATTCAATGAAACATAAATTACTTACAACAATTGAATATAAATGAAGTTTCCAGAGTCACAGCTGTGTAAAATCAGTGCCGGGCAGCCAAGAAAGCGTATTGTGAAAACTCCCGATTGGGGCTTTAAATCAAAGCAGCGCTGGTTAAATTTGCCGTTTTTGTAGTTAATGCCAACGCGTACTCAGGAGATATGATTAAAATGCACATGTAATACTTTCAAACGGGTTCTCTTAAGGAATTCGTTTTTGCTAGGATTGTTGCACATGTTACAACAAATAATTTTTTAACCTATTGTCAAAATAGGAAACAATGAAATAGCACACAACATGAACTTTCCTGAAAATAACTACTTTCAAATTTACAAATTAGTATTATTCAATCGAAGTTTTGGTTTCGACCACCAAAAATTCTGGCCAAAGATTGGCCGAAACTAGTGTTCATGTCGTGGCTGACAGTTTTGTGTTTGTTCGAAATTCGAAATGGTTTCAATCGCCAATTTTTTTGTTTTTTAGTAGTTTAAGGCCGTTTTAGAGTAGCCTATATATGGGGTAATAAATAGTACCAAAAATTGTTAGATTTTGACGAAGTTTTGTATGATACTAATAAATTGCTTGTACAATATATTGGCTATGATTCTGCGCACTTTCCTGGAATAAATAATTGAATTTACCAAACTAAATTAACCATAAAGTTAAGTTTTGTTTTATTAAGTGTAAAGTTGTATATAAAAAGAGTTTAAGTAAAGTACAGTGTATGCATTATTGTGTTGTTATTGTTTTGACACAACATTTTTATAGAAAGACATCAAGAAATATCATCGTGAAAGTGTTAAAATCAGATTGCAGAGATCTTGTGTATCTTCCAACCAATATTTGTTTCAGTGTCATTCGTGTGATTAGAAAGGAATTGTGGATATAAACAAATATATTATTTGAAAATGGAACAAGCGTGTTCTAGTTATTTTCTCATTTGAAATGAAATCCATGTAATGGAGAGAAAGTGTTAAATACGATTATCAAACAACTAATAATATATTAATCATTTACAGCTTCGACAATACTCGATAGAAATCAATTTCTCTCGATCTAAAAAAAACAGGAACTGGCACAATGCTGTTATTATATCCACGTTTACACATACAAAACGATATTTATATACTGAAAAATTTAAATACAATTGCTTAGTTATATTTGGGCAGAAACACATATATAAAATTAATTTGAACAAAGTTTAAATGCTCCCAAACACTTGTGAAAGAAATCAAAGATCTGAATCGATGATAAGTCACATAAGTTGTCTTACAAACACGCTGACTTCGCGAATAAAAATAAAAACACAAGCCGTAAAGTGTGGGACAATCAGAAGAAATTTTGTTCGTTACAAAACATCTGATAGGAAGATTATTATTATTATAAAAATATTATAGTTTTAAATGTAGCTTATAGTATCCGAACCGAAACACGGATTTTCAGCCGAAACTGTAAAAATAACCGAATATTTGGCTCCTCTTCTAGTTTCTGTCGAAAACGTAACCGAAACCGAAACATATGTATTTCGGTTAAAATTTATTATTAAATTTTTATTAAACACGAAAAGTCTAGTGTTTTTCTTACCTTTTAAGATATTATACGATTATTAATAAAATACAAGACTTCAATTTATTAAAAAATTACCTTATTTTTGTAGAGTTACTTTCTTTACTAAAGAAGTAAAGACTTTAGTTATCTATTACCTATCACCATCTTATTAATATTTCAAATAATCACAATCTAATAAGTAGTCTTTACAAGAAGTATTTGTTACTTAAGGGCGTTTTAGACGATCATAAGTTTACATCAATTTCTACAACTTCGTATTGTTCAATGTGATTCTGATACTTTACACTTTCAAAGAAATTTGATTGTTCATAGTTCATATGCTATGACATAGAAATTCTCACTTAGAGCATGTCCTAAATTTCAAGGTCGATTACTTCAAATTTTAGTTAATTCTAGGGATTATGTTGTTATCAAATGTCAAAAGTGAAAAATAAACAAATATGAAATCATATATCATTGTGATCAACCTATATTTTTCTTTTCTTTATTGATACCCCTACTTTATAAGGGAAAATAGTTCAAAAATTTTGAACGTGTAAAGCGGAGCCATTTGATTAAAGAATATGATGTAAAAATATGACATAAAATAGTTCAATATGCTATTCTCTTAAAATAAAGTTTTTTTTTTAGTCGGATTTATTAAAATTTATTTCTTGGACATCACCAATTGTTTTATTTTATTTATTATTTACCTTTGAAAAATGTTCCACCAAGTGGCGACAACATTTTCAATTAATACAATTCCAAATATTTGATTTTCCTGTCATCACATTTGAATTGAGTAATTTAATAAAAGTTGAAGCATAAATGAAGATGATAGTGGCGTGATTGTGTGGCGTATATTTAAAATGATGAATTACAGTTATACACTTACACTAGCGTTATTCGCCCGCGACGTTGCCGCTATTAGCGCGACGTTGTCACGTTTGTTCAGACACGCACCATTAGCCACGTGAATCAATAGATTTACAACAGTCATCCTCTACGCGCTCTTCACTTCTACTTTTAATTTCCTTCGGACAAAGGCTCCACAGCCGAATGCACCGACGGTCTCAAACCCGAATTCCAAAAGCATTTATCGCCAAAATGTGTGAGCTTGGATTTAGACCATCTGAGAATTACAATAATGCATTTAAATGGACAATCTAGTGAAATAAATTAGTAAAATTTATACCTTCCTTACTGAAACTAGTTCACAACCTATATTTTTTAATAATGTAAGTTATTTATTTATTAATGTTTAACGTTTTGAATTCAAGACTAAACACTTACTTACTTCTCCCCACACAAATTAAGCATTTTTGATTATTATCCAAATATATAGGTATATAACGAATAAAACAGCGTAAAACATAATCAAATACTTGAGTTTGAAATTTTACTTAAGTTAACTGCGTAAAACGTAATCAAATACTTAAGTTCATTTTAGATTATCCTATATATGGATTAATAAATATTACAAGAAATGGTACAATATCTTGTACTAAAAATTTTTTGATTTGGAAGAAGTTTTGTATGATAGGTACTAGTGAAATTTCTTGTACTCTGATTCTGCACACTTTCCTTAAATATATCAATGTGACAAGCAAAATTAACCATAACTTCATTTACATTTAACATTTGTAATACTTACAACTTTGCCAGAAGTAACACTAAGTTTTCTATAACCACACTACATACAATAAAAACAAATAAATATAACCATACAGCCAAACTGGCTGATAGATTGTATTAAAATTTACGATCGTATACAATATTTCAACCAATTTACTGTTTGATATTAGCCAATTTAAATTTTACCAAAAATGGTGCAAAATCTTGTACAATTTATAGACTAGTCTAATATGGCCTTTAGAAGTAAAACTTCAACCTAAGTGTTTTTCTGAAGGAATCTTTCGGAAAGCTAAACGGGAAAATTTATAACTTAAAAAACATTTTACTTTAAGCAGTAAATATTAAAGTTATTTATAAGCAAAACCAAAAAACAATAAAATTTTTAATGAATTAATAAGAGTTATTCAGAAATCACCCACTCTAAACAAACACATCATATCAATTATAGATCAGCCACTCGGGCACAGAAGTATTTTTCTTTGAACAAAAATTAGCGAAACTGGAAATTGAACTTAAATCTCAGACTCCGTTCAATTCGAGTCGGAGCACGCTAAATTAGTGGTCAAAATTTGGTTTATTTTAATATAAAAATCCAACAAGATTATATTTTTAGTATTACTTGTAAAAAAATCTGTTTTAATATAACAGAGTGAAACGAGTAAAAACAGGTGCCGGTAGCTTCACGATTTGGCTCGTTTCCTATTTTCCCAGCAAATTTGAATCTAGCGGTTCCTGGAAGACAGCTGCTGGTGTTGGCTTTTTGTCAGGAATTAAATTAAAATTCCGCAACTTTGAGTTATTTTTTTCTCAGACTTTTTTCGCTTTTTGTCTCAGTGTTAAGCTGTGAATTGTTTTAAATTGAAGTTTTTTATGGGTATTAATTAAATGACTGTTCAATAAGTTCTGAGTATAAGTTAATTTTATTATTTTCTTTTCATTCTGTTGCGGTTAAATCGAACTGACTACCGCAAAAACTGGAATGTGTTATTTTTACTACCTATTTACAAGAATGTCAATGGAGACCAATGAAATGAATATTCTCGTGCATTGAATTCTTTCATACTTACTTTCTACCTAGAATTTACCTTAATTATTCTCTAAAATAACATTCTTAGACGCTACACAATAAAATGACGCAAACATATCTTAATCGCTTATTGAAGTCTCTAACATTTTCTTATAAATGTCAACGGCGAAGTTTATAATTAAGACATTTTATAAAACGTCTCAATCATTTCTGTATTGCGAGACTACAATTTTGATAAAAATCAACTTATGCATCTAATTTAGTAACAAATCGTGCACAGAACTAATTTCCAATGAAAGAAAAAACTGTTTATAATGATATAACAAAGACATAAATTATAAAGTATTGTACTGTGAGTATTTTTAAATGTGAAATATGCGGATTTATCATATTTATAGTTACGACTTGATATTTGATTGACAACAAGGTAGGTATACTTACTTATTTTATTTAAAACAAACAAAGAGAATGAATTTGACAGAAGTAATATAATAAAGAACTAATAAACCAACTAACGAAGAAATAAGTATAATAACAAACAATTAAACAATAATTACAATAAATTTTCAAAATCCATTATCTGCTAACCAATGTCTCAATATGCTATAAAAATTTGAATTACCTACAATGATATTTGGGCAACTTACTATATTCAGAAATGATTTGAATTTGAATTTTTAATTCATCTAATTTTTGAAGATTTCCCCAGTACAAACTTCTGATTTTAAAGGTCATCAATAAAAAGAATTTAGATGGGTAAAATCGAATGATCTAGCTGAACTTTCTACTATAATATTACAACTGGGGTAGACCTTTCAGAAAATTTTATAACCCAAAAAGCAAATGTCAAATTCGTTCCCTATGTTTAATTTTAAATGAGACAAGCAAGTATACATTATTTTCAATCAAATATCAAGTTGTAACCATAGATTAGGTAAATCCTATGTTTCACGTTAAAAAATACGGTTTATAGGTATCATGAGTTTATTTTACTGTGAAACATGGGATTTAACATTTGATTGACAGCAAGGTATCACAGCGTTCAATTTAAAATTAAACGTAACGATGAATATGGCAAACCCTAAGTTTCACGTTAAAATAATCTGACGGTATAATACATGCATTCTTTTTACACGAAATATCAACTCATATCAGTTAATTCTCTTATTGTAACCGTTCTTTTTGTCTCACATCATCTGAGAAGAAGTAATCAGAATTTTTCCTTAATTACATATATTGCCTGATTTTACGAGGTCGTGTTTGCTGAGTTTTAATGTATTATTATTTTATTTGTAATACTAAAAAACTTGCTAAATTATATATATATATATATATATATATATATATATATATATTATGTTATAGATATTTCTACGATATTTCATAATGTAATATACTATTCACGATTTCAGTACGATACTAACAATATTCATAAACAATCCCAATAAATACTGAAAGTTGTATAACTTAAAATATGATCCGTCTTCACAGAATTATTTCCTAACATTTCGTGAGTTCTTCCACCGATATTTCTCTATCAACAAGCTTTGGTCTCACGACAAAAACTCTCGTTTTGATATTTAGAATAGCAGGCAATTACTACAATAAATTACCTGTAACTTGGTTTCAGGTTTCACTCGATTGCAAACAAAACGTGAGTACACGATACTAATGACAACAAAATGCTACTAAGAAGATGCTTAGTATGCAAATTTGTTTCCACAACCCTGAAATACGAGATGTTACAAATGCACAAACAGAAATGAAGTTTCGACATTCACAATTGAGTATTGAAATGGAATATTGCCGGAGAAAGTGGATTTCTTCAACAATAAAAACTAGGAAGTAACATTTTTATAGGCGCCGAAAACATTATTATGTTTACTAACATAAATATTATCAGCTTGACTTATTGCCATTTGCGAAAATGTTAGCAACGATATATTTAAAATTAAACTAAGTGAGAATGATTTAGTACTTAGACAAAGTTTATAATATTTCTTATATTTTTTATAAATTTTACTTTTATTAAGTGTATTAGAGGTTAATAGCCCATATTCTATAAAAATGTAATATTGAAATTTGCTGTTTATTATAAAAAAAAACATTTTTATACAGTTGCACAAACAAAGCTTAAATTGTTTTCATTTTTTGGTCATATTTCTCACGAAATGGTGAATGAATCTATACGAGTATTTGTATTTTATCGAAAATGTAAAATGGGGTACATTTTTTTTGTAATTTGCAAGAAGTATTCATTTTTTTATTTCTTCAATTTTATACGAATCCCATAAACCTTTTTCATTTCTCATTAAAAAAATCTATCAGGGTTGTGTAAAATTCTTCATTTTTCATTTCTGCCATTTTAATTCTGTTCCACTAACCATTACATAACTAGTTTCGTAAGCGATATTTTAGTCACGAATGTATGAAATAAAAAAAGAAAAAGAGTGTATAAATAAGGCACATTTTTCAAAAGGACCAAATCGTGCCTAAAATGTTCCAAAACAACAGCTTACCAGTTGTAAATAAAATGTTGTTTCAAGGGAGTAGAAAAAATATTTATAGTATATAATTATTGTCAGCAAATGAAGTTGTATTTGGAACACCTTTGTGGCATGCCAATAATAAATTATTAATTTGTTGCACAAGAATGAAACAATTTATTTAGAAAGTACACGTTATTACAGTGTAGATCTTGCGATTGTAAGTTATTTACACAGTGTGTACATACTTTAGATCGCGATATTTATATAGGACTCCTATTATATTCAGTTTACAAAGAACACATTGTTACACACCACGACAGTATTTTAATGAACGACATTTTCTATTTTTACTTTTGACATTTAAAAAAAGAGACAACTACAACAAAATACCATATATTCCTTTTTTGGCTTAATTGTAGGCGCGAGAAATTTTAATTCCCAAATCAAAATTGCAGATCATTAATTCTACTTTCACGTACACCATAAATAAAATTTTGCAACACAAAAGAATTTATGGAATTGTTTAAGTTCTTTAACACTGGAGAATAATTATAGTGTTTCAAAAGATATAATAATAGAGCGAATGGAAGAATTATTGTGAGCTATTTTCGGTTTACGGGTTGACCGCCTGATTTAATAACTTGCCACCGAACTGCACCAAATAGGAACTATTAAGGCCACAACTGTCCGAAAAAAATCGCAGGTAGCCAGTACAGTTCCCGCAAAATTGAGATAGAGTAAGAAATTATCCGAGAATGACTTACAATGCGGATCGTAACCACAAATTGTACGAAAATTACTTTATATTTATAAATTATTAAGACATTTACAATTTTTTCTTTCATTAATTAATAATTACTTAGTAATAATTAATGTTTAATTTATTGGTATATTTTATTAGCAAAACAAATATGAGACAATAAATGTAAAAATAGAAGGTCACACATTGTTAGAAGATTTTTAATGGTTTTTCCTGGAATATATTTAAACTACACTCCTGTATATTAAAAACATGCAGTTATACAGGAATATCTTAAGTATAGTACCTACGAGTATTACCAAATGATAAATGTTGAAGTAGTTTCCTTATAATTTTGTATTATATGCAAACACAACTTTCCATAAAATTACAATAACAATATTTGTATAATAAATACTTATTTTATGCATTAAAGCATTAAGGACTTCCTATGAGTTTCATAATTATTAAAAATATATGGATTTTTTTAAGATTACTCAATATCGTTCCTTGTTCTATTATTAACTATGAAAACATTAGAGTTTAACAAATTTCTTCATAGAATATGAATTTAATAAATTGTTAATTTAACAAAATACTGGAATAATTTTTAATAAAATTTATCACCCTGATGAAGACAGATTTACAGTCGAAAAGGTTGAAATGATTTCCAAGTTTGGAAAAGGATGCTGCACTTTTTTCCATTATTAAGTTATACATAAATAGTTCTCGTCTAAAGACACTATTATTTTCTTCTTCTAGTAAAAATTAAGTAATTCTGTTGTACATTAGTAAAGTTACTAGTACATAAATTTTGGTGTTTTCTAGGTTAGTTCTTTCTTATTTTCCTTAAATCCAGATCTACAATTTCTTACTGTTTTTACATATATGTATTTTATATAGGATCATATATTTTTAACATTTTTATATGTTCTTGCATCTTTACTAATTATAATTAAAAAGAGGTAATGTTTGTAACAAGGAGTGTGACGGGTAAGGCGCGTAGAAAAATAACAATAAAAATTTGTGATTTTTGAATAAAAATACTTAGTTGAGGAGAGTGCAATAATTTGGAATTTTTACTGATACTGTTACAGCGCTGGTACTGCTAGTATAAAACACAGTAAACATGTATGCAAAGTTTTTTACAATTATGAACAGTTTGGAAACTATTCTAGATTGTCAAGGAACGTATCCGTGAATCGTTGGAACAGCTATTGGAACATCTAAAATACATAGAACAATGCGTTCTGACGCAGCATTGAAATCACCTTGTAATTTTGTGCTTTTAACAGCATTTCCTCATAAGAGCAATCTTTCTTGTTGCCCTGTAGTGATTCTAAACACAAAATGACGTAATGATTGTAAGTCACTTTGTCTGGGTCAAGTAAGCATTATCATTACGTGTTATAACAATAAGTGCAGCATTTTCACAACGTCAACCTTTACACCCGATTAACGATAACCTTTAAAAACTAAACTAATTACCCCATGCAACGTTGCAAATCACGAATCTGTGGAGAAATTGGCTGCAGGATTAAATTCGGGTCAGTCGCAGACAATACCGCAGGGAAAGGAGACGAAGACGACTTTCATGTCGATCACTTGAGACCCGATCAGTGGCGGAACTAGAGGGAAAATGTTAGGTGGGCCACGCGGTGGGCACCGGAAAATCTTGGTGGGCCGTGCCATTGTTATATACCGAGTGTCTACTTTAATTTCTGAACATAGGAAATTCAATGTTACTTTTTTCATTTGTCAATATGTCTTTATTACCTATTAATTTAGAACAAACTGTGAGATATGTATTTGTTTAGAAATAAAAACTGCATCCAATGAGGCAAAAAGAATTGGCCAAATGCCCTTATATATTTAAAAAATAATAAATAATTTTTACAATATTCAAGCAATTTTCAGTAGGTGTCATGGAAACTGAAAGACAGGTTTAAATTTTTTTGAAGTTGGCGCGAAATACTCTTTAATGTTACTATTACTCATTTTAACTAGCACTAATCATCAAAATTCACATAAACTGCATGTTCTGAAAGACACGAAAACTACATGTACACTGATCTATTGTAGATGTAGTGGCAGATATGAAGACGGTCAGTTGACATCAATTATAAATCAAATCGGCATGTTTTGTAAAAGTGCGCGGCAATGACTATCACAAGTTTCTACGTAAAAGAGCGGCCTCATCAATCGGCTTAGCCCTTAGCGCAATTCTTTGGTTGTACAAGCACTACCACCGTGCAGACACAATAATACCAATTAAATATTTCAACACAAAGATTACGCCGTCTTTTTCTTTTTAGAAATTTTTAGAAAAATTACTGTAATAATGGAATTATATATTTTATTGATGCCTGCATTGTTTATTCCAACACTTTTAAAGGTGGGCACCGGCCCACCCTGGCCCACCTATAGTTCCGCCACTGCGAAGACGACTTTCATGTCGATCACTGGAGAGCCGATATTTTAGCTGTCCCCTATTTGCATACTCTAGTTTCTGAGGTATTTGAGCTAACGACCTGACAAATATCCGTGAGAAATTCAGTTCGGTACCGTTTCTAATGAAAATATAGCATTGTGCCTTCCTCTCCGCTGAAGATGTCAATGATACGGTTAGGAAAGATAACGTATTGGCTTTACTTTCTCGAAGTCGAGATCACTTTCTTAGAAAGCATATTATCTAATTATTTGCTGCACCGGGAAACAATAAGATTTCGCTATCTTTTACAATGAGAACTATACAGGAATTTCCTCTGTAAGGTAATTTTTATTTCAGTATTATCATAGAAAGTTTAATTTTTTTTTAAATAAATTTGTATCTTAATTGCTATATTAGCTTATTGATAACTTATTGTTTTCTTGGCTCTTTTTGTTAAATTTTGTTTGATTTAAATCACTTGATCTGAAATTATTATTTAACATTCCAGATTTACGAAAATTGAGGGAAAACGCTTGTTATAATGGTACCATGTGGCAATACTTTCAAGAACTACTAAATCTGTTTAACTTCATCGGTAAACGACTTATATATTATTTTGAATTTATAACGTACAATTTTTTTTCACTATTGTGCTATATTTTTGTTAAATTTACTTTAATATGTGTTTCTGGAAAATCCTTTTATAACGATATCGAAGAGATCCTAAAAAATTCGTTGATATAGACGGAAGTCGCTATAATCGATAAAAGAAAAATAACGTTAGCGTATGTGAGCAGGTGGGCTTTTAAACAAGTAGTGATCAAATTTTCGATGTTATAATCATTTTGTCGTTATAAGCGGTATCTTTATAAATGGATTATACTGTAATTTGTTATTGTTTCTTTAAATTTATTCTTTACAATGTTTTTTTTTTTCATAATAAATGATATTTTGTGATACATGTTTTACAAATTATACTATAGCTTTTTAAAAATATAAAAAAACTGATTTAAAATAATAAAAAAAAAACGATTTAAATAAAAGAAAATAAGTTTTTAATTTTTTTAATCGGATTTTTATCCCCAACAGATGGTTAAGGTAATCAGCACTTTAACCAAAGGAGAAAAAATTTACATTGAAATGTACCTAATATTTTTTCTCAATATTTTTGTTATGTAGGACTAGTAGTGCAATATAGTGTTGTAGTCAGAAAAAAATATTGAATCGAATAAGCGAATAGAAAAGGTAAGTTCAAAGTCAAAATAAATAAAATTAAAACAAAATGAAGAACATTGCTGCAAACGTTAATATCAATTAAAACAATATAAATTGGTGATATATTTGTGACTAGCATAAGTATTGAATCGATTATTTTTGTGGTGGCTTTAATTGTGCAATAGTTTTTTACTAGCGAATGCTCAGCTACGCTGAGCTTTCCCTAGGCCTCCGGCGTCCGTGAAATATTATCATTTGATAGATTTCATTTCTCCAAGACAGATCTTGTCGAATGCTTTTATTTAGTACCAAACAAGGTTTACTTCCGCCAACTAATTGTAAAAAACAAATGCAGATCAACTTGGCATTTTTTTGTTATTTCTGCAAATTAGCCCTCAACAAGACATTTAATTTGAGACTAAACTCGATATACCTTTGAGAAATTTTTCAAATAAACAAAAGCGGGTCAACATGAACCATTTCTGTCAATTTTGCATGTCAGCTCTCATCGATACCTTTCATTTGACTCCAAGTACGATATACTTCTTACAACTTTTTACAGAAAACAAAAGCCGATCAACGTAATCCATTTTTGTCATTTCTGCACGCGAGCCCTTAGTAAGACCTTTCATTTGAGACCAAACATCATATACTTTATACAACTTTTTTTCCAAAAACAAAAGCCGATCGACATAGATCATTTTTGTCAATTCTGCATGCGAGCCCTCGCCGAGACCTTTCATTCGATACAAAACACAACATATTTCAGACAACTTTTTGCAAAAAACAAAAATTCTGCTCGCCAGTCCTCATCGAGAAATTTCTTTTAATACCATACACGTGATACTTCTGACAACTTTCTACAAAAAACAAAAGCCGATCGACATTGAACATTTTTGTCAATTTTACATGTCAGCCCTTAACGAGACCTTTCATTATATACCAAACACGACATACGTCTATTAAGTTTTTGCATAAAACAAAAGCCGATTAACATTTTAATTTTAAAAGTTCATAGACAGATTGTCAAAAGTGACAGATGACCTCGTGACTCTTTTTAAATTTAGACATGGCTACTAGGATCCATTGTTTCAAGTTATTAATTTTGCATAGTTTTTATTTTTTTACACAAGAACCACTTACAGTAAAAATATGAGACCGCTAAAAGGCACAACTACACATTATTCCCTGCAATCTAAAAAAAAAAAATTACAACAATCCCTTTCACGGTTCAGGCAGTTAGGCTTGTGACAAAGTTTGGCGATCGTCATGATGAAAATAAATAAACATCACGACACATGCCTTTTTAGTATATACGCCGAGCATTCCCTAGAGCTCCGCTGTCAGTACAAAAAAAATAAATGCCAATCGACATAAAACGGTTTTTTCATATCTGCATGTCAGCCCTCACCAATACCTTTCATTAGATTCCAAACATGATATGCATGTAATAAATTTTTGAAAAAAACAAAAGCCGGTCGACATGAAACATTTTTCTCAATTATGCACGCCAGCCCTCACCGAGATCTTTCATTTGATACCAAACGCAACATAATTCTGACATTTTTTTTGTATAAAACAAAAGTCAATCGACATGGAACATATTTGCAATTTTTACAGGCTAGCCCACACCGAGAACTATCATTTGATACCAAACACTATAAACTTCTGACAACTTTTTGTAAAAAGAAAAGCAGATCGACATGGAACACTTTTATCTATTCTGCATGCTAGCCCTCAACGAGACCTTTCATTTGAGACCAAACTCGACATATTTATGAAAACTTTTCACAAAAAACAAAAGCCTGTCAACAATAAGCAATTTTGTTAATTTTTCACGAAACCCTTATCAAGTCCTTTATTTTGATACCAAACACCACATACTTCTGACAACTATTTGCGAAAAACAAAAGCCGATCGGTATGGAAAATTTTTGTCAAATCTGCACGCTAGCCCTCAATGAAACCTTTCATTTGAGACCAAATACCACATAGTTCTGACAACTATTTGCGAAAAACAAAAGCCGATCGGCATGGAATATTTTTGTCAATTCTGCAAGCTAGCTCTCAATGAAACCTTTCATTTGAGACCAAACTCGACATATTTATGAAAACTTTTCACAAAAAACAAAAGCCGGTCAACAATAAGCAATTTTGTTAATTTTTCACGAAACCTTTATCAAGTCCTTTATTTTGATACCAAACACCACATACTTCTGACAACTATTTGTGAAAAACAAAAGCCGATCGGCATGGAATATTTTTGTCAATTCTGCACGATAGCCCTCAATGAAACCTTTCATTTGAGACCAAACACCACACACTTCTGACAACTTTTTGCAAAAAAACAAAAGGCGAATGATATGGCGCATTTTTGTCAATTCTGCAGGCTAGCCCTCAGCTAGACGTTTTGTTTGATACCAAACTCGACATACTTATGAGAAATTTTTGCAGAAAAAAGCCGATCTAAATGGATCATTTTTGTCAATTCTGCACGCTAGCCCTCAACGCGACGTTTCATTTGAGACCAAACTCAACATACCTTTGAGAACGTTTTGCACAAAACAAAAGCCGATCGGAATGGAACAGTTTTGTCAATTCTCCTCGCTAGCTCTCAATGAGACCTTTCATTTGAGACCAAACTCGACGTACATTTGAGAAAGTTTTGCAAAAAGCAAAAGCCCTTATCGAGCCTTTTCATTTGATACTAAACACTACATACTTCTCACAACTTTTTCCAAACACAAAATATTTCTGACAACATTTTGTAAAAAACAAATTCTAATCGACGTAGAATATTTTCATTCGTGCACACCAGTCCACATTATGTCGTTTCATTAAAACCCAAGGACAATATACTTCTAACAACTTTTTGCGCAAAACAAATGCAGATCGACATGGCACATTTTTTTGTTATTTTAAAACCGGCCCTTATGGTTTTCTTTCTTTTGATATCACAGCAAAGTGTTCAATTTATTTTATTTAGAAATATTTGATTTTTATTTTGTTACCTACTTCATAATTTGGCAACACTGTTTGTATTAAAAAATAGTAGTTAATTATTAAATTTATAAATTAATATTGTCAATCCTAATAAAACTGTCACCGTCTTCAGAGAAGTTACTTTAGGAATATTTGGTTTTAATTTAGTTACTTCATCACACATTTGGCAACATTGACTTTTGATATTGGAAACGTCAAAATTTATATTAATTAAATACGTTATATTTTAAACTTAAATTAGTTGTAACACCTTTGCTCAAGACTATTATACATGATACTGTATTTACTTCTTTAATATCAATGTTCTATAAGAAGTTACAATCGCTTAAAGTTCATAGACAGATTGTCAAAAGTGACAGATAACAGCGTGACTCTTTTTAAATTTAGACATGGCTACTAGGATCCATTGTTTCAAGTTATTAATTTTGCACAGTTTTTATTTTTTTACACAAGAACCACTCACAGTAAAAATATGAGACCCCCAAAAGGCACAACTACACATTATTCCCTGCAACTTAAAAAAAAAATTATAACAATCTCTTTAATGGTTCAGGCAGTTTGGCTGTCCACAAAATTTGGCGATCGTCGTGATGAAAATAAATGAACATCACGGACACATGCCTTTTAGTATATAGGATTTGTTAGTAAGACATAAAAATATAAATGGGGCATACGTGATGTTTATTTGTTAAGAGAAAAGCCTGGGCAGTAAACATAGCATCAGCTCCGCTACAACATATAACCCAGTACTGCAGATTGCGTTTCACCTACAACGTCGTTAACACGGCTTATTGTGGCGCGATACTTAAATCTATTTTTGCGGCGGGAAGCTATGAATCACATAGAAAGTCGGAGTCTCCGACTATTGCATCGTAAATAAAACGCAATTGCAAGTATCGCAAGCAAATTGATAAACGATAACCCTGTCATTTATATGTCATAAATTTTACTTCATGCCAGTACGGAGTTCTTCTCTTATGTGGGTTGCTGTTTTTTATTTCTCAAAGGGTATTACAAACTTAATTACTTTTCTATTTCAGGTAATTACGCCGATGAACGGAAGGTATTGTACACGGTTTCTAATTATTTCATTCCGAGAAAATGTACGCCATGAATGACATTCTGTTTTAATGATTTTGCTACCGATTTCTAGAAACGACTTACTGGGAATCTGAGCGTTCACTTTGTAATGAAACTGTTTGAACAGTAAAATAAAGAATCACAAAATTTAATGACGTAAAATACAATAAAATAATAAACTTCAAACTACATTTTAATAAGATATCATAATGGTTTTCAGATTGTCACATAAAATAAAAAATCTGATATGGGCACCACATGACTTCCTTGTACGCTAAATTATACAATTTTTTTGCTGCACTTCATTTAAACTTGTTTCACTTAATAATCATTCTTCAGCTTCTATTAATTTTATATCTTCGAACTTCCCTTCGAAATGGATCATCTTTTAATAAATATTATTAAAATGTTTATCAATATTCCTTATTGTATTACATAAAATTATTTTAATCGCTCAAAAACTTGCAAAGAAAAAGATATGGTTTTTATTTACTTCCTCCATATTTCTCACGAAATATATTCTAAAATTGTCAATGTCAATTTATTATCAAATATTTCCTACAAAAATTACAAGCCAACTAAATTATTTTTATTATGTTTCTGCCAAAAGTAAACTACCCTTTGAAAAAGCCAATTGAACCCATACATAAGTAGATGTTATAGTAACTACATAAATAAAAGAAAAAAAATATTTATCGTCATTACTTTTAAACTAAGAACTGAATACTCTATACTAACGTATTTATTTTAGCAGTGTGAACTCGGTCTCATTATTCCTCCTATCTGATTTAGCTAATAGCACATTTAATTATACAAAAGACACCGATTTTAATTAATTAATAATCAGTATTTAACTAATCCAGCGCCATATTTTGTTACTTATTTATTGCGGACATAAATACTTGCTGATTTGATAGAATTACAAGTAGACTTTCACATTTTTCATTTGTAGATCGGACTAATTAATTACAGTACAATTTTTAATTAGTTTCTTCTAAATAAATCAAGACAGGCTCAGAGAATTATTGGATTAATTTATGAACGCACCGCGATAATATGACAAGGATTAATTGATCAGACTTTTGTCCTTAATCCGTTGGATGGAATTCGCGTTTTTGCGAAATTTGTTTTTAATTTGGGTCACTATAAATAAACAGTCTTTTATATGTAGACATTGTTTTTGTTGTTTTAAATGTCAATATCATTAGACAAAATAAATACACAATTAGTTTCCTTTTTTACAGAACGAGAAACACTTTTTAGTGCAAACTAATACAATTATATTAGTTTTGAAATTAATAAACAAATCTTTTCATCGTTTTATCCACAGACGTGCTACTTTACTTAACCTATTTTTTTAATAGCAATGATTCTTTTATTAATGAAGCCATTTGGCAAATTTCTCCACACAAGCTGGTAGAATGAATAACAATAAAAATATAATAATAGTACATTTTGTAATTGGGATTAAAAGTTATATTTTTTTAATAAACAATAATTTTACATTTCCAAGACGAAACAAATCACAAATCAGACAAATATCACTAATAAAAAGTAAAAGAACAATAAATAAAGTGAATACGTGACGTTACGTATAGGATATTTAGAGAATTTGAATTCATTCGATAAAACTATCTATCATAGAATAATTTACATTTGGCAGATTACCCAGGTTCCATTTTTAAAACTACGTAGGTACGTGAACACTAAACAGCCTTCAAAAATCATAGGACATTGACAATTTTGACAGATGAGTACAGACATTTCAATGTCAACCAAATTTACACCAAAACAATCTGTTATGTAATATCAAAATATTTTTATTTTATTCCATGAATTGCCTGTATCCTGTATTGATATCTTTTACATTGTTTCATAAATATTTATAACTAATTTATTATTAACAACACTTATTTGATATCAATAAGTAACAAAATTAAATTTCAAATGCTAATTTCAGTGAAATTATAAGATAATATACAGTTTTGGTCGCCATTATGGGTAGTCACAATGGATAATTTTTAGTTTTTATACTTTTTTTTCCTTCAATTTGACAATGGTCATATAGCCTATTATATTTTATAATTAATTGTATCTTTGTATTAAATGAATTACTCTGTCTGAAAAGTGAATTTCATTTATATTTGAATATTGCTTGACCTCTGCGAGCATTTTGGCTTTGCAGATATAGCTGCATAATAAAATCGTTTGCCATTTGGCGTTTATGTGTCAGTTTGGTGTTCCTTTTTGAAAAGTTATTTTTAAATATTCCTCCAGCACCTGTGATTTCAAGGTCTAGCCGTATACCTGTAGAGCTGACAAAGAATTAAAAAGAAAGAAAGAAAAAAAACTGACCCCTGTAGAGAAGGGATGGATATCCTAAACAATAATCTGCCTTTGGCCCAACACCCATCATAAATAAATCCAAGGGACGCCCGTGAACGCCCAGTGGCGCCCGCATATTTATTCACAATATCTTAATTTTTTCATGTTCAACATTTCAAGGCTCAAGACAATAGACATGCTAATGCGGTTCAAATGTTTCCGATATCATTTTCGCCTACCTTTAAAGTTGGCCATGGGCTGAATAAACATGCTATTAAACAATGGTAACACTTTAATAACTTGTAATTCTTTGAATAGTAACAATCTATATTTAGTCAGCCTATGCATACCAATAGGGTTTTTTCGTCTAGCTATAATCGGTACAAAATATTTATTAAACTAGACATAAAGCATTTAAATTGAACAAGATTAACTTTTAACATTTGTTTATGTTCTAATTATTCTGCACTACTTTTATTACAAGTTCTTGCTCCAAATTATTTTGTGTAGGTATTATATATTACAGGGATACACACTTCTAGCAAGCATGTAACTTTTATTAATTTGGAGCAATTTATAAACTTTGTTACGCAGATCATGTCATGTTATCTCTTGTTTTTAAAAAGGAAAAGTAACAATGACAAAAATATAATGTCAATCTATTTTCCTTTACTTATATTTGAAGTTAGTTGGAACGCTTTTTTCAAACTGCGCATGCGTGGTACAATTCCGAATCGATTTGGAGGTTAGTTGGAACAAATTCTACATAAACTGCTAATATGTGTGTTATATTGAATTTTTAGTATATATTCTAGTATATAAGATATTTTTGATAAATATATTGATTCTAATATCATATATTTGTAAACCAAAGAACTCAAGAAACAAAGATTAGATACTATAATGGCCGATATTATCCACCTAGTGCCTCCCATGAGAAATTAGGTCCTTTCTTTTCCACAACAGTTGTGAGTGCCTTGAAAGTAAAGTTAGGTATTGCATTTATATAATATCGTTATTTAAATTTAGTAAAGCGATCATAGTTTGTAATTTTAATAATAAATTGCTTACATGTCTTTATGGACATTGCTTTATATAAAAAATTTCATTCATTTTTATACAAAACAGTCATTTCCAAAAACATTTATTTATACTTTTAGTTTATTAGGACATATATCCACCTAGTTTTAATAGGGCGTTCACAGTAAATGGAATAACCCTATTAACTTTTTTATTTATAAATATATCCATTTGAAAATTTATATATGTAGACCTAACAAATGTGGCATTATTTTTATATATAAATAAAACACATATTACATCCAGTTTAATCGGAAATAGCTTTAACTTTTTTAGAAGTTTTCTTTGATGACGGAACTTAATAATGTCACTTACATTCCTAGGAAAATAATACCATATTATTTAAAAAGATATAATAACTTGACAACAAAACTAGGTAACTAACATTGAAAAAGAATATATAAAAAAATAATAAGCAACATGAAATGAACATGCATCTTAATATTTTTAAATGAAACACTATAGATTTTTACCTGAATTTTACGTCAAATTCTGCTTATAATAATGTTCATAAATTAAACATTGCAGCAAAAATATATTTTATGGCATGTAAAATATAATAAGCAACACAAAATTAACCTGCATTCTAATATTTTTTAAATGGAACACCCTATATATTTCTACATTTTTAAATTCTACATTAAATTCTGAGTATAATAATGTTCATAGATTAAATGTTGCAGTAAAATATAAAAATATTATCTATTCTAGCTGGTTACCTATTTTTGTTTACCTCGTGGTAAATATGCGTGGTACGCCACTGGCCACTAGCTATACCTGTTAGCTGTTATAGAATCGGGAAACGCATTGTACCCTCGTCAGACCTGGTTTCCGTGGCGAGATGGAATCCAAGATGCCTGCGCCTCTTGAAATCTCAAGATTCTTATTCTAATACACGTCAGTCCGACGGCCCAGCGCTCTCCGTATCACGTTTTATGTTTTTCTTTCAAAACTAAAACGAGTAATCAACGTGGGAAGTACTGCGGTTACAGTATCGTATTTCATTTCTCTTTAAGCCTCACTGACCAATCGTTAAATGTACATTGTTTGCATTTACGATTTCATTAGAAATTTCAATTCAATCTCATTACATTATTGGCTTAATGAGTATTCTACAGGCTGTGTCCTGAGGTAATAGTGTTGTACTTTACTGATTGTTGCTTTACAACAAAACGACATTCAATTATATATTATTTTTTAGTGAATAACTAGAGCATTTTTAGAAGCAAATAAACAGAGTAATAGGTAACATAATCCTCTATACTAGATTGATTTTATCGACTGGATGTTAATAAAAGGAAAGTATTCTTTGGAGCAATCATTTAATAATAACTAATATATCGAAGTTTCCACTGTAAATTTGTCTTAATCAGGATGCTGATAACATACAAAACATACAATCAAATATAAGATGAATGTACATATATCTGCATATTTGAATGTATGTTTTGTAAGTTATCAGCATTCTGATGAAGACTGATTTACATGAAATTTAGTTAGGCACTTTTCTTGCTTTCTTATTTGTAAAATATTCTCTATAACTTTATATGATAATACTATTAAAATATCATTGTTGATGCTCAGAAGTATTAGATGATGTTTTAGGTTTTATGCGTTGTTCGATCGTAACAATTCTCAGCTTATTTTTTAATATTGTTAATTTTGAGAATGATCTTTCTGCTCAAGAGGACTTCCACGTTTGGAAAAAGACACTATTATTTTCTTCTATTAAAAATTAAGTCATTTCGTTGTACATAAATAAAGTTACAAGTACACATATTGTGGTGTTTTCAGGTTGGCTCTTTCTTATTTTCCAGTAATGTCAATTATTGACAAAATTGTTGCCCACCCTTAAATCCGGATTTGCATACGTTATTTTAAGAGAATAAAATATTTTACAATTTGACAGTTAATGACATGAATTTAACAACCTATGATTCATTTAAAGTGAACACTCTAATACATTGCTGATTCTTGTTAAAATAAACTCACAGTAAAAGATACTATTAGTTAGTAACAAATACTTCTTGAAAATACTACTTATTTGATTGTGATTATTTCTAACATTTGTGAGGTAGTGATAGATAACTTAAGTCTTTACTTCTTTAGTACTATTAGTTAAAATAGTGACCCGGATTCTGATATCACTTTTGAATGCTTTTCTTAAAAGATTATTATATAAAATCAGGCTTCCTAAAGCGATTTTATAATAAAAATAAGCTCGGAATACGAGACATTATATCTACAAGCATAATGTAATTTTCTAATAAATTGAAAGTGAGAAAAACACTAGATTTCCGTGTTTAAAAAGATAGTCACAAAAAAAGTCTAGGAAACATACTAAAGTAAACAGATGAGAATATACTAAAAAATCTTCTCGTCGTGAAATTGGACTTCAAATCAGAAATTAGCCTAGATATATGATTATATTTAAAAAGTTAATTAAAAATTGTTGTTGCCAAATGTGTTTCTGTCTATAATTATCCTCCGAATATTGTTGTTCTCCTTTCTAGAACTTAATTCGTCCGAATGTCTAAACATTTAATTAAACAATAGAAAGTATTTTTCACATGAGAGAAATCTAAGATTCCCTTTTTATATAGAGCATATATAGACAATCATTCATTAAAATCTTCCTAACAAAAAACATGTACATATATCATATGATTTATATCTTCAAATCAATCTACGTTTAATAAATAAAAAAGTTCAGTCATCGGACAAACATGGTATGCACGCAAAATCTTTTCATCTCTGATATCGCATTCTTAACAACAGCTTATTAAGTAGACGCGTAGTACTGCGGGTGTATATGTGACAGATAGCTATAAATAACAACATTTCGATTGTTGTCAGCATGTCAAACGGACGAGGTACTGACAGTTGCTGAACTGGACGACTAACAGTATTAATCCTCATTACTTTCGTTTGTTCACTACGACCGCGAAGTGATAACAATGAGAAATATTTCATTTTTATACTCATAACCAAGTCGTCTTAAATCTATTTGTTTATGCACCTGTCAAGGAAAGTATTATCTGAATGTGGCAAACAAATTTATGTTTTATTTCAGGTATTCCTAACTTCACGGTTGTAATAAATTTTTTTATCTTCGAAATGGATCATCTTTTGCAAATTTTATTAAAATGTTTATTACTTTAATCGCTCAAATACTTGCAAAGAAAGATATATTGTTTCCATTTAGTTCCTACATATTTACTTAACAACAGGGCAAGTAATTCCCATAGCCGATGATGCGGTATTTTTGCGTAAACCCGAAAATATTTAAAATTATGGAATTTTTTGCTCGAAAATTTTCAAATTTTGCAAAATTTTATTTATAACATTTTTTAAAGAATTAGCTACGCTGATACTATATTTACAAACAGAATTTAATTATCTCTTTTAGTTTTGGAGACATTTGCTCTGAAAGTTGTACCTCAAAAAAGTGTGTTTTTTGAGCATATTTTAAAAATGAGTAGAGATACAATCTCAACTACTTTACCATTCGATTCTACGGAAAAAGTTATATAAAGAAATGTTTTGCCCACATATACGTTCTTTGGAACGATTAGGTGAAAAAAAAAGAAAAATGAAAAAACCTAAATTTCAATTTTTCGCCTCGAAACTTTTTGTTTCCAAAATTTTTTATATTTTAGACTTAAGTAGTTATCGATGCGCTGATTACAAATCTTCAAACAGAATTCTATTATCTCTTCCCATTCTCCAGATATTTGAGTTCAAAGTTATACCTAAAAAATTAGGTTTTTTAGGTATACCCCTTAAATGGTTAGGTTTACGACTTCGGCGACTTGACCATTCGATTCTACGGGCAAAATTACATAAGTATACCAATTTTCAGATTTTTATCTCAACAGATAGAATTTCTAGAAAGAAAAAACTGAAAATCGACCAAAAATCGAAAAAATCGTCAGGGGTTCATCAGGCATTTTTTCCGATTTTGGCCTTTTTTGTTTTTCCTTTCTACAATTTGTATACTTTGGAATAAAAATCTGAAAATTGGTACACATATGTAATTTTGCCCGTAGAATCGATTGGTAATGTCGGCGAAGTCGAAAACCTAAACCTTAAAGTGGTATACCTAAAAAACATGTTTTTTTAGGTTTTGCCAAAACTCAACTTTGAACTCAAATATCTCGAGAACGGGAAGAGATAATTGAATTCGGTTTGAAAATTTGAAATCAGCTCATCCATATTTACTTAAGTCTAGAAAATGAAAGGTTTTAGAGGAAAAAAGTTCCTCGGAGAAATTTTGAAATTTAGGTTTTTTTAATTTTCTCATTTTTCACTTAATCGTTCCAAAGAACGTATATGCGGAGAAAACATTTCTTTATGTAACTTTTCCCGTAGAATCGACTGGTATAATCGTTGAGATTGTATCTCAACCCATTTTAGAGATATAGCCAAAAAACACACTTTTTTGAGGTGCAACTTTGGCAACAAATATCTCAGGAACGAAAAGAGATAATTAAATTCCGTTTGAATATTTGAAATCAGCACAGCGAGATCTATCAATGTACACTATTTTCCAAAATCAAAATTTTGGACACAAAAATGAGAATTTTTGGGGCATTTCGCGTTTGTCAACACAATTTTTGGTATAATATTGTTGTTTGGTTTGTTTTAACTCTACACAACTTTGATATGGGAGTATAGGTTTTGAAAGTAAATAAAAGTTAGATAATACAGAGACAGAATAAGATCGAAAAGGCGTAATAGGATTGCAGGTTTTGAAATCAGGGCATAGTTACTTACTTAAGTGTAGAAAATTTGCATTTTAATGTACCTACATTTGTTCTTGAAAATGTTAAAGCTACATATTGACCCCTGTCAATTCCTCGAAAAAGTGTCTGCAAAATGTGCCAACTAGAAACTTGTATGAATTGAAACAAGAAAGTTATAAGTGAAAAGCCAAAATCAGTTTTTTGCTCATTTCTAGTCATCTATGCCCCAATTTAACGACTTTGTATCTCTTACGGTTCTCGAGATCCCAATGCTTGTTAGCCTCTTAAAACGGACATTTTGTATACATTGATAGGCGGGAAGTAACTTTGCATTTTTCGGAGAAAAAAATGATTGAAATGGTCAACTAATGCCGCAACTTTGCCCTAATGTAACCTACTTCGTATCTCTTACGGTTTTCGAGATCTCATTGGTTAGTCTCTTAAAACGAACATCCTGTATATATTGATAGGTGGGAGGTAACTATGCATTTTTCCCGAAAAAAAAATATGATTGAAATGGTTAACTAACGAGGCAGTTTTGCCCTAATTAGCTGACTTCGTATCTCTCACGGTTCTCGAGATCCCAATGGTTAACCTCTCAAAACGGAAACTCTGTATATATTGATAGGCGCAAGGTAAAAATAAATACTTTGTACATCCAGATCTCCTTTTACTTTGTCGAATTAGTTTGGCATCCGCGAATTTTTGTTGCTCCAATTTAACCGACTTCTTATTTCCTAGTGTTCTCGAGATCCCAATGGTTAGCCTCTTAATCCGGAAACCTTGCATATACTGATAGGCAAAAGGTAAAAACAAATATTTTGTACATTCAAGTCTCCCTCGATTTTCTCGAATTAGTTTGGCATCCGCGAATTTTTGTGTAATACTTGGTCTAGGCAATGTAGTGATAAGAGCTAAATAAAACTATCGTTTTTTGCTCATATCTAGTGATCCATGCATTTTTTCAGAAAAAAAAAACATGTTTGAAATGGTCTACCAATACGGCAACTTTACCCCAATTTAACGGACTTCGTATCTCTTACGGTTCTCGAGATCCCAATGGTATAGGGACACCTATATATATATATATATATATATATATAGATAAATGGTTAGCCTCCTAAAACGGAAACCCTGTATATATTAATAGGCGGGAGGTAAAAATAAACATTTTGTACATCCAACTCTCCCTCTTTCTGGAATTAGTGGTGAATTTTAGTGTAGTACGTGGTCCAGGCTGATAAGAGCTAAGTAAAACTGTCCAGTGGTCGGTGTAATAGATGGCGCGTACCTAGATAACAGCGGCCGGCTCAAACCTGTTCGGCAGCGGAGACGGGGCTCGGGAGAACGTTTTGTCAATTTGTCATCTGACCGGTTCGTTATGAACAACGCAGCCACAACAGACCAGAAACTGGAAAACTGTTACACCAACACCTTTTTCTCTAACATCAACGGACCAGGGAAATTGATTTACAAAAACTTGATCAAAGTGGATAATTTTGTCATAACTTACCCACATTCCATGAGAAGCCATCATGGATTGTAATTTAAATGTAACAAATTCTTCAAACGTGAATTATAATGACAATGTGTCATCATCTTCAAATTGATTTTATAAAATGTAATAAACAACTTTGATTTACGTACGAAATCTATCAACATAGCTTTTTACTTATTGCTATAATTCAATCTACTATATGTAGGTGTTGTTATGACAATATAATGTTATTATTTCTTTAAAAAAAGTGTTTAGCATAAAACATTAACAGTGAGCAATATAGGTACTTAAAAAATATGTAGAATGTACTAGTTAAATATAATAATACTCTTTTGAATTTGAAAGAATGGTATTATTACTAAAACATAGAAGACTTTTTCTACAAAACCTCAAAAAATAAAATTTTGTGGTCCACCCCAACTGCGACAACAATTTTAGAGGAAATGGTAGAATAGTAGAATGGTCTACTAGATCACTCGATCACATCTAAATTCTTGTTTTAAAAAAAAAATGGCAATTATGTCTTTTATTTTTTCTCATTATTTCACAATTTGACAACTTGAACTTGAATTAGCATATCCACAACGCGGTAACAACCTTAAAGTTAACGTAATCTAATTTTCTAGTTTATCATGTTGCTATACCTATTCGTCCGAAAAAATCAATTTTTGAAACATGTGAAAAAAAAAACTCGATTGATAAAAGGTAAGCTTTCTTCTCCAGTTTGAAAAATAACTGTTTAGTTATTATTTAATATTATTTTCTCCACAAGTCTATGTGTATAGTTACAGCTTTTACTTCTCCTCTCTCCCTAGAATTTCAATATCGTATAATGTAATCACAAACAAAATAATTTTGTAAGAAGAACAACTTTATTCTCAAAATACAATTGAGTTGCTGATACATAATTAATTGTCATTTTATTATGTTTCGAAGTAAATGTAATATTATATCATAAATGTATTTACAACAAAATTTAAATTTTTCAGAAGAACAACTTTATTCTCAAAATACAATTAAGTTGCTGATACAGAATTAATGGTCCTTTTATTATGTTTCGAAGTATGTATAATATTTTTGTTTTTATATTCGATCTTCTTCCTTCCACTGTTTGGCGACTGCTGGATTCCTCTCGTCCTACAACTCATGCCCAGTTCGACTAGTGTAAACACGCGGCTATCTCTACAATGATATTAAATTTTTTTGGTCACCAGCAAGCTTAAGCTTCTATATGTATTCCAAATAAATTACTCTTTGGTTGATTTTGACACACCGAAATGGAATGCATCGTCAAATGATTGCGCATGTGCATGTATCACTGCGAGGGCGCATGTGCAGTGGTATGTTGTTTTATTTAATGCGGATTATAGATAACACCAGATTAATAAATGGTACCAACTATTGAAATGAAACATTACTATGAGAGGAATGTATGTTCGGATATTAGACGCAAGATATATAGAAGATTTGTAGATGAATGGCTTTTACATTAAAAGTATGATAGTTTCTTTCTGCATGTGGAAGATCATATGTAATGTGTCAAAAAGTTAACAGAAACAAATATACTAACACATACAATATATGGAATCTTGTCTACTTTAATAGAGAGTTCTGTCTACTATATAGATTAAACAAAATAAAAATTGTATTTGTAGTTTATATTATGCAAGAATTTCAATTAATTTTATTTGTTTAAAAATAATACTTAGTTACTAAGAAATTAATACTATTTGTTACATTTTATAAAATATACATTTTTTTCCATTCCATGTTTCAATGTTTCTATAACAACTATTAATATGCGAAATTATTGTTTTTTAATTAATAAAATTTAATAAGTAACACGAACATACGACATTTTACAGTACCATCTTTTTTCGTCTCATCTCACAAAATTATTAGTAACAATTTAATCAAATATTTAACTCTATTTTGCTTCCTTTTTATGGAACAACGACATATGGAAATATTTCACTCGAAATTTTGGCCAACTAGATGTCAACTACTAGACAGAGAATATCTGATTTGATAGTAAATATATTAAAAAAAAAATGTCAGGGAAACATTACAGTCTCGTTAATTAATCCAAATCTTCAAAATTTTCTTTTAATTTTTTTCTTAATTTGCAATAAAATTATTAATGTATCAAAATTCGCAGTGGGATTCGATCTGTCGACGATAATATTAATACAATGAAAGTAGTTTCATATATAATTGTTTGTAGTAGCAGAAGTTTTTGCAGAAATTATGTGAATATATTTATGCAATTTTTGATCGTTAGTTGTGAAATGTTCTGTTCTGTTGGTAATTATATGAGATGCCATTGAAACGTACTAGCCGTATGATATTTAAATGAATATAAAATAAGTTGAGCTGAGCTAAACTAAATATTTTAATGAATGCACCGAGTATGGAATGGAAGCAATGTTTGATGTTGTTTGTCAAAACAGAAAATGTTGATCTCTGCAGTAGGTAATTATGGTAATCTCGCTGTCTCGTAGCAATATATTCACAAGAGAATTTCATTTTCGTCATTACTTGCTGGAATACCATCGCAGTATTTCTTCTCTGCTTAATCCAATTATTGGCAACTTTGCTGTTATTACTCGTCGTTTGTTTTCATGGGTGACTAGATATTGTTAACACTTTAATCAGCAATCGATGTTATTCTGTCGCACTACATAAACGATTTCGCTATAGAAAATTAAGCTGGCCATTGTGCACTTAAACGAATCGAAAGCCTTTAATAATCAAAACCTTTCAACCAGTGATTATGTTTTCAAATCACATTTAAATGAAATTAAATCAGCCTTGAACTATACTTCATTTATACCACTCAGGATTTGTTAAGATACATCCACAAAAAATCACAGGAACAAAAAATCTTACCCACGCAGATCTATCACTTATTGTTCATTCTAACCTTACATTAATACTAAATTATTACTTTTAATATTTTAATGCAAATGACTTATATCAGTTGCACAAACCAGGAACCAATGATTTTATACTTATCTAGATACCAAGACCAAATGTTTGTTGTCATCATACAAACGTCATACTTTGAAACCTTGTCTTTGTCTGAAGTATAGAAATACCAATGATGTTAAGTATACCAAAATAGACAATCTCTGATGTGCTGTCTTTGTTTGAGGTATGCATCTATCTATAGTGTTATCTCACTTGCAATTACCTTTTCACATAACCCCGAAAAATGCGCTAAATTTGAAAGTCTGTCATTATAATAACTCCACCAATTTAGTATTGACAGCGATGTTGTCTGTAAATGCCATGTTAGCAGGGGTACACATCAGTCCATCTAATATTTATTCCACAGGCCTAGACTTAATATGGATTCCTGTGGGATATATGTTTTATACCGACTCTCTTCCTTCTGAAAATGCCTAAAACCACCCTTGAAAAACACTGTTTCCGTAGGTTTAAATTTTGTAAAAGTTTCCGTTGCACTGTGCCCAAGTTTGAAGCAAAATTTGATAGCACACCGTTGCTTGAAATTGATGTTACTCATTTTTAGAACGCACTAGAAACTACGGTTTCACAAAAAAAAATCGCTGCAACAACCACATGATTCCAGCGAGTTCAAATTCATACTGAAGACACTAACATTTTCACCTGTCTCTTCTTCAAGTACCGAGCTTTAATTGTTATCAGATCTTACTTAATTTACACAACTCGTTTATGATATGGCCATATTTTCTTTATTTTCACTTCTAAAAACTATTTCATTCATCTACTTTACAAGTGAAGAAAATCAATCAGTAAATTTTATAAAAAATCTGGTTGCACAAGAACGATATTATGTCTAATCCGGTATAAAATTATGAAAGCAATCAAAATCAAAGGTACTTAAACTCTATTTTCCAGATTATGACGCATGAAAATAAAAATCAGCGTACTTGACATACTTGTAAAGTGCCTTTAAAGCTAAAGTGCTATTAAAAGTAATGTAAACAGTACTTGGGATTTTTTAGCGCGTAGGTAAACATCATATAATGTCGATGAAGGAAATGAGATTAGATTACAGAAAAAGGAAAAAGTGTAGAAGAAATTAAGTAAAACTAATACCACCTACACCGCGTTGGTCGGCATTTAAATATGAATTGGTAGAAGAAGATTGCCGAAGAAATATTTGTTTAATTAAAGTAGCGGAGCGATAAAGAATATCCAGCAAAGTAGAAATGTGCGTTAACAAGATAAGCTGTAGGGTGACGAACTTGTTAAAATTTCGTGAGAATCGGAAACAATATTTCAGTCCCGATTTGAAAGCCCACTTTTACCAACGGAAAAAACAAACAGCATGGGTCCGGGTACAGAAATTATTTCCCCAAATAAAAGAAGAAATATGCAAATTCCCCGTCCGTAACGGGCTTTACGCAGCCTCCTGCGACGATGATTCGCGGCGTCGCAGAACCAGAATACAAACAATTTAAATTCCAGAATATTATCTGAAATTAACATTAGCAGAGCAGCCGTACTTAAAACGAATGAAATGTAACCGAATATAAAAAACAACAAATCGAAACACGGAATACCAAAACGCGATAGCAAGACCCGCTCAATAGATTTATAATGCAATGTCGTAAATAGCTGAAAAACGATTCAAAAATACTAACAAGTAATTTCGCAGAAACAAACAGCGAAAACGGGCATTAACAAACAACCGACTCAATTTATGTTTACCATATAATTTCGCGATTTACAGCAATGCTTATGCCAGTGGCATCTCGTCAATACGTGCAACCCAAATATTCAAACATTCCTCACAATCAAATTTATCATATTATTTATTCAAATTATTAATCATTGTGGCAATCATTGTGTGAGGGACATAAGGCGCTGGTCAATAATGGTTTTCTCAGCCGTGGCATATATATTGTTTTTTGCTCTACTACCATTTCAATCCCAATCCTATTAAAAAAATTATGTTGACAATAACAAACATTTTGACATGAACATTAACTTGTTTCTTAATATTCACAAAAAGAAATTTAGGCTGTTTTAGTTTGTCAAACTCCCTTTTGATTTTTAGTTTGGTGTTATTTGATTTACTTATTTAATTTAGACGGCATATTTAAATTGTGAATCCATACTTTACATACACTTTTCTTGAGTTAAATAGTCAAAACATTATTTGGATTTGGAGATTTGAGTTACTTTAAAAAGTGACAGTTTTCTTTATCGATCATGTGGTAGTGAAAAACAATATCTCATGTCAAATATAATAATAGCAGGTAAAAAAATATTTTATTAATTTTACAATTAGAAATATAGAATTTGGCAAATTTAAATTCATAGTTCGTATTCTCCACAAATTTATTTTATTTTAACTCTATAGCTAAAATTTTGTTAACACTATATTCCACTATTAGTAACAAAAACACTGTCAAATTAACTTTAAACGTCAATGTAGAAATCGCAACATATAATTTTGACGTTTAGAGATTTTAGCGAATAATAAAAAAAGGTTTTTACAATATGTTACGTCTTTTTTAACGCTTTTGTCGATTCTTCCATTGTACTTGTGCAAATGTAGTACAAAATTTAATAGAACGAATTTTAATGAAACCTTATATTTATATTTTTCACATCAATTTCAAGATAATTTTTGGTAAATTGGTAAATTGGAAATTTGTCATTACTCTGGTAATTTTTAGGTTTTTTCGTAATATGTATTTCATAACAGATATACGTTTAAAAAAAAATAAGAATATTGTTTTTTTATAAGTGATAGTTTTATCGTATAGCATACAATATTAGGTAATAGTACTTAGACTTTTAATTCAACCCATAAAAATGCAATTTGAAAATACCGTGCTTCTTTTTTTTAGGACCCCCGCTGTGTCTTTGCTTCTTGAAGAATATCCAGTCTCCGCCACTGAGCAAAGCTGAGAGGTAACTCACACAAGGAGTATAAATATGTTTATTACAGGTAAAAAGCGATGAGTTAACATCTTATTAAACCAATATTCTGCCCAAGCACGCTACTCGGAGGATTTTAGTGGTCCGAACCACGCAATTACTCCGTACGCACCCTCTACCCAGGTCTGTAATAACACACTACCAACTAATGTAAGTATTTCATTACTTAACTACCCATCACATATTATAAACATACTAGGTAATTATTTCATAAAATACAACTGCTCTTTCATTCATGTTAGAAAAATTCAAAATAAACTACACAAATTGGTAAGTAAATAAGAAAATAAACAAATGCAACTTTTTGTTGATAAGTGTAGTATGCGTGGTAAGTATTTGTTTTAAGTTCGTTTCGGGGATAGTTATGCAACTTATTACATATTAAAATGTATAATTTTATAAAAATGTAGCACAAGTATACTAAGAAAAGATACAATAAGAACATGGCATTGTATGATGTATGAAAACTATCTTCATAAAATTATTTAAGGATATTTTTTCATTATATTTTAGATATGTTTCAAGTTTGTTATAGTTCCATACCAGATATTGTCAAAGCTTCATTTTACATTAAATGAATTATATTATAATAATGTAATAGGTGACTATATCAAAATATTCAAACTTTGTTACATTTTTATTTAATCTGTAATTTTAATCATTCATTCACTCGGTAAGGAAGTTTGATCAAGAAAAGAATTAACCGATAAAAATTAGTAAGTAATATGGCCATTTGTGTGTAGGTCTTACAAGGTATATGGGTTGATAATCTGCTCCATAAAAAAATAATGATTTATTTGATTTTTTTAAAATCAATGATTTTTGATTTTTTTAAATAAATCATTAATTTTGCCAACCCTGCTAATAGGTACTTGAATTTTTGACCTCTAATTTTTTTAATATTTTTTCTTTAAAACATTTCTTCTTCATTATACTCGTAAAATTATCAGTATAGAAATTATTCATGTTTTATCAATAAATATTCGCTATTAATTCACTTTTTTAAACAATTAGTTTAATTGCTGTCAGATTTCTAATTATAATTATTTGTTTCTCCCACTTAATATATAAACTTTTCATTATAATTCATTTAGTTTGTTTACGTAAAACATTTTTTATAATTTTTTTTATTGTTTACTGTTTCAGAGCATACATTTTGTTTGATTATTTAGATCTGTATAGATTGACAATTTTAATAGCAATATTACATAATTATTACTTACAAAATATTTGGATTGAAATATTTCAGCTCCAAGGTTTCCAAAAAGATTACAAATCTTACCTGTAACAAAAGAAAAGAAATTAGTATTTTTGCACATTCACTTCACGTGCATATAAATTGAATATCAGCTAACAGTAATATTTCCACAAACAGCTAAATTTATATCTCTCGAGACTTCCTCCTCTGAATAAACATTTCCATTTCAATTTTAAAACTCCCAGCATGCATCTAACTATATAAACAGCACAATTTACACCGTATACTTTACATTGACACTTCGGCGTATAAATAATATAGAAATAAATACCGCATATGGTATTTAGCGACGTAGCAGTTAATTGGTAGTGTAAGTTAGAGCCGGGGATGATCTAGTGCATATTAAGGACTTCCCGTGCTCTGTACGTCGCAGTGGGATCGGTAGCGAGTTGAGCTTTATGGTGGCAGCGTAAATTAGCTAAGCGGCGGACAGTTCTCACACAAAGCAGGCGAACAAGTCGTATGTTTGTCTGTGCAAGTTTGTTCCAGCGATTGTTGTGGGAATTGTTTTACAAGGAAACATTGTAAGGAAAATCTCGCACACACTTACTTATACGTACCAACTTTGTAAGTTGTTTGTTTCATTGGAATTATTAAAATATACAGTGTTAAATACGAATATATTTTGGTAGTAGGTATGTAGTCAATTAGGTTTAATTGAGGCAACATTTTTTTAGGTCGAATCTCAAAAATGGAATTCAAACTAATAACGCTTATTCGGGAGAGAAAAAGAGACAGGTTTTTACTGAGGGTGATTTTCATCTAATTACATTAGAGCAAGAATTAGAGTACTTCACAGTGAGCGGGTACGCCTTTTACAGAGTGTAAACATTACGGTAACTAATTTTTTCGAAAAGTAATTTTGACTAATTACTTTGGGTAAGAATACCCGACATGACAATTCCTCGAAATATATATATATATATATATATATATATATATATATATATATATATATTCAATTAATTACTTGTAATAATTTTGACAGACGTTGTATCTAAGCGACGCCTATTTAGTTGTGTAAATTCCGCGGCAATTGCTAGTAACTGACAATTGTCAGTGAGATTTGAATCTGATTGGTTCAATTCCCCAAAATACTGTGATTTAATTGGATGACAAATTTTTAGTGGAATTGTCATCATAAGATTAATATAGCTAAAGACAATATCTGTCGTCTTTGCGAAGAAGACAAAAAAATTCGGAACACATTGTAAGTACATGTTTAGCTGAAATCTAAAATAAGTTTAAACGTCTAGGTAAATATAAATCAGAACAAATGAAATTGGGAAAGTGATTCTTAGTGCGATAACACGCTCCATTAAAATTTTGGAACCTTCTAGATCACAGGGGCAAAAATGAGAAATTAGATTATTTGTTAAAAAAATATTTGTAATTAATATATTATGGGAACGATTAATCATATTTACTTTACAATTGTTTTTGCGATGGAAGAAAAATATTGCTAAAAATACAATCTAAGAGAAAAGCCCAACTTACAAGAATATTTCCGAAAGGCTTATCATTGAAAACAAATTCAGAAGTGTAGTTTTCTAGATTCTGTGTACAAGAAAGAATAATGTCGTTTCTAATGGAATAATATTTTTCCGTTTCAGGGAAAAGATATTTTCCATAAATGGCGAATTAATAAATTCATTAAAACATCTAACAGTAAAGAAATATTTACAATTCAGTGACAAGTACAGCATGTACCAGCAAAGCGCTGAAGACATTAATTAAATCCTGCTGAAAAAAGCATCCCGTTATGAAGGTAGTGAAAGTACTTGACAATTTACAGGTTTGGTGTAAAAGATGGCAGTGTGAATCCTCGCAGTTGGTTCGTCAATTTAAATAAATGAATAAAACGGTTAATAAGCAATAATCAGCAATGCGAGAGTGTGCAGCGTCAATATATCAACCCGGAGAGACAAATTGCGCGCAGTTCACATGCGGTCCTCGTAAATAACCCAGCTACAGCTTCGCAAAGAGGAAAATATTAAACGAATGCCTACATCTCACATACGGCCAAATGGTTCCCAAACGCCAATAATCTACCACCATTCGCACACACGTTGGGTTTTCACACTAATGTTCTTCAATTACAAAAAATAATTAACTGTTATTGCTTTTTAATAAATCTATTACAACTACCTGAATGTAGAAATTCATGTTTAAATTACTTTGCTTCGCAGATAAAAGTTAAAATTTTCATTTTCATTTTTAATCAGAATCTGTAAGTAAGAAAAACTCACCGATTTTGACATTTTAAATTTTGACGAATGACCACAAATTTACATTATATTTTTATTTAAGCTTTAGATATGGGTAACAGACAAATATGTTTAAGCATAGCGTACATTTTCCTTGGTGCTCATTGGTTCTGTGGATATGGAGACAAGACCTGATTGTTTTTAATTAAATACTTTTTTATTAAATAAAAGACAGTTTCTGTAATTCTGACTTTTTTTCAAGCTCAACTCATTCGATCCCACACTTTTTCAGGAGATGAAATTTATTATAGAAGAGGACCAATGTGGAGTCGAAACGATGGAGATCGAAACTATAAAGTTGGCTGAATTTCAGAAAATAACTCCTTTTTTATAAACAACCTAGACAAGAAACATCCCAATGGGGTCCTCCACCAAAGCAGCAAATTAGGAAATTGATCACTTATAATCAATCCAGAATTTAATTCTGTATGATCGGAACTATCAAAGTGCCCTTAACATCTACTTCACAATATTACATCATTCTCTCTCACACATCTATCAAATTTCAAATATTTCTATATAAAATGTTATAGAAAGAAATACAAGTACCTATATTATTACTTCATGTTAAATCACTTATTACACTTTAAATATTATGAACTTCAATTAAGATTTCAAATATTAAATTACTTTTATACATATATTTTGATGAAAATAAATAATGCATTTACTAAAAAAATGTAATATAATTATTTAATGCATACAAAGAAAAACGGAATCAAGATTTTTTAAGTTAGTTGTTTTATAGATTACAGTAGAATTAAAAATGGATTTGGTAGAAGTATGTAAATTAAGTATTTATGAATTGAAACAGAAAATGAAAGTAAGGTTTTGTAGATGTGCGAATTAAATAGCAGATACGTGCTTTATCGGAGTATGTAATGTGTAGTTAAATGTTTGAAACAATGGGTATTTAATCGTATATAAAACAATAATTAGATTCCATCCGGAATGGATGATGAATATGAAAAGAGAAATAAAACGGTTTGTTTGAGAGGCCGCAAAGGCAACAATACGTTCTCAGTGGCGAGTATCGTTCGCGATTGTTTTTTCATCTGCGTTTCTTCTAGATAATTATCAATTACCTTTCCCACGCGGGGGAATGTAAATCACAGTGACACATTTAAAAATACATTCCTCTGAATGAAACATGAAATGCGCACGGCATCAATAAATTTAAATTGGCAGGGTTGCGCTGGTCAAGGCAGCGAGCACACAATTATTATAGAATCTGCAGACCGGTCGTAAAACGCACATGCGCGAATACAATGGCTAGCTGCCCCCGCACCGAAGTTCCAGCCCTTTACGACCGCATAAACTGCCAATCACACACTGCTTCTATTTCTCCCCGATTCATATTGCAATCAGCCGAGCAAAAACACATGGGAACACCAAACAACACCATAACACCTCGTTTCTCTGTCATTCTATAACACCATTACAACTACGGAATGAAAAAAGACATCACCAAAATAGTTAATTGTCAATTTAACCCGTGAAATGACTATTTGGCGGCCGCAGTCGTATTGTCTTGCTAGACTTTGGCACAGACTAAATTCTCCGAATTCATTTCACTATTCAGAGGAATTCTGGTGACTATTGGTATAAGGTAAAATACACGCTAAGAATTTTTCTTTTCATTTAAAAACCAGAAAATAAACAAATATGCAATAAATTCAGATACATTTTTCAAATTGAAATACATTCGCCAAGTTATAATATATAGTAACGTATATTTATTTGGCTGAAGTGTAAAAATATTTATATAAAAATATAATGAAAGTAAGTAACACTATAAATAAACAAATATAAATATTAATTTAGGAATAATAATTATTAATAAAGACTTAAACACTAAGAACATGTATTTAAACACTTAATACTATACACTATTTATTTACACTATATTTTTATCACCAACTATTTATATTTATTTCCACCTTACACTGTCCGATACTGACTTCCTTCAGTGACTCTCTGTACACTCTGACCGATTCTGACTTCTTGGAGCTGCCAGTCCCGATCCAATTATATCTGTGGGCAGCTAATCTCGAACATTCCAGAGCACGGACTCAAAAAATTCCCGAACAATATAGCGACGTAGCTTCTATACCACTTGACCTTTAGTAAGACTACCTGGCCAGACAGGTTAGTCGCGATGACTCATCTGCGGTGAGTCTCGTTCCTTACAATATTTTAAATTTATAATAGAATCGCGAAAAAAATTTTTATACTAATTTATTGTTTTATTTCGCGGCTATAAAACTTGTGTGTGTTTAAAAAAGTCTATAGAAATAACAATGATTAAATAAATAAATGTTTGCTATATTTTATAATCGATTGGCTATTCTGAATGTAGAATATAATGCTGGTAAGCCGTGCGAAAATAAAATTATTTTTAAAAATAAAACGTGTTGCTTGTAATTATTCCCTAATTTTTATTACTACACAAGTATGAAAATGTTTGCGTATCTTCATTTAAAAATTATAAAAAAATCTCCTTTGTCGGCATTATCCACAAAGGAACTGAAATTTTGTCACATCTCGTGTGTAACTACAAGATTAAACACAATCATAAAAGATCTGTTTGTAGAATATCATCTCTCCTCGTTTACATTTCTTCATCCAATATTTAAAAAGCGCGCCATAAAACCAAATTCATTCTACGTCCCAGTCCCCAGGCCACGTTCAGGCCATAAATCAAAGAAATAAATGTTAGTTCTATAAAACATCGTCGAGAAAATAACTTTAATTACTGTTTGACAAATACGTGGACGGCGTTCTACGAATATTTAGGTTTATGTTTGACGAGTTAATTCCTAGGTAGGCTGTGACGCACGGAGCTTAAAAAGCTGAGGACAGGGCGAAGATTTGATGATATGCTCGTTATCTTTCACAGGCATTTCCTTTCTAAACATTGTATCCTTTGTTAGATTGAATATATAAACATATCGTATAATAGTCGTTAAATAAGGAGCACTAAGAACAAGAACAAGCTGAATTTTTGCACAGACCTTTGTTTTGACATTGTAAAGACGGGCTGAAATTTCGGCAATCAGATCGCAATTGCAAATCAAGATATCGAAGATCAAAAGTCACGAGTAGGTTTTTTGGCAATATCTCGCTTCCTGTGCATCGCATTATTATAAAACTTGTAGAGTATAGAATTCTCTACAAAGTTGGTTATATGCATATGATCAACTGTTTTCGATATATAATTCTTTTAAGACTTATGTTCTTCATTCTCATTTTCTTCTTCTTGCCTAAGTGCAACCCCTAATAATAATGATTAATGACAATTAGAAAAAGAACTACAACATAACGTAAATATGTATAACGACAAACTGAAAAATATAACATGAAAATAAATACAGGAAAAACGACGACAAAGATAGTAGGCAATACAGTATGAAACTCAATATAAATATAGAAGTAGAAGAAATAGGACAGGAGCTTAAAAAGCTGAGGACAGGGCGAAGATTTGGTGATATGCTCGTTATCTTTCACAGGCATTTCCTTTCTAAACATTCACATTGTATTCTTTGTTAGATACAATATACAAACTTATATCGTATAATAGACGTTAAATAAGGAGCAATAAAAATAATTCTGCGGAATGAATCTTAATAAGCTGAATTTTTGCACAGACCTTTGTTTTGACATTGTAAAGACGAGCTGAAACTCCAGATATCGAAGATCTAAGATCACGAAAGTAGTTTTTTTTTGCAAATATCTCGCTTCCTGTACATCACTGGTTGTTAGATATTATTATAAAAATTGTAGAGCATAGAATTCTTTACAAAGTTGGTTATATGCATTTCTTTCGTATGATCAACTATTTTCGATATATAATTCTTTTAAGACTTATGTTCTTCATTCTCATTTTCTTCTTCTTGCCTAAGTTCAACCCATTATATTAACGATTAAAAACAATTAAAAAAAGAACTACAATATAACATAAATATATATAACGACGAACTGAAAAAATATAATATGAAAATAAATATAGGAAAAATGACAATGATATTAGGTAATACGGTATGAAACAAAATATAAAGATAGAAGGACAAGAAATAGAACACGTAGATAAATTCACGTACCTGGAAAGAATTATAAACAGTAAAGAGACGAAATTAACGAAAGAATTGCCAAAACTGGTAGAATTTTCAACATTATAAAATCATTTTTTTTAATCTAAAGGAGATACCTGGATAAGTAAAGGCGGAAGTCGCCAGAAAAGTAGTAAAATCAACTCTTTCCTTTACGTGTGAAAGCTGGACAACAACAGAAAGACAAAGAAGTAAACTAATTAGCACTGAGATGAGGTTTTTGACAAAAATACAAGGAAAGACGAGAAGAGATATGATAAGGAACGAAAGATACAGAGAACAGTTGAATGTAATACCAGAAGAGGTGACAATACTCAAAGGTGGATGGGACTTGTACAAAGAATGGACCAACATAGTCTAACAAAAAGAGTATTTGAAGCGAGAGAATCCGGAAAAAGAAATAAAAGGATGCAATAAGAAAGGTAGCGCAGAGTAGAGGAATCAAGTAGGAAGAAATACCAAGGCTGGCAAAGGACAGAAAACAGTGGAGAGACATATGGAAAACAGTTACCCTAATTCTACCGTACTCGAATTACCCTACACCGAAATATAGAAAGGTTCAAAGATTAAGACAGTAAGTAAGGCAATTAGAAAATGTTGCGTCTTAGATATAGTCACGATATAACTGAATGTGTCAATCATTACAATTCTTCAAGATGTTTTGTCCTAAGTATTCTGTTAAGTCACTAGGATAGAGTTATGTTTGCATATTTTTTTATAATCGTGAGAAACACTGCAATTTATGAATACTTATTTGTGAAATACGTGTTATAAAAGAACTGAATTATTACAATGACATGAAAATGTCAAAAAAATGTGCAAGGGAACGGTTATAGTCGTGCACAATTTTGATTTGCATTCGTGACCTATCTATCTGAAGTTTATTTCTGCATAAACTGAAAATTTACGACATAAAATTAATTTTTATTAATTCCGTAAAGCATGTAAGCAAATAAAGTAAAATAACCACGTATCTATAAATGTAAGACAAATGCTTATTGACAACTAACATGATATCAATTACACTGACCGAAGGTCACAGATTCCGTGAGTTGGAACAGTTTTACACATTGAAATATGACGTTCTGACGACTTTTCTCTTCTTTAGATCTTTCAAGACCTGACCTAAAATTCACAGTGGTCATGAGAAAATATCTTGATTTTTAATTACTTTTCTTTTTTTCTTTGCAATGAAATAGTACGTTATACCAGTGACGTCGCCAGCCAATTTTATTTTGTGGACTCAGGTCTGTCCGACATTTTTAAAGTGGGCTCAAAATGTATTAAAAACCAATATTTTTGTTAATAAATAAGAGTTATTTAACGAAATATAATAGAAAATACATTATAAACACCTCTTAGATGAATAACGCATCAAAAAATTGTAATAAGTTATCAAAAATATACGTTATTTACTATTTCGATACAATGTTTCTATTAACCGATGGTTAAGGTATCCGAAACAAAACTTTAAATTACAATCAATTTAGAATTATCCGTCTAGGATGTCTTGAAGCAAAGGTGTCTATTACTTTGTCCAATTTCATTTTTTGCCAATTACCTTTCAATATTTTTGTAATTAAATGTAGAAATTGGGCTTTTGAGTTCCTTATACATATTTTGTTGAAACTTTTACATCGAAGTACTATCTAGACGTTTCGACCATGTAATTGGATTTCTCATCAATATGTTATTAAATGTATTCAATTACGTTAGAAACCAATAATATCTTTATATTATAGTATTACAATTAACCTTAAAAAAGGTGTATATGCCATAGTATTATATATATTTGGCGGTACATAAAAGTCATAAAAGGAACTAAAAACCCCACAACTTCTACATTCTTAACTATTCCTGCAGTTCTTAAATATTTACATTTTATGTACCATTTAGGTACACAATTTTGTATGTATAATTATATCTAAGTCCATTTCACAGTCATCCCAGTTTAGAATTAAAGATACCAGGTGCGGTAGTGAAAAACAAAAAAAGATGCCACCACTGAAATATTTATTACTGTGTCGTCCAGCAACTGATTTTATGTTCAATTTGATTATTATTGTAGAGTATTATAGCAGGAATCTAAACTTCGTGGTTCCTGCCCATAAAGCCGAAATGGTTTTATAGGGGTCGTATAACCACAGTTACGTTCGGGGCCGAGACTTTCACTTGTTAAATTCTTTGTTTATTGCTATACATGGCTAACTAGAAACAGGTTAGGGGAAATTAGGCACTAATTCCAATGTAATGCAATACTCAAATAAATTAATTCCAATTTGAATCATAAAACATTCATTTAATTACTACTCACGGGTATTACTTTCAACAAGGTGTTAGATTTCGAACAAGTTCAGAACGGAAGATTTCGACAGACTATTTTAGAAAGCAAATAATGTCTTTTAAAGAAAAAACTCTTTATCACTCATTATCATGAGTTAACAGTAATTTTCAAAATAAATTTATTATAATAATACAAAAATAAATACAGTACAACCTCGATATAATTGACTAATATCGGTGAAGGGGTGTCGTTAAAAGCAAAACTATTTATTTGTAAATCAAGGCATTAAAGTATGTTTTTTTATTACGCATATGAAATTTTTTCTACAAGGCGATAGCCGAGGAGAATAAACCATGTGAGTAATAAAAAATACTTTAGTCCTTAGATATACATTATATTTTTTCCGAAAGTCGTTAAATTATTATTTAAAAACATAAATAAATAGCATTATATGTTTGAAAAACGTTAGCTAGCTATAGAGACGGGAATGGCTGTGATAACGAACGTACTGTCTAAGTGTCAAATATTTCTTTATAATTTTCATTTATGTTTACACCTGCTTGGACATCTTCTGACGATCAGATAAATTATTATCAAAGGTAAATAATAAATAAATTCACCAATAATATTATAGAATGATATGTTTGTTACTTTAGGTATAAATAAACTGCAAAAAATATAATACTATTAAAATATAGGTTAATTCAATTTCGTAAAGTTGAATTTAGACATAACTGTCTGTTAAGTTTTTCATTAGCTACTACTTTGGCTAACTTCGCGGAGAGATATAGTGAAGTTTTCTGAATGCGGTTAAACTATAGAGTATTCTATCAAGAATGCACAATTTAATTTTGGAATAAAACACATTAAATATTTTTATTTTAAATTAGTCAGAATAAAATGCAGTATAGTATGCACTATAAATAGATGCATCAGACACAGTCTATTTTGGTATACTTTTTCAAGTTTATTTCGAAAAGTGATAGCAAGTGAGATATCATTATTGGTATTTCTATACTTCAGACAAAGAGAGTGCTTCAAAATACGTGATTTGAATGATGACAACATCAAAGCAGTGTTGATATCTAGATAAGTATAAAATCACTGATTTGAATTATTGAAACAGATCAACATTTTTATTGATAAAAGTAACAGGTTATAACCTTAGCTTAACGGAATGCAATTGAAAGAAAAATAAATCAATTCAAACATTTTTCCGTTCCTTGATATTTAAACAAAGAGACAATAAATTTGCTATGAAAAACGCTGCGCTATTTTGCATTTTGCAATCAGAGTTACACCTCTAACATTTACAAACATTTTACTTCGTTAGGTAATGACAATTCCAACAATACCCCGCTATAAAAACCAAACAAACGTAGCTTGTATCGAAAACAAATAATTCTAAGTCAGTTGTCATTGTCAAACAAAATCTACCGGGCGGTGTAAATGTAAGCTAATGAATGTAATTCTCATTTACACAAGCACAAGCAGTAGCCTAGCACTGCAGCTGCAAAATGTAGCCACGCGAATGTATTTATTTTAGCTTTTCTAAATCGATTGAGCAAGATCGGAGACAAGTTATGGATTGGACATTGGTGTAGGAAGAGATTTTTAACAGGGAAACAAAAATTAAAAGGGAATTAGGTTGCTACTTGCAAACGATTCTAAGAAGTAATAAGAGAACTTCATATATGTATGTAGAACACTGATATTACAATAGATAAATTTAACACGATTTAAGATTTCTAACGTTGTACTCATTACTTCAGTGCTATAAATTTTAATTTATTCGACATGAATATTGGAAACATAGGTCGGTTCTATTAAATAGTACATATTATTATAGCGAATGTCAAATATATTTAGGTTTCTATTGATTAAAAAAAAATTGCCTAAAGATATACAGGATATCAAGCACGACCCTTAAAAAATACAGATTTTAGGTTTTTAACCTAAAATGGATTGTATAGACAAAGTTAAATAAGAAATGCTTTTTCCGTATATAAGTTCTTTTGAACGATTCAGAGATCGCCCAGGTCTTTGGGGCAACCCTTTAACGGGTAGGTATACCCAAAAAAAAAAACGATTTTTGAGGTTTAACTTTGAACGTAAATATCTCTAAAACGGTAAGAGGTATTTGAAAATTTGGAATCAGCATACTGATATTTAATGAATTCCAGAAAATAAAAGTTTTTCCAGAGAAAAAGTTTCCGAGTGAAAAACCAAAATAGAGGTTTTTCTTTTTTCATTTTTCACCAAATCATTCCAAAGAAAGTATATTTTAAAAAAATATTCATTTATGCAACTTTGAGAGCAAAAATCTCAGGAATGAAAAGATATAGTTAACGTCTATCAATACGGACTATCTTCAAAAACAAACATTTTGGACCCAAAGATGAGTATTTTTGGAATATTTCGGTTCGGAATTTTTAGGTTCAACAATGATTGGAAATAACTTGAATATGTAAAAAGATTTTAATTTTTAATTGAATATGTGCATTTTTAAATTTTTGCTGACCAATCAATTGAACAAAGAATGATTGTGTATAGTAAATCCAAATTTTTCTTGACAAATAGCTGTATTAACTTTAAAATATTTATTGTTTATTGTAATAAATACGACATTAGTCATGCAGATACCATATATCCATCTTCATGTTTAATAATACACAATATAAAATAAAGTTCAAGTTCTTTAAGTGACGTACGCCACTGGCAGTAAGAGTGATCGCAGTTCACATTGCGTAGAGAAATTCGTGCGTGGCTTGGCCACGTTGCCACTATAAACGTTGGTAAATGTGTTGTAAATTTAAAATACAGTTTACTTTTAATTTACTGTATTGCATACATGCTTTACGTTTATTGTCTGGCCTGGAAACGTGTGGACGGATTTACGAATTTTAGTTTCGACGAATTTTACACATTGTACACATTTTCGTTTTCACCAATTTAATGGGAGAATTAATTTACGAAATTTATGAGCTGTTAAAATTAAAGAAATCTGGCTAAAATGTGCATATTTTTACAACTCGCACATAAATATAAGAATACAGTTTATAAGCTAGTTATGAAAAAATACATTGTACAAGAATGAATATGCTATTCCAAATTAATACGTACTAATATCAGAAATATATTTCTTCTAATTTGAATGTCTCCAAATTAAATAAGATTCATTTGTTTACAAGAATAAAAAAATACATTCTGAGTCGCTTATTATATTTTTCGTGTCACCAGCAGCATTTAACTAACAAATAATGTTAAAGTATTTGTAAAATGTGACAGTTCACATTTATTTATTTGCAACTATTTATAGCTAATTTTAACCGTTGCTAGACGACTAAATGTGTATGAAATTCTTATGTTTTTCATTACTCTGGTAGTAAGACAGTTATTTCTATAAATTCCCGATGACAACGATAACCAAATTACAAAAGTTATCAGGAACTTACGACTTTTTAAATTTTGAAGATTATTAAAGTTTAACTGTAACTTCCTATGCAGTATATAGCTCAGATGAAAACATATTTCTCTTAATTACGACTTATGTTGCTATAGAAGCTAAAGTTACGTGAACCGTGACCCAAAAAATATAATAAACGACTCGGAATGTAAATACCTAATACAACTATTTTCCTACAAACTCAGTTTATACCTGTTCGAATGTTACGAAAAATCGCTTTACGTTATATTTTATTTATACTATTTTACTTATGATAACCTCCTCAAAAAATATAATGTATAACATTATCGTTCATAAAATATTTGTGTTATTTTATTAGGACAAAATAGATTTGATAGAGTGTGAATACGGTTTGAAATTGGTCGAATGTGCAACATCTTGAGAACATTCCAGATGAAATCGTTCTAAACATATGTAACAATACTTTCTCGTATGAAAGCACCTACATTACAATTCCTATTCGCTTATCACTCTCATGTAAAAATCGCATATGCCGTGCAGCTTTCGAGTGAAAGTCTGGGACGTGGGTGCACTCAATCCAGCTGCAACTGCACCGTAAGCCTCTCGCTCTGGGACGCGGTAATGTAAAACACAGACCGGCGATCACGTGTTCTGCATCGTAATACAGCAGCAACCGATCTCCAACAAGCGGGATGCTACAATGCTAAAACGTTTTAATTATACAGGAAATATTCACGATACACGGAATTAAACGGAAACTGTGCTTTATCAAGCAGATGGATGCGGATTAGAAAAATACCTAGACACTGGGACATTACTTGAAATGTCTTGCACATGCACAAATGCAATGTACCCTTGACAAAAAGAAATAAAGACAGTTATAAAAAATCTGATGTGTCCAACACAATACCTCCCGCTACTGTATAGTAATATTTTCAATATAAGTTTTTCAATACATTTAATTTGTAGTTTTAAAATTAGTTTGTTATTGCAGTTAAGAATACTTTTAATTCATTTCATACCTAAAATTTCCTTCATAAAATTTGTGTGACCAATATGACAGCTATTTTTGACGTTACTAAAACCGGAACTGAACTTACTTTGATTCATGCATGCAAATACATTCCTTATATATTTCTTCCACCATTTTTAATTTTACAATAAAACTACTTCATATTTACTTATTTTATCTTTTAAACTTACTTACATCAAATTTGACATTATATGTCAAATTTTGTGAACATAACATGAATAACTCATCTGTTTTATCGAAATTTCTCAGCCTAAACGATATGTAAAAATATTATAATTTATATATTTTTCTTCTATCTAGCTAGAAGTTATATATAAACCTAATTATGTAGATCGGTAGAAAATTAAAAAATCTTTATATTTAATAATAGAGTATTGAGCGAAAAAATTGTATTAGATGTATTTTTTTGGAAAAACGGTTTAAAGCTTCAAATAAAGTACTACTTCCTGTTAACCAATTATAGTCAAAATCTAATCAGTTCATCATATTTGAATATAAGTCATAAATACCAAATATTATTTTTTTTACATGTATCGTATTGGAGTTATCGTGGACGAAAAATCGTCACAGACACACACACAGATACACGGACATACAGACATCACGCTAAAAATAGTAAAATCGTATTCTAGGGACCTTAATTCGTGCTCATATGTTGAAAACCCACACTCGAGAAATCTGACCAAAAACAATACCTGCCTTATTTATATATTGATAGGCGGGAGGTAAAAAACAACGAAATTCTTTCTAGATTTAGATCCATGCCATTATTGGAAGGGTACATTACATTTGCGCATGTGCTAGACATTTCAAGTAATGTCCCTGTGTCTACGATTTCTAGTAAGCATTAACTTGAATTGAGAATATATTTAAAGATAATTAAACATACAGTGTGTCTTCGGCATAACTATGGGAAGCATGCTCCTGACAGGTCAGGGGACTAAATTCGGTTCTACATTATAAAACCACAATAAATAGTTAATTAAACAGTAGCGACAATATATCGGCACCATTGACTTTTCATGTCTTTTTCAACGTATGAATATCAAGCGCATTTGAAATCTGCCACTGCCCATAATTAAAAGATTGTCGCTTCTGGGATATTTTTATTAAACTGATGACAATGGGGCGAAATTTATTACATAAGTCATAAAATATAAAAACTTATCACTTTTCACTAATATAGTCATTAACAACTTAATGTTCGGAGAAAGGACATGTCAACATGTTAGAATCATGGAAAAAGGCAGGCAAGACAGTCTCTTACATTCCAAGTCTATCTCTATTTTTTCACGATACTACCATACTGACGTTAAATATCTCTTCTCCAAGGAATTAGTAAGTACTTAGGAACCTTTACATTTTCCTTTAAATAAAACTCTAGTTAAGCAACAAATTATAGTTAGCTAATTCTTTTCTTGAGATGAAACGTGAAATCTTTGTTTTATCAAATGGATAAAAGAGACAAAATGAATAAGTATTGTTCTTGCATATTTAGTGTTCTTTGAATGTTTGAAATGAATAAACTAACTTGTCAATTTAATGTTCGCTAATATCATTCTGCTTCCTGTGAGTATTTATCTTTTCTTAAGTACTCTTAAAACATTTATTTTAAAAAACAATTTCATAATACTGCATGATAAGTCCAAATTCATTAATGCAGCGTAAAATTAATGTTGTTGTCGCTTCGGAAACCTAATACCACTAAATGTCCGCTGAATTAAGTGAACTTCCTGTATATTGTATGATTCTCCTACAGTCTGGTCAACACCTGCTCCCCTAATAGATTTGGCCCATGAAAACACATTAATAACATCACCTATCAATAATTAAATTTACACGGAAACTGTATAATTACCAAAATTAATTATTTCATTAAAAATACCATCTTTGTAAAGAAAATTGTTGAAATTTCAGCGTTGCCAACAAGGTGGCTGTCATTAGCACGTGGATTAAATTGATGTGCAATTAATCATCGGATTAATTAACAATAATTAAAATTTTCTCAACAAGTGTAGCGCTTTAGGTCAGTGACCTATTGTGCTCGTGCTTATTTTTTTACATTTACCATTACAATTTAAGTGAAACCAGTGATGAAACAAGTATATTGAGTACTTTAGGTCCTAATCAATTGTAAATTTAAAATCTGCTAGTTATGGAAAGACAATATTTATCAGGAGAACAAATACTATGTGTCATTGGTATATTGCAACCTCAGCTGTCAAATTGAAGTTGTTACCGAATTTAAAGTTGGATATAGTCCACTAAGGATTACTTTTATCGACTGGTGTTAATAAAAGAAGATATTTTTTGAAGTTGCAGTTATTTAATAAAATCCACTAATACACCAACGTTTCGGCTGTAAATCAGTCTTCATCAGGGTGATAAACGGTATTAAAACATTATCAAGTAAATCATGTAAATTAGATTTCTGTAAAATTTAATTATCATTGATGTTTTTATGTTAACGTAGTTTAGAATACCTATATTTAACTTTTTTTTATTTTTGTATAATTCACATAGTAAATAAATGAATTAGACTAATAACTATATTTGATAATTGATAATAACATTAATACTTGTATTTTTAAAAATATTCCTGTACAGTTTTGAGTAGTATATAAATATTTGATATTTTATGAGAAGATGACAATAAAATTTTATATGGCATTTACTGGCGATGAATGTTAATTACGATTGTATGTAGGTATAACCGATGTAGTAGTGAAATGCCAGAAGCTAGTAATACTCGCATAATATGGTAATAGGGCATGTTTAGAAATCATTACTTGTTAATTGATTAATGACACATTTTAATTGGTCGTGACAATAATTGCAAATGATATTCATTATTCAGTACTTTCTTATATATCGCTATTGCTATTTCACTTTTTTGCATATTATTCTGTTATGTGTCACGTATGGTGACATATATAAACCGGCGTTATTCACCATATTTGTTTGCATATAACGAAAGGTTAAATATTTAAACTAATAACAAGCAACTTCTATAAAATTTACTCTAAATAACTTCCTATACCTTAGTATGAAATAATATGGACTAAGTGGAAACTTTTTAAAAGCAGACTTACGGAGACAGTGTTATTTCAAAGGGCTAGGCGTTTCTGTGGTTTCAGGCTTTTTCAATCGATTGAAGATGAAACACGCAGTGGAAGGCCTTCAACTTCAAGAATTGAGGAAAATGTCGACAGAATCTGGGATCTTGTGCATTCAGATCGTTGGTTGACAGTTTTGAATGGTTGATGAAGAGTTAAATTTGATTCATACCACCGTTCACCAGATTTTAACTAATTCATTGGAGACGAAAAAGATTTGCACAAGAATAGTTTAAAAACGAAATTTTGGCCAGTAAAAATATTCCTGTGGTTCCTCAGCCTCTAATTCATCTGACTTAAGTTCTTGTGATTTTTCCTCTTCCCGAGATTGAAAAATCACTTCCAGGTAATTCATTTTGGGACACATTAAACCATTTAAACGTCTGTAACTGACCAGCTGAAGATGATTTTAGTATTAGACTTCATGAACTAGTCCATCTTGAAACAACTGTTTGTATTTCTCTAGACTTTTATAATATGTTAATATCTTTTCAAGTGTCAAAATGAAAATTTAAAATGCATTATTATTATATTATTTTAAATATCCTGAACTCAAATTTTAGGTATAGTCCTTAATTATTATACGACAGATGAAAGTATTTGCCTAAAAAACATTTACCGCAAACTTTAAAAAGAACATGAAGAGAGGAATAAGCGACTGATGTTGGTGATGGAATAAATAAATAAACAGGAATGCAGTCGGAAAAATTTATTTGGCTAGTCTATGCCAACGTTTCGCTGCCTATTGCAGCTTCTTCTTGGCACAGACTAAAAGTATATGTAATGTGTCAATAAATATAAAAAATATAGATCAACCATGTAGTTGTCGTCGATGTATAAAGAAAATTTTTTAAGAAAAATTGCACATGTCATTCGCAAGACTATTACACTTTGTCACCTTTATAAAGAACAATTTGCTTATTCTATTAAGAGTTTCAAATACTCTTCATACAACTACACATAAAAATTAAAAACCACAAAAAACCGTTGTTGTTTCCAATTTGATTTGTTATTTTCGGCTGGTTAAGTGAGCCTCATTTGGAATCCGTGGTCCTAATCGCGTCTAACATTAAAAGCACACACGGCGAGCAAACAGCGGCTGTGGCTGCGGCTGCGACTACGACTCCGAGTGACATATTCCAGCGGCCCGGGTTATCTAATCCGGGCGACAAGTAAGGCACTAATCGACACGGCTGCTGGGACTCGCAAGGGTGGTCTACAGACCTCCGTTCCCAGCGGACGACCAGATAAAAACCAACACTGTTCTTAACAACCAAACGCTAATGAATTCGGTAAACGCAGAGAGCTTGTTGACGGAATCAGGATGTAGGTACACCATAACAAACAATATGTCAAACAGCGAACTTGTGTTTACATTTATACTTTTTTAGTTCTCGAAATAATTGTCTACTACACTTTGAAGATTTAAGCTAGAAATTCTGACTTCGTACTTTGTGTTTCTAAAAGCTCTTCCTCTATTTTACTAGAACGATAGATCATTTCTCGGTCCACTCTTTTCAATACATATGTACTTACTACTTAAGATTTTGTCTTTCTTTCAGAAGTATAATCACCTCAAGCCATAGTTGGGGTCAACAGAACTTATCCAGAGGAATAACAAAAGTTACAAGATAAACTAGAGAAAAATAATCCAAACTTGTATGTTACAAATTTTCTGTTTTAAGATGCATGGTTAATTCCAATAATTTCCTGTTTAAATATACGGATTTATAGGTCTTTATTCAACAATTCTATGTTTCATATTAGTTAGAATTTTACCCTTTTCAACTTTAGACGCCACAAATCAATAACTTATAACAGTGCCCTAAAAAGACTGAATTGAAAATTAGTTCTGTGTTTTGAACTACTTCAAAAGAATTATTAAAATTGTACTGAAATACATAAATACTTAATTTAATTACTACATGCTGAAATAAAAAAAAGTTAAGTTTATGTATACGAAACGGAAACAAAATGGGACAAATAGATTGTTCTGCAACTAACCCAAAAAAAAAAACAGTACCTTGATTTTGTGTGAACTAAAGTTCCTGAAAATTTTTACCTATTACGAAACACTGACTTTGAATCATGAAATTTTAAAATTGTCATAACCTAAGAAAAATATACATGAATAAAATAGACAATATCATTGAATATGACAGTAAAATTGAACAATTTATTACAATTAGAGAATTAATTGTTTTCATAGGTTATACATTATTTTATTAGGTGACATTAAATGTCATACTGTTCTTTTACTATTTGATGACAGTACGAAATGTAGTTATAAAACCAGGAAAACCAGGAATATTTCGTGGTTGTTGTGGTCTGATTTTTTACACACCTTTTTCAGGGACCACGTTCCTAAAAGAAACCGGGAAATGAATTTCAGGAGAGAACTGTCAATGAAGTTAGTTGCTAACACCTTTTATGAATCTGGGCGTTAAAGTTAAAAATAGTAAATAGTATTTTGTACATTTCCATTTGAAAGGTTAAAAAATATTATATTACATATTAATACTAACCTTTAAAAAAAAAACATTCAAATGAACCATAAAAGCTTGCAAAATATAATACAGGGTACTTAAATATTTTGCACTTTTCATTTCAAAAGTTAAAAAATATATTATATATTAACATCAATCTAAAAAAAAAATTGTGGGCTATAATGGCATTCAAATGATCCATATAGGTTTGTACATATACTAATATTGTTAGAAGCAAAATATAATACAGGGTACTGTTCTAGGTATAATAATTGTTATTATTTATGATGGAACATACAGTGTAGTAATTCGCAATTCGAATCGAAATAATTTGCGTGCGTGAATTCCTTTCCGGTATTTGAGCCATATGGCAGGTAATTACAGCGGTAGGACTTGGTAGCCAACGCACTCCGGCTTGCTGCATGATTTGTATTTACTAAAAGTACAATAAATCACTGCGCGAGTAAACAATGCAATATAACAAGGGAAACGCTGTTATTTGCACGGATATACGGCCGATATAGTGTCGGTACCGTGCTATGATTGCTCTACACTCTTAACAAGCACCAGATCATTCCCACTTGTTGATCAATCAGCGAAATTGTAATGCAAGGATGATACACAAACTATACTAAATTATCGTTTCACTTTTCCTTTTATAGGCGAATACAGAGGAAGCCTTATACCATTTATTTCACACTATTGGACTGTTCATATTTGTAACTTCTAACATCCGGCATTTCGTATTCCATAACAAGAAAATTGTTACTTGTTGATATGCTTTTGAAGACTTTGTATTTTTTTTAAAACAAATACAGCATCACATCTTTCATGTAAGAACGACATTTTGAACTACTATCTCAAAAACATAAATGTGAAGATCAGTAGCTAAAAACAAAAATGATGGTCATCAGAAGAAAACCAAGAAAACACCAGATAAAATTGGAAGGAAAGGATATTCAACAGAATGATGAATTTAAATATGAAGGATCCATATTCACAATGGATGGGAATATAAACAATAAGTCACTGACTTTTTAATAAAAAATACTAAGAGAGACAAAAGTCTAAATTTAGAAAAGTAGCCATTCCAATAATGGCATTCGGATTATAAGCATAATAATTCACGAAACAGAATGAAGATACATTTCCTAATGCTTAGGAATATGGAAACATATAGAACTATTTCCAGCTTTCATGCGATTTTTGAAAAGTTCATAAGAAGGGCAAAACACGAGCGCATAAAGAATGTCAAGTAAAAAACTAGAAACAATATCAGTTACAATACAGGCAGAAAAATAACTAAGATAGTTTGAACAATGTACAGAGAATAGTGGATACTCGGAAAACAAAGAAGATTTTGTTCGTTCCAGTAAAAAAAGAGGCAGAGAAAGACCGAGGAAAGGGTGGGCAGATTAAAATAGAAAAACTATAGAAAAAAGAGGAATAGCAAGGATGAAAAAAGTAAGACACAGGACAGAAAACAGCTAAAAGAAAAGAAGCAACGTTCTCCAATGGCAGAAGAAAACTGCTACAAATAAACTCAAACTCACCTAAAGTCCAACACCAGAAATGGTAAAAGGGATCAACGAACAACGATTAAGTAAAATATATGTGTTGTCATATTTTAAAAACGGGAGCAGAAAATATTTTATAATTTCAAAGGTTTGGCAAATGTCACTTCAAATCTACAACCTATATTTAAGTTTTTTGAGCTTTTATTGAAACTAATTCCGATGAAATTGTAAATTATGACCTGTTTTGTAGCACCTAGGTAAACGTGCATATTATTAAAAAGATGACAGAGCAATAATAACTTAAAGTTTATTACGAAATTGTATATTCTAAAGAAGTTAATGTCCATTTCGCGCATTTATGAATATTAATCGCGCAAAAATGGTAGCAGAGCAGATGAGTAGGAGAACAAAGAGAGAAAATAAATTAATTACTGTAAGAATCTGATTGTTTTTGTTGCAGTAATGAGCAACAAACACGGTCTTTTAATCTGACAGGCGTCGTGTAATCCTCTACCGGATGATAAAAATAAAACGCGCTTTTTTCTTGTCACGCTTGAGGACTACGTCAATATACCAACATTTCTCCAAGAGTAATCAGATTAATATTTGGGCAGCGTGCATTCAATAAATTATACGTATTACACTTCCACATGCGACGAATAGTCCAAAGTAAAAAATGTGAAAACAGCAAGATTTCGCTTTTTAATTTTAGTTCGTACTTCAGAGCTTGTAATTCCATGTGTTTTATCTTCGAACTCATACAAACACGAAGTAAAAGTGATACTATTTTTAAATTTCTAGTTTCCTAAATTTTTAGGAAAAGAGTTTCCTAATAATGATTCTATATACCTCTACTCACTATAATTGAATATTGTACAACAAGCATGGAATGGTACTCATTTCAAACGAGTATGATAGTTTGCATCATGAGCCGAAGGCAAATCATATGAGTATGATATGGACATTCCAAGAGAGTTATACACTATACTTTTTCTATCACCACAATATTATTTTCTAATTCATTTAAATTTTAATAACTAAAGATATCTCCATCTCGTTCCTTCCTAGCAACTAGCGACAAAACAAAAATTAAACAATGCAATTTTTGACAGAACTCTTAGATTTGAATTTATACCTTAAGGTTGTCTATGGTTACCATGGGAAATGAAAATATGTTTACAATATACTATGTATATATGGATTTTATTAAATGACTGCTACTCCAAAAGATTTTTTCCTAATTACTAATTATCCAGTCGAATAAAATCAATTCCGAATTGATAAACATAAAAATTAGTTTTGGCACTTTTCTTGCTTTCTTCTTTGTAAAATATTCTATAATATCTTCATACGATAAAAAACTTAAAGTATCGTTGTTGATGCTCAAAAGTATAAGATGATGTTTTAGGTGTTTTCTGATCAGAACAGTTCTCAGCCTATTTTTTAATATTGTTAATTTTGAGAATGATCTTTCTGCGGTGCAATTTGTTATCATGAAAACAAGATGAATTCTCAAGATAACTTCTACGTTTGGAAAAGGATCATGCACTTTTTATATTATTAAATTATACATAAATAGTTCTGGACTAAAGACACAATTTTTTTTCTATTACAAATTAAGTCATGCATACGTTGTACATTAGTAAATTTACAAGTACATACATTTTGATGTTTTCTAGAAGGTCACTTTCTTATTTCCCAGTAATGTAAATTGTTGAGAAAATTGTTAACTTCGTAGGGGGCCCATTTTGGTGGAGGCCCCTGAGCTGCAACCCAGTCTGCCTACCCTTAAATCCAGGAACCACTGAACCACAGAATAAGTATATACAGAAGCGACAGTAAGATAGAGAAACGAAAATTAGAGAGAGATGGAGAAAGCCAACAAATTTAAAGAGCTCATTGTTTAAAATCAGAAAGTTTCGTCACATCTTAGGGAGAGATAGGAGAAGGCAACAAATTTTCTACGCAATGTTCCAAGGTCATAGAACTGAATAGGGTAACATTAAAGGTACCGACACGGAGTGTCGCTTCTTTATGTAACTATTCTGTGCCTGAACATACAAGTACATCTGGACTATACTTGTAAATACCTTTCCTGATTCCTGATTTAATAACCGTTTGGTGTGGCTTGGAATTCGCGAACAGTTAAATATTTCGCGCTAGAACCAAATCCATCGGGGAGCTCGGATCGTGCATGCAATTGCGAGGGACATGAACCGTAATGTTAATAACAATCGTCATGAGATATGCGGACGTGCGCAAGCAACTCTGGCTCTTAAGTCCCAGGGCGTTAGGCTCACCCGGTGCTTGGACACCGCGGGCGCATACAACGTTATATTTACCAATAGACTCATAGGCGGATGCTGGGTATCCCAGATGGGGCCACAAAATTCCATAATAAACTACTCGCATATGATTCAAAGATAATGTTATTTGTTTTTGAGTGGTAGTTTGATAAATGTATGAAAAAAATATTAATTTCATATACATTTGGTTGTCTAGCAAGGGGCAAAATTAACTATAAAAAGTTGCAAATAAATATTCTATAACTTTGGTTGCTTGCTGCATTTGGACTTATTATGATATCAATTGCAAATATCAACTATAAAGTATACTTGCTATCTATAACAGTAATAGTTAATTATGATTGATACGTATACACCAAATATATCTAAAGAACACTGTCCAAGTCTATACTGATGAGGGAATGTCTTAAATTCATTGCAAATTTGAATTTCCGCCATGGTGACTTGGTTTAACGTTTGTAATTGGTATAATAACAAGTACAACTGTTATTTGTAGTGTAATATCTCAAATTTTGTGAACATAAGAATAACTCATATGTTTTATAGAAATTCCTCAGCATAAAAAATATGTAAAATTATTATAAATTGTATATTTCTCTGTTTAGTTAGAAGTTATATATATACGTAATTATGCAGATCTGTAGAAATTTAAAAAATCTTTATATTTAATAATAAGGTAGTATGTGAGAAAATGGTATTTAGAGGTATTTTTGAAGAAAAACGGTTTAAAGTTTCAAATAAAGTATTATTTTCAGTTAACCAATTATTGTGAAAATATAATCAGTTTATCATATTAGAATATAACTCTCAAATATTAAATATTATATTTTTATATGTATCACACTGGAGTTATCGTGGACGAAAAATCGGCACAGACACACATACCCGGACATACAGACATCACGATAAAAATAGTAAAATCGTATTCTAGGGACCCTACTTCGTGCTCATATGTTGAAAACTCACACTGGAGAAATTTGACCAAAACAATACCTCCCTGATCTATATATTAATAGGCGGGAGATAAAAACAATATTATTTTTTTGTCATAAATTTGTCATACATTCATATTACCGAAAGAGGACATCACCTCTTTTACCTGTTGTAGTTACTTCAAGAAAATTTATTAATTTATTACTCGTATAATAAAGAAAATAAAAAAATGAAAACCACATCGTCGTGCCAGATAGAGAAAATAAATTAATTTTGTGATTGTTCCGTTAAGGTTATTGGTGTATTGTAAAAGTACGAAGGTTAAAAAAGGTGTAATTTATAACATAAAATTAACCATGTGCAAATTGCTGAGATATTTTCGAGTTTAAAGCACTTGCGGTATGAATTTCGTAGAGACCACCATGTTCGCTGCCTGGCCTTGTCTACCCTTTGAGATTCAATTTCTCATTTCTCGTTGTCATCTGTTCCATCGCCGCCTATGTCCGCTGCTCGACAGATCATGCGATGTTTCTAATGCGTTTCCTCCTTGTGTTCTCTGCAAACGTGTATTTTAATTGTGAATCCGCAGGCCCTGGGGGTAGAGCAGCCAAGAGAAGGAGTGCGCGAGCTGAGCGACCACAACACGAGAGGATTCCACTGGAACACTCCATATTGGATGCCGAGAAAGCACGGCATGAATAATTTATTTCATATTTGTGAAATTTTTACGCAGGCTAGTTTGTGAGCTGAACAGATCGCATGTATGTACTGTACTGAGATCAGGCCGCAGGCATGGAACTCCTACCCTTATGCAGAATCGCCAACGGCTGGTTCACATACAACTAACTCAAATAGCCTTGCATGCTACAAATAATTTTTGTTATTATATTTAAACTTGAGGCTAGTGCGGGCGAAATTATCTATTTTATTTGCTGTGTTCCTTTTCTCTTTGCTTTAAATGTTTTACTTCAACTTCTGCCGTATTTGGTAAAACAATCCTATTTATATGTATATGTTATTATTAAACCGTATAATCCATTATTCCGTGAAATAACTTGTTTCTTTTTCTTACCCTTGCAATCTAATCTTAATCATTGGCAGAAACTTTAGGTACAGAGAATAATAGAGATACAGATCCAATACGAAAATAAATATAAAAAATCTGATATGTCCAACACATTATCTCCCACCATCGTCGTAATTCATTCTACATACGTTTTTTAGTACATTTATTTTTTCGTTTTAAAATTAGTTATTGCAGTTTAGAATATTTTTAATTAATTTCATACTATAAATTTCCTTCATAAAATTTGTATGACAAAAAAGAAGTTATTTTCGGCGTTATTAAAACTGGAACCGAAGTTACCTGTATTGACGCATGCAAATATATTCCTTTTATATTTCTTCCATCTTTTGTAATTTTACAATAAAACTACTTCATATATTATTTTATCTTTTAAAATTTAAAAACAATCTGATGTGGCCAGTACATAACCTCAGGTCTGTCCTCATATCACTTTTTATTATTCTTCTTCTTCAAAGTTGACCTTATGCCCTTTAAGGCATCGATTGAGTTATATTATTTGAGTTCTCTACTATCCACGCTTTCCATCCTGCCTGGTCCTGAGTTAGATTTCTGATTTCCTGTGGGGTCTTTCCTCTTCCTTGGTTTTCCCCTCTTTCTTTTATTTTGTTACTTAGTTTCTATTATTTTCTTAAGTATCCTATTTTCGTCCATAAGTTGTATGTGTCCATACCATCTCAGTTGTTTGTTTTGTAAATTTGTCATAATCGGTTCTTGTTCTAATTCTTGTCATTTGTTCATTTCTTATTTTGTTTAGTTTTGTTTTTTCACTGATTTTTCTACTAATTTTTGATACATGTTCTTTTAGTGTTACCCAAGTTTCGCATGCATATATTAATGTCGGAAGTATTACTTTGTTGTAAACTCTCATTTTAGTTTTTACATCTATTTTATTTTTACTCACTATGTTTATTTATCGCATGATATATATTTAAAGCTCTTTAGCTCCTCTTTGCTAATTCTAAATCTATTTTGCCATTATTACTTAACATAGTTCCTAACTATTCAATTGCTTTTACTACTTCCAATCTTTTTTCACTGATTTCTTTCTCATTTAGTATCATGACTTTCGTTTTGTTTGTATTTATTGCCATTTATAGAGCTCTTATTTTCTCTTTCCAGACATTTATTAGGTGTTGCATATTTCTTTGTGACTTGGCTATTAGAACGATATAATCTGCATATAACAGACATGAGATTTTCGTTGTGAAGTTTCTGTATTTTAAATAAGACAAGTAAATACATTGCTGTCAATCAAATATCAAATCATAACCATAGATATGATTAATTTCATGTTTCACCTTAAAAATACTCACGGTATAATTTGACCTAATATTCAAAAAAATTCAAAAGTTATATAAATGAAAAATTATGTACCCTTCTTCCAGTTACTATATTTATTTATTTTTTATATAAAGCACATTTATTTTGTACGAGCTGATAATAAAACAAAAACTGTTTGAACCTGTATTAACTTGTTTATAGTTTACGTACACCGTAGTGGTTGGATGCGGGTATAAAACCCACAGTAAATTATTGTTCTTCTTTATTTCCATCATTTACTTTTTGCTTTTTACATTGTTTATAGTTGAAGGTTTAAGTCGTTTATACATCGTACGCGACAAATGTAGTTCACATATTTCTCTCTTAAGGGAAGTAAAACCAATGGATTTGTAATTAAATTCAGTATTTTTACACAATAAATTTGACGCAAGTCAAGCTTGTAATTGAAAAGTCTGTTGGTACGGTATATAGCAGATTGCGAACGCACAAACGTTATACGCTTTTATTGAGTAAAAACGGAAATGATATTTTCAATTGCTCAAAGTCATTAAAATGTTAAAACAATATGGATATAGAAAACTTGTGACTCAAATTGTTATAAGCTCTATTTTGAATAAAAATTAATGTTCGCTTGCATTTCGGAAGAATATTTGAACAAAAACTACTATAAAACTATAATACATTGTTTGATACATATTTAGTTACCCACAAAAATATAATAACTAAATATAGGAAAATATTATTGCAATGGGCTATATGACCATTGTCGAATTGTAGGAAAAAAGGTATAAAAACTAAAAATTAACCATAGTGACTACCAAAAATAATGACAAAAAATATATATTACTTTATAATTGCACTGAAATTAGCATTTGATATTAAAATTTATGTAACGGCGCCATATCTCTAACGTGTATAGAATAAGAGTTTGCAATGCTAAAAGTGGGAATTTAATGAACCTAATTTCTTTACTTAATGAAATCGAATAAATGTTAATGATAAATTAATCATAACTCTTAATAAAACAATGTATAATATATCAATACAGGCAATTCATAGAAGATGATTCTTATCGAATGAATTCAAATTCTTTAATTCTCATCAATGACGTCACATATCCCCTCTCTAAAACTTTTATTGTGTTTCTCCAGAATTATCAAATATTAAGCGATTTAAAAAAAGTACGGGTATTTTTATTTTTTGTAGAGAATCATAAAATGGAAATGATATGGTCATATACCCCATTGTAAATTATTTAGACATCCTAATTATTGTCGCAATATTTAATAATTTTATTAAAAAATAAATAGCTAATATATAAAATATATAACTAAATATAATTGTTTAGGCAGTGGTGACTTACTATTCTCTTTAGTCAGCGTAATAAAATAATAAATAATAAATGCAAATAAAACTTGTTACAAAATTATTTGAGACTTTTTTCCATTAGTGAATAAGGAATAACATCTTTTGCTAAACATTCCAAAAGCTTGTCATTTGAAAAAATAAATTAATATTAATATTTCCAGAGAAAAAAAAACTAAATTATAGCTGGATTTTTTGTGGACATATAGTGTTATTAAAACTGAAAGTATTTTTAAATAATTTTAAATGGTAGCAATAATTCATTCTGTTAAGTTTTATAGTTCTAAGTGAATTTACGACAAACAGTTCCCAACGGATTATAAACGTCGAAATTCTGGAAAATTATATTGTCTTCACAAAAAGCAGTAGTAAAAAATGTTGACTAAACTCGTAAAATCATTTTAATGGGAAGTGCATGGAAGAAGCTAGCATCTAAAATTTATATTCGATTAGAAGTACGATAATTCGTTTTTATAAAACACCTGTAATATTAAAATTTCAGAAATAAATCTTCCTTTAATTATTATCCCATTGATATCATCGCTGCTTGTATGAGTTTTATCACATAATTAACATTTCTCAGAAATTGTAATATTTTTATTCAGGTACTTGGCACTTTTATTACGAAAATATAACCATTTAACAAGACACTGTTCTTCGACATTGTTACTGTAGTCAAATCAGTAAGATCTACGTTTAACTTTTAACTGTTGTTTTAGTAAAAGGTCATCAGTTCTCATAAACTCTCATATCTCACTTAAAATACCGTAAAAAATCTTTACAATAATTTCGAAAGACATTATAAAATTCTGTAAATTTACCTGCAATTTTTTGTTGTTGTTATCCGTTGTTATAATTTGACAAAAAACTGTTTTTAAAATGGTAACACCATAAGTGAAGTGACTTTATTTTTTAAACAGTTTTCGAGTTACTATGTTATAGGATTTGTTTATTCCCAGGGAATATTTCTGTAAGTATTTTTCTGAGATGTCTGTATGTCCGTATAGTGCTCGTAAGATAAAATATTTTGAGGGCAACAGTGTAACGTACAACCAAAGAACATATTATGTCCCACAAGGCTCCGTATTAGGTCCATACCATTGGAACAAATATTATGATAGATTGTGTGTACCCCCGACCAAACGGTACTTATAAACGACGTCGCTGTCAATACTAAATTTATAAAGTTATTATAATGAGAGACTTAAATTAAAGGTGATTGCAAGTGAGGTAATATTATAGATAAGTGTTATAAATAAGTGTACACCTCAGACAAAGACAGCGCATTAGAGACTATCAATTTTGGCTTGCTTTTTCGAGGTAATTTTGAAAAGTGAGACAAAACATCATTGGCATTTGTTCAGACAAAAACAAAATTTCAAAGGATGTCGTTGCTATCTAGATAAGTATAAAATCACAAATTTAACTACAAATAATGGAAATGAAGTCTAAAATGCAATTAATATAATTTCAAATTTTAAATCTAATGGAGGTCTTTGTGTCACCGGTGTTAATGTGATTTATTTTGTGTGGTTAAAGTTGGTAGCAAGCGTAATGGTAGATGGCAGGATTTTTTCGTCTGCCGTTCCATGTGAATTCTTTGGTTCATTTGATGATGGATTGTAGCAGAACCGTGAGTAATGCTGAAATTGCACCAATTTCATTACATTATAATATATAAAACATACCAATCTGATGCCACACCAACAGCTGGTGTACTACCATTGGCGGAGGATGGAACGAGTTCTGTTACAGCCTAGTATTTTTTTAAGTTGGTAGTATTATGTCAAACAACATAAAATGTAAAATTGCATTAAATAGTACATATTTCAAAGGTAATACCGTTTTTACTACCGTTTAGGCAAGCCTTGACACCTTATTGAAGCAATGAAACTGTTACATTATGTATATTGTACAATAATTTATTTATTTTTAAATAAAATTAAAATTATAATCAAATTCTTCAAGGTTTTCCTCCACTTCTCTTAGATCTTTATCTTTTGGGCTCTACTCAACTATTGATCTTATTATATCCTTATATCCATTTCTTCTGCTCTCCGTACATGACTGAGCCATCGCATTATTTGTTATTTTTTTTTTCACTAATTCATTTTCTCTTTTTCCTTTACTTTAATTTTTATTCATTTATTTTCAGGATTCTTTCCTAGCAACATTATTTTGGTTTTGTTTCATTGATTTTTAAACCTATCTTTTCTCTTTCGATTAGACAGTAATTTTGAATTTTAGTTTTGTAGTTTGTCAAACAACTAAGGTGGTATAGACACATACAACGTATAGACGAAAACAAGATAGTTAAGAAAATAATAGAAACTAAGAAACAAAATAAAAGAAGGAGAGAAAAACCAAGAGGAAATAGTGGATACACCATATTGAGACCCCACAGGAACTCAGAAATATCAGGACCGCGAAGGATGGAAAGCGTGGATAGTAGAGAACTCAAATAATACAACTCAACCGCTGCCCTAAAGAGCATAAGGTCAACTGTGAAAAAGAAGAAGTTTTGTAGTTTGTAAATGTGAATTTCCCTGATAAATAAACAGTTCGAATAAATGATGTATTATTTTTATATTCAATGTTTGGATTATATTTTTTATTGAAACATAGTTTTTGTTTAAAAATAAGAATTATTTCAACTGAGACGTCAACTGTGAAGAAGAAGTTTTGTAGTTTGTAAATGTTAGTTTTCCTGGTGAATAAACAGTTCAGATAAATGATGTATTATTATTTTTATATTCAATATTTGGATTATATTTTTTATTGAAACATAGTTGTTGTGTAAAAAAAATAAGACTTATTTCCGAATTGTGTTAAAGTATAAAATGCAACAGGTGTCTTGGGATAAAAGTGTTGGCGCACGGCACTGGGTGGTTGTAGAACCGCACTAACATTGTTACACAAGGGGACGGGATAACGCTTTAATGACCACGGACTACCGGACCTGGGAATAATTTCAACTCATTCATCAAGTCGCCTCTGACAACGAACCGCCAGGCTTTTTCAGCCACGGTTTTTTTCCCTGAACATCCCGCAATAACAAATTATACTAACAGTGTTAGATCTAAGATACGGCGAGGATTTTTTATTCGGTGGTTTTGCGCGTTATCTGTGCCACAGATCGAGTTACTTCAAGTGCGCAAAAAGAATTTTGCATTTCAGTCACCCAGCGATTCGTTTCGCGTGCTTTTGTTTGTTTTTGGAATCTTACAAGACTTTTTTCATTTTCTCATGTTTGTGTGTTAATAACTCAATTCTTCTTGTTCTTTTACTTCGTTTTGGGTAATTAACATATTTGTTTTGCTAGAACAATGGCTCGGATGACAGCTGACATGGCATAAGTCAAACCAACTACGTCTTAATGAAATCATTTGTCGTTATTTGATAAATTATTTCACTTACACGCCTCCTCGAAATTCCACTCCACTTGCTTTACTTCTAAATTTATCTTTGTAGAACAATACTTCTAGATGCAGTAGGATCTCAATTATCAGTTGCAAGACAAGACATCGAATTAATCTCGATTTCAATGATAAAATCGAGACTTGAACTTGGTCTCGTTTCTAATTTTTTGAGACAAGTTTTACTTACATATATTAATTATGAATATTACTTCAAAATGTAGTTTACGTATGTAGTAACAACAGAGGAAGTAATTTCCAAAGTCGCTGATGCTGTATTTTTGCGGAAACCCGATAATATTTGAAAATATCAAATTTTTAGCTCGAAAATTTTCAAATTTTACAAAATTTTGTTTGAAATATTTTTTAAAGAATTACCTACGCTGATACCAAATTTACAAACAGAATTTAATTATCTCTTTTCGTTTTGGAGATATTTGCTCTCAAAGTTGTACCTCAAAAAAGTGTGTTTTTTTAGTATAATTCAAAAATGAGTAGAGATACAGTCTCAATTACTTTACCATTCGATTCTACGGGAAAAGTTATATAAAGAAATGTTTTATTCATATATACGTTCTTTGGAACGATTAAGTGAAAAATAAGAAAAACGAAAAAACCTAAATTTCAATTTTTCTTCTCGAAACTTTTTGTCTTCAAAATTTTTCGTTTTCTGAACTTAAGTAGATATAGATGCGCTGATTCCAAATTTTCAAACAGAATTCAATTATCTCTTCCCGTTCTCGAGATATTTGAGTTCAAAGTTATACCTAAAAAATTAGGTTTTTTAGGTATACTCCGTAAATGGTTAGGTTTACGGTTTCAACAACCTCACCAATCGATTCTGCGCGCAAAATTACATAAGTGTACCAATTTTCAGATTTTTATCTCAACAGGTAGAATTACTAGAAGGAAAAAACTGAAAGTGGCCAAAAATCGAAAAAATCGTAAGGGGTTCATCAGGCATTTTTTTCGATTTTGGCCATTTTCCTTTTTCCTTCCTACTAATTGTATCCTTTGGAATAAAAATCTAAAAATTGGTATACTTATGTAATTTTGCCCGTAGAATCGATTGGTGTGGTCGCCGAAGTCGTAAACCTAACCTTTAAAGAGGTATACCTAAAAAACCTGTTTTTTTAGGTATTGCCAAAACTCAACTTTGAATACGAATATCTCGAGAACGGTAAGAGATAATTGAATTCGGTTTGAAAATTTGGAATCAGCTCATCGATATCTACTTAAGTCCTGAAAATGAAAAGTTTTGGAGACAAAAAGTTCCTCGGAGAAATTTTGAAATTTAGGTTTTTTCGATTTTCTCATTTTTCAACTAATCGTTCCAAAGAACGTATATGCGGAGAAAACATTTCTTTATGTAACTTTTTCCGTAGAATCGACTGGTATAATCATTGAGATTGTATCTCTACTCATTTTAGAGATATAGCCAAAAAACACACTTTTTTGAGGTGTAAGTTTAACAGCAAATATCTCAGGAACAAAAACAGATAATCAAATTCCGTTTGAAAATTTGAAATCAGTGCGTCGAGATCTATCAATATACACTATTTCCCAAAATCAAAATTTTGGACCCAAAAATGAGTATTTTTAAGATATTTATCGTTTGTCAACACAATTTTTGGTTTAATACTATCATTTGGTTTGTTTTAACGCTACAAAATTTTGATATGAGGTTACAGGTTTTGAAAATAAATAAAAGTTAAATAATACGGCGACAGAATACAGTTCCACAGAAAAATTTTGATATTTCGGTTTCTTCGATTTTCTCATTTTTCATCTAATTATTCTAAACATTTCTTGGGGATCGAACCTTAGACCAACTGAGCCATCTCTACCTCTTTTCAAATCAAATACAACAAAAGAATTTTTGGATGATGAACTACAAATAGATTCTGACATTTCTAGATTTTGATATATGGCTACAAATTAAGGTCTGTATACAGGTTGTTACAAAAAATAGTCACAAAATTTAAGAACATCTATAGCACATTAAAAAATGAGTATAAAATTCTTCTTTTAAATTTGGGTATGTAAACGATCAACTTATAATTTTCAGTCACATTAATTAATTAATATAATATTGATTGACTAATTAAAAAAATTCAGAAAAAGTGAATCAACTGTACAAAAGAGTAAATGGTAAGTTTAATAATTACACTTTTATTTTGAATGTGCTATTCAATAATCCTTTTTAAAATTTAAGTGAAGCACTCATATCTTTTTAATTTATTACTGCAATTATTGAAAAAGTTTGTGATAATAAGATCGATTTAATTGAATTAAAAATTTAAGGCGAGTTTTTTGTTAATAATTGTTATTTTTTGTTAATTTTTTTCAGATAAAAATTTATAGAATTCATACTCGTACAACACTGATGTTTCCTATGAAGATATGCAGTACAAAAAATCTTAAAGCTACATTCGTAATTACTTCCCATAGTAAAAAAACCTGATAAAAAACTAATGTACTGCTCATAGGAGATCATATCTCGGAATCAGAGCCGAAATTCCGTTGATATGGGTATCGAAATAAATTAATTTGAAATTTGATGCAGAATATTTCAAACCGTTTATGAGCGTTTGCTTAGCCACTATGACTAATAACTCCTACAAAAAATACATTAAAATACACGTCATTTCGCCCTATCTCGAATATTTTTCTTAATCAGATACGCGTGTTCTCAAACTGTCCGTGTGTTCTTTGACACATGTCATATTCGGGTGACCACTGCCAGTGGCGTACCTAAGTTTCACGATCTCTCACACAGATACTACTTCTATGTAGTTTTTTCTACAAAAATAATGATGAAACATTTCTAAAGAATGTTAGGTTTTGAAAATAATGATACAAGAAAAAACAAACAATGTTAGTAAAACAAATTTCACAGTTCACTGAGAAAAAAGGAAATATAATATCTTCTTAATAAATTGAGTATATGATCCCATGACCCGGCATATGATTGACAACATTGACAACTGTCAGAATATTTTCTTTGAAAATTTTTGACCCATAAACATTTTAATAAAATTTTACGAAAGATGATCCATTTCGAAGAAAATTTCAAAGATATGATTTATTACACCTATTCTTTTTAAATTTTCTTCTACTTCTTATACCCATTCATTATATCTGTTTCTTTTAATCTCCGTTCGTGTTTCAGGAATTTGACTCACTGCTGTTTTATTTTCTTCACTATATCTTCTAGTTACTTGTTCAATTTCATAATTCATTTTACGTCTATAATCGTTTTCTATCATTTGTACTAGTCTTAATACAATTCATAGTATCTTTCTTTTTGTTATTCTTAGATCTTCTTCGTGTTTCTGCAATTGTTCTTAGTTTTATAATTTTTATTTTAGTTTTCTTTGAAATAAGTTTATTTTGCAGTAAGTTTTTATTTTCATGAAAAGTCCATCATTTCAGTTTCTATTTCGCCATTTTTTAATTTCTAAATATTTTACTCTTTTAACTTTTAAAGAGTAGTCTTCTATTCTGGTATGTCTCTCCCAATTCTCATAAGTTTTATCTTCGTTTATATTTAGTCTTATCTTATCGCCTTCTCATACGATCTCCTTTAACATTTCTATTATTATATTTCTGTTTATTGTTATTAAAACTATATCGTCAGCATCTAGTTCTCAAAGTCAATGTTCCTTTGCTTATTTTTCTCAATACGTATTCTAGAGCGACATTGAGATACCTATACTTTCTTAATTAATCCACGAAAGAAAATAAAAGTAGCTGACATCTAGTGAGGAAGTTTCATATTTCCGTAATCGGGATGTCGTGTTGTTATTTGTATTGAGAAGTATCCTAAACCCAACCCAAGAACAAAATAAAATTAATAAAACAACTACAGTTTCATATTATTCCGATAAGACAAGTTTATGTTAGATAAATGTTTGAGAACTTTGAGTTTTTTTTAGACGCATGCGCAAGGTAACTCAATATGGGGAAACCATACTACACTTTATGAAGCTGGTTATCCCAATGGGGTATTCCAAGCCTACGGCTTTTAAAGAAATTCTTATTGGATATCATTGTTTACCATATATAAGTAATATTAAAGTGAATATAATCACTATTTTTCTGATTTTTAATACCAAAATATCAAAATGAAATTGTAATACATTTGAATCGAGTACGTAAAATTCTGTATCCGCCTTGCTGTGACGAAGAAGGAACTCGCGTCAGCCTATTGGCTCTTGTTCGAACGCGCCACGCCTCTGACTCTGACCTACGAATGATGTTCTCAGCTGATTCTCAGTGCCCGTGACGTCACACGCACGGCCGATTTTCTAGGGTGTAATTTATTGAAACTTTAAAAATTTATTTCTGGCGTGTTTGAAACCTTTCGGCGAAAAGAAAAAACACGGGTCTAATATTTTTATGCATAGAATAACATATTAAAAAATGAAAAAAACTTGGAATACCCCATTACAGTAAAGACACTAGTGCCACCTACAGTCCAATTTTTTCGCGGATAGTAAACATCAAATATTCCAGACATATGAATCAAAAGGACAGAATGCCATCTTTGTCAAAAACAATAAATCAGATTGACAGTAATTATTACGAATAAATTGAAACCAGAACAATTTCCCTAAAGTGGCATATTTCCAGTATGATTTAAAAGGGGGTAGTGATCTCCCTCCCTCCGCCGTCACTGGAGCCTCTCATGTCAAGGATTACTCCGTGACGGCGGACTCCGGACAGCAGAACACCACTACCGACGGCTGATTGAGATCACAGTTTTAACAGATTCATATTGAGTGCTTTGCTCGGCTGCCGCCAAGTCGCCGCATTGATGTATGGCTCTTGTCATTCCATCTACCATGCACCTTAATACCACATTACCTCCATTGCCGCTAATCGTTGGGAGACAGTCGCCGAAGAAGGTATCGTCGTAGTGTCATTTAACTATGAATTAATAAAACATATTTCATTACAGGAATATTCTTGTTAAAAAAAGGGTTGGTTATTGAAAATTCTTCTATGATTTCAGACTATAGAGGAATACATGGTGTCTTATCGAATTAGAACTAGGAACCCGTCGATTTATTCTGAAAATATTGTTTGCAGCAAAAAAGTCATTTAGAAGAAAGTAGCTAATTGTTCTACATATAAAATTAATTTACTAAATCAGAGGTTCTCAAGAATACCTTAAAAGTACAATTTACAAAATAGTAACCTATATTGGTTTCTCTGCCATTAAATAAAGGTTTATTTCTGATTTCACTATTGGAACCACGCCATATTGACATTGACATTGCATTGACAAAGACAAATATAATACAATGATAATGTCTTATCAACAATTTTAAATGTCGAAATAAACTAAAGCAATAATTTATGGTACCAATGTCAATGTCATTGACACAAGCATTATGGGTAGGAAATTGGTGCAGTAAGGGGAAATTGTCTATGTCAATATGACGTGGTTCCACCACAGTAATGTAAAGAAGATATGTTTAAAAATTACGTTTTTTCTGGGGAAAATGCAATTTAAAATGTCTTATTGCACTCTAATATCAGTCCAAGCAAAATGACAGAAAACAAAGTAATCACTTTCCCCTTAGTTACAAACTTTTTGTAGTACTATTTTGACAATAAGTATTGTATTACATCTTAAAATGTAATAATAAATTACTATTACAGAACTCAAAATCGGCAAAATGTAGGGATGTCAACTTTAATATTTTAGCATTATATTTAATAAATTATTAACTTTTTTTGATAGAACCAATGATTTCAGAATAAATCGAGGAGTATCATTTCTATGAAACACCCTATATGAAGTTTCAAAATTGCGTATTTCGCACACTAGTGAGTTAAAGCCCATTTCTTATGATATTTGTCAACACTGCGCTTGAATAATGTGTAGTCGTAAAAAAATACAGTGCAGAAAGTAGTATATTATTTACCTTATATGATTCCAGGACTCGACTTCGTCTCATGCCGAAACATTCGCCCCTTGTGAAAAATAAGCGACTTTTTGCACTTGTTTATTTCATTTATATTAATAAATAAAAATTAATACGTTTCTATAATAAACATAAAACAATCAATGTCGCCATTTGAAAAAATGTTTTATTATAGAGTAATTATATATTTAGTAAAATATTTATTGTTACTAGCGAAGGTAAGTGAATAATTCGAGTAATAAATCTACAAAATACCTTTCTAATAATTCATTTGAATGGATTCAGCAGCCTTCACTCGCATAAATTTTCCGTATGATAATTAATAGTTTTATATTTCCATAAACGCAGTAAGTAAACAATTTAATACTTAGACACATATTGCCTGGAAATTACAGTATTTACCTTAATTAAAAGTATCTAGTGCGCGATCACATCGAGCGATATGCGCAAATCTCATCTGATGTGCAATTCACGAAGCTTGTGCAACAGCAGTAGCCAGCGGTGAATTCGCAGAGTATTTGCAAAAATCGTAAATGCAAGGCGTGGTCCATTGTCTAAGACATTGCGAGAGTGGGATTATTAAAAACGCAAGATATATGCGCTGGAGTATTTCATACAGATTGCTGTCTCACAGCCGATTTCAATTTCTATAAATAATTGTCGTTGGTGGTTAACAGCTTTCTACATTTTTGCAAATTTCAATATAGGTATACTTATATATTATTACCTTCATTATTGTCTAATAGTTCCTGCTTATAGCTTTCTGTAACTCACAGCGTTGTTTCGTCTCATATTATTTACTAACACCTCGTAACTTGAAAACAAGAAAATAATGTTCATAAGTATGTACTTACTCTAAAATTAACTCAGTTTTAAATATGGCATATTATTATCCTCGAAATATATAGTTATAATAAATTGTAAATTTCACGAGTAGATTCTTAGCTGCTTGGTTGACATCAGTGCCATTAAAATACAAATAAGTAAAATGTAAAGACTGTTCCAATATCAACGTTGAATAGCGTATGAAACAAACCTGAATCGAAGTCAAAAATCTCAGTTGCAAATAAGATTCAAGTAATTTTACATGATATTGGAATACATGTAAAATGAAAATAGAGGAAAAATTTGAAAAATATATATTTACATATAAGATCAAGCATACTTTCTATAATAGGATGAATTTTGAGAAAACTCAACCTCTAGTATAATTGGGAAGAATTATGACTTTAGATATTTCGATTCGATATAAGATGGATTTTACATACGTATAATAATTATCATAATTTTAGTGCTATCTATATTCATTAGAGAAAAAATTTAACAATTGGTTAAAAATTAACCATTGAGTTAAAGAATATGGTGGAATAAATATAATCGTAATAGAATTGCATTTTGTGTTATATTTTGAAACAATTTTTTTCAATGTTTCAAATATTTTATTATTAATATAGTTTAATAAACAAAAACCACTTACAGTAAATACAAGAAAAACTCTTTGGAAATTAGGTACAGTTCTTACCTGAAAAAATAAACACAATTAAAATCATCGTAATATAAAATACATATAAAATTTTTTTGATAAAAATTAACAAAACAGCGATATGTTAAACTGTTCCATAATGTATCAATTACTTAATTTACAGGTTGTACTAGAGAAATCACAAAATAGTTACATGGTTTTAACTTACTTACTGTAACGAGGATGACTTATTGCCGAGGACTCATCGCGGTCAGATACTCTCTCTAAATAGTGAGATAACAGCGATGCCGCTATTGTTCGGAAATTTTTTAATGTCCGGAAGACTCTAGGAGGTTCGAGAATAATTATCTACAGGTATAAAAATGACGTATCCTTGAGAATAGAGCAAAGTGGAATCAAGACGAGAAAGAGTGTGTTGGTCGAGTCGAGTAGAGGTAAAATAGAAGTAATTATTTAGTGGAAATAAATTTTGATATTGGATGAATATAAATAGCGTAGATGTAAATACTGTCGTATAGAAATAAATAAATATTAGTTAATAATAAGTTTGATAAATGTGTATTACAAATAGTTAAGTTCAATTTTTGTTATTTTCGTTTAAATCAGAGTGTTTGTTATTTTTATCGTTATTTAATAAACTTGTAATATAATATATTCGTATTTTGTGACTTTTTAAACTTCACCCACATAAATAAATATTACATTGTGTGTAATATAGGAAATTCAAATGTGATCTATAATATTAATTACTTATTATAGACTACAAAGATTTTATAGAATCAAGCATAGGTGAGCATGTAAGTAACTGAATAATAATTATCTAAAATTTAAAATGAACGTAGCATATCAGGTACGATATTTACTAGAGCTAAAGTATTAATTGAATCGCTATAATTTCGCCATGCAAACCTATCCCCAAGAATCTAACTCCCATTAAAATCGTATTAGACATGCGACGAATTGGCCGAATCCTTGGTGTTTAACCTAACCTAAGCCGAGCGCCGTTCTGTTGTTTCTGTTAGGTGCGCCACGGGCCATGTCGGAGTAATTGCTTGCATGTAAAACAGATGAAACTCGGCTGCAGTCGGGCGCATGCGTACCACACAGCGATTAATAAAAATGGCACAGGAATCTCACACGCCGGGGAGCTACACACCTACGAGTCGCGTTGCTCGTGTTGCGAAAACGACAAATGGAATTTGGAAAAATTGTGCCAATTGGATTTATTTTCTCAATGCAAATTTGATGAAATATACCAATATACATTATTTTTTTGTAGTTTTCTTTCGAAAATCTAAAACTACCATTTTAATGTAACAAACCTGTTTTCCTACACTCTAAATAATCCAAAACTAACCATTTTTGGGTACAATGTTTTGATTTTTGAAAATAATCCTTATTCGGCCAAATTCAGCTTTTCTTAAAGTTTGAGCTACGGATTAACTCTGACCCATGAGTCAATTTAGTGTTTCACAAGACAAGATTTCTTGTCTTTCAGTACTCTTGTATATATAAATCTTGTCTTGATTGTCATTTTCTTGCATAATTCTTGTCTTGCAGGTTACAATCTAGGGATTCCCCTATTCGCAAATGAACATATAATTAATGTTTGTCACATATACTTTTTTTATTTTGTTTAGAAAATATCAATGTCAATTATGAAAAATAACAATAAACAGATAATAATACAGCTGCACTCCTTTAAGGATATTTTAGCCCAACAGCGACATCTTTATAACAGAAGCTTTTTCCCAAAGCTCCCTGGTTATATAAGAAAGCAATTTGTGCCTTAACTCGTGGTTATAGAGCTAATAAATAGAGCTCATATTTATTATCATTCAGTCATTATTTTCCTAATCAGTGACCTACATATATTTATGGAGTACAAGAATTCAAGAAAATCTTGCTATTCTTGTACTTTTCTTGCAAGACAATTTCTTACCTTGGCTTGCTTTCATATTTGTAGCTCTTGTCTTGTTCTCGTTTTGCCCTTTTTGCAAGACTGATGCAATATCAATAAATATACAAGACTCTTGTGAAATACTAAATCAATTCAATTCACCTTTAAAAAAACCTATGATCCACATATTCATCGTATTCCATTAAACAAGCTTTGATCATCTGATTTGATCCTCGTTTTCATATAGGTTTATATACAAAAAATTTTGGGAGTTGAGATTAATCTAAAATATTTGAATTTTCACAAATCTCTACGAATCGTTGCAATTTCTCCCAAAACTGTGAATTAAGTTGGTGAATTAGAACAAATAAAGATCTATGGATCAATTGGATTCTTGAATCAGTTGATCATTAATCAATGGATTACTGGTTAATTCGGCTGGTTGAATTATAATTATCAGTTAAACAATGTTTTTTTACGGTAAACCTATATTTAATTCAAAAGGTGAAAGTTTTTGTAATACCTTAGGTTTTTCATTACACTTATTTAAATAAATAAACATATTTAATAGTAGCTATCGTTTGAAAATATCTTGATACATGTTAGACAAGATTAACTTTCCATGTTTTGTCGCATAGAGCTTATTATTATTTTCAAATTAACTGTACTTATTTATTTACTATATCAGTTCTTGACTATATAAGTAACTGTTAATACACTCTGATTAGGACATGTATTTGTAATTTATAAACTTTCGATGACTGATTTACTGTAATTATTACACATTTAAATATATTACATATAATAACTTAATCACTATATTTATTACTCTATTTATTTTTGTAGACACAGTGATCTATTTTACAGAATTTCTATTTGTTGAAGGGGTATACAAGGTTTGTGAGTTTTTACAAACAACAGTACATTAATGGCAATAAATGAATAATTATTATTTCAGAGAACGTAAATTCAACTTAATGAGCAGGTAGCTGTAATTTGTAATTAATCATGTAAAAACTTATGTTTTAAGATTTACTGCAGATAATAAATAATAAGCAGTTTAAAATAATGCGAAATTAAACAGGAATGTGAAATAATTGTTAAATGCTACTGGTTTTTCTCTACGCAAGAAATTCATTAACATTTCATTATCAGTCAATCAAAATAGAAAGCTGAATGATACTATCAGATATAAATTCAGGCGCACAATACAACTAGTCTTAGGAAAGTCAACTTCAGACATGAAATTCCTAAACTCATTTTTTAAGTTTCCCTACAAAAGTACTTTGAATATAAAGGCAGCATTACACAAAGTAATAGCTAGAGTAAAAAATTTAACATTACGGACTCATCTATTAAACTGAATTAACCTATACTTTAATAGTATTATATTTTTGCAGTTTATTTTAGCACTACTTAAAATAACAAACATATCACTCTATAATTTTATTGGTGAATTTATTTATTATTTACCTTTGATAATAGTTTATCTGATTTCTTGAAGACGACGTCTAAGCCGGTTTAAACATAAATGAAAATTATAAAGAAATATTTGACATTTGACAGTACGTTTGTTATTCTAACCATCCCCGTCTCTATAGCTAGCTGACGTTTTACAAACACATAATGCTATTTATTTATGTTGTTAAATAATAATTTAACGATTTCGGAAAAAATATAGTATAAGGACTAAAGTATTTTTTATTACTCACTTGTTTTATTCTTCTCAGCTATCGCCTCGTAGAATAAATTCTATATGCGTAGTAAAAAAATAAACATCTAGAGCTTTGTCTTGTCTTGTCTAGATTATTAAGACAATACTGGCAAAAGTCTTGCCTTGAACTTTGAAGACAAGGCAAGACATTCTTATTCTCTAAATCAACACTGAAAATTGTAGACAATTTTCAAGACTCTAGATTAATTAAAATTTTGTAATCTGGGACACACGGTATGTAAAAAAATATTTAAAGAAAAAGTATAACATTTATTATTTTATTCTGATTTAGTAAATATTCTTGTTGTCAAGCTAGCGTGTTATTCTGTACTGGTGGCCAATTTTGTTAAACACAGTTAATTTTATTATTGCATGAGCATTAAAACAAATATATAATTACTCTGGTTAACATATTAATTAAATAGAAAGTGTACAAATAAATCATGTTTTAGTTTTGTTTTCCATATATTGTTTATTTCATAAGATTAAATTATTACTGTTTTTATTTGATATGAAAGCGTTAATGTGTAGTAATTAAATGATTTATAATGATAAAACAAATATTACAAACACGTAGCCGGAAAATCCTGCACAATAATCAATCGAAATTACAGAACCAATCACTTTATTTCACATTATTTACACCACATTTCCTAGAAATTCGAACAATAATTAATACCTTGCAAGCAGAGAGAATACTAGTAATTTATTTTTTATTTTGGATCCGGGTTCAATTTCCTTAAAAAGAAGACAATAGTAGTATTTATGTCACAATTTTTTTGATTAATGACCAACTACTGTAAAATATTGAAAAAATTCTATTCGAGTAAGAAGCAATCAATAGCAGCTGTCAAATTTTCCAATTACGCGACTGTAGCCAATAAACAAAGTCTTACTTAATTAAAACATCGTGTTAATGTATTTTAAATAAGTGTTTATCCAGTGCCGCTTTCTGGGCCTCCTCTCGGCCCCTGTGTAAATCAAATACGAGTACATAGCACTCTTTCATCGTATTTAATTACGGATAAGCGTAATAAACAGTGAAGCGTGAAAATAATTAATTATGCTTGACCGAGCCACACACAATATATCTGTATTTATGGGACTTAAAGTCTCGACGCATGCGCAACAAAAATAAATTGTTGCGGTTATGACCATGCCAAAAAGTACTAATGTTGCTAGCTTCAGCTGTGTCCGTATACAGAGGCTACGCGTTCGAATAATGTATGTGTTTTCAAGCCTGTAATATTTAAAATATTTATCCCTGTAATGTCCAATGTGTGAAACAAATTCATGTTACTTAGTTTTGGACCGTTGTTGCATTATATATTATAAGTTTTTATAAAGTTTCTTGAAATTAAAAAAATCTAATGTGGACACCACATGACTTCCTTGTATACTCTAAATTATATGTATATATTTTTACTGCACTTCATTTAAGCTTATTTCACTTGAAAGTGAGATCATTTTACTACTAGTCATTCTTCATCTTCCCTTCGAAATGGATCATCTTGTAAAAATTTTATTAAAATGTTCTATCACTATTCCTTATTGCATTAAACAAAATTATGTTTTCTAGGACTACTATATAAAGATTGAATGCTGCATATTTCTTATAACCATGGGTTAAAGTGTGAGAAATGATTTCTCACAGTATTTGCCAACACTGTGCATATGCAGTGTGGGAAATATCATTTCTCCTAATAACTGCACTCGTGCAGAATCACCTATTTCCGACCATCTGTTATTCCAGCACTCGACAATGTCTCGTGCCGAAACTTTCACACCTCGTTGCTTATAAGCGACTTTCTGCACTTGTTCCACAATTTAACACTAAAGAAAATTTTCTAATCATTAAACCCAATACTCTATTCGATTTGAAAATCACTTACATTACCATATTAATAATTTAGCACTTTATTAAACAATTGCTCAGAAATAAGAACGTTGGAAAGAACTCCAATGAGAATTCCCACGTTATTATTTAATAAAATCAGATTTGCTTGTTGGTTTTTTTCTCAACCAGTTGTAAATAAAGATTTAAATAAATACAATATTTAGAGTTAAATAATTATTCTACACAACACAAGTCATTGTCATCCAATCAAAATAATATTTATTAAAAAGTGTAAGTATGACATCGTATAATTTTAGAATTTTCAAATAACAAAGTATTTTTTACAATAAAAGTAGGTACCTAACATTCTTGTTCCTGATTTTGCCAGGAGTTGTGGAATTAGTTATTATTTAATTATTTATAAATTATGTTCATACGATAATGTTTACGTACGTAGCTGACATATATAAAAGCATGTGTATTATTAAATAAATTTATCACTTGAATTTATTTCTCATTATCCTTTTACAAAATATTTGTTATTACATTCAGCTAAATAATAATTATAATTTATTCTCGACCTTGCCTCTATGCAAACGTATGCATTTAAGTATAATTTAATTCTCATTTGTTTGCTAGAGCATAACTTATAAAAAATAAAATAAGAGCACTTGCGAATTAGTATCTTCCTCTTGTGAATGTCCTGCATCATAAAATAAATCCCGCGTGTGACTGTGAATAATAATCGCGATTCTCCCAATTATCGTAAAATATAGTTGTGATTTTTCCTGGCAGGATTGTGCGAGAGCGAAGGCTGAACGCGAGCTGATCTGCATACAATTTGTATCTTTTGTGTGAGCATGAATTAATGGCTTCGACAGAACAAATGCGCCGTTTATTCCCAGACTTAAACTTCAAATCGTAATTGTGGAATGTCACTTATATCACATAAATACAATCACACTTTTCCCAAATTTCAAATTATAACCTTCGATGAGGTATGGATTGAAGTTTATGTTACCTTACTAGAACTGTATTAGGGTACTGACATTCCGAGTCACTTGTTATATTTTTCGCGTCAGTAGCAGCAATTCACTTCAAATAACTAGCATATTAAAATAGGGTTACTTGTCGTTTCAGTTAAGAACGTTTTACTTTAATTTTATTGGTGCAGATATCTGTCTACAGAGACCTACAGCTAGTGTTGCCGTCTAGATCTAGACTTTCTAGACTCTTGTCTCATATTATCTAGATTATCGGGACAAGACTAACAAAAGTCTTGTCTTGATGCCAAGGCACCCCAAATAGTTAATATAAAATTTCCGGCATCCATAACATTATGTGCATAAAATTTTGGAGAAAAATACTCGCATTTCATATTCTACAACTTCAATTGTTCTCTCTTTTTTTGATAACAAACTTTGAAATTTGAGTTGGCATTCACACAAGAGTTAAAAAATTGAACTAAAAATCAAAGTGCTCTGGCTCCTATATTGTGATATTTGTTCTGAATAAAGATCCAAAAGGATTCTAATGAAAATTCAGAGTATTTCATTCGCAACATATCCAAAACTATCAATCGATATGTCTCGAAAATAGTAACAAATCTGGGGTGGGATTCCATAACTTCGGTTGCTATTATTTTGACTTGTTATGATATCAGTTGAAAATATCAGCTACAAAATTAACTTGCAATTCTACAACAGTCATTATTATTTGTGGTTGGCATCTTGGAATATACTTTAACTGTTCATCAAATATGTTTTTCAACAACTCACAAAACTCTAGACAGTTTTCTTGTTTAAAAGAAGTCAATAGGTTAGTTCTACTTTTAATACGTAAATATGATTCAAATAATGAAAGGCACCCACTTTGATAACTACAGTTCTAGATTAAGACAAAAAAATATCTAAACATTTTTTAATACTCTAGTAATTAAAAATTTTATATTTTCAAAATTTAAATATGACATCCGAGCTGAAATAGTGATTATAAAATAGAAAAAAAAACGCTGCCGAATAATTATCAGGCCTTGTCTAAAGCGTAAGCGCAGGTTAATGTAGAGTCCTGAAACAATCTACAGTCTTGATATCTAAACAAGATTTTTTATTCTAGACTTAGTCTTGTCTTAGTATTGACTAGACGGCAAGACGGCAACATTATCTACAGTTTATAGTGGATTTGAAACTACTAGACCAAGCGGAATTTTTATTTGTAAAATTGTTGGTGCGGAAATTTGAACCTCAGATCTCACTCCGCTTAGTTCGAAGAAGTATTATTGTTGCAATCCCTACTGTTTGTTTACGGTTTAGCAAGAATTTTATAGTCGAGTAAAACAGTTGATATATAGTGGATGATCTTCCAAGCAGAAAACATAAGAAATGTGCGAATTTGAATATAAAATTTATTTATGACATTTAAAAACATCTAGGTATATTACGACGTTATTAAATATCACAGCAGAGTCATATGAAATCTGATACGACTCCACATTGTATAGTTAGGAATAATTGTAAACAATTGAAAAAAGCGATCGCAAGAACAAATGCGGGGGTCGATTTAATCGTTGAAAAGTCCCCGCAATATAAACTCATATAAATCTAAGCTAACCCACACTTAATCATAGCCGTATAAAGATAAATAAAAATCCATTCGTATTTGAACATTGAAAGATTATATAGCGTTTTCCTCGGACTATAATCTGAGCAGGTTAGGTTAGGTTTCGGGTATGATTTAGTGCCGGCGCGGTGGCGCGCAGGGGGGCGACCAGCGGGGGGCTCCGAGACTCTGCCCCATCCACAGAAGTGTCGTGAGATCCACACAAGGCCCCCATACGCTATTAATTGCAGCGCGGCTGCTCCGACGATTGTGCTGCTTATTAACATTACTCAATGACGAACTAACACTAATTCTACAAAATATTTCATAGCTTACTAGTTCTAGGAAGTTTAGTAATATTCAAGAGCTGGTTAGCATACTAATTTATAAGCTCCAAAAACAAGAAACTATAGCAATGAACTATAGTGGAACAAGATTACAATAGTGGTATTCCTTTCCAATCCCAGATCAGGGATGGGATTTCATAACTTCTAATAACAATTGCTGTTGTTAAGTATCAATTACAAATATCAAATTCAAATTTTCAAAGAAAATTTTCACTTAGTTCACAAATACACGAGAGTTTTTAATTCTACAATAAGGCTTTGTCTAAATCCTACAAAATAAATTAATAAGATCTTTTCTCATCTTGCATTTGACACCTTCGTACAAACTATTTTTGGCCGAAATCGAAACTGGCCGAAATGTACTTACATTGCAGCTTAAATATAGCTCTTGTAAGAGATATTTGAAAATAACTTGTGTAAAGTTTACAACATTTTATGGAGTAAAGGTAGCTTAGTGATCAGGGATCATAAATTATGTCAAATCGAAGGAATCACTTAAAAAGAAAGAAATAGATGGTATTCAACAAATTTTTACTGAATTTACTTTGCGTAAATTTTTTCTTGCATGTACTACTAAAAAAAAAATTCAAAACTATGTATTTCTCCAATCCTGTACTCTTATAATCTTATTCAAGTTATAAGATGTTAAGATGAATTACATGTAACATGCATTATTATTAGAATACTTTAATAAGTACCTGTCTAAGGGAACCTTAAATAAAAGTCCCATAAAACTTATCGACACATTTTATGATTTGAAAAATGACTTACAAGTTACAATAACAATAACTATTTACTTTCTCAAGTTTTACCTAGAAATGACAAGCTATATTCTCACTTATGGTAATAATCAATAAAATATGTAATTGTAAAACATAAAAAGATAAATGGACATTAAAAATAAAATGACAATAATAAATGTAAGTAAAAATGGAATTCTCATTCTTGCATATAAATCGTTAAATTCGTGTGTCCTTGCAATTAAAATAGTAAGTACGTTAACGGACATCCTGTACTACAGTTACACATCTATTAACAAATTGCCTGCATGACTTGTTAATGCTCACAGAGCACCCATTGCAAACAAGTGAATTTCAAGCAAGGCTTACTTTATATTCTGCGCCAAAAACAAAAAGTTACTGACAGATAATAAACAATTTGGAAAAACAATATCGATTCTCGATGATAATTGACCGTGGCTACCTTCGATTAGTTAATTAATTGTGCCTGTGTTCCGACAAGAAGCGAACGCACTCTTGACGTCACGATGTCTCATAGGAAACGCACTCAGAAATAATTTCGTGTAATTATAAATAATGAAATGTAAAACGTTTTAATTGACTAATTAAATTTTATATAATTCATTGTTTAACTCCACAAAAACTATTTCTCATAAGTGTTATTAACTCTTGTACATTTAATATCTAAACATAACAAAAAATATATCTTTAGGCACAAAAAATATTCGCGAAGTAAAAAATTTTACAACAAAAAATGGAATAAAATTTTATGTCTCATAATTTGCATACGATGTACGCGGCGGCGAACGGACTGGCCTCTGGCGACGAAGATACGAACTGCAGGAAAAATCACTACCTTGCCTTTCCTAATCTGCAACTGCCATCGGGTATCATCCGCGTTGTCATGGAAACGGCGGAATCATAAGAATTACCCGCGTTTAGTGTGCATAATGTGTATGCTCCACCATGTGACGTTGCTCTAAACACCCCCGAAATGCGCCGGATATATCACTAACATTCCTCGCTGCGCCAATAACACTTCTCCAATTCTACAGACTTCATCTTATTTAGGGTAAATGGGGATGTGATGGACCACTTTTTGAAAAATAATTATTAATCAATTATATTGAAAAATATTTAAACAATTTGATGTGCACAACACATTACCTCCCGCCACTATAGTAATATATTTTATAATAAATTTAGTACATTAAATGTTTAGTTTTTAAATTAGTTTGTTCAGAATATTTTTAAGACTATGGACTATGGTCTATATACTGCACTTATCAGTAGCGCACAATCGGGGCAAACAAGATAAGCTAGACACTCCCGTGAGTTCTGTACTATTTAACTTAATCTTATTTAGGGTAAGAGGGGTGAGATGGACCACTTTTTGAAAAATAATTCTTCTTCTATTATACTGAATAATATTTTAAAAATCTGAGGTGCCAAACATATTACCTCCGCCATTAGAGTAATATATTCTATAAAAAAAATTAGTACATTAAATATTAAAAAAAAAAAATCCAAGTTTGCTGCAAAACGTGAAACGAGTCTAATAATGAATATAAGAAAAAAGCACTTTCTTGTGAAACATGACCAAGTGTTTTTTTCTGATATTCATTATTAAATATTTAGTTTTCAAATTAATTTGTTCAGAATATTTTTAATTCAATTCATACCTTAAATTTCCTTGCATCAAATTTCTAATATTGTATCCGAAAACGAAAAAAACCATTATTTTTGGCGTAACTAAAATCTATTCCATCTTTTTGTATTTTACAATAAAAAACTTCATATTTACTTCTTTGAAAGTTATTTACGTATAATTTGACATCATATATGTCAAATTTTGTAAACATATGAATAACTTCTCTTTTATAGAAATTCTCCAGCTTGAGGAAAAACGATTTAATGCTTCTTGTAAAGTACCAATTGTAGTCAAAATCTAATCAGTTCATCATATTTGAATATAACTCTCAAATACCAAATATTATATTTTTTACATGTATTGTATTGGAGTTATCGTGGGTGGAAAATTGTCATAGACACACACACACGCAGACATCATGGTAAAAATAGTAAAATCGTATTCTAGAGTCCCTAATTCGTGCTTGTTGTTGTTGTTGCAATGTTGAAAACTCACACTCGAGAATTTAACCAAAAACAATACAGAATAATTGAACCTATTTTCTAATAATTGAATAGTCGTTCATGTAAAAAGTTTAAAATTACGTGTATTATTGCTTACCCAAATTTAAAATCCTCTGCACTCATGTTTTTAATCTCCACAAAAACTCCAAGATATTGAAAACTGTTCATGTTCATAAAATTCGAACCAATTTATTAAAGTTTATGAACCGTTTTATACACTCGATTAACAACACTTACACAACATGCAATACATATTAACACGGATCACTTATAGAAAACAATAAAAAATAACACAAACTAGTAAAAAGCAATGTTACATGTATTAGTTCTTTAGCACATTAGTACATATTTCAACGAACGACAAATTCTTACTGAGATACCTTAGAACTAAACACTGCATATGAAGACCAAACATTTCTTGCAAACTAAAACCTGTAGAAACCAAATTTTTTCATCATGCTCTTTATAACATATGAATGATGTTTGAAAACTATTGACGGAATTTAAGGCAAGTTCTTTGAATTTTGAATAATTACATTATATCATTATATATTCTAGTAAAAATTAAGTCATTTTATTGTACATTAGCAAAGTTACAAGTATATAAATTTTGGTGTTTTTCAGGTTGGCTCTTTCTTATTTCCCAGTAATGTAAATTGTTGACAAAATTGTTAACTTCGTACATAAACTGGTAAAAAGATATTTTTAATAAAATATTACAAATAATAATTATTTTATGAAAATAAAAAAATTAAATATAAACTTCTAAAATTGTATTACAAGTAGCATAGGTAACACTTTTTTAAAGTATAATACTATCATAACAATACATAATAATACACTGTAAAACAAATTTATTATAAATGCTAGAAAATGTAAGTAACCATTATACTATTGTAATTCACAAGTACGCAAGTAATTTAAGTTATAGTTAACGTGTTAGTTATTGGAAATGAAAATTATTTATGTTTAATGTTGCATTGTTTTAAATTCTCATACGAAATAAAATACTACTAAGGACTTCTTTGAAGTTACCTACATTGATAAATAAATAAATAAATTTTAGTTTTATAGTTTTTAATGTATGAAAGTTTTAATTACTACATCAGACGTCTGTTGATTGTAATATTCAATTTTGTAGTACTTATTTCATGTAAATATAAAACGGATTGAAATGCCATTTTTAGAATAATCCGATTATATTCCAAGCATACGTTAAGACGATTTAATAAATTTCAAATGAAAGTATGAAATAATTGAGCATTTGATTAATTTCCTTTTTTCTATCTTCTATCATAAATACCCTGCCTATTCTTTGAAGGAATAGATACTGCGATAACAAGATCCATTATTCCATTTCTTTATTCTTCCCACTCATATTTTTTCATCATCAATCATCAATACATTAACGAAACAAATTTAAGTTATTGCAGAGCTGAACCATTTGTTAAATTATCCAAACCGCTAATGAATAAATTAATTAGGTAACTGTTCCCGTTGTCCTATCTCTGGTGATTTCCACGAAGTGATCCTATCGAGAGGTTAGTCATCCAATGTAATATCACTTTCTTGATAACGGCGAGCCAACAACTCAGATTGTTTGTCATGTTCCGATGCCCTGATAACTCGCTTGGTGGTATGAAGCATTTGCTTCATGGAATTTGGTGAATAGCATATTTTAATCTAATTTGAACATGGATATGACTATGAACAATAAAGTTTATATAAAGCATAAGTCATAATGATTAGAGAATCTTTGGTATATTTCGAAGACTTTAATTTTGCTTCGATCGGTTTTGACCTTACATGGGTCTTCATTATTTTACATGTTGAATCCTTAGATGAGGTATAACATAGAGATATGGCATTGCCCAAATATATTGTCGAAAGATCTAAGGTTTAAAATCGCTTACAGCCAGCAGTGTGAGAACAGTGGACCAGTGGAGTAGTTATATAGAAAACTCAACCAAACAAATAATGAGGATAGGTAACTAAACACTATGACCAATATTTCGTTCTTCTAACTGTTAGTGTACACTACTCAGCTGGCGGATTGTTCTCACGCAGCTGACCTGTTAGGCGATTCTCGACCATACATCTTTTGCTTGCTCAGTAGTACGTAGCTATAGGAGTGTGGCATATCTCTCTGTTATACCTCATCTAAGTTTGAATCTACATGTTCAAGTGTGCGAGTCACCACCCTGTGTAACGTACTGATTATAGAACAAATAGCTATTTATGTAATAAGTACATAATGTAGGTGTTTATTGGCGAGTCCTACAGTTTATGGCAGAATGAGCGAAGCGAACGAGGTAAATAAATAGGGCGAATCAATAAAGCCTACTTATATACGAATTGCATACAAAACTATAGTACGACTGCGAAAATCGGATTCTTTTAGAAAAAAAGTAAAATGTTCATGATTTTAGAAGAATGAATCAAGTATGCTTTTCTGTTGTTTGAATACGAATTTGTATGGTCTGGTGTCAATGTCGAAATTTTGTTTGAAGCAAGACGCAAGCGTATCGGTGTCAGAGTTCAAATAATGAAAAAAATATAAAGATTCACTATTTCCTCAAGCAAGCATTTATACGAAGATACACACAATACGAATCGGAAATTATGTTCTAGTAAGAATGTTGAAAAAACTTCTGAAACTCTATTTTACTAGTACTATAAAGAGGTACTTTTGACCGCAAAACTATGATATAAATCAAACTTTAACGTGCAGTCGTACATAAAGTTTTTTTTTAATTAAGGTCACAGAATAGTTGCATATAGAAGCGACACTCCGTGTCGGTACCTTTCATGTTCCCCTTTTCAGTTCTATGACCGTGAAGCATTGTGTACACTTTTAAATTTGTGCTCTTCTCCTATCTCTCTCTAAGATGCGAGGAAACTTTCCGATGTTAAACAATGAGCCCTTTAAATTTGTGCACATTCTCCATCTCTCTCTAATTTTCGTTTCTCTGTCTTACTGTCGGTTCTGTATAAACCTATTTTGTGTTAAGTTTAAGGTTTTGGTGTGACTTTGTCATTTTTCAAATATGTACGGTAGAATTATTTGATATAATGAGTAAACTTGCTGATGGTGTGAAAGTACGATAATATCTTGAGATAGTTTTGACCGTATTCCGCACGTAAGTGTGTATGAATTTGTAGAAATAATTACATGTGGAATTTATCAGTCAGTGCATGCATTAGTAAAGTTGCCAATTAAATCCACAACACAATCGCTTAAATAATCAGCGATGAATACAATATAAATAACAAAACGATCTATTGATTTTATCAGATCAGCCATCACGAGACACTTTACAATTTCCTAGTGGACGGATTTGCATATGTGCTTAGTGGCCATACATCGCTCGATGCCCGAAAAGGTCAAAGCATTTGCTAGATCCAAGTAGACCAAGACCGAGATTCTCATCCGTATGCTAGATTAACGGCACGCGATAGTACAGGACGAAAACAGGACAACTAGATGCGTTCTAGGAAACAATCCCAGATCTTTTCCATTTAATTAAGCTTTGACATCGCTGGACATGTTCGCGTTTTTTGGCTTTCAATGCTTACATTGAAGAAAACAACATTGCAGAAATAATCACATATTAATTCTTCAGTCTGTTGTCCAGCTCAAACGGAACGAAACATTAAATCTCAGGAATGGAAGATTTCTTGACTGGTCGTTAATTTTAAAGGGAGAAATTGCTGGGTTTCTGTCAAAAACAATTAATTCTGAGGATGATCCCGGGTTGGATCGAAACGTTGATGTGAATTAATTGTTTTATTGACTAAAACCCAGAAATTTCTCCCTTTAAAATGGAATGTTATGATCAAATTCCTGTTTCATCAACTCTTAACAGTTTGATCCATTGCTAAGGCTTTAGGTTGACAACTTATTCCGAGAAAATTACAAGCAAAAATTCACTTGTCATTTTCACCTGTAGCCACAAAACCTTTAGCCAAAGCTCTTGTAAAATTGTAGCGCCAATTAATTTTGAATTTAAAAAATAAAAACATAATAAAATTGTTTTATTTTTTTAGCGTAACTTGAAAAACAGTTATTACAAATAATAATAAAAATAAAACAACCCAGCTAACTTGACAGATAAATCGTTAAACATTTGTTCATTTTTGTCTCAATTTCATGGCTACTGGTATTTTAGGGATGATTTAAGTTATTTTCTTTTGCTTATTGGTAGAGATACAGAATTTTATGCTCTACTGTTATTTAAAGTTTTTTACTTAAAATAATTAGGGAAGCAGGAATTACGAAAATATGATTAAATTAAAAATTAAATCCCTATATTCAAGGGATCGAGTCACCATCCTGTATATACTCATTATTTTTTTTCTTGTATATGACATGACTACAAATTTAAGGTTTATTTGTTACAAATACAGGTTGACATTTGTTGTCAATATTTATATTTTATGATTTGACATAGAAAAGGAGGTACCAGTGAAGTATTAATTATTGTAATTTGATTATTAAGATAGCAATAACATTCAAATTTGAATATGTCATACCTAAAGTGAAATAAAATTATTGTCACTTTCGTTAGCTTTCTAGTAATAACTGATTTATTATTAATTAACTTAACAAATATTACCGTATTCTAAATTAAATTAACCGATAAAAGGTATTTAAATGGAATTGACTTAAATATTCAAGGAGGAACTACTTACAAGCGAATAATTATAACTTCTGGTGTATAAAACTTTTGATAATAATAACGGTAGATTTCTAGGCTATATTATTGACTTATTATCAAAATTGTCCCATAACTACTGTAAACAAATTAAAAGCAGTACTTATTATTATGTATACAGCGTTTGATGTTAGAAAATGGCTCAATTAAGTACGTTATTGAAAAAGATGATAGCGAATAATATTGGCTAAAGCTGTACTTAAAACAACAAGTCTTGCTAATGTTATAGGCAATCAATAGAGAAATGTGTTTTCCGTTAAGTTATCTAGTTTACAAGCGCCGAGAATGGCCTATTACAAATCAATAGGAAAGGCCAGACCACCTATTACTCGGCTCATTATCCATTTTCTCTTATTACATATTCGGTGGAGTAATGGCGGAAGATGAGAGATTTTGCAATCCTCCTCAGTTCGGATCTGTGGCATGGGCCCCCATAGAATATTTTTCAAGGGGCGGCAAAATTAAAAAAAAAAGACTTTTTATTATAAAATAGATAAATATTCTAATGCCCAGTTGTGCAAACAATGATTAAATTTTAAGCAGCACCAACAAAAAAATTATATTTAATCGAAATTTTAACAGAAATTTTGTATAGTTCATTTCACATTCTATTCCGATGTAATATTGTCTATTTAAGAGAAACTTAAATATTATAGAGATAAACAGAAAACATATATTTATTAGTAAAAAAAGTAGAACTGTTCAAAAGTAAAGCATAAAGTAAAAATTCTTCCTTATTTTTTTGGATTGGTTTTGGTTTGTAAAGGTAATTGTTAAATTCCTTCCATCTTTCGAAAATTCCTTGAAAAAACTTTAAGAACCTCGATAAAATTAAGTTTATTGTAGTTAATTGTCTTGCTTCTACTTTCTAATGACAGTTGAAATAACTAAGCACAAATAATAACGGGATAATTTGTTTCACACTTAAAAAAAAGCCCTAAAATACAGCAACCATTAATAAATTTCTTACAGAACATAACGATGGTGAAATAATTACGTAATCTGTCGTCTTTTTAAAATTTGCAAAAAGCCAAGGGAGAGCAAATGCCCCCTCTTGTCCCCCTTATGGGCGCCCATGGTTGTGGAGTAATGGCGGAAGATAGGAGATTTCGCAGTCCTCCTAGTCCGGATCTGCGGCAGTCATCCAGCTGTGATGCGCATTACTTGCAGTAGTTGAAACGTGTTGTAATCAAAATATCGTGACGCTGTCGTTTCTCTATCTTGCATCGCGCTTGGGTCGTCGTGGCCGGCTTCGTCCGGAGGTCCGGAGCGAGCGACCGGAGCATGGCCACCAGGACCGTAATCGGAATCGAATCACAATCACCAATAAACAAAATGCACGCTTAATAATATTAGGTCACTTAAAATCAGTAAACATCAGTTTTCAAGATCGTCATCTGTGCATAGTGTTTCTTTACCTAGGGAAATTTCCCTAAATCTAGAGAAACTGAATAATATTTGGTAAATTATGAAGGAAATATATATTTAGAAAAATGTACAACATAATTATCTGCTCCACCTGCATTTTGTCTTTACATATCAGATAGTCATATAAAAATTTGATTTCTGATTTTCTCCGTAGCTAGTATTTCAGTGTCTTCAAATTGAAAGGAATGTTATTCTTTTTGACTGTGTTCTACTAGAGCACATTTGGAGCTTAGATTTGATTTTAGCTTTCCTTTAATTTAGTGTGGAGGTATCTGTTAGTTTGTCCAATATAAGCTTTATGCAGTCCTTACATGGAATTTTGTGGACAATGTTCGATCTTTGCATTGTATCAATGGGGTTTTAGCATTCCTGAACAAATGATGTACTGTTTTATACTATTTGAACGTAATGTTCATATCGTGTACGGTAATAATTTTTAGTATTGTTGGATGAGGGGCGTGGAACGTTAGAGGAATTAGTATTCAGGATACGATTAACTAAGGTTTTAGGGTAGTTGATAATAAGAAGTAGTTTAATCTTCATAATGACCTAGGGATGGAAGCAAGAAGCTAATAGCTTATAGTAAAAACGTCCTTATAATAATGAAAGGAGTCTTCACTGGCCATTGTCCTTTAAAATACCATTTGTACAAAATTGGTAAAGCTGGAAATGACATCTGTAAAGAGGACGAAGTATCGTCGGAACACATACTTTGTGTATGCCCAGCCGTAACCACACAGAGACTCAATCAACTAGGTAAGATCTTACGGCAGATGAGATCAAGAACTTGACTCCTGGAGCTATAATTGGCATCACCAGAAATCTAGAACTATTTCCGGAAAACTAAGTAAGGAATGTGCACATTAGATCTTCTAGATCGCGGTGACAAAAGCGATAAAACGCTTAAACCGTCGTTTCATACAATACAATAAAGACAATGCTTGTTAATTTTACTTTAAAAAATTACTCTTGTAATTACAATTTCTTGTCAATTATTAACACCTCTAAATTTTTACAATATTTAGAATATAATTATTTTCTTCAACACTGCTGGAATATTAATTCTAGCTGTTGTGAGTAGTGAACTAAATGTATAGGAAGGAAAGTGTAACACTAACCTTTTTTTCTTTGTTAGACTTTTGGGTGATTGTCTTTCTGTCTTCCGAAAAATGTGGCCGTCCTTGTGAAGGCCAGCGTTCAATGCAAATTTCAGTATCGGATCGTATAGGTTTGCGCTCAGGCATCGTATTGTGTAACTGTGCCTGTTACCTTCTCTTTTCCATGTAGTTCTACAAATATTTGATATTTGGATCGTGTTATTTGATTTACATACATGTAGGATGTGAAAAAATCGCTGCCGTTCATAAATCAAGATTGGATTATTGATTTAAATCTGTTTTGCACCAATTCGGTAGAATTTGCTTTCGAATTTGAATGCCAAGATTTCAGTTTCAACATTCATCAAAATGTTATAACTCTATATTTTAGTTCAGTGACATTCAAAATTAATAAAAAATGTCAACACTGACTTTGTCAATTTTAGATATGGTATTCTTAACAATAATTTAGATAAATTAGGATGAACAATAATTCTATAATAAAACTATGAAGAACTCTAATCCTTGCCCTAATGTAGCTCAAAAAAATCTGTAAAAATCAATCACCGTAATGTTTACTATCTGAGAGAGGGGTGTACACGCACTGTGAAGTACTCTAATTCTTGTTCTTATACAGGGAAATAAAAACGAAATTCTTTTGTTTCAAACACAATTTTTATTAATCAATTCAATTAGTTAGAAGTGTAATATGCTGCTCATCGAAATAAGCAGATTACTTTAGAAATATGTATTCAGCTTTATCCAAAAAGGTTACAACCGCACCCGACGTATTTGCTTCCGTTTTGTAGAAATTTACACGAATATTGAATTGAAATGTTGAAAATTTGTTTCAAACTATAGATTTTGAATTTTTGTTTCCAAAGCACATTGTCTAAGTTTATTTTTATTTTAATGTACATGTGTTTTGTATCATTGGAAAGCGAAAAAAAAGCAATGTCAATTCTTCGTAAAAAAGTTTTTTCAGGAAAACAAATACAGGCCACGTAATGTGACAACTTTGTCTTAATTTAACCGAATTCGTATCTCTTACGGTTTTTGAGATCCCAATGGTTAGCCACTTAAAACGGACACTCTGTATAATTAGATCAAAATCACCCCCGTAAAAACTAGACACCGTAATGTTTACTACATGAGAGAACAGTGCTCACTCACTGTGAAGTAATTTTTGGCCTAAAGTAATTAAATCAAAAACACCCTCCGTAAAAGTCAGTCACCATTACTGTCCCAACAAATCGTTTAAATTATATAGTAATACCGTATTGATGCATTAGTTACTTGAGACCATGTTCTATCTAAAAAAAAAACATGCGTGATAATCGCCCAAGAAATTGTTGAGAATAATAATTGTAGAAGATATTGCCGTGAATTTTTGAGAATATAAATTGATAGAGTTGAGTTGTGACCTTCTGTGCTGAACAAAGAGTTAGTGCAAAGCAATTTGTTGCAATCTGGTAAAGTGGTCGGCTGAGCAGTAAACAACACGGCACCTACGTTATACTTTTAAATGTAGCTACGAACTGCATATTTGAAATAATCCATTAAGATAAACTCGGCTCTAATGACATTTCCAATTCCAAGTTGCCTGTCTGTGGGATGCCGGTAGGTTCGCTGCCACGCCGCCAAGCGGCGCTCTATCAGATTCCGTAAATGTTTATCCCTTGCTAGATTAAGAGATTCGCCATTTCACTCACGTAGATCGCAGCCGCATAAGGAACACTTTCTTAATCAACAAATGCATTTATACAATTGCATTCAAATTTTATACTCAATACTCACATTACTTTTATTCTCCTTCTCAAAATTGCTGTTCATGTTACCATACTAGTCACTGCACAAATGTCTATATAACTTCAATTTGATATTTTTTCCTGTACTTCAATTTTTGAAGTAAATTTTTTTAACTTTATCTGAATATTTATGTTTTGAAGTGGTTATTGAATAACCAATTTTACACGTAACTAAAATTTATTATAAATATTGACATCAAATAATCTATTTCTAATATTATTTGGATTCACAATTATCGAAATAAGACTTTGTATTGTCTTGTATGTAAACGAGGGTTTAAGCGTTTTATCGCGTTTGTCACCGCGACCTAGAGGATCTGTTGTCATACAACCCTTACATAGTTTTCCAGTAACAGTTCTAGTTTTCTGATGAAGCCAGTTATAGCTCCAAGAGTCAAGTTCTTAATCTCATCTGCCGTAAGATACCTCATACCTAGTTGATTGATCTTCATCGTCTTCATAGAATCGACAGATGACATTTTTAGCTTTACCAATTTTGTGTTTTAAAGGACAGCGGGTGTTTTTGAATTAATTGCAATAGGGCAAGAATTAGAGTACTTAACAGCTGGGTTGGCCTGATTTAAATCATGATTTAAATCACAATTTACATAAACTGATTTTTTTTAAATAAAAGTCATTGATTTTTATCTACGATAAAAAAATACAAAATATAAAAAAAATATTTGCTACAAAACTATTAATAATAAACAAAGTATGATATGTACGTAATAATATCTTAAAATTAAATTATATTTTATTACTTTAATTGTCATATTAAAAGAAAAATATTTAGTATTTAAATTTGTAACTAAAAGTTAAAATTCTTTATTACTATTACTAGTTTTATTGAGATGAATCATTATATTGCTTTTAAATTAATTTAAAAACTGCAGTAACACTTAGATATCTAAAAATTTAAAAATCAAATAAATTATGATTTTGTGAGCATCCTTCTCACAATACGGTGATTTTTACAAAAGATGATTTTGAATTACTCCTAATTATATTAGGGCAAGAATTAGAGTAGGTACTTCACTGTACGTTACACCCTTATTTCAGATAATAAACATAACTGTAACTGCATTTTTATTATTAGTTCGTTTAATTGGGCCAAAATGGATTGATCAGTATATTCCAATCAGCTGTATTATTTATTTAAAACGAAGGAAATCTTTCTGTAAAATAATATCTCACAATAAAAATATTTTTTGTGATATTTAAGTATAAATATTGTTGAACACTAGCTAAATTTGTTTGTCATTTAATGTGTTCTGTTTCCCTGTTCTATTCCGGTAGCAGCTAGCGGTTTGTGGGCGTGGCGACTGGACGCAGCGAGTTATACTTTCGGCAACGAGGATGACGACACCCGAGTAATTAATTAAGCGATAATTACACGAGAGAGACAGGACTATACGCACTTACCATCCGCGTAACACGAGCTACACATGCGTCCGTCTCTCTCACACACACGCACAAACAGCTCGCCAAATCCTACAAGATTTATTCAATACGGATATTTATTATACATTAGCATACAAGCATTATGTTGGAAATGAAATACTGCAGCCAGTAATAATACACAGAATTATATTACATTAGAAAATTTATTAATAATAACAATAGACTTAATCATTCATATATGGATACGTGCAAAGGAATTCGATTCGTTCATGACAAGCCTAGACTTGTACTTGTCGTAAAGTTATAATCTATCGAAATTTGTTGCTTAATAAGTGTTCTGATATGTCAGAATCTGAGTATTATATGACATAAATGCCTTTTTATACTTTGCGTTAACAATTGCCCTATTATTATATCGAAAATATATATTATAGGCATTTTGTTTATTTGTAAACTGTATAATCCTGTAATTATTAGCTCAGCTAAATAAAATACAATTATTATTATTATTATTAATATATTAAATATTATTAAACTGTTTTTGGTATTTTTGTTGTTATAAAATTGGTACTTCTAACAACTGCACCCCATGATAAATGTGAAATTGATAACCTCAAATATGAGAGAAATGATTTCGCACACTTTAACCCAAGATTGTGGCAAATATACAATTTGAAGCTTTAAACAGTGTGAGAAAAGTGCCACTTTCCTTAGTGGTCGTAAAAAAATATTCAATACACATTGTTTTGTTGAAATTGTGACAAGATTTTTACTGCACTGAGGGTTGCTAATTAGATATTTTTAACATTCTTTTGACTGATGATACTTTGACTTGTCTACAAGATTGTACAAAAAATTGATGTCTACCTTTTTGGTAAAAATTACTCATATCCCTTTTATAAAATGATGATACATTAAAGCCTAATCTATTCTGATTCTATTTTTAAGTACAAAAATAAATAAATCATAATTCCAATAAGTTATGGATTAAATTATTAGTATTTAATCTCTACAGCATCAAACAAGCACGAAAAGTTAGAAACAGAACCATATTAGACAAAGACATCCGTTTTGATACAATGTCTCAAGATTCGTATCTGCAGGTTTATCAATTTACAAAGATTACTTCTAGTAATAGGTACACAGTTTATACTGTGAGTTTATTTTGATGTGAAACATAAGATCTGTCATATTCATGGTTACTTCACATTTGATTGACAGCAATGTATGAATGCATTCACTAAAAGATGAAACATAGTTTGTCAAATTCACGTCATTATTAAGACCGTTAAGACTCCTGATGTCAAGTACTTGATTTTTTTAAACTGGGAATTAAAACCAAAATTATTTGATGACAATATGTATAATAATTAAAGAATTAAAATACAAAATTTAAAATCACTTCAGACACATTAAACTTATCCGAAATAAAAATATTATAAATTAGTTTTATTATTGTTTAGCTTCAATATTATATATGCTATATTTCATTTTAAATTGAACGCTCTGATACATTGCTGTCAATCAAATGTCAAGTTTCACGATAAAATAAACTCATTATTGTATTGTATTGTATTTTCTTTTGTATAAAACATGTAGCGACTTGTATAAATCAAAAATATGATCTATTTTCTTTAAAAAAAATTTTGATTAAGATCTTTTTGTTTATGAGAAAACCTAACCCATCTTACGTAGATCTAAGTTGTGTTGAGAATAATGTTTTATATGTTTCCATATAAAAATGAATTGAATGTGTAAATGTCAAGAGATACACACTGTACAGTTATTTGTTGTAGAAGGAATGCAAGGAAAGTATTTTATAAATGCAAACGCAGGTAAAACAGAACAGAACACTCGTTTATCCTGCTGCCAACGCAGAGTCCTGGGAACTTGTATTTTACAGCTTTATTAGCATCATATTACCTGTTCAACATTCTTGTTGCACAAATAATCAAATCATTACTAAATGTTCAACATATTCTATGCTACTAATTTACGACTACGGCGAAGAACACAAAGAACAAAAAAATCCGTTAAAAAAACTCGAAACAACGGAGAAACTTGGGCATTTTATATTTCATGATTTTTAAACTAATATACTATTAAAAGAATATGTATAGTTTATAAAATAATTTTTATACTTTGCGTTAACAATTGCCCTATTATTATATCGAAAACAGTTTAATAATATAAAAAATTGTTAAACTGTGTTTGGTATTTTTGTTTTTGTAAAATTGGTACTCCTAACAACAACAATTTGTTATTAATATAGTTTTAAAATCAAAAATTACTTACAGTAAATGCAACTAAAAAGTCATTGGAAATTAGGCACAGCATTCTTACCTGAAAAAAAAATAGCACAATTAAAAGCATCGTAATATAAAGACTATATAGAGAAATTTATTGGGAGACATCAATGATAGAATAAGATACATATTTCACATAATAACTTATATATTCTTAAATTTTAAGATACACAAATTTAATACTTATTTAAGCTCTAGAAATTTAACACTGTAAATGTCAAATTGATAACCTCAAATATTTTTAAATGTTTTTTAATACAATTTATATTGTTAAATTTTGTAAAATTAACAATTTTAATATGAAATATCTACTAATTGTTTGTAGGGTTGGTTTGATTTAAATCATGATTTAATTCAACTGATTTTTTAATAAAAATCATTTATTTAGTTATTTACTACAAAATTACTAATATGTTCTGTACATAATAATATCTTAAAATTAAATGTTATTTTATTACTTTCATTGTTTCATTGTCATACAACGAAAGAAAAATATAAGTATTTAAATATGTAACTAAAAGTAAAAATTCTTTATTACACTTTCTAATTTTATTCAGATTAATTGTTTTGGTTTTATTACAGATTCCATTTTCGTTTATGAAATAAAATATTTATATTGCTTTTAAAACAACTAAACAAGAGCAGCAACATTTAGATATATTTTAAAATTAAAAATATCACAAAAATCATTGTTTACTTGATTTTTTTTAAATGGTTTTTGATTTTTTTAAATAAATCATGATTTTTGCCAAACCTGTTGTATTATTAATTATTAATTACTTGTGTTATATTGAAAAATAAAAATAAGCTTAGGTATGAATATGTAAGGTATAATAAAGCAACAAAATAATCTGGAAATCGCGTGTGAAATTACGAGAATTAAATCAAACGAAATGCAGAATGAAAATTGGAGGTGTTTTGAAAGATTTACGTTTCCGCTTGCAACCCTCTTATCACTCTCTTTATCAATCAGCGAACACGTCCGCGAACAGAATTTACCTCCGCTTAATTACTACCGTGTGGTAATATTTCGTAGCTTTCCAGGGGCGACTCGTGGACGGGGGGCCGCCAGAGCGAGACAGCCCCATTGCGCGGCCCACAAAGTAAAAAAGAATGGAAGATAATAATTGTTTAGCTTGAATTAAAGTGCTGCAGCGCGTACTTTAATAAGGGGCGGTACAGCCAGTAGCCCGCGAGAAGAAGACGACATCATGCCAGATGATCAAGTGCGAGAGAGATGCAGATAGGGCCTGCTTCGCTGTTTGATTAGTTAGGTGCTTGGTACACTCATCATAAAAATTTCGCTACTTCGTATTTTAACGGAATTTTAACACTAAGTAAGGAAAATTTCTAACGGTACATTCGCTGGTTTAATCATCTGGAAATATTCTCAAATAAGAGAAAAAAATGATTGTTACAATAACACAGAATTAACCTAAATGGTCTAAGCAAAACAATAATACTGAACCTTAGGAATCTAGATCAAAGTACATTATCATTCATTACTGAGAAAAAAAAAATGATGAGTTTCAATTCAACATATTACCTTCCGTTACTTTACCTTCAACTTTTTATTTACTACATACAATATCGACAAAAAGTTTAAGGCGGGTTGAAAATTAATATACAGTATGTCCAACGAAACGCGGAACATAGGACTTCAAAAGGGAATTTCAAAAAATTGCGGATATTCTCTCTCCTGATAGATTTAAAAAAAAATACGAATACAAAGTTGTTCAAAATTAAATTCTACCTAAGATAAGATCATAATTGATGCAACAATATGTCTACAGTACGAGATTTATTAAATATAAAATGTAACATTTTCGTTCAAAATCAGAAAAAAATTTGTGATGGGTCAGTAACAAAAATAAAATTTCAAATTTCCAATATATTTTTACATCTCAAAGTTATTTTCAATCACAGTTGAACATTAAAAGCTACAATTTTTAGTTTTTCAGTTTAAAATTTTTCATATAAAACCGAAATAATAAAAAATACCCATTTTTGGGTTCAAAATTTTGATTTTTGAATATAGTCAATATTAATAAAGATTGATGCACTGATTTCAAATTTACAAACAGAATTTAATTATCTCTTTCCATTTCTGAGATATTTGCTTTCAAAGTTGTACCTCAAAAAAGTGTGTTTTTTGGGCATATCTTTAAAATAAGTAGAGATGCAATGTCAATGATTATTTCAGTCGATTCTACGGGCAAAATTACATAAAGAAATGTTTTTTTCGCATATACGTTCTTTGGAACGATTTGGTGAAAAATGAGAAAAACGAAAAAACCTAAATTTCAATTTTTCGCCTCGAAACTTTTTGTCCTCAATATTTTTCATTTTCTACACTCAAGTAGATATCAATACGCTGATTCCAAATTTTCAAACCGAATTCAATTATCTCTTCCCGTTCTCGAGATATTTAAATTTAAAGTTATACCTATAAAATCAGGTTTTTTAGGTATATACCTAAAATGGTTAGGTTTACGGTTTCAGCGACCTTACTAATCGATTCTACGGGCAAAATTACATAAGTGTACCAATTTTCAGATTTTTATTCCAACGGATACAATTTTTAGCAAGGAAAAACTAAAAATGGCCAAAATCGAAAAAAATCGTAAGGGGTTCATCAGGCATTTTTTTCGATTTTGGCCATTTTCGTTTTTCCTTTCTACAAATTGTATCCTTTACAATAAAAATCTGAAAATTGGTATACTTATGTAATTTTGCCCGTAGAATCGATTGGTGAGGTCGCCGAAGTCGTAAACCTAACCCTTCGAGGGGTATACCTAAAAAACCTATTTTTTTAGGTATTGCAAAAACTCAACTTTGAACATAAATATCTCAAGAACGGTAAGAGATAATTTAATTCTGTTTGAAAATTTGGAATTAGCATATCGATGTTTACTTAAGTCTAGAAAATAAACAATTTTGGAGAAAAAAAGTTCCCCAGCGAAAAATTGAAATTTAGGTTTTTTCGTTTTTCTTATTTTTCACCAAATCGTTCCAAAGAAGGTATACGCGGAGAAAACATTTCTTTATATAACTTTCCCTGTAGAATCGACTGGTATAATTGTTAAAGTTGTATCTCTGTTCATTTTGAAGATATTCTAAAAAAACACACTTTTTTGAGGTACAACTTTGAGATCAAAAATCTCAGAAATGGAAAGAGATAATTAAATTCTGTTTGTAAATTTGAAATCAAGGCATCATCCTTTATTAATAATGACTATTTCCAAAAATCAAAATTTTGGACCCAAAAATGGGTATTGTTGGAATATTTCGGGTGTATAAACACAATTTTATGCTAAAAACCTATAAAAAGTATACATTTTAAAAGAAGAAGAAAAAAATAATAGAAATAAGTATATATCATTATTAAAATAAAGATATAAATGATGTCAAAATAATGTAAATACCCGGTAGGTCCCAAAAATTAGAAGATTTATTCTATGGGTACGCCAAAATACGTGTACAATAAATTTACTAATTTTTGGAACCTTCCGAGTATTTCAATTATTCCTTTTTTATTTTAAAATGTTCCAACTAGAACAGACAGTATCCTTTATTAACCTTAAATATAGAATTTGTAAGAATCAATTTGCATTAATTGTTTGTAGCAAAAGAAAAAGAAAATAAAATGAAGTGTCAATTTGTCTTGCCCATGCATTTAAATCACCGAAGTTGCTACATTGTTTCCAAAGGCAACGTGATTGCTCCATTTGCTGGCGTAAATGAAATTCTCCGTAAGTTAGGATGTGCAAGCGTGAATAATTATTCGCGAATAGGTTTTTGTTTTATCTGCTATCTGTAACTAGTGTCTCTGTCTCGAGCGTGGGTTGAACAGAGACAAGAAACTAGTTTAGTAGTCGTTGTGCTAATCATTAAACACGATTTTGAATCGCGATTCGCCACTAACATAATTCATTTGCATATGAAACAGCGAAGCCTACTCGATATTAATTCAAATAATTAACGATTTATACCAAATTATACATCCATCTACGCCAGATTTTCTAAATTATACATAATGTAATAACAAACATCCGTTTTCCTACGAAACGGCCAAGATATGTCTGTTAGGTGGCGCTATAATTTTAGCAAAAGGAATATTCAAATTTCTAAATTACATCCTTTTCGGATATCGATTTGAATGAAATCTGTCAGCGTATAACAGCTATTTTAGAAAAGATACCAATTTTATATGTTTTTGTGGATACTTAATTCTGAAAACATTCAAATTAAATATTTACAAAAAATATAGGTACAAACGACCGAAATGAAACCGCAAACACAAAAAGTAACACAAAAAAATTAGTAAAATATGTATTTTGATTTTAAATTTACAGGGTGTTAAATTAGACCAAAGTTGCCGTAATATTTTAACGATGTTTTTGTTTTCCTAAAAAATGCATGAACGAATATTTAAAGTTTTTGATTTTTACTAAGACAGGCCAGATTTTGGTCGAACATAGAAGCACAATAATATATTGCAGAAAGTGTAATTCACACCTCATGGGAAATAGGCAATTCTGCACGAGTGGCACACTATACTTTGTCTACCACTGTAATGCTAAACATTACAGAATAAAAATGCACGAAAGCTATTGGACATAAAAAAGTAAAGGTAACCTCAAAAAGTGTACCTTCACGCATGCGCAGTGTTTGCAATTACTGTGAAAAATGATATTTCCCACACTAAACATGCATAGTGTTAGGAAATACTGTAAGAAATTATTTCTCACACTTTAATCCACGATTGTGGGAAATACGCAACTTTCAAGTACTTTCTACATTAGGTTGAAACTACACCTAACTCATAAAGTAATTCATAATTCTTCTATGTATGTATGTTTAAAAGCATATTGACAATTGTGTACAATGTCAGATATGTCATGACAGGTTTTAAATTTGACCTTTAATTCATACTATTCAACGAGATAGAAATAATATATCCATTGTTCTATGTTTGACCAAAAATTTAACACCTATAATATAGGGAAGTCTTTATCTAGTGATATATATGATTTAAGCATCGGTATCAACTTTAATGTTTTATATCGATTTTATAATAGGTTGTAATAATTTTGAATAGAGCTTTTCTTTGCTATTCAACCATATAGAAAAATCCTATTTTATTTTAATAAGTATTACGAAAAATTAAGAAAAAACTATTTTTTGTCTATTTTGTGTTTTCTTAATTTCTTGAAAACTACGAAACAATGACATTACACTTTTTAGCAATATGGTCTTAATTTTTCAATTCCAATCTATATTTTTTGTAACAAACTTTGAAAATTCGTGTATAAAACCCGAAGAAACCATTTGGAAATGATTTTCCCGCTGGGAGATTTGAACGGCGAAGTAAGAGCGTAGCCCAAACACCCGCGTTTGTGGTTTTGTTTTACCGGTTATTTGTCAGAATCCTCTTTGTAGAACGTGCACCGTTTGCTTTATTTTGGACCAATTAATTAAGGAAATTGGTCGTTACGCGGCCGGTACGCACTTGCCGGCTCAGGGGTGCGGGGAGGGGGGGCAGACTTCACTCCGGCGGTCCGCGCGTCCAGACAGAGACAGACTTACGCGCAAACGGGAGCGAGAGAAGGATGGCAAGCACGCAGCACGGGTTTCGGTGTAATGCAGGGATGGATTCAGGGCTTCAATCAAAGCGGAAATCATTTTCAAATCAAATAACATCTGAGGTTGTAACATGTTTTTCCAACAACCTTTGAACAAAAGAAGGGGGAATATGACCATATTTTTTTCTTACATTTTATGATTCTGTACAAGAAATAAAAACATCCGTATTTTTTTTAAATCGAGAGAAAAACAATAACAACATAATATAAAAATTAATTTAATAACTATAATAAAATTTTATTAATATAGATTATTAATACAGTATATAAATCAATTAATGGTATTGATAGATTATATTCAGATTTATTTCTTATATTCAGTATTGTTTTTAAAGTTCATAACATTCCCACAGATTTTTATTATTCTGCCATTTATTATTTCTTTGTATTTTATGTATAACAATACAATATCATAAAATTAAAACCAGTCCATAAATTTATTATATTATTCAAGTTTTTAAATTTCAGGAATCCTAGAACATAAAGTTGCACATACATACGAGTACTTACATTACTATAATCTATTACTAGGTATGACAGAATATATGTCATTGTCAACAATGAAATTTAAATTAAAAATAAACATGTTAGTACATATCTTGTTTTGCTTTTTTTTATTATTTCTTGAGATTGCATTTCTGAGGTCATAACTGTGAATAAATCTAATACTCTTTAATTGTAATTTCCAAATACGTATAGATACGGAATAAACAAGATAAATATTATGAACACGCTGCTACACTACTGCATATTTTGCAGTGCCGAATTACGCTTCTCATTGCGAGTGTAAATGCTTGCGCGCGCATCGGTATAAGCTATCTTGCTATACTGTATGACACTGTGATAAGCACAGTACTATTAATAATTTTCGCTATTCTTAGTGTTGCTAGATATATTTTTATAAACTTTTATACAAAATAAAAGAACTATATACAATTGTTCATGATAAAATTAATTATTATGATAGATAGAGAAAATGAATTGTAGATAAAATAAACACAATTTGTATAATTTTAATCGTTTACTTAAAAAAAATCTTAATTAAAACATAGCGAAATTTGATACTTTGGCGAAATAAAAGCTTTTATATTCTAATGGTTAGTTTAGGTTAGGTTATATTAGATTAATGCCCGTATTCATAAAACGTTCGTTATAGTTATAACGCCTTGTTAAATATTTTCTCCAATGACACAAGTCGTCTTTGAAGAAAAATAAAATTTTTAATTTGTCTACTGTTTTATAATTTGTCAAAAAATTATCGAAGCGTTATAACTATAACGAACGTTTTATGAATATGGGCATAAGTAAGATATGGTATGATTAGGTTAGGTTTTTTTATGTTAAGTTCCCAAATCACATTTTACTTTATTTTAAACACAACTAAGTCTTTTTTACTATGTGAATAACATAATCGGTCAGGCGTCCATTAATTGTATAGAGCAAAAGTCTTAAGATACTTTTAAAAAAAATTATTATATACTGATACTTCTACTGAGAGTCGAATTTTTTTATTTGGCAAAAAGTATTAAAATGTTATATTATTATACATTACAATTTAGCAACTTAATATTATACATAGCAATATAATTTATTTACTTTGATAAACATTATAAAATACTTAGCAAATAATCTTTTAATATTGAAAAATGATATTTGAGACATGCCTTTAAAACAATAAACAAAATTTGACAAACAATTTTGAAAATGAGGTATAGAACCCCATGAAAAAACGTGGGACAAACCGCCTGTCCAAAAGTGGCTGTTTGAAAAATCAGTGGTGCAGAGAAAAAGAATGCAGTTGTCAAGCGTGCATCGTCGCCCAGCAAATAACTACAAAATAGCTGTTTTTGTATGCGCGGCTTGGGCCAGCGTTATGAATATTTATGCGCTCTAGGAATCAGCTCGCTCCGCTGCGTCACTTCGCCCCTTTCCGACCCAGGAATGCTTCTGATGCGGCAGCCTACAGATTGGTATCGCGAGCTGTAAGTATAGGCCGCGATCCACTAACAAAATGAACACAAATATGTTAATGTCCAATAAAAAACTAACAATTAAGATAATGATAAAAAATAAAAAGCTACACCCGGGCAGAATTATGCACTGGAATGAAATTTATTGTTCGATATTGTCAAGTGGTGCCCCGGGCAACCAGCATCGCGCGAACTCTGTCCCGCCTTTCGGATCAGCCGATATCGAGACGAGATACTACCCAAATATGTACCGGATCAACACAACTTAAGCGCAAATTTTGCAGGGCTGATATGCATACATCTGATTTACAAATTTTGGATAAAATGAATGGCGAATACATGAAAAGTTACATGATATAAATTTGCCCTAAGACTGATTTGATGTAAAGATATGATGACGTACAATTTTATGTAGCTACCATAAAACAGTACAAATAAAAAGGTAAGTCAATATCCACAAAATTTTACATTATTAATTGGTACACCCTGTGGTTTACTATGAATTGAACGCGATAAACTAACAAGAAAATATATATCCACAAAACTTATGACAACTGATGACATTTGATGAATCAGTTGTCATAAGTTTTGTGGATATATATATATATATATATATATATATATATATATATATATATATATATATATCAAATGTAAAGACCGTTCTAGACTAGCCTATAAATTGTACAAGATCTTGCATCATTTTTGGTACACTTTAAATTGGCTAGTATCAAACAGAAAATTGGTCGAAATATTGTATACGATCGTAAATTTGTCGAAAAAACATTACGTTCTATTTTCCATTCAATCTGTCAGCAGTTTCTAACGTTTATTTGTTTTTATTGTATGTAATGTGGTCATAGAAAACTTAGTGTTGCTATAGGTAAAGTATAGGTAAAGAATCAGAGACAATATATTGTGCAAAAAATTGCTTTAGTATCATACAAAACTTCGTCAGAATTTAATAATTTTTGGTACAAGATATTGTAGCATTCTTTGTACTATTTCTTGTGCCATATAAAGGATAGTCTAAAACGGCCAAATTCATAAAAAAAAAATTGCCAGTAACCTAGATTACTTATACCCAGGGACTCTAATAGAAAAATCTTGGGGTTCGGTTACGCTTGACGGTTTTTACATTAATAAAAATTAGGTTTCGGTTATCGGTAACGGTTTTTTAAAAAATATTGTGATACAAATAACTATTACTTGATGAACTGTTTCAAGCTCAACTAAAAAATAAAATTTGAAATTTTATATTTGAGAATATTGAAGTATATAAGTACAGGTTTGTTAATTCAAGTTTATTTGAACCAAATCCAAGATATATTAAAATATATTCCAGAAAAAACGTCGGTGATATTTATAAAATAAAAGAAAATGTATTAAAAAATATGAAAAACGTAGAAACAAAAAGTTATGTTTTTGTTGACAAGGAAATAAAACCAGAAGTGTATCGCCTATAAATCAGAAAGAATTTAATTACAAAAACTAGTTTATTAAAAAAATAATAGAATTAACAACAATACGAAATATTTGCCCTCCCTAGGACGTAAAAATCTAATATATCTCACAGCGCAAAGAGGAAATGTAAATGATTAACCAATTGTCAGTACAAAAGAAAAGTGTTGCCCAATAATTTACCAGTAATATTTTAATAACCTCGGCTATTGACAAGTTCTGTGTAGGAAGAATAAAAAAAAGAAAATGGAAAGAACAGCGTTACAACATCAAGTCAGTCTGTCCGAGTCGTAGGTATTATAAATGTGTGTGCCTCACATATACAAGTGAGAGTGCTGCGTGTGTGTGTGTGTGTGTGTGAGTCTAGCGCCATAGCACGCTGCGACCTCGAAGGAAACGTTGCTGTTCCCCACTGAGAATTATAAACCGACCAAATGTTAGCCTGTTAGCCTAGGATAAATTATGAATAGTGATGTCTGACCCGTTGCGTGTATTCAAATCTGAATCTTTAGTTTTTTAGTTTAATTTAAATTTAAGATTTCTGGGATGGGGTTCCATAACTTCGGTTGCTATCATTTGGACTTGGTATGATATCAATTGCAAATATCAACTACAAAGTGAACTTGTCATTATATAACAGTCATCATTATTTGTGGTTAATACGTAATTGCAGAAAAAAAATACAAGTCTATACTTAAGTGAGAATGTCTTAAATTCATTTCAAATTTGAATTTCCACCCTGGTAACATTTGACATTTGACGTTTGTAATTGATATAATAAGAACAATTGTTATTTGTAGTTGTTATGAGTTAGGGAATTCTACTTCTGGTTTGATTTTCAAAATCACGTTAATTCATAATTTCAACTTTCAATTTCCAATTCCATCTTTCAAGAACAATCGTTCAAGTACTTATTTTGTACAAGAAAAATTGTCAAATAAACAGGTAAATTTTTTTTTCACTGTTCTTTATCACTATGGATATAAAGGGGTATGTGACCAAATCTTGATTTTTACATATATAATAATAGACAAAAAATAAAATGCTCGTATTTTTTAAATCGAGAAAGTAGTATTTCTTCACCTTTAAAAGAAGAAATTATTACTCTTACTAGTTTTTTTTTCATTTATTTCTTCAAATTTCATGAGGACAGACAGTATTTGCTTCAAAAAATAAAACAGTAATATTTCTTCATCTCCAAAACAAGAAATTGTTACAGCTACTAATACAAAATATGTAGCTTCGTCATATATGTCTTCAAATTTCTTAAGTACAGACAATATTTGCTTGAAAAAAGAAGAAAGTAGTGTTACTTCAACTTTAAAAGAAGAAATTGTCACTCCTATTAATTCAAAAAATGAATTTTCTTTATTTATTTCTTATAATTATATCCATTTATCTCTAAAACTAAAAGAAAATTAGCAAAGGTTAAGACAGAATTGACCGTTTTGGAACAAAAAAAACTTTTGTCAAGAATATATTTTTCTCGTAAAATAAAAAATAAAAATGTGTACCCTCTTTGCAACTCGATCCATGGACATACTATGTATTCAGGATCAAGTAAATTATATTACCGATTTTAAAATAATATATTTTATATAAGTAAAAAACCTAGTTTTTGTGGTGCGCCCGAATAGCCTGAAAAAGCGAATATGTAAAAGAGTATTTTGGTGTTTTGTGTCTGAAAGTGAGTATCTCACACCGGGGCATTATCCCAGCTCGCGGTTAATTGTTTCCTCTCACGTGAGCGCCCCTTGGGTCGGGAAATAGGCCAGCAGAGGACAAGAAATCCGCCCGACCTGTCAGAACTGATCACGGCAATTAGAAAATTTACATAAAAACTCGAGTTGTTGTGATCGCGCCGGAATATGGCACAGTCATGCTGCAGCCACTCCGGCCCATAAATCTCAATTTAAACTTTTTATCTCTTATTTGTTCCTTGCAATACAATACAGTCTCTATTATTTATTAAATTTTTTGTGGAGAGAGAAAAACTTGCCTGTGTCTAAAGTTATTTGTGGGTAAATTCGTATGCGCTTGCGTGAGGACGCCATTTTAAAACTTAACCTCAAACGAGTCAAATTCAATTCAGATGTTTTTAGTTTTTTTCTTATAACAAAATTATTGAATATGTCATTGGTGCATAAAAGAAACAAAATGTAACAGATTAAAGTTTTCTCTAATGAAAAAACATTAATTAGTATGTACACTTTATTTCTCGCAGGAATCAAATCGGGGGACGGGGATTGATGACATCATCTTGTCGGCTGAAATCGTGATTTCCGTAGTAAATAAATATCAAAACTAACAGTATTATATAGAAATATAATAATGGATGAAACATACAAAAAGACTTGTAGATTAAACTAACGAAATTACCAACATACAATGAAGCACAAATTGTCAACATCAAAACACCTTCACAAATGACTGACTTATATAGTCAATTTTTTAAAATATTTTATCCACAACTGTCAATTGCGGGAAATGTAGTGCACTTTGTAATTATAATCAAATTATTTAAAATAAGGCAGACAACAAAATTATTTGTTTTTATGTTGTCTAATAAATCTCTTCGGTAACTCTGAAGAACATTCATCTGATAAAATATATTTATGGTGAATTACACTTTAATATGTATATGAAGTAAAAAGAAAATACTTTGACTTTTAAATTATAAATTACATACAGACATCAATAAAAATACAATGAAACATATATATCTCTCTCTATGTACTGTATTTATCGGACGATAAGATTTCTAATATGGAAAAGTAATTGTATTGATTAATTATTTAAAATTAATAACTCACATCAGATTTTGATAATAAAGATCAAAAATTAAACACTACGATTTTTGACAGAACTGTGAGATATAAATTTATACCTCATGTTGTCTATGGTTACAATATGCTATGTATCCGTAGCAAAAAAAAACATAAAAGCAAATATTTTAATGGTTGTAGAAAAAAATCACAAAGATTTTAAATATACCTTATATATTAATAAATGTTTAATTTTTTATGCCATACTAATTTTGTTTGTAAAAGGATTTCATTTTTTTGGAATTAACAGTAAAGAGAAGATGAAATCTACAAAATTTATGCCTGGTCTATTTTTGCATACAATACCATCTAGTTCCCAGGTACGTTAATTTTAATTGGCGACGAAACGGAATTTAAAACTATTTATATTATTTTTGAGGAAATGTACTTCTTTTATACAAATTTAATATCACTTGCACAATTTCTTACCTTTCTAAAATATACATTATGTTTAATTTTGACTTTTTTTATGAGATAATGTTTCTAATACCATTTTCAAACTAGACACTGTAATTTTGTTTAAAATGTGTTCTTCAAATATGTTGAATTTCTAAAGTTCTATTTTAACTTGGCCTTTACACACTTTTATATTATTTATATATTTAATACAGAAATTAAAGCTTTTTCGTCTTTAAATGAAAGATTCAACAGAAATGATTTCCGTAGTAAATCGTGGATACAATTAACCTTTCCGTAGGATCTGTTGTATGTGCAATGTATAGGTATAATTAATGCAACCTTCATATTTAAAGTTGCAAAAAGAAAACGAAACGGCCCGATGTTGGGAGTTTTTTATTTGCAGTTTAATTTGTCAGAGCAAAACATCTCTGTTATTTTTTCCCGAAGTGTCACTAACAAAACGCCGGTGCAGCATTTTTTCTTGTCACTTTTTGCGAGACATGCCACATAGGCAGCATGAGATAATTGTGTTTTTATGATCATTTTTTCCCGGCTAACCTACAAGGCTTGTATGAGGGAAATATATGCGGTATCAAACATCACAAAAGCCGTGTTTACAATGACAAATAGTTTAAGTGTGCAAATAAAGTCGAGCGCAGCAATGGGACTTTGGCAATTTTTTACGGATTTCTTATGCAAAGTTCCCACATGCTGCTTTAGATAAATGACAAGTTTTTTTAACAAAAAGTTGTTTTTGCGATGATATTCGCGTCATTTTTGTATCGTACTCAATTCATTTTAATTACAAATTGGACTTGTCAGGAATGTTTAAACAAATTAGATACTACATTTCGATATGCTCAAGTAGAATAAATAAAAGTACACGAACGTTACGTGTTTTTAACCATTGTTGGGAGCGCCAATTTTTTAGGATTTTATTTAAATGTTCAACATGCTCATGTTTTTATAAAGTTATTTACAATAGATTTCCACCGTCTTCTATCTGCTGTTGTCTCTCTTCTACAGTCACTAATATTCACTTGTCTCAAGTCTTTCTCCACGCTTTTTATCCATCTCGATCTTGGTTTTCCTCTTCTCCTTCTTCCAATGGGCTTTCTTCGTAATACCAGTTCGAACATTATTTTGCCTGACATACGTTCTATATGTACTTTCATTCATTTCATTCGTTTTTCTTTGACAAATATTGTAATTTTAAAAGAAGGTCTTTTTTGTAGTTGCAGTCATTGAATAAAATACACTAATACATCAACTTTTCGATTGTAAATTAGTCATCATGATGTGAGGGTGAGTAAATCATGTAAATTATTTTACAGAAATCTTTCGTCAAACATAGATAAAAATAGTTAAGTAACATGTACGTGTGTTTGTTTTATCTATGTTTGACGACTGTTTGACGAAAAATATTCTGTTCTGTTGGGAGTTGACAACTTCAAAGAAACAGAAAGTATATCTATGAAAAGAAATGGGCGAAAACGGAATTTTCGAATACCGAATAATAAATCACACGTTACCGTGAATTCTGTTCGGTATGTCACCATGATCCAAGAATTTTTGCAGCAGATTTTGAATAATTTGATGCAGAAAATGTCTGGTTTCAAGAGGTTTGACCACAGTTCGACATTTAAAGGCTATTTTGAGGGAGATGTTCTCCAACCAACTGACCTCCGTAAGAGGCGACATTTCTTGGTCCTACTGTGATTATTTCTTGTAGAGGTATCTAAAGACTGTAGTGTTTCAGTATCGTACTTCAAAAAATAGATGTGGCGACCATTTATCAAAGCAGGTACGTTTGCAATTATCTTGAAACATACTCTGTTTGGCCAATCTAGGAATGTTGTGCCTTGAAAATATATTTATTTCATGCCTCTAGAGTTAATAAAATAATTTATTGAACCTTACTGGCTAGAAATTGATTTCGGTTTGCTAGAAGTAGAACCGATCATTTATTTTATAAATTGGGTTGTGTTGGGTTGAGTCTTCATAAAACAAATAAAAAGAAAAAAATATATCAATTTATCTGGAATTTTTTGTTGCGTTTTGAAAGATGGTGGCTTTAGTGTTTTAAAATTTCTGGGGTCCAAACATTAATAAAAGATTAAGTGGGTAGCTTTTAACGGGCGATCGTACACTTTGACATAATCCGATTGAGAAATGATGTGTGGCTAGAGGACGCCTCGTAAATCCAGATTAACCTGTGTTCGATGGCTGTTCAATCATCCAAATCACTGCGACACTATTACATTAGCGAACACAACAACTCACTACTTTACGGACGCGTTCATTACCTATAAACACTAATAGCACGTCGCAAATTATGCACAAAGTAACAAATTCTATAAGCACTTTAACAAGGCAAATGTAGTAATCCTTTAAAAACGTCTTTGCTAACAACGAAATTTCAATTTTCTACTTTGCTAACTCCAAATTTATAGTTATTTGTATATCAAGGGACTAAAGTATAATTTTTTATTACGCATATGGAATTTTTATTTGGCCCAAAAATGAATTAAAACCAATTTGGTTGTTTTAAATGGAATCTTTGTTAAAAGTTATCAATATCAAAGGTATTGACAGTTAAAGATGGCTGATCCCGTAATAAATTACTAAAATTAAAAACAAACATGTTTTCCAATCAATTCCCTGGATCAAGCTAGTGTTTAATTTGGTCTTAATTGCACAAACAATTTACTAATTGATTAAATTATAATGTATGGCTGCTGGAGACCTACGCATGAGAGAAACCAGATCTCGTGGAAAGGACCCGGCATTCTTCTCGTACAATGTCCTCTAATGTGTTGGGTCCTAACACGTTTCCAAACCTCGCATATCATTAGCTTCTTTCCGCAAGATCGGATTACGACCGTCATATTTACCACACATCATCGGTACACATTCAAAACGCGTTAGTCATGAGGTTTCTTTCGCTGGAATTTTAGCTTGAAGTTAGTGTCGAATCAATTGCATATAACTGTGATATCAAAAAACACTAGAATTTTTCTAGGAATTGTGCAGAAATGCTTGGAGATTTCAACGCAACGTAAAACGACGAACCTTTTACTTATTTCTTCTTGAATTGCACGCTTCAACTCAACTCAAGGGACTGTGATTTCAGGGGTTCAAATATTCGATGTCTATTAGCCTATAATTAGTGGTCCAAAGTGTAAAATTTACTAATTAAATTCATAGCTCGTATTTTATTTCTTAGGTTATTTCATATAAACAAATTGTAACCATGACTACGCTATTGAGATTTTATCAATTATTATAAGTCATATAACAAGAGCCGTGAATTTACTGGACAAATTTATGAATGGTTGTTGCGTAGTAATATACAAACAAGTGGAGTGATTTAAGAATCATTTTTGACCTGAGTTTTCGTTACTCCCCAAGAATTATGAATAAATTTTACCTTCTAAATTCATACTCAAATTATATTCGCTGATGGCTATGGTGGTTTTTTCAAATTTTTTCACTAAAAAACTGCCTATGAGTATTAAATGAAGTACTCTGATTGGGTGAATATGACGTGTGTGAAATGATAACAAAAAAATCTTTTCTACGATTATTAACATATTTGCTTGTTATATGTTTGTTATTACTACGGATACATAGTATATTGTAATTTTCATATACCACGGTAACCAAGACAACGTTAAGGTATTAATTCATATCTTACAGTTCTGTCAAAATTCGTATTGTTTTGTAACTAGTTACTAGGAAGTAGTGAAATGAAGAAATCTTTGTTATTAAAATATAAATAAATTAGGAAACAATATCGTGGTCATAGAAAAAGTATAGTGTACAACTCACATGGAGTATTCATTTCGTATACGTATGAAATAAGTACCATTCCATGCTTGTTGTACATTATAATATTAACAATGCCGTTATAATGTAAAAATATATTAATGTAAAATGTGTAAAACTCTACTAAGAAAAACTACCCTTAACTTTGCAAACACTCTCAATTTCAGTTTATAGATATTGCAACAATAATAAAAAGTGGCCACATTTGATTTTCATTACTATTTTGATTTCAAAGTGTACACATATTATATTTTTAATAATTGTTTGTATTTTTTTTAAAAGAAATGACATTTGATATTGGCGGAGCCAACCTTGAACAAAAAAAATAGTACCTTTGTTGACAAAATACACATTGATATTATATAATGAAAACCATAAACATAGCATTTAAAACAAAGCAACAGCTACATCTTATCCTGTTTAAATTACCTCAATATCCGCATCGCCAAATAAGTAATTAGTATAATAATGTGATTGTAGCATAATTAAATATTGTAATGCGTGTAGTTAGTCTGGTAATTAGCTTCCCTAGCGTAGACTGGTAAGCATTTGGCGCAACCTTGACCGTCTAATCCAATTCCAGGGCGCCACAGCACTTACATTCCTGCCTATCCGATTCATAATTAATAGCGAAACGCTGTCGTATCCTTGACGGCAATGGTAGGCAGGCGAAGATAAGATTTATGATGGCGTCGCAATGGCATATTTGATGCTGAAAACCAGCATTATGTATCAAATGACGTATAAGATATTAATAGTGCAAGTATGCGCGTGGGATGTCAAGTGCATATAAAAACGATTATGGCTTATACTTATTTATATTACAAAATTAATCTTTACTTCACTATTAATACAATAATAAATAACAGAAATTTATCATTGATCCTTTCTATTTATGCGAGCTACAATTTATAAGCCACAGTTGCTGATCTCAATTTTAAATATATCGATAGTCGATAGTGTTTTGTGTAATCTAACCTAAAATTTGACATTTCAAAATGGCATTTGTTAAAAATTACAGAATGTGCAGTTGTTCTACGCGATAAGAATGAATTTATGTCATTGCATTTCGCAATGTAATAAAATCAAAAATTTGTCTAATATAAATCGTAGGCATAAGTCTGCAATAGTAAATTCACTTCATCTATAAAAAGTTTTCAATTATCTAATTTACATAAAACTGAATAGAACTACTTTTGTTATATTAGTTACACAGTTACCCACATTCAGACGACAATGACAATAATAACTTCAAGTTTCATATATCCCTAGTGTATTTTTTTTAATTTCTTGCACACGTGTAAACCAGTAAGGCTCATTTCCACCTACTGTTTTAATTTTAAGTTTTAGTTTTAATTTTATGTTTTAATTTTAATTATATGTTTTAGTTACATTGCAGATGTGCTGTTTCTTGCTATGTTTTAATTTCTCGTTTTTATTTTATCTCATGTCATGATTGACACAACATTTGTAACCGACAGGATTTAGTTATAATTTTAATGTTATTTAAAAATAACATATAATAACAATTAAAACATTGTGCACAATATACACAAGGTAATAGTTTTACTGCATCAAGGAGGTGACAGACATAATAATATATTATAAGTAAGTGAAATAAGTTATGATACATGAGTAAGATGTTTTATTTTACAGTAGCGGGTTCTTTTGTTAAATTACTTCAAATCTATTTAATAGTTATTTACGATACAAATACGTAAAGCAAATATTAATTTTACCTCAAGAAACATAAACTTTGATATTTAGAGTACGAATCTTCAAGACATACATGTGCTTTCTGTTCCGTCGTAACATCCTCATATATGCCAAGTTTTTGAGCTGTCTTAAATTTGAAGTTTCCCTTAAATGAACAATATAATATTGGAATAAATTGTCAAATAAACTATTCAACATTGATATTAAAATTTCGATTAGAATTTTTTTAGTATTGCTTAAAATTTAAGTCTTACTGATGCAACTAGGCAGAAAGGAAAAATAAGTAGGGCAGGTATTAGAAATATTTTTTGTATTAAAATTAAGAAGAATATGGTAGCATTTACAAAGTATTAGTTGGTATAATATATAGTTGTCTTACAATTCAATTATATTAATTTAGTTACCCATATATTAGCAAGTGGTAAGAAGCAAAAGAAAAAGTGCGAAGTTTGTCCGGGTTTGCTTAGTATTCCGCTTGTGCGAAGAGTTGAACGTTTACGGTAATAACTTAGCACTTCATTCAGGGTTCAGTGTAAGTGAACACCGGTTTTCTAATTAAACAAACAAAATAAACGACGTCTAGCGTGTGTTGCATCGGACCATAGTAGGCCTTGCAACAGATATTGTCACGAGACACATCAAGGACGACTCACTTCTTGCATCAGGAAGAGACAAAAAGTACTAAATGCACAGGGATTGCTTAAACCAATAACCATTTAAAAAAAAATATTCTTTCTATGTGATATTTATATTTAAATAAGTCAAGTATGTGAAATATGAGGTTAAAAAAAATACTAAGTCTGAGTATCTCGAAAATCACTCAACGAGTTCTATCACTGGTTAAATTTAATGTACTTATTTCTGTTCCATCCTGTATATTGCTGGTGTTACTGTTAGAATAAGTATTAATTTTATTTTTTATTAAAACGAGTGATACGGATTTGAATTTCGTGCTATTTGTGTTGTGTGAACATTGCTTGCATTTTTACTAGTTAGTATCAAAACATTCATCATGCATATATATTGTTAAAAAAAAACCGTAAATACGGTCCCCTTCCTCGTGAATAATGTATCAAAGTTGACTATTTTTCTCAAGAAAATCTAGTTCTGGACAAAAAGCTCAATAACCGCAACTAAAAATATATCTGGTGTAAGAAATGATAGTCGTAGTATAATTAATTATTTTTGTCAATTGGGTTTTTGCTGCGTACAAATTAGACGATGGACGAGCATTATGTGCTGTTTCTGGTAGCAAATGAGAAAGAAGTAAAAATAAAAATTAATTAGCAAAAATGGTTAGGTTTTTGCTGAAACAAAACTTGTTTTTGGTATCAAAAGTAATTAATATAAAATGGTTCGAATTTCATCCATCGCCGAAATACCTCAAAGTTTCCAGCAGATGGAATAAGGTGATAAAGCAAATAAAACAAGTGGAATCAAAAAAGTATTCAGGAAATGTGAAAAACAGCGAATCATGCTGATATTTCATGGCGTTTTTAAGAGCGTTGCTTTTAGACAACGAGCCAAATGAATACTACCCGACTTTGACAAAAAATACTTCTAGCACCTTATAAACAATTTCGGATTCCGTTATTTAAATGACTTTTTAAACATTGCGAAGACCCATGCTTAGCACTACATTAAAATACTTGAAGTTTTTACATCGAAACAACTGAGGAAACTCTGACATTCCGAACCAGATTACGTTTCTTCTTTACTCATCCAATACGGAAACAACAAATAATTTCTCACATTCTTAACAGATATATCGAGGAACATAAAAATCAATATTACAAATATTACAAAAAATAAAAAGTATCTTTGAAAAACAGGGTATAATTGATATAAATCTTGTTTTTAATATAAATCTAGAAATTTTTTTGAAATAATATGTGTTTTTCTTTAATGTCCTTTAAAATGTGATAAAATAATATCTCGTTATAACAACATCAATGAAGACTTAAACATTTAATCGCTATACTCGGAAGTCGCTATAACCGATGAGATTAAAATAATGTTAATGTGTATTGTGGGATTTAAATCAAATGGTAACAATTCCGATGTTATAGCGAAGTAAAAGAAGTATTGTAATCACAAAAAAAAATCGGTTTTCATATTTCAACGGAAATATACCTTTTGGCTATCCCTGAATCTATTTTGACTAATTTAGGCGTGACGTCTGTACGTATGTTTGTATTTATTGCTATAATATTTTTTTTAATTATTTAAAATATAAAACAATTCAAGATTCTGCTTATGTAAAAAATTCTATTAAGATGAAAAAAAATTTCGTCAATCTTTTCAACAATGTCAAGATTTTACAATTTGGTACTATCATATTATTGAAATTATGTTATTAATTCGTGCTTATAATTTTATAGCATACCTAGTTTTTTTTTCTATAATTACTAGTAAAGAAAATAACACTTAATAAATACAGGCATAGATGATATTAATATTTTACAGGTATAGAATAAGGAAAAACTTCTTGGGGTTTTTGCGTTAGTATTTGTACGTCGAGAGTAATCTGGAATGTGTTTACGGTAAGAAACGTGAAGCCATTCAAGTAAGCGGTTAGTGGTACGGTTAGGTAAGGCATTGGCGGCCGCACACATATTATATTAGTGGCCATGTTATTTATATCAACGCTTTATTCTTATCTCCTTTCCGAAGTGGCTTAATTGATTCCACCATAATGGTGATAATTTGCATGGCTACTACAGCATTTTTCTCTTTGCCTTGCCTTCCTCCATACGGTATAAACAACACACTCAAATTCTTTTCAATACATGTCAGAATATTGGAATTTTTTCTAACTGTCAATTTCCTCTTGAATAGATGAGATTATTTCTAACAAATTATTTTCCGCTCCCTAAGATAAAGTACATTCAAAAAATTATCTTGAACTAGTAATAATCCATCTTTAGTTATTTATTTAATCTGACTTACGTGAATAGTTAAAAATTTCGTGATCCTTTTCACAAATTTAATCGACAATTGCAAATGTGTTCTTTATAATATTTTTTCCAAGTTCGTTCAATAAGAGACTCTTTATTTCCCTAATTTCAGTTAGGTTATTAATTAGAAAGATCTATTTAGTATAATTGTCAGTGAAATTTGAATATGATTGGTTCATTTCACCAAAATAGTGTGATTTAATTGGATGACAAATTATGAGTGGTATTACTAGCGTTGCAATTAGAAATAACAAAATATTGTGTCGACAATATATTGTTTTTACTTATTAGACAACATTTTCAAACGTTGTGAATGGCAAATTTTCTATAGAATTCTTTCTAAAATAATTTATATACTCATAAGGTGTGAAAACATATAATGAAGAATCATAGATAATAATTATTCTATTGACACCAGAAGATTGTTTTCCCTTAATGTTTCTAGAAAATTTAATTAACTTTCTTGTGTAAAGAAAATGAAACTTACATTATTCGTTGTGGAATGTTCAAGATTGTGTGAATTCTTACCTGTAACAATAAAGAAACAATATGAGAGAAAGAATAAATAAATCTGCGACTAAATGCTACAAGCATGTATTATTAATAGCTAGGAAATGCCAAATTAAAAATAATTAAATACATAAATGCCCCAGTACACATTTAATTATTTCTCACATGAACGTTTAATTGCCACATGAATACGGTTAATAGAGACGTAATTATAAGAGCAAATCTCTCAAATCAAATACCATTCGCGAATTACATTCGCACTAATATATGGAGATAAAGATGAATACATTATTGATTTTATCTCATTCCAGTTATGACGCAGAATGTTGAAGTCGAATGGTCAACGGATTCTTTGTCAGCATTTTTGATCGAAGCCTACCTTTCGAACAACGGGGATTTTTAAATTATGGGGTTGGTATAAACTGTTCAAAAGCTTATAATACGTTCCGTGACCGAGTGAGTAGACTAAAACAAGTGGACCATTTCAAAACTGCTCGCTTTTTGTCTATACCTGATACCCAACGAAAGGAACACATTGAAAAGATCTCACCAAAACATCTAAATCCATAATTTATTATTTGAATTTTAGCCATTTAAATACATTACTATTAGTAACTCCATATGGGCTGTCCATAAATGAAAAGACTAAATATATGGCAATAGAGAAAAACCAACAACCTAAGAAAGAGACTATAAAGCTTGAAATGGAAGACAAAAAATAACTTTCAGAATATTTGGGAGTTATAATTACCAACCAAAATGATGAAGGTAAAGAGATAAACAAGAGGAACTAAAGGAAGTAAAGTATGGAATGTTTTTGAATACAATGTTTTCCAAAAACGTAGGAAGAGCAACCAAAATAAAAATATATATCAGTTATTCTACCGACTGTCTGAATGTTTAGAATTATGGGTGCTAAATAAAAACAATGAAAATAAACTAGACGTTTGGGAAAGAAAAGTACTGAGGATAATTTTGGGACATGGAGAAGAAAAACCAACCGAGAATTACAAGACATGTACGGATTTCCATTTATAAGTCACACGATTAGAGCACAAAGTGTAAGATGGCGAAATAAATACGACCATAAATATTTATTTACTCAAACGTGCAAAAAACATAACATACAATATCGAATAGAAAAAAAAATTGTTTCCATCTCTTGCTATAATGAGTCTATGAAAATTGCACTTTTGTAATTAATGTTCACATGAAATATCCCATTCTTTTCGCTATATACCTTAGTGTTGGAAAACAGATTTTTAAATATTTAATGGTGATGATTTCTTCAAGCAACATATTTTCTATCTGTATTCCGTTATTCCATTTTCCAATAAAAGTTGTAGACATATTCCGTTAAGAAATTATAGGAACTAATTACAGCAGAACATTAAATAAGAATAGAATTGTTTTCATGTCGCCAATAACATATGTTTATAATCGGTTTTGTGTGACAGGTTATAATACTAGCGCTGTTCTAAGAGCCGATGAGCAAACCAGTATGAGATGTAAAGATAACAAGGCCATGTAACACTTATTTAATAAACTGTACAATTTAAACAGAAGATTTAATTAACTCCAGTGAAAAATTCACATAAAGGAGATCGTTGTGCATTTTATTGCGCGCCTTAATAGGTATTGGAAGGTCTAACACTAACGCGTAGATCTCCAAGAGAAAAATCCGCAATCTTGACGCCTGGCTCTGCCGATAAATCCGATTCCCGATAATTAATCAATCGGTGACGTCACTCCTGTTGGTTTTTCATATTTTAATAATGCACTTTCCTTTGCTGATTGATGATGTTGACTTAGCGTTTTGAATTTTAATGGAAATTGTAATTTATCTGAAATATGTGACATTTCTGCTATATCTCATGTAATAGCTACAATAAATTTGTTGTTATATTACTCCAAAGATTATAATTATTGCAGGAATGCTAACAGTGCTTTCCAACATTTTATAGCGGCGCACACCTTAGCTTTTTCTCTTCACAAAAGCGAACTAAGAATTGAATTGAGAAATTAACGACAAAATTAACTCATTTAAAAATTAAAGTCAGTAGTAATCAATCTATATAACTTTATATTTTTATTATAAATCATAAATATTAGCGGGAAATCTATAATACAGTTACTTTTGAAAACACTGTTTTTAGTAATGTACAGTTGACTTATATACAGGTGTAAACGAAATTACTGAGATTAAGGTTTTTTTAGTAATTTAACTAAATCTGTGTAAATATGATTAAAAACTTCTTAAATTATTCTCGTTAATTTTTTTATTTTTTAGATTTTTTTTAACCCTATTTAGGACATATGAACGCAGCAAAAAATTTGCAATTGTTTTTCTATACGATGTTAATTATTTTATCATATATAAACATTCAATTTATTTCGCTACCTTAAAAAGGTATCAATTTAAGCATCACTGTTCGTTTGTGAAAAAATTGACATGACAAAATTCAAAGAAGTCTGTAACAATATTTTGTGTTCCGTATAATTAATTAAGCAAAATTCCGAAAAATAATGAGAGCAAAACATGTCAATTGAGACCAGTGATAAATGATGAGAAAGTTTGGAAGTAGAAAAAAAAACATAGGCTTTGTTTTTTTGTGTGGAGAAGAGAAGTACTTGGGTTGCCTCTTAGCAGCCATATTCTCTAATTGAGGCATCTTGTAATGTGTCAATCACGCTGTATAGTGACAGAGACTGGCTGATTTCATTTATGTAAATCGTTACGCTTTCGGGGTGAACAAACTTGTCCATTCCTGTGCCTGACCTTTCGTGCTCCCTTAAATGAAAATCATTAAAATCCGCTTAGGTCTCTCGATGCCTCTCTACAACATGTGTATCTTATGTACTCATGTGAATGTCTACGCCCACTACATAGTTTTTTCATACAACTTATTATGTAGTAGTCATGTAACTTGTATATTTTTGTTACACTTAAAAATTAAAATGCGCGCTTCATTTTTTTTTACATCATTTACATAAAAATATCTTTGTCCAATTTTTTAATATAGAAAACAACTATTTTTTGAAAGTGCTTTACCGTTACCAGAAGTAAGTAACATAGTATATTGTGCAACAAGTGCAGAAAGTCGCTTATTTCCCACGAGGTGTTAAAGTTTCTGCACGACACAAAATCGAGTGCTGAAATCACACAAGATTCTGCACGAGTGATACACGAAAGCTAAGTGAGAAATGATTTCTCACAAATTAATCCACAATTGTGGTAAATAAGCAACTTTTAAACTTTATATAGTATAAAAAAAGTGCCACTTCTCATACTAATCATAGAAAATATTATATTGTACAACAATTGCAATAAGTTGCCTATTTAACAAAAGGTGTGAAAAATGTTGGAATTACAGAAGGTAGAAAAAAGGTGATTCTGCACGAGTGGCATACTATACTTTTTCTATGACCACACTACTAAACGTTACAGAACAAAAATAAATGCAGGAAAGCTATTTGATATAAAAAGCAATATGGCGTAGGTAAGCTCACAAAGAGTACTTTATCGCATGAAAGTTTATTGAGGGATGAGGAGAGTTATACAGAGTGCATAAACCATTGCAGGTCAATTACTCCGTGAGACATTTGCAGGCGGCTGGAGCCCAATTAGCACACACCAGCCCCGATCAAGATCGGAAACGAACGAATTAAATAATTACATGCAGGACGAGACACAAGCGGGGACATTCTCAGACAAAACAAAACCATCATAATAACACGCTGGTCATACTTAGCCGAACCGTGCTAGGATACATATGTGTCGACGTTTTGCTTCACTTACTCAAAGTTGTGGGTTCGAAACCCGTGAGGTGAGGTTGTTTGCCTGTATTCCTATTACGGACATTGGTATCTCACTTGATTAGCATGCTCTGACTCAAATTAAACGCACTGTGTAATCTGGGGTTACATTACAGTTTTGCTAGTTTTTAACCAAATAAATAATTATATGTACCACTAGTCCAAAAATTAAACTTTTGCGAGAGCGAGCTTATTTTGAAAGGCGGAACTGAATACAAGGTCAGCAAATAATGCGAGATCTCGCAAAAGAGTTTCTGGGCGTGTGATACCCAAGATTTTTTACGCATTTGACACTTTTAATTTATTAAAGAAATATTATTGCTACGTAAATTTTATACACTATAGGTTTTTATGCCAGTAACATTTTCGGTTCAAATAGATATATAAACAATTCACTTGTTTTATTTAAAAAAAAGTAACATTTGTTGTAACCTAAAATAATAAAACGAATGTGAGTTGATATTTTACAACAATTAACGTAAATTTTAATCATACAAGACGAGTATAATATGAATAATAAATCAAAAATAGTTTGTTATTTCGCTGTCCTGACGATTTTTTTTTGGTTGTTTTTTTATGGTTCGAAACGTATTATAACTAGGATCCATGCAAGGTCTGTAGGCTGCCAACCGTAACAACTAAAATGCAAGCAAAAGTGTCACAAAACAAGTAGTTTAGGTACTTGTACCCTAGATGATGTTTGAACTTTAAGTATATCGTTATTTTTAAACACTCATGCTAAACAATCCCATTAACTGCAATCGGATTCGAACTCAGATTGTCAGAACCATAGGTACAGAGTATGGACCTCATTATTGTGAAATATTTATGTGAGAAATTCTGTTGTATATAACGTGTGTACATATGCGTTTTTATTTCGCCGACATATAATTGCGAACAAGAAATATATGTGTACTAATTTGTTGATTACTAAATCAGCAATTATAATAAATTTATAAAAATAACGTGACCGCGATAACCGGCCGATAATGCAATGCTATTTGGGCCTGGGATTGATAATAAATAATTGGCTGGCATCGCATAATTGCCTGAATATGTAAAGGGATGGCAGATTTCATATCAGCGCATTTCGAGAGAATCGTAATTTATTATAATATATTTATGTTCAGTACTTCCTGGGCCGTAATTTAATTATTCCCCGAAATCAATTACAAAGAGCGAAAGAAAAAAGGACTCGCAGCAGCTCCAACATTTTAACATGGATTTAAGCCAGACCTACCCGATCATTCGCGGAACTAACGAATGAATCACACCGAACACGGCTTCGCGTTACGAAACAATCATTTCTCAATAATTCCTGCACTTGTTTAACAAGCGTAAAAATGCTCTTCATATGCTTCAGCAAATACAGCGTAAAAAAACACATGCGATAAAACACACATATGTATTCAAACCGAGACATCGTCGTACTGATTTGACATCTGACGTCCGAAGAAACGATCTTCACTATTTTATAATTCTCCATCTTTGAACATTTGGATTGCGAAATCAGTATAGTTAAAAAATGCCAGCTAATTATTATTACCTACAATGTAATTGAAATAAATAGAAATCATGATTTTTTAAAAACAATATAAATTTTGATCTAAGGTTAACATATTTGTTTGATAGCCACTTTGGTTTTTTTTATTTACGAAATGCAGGAAACCAATTATAGTCTTGTATTTCTTTTATGAATAATATAATCTTATCGTTAGAGTGGATGATATTAGTTGCGATAATAATACTTTCTAATCTATATAACTTCAAATGTATGTTTTACATTAAATGATTAAAACCATCTCATTTGAACGTAATGGTTCGTAATTTCAATTTCAAATCATCATTTTATGTTACTCGAAGTGTTATGAAATTATCTTTTTGTACGACAACTATGGAAAGTGGCATTTTTTTCGCACTATATAAAGCTTGAAAATTGCATATTTCCCACAATCGTGGGATAAAGTGTGAGAAATGATTTCTCCCAGAATTTGCGCATGTGCATTTTTTGAGGTTACCTGCACCATATTGTTCATTATGTCAAATAGCTTTCGTACATGTATTTTTATTCTATGTTAAGTCATAGAAAAAGTAAAGAATGCCACTCGTGTAGAATCACCTATTTCCGGTATTTCCCACCATTTGTGATTCCAGCACTTTACTTCATGCTCGTGTGAAATTGATGAATTTCTGCACTTCTGCACAATACATTAATTTCATTCAAGCACTTATAAATTTGTTTTAGCTATACGAATATGAAAATAAGCAATACCTTGTACAACTAACAATTTGTTCGTCACTGGTAAAGACATAGGTATAACGTCACAAGCAATAACATAAACATCTTCATAATGACCACAATTTTATAGTAATCTTGTAAATTGTGTTATTGTTTAAATGTTTTAAATACGAAGATTTTGTGCATTACGATATTGAATAGTAAAATAAGTTGATAACAAAATTTTTGTGTTTTTTAGTAAACAAATATTTTACACCAAACATTTCTATTGAGACGTTACATATATAAGTATAACATTAAAATTCGTAAAAACATATACATGTATTGCATTTAGTAATCACAATCAGTATCTTTATAACGCCTGTTTATTAACAGACGTAGGAAGTAGAAGTGAATAAAATTTATTATTCAAATGTAAAAAGGTAGAATAGAACAATACAGCTTAATACAAAAATGAGAACAGAAGGTAATATTTCAGAATCTTTCTATATTCCAGTTTCCAATTTTATTATCTGCAACAACTACGCATTCAAATGAGGTGTTGCAACGGATATTCGTTTCTAAACCTTGTTGAAATTAACTCGATCAGTACTACAATGACACAAATATCGGTTTTGCAATAGTAGATAAAGAAAATATTGATTCTTAGTGTTCGCTCCAAGGCAATTGCTCAATATTTTTTATCAAAATGAAATAGTTTTGCCTCACACATTCAGCTAGACAAACAGCAAGGCTATTTTGCAATTTAGCTGGTTTTTGTTTGTGGATTTCTATTAGCGTCAAATTCAATTATGAATTTTGTTTATCATTTTAATTATTGGTCTTGCTTCATATGGGATTTGAATACGCTACTGGGTGATTAAAGTTTTTCTAATTAATAATTATATCGCAAGGAATTAGCAGCCAAATTAAATTTAACTGCTGGATTTTATGCCGTTTTAATTTACGTAGATTGTAGATATCGAGGAAGTGAAATTTTAAATGGAAAATTTACAACATTCCATTTAGAAGTAAATATGTTTAGAGTGGTATAAAAAAAATAATTTCTAATATAAAGACAAGTTTCTTTTTCTTCGAAATTTGGGAGTATATATATATATATATATATATATATATATATATATATATATATCGGGTGTCCCAGCTCGACCGACACATGGGAGTTTTACATGGGAAATGTTAATTATGAATAGTATCTCCCCAGTGCAAGATATTAACTTGAAATTTTGTATACTTATCGGAGAATATTAATTCTATGGATCACACTTATTTGAAATAGAGATTTATTAAATTTAAAATCTAATATTTTCGTTCAAAATCAGACAGCCTTGGAAAAATTAAGAAAATATTTATCTGAAGTATCACTGATTTTAATTTTTATTCCCTGTATTTTAATATTATCTAAGTTGAATTTAGTTTATTTTTGTTAAATAATATACCAATATTACAAAAATATAAATATCCACAATGGCATGTCATTAACTGTCAAAACTGTCACATAGACATTTTCTTTTATTTCCATGGCTGACTGATTTTCAACGAAAATGTTAGATTTTCTGATTTAATAAATCTCGTCTTGCAGACGAAATTACATATTTCAAATAACCGTAATCCGTAGAAATAATATTCCCCAATAAGCATACAAAATTTTAAGTTAATATCTTGCACTGGGGAGATACTATTCATAATTAACTGAAATAACAAAAAAAATATGTATGATCTTTATGAATATTTTAATAATTAAAACAAAATCAAATATCATCCGCAACAAAGTACAATATGGAAGACATTATTTTTTTTATTTATTAGACGTAATTGCAATACCCATAACGCTAGGAGAAACGATGGTTATTAATTATTTTCTGCCATATATAAAATAAACCAGATCGTCAACTTGAACCGGACATTCGATGCAGCCATCTATAAAACCCATTAATAAAACCATCACTTCTAAGTTGTAGACAGAAAAATTATGACGTGTATTGTGTTATATCTGATCAGCAATTCAGCAGAAATGGGTAAACTGAGCCTATTTCCAGGAATAAATCTGCATCCGGAACTAATTACACTGCACTTATATTTTTCATCGAATTATCTAGTAATTTAATCGTAAAAATAAGTGCGTGTGTTCTACCCACGTTATTAAACTTTAAATGATGTTAATTCTGTGGAAAATACATGAATATGTACCGTGCAACCTTTCATTAATGTCTATTTTATATATTTACTTGCTTTATATCGCTGAAACAACACGTACACAGATTCATATGTAGGTTTTATTGACAGTGCTATTTAAATGCACACTTTATGATAAGTAATTAAATTCATTTCGTAATTACAAATAACTAAAATGTCTCATTATTGCCTGTGTTATTTTGCTTTTTACATATTTCTGTATTGACTACTGTCTCATAAAAGTGATTACCAAACTTTAAACTGCTCAGCAAATGATTTTCGGGATTAATGTGTTCTTTTGTATTCAATATATTGGTTAAATAACAATTTTGACAGGTTCTTCGCTTTACGTATCATTAAAGTCCCCAAACATTTCTGTATATTTTGTGTTAATATGCGTATTGTATATGTCATTTAGATCAGATATAATTTTGAATCAGATCTCTTATATTTCATTCCATTTGAGTGAGTTTACTTCCTTCTTACAAATTTCGATATATATAGCCAAAACAATTAGCACAAAAATTGACATTGAATTCAATTAATATGAAATTCAATACACGAAATCTCATTAAAATTGATGATGTTTGACATGAAGCAACATCGTTGCTTATTTGTGGCGACTATATGGGTACATTATTAATAATAAATACTAAATATAAAAAGCCATTTAATGAACTTTTTAATAAAAGAATAATTAATTATTTATTATTAGACACGATTTTTTTTCTGAATAAATATGTAACGTAAAAGAAGTGTGTTAGTTATTATTAGCCATAAAAAAATTAATTGCAGTAAATGAGTTAAATACAAGTGAATGCAGTATATAAATCAATTTTATTTTGTAGATAATTCCTGTTATTAACTACAAGATTAATTTACTTTTATATATGTTAATTATAATAGAACAACTATCATTTTCAGTTCTATTTATACGCGTACATATTCATTTAGATTTGTAAATGCATTTATGAAAGTAAGAGGACAACAATGTATTATTTTCTATCTAGGCAGGGAAATTTAATTTCTATGCCGATTTTGCGGTGATTCCTAAAATAACAGATTTTAAATACAATATCAAAATAAATGAACAACAATTATAAATCTACTCATTTCATCTAATTAAGAAAATATATTTTAATGCCAATTCAGCACTAACAACTTTGAGCACTAGATCGTGATGATATATTTCTATTTATTATTAACTTGACGTTAAAAAATGTTGTTTTTGTTTTTACTTTCTAGTCAATAAGATAAAAATCAACCTAATTATACACTGAAATATGAAATGATAGTTGAGGATCTACTTATTTAATGTCATCTAAGAAAAGCAAATATAATTTCTATATGTAGGGCAATGGGATAATTGAAAAATTTGGCAATATATTATGATTTATGTTTAGATTATGCAAGATTGTATATTGTATAGGTGTGACAAATATGTATCCAAAATTTTATTGCCGAACTCTAATTAGAATAATAAACGAATATTTTCCCACACAAATTGGCTCTTACAGACCGTTCGATATCACTAGAAGAACTTTAGAAGAAATTTGGTTAAACAGAATGGAAATTTACTTATACTAAATAAAGTTTGAATAAAACAATAATCTTTATGATTAAAGAATTTCCTTGATTCGGCAAAGAATAAGATAGGGAATAATTTCCCATTTTCAATTTTGTTAGAATAAATAATAGACATCTGTGGATATACAAAATTTCTAAGAATGGTACATCTTAGTTAATTTTATGCATAATTTCAATGAATTAAAATGTGTTTTAAAAGATATAATGTCTTGATTTGGAAACATGTTATTTTCCAAAGAGTAATAAAACGTTCACTTAATATTTTAAATATGTAATTTTATATTCCTATTTACAGTATAAAGAATAATTACAAATAAATAACGCGTTTGGAAGAAATAAAAGGAAAACAACTATTACCTTGATGATTTACAAATGCATTACAAGTTTTTCTTCAAAATCCATGAAATGCGTTTATGGGCAATTAACAAGAACCGTTAAGCATTGAGCGTTATAATTTCGCGCAGGTTTTTATGAGTTTCAGATAAAATGGATTTGCTTGATGTATATTTTTATCTGAGACAATTTCACACAACACCCTCATTTGTAATGTCCGCTCAGCACTTGGTTACATCAAGTGCGCCAGTGCTTCTCAAACTGTTGCCTTCGGGTCGCACATCCGCCCTCGATTGTTTTCTCACTATATTCACTCAACATTTTTTCAAGAAATAATTTCGCATGCACAAATTGCTTTCACCAGTGAGCTAATATTTGGACGCACATATGTGGATGTATGTATTTTCGCGCAGAATACATAGGGGCGCCAAATTTCTATAGTTTATGTTATTAAATTATAATCAAAACAAAAATATAAATAAAGTAATAATTAAAATAATAGTTATTTATGATATAAGTGTTAAAAGTGACATTTTATGAGTGAGTGGGGAAGTTTGAAACGAGGCGAAGCCGAGTTTAACAAACCCCACGAACGAAATAAAATCACTTTTAACACAAATATCATACACTATTTTTCCTACGACCACAGTTATGTATCTATTAGTAAATAAAAACTAAGCATTAGAATGACATTTATGACAGGTCATGATGTATTTGTTATGAACAACTGAACATAAGACGTGTTAAAAGTAAATTTGTTTTTTACTTTTAACACGTTGTCAATGGCAACGTTTTAAAAGTATTTACTGTGTTATAAACTGTTATTTTTAACTTGCTAAGCAACCGTTAAAAATACTATTTTTAACAGTGGTCGTAGGAAAATGTATTTTTTAAATCTTTTTGGTTAAGAAAAATAAATTTAAATTGTATTATTCAAAATGCACAATATTTTGTATGTCTATGTAAATATAATTTTTTGTAGTAATTCCAATGTCAATTTGACCGTCAACTTTTATTAAGTAAAAATATTTGTTGATACAATTTTCCAGAAATTTATTTTGGAATTAATTATTAAAAATTATAACCACAGTGTAGAAAGAAAGTAAATAAATTACCATAAAAAATATGAAATATTTTAAAATAGTAGACAAAATATGGTAACGAAAATTGTATTAATATTAAAAATATGTACTAAAATATTTAAAAGTAGTTCTAATTGATATACTTAATTATAAAGTAAATCAATCTAAATTAATAAATTGCCAAAATCTGTGTCTTCGTCAAAATTTTTATAATGTGAATATAAAAATGTTACATCAAATTTTTTATCTTAATCATCAAATTGTTCACAAATTTGTAATAATTATGGTTTAAATACTTTTTATTAGAAAATATGATTTCCATTTTCAAATAGACAGTTAAAAACAGGTCCTTCTTAAATAATAGGAACTTTCGTACATGTATGTACCAGGCGCCAATTTATATTATGAGTCTACCGGTTGTTAAACAAAAAAAATGTATTTATTTAAAAATGTTCCATATTAATTAATCAATCTGTAGTCAAAGCAAATACGGTTAATGATAATTTAATTTAATTATTATAGTACTCGTATAATTTGTGTGTAGGAGTTTACTATATGATTAATGTTATTGTAAATTTTACAGCGATTTTTATACACATTTATTATTTATAATAATAATTAAGTACTGATAAAATTACTACTTTTATTAAAAATATAACAAACAAAGTTTAAAATTTTATTTATTAATCCAATAAATTTATTTTTCTATAAACTTTACAAAAGTGTCATTTTCTGTGACTTGATACACAAGGTAGAAATTAATACCACTTCTATAGTGCTTGAAGAAAATATAAACCCCACATCCCATCCCAAAAAAAAAAGAAGACTCTAGATCCGCCTCTGCCATATTGGTTAGTTTTTATATTTTATGACATATAATCACAGAATAGGTTTATACAGAAGCGACAGTAAGACATAGAAACGAAAATTAGTGAGAGATGGGGAAAGTGAACAAATTTAAAGGGCTCATTGTTTAAAATCGGAAAGTTTCCTCACATCTTAGAGAGAGATAGGGTAAGGGAACAAATTTAAAGGTCTACAGAATGCTCCAAGGTCATAGAACTAAATAGGGGAACATGAAAGATACCAACATAGAGTGTCGCTTCTGTGTGTAACTATTCTGTGATATTATTTAATATTTAAGTGAATATGTGTATGTTTGTAGAGTAATGTAGGGAATGTTGTCATTTGGGGAACCGTGTCGATACTCTTTTGGTACCCCTGCATCAGTGGGTGAGTACCCCCTCATCCAAAAAAGTCTAGATCCGGCCCTGCCATATTAATTAGTTTATATATTTTACGATTTATATTCTACTATTATTTTAATATGTGTATGGTTTGTGGAGTAACCTAGAGAATGTTGGTGTTTGGGGAACTGTGTGGTACCCCTGCGTCAGTGGGTGAGGGCCCCGCGCCCGCGGGCTCGCGCTCCGCCCCCCGCGCGCCCCGACCCGCAGCGCCGAGGATCAAGACACAGTAATAACAGTATTCAACTCTTCAGGTTTTCATTCCGGCCCCCTTTCTCCCAGCACGGCCAGAATAGTTTTAGGGCAATTCACACGCAATCTCCAGCCCAGCAACAACAAAGACCCACAACCACAAACACAATTAAACCGCCGAACTACACATGCATATGTACACTAATCAATGCGGCCGGATTCACTAAACATATCAACGATTATAAATCTGCTACCAACAACTTTTAGATCTTTAGCGTATATTTGTATTTGGAAAAAATCCAAAAATACTGATTTTTGGGTCCAAAATTTTGGTTTTCAAAATAGTACAGATTGATAGTCGTTGATGAGCTGATTTCAAATTTATATTTCTGAGATTTTTGCTCTCAAAGTTGCACCTCAAAATAAGGAAGTGATACAATCTCAACAATTATACCACTCGATTCTACAGGTAAAGTTACATAATTTTTTTTACGCATATACGTTCTTTGGATCGTTTCGGTGAAAAATGAGGAAACCAAAAAAACGTCTTTTTTAGTTTTTCGCTAAGCAAAATTGTTTACTCTAGAATGTGCTGATTCCAAACATAATTCAATTCTCTCTTACCGTTCTCGAGATATTTACCTTCAAAATTACACCTGAAAAAAAGAGGATGCCCATACCTACGAACTTGGCGACTTCACCAATCGATTATAAATTACCAATTTTCAGATTTTTAGTCCAACGGATACAATTTTTATAAAGGAATAACTGAATATGACCAAATCGAGAAAAATCGTAGATTATACATCTTACATTTTTTTTTATTTTAGCCATTTTCTGTTTTTCTTTTTTATCCGTTCGAATAAAAATCTGAAAATTGGTACAAACGATTGGTGATGCCCAAAAACTTTTCTAACTTTGAATATAAATATCTCTAAAAGGGTAAATCATAATTGAATTCTGAATTCAGAAAATAAAATTTTAAGAGAAAAAAAAAGCGGAAATTGAAATTTTGAGATGTTTTTTTTGTTTTTCTCCTCGTTTCAATGCAGAAAACATTTCTTTATGTAACTTTGCAGAATCGATGGGTATACAGTTCAGATTGTATCTCTACCAATTTTTAAGATATTCTAAAATAACACACTTTTTTGAGGTACAATATTGAGAGCAAAAATCCCAGAAACGAAAAGAGATAACAAGTCAATGATTACAAAAATCTGTTTAGATAAAATTTAAAAAAAATCAATGTTTAGGTGTTAAATGTAAGTTAGTTTAAGTTACGTAAGGTTAGGTTTTTGAATTTGTTTCCCAATTACAATTCCGCCTTTATGTTTGCGGCTATAAAAAGAAAGTTGTTGTAGAGTTTTGTTGTATAACTGTAGTGCGAAATAAAAATTCAATTACTCATATGAACACAAGAGATAATTCCATTCATTAATCAAGAAAAAAGAGCATGCAGTTGGAGTGCATTTAAAGAACAATTGAAATCAACAAAGGAACAACAGTTGACCCGAACGCAATAAACAAAAATGTTAAATATTAAAAACAAAAGAAATGATTGGGGCATTGAATTGTTGCGAAGCAAGCAGGCCATGGTCCCGCAGTAAACTTGAATATTAAGCGGCATAAATCACTGGAGGCACATTGTGCAAAAGTGGGACACTTAGATTTCGTTTTACACTGGGTTATCCTTTGTCGCTTTCTCCGACTTCGTGATTACTAAAGAGCGGATTCTATGCAATTGCATGTGTTGTTTATATTAGGCATATCAACAAACTGTTTTCATATGTTCACGTTTCATCAAAAATTAATGCCAAATATCAAAAAAAAATAGTGCATATTTTGCATTTAATGACACTTTATTGCATATTTTGATTTTTTTTTGCATATTAGTGCATATTTTAAGACTTTTTTCAAAAACAAAAATTAATTTTTGACAAATTTTGTTCTTTTTAGAAAACAGTATATTACAAGAAATATAATTTTGATCGTACTTTTAACAAGTGAGAATTTATATAAAATGTACTCATTGAAACCATTACAATCATATTTAATTTCTCGTCAGAACAAAAAAAAAGTGATTCTATCAGTGTTTTAGAATTGTTTAGAACTTAAGTAATTCTTATTTTGTAAGTAAGGTAAGTAATTAATATCTGTCACTGAAATTCGTATGTTTGGAACTATAACAACAATTAGTAATGCCGAAAAAAATGTATTAAAAATATGAGGAGCATATAGCAACTTTCTCGTTAAAGATAAATTTTTTGATTTTTGTTTCAAAAAAGAGCTTTTGTAAATTCCAATATGAATATGAATTCGAGATTTTCTTATTTTTGTTAGAATTACCTGTGATATTTATTGTCTTTATACATTTCATGAAATGTTCCAAATAAAACACTGCATGTAAAAATAGAAATAAGAAAATGATATCAGTAAAACGAGCCTGATGACATTACTTTTTTTTGCATATTTTTATTGTCAAGTGCATATTTATAACTTTTTTGCATTTATCATGCATATTTTGATGATTTTTTAATGCATATTGCATGCATATTTTGACACTTTTTTAGTGCATATAATCCGCTCTTTAGTGATTACAATTATTCCAAAGGCAGCCAATGCTTTGTTATTTTTAATTTGTTACTCGCCCCAGCATCTGGCTTGAATGACTTTAATTTCGGTCGTATATCACAAGCATACTTTAGTTTTCCTAAGTGATGCGTGCCTGATTTCAAAGCACATAAATAATACTCTTTGTTTACTTATGCTGCTTGCACAACTAGTCAAAATAATTTAATAAATGTAATATATAAATCACCCAAACAACCAAACAGTGTTACATTACATTCTAGAGTGCTGCATTCTCACTGCATATGCGATAACACTTTCAAAAGCACTAATAGTGCTCGAATCTATCCAATAGAGAAATGTTCTAATTACGCTTTATCTTGGTTGCTCCCCAAAAGCTTAAAACAAATAATAATTTAGTTTACTTTAATTTTTATACAAAACATTTGATTTCTTGTTATGTTAATAAATTTAGTACGATTGACACAAGACCACAGAATAGTTACACACAGAAGCGACACTCCGTGTCGGTACCTTTCATATTCCCCTAGTCAGTTCTATGACCTTGAAGCGAAATTTGTGCACATTCTCCATCTCTCTCTAATTTTCGCTTCTCTGTCTTACTGTTGCTTCTGTATAAACCTATTCTGTGACTAGACCAGAAACTTAACTTTTACGAGAGCTAGTTTATTTTGACAGGCTTGCAAATAATGCAAGATTAAATTAGTAACCTAATCTAACTCAACCTAATCTAACCTAACTAAACCTAACCTAACCTAATTTAACTCAACCCAATTTATCCCAACTTAACCTAATAAGATTAGGTTAGGTTAGGTTAGGCTGTGTTAAGTTAGGTTAGATTAAGTTAGATTAGGTTGGGTTAGGTTAGGTTAGATTAGGTTGTATTGGGTTAGTTGGATTAGTTAGGTTCGTGTGTGTGCGTGTACAAATAATTTGTATATAAATAGACAGATTGAGCCAACATTTTGAGGTATAAAAAATATAAAAATAAGTTTTATTTTCATGAGACAATAATCTAAACAACAATATTTTAATAAAGTTGGAACAGTTTAAAACAATTTCGCGTTTATATCAATCAATAGTTGTGAAATGTCCCTATAATAATCTAGTCTGAATTCTTAACCAAATAGAGTATAGAAGGCGTGATTAAATTACAATTTATAGGCACATCTTTTCATAATGTGGAAAAAAATCTTATAGTAATATAATATTTTAGTGGTAATTTTATTTTATAACTAGACATAAAAGGCATATGAAAATTGTAAAGCCAATATGAGAATGGCAAAAGTAAAGCGTATTTAAAACAGCTTTCTGTTCCCAACTTTGCGTTTATAATTAATAATAAACGGTCATTAAGTACATTTATCAGACATTTATCTGTATTTATTACCTATAAATGTATTCAACAAATAGAAAATAAAATTACTTCGACTAGTAATAAGTAATATCTTTAGAAAATTATTATGGAAATGTGAATAAGCTGCATTCTTCTAGCTAGATGCTAAAGGCTGAAAAATCAGAGCGTTTGCATATATTATTTCTATAATCACATTAAATAATTCAATACGGAACAATTAATATTCAAATGTATTTACACATTTAATCGATTTATTTATATTTCATAAAAACCGGAAATCTACAAGAAGTAAACTGGAACAAGAAAAATTCCTGCTACGAAAATAATATGTGAATTTTTTCTATAACTTATAACTAGATAATAGTTATTTATGGTACAAGTGTGTTACATTACAGATAAGTCATGTGGGAAAAGTTTAGCTCACGAGGCTGTTAGGCCGAGTGTGGTATTTTTTCAAGTGACTTAGGTAATTAACACACGTGTGCCATACAACATTTTATCCAACACATTTTAATCATTGATATAAAATACATATAAGATTTTTGACAGATGGAATTTCGAAATGACATTTAGGAACAAAATAATGTACAGAAAGTTTTATAACGTAGGTACTTTGATACGAACCAAAAAACAGTGAGCTAATATATTTAGGTCACTAGTGACTTATGACCTACTTTATTTATCTAAAAACAACATACTTATATCGTTATAATTACACGGTGTTAGATAAAGTAATGTATATTTTCAGATCGTATACATTTGATAAATAAAAAGTTTATGGTAATGGTGGTTTCTACCAATTTTTTTTTTTAAATATGAGCGACACTAAGATATTGATAAAAATCCAGTGAAAATGTTTATATTAATAAGTGAGTTACATACTTCTAAAGTTTGAAATAATCAATATGACATTCCAAATATGGATTTTCTTGTCTGTTTTCTTCATGGACCAAAATGTTCTTGAAATAGGTATGTACTGTTTCTACATTACATTTATAAATAAAAATTAATATTACAGTATAAGTCTTAAAAAAACTATTAGTATGAAGCGTATTTCTATTTTCTTAAACCATATACTTGATGCTAACGCTTTGTTCATAAGAATCACATAACTGGATAACTTTATTATACAACTGGTCATATATAGACAACAATTATAGACCGTCGCAATATTGATTGCTAATATTTTACGATATAACACTCTTGTGTCGCATACTTATTACTTTTTTTGCAAATTATATTACAGCGTTTCTTATTCTTTTTTCAGGCATTACAAATTTAAGAAAGCAAATAAGTTATTCATTTGTTTAACTTGAACTTTTGAAAATTACATTACACACCATTTTTTATTATTTTTTCCATATCTAATCTAACTTAACCTAACCCAACCTAACTTAATCCAACCTAAACTAACCTAACTTAATCTTATTAAATTAAGTTAAATTTCATCAAAATCGGAGGAGAAATAGTACATCGATAAATTGACTATATTGTTACTGTGACTTAAATCAAATGGCGTAGTGTTAATCAGTTTGCTGTATCAATATTCAAATGGAAATTCTACTGGATTGTATGTTAAATGTTAATAACTACTCTTATTTATTCAGTACATGGAGTGTAACCTTTAACAAAAATAAATTAAATAATTTTTGTTGTTCGTAAGTAATCCTTTCTAAGTGTCAGAATGCATGTACTGAATTATTAATCAAAGAAATTAATCTTGCTCTTTTTCTTGTACAACAAACTTTCTTTCCTCAGAGGTAAGTCTGTTTCCTTTTACTAAACAACAAAAAAAAAGGTAATTTTAATTATGTAACACTTACATGTGTTTTAATTACTAGCATCGTTTAAATTTGCTATGGTATGTTAATGTAATTTATTTTATTGTTCAGCAACTTTATAATCAAGTTCAAACTGAAAAACATTAAAAAGTAAAACATATTTCATTAAAATTAAGTTAAATACTTAGTACACCCTTTTTACTTTTATTAAGTAAATATTAGGTACGGTGACTAGTTTTTACGTAGTGTCATTGTAATCTAATTATATTAAGACAAGAATTAGAGCACTTCTCAGTGTGTGAGCACTCTTCTTACAGGTAGTAAACATTACGGTGACTGGTTTTTACGGAGGGTGATTTTGACCCAATTACATTAGGGGAAGAATTAGAGTACTTCACAGTGAGTGAGCACTCTTCTCACAGGTAGTAAACAATACAGTGACTGGTTTTTACGGAGGGTGATTTTGACCCAATTATATTCGGGCAAGAATTAGAATAGTTTACAGTGAGTGAGCACCCTTCTCTCAGGTAGTAAACATTATGATGACTGGTTTTTACGCAGGGTGATTTAAAACTAATTAAATTAGGGCAAGAATTAGAGTAGATCAAAGTGAGTGACCATCCTTTTCTCAGGTAATAAACATTACGGTGACTGGTTTTTACGGAAGGTGATTTTAAACTAATTTAATTTGGGCAAGAATATTTAACAGTGAATCTCTGGTAGTAAACAATACGGTAACTGGTTTTTACAGAGAGTGATTTTGATTAGAGCAAGAATTAGAGTACTTCACAGTGAGTGAAGATAGTAGTTTTAGGTAGTAAACATTTTGGTGATTGATTATTACAAAGCGTGATTTTAATCTAATTACATTATCGCAAAATTTCATTCTGAGTGTTATACCAAAACATTTTTCGTTTATTTTAAATAAAAGTACACTACATGTAAGTTAAGTTAGGTTAGATTGCATCTTTCGTAATTTTTCTAATTATATATTTTTGTAAAGTAGACCTGGGAACGCTGTCACTATTTATTAAAACGTCTCTTGTAAGATTAATAAAGTTATTAGCGATTCTGATGAATCGATGCAAATGAGTACTGTCACTAACATTTCCGATTTGCAAAAACTTGAAGGTGATAAATTTATAGCGTCAACTGCGCATTCCTGAAGTTGTAAAACAATAAAACTACCAACGTCCCAGGATCCAAAGTTCATATTTGCAATAAATTAGCAGATCTGATAGGAAATACTAATTATTCCCCGTCTTTGTGTGGGACGTGATAATGTACTTTAATTAATACGTGATTATTCAAATTGTATATCGATTTAAATACCGCAATTTTTCAACAAGCAAATCGCTTTTAAATATGCGAGTATGTAGACTTACGCAAATATCATTGTAAAGGCGCCAATGTCTATAATCCTGCAAATCAATAAATTTAGTTAAACTTTCTACGAATTAATATTTTTTTTGTATAAAATCCTCATATATTTTCTATTTTCGAAATTGTTTTGTCGTTAACTTGACGCTAATACTGATTTATTTGAAATGTTTCGAAATTAATTCCGCGATTTGCTAAATTTATAAAAGAATTAGCAAGTAATTAACAAAAATTTTATAATTTTTACTGACATTAACCTCTTTTCGTACGCATAATTTATAGGTGGAGACGTATTAAAGGTTATTTATTGGAAAAATTAGTTGAACAAAATAGGAATGAATATATGGGATATGTAAATATGCTAATAAATCACGATATAGATATAGATTACAGACATTGTAATATTTAAATGGACGTTATAATTACCTTAACTACTATTGATATTATAACATGACATTCTTCTAGTATTTCATCATATTCCGTTCACTGGAAATTTTTATTTGTTTTTTAATTATCTTAGGAAACACGGTTAACTATAGCGATTACACGTATATAACGAATAAATCAAAGAAACAAACATATTTCTCACTTTTTATCTCTCACTATTCAGTAAGAGAGTTATTGGAATCATGTTAAAAACCGAATAGTGAGTTTTCAATGGATAATCACGTTTTGAAGTCCCTAGAACACGATTTTAATTTTTTTACAATGTCTGTCCGAATATGTTTGGATAGACGTTTTTGTAACGAATACCCAAATAGTAGTGAATAAATATACTTGAAATTTTAGATATAATATTCTGACACCCTAGATTAGATCTGATTAGATTTTGGTGTTAATCGTACAACGGAAAGTGGTGTTTTCATAAGAATCTGATGTGTTTTTCTAAAATGTCTTAATTAATTATGAATCAATGAGAATTTTTGTATACCGTGTGTTCCAAAAAAGTGTTTAATTTAATATTATGTCATTAGATAAAATTTGTTTCTACCTCCATTGTACTATTACAAGTAATTAATGATTCAGTAAATTCGTTACAATTGTACGGTTAATTTGTTTACTTATGGAAATATATGTCTTATATTTGACAGTGAAAATTATTATAATTGACAGTAAGAATATTATAAAAATAATTATCGCATAATCAAAAAAGAAAGAGACTATTTTTTGGTAAAAAGTATGAGCAAATCTTTTTCAGTTAAAGTTGCAATGATACATTATTTTTTTCTCGTTCGCTATGTAATTTTTCGCGGGACAATCTTTGTGAAACCGAATCCGAAATCTGCTACCTTTAGATCGGATTTCGCAAGGTGTTTGGGTTACTGGCGGTTGGATTTCTCATCAAGGATTGATTGCAGAGCTTGAAGAATCCTGTGCAGAGAAGTTTGTAACGCTAATAGATCCGGAGAGTTTTGTTTTTTCCTCTGCGGTTTTGTCAAGTCGATGCTCACTAGATCTGATATTTTAAACGTATGGGAGGTACGTTAAGCAATGTGAAACGTATCCTGGGTTTTTGTGCCTGTGGTATGATTGCCGTATTGATTGTGGTTTATTTTTTATGAGGAAGGAGTTATATTTATTGTCTTATTTTAATTTGTTAATACTTCATAAATATCTTCTTTTGTAATACAACATTCCTCTATGGTACATACTCTCAAATACCTAAGGTAAATACTTGTTTTCGTGTTTACTTGCATTCTTTATAATTTATTAGTTATTTGCAAGAGACCTACAGCTATTTTTTTTTATAATGAATCTACATTACATGAAATAAGAGATGAGTTTTTTTTAATCCTTTATGTGATTCTCACAAACTAAGAGTGTACATTTTCAAAACTTATTGGGAAAATTACTATATACTCGTATATATATATATATATATATATATATATATATATATATATATATATATATATAATAATAATATATACAGGTGTTCCACAACTTTGGACAAAATATTGAAGGGTATATACTGTTAGTCGTGCTGATTATAAAACAAACAGATTTTTTTTAAAATTCGCAAAAAAAAATGCATCATATTTCAAGCAAACTTTTTTTATTACTGGTCGGTAGTTCTTTTTTAAATCTTCTACAATTAAAGTAACTGTTTACATAATATTTAATACTAAAAATGTTTAATATTGTGTAATTAATAGCTACTCCAGTAATACAAAAAATGTCTACTTCAAGTAAACTACCCTTAACTCTGCGAATTTTTAAAAAAATCTTTTTGTTTTGATCAGCACGTCGTAGAGTATATAACCTTTAATTCAAAAATCATATTGCCTTCCCTTATTATATTAAGTAAAAAAATAAAAACAAAATAAAATTGCTATACCTATTTTATAAAGTAACTTGACTAAACAATAATTAAATCTGTTAACAAATTTGTGACTAAATATTGATCTAAAATCCCATCAACAATATAAAACAAAATGCGTACTGCACAAGGTCCAATATTTGAATCTATCCAAACAAAAAAAAATTATAAATTCATATTTAAACTTCAAAGGTCATCTATTCTTTTCTCACATTCTAAACCTAGTTCTTATCTCAATGTTGAAAAGAGAATTAAATTACAATCTACGAGAGTGTCCCATTCTCGTAGATTGTAATTTAATTCTTTGATAAGAAACTGTTTGCTGTTCTATGAAATTGTATTGTTCTTTTACAGTACTTTACTACCAGAGTTAGGTATAATAAGCGTGAAATATATGTTATTGTATGGATTTTTAACATATTTTCCAATACTTTCAATTAAGATTATTGATGAAGAACTTTATGATCCGATACATTTTTCAAGTAAAATTTTATATTGTGCGACAACTGTATAAACAGGTATATTGTTAAAGTGTTTTAATGCTTGGCTATTCTATGCATATTAATGTTAGGAATTTAAAAACCAAAACTTATATTTTACCTCTACTCTTTACTGTTTTGCGAAGTATAATTTTTAATTTAAGAATTGAAAGATTTTACAAAACATTGTTTTTTTTTTAATTTGTGGTAATAAAATTTTTACAGTATTTCGGGATAAATTTCAGTGGCTCGACCCTTGACCCACTGTAAAAACAGCCTGACGCCGCCACTGTTTTGTTTGTAGAGGTTCTTTTAGTTGATAGTAGTGGGATTCAGGAATTTATAATAATAAAATATGCTAGATATTAGAGATACGAAACGCGGATATCAAAAATTTTTCTAGACTAACGGAGCAGAAATTCTAATATGAGATGTCTGTTTAGGATTTAGACAGTGTCCATCTCACTATAAATTGTTGACTTGAATTGTTACTGGATGTTAACTCAAGCAGAATGTACCAGAGTTGTATTCAGGAAAGAATATTTATAAATAAAATAACTGAAATTGAAAATTACCAAACTCCGTTTTTTAACTATAGACAGCACTAGACGGAAGTAATATTTACACCACAGCCTTAATGAAATACTAGTAGTTCTGAAAACAACTGGTTTTAATCGTGAAATATCACAAAAAGAGAAATGAAACAAGAAACACATACAAATTCAGCAAGTGATTTGACAACTACGGAGAGTTTGACGTTTCAATTACGTTTGAGAAGGTTAACTTGAAATTTTGTCTGATTAAATGTGGCTTCATGAAATAGCGCAGCAGCCAATCACAAGCTTTGATTTTCTCACTAGAATTTCTAGTTACTGTCTATAGTTTAAAAACAGAGTATAGTCATATTTGCTTGACGCAGCATTGAAGTCTCTAACATATTTCTATATTTTTCGTTTGTAAAACAATAAAAATCATTAAATGAATGATATATTTACCTAATTTTTTTACAAGATTCTAAGCTGTAAAATGTTTTCAAGTTAGATGTTAGTTTTGTTGCATTATTTGGGTTTAGTTAGAACCATGCTTGTGTAACATAAATGGGTGACATTGGGCTCGTTTTGTCCAGCCATCTGTTGGTTGCTCCCCAGATACTTAATAGAAATAATAATTTAGTTGGCTTTAATTTTTATACAAAACATTTAATAATTTCGTAATAAATTGAGTACGATTGACAAAATTGACAACGTCAAAGTAGGTATACTTGGTGATAAATATGTAGCAACAACCTTTTTTTGCAAGTTTTTGAACGATAAAAATAATTTTGTGTACTGCAACGAATGGCAATAGAAGTGTTGAAACATCTCGCTAAAAGTTTTGTTTGTGATATACTCAGTCACGTGACAATCTGAACTGAATCAACTGATCTACCTCGGCAAGTGGATTACTTAGGATCAGTTTGTTCAGTAGAGAGTATAAAGTGATCCAATCAAATAGAATGAAAAATTAGTGATCCGGATTCAAAAATGTAAGTTCGTGTTACAGTTGTTAATTTTAGGTTCAGATATTTATAACAATAATGACAGGTTAAATTTGCTTAAGAATCCGTTGGTAAAATGCACTGAAATTTTTTTGCAATTACTCATAATAGTATTCATACATGAAATAATGTAATTCATATTCATATATGTAGTATCTTCCATTGTAGTGTTATTAATGATACGAGTGCTGGACAAATAAATGCACTCGTGCATTTAATGATGAAATTAAATGTATAATAGTGTTGAAGATAGTCCAGTAGGTAGAGCAATTGTACAGACAGCTGTATTACAAAACGATCCAGTGAAACCTTCATTCATTCCTACACAGAAGGATTTTTACTTCTGTTTATCTCTTTCGCTCCATCTAAGTACATAAACTATTCTACTTACACAACTTAGATTTTTAAGTAAATAGTTTTCCGTATTCATTCATATTCTGACACACGTATAACGCAATAGTGAAATTTATTAGTTACATACAGAACAATAGCGTTTATTATAAATATATAAATATATCATCATTGTTTATTACTCTTTAGGTGTGCCAGTTTTACACAATTTACTATAAATAATATCTGTCAATCTGGTAGAATAATCACAAATTTAATTTTGTTCTGCTATCTTAAGGAATTATTTATGGGTAGCCAGCAATCAGTTTTATTTCCCTTGAACTAAAGAAGGGAGATGTATATAGATCATGCTAAAAACTGCATAATTTTAAATAATTACACATGTTTCAAATGTCTTGCAATCCAATCATTTTTACCGTGTACAGGATACTAAGCCTTTGTTTACATATACAAAAGTAAGTAGGTACCTAAGGTTTTGTTCCAATCATAGACTATATATATTTTCGTCTACTATAGATGCGAAAGTGCAATGATATCCATTATTGGGACTGCTTTCAGCGCTACTCGGTGTTTCCTATCCCAACTAATTGATGTACAGGCAACCATTTAAGCTTTCAAGTAATTTATTAGGTACTTTTGTTGAAATTATATTATGAAAAATAATTTCAAATACAAACGTATTAATTTTTTAATACATAATTTATTTAAACATTAATATTACATTTCCATTTATATGTTAAATGTTCCAACTGCTTCTCCGATTTTGATTTCTGGTGATGTGAATTTGTTTATTTTTACCGCAACGAAAACCAATATTATATTTTCAAAAAACCGTTACCGATAACCGAAATCGAAATTTTATTAATGTAAAAACCATTAACCATAACTGAACCTCAAAATTTTTCGTTCGAATTGCTTTACACCTCGAGACACAATATTGGTGCTAGGTCAATAATGATAATCTTCTCAACCATGGTGTATAATATACTATAATACTTTATTACCTATTTTGTTATTATAAAATAAAAACAAGACTTATGATTTTGTTAATTAACAAAAAACATAATTTACATTTAAAATTATAAGAAAACAAAAGAAATGCAGCATCGCTACAACAAAAAAATTGATATTATATAAATAATATTAAGGTAATTAAATCGTTTTATTATTAACGTGAAACTAAAATTTTATATTCTGACTATACAATGAAATATCAAAAGGTATTCTCTAATTTTTTGCCCCTGAAACCGGCACTGGACTCACATGTCAGTCATCTGAAATTTGATACCTGTCCTTGAAAAATGGTAATTTTGTTTTAGACCGGTCATATATTTATAAATTCATATTTATTCATTTGTTTATTTGTTGAATATGAATAAATTTCATTTGGTTGATGCATATAGACAGTGACATTTTCCATATATTAATCATTTATTTTTATTGTCTAATAATATATTACTAGAGTTTGGTATGAAATTAAATTATAACTGTTAGTGATAAGGATCTCAGATATAATTATGAGACTAGAAAAATACGCAGTGGATCGCATATAAAATGTTTATATAACTGAATATATTAAAAACTTTTATTAGTGAAAATTCTTTCTTGTCTGAACAAGTTTGATATGAGTATTAAATCTTTGGAATAAAATGTAGGCTCATTACGGTAATTGCATTTCGTTTAATCCGCTTTATGGGTCAAGATTACTCGTATTATCAGACGTTAGAGTTCCTAATGTGAAATATCGTACAGCATACGAGGAAGAAATGACACCATTACTAAATGCTTGTAGAGGAATGTGGTTCTTGTTGCACTTATGCCACTTTCGTTTACCTCGTTTCCTATTGCAAACTTACTTTTCAACATAAATCAACAATAATTTTTTTGTTCTATTTCTTTAACTTATAACACCACAAACATTTAAATATTTTCACGAATGTTTATCGTCAAAAAAGTTTAAGATAGAAATATATTTTTTCTACGACCACTATGGAAAGTGGAACTTCCATCACACTTAATAAAACTTCAAAGTTGCGTATTCATTTCTCACGGTATTTGCCAACACTGCGCATGTGCAGTGTGGGAAATATTTTTCACAGTAATTGTACTCTTTGTGAGGTTATCTGCGCCATATTGTTTCTTATGTCAAATAGCTTTCGTTTATGTGTGTGGCCGTAGGAAAAGTATAGTATGCCCTAGTGCAGAATCGCCTATTTCCCACATTGTGTGAAACTTTCACATCTCGTGAAAAATAGGCGACTTTCTGCACATGTTGCACAATATGCTATTTTCTACGATCATTATAATTTTATTTTAATGTTTAATTTTTGTTTTGTAGCTAGTTGCTAGGAAGTAATGCAATGCAGACATCTTTATTAATAAAATATGAATGAATTAGGAAATAATATCGTAGTCTTACAAAAAGTATAGTGTACACCTCATATTCGTATGAAATAAGTACCATTCTATGCTTGTTGTACAATATACTACAGCGTGGTAGAAATTTTTATTATTTAATACAGCAGAAGGAGTAATAAAATAGTTACTTACACTTACAGTAAAAACAACAGAAACTCAAGAAACGGGAAACAGCTTTCTTACCTGAAAAAAATAATAAAAACAATTAGAAAGATGTAAAAAAACAACATACAAATATTTGCTTAGGGATAACAATGGTAACCATAAAATAGAACGATCAAAAAAGTATCACCTTGCATTACAATCATATAAAACTTCGTCAAAATCTAGCAATTTTTGGTACAAGATATTGTACCATTTCTTGTACTATTATAGTCCCATATATAAGCTAGTCTAAAACGGCCTTCATATATTTCAATATTATACGAATAGATGTCATGCTTGCAACTAATGTTTATTAAGAATAAACAGTATCAAAAAAGTTCTTGTGGTAAAGAAGAATTTTTACCTATTTTTTTTCGTACCCAGGAAATAACTTAAACAAACAAATAATTTTATTGAAACAGTAATTTTATTAGACACCAATGTATAATCTCTGCTATATTGGCAATATGATTATATGACTGTCAATTTATAATAAGCAATAAGTTAGAGATTTTTATTTGTCGCTTGTTTCGTGTGAATTATGACCCGAAGCAAGAGAGATTTGCTAGTAACAAATAGCATAGCTCCGACATTTCCATGTGAATCAGACTCTGTTTACCTTACAGGGATTTCACTAACTACGCGTTTATTATAACGGAGAGTGTGTTAAGATGCCGTTACAACAAATTAACTGCGTATGAACAAATACTTGAATAAGATTGAGAGGTAAAATACTCTTTTCTTCTTCCAACCACAACATTCCTGGAACGACCGAAGGTACTTCATAATTTTAAATATAAATATATTGATATATCCTGCATTTAGAAACATAATATTAGCAATAAACTTTAAAGGTATATTAAAATTTCACACATATTAGTAACTAATTTGAAAGTGTAATTCTCCATATAATTAACAAATTTTCTATCTTTCTCGTACATCCCTCAAGGTAGGTAACACTACATAAAAATAAATAAAAGAGAAGAAAAAGAGAATAGTACAGCTAGAAAGAGATAAATAAAGTACGAGATATTGAAAAAAAAAATGGTATTAGAAACGACAATTGAATTTTCAAATATATCAAACACAAAATAATTATTATGATGAGGTAATAACTGAGAGGGGGTAATTAATTTGCGTCAGTAGTGTCGTAGAGAAAAAATAGTCTCTGATTAGTCTTCTCATTGAATTTTTAGTGAACAGTGTAAGAAACTGTGCTAGGAGTTAGTGAGTTTTGCCAGTGCTTAGAGTAAGGAATAAGTCCTTATGTCATTATATTCCAGAGTAGAAAAAGAGTCCTTATAACAGTATATCTCAGAGTAAGGAAATGGTCCTTATATCTATTTGTCCCAGATAACTAGACTAGACATATAACTGCATGGTTTACAGAGATGATTATAAGTAGAGTTCGGAAAAATGCAAAATGCGTATTAAGTGCATGCTTACATATTTTTAATAATAAATTTGAATCTGTTTTTTTTAAAATTATTACTTCAAATAAAGATTGTTGGTCGTACTTGGCACAATAATAGATTAGGCATAATAAAATTTTGTTTATTCGGTTAACCCTGAGGATACTAGGACTAATTTGAGATTTTCCGTTTCACCAAAGAATTTTTCCGTTCATAATAATTTCAATTCGTCTCTTTAATTTGGATTTATAATTTTCTATAATTTTTCAATCATGCTCATTAGTTGTTTCATTAGTGTCTGTATAATTGAAATGTTCATTTATTAATAAATTTGATGTAACTATTCAATGATGAAATAAAATAAGGATAGGTCCGATTACTTTAGGTTGGAATAGGTCAGTTTACATTAGGTTAGTTTAGATTACTTTAGGTTTGGTGAGGTAAGGTTAAATTAGATTAAGTCAGGTTAAGTTAGGTTAGTTTAAATTAATTTAGGTTTGGTGAGGTTAGGTTAGGTCAGGATAGGTTAAGTTATGTTTGATTAGATAAGGTTAGATTTCCTTCCCAAAGTTCTGTTCTATAAGTATAAAAAATCGGGCATTTTTCCTCAAGCCTCCCATCTCAGTAAGTTGGTAATTTCGATATCATAACTTATGTTAATACTTAGGCTGTCGACCAAGCGAGGACACAAGGAAGATCAGGTCTAGAGGTGTGCAATCTGCACTCATATGCATATCTCTGGACGTTTCAGGCTTCACTGCTCGCCTTATGGGCCAATAAAGCATTACTGATGCCCGGCCTTATCATGCATCCATGTAAATTAAATCTCGTAATTTTGACTCAGTTCTCTCGCTGTTTTGTCTCGGCAGATGGCGGATATTTATTCCAATAACTGTCTACACAATATTCATTCTTCAGATAAGATACACAGCAAATGGAAGAATACGAAATTAAAATACAAATTTCTTAAAAGGTATTTGTTCTTTCTTATAATTTTACCGCGAATATCACACCAAAGCAACAAATGTAAAACGGAAATATTTGGTTTTTGATAAAAAGACAGACCCGTATAAATTTTAATTTTTTCTTTACACAATTTTTAATTCACTTATTTTATGAACTTGATTAAATTAAGTTAGGCGTTTTTTTGAAATTTGTAGACATGAAAATGTGTTTACTATACACTATGAATCTATAGCAATAACAAACATACAATAAGCAAATATCTTAATGGTCATAGAAAAAATCGTTTTACTAATTTATCAGTATAACTATTGAAAATGAAATTTTAATTCATTAATACACAACATATTTTAGAAGAATTTATTATTTTTTATAAAAACTGTTGTTACAGTATATGATATTTTATTTTAATTTTGAATAATACTTCATGCTTTTGTTTATAACTGAAACAAATAAATGCTTTTTTTACTTTTTTTAAGCATCCCTCAATTTTAAAGTCTAATTATGCCTATATGCTTCTTTAACGTTATACGGACCAATATTAGCTTTAATGGAAATTAAGTTAAGTTATACGATTTTATTGATATGTGAGTAACAAAACATTAATTGTAGTAGCAATTTTCATGTTAATAATTTAGCTTTAAATTTAATAAATACTTCTATGGATATAAGAAAACTGAAAAGGAGCTGAAGAACCGGTTAATAATGAAGAAGGACCAAAAACCATAAAACTGAAAAAATTCCAAAATCCAAATTAAAGGGAAGATTGGATGTTGGTTATATTGAAATCCTAATGCGAAGATAAAACTTAATTTGCTTGATGAGCAAAAATAAAAGGAATAACTTCCAGATATGAATCTACATATTCATATATTAGAAAATGTTGCAATCTATAATCTGGAAAATAATGTTTATTCCTGCATATGTTCGCTGATGGTGTTAAGATAGATTTATATTTGATTTTGTGCCGTATCTCATTTCGGATCTTTTACGTACGTTTACGTTTACGGCAGTGTGATTTGGCCGGAGAGTTTGTGAGAGGCATAACCGTGAATGAAGCGCGAAGGCTCGGCGTATCTTTATCAATCGGCCGCGAGAGGACATAGAAACCGCATTAGGCCGCATTCCTCCATGCGGATTTATACAGAGAAAAACACGCCAAATACGACAACTGCCAAATTCAACCAACTTCTACCTTTCTACTAATACTCTAATATAAAAAATTATACTTTTCACACCTCCAAACAATAAATTCATTAAATTGCTACCTGGTTAATGAACGCACTGCGACTCGACTTGAGTGGAGTTCAAATTTGTTTTGTTTTGTCTAATATTACCCATTACCAAATAAAAATACCTCTGATTACGTGTGTTCCAAATAAATTATAAGATGTAATACATGCTGGAAATGGACTTAATGTGATAAATTTAAGGGTGAGTAGTATGACATGTGTAGATTACGAAAGTGAAAGAATTTCGAAAAACGAAAATTCGACTTTTTGTTTCTGCTGTTTTAATTCATATTTCATTAAAAATATTTTAATCAGAAACACATTCAAAATTAGTTGTGAAGGATATTATTCTTAAACTTTACTTAAAATAATTTCAAGTAATAATGTTATGATTTTATTTACCGAAGAATGCAAATGCGTTGTCAGAGGTACAGTAGTACCAAAAATGTTAGTTTAATGAAAACTACTACACATGTCATACTACTACCCTTAAATTTATGACATTAATAAAAAAGTGTTGCCTTGTCTTGAAACTTCAAGAAAAGACTTTTGATAATCTAGGCAAGACAAGACAAGAGACTAGAATGTCTAGATCTAGACGGCAACCCTAGTTTTTATAGAGGATGAATTTGATCTAATTAGATTAGGACAAGAATTTGAGAACTTCACAATGAGTGAACACTTCTCTTTCAGGTAATAAACATAATTATATACTTACCAACTTAGGAACAAGCCTAATATCAACTAAACACTAAATTTGAATACTGAAAAAAGGAAATAAATTTATATCGATTGCATAAAGTTTAAATAACTTATGCATATACTGTTTTCTATTTTGGATTACGTTAGAAAGAAAATATGAAACAGATGAATAAAGTGAAAGGTTTTATTTACGTTAGCATCTTTTAATGAAAATATTAGTTATAATTATGGTAAGAGCAATTAAATGCATTTAATTAATAAGAGATTTGGTGTTAATCTATGCAAATGCATAGTGCGTCTTTTCACTATCGCTCCGTATTTGACGTAAGTTTATTGAACCGATGGGATAACGTGTGAATCAAGAAGTGACAGTCAATTAACCGAAGTAGAAATAAATTCGCGCTAGTCTAGATTCCGTGCATGCCTATCGACGGCACTGGAGATTGGCAGTAATAGCTTACATTTTCACGGTTCACATGAAACGGCTTCGCAAGTTCAAGGTCGTTTATTTTTAAATTTCACTTTTCGGTTGCGGAATTATCTGCAAACATAAACACTCACTAACCCGTTGCACGGGTTTTAATCAAGATTTTTTTAATTGGCGAAATGGTTTTTTCTTCTGTCTTCTAATACTGGAGATCGGACAGCTTGATTATTTGCTTAAAACTAGCAATTTACTTCAATAAATGTCTATTCATTCTAATATTTACTCTAATTACTATCATTTTAAAGTTTAATCATTTCATTGTACAAATATGCAAGTTTGTGAAATCGAGATGAGAATTTTACATTTTCCTAGATATTTTACTTGCATTGTAGTTGTCTGTGAGAGTAAAGTTGTAAAGTACTCTAATTTTTGCCCTAATGTATTTCATTCAAAACCACCCTCCGTAAAAACTAATGTTTACTACCTGAAAGAAGGCTGCTCACTCACTGTGAAGTACTCTAATTCTAATTCTTGCCCTTGTTTGATCAGATCAGAATTACCCTCCGATAAAACTAGTTATTTCAATATACTATGTTACTGAAGAAATGCAATATATCATGCATTATTAGTTATAAAGCGCAAGACAATATACGGTGTTTTTTTTCATATTTTTTCATAAGTAATGTAATAAGAGCCATGCAATTATTGGAAAAATTTACAAATAGTTGTTGCGTACTAACAGACAAACGAGTGTTAAAAATGACATTTACATCACGACAGCGAAGTTGGAGTGATTTAAAAGTCATTTTTTAAGCCGAGTTGTCGTTACTTCGCAGGAATTATAAGTAAATTTTACAAATTAAATTCATAGCTCGAATCGGCGTATGACAAAAGCGCACCAAAGTATGTTATATAAGCACATCAGTGTCTGTATAATTGAAATGTTCATATATTAATAAATTTGATATATAAAATAAAAATAAAGTAAGGTCAGGTTAGGTTAGGTTAGTTTAGATAACTTTAGGATTGATAAGGTGAGGTTAGGTGAAGTTAGGTTAGTTTAGATTACTTTAGGTTTGATGAGGTTAGGTTAAGTAAGATTAGGTCAGGTTAGTTTAGAGTAGTTTAGGTTTGGTGAAGTTAGGTTAGGTTTGATTAGATTAGGTTAGGTTAAATCAAGTTATGTTAGAGTAGGTTATGTTAGATTAGATTATATTTGGTTAGTTTAGGTAAGATTCGAGACGAATGGGGAAGATTTGGATGCATACCTCTGCGAGATGCACACATACGTACACATCATGCACACTAAATTCGCGCGCTATTATATTTACTTAATTATTTTACGAATGATAATGCTTTAGACAAAAAAAAATTGATATCAACAAAATGTAACCATGCCTATGATACCGATGATTGGATTAAAATGACCTGTGTGGAATTATCAATGAAATACTTTCTTCAACAATTTTCTAAAATTCAACATAAGCTGTAGTTTCTGAAGAACTGGATAAATTTTGCCTCATACAACATAGGTAACAGGTATATAAAGACAATAAGCATAATTGGTATTTTTCGTGTTTCATATCAGCTGGTGTAAACGTAATTAAGAAACATAAGTTGTACCGAATAGTCGCTTGCATTATAACAATAAAAGCCAGGTCGGAGTAGTGGAACTGCATTTCGCTAGGTACTTATTTGTTGCGCTGTATCTTACGTTGAGTTTATTAAAACCTGTGTAGGAATCCCTGGATGTTTTTAATCGAATTGCTTGCAGAGGCGTACCGACAAAGTTTACACTCGCGGCCCGAACGTAATAGAATCCTTCCCTCGTAAACTAACATTCTACTAGCTATTTATTGGTAATTAATTACCACGGTAAGCTGTAAATTTGTTACAACACAAAAGGTGCAGTTGCATTATTGCATTATTACCGAAACGACCAAATGACCCAAGGCAATAATCTTCGGGAATTATGTTATTGTTCTTAACCATATATCTACACATTTTCACATTTATTGTTCAAATGTTTATATATAACTACAGTCTGTTTTCACGAGCAGACATTCATTTATCGTAATTCAAATCACTAAACGGTAAAGGGATCATCTTACCAAAACAGACAGTATTATAATATAAATTATACTACGTGTATATATCGATGCGCTGATTTCAAAACTTGTCGCTTTATTATCTAACTTTTATTTATTTTCGAAACTATACCTATACCAACGTTGTATAGAGTTAAAAAAAGCGAAGCAACAGTATGGAACCCAAAATTGTGTTGACATATGCAAAATAGTCCAAAAATTCCCATTTTTGTGGCCAAAATTTTGATTTTGAAAAATAGTGTACATTGATAGTCCTCGGCGCGCTGATTTCAAATTTTCAAACGGAATTTAATTATCTCTTTTCGTTCCTGAGATATTTTCTGTCAAAGTTGCACCTCAAAAAAGTGTGTTTTTTGTCTATATCTTTAAAATGGGCAGAGATACAATTTCAACGATTATACCAGTCGATTCTACAGGAAAAGTTACATAAAGAAATGTTTTCTCCGCGTATACGTTCTTTGGAACGATTAGGTGAAAAATGAGAAAATCGAAAAAACCTAAATTTCAAAATTTCTCCGAAGAACTTTTTGTCTCCAAAATGTTTCATTTTCTGGACTTAAGCAGATATCGATGCGCTGATTCCAAATTTTCAAACAGAATTAAATTATCTCTTCCCGTTCCCGAGATATTCGTATTAAAAGTTGAGTTTTGGCAATACCTAAAAAAACAGGTTTTTTAGGTATACCCTTTTAAGGGTTAGGTTTACGACTTCGTTGACCTCACCAATCGATTCTACGGGCAAAATTACATAAGTATACCAATTTTTAGATTTTTATTCCAAAGGATACAATTTGTAGAAAGGAAAAACGAAAATGGCCAAAATCGAAAAAAATGCCTGATGAACCCCTTGCGATTTTTCTCGATTTTTGGCCATTTTCAGTTTTTTCTTTCTAAAAATTCAATCTGTTGAGATAAAAATCTGAAAATTGGTACACTTATGTAATTTTGCCCGTAGAATCGAATGGTGAGGTCGCCGAAACCTTAAACCTAACCATTTAAGCGGTATACCTAAAAAACCTAATTTTTTAGGTAAAATTTTGAACTCAAATATCTCGAGAACGGAAAGAGATAATTGAATTCTGTTTGAAAATTTGGAATCAGCGCATCGATATCTACGTAAGTTCAGAAAACGAAACATTTTGAAGACAAAAAGTTTCGAGACGTAAAATAGAAATTTAGGTTTTTTCGTTTTTCTTATTTTTCACTTAATCGTTCCAAAGAACGTATATGTGAATAAAACATTTCTTTATATAACTTTTCCCGTAGAATCGAATGGTAAAGTAATTGAGACTGTATCTCTACTCATTTTTGAATTATACTAAAAAAACACACTTTTTTGAGGTACAACTTTGACAGCAAATATCTCTGAAACGAAAAGAGATAATTAAATTCTGTTTATAAGATTGGTATCAGCGTAGCTAATTCTTAAAAAAATGCTACAAACAAAATTTTGTAAAATTTGAAAATTTTCGAGCAAAAAATTCGATATTTTCAAATATTTTCGGATTTTACGCAAAAATACAGCATCAGCGGCTTTAGGAATTACTTCCTCTGTTGTTACTACATACATAAACAATTTTTTCAAGTAATAATCAGTTATACGACAAAGATGCTAGATAAAAATTCTTACAGCAAAAAAAATCGTGCAAACACACCTTACCATGTCAAACTGATTTTTTTTTTACATATTAATGAAGTACCAGGTAATTTCGGAAACATTAAAATACCTAATTTGATAACACCAGGAAAAACAAATGCGGATCTTTCCTTGAGATATTGTCAAAATTGTATGGATATATCTTTTTGTATATAATAAATACAATTTATTATATTATTAGGTACTACTTTATATGTTAATAATAATGTGTAATAATTTGTGTTTTCTTCATTATTCCTTCATGTTTTAAAAAATTCGTTGTATAAGTGAATGCAATTTATTTATGTTTGTATATTTACCTTAGTCCCCTGAGAAAAACCCTTACTCCACTTCAATGAGTCGTTAAATGCGTTACAAGACGGTGATTCGATGCCAAGGCGTCGGCATGCCGTTGAACAAATTGTCAATGTTGCCATTTGTCGCATAACAATTTGCAAATTGCAACGTTGCTTGCTCAGATGAACGTTGTTCGTGCGAATTCCGCGGGGTGCTTATAAAAATGCCCGGATGCCCGATACCGCTCTTTGCACAGAGATTGTAAAGTTACTTGATTACTCGCTATTCAGATTTTTCTAATTGCTGGACCCATCTTCAAATAATCTTCAAACTTGTCCGCTTACTTTAATAAACACCAAACTTATTTTTAACACTACTACATAGTACAAAATCAGAAAGAAAATGCACATATTTATATTCATTATTGTTGCAAACATCTGAACATTAATCGCTTTTCAAATTTTTCTAATTGCGAAACCCATCTTCAAATAATTTTCAGACATATTCACTCACTTTAATAAACACCAAAGTTATTTTTAACACTACTACGCATTATAAAATCAAAAAGAAATACAAATACTTATATTCATTATTGTTGAAAACATTTGAACATTGTTCAACAAGTTTATTTGTAACGGTTTTTACTCGCAAACTAGCAGTGATTCTCAAAAACTGATTTTTCATGATAATTTGTTAAATACAGGCGTAATAATTATTATTCTACTTTTTAAGTTTAAATTTAAATATAATAGTACACTTGTTTATATATTTTTATGTTAATTTTACTTATTTTAATTACTAAATTTAGTTTTCTGTAAAAACATTTTGATAATCGCTGTATCAAGATGATTGGTACGCCATATTGGTAACGAAATAAAACAAGTTGTGTTTATTCAGTGTTTAGTGTTAAAATATGTGTGTACGTAGTTATAAATGAGTAATTTTGTATTTAGTTTAATATTTGTGTTTATTTATGGTTTATATGGACTATAGAAAGATAATATGATAGTGGTATGGTAAGTAAAACATAAATAACTTTTATTATAAGATTTTTATTCTTGTACATTTCATCTTTGTCTAACATCTTATGTTCGTTTATGCATATTGTTATATTAATACATTAGTACATTATAAGAAATATTTATTGTACATTATGATTTTAATTACATTGTTAGGTTAAGTACACAAATCAAACATAGGCACAGTTTTTTGTTATTACTATTATCATTTATTTTCTGTGAAACTTGATCGAATTTTTTCTCTAGTAATGTTTACTAGAATTGTTTCACAGTTTCACAGCGATTATATTTTTATTATATTGGTAGTTCTACTGTTTTCCAGTAGATGACTCTGTTTTCGTGTTTGTATAACCGTTAACATTTGAAAATATCGTACAAAGAAAATAAAATCTATTTCCTATCCTGTGATCCGTCACTATCTATATTATATGTTAATTAGAGCAAGTGCACTCTGGAATTCTAGATAAAACAGACAGAGAAATATCCGTTCGATTCTGCATAATTGCGATTTATTTTTATTGCAATTACGCATGTGTAAATGTGCATCAATTTTGTCTGCAATTAACGCTACATTCCCGTCTTTGCTTCGGTAGGCTACACACGATAGTGCGATGACAATGTATTTATGGCTTCATCAAGCAATTATTAACTAAGCTAATCTTAGAAAATTCCACTCTGTAATAAAGTTCTTCCTGGGATGAGACACAACGACTTATTTACTTTATTTACTTATTCATTTTATGAGAAAAAAAAATATAGTTGAAGTATGCATTGCTCAGACATATGAATTTACTATTCTTTTGTTTTCTTCTTAGCACTACTTCTGATGGCAGATTAACTATTTGTTTACATCTGAAACTATTTTTTATTAATATTTCGGTTGTAGGAAAATGTTGTATACAACACGTGTGTAATATGTTTTTTATTATATTTAGCACTTTACACACTAGTTGCATAAATAACTATTTCCTACAACCAGGCCTAAAGTACATACTTTATACCCCCTTTTGAAGCTGTGCTTGAAAAGTAGCCGCACTACTGTGTTTGTTTACCTTTGAAATTAATTTTTATTAATATTTAGGATGTTAGGAAAAATGTTGTATGCAACATGCGTGTAATATATTGTTTTTTAATTTGTACTATAATTTCCGCATTCACCTATACGCATCATCGACTAAAAAACACTTTACACACTACTTGCATAAATAACTATTTTATACTCTTTCAATAAAATCTATTAATTCGCGTTACCAAAGCAACGTCCGTAAACTCAATTTTCCACGTCTCCCCCAGATTAGCGTGCGGGAAATTTTGGAAAATACACTCCTATTTCTGCAGCATTTATTAAAAATTTTTATTTATAATAAAAAAGTATAATCTCTCAAACTATTTTTTGGTCTAATAATAAAAGAAAATAGTGGGTTATCGAATGAAATTTAATTTAGAAAAAGTAAATTTAGTGCATTTGATAAAAAGTAATGTTGGCAACAACGGCTATCATGTTGACAGATTGGCAGCACTTAACAGTTTTGAAACAAATAACCACAAAACAATGTGCGTATATAATAAATAATAATATTTGTACAAAAATAAAAGCTAATTATTTATTTTGTTTTTCGAACAAAAAAATAATGTGCATACTTCTTGCGTTATATTTTTCCCGGATTCGTTCTAATGGCGTTCCCACACTTGATAGATAACTATTAAATAGCCAGTTCACAGATAATGTCATATGATCCATTATAAAAACCGAAAAACTAAAGAAATATCGCAAAAGGAAATATTAGGAATTATATTATAAGAATTAGAAATAAAGAAAGATAATCTAGCGTGTGTTTCGTTAGGAAAATTAGCTAATTCTAATCGTAAAGATCTCTAATATTAAAATAACAATCTCAAGCGACAAAAAATAAGTGATAGCGGAAATTGTTCATTTAGATGAAAAGATAAACATATAGGTAACAATATTAATTCAAATTTCATACAAATTTTATCCTAACAAAAACTAAGCTGTCATTAAAAAATACATAATGATATAATAAATAATTATAAAATATGTAAAACTGTCAGTACGTAGCTATTTTTAAATAAAAAATATGCGTAATAAAATATTCTAAGTGCGGAATACATCACTCTAGGAGTATATAAACTCATAATTCAATTCTAATTTAAATGAGTAGCCATTAAAAATAAAATACGAGCAGAATTTTCTCAAAAAAACATCCAAGTCGCTTTGACCTTGGAGTGACAAATGACAAGAGCTTACACACTTTATTTACAACAAAATGATTATTTCGTGAACTGAATATAATAAACAAAAGTGAAGAACATTTTTAATTGCCAAGATTATAGTTTATGATTTTGGTCTTAGCTGGATACCAAGATGATCGTGCAGTGCTTCTTAGCTAATGGTTTAACACAGTAGGTGTCCAGAATTTCCGAAATTAAACAAGTAGAATTAAAATAAATATTTCATTTGATAGGAAAGGATTTATCCCGATGCGCTGACTACTAGATTCTTGTTTTTCTTATTTATTTTACATGTTTAGAAACTGAATAAAAAACAAGATACATGAGTTTTACGTTCTCAAATGTGTGGGTATACATCATTTTTTACCATATTTTTTGTAATATTTGAATAAACGAATCACATTAGATTATAAGATTTAAACTTCACATGTAAAAAACATAATGTACAACTTTCTGTTATGTGTCTTGTAAATATCTTGTCCGGGTCCATATAAATATTTTTTCAGTGCAGGCATCTATATTATAACATACTCAACTAAGAATACACAATTATTTTCACTAATATTAATTATAATTAGCTTTATATATTATAGTACTCCTTTGTCTTCAAGTTTCACAAATCAGGTGTCGCAGGTTCAAATCTCGCTTCGTAGTACTATCAGAGAAATAATTAAAGTCAGTCTAAAATTAATAACTTTTACAATAGGCGTTCGATTTTTATTATTTTTTATTAATAATTCATTTTACCGTGTAAGTAGTCAACTCACGGATACTCATATATAAAATATAAATATTAAGTGTAAAGAGGACTGGAAAGAAGATGTATTTATAGTATTTTAAAATTTGAAAATAATATATGTTCATTAGTAATGTTAAGTTAATATTCGAATTCATATCAAAAAGTTTTGGTATTTATTCCTTTATTCTATTATTTTTTAAATGGCTGTACATAAGAAAACCCTTATCTTTTATATATCCAAAAAACTCAACATCGGAAAAATGGAAATAACAACCTTTTAGTTTATTTTTCCTTTCTTGATAAGACGGTCATTTGAAGACATAGGTTTATTATTAAAAAGTTTATCAGTATTTTTTTGAAACACCTTGTATAAATATTAAATCAAGGAAGGTATATGCTAAATACAATGACAAATATAAAATCCGTTCTTTAATATAGGTACTGTTTTGTTTCTATTTTATGCTTTTAATACAAAAAGTAATTGTAGATCATTAAAATAATATCTAATGGAATGATTAGATATAAATACAGTAGTAGTGTATTCTTGAAAAGTTTTACATATAAACGTATATGTAAGTACACATTATGTGCAATGTATAATATATGTGTTAGAATATTTCTGTTGTATTATAATATAATTTATGAATATGTGCTTGCTACGTTGTCCAAGGTTCTCCTACGAGACAAACGTGTTATTTTAAATTTTCTATAGTTTTTAGTTGATTTTTGTGTGCGTTTAATGGTGCAGTTGGACTTCCTAGCCCAGGGGCATGGCATATTGAGCAACACGTACACGCCTGTCGTTTGCAAAGCATTGTACATGTACTCGAAATACCGAGGGAAAATTAATATCTTATCTGCGAAACGGTGTATTTAGCAATTGCAGAACTAGCCTCTGGGCTGCATATTTTTTCACGCATGAGCTATTTGAGAAATTCTTTGTGTAAATACGTGAATAGAAAATTAGTTTAATTACGGGATGTGCGTAAATAGATACAGAAAATAGAAGTAAATATATCATCGCGGTTTCTTGCTCATTGTTAGAAATAATGACAATCGCACATTCTTATGACGTGACGACATTTTTAGCTCTCGTCACTTTTGCTAGGGGAAGTACAGGCTTGTTATTTTATGATACTGTTTCCGAATAGGTGTGAGAATTTCTATCAAATAGACAATTATAAAAACGTAAAATATTAATTTCGATGCAAAAATATTTTTCTTGGCCATAGGGTTTAAGAACAATATAAGTTTAATAAGTATGTAAGAAAAATATTTTTCCTACGACCACTGTTAAAAATAGTATTTTTAACGGTTGCTTAGTAAGTTAAAAATAACGGTTTATAACACAGTAAATACTTGACAACGTGTTAAAAGTAAAAAACAAATTTACTTTTAACACGTCTTATGTTCAGTTGTTCATAACAAATACATCATGACCTGTCATAAATGTCATTCTAATGCTTAGTTTTTATTTACTAATAGGTACATAACTGTGGTCGTAGGAAAAATAGTGTATGATATTTGTGTTAAAAGTGATTTTATTTCGTTCGTGGGGTTTGTTACACTCGGCTTCGCCTCGTTTCAAACTTCCCCACTCACTCATAAAATGTCACTTTTAACACTTATGTCATAAATAACTATTAAATCATTTTGAATATTTGTGTATATTACTAAAAATTACAATCTATAACATTCCTTTATGTTTACATTTACACATATTAAAGAGGAATATTGTAGCTGTAACGTGATGCATGAATTTTAAAAATTGAACGCATACTGTAAAAGTTAAAAGTGTAATTTCCAACTGATTATAGTTACTTCTCCGATAATAATAGTCACAAAATTTATTACATCAAAAACTGCATTTTAAGATTTATAACAATGTTTTAAATGTAATGTTTATTAAATGAATATGACCACAATTCAATACACATTTAAAAAGTATCAGTCACATTATTTTAAATAAAGTAAGAAATTGTGCGAAAAGAAAATACCTTATAAGATTTACATAAAAGGAACTGCAAAGAGAGTCATAGTTACTCCCTCGGTTTCTCCGCGCTTATTTGAATTACTTTCATTACCCGCAACTGTCAATTATAAATTATATCCTATAATTCCAAAATTACAAATTGAGGTATTTTCATTTATTTATTTAATATTTTTATAAAAAAAACTTGGTATTACCCTGAGTAAAATTCGATGTAATCTTTAAAAATTGTTCTGTTGGAAACCCTATTCTGTTTCTATATACAATGTAGTAGTAAAGTCAAAGTGGTATATAGAACAAGAGGCCGTTTAAATCTCTCGGCGTTCCAATTTCTCTGAGCCCATAAAGCCCCGCCTATCTGTCCACGTGTTATAACATTAGAACATGTATCACCGGCACCTTCATAACATAAAACACACAAGTTTTATTTCGGAACAGAAGAAAACAACCGCCGCTATAAATAAAATAACTTAAAACTACCACGTGGGCCGAACAATATGGAGGATATTGTGAGTGCGCGCATGCGCTGTGATTTAAATGCATCACAAACACGAAATCTATGCCGGTACAAATGAGTACTAAATATCTCTTTGTTACGTACGCCACGTAATTGATTCAAACACGCATATGGTCTGGACTTATTCACTTCTAAGAACTGCTTATTATTTTAACCCTACACGAATCTTAAATCTACTTTTTATTTCGGCGTTATTTACGGCTTGGAACTGGGCAGCCTTTCAATTTTTATAGGTACAATAACATAAATATAAGAACATCTGCTAGTAGATATTATTCCGATTTTTTCCAGAGCTGGCTTTGGCCAAAACCGTTTTATGTCCTAAAGCAGAACAAGTAAATATTTTTAGGGATTAATTTTCAACCATAACGGTTTTTAATACTAGTTTTTAGGTCGTTCTAATTTTTATTTTATAAACTGATCCCAATACAGTTTTTTATTATGGAAATCTGATCCACGATCCATCCTCATCTTCCAGCCCTAACATCAAAGAGCAAGTATATCATTTTGTTTTTCTTGGAATATTATAAAAAACTAAAAATGTATACCTAGTTTAGATTGGGTTCTTTAGAACAATTCGGTGAAAATGAAAAATAAAACGAAAAAACTGGAATTACAGTTTTTCGCTCAGGAACTTTTCTTCTCAAAAAAAAATCGATTTTCTGAATTTGAGTATTGATGCGCTGATTCCTAATTTTCAAACAGAATTCAATTATTACTGATCTTGAATACTTACGTTTAAAGTTAGATTTATAAAATCTGATGTGGCCAACACATCCTTTGTACGCTAAATTATACACATTTTTTGCTGCACTTCATTTAAACTTATTTCACTTGAAAGTGAGATCATTCTTCGACTAATCATTCTTCATTTTCTATTCGTTTCATATCTTTTGAAAATTTTATTAAAATATTTATCACTATTCCTTATTGCATTACACAAAATTATTTTAATCGCACAAAAAGTTGCAGAGCAAGAGATGGAAAGAGATGGTTTCCATTTATTTCGTATATATTTCTGACGAAATATATTCTGACAGTTGTCAATGTCACTTTATTGTCAAATGTTTTCTACAACAATTAAAAGCCAACTAAGTTTATAATTTTTATTAAGTTTTTGCCAAAAGTAAACTTCCCTTTGAACAGGCCGATTGGAACCAAAAATGAAGGTGCATAATTAGATGTTACAGTAACTACATAAATAAAACTCAAAAATTAAAAGCCAACCAAATTATTATTTTTATTAAGTTTTTACAAAAAGTAAACTGCCCTCTAAGAAACAAAACATTTGTGAGTATATCTTTAAAAGGATTTTCTATTTTTAAGATGTGGGTAACATTTATAAGTGATAAATCCATGTTGTATAGAAATGGCGTGCGATGGGGTAGGAATTCCTGGACGCGCCGCCTATGCACTACCTGCGGCAGGATCCGTACATACATAATATATGAGCGGCCTCTCCTCTACGCAATTAGACACAGCACAAGCCATTGCCGTACGTGTCCGTGAGATTTTTACCAAAATGATTAGTTAGTTAATTACATTGACAATATAATATCGAGTGTGGCAGGCCTGGATACGAGTGGAACCTACACACCCACTGACACTTCTATAGCCTGTCAGCGGCCAGGGTACAGTCCCGGCAATAACCACTCCAATACACTTAGGGGCCGGTGCTAAAGTGCAGGTTACCTTAACCATCGGATAATAGAAAAATATCGCATCGAAAAACTGATGTAAGTTGTCAAAAATATACATTATTTATTATTTCGATCCGATATTTTTCCATTAACCGATGGTTAAGGCCCTCATTGTATTAAAAGATACAACTAAAATATTATTAAACGAGCTTCAAACTGTTATATACATGGTGTCCGTTTTAAGAGGCTAACCATCTCGAGATCTCGAGATCTCATTGATTATCCTCTTAATACGGACACTCTGTATAGAAATAAAAAAAGCAAACTATTAACAAAAAATACCAAAATCAGAATATACAAATCAATAATAAGACCAATAACATTATACGCAGCTGAAACAATCACAATGACAAAAAAAGAGGAAGAAGATCTAAAAATAATGGAACATAAAATAATACGAACAATACTAAGACCAATCAAAGTATAAGAAAATAAATACAGAATAAGAATGAATTATGAAATAGAACAAGAATTAGAGGGAAAAAAGAAGAAGATGAGGCAGGCCCAGATCAACATGGCTGAGAAAAGTGGAAGAAGACCTAAAATTAGCCGGAATTAGCAACTGGAAGACCAAAACAAGAGATAGGGAGTTGTGAAGGATGATTATAAAAAACATATAAGAAACAGTAACGGAGATAGATCCACTCTAATAAAATTGGATTTAGAAAACTTCGAAAGAAGCGGCGCAACCCCATGGGGTTACTATACTCATTTTTGAGTGATATTCACTCAAAAAACAAACAATATGTCCGGTCTTATGCATTTATTAAGTAATTGACCAAAAAGTGCTGTGGAATATTATGCTTTCAGCAGTATTGCTTTAATACTTTTCTGTAAACATGTAAGGTAAGGAATTAATAAAAAAGTGCTTATAAAATTAATTAATACCAAAATTAAAAAGGTATTATTTGTTTTGAACAAATCTAGTACAATTAAACGTACTAAATATTAATTTATGGGTAATATGGAGTACAGCATATTTAAACATGGAGACTTGCAGTGCTGATTACATGGATTCTTCAATGCCGCTTTAGATACAATAGTGACTAATGGATGTCGCACGGATAAAAAGACAGGTCTCACTACCACCAATCGGTATGCAACGAGCTGTCATGTCAATGAAGATTAATATATACTATAGTAGGTGCTATTTCAAATATTAATCATATACACATAATTCAGTATATTCCGAAAATTAATATCGACATAATTTTTATTTTAAATTAAAGCTAGTGCAAAATTTTTCTCGGTTATAAATTGAAAATAATATACCAGTAAAGTCGTTTTACCGACGAAGTTAAACACATTTTGTAGTTCTTGAAAGTATTGCCACATGGTAACTTTACCCATACACTTTTCCCCCAAATTTTCGTATATAAGGAATGTTTAATAATAATTGCAGAATAACTGATTTAAATCAATGATTAAAGAAAAAATCAATGTGATTTAAATCTGATCGAAATCTTTTTTTTTTAATTATATCAAACTTATGCAAAAACAAAACAATAATCTAATAAAAAATCAATTTGATATAAAAATATGTGTTCTATTGAAAATAATTTGTAGAAAAGCCTCTGAGAATGTGGAGACTGCAATGATTCGTGAAGCAACGAACCTTTAGTCGTGTTGATGTATTTGGAGGTTAAGGTTACTATAAATTGCATTATAGTATGATACACACTAACTCGTGATTATCAGTGAATAGTGATAAGGGGGATCTGTTTAAATTGACACCAAAATGAAGGTGGTACAGTAATAAAGCCTAGGTCTTGGCCTAATATAGGTCGCTGGGAGAGATTTATCGGACGCAATGGGCCGATCTCGTTGTTTGTCCCGCGTGCATGTGTTCGCATTTGTTTGCGGCGTGAAGGAAAACAAATGAAAGTAATTTCGCTATTGAATGCAAAGCAGGCCGTGGTGCTGTGTGTGTGTTACATAACCTGGGAGCCGCGTAGAGCCTGGCTCGTTCATTCACTCACAATGTTAATCCTGTCGGAAATGGAAAATGTCTCTTTATTTCATTTATTTATTTAATCAAGATATTATACGCACTGCCTTATATATTCATCGGCTATAATTGAAATGGATTCCTCGCGCTAATAATATCAATTACATTCGTATGGGAGCAAATACTATCATAATAAATACACGCGGACGGATATAACGAGCTAAATTAAAAACATTCATATCGGGAGCGAAGAATATTTCTTTTTCCGTTATGTTTACCTGGATTTATTAAAAATTAAAAATTTCTTCCCAATTTACTTGCACTAGTTTATTGTATTATCTTATAGTATTTTATATTATTAGGAAGGTAATAGTATATTGTGCAACAGGTGCAGAAAGTCGCCTATTTCCCACGAGATGTGAAAGTTCGGCACGAGACAAAGTCTGCTAGAATCATACAAGGTGGGAAATAGGTGATTCTGCACGAGTGGCACTCTATACTTTTTCTAAGACCACACTGCTAAACGTTACAGAACAAAAAATACATGTACGAAAGTTATTTGGCATAAAAACAATATGGCACACGTAATCTCACAAAGAATACCTTCACGCATGCGCAGTATTGGCAATTTTTCTGAGAAATGACATTTCCCACATTGCGCACGCGCAGTGTTTGCAAATACTGTAAGAAATGATTTCTTAGACTTTAACCACAGAATAGGTTTATACAGAAGCGATAGTAAGACAAAGAAGCGAAAATTAGAGAGAAATGGATGTGCACAAATTTAAAGGGCCCATTGTTTAAAATCGGAAAGTTTCTTCACATCTGAGAGAGAGATAGGGGAAGAGCACAAATTTAAAGGTCTACACAATGCTTCAAGGTCATAGACCTGACTAGGGGAACATGAAAGGTACTGACACGGAGTGTCGCTTGTGTGTGTAATTATTCTGTGCTTTAACCCAAAATAACTATAAATGAAATGGTAGGAAAAAATTGTATGCATTTCGGGAATAAATTTCGGTAATCCCTTAACTGAAAATGCCGTGGGTTACTTTATTCCCGTAATAAATAACAAAATAACTATTAAGATTTCGCTTAGTTTATTTTAGTAATAAAATGAACAAGTAATACATATACAATGTCGTTTCTTATAGGGAAAATGTAACATAGTGTAGTATATAATATTGGAGTATTTAGTGGATGCGTATGCGAGTAATGGGTAGTGCGTTATCTAATTTAGTAGTAGTAAGGCTAGAGCTTGGTAGATGGCGCAGTGTAGGTACAACACAGTACAAACGAGACTGCAATATTAGCGGCTAATGATTTCAGAAGCGTTATCGCGGATGGATCGTGATCCACCTCTCGTATCCGCATTGCATGGAGGATGTACGCGCATGATTGCCAACCTGATAAACATGAAATCCCTGCTTTGGCGCGGATTGCCCTAATGATGTGTTTAGACCACTTCATACAATTTCATTAGCATTTTTTCTCACCAGATTCCCGCATTCTTACGCAGATAAAAATTGTAATTAATTTTAAATTATTTCCAAGTGAAAAGCCCTTCATTTCATTAAGACATAAAACTTTAATAAATGTATTATCAATTTTTATAGCCGCTAATTTTGTTAATTTCATAGCATTGAGTACAGCACTTGAATATCATTACACTGCGACTGCTTTACCCAAGCACGACTTAGACATCTCTTGAATACGCAAATTTTATCCTTAATCTTGGCGCAAATTTCATGGTCGAATGTATCATTCAATTACAAAAATATCAGACACGCCTTATTTTTCATTTTTGTGCCTTTATAAATTACCGTATTTTATATAGGTATTTTCAATAAGATTATTTCTTCTGAGAATTATTACAAAACTGTGTGACATCTTTTGTGATTTGATTCAAAAGACAGAAATTAAATTTCTACGCCGTCGGAACTATGTAAAAACCTAAGAAATAACTTGTACAAATGAAACCTATAATATCGTCCTAAATGTTACTGTATAACTAGATAACCTAAGAATGACGTTTCTAAAAATATCAGAAACTGACAGATTAAATTGGTAACATCATTTTAATGCATTTTTATAAGTCTATCTGGTACGCAAAGACAAAATGTAGATGGAGCAGATAATAAATTTATACTAATAATTATTTTTCCATAAATATATATTTTCTTCGTAATTTTCAATAGAATGTTTAATTTCACTAAAACTAATGAAATTGAAAACAAAGCTTACAATATTCGACCTTGAAAACTCGAGAAATCTTGGGGAGATTCGAGATCAAGACGGAATAATAATATACGAGATGAGACGTTTCGAGAAAAAGAAACATCTTGTCTCGTCTCGTCTCACAGAATCACAAGAAACAAGTTAATTCCATGAGAATATAATCATTCAGTTTTATAAAAGAATAAGCTATAGGTGTAATAGTTTTCACACGATGATCGTCGATTACTTAATTCATTTAGCATCTGGCAATTGAAAGTGAAACAAGTGTTTAACAAGTCATGTTCGGAATGCAAATTCCCATGTTCATTGACATTGGCCCAACACGGATACACCAAATGACATTCGAACACACATGCGGAATAAATAAATAAAAATATCACTTACTTGTATTTCTATTTGATCTGCGCTATCTGATATGCTTCGTATGATAATTTCTGTGACTCATTTGAATTTATAAACTTTCACATCTCAATAATTTACGACGGTATTAATTAATATCTTTGATTCTGCTCAGGCGGTTGAGTTTGAATGTATGAGAGCTATTTACTTTACAAAAAGAAGATGGGAGTTATTACTAATAGGAAGTTTCTTACATAACATGAAATACATAACCTAACATGTGTATTTCTTTAAAAAAATGTATTCCATTTATCAAATTTTTAGATAATTTTAATAAACTTAAATTTAAAATCCAAAGACTTTGTCTGAATTTCATGTCCACCCATTTATATTATATTTGAACAACTGCAAAAAGATCAATCAGAAAGTACTTGAGGCATGCCTCAGGATCAGGCAGAACAACTAAAAAAAATTGATAAACGCAGTGAGCATTGTAAAAATAGCAGTCGTACACACACATTGATGAAGTTTGAGGCAGAAGAATTTCTGCCTTTGCACTACTGTAGTTACTACTGTGCTAGGCGTAGAAATGCTGTATTCACATTATTAAAATAAGGGATTTAACATGTAAAATCATATTTCCCTAATTTCCTGCTTCCCTAATTATTTTAGGTAAAATAATTTAAAAAACAGTTGTAGGGCCATACATCTGAATAAATGCGCAAAAATTATTTTCTTGTTTTGTAAGCTCAGAAATTAGCTATGAAAATGACGTAAATCGCCCAAAAATAGTACCAGGCATGGAATTCACAATAAAATTAACAAATCTTTAACGGTTTATATGTCAAGTTAGCTGCGTTATTTTATTTTCATTATTATTTGAAAATACTGTTGAAGTTAACAATATTCGATAAATTAATTTTGAATTTAAAAAAATTAAAAGAAAATAGAATAGCTGTATTTTATACCATAATTTGACAAAAGTAACATTAGTTTAATTTCAATTACAAGTACCAAACTATTGTATCTACAATAAACCCAAGGTAACAGTTATACTGTTTCGAGGAGGTGACAGAATCAGCAGTAAAACTGTTTTACCTTGCTAATAATGTAAACTACTATTACAATACTGTAAAAACTTTTTTTTTGTTTTGTTTTTGAGAAAAACATAAAAATGTTTGGTGTAAAGAAGTTGAGATGATAAAAAGAAGAACAATAACAGTTTACAATTTCCTTTAGCCACACAAAAGTCTTAATTAATAAGCAGCCATTAATATTCCGTATCTTGAAATCTTCCCTCATATTAAATTTCATAACTTGCTGTCGCCCCGCCTTTTCCGTTCCGACCAATGGGCACACAGGACCTGCGGTGACAATTATTAGGAATCATCTTTTGTAGTTTACGCACTGCTTCGCTAATGGACCGTCAATATTTGCCTGGCTGATTGCAAGTGCATTAGCGCGACGAAGACAACACGAGTGCAAGCGCAGTGCACCAGAGTGAGAGAACACGTGTATGCAAATACTCGAGGGAATGCCATTAACGCGAATAAATAACGAAATAAATACAAAAATAAATATCCAGGACGGCGTAGGCAGACTTTTCCGAAAAGATTTTCACTTGTGCTAGAATGGTGTTGCTGTCTCGTTCAATTACAACTTGTAATAATAATGTTATTTTACTCGTTAAATTGCAGCTTCGATTACTTATAGATGGTATTGCGGCTACCACAAAACATAAACTATTACGGTTTATAGTTCTAAGAACAGCGCCAATTATCAAATAACTGCATTTCATCTATAACTTTATACGTTTCCTTCATTGTTGTTTCCTTTTTGCAACATCTGACTGAGAAAAATCGAAGCTGATGTGGTCGGCACATACCTCCTTTTCTTTTACGTGTTTTATTTACCTGAACCACGTTTAGAAACAGTGAAAGTATTTTATAACATCCAGGAAAATACAAAAAAATGGTTGGTCGTCGGTATGAAATAATTGTTTTACCTTTATGTTTCCTTCATTGTTGTTTCCTTTTTGCTGAGAAAAATCGAAGCTGATGTGGTCGGCACATACCTTCTTTTCTTTCACGTGTTTCATTTATCTGAACCACTTTTAGAAACAGTGAAAGTCATTTGTAACCTCCAGGAAGATGCAAAATAATTGTTGATCCTCGGTATGAAATAATTGTAAACAAAACAATAATGGACAAATTAAAAAATGAAACATATCGACAAACTTTAAAAGTCAAGAAGAAAAACAATTAATGGTTTGGTCACTTGAAAAGAATGTTAGAGGATAGAATAACCAGGACAGTTTACAAAGAAGAATAACCAACAGGAAGACAAGAGGCAGATCGAAAAAATATGGCGAGACAAAGTTAAAAAAACGGCAGAGAAGAGAGGAGTAAAATAAGAAAATATTACGAAAGATACAAAGGACAGAAAAAGATTTAAAGAAATTTGGAGCAGACCAACTCAACCAAAGTAGAACTCAACTCCACTACACTCGAAAGGGTAAAGAGTAAAAAATAAATCGGATTTAACAACGAAATTCTATATTTGGATTTATGCGGCTTTTACCTCTACAGGCAGATATTGGTTTGTTCCAACTCAAAACAAATGAAAATGGATTGATTACCTATCTAAACAAAAGATTTTCGTATGTTTTCGGCTAGATCGAGTAAAGATATATTGCCGATCCGGTCGTTTCCTATCGCACACTTGTCGACTGCGGCGCGATCGGCTCGGCACAGATCGGAAAAATATTCTCTGCAGAGAATGCCGAGCCGACTAGTGTGCGCACGTCCATAAGAAACATGGAAACTTATTTCTGCCGATCATTTTGCTGCCAGTCTGTACCGATCGGTGCCAAAAAGTATGCGATAGCCTTAACGACCAGAGATTGGGTTTGACGTTAGTTGGAACTCTTTTTTAAATTTGTTTATGCGTCATACAGTTCTGCACTGATTCTGATGTTAGTTGGAACAACCTATAGCTTCCGACATCAGTCCGCAAGACCGGTGTACCCTGAGTTTTTCGTAATAATAAAATAAAAATTCCGCTGTATCTGTTGAAGGTTCCTTGTCATGAAACAAGTAGCTAAGATACCTTAACTAGAGTTCATGTTCCTTTTAGGAATAGTGTGCCATAGGTGATGAAGATGTGTAAAAGTGTATTAGGTTTTTACGACATTATCTGCGGATGTGTTTGAAGTTACTAATTGAAAATTATGTTTGAAACAATTAAATATTCTCTGTACCTGTTTTATTAGCTTTTTTGAGTCATGACCTCCTGCGGTTCAATAAATTCTTATTCTATATCGAATCGTTCTAGCGCCAGTCATTAACTTGTGGGACAATGTGTTTTTATTGCTTATATAATAACGGCGATTCTATGGTTTTTGCAATAAAAGTTTAATTTCAGAGAAAACATATCAAAGACTCGCGTCTTCTCAACTAATAAGTGTTAAATTGATTTTTTTATGACGAAATACAAGAAAATCTTATGAAAAGGCTTTTCAATACAAAACAAGAATAATATAAATTCTAGGAATATGAAGAAAATTTTCTAGGAACTTATAAAAAAGTTGATAAAAATTGTAAAAAAATATTTTTAAATATTTTATTGTGGGTTAGAGAGAGGATAATATTATAGAAGTATTCATTCAAAATTAAAAGAGAGAAATAGGGTACAATGATAAAAATGATTAAATATGTAAAAAATCTGTTAAAATTTTCTACTTGCTATAAAGTACACCAATTTTTTAAATTTATTTATTACTCGTTTACTATTACGATTATTTCTTTAGTATATAGGATTTTTCCGTACATATAACAAAAGCAGTTTGTAGAATTAAAAATTTGGCAAAGTGAACAATATCAAGATATTTAATATATTTATTTTAGCTTAACTATGCCACTAAAGTAAACTAAAATATTTTTTTATTTTCCAGGAATGGCGAAGAAGTAATCCTCAATTGCATCAAGATAAGGTAAGTACTACAAAATCCGATTAATAATTACTTATGTATTTATTTTTGTACAAGTGATAAAAATTGTTATTTTATGCATATTTTGCAATGGTCGATTTCATAGCTTAACGAATTTCATGACAGTGCCTATAAATCTTTGAACAGTTAGACAAAATTTCACACATCATTCATAAGTGGAATGATTTCTTTTTTCAATAAACAAACAAGTTCATCCAACCGTCGAAACAAATTTATCACAGCAGTGATTCCCTAACAAATTCGAAGTTTAAGAGTCGTTCATTAAGTTAATGTAGTAAATTATTAATTAACACCGCTGGTCCCTGATTTTACTTACAAACTCGGAGCCTAACTTCATTAGGAGCAAGTGGGTCTGTGAAATGCGGGCAAACGCAATAGCAATTTGTTATATGGTAATGCAGAGAACCCACTATAAATTCACATCAGTGTCCCGGTGAGACGGCAGGGGGCGACCAGACATATTAGGTACTATTAATATTTGATATTCAGCTTGTATCGTACAACCTAAGGCTCTCTTGAATTATTAATTAGAGGAGGATAGCCACAAACTGGAAACGCAGTGTCAAAAGACACACTAAACCAACAAACCTGCCACTAAACTACAAACAAGAACCTCTCTCAATACTTATAGTTACAACAACGAAGTTTAAACTTTAAACTACAATGAACACATACAAGGTGTGTAAAATATGTAATAAGATTGACAACGTAGCATTCGATCTGGTAACATTTGGGACCTGAGACTTAGAGAAGAGTGTCAAAAGACACACTAAACCAACAAACTAGCCACTAAAATACAAACACTAAGGAGCTCTCTCAATACTTGTAGTTACAACAAGGAAGTTTAAATTTTAAACTACATTTAACACATACAAAGTGTGTAAATTAAGTAATAAGATTGACAACAAAGCATTCGATATTGTAACACTTGGGACCTGAGACTTGGAGAGGAGTCAAGTGAAACTAGCCACTAAAATACCAACTCTAAGGACCTCACTCAATATATAGTTACAACAATGAAGTTCAAACTTTAAACTACATTTAACACATACAAGGTGTGTAAATTAAGTAATAAGACTGACAACGTAGCATTCGATCTGGAATCTTTTGGGACCTGAGACTTGGAGAGGAGTGAAGTGAACATGTTATATACCTTCAGTATGAATTTGAAATCGCTAGAACCATTTGGTTGTCCGTAGCGATTTTTTTTTGCGTTCTAAAAATGAGTAACGTCAATTTCAAACATCAGTGTGCTATGAGGTTTTGATTCAAACTTGGGCACAGTGCAATGGAAATTTTTATAAAACTTAAGCAGGCCTACGGAGACAGTGTATTTCAAGGTGCCAAGTTTTTCAGTGGTTTTAGACATTTTCAGAAGGAAAAGAGTCAATTGAAGATAAAAACGCAGTGGAAGGTCTTCATCATCAAGAACTGATGAAAATGTCGACAGAATCTGGAATCTTATGCACTTAGATCGTCGGTTGACAGTACCGAATGATTAAGGAAGAGTTAAATTTGACTCACACCACCGTTCATCCGATTTTGACTAATTCATTAGGGATGAGAAAAACCTGCGTAAAAATGTTTTAAAAAAAGAGATTTTGGCAACCTACGGAGACATTGTTATTTCAAGGGGCCAGATTTTTCGATGGTTTTAGACATTTTCAGAAGGAAAAGAGTCGATTGAAGTTAAAAAGGCAGCGAAAGGACTTTATCTTCAAGAACTGATAAAAATGTCGCCATAATCTGGGATCTTGTGCAATCAGATCGTCGGTTGACAGTAGTTAATGATTAGGGAAGAGTTAAATTTGACTCACATCACCGTTCATCAGATATTGACTAATTCATTGGGGATGAGAAAAATGAAATTTTGCCAAGTAAAAATATTCATGTGGCTTTTTGGCCTACTTATTAGCTTGATTTGAGTTTTTGTGATCTTTTCTTTTTCCTGAAATTAAAAAACCAGCTGAAGGTGATTCCAGTATTCGAGTTACAGCACTGCCATGAGGATAGGAAGAACCGTCTCCAGTACTTCCCAAGGAAGTTATTTTGAGAGAGACAATATTGAAATGTAATTCTATTCGAATAATTTAAAACAAAATAAGTCTTAATAATCTTAAGAGATATAGACAAACTACCTTATACACTTACACTCACAGATATCATCATAAAAAATGTTAAAATATTTGAAGTATTATAAAAATCAGATAATTATTAGAAAAATTTTTAACGGTCACCACAGGACTGACGATTAATTTATGTCTTGTTTATATATGGAGGTCAATAAAAATACCATACTTCCCCAACAAGTAAAATTTCGTTTGTATCTTTTCTAAAATGGTGGTGGTGGTAGCTACATATATTTATTCATTTACGTTGAAATGATGTTTTGATACAACCTTAACGACACTGGAGAAATATGCGTATTTGAAGGTGATAAAGTGCATAGCAGTTGAAGTTTACGTTTGTGTTTAAAGCATAATGAATTCCCAGTTCATGGGAATTTGTTGAAAGAACATGAGGCATGCATTGTTAAATATCTAGTAATGTCCGAGTTGGGCAAAACAGCAACGCACTTAACCACAAACATTAACCGCACTTAACTCACTTCAAGTCAAATATTTCGACGTAATTACACCGAACAAACGCTCTAGCTTGAAATACTAATATTTCAAAGAAATTAGAAATGCATGTGTTTGACATGCATGGTACGTGGAACATATTTACATGTTCAAGGTCTGCGGACCTCACACAGAAATTGCCAGCGTCTGTCTCACCACAAACTAAAATTCCTTTGCCTTCTGTGTAAGCTTTCATCTATTTTTTGACAGTTTGCTTGAGTAATAGCACCTTTCGTCTTTGTTGTACGTCATAACTTTTCTATACATATGTTTTATTGACCATAACGTCAATTTCGAAACTTTTCGGAAATAAGTTAAATTTTTTTCATAAGAATAACACGTTATCTTATATCTATTCTTAATTAAAATTAATGTTCAGGTAATATATAAGGGTCCATAGTTTTCGGACGGCAACAACATCAACTTTTCTTGAAATAAATATTATATCTGAAGCCTATAAATTGTACAAGATCTTGGACCATTTTTGGTACAATTTAAATTGGCTAGAATCAAACAGCAAATTGATTGAAATATTGTATACGATGGTAAATAGGTTTTGCCTACCTATTATTTGGAAGTTTATGTATTTTCGGAATTCATAGCATTTGTGGTTTACTAGTTTGTTCTTTTTCTGGTCGTTGAGTTGTTAAATATTTATAAGCTCAAATTGAGGAGAAGCTAAGATTTAAAATGTACATGAAAAAGAAAAAAAAATAATGAAACATGTAAGAAACAAGCAGGGCCGTTCCAAGCGGGGGTGTTTGAGATTCTCTTTTTCAATTTTTGTTTTAAATTAAAAAATATAATTTTAACAGGTAGCAGTTATGATCGAAAGATCGAAACGCGTCGTACCTCAACTTTTACCGAGTTTTGTATTCCGTGCAGTATTATATTTGGTTTATTGCACTGAATCTTTTTTTACAACGACCTTTGTTCTAAACCTTATAATATATATATATATATATATATATATATATATATATATATATATATATATATATCGTATCGGATACAATACTTAGTTGTTGTGTTAGATTTATCTAGTCTGTACCGAAAACAAAACTGAACCGATGTATAAATGTAAATATTGTACTAAACTGAAAATATTAACCAGAATATAATACAGAAGTATTACTGTTAAAATTTAAAATATAAAAAGGTAAATACAACTTTTTTTTCCGAAACCTTTTATTTACTAATATTAGTGAAATGTGAGGTAATATTTCCCGGTGAAGAAATGTGTAGAAAGGCAGGAAAACGGCGCATCTTTTCGTGGGTTCAAATCATCATATTAGATCCCGCCGTGGGGCCCAAACGTATCTGAGAAATTACAGTCTCGAAGAACGGCTTGACGAAATTCTCAACATGAGCTCTTACTTGGCCCGAGGGCCTAACGACTTACTATACATAAAATCATTTTTGCTTGCTTAATAAATAATTCAGATTACTCGGATACAGCCAGGGTCGTTGACTGGTGCATATAGTTTAACACATAGTTGAGCTCTATAATAAATGTTAATCTTCCATCTTAAATTATTGATTTTGTTTGCATTGTAGTTAACCTTTCTGCGACCGGCTAGTTCCCAGCGATTATATATATTCTATATTCAAGCCCATAAATTGGACAATTTTTGATAATATACTTACAACTATGAGTAATATCATTTCTATTTTTAGACATAACAACATCTCCCTACAAATAACTCAACGAAAATTTTATTATTAAATTATTGACAACGGGCAGCGGTGATTCATTTTGTTATTAGGCGCTTCAAATCGAACTGACCGAAGTACGATATCTGGAGTTAATATTAATAAGAAATTTTATATATAATTAATATAAAACACGGCCGGTGATTCATCGCGAACGACTTGCCTAGTCAGGTAATCTTACTAAATAGGTCGAGTGAGATAAGAGCAACGCAGCTATTGTTTGGAAATTTTATAGAGTCCGAAACACTCTAGAAGGTTCGAGATTAATTACCCGCAGGTATAAAAGTGTCGTAGCCTACAAAATAGAGCAGAGGACATAAAGTATGTACTTTATGCGCGGTTATAGGAAAATATTATTTTATTCGCAAAATTGGCTCATTTAAATTACATATTTTTTGTGCTACTGGTTCGGTTTTTTTCATAAAAATAAAATAGTTGAAATTTAATATCAAAATTAAATATTTATCGAATTAATTACTAATACCTATAATTAATACCTAAATAACATAATAAAAAAATAAATAAATTTAGTGGTATAGATTTTTTTTATTAAACTATAATTTTGCATATTAAAAATTAAGTGAGTAATTTTTTAATATTGAAATTTCGAAACCCCTTGTATGTATGAATAAGTATATTGTGCAGCATTTAAAAAAATTAATAATCTCGTGTTTGTCACATCACAAAATATTCCAAAATGACATGACTTTTGAAATCACACATTGGTTGATATTGATTAAAATGTAGCAAACAAAGTATGTTATAAATTTGTAGAGCAAACCCGAGCAATATATAATTTTCAATTATATCATTATTATTGTATGAATGATTACAGTTACCTTAATGAGGCAGATTAGTGCGTTTCATTTTTGAAAGCAGACTGATAAATAATCCGACAAAATACTTTATTACTTTGATCTTCAATGGCAACTGGGCGTGGTTATCACGTTGTGAGAGAGATGGAGCATACCGCGAGTGTGTGAGTGGGAGAGAGACAGCGATACGCGGATGGTACAGGTTCTTATATTACAAGCTGGACACTGGACGTTCTTTATCTCTCTGTGATTCCATGCCACAACAATGTATGTGGAGTGCTTACCAATTAGAATCACACGAATTATACAAATAAATTCAATATAACGGGAGGAGAACACTACTGTTTGGAGAAATCGAAAATAATCTCAAAATGGAACAGATTTATCGGAAACAATGATCTTCAAAAAATAAAAAAAATTGTAGTGTATTCCTTAAATAATTCTAAATCTAAAATACTTCATTCATTTTAGTCAAGTGTGCTTTGGAAACAAAATTGAAAATCTTTTGTTTCAAACAAAATTTTGACTAGTGTTTCACAAGACAAGATTTCTTGTCTTGCTTTGTTATTTCTTGTCTTTCATTACTCTTGTATATAAATATCTTGTCTTGATCGACATTTTCTAGCTTATTTCTTGTCTTGCAGGATTTTTTGCAAATATATCATATAATGTCTTTGTATCATGTAATGTAATTTTTCTTTTGTTTAAATAATATCAATGTCAATTTTCAAATATATATCTTATAATACATTAATGTATTATTATTAAATAAATATATTAAAAACAAAAATCTTATAGCTGCATAAACTGTACATATATTTTAACACAACAGCGACATTTGTACAAGCAGAAAAGTTTTTTTCAAAGTTTCCCTGCTTATAAGAAAGCATTTTATGTCTTAAGTCTTGGTTACATGATGTGGAAGAATACTTTTATTTAGTCAATAATTATTACTATTATACATTTTTTGAAAATGAAATTTACATACATATGTAAAAAAATTTGTATTAATTTTTTATAACATACCTATATATTTTTGTACATTTATAAATTTATAACCTATAAATTCTTATAATACATTTATATTTAAAATTATCAAAAAAATGCGAGAGTATAAGAATTGAAGAAAATCTTTCTATTCTTGCACATTTCTTGCAAGACAATTTCTTGCTTTGTCTTGCTTTGAAATTTATAGCTCTTGTATTGTTCTTGTCTTGCATTTTTTGCAAGACTGATGCAAGACCAACAAAAATACTCTTGTGAAACACTAAATATTTCCATTGAAACTTGAAAACCGATTTTTTTGTGATTACAATATTTCTTTTACTTTATCGGATGTAAAAAAATGGATAAATGAATCATATTAACAATACCAATGGATGATAATACATAAAAAATTTAAAATGAATACCTACAAATACATGTTACAGTAATAGGTTTAATTTATGAATGTTTGAATTGCGCTGTATTAGTTTAATGATCGAGTAATTTTTAGGGGCGTGATCAGTGCTTATGTCATGTAATGAAAGATTTGCAAGATTATGAAAGGTTAATATTAATTAACATATGTAAATATGTACAATGATTATTGTTCCATTATCTACCATTAAAATTTGTTTAAACATTAAAGAACAATGTAAATTCAATATATTTAAAAATATATGTTGCAATATATTTCCATGCTGCGTACATTCACTTTCAATAAATTATTAATCTTTATATTATTATATGCATTCTAAACTTTACACAAAAATCATCAATAATAGAATGTCTTACATTTATACATAATATTTTATTTATTAAATGCTTGAAAAGTAATTTTCACGTACTGGCGGCAAATTTATCAAAGGTTTTATTTAATTTTAAAATAAATTTTTATTAAAATTTCGGTTGTAGGAAAAATGTTGTATGCAACATGTGTGTAAGTTTTTCTTATCTCGTGCTATAATTTTTGCATTCGGCTACGCTTCATGCGTTAAACAGCACTCAACTAAAAACACTTACTTTACACACTAGTTGTATAAATAACTATTTTGATTCGATATTTGTGTCTAGATATAGGACCTGCCATTTTGTATCCTAAAATTTGTGAAATAAACAGAGATTGAATATTAAATAATGTATGAAGAATATTTTTTGACGACGGTAGTGTATTTTATAGATGGTTATAACTCGGGTTATAATATACTTACATTCCTTGCAGTTTATAACACTATTATATTTTGTTCAGGCTATTTAATTTTAATAAAAAAGATGAGTTATTTATGTTTACAAATTTTAGAAGATAAAATATTTATTTAAAAATGTCTTGTAGGTATTGTAGATATATTGGAATATGTTCTCGTTTAAAAATTTCTTTGTATATTTGCCAGTTTTTACCTGAAATTTTATGTTTAGATTTGGGTTTCCAGGTAGAAATTTCCTCAGGTGTAAATTTTCTAAGAGTGACTTTCTTGAACCTTTAAAGGTATCGGTTTAGGAATTTGTGCACAAGTGTTAAAATAGACGAGTAAAATAGTATAAATTTCATAAGACGGTAATGGAACTATACGTCGTATAGAACGAGTAAAATATACTATTTTTTTTTTGCTTCACTTATTTAATGAATATCTTAAAATTTTCAGTTAAAAAAATAACAGATTATAATTTAGGGATAAACAAATGTGAAATATGGTATCTCTGTTGAATGAAGTTGACCATATTTATCTGTTCATATGCAATTAAAATATGAAAATATTTATAAATCTTATACATTATGAGTAATGAAATTATAATATTCTTTTAAACTAGTTTTATTTATTTAGTTTTCCTACTCAAAAATAATTCAAAGTGTCAAAAGACAATATTTGGATTTAAGTTCTGTAAATATTTATTAATTACAGAACTTAAACCCAAATATTGTCTTTTGATTAATTATGAGTTCTGAAAGCTTCTTTCAATATTTAATTCAAACTGTATTAAAAATCATTTAAAAATATTTGAGGTTATCAATGTGACATGTAAAGTGAGGTGCAGTTATTAGAAGTACCAATTTTACAAAAATACCAAAAACCGTTTAACAATATTTTATATTATTAAACTGTTTTCGATATAATAATAGGGCAATTGTTAACGCAAAGTATAAAAACGTTTTGTTTAATTGTGAAGGTTGTTCAGCAAGTACAAAGACAAATGAAGAGTGGATGGATGAACAAACATCGCCATTGTTTGCAATTATACGTGCTGGTGGATAAAAACACGTCTTGGCGCTACTATTTAGTACTAACTGCTCATCATATTTTAGAGGTTTTTACCTCTGCGCGTTTGGAACGTGTTGTTCTCCAGGAATTTTCACCGAAACCATTACGGCTCTTTCGTTTTTGCCAGCATTAAAATTGCTGCGTTTCCTTAAATGCGTTAATTTGCCTCATACTACATAAAATCAATACCAACTCTTTATTTATAAACATGTAATTAGCACCAAATTGGAAACAAATTTCACATATGCCACAGAAGAAATACAAACCGGTTCATCTATTTTTAACAATTGTTTGTGGAATTTCTTACAATGAAACAATAGATTTCTTAATTTAAAGATAATTGATGTACTCTACCAAGAGACATTTTGAGACAAGATGCTTAATTTTGGAAAATAAATATTTTGCGTAAAATATAGTACACCGTGAGTTTATTTTAACATGAAACATGGGATTTGCCAAATCCATGGTTACGACTTCACATTTGATTGACAGCAAATACTACGAAAAAAACTGACTCGGGTTTTGAAGAGTGACCGAATTATTTCGAAAAGCGACTAGTTTTTTTTTATAATTGTAAATTTTAATCTATATCTACTAATATTTTAAAAGAGATATTTTCAATGATTTTGAAAAACTCCAGCACCAAGAGTTAGAAGAAATAGATGATTTTGTAAATCCAGAAGTTCGGCCATGTGTGAGAGAACGAACGAAATAATTTAAAAATGGAATGACGAAGAATTAATAATTCTTGTGAATACAACAGTTTGCTTGCAATGTTTAGCATTATTTAAACATTATTTATAATTAAAATTACTACCACTTTATTTGGAACTTTTAAACTGCAGTGCAAAATTGAGGAATCTTTCACTACAAACCTAACATGCCCGTAACATTCCAAATATTATTTTTTATCCTTCTCTATCATGTACAAATTGTGCATCATATTAATCTTGTCTTAAAATATAAGAAGTCAATAATCAGTATTTTGTTACAGCAAACATCAAAATAATTATTTTCATTGCGTTAATTTACAGAATAATAATCAAATGGACAAAGATATTTTGAAAGACACACATTATTTGTCGGATAAGAGTTTCTAATAAATTTATTTACAAGTTTGTTATCCGTCATTTTATTTATACTTGCAAAGAACTTTTATTATAATATAAGTATTTTAGATGGCATTTATTTTAAAAATAATAAATCAACTGTATTTAGAATAGTAATGTAGAAAACACACTAAATATCTAACTTTATTTCTATAAACCATAGATTACATGATTAACTGTTGTTTTTATTGCGAAAAATCGCCATAACACGTTTATATATACTTTAAGGATTTTTATTATTATGAAATCCATTTCTTTTTTAAAACACAAAAAATACCAATGCCCTATTTGCCGTGGACGTCTATACTTTTTGTATCATTTTCTGTTATTTGCACTCTTCAAATTCCACCTTAATTCAAATAAAGTTATAAACAGCAAATATTTGTTTATGAATGTAAAACTTATTTTTATTTTTTGTTGAGAGTACGTTACTTGAAATAGTCTGAAAGTAATAATTATTTAAAGTGTGTAGCGCATAAAGATGATTTTTGTAAATTGCTCTTGGTAAACAACAATTGAATGACTGAGCACATATTATAATCACGAATTCATTGCGCATTCGCGCGCAGTCTCATGTGCTCATTACATTGGAACATGTACGGTATTGTGCGTGTCAGCATTCCTCATACAACAGTTTTACTACACAAAAAAACCTCAACTATTTGTTTAGATTAATTTCCCATTAAGAAGACTTCATCACCGGATTCCCGGAGTTCAAATCAAAAAAATCCCGGAAGAAAAAATACAAAATTCTTTCTATATCATATTATATTATATATCTCTTGAAAAATTATTTCTTTGATTTTTAAACATTATTAAGGCCGGTGTTATAATGTCCTAATATTTCTTTGTTAAATTATTCCTCTTGGTAACCACGAATTTCAGTTTTTCAATATATTGTTAGCATAGCATCGCAAGTCTTAGAAGACAGGAGGATAAACTAATAGCTAGTTTATGCTGCCAATAAAATTTTGCCAGTAGGATAAATTTACTAAGTTGGTCCGAATTTGGCCGAATGTAAAATATTCTATAACATTTGTAAAATTCTTGACAGTTTTTGATAATATTGTCAAAATATAACATTAGTACAGTGTATTTTGAGAGAGTGACGACGAAGAAGAATTAATATATTTTGTTAATGTGGTGTATAGGAGACTTTACGTTGTAAGATGTCAAAGAAATCATTTAAATTTCTGGCGTGACCATGATTTTTTGAAAATATTTTAATTTAGTAAAAATACAGCAATGTATTTATTAAAAAATGTAGAAAATATTATTCGGTTTTCTACTAGCAGGTAAATAAAATTATGAGTAGCATATAATATTTCGTAAATATATCTGAAATAAAATATTAACATTTTATTTACAGAAGTTTTGCAATTGACTTTGATAAGTTACCGATCCAAACTGTCAATCATTGATTTTTTTTTTGTTAAAATTAATACAAAATTCAAAATTTACTTAAAATAAAAATATATGTTCTTTTACTATGGAAAAACCCTTCGAAAATTTTACAGATAAATTCATGGTTCTCACTAGATTATTTATGAAAAATTTATAAGAATTTTTTGTTGAAAGAAAATAATTTTCTGATTAATATATAAACAAACAAATAAACTAAACAGTTATTATTCATATGATTTTATTACAGTTATAAATTAATATTTTTCGTAACATAAGTCATAAAATTATTGTATTCATTATTATTAACAAATTTATGTGAAATAAATAGAAATTTGTATGCAGCAATAAAATTATAGAAATAAAATTTAATCATCACAATAAATAAACAGAAATCTATAATAGAATGAAAGGTTATGTCTAGATTTTTTGAGTGCGTAGACTGCTAATTAAAATCTTCCGATCGAGTAATGCACTCTCAGTTGTCTGATTAAAATAAATGTATTTTTTTCGATCATTAGCATTTTGTAATTGGAAAGTTGAATATTCGATGTCTTCATGAAGCACAATTTATTAATTCTTAAACTGCTGCATCTTACAATTAATATCGGAGAGAAATAATGATAATAAAATATCTCCGATCATAGGAGGCCTGTACTTGGATACACAATCAATTTTTATTGCTTATGGATGATTCTCACGTTCGCAATCGGCCAATCATACCGTTCGATTGTATTAAATTGCAAATAGTTCTCATAATCTCATACACTGGCTTTCAAACATTATAGTAATTAAAATTGAAAACTTTAAAGTTTCGTACCATTTGAAACACAAATAATAAATATGTAATATTTTATTACACATTTCAATTTCAAATTATTCTAATTTTGTAAACAGCATAAAATATTACGATTATTTACAATTATTCATAAAATCTGTTTTTTGAATAATATTAAAAATTGTATTTTGAATTAAAAAAAATATTGAAGCAAATTATTATTTATTGTATAAATACCTATTTCTGGTTTATTCAATGTAGACAATAGTTTTGGAAATAAGACAGCTTTCAAGATCTAGAATAAAAAGTCTTGTCTTGAAATTTCAAAACAAGACCTTTACCAGTCTTGTCTTGATAATCTAGACAAGACAAGACAAGAGTCTAGAATGTCTACATACGAAATATATCTCACAAAAATAACAGTTTTTGTTTAAGATACGTTAGCTCATGTTTGCAAAACGGTGAAAGAAGAAATTGTATATGAAATAATATCACTATAATTTTTTTGTATCGAGTATTACGGAATATTTGGTTAATATTTGTGTTTATTCTGTGTATAATATATTTAATCAACACGATATATATTATGGATTATGCAGGTATATATACATATTGTTATAGTTTATTTAAAATAATATTTTTATCTGACTTATTTTTTTTAAATATATTTTTAGTGATTGCTCAAAATGGTGATAGGACTATTTATTCATCGTTTACAGTGTAGGACATTAACGTTATGTTTATATAATACAAAGATGTCTTTTCTTACCTTAGTTCTGGAGGTTCGAGGTGGTCCATTCGCCACAATAGCATACACCTCCACGTCATAAGTATCCACCCCAGCTTCTCTGTCGAGTGGAACTGCGGTAGAGAGCACCCCCAACCGTGTATCAATATCAAACAGTCGATCCACCTGTTTACCCATCCCGGTCACATTGGTCACATAATACTCCACTTCACCACTAAACCGCGCTTTAACAGTCAATATACTCGTGCCTGGCGACTCGTTCTCGAATACACTCCCGGAAAACTCATCCGACTCGAACTCAGGACCTCCGGAGTCCCCGCTCGCTATGACGGTGATGTAAGCATCGGTGGATTTACGCTCGCTTTGCACGGCTTCGTCCGTTGCTTTTACTGCTAGCTGGTATCTTGATTCGATTTTGTAGATTGGTTTCCGGAGAGATAATGCACCGGTGCTTCGATGTAAACGGAATAAATCCATGTTACCACTTACCAATTCGTAAGTGACTAAACCGTTTGTGCTACTGTCTAAGTCTCTGGCGAATACGTTCATGATTAGCGAGCCATCTCGACCGAAACTTTGCTGGTTTTGTGAGGGTAAAACTGCTGCATTCATAGACACAAATATCGGGGCATTGTCGTTCACGTCTTCTACGATAACTGTGACAAGTTTACCAGCTGATAATCTTGTACTTTCAGGTAGAGCTTGGTCCGTAGCGAGTACAGTAAGGCGAAAAGTGTCAATAGATTCGCGATCTATCGGCAGTAGAGTATGAATTACACCTGTTGTAGGGTTTATACCAAAATGTCTTCGTTCGTCTTCAGGCTCTTGATGGCTAATAGTGTAAGTTACCTTTCCATTTATACCAGAATCTGGATCTTCAGCTGTTACGGTTACTATTGGGGTGTGAACTGAGATGCCTTCTCGAATCTGACGCACAATTGCAGTATTTGGAAATGAAGGAGGATTATCATTTGCGTCTACAACAATAACTGAGAACATTATTGTTGTACTAAGTCGTGGATTACCACCGTCAGATGCTGTAATATTTAGTTGATAATAGTTTAATTCTTCGTAATCTAAAGGTTTGTGAAGATATAATGTGCCTGTGTTTGAATCAATGTGGAAGGTATCACGCCGATTTCCAGCACCGATTGAAAATGTAATTTCACTGTTTATACCCAAGTCAGCATCGGTAGCTTTAAACTGTATGAGTTCTGTATTGATTTGTGTTGTTTCAATGACAGATATTTTGGAATTAGTTTGTGTGAATTCGGGTGCATTGTCGTTTTCATCTAAAACATCAACTGTAACTGTTGCGGATGAGCTGAGTCTTTGGGAGAAGCCGGCGTCGTGTGCAAGCACAGTGAGGGTGTACCTGGAGGTAGTTTCCCGGTCTAGAGACCGTTCCAGGCTGATCTGGCCAGTGGCCTCGTCGATGGCGAAGCGGCCCTCGTCGTTACCCGCGAGGAGAGAGTAGTACACGTCGCCGTTCAGGCCTTCGTCGGCGTCCGAGGTGTACATGCGAACGACCTGCGTGCCCGCGCTGCTGCCCTCGGAGACCTGCACCTTGTACGGAGCGCGCAAGAACTTCGGCGCATTGTCATTAACGTCCGTGATGTACACGTTCACTTTAACTTTATCTCGGAGCCGCGGGCTGCCGTTGTCAGTCACGGCTGCTTCCAGTGTAATAAAACTCTGTCCGGTCGTCTGTACTAATTCTTCTCTGTCGAAAAGATGCAGCGTTTTTATGAAACCGTTTTTCGGGTCGATGGCAAAGTCGTTTTGTGAGTTAGACAAAGAGAAGATCAGCTCGGCGTTCCTCCCAATGTCGCGGTCTGTAGCGGTGAGCTTGCCGACAAACGTATCCGGAGGCTCGTTCTCTCGAATACTGAACGTGAACGTGGAATTTGTGAACTCCGGCGCGTTGTCGTTCTCATCAATGACATGGATCACTACAGGAACCTGCGAGGAACGGGGCGGGCTTCCCAAGTCGCTCACAGTCACTGTCAGTGAGTAATAATCCCTCTCTTCGCGGTCCAGCGGACTGCGGACGTACAAGAATCCATCTGGGAATACTCCGAACTTGCCTTCCGTGTTTCCTTCAGTTATCGAGTACGACACGCGTCCGTTTACACCCAGATCTGCGTCACTAGCTGCCAGGGCGAAAAATCTGTCATTCACAGGTGTAGATTCCAATAAAGATGTCTCATATGACGTATGATCAAATACTGGAGTGTGATCATTCACATCGTCGATTGTAACAGTGAGAGAATTTTTTGATGAAAGTCGTGGTTCTCCACTATCTGTCGCTGTAACTTCTAGATGTAATACAGTACCGGGCTCAGCCCTTATGGGTCGATTTAAGTAAATAACTCCAGTGGCTTCTGATATCCTGAATTGATCTTCGGGATTGTAGCTGAGGCTGTAGGTGACTCTGCTGTTGACTCCAGCATCTTTATCCCTCGCGCGTGCGAGGTACACTTCCTGCCCGACCGCTGCATTCTCCGCGATTCTGACGTCATCGCGGTCGCGTAGGAATAGAGGTGGATTATCATTCAAATCTAGTACTGATATGTTAACAACTGTTTTACCATAAGACAGCACAGATCTTGCAACTACTGTCAAACTGTACGTTAGAACTTGTTCCCGATCGATCTTACTCGCTGTTGTTATTTTACCCGAATGCTCATCAATATGAAAATTGTGTTTTGGGTCGCCGTAAACTATGGAGTAAGTAATGGATGATTCACTGGCACTTCGAACTCTGACCCTGCCCACATCGCGACCGATGTTCGGAGATCTGCCGTCGTGATCCTCGGTGATTTGGAATTCATATCCGCCGTAAGTATCAAACTCGAGTTCATCCATGTAGGATTCTTTTATGATCTCAACAAAGGCGTCTTCAACAGCTCGCTTATCCCCATGGTCTCTGGCAGAAATCCGTAGTTTATGGTTTGGTTTTTGTGATCCGCGCAAGTTGCCGCGAAGAGTAATAACTCCGCTCCACTCGTCGATTGTAAATAACCCGTCGCCACCGCTCTCCAGTTTAAAGGTTATTATCGCGTTTTCTCCTTCGTCTAAATCCGTGGCGATAACTTTTAGTACCGATGTCCCAGGCACTGTGTCCTCAGCCAAGGGCACGAAGTACTTTTGCGGGTAGAATTCAGGATTATTATCATTAACATCTAATACGTTGAGGAACACAGTAGCTGTTGAGGACTGAGGAGGAACGCCTTGATCACGGGCGATGACACGGATTTCGTAATCAGCGATGGTCTCGCGGTCGAGCTGCGTTTTCGTGGTGAGCTGACCGGTCAATGAGTCTAAGGAGAATGTGTTGGGGTATCTTTGTTGCACTCCGGGCTGGAGAGAATAAGTGACGCTTCCATTCGTGCCCTGATCGTGATCGGCAGCCGTGAGCATGGCCACTAAAGTATGAGGCGGAGTGCTCTCTGACAGACTCACATTGATGTACCTCTGAGAAAACTGCGGTGCTTCGTCATTCTCATCCAGTATAGTCACTTTCAGCTGAGTGTAAGCCCATTTAGGGTTCGGGCCGCCGTCTCTCGCCGAGATCCTCAACTCCACAGTGCCTTGAACTTCCCTGTCCAACGCCGCTCTAGTCGTGATTAATCCAGAGTCCGGGTTGATGTGGAACCATTGTTGTTCGTTTCCAGACACGAACGCGTAGAATATCTGAGCGTTCACTCCGGTGTCTTCATCCGTGGCTGTGATTCCAGCCACGTAAGTTCCCGGCGGGGCAAGTTCGCTTAATATAGCAGAATATTCACTTTTTTCAAACACAGGTTCATGGTCATTTACATCGTTCACGTGAATTATGAGAAATGCTGTTGCTGTCCTCGGAGGACTACCTTTATCCGTCGCTACAACCGTCAGATTATATTTACTGATTTCTTCTCGATCCAAAACACCATGCACTCGCACAATATCAAAACTCGGTGTATAATCCAAACGAAAATGATTTAATTCATTGCCAGACACAATTCTAACTTCTGTATCTCCGTTCAAACCCTCATCTAAGTCTACTACTGAAACAGCGGCAACAACACTACCGTTCACAGCATTTTCATCCACGGTAGCAAACACAGCGGTGGATGGAAAGTATCGAAAACTTATGACGGGGTCGTGATCGTTCGCGTCCACCAGGTTAACAGTAACGTACGTCCTCCCGTCCTGGCGGGGCGACCCGTGGTCCCGCGCGAACACAGTGAACACGCAACTCTTCGGACACGGTTTCGGTGTTTGCGGGCAGTTTTGTTGCGGACATTCCAGCGCTTCCGTCGTGGAAATCACTCCGGTTTCCGGATCCACGGTGAATTGTCTTTCTGTGTCGGAGAGGTAGTATGTTATTTTGGCGTTATCACCAAGATCACTGTCTGTAGCCATCACTTGAAGAACTGGCGTACCCGGTAACACACTTTCGTTTAAAGACACTGTATAGTCACTGTGGTCGAATATCGGAGGATTATCATTCACATCCAGAATAGTTACATTTACTTGTAGAAAACCATGTTTAGGAGGATTTCCACCATCCCTCGCTGAGATGTTTAGAATATAAGATCCCTGAGATTCTCGGTCTAGTTTACCAGTTGTTTCTAAGTGTAGATAAGATGTTTCACCAGTAGGATTTGCAGTAACTACCAGTCGAAATTTTTCATCTTTATTCCCAGCTATGATTCTGTAATCATCCGATATGCCATTGACTCCTATATCTTTGTCTGTAGCTGCGTCTAACAAGAGTCTTGTCCCAGCAGCCGCGCTCTCGGAAAACGATACAGCTATGCTCGGTTCCGGGAACTCTGGCGGATTGTCATTGATGTCGATGACAACTATCCGCACCTCTATGGGGTAGGTGGGCTGGCTGGACAGCACCACGAGGTCGTAGCGGTCGTTGTGCAGAGTTTCCCGGTCGAGCACAGCGTTGGTGCGGATCTCCCCGCTGACGGGGTCCAGGGTGAACTCCCTGGGAGGCTCGTTGAAGCGATAGGTGAAGCCGGGCTTGGTGGGAATGGTCCCGACGGAGGTGCCGCGAGGCTGCCCCTCCCGCACCTGGAGGGTGACGCGGGTGTCCACCGCGCGGCTCTGCATTTGCGTGGTGATGCCATAGACGCTGGTGAGCATCCACGCGATCGTCACTATCCACCCCGCACTCCGCCGCATTGTTAGCGCGCACTAGCTGCACATGGTCACCAGCACATCACCTGCATCGCGGGCAACACTACACGTTGTGCACGCTCAGCTCAGGTAACAACGCTGGCATTCCACTGCTCCTCTCGCCCCGTCCACAAACCCGTCCAGAGCTTCTCTCTCTCTCGCTCCTCACTCTGGTATGCAATATGGCCGGAACGGCTCCGCAGGCTTTGGGCACTGGAAACACACCACATATCATCACACACCACCCTGCATCATCGGCTACCACTACCACAGAACCCCTAGACGTGAACAGAGCTTACCTGTTTGTGTTAATCCTTGTTGTTGCTGCTGCACTGTCCCGAGCACTCGAAGCACAACACTGAACCCGAAGTCGTTCACGGAGTGTTGCGTGTTGACGGAGTTGGTTGTTGACCGCGCGAACCTCGACTGAAGACTGAGTGTCCGACTCTCGCTCCTGGGAGGAGCTGGCGTGCGCAGCCAATGGCAGGGCGCGCCGCGTTGCCACGTCTACCTGTCTTCCTCGGACAAGTTGAGATATACAATCGCACCTAAACATAAACAATATTTATGGAACCGTCACCCGTGTGGGGTTCGTGTCGTAAATCTATACGAGAAGCAGAGGGGGAGGGGTGCATGGGGTCAGACAACCATTTCAAGATGGAATGCTTCACTAATAATTGGACCTTTAAATATTTGCTTCCTTATCAACACGACCATTTCATCTTTATTATTTTTTTTAATTAACATACCACAAATCCAAATCACAAATTCTTTACTACTTTAATAAAATTATTATAAATATTAAATAATTTTATCAAAATATTAACATATGTATATATAGACTCATATTTCACAGGAGAAATTCAAGTTGGTAGTCAGAGATTTCAATGCTAGGTGAAGATACATTGTAAATTTCTATTTATTAAAAAATATATAAAACGTATTTAAGAAATAATAAACAATAATTATTTACTTTCGTATCAACAGAGATTAAATATTAAAAATTTTTTTTTAATTTACGTACCACAAATCCGATTCACTTTTTACTTTATTACTTTAATAAAATTATTATAGATATTAAATAATTTTATCAAAATATTAATACTTGTTTATAAAGACTCATATTTCGCAACAAAAATTCAAGAGTTTAGTCAGAGATTTCAATGCTAGGTGAAGACAGATTGTGAAATTATATTTATTAAAAAAATATAAAACAATCTTAAGAAATAATTAAACATTATTTATTTACTTTCGTATCAACAAAGAGATTAAATATATTTTTTAAATTATTGTAATTACCATGCCAAGAAACCATATCACAAATTGAACACTACATTTACATTAGTAAAATAATTATTTATACTTATATAATTTCGACAAAATATAATATTTATATTCATATATAAACAGACATGTGCCATATGTATTACAAAACTTGGCTAAAAAAGATTTTTAAATTTCATTGATAATTTGTATATTAAGTACCAATAATTATTGAATTAATGCACTTTTAATAAAATAATATTCAAAATTTGTAAAAAATAATTAAAATTTTTTTTATATTTTCTATAGGATTGACCTGATTTAATAAATCAACTAATTTTTTTGATTAATTTTCATGAAAGATAAAAAATAAAAAGCATAATAAAAATTTAATTATGTGCTACAAAACTATTACTAAAATATATTCTATATAATAATATCTCAACAATACATTATACAAAATTATAACAGAAGAAAAATATAAATATTAAACTATGTAACGAAAAGTAAAAATTCAAATAATTCATTATTTTTGTCAATCCTGTTTTTTTTAGCTATTAACAAAAAAATATTTTAAGTATAGTATTCATTTTTAATAAAAAAAATCATATAATCGTTTAAAACATTTTTCATTGAAATATTAGCATTTTTTTAGCAAAAAAAAAATAATTTTAAAATAAAATTTTAGCTATACATATATCCTAGAGATTTCAATGCTAGAGTAAGACAGAATATTTAATTTTTAATTATTTTTTTTTAAAGAACTGACTTTTTAAAAGTTTATCAAAATATCATAAATATGTTCAGGTAAATTTGCATTTTGTACATGTAAAGAAAAGAAATTCAAGCGGTGTATGAAAGAGATATCAATGCTTAGTTAAGAAACATTTCAAAATTTATGTGATACTGTATCGTAACTAAGTACCACTTATTTATTTTTTAAAAATAAGCTCATATTTTCTTTATTACTTATTACTTATAATTATATATTGTGCGTAGATAAAAATATTGGTAAAGCAAATCAATCACAAATAAAAAAAATGCTAAAAATTTTAACGCAAAGTAATTATTTAGAGATTTATTATTTCTATTTTTTTAATACTAAATATTCAACATAGATATAAATTTGTATTAATTCTGAAGGAAACAATATAAATTCTAATGACGTTATAAAGATTGCAATAAGGAAAAAGACTTACGAAATAATAAAACACTAAAATTTATGCTATTGATAAATAACTGTACTAGAACAATTTTTGTTAAACAAGTAATAGATTTTCAAGTTTTTGCATTATTTGTAATTTGTAATTTTAAATTAAATATTACATTACATATTCTTGAGATTCCAATGGTTAGCTTCATAAAACGGACATCCTGTATAAGCTCTATATTCATAACAGAAATAAATTTTCTATATTGTTAAAGTATTTTAAAGCAAAAATAAATTTGAAGAAAATATTTTTATCTTCATAATTGGACAACCCTAAAAGTTTTGGCTGCAGGTAATTTTTTTACTTGCATTTTGGTTAGAAGTTTGTCAGTCGAAATTCTCTGCAAAGGATCTTCAACTTATAATGGTTTTCGAACCACTAGGATACAACGGTATTTTTTTTTTGCTAATATTTAGGAATTGATCCCAAAATCGCACACTTCGCTCAGTTCAAGTTGCAACTCGCTAATCAAGTGACACACCGCTGCTAAAAATAAAAAACAATGACATGAATATAATTTCATATAAGCACTAAATATTGATGTAACAAATAAGGTATATAACATACAAATAACGATATAGATCACTATTTTTTTAATATCAAGTTGTCAAAAAACTGTCAAGAATCACTTACCCCATGTCTGACGTCTTCGGAGTTAGAAATGTAAATAATGATGCGCCATGTTAGTTTTTGTTTAAAACACCAACAGAAGAGGGAGTTTGCGTAATATCTAACTGGTATTAATTGGTAATTAACAAGCCAAATATTGTATAAACAGATATAATTGACTATTCACTACACTTTGTAAAAAATGTTAGTACTTCTCGCGCATTCAAAGGTGATGTATCGAAATCGTGATCGTGCGGTGATTTATTAGATATTGCAACTGTGTTTGAACTTTATTTTATCAACAACAGCGCGACATTTTTGCGTGGAACAGTGACCTAGTGTAAGTAATTGTCTAATTAGCTATTTTACTTTCTTGTGTTATCGGTTAAATTGTCAAATAAAATTTATTTAAACTCTACCATTCATATTATAGAAGTTTATATAGGAAATTTCACTCTACGAGGTTCTAAACAAAATTTGTATAATGCTATCGGAGAAATAATTATAAGTCAGTTCATTTTGAACGTTCTAATATTCTATAATAGTCCATATAAAAAATTGTGGTAAAGTTTTAAATGACCAGCATTCATTTTTTAGTATATATGAAATATAAGGAGTTTCTTAAGTAAGGCCATTTAAGAAATATTGTAATAAATGTGTAAAAACATTTTTTTGATACAAATTCAAATATGAAGAAGTTTAATTTTAAGTCACTAATGAACATATTGTACTATTATTTTCAAAGTTTAGAATATTATAAATACATCTTAGAAAAGGAATGTACAAACAGAAAGTATTGTTTATATAATAAAAGAAAACAAAAAGACAGCATTTTATTTATTGTTCGTGATGTCGATTTTAAACATAATTAATATGCACATTTTTAATGATTCTTAAATATAAAATATGAAAAAATATACTTGACTTACATGTGTAATAATTTTTAAAAATTATTAATATTAATATTTCTTTTTCTTTTGTGAAATTAATAAAATATTCTTACATTTGATGTTTTATATATTTTAATTTCAAGTAAAACCGTTGAGTAATTTCCCGTCCCGAATAGACATTATTTATAATAATGTGTAATAAAATAATTATTATGATAAAACATACCTACAATTATAAATCTATTGTCTACAAGTATACTGTGTACAGAATAATCTACGAACAAATTATTTTTTTAATAGTACGTACACTTTATATCAATAAATATTAAAGTAGTCGTTATTTTGGCAAAGTTGGATTTTCTTCGGTGTCAACCCGAAATGTTTATTAAAATATTGAAAAAAATAACAGTTGTCTGTAAAATTTGATCTGACATTTTTCAATTTTCAACATATCGATTTCAAAATTTATATCTCAAGGTTTTTGGGATAGCTAAACATGAATTTAATGTCAAAAATTTAAGTCAGTTAAATAATATAAAAATAAGCATATTAATGAGACATTTTTTTTACTTAAAATAATTAAGGAAGTAGGAAATGACGAAAATATGATTTTACTTGTTAAATCATTTAATAAATAATATAGTATATTATTTATTAAATGGCTAAATCCCTATTCGGGTGTTCGAGTCACCACCATGTATGTTTTTAGGTTCACAGGAATATGAGATCAAATGTTATTTTTGACATATTCGTGTTTAGCAACCCCAAAAACCCTGAGATATTTTTCAAGTTTGAACTCTATTTAATAACACTTCACCCTCTTTCAGTCATCTCTATTATCCGATTCGGTTAAAAATTTAACCATGTCACTTTTTGAGTACTTTAAAGTCATTTCTGATTCCAAGTTTGCCAAAATAAAAACTATTCTAAATTTATGGATACAAATGTTTATAATACATACACATCGTGATTAGAGTTTTGTGAGGGTAAAGGTTAACTTTCCATTTATAGCCCAGCACATATCATAGCTGAGTAAAAATCCCTTAGCCTTCCCGCGTGGCATCTGAGATTGTGGGCACAATTAATCTTGTATAGTTAGGTCTGTGGCGCGATTACCTGTTCATTTATCCCCGCGCAGGTCTCGGGAGAACACGCACAGCCGTGCTCGCAACATACTTATGCGATTCTAAATTAACTTACATTGTTCCACAGATCGGACCCTGACCCCTACAATGAGTAATTGAAAGTTTTGTTGGCTCTTTTGCACGCCATGTTATTAGCGTTGTTTGCCAGTGTAATTCAACGCACCAAATTCTAAACATCACCGATCAATATTACAAATCGATATTTTACGATCGGGAATAAATTAGTTATTTATGTGAAGGGCATAATCAAAAGATTGTAGCACGATGGAATGTTTAAATATCGACGCGGTTTTGGTACTTGAAATCAAATGAGATAAATTATATTAAAAATCGATATTTTTTTACAATTAGGAATAAATTAGTAATTTTTGTATCAAGGGCGTAATCAAAAGATTGTAGCACGAGGAAATGTTTAAAGATCGACGCGGTTTTGGTACTTGAAATGAAAAAAATCTGGAGGTATATATTCCATGGTGTGGTTTCTTTATAGATAGTTGGCATTGTTAGATTGTTTGTTTTTAAACAAATTTAATATAATCGAAGTGTCACTGTCACTGTCAAATATATATGGAACGTCACGTACTGATTATTCTGGCAAAACATTAATGGAATTTGAGGCTGTACAGACCAAGTTGGTTTCTAAAGATTGAAAAGATTTATATGAAAAGGTTTTTGAATAGTTTTGTGAGTGTTAAATACTTACTTAATCGAAATTAAAATATATTATATTGTTTGACATTTATTCATTAACCACAATTTTAACTTGTTTGAGTAACTATTGCTTAGCAACTTTATATGCCCTCGGGCGATAAAAACCAAATTACGCCCGCATTCGAAGGCGTATAACAGTATTACACCAAAAATTGTGTTGACAAACGCAAAATATCCCAAAAATACTCATTTTTGTGCCCAAAATTTTTATTTTGGGAAATAGTATATCTTGATAGATCTCGATGCACTAATTTCAAATTTTCAAACGAAATTTAAGTATCTCTTTTCGTTCCTGAGATATTTGCTGTCAAAGTTGCACCTCAAAAAAGTGTGTTTTTTGGCTATATCTTTAAAATGGGTAGAGATGCAATCTCAACGATTGCACCAGTCGATTCAACGGGAAAAGTTACATAAAGAAATGTTTTCTCCGCATATTCGTTCTTTGGAACGATTCGGTGAAAAATGAGAAAATCTAAAAAACCTAAATTTCAAAATTTCTCCGAGGAACTTTTTCTATCCAAAACTTTTCATTTTATAAACTTAAGTAGATATCGATGCGCTGATTCCAAATTTTCAAACAGAATTAAATTATCTCTTCCCGTTCCCGAGATATTCGTATTCAAAGTTTAGTTTTGGCAATACCTAAAAAAACAGGTTTTTTAGGTATACCCCTTTAAGGATTAGGTTTACGACTTCGGCGACATCACCAATCGATTCTACAGGTAAAATTACATAAGTATACCAATTTTTAGATTTTTATTACAACGGATACAATTTTGAGAGGGAGAAAACGAAAATGGCCAAAAGCGAAAAAAATGCCTGATGAACCCCTTACGATTTTTCTCGATTCTTGGCCATTTTCAGTTTTTTCCTTCTAAAAATTCTACCTGTTGACATAAAAATCTGAAAATTAGTAGACTTATGTAATTTTGCCCGTAGAATCGAATGGTGAGGTCGCCAAAACCGTAAACCTAACCGTTTCAGGTATATACCTAAAAAACCTGATTTTTTAGGTATAACTTTGAACTCAAATATCTCCAGAACGGGAAAAGATAATTGAATTCAGTTTGAAAATTTGGAATCAGCGTATCGATATCTACTTAAGTTCAACATATGAAAAATTTTGAAGACAAAAAGTTTCGAGGTGAAAAATTGAAATTTAGGTTTTTTCGTTTTTCTTATTTTTCACCTAATCGTTCCAAAAAACGTATATGTGGAGAAAACATTTCTTTATATAACTTTTCCCGTAGAATCGAATGGTAAAGTAGTTGAGATTGTATCTCTACTCATTTTTGAAATATACTCAAAAAACCAATTTTTTAGAAGTACAATTTTGAGATGAAATATTTCCGAAACAAAAAGAGATAATTAAATTCTGTTTGTAAATTTGGTATCAGCGTAGCTAATTCTTTAAAAAATTTTATAAACAAAATTTTGTAAAATTTAAAAATTTTCGAGCAAAAAATTCTATATTTTCAAATATTCTCGGGTTTACGCAAAAATACGGCATCAGCGACTTAAAGAATTACTTTCCTTGTTATACCTACATACATAAACTATTTATTCAAGTAATATTCAACAGGTCTCCGCAACTTATAAAAAGTGGCCCCTTTTCTAAACATTTTTTTAAATCTTGTTTCGTATTTCGACCTGTTTTATTAAAAAAGAAAAAATGTAATGGTAATATTCTTACAATATTGGCATGGGATACATTTATTAAAAATCCGGTTAATAAAAACCGGTAACCAATATTTTTCATATGGTAATATTTTTTTTTTCAATTACCGAAATATTAACCACTTTAAACAGGTTTTCAATCTTTAAAAACCGGTTTTCGAAACAAACCCCTTATTATTATAAGGTTCTCAATATGAGTTAACCGTTAATCAATTATTTTGTCGGTTACATAGCTGTTTATCCTGTTTATCAGTAAATTATTTTTATTAACAAATAGTATAAAACATAAAAATGGGCTCCAATTTTTTATAAATAACGTTTAATATGTAATACACAAATATTTTATATGAAAGTATTATTAATTACTATTTCATTGATAATAAATTATTGAATTGAATTTAAATTAAAATATATACAGTGGTTCACAGAATTATTCGTATACCTATTTTTTCTATTTAAAATGTGATAAATAGAGTACTTTTAAAAATAATATTGACATATTACTGACTGGATCATATTCTCTCATATTCCAGAAATAAAATGCAATAGCCAATTATGAAAAAAATATTATTTGTCTTATGTAAATTAAATAAAAACAAAATGTATACAAAAAATAGGTACACAAAATTATTCGTACACTTATGAAATCTTACATATATAGAGTCAATATTTATATTTATAAATATGAAACATCTGTGATTGCATAATTATCCTTTCCCTGAATATTTTGTATAATTTAAATTATTTTAGTTTTATTGCAAATATAGCATATTTTTTTATTGAAGTTATATCCTGAATTAATTTGTAAAAGATTAAAAGACATAAACCTTTAAATTCAGATATTTTCTTTTATCATCCTTTTCCATGAAGAAGGCGTATGTGATGTTTTCTCCACGCCAGCTAGAGTGCTCGAGAAGTAACTTTTGCTAAACGCTTTCTATCTTGTACGGTATATATTTTTTATTTATTTATATAAACTTTGTGAGAAACAGAAGATCATACATGTATAAATAGTATTTTACAAATAATCATTGTTGAAAACTAAACAATACTCGTAGGGAATGTAAGTAAATATGGATTGAATGTCCAGGTCGTTGTGATATCAGTTTATTGAGTGTTGTCATTTGGTAGTGAAGTACATCACTTTGTATTTGTTCAGCGGTTGTGTGTGTTTGGTAAACTGTAGAGCAAGCACATGCGTTAAAATATGTTGTACTAGCAGTGGAATTGTGTTTACCATTAATCAGCTTAACTACAATTACACTTACATATGTTCCCACTGGAAAAATCCATTGTTTTATAGATGTTCCGAGCTGTCTATCAGACCGTGATTGACAAGTTACAGAAACAAGCGGCGAACAATGCTACAAATTAAACTAAAACTAAAACTTCCTCAACGCTGTGAAATATCGGAATTTTACCTGTTTACCTCCATAATTTTTACCTGCTCATTGAATACTGCAGATGGTATTTATGTTTGTGTACTGGCCGAAAGTGTGGTTTGGATTTTAAGGTGGCTTTAAAATCTAAAATTTAGATGGTCAAATATTTTGAATTTTAAATGTTTTTGTTTTATATGTTCAAATTATATGAACTTCCTTTTTCATACACTGTCATTGTTTATATCGCACTATCAAATTTTTTTAATACATATTTAGAAACTACAATGATATTTTTATTAAATATTGCTTTAAAACACTTTTTCTGCAATTCTTATTTAATATTAGGTCTATAAAAATTGAAATATGTGATGTGATTTTGTAACGATATCAAAAGAGATATAAAAATTTTATCGTTATAACCGACGAAAGTAAATAAACTTTAGCATACAAACAACTGGTCGCAATTTAACTTTATATACATCATATAGTTTTTTATAATAATTTCTTTTTTCCATAATCAATGATTTTTATATCAAATTGAAAAAGGAATGGAATGAATTCCAAAAAAATGTGATTTAAATAAATAGTTTTTTGTATTTCAAGGGACTAAAGAATGTTTTTTTATTACGCATATGGAGTAAACCATGTGAGTAATAAAAATACATTAGTCCTTAGATATACATTATATTTTGTCCGAAATTGTTAAATTATTAATTAAAAACAAAAATAAATAGCATTATGTGTTTGTAAAACCTAAAACTTCAGCTCGCTATTGAGACAGGGATAGCTATGATAACAAACGTACTGTTTAATGTTAATTGTCTAATGAATTTAGCGATTAATATTAAAAATTTAATATTAAAGAAAAATATTTAAAACACAATTGTTTTATTATGAATGAAAAATATCGAAACTAAGTAAGTGAATTCATGTTATACTTGGAGATTTCAACGCTGAGTAAAGAAAGAAACGAAATAAAATGTAAAGATTGAGATTTCTAAATTGCAGTATTTTTTAAAGAACTAGCAATTATATTTTAAATTACCTACAGACCCAATTTCTTTGATCTATTATATCCACATTGGGTATTGTGTTGATCAAACCCAATTTTGCTTTGCTTTAAATTTAAAATTGTCCCATCAAGCGAATACTTTTTATGTTCAGTCACACAACATAAAAAATAATCGGAAACAGTGCTATTGAACTATACATGATTTTACGACTACAGGGCAGGACTATTAAAATTCACTACAAGCTACCACAATGCGCTCTTCCGAGAAGACAATTTTTAAAGATGCTTACATTTAAATATTTTAGTGTCACGTACAGCATAATGATAAAATTATAAAGTGTTAACTTCAAATAATGTTAAAGTGTTGATAGTACAGATATTTATTGATTTGCAATTTTTTTATAGTTAATTTTGCCCGTGACTACGTGATCTAATGTATATGCATTTAGTATGGTTTTCATAAGTATCATACTAGTAGGTCAGTTATTTTCTATAACACTCCATGTCAATGGTAAGAAATGTTATCACTTACGACTTATGTTGTTCTGAAAATAAGTTATACTTACGGAAAGGTGGCGCGAAATAATTTAAATCATGATTTAAATCACCAGATTTAAAAAAAATCGTTGATTTTTATCATAGATATTATAAATTATAATAAAAATTTAAGTGTGTGCTACAAAACTATTAATGATAACCAAAATATGTCCTGCTTATAATAATATCTTAAAATTAAATGATATTTTATCACTTGAATTGTCATATAACAGATAAAATATATAAGTATTTAAATATGTAACTAAAAGTAATTTTCTTTGTTATTCTTCCTAATTTTATTCAGATGAACCATTTTGGTTTTATTACAGATTTCGTTTTTGTTAATGAAATAAAATATTTATATTGCTTTTAAAATAATTAAGAAGTGTAGTAACACTTAGATATCTTTAAAAATCAAAAAAAGTCAAATTTTTTATTTAAAAATGGAATTAGCGTGATAAGAACGCAGAATTTGATATTTGTTTTTTATGTATTCATGGCAACTCCTATTTTCACGTAAAAGTATTTAAATTTAATGCCAACATAGGGATTTTATTATTTAACTAAAAATTAACTTGAAACATCATTGAATTTGTTATTTTATATACATTCCAAATATGTAAAAATATATACGGTGATCCATTTAAAATAAGAAAATTGGGCCCCACTGGTTTTAAAAAAATTGTTTTGCTCATTTTAATAGTCTTTTAAAATAGAAATTGTTTGCTAATTTAACCAACTTCGTAGCTCTTACAATTCTCGAGATATCAATGGTGGCCCATTCAAAATGAATATATCTTGTATATTTCCATAAGTGGAATTCCTACAGATTTTAGTTTCGTGATGATTGTATTAATTATTTAAAAGTTCCTGGACTTTTTAACGTGTTGAAAACAATTGCACAAGATCAGCATTGCCATTCAAAATTACAAATATTTTTAAATGAATTAGAATTTATGAAATTCGAAAAGTATGATGATGGTACATTAAAACGATGAATCAGGTACTAAATATGATAAATTAGGACCAATTTACTGGAAAAAAAAACACGATTTTAGGTAAAATCATATTGGGTTCAAATGAGAGCATTTTCTTTAAACCAGACTTTTTTCTATATACATAACAGTAGTACTCACATACAAAATAGGTAAAATCTCAAAAATCCCATCTGAATATAACAGAGCGGCTATAAAATCGGCAGGTACGGGCCTGGCAAAGTCGGGATGTTGTAGCCGGGAATTAGATTCGGTGTCCCGCTGGGTCCGATAATCTACTCCTCGGACCTTTTCGGGTTTCGCTTCGTTTTGCTCGAACAATCCAGGTAAATTTCCACCCAAACATAATAAATGGCCCCAAATTCCAGCTGAAGAAAGACCCCTCCCAAAAAGCCTTCCGTACGCCTCTGTCTCCGCGTGATTGATGGAGGCAGAACGCACCCTTTGTTTATTTATGCCATTGTTACTACGAGGAAATGGGAAACCAAATTCGAATATTTCGAATTATTCTCCCCCGGCTGTAAGGATATTTCAAAGCAGGTACCAAGCACCTGTATTTCAAGATTTTAACTTTGGATGCATGGTATTTTATTTGAAAAATTTCTAATCTAGAAATCTAATGCTCACGAATAAATTTTAAATTTTGTGTGATAGTCATCTTAAGTAAATTCAATATAGCTTAAATATACTCATATATTATAATAATAGCGTATTGTCTACATTATTTATATGTTCACTATTCTAAAATTCAAATTAAAAACGTAATAAAAATATTTGATATGCCGCGCATGTTATGTCTAATGTCTCGTATCATTGTTTGTAAAATATATTAATTTCACATTTTTTACAGAACTATTTTTACTCTACTATAGTATATTATTTCATTTTTTGATAAAAAAATATATTTTTTTGAAAAATGTTGATAGATGTTGTGCTGATTTAAAATTTTAAAAGGGAATTTAAGAATCTCTTTTTGTTTTTGAGATATTTACACTTAAACAGGTGTGTTTTTCTGAATTGGTACCTACACTAAAAACAATTTGTTCTGTAAATCAGGAGTGGAAGAAAATATATTATTTTTTTTTAATTATTGAATATATGTATATACACGAAACAAATTTTATATTATATTTCATATATTAATAAATAAAATAGTATATTGATTTTCTAAATTTTTCGTAATGAAATCGAGAAAAAAAAAATTTATTATAACTAATAACAACAATTTAGTCTCCGTACACCTGTAACTTATATAGAATCAACAATCTTTTGGACTACCATTCATTAGAATTATTTCCCTTAAACAATTTGTCATACTTTTCACGAATTTTCTTGGAGTTTGTGAATCAATTTTTCCCCATTCTTCTACCATTAATGTAGTAGTTCTTTTATATTTTTTGGGTGTCTTGTTTTACACATTTTTAAAAATACATTCCATAGATGTTCAATGGGATTCATATCTAGAGACTGTTGAGGGAACTATAATGAAATCTGTAATAAAACCAAAACGATTCATCTGAATAAAACTAGGAAGAGTAACAAAGAATTGTTATTTTAGTTACACATTTAAATACTTTTTTGTGTCTAATGTTGAAGTGATAAAATATTATTTAATTTTAAGGTACTATTATATACAAAACATATTTTGGTTATTATTAATAGTTTTATGTAGCAAATAATTAATTTTTCATTATAATTTGTATTTTTTTAACTATGATAAAAATAATTTTTATTAAAAACACTGCCGTAAACCCATCTTTGTATTAAAAAGTGAAAGATTTTTTATAACTTTGGGTTTTTCTTAAACCTGATGATAACGGATAGCACAGATAAAAAAGATAGTATCAAATTTTGAAGTTATAATTATTAGAAAATCGACTTCGGAATATTTTTCTGAAAATTCATCAACAAGTTGCAGGCAATATTGCCTTGATTATGAATCAACGGCCATATATAAAAAAGTACAACTCATCTGTTATTGCTCTTTGATTTTAAATAAACTATTGGTAATTGGTATAGAGTAGCAATTTTTCCATAAACCTGTTATAATACCCATATGTATTTTTGTGCGTAGTAAATTACAAAATTATAGTTATAAACAGTTTTATCACAAAATAAATAACGTATTATCTGTTTTTCTTCGGTGAAAAAATGGTGAGCAATTTCTTTCCCGAGATAAGTTAGCGATGGGCTGACAAGTACGAATGTGCGCCCGTGTTGCCATCTATCAAACCGCACCGGAACTAACCGGAGGATGGCGGCGTACAATTAAAATGTAATTAAATTTCTTTTCACAATATTTTTTTCCTTTTTTGTTATTTACATAAAACGAACCGGCGCTAGAACATCTCAGCATGCCATGAAAAATAAAAATAGAAATGTTTCGGAGAGTTTTTGGCATATTTTTTAGTGAGGCAATGATAACTGTTATTTTTGGATGGTCTAGCTTTAAATTGATACTTACCTGGATTTGTAATTAATAATACTGTTAGTAATTTGTCATAAAACATGAACAGCAATTTTCTCTTACACTTTAGGAAAAAAGAAGTAAAATAATTATGACTCATTCTATGAACATCAATGAATGGAGGTAAATTGTTTTTTCTTCCATCGATATAAAAGTGACATCTTTTGTCACGTGATTCACATGATAGAAATATAATTACTTCTACTCCGTCGTAGTAGGAGTAAAATAAATAAATATCAGTAGGAATTTTATTATAAAAAAATCATTGATAAATGACTGCTTTTGCAATTATTATTTAATATACCAGATTTACGATAATTTGAGGAAAAGGCGTGTGGATACTGTCACCATATGACATTACTTTCTTTAATTTCTGCCCTTAAAATTGATTGGTATGATCGTTGATATTGTATCTCCATCCATTTTTGAGATATACAAAAAAAAACTGATTTGAGGTGCAATTTTGAGATAAAAAAATCTCATCAACGAAAAGAGATAATTAAATTATGTTTGTACTATTTGCAAAAATCAAATTTTTGGACCAAAAAATGGTTATTCTCAACTTATTTTGGCTGTAAATTAAAAATTTTATAGTCAAATACGAAAAATTCTGACTTTGGAAATGTAATTTTTAATTTTTTGCGGAAGTTGACATCAAAAATTGCAAGAACGAAAAGAGATAATTAAATTTTGTTTATAAATCTGAAATCAACGCATCGAAGTTTATTTACGGACTATTTACAAAAATCAAAATTTTGATCCCAAAATAAGAATTTTTTTAAGTGTATAATCACAATTTTACGGTAAAAACCTAAAAGTTGTATTTTTTAAGGTTCGTTTTTGGTCGTTCTTTACCCACTAGAGTTATAATTCATGATTTGTTTAAGCAATCTATTCGGTGCTTTTTTTTGACTCAGCAAAAACCCAAAAATATTCGACATTTACTATGATAATTTTTATTATTTAACGTAGCCGTCCTGTATTTCGAACAAGGGGATCGTTTTTAAAATTCTAAAATGGTTATTTACCAAACACTCACTATTGAAAAAATAACTAAAAACATTATACATACGTCTTTTATTTACAAGTAGAGAAGTTAAAACAAGATTACATATTTATCTTATAACTTATTTCAAATTTCTTTACATTAAGTTATCTTTATAACCCTAACACCTTATTAAACCCAAACAAATGTTCTCATTACCATTTAGATTTGTGTTTATGACCAGCTCTTCCGAAAAACTTGATTAATATTCTTCGCATGGCGTATAATTGTGACTATAACAATAAACGCTATGGCGTATATGCCTCTATGTCGTTACATTTCTCACGTATGGGAGATCACGTATTGGTATGCACGAGATATCCTGATGGACGATACATTCGTGGGACTGTCCATTCTAATCAAATTTATGGACGATTGTTTTGCATAGTTGAAAAGATGTTACTATGGTTCTCATTCTGATTATCTTTCAAAATAATAACAATGATGTTTCATAAAACGTTTTACTTCCATACGATGTCAGAATAAAAAGTTTTGGAGACTTTAACGATACCTCAAGGGATCAACTCATTTTAGATAATATAGAAAGGTAAAAACACAAATTTTGAGGGTGTACCTATGTATAAAAAATAAAGCGAAGTGCAATATGCCGAATAAGTACTTACATTTTTCACATTTTTTAAGTATTACCTCTCATATTTTTAATAAATCTTAAGTATTTTGAGAGTATAAGAACTACATAAGTACAAAGTTGTTCAAAATTAAATTCTACATCAGATAAGATCAAATTTGATGCAACAGCACATTTGCATTACGAGATTTATTAAAGATAAAATGTAACATTTTCGTTAAAATCAGACAGCCACGAAAATGAAAGAAAATATCTATGTGACAGTTTAGTGAAGTATCAATGATTATAATTTTTATTGTAAGGGATAAATATGTTTTTAACTGAGAAAAATTTATCCCTTACTATATACTGCGTAGGAAGTTAGAGTTAAACTTCAAAAGTCTTCAACACTTTAAATAATTTTTATTGTCTGTATTTTAATATTATTTAAATTAAATTTAGATTCTTCTTCTCTTAACTAGTACACCTACGTAACAAAAAAAAAAAAATTATTTATGATATGTCATTAACTGTCACATAGATATTTTCTTTTATTTAAATTTTTAACGAAAATGTTACATTTTACCTATATTTCGTACTGTAAACGTGCTGTTGTATTAATTATGATCTTATCTGATATAAAATTTAATTTTGAACAACTTTGCGTTAAAGTCCTATTTTCCGCAATTCGTTGCACACACTGTATATTTAATGTAAAATATTTATATATCACTCTTGCATGGAAAATACATCAAAATATTACTAGCTGAAAATGGACAACTTATATCCGAAATGTCCTACAAAACAGTAAATAAAATATTTATTCCAAAATTACGGATCAGTGACGACTTCTTCACCACAGACCACAGCCTTGTTTTTGACCCATGTAATATTAATTGATTAAAAAATAAAAATTGTTATAACCTTACTTCAATTAATGATTTGAATTTATTTTTAGGTTGTTAAATACTATGATCACCACATATCTTCCTCTCTATCACTTACAACATACTTCTAACTCTAAATCTAACAAACTAGAAGATTGTCTTTAGAACTAAAACTAATATCTTGTTTTATGAATTGGTACTGAAGTTAGTTCGACATTTCAGGGAGTTAAAAGTAAGACTAAATTTGGGACTAACTTTACCTTAATCGATTTTAAGGACAAATTTCTTTTATAAATTCGAAGCGGAATTAAAAACATGACTAAATATAGACTTAAGTCCTCTTTTCGCATAAAACTGTAAATGTAGTTCAATAATAATAGTTATGATTATCGATAAAATGATATTTCATCATTTTAATAAATTTGTAAAAGAATTCAAAATGCCTGTATATTTAAGGAAAAATTCATAGGAATATTTTTATTCATATTGTATATCCTACGCATGAAAGTCGTCTATTTTAATAGAAGTAAGTTTGTTAGCTTGTAATGTACTACAAATAGACAAAATCTTGTCACCTCTGCGTTCAAGTAGGCAGACAATTCAAAACTGCTTTTAGACGTGGGTTACAAATTTTTAAAAATGATTGTGGGGGCATATACTATACCCCTCATAAAATAACTCTATAATTTATGTGACATTACTTGCATGTAGTTTTTATTCCAAGTAATTTATTATTTCAAATTGTGGACAGCTTTTCATTTTCTATGCTTTGTGCCTTTATTGTATCGGGCATTATTTATGGTTTTCAAAATATTTTCATTTGAAACACTTATGATATGTAAATGCGTATAAATTATTTTCATTTAGCGCTAATAGATGATAAGAATATGGTAATCATAAATAATACTTTAATTACAATACGTATTCTATAACTTACGTTACTTCACATATTCATGGTAACATGAGCACACATAAATGTAATCAAGATTCAAATTATGATATATGAAATTCTAATTGTAATTCATTTATATTTAAATACGGATTAGAGTAAATCTAACAAAAATATATATTTCATAACACATTCTTCATAGTTTTCAACATAAATGTAAACGTTGATTCATAGACATATTTATTTTACTTCTAATTTTAAAAATTAGAAATGAATTATAATGTAATGTATATTTCGTGATGTCATCTATGGTCATGTTAAAGATAAGTTTATTGTAACCCAAAAATATATAAACCGCGGACATATTATATAGAGCTAAAAGTGGAGTGAAGCAAAACTATTAAATGTATTTTTTTTTTGCATTTAGGTAATTAATAAAATATTTGTTTCAATATATATTTTTATTTGGACGTTTCGTACCAATTTTTAAAAATATACATATTTGTATTTATTTCAGTTAAAAATGTACAAAAATTTCTACTTATTTTGTAAATCAGTTCCTTATTTACGATTCCCATAATTCTGTTTTGACATTTTTTTTTACCTAACCTAACCTGACCTAACCTCATCAAACTTAAGTTAATTTAAACTAACCTGACCTAACCTAATCTAATCAAACCTGACCTAACCTAATCTCAATAAACCTAAACTTACCTAACCTGACGTAAGCTCACCCAACTAAAACTAATCTAAACTAATCTCACCTAACCTAACCTAGTCAAACCAAACCTGACCTAACCTAACGTAACCTCACCAAACCTTCACTAATCTGCACTAACCTAAAACCTAACCTACACTAATCTGATCTAACCTCACCATACATAAAGTAATACAAAGTAATCTAGTCTAACCTAACCTGATCTAAGTTAATTTTTTTCCATCATTGAAAAAATAGTTACATCAAATTAATTAATATATAAACATTTTAATTATAAACCCTGGTACGCTTATCTAACATACTTTGGTGCCCCTTTGTCATATGCCGGAAATATGATGTTCTTTTATTGTTGTGTACAGAATATGGGTATACAGTTTATAAATGCATATGTACTTAATACATTATTGTAATATTTGATAGCATGTAGGAACCTAATTGATTTTTATAAATTATTTATGACAGCTTATATATTTTTATTTCTTCTATATTGATATGTTGGTATGCATAATACAATTTATAAGGCATATAATAATAAAATGCTGGTTAATAATTTAATGTAATAAAAATTGATATTTTCTAATTTAAAAAGTGGGAATTTTTGTAAGATTTGGCTGTTCGTCGAGCGTCTTAGTAAAAAAGAAAATCTATAACATAAATAGTGAGTAATTAAAAGTGACAGTTCCAACTTAAATTGTCATTAATTTATTCAAATGGATTCAGGAATCCTAGGCGCTTGTGAGTGTTAGAAAGAGACGGAGTGCGTCCATTCAAACAAGGACAACAATCGAGCGTTCATTATTTTCATAAGTCACATTCCCTCCCGCCTACCGGTATATTATTTTATACAAGACGACTGGAAATCTCTGCTCTCACTCATAACAATGCTCTGAGTGCCAACGTAGGAGAAAAAAATCCCCAGATCTTTTCTTGCTTCAATCACAATCACAGACAGCCGGGACGTGAATAGGGATTTTGTTGGCTGGCGGTTGCGACCCTGTCTCTCTCGTGCCCACGTGAGACAGACAAAGATGGCGGCATTTAGGTTATGTTCACGTAATTGGTTCTAGTACAGATGCCAAGAGCATTGTATTCAATCCACTATAACATCGTTGCTTCGTTGCCACGTTTGATATTTATCTCTATCTGCGTACTCTACATTCACAAATACTAAATCAACTTCAACTAACATGTATTTTATAAAAAAATGCAATCCTAAATAGGTCACCCTTTTGATACACTTTCCATTACCTTTATCTATATAACTGTCCATGAAGTTATTATCATAATCTGTAAAATCAATGTTAATTGTTTTTCAAATAAAAATAATGCAGATACATTTTTTTTTATTTTATAGAAAAACCAGTAGTCAACGAATATGAAAATAGTATTTATGAACATTGCGCATGTGCAGTGTGAGAAATACCATTTATCTTATTCGTCATGTACTGTGCAGAATCTCGTCTTTCCCACCTTGTATGATTCCAACACTCGACCTCGTCTCGTGCCGAAACTTTGACATGAAACTATGCGCTTTTCGATTTTATTCTATCGCTTTATTATCTAATTTTTATTTGTTTCCAAAACCTACAATCCCATGTTACAGTTATATAAAGTTAAAACAAACCATATAACAGTATTAAAACAAAAATTATGTTGACAAACGCGAAATATACCAAAAATACTCATTTTTGTGCCCAAAATTTTGATTTTGAAAAATAGTGTACATTGATGCGCTGATTTCAAATTTTCAAACGGAATTTAATTACCTTTTTTCGTTTCTGAGATATTTGCTGTCAAAGTTACACCTCAAAAAACTATATTTTTTGGTTATAGCTCTAAAATGGGTAGAGATACAATCACAAGGATTATACCAGTAGATTCTACGGGAAAAGTTACATAAAGAAATGTTTTTTCCACATATACGTTCTTTGGAACGATTGGGTGAAAAATGAGAAAATCGTAAAAACCTAAATTTCAAAATTTCACTGAGGAACTTTATATCTCCAAAACTTTTCATTTTTCAAACTTAAGTAGATATCGATGTGCTGATTCCAAATTTTCAAACAGAATTGAATTATCTCTTACCGTTCTCGAGATATTCGTATTCAAAGTTAAGTTTTGGCAATACCTAAAAAAACAGGTTTTTTAGGTATACCCCTTTAAGGGTTAGGTTTACGACTATGGCGACATCACCAATCGATTCTACGGGCAAAATTACATAAGTATACGAATTTTTATATTTTTATTGCAAAGGATACAATTTCTATAAAGGAAAAACGAAAATGGCCAAAATCGAAAAAAATGCCTGATGAACCCCTTGCGATTTTTTCGATTTTTGGCCATTTTCAGTTTTTTCCTTGTAGAAATTTTATCTGTTGAGATAAAAATCTGAAAATTGGTACACTTATGTAATTTTGCCCGTAGAATCGAATGGTTAGGTCGCCGAAACCGTAAACCTAACCATATAAGGTATATACCTAAAAAACCTAATTTTTTAGGTATAACTTTGAACTCAAATATCTCGAGAACGGAAAGAGATAATTGAATTCTGTTTGAAAATTTGGAATCAGCGCATCTATATCTACTTAAGTCTAAAAAATGAAAAATTTTGGAGACAAAAAGTTTCCAGGTGAAAAATTGAAATTTAGGTTTTTTTCGTTTTTCTTATTTTTCACCTAATCGTTCCAAAGAACATATATGTGAGTAAAACATTTCTTTATATAACTTTTTCCGTAGAATCGAATGGCAAAGTAGTTGAGATTGTATCTCGACTCATTTTTGAAATATACTCAAAAAACACACTTTTTTGAGGTGCAACTTTGACAGCAAATATCTCTCAAACGAAAAGAGACAATTAAATTCTGTTTATAAATTTGGTATCAGCGTCGTTAGATCTTTAAAAAATATTACAAACAAAATTTTGTAAAATTTGAAAATTTTTCGAGCTAAAAATTCTATGTTTTGAAATATTTTCGGGTTTACGCAAAAATACAGCATCAACGGCGTTGGGAATTACTTCCCATTGTATTACTACATACATAAACTATGATATTATTAATTATTGATAATATAAACCCTCGTGAAAAAATCTTTTGATTATGCCCTTAATACAAAAATAACTATTATCGCGTCATCTTAACGTATCAAAGATGATACTTTCTTTTCTTCTAGTAGGAGGTAGATAAATAAAATAAATATGAGCTATATGAGTTTATTCACACATATAATAATTTAAGACAAATATGGAATACAATATACTAAATGGCATATTCATATGGTAAAAAATGTTGATCATTACAATCCAAGAATGTAGAATAATCATAAAAGATAATTGTTATTATAAGCAGTGATTTTCCACAAATGATTTACGCTTAAATCAGTCAAATTTAATATGTAACTAAATACCTCGAGCACAATTATGTAAACAAAGCTCGAATAAACATCTCGGGAACCTGTTTCTAATGCTACATTTTTTCCGGTAATTTATAAAATTTAGACGAATACCTATGTAGATAATTTTGAGAAATTTACATATGACCAGCACATTAACAATACAGAATGCCGCTTAGATTACTATTATAGCTATAGGAAAGTGTCATATTTTTATCATATTGTTCATTATTCAAGATAATATCCTATGTTGTTTTGTTCGTATAACCATTTACGTTAAAAATTACCGTTAAATTAATATCCGATATCTCCAACCATGACGAACAATTAATATATTATATTTTTGTTTGTCAAATGTTTAAATAAAATGTATCCTACATCGGATAACGAAGCTGTAATTATGTTATTTTTAATGAAATAAGGTAATGGAGTTTTCTTTCTTTTTTTTATTTATTACAATTTTGTTTAATAAACTAATAATATTATCGTGACTATCAATACTTCAATTGAAAGAAATACAGATGTAAAGTCGGTTTCCCTAAGTAGATCCTAACGTCATCAGAGTAACCATGGGATTTAAATCACAAAGGGAAAAAGGAGGATTGATGACATCATCTTGTCGGGTGAAATCGTGTGATTTTTAAAGTGAACAACTGTTAAACTGACAGTATTATACAGGGTGACCAATGAAACTGTTTAGCTTTCGAGTATGAATATTTGTTCCTTAACGCTTAGCAGTGTGGTCATAGAAAAAATATAGTGTGCTACTCGTGCAGAATCACGTGTTTATCAAGTTATGTGATTCCAGCACTCGACTTCATGTCGACTATTTTACAACGATATGAAATACAGACATATTAATAATAAAATAAAAATATTTTATATCAGAAGACTACATAATATCGATAAATTTATTAAAATTTACATAAATCAAACAAAAGCAATTGTTTTTATTAAAAACTACAAAAAATAAAAATATAAAAAAGTAAAGTTGTCATAAAACAATAATTTTAATCAATATTAAATAACCTAAATTAATTTTATTTTTAATATACATTTATTAAAAGAGAAAAAAAACTACACTTCTTTAAAAGATAAAAGCAAAAAACGAAAATTGAAAACTTAATTTTTTTGTTTATTTCTAGTCACCTATGTATTTTTTGGGAAAAACAAAATATGTATAAAAAGACCCTAACATGAGGCAACTTTTGTTTAATTTCATCGACTTCGTATCTCTTATAGTTCTCAAGATTTGAAGTTTAACCTATTTCATAGATCACCCGGTATACAATATAATAATGGATGAAACATATAAAAAGAATTGTAGATTAAACTACCAACACATAAAGAATGCACAAATTGTCGACGAAAAATTCACCTTCATAAATAACATAATTGACAAGTATAACATATTCAAATTTTCGTATGATACTGAGAGGGAATAAAAGTCTCATCTATGCTAGATAAATGTTTAATAATTCTTGCAACAGAAATTGATGACGTAGAAAAAATCGATCCAACTTCTTAGTCAAAATATGAATGTTAATTTATGTTTAAATAAAATTCTTAATAGTAAATAATTTCCTCGCGTGCCATATTTGTAAGATAACACACTTGTACCGTGAAGAACTATTAATTTTAATTGGAATGCACAAGAATAATGTTCTATTCATAGTTTTAATCATTGAATAAAAATACGTTCGTGGACATTACAGAGTAGCATTAAACTCTTAAACTTTTGACAAGTAAGGACCTTGAAGAATTTTTAATCTGTTGGAATAATTTTTATATCTCTAACGATTGCCAACTACTGTCTTAGACGCCAGGCCAGCATCTGAAGACCACTTCAACTCTTCATAAAGTAACATTAAAATAAAAGAAACTTTGAAACGTTCAAGGACTCTTGTATCAAACAAAAAACTAGAAGTGCCTAAGGATAATAGTAAGGAGGAAGACTTACTGATTATAATCACTAGGAACTTTTTTCGAATATGACGAGATTTGAAATGACTTTTAATTATTGCAACGGCTACGCAGGAAAATAAAAAAAATGATTCTTAGAATAACAGTCTTAATTATTTTTACGTAAATAAATTTTACATAACAGAAAACATAATTTTGAAACGTTTGTTTCTTTAAATAATCCAAAAGTCTCAAGTTTAAGCAATTTGTTTTAAATCTAATCTTCATAATTTGCTACATTCTTCAAATTTATATGAAAAATTAAATATTAATAGATTGACAACAAGGGGTCAAATGGTCATATTATATTAACTAAACTATACAGGGTGTTGCAAATGTCTCATATTTCGAAAGTATGAATATATAATTAAGTTTTGACGTCCCTAATCTATAGAGATTTTTAGATAAATAAATAATTACAGAACTAAAACTAAAAAAGTTATTTTATTCTATAACTATGAGTTCTGAAAAATATTTTATTAATATAAATAATAAAAATGTTTTCCCTCTTTGCAACACGATCCGTGGACATACTGTACGAGTATAATACATTTAATTTAAGGCATGATACAGATATACCATACCTAAATATTTGTATATATATAGTAATTATATTCATTTATAGATGTGATTCTAACATACATACTGTAACACAGGATGTTAATAATACCTACTTTATAATTAATAAAATTGATTGTTGTATTTAATTCTGTGCTATATTTTGGCAATATTCTTTCAAATCTATTATTTAAAATTTAAAACCACAAACAATATTATAAAAAATATTAGTACAAATGTATGTTTAGTTGCCTACATTTTTAGAAAATTATAATCGCTGCATATAAACATATTTTATACATGACGTCATTGATGACGTGCAATCATTCTTATCATGGATCGACTTTTTTATACCTTGTTTATGGCGATTGTTAGTTTTTTTTTCATAAATAGGACTGCATTTTAGTCAAGGAAGTCGCTATTTCTAAAAGTACAATAGATTAAATTAGATTAGGTGTGGCAAATTAATTTGAATAATTCCTAAATTAAAATTGTTTTGAATAATAAAATCAATAGTTAACACTAATGGAATGAAGACAAAATTATTACAATTGTACTATCTTTAACTTAGCTATATGGGTACCCATAAGTATATCTTCCTCCAACACTTCGTAAACTAAAAGGTTGGAGTGTAAGTTTAAATAAAAGCCATTGAAGTCGCTTAACAAAATAAGATAATTTTATCCTCGATTCCAAACATAATTTTGAGCAAAAATTTACGTTGGCAATAATCATATCCTGTGAAATATAAAATCATTAAATCGTTTTTTCGTTTTCGCTTCGCCAGCGAGTTATTTATACTCACGCGGGCAATTATGCATACTCAAACACAAACATTACACATTCAAAAACAACAGAATACATACAATAAATAACTAAAATGGCTGAGGTCTTGATTGTCTGCAATTCCTTAAAAATACTTTGTTACGTATTTAAATTTATACATACTTCAAACTACAATTTATTTTATTATTGCAAAAAAGTTATTTATCCTATTCTTATGAAAATGAGCTATGTGTATATATGTCATAAAATATAAAAATTAACTACTATAGCTTCACATTATTATAAACTAAACATTAGTTTGCTATACTTATATGATTTTTCTGTGTTGATATTGTTGTGTACCGTGGTAGCGAGTTGCTAATTCGCTAATAAAACCACACGTAGATACAAACTATAATTATATTTTATTCACGATGATAATTATTAAGTTTTCTGGATCTGAGATGGGATTTTTATGGGGATGATAAGGATGCTTGGACTTTGGAGACAGAGTATGACTCAGAGGATAAGGGTTGTTGTTGAGGAGAATGACTAAGATGTTTTGTTCGGGAAAATGTTTGAATAAGGATAATTCTGGGTTTGGGAAATACAGAATCGGAACCAATATGTATATGACAATAACAGATAAAACAGAATTGGAACAAAGATATAAGAATAGTAAGATAAACTATAACTAAAGAAAAATACATTAACTTGTTTCCTAACATGCATTAAACAGTATAGATATAAAATTATAACGAACATATATGAAATAAAATCTAAATATACATCTTAATTACTAACATGCAAATACTTATACATTAAATACTGTCCATACACAACAATATCATAATATTTGTTCCCCAAATTTTAAATAATTATTTTCATGTAAACTATAAATAATGAATTGATTTTTTTGTTTATTATTATATATGCATGTAAAAACTAAAATTTGGTCAAATATCACACTTACAGGGAACATTTTATCAATGCCTCAAGAGGCATTGATAAAATGTTCTTGATCCTCTAATACTGGTTTACTTTTACTTACAGTTTACTGATCAATTCGGTTATTGTTTTAGTAAAAATTGTGTTTATACACTTGAAATAATAAAAAAAAATTCTTAAAGTTGCACCTCAAAAAAATGTGTTTTTCTGGTATGTTTCAAATATGGATAGAGATATAATCTGAATGATTATACCAATCCTTTTTACGGGAAAGGTTATATAAAGAATTTTTATTTTTATACAATCTTCAAAATGGGGTATATGACCATATATTTCTTTTCTTTTATTTTATGATTGCACAAAAAATAAAAATATTCGTATTTTATAAAACTCTTAATAATAAGTCTGGAGAAAAACAATAAAAAAATTTGGAAAAGGGATGTGTGACGTCACGTATATATTCCATAAAAATAATCTATCATAGAATAATCTACAATTGGCAGATACAGGATACATTTTTAAAACGATATATGTAAACACTAAACAGCCTTTAATAATCATATGACATTGACAATGTTGACAGTTGATATGAATTGCCTATATTGATATCTTATTTTTTTTATTTTTCTTTTTCGTTCATTTCGACAGTATTGTAGTAAACCATAGAATTGTCTTTAACATAACGTCAGATAATTTTATTAAACAAAGAAACTAACCATTAACCAATTAAACACAAACAAAACCTTTTATCAAAATTATCAGAAAAGTAAAATAGTAATTTGTCTGGTCGGGTTTGGTCGGTACTTATACCTATACGCTATACAGGTAAATAAAGAAGAAGAATGCCGATAAAGAATAAACGGCAGACAGAGAAGGACAGCACGAACCAAGTATCAATTTTGATATCGCATTTTGCGCTTATTAGTAAATGCCACGATACCAGGTCCAAGCATTTATTTCACTTACTTTATTTTAATGGGCGGCAAATATATTTAAAAGTTGAGAGGCCGACCCGCGATCACTGTATAAATAATAAAAAGACGAGAACAACGTAGGTACCTAAAGTGTCCAACTGCTCATTATAAATGTGCTGATTTATTCTGTATGGCTGCTGTTAAAACAACGCGGTTCGCCTTAATGGTTGTACAACTACACAACTTGCGTCGTCCGACGAGCACGAGACTTCTTCTGTTTTACCTGGCCTCTCTCTTCCACGCCCAGTACGGCACATCTTCCTTCTTCCTCGCGTTTCTCGCTTTCTTTACATACTCACAAATGCATAATGCTCGATGACGATATGGGTATACATAGGTATAAACATTTTATTTCCCAAATATATTTTGTATGTTATTTCCAGAAATCTTCATCAGTAAGGAAATGTTAGAAAATTAGTTTATTATAAAATTACTATTTAAAATATAAATAAATTTTACTTTATAAATATATTGTCACGTTTATTTATTTAACTAGGTTTAATAAACAAAATATGAATAATAAAAGATAATAAAAATAACTAACATTATTGATAAAAAAACATAAACACTAATTTAAGAATACCAATTATTAACAAGAACTTAAAATCTAAGATTATTTATTTAAACATTTAACACTATGCACTATTTATTTACTCAATATTTATTTCCACCAACTATTAATGTTCACTATGCGTATTAATATCAGACTATCCTCGTGTCCTTTTTTGCTCAGACTTAAATTGTAGAGCAATTAAGTTCTAGAATATTCTTGTACCTTCGACCTATCGGTACAATAGAAGGGCAGCGAACGAGTACTGACAAGTCTGCTAGCGGACGACCCCCGCGATGTGAAATAAAAATACCCGTATTTTTTGAATCGCTTAATTGTTGATAATTCCGAAGAAAAACAATAATAAAGTTTTGGAGAGGGGATACGATACTTAGAGAATTTAAATTCATTCGATAAAAATCATCTATCATAGAATAATCTACCTTTGGCAAGTTACCCATTATACAGACATTTCAATGTCAACCAAATTTTCACCAAAATAATCTGTTGTGTAATATCAAAATATCTTTATTTTATTCTACTTACTGTGATTGATGTCTTATACATTGTTTCGTAAATAGTTATAACTAATTTATCATTAACATATATTCGAGTAAAAAAAATAGGTTCATTATACCTAAGTTTCATCAGCTGATAACTGTCAATCCGCCATTTTTGTAGGAGCCAAGAGCCACCTTTTCGTTTATTATATATAATTCTATCAATAAATCTATTTCTTTGTATTATATAAATAATTTTAATTTAAAACTACAAATACAATGCCATTTTGTATAGCTTTGGGTTGTAAAATTCGAACATCGCGTTATTCTGTCGCGAAATTGTCCGCCATTTTTGTAGGAGCCACTTGAAAGGGGTTTTCAAGCGGCTTCTATAGAAATAGCGGACAATTTCACGATAGAATAACGCGACGTTCGATTTTCTGTACCATTTCTTCATTTTCCTCACCTAAATACACTTAAATATGAAGTTTCTTAAAAAATAAATCAATCAAATCTGGTCAAAATTAAAAACTTCAACAAGAACATGTTGAGGTTTTTAATATCATATTCTTCAAAAAGTCAAAATCGGTGTGAGTAAAATAGGTACTTCCAATAATTTTTGTAAATTGTTACACATATAATACATTTTGCAAATTGTTGAAAATAGTTTTGAAAGTATTTAAATAATAAATATAAAATTGTTATTATTTTTAATTTTTTAATAATCCAAAACGGATAATTAATTTTCTTTAAAACCAGAATGTTATTTATTTTTCTCTATTTAAAAAGTAGTGCGTATAAAATGAATAAACTCTGTTATACAAAGTGAATAAGTTAAGATTGTTCATCATGTATCCATGCATAATAAGATAGTAGAATAAAACTGTCAGATGTAAAGGCACGTAATGAATGAGTGAAGCACGTATGGCTCTAGGCTGCAAATAATTCCGTCATAGTTTCGTTTGCCTGGCAATATTGAAAAACAATTCATATTTTAAACAAGGATAAACGTATGTTTGATATAGTATATTCGCCCGAGCCAGCGTTTATGACCAATTTTTTATCTTATTGTATTCAAGCCACATCAAATTATCTACTATAAATATAATTAATTTCGAAAATATGGCTGTGTGCTTTGAAATTGAGTACTGAAATAAAGTGTGATTAAACAAGATAAATTGTTATTGTTTCTAAGATTTATTTAAATTTTATATTTATTGCACGCAACACAATAAACAAAGGATACTTTTAAAGTATGAACTACTCAAGAATATAAATAATTAATTGCTAATAATATGTGTATTGTTATATTAAGCATAATTTGAACAATTTAAAAAACTTGGACAAATTCTTGTCAGAACGAATTTGGAATCTTTTATAATATTTTCAAATATTTTCGTAATTAATAAAATTTATCTAAAAGTATAGGATTTTAATTTAGTGAATTCATAAATTTTTAAAAGTTTTCATATAATATATTTTTTTAGTTTTTAATTTATTAGGCTTTAGACTACCAACATTAAGTTATTTTTTGTTTTAACAATATATAGAATTATCATTTCAATTTCGTCTGCATTATGTTCCTCAATGAAATGATGGAATATAAATGTTATATTATTTCATTAGTAGCGAAGGAAGTATTTAACGTTATTATTTTAAATTTCTGTATACAGGGTGGTGATTTGAAAAGCCGAACATATAGGAATTTACCATGCAAAATCATATTTATCGTAATTTTCTGATTCCCTAATTATTTTAAGTAAAAAATATTTATATAATAGTTGTAAAGCATAAAATTTTGCATCTTAATCAAAAAGTAAAATTAATTTTGCATTCCATGTAAATCCAGAAATTATGTATGAAAATGACGTAAATCACCCCTCAAATAGCAGTAGCGATAAACTAAATAAAAAATGACAAATGTTTAACGGTTTATGTCAAGTTAGTTGCGTTAATTTATTTTAATTATTATTTTTAATTACTGTTTTGTCATGTTACGCTAAAAATATAGCAATTTTATTTTGCTTTTATTTTTTAAATTATATAATACTGTTCAACTCAACAGTAATTTCAAATTATAATAAAAATAAACTAACGCAGGTAATTTGACAAATAAACCGTTAAACATTTGTTCATTTTTGGGGTGTTTTATGTAATTTTCATACCTAATTTTTGAGCTTACAAGATACGTATTTTGGTTATTGATTCGGATGCAAAGTTTTATAAGCTACAACTGTTATTTGAAGCTAAAAATTAGGGAAGCGGTAGATTATAATTTAATTAATTTAATTTAACTTATTTAACGCAACGGAGAAAATAAAACTATATATGAACGTTAAATAAACTTGATATGTAAAATGTGCTGTTATCTTAAATTAAAATTATATATTGGAATAGTTTATCTTTTAACTACTAATAATGGTTTTTGCTTAAAATTATTTTGTGTATAGGTAATTGAATATATATTGTTACTGCTATATTATTGTTGCATGTAATACAATAGAAATTATTAATACCACTAATATTACTTAAATTTTAAATTAACTTAAATGTGTCGAAATAAAATAAAATGCATCATTTAATAATACTATTACAATTCTTATTTACTTAAAATTTAAACCTTGTTTCGTGCAACTGAAAATAAATTAGGAATTTTTAGATTAAAAATGTTCAAAATTACGCATGTTACGCCATCTGTTAGAATTTGTATGTACTACTCGGCAAGATTCTCGTATCATTCGTTGACAGTTCATCCTCATTTCATGTGATCAAATATTAACCTAATTTAATTATAAATTAAAACTAAGTGCAACTTTTATACAATTTATATATAATAGTAGTTTAAAATGACGTTGTATCATTTCGGAAACTGTGTTGCTTTAATTTACGTTCCGTATTACTTAACCTACAAATATTCCGGATTGTAAGTTGGCAAATTATGTATTAAAACTTATAATATAATAATATCTTCACAATTTAGATCAGAATATGGAGCATTTTGGAAATGCATACAAGCTGGATGCGTGTATATGTTTACACAATTAGTAAAGATGTTAATATTGGCAACATTTTTCCCTGACACTGATACTTTGGGAGGAACGAATGTTATAGGAGTACGTATTTGTTTAAACAAATGAAAGTAGCAAACTGTAATGATTTCTTCCAGGAGTTTTTAAAAGCTACTGTAGATCTGGCCGATCTAGTAGGCCTGTATGTAGTCCTAGCGGGTATTCCTGGCAAAGGACATTCTAAAGTCCTGACTGCAGGTATTGGCTGGGCTACAGCCGAGGTAATTCTTTCAAGGGGTCTTCTTTTGTGGGTGGGTGCTAGAGGCGCAGAATTCGATTGGCGGTACATTCAAAAATGTTTAGAATCAAACGTGAGTTTGGTGCAACACATAACAACTGTTACTCTGATTTGGTTGTGGTCCAGGCATGACTTAAACAAGTAAGTGTAATTCTTGTAAGAGATATTTGAATTATAAAATATCGCCCTTAAGAATGTTTTATGGGCAAGTTCTTTTTTCTACTCTGTACCGAATCCGAAAGTTGTTTAAAAATCTAACGCAACATAATCTAATCGAACCTAACTTAACTCAAGTTAATCTAACTTGAGCTAACTTAACCCAACTTAATCTATACTAATAAAATCGAACCTAACTTTACTCAACTTAACCCAACGTAGCGTAATCTAACCTAAACCAACTATCTAACCTGACCAAACTTAATCTAACCTACCTCAACCTAACCTAAGCGAATCTAACTTAACTCAAGCTAACCTAACTTAATGAAACCTGGGGTAACCTAACCCAATCTAATCAAACGTAATGAAATCGAACCTAGCCCAAAGTAACCTAATCTAACATAACCCAACTATCTAATCTGACTAAACCTAAGCTAACCTAATATAATCAAACCGAACCTATACTAATCACATTGGGTTTAGGTTATGTTAGGTTAGGTGCATGTACAGCGATTTCTAGGTTAACCAAGTCCGACCAATTTTTTTTTTGTCAAATTTAATCAAAATGGGAGGTGAAATAGCATATCGACAATTTTGCTAAAGGTTGAAAATTTTGCATAAGTCATTTTTAAATATCTCTTACAACAACTATAGAAATATATTTTTAATGTATAATAGTACTAAAGAATATATTATTTTAGACATTTTAAACCAATGGTAACAGCTCTATTGGTACTAAGTTCCTATAAACCGATGTTAATGGAACTTGCTATTCAAGTACTGGGCAGTAGTGCTTGGATGGCTTTGATGCTAAAATCAGTTGTTACTTTATTTTTAGGGGCCATGACCCTGCAAATATATGCAGGGCTGGCACAGCATATTGGTATATATTAATAATATATTAATATGTAAAAAATGAGTAAACGTTTTTTATAAATGCAATGTTGATATTTATCAGTTTTTAATATTAAATACGAGAATATGTGTTCTTAATGTAATGTTTAATTATTTATGTGTTTTTTACAACCTTCCTTTGAAAATATTCATAGAAAACATTATTTCATTAAAAACTAAAGTTTGTGTTCATAATGTAATGTTTATCTATTTATTTATTAGTATTTTTAACCTTCGAGAATATTCAACGAAAAAATTATATTCAAACCTTTATTTTGGAGCTAATATAGGTCGCGTGCAGCACGTGACTCGAAGTAGGCAACCCGCCTGACTGGTGGACCAACAAACCTATTCACTCGTTTCGTTTCCATCAAGCAACAACCTGGTTCTTTGTGTTATAGAGTTTTGGAGAGATTTTCAAAGATATTATTTCATTTTTCAAATTTGTCACATTTGTAGAAGTTTCATGATCAGTTTCAGTGTGAGGAAATTTTTCGTTAGTGCAAGAACTAGTGCTAGCAATGTTAGTAATAGCCTATTCCTTATTTACAGAAACAGGCTCTACAGAAGAACTTACAGCTTGTTTCTGTAATTGTATAAATTTGTTATTTTCATGTCTATAATAAAATCATTTACCAAAATAAATATATTTTTTTCTAAAAGGAAGAACATTTACTAATTATTAGTAACTTTAGTAATGACTGAATGATATGATAAATGCATTATGAGTTGTTAGTAAAAGTTATTTACATTACATATACTACTACCATTCTAAACAAGTCAGTGATATGTATGTTTATAACTAAATGATAATTACGACATATTTTTGTTAATAAAACTTTCAAACCGTAACATGTCGATCTGTTAATCTGTTATAACGCTGTAAACTTTTATTTGCATTATAACATGTTTTTGCATAGCCCATATTTAACGATGGTATCCAATCGGGATTGTTTTTATCTTCCAAATTAGCGGGTTTCTCTTGAATTTTGCAATAATTTTTGAGCATATTTGGTTACGATAACATTTATCACAACACAAGTACCTATTTAAAATTAATAAAAACATGGGTTTTATATAAATCATATTTAAATAATATTTTTCTAGCTTAGTTTAAACAAAAATATATATAAATAATTTGTTTCGAACCATCGGTCAAACCTACCTATATTTGTCATAATTTCGTTAGGTACTTTATGAGAATTCCAAATACTAATTTATTATTGTTTGTATTCAAAGAATTAAGGTATTAGGGACAACAAAATACCTTTAATAAAATGTGTCGAACATATTCTGCCGTATTTTATTTTATATTCTGTTGTCTTGTCTCTTAACCGCAGTTATCCACTTTTTCCGAATTTCTACCTCCAAAGGAATAATCCTACCTCTATTATCTTTTGCTGAAGGAAACCTATGAAAAGATATTCCATCCCCAATTCCACTTTTCTTGGAACATCCCACAAAAACACAGAATTGAGGCATTTTTGGCTATTTCTGCGTGGTGTACAATGGCATGTTGGTCCACCAGGCAGACATCTTTAAATGGCCGTGACGTCACGTGCACGCGACCCATAAAATCCAGTTGATAAAAGGAATACCGTGTTAGGTTAAAAATAGCGCTAAATTTAAATTTCGACGTATATCTCAATTTATTTTCAATATCAGTTTGAGAAATATTTTGATTAGACATGCGAAATTGCATAAATAATAAAATATTTTTGACAGTTCTTACATTTTTAGGTATTTAGCCTTTGGTATTTATATGAAGTTTTATGCTACATTATTCCTTATTATATTAAAATTATTCATTTACAGTAAATTTAGTTATCCTAATGTATTATACACATGTAGTAAAATGCAATACTGAAATTATTTTGGAAGTTTAAAATATTTTTGAGTTTGCACTAATTCCAAACCGTGAAATGTTCTTCCTATACCATTCTACACTGCATTCTTAAATCAAATAAAGTATATTTTCAAATAAACCTAATTTTTAATATAAACTATTAATTAATCTTTGTTTTGTAATATTTATTTTTACGTAATCACAATAACAACACAGTTTTAAGTTTAACAACTTAAAAAACTCATATACTCTGTAATAATAAGAAGGAAATCACATACATAAATACGACATATACATATATAAATTATCCGTGATTATAAATGGAGAAAGGACTGTACATTCTGCTATTCTAACCCTAAAATCCAATTGATTCCTTGTACTAGAAACAGGATTAATGGTTGCCATGCGACCAACCATCTGAGCCAGTCGAGGAGTTGACCGTACAAAACATGCGGTCGTTCCCAACTGCAAATTCGTTAAGGAAAACACCAATTATTTATTGTAAAACAGGAATGAACATCATTGAAAAGGATACGGATTACAAAACATTTTTTTCAAGTCTACTTTTTCTTTGCAATATGGACACGTTTGTTTTTTGCCTACTATACACCACCCTCGAATACAGAACTCGTGAAATCTAAAAAGAAATAGTATAATCATGAAAATAAACTGTTGCTGTAATTGAAAAGGAGACATTAATTTTAAGATATCAAACGCAATATTCAGTGTGTCCAGATTTTATCGGCCACCATTGAGATCTTGGAAACTAAAATCAAATTCCATTTAAAAAATCATAAGATTATACCACATAAGAAAATTGAGCCTTAAAAAAAAAATCGTACACCACTGACTAGACAATTTTTTTTATTTGAAACATTTTCTCGGATAATTAACTGTTTAAGAATTATTTGTGGAAGAAATAATGGATCAAAATAATTTTTCCACCATTTTTTCATGACCTATGGAGAATTTTAAGTGACAATGACACCCAATAAGTCCCATTTAATGGAAGTCGTAGGTGTAACAGTTTCCGAGATCCCAATTGTGGCCGATGAAATCTGGACACACTATATATAAAATATTTCAACACTTACACATGTTCACAAGATAATTTGTATGTATTTTCTATTACTCCTTCCTCTCCTTCATTGACTAGTAATTTATTGCCACATACTGCACAAACACCCGGGTCTAAATTTCGGGTGGGCATGCCTTGTGCAGTATAGTACTGAAAACATCACCAAAATTAATTAATAAATAACCTTGACAAAAATCCACTAAAGTAAAACTTTTAAATTTAGCGAAAATATTTAAAATAGAAAAAGATAAATCAGTATAGTGTTAGCCTTGGAATGAAAACAAACTTAAAACAAATGCATAACAATACCAATAAAAACAACATTATTTTTATGACAGTTATAACGTTATGCATTTATTTATTCTGTGGCTATCTTTATAAATATAAGCCGTTTTTTTTATTAATAACACACTATTTGATTATGAATTAATCGTATATTTATCATTTCTTAGAAATATTATTTCTGTATACAGTTTCTTTTTCTGCTCCATATACAGAGTGTTTCACAACTGCAGGAATAGTTATTTGTCAAAAATTAGGTTATGTAAACTTTGACGTTTAGCAGTGCAATTGTCACAGTATTATTCAATTCAAGTTCATGTTGTCAAACTTTGAAATATTGTTTAAAAAAAAGAAAAAGGCATAATCAATTCCTCGTTAAAAAGTGTGCAAACTAGAAACTTGTATGAATTGAAAGTTATAACAAGTAAATTTTCCAAAATCAGTTTTTTGCTCATATCTAGTGCGCTATGCATATTTTCGGGAAAACAAAAACATCATTATAATGGCCAATTAATGCGCAACTTTGTCCCAATTTAACACACTTTGTATCTCTTTCAGTTTTCGGGATCCCAAAGCCTCTTAAAACGGACACCCGGTATAATACTATACATTTTGATATCTAGAAAGGTAAAAATTATATTCCTCACTATTTCACGAGAAGAAAGTTATTATTATTATTATTAAAATTTCTAAAATTAAAGTTTGTTTTTATGCCACTGGTTTGTTGTGTTAATATTTTATTTAGATATTAACAGTCCAGCAAATGTTCAATTTTAATAATTGATTTATAATTATTTTGTTTTTATGAAAGAATCAAAACAATGGTACTAAAAATTAATATTTTAAGTAAACTACACTTAATTAATATGTTATCAGTATTATCATGTAGTATCTGTCATTTTTCTCTGAAATTGTGAAACACTTGTATATTTTTGTCCTCTAAAGAAAATGATTGTAGCATTATCTGCACAATCAGAAAACAAATTGTAATACGTACAAATGATAAAAATTGATTATAACTATGTCAATAAATTTTCTTACAAAAATTAATGAATTGAAAATACATATTATATATTTATTTTGCACAATGTACTTTAGAAATCAATACTTAATTAAGTGTGATGCACTTTCCATAACATTAATAATAAATATGTAAATATCGCGTTAGTAAATGCTTACGCCAATGTGAGATGCCATCTTGTCTGCACAAATTTCGGAAATATCTCTCCCAAGAACACCATAATAGAGTCCATAGAACACAAACAGGAGTCCTACATCCATCCAAGAACTTGGCTTAGCGTCAAAGATAAGATTCAAACCGAAGAACGTCGCCATCATAATGATATAGCCAATGACTCCCAGCACATAGCTAAGCTTATGCAGGAAGTAAAACCATTTGTACACCAATCTGGGATAACATAAACACTGCGTTCAATAATAGCTGTCAGTTAGAGAACGAAACGTAAAGTGTACGATGTACCTTGGTGTGGTTCCTTCGATTGGCTTCTGTAACGCTTTCCGGACAATTAGACCAGTTATACATGAAAACAACAGCCATAGGAATATAAATCTCCACCATAAGTTCTTCACACTAAATGCTAATGGAATGATCCACATGCCCAAAAGAGTCACAAGCTAAAACAAATATTATCTAACTTTTATGATAATACTTTTCATAACAAATGTTATTTACATAACTTGAAACGTAATAAATAAAATTTTGAAATATTTTACATAAAATAAATCATACACGGTGAATACCAGAAACCTTGACACAGGGAATTAACACGGAATTTTTTTTGCTGTTTCCATCTGTCTTGATAAATACAGGGTGTTACCACTAAGTTGTAATACCCGAAACGGCTGTTAGAATTCATTGAAACAAACAACTTTTCTTAGTTATTTTTTTTGTTTTTCGAAAAATCGTCATTACTCCCTTATTTTAAAGAATATTTTTAAAAAATACAAAAACTTTTGCAATTTGCTTTCGGTTCGGAATCTTGTAACATTTATTCAAGAGATTTTATTTGATTACAACAAACCGATCACATTTGTTGATTATCTCAACTATTTTGATTGTAACAAGAAATAATATTCAGATTAATTTATTTATGATTAAGTGAATATGATCTACGTTTATACAAATAAAACAGTCAAATTTTTAAATCATTACAAATATGATAACAATATACGTACGGACAATCGGGATACATGAGAGCAAAAAAAATGTTTTTAATTTTTTTTTTCTCTTTTATATAACTCTTCTCCAATGTTAATTTCTTATGTCAAGGAAACAATTGAAAATAAAAAAAAATAGTTATTTAGTAATCAAAATTTTGAACAAAAATTAAAAATATTTACCTCCTTCAATTATTTTATCATTATTCTTATTTCTACCAAATTTAAATTGAAATATCATAATTTTTCATTTGAATTTTCTTAATACTTCCATTACGTTATACAAAAAAATTATTTTTTATTTACAAAAATATCTTAAGAAAAAAAAAATTAATGCTATTATGTGATACACATAAGTAATACTGAATAAGTTTTATTTGAAAATAAATTCTCTAATATTTTTAATTTTGGAAATATCGTCTGGACACTGGAAATAAAACTACATGTACTTTCATAAAACCGTTCTCAATAACCGAAACTAAATTTTTATTAATGTAAACAACGTTAACCAAAACCGTTATTTTGGAGATACTTTAATTTATGTACAGATTTTTTTTTTAATTTGAATTTAAATCTTTAGTTACACTGGGGAAAGTTCATAAGATATAATAAATTTTCAAACAAATGTGCTAATGTATGTGAAATTACAAAAAAATATTATCAAATTATTATTATTTTTTAAAAACAACTATGTTGCACTCAGCAATCTTTTTTTACTTAGTCAGTGTTTTTTGTGACTAATTTCTCTAAAATTTGTTATACTTATTTAACAATAAAACAAACGAAATAATAATAGTTTTTCAAACAATTACAATTACAATAATAAAAAATATCGAAATATTAGAGAAATGCAGAAATAAAATATGAAACAGTGCCAGAATAAAATAAAATTTATTGTTTTAAATGTTAAAACAATAAGATTTGTTTATAGGTCGTCGGTAGTACAATGTAATCTGATTAGATACAGAGAATTGAAACTTACTGAATAGGATTTGTAATGTCTCTTTTTCCATTCAACTAAAGCAATTTGAGCGACTACTAAAGTAACAATTAGAATGAGAACCATTTCGGCGTGCATTGCGTCGTGTCCCTTGTGTTGTTCGTGAAGCTTTTGATGCTCTAATCTGCAATAACATTAATAAAATTATGAATTATTTACCTAAACGAGCGTATGACGTGTGAAACCTAACCTCCATTTTTCTTCTGGCGTTAGCTCATCTAAGCTCTGTAATTTATAGTACATTTCATCATTATTTTATAACATATTCATGTATTTAAGTATAGCTATTCAATTCAAATCAATACAATAAAATTTTAATTCAAATTACAGCAAAAGAAAAATATATCCACTTACTCTATTCCCGATATCTATTGGTTTATGCAAATCCATTTTTCTGTTATGGTTATTGTACTAAATACAAAATTTAAATTAAGTAAACCTATTAAGAAAATTGTTTAATTCTAATTAAAGTTATCAGTCACATAATGACATTCACAATTTTTGTCCACTAACAATCAAACTGAAATACCAACATAATGTAACGAATGTTACGTGTCGTATTTATATTGGATATCCCTGGATTAGAAGACCAGTGGCGTATCATGTTTTATCTCCAGTGCCGTGTACAAAGGGATTCATGAGGGGCAAGGTAAAGGGCGTTGGCACAATAGGCGGGAAGTTTAAAATATTAACTAAACTTGTATTACAGAAAAATTAAATCTGCCGCAACTTATTTACTTCCAATATTTTAATTTGTAATAAATCTAATCTATTAAATTTTATTCGTGATACGAGGGAAAATATGGTGGATGCGGCATCAATTCTAAAGTTATATTTTAACATCAAACATGGAGATTTATCACAATTTATTATATTCATGACTCCTAATTGATATTTGTTTGACAGAAATGTATTTGCTTGTCTAATTTAAAATGAAACATAGGTAATGCATTTGATATAAGTTTTAAATTTTAATATTGTAAGAAATTACAAAATAAAGAACTAATAAAGCAATTAACAAACAAGTTTGTATAATAACGTACCATTAAATTATAATAAATTTTCAAAAATCTATTCATTACTGGCTGAGCAATAACTCAATCTGCTATAAAACTTTTGAATTACGTATGATGAGATTTGGGCAATTGCAGCATGTTTTAAATTTCATTAATTGATCTAACTTTTGAAGATTTCGCTTAGTGCAAACTTCTGATTTTAAAGATTACCAATAAAAAGTATCTAGATATGTAGACCTATCAGAAAAGCCAATTTCGTTGTCTATGTTTAATTTAAATGATATAAGCAAATATACATTGTTGTCACTTAAATATCAAGTCGTAACCATGAATAAGATAAATCCCATGTTTCACAATCCCAAAATACTCACGGAATCAGCCAAAAAATGAAAGTGAATAAAAAATTTAAAAAAACCACTATAGTTCCATACAAGAAAAGTTTGTGTCACATAAATGTTTGAGAACTTTAGGTTTTTTCTTCAGACGCATGCGTACGTTAACTATATATGGGGCACCTATACTACATTTTAGCCTAAAAACGGTAAAGTCGGGCGGCCATTGCGGTATTCTTTGTCACAGGATTGTCGACTACCGTTTAGTCAGCCAACTATTTGGGAACGATGTTAAAAGATGGCGACAAGTCGTTAAGAACGTCGTTTAACTCATCTTTGATCTGAATATCTGTCTTACCTTTTGAGAAAAAAAATATGACGACACGAAGTTCCTTTTTTCCATCTCGAAAAAATTACTTTCGTCATTGACACAACATGTAACTGAAATTTGACTTAATAGATGAATCGTTTTTCATACCTATCGAAATACCCTCGAACATAAATTGTAGACACAAAATAAGAAAACATGTTTGTTAAAAAGTCTTTATGTGTATTTTATTAAATGTACATCGTACAAAATATTACACCATTTCCATAAAATATTTGAAAATTTGACAAAACTCGTGTATTATTGTTCATGAAGAAATACTAAGCTCCATATAGTGATTAGGGTATAGATAAACCTTTGGTCCATGAAAAACAATATATCAAATTGAACAATATGTACACATGTTATTCCTACTAGTTGGCAAGTACATGTATTAAAATAGTCAAAGGCACCTCCATACAGACGAATGTATTTCATTAGTATCGAATATCAAACTTTGTATTTAATTCTCCATATCACAGTCTATTCAAATGACTTCAATTTGAAACGAAAAATAGCAGAGGGCCTAATGTATTTTAAATGGAAGAAAATACTAAGTTTGGTATAAAAGATACAATATATAAATAGAAAAACTAATCACAATTGCATTGAATATAAAATATAAAAGAACTAACACTAAGAAAAAGATTTCCTAAATGATAACCAGGACGTTAGACACCCTAAAGTAATCGTTTACTTATTTACATATGTCATTTCTGTTCACCTTAAACAAATAATAAATAACTTATCGGTTGCTCTTCAACTTCCAACGCAAGAACAAGAAAGCTGCGATCCTAAGAGTGAAGAAGATGATGATAAGTGCGATGATATCGACGGTGAAGTCGGAGTTGGTCATGTCCAGCTCTTCCAAGGTGGTCTCCGGAGACTTGAAGTGGCAGTACACTTGGAAACACCGTAGCTTTTCACGAGCGTAACCGTACGTGGCAAGAGCTGTGCCTTCGAAACCGTATCTGATGTAAGATAGATATGTAATCCATCTCAAGTAGACGGGAATAGCGTCGAACGACACGAAGAAGCCGGAGAACAGGAGGAATGGTACTGACATTACTGGCGCCAAGAACACTCCGTTCTATAAACAAAAAAAAATAAACATTTGAAATACTAGTAGTTGCCGTTAATTTAATAGAACACGGCGGCGCTGCAATCGTTTTGCTTGGTAATGGGATCGCAATCTTGACAACAGTGGAATTAAAGCGCTCTGCGGAGAAAAGATCTCTCCGAAAGTAAATTAAAGAAAACCATCTGGTAATAAAAATAATAAATTATCCCAAGTTTAAATCGATTTTTGAAACATGTTGTGAAAGAAATGTGTTTAACAAGAACGGAAAGCATTCTTTTCGTAGTAAAAGATACGCGTACCTGTCTAGTTTGACAAATAACTATTTTTGCGCAAAGTGTATACCAACCCTTAAATCTGTTTTTTTTTTATTTCATATTTATTATTTTTTATATCTGAAAATGTAAAAAATAATAGTACTAAAATCTCTAACCCCTTTTTCGTACATTCAAGTGCTGTACAAATATTTGGCATTATTCTAAAAAAAAATCAATCTGCATTTGAAGTTTGTTTGTCTTCCAATATAAAAGTAAGGTTAATGGCTCGTAACTTTTATTTCCAAAATGCAATATGGCGGGCGCTAATATAACTAAACCTAACCTAATTTGACAGCATAGTAAACTTTGATTTAAGGAATTACGCAGTCTTATTTTGCCGATTTTATGTAATACTTATTTCAAAATGCTATTTAATACAATTTTTTTCTTATAAAAATGTAAATATATATGTTAAAAATTTCATTTACTCTCTTCGCTTTTTATTACGATATCGTCCATTGCCAATAGATGGAATTAAAAACTCATTGAACATAATATTTATTGTATGTAATAGGACACGCCTACGCTAAGATCGGTGTAGTAGATAAAAAGAAAACTTTTCGCCTCAAATGGATGATTTTCCATCAATTTTACACATGATATATAAAAATATTTTCGCGAAAAATGAGATAAATACAATTATTTACCGATAACGATGCAACGTAAACTTAAAGTGTTTTAATTGCCGATGCATCTTTCTCCTATATTTATAACGTATGAGTGTGTGTTATATTTCACTTTCCACGGTTTATTGTGTTGTTATGTATAATATAATATAATGATGATATTTACCTGAACATTCATGGCAGCTCCAACAACCAGACCAACACTTTGAGCAACAAACGACACCAATAAACAAGCGCCTAAGAACATTCCATATCTGAACAACTCCAGTGGTTGTGACGTCATGAAATACACTATAGAAATGTATATAACACAGAATATTGTCTGTAAAAAATAACAAACATTAAAACAAATTCAAGTGGAATGGAAAGTGTTATCTACCTGGAAAGGCATATCCGAAATGGTAATGGCAAGGTAATATGAGCGCAGCGAGTACCACCTGTTGAAGTTCTCCTTGAGCAGCACAGGCATCTCTAACGGGAAGGAAAGAATGGTGATGGTCATGGACGTGTACATAAGGAACAGCATGTTGAAGAACAGGAATCCGAGGTTGCTGAGCACTTTGGCTCCGTCGTTGCCGATGTTGAAGTAAAGGCCACCAATAAGCAAACCCACCAGAATGTGGGCGAACAGACGCAGGTACATAAGAGTCTAAACAAAATAAATAATTTAAAAATGGGTTAAAAAAATAAATACATACAATAATACTTCACAATATACGCCAAAAGTCTTAATAAACAGTCATTTAACAACCCGATTACAAGTTTGTTTTTATTAAACGTCAGCGCGCTGGTGTCGTTTGGACTCAAACCACAGAATAGGTTTATACAGAAGCGACAGTAAGACAGAGAAGCGAAAATTAGAGAGAGATGGAGAATGTGCACAAATTTAAAGGGCCCATTGTTTAAAATCGGAAAGTTTCCTTACATCTGAGAGAGAGATATAGGGGAAGAGCACAAATTTAAAGGTCTACACAATGCTTTAAGGTCATAGAACTGACTAGGGGAACATGAAAGATACCGACACGGAGTGTCGCTTCTGTATGTAACTATTCTGTACTCAAACCCTTCAGTGGCCGAGGTCCAGAAAAGACCGGGAACTTTAAATAGACATCATGAACAGGGGCAGCGATAAATTTAATAAGGGGAATTTGAGAAATAATGACAGCGCGTTAACTGCCCGTTTCCAATATTGTTTTACCCGGTATATCACAACTTTAGAAAAAAAATCATTACCTACCCAAAGTAATATAATAAATCATTCAGAAAAATTAATATTCTAGATTGTCTTCAATAAAATTAAAATCAATTTTGCTTACCCAATCTCTCCTGCTGAACAGTAAAGTTCTCTTTAAAATAATAAAGAATTGTTTCGTTTCTGAAGTACCATATCTTGGCTGACGCACACATAGCGAATCTTCCAGTAGAGACGCACTTGCTGCGTCGTTGTTTTTGTCGCCTTCTATCGCAACCACACATGTACCTGGAAACACAAAATTACAAATTACAACATCATTCGATTCCATTTATTTTAACTCTGCGTTAACAATTGCTCTACTGTTATATCGAAAACGGTTTAATAATATCGGATATAGTTAATCAGTTTTTTGTACTTTTAAAATGTATTTCAATACTATTTAAAATTTATAAATATGAAAACCAAGTAAATAAAGCTAATTTAAAAGGATATTAAACTTTCTTAAGTCTTTCACAGTAATATAAATGATTTTTAACAGTTATAAATGTCCAACTTTATTCAACAGAGTTACCTTTACACACAATTAATGATTTTAATTTAAATTTTTATAAAATAAGTGACACAAAGTATTAAAAATAGTATATTTTACTCATTTTATCGACGTATTGTTCCATTCGTGTTTTTGGAACAATTATAGGTCTTATGAAACTCGTATAATAATATGCTATTTCGAGGCTGGTACAATAATTATAATTTGCTAATATTGTATTGTGCAACAAGTGCAGAACGGACTCATTTCTTGTGGGAAATAGGTGTTGAACAATATACTCAAAAAATGAAAATTTTTGTTCTTACTTTTGTTTTCTTTGACGATATCCTTGAGAGCTTGCACATTCTCCAACAGATTTCCATTGGTATTCTTCGCAAATTTATCCACTTCGCTATTTGAAGTTTCGTTAACAGCTGATTTATCCACAGCTGGACTTTCAGGCACATTATCATTCAAAGTTTTAATTGCATTATTCAATCCATCAGCTGGTGTCAGAGCTGGGAAGGAATTATCATTTCTTATATCGTTTTGTCCGTTGGCTATTGCATTAACCAGCTTCTTAATATGATCTCCGTATTCTCCGCAAGATACTTCAATAATGAAACTCGCGGGGTTGTGATAGGACGGACAGGGAAGATTCAAAGTCTTCAAGAAAGGCACAAGCATCTTCGTTGAACCCTGGTAAACGCACTGGCCTTCTGCTAAGGTGTATAAGTGATCGAACATTTCGAAAAGACGGGCAGATGGCTGATGAATGGTGCAAATAATTGTACGACCACCACTGGCTAAAGTTTTCAAAAGGGAAATGCATTGGAAACAACTGGAACTGTCCAAACCGCTGGTAGGTTCGTCAAAGAACATAATTGGAGGATTGCTTACTAATTCCAAAGCAATGGACAGACGCTTTTTCTGACCACCGGATAAACCACTTGTCATGGTTTTACGATGTTCTTCCAAGCCTAAAGTGTCCAAAATTTCCGTAATCTGAAATAAAGAACCAGTTATTGCATCATCATTAATTTAAAAACAGAATAAAGAAACATTTTTTTTATTATACAGGCTGTTTCCAAACCTCGAAAAAATTTAAGGGTATACAGATGTTCCGAAACTTAGAACAAAAAATTAAAGGGTATCTACTTTAAGATGTGTTGATTTTAAAACAAAAATAATTTTTTAACAATTAGCAAAAAAATTGCATCGTATTTCAGGCAAACATTTTTTTGGCACTGGTCGGTAGTTACTTTTAATATTTTTTTTTCAAATCTTCTACAATGAAAGTAATTGTTTACATAATATCTATTACTAATAAATGTCTAATATTGTGTAATTAACAACTACTCCAGTGGTCCAAAAAATGTCTATTTCAAGTAAACTACCCTTATCTTTGTGAATTTTTTAAAATTATTTTTATTTCATGATCAAAACGTCGTAGGGTATATGCCCTTTAATTGTCGTAAGTTGTGGAACACCCGGTATACTACACGAAAGTAGTATTTCGTTTATATAGTTAATAGAAACAATAAAAAATTTATTATTCATTAATGTTGATATTGTTATTACTTGTTACAAATTTGATTTTAATTATTTTATTTTGTTTAAAATTATATTTTATCTGTGAATGACAAAATGAAACCTTCATAAAATAGAAATAATAAAAATATTTATCATTATCATCAGTAAACATATTTTGAAATATTTTGTTTAAAATATAATTTATGAAATAATAACAAAAGTATTTCTTTGTTACAACAAAGTTATCGGTTTTACTATGAATCACTAAAAATAAAACATGATATTTTGGAATTTTTACTTGATTTTGCATTATAAGCACCGTAAACTTGACAACAGTGGAAAAATAGCGCTAATTGTTAATATAATATATATTTCATTCAATTTTCACCAGTAACAAAATATATGTGAATGTATCGATTCCCACCAAAATTTAAAATTCATATTTAATGCTTGTAAAAACGGCTGCCTCCGAAGCGACATCTACTACTTTCTTATAAAAAATAAGACTAGAGGTGCTGTTAATGTAATTTAAATTTTTATCATGAATACTGAGAAGGTAGAGATTCTAATTAAAATTGATTTTAAATGTGTTTTTGCATTTCACAAATAAAAATTTCAATGATCTTGCACAATCTTTAAATTGGAATGTTAATTGGGTATTCCAAAAGAAAATATATTTTAAATAATTTATAGATAATTCAGTTCTACGTATAAATCACTAAGCATATATTATATATAACTGAAGGAAAGTTTTATAAATATCGTCATTTGTGGTGATAGCCAGGAAACTAAAACAAAATTAAAAAATGCATAACGTTTGACTTATCAGAAACTCTGATTTAATTCATAAAGAATGCAATAAAATCTAATGAAAAAAGTACAGAACCAAATTATTTAAAAACGAATAATATTTATAAACCTTTTGAAATAATTTTTTGGTCTGTTTGACTTTTTTGTAGTAAACAGACATGATCTATTTTTATGTACTGTTTTTTTTTTTATTCCATAATGAATAACTTACAATATCATCTCGTTCCTCTCCAGTTTTCTCCCCGATTTTTAAGCTAGCAGCCACAGACATGGCTTCATCTACTGTTAAGTTTCCATGGAGTTGATTGTCCTGCATAATGTAAGCAGACAGTTTGCGAAATTGGCTTAGGTTTCGTTCGTTGCCGTTCATGGTTATCAGACCCTCCATTCCTGTAGTCCTGAAAGATAAAATGTATATTTCAGTATATTTTATACATTGAACATGACATTTTTATTAACGGTTATAAAATGCAAATTTATATTCTTCATTTTTTTTTGTTTTTGGTTTACGACTTTAATAAATCAGATGGCAAAAAGTCATTTTAGATATTAAGTAAATAAAATTTATAAATATTAATTCATACCACAATCATATTATTATTTTACATGATTATTAATTATTTTCAACAAATATTTTTAATTTTAATTACACAACTTCTGGTTTACTAGATTTGTGTATATAATTTTTTTTAAGAATATACAGCAAATTGCATAACATTTTTTGGAAATATATAATGATAATTTGGCATTTAAAAAGTGGAAGTTATTTGTTATATTTTAAGGTTTAGAGTTTTCTATATTTTTTGATTCCCATAAATAAGAATCTTCAATCTGTACTTGGGACGCCAAACAGATGCACTAATTAAATTAATAGCCAGGAAATTCTAGCTCAATTGTATTTCGAGAAATTAGTTTACAAAATAGAAAAAAAATGTAAAATAATTAATATTAAAAAAAAAATTTGCTAAGTTTTAATTATTTATTTAAAAATATTGGGCATTTATAGACATTTTTATCTCATTATATTTGACCCTATAATTATTTTTTTAATATAAATTTCCTTAAAAATTCTCGGAAACGCCATTCAGTTCAACAACCGTAAAAGGAAAAAAAATCTAGTTTGGACTTCGAAAGTAATATGATATATTTAGTTATAAGGATTCAATATGTAGCATATGATTATAAAAGAAATGTTATCTAATAATATTCTTTTTATAAAATATATGTACGTATGCAAAATGCAGTAATTACAGTCAAGCACGTATCGTTTATTTATTTTTTCATAATTAAATTTATCATTGAACATAGTTTGATTTTTTATGGTAAATTGCGTATTTGCTTGACGTATGTTAATTTTATTCGTTTTCAAAATAACATAAAGTAATCATTAAGAGAAGAGATATCATAACATTTTTAAAGTAGTTTTAATTATTTCTTATCTTATTTTTCTTTTTATTTATAATTATTTTAATATAATTATTTACAGGAATGACATGAGTAATAGGCAATTACAAATTTTATATACAAACATAATCTTAAGACTGTAATTATAAGAAAGCGAATAATTCTCTATTTACAGTTTACAATTTTCTTTACATTGTTTTGCTTTCTGATTTTATATTTTAACAATGAATAGTTCTACGCACTGAAGTGAAAATTTTTACAAACAGAAATGATTACTTATTTTGGTCCGCGTATTTCTAGTTATATTGTGTATATACAGGAGAATCGAGAGTTGGGCACATGGTTTTTAAAAATATTGAAAAAAATACGACAGAAATTTAAATATTTTTAACATTATTTTTTTTTATATACATATTGCCGGTCTGATTAGTTTTATTATGCCAAAAATAGTACTGTTTTTGAAATTATATCTTTCGCATGTGTCAATATAAGTGACTCAACTGCAAATTTGATATCTTTATTTTCCAGCCACGTGAAAATTACGTAATTTGAACGTTGTCCAGAGATTATACTGCAAATCTTTACATTCCGAACTTTGAACAAGTATTAGCAATCAAACCACAAGCCTTAGAAAATTTTATAATCTAGCCATTCCTTGACGAGTAAAAACTGACAGACATGTAACCTTTTTAAAATTATGTTTTTGTTTAAACATTTTATTACTTCTGGTACATAACCTTGAAATTTGTACCGGCTGACAAAAAGTAGTTTGGTACAGATAATCTGGTTTAAACAAATAAACAAAAATTAAATGTTAATGCTTAAGTCAATATTTTCCAGTTGTCGTACATGATTATCTTTTTTAAAAATGTTGCTTTGTGTGTAAATTTAAATTTTGCGGTAATTTTAAGCTAACATTTCGACAACTTCCTGATGTCTATTTAAATTTACCGCTATTTTTACCCATGAATAACAAAACGATCGTAGCGCCGACCTGTCGTATAATTAGAAAAAAAAATATCTTCTTGTGTAACAAGCGTATTATCTCATATTTTAAGACTTAATCAGACAATGAATATTAGTTTTAATTAGTTTTTAAAATAAATAAATTAAATTTAATTACAACTGAAAAGAAACTTTAAAGAACTACATTTTTTTTTGATATACCCATTTTAATTTAGTTAATTTTTTTTATAATTCAACCAGGGCATGTAACCGGTTAAAAAAACCGGTTAATAAAAACCGGTAACCGATATTTTCAACGAAAATTGCGAACTTTAACCGTAATTTTAACCGATATTTTTAAGGCTGAAAAAACCGGTAACCGTTAACCAAAAAAAAAATAAACCGGTTTTAGCGAACATTAACCTTTATTTTTCATTTAGCGAGAAATTTTTTAAATATTTTTTTATATCTGTATTTTCTACTTGTATTTGAACATGAGTCATGATAGTTTTTACAATTTCCATTTTATTGGAGAGTCATAAATGTAGGTAGTCTCTTTGGCCGTTAAGGTTACTTAAAAAGTCCCAAATAAATACGGCCTTTGTCAACACAGACAAGTTTAAAATTGAAAAGTGACCTGCATTTTTCTGAAGATATTACGAGATTTTTTGTGAATATTCATTAATTAAATTGCTTTTTTTTAATTGTTATATTTTTCTCATATGTTTTTTTTATTATTTTTTAAAATTAATTATTCTGTTTTTTTTAATCAAATTTTTATAATTAATTTGTTTTATTAATTTTAATTATTTTTTTAACCGATATATTAACCGGTTTAAACCGGTTTCCAATTTTTAAAAACCGGTTTTCGAACTAAAACCGTTATTATTATAACGTTCTTTATACGGGTTAACCGTTAACCAGTATTTTTTTCGGTTACATGCCCTGAATTCAACTCAATTTCATTAAAATATTGCACTATATTTCTAAATCATTTCATTAGGAAAAGCTTCTGACAAATAAGAATAAATTAAATGTTCTTCATACGTATATTTATACGTCATTAACTGGTCACTTCTTTTAATTTTTTCAAAATGGTGACTTGTTTACGACTGAATTTATTTTGCACGTATTGCCTTATTAATATTTGAATGGTTAAACAGATTGCATTGTTTCAATTTTATCAATCGCATACAAAACGTCTTTGAAAATTTATATTTATAGCTTTCTTAACTTAACGAGTATAATATTTCAAGAATTGTACTAATTTAATGGTAATTAAGTGTTCTTGAACTGAGTTAAATAAAAGACCTTGACTTATGTCCCTAAAAAGGTATCTAGTTACAAGAACATATAAATTGTAAAATTTAAAAATATATTATATACGAATTTTACACCTATACGGAAATAATTAAATGTTTGTGACGTCAATCAGCTGGACAAGATCATCAGATTTTTTTGTTGCTAACCAGTTTTAAAATTTTCGCAAAAAAAAAGAAATTTTATTAAATAGGAGACAGTTTCTAAAATATTTTATGCAAAAACGTAGAAAATTTCTTCAGATAAAATGTATCCGCCAGATTCATAAATTAAATATATCGAATTTAACTTGAATTTCACATATTTTAGTTTTTTTAACTTTTTTAAAAGCTAATCATATTTTGTGAATCTGGTTGTATATTTTTTATTAAATTAATTTATTATACATAATTTATCGCTTAATTACTTTTCTACAACCACTAAAGTAAACAAAATACAACTTATAGGTTATCTAAGTGTCCCATTACGGAAAGTATGCAACCGGACAATTACGGAAATTTTGATTTATTGAAATTATATTAGCAGGATAAACAAGACTAATTATAATTAATTTAAAACATTACGACTATTGAAGAAATAAACAAGAAATGTTTTACATAGTATTGTTTTATTGGGTTGTAAATATTTTCTATTTATTATTCTGAGGTAGACAGTTTGAGTTGTTTTTATGTTTTATATATTACTACTATTTACTAGTGATATTTCAATTCTTTCAATGTATTGTATGATTGAAATACTGTCAAATAATGATCATAGAAAAAGTATAGTACATAATAATATTATATTTATATATCAATTTGAAATAAATATTTGAAAAAAAAATAACAAAAATTAAATAACTACTTATAAATATGAAGTACAATTATTTACTATGTAGTAAATTTTAATTTACACTTTTTATTGCAATTTTATTTATAATTTTTTTTAAATGTTTCTTTTAAACTAGTTTGCAAGGTCATTACATTTTTTACATAAATATTTTACAAGGAAAAATTTCAAGGAAGTACCTATATATAATACATTAGAATTAATTTGATCGAAGATACATTTGCTGGTTTCTGATCTTTTACTTCCGTTAGTAAAAGCACAAAAAACTTTAACTAATAATCAGCATAATCAAAAGCAATGTGATTTTTTATTGGTGTTTAATTTTTTTATAGACACAAAAATATAGAAATAACATATTTAAAGGATATGTAAAAAAAAATATGAATAATAATGTCTGTGAAACATCACTTGTCAGTGATTTTAAATGAAGGCCATCTAAGATCTCCGGAAATGTAATAACAGTGTAACAATAATTCTGTGGAAAAGCATGATTTGTCATTTTTAACATGCATGCTTTTTGAAATTAAAATGTAGAAATTAAAATATTTTAGAATTTAAAATATAAGAATGTATAATAAATACAGTTTTATATCTATTACTACATATTTTTCAAGTTATTACAATGAGGTCATGCAAAAAAATAAATAAAATAAGTGAACAATTTCTTCGTTTAAGTCGAAAATAAAAAAAATAATTTGTTGCTCTATATGATGTAATCCTTTTTTATTTTATTTATATATAATATATAATACAAGTTTATTTATTTTGTATTATTTTCAGTGTACCTATTATTAGAACCTAATGTAAACTATTTTATTTATTTATTTTATTTGTATGAAAATTTAACATTTTTTTAATCAGTTCTGTGACGGCCGCAGGAATTTTTTTAATGTCTTGTTTTATAACTTTTTTAAAGGATTTTATAGCAACAATTATAATGGATTTTGAATCACGTGTAATTAAAAATACATATCATTTAATGACACATGTTGAGTCACGATTCTAAATTACCCATTCTTTACGTAAAAGTGCATAAACGTTGTTATTAAATTAATTTAAACTTATAATTACATAGAATTAGGTTTTTATGTGACATAAAATTTATGAAGAATGTTTAGACTATGTTTACAAGATTATATTATATTGGAAAAAAGTAATAAGTTTAATTATTGTTACTAATGCCTTATATAAAATAGTGAAAAACAAGTAAATTTGTAAATTGTGCTGAGTAACAAATGAATAGTTATGTTGTTTATAAAATGTTCACAAAAATATATCAGAATTAATTAATCCAAAGTGCTTATATTTTATGTAATATTATATTAATTATTCAAATTCAAATAAAATTTCAGAATTGGATCATTTATGTAGTCATACTTGATTTTTCAGTCTTAAATATTCAAATCTTTTATATTAGATTATTTTCGCAAAGTCGAATGAAATATAGCCGTTAAAAGGGGCGTGGCTAACGCGCCAGTTTTACACAGGAACATTTTCATAGCAGGTATATATTAGCGAGAAATTTAAAAATAGTTTTGTAGACAACTAAATTCTCAGTTTTGTTTATTAAACTTTGTCATTTTTTTTTACAAATAACGTATAATTATATTTTTCATATAACATCGATTCATATAGATTTGTGAAAATTAAAACATTTTAGATTAATCTTCAATATTAACAGCCAAAATCTTGTATACATAAATACATGTCAAAACGTCAATACGATGATCAAATCAAATGATCAAAACTTGATTAATGGGATTCGACGGATCAGTTGATCATATATATTTTAACAATGAAATCAATGAAAAAAATATATCTTATTCAGGGGTAACTACAATTTTCCAAAAATCTGATATTTAAAATATCATTATTTAACCCTAAAAATCGATTAAATATTCATACACCAACAGAACGCACTCGTCATCGATGAAAATAAAGGATCATTTATGAAAAACATGTCATTTTTCTTTTTTGGGTAAATACAGCTTATGTTATTTTTCCTTTTGTTTATATTTATCGGATAAATAATCAGGTAAATTATCATGTTTGTCTTTTTGCGGTATGAAGAATGCCTTTCGTTTTATTGCCTTTATTCGACAAACAAAAAATTGTTTTTCTATATTCATTTCTAACTCCTAATGTTGAGTAATTAGGGGAATCAGGTATGGAAAAGTGCGAAGTATCAGCACCAAAACAACCTGTTAGCTGTTGTATAATGGACTGCGGGTATTTTCCACTTGAAATTGGAAACTTACTTGTAACCGGTGAGAATGTTGAGCAGAGTTGACTTTCCAGCACCGGAGGGTCCCATGATGGCGGTGAGCTCTCCCGAGCGTAGTCTGCCACTGACTTGACGAAGAATTGTCTTCGATGCTGGAAAAACAAAGAGGAATTATTAATAAACATGTAGGATTTGTTTTATCGAATGGATCTTAATAAAACAAGGTCTTTTTGGATTTGCAGTCATTTAATAAAATCCACTAATACACCAACGTTTCGACTGTAAAATAATTTACATGATTTACTTGATAATGGTAGATGGATTTCCTTGACTGGTGTAGTAGAATGAGAGAAAAAAAATTACTAGAATTCAGTCAGTTGAAAATTGGTTTTATTTCTGTTCACTTTGCTTAACCGGTTTTACCGTAGGTGCATTTATACACGTTTTTGTTTAAAATATTTTTTATATATTTTCACTGTGTTTTTTCAAATTGTTTTACACTGTGTTTTTACTAAAAACTATGATATTTTGTAACTATATTGTTATAAAATTGAATTCTCAAACATATATATCTCCGATACAACACATGTTTTACATTTATAATCTGACTGTCACTCCCTGAAGAAGACCCATGTGGGGTTGAAACCGGTTGGAGCAGAAATAAAACCAATGTTCAACTGACTGAATTCCAGTAATTTTCTTCCCTCATTTTACTTGATAACGTTTTAAAACCATTTATCACCCTGATGAAGACTGATTTACAGTCGAACCGTTGGTGTATTAGTGAATTTTATTAAATGACTGTAACTCCAAAAAAGACCTTCTTTTATAAATAATCATGTCAGTGTATTTTGATACTTATTTTATATTAATTCGTCATTTTGTTTCCTACATTACTTTTAAAAACATTTTTGCACCATCAAATATCTTTTATTGTTTACCGATTGGGTTATCAAGGCAGTAGTTATGTTTAAAAATGGTTGGTACATGATTTTCAAAATTACTTACCGACCGGAACATCGGTAAATAATTTGATATTAGTTATACACCGATCAAAATTACGAAATGTGAACTCTTAACAAGTAAATTTTTAAGTTGAATAAACTTCGGGCAGTGATATTCTACCGGTTTTTTTTTTAATATTGAAACATAAAAACGCTAATCGAAATTTTAACAGCTATGTTGAATAGTTCATTTGAAATTTTATTCCGAATGTAATATATTGTCCATTTATGAGAAACTTAAAAAATAAGTAATATGAATATTTACTTGTTTCTTAATAATTTCAAAAATGGAGTGGGTTATAGGAATTTATTGGTTTGTTTTTATATAATTTCTTTATTTAAATTACATTTAAATTGAAAATCCATAATTTACACTTTTCTTGAGTTTAATTAGGCAAATTATATATGTATTTTAAGGCTTGAGTTTCTTTAAAAAATGACAGTTTGAGTTGTTGACCTAGGTTAATAATAATATATTATGTACCTAGGTTACCATGGTTACCAAATAAGCGGTAGTGAAATCAATTTCTCATGTCAAATGAAGACAGATAATAGTGGGTGTCTAGGCTAGCACAGAAAAATATAATAAAATATGACAGTTAATGTAGATGACGGTATTTGTATTTTACAATAAAAATTTTTTATTTATCTGATATTTGGTTGTGTAATTCCGCAAAGTAGTTCATGCAACCACGAACTAGATGGCTCTGTCTAATCTAATTCCAAAACGAGTGCGTGCCACGCGGTATAATCCCACGCCGTATAAATGTCATGTCGTATAAATGTTCGCCCCTCCACTGTTAGTTCCACCCGGAATAAATGCCATGTCGTATAAACGCTATCCCCACCACTCCAGTGCCACGCCGTATAATGGGGTGCGAATTGGAACGTATTGAAATATTTTGGTAGCGTCAAGTAAGAAATACAGTTCTCTGTAAATATTCACGTAAACATACTTGTATATTGACTAGAGAAGAGTAGATGGCGCAGTTCAAACAATACTAGTACACATATAACATATTTCTTACTTAATTAAATGTCAAAAAAAGCAAAAGTCTTGCATACAGTTGTATGATTAAGAGTAGTGTAATAAGTAATATAACATGTACACATTTATTGCAAATAGGAAGTAATAAAATTAAATAGAAGAAGGATTGGTAATATGAATACTTTACTAACAGTGTATTACAGGTGATTAGTAGAATTTCACTTGTTAAATCAAGTGCTAATAACATTCTAATCACTTTGACTAACTTGTTAATCACATGATCGTACTACCTGGCTACTAGTCTTTTAGAAATATTATAAAACCGATTTACATATTATTATAGAAATAAACTGATTGAGTTTATTAATGATTCACAATAGAAATGCAGAGCAGTAAAATAAATTTAGATAAAAAGATGCATGTACGTATACCACGGACGAATATGAACGGGAAAACAGTTTTTCCTTCAATGAAACATACTTATTTTAGTTCCACATGAATAATAATGGAATCTTCTTGGAGTTATCTGAAAAATCATCATCTCTAAAAAAAAAAGTTCAATCAAAATTTATGGTATTTAATTTAAAATTGCAAACAGTTTTCCGATTTTAGGAATATAAAAAATAAGCAAAATATCATCAGTCCCATGGCACTTGATGACTTGTTATGAATTATGAACATTATTTTGTATTTTTTTTTATAAATTTGTTTTTTAAATAATACTACCTATATTTTTACACCTCACCTATCTTATTAAAAGAGATATTTTCATGTTTTCATCTTGTAAAAAGTCAGACAATGAGATTTGCGACATGGAAAAGTGAAGTTGGCAGCAGATTCGATATTGCGATGTATATGTGAACAAACTACGCGATGTGGATAAAGGAGTTAGATCAGGGCTAACTTAAATTATATACACATCTTAAATATATGATATATTGCTTTTATATACAAATATTACGTAAAAATGTATGTGCTTATGTAAAATATACATTAGTGACATAAATAACAATTTTGACCTGTAACTTTTACGCGCCAAATATAAATTTGTATCAACACATTAAGGCTGCCGTCCAATCGGGCTTGACAAACTATTCCGCTACGCAGCGACACTATCATCATCATGACATCAAAATTATTTCCATGCACTAGACCCTTTCTTTGCCTGAATTATTAAAGATAGGACGCCTGGGGTTCATTATGAAATATTATTTTTATGTGCCAAGTTTGTGTCTTTAATGCGAGAGAGAGAATGTCACTGAAAAAGTCAATCGAACACACTAAAGACAACATTTTTTTTACCAATAATATATGTATTGAAATAGTACTATGAAAAATTCAATCATTTTTTGGTAACAGGTATCAATACATAAACAACAACTTTTTTTGACAGTTATAGAAAATAGAAGTTCATGATACACGTGCATTATATAAAAACGTACAAGTATAAAACAAACACATTGCATATGGCATACGTATCATACAATATTTTTTGTACGATTTATTATGAATTTCTTTATTAAAACTATTTGACAGTAGACGTGATTAGTATTTATCTTAAAAAATCACATTATATTTGTTACCATGACTACAATCACCATTGAACCACAAAACAAAAATAAAATTATCTGTCATTCTCACATGAATGTCAATTCTAAATAAAAATTGTTGTTTTGTGGTAAAAATGAGTCCAAATGAGAGTGACGGTAAAATATTCCAAGGTAATCGAAGTAAGAAAAAAGCCATTGATGATACATGCGACAAAAAACAATCATTTGGCGGGTTGATAGTGGTCATGTAAATAACAACTTCTCATGATAGTTTTCGAAAAATAGTTATTTGTGTATCAAGGTTCTAAAAGTAATCTTTTTTTGGCCGAACTCGAAGTTTGCAGCCGAGGCTACAAATCAGATGAGGCCCAAAAAGAACTTTTAGCCGAGGTGCACAGAACATTTTTTAGGCGATTACAACAAGAAATTATAAATTTTCATTCAAAATCAATTTTTGATATTCGTCAAAATTTACTTTACGGCCGCTATTTTTACTCGAAAATTCATTACTTTTTTATTAATATTTGTAAATGAATAGTTAAAATTTTACTTACACTTGTTATTATATTCTAAAATAATTTATCACATTAATATTAACTATGTAAATCGATAATGAACAAAAAAGCGGCCAAAAATTTGGACTTTGACAGATGTCAAATAAAAATTGTTTCTTTAAGATTGCCAGCAGATACGAAAACCAACAATTTATGTACCAGCCGCCTAAAAAAGTCTTTTACATCCAGGAATTTTTTTGATGAAATAATGGGTCACAATTTAATCAAATATGTCATTTTAGTGTATTTGTTGCTTTCTAACTTCATTTTAATAGCATTAAGCAACGAAGTATTGAAATATTTACTTGAAAAATTGATATAATTTAAAACATATGCTTGATTTCTGCTGTCAACTAACTGTCAGCTGTCAAAAAATATTTGATTTGATAAATGTCAAAATTTTCTTCTTGAATTTTTACTAATTTTGGAATGTAATTTTCGACAAAATGCCTTTTTATACTTGATTGCGAAATGCTTTTGCATTCTCGATTTTTTTTTGCTCGCTGTGCCCGCAAAAAGTTTTAATCTCGAATGCAAAAGTGACATTTCGCAATCTGGAATCAAAAATAACTATAAAATATTCTTCTTTAATCATATAAAATATACGAGTATAAAAATTAAAGTTCGAAGCGCAGCTGAGAGCTTTAATTATACTAGAGCGGCAATACTATTTTGCACTCGTGGTACACACATTATTTTTCCTTCAACAACTTTCAATATTAAAATGAAAATATTTAATGACATAAGTACAATATTCAAACATGCTTTATTTGCTAACAATGATAAGTAATTAAGTGACACATATAATCGTCACATTTTATTTTATAATCATCATTTAATTTCTAATAAATGAAAAACAGCTCATTTTTCCTTCAATAAAATATATTTTTGTTTCAAAAAATCCACTAAGTAATGAAAAAGTGTAATAAAATAAATTTCTCTAAATAAAAATAAAAAATAGTTCAAAATTATCAGTATTGAAATATTCTAGAATGCACATAAAATAACAAATTAATAATCATCCGGCGGACTTCTTATAAAAATATATACATACAACAGTATTGGATCTGACCCTTCCGTATTGTATTAGAAAAAATAGGGTGAAGATGAACCCTCCCACTTTCTGCGTTTACTGCGATAAGTGCAAGTAATTGTCCAACTGAATACTGTTTACTTTTAAACGAAGCTACATGTGCAACACAATTGGCTCACCATATTATAAGGAAAGTAGTTTTTTTTTTCAGGTAGTACGACCTCTCACGCCAAACCTCTGAACTAAATTAACATTGCGTCTTATGGGAAAATCGTAATTCTACTCCCATTTCCAAATGAGACATTATTATTTAAAAACTTTTATCTTACTGAATTTGTTATTTTTTATTCTAGGGGCAGACATATTTCATTTTTTTTATAAAGTTTGCAAATAATAATTTTCATTTCAATTTTCGGACATAACAAATAATAAAAAAATATATAAAATATGTCTGCCCCTAGATACAGGATCCTAATATTACATATCAAAATTTCAAAACATTTCATCCACTAGTTTTCAAATGCAAGTAGTATTACGAATTCAACACTTCAAACGGCAGCCTTAAGTAATAACTATTGATAATAACAACTATTATGTGCCTGTAGTTCATATTTCACACATGTTATACACATTAGAATGCAAACATATCCTGGGTATTATAACGAACAGAGATTCTTCAAGACAATAAAAAATATTGAAGTTTAAATTATCATTAACATTTTTACGTTTGTCAACCGAAATTAGCATGTTATTTGAAAATCTTAAAATATTTTTTGGCATTCTCAAATACTAATGATCGTTTTCCCCCATATTACATAAATTTTAAGTTTCCTTTAAATCGACAATATCACATGGGAATAAAATGTTAAATGAACTATTTAACATTGGTGTCAAAATTTCGATTTGCATTTTTTTATTAAGTATTTGTGCACTTAAGTCTTAAAATTAAAGAACAGCGATCCCAATTAATATAGGTAAATGGTAAAACAGAGGACTACCTAAGTAAAAAACTAATAAACTTGGTATTTAATACTAACACATAGCACATTATGAAAATACTTTGGTATAGTTTTTGGATTTTGAAGTTATTGAATAGAAACAACTTGTTTATACAAAAAGTATGTAAATTTATTGTTAAACATTTATAAAAAAAATGTTGATACATAATACATCATCAATTACTTTATATGAGTACCTACTACATATTTACACCTTTAAATGAATAAATAACGGTTCATACTTCATTACAGAAAAGCGATTTTTTGTAAAGCGATGGACAACGGAATTCAATTCTTTAAACGAAATCTTCGGTTCTTTCAGCATCCAAGCAGATTTATTTGAATTTGAAAATATGTCGGTAGAATTAAAAACATATTACGTGGTTACTTATGTGTTTGGTTACATATTTTTTCAAAAAGAAACTTTGGAAGTTTAGATTATTCTATTACGAATTTGCAGATGGTTTGAATTTTTCGAGATCAAGAAAAAAATTTAAAATCTTACGTGTACGTTAATTTTTTGTATTTAGTACTCATATAAAGTAATTGATGATGTATTATGTATCAACATTTTTTTTTATAAATGTTTAACAATAAATTTACATACTTTTTGTATAAACAAGTTGTTTCTATTCAATAACTTCAAAATCCAAAAACTATACCAAAGTATTTTCATAATGTGCTATGTGTTAGTATTAAATACCAAGTTTATTAGTTTTTTACTTAGGTAGTCCTCTGTTTTACCATTTACCTATATTAATTGGGATCGCTGTTCTTTAATTTTAAGACTTAAGTGCACAAATACTTAATAAAAAATGCAAATCGAAATTTTGACACTAATGTTAAATAGTTCATTTAACATTTTATTTCCATGTGATATTGTCGATTTAAAGGAAACTTAAAATTTATGTAATATGGGGGAAAACGATCATTAGTATTTGAGAATGCCAAAAAATATTTTAAGATTTTCAAATAACATCCTAATTTCGGTTGACAAACGTAAAAATGTTAATGATAATTTAAACTTCAATATTGTTTATTGTCTTGAAGAATCTCTGTTCGTTATAATACCCAGGATATGTTTGCATTCTAATGTGTATAATATGTGTGAAATATGAACTACAGGCACATAATAGTTGTTATTATCAATAGTTATTACTTAATGTGTTGATACAAATTTATATTTGGCGCGTAAAAGTTACAGGTCAAAATTGTTATTTATGTCAAAAAATATTGTATGATACGTATGCCATATGCAATGTGTTTGTTTTATACTTGTACGTTTTTATATAATGCACGTGTATCATGAACTTCTATTTTCTATAACTGTCAAAAAAAGTTGTTGTTTATGTATTGATACCTGTTACCAAAAAATGATTGAATTTTTCATAGTACTATTTCAATACATATATTATTGGTAAAAAAAATGTTGTCTTTAGTGTGTTCGATTGACTTTTTCAGTGACATTCTCTCTCTCGCATTAAAGACACAAACTTGGCACATAAAAATAATATTTCATAATGAACCCCAGGCGTCCTATCTTTAATAATTCAGGCAAAGAAAGGGTCTAGTGCATGGAAATAATTTTGATGTCATGATGATGATAGTGTCGCTGCGTAGCGGAATAGTTTGTCAAGCCCGATTGGACGGCAGCCTTAATGTGTTGATACAAATTTATATTTGGCGCGTAAAAGTTACAGGTCAAAATTGTTATTTATGTCACTAATGTATATTTTACATAAGCACATACATTTTTACGTAATATTTGTATATAAAAGCAATATATCATATATTTAAGATGTGTATATAATTTAAGTTAGCCCTGATCTAACTCCTTTATCCACATCGCGTAGTTTGTTCACATATACATCGCAATATCGAATCTGCTGCCAACTTCACTTTTCCATGTCGCAAATCTCATTGTCTGACTTTTTGCAAGATGAAAACATGAAAATATCTCTTTTAATAAGATAGGTGAGGTGTAAAAATATAGGTAGTATTATTTAAAAAACAAATTTATAAAAAAAAATACAAAATAATGTTCATAATTCATAACAAGTCATCAAGTGCCATGGGACTGATGATATTTTGCTTATTTTTTATATTCCTAAAATCGGAAAACTGTTTGCAATTTTAAATTAAATACCATAAATTTTGATTGAACTTTTTTTTTTAGAGATGATGATTTTTCAGATAACTCCAAGAAGATTCCATTATTATTCATGTGGAACTAAAATAAGTATGTTTCATTGAAGGAAAAACTGTTTTCCCGTTCATATTCGTCCGTGGTATACGTACATGCATCTTTTTATCTAAATTTATTTTACTGCTCTGCATTTCTATTGTGAATCATTAATAAACTCAATCAGTTTATTTCTATAATAATATGTAAATCGGTTTTATAATATTTCTAAAAGACTAGTAGCCAGGTAGTACGATCATGTGATTAACAAGTTAGTCAAAGTGATTAGAATGTTATTAGCACTTGATTTAACAAGTGAAATTCTACTAATCACCTGTAATACACTGTTAGTAAAGTATTCATATTACCAATCCTTCTTCTATTTAATTTTATTACTTCCTATTTGCAATAAATGTGTACATGTTATATTACTTATTACACTACTCTTAATCATACAACTGTATGCAAGACTTTTGCTTTTTTTGACATTTAATTAAGTAAGAAATATGTTATATGTGTACTAGTATTGTTTGAACTGCGCCATCTACTCTTCTCTAGTCAATATACAAGTATGTTTACGTGAATATTTACAGAGAACTGTATTTCTTACTTGACGCTACCAAAATATTTCAATACGTTCCAATTCGCACCCCATTATACGGCGTGGCACTGGAGTGGTGGGGATAGCGTTTATACGACATGGCATTTATTCCGGGTGGAACTAACAGTGGAGGGGCGAACATTTATACGACATGACATTTATACGGCGTGGGATTATACCGCGTGGAATGTTTCGTCCAAAACAGAGGTACGCAAAAATATACAGACTTGCCTATTTATGTAAATATTTTTCAATCAACGGTTTTGCCCACTTTTTTGTAATACGACGTTAATTTCAAACTCATTTTATGGTTTTATGGTCAGTTGTTTTGTCTTATCTACACATTTATCAAAACGTGTACGTTCATTTTAACATAGATTTCCTCTTGTTTTAGTTGTGTTCAACATGGAAACCGAATTACAAGCAAAAATGACAGAAACATTGGAAGATCGAAGCAAATATAGGAATTTTAATTTGAGGTATGTTTAATTTTATCAATCAAATACTTTTTTCAAGGAATATATTTAAAAATAAGTTATTTACTACATTTGAGGTTATAAACTTAAAACGAAACAAGTGATTAACAGTATTAAATAAAATGTTTCCCCATAAAAATTTAGAATACTTAAAGTAAAGAGAAATGTGTGTAATATAATAAATAATCATTTAATATAATAAATAGTAATAATAAAAATTACTGTATCACTATACTGAAACCTTGAATTGCAGTATAAGTTTTATAATTATTGTTCTTTAACCATATAGAGCATGACAAGAATTACATATAGTTATACATAATTTTAAAATAAATATTGTTGTAATATTATTATTAAACGATAAAAATTTGGGTCAATGACCTTTGAGAAATATATGATATTTTTATTTCTTATATTCTTTAAATTGATAATTATAAAATTAGAACAATTATCTTCGTCTGACGAATTAATTTTGACAATGAGAACAATAAAACAACAACAAAGATATTTTTTGCATTTTATACTGAAATTCTTGTTGAATTCCGACTGATAAAATATATAAATAGTTCAAGAATATCTTGGACATGACAACAGAAATTTCTTCTTTATCAACTTTAGTTCATTGTAATATTTAATATAGAGTGAAAATAAATTATCTTTATTTATAATTGATTACAATATTCCAAGTGGAAATAAGAATAATTATCCTTTCTTTTGAAAAGAGTTAAACAAATTTACAAAACTAGTTTTACAAAATAAAAAATAAACAGTTGTTCAAAAAAATATTTTATATTTTTTGCGGATAAAAATAACAGCAGAATATCGCGAACAAGTTTCTGACAGAGAATTTAAAATTTCAAGGAGACCCATTTGATAAATTTATAGTTATTTCCTTTAAACATTTTGCATATAAACAACAATTTTTGTTAATGTAATGGTTCCATTTTATGAGCCTGATTACAGTCCTTGGTATAATTACAATACATTTATTTTTATAGCGTCAACAGTAATAATTATTTAGAAATTAGAAAAATTCAGACTTTGGCATACATTAGATTAATTTCTGTACGTCAAAGGGCAATTAACGCAAGAAAAAGGTAGCTAACAAGATTACAATCAGGTTCAATAAGTACAATTAACAATTAGATTTGATGATCCACAGCATGTGAAGACAATAGATCATGAATCATTTATACCGGCTGTTTAATATGCTGGTCACATGATGAAAACTTGCACGAATAATGAAAGCAAAACTCACACGTAAGGCTAGACCGTTATAGAAAAGGACATATTACATATTTATCTGCATCCAAAATTACAAGTCAAATATCTTCAGTATTCAGTACCGTGTTAAAACATCTCCTTTTAAAACATATTATTAAAAAAAAAACAACTTTAGTTAATTCCTATTACACTTTTTAAATAATACCAAAAATGTAGTATAAACTAAATAACCTCTAAGTGTGAATAGATAAAATCAAAATGAAAAAAAATTAAGACAAAAATAGAAATAGTAAATATTAACATTTTATCAAAATCACAATTTATTTTCTGTTTATATTCCAAATAGTCATTTTTTTTAGCAAATGTTATATACATATTATAAAGCTCAATGTATTCAGACGATCTTGAAGTATAGTACCTACTTCTTTTTTCATTTTTAATATGTGCTAATTTTGAAAATAATCGTTCCCCTTAACAGAACATGGCATTGCTAAATGAATTCTAAATGTTATTGTAATTGTAACATTTGGAATATTTATTTATATAACAAGTGTAGGAACGTCATTTTTCCGGATGAGTATTTTCGTGCAATATTTTTTTGTACGAAAATTATAAAATCAATTATTTGTTTTTATTTTTGTACAAATATTTTTATGGTTATGTGTTTTTATGTTGCCAAGTACTGTCAACATAAAAAATAAAACAAAAACATTGTGATTTCATATCTTCCGAATTATCTTTTAATTTTTAAAGTTTAAACAGAAATGTGAAAAAACGGTTTTTTAGAATATTTTCTATAACCTACTAAAGTGACAGTATTAAAGATAAAATAAAAGAATCGTTCCTTTCCTAAATCAATTTAATTTTTAGTTAAACATTAATATAAAAATGCAAATTTAATGTGACAATTCATATAATTCATTTGAGTTTTCATTAATATATTGCAAAAATTTATATCAAGTAGCTAGTCCCAATTTTACTTGATTACGGTAGATACTACCCCTTAAAAAATCTTGACTACGCCTCTGAATCGCCCAATAGAAAATCTTATCGGTCAAATAAAGCATTATTAAAAATTAAAATTATACATTAGAAATGTGAAACATAAAATGACGAGATATAAATTTTAAGTTGTACGATTTCTGTTTTAATTTTATATTTCTACTAACTGGAATTCCTTTGTTAACAAAAAGTGGGAATTAAATATTCGCCATCAATATAACCATTAAAATACAACTTACAAAAAAAAATTCTACAATTGCCATTTCATGTATTTAAACATAATAATTATGACTAAACAAAATATGACGCATTGACATGTGTATATATTCTACAAAAAAGGAAATGCGTTATACTTTTAAACACGATAAAAAGATATAATGCATATAATACAAACAGGGTGTCCATTTTAAAAGAATAATTATTGGGATCTCGAGAACCGTAAGAAATACGAAATTGGTTAAATTTGTGCAAAGTTACCGAATTAGATGACCATTTTAATCATGTATTTGTTTTCCCGAAAAAATGCATAGTTTACTAGATATGAGCAAACTAACTTATAACTTTATTGTTTCAATTCATACAAGTTTCTAGTTGAAACGGTCCTCAAAATTTTTGTAGCTCGAAAGCTTTTCGAGGAATTCATACTAACTTTAAATTTTTATCCTTTGGAAACAAAATGGAAAATCTATTGTTTCAAACTAATTCTTAACATTTCAATTCAATATTTGCCTAAATTTCGACAAAAACAGAAGCAAATACACGGTATGCGGTTCTAGCCTTTCTGGATAAATCTGAAGATATGTTTATAAAGTAATCTGCTTATTTCGGTGAGCATAGAGCATATTAAACTCCTAACTTATTGACTTGATTAGCCAAATTTTGTTTGAAACAAACTATTTTCGAATTTGTCAACTTCGTATTGATGTAATTTTATTTTATATTATTGTAATAATAACAATATTAAGTTTTAATTATTTCTTTCTTTTAAAATAATTTGAGACTTCGTATATCTTTGCTGCTATTTAAAAATATTCACAAAAGTAGGAAATAAATATATAAGTAACTTCGAAACGAATAAAAACAGAAGAAGACATTACGAATTTTGTTTTTAAAAATGAGAATATTGTGAAATAACTGTTTTTATAACTGTAGGAAAAAAGTTACATTTTTTGTCATCATAATTAAGTTTCATACAAGAAATTTTTATTGCAAAAAATGTAACCTTTTTGAAATCATATCTATAATGAACTATGTCCTTATGACATTTTTATCGTTTATATAATTATTTTATTTACATCAATTACATCTGATACACTTTATCTTCTAATCTAATCACTTAATCAATTTCGTGTACCCTTGAATTAAAATTGACGACCTTAATTATTGTTTCAAAATTCAATTTCGAAATATAATATTTGTGTGTAAAAATGAGCATTTTTTCTGAAATTAGAAAGTGTGATTTTAAACCATTTTATGATGAATGCAATTTTGTACAATACTTGACATGATTTTTCAATACATTAAAGATAGGAATGTTAATTTTAAATGCAACATGTGGAAAATAATCAATAACTTGATAATATAGTTTGCAGTTGAATATTTGTGTATAGATAAAAATTATAATGTGTAGATAATGGCAAAAAAATTGTGCACATAGTTCTATTTCACAGAAAGAAAGAAGAATTGTCTGCTTTAACTAGAATCCAATTGGAATTCACATTCACAATTCATTTTTTTTCTTCTTTTGTTTATAAGTGTATAGATAATAGTGGGTGGATGTGATATTTCAAATTGGGTACATGTGAAGTAAACAAAAAACAAATGAACATTAACAACAAACAATGACGCACTATGTCAAATAACTTTTAAACCCTAGATAACATTAACAGTAAATACTTACTTTTTCCCTGACGAACAACATATTCCAAGTTTGAAAATGCAAGATCAACCTTAGGCCTTTTGGGAAGATGTGTCAGCGTTTTGGGTTGCACAGGGGTGATTTGCACCTTAACAGCAGACCCCTTCCTAGGTTGCAACAAAATATTTTCACTCTCGCCTTCCCTTTCAATAATCATTGTGGCATGTAATTCAACACTGACATAAACACTAACTAAGAATGAAACACAATGAGCGAACTTCAATGTTGTCTTGTCTAAATGACAGGCTACCTCATTCTAAGTAGCTTTCGACATATATCTACAGATACGTAGATATGAGATTATTTTTATTCGACGTTTTCCAAAGTCCAAATGAATGTCGCGGTGATATATGAATCATATGTTGATAATTTTGAGAATATGGATAGTTTATCAAAAAGAAGTACAAAGATTGTTAGGAATTATATGCGCAAGTTAGAAGCATTGCTATCAAAATTTATTTCCGAAATGAAACTTGTTTCCGTATAATCTTAGTGGATTCAAAATGGTTCTCATACACGCATGCGCAGTGAGCTAAGCGCAGAAATATTGCAGCGATGTGCTTTTGTCTATGCGCGTGTAAATGTATGTATTGTATGTGCCGTTAAGTAGTCGATGTTTTATGTCAAGGATTTTTTTTTATTCGATAATTAAAATTTTATTAAATATTTTTTAAATTTTAATGATCTGTGTACTAAATTAAATTATTTTTATTTACATTAAATCAAGTTTTTTAGTATGTAGCTTTGTTTTGTAAACAAAAATGATGGTACCAATCAAGGACCGAAACGATGTCTAACTTCAATAAACAATAAAAAAAATGATTGCATTACCAAATGTTTATGCACATGATGTAACAATATTTTATTTGATTTTAAAAATAAAATGATTTTGTCTAAAGCAATTTTTTTCGGTGTATATAAAAAATCCAGTCTAACAATTTCATAATGAAGTATGTATGTTTATTAAATCGGCAACACAATTTCTTAAACAGGTACTGAGACTAAAACTTCGGAAATTTAGTATTTCGTATGTTGGTAGTAGTTGTAAGAGCAAGTTAGTTTTTGCTTCGTCAATTGGAAATAACATTTAAATATAAATTACCTCTTACCACTCAGTAAGAGAGGTATTGGAATTATGTTAAAAATCGGATAGTAAGTTTTCAAAGGATAAGAACGTTTCGAAGTCCCTAGAACAAGATTATAATATGTTCGTGTGTGTGTATCAAATACTAGTGAATAAAAAAAGTTGAAATTTTGGAAATAACATTCCGACACCCTAGATTAGATCTGATTACATTTTTAAATTAATTATGCAACTGGAAGTGGTGTTTTCTTAAAGATCTGGAGTGTTTTTCTGAAATATATTAATTAATTATGAATGTATAAGAATTTTTGTAAGTAATAATTTAATATTACGGTCATTAGCCAATATATTATAGTTTAAATTTATTTTTACCTAGCCCCATCAACTATTACAATTAATGATTCGGTAAATTTGTTACAATTGTGGTTACATGTTTTCCTACGGAAATTAATGTTTTATATGCAACAAAGACAATTATTATAATTGACGGAAAATGTTTTAGGACCGGTTTTCCTCCTCTCGTCAAAGTGCCGGTTACATTAACCGTTTGTTAATAGATGGTTAAGGTAACCGACACTTTAACCATAGGTAGAAAAACTGGCCCTAAAAGGATTTATAATAATAGTGTAAGTACTTATTAATTATTTTAATCTAATTACAAATGACAGAACTGGCATTATCAAATTTCATATAAATATATAAAATAAAAATATTAATAAAAATTTAAAGAGGACAGGCGACAAGCTGGTCACAGCAATTTTTTTTTATATCTTTTTATTATATTTACTTGAAATCTTCAAATCATATATTTCCATTTCATGTTATTAAAATTACATAATGTAACATTTTTTTGTATTGTACAGTTCATGTAATTAGAAAAATTAAATTGTGTTATTCATTTGTTCAACCTAGAAACGTCGACATGAAATTACGATGTATATATGTCGTTTGTAAAATCCAATAAATGATGAAAAGAAAGAATAAATAAATAGACATATAAGTAAAATATACCATTATTATCAAGAGGTAGTGTTTGTTATGGGATGTAACCTCTAAAACTAGTCATCCAATTTAAAAAATTCTTTCTGAGTACAAAAATAAAACCGGTCTAGCGAAAGCGATTTTTTTATGAACGCTGCCTTAACTGTAAGATATATTTAAATATTTTCGATAAAATCGTTGCAGAACTCAAACAGCTCTATAAAAATCTATATATCTTTATGTTGGGTTAATACACAAATGGTAAAATATGACTAAAAGATTATTTAAAATTAATATTAATCTGTCAAGGGTAATATAAGTAGGTAATGTTAAATTCTAATCAAAATAAATTCGAGAAAATTTGATTTAGATAAGAATTGACTTTTACACAACATTTTTTGGACAAGTAGTTTAGAGTTTATGATTGTGTATTTGTACGTACAGATAGGTAGCCACGCGTTAAAAAAAATGAAAATTTGTGAGAGGTAATGTGCTGGCCACATGAAATTTTAAGGTTATATTTACATTTTTTTTGTACCTTTATCCTAATTTTTGCCTTAACCTTCACCAATACAAGCCAAATTACTTTTTTCTTTTATATTATGGGCCATAAAAACTATTAATTCTTACATAATTTTAAGATTGAAAGTAATGTTTTTCTTGCGTGAAATTACCTTGACATTTTTACCATCGATCTGAAATTAGTGGAAAATTAAATATGATTTTTAGGTTATCTCATCGAATATTTAATATAAGTGCATTTGAATCAATATACATTTCATTTCATAGGTCATTTACTTGCATAAAGCATGATAGATATATCTACCATTTGGGGTCATAGATAGAAAATTATATGTTGTACGTAATACAGTTACTCTAATTACATCTGTATATTTGCAGCTGCGAGCAATATATCTTGAAATATCAAATCATACATTTAAAATTACATGAATGTAGAATACAGGTGTCCATTTTAAGTGGCTAAACATTGAAATCTCTAGAATTGTAAGAGATAAGACATAAGACGTCGATTAAATTGGGGCAAAGTTGTTGCATTAGTTTGCATTTTAATCATGTATTTGTTTTCCCGAAAAAATGCATAGCGCACTAGATATGAGCAAAAAACTGATTTTGGCAATTTTTTTTTTTGACATTTCTTGTTTCAATTCATACAAGTTTCTAGTTCGCACCTTCTGCAGACACTTTTACGACTAATTGACAGCGGTCATCAAAATTTTTATAGCTCGTACACTTTTCGGGAAAATCATTCTAACTTTCAATTTTCATATGGGGCTCAAAGTTGTCTTTAGTACTGTTAAATAGAGATTTTTTTTCTCTTTCCAACGATATAAAACACATGTACCTTAAAATGAAAATAAACTAAGCAATTAGAGAATTATTAATTTTATTCAATTTCGGTGAAGTGTGCTTTGAAAACAAAATTAAAAATCTTTTGTTTCAAAATAATTTTCATGTATTTGCTTATTTAAGAATTTAACGGTTTAGTTTTGAAATGAATGTACTTTGAATTATCGTTTTAGCTCATATTTTTGTATAAATTTTATCAATTTCGATTTCAAAGGTTACATTGTGTAAACAAAGGTCAACAATCAACAAGTGTAGAGAAGTTGTTTAGTTTCCTTGCACTTTGCCGGGAGATAGTACAATATTTTTGTAGAAAAGTAAGTCATTGCTAGAAAAAATTTGATATAACTAATTAGAATTAAATCAGTGTAGAGAAAATCTTCAAACAATCTAGAGATATAGCAGAAACTAGACTTACTTGTCATACTTTCTATTGAGAATTTATTTAAAATATATATTTTTTAAATTAGTAATATTTATGATTGTATAGAATAAATAATATGTAATAATAAAGGTAATGTATTATATCGTATATCAATAGTTTTATATTGTTGTTTTGTATGTGGTTATTGTTGACAATCTAGATGTTATACCTATGTTGTATACGATGTAAAACTAAATTACTATTAATCTTAGAATAATAGAGAAGTTGATGTATATTTTTAGAGGTTAATTATTTAGTAATTAATTTTAATTAATCCTTCATCATTAATTTTCTTATTGTTGTTATTCAATTATCAATTTAAGATTTACTATGTTGTTTGTATACAAATCTGCCACTTCCAGAATATACGCATTTAAACATCTGGTTGCAATTGAATAATAATAATAATAGTTATAGTGCTGGACAACATAATTGAGAATTGGATTACATCACCCCCTACTAGCATACCGTAAACATGGGATTATCCCCAAATTTATGGTACAGAAATGCAGAGACTGATTTCAAATTTTTAAATAGGTATATATAATCGAGGTAAAAATGTTTGGTTCATACCTACGTACTAAAACATTTTTTTTTATTTTATTTATGTAAAAAATAATCCAGCATAATGGTAAATAGTTAATTATCTTTCTATTTTTGATCCTCATCACAGTTATAAGAATGTGAAATTTTTATTAATACCGCCCCTACATAGTTAAGACTCATCACCCGTTGTGAGGGTTAGCCGCATCTATTACCAATCTTAAGGGATTAACCAAATATCTTGTCCTGTACTATACCTATCATTTCAATGAGGAACCCATCACTTCAATAGGCAAACAGTGTTGGAAAACTTAGGGAAATTACCCTAGATTTTGGGAAATTGTACATTTCCTCGGAAAATTAGAAGGAAACTATATTTAGGGAAATATTAAATATTAGTTTTTCAGTACTAAAGCTGCTTTCAAAAATATAAAACCACATCAATAATTCTACCTGTGATATAAAAATGTTTTAAAAGAACGGAGATATTTAAAATATAAATGAATATATCAGCGTAGCAAACGGGTATAGTGAAATATTTAGAATTTAATAATTTTAAAATTTTTGCTATTAAATTTTAAATACATCTTGTAAATACCTGTAAAAAATCATATATAGGGACATTTTTTATTTGATTTTAAGGAAATAATTTTGAACTATCTGGTAACACTGAGGGCAAATGAAATCAAGACGAGAATCCTTCGGTTTCTAGACAATTTTACTTGCATATTAGTGGTAGATGTTGTGAGCTGCAGCTTATAGTGTTTCGCACCATTTAGACAAATCTTTATTTTTATTTGGTTAAAGAGATAAGTCTACCTACAGGAAAAGTATCGTTCGTACGTTTCTAATATCTCATTTTTGGTACATTGGTACAAAAAAATTAAAAAACAGTTCGATGTTAAGAATATTGTTTTAAAAACATTTTTCTAGTAATATGTATTCTAAAATGTACTAAAAATTAATTATTAGAAAAATATGAATAACATTTTTGATGAAGGTAGACTATCCTTCAAAAATTCTGCTAACCTGAATCGAATAATAAAATTTATGATAAAAAGATTTTCTTGATTGGCCGACAAAAAGAAATAGTGATTACTTTTCTGGAAATCATTTTGTTTTGGACCCAACATGTATCTTTCTTATGAAATCAAACTTCAATGATTTCCAGAAAATTTTGGACCTATTATTCCATTATATTTTGTAATTAATCTATGGTATATAAAAGTTAGACAAAGACAACATCGAAGTATTATATTCCGTTACATTAGTATAATGCACATGCATATAAAAGTTTATATAGAACAAAAGATAAAAATGTTTTATAAATGTATTGAAAAGTAAATGAAAATAGTGAATAATAAAAATTTCGAAAAGTTGAGAAGAAATTTCTAATTGTATAATGTGTACAAAAATAAAAAGCAATGAGAAAGTTTTACAAGTGAAATTTTTAGAAATAATTTTGTTAGTAACTTTTTATATGTATTTTTATTTACATATCTTAATAGTGTTGATTACTGACATATTTACTTTAAATAAAATCATGTATAATGCATAACATTCACACATAATTATTCCGAATGTATCACCCATACTAAAGAAGTAAACACTCGAATTAGAATTCAAGTAGTGAATCCTTGCATTTGGCATTGAAAGTGAATAAAAGTAATCCTTACCGATTATTATTTAGGATGAATTTGGTATCCATCTTGCACACTTCACCACATATGATACGACTGCTTCTCGAAGTCCCGTAGATTGTCTTGAAACTCTCTCTAAGTGACCCCCTTTCACAGACTTTACACAGAGTGTCTCTCTTACTTCCGAATAGTTACGATTATGCGAAAACTCACCAACGGATGCACATATATAGATTCAACAACTGAGGTCTTCTTTTTTGATGTTTGGTAAATAAACAACGATAACCTCTGCAATTCAAGAACTAAATAACAAATTGCAGACTTTAATCAAATTTTACTGGAATTTGGATCTATTTACTTGTTTACTATTATTTGAAAATTGTGAATAACCCTCAAAATTATTTTTATCTACAACTATTGAAATATGGGTACATTATACGTGTGATACTATATATAATATACTACTCGTATTACACAAGTGTAATATGAAATGTTATATTACACGCTACACATTTCTATAATACATAGAATATATAATTTAACACATAACATTTTAATAAACTGTTAATTTATTAATAATATATTTTTTATTATAAATATCAATATAAATGATTATAAAAGTATAATAAATACAATTTGAATAGTTATTTTGACATTTAAGTGCTACTGTGGCGCCATCTGTTAAGCTTTATATGAACTACTCACACCTAACAATATTTAACAAATAATATCAGATTTCTTATATGCCTGTTAGTTGTAGATAAAGTATAGTATTTGACTCGCATAATATGGCTACATATTATGCTTGTTAAATAATATACTATTATTTATTGTTACGTATAAGTTGTAATATTTTCATTTTGATTTTGTTTACATATTTTTAAAATTTAGTTAAATTTATATCTACATTCAAATGATAAAAATGTAATATGCTAATTTGACTCTGACAGCCATCAGAGTTCAAACTCACTTTGCAAAAAAGTAAGGAAAACTTGTTACTTACAATGCTCTTTTTATATACAGTGGATCAAACGACCCGTAAGATATAACCTTTTTTTATTTCTATAATAAATTGCAATTTATCACGGTGATTATAAATAAATTATGAGAAATATTGTACCTATACAGATATTTCATCGAAAGGTAACTTCTCGATCTATTCTGAAGTTATTGGTGTAGCAAAAATTAGAATTTAGATAAAATCTTGACGATAAAGGGGCTGGTTGATTCACTTGTAAAATTAATTTATTAAATGAGTGTTTATGTTTTTTCCTCCCATTAAATTAAACTTTTTTTGTTAATTTTAATCATGTAAATATAATGTAATTAGTTCAAAATCGCCCTCCGTAAAAACCAGGCACCGTAATGTTTACACCTAAGAAAAGGGTGCTCACTCACTGTGAACTACTCTAATTCTTACCCTAATGTAATTAGATCAAAATAACCCTCCGTAAATACAAGTCTTCGTAATGTTTACTACCTGAGAGAAGGGTGCTCACTCACTATAAATCTATTCTGAAATTATTGGTGTAACAAAAATAAAGTATTTTGCAGAAATCTTGAAGACAAAAGAGTTGATTCACGTATAAAATTAATTTATTAAATCAGTGTTCATGTTTTTTCCTCCCATTAATATTTTTCTGATCTCAATCATATAAATAAAATAAAATGTTTGCTACCTTGAAAGTGGTGCTCAGTAAATGTGAAATATTTTAATTCTTGCTCTAAGGTAATTAGTTCAAAATAACTCTCTGTAAAAACAAGTCACTGTAATGTTTACTACCTGATAGAGGAGTACTCTAATAAAGTACTCTAATTTTTGCCCTAATATAATTGGGTCAAAATCGCCCTCCGTAAAAACCAGTCTCCGTAATGTTTACTACCTGAGAGAAGGGTGCTCACTCATTGTGTAGTATTCTCATTCATGTCCTAATATAATTAGTTCAAAATCTCCCTCCGTAAAAACCAGTCGCCTTAATTTTATCATCAATTTTATTGCATCCTTTATTTACAATATGAAAAATTGGTTAAACTTCTGTTTTGATTTTTTTGTACAAATTTCATTATCAGATAATAAGGTATCAATTATACGTTCTGATTAGTTTATATTGAATTTACAGAAATTCTAAACTTAAAACTTTTATACATCTTAGTCCTAAATTTACAAGTAAATGATAAAATTTATTTGGCTTATAAATTAATTCCAATTGTTTTTTTAATTACTGAAATTTTGATTTTGAAAAATGTTATTGAAATATTGGAAGAAAGTGTATTTATATTTCCTTGATTATAACATATTCTTATAAGGCTGATGAAATATGTATATGATTTAATAAAAGCGTCATATTTGTCCTTTGTTACACATTGTAAAAAAATATTATACAACTGAATATAATACAACATTACAACTTTTTATTAATTTATTATCCAATTGTCGAATTGTCAAACTTTTATCTACCAATATGCCAAAATTTATATATAAATTCTATAGAAAATGGTTATTTCAATGTTAGAAGTAAATTTTACTTTGAATTTAATTATGTAACTTAACATTAAGCTGTAATTGTCGAAATTATGTAATCGACAATTATTTTCAAGCAAGTTTTAGTACTTCCCATTTTATTACAAAATCAATTTAGTTCTCTAGTTTTATAACAATCTTACAAACTAGGTTCTTCAATTATTTTATTCATTCATATTTTGGATAGTTTTTGCTTATAGCTTAGAATATATAGTATGTTATAAAGTTCCAAGATTAATGTATATTTCATTAAAATTTATAAAAATAATTATATCTCGTAACCTTAAGTAGTCCCTACTTATTTCTTGACACGTGACAGATTTTATGTTAGTAATTGAAGTATCAAAAACGTGTGCGCATATATAGATAAGCTAAATAAGACAAGTCATAATAAAAAATGTAATCAAATTTATCAGTGGCGCAGCCCAGATTATTAAAAGGGGGGTGTGTTATGTGAAACAAGAAAAAAAAACTTCTTTAAAATTTATTGATATTTTTCTATGGATATTTAAACATTGCTAATCCATTTAATATAATCTGTTTTTCTACGACCACTATAGAAAGTGAACTTTTCTCACATTACATAAATCTTGAAAGTTGCATAGATAGTAATCATATCTCACAGTATTTGTTTACACTGCGCATGTGCAATGTGAGAAATATAATAAATATAAAATAATATAGTTACACTTTGTGAGATTATCTGCGCCATATTGTTTTTTATGTCAAATAGAATTTCTGCATACATTTTTGCTCTGTAACATTTAGCAGTGTGGTCGTAGAAAAATATAATGTGCCACTCGTGCAGAATCACCAATTTCCCACCTTGTGTGATTCCACCACTTTAATTCGTCTCGAGTCGAAACTTTCACCGTGGGAAATAGGCGACTTTCTGCACTTATTGTTATATAAATTGTAATAAAGATACTTTGCCAACATTTTCACATATTTCGGTGTTTTTTGATACTAATATGACTTATACAAAATAAGTCTGTAATTAAATAGATACTAGGATTAAAATATACTACTATAGTTCACTGATATAATTAGTAGGTTCAAAAAGCAATACTACTAATAATAATCATTGTCCAAAGATTTTTATGAATCATTGATTACTCAATTACTCTACTTGAGATTAAATATTTATGACATTTGATAAATGTATTCCATTGTTACCATGATAAAATCACAGTGCACGCTTTATATAACTAACCGGGAATTTTATTAAAATTATGTATTGAATAATAATTTTCATTAAATATAAATAATTTTCTGAGTCACTTGAAATAAACAAGAAAAAATATTCTATATACGTCAGTGATAGGCTGAACTTTGCAAATGCTGATAATACTCGAAAACAGAAAGACATGAAAGCAACGAATGATTTACAAATGTCGTGCTAAAAGGATATGTCTGTTTACCATTTCCATACACGTAACGTTACTAATGTGTGTTTAATACTTTTTTTCTTTTCCACTTCTTAGTCAGTTCTAAGTAATTTAATAAACAAATACTAAAAAAGTGTACATTGCAGCATTGTAGTATTTGATAAAAAAATAATTATCAGTTGAATTTAAGGACTTATACATTTTAGAATAATTTTTGATATTTATGTATTGTTCAAACAAAAATATAGTGAATTGACGTTCTTATTATTATTACTTATACGTGGCCAAATTTAAATAAATAATATATTAAATAACAAGGTTGAGAAGATTATCATTATTGTTCTAGCGCCAAGTTGTGTCCCGAGATGCGAAGCAACCGAAGGATATAAGGTGCTGGTTTATAATAGTATTCACGTTTTGCTTCCTTCATGAGTATTACTTGGAAAAATAGTTTATGTATGTAGTAACAACAGGGGAAGTAATTCCCAAAGCCGCTGATGTTGTATTTTTGTGTAAACCCGAAAATATTTGAAAATATCGAATTTTTAGGTCGAAAATTTTAAAATTTTACAAAATTTTGTTTATAATATTTTTTAAAGAATTAATTACGCTGATACCAAATTTACAAACAGAATTTAATTATCTCTTTTCGTTTCGGAGATATTTACTCTCAAAGTTGTACCTCAAAAAAGTGTATTTTTTGAGCATATTTCAAAAATGAGTAGACGTACAATCTTAACTACTTTACCATTCGATTCTACGGGGAAAGTTATATAAAGAAATGTTTTGTCCACATATACGTTTCTTGGAACGATTTAGTGAAAAATAAGAAAAACGAAAAAACCTAAATTTCAATTTTTCACCTCGAAACTTTTTGTCTCCAAAATTTTTCATATTTTAGACTTAAGTAGATATTGATGCGCTGATTCCAAATTTTCAAACAGAATTCAATTATCTCTTCCCGTTCTCGAGATATTTAAGTTCAAACTTATACCTAAAAAATCAGGTTTTTTAGGTATACCGCTTAAATGGTTAGGTTTAAGGTTTCGGCGGCCTCACCAATCGATTCTACGAGCAAAATTACATAAGTGTACCAATTTTCAGATTTTTATCCCAACAGATAGAATTTCTAGAAGGAAAAAACTAAAAATGGCCAAAATCGAAAAAAATCGCAAGGGGTTCATCAGGCGTTTTTTTCGCTTTTGGCCATTTTCGTTTTTTTCCTCTCAAAATTGTATCCGTTGCAATAAAACTCTAAAAATTGGTATACTAATGTAATTTTGTCCGTAGAATCGATTGGTGAGGTCGCCGAAGTCGTAAACCTAACCTTTAAAGGGGTATACCTAAAAAACCTGTTTTTTTAGGTATTGCCAAAACTCAACTTTGAACACGAATATCTCGAGAACGGTAAAAGATAATCCAATTCGGTTTGAAAATTTGGCATCAGCGCATCGATATCTACTTAAGTCCAGAAAATGAAAAGTTTTGCAGAGAAAAAGTTCCTCGGAAAAATTTTGAAATTTAGGTTTTTTCGATTTTCTCATTTTTCACCTAATCGTTCCAAAGAACGTATATGCGGAGAAAACATTTCTTTATGTAACTTTTCCCGTAGAATCGACTGTTATAATCGTTGAGATTGTATCTCTACCCATTTTTGAGATATACTCAAAAAACACACTTTTTTGAGGTGCAACTTTGACAGCAAATATCTCAGGAACGAAAAGAGATAATTAAATTCCGTTTGAAATTTTGAAATCAGCGCGTCGAGATCTAACAATGTACACTATTTCCCAAAATCAAAATTTTGGGCACAAAAATGAATATTTTTAGGTTTTTTCACCTTTGTCAACACAATTTTTGATTTCATACTGTTGTTTGATTTGTCTTAACTCTACACACTTTGATATGGGGTTATAGGTTTTGAAAATAAATAAAAATCAGATAATAAAGTTTTTTTTTTTTTATTTTTTAAAGTTCTACATATTAAAACTGGTCCCATGGACCAACCATTAATTTTACACTGATCTTAAACCTAAAAATATAACATCTATAGTTCATTCACTAATGTTCTATAGTTTTAACTGTTATCAGTATGGTATTATTGCATCTCTAACGTTGACGTCATTGGGCCAGCTCGAAGGGTTTAGTCCTTTTTAGTCTTCTTATCGTGTCGTTGTTATCCAGTAGCTGGATCGCTTCGACGTTTATGTGTTGGTGAAGTCTTGCTTCGTGGTTGGCGGCAAGACTCTTGATGACCGTATCGATACTGTCAATGTTCAGGTCACGAGAGATATCATTGTTGCGGACATACCACGGGGCTTTAACTATATTCCTCAATATTTTATTCTGAATTTTTTGTATTTTATTCCTATGACACTGCTTAGCACAACCCCAAATTTGAGCCCCATAGGTCCAAACTGGTCTTAGAATCTGTTTGTAAATTAAAATTTTATTGTATATTGATAATTGAGAATGTCTGCCGAGGAGCCAGTACATTTTACGATATTTTATGTCCAATTCTTGTTTTTTCTTTTTTACATGCTCTACCCATTTTAGTTTTGTGTCCAAGGTCATGCCAAGATACTTGGCAGTATTGGAATACGGAATTATATTCCCATTAATTGTAATTGATGGTTGATTTTCGTATTTTTTGTTGGTAAAATTTATGTGTACCGATTTCTGTTCGTTTAATTTAATTTTCCATTTTTTTGTCCATCTGGTGATCCGGTCGTTGGCTCTCTGTAATTTTGTTGTTGCTAAATCAACATTTTCTGCTACTGCCAGAATAGCAGTATCGTCCGCAAACGTGGCTGTGGTAACACCATCTGTTTCCGGTAAATCGCATGTGTATAAAAGATAGAGTAGAGGACCCAATACGCTCCCTTGTGGCACGCCGGCTTGTATTTCTTTTAACTCAGAATATTCATCTTCTTGTTTGACCCTGAATAATCTTTTGGAAATGTAGGATTCCAATAATTCTACATATTTTATGGGCAGTAGGAGTTTTAATTTCTGAATTAGACCTTTGTGCCATACTTTATCAAAGGCTTGCGCAACATCTAGGAAGATAGCTGCGCAAACCTGTTTGTCTTCTAGAGCTTTTTCTATTACATCTGTAATCCTGTGCACCTGGTCGATAGTCGAGTGTTTGTTTCTAAACCCAAACTGGTGATTAGGGATTAGCTTTTTTCTTTCGATTATCGGTTTTAATCTTTTTAATAAGAGTTTCTCAAACAATTTTGAGATGACTGGTAATAATGATATCGGTCTATACGATTTGACTTCATTTGGGGGTTTTCCTGGTTTGAGAATCATTATTACTTCTGCTATTTTCCAGATACCAGGTACGTGCCTCAATCTAAAAGCTGCGTTAATTAAATATGTCAGCATAACAAGTCCTTTCCTTGGCAGGTGTTTTAATACTTCCGCGGAGATTAAGTCAAAACCAGGTGCTTTTTTCGAGTTCAAATTGGTTATTATTTCTTTTGCTACTTCTCTAGGAGTTACTAGACGTATTTGTTCAGTTTCTTCGTTGTCTATGTGCTGGAAAACGTTAGTATTTCCTGTTTCATTGGGCTTAAATGTTTCTTCAAGGTGATCAGCGAAGGCCTGTGTTTTTTGTTTGTTGTTTCTTGCCCATTCTCCGTTCGCCATTCTCACAGGCGGTATTTGAGTGATTGGTCTTTTTAGACGCTTAGTTGCTTTCCATAAAGAGTAATTAGATTCTTTCTCTGCTGTTAGATTACTTAAGTAGTTGTTTATAGAATTTTCTTTTATTTTTTGTATTTCCCTTTTTAGCTGCTGGGCTTTGTTATTGAGAAAAGTTTTATCTGTTGGGTCTCTGGTCATTTGCCATTTTCTTCTGGCTCTTCTCTTTTCTTTAACAAGTTTCCATACCTCGTATGGGTAGTTATTTCCTACTGTTTTATATGTTTGTTCTTTGGTATTATTCCATGCAGCATCCTGGATTATTTCGTTAAACTTTTCTGCTGCTTCATCTAAGTCTTGCTTGTTTTTTAGGGAAATATTTAAGTTAATACTGTTCTGTATATCCATTTCGAAACTTTCCCAATCTGTGGTTTTATTAATTAGGGTTGGGTTATTTATTTTTTTGATTATTCTCTCACTCAGTGTTAAGATAATTGCTGAGTGGTCAGAATTCATGTCAAAATTTTCTTCAATGGTTATAAAATTTGGTGATATTTTCCTAGAGATGAATAGGTCCAAAAGATCTGGTATTTTGTTTCGGTCAGTAGGCCAATAAGTTGGTTTACCAGTAGTGTGGAATTTACAATCCATTTCCGTTATTGCTTTCCTAAGTTCAGATCCTTTAGTGGTGGTAAGTCTAGCTCCCCAGTCTGTATGTTTTGCGTTTATATCTCCTCCTACAATAAATCTGTCTCCAAGATGCCGTAGAAAGCTTTTATAAGTGTCTTTTTTGAGATTGTGCCTGGGAGGGCAATAAATTGCTCCAATTAATATTTTCTGTTTCGTAGACTTAATTCCGACCATTGTTAATTGAACTTCTTCGCTTTGGAGATGTTGATCCTCGTAATGGTTTATGCTTTCTTTAATTACTACAGCGCTGCCACCCCTTGCTTGATTGGATGGATGTATTGTATGATACATTTTATAGCCTTTTAATTTCAAGTATGACTGTGTGGTGAAGTGTGTTTCTGATATGAGACAGATATCAATTTTTTCGGTGTCGAGGAATATTTGTAATTCTTCACGTCTATTTAGGAGGCCATTGGCGTTCCAGGTAGCTATTCTTAGGTCGTTTTGTATCATTGTTTGCTTGTACCGTTGTTTTTATTTTCTATTCTAGTTATCCGCTCAGATAGATTTTTTAATGTATTTTCTTGTGTCTCAAATTTGGTTAGGAGCGTCTGCATCATTTGCATTAATACTTGTTGTTCATTTTGTTGACTTGTGGAGGTGTTCTGTTGAGTAGCTAGGGCATAGGATATTCCTTCTGCTACTTGCCTAGAAGTAAATTGTTTTGGTTGTCTGTTTTGAATAGTTTTAGTTTTAGTCAGTAGTTCTCTTCTTTTCTGAAGTTCTTTAGCAACTTCGCATCCACGGTAGTTCGCCGGATGTTCTCTTCCACAGTTTGAACATTTTGGCTTATCTTCTTTCGGTTTTCTGCAGGTAGCGGTAAGGTGATCTCCTGCACATTTGACACATTTAGGGTCGTGAGCGCAGTAATTTTGCGTATGTCCATATCTTTGACATTTTTTGCATTGTGGTATCAAATTATCACTCCTCATAGCTTCGATTTTTACACTCATGTGACAAAGGTATTGGATGTCGTAAATTTTTTTGATATCTTCCTCATTGTCGAAGGTTAACATAAATAGTGGGAGTGGTTTTGTAATTGTCTTACCATCTTTATCAGTTTCTTTTCTGTATTTGTTAGCTACATCTATAATTTTAAATCCTTTTTGCACTAATTCACTTTTAATTTCTTCGGGTTGGCATGATGGGTGTAGATTTCTAGCCATTACTCTTATTGGTCGTAGTAATTTATTTTCGTAGGTATGCCATTGTTGATTATTCTCTTTCATATGTTTTGTAAGTAGTCTGTATTCTAATTCAGTATTTACGTTAAATTTAACTTGGTTGTTGTTTAACATGGTTGTTTTAAAATTCAGATTCATGTCACATAATCTTTGATTTAACCGGTTGTATTCATTAATATTACTTACTATTACAGGGGGCGGCTTGTGTTGTTTTTGCTTTTGGTTGGTGTTGTTTTTCTCTGGTCTTTCAGAGAGTTTTCTTTTTTTGTTTTTCTGTATAATCCATGCCGTTTCTTCAGTGATTGGGTTTTCTGTTTCTTCCAAGTTTTTCGGTAGAAGGCTCTTCCTTGGTTGAAGAGAAGAAATGATTTTCTTTAACTCTTGATTTTCTTGTTTGAATATTTGGTTTTCTCTTTTGAGAATGTCGAGTTCCTTGACTATATCGTCTAAGGTAGGTTGTCGTACCTCTGTGTTATGGTATATCGGTGTTTGCAGATTTGTCTGACTTAAAGCCCATGGGCTACTTAGTTGAGGTGTATTCATTTTGAGGGATCACCTGGCGGCCACCAGAACGGTGGGCCGTCCGTAACCACTGTCAGTATGATGTAACTTTTTAATTACTCACGCTTGAACACAAATATTTAATTTGTTGCTAATATGTTTACCTAATACTTTAGTATTATGTACACAATACGAGACAACAGCTAGCACGTCTGCTCACTACGAAGGCTCGCAGGCAACTATAGATAATAAAGTGACAGAATAAAATCGAAAAGGCAGGTAAACTAAAAAAAAAAAAATATTACGGCTTAACAAACAAGAATTAACACTTTATGAAACTACACATCGCTTTCAAATTAGATAAAGTTTCATATAAAAAAATTAAAAGAAAAATAGTGGAGGATCCTTTTCTAGTTATAGTACTTAAAATTTATGTACGAGGCAGTGAAAAGAAAAACATACGGAATCAGTATTTAAAAATAGTTGCATTACTTTTCACACGTACTTCAACTTATTTAATATTCTTGTAGTTCCTTCCGAGAATACATGTAACAGTATTTTCTTTGTTAATATGGATTATCTTTCTAAGAAGACTATTACATATTTGTATATAAGATAGGAATAGTAAGTAATGAATGCACAGAATATTAATTAGGAATTAATAAAACACTGCTTCTTCCAGTAATAAAATTGAATTTATTTCCTTTAATGTACCTGGAATAAAGTAGTACATGTAAAAAGTTGCAAAAATAAATTAAAATTGAACTAAACATCACAATTGAACTAAAAACCTTACACATACATAGAGTGTTGACATACATATATTCGGTAACAAAATATTTGATTGTTTAACAATATCAAGCATTTTACTCATATCACATGAATATAATTAAAGATTGTTCATTTACCCTAATATTATGACAAGAGTGTTTAAAAATAGTGAAAAACTACTACCTTACTGTATCACATTCTAATTGGGGATATATATCATTCATTGTTTGCGAATAGAGAAGAATGATATTTACTTTATACAACTTACGTGAAAAAAGTTATTCGTCTTTTGATTGTAGTATTAAGCAAGGTACAAAACTTCATCTAAAAATACGTTACCAACTTGTTTCCACTTTCTTACATACATACATGTTTATGTCATATGATCCATAGATGTCAGTATGGTTCCATAATTTGGAACTATCTTGTACTTTGAGAAAGGTCTATTTCTAGTTGTTAAAATATACACATGCACTATACATATAAAAATGGTATTATTAAATGATTATGCTTCCATTGAAAAATGCAGAAATATTTATATTGGTTATTGTATTTTATGGACTTGAATACTAAATATATTAAATAATTTGTAAAATATGTCTTTTCAATTTTTGTTGAGCATGTATACGTACAGAATGAAAAGTGTACCATGAAACAAAGCATAATAGGTAAATTATTATAAATAAGTAATGTAACATTACGGCATATTATGTAATGTGTCTAGTGTTGCCGTCTAGATCTAGATTGTCTAGACTTTTGTCTTACCTTGTTTAGATTATCAAGACAAGACTGGTAAAAGTCTTGTCTAGAAATTTCAAGACTCTAGATTAATTAAAAATTTATATTTTTCAAACATAAATATATCATGCGAAGCTTGTTCCATCCAAGCTGAAACAGTGATTGTAAAATAGAAAAAAGGTGCCGAAAAATTATCTATTCTTGTCTAACGCGCATGCGTAGGTTAATGTAGAGTATTGAAACAATCGAGAGTCTTGATATCTAGACAAGATTTTTTAATCTAAACAAATCTTGTCTTGAAATTTCTATACAAGACAAAATTTTGTAAAGTCTTGTCTACACGGCTACACTGTGCCAAAAACTTTTGTAACAATTTTCCAAAAACAGGACCATAACAAAAATTTGTAACTATTAACCGAAAAGTCGAAAACTTTACTGAAATTTAGAACAAATACCGAATTTTATTTATTCTCAAGATAATAATTTTATAGCAGTGGTTCTTAAATATAGGATCCCGATCCAAAATAGCAACAATTATAGAAATTAATCAAATTTTAAAATGATTTGGTTTAATATATGTTGGTTGAATGCTAAATTTTAGTGTTGTTGCTATTGTATACTTCCTAAGAAAAAGACATTTACCAAAATATAATTCCCATGACTATATGAAGTTAAAGATGTTTCAATATCACATAAAGGTGTTGTCCAGTACACAAAATTGACTCTTGCCAAATCTATCTCTTATGTCATTTAGCACTTTTCGTGTCCTTTGTTTCTGTATTTTTTATATTTGTACAAGGTTATTGCTTATTCATCTGATTGATATTGTTATCATCAGAGCGAATGTATTTAGGATTCAGTATTTTCTATAGCTCTAGCCTTTTTTTCTATCTTATGGGATACTGAAATACCTTTTTATTTGTACATTTTTAATGTAATTATTGCTAAATTTTGTATGATTGTGAACGTATTTTTAGATAAATTCTCATACTGTAATATTAAGCATTTATACAAATATCTTTGTAGTGATGCATGTGAAAATTATTTTATTTGGTATACAATATTTTAATATTTATACAATGTTTTTGTCATGCCAACTAAATATTGCTAATTGCATTTTACATCACTACATATTGTATAAAATATCGTATATTTAAAAGCAATTACATATTTGGTTGCTAAATACTGCTAGGTATCACAAAATTACCCAAATTATTCTACACCAAAATAACTAAACATTAAAATTAAAATCAGTATGAAATATTTATTCGCATAGTCTTTAAATTAAAATACTAAAAATCCGGAATTTTAAAACTTGCTAAATGTTTCACACATACGAATGTTTCTTTAAAGAAAGAAGGTATGATATGTATAAATGGCTCTTTCAAAACTGCAAGTATGCTGAAACAAAATTACGTACTTTTATGAAAATTCGAAATTTCTAATTATAATTTGTTAAACCCTACCTAATACAGATATGGACAAATAACGGAATATTTAACAATCGTAAAATTTTAAAGTTTTAACTTTTATGAAGTAGCGTATAAGTAGTATGTGTGAATAATTCTGCTTTAAATTATGCTGCTTTGCTCGTATCATATACGTAGATGAATGTTTTGTATTTACAACGATTAGTCGATGAAAAAATAAAGACAGTGACATCCTGGAATATTTTCATGAAAATAAAACCATTCACTCGTGGATAAATATCATCATAGCTTTTTTATATTGCTGAAGATGGAAGAATAAAATTTCACGGATTTTACCACTGAATGTAATAATACTGGAACGCACACTGTCGGAGTTAATTCTATCCGAGAGAGGAAACAACTAACGGGTGCTTCTGTCTTTATCGTACAGTCCGTTCAACAAATGTACTCCATGTCGGTTAAAATGCGCATGTGCACAAGTGTTAGACAATGATGGTAATCCCCAAATCTCACTGTCTCTGTTGGCTTACTTTTTACACAGGTAAAATATGCCAGAGTACGTTCCAGTATTACTATATTTTAGTAGATTTTACTCATTAAATATTTTTTCTTTGGGATACAAAACTTATTTCTCTATTTAAAGTCATTAAATCTTTAAGTATTTTTTTTAATCGTTAACTAGTAGCTCAAATACTCGGTTTTAAATTAGAAACATTTTTATTTTTATGTTGGTATGGAGTACAATTCTGTAATGAGCAAGCTTACCAATTACTCAAATGACAAGCTATTATTTTTATATATACAACTACCCGGTATATTTATCTCAGTAGCTTGCAGTCCATGGAAGCTTTAGAAGCATCGCTTCCCTTGTATGTTTTTTTTTCATATGTGACGTACTATGAATTACTTAAAATTGATATTTTATTAAAAATTATGTATACTAAAAGACATAAAAAGAATAATCAAAGACGAATATCAAAATTTCTAAGGAGCTCAACGGATTATATTGTATATCTCTTCTCGACGAAAATAATAAATCGTGTAAATAAGCAAATTATATGTATTCGCGCAAGCGTTTTAGGGAACACCAACTCTCACGCAGTTGAGCTCGTGAATGCCACACTACAAAATATGACATAGCGCTTCCAATGATTCTATTTCTTAGCCACTCGTAACTCGTAGGAGTTATATTTTATTTGGATTGTTGTTTGATTTAGCAAAGAATATTTTATATTTTTATGTTTAACAGGAATAAATTATTGTATAATATTTAATATTTTCGCTCTTATATGACATTCAAAATTTATTTAAAAGAAGTTTTGGCTGAAGACCATATAATGAAAAATAAAATAGAAAAAGTCAAAGAAGAGAAATTAAAATGGAAATACAAACAACAAAAATTGTTCGTCATAATAAAATTTTTATTTTATGTTAAAAATTTCCAGTATTTGTTTATAATTTTTATGAAACAGCTTCCCTATTATCAAATATCACCGCACGCCATTGTTTGTCTCTACATATAAGTGCTTATAATAATGCTTAAAGTGTGTTAAAATGCTAGAATTTTATCACTTTAATGGCTTTTACAAATAGGCAAATTCAACTGGAATTTTAATCTCGAAAACGGTTGTTAATTATTTTATAAATAAAAAAAAGAATCGATTGGTCCTTTGTTTACGTCAGTTACACGTTCGTGTTATTCTCAGACACCACTGTCTTCATTTTTCGGACTATTCAGTTTTGAATGGGACCAAAACCCCTACCTTGTTCATTACCACATTTGTAAAATGTTTGGCAAGTCCTTACATAATATCAGTATAAAACCTATCCCTAGCTAACGAAGCGAAGTGAGAAGCTTCAGCCGCAGCACGAAGTACGTGATGATGCGAATCCCCACGAAGAAGCCGCCCAGCGCGAGGCAATCCGTCAGGAAGTCGGCGTTGTCCATGGAGAGCTCCTCCAGGAACTTCTGCGGACTCTTGAAGTGGCAGTAGATCTGCGAGCACTCCAGCTTCGGGCGGTTGTTGCCGTAGATTGAGATGATGGCCCCCTCAAAGCTGTACTTGAAGTAGCTGGCGTGCGGCAGCCATTTTAAGTAGCTCGGAATGGCGTCCAAGTTCACGAAGAATCCCGAGAATAAGATTGTGGGGATTGAGGAGATTGGACCGAAAAACACTCCCGACTGAAACAGAACACATTCTTAAAAGTTTTCTTATATTACAAGCTTCAAAGTTGCGCATTTCAAAAATTATTTAACACTGCGCATGTGCAGTGTGACTATTATTTCTTACAGTTGTTACTGTTGTTATTATTGACCTAGGTTACCATAGTTACAAAATAAAAAAAAACAATTTGTTATATCATAAAGGTAAATAATGTTGGGTGTCTCCAAGCTAGTTACGTCAAAAAGAGTGGTCTTAGAGAAATTATATTGTGCAACAGTATAGAATCGCTTATTTCCCACCTTGTGTGATTCCAGCATTCTACTTCGTCTGAAGTTAAAACTTACATCTCGTGGGGTTGTGGAAAATAAGCGACATTCTGCACCTGTTGCAAAATATATATTTTTCTACGCCCACTGTGGAAAGTGGGACTTTTCTCATACTTTATAAAGCTTTACAGATGCGTATTTCCCACAATCGCGCGTTAAAGTTTGAAAAATAATTTCTCACGGTAATTGCCAACACTGCGCATGCATGAATGTACTCTTTGTGAGGTTATCTGCGCCATATTGTTTTTTTTTTATGTCACATAACTTTTATGCATGTATTTTTATTCCGTAACGTTTAGCAGTGTGGTCGTAGAAAAAGTATAGGGTACCACTCGCGCAGAATCACTTATTTCCCACCTTGTCTTCGTCTCTTGCAGAAACTTTCACACCTCGTGGAAATAGGCGACTTTCTGCATTTGTAGTTCAATATACTATTTTCACTCGAAGCTTATTAAATTTTCAAATGTTTTACTTTTTAAAAAATATTACAATTTTTTAAAAGCGTAATAGTTGTTAGATTGAATATATATTTTTTTAAAGAAATAATATGATACATTTTTTTTAAGAAATACTCTAAAACGTTTCCATGTATGCACCTATACTCTCGGCTTTGGACAGAAGCGAAATTTAAAAACGAATCAAGTCGATCTGGTCCGATATATGCAAGTAAAGAATAACAAATAAATAAAAAAAAAATGACGTACCTATCTATAAGTACAATAGATGAAAGAGAACAAAAGCATTTTATAATAATATTTACCTTATTCTGTTCAATTTGCCGTGTAATATGTTCTATTTAACCGTGTGTAATAAATTTATATAAAATTTCTTTAAAAATTGTTTTCTCAGAAACTCCATTAGGAATTAAATTATTAATGCATCTAATATAAGAAAGTATGACATTATATTTCCAGTTTCGGAGTAATTATTATTAATTTAATAAATTTTATGGAATAAATAAATATAAACATATAATTTATAGAGCCACGAGATTTCGGCATGATCTTTAAAATGTCGAGGCCAACTAAACACTTAGCATGCATAATACATATTAATTTTTAACTTATACTAAGAAAAATAAAAAAATGAAGATTAATAAATAAATAAATAAATGTAATGAAATTACCTCTATGCTGAGCCCAGCACCAATGAGCAAGCCGATACTTTGCGCCACTAAAGACGTCAGCACAGAAATAGTTAGCACCATGAAGAACCTCTGCACCTCGAAGGGCTGTGACGTCATGTAGTACACCCCCACCATCGTCATCAGCGTAAATGAAACCTAAAATAAAGAAATCATTAGTAAATTCCCTACAAAGAAATAAGCTCCCCTTACTTGTATAGGAATGTCTGCTAAAGTTTTCGCCAAATAAAATGATTTGACTGAGTACCAGTAGTTCAGGTGTTCTCGGACGAACACCGACATTTCCATGGGAACTAAAACAGATAAAAAAATATTAATAAATAAGTATATTACTCAGACCATTTGGTTGTACCAAATCTACTTTATGTAGATCTAAGTTTGAAAAATCATGCAAAAATGAGGTAATTATAAAAAAAAATCATTTGAAGTGTTGCAGATGGGTTTCTAGATTGATTTAAACTACTAAAATATTAGTCCAAATACTAAAATTTTTCCTAGGAATTGTAGTAAACATATTTCAATATTACTAATTTCGAATAGCTTGAAATAAAGTAAATGTAATGCTCGTAGAACCGAAAAGCTAAGTCTGAATTGTTGTACCTCCATCCACTTTTCAATAACTGACACTACCCTAAAATGGATATGAGTTACACCCTTAAAAATATTACCAGTGAATTCCTCACATCAAATTACCTATGTATACAAATTTTCTTTTTAAAATTCCTACTAGTACGGTCACAATTACAGATTGAATATCAGCCAATAGGAATCCACCTGAAAAGTAATAATGCGCGTCTCAGGATATACCGGAGATCCTGAGACGCTAGTACTCAGTCCCGCTTTGCGGGGCGCCGGGGCGGTATTGGGCCTTTGGGCCTCCGCCCCGCCTGGTGGTCTGGCTAGACCGCCTTCCAGGGCATCTGATGCCCTGAAGGTGATCTAGTTCAGCCGGCAGGGAATTGGAGCACGCTTCAGCGTGTGCTCTAATTCTTGGCTTGCTGAAACCAGAGCACATTCTGGAGCAGATTTAGCTGCTCTGGATTGTGCTCCGGTTTCAGTGGGTCAGGAATTAGAGCACTCGGTCGTGTTTGCTCTAATTCTTGGTCTGCTGAAACCAGAGCACATTCTGGAGCAGATTTAGGTGCTCTGGATTGTACACTGGTTTTAGTGGGTCAAGAATTAGAGTATTCAAAAGTGTTTGTTCTATTTCTAGGCCTGCTGAAACCAGAGCACATTCTGGAGCAGATTTAGCTGCTCTGGATTGTGCTCTGGTTTTAGTGGGTCAAGAATTAGAGCATTTTGATTTGTTTGCTCCAATTTTAAGCATGCTGAAACCAGAGCACATTCTGGAGCAGATTTAGCTGCTATGAATTGTGCTTTGGTTTCAATGGGTAAAGAATTAGGGCATTTTGATGTGTTTGCTCCAATTCTAGGCTTACTGAAACCAGAGCACATTCTGGAGCAGATTTAGGTGCTCTGGATTGTACACTGGTTTTAGTGGGTCAAGAATTAGAGTATTCAAAAGTGTTTGTTCTATTTCTAGGCCTGCTGAAACCAGAGCACATTCTGGAGCAGATTTAGCTGCTCTGGATTGTGCTCTGGTTTTAGTGGGTCAAGAATTAGAGCATTTTGATTTGTTTGCTCCAATTTTAAGCATGCTGAAACCAGAGCACATTCTGGAGCAGATTTAGCTGCTATGAATTGTGCTTTGGTTTCAATGGGTAAAGAATTAGGGCATTTTGATGTGTTTGCTCCAATTCTAGGCTTACTGAAACCAGAGCACATTCTGGAGCAGATTTGACTGCTCTGGATTTTAATCTGATGTCAGTGGGTCAAGAATTATAACATTCTAAAGTGTTTGTTCTGATTCTAGGCCTGTTAAAACCAGAGCACATTCTGGAGTAATTAAACTCTGGTTTTGGAGGGCAGAAATTAGAGCAATTACTCAGAATGCTCTAATTCTTGGCCTACTGAAACCATAACAAATTCTAAAGCTATGAATTGTGTTAATATTTACTCAGACCTACTAATCAATTAAAGTTACACCGATAATGCCCGCAAGGAGACATTTATTACAACACTACTTTATATATGAGTGGAAAACTACGCTTGTTATTTTTAAATTATTATTGAAAATAAACGTTGACTTACATGTTAAAATTGTTGGCATCATAGCGGAAAAATTCATGAACATAAGAATGAAGAAAATACAGCCTGCATTGCTTGTAACCTTGGATGCATCGTTGCCGATGTCGTAGTATATTAAGCCAGTGAGTAAACCTATAACGAAGTGCGACAGAAGTCGCATCCTAGTCAAGCTTTGGTCTCGGATAATTGATAAGAAAGTTCTCTTGAGCAAGATCCAGAACTGCTGGAGTCCAGATGTGGGGAAGCCGAGCTTTTCTGGTTGGGGCATTGACTCACTAGAATCTGGAAACGAGGACAATATCTTAATTCATTTTCTTTGAACATGTAATAATATATTCAAGACAGATATTAAATATGCAATGAAACTCAATTATAAAATAATGAAATGAACATTTATAAAGTTCTAGGAAGTTGCCATCAATTTGCGCCTAAATTAAAATATTTTAATATTAATATTTTTTTTTAATAATCCAAATTATCATTATTTTGTTGCAAAGCTATGTCACAGACAAACTCAAACAAATGAACAGCCAAACGGTGTATTCTGTCCACAAAATTCGAAGTAATTATCGCAATTGAACTAGATGGCGTTAGTGCGGTAACTGCAGATTACATTCGCCCAGTTAAAGTTTACCGAAACCACAGACAAACGTTATTTTAAATTTCGAGAAACTTTAACTGGGCGGATGTAATCTGCAATTACTGCACTAACGCCATCTAGTTAAATCGTTATAACTACTTAGAATTTTGTGAGCAGAATGCGCCTTTTGGCTGTTCATTTGTTTGTGTTTGTGTATTTCTTAATTTATAAATTGTCTCAATTTTACAAAAATAATAAATGACCAAACAACCTAAATAATAAACATTTGTAATTATTAATAATATAAAAATAGATAAAAAAAAGATATTCTTAGGCAACCAGTATTGCATAGTTGCGAAATTGTTCCATTAAAATCTAATTAATGATTGCCATATTTTTTTTTAACAAACGAAAATCACAATTTGTTGTTTTATTGTCTTTTCATAAAATGATATTCAATATATATTTAAGAACAGTTAAAAATAAAAATAATTTCGATTCGAAAGAAAAAATTAAACATTTTAAATGGCATATTTTTTTTTGTTTGTTTCCTCACCTAATAAGGACGTGGTGCAGGTGACAGAGACAGGCGTTCCCGCTGTCTTTGTCAAGCCGTTGGGCACCGGTGCAGTGGCGCCTTCTGTAGGCGGAGGCAGCGCCACTTTAGCGATGTCGTTCGCTATGGAACTAGCACCGTTGTTGGCACCAGGAGATTTGGGGAATTTGTTCCAATTGTTACACTTGCCATTGTTCACAGCTACCACTAGTTTTTGGACGTAGTCTCCGTGTTCTCCACAGGCTACCTCCATTACTATAAAAAGACGAAAAAGTTGCAAAAAATAAGTATTTTCCTGCTTTCATTGTAAATAAACTAGTTTTCATTAAAGCAAAAAGTAGACGCATAAATTCGGTTCAAAAAATAGATCATATTAACATGTCGCTGAATTCGCATTATTTAGTATATAAAATTTTGATAAAAAATACAAATTTCATATTAATTGTCTATAACTAATTCTTAATTTTTATAAAAAAAATATTTTCAAATATACAATAAAGTTATTAAAACTATATCCCTTAACATGCGTATTATAAATATATTTCGATTGAAGGAAAATGTTGTACGCAACATGTGTGTAACATTGTTTTTAGTCTCGTGCTATACCTAAAAAAACACTTACTTTAGACACTAGTTTCATAAATAACTATTTCGAAATCATATGCGTCATCCTCATGAGATGAAAATTAACAATATATTAAAAGAAAACTAGTAGAGGCCGAAAAATATATTTTTCAGAATAATTGCCAACAATACGCATGCGTGAAGCTACTGTTTGTGAGCTTTCGTGCGCCATATTTTTTTATGAATAGTGTGTCACTCGTGCAGAATCACCTATTTCCCACCTTGTATTATTCAAGTCCACGACTTCGTCTCGTGCCGAAACTTTCACACCTCGTGGGAAATAGCCGACTTTCTGTATTTGCTGCTCAATATACTATTTTTTAAATTGACTGATATCCTGAAGTACTCAATGGCAAATTTAAGAACCAGAAATTATACATAATAAAATAAAAATATATTTTCGATTCGAATTAATTTATTATAAGTGTGATATTTTACAATATATTTATATAAAATGTTTGTAGTTCTTTTTCTTTACGTAGGGACCGAAGTAATAATAAAAATACCTCCCATAAGTAATAACAAGTTTCTTGTTTTAAATATTCTATTTATGATTAAAGTGATGTGATAATCCGAGAATATTTACAAATTTGCTAGTTTCAAAGTCAGTCATTCTTTCAACGTATACATATTTATCATTTTGTAACGAACATAAAGAAATCTATTCTTACCGTAATCGGCAGGATTGTGATAACTAGGGCACTCCAACCCCATAGACCCTAAATACGGCACTAGTCCCCTCACAAACCCTTGATAGATGCACTGTCCTTCTGCCAACACGTATAGATGATCAAACATCTCAAACAGCCTGGCTGACGGTTGGTGTATCGTGCATATAATCGTCCTGCCGCCTCTGGCCAAGGACTTGAGGAGGTTAATACACTGGAAACAGGACGAGCTGTCGAGCCCGCTGGTGGGCTCGTCGAAGAACATCACAGGCGGGTTGTTCACCAGCTCCAGGGCTATCGAGAGTCTCTTTCTCTGACCGCCGGATAAGTTCACAGATAAAGTATCACTGCTTTCGCTAAGGCCTATCGTTTCGATTATTTCTTCTATGATGATCTTCTTCGCCGACTTCTTGATGTCTTTCCCGAGTTTGAGGTTGGCGGACACCATCATGGCTTCCTTGACAGTAAGGTGGGGGAGCAGGCAATCGTCCTGCATGATGTAGCAGCTTAGTTTGCGGAAGCGACGTAAGTTTCGGTCTTTGCCGTTTATGAGGACTGAGCCCGATAAGTTTGATGTTCTGAAATGAAATAGTATATTAGATATCCATAGTTCTATGAACGTTATACCTCGTTCTCAAATCGAAATTGGGAGTTATGGTTAGTAAGTTAAACATGTGTGTTAGTATTGAAGCGTTCACAACAGCGAAATTAACGCAGCGGTATTCTGAATTAATTCCGGTTAACGCAAGAGTATGTAAACTCTAAACTTATGATCAGTGGTTAAAATGAATGACCTCAAAAAACAGAAGATAATGAAATAGATATAGATTCCGATTAATTGGGGCAGTCGTTTGTTTAGGCCAAAGCTCAAATAAAGAAAATCAAACTATTAATCTAACTCATAATTTAGTCGCTTTATTGGTACATTTTGCTTAAACTAGGAAAGAAAAACTAATAGTTACGTTAGTTGATTTTGATCTAACTACATTAGGACAAGAATTAGAGCACTTCAAAGTGAACACCATTCTTTCACTGTCAAGCAGAGGTAGTAATTAGGGCTGTTACAATATGCGAATAAAAATATGCCGAATATTCGTAATGTGCTATCCGAATAACCCGTATAAACGAATAATTCGGATACCTGAATAATTCGAATATACAAATAATTAGCTTATTCGATTAAATCGGATAAACAAATAACTCGAATATACAAATAACTGGGATATTCAACTATCTCAAATATACGAATAATTCGGATATACGAATAATTTGTATGTACGAATAACTCGACTATACGAATATATTGGATACACAAGTAACTAATGCCCGTTTGCACCAACAAGGCTTAACTTTTAAGCCAGACTTAAACAAAAAAAATCTAATCGAATTTTTGACAGCAATGTTAAATCATGCATTTGACATTTTATTTTGATTCGATATTGTTTATTTAAGGCAAGCTTAAAATTTAAGATATGTTGGTGCAAACGGCCATAAGAGGTACAAATAACTGCGATATCCGAATATTTCGAATATCCGATTATTAGAAATTCGGATAATTAAACTAGGTATGTAAAATTATGAATAAATCGAGATTATTAAAATATAACAAATAATAAAATGTTATTTGTTGTTTGCATAATTAATTAATATAATTTTGAATGAATTATATTCGGGCAAGAATTAGAGTACTTCACAGTAAATGAAACGAGTATATGTGTAAAGATTTCATAAAACAGTCAAATACTATATTTTTTGTACGACTTATGTATTTTACGCATTTTTACAGTACAGAAATAGAAAAGAACATTTGTAAATTCAATACGGAATCTTCTTTAAGCAGATTAAGATTTGCACAAATGATTGGAAATTCAGGAAGTTTGTTGCTGAAATACAATGACCTAAAGTTTGAATACGGAAATGATTTCTATGGACGTTGAACTTAAAAGACGGGCTTTTCCGTTCTCATCTTTCCGGGTTTTTAGGAAATCGTTAATTAAATATTTGCTTTTGGGAAAATTTTGATTACAATTAGTACACATTATTTCTATCTAATTAAATTTCCAACTTCGGTTAAATATTTAAATAGAACACACAACCTACTATCATAGGTATTTGTTTTAAAATTGTAACTACAGAATTATTAATACATTATCCTTTCAAATTGTATGACATGTGAGTGTTCACCTATAGATCTAAATCAAATGATTGTCTTTTATTACGTTAGTTTCAATTAACTAATTTAAAATTTCCGGCTTGATGATTCAATCCATTTCAAAAAGTGCGCAGGTTACTACTTTTTTATGACATTTATTTTGTGAGATATTAGAATTGAATTTTTGATAATAACCAGGGCATGTAATCGGTTAATAAAAACCGGTAATCAATATTCTGAACGAAAATTTCGAACTTTAACCGTAATTTTAACCGATATTTGAAGTTGAAAACATCGGTAACCGTTAACAAAAAAAACCTGTTTTATCGAACACAAAATAAAGGTTAGTGTTCGATATAAAGGTTAAATATCATTTATCGCGAAAATTTTTTAATAGTTTTTTATATCTGTTATGACTGTTTTTACAATATAAATTGTACTGGAGAGTCATAAAAGTAGGTAGTCTCTATGTTAGCATTAGGCAAGTTTACAATTGAAAAGTGACTTGCGTTTCTCTGAAAGTACTACGGGAATTTTTGTAAAAATAATAAATTGCGTTCTTTTATTTATTATATTATGTATGTCAAATGGTAATTTATTATTACTTCTTTTTATTTTTTATTAAACCGGTTTAAACTGGTTTTCAATATTTAAAAACCTATTTCGAACTAAAACCGTTATTATTATTATAACGTTCTTTATAAGGGTTATTGAAATTTTATCCGAGCCAGAAAAATCAGGCCGGGTTTTTTTTTAATAACCCACTTAAAAAAAACCTAAAAAATCTACTAAAAAAACCCTTAAAAAGCTCAAATTTATATTACAAAATAAATTTTTTCAATATTTGGATTTGTACAGACTTCTTACTATTAATTTTAACTTGTAAATACTAGTTTATTGTTATTTAAGCACAACAACTAACCCCTGCCAACAAAACTATACGAGTCAGTTAATAAACGTTGTAAAAAAAAAGAAAAAGAGTTTTAATAATATTTATTTTTTCCGAAACTACTGTGATATCTATAATAATTCAAAACAAGTATATATAATTCATATATTTTGACGTTTTTAATAAAACCCAATAAAAGCCGGTTTAAAAAAAATACGTCTTTTTAAACCCGAGTTTGATTACATATTACTTCCTAGGGAATAATACTTGTCATAAATCTTGTATCATAGAAACCGGTTTTTACTCCCGCTTGTAAAAAAATGTACAAACATCATCTATGAACTTAATTCCCGGAATCATTCTACCACTCATCTTTCATCAATCGTTCCCGCACTTATACCACAGAATAGGTTTATACAGAAGCGACAGTAAGGCAGAGAAACGAAAATTAGAGAGAGAGATGGAGAATGTGCACAAATTTAAAGGGCCCATTGTTTAAAATCGGAAAGTTCTCTCACATCTGAGAGAGAGGTAAGGAAAGAGCATAAATTTAAAGGTGTACACAATACTTCAAGGTCATATAACTGACTAGCGGAATATGAAACGTTCCGACACGAAGTGTCGCTTCTGTATATAACTATTCTGTGCTTCATCCATGAACTTTATTCCCGGAATCATTCTACCACTCATCCCTCACCTCACGTTCCCTTACTTCAAATCCTCCTTACCTATACCCCGCGAGTATGTTCATCAACGTGCTCTTCCCCGCTCCGGAGGGCCCCATGATGCCCGTGAGTTCCCCGGACCGGAACTTCCCGTTGACGCACTTGAGGATGGTCTTGTACCCTCGGCGGCCTCTCCTGCCCTCGGACACGGAGTAGGACATGTCCTGGAACTGGATGTCCACGGGGGAGCGTTTAGGCAGGTGGGTTAGCGCCACCATCGGCTTCCGGTGGCTGTTGGGGCTGCTGTTCGGTATCTTACGGGCCAGGACTGTGCCTGTCATGTTGATCGAGTGGGTGCTGCCATTACATAGGTTGTTTTGGGAACCACTGGAATAAGAGTCAGTGTGAGAATATATATGTCATGGATGCTTCTTCATTGAAGAAGTTGTCGGAAAATAAAATGCTGACTAGTTTCGACCCGATTTGGGTCAACACCAGAAGATGATTAGTGGTTAACAACAAATATTCACAAAACAGGCTTAGCACTTAAACTGGTTTAAATAAGTCGCTATTCATGCTATATTCGACATATTTAATCCGGTTTAAGAGGTAATTCTGTTTGGTGAATCTCACTGTAAATGATTACCCAAATAGGGTGGATTAAATTTTGAAATAAATTGACTGCATCCCAGTACTTCATTTTATTTTCCTATGAGAAAATATATATTTTTAATATTTAACTCTGACAAACTGTAAATAACTATTTCCTAATGTGACAAAATAATATTATCAGACTTTCTGAGAAGTTACAAAATATAAATAATAAGTAAAAATACTTATCAGTTAACAGAAGTAATTAAAAAAAATTAAAACAGTTATGTATAAGTATTACAGCAAATGAATATAATAAATTAATAATTTTACGAAAACATGGGAATTTATAGCTATATTAACATACCCAGAATTGATAAAAGGAACATAACTGTCAAGATGTCAATTGGACTTCGACCTTGCAGAAAGGGGATTTTAAGATTTTATCAAAAAAAATGAATTCTATTATCAAATTTCCACATTTTTCAAAATATTTATCTCTTCCGAAATATTCACAAAAAAAGTGTACTGATAGTCAAAACGTTAATAAAGAATCTTTATCGAGTTTTTACTAATTATGTATTGTAACGAGCGAAACTCACCACCGATGAGTCGTCATGGCTGACCTGTCTGGTCAGGTAATTTTAAAGAGACCGCAAAGCTCTGGAATGTTCTAGAGATTAATTGGCGGCAGGTATACAAGGCGTGCGTACGGCGGTACAGAGAACTCAGTATCAGTCAGAGTGCGCAGAGAGACACTGAAGTCAATATCGGTGTGTGTATGTCAGCGACATATAAAGTAGAAATAAATATCGAGTAAATAAATAATGCATAGTATTAAGTGTTTAAATAAATGTTCTTAGTGGTTATTTATTTGTTTATTCGTACTGATAATTTTTTTTATATCTTTTTATAATTTATTATTCGTTTATTAAAAATTAAAAAATTATTTAAATATTCGTACTTCAATTATTTGTATATTTCACCCAAATAAATAAACGTTACAATATGTAAATAATAAGTAGTTCATTCAATCAACATTTTAAATATAAAGTATTCCAAAAATACTTATACTTATCGATTTAACTATTTTCTTTTTTGAATAAAACAATTATAATAAATATTCAAATATTTTGTATAGTTTTATTTTTAACATAATTTATTACACACTTACATTTTTTTCAATGAAGATATAAAACACTTTCCAAGTACTAAAATAGATAAATATACAATGTTGTTTATTGCCAAAGAAATACAACGCTGCTATCTAACATGTATAGGGTTTTTCAAATTACTAGGTATAGGTACCTATAAGTATACAGATAAATAAGTAAAAAATGATGTTTAGCAGAAATAGTAACAATTTAAGAATTTAAGTAAAGAATATAATTAGAAGACAATAAAGTTGATTAGAAATTTATGACAGCAATAAAATTGCAAATTATGTAGTAAATTAACATTTTATATTTTTTGATTATTTAAAATTATAATTAGACGTTATCAACGAAAATAAAATTTATTGCATATACTTACACGTGTCATATGTTCTAAAAGCTATTTGCATATTTTATGCAGATATTTAAACAAATATTGCGTACTGAATTTTCTGTGCGTGTTCTTTTTGATTAATTTCTTTACTGAAATGTGAGCAACATTATGTAAGTAGGTTTGGTGAAAAAGAAATCCCATTTGGACGCATGATAAGGAACTTTTGAGTAGTGCTGGTTGTATAAAATACATGTAGATTATTTTAATGAAAATAGATAATAAATAAAGTGTTTTCAAATGGTATATTATAACATAATAACGAGTGTGAAAGTGACAGATATCGTCACTTCCCATATTTAAGCTAATACTATATATGTACGATAAAAAGTCATTACTTTTTTCGAAAAGGAATTGTTCAAAACCAATTTATTCCTTAAAATATAACTAAATATTCTTGAAACTTGAAACGGAAAATTTTTATTTATTCTATATTGTTTTTGTACTTTCGTTTAATAAGAGATTCATTATAGTACTAATTTATAATATGTCATTAATTCCATTATTTCACTAGTGAAGTAATAAGATGATTATATCACTCAAAATTAAAATAGAAAGTAGGTTATATAATCATTAACATCTACAAAAATAGAAAATTCTTATTCTCTTTACAAATTTTAATAACAGTTACATTCACAATAAGGTCTAGTAAAAAAATTAATTGAACTTTTTTTGTTTAAATCGAACCTGCAATGATTAATTTGTTGCTCTATATGATATATTTTTATGTACATTTTATATTATATAATGTTATATAATACCTATATAACTTTTGCTCTTACAAAATTCGCCTGCGTCTTGTTTTGAAATTTTCGCATGTATTAAATAACCACCTTTGTTTCCTTAATTATTACATAAATAATTATTATTGATACGCCTCTGTTGTTAACAAAAGAAACTAATAAATCGTAAGAAGCATGAGTGTTATGGCATTATTTATTTATTTATGGTATTACGGTATTGTTTCTTTTAATATTATTAATTAAAAATATTTTAATTATGTAAACGTAGTTAATATATGTCTAAAATACGAGAATTTATTTCAGTTACGACCTGAAACTGAAGAATACAAGATACTGCCAGTGCCTGTATTCTGTGAAGATCTCCTTCAACTTTCCAATCTTTCGAATGCGGAGTACACAACAATATCAATTGTAAGTTTTCTTATAATTTTTTAAATAACCAAGGACCGTTCTGATATAACTTGCAGTTGAATTAGGTTGGTTAATATGATAATAATTAGATCTAGATCATTTCTTATGCTACATTTTGATATGAGAAAAGTTTAGTAACCTTTACCATTTTAGTCTATAAGAAATTTTATACTCAAATTTATTAACAATGAAGTTACCTAGTTAAAATATGCATATTTTTGAGTTTAATACATTTTGAGACCTTGAAATATTAATAAACTCAGTTAATGCTATGACCAATAAATTTAATCTACGCTATTAATTTAACGGTGTCAAAATATGCAACTGCCAACAAATACCTACAAAATGTAGAATATATATTGTAGGTTACTGATAAATTATGACTAAAAGAAAATATAATCACGCATTGTATATAAGGCATACTCATGTTCAAAGCATTCTTATAATCAGGAATTACTAGAGTCGACAATTTTTAATGAATTATAAATCTGCTGGAAAAAGAAATTCCGGAACCAAGAAAAATAATAAAATAAACCAAAAATATCCATTTTCGAGTCAATTTTGGTTTTTAAAAATAGTTCATGTTGATAGATGTTCCATGATTTCAAATTTGCAGACAGAATTTAGTTATCTCTTTTCGTTCCTGAGATATTTGCTCTTAAAGTTGCACCACTAAAAAGTGTGTTTTTAGATATATTTCAGAAATGGGTAGAGATACAATCTTACTGATTATACCAGTCGATTCTTATTTCTAAGGGCAAAATTACATAAAGAAATGTTTTCTCTGCGTATATGTTCTTTGGAACAATTCTGTGTAACATGAGAAAACCGAAAAACAATTATTTCTCTATACTCTGAACTTAGTAAATATTACGCTGATTCCAAATTTTCAAACAGAATTCAATGATCTCTTACGGTTCTCGAAATATTTACGTTCAAAGTTACACCTGAAATTTTGTTGGTGTACCCCTTAATGAATTCTACGGGTAAAATTACATAAGTATACCAATTTTCAGGTTTTTATACCATTGGATACAATTTTTAGAAAGGAAAAACGAAAATCGTCAAAAATTGAGAAAAATCTAAGATATACCTTTTACGATTTTTCTCGATTTCGGCCGTTTTCAGTTTTTGCTTTCTAAAAATTGTATCAGTTTAAAATAAAGCCTTTCATATTCTGACTGACTTTCCCGAAAATTTTTACCGTTAAAATTTTTGTAGATATTATAATTATTAGAATTTTTTCTTAACGTATATCTATATCAACTGCAATATATATTTTTTATTATATTAAATACTTCATTGAGTCAAGTAAATACCATTTATAAACAAGAAAAAATAATTTAGCCCGTAGACAAAAAAAGTGACTTGGTTTAAAGGTTCTGTGATCTTCCTGAATAATTTGCTCCTGGTTGTCCAAATTTTAGGGGGGGTAACGGGTAACTGTTTACCCTTGACCTCCGCTCCTAAAAACCGCCATTAGATATATTAATATTTGTTTTATTTGACACAAATAAAAATTTATAATCGATGTTTTGGACCATGTGCGCGATTTCCAATATTTACATTTCTGTGGCCTTGTAACCGATATCATAACAATTGTCTTTGTCATAAACTATGAACTTTGTTCGATACAACTTTTATGAAACTCGTCACTAGTCAATGTTTGAAAAAATATTTATATAATTCTGATATTTGTAACAAACATATTACGCATGAAGAAATATTGAATTTTATTCCACATGGAAGCAAATCGTATGTTCTAACAAGCAAGCTATGAATCAATAACATCAAAAATAAAAGAGAATCTGTTGGCAAACTACAGACTCCGTGACGTCACAGGTCTTCTTGTCTGCATATGGAGTTGGCCTTGAATTTTAATCCCGGTACCTACGATTGTGGACAGATATATTCAACTTATCAATTTACAATTCTATGTTATTATAATCATATTAGACAGCTGAGATGAATCACTTGACTTGTGATATGAAGCAAATATTATTTTAATGTGTACTTATTTCTATGAAATAATGTAGTAGAATCTGTTCAACATATATTAATATATAAACATAACATAGTTTTGTTACTCATTGTTAGATTTTGCTTATTCATTTGATTTGTAAATTTTAATATTTAAATTGACAATATTCAAGAAAGAGAAAATATCATTTTATAGCAACACGTAGTAATATATTATTCTTCAAAGGCTAGCCATAGAAACTCATTATTATCTACCTTTATTTGATATGAGAATTTTTCACAAGCACTACTTAACAATGGTAACCTAGGTCAAACTGTCACTACAATTTTGGCGCTAGATCAATAATGATAGTCTTCTCAACCTTGGAGTATAATATACTCTTTTTGAATGATCGACTATTTTTAATGTATACCGATTAGATTTCTAGGGCAGTAAGTTATATTTACAAATTATTGATCGGTAAGATACCGCATGAAGAAGTAAATTCTAAATAGTAACTTAGTAACACTCAAAGTTTTATTTAGAAATAAAAACTTACAAGTCAAATAATTTGTTTTTGCATCAGTCGTGCAAAAAACATAATAAGCACTGTAGGCAATAAATGTTCTACCTGTTCTATAGTATATAAGATCGAAACGATTTCGTTTTTGACATTTTAAAAACCATTTTGCCTTTAGAGAGCACTGCAATATAACTATTAGTGCATTTATGTCTGATTTTCGTCGATATATAAATTAAGTTAATAAAATATTTTTCAGAACTCATAGAAATTGAATAAAACAACTTTTTTAGTTCTAGTTCTGCAATTATTTATTTATTAAACCCAACGTTTCGGCAACTGCTGCCTTCTTCAGGGTAATGACCATTACAACAAAAAAAGTAAACATGTAACTAAGAAACGAATTATAACATATTTAATATAGGAAGCCATGCTTTACTAATTTACAAACCATCGTTGTGATTAAAATTAATATTCTTAATTTTAAAGATCACAATGGCTTCTCTAGTTAATCTTGTGTTGAGAGATATAGATCTTGAAATAATTTTCATGTCTTGAAATTTTATTTCATAAAAAAAGGCATGCTCTGCGACTGACGATTTCTCAGGCTGGTTCAATCTAATCGATCGTTGATGTTCAGTTAATCTTGTAGAAATAGTTTTACCAGTCTGACCGATGTACACTTTTCCACAGACGCAAGGAATCTGCTAAATTCCTGAAGACTGAAGAGGGATGACGTCTTTAACTTGTCTCAACATATGTCTTATTTTTTACGTATGGAGAAAACGATATTTTCATATTCTTCTTGCTCAGTTTTTACCTATCTTTTCTGTGACGTTTTTAAGATACGGAAGCGAAGCATACATCTTGTTTCTATCGTCAGCATAGCCTTCTTGGTTTTGTGCATTGCTTAATTGATGATAATGGGTAACCATTTTTCATGAAAATATTAACAATTTCTTTGTTCTCTTCTTCTAATTTATCAGGACGACAAATTTCCGAACTATACGATGACGACATATTTATTTATAATCTGTTCAACTTAATTTAAATGATAGTAAGAATCTAAGGCGGTATTGTAATGAAAGACAATAGCATCAATGAAGTAGGACTAATTATAATTACTATCGGCAAGACTCAAGTGTTTGAGAATTGACCTTTTTACTGGAGCAAATAAGAGAACAAAGTTCACTTCTTTTACTTTCTTATTTGTGATTTCACACAAACGGCACTTTGATATGCAATGCGGAATCGTAATATAAAACTTTAATTAAACCTTTTACAGATTTATTTCATTTATTTTCTATTTTTATTACATATTATTTAAAATTACATATGCACGTATTTAAAATACAATTGAATTCATTTGCCATTATTATTTCATTTAAAAAGTAATAATTTCAGACTAAATTATAATAAACTATTATTCGTTAACTACTGTTCAACAAAAGTAATTTCACGCATGGAACTAATATGCATGTTAATATATTCTCATCACGTACGCATATTAAATATTGATAACAATTGATTCAATTTGGATCACTTAACACAAGACAAAAATTCACTGGCAATCATATATGGAAGGTTTATCGTATGAATTGGTTTTATTAATTTAATGATTCATTTTTTTAAGCTGATAGTATTGTTGAGATGGTCATGAACTAATGACTAATGAATGATTTTTCTTACTTAAATTTTTTTTAGTTATTTCTTTCTGTCAATTTATGTGATCATTGAAATATTGTTTTTCATTACATTTTTTCATTACGTCTTTATTATCTGTATTTATTTATGTGTATTTTTTCGGCATATTAAATTCTTTGTTATAATTTCAAAAAAATTAGAATTTTATCATATATTCCTAGTTTTGAAGAGTTTTTGGTAACAGTTGGCCAATTAGATATAGTAAGTACTCGTTCGTTCGTAAAAATATTATATTTTAATAACTTATATTATCATAAATAATTTATTACAAGTTCTATTTTGTTTTTTGTACTTAAAAATTTTTTTTTTTTAATGATTGATTCGGTTTCATATTATACAGGTTGGTGACTCGAACATCCGAATATAGGGGTTTCAAATAAAAGTTGTAGAGCATAAAATTTTGCATCTGAATCAATGACCAAATTAATTTTACGTGTTTTTCAAGCTTTGAAATTAGAAATGAATCACTCCAAAAATAGCAGTAGCTATGGAATTGAGACAAAAATAACAAAAGTTTAACGGTTTATCTGTCAAGTTAGCTGCGTTAGTTTAATTTATTATTATTTGTAATTACTGTTTATTTATTTATTTATTTTTTAAATTCATAATTAATTTATATAAAATTGATCAATTCAACATTAATTTCGAATAATAATAAAAATAAACTAACGCACCCAACTACACAAATAAACCATTGAACATTTGTAATTTTTGTCTCAATTCCATAATAGTACTTGACAAGATTTACATTATTCATATATTAATTTTAATAATTTTTAAATTGTTTTCCAACTTTTTTATTTGTTTATATTTAAATATAGGTATATAAATTTTATTTGGCAAAAACCAGAGTTATTTCTTTCTAAATATAACCGGAAACAAGTTCAATCTTATTTTCTGAATATCAATGTGAACCAGTTACATGTTCTTGAGGAAAATCTAATTTATTAGAAGTCCTTTTATACATTGATGTTTATCTGATACTGATACAAAATACTTCTAAACCTGCATTACTCTGGTAATCTAATTCTACTTCTGTAATGATATTGAAATGTTTGGTTTAGATAATTTAAACTTGGAACGATAATATATTTTAAATGTCAATAATCAGAGATTAGTTTATAAAAACCGCAAAGCAAAATAATTTTGAAATTGCGGTTTATATTTGTGATTGCTTTTAATATTATGTATTAGGTTTTATTCTAGGAAAATATCAATTATCAATTATGAGGAACTATTTACAAAACAAGCATTACATTAAAAATAATTGAGTTATTCCTTTGAATCATAAATCATATTTATGTTTTAAATTTACCAGGAAGTTGCAAATTAAAACAAAATACTAACAATTTTGTTAGTATTGAATACTGATCAGATTTGAACTTGAAACTTTGCCGAAGATTCATAGCTTATATTGGTTTGAGATCTATTCAAACATGAGACATGTAATTTATTTGATTGAACAGATTTGAATTCATGACCTTTCGCTAAGTATTTAGACACTGCCATTTACTTTCAATTACATTATTAATAATTGGGGTACTGTGATTTGAAGTTAGTTCACATGAGTTAATAATCCAAAGTGACAACATTAAATCCATTTAGTCTATTCATTTTTTTTTTTGCATATTCCTATAATATCAATGTGTATTAATCTTGTATATTGGTAAGACATAACAGTATACATAGACTAAGGGCCGGTTTTTAAATCTCCTGATAAATGTCTAATAAGTCTCTGTAAAATTAATTCTCATGGTAACAACGAATTTCGGTTTTACAATATCTTGTTAGCATTACCAAAAAGATAAACTAACAGCTAGTTTATGTTGCTGATAAAATTTTGCAGTAGTTTTCTGCTAGTAATCTAATGTAGGTAATGTAATATCAATTATTCATCTAATTTACGGGTATAACCAAGACTTCATATAAGTCGACTTTATCAACGCTATTAAACAAGGACAAGCATGCATTATATATCTACTATAGCAGTTAATAATTTGCTTTAGTTATTGTTAAAAGATATTACGAGATCTGAAGTTCAAATTTTAGAGTTAACAAATATTAACTATATAAATACCACTGTGTCTGTTCTTTGCGCCATTAAATTATAAGTAAAACTTATCACGAAAAAGAAATGTCTATTGATTTTCTGTATAAGAATAATTGAACCAATTGTACTTTTCGTCAGTCGTACCAAGATTTGTGAAGGTGGCTTTACACGATCAAAGAATTTGAAGTATCTTATATCATATTTTTACATCATATTCTTTGATCAAATGGCTCCGCTTTACACGTTCAAAATTTTTGAACTATTTTCCCTTATAAAGTAGGGGTCTCAATAAAGAAAAGAAAAATATAGGTTGATCACAATGATATATGATTTCACATTTGTTTATTTTTCACTTTTGACATTTGATAACAACATAATCCCTAGAATTAACTAAAATTTGAAGTAAACGACCTTGAAATTTAGGACATGCTCTAAGTGAGAATTTCTATGTCATAGCATATGAACTATGAACAGTCAAACTTCTTTGAACGTGTAAAGTGTCAGAATCACATTGAACAATACGAAGTTGTAGAAATTGATGTAAACTTATGATCGTCTAAAACGCCCTTTAATAGCGCCAATTTGAAATGATTCCTCAACAGTTTTACTCCAAGTAAACCTTTGTACTCAACAGGTTGTTTTGTAATCTTCACTATGCGGTTCCCTTTCCGGTTAACTATTATCCCATATCCTGTAACTATCCTTTCCTCTTTGTGCAGGATTTGACAAGTAAATGCAACAGGTCCTTTATTCTAAATAACCACTTTATAAGTTGTCGCTCGTTGTAACATTTTTATTTATCGTACATGTAGTATATTCTGTTCTTCATTCTAGTATAAAACTTTGTTAATATAGTTTGAGTTTAATTGGATTATTTTTATAGTCTCCGGATTTACACTGTGGTGCTAAGAAAAACAGCTTGGAATTTATAAGATAAACAGTGTTCCAATTGTTAAGAAATACCGGCAATAAAAATTTCGATAGTGAAACGTTTTTGTTTTAATTTTGTTCTTTAGAAATAAATAAAAATCTATATAAACTATTTGGTATTCCTTACAAGTATCCTCTGTATATTATTATTTAAATTAATAGATTTCTTCCTCGTTTCCTACAAATTAATAATTTAAATTAAAACAGTTTCTTATCCAACTTTATATAAATGCAATAGTTTTTTCTTCATTTATTATTCTCACTCATATTTTATTATTTTGCATATTTCATTTGTCTTCACGCAATATTTAACTTAACGTTAACTTTAGATGATTAAAGATTAGGGGGTGATAAAGTGATAAAATAAGTCACACGTGTGAGAAATAACAAATTAGATAGAAATTTGAATTCTTGAATTTTTATATCATATCATATCGTATCATTTATATCTCATTACTCTAAAAAAACCACTATCTTATGTAGATACATACATCTATGATTATTAAAACTTTTTATTAATATATTTTTTTAATAATAAAATATTTATTATTATCGTTTATATCATTATTCTAGATAAAGTATTATATACAGAATGTTCCACAAATTAGGACAAAAAATTAAAGGGTGTATACTGTATGATGTGCTAATCGTAAAACAAAAATAATTTTAGTAATAATATTATAGAATAATATGTTTATTATTTTATGTAGTGCTAAAATAAGTTTGACAGATGAGTACGTAAAGTTACTTTGGCTAACTTTGCGGAGTGATATCTTGTACTTTAGTATCGATGCTTAATTATAATAATTTTTCACTTTGTTCTACCAAAGCTCAATATATACTGGTAGATGATAAATATTTCACATTAAGGCAAGAATTGATATTTGTGATTGATTTCATTAATGCACTAACATAAACTTCTTCTTATTTACTAAACTCCAGTAAAAATTACACATTTATTTCATATATCTTAAGGAATTAGCATATTTCACTATTTTGTTACATTGTTTGTAAGGCTATTTAATGTTCCGAAAAAATAAAATGAACATTGATATCTCCAATTTGTGTAAAATTGATCAATTATTTGAAAGTCGTAAGTATAATGTGAAAACTTCAGTAAAAAAAAGAAATCACCATTTTTCCTAATCTTCGTTACATCATATTTCCTTATTTTCCCTTTAATTATAGTAGTTCAGGTAATCTCCCGTTAAAATCACATATTTCTTGCAAGTACCTTTCGGGGTTAACATATTTCACTATTTCATTAATGCACCATACCATAAATAGTCTTTTCCTTTCTTTAACTTACACTATCCAACAGACCGAAGTCCAATAACAGGACAGGTTACTTACGGTTTATAGTGGGTTCCGAACCACTCAGACAGAGAGGTATTTATTTTTGGTTACATGTTTGTCGTCATTGGGATTTGAACCCCAGATTTCACAAGTGCTCAACGAGTCAAAGCGCGCTAATCAACTAAACCACTGTCCATGTTCGTCTGGCGTCTCCTTATTTACTAAACTACAGTTAAAATCACACATTTCTTCTAAATACCTTTAGGTATTAACCATATTTCACTATTTCGTTAAAATGTTCGTAAGGCTATTTAATGTCCCGAGAAAATGAAATAAACATTGGTATATCTAATTTATGTAAAGTCGTTCATTATATCTACAGAAAAAAAAGAAAATTGAAATTACCATTTTTTCGTAATATTCTTTAAATCATATTTCTTTATTTTCCTTTAATTATAGTAGTTCAGGTAACCTCCCGTTAAAAATCACATATTTCTTCCAAGTATCTTTTGAGGTTAACATATTTCACTATTTCATTTAATCACCGTAAGTCACAAAATCACATTTCTTCTAGATATCTCTAGGTGTTATTATATTTCACTATGTCGTTAAGATGTTCCCAGCGTTATTGAATGTGGTGGTTACCTGAGAGCGCCGCTGTTGTTGAGCCCCTCGACGATGTGGTGCGGCGGACTGCGCACCTGGTGGAAGGCGACGGCGCCGTCCTTGTCGCCGTCCTCGTAGTGGCGCAGCGGCAGGTGGATCTCCACGCTCTTGGCTTCGCTCATGGTTGCGTGCGGCTGGGGACGTCGCGCATCACTCGAGGCCGCCACTGGCATTGACGGGAGCGGCGCGTCACATACGCCTCACTGGAACAGGAGGGAGAAATACATCGGGTACTCATTATCGCGATACATGAATTCATTCATCTTATCATTAGGTCTCAGTCAGTTTGGAAGCGACTTCTAGTTCTTATTCATTCATTCACCTTATCATGCGACTTCTAGTTCAAAATAGGAATTACAATTAAAGTATAGCTTAGTTCCTCCTATCTGTAGGTCCTTCCTTCTAGGAAGTATCTTATCATTAGGTCTCAGTCAGTTTGTAAACGACTTCTTGTTCAAACTACGAACTACAACTAAAGTACAGCTTAGGTCCTTCTATCTTTAAGTCCTTCCTACACATACGCCACACTGGAACATGAGGGAGTAATTCATACATGGACAACTCATTATTACTCTACTTCTTTCACTCATTCATCTTATCATTAGCTTGCAAAAAACGTCTAGTTCAAACTGAGAATTACAATTAAAGTACCTACAGCTTAGTTCCTTGTATCTTTAGGTCCTTCCTTCTAGGGGGGATCTTTAAGAATCTTAGTGATTGTATTTTGAAATCTACAAACTTAGCAAGTGACTTCTAGTTCAAACTAGGAATTACTATTAAAGTAACTTCGTTTGAAAATAGTAATTGAAGACACATTATTTTTAAGTAATGGAGAAACAGGGATTTCGTTATTTCAGTCATTCATCCTATCGTTAGGTCCTTCCTTGTCTCAGTCAGTTCTACAAGTTTACAAGGGATATCTAGTTCAAACAGCAGTATTTCTAATAAGGATTTCATTATTATCGTCGCTGATAAAACTGCTCAACATCTTTCACTCATTCATTCATTCATCTTATCATTAGGTCTCAGTCAGTTCTACAAGTTTTTATCATTGTTGTCGCTGATAATACTGTTCAACATCTTACACTCATTCATTCATTCTTTCTACATCCTACGTTCCTCCTGTCTTTAGGTCCTTCCTTCCAGGGTCTTTAAGTATATCATACATCGAGGTTTCATTATCGCTCAACTTCTTACACTAACTCATTCATTCATTAGGTCCTTCCTTGTCTTAATCAGTTCTACAAGTTTTCAAGAAACGTCTAGTTCAAACAGCAGTATTTTTAATAGGGATTTCATTATTGTCGTCCCTGATAACACTGCACACTCTTTCTACATCCTAAATATCTCCTATCTTTAGGTTCTTCCTTCAGTAGCCTAACTACCGGTGTTCCGCGAGTTCCGTGGAACACAGGCCCGGAAAATTATTTTAGTTTCACATTCAAAAAATATTTTAATTTTTTCTTAAAAGTATGGTATATTTTTTCTTGATTAAAAGAAACGTCGGTGTTTATGTGAGACAATATGCCGTTTCGTGTGTTTCTACTCTTTTTTTCACGTGTAATTTCATTATAAACTATTGTGCAGTCGGAACGCTGCAGATGATTCCTAATCTCAAACGACGTCTGACCCGATGCGCTGCCTTTTGAAAGAGATGTGTGCTTCAATTAGAAAGTATGTGATGACAGGACGAGTGTTAGGCTGATAAATGCAAATAAGTAATAATTTTTAGTAAAACCTTTTCAAAATACTCTGATAAAATATAGGCTCGAAAATTATCGTCAGCCGAACAGTAGAATTTGGCTGTGCCTCGTAATTTACTAAAAATTCTATTCTCCCGTTAACAAAAATTAGGTAATAAATATTTTGTGAAGTAATTATTATTTTTCCATTTCATCGACATTTACTTTGATTTATTATTTAATGTAGCCGCCCTACGTTTCTGGATACTTCGATATTGTTCTTATGTTTCGAAATTAGGTATTTTATGTAAAATAAAATAGGTGTTTCACGATTTCAGCAGCAATAAAGTCTTAAGCCATAAGGTTTTTTTGTTAATAGTAAAATCTTTTAGTCCCAACAAAACCAATAATTTTTATTTACTTGATTTTCGTCTAAAATTTTATCTTTTTATTATTTATTTGCTTTTTCCGTCAGTGTTTGTAAATGGTAGCATCCAAGTGAACATTATCAATAGCAAAACAAATAGAACGAGCTTATTGTTTCTTTCATTGTAGAAATACTGACTAATATTTCTCGGAATATCATATTTCTGAGAATAAACTTTATATCAAGTTGCATATTTATCGCATAATTTATAATCGAGCTTTTAGTATTTTTTCATGAATAATGAAAAAAAGTATAGGTCTGGGCAATAATTTTTGAAATTCAGTCAATATTTTCAGGAAGACCAGAAATTATAACCTTATTCTGTTTGTCGACCAATTAACAAAATCCTCGTATCAAAAAAAATATATATATGTTGTCTCGTTCCTTTTATATGTATTAAAGACTTTTGTCTGTTTTCTATTAAATTCTGCTTTGTTTGAAATCGATATGAAAGTCTTTACATATTGTAAATATTTAATATAATTAGCTCATTATTTTAATGGCTATGCCACTTTAGAAATGACTGATTTTAATTACAATTACTTAAAGGGCCCTTAGGATGCATGAAATCTCGAGTATGGAAGGCTTTAATTACGTTGGAATGAATTTGTTACGAGACATGAGACCGATGATACTTAACACTTTACCTCAGTAAAGATTGTGCTACTAATGATAATTGTCAAAAAAATATCAAAATTTTAACTCATTAAAGTTATATTCTCTAGTATTATATTAAGTGCACTTAAAATGATCGAAATTTTTGCATGAAAATATATGTTGCCTAGAAACTAGATATGTTTGTTTTGATTTGATAAAAAGTGCCCCAGACGTAATCAAATTAATATCAAAATAAACGAACACAGTTTCATGCAGGCAACACTTTTAAACTGAATTTTCAGAAAAAAATAATTTAAAAATAATTATAAAATATAATAGCTTTTAAAAAAAAATACTTCAAAATTTCTGAGGTAATAAATTTCACTTAAGTGTTGTATAATCATAAAATTTTATTTTACTAAAATTTAATACATATTGATGGTATTCTTTGTTTATAAAAATATTACTTTATCTTTAATTGTATTCATAGAATACCAGATTTTTAAAATTTGAGACTGAATCTGTTAAAATTTAATCAGATTTTACACCATACAATAACCTCTTGAGATAAAGAGTAGTAAAACACAGGTGTAGCGTGTAGGTAAATGAAATCCCATTATCTAGTTTGATTATCAGACAAAAGCTGACACATGCATACTTCATAATTAATTGTAAAAGTGTTATTAAATATTTTGTGGAATATCCAAGCAAATTTACTCGCTAGTACTTTTGCCAAATTCGGATTTAAGCGACAAAAATAGTTTATTATTTTCTTTTAATAGTGTTTTTCGTGTAATTATTTACGAATATATTCTTGATTGTTTTTCCTAAATAATTATTGATTTTATTTATGGAAATGCAATAATAATAATACATCATACATCCTGTCAGAAATAATTATTATTCCGGGAAGCTGGGACCCGAGAACTACAATATAATTTCAGTGTTTTTAATTCCTTGTCAAATGGGCTATGTGACCATAATCTAATTTAAGTATATAAGTCATAAAATATAAAAACTAACCAAGAAATCACTATAGCTTTTCATTACAATAATAAAAACTGAACATTAGTTTGCAATGATATAGTTATTAGCAATTTATTGTTTTGGAGAAGGGATATGTGACGTCAGCATGGTAGGATCGTAGAAGAAGAAGAAGATAGTCTGTTTCTTACGCTCACAGTCTATCTGTTTTCTTTCACGGTTCTCTCAAATTTTTAATAATTATTTCTCGTAAACTAAGAATGAATCAATGTAAAAAAATACGGGTATTTTATTTTTTATTTTGTATCATATATGAACAAAAAATTTTTTAGCCACATTCTATTGTGCAAATACAATAATATAACAAATGAAAGACAAAAAAACATTACTTTTATTTATTATTTCGTTTTCATAATAGCTTTGTATTAATTTCATATTTTTAAAACATATTTAGATGCACAAGATCAAGGATAAATTCATTAAAATGACGCGGGAAATATCAATTAAGATCTTATTACATACCAAGATATTAAACATTGTTGCAATTGCTATGCATCCCATAATTCAAAATTGATTATTATAGTAAAGTAATTTGATTGTAAATATTAATAGAATATTACATATTAAGAGTTGTAAGATGCATATTACGCAAGCAGTTAAAAATTTATACAAGAGCCGCAAAGCGATGAGTTTGTAATTCCACAAGTGCGTAATTGCATTACAACTCGGTGTTCCCATAAATGGTAATGGTGTTGTTAAGTAACATTATTAGTCTAGTAATGTAATGTATTATTTCTCGTTTCTAATATACTGTAACATCAATAAATTTGATTCATAAGTAGTTGTTATACTCTTACAAAAATATTCAAAATAATTTATAAAAATGTTTCTTCAGTTTTATGACCCCGTAATATGTAAAATCACAGTTTTGAATTATTTCAATAATGGATTGTCTGTATTTCATATTGTAATACACAAAATTTCAGTAGTGATAATAAATATTTATTTGTATTACCATAGTCAATGTTTGATAAGATAGGTACTGTATACCTAAAGCACATACATTATTTATAGTATTTAGACAAATCATTTTTTTATTCAAGCTACTAAATGTCTCCGGGAATACATAACCAAGTACTTGATCCATATGTAAACAGAAACAGAATAGTCTTAATAATAAGGTACTTGTATTATACATTTGAAATTCAACCACAAGATTATTTATATTTAGTAAATTAATGTAAAGGAATATTATTTAATCTTTTAGTAGTACACTGTATGTTAGTAGTATATCCCTTACAATACTAAAATGCAAGTAAAACTTATCACGATTTAAAGTATCCCAGGCTATTGAGATTCTGTATCATCTAGGAATATTTTATTTAAAATCTTATATGTATTTTATTTCAATGATTAAAATGTGTTGGATAAAATGTTGTATAGCACACGTGTGTTAATTACCTAAGTTACTTGAAAAAATACCACACTCGGCCTAACGGCCTCGTGAGCTAATCTTTTCCCACATGACTTATCTGTAATGTAACACACTTGTACCATAAATAACTATTATTTGTTATTCACATATAAACCGTCATTATTTGAATTATTTATTAACCTTGAAAATTAACTTTTACAAGATAATTAACCTGTAAAAATCAAAGAGATAACAGTTATTTCCTCTTATCAGAATAAAAATTGTTTTATCTAGCTAATAACGGACAATACTACCTTATGTCTTATGCATATCATGTTATTGAATATAGTTATAAGAATTTTACTAGATTATTATACTAAAATAAAGAAAATTGTTAATATAGTAAATTTGAAATTTATGTTAATATCTTTATTTTACGTTTTTAAATCTTTTATTTCCACCTTCTATATAATTGTCACTTTACAGGATTCTTGGTAGCTAATTAAATAAACAATTATAGTAAAGGCTAGCCTTGTAAAATTTTACAAAGCTCATCATAGAAAATAATGAAAGTTTTTTTATGCATTTTATTATAAATATTACAAACTTAATTTAATTAGATTTATGTGAGTAATTATATACATTTACTACATTTTGTTTCACTGACGAAACTCATTTGACATTTGACAACGTCTAGCTATAAATTGTTCTACCGCCAACTACCTTTGATTCCAAAATAGAGTAAATATTTTTTGAAGAATAAAGTAAATTAATAAAAAGAACTAACTGAATTATGAGAGCTCGCCCTGTAAAGATTTATTTACACCGCTGGCCACGTAAATAACTATTACATGGTACACTCTCAACGACAGCTAAAATACTTGGGAGATTACCTATGATAAAGAACATTAGCACACCCAGAAATGCATAAAACCATATGTGATTTATACTTATTTTTCAATTTAAAATGAAAGAAAGTTTTTTTTATTATTAATACAACGATAGAACGATGAAACTTGAACTAAAATGAGTCATATTGAAGAGCAATTTCCGTCTGTCGATAAAAGTAAAAGTCAATAGTTGCACTTACTTTCATTGAACTTTTTGGTTAGTTTCCTGTGACCCACATTGTGCCCGCGGAAGATTTAACAGCGCCGCTTGTTAGAAGATGATAAATTACCCGATGCTTTGTTTTCATACACAAACACTCTTAAATCTACGCTGACGTAAAGTAAATTGTTTCTCAATTTCCCACACTTTTCTCTGTTGGTACAACACAGCAGTAAAGCAGCCGAACAACAGATAAAATATTTACAGTTTCTGATATCATTTGATATAAGGAAGGAAAAGATAACTCATTTCAATGATAACGATATTTGAATCATGATATATCAATGTCGATATCCTACCCTTGATAATTCTTAATTATAATTTTAGAATTTAGATTCACATACTCCGTTTCAAAATTAGAGAAAGGAATAAATCAATATGTCAATGACATACCATTGGCGAGCCAATAAATATTTGCTCACATTTGAAGACAATGTTAATAAAATAAAAAAATTGAAACTAGACCCATTACTTAAGACGTAATAAAATTACATGTGAGTATTTTTACGAAAACAACTGTACAGATTAGGCAGCCTAAGGCGGCAAAATTTAGGGGCGTCAAAATTTGATTTTTTCAAAATGAGCTTAAACTAAGATTGGAAGAAAAAAAAAAGCGTTAAAAATTAATTAAAAATTAATATTAATTTAAAATTTAGATAAGGTTTTGCCACAGAATAGTTACACACAGAAGCGACACTCCGTGTCGGCACCATTCATGTTCCCCTAGTCATTTCTATGACCTTGAAGCATTGTGTAGACCTTTAAATTTGTGCTCTTCCTCTATCTCTCTCTCAGATGTCAGGAAACTTTCCGATTTTAAACAATGGGCCCTTTAAATTTGTGCACCTTCCCCATCTCTCTCTAATTTTCGCTTCTTTGTCTTACTGTCGCTTCTGTATAAACCTACTCTGTAATTTTGCTTTAAAAACCACTTTGAAATTGAAATTTTTGATGCGTCGCCATTTTTTTTATGTGATAAAATAGAAAATAATTGTAAACACAAATGTGTTAGAGAAACGAAAGCAAATGCTAAACGTTTATGTATTTTTAAATATTCTTTAAAATAAGGGAGTAATGATGATTTTTCGAAAAACAAAAAAAAAACAATAACTATGCACTGGGACTTCAATAAAAAATTTTAGCTAAGTGTTGTTTGTTTCAATGAGTTCTAACTGACGTTTTCGAGTATTACAACTTAGTTATTAATTAATAATATTTAAATTGCATTTTTATTTAAATACTTTAGTCCAGATTAAGTATAATTAGAAAACAGCCTGAATGCATATTTCAGGTACGCCATTTTTAGTACAGATGCACCTGCAAACATTAATACTCCCAGGTTACAGCTTAAATATTTTTAGTTAATATACCCTACTCAATAAAACTATTTTTATTATTATTGGTACATCTGTACCTAAAGTACATAACTACTTATTTTGATTCTCTTGTTTATGTATAAATTGCCAACTGAATTGTCTTAAATTTTATGTAATGCCAGCTGTCACTAGAGTAATTGACCAATACATAAAAATACATTGTTCTAAAATGCCAAATTTCATAATAAATTTATTCCTGCAAAAATTTCAAAGAAAAAATAAAAGAATAATTAAAAATATATATGTATTATACATACTAAAATATTGTTATAAGTTTCAGATATGTAATGCAGTTTTTATTTTAAATTTATGAAATGTTTTGAGTTTTTTATTAGCAAACTTTACAAGTAGCAAATAATGCAAGTAAATGTACAAAATAATTCAATGTCAGGTGAATTTTTACTGTTTTATTGATAATAAAAAGTATTGAGAAAATTATTGTGCGACAATATAAGTGTAGTATACAAGTATAGGTTGATTTAACACGGAAATTGCGTTTGCAAATAATGTCGTATTCTGAGAAACCTTACAGCAAACAATTTCATTATATAATGCTACATTGTCAACATTCATAGAAAAGTAATAAGTTGAAAACTTCAGTGCATACAAAAACAGTCTTATTTTTACTACTATTTTATTAAATACAAATGCTATAGATTCAGATTCACGGAGAAATAGGGTATGTAACCAAATATTGATTTTTACATATATGATACTAGACAATAATTAAAATACCCGTATTATTTAAATTGATTTATTACTCTTAATTTAGGAGAAAAAAAAATATTAAAAATATAGGGAAAGGTTGTTGCAACGTCATCTTGGTAGAATCGATTGGGAACGAAAGAAACACGATCCTATCATGGTGACGTCACGCATCACTATTATTGAAGATAAAATTCAGACGTTTTGGTAATATTTTTGCTTGTGATTTCTGCTTCAGTTTTAGTAGATGTATTTGTATTCATTTAAATATTTACTACAAAGTAAGAAACAAAAAAAAATTATGATCTTAGAAATATAACACATTAACTTACAAAGAGTATTTCACTTTAATATGATACTTTTAATATAGTAGGTACTCGTATTATCATAAAAACTTGTTAAATGTGTATATAATTTTTTTATGAGATTTACTTACTCGTATAAGCCAATATTTGATTTTTATCTATTGACATAAATTGTACGATATGTATTTAAATAGAGAATAAAGCGGAATGCACACAATATAGAAATGTCAATGCCAAAAATAAATTTAAAGTTCAAAGTGGCTGTATTTGCGGTTTTATTGAATGCTGACCACAAATTTAAATTGTGTTCTATTCTGCAGAACACGCATATCATATGTACATATATCTAAAAGGAAACAATATGACTAATATTCATGATTAAAATACGCATTAGTGCTGTCCTTGTGTTATTATAATTTTCATAAGTACTTACACGTAGTCAAAACAATAGATTTATTTCCTATAACAATAACAGAAAGAAATATGACTGTGCGAATTATAATGATAGGACAGATAAAAATGTTAGCTAATTAAATTAATATAGATTTATGATTTGAAATTAATATTTAATATTCTTAAAGGTCGCTACTTAAAAAAGAGGAAATACTTTTTTTTGCTAAAAATGCCTTCAGAAAATAAATAAAAAATAAATCGAAAAAGAAAATACTTGGAAGTTATTTGTAAAAATTAAAAACTGTAAATTTTACATTTTCTCTTATATTTATCGATTTATTTATTTAGCGTATGACATTTACACGAAGTGATCATGTAGGTATAATTATCTAATGTCTATTTTCGTCTAAATTGTTTGAGATTCTCATGCAGGGTGGATTATTTATAAAAACTTTTCAAAAATTACACCGGTTATACCCATAGGCGCCCATAAGGGGAGGCAAGAGGGGGCATTTGCCCTCCCCTGGCTTTTTGCAAATTTTAAAAAAACGGCATATTAGTTAATTATTTCACTACCGTTATATTCTATAAAAAAATTATTCATGTTCATTTAAGTTTTAATTTGGATTTTTTATGTGTGGCACAAATTATTCCATTAATGTTTATGGTAAATTATTTAAACTGGAAGAAATTGCCTTTACAAATCAATAAAAAAAATTTAATATAATTTTATTTTTTTAGTAATAAGTATATGTTTGCAGTTTATCTCTACAGTAAAGTATTTTTTTATAAATATGTATAATGATTATATTTCCGTTTTTTTTTATTTTGCCCCTCCCTAAATAATACGTTATGGGCGCCCATGGTTATACCTGTATATATAATTTTGACACCCCCAAATATATAGGCTTTACGAAAAATAAATTAAATTTATCAATGAAACTGGATAGTTTTAATTTATGTTTTGTCACTTTCAGACTTCAATATCACAAACATCCAATCTTAGTTTTGTGTTTTAAAAAGCACAAAAAGCGTTTTTCTTTTATACCATAATGCGGTAATGGGGTATTTGTATTAAAATGCAAAACAATGATTTATTGTTATTAAAAATATCAAATTCAAATCAGATCGTAGTGTATCGTTTGACGTTACAATAAATTATACTAAAGATATATTTTCTTCTTTTTGAAAGTGACTTTATAAAATTAATAATTAATAATATAATAGTGTATGTAGGTAGTTATAACAGGGGAAGTAATTCCCAAAGCCGCTGATGCTGTATTTTTTCGTAAATCCGAAAATATTTGAAAATGTCGAATTTTTAGCTCGAAATTTTTCAAATTTTACAAATTTTTGTTTTTTAGATTTTTTAAAGAATAACTTACGCTGATACCATATTTACAAACAGAATTTAATTATCTCTTTTCATTTCGGAGATATTTGCTGTCAAAGTTGCACCTCAAAAAAGTGTGTTTTTTTAGTATATTTCAAAAATGAGTAGAGATACAATCTCAACTACTTTACCATTCGATTCTACGGGAAAAGTTATATAAAGAAATGTTTTGCCCACATATACGTTCTTTGGAACGATTACGTGAAAAATAAGAAAAACGAAAAAACCTAAATTTCAATTTTTCGTCTCGAAACTTTTTGTCTCCAAAACTTTTCATTTTCTGGACGTAAGTAGATATCGACATGCTGATTCCAAATTTTCAAACAGAATTCAATTATCTCCCGTTCTCGAGATATTTGAGTTCAAAAATATACCTAAAAAATTAGGTTTTTTAGGTATACCTCTTAAATGGTTAAGTTTACGGTTTTGGCGACATCACCATTCGATTCTACGGGCAAAATTACATAAGTACACCAATTTTCAGATTTTTATTCCAACGGATCAAATTTTTAGATAGGAAAAACTGAAAATGGCGAAAATCGAGAAAAATCGCAAGGCGTTTTTTTCGATTTTGGCCATTTTCGTTTTTTCCTTCTAAAAATTGTATCCGTTGGAATAGAAATCTAAAAATTGGTATACTTAAGTAATTTTCCCTGTAGAATCGATTAGTGATGTCGACGAAGTCGTAAACCTAACCCTTATAGAGGTATACCTAAAAAACAGGTTTTTTTAGGTATTGCCAAAACCCAACTTTAAACACAAATATCTCGAGAACGGGAAGAGATAATTGAATTCTGTTTGAAAATTTGGAATCAGCGCATCGATATCTACTTAAGTCCAGAAAATGAAAAGTTTTAGAGACAAAAAGGTTCTCGGAGAAATTTTGAAATTTAGGTTTTTTAGATTTTCTCATTTTTCATCGAATCGTTCCAAAGAACGTATATGCGGAAAAAACATTTCTTTATGTAACTTTTTTCGTAGAATTGACTGGTATAATCGTTGAGATTGTATCTGTGCCCACTTTAGAGATATAGCCAAAAAACGCACTTTTTTGAGGTGCAACTTTGACAGCAAATATCTCAGGAACGAAAAGAGATAATTAAATTCCATTTAAAAATTTGAAATCTGCGCGTCGAGATCTAACAAAGTACACTATTTCCCAAAATCAAAATTTTGGGCACAAATATGAGTATTTTTGGAATTTTTTGCGTTTGTCAACACAATTTTCAGTTTAATACTGCTGTTTGGTTTGTTTTAACTCTACACAACTTTGATATGGGGTTATAGTTTGTAGATATAAATAAAAGGTAGATAATAAGAGCGACAGACTAAAATCGAAAAGCCATAATAGGATTGCAGGATTTGAAATCAGCGCATCGATATTAATTTTAAATCTAGAAACATTTCTTTACAAAAGATATAGTTTCTTATTTTGAAAAGTAAGATTATAAAATTAATAATTGTTATATAATAGCGACCGTATTGACAACCAATTTTAAATGTCTTTACAATTTAGTTAAATAAATGATTAATATTCGAAGCATACATTTTTTCCTTTTAATAAAAAAAAATTAAATACAAAACAAGATCTAAAAAAAAACCAAAAAGGGGCGTCATTTTATAAGTTGCGGAAGGGCACAACATGTCCTTCAAGCTTGTCGTTCTAAGGACATAAACATCTTCATAATGCCCTTGGTATATAAAAAGAATTTATTTAATAATTTAAGTAATTACTTAATTCAGTATAATATTTATTAAATATTGGAATCATTGTTTAATCTACACTTAAACAATTCATACTTGTTATGTTACACTTACGCAGTTCTTAGTATCAAGTGAAAAAAGTTAATTAATACTAAATTACAGCTATTTCCAAATAAATAATACTTGCTTGTTTTCATAAGTAGGAGTGCTCATTAAAAATAGAAGCATAAAACAAAAGAAAGTATATATTATTCAATATGTGAACTATGCCAGAATCCAGAAGACTAAAATATTTCGTAATTTATCATAGTTTTAACAAAGTAAAGAGAAATAGTAAAAAAAAATCGTGATGGATGAGAAAAATGTGCAATAACTTAAATAGATATACTATTTTTAATTTGTAAATAGTAGACAACAGTTGAGACTTGAATATCGTTATTTTAAAATATCTTCTAGTTTTCCATTTGATATACAAAATTCGTATGAAACATGAACATTAAACATACTTATTTAAGGTAAGGAAAAATTCATGCTTATTAGTTTATATTTATGGTAATACTAACTAATTTCGCTCATGTTTTTCTACCTGAGAGTATAAGTGACCTTGAAAGCCGTTTACTCTTTGTAAGTGCGATGAACTAAGTGATTTTTTTTATCTAGAAAGTATACTCAAGGCCTACTATACAATGCAAAAAGTATAGGCAGTTTTCGAGTGAATATATGTGTAGTATCACAACATTGAATAAGAAGTTTTAGTATGAAAATACCCAAGGAAAAACAAAAATGTATATGCAAAATAAAGTTATATTTAACATTTAAATATTTAAACAGGATTAAAACGAAAAGGAAAAACAAATATTTTCTCATTTCGTATCAATTTTGACATATTGTTACTATTTAATATGCAATGAATAAAATTATTCTAAATTCATATATATTACCAGCTATTTTATTAATTTTTACTCTTCAATTTGTAGGTTATCAATTTAAATCTGTCAATTATGATTATTTTTAGTAACTTTGTTCTTAGGTTTTCTAGATTTCTAGTAATAATTAGGACGATATTACAGGTTTCTAATGTACAAGTTATTTTTTATTGGCTGATTCTACATAATTTCTATGGATACTTATTTATTTTACTTTTACTCCGGCGGCGAAGAAATTAAATTTCAACCTTGCCAATCACGTCATAAAAGGCTTCACTTTTATAATATTTGAATAAAAAATGTTTTTTCCTGTAAATAATCCATAATTTTGAGAAAACAATTCTTAAAGTTTCAGAAATACCATTTATATGAAAATTCTAAGAATCTCTTATTAAAAACATATTTAACAATACATGTCCCGTAAGTTATTTTATTAAAAATGAAAATAAGTTTTGAGAAATCTGTCTGGTATTCTTTGTGGTGAGACGTTAGTGTCATTGTCCGAAAGTATAACACAACTGCATTTTTACAAAAATAAACTGCTGTGACCTACATTTTAAAATAACACAAAGATACATAATTTATGTGAACGCACGTAGATAAGAATATGTATCGGAAGTGGTAAACGTAATGTTAAACATTATCTTTTATCGTTTACCTATTATAGTAATTATATTTCTATCTTTTTTGACAATTTAAATAATTATTTGTATTTAAAATGTGTAATAACCGTAAAATTGTAGTCTTTTAAACACGAATGAGGGTGATAAGAGATAAAAATTATGATATAATATTCCTGGGTACATGGGTTTCATATCTAAAATCCTTTTGCTATGGAGAACATTACATGAATAGAATCGATGTTGACATTTCATTGTTATTGATTTTTTATTCTACTGTGATTTCCTTGTATAGACAAGGAATAGTAAGAATGAAAATTAACGTCATTGTATAATAAATTAATATAAATAGTTTTAATTTTCTGCCGAAACTAAAAAAAAAATAAAAACTTTTCGATGAGTTTATCATACTTGTTACTAGTATTCGAATATTATCCTTTTTTCCTATAGGAAATATTTATTTAGTAAGGGTGTAAGCAGTTGAATAAGGAATAAGGATGATAAATAAATCCATGTCTTATGTTTACAAAAGATGGGCCGTAAAATTGTGAGAAGAACGTTTATTCTTCCGTTTAATTTTTATCAAAAATTGATATCATTTGTGTAAAGTTTTGTAAAAATCAGATCAGTAAGATTTGCTCCCATATATTTCCGAACGGACAAATGAACAAACATGCCACAATAGTTTTTTTTTTTTGTAGAAATTACTATTGTTGTGTACAGGATGTTCCACAACTTAGGACAAAAAACTAAAGGGTATATACTATACAACGTGCATCACAAAACAAAAAGAATTTTTTAAATGTTATATTTATACATAAGTGTAGGTGCATATTTTTTTAATAGCAATACAAATTACAAATTATGATTAATATAAACATATGTACTCATCACTCATCGCAAAATTTAGCTTATGATCCATCTTCTCAAAAGTAGAAGCACATCAAAATTATAGATAAATATTGGCCAAAAGAAGAAAACATATACAATAGATTTAATGGGGAAGTTTAGCGTGGTGGAAATTACATGTGAAATATCTTTTAGTCGTAAGTATATGAATAATTATAACTTAAAATGTAATTGAAAATTAAAATTGTGTTGCCAATTATTTATAATTAATGATTTATCTTCGAGCCATTCTGACGTCACAAATGAATTATGCGCTTGCGCAGAAGGGATGGTGAGACCTGACTTTATGAACGTAGGTTGTATCTTGAGGCATTACACCACACGCTTCTCTGTTGCCATGGGAACCCAGCGCGCGCTTGTTAAGATAGACGATACGTTCTCCGCGAGCCACTCTGACGTCATTTTTGTATAAAATTTCATTTTTTGAGAAATCTAGGCATCTTTGGGTGAAATAAAATGTAGAATATCACTTTTGAGGGCAATCTCGATAGAATAAAAAAATAAAAAAAATACGCTAAACTTCCCCATTATTAAGGAAAGCGGTCATATACCACTACGTCTGCCGCCATATATAAATGAATAAAATCCCATTGAGTTAGCATGAGAACACATGAAAAGGTACATCCGGGAAAACAATCCTTCTGGAAATTTAAACTCAGTAAATTTAAAAGCTATTACCCTAAAACTTTATAAAACATACGTCGTCATTAGAAGATCATTTTTGGACAATTGATAGGCAAGTAAAGGAAGTTATAGTTTCTTTTGTAATAAATGTTGACGACAATTCGACTATCGATTCGAACTCTTAGAAGTGAGAATGAGGACGATGTTTTTATAAATATAAATTTTGTAATATTCTATATAAATAAATATTTTGAACGCACAGTATATGACTCACGGCTGCACAAGATATTAACAGTTACAAAGTCGTAAAATAAAAATAATAAATTATATATTAATAGCATAATTTCTTTATAAACAACATTCGTCAATGAATAATACAAAACATAAAACATTACAACACACGTTCTGCAAATTCGCATCACATATGGACGATAAGTTACTCAATCTGCCATCAGTATTCATATCACTTCCTTCCACTTATCGAAAAAATAGTCAAGTCTTTACAAGACGCGGTCAAGGTCGCGAAGTTCGCGAGAATGAAGCGTGGTTTATGTTTTGCATAAACACCGCAGATAAAATTAGAACGAATAGGACCACATATTAACAAGGTTTCATGTAGCACGAACCCTGAATCAGCAGAAGTTAATTCTCTGTTGATAGCTTGACGTCAAAGGGTTTTCTCTATAGCTTATTTCTTTATCTAGAAATAGGTTCATTCGTAGCTTGGTTTATTATTGTAGAAGTAAAGATATAGAAATAACACAGTGATACATCAAACAAAAAAAAAAGAAATAAAATATTAATAAAAGGAATTCATTTTTCTTTTTAGTATTAATTTAAATTTTAAACAAATTCGTCTTTCCCTATTTTCGAAAAACTTGTGTATCAATTTTTCATTGTAGTTTTGTAGCAATAAATTTTCGGGACTCTTTATTTTCTCAGACAAATGCAACAAATCTCATCCTAGTTTCAGTTGTTATTTTTTCACCATGAACGTCCGCAAACAACAAACACGGAAAATAAAACAAAGTTGTCAGTAATATTATAATCACGTCTGAGAAAAACAGTTACTTCTAAGACAATAAGAATCTTGCTTCTTAGTTCAATTTAAAAGATAGAACACCATGAAAAAACGAAAAATATGCAGAAAGGCGCTTACAGTTTGATATAAAATAATATCTTTTGATGAGAGCAAATACAATATTTATAAAAAAGATGACCAAAAATTTGTATGACGGAAACCAATGAGGAACATTTTTTTTACGATCATTATAGAAAATGCTACTTTTCTCACACTATATAAAGCATGAAAGTTGCGTATTTCTTACAACCGTGATTTAAAGTATGAGAAAGCATTTCTCACAGTATTTGCCAACATTGCGCATTAGTGTTGCTGTCTAGACAAGATAAAAGAAGACTTTCAAAATCATGTCTGGTTTAGAAATTTCAAAACAAGGCTTGACTAAGTTTAGGTCTAGATTAAAAATTCTTGTCTTGATATCAAGATTCTAGATTTCAAACCAATACTGTTAAAGGTATTGTCTTCACGATAATCTAGACAAGAAAAGACAAGATTCTAGAAAGTCTAGATCTAGACAGAAAATTATTGCGCATGTACAGTACGGGAAATATCATTTCTCGCAGTAATTGCCAAAACTGCGCATGCATGAAGATACTCTTTGTGAGGTTACCTATACCATATTATTGTGTATGACAAATAGCTTTCGTGTATGAATTATTTTGTGATGTAACGTTTAGCAATGTGGTCGTAGAAAAATTATAGTGTACCATTCGTGCAGAATCACCTATTTTCACCTAGTGTGATTCCAGCACTCGACTTCGTCTCGTGCCGAAACTTTCACACCTAGTGGAAAATAAATGAATTTCTTGCATTTGTTGCACAATACACTATTTTCACTCAGTGTATATTACAAAATTATTTGGATTTGGAAAGACATCATAATGGTAAATTAAATTATTGATCTATTTAAAGCAAGGAAATCAGCTTGTTTACTGGTGTTGAAATCCCTCTTACTGTGAATCTAAAAATAGTGCTGAATATTTCGCATCTCAGTGGTGAACGGTTAACTGACAGATATTTTCTTATTATTTCCTTTTCCCTTTTCTGTTTCTTCCGCGAAATCAATAGACTTCAAACGCAGAATTAAACTATTGTTCAAGATCGCCCAGCACGCTAGTTTATTTCGAGATAATTTACAAAGCCCCGAAAGCGGTGGGAAGAAATGATGATGGAAATAAAAACCTTGAACTCTTGGGTTCGCTGCTCGATGTGACGAATTACTGGTAATTGATTTTAATCAATTATTATTAAATATACTTCTATTTAAACTGCCCATGTCTGGTTTCTGATTAAATATATAATATGAAACATTGCTTTAATCAACGTTTTAGTATATATTTTAATTTTAATTATTTCTTTAATGCTTTGAATTCAAGAATTTCAAGCGTAGGTTTTAGTAATTAAAGAATATTATATTTTTTATAATACAAAAACAATGAATTAACATTTCTATAACAGGTCATGTGAATACACTTTAACTAGTATATTGTGATTCTAAATAAAATTTAAAATGCTTATCCATTTACGTCATAAAAAATTTGACGTGTCTTGAAAGAAGTATTCTGCAAACATATAAATCTTAATAAATTTCTGTGAGAAATTATTTTCTAATATTTTTTATTGACTGTCACTAACAATAAAAATATTGTAATCATACTAATTCTACGAATTTAGGTCTTTATAATATGTTTTGACTACTTTGAATATGATGTACATATGTGCATGTGCATGTGTATTGCCAATTCGTTTGAAAATAATGAAACTTCATATTTAAGTTTTGATGTCAGTCACAAAACAAACACAAGAAAGTCATTCCGATGTCACAATTTACTATTGTCATTTTTTAATATCGTAACACATAAATATTTTTAATTTCTAAAAAATATTTGAAGAAAATTGTATAACATGCAATAAACTCTATTTGAAAATAAAATAATTTAAGGATATTATTGTTGAAGTGAAATTATATATATTTATTTTGCATTTCATTTATTTTTTTGCTACTTTTTTCTTTTGAGTTATTACTCCTTATGTTTATCTTTGCAAAATGGTCTCTTATGATATGATAATCCTAACGATCACGTTCCATCTCAATTTTTTAAATTCCACTTGCTAATTATAGTGTCAAAGACACTCTGCGTCACCTATTTGCCAAACAAAAATACCCATAATGATATGTTCAAATGGTTAAGAACAGCTTAAGCTATAAGTAAATGCATAAAATTTGAATTTATATTCAGCATCGATTAACCACTGAATTACAGAATAGTTTTCATTTATTTCCTACATATTTCTCACGAAATATATTTTGACAGTTGTCAATGTCAATTTATTAACAAAAAATCAAAGGTTTTCTACAAAAATTTAAAACTTACTAAATTATTATTTTTATTAAGTTTCTGCTAAAAGTAAAGTTCTCTTTTGAAAAGGCCAAAGGAACCAAAAATGGAGATGCATTATTAGATGTTATAGTCAAACTGGATAATTCCGTTGAAATCTAAAAAGCAATAATTGTTTTCACGAAAAACTATGTAATAATAATATAAATATAAACAACCTAACTTGCTGTACTTTTCAAGAATTTTCTATTGGATTATTTTACGGTTAACTACAATATAATTGCTAATCAAAATAAATTGCCAACACTAACCCAGTTACAGGACAAAACTTTTAAATACGTTTTCTAAAGAAACTCATCGCTTGCTACTTCTTGATGTATTCTATAAAATTAATCCTCAAAATTTGATACAAGCACAGGTCAATAAAGAAATCTACATAAATTATTTTTAATAATTCACTTTATTCCAATGACCGTATCAATACTAAGCTGCAGTTTATAGAGGACACGTAGATGTTACGAACAATGATTTCCAAGTACCCGTTCAGAAAGGAATCAAAGCCGGTGAACCCAAAGGTCACAGAATCGTTTCACTTTGGTTTGACCCATCCACGCTAGCAAAATTAATCTTCTAGATGTCAATAAAAGAGGAAGTAATAGCAAAAAGAGCTTGATATACAGGGTGAATACTGGAAACCTTGACACACGGACACAGAATAGGTTTATACAGAAGCGACAGTAAGACAGAGAAGCGAAAATTAGAGAGAGATGGAGAATGTGCACAAATTTAAATTGCCCATTGTTTAAAATCGGAAAGTTTCCTCACATCTGAGAGAGAGATAGGGGAAGAGCACAAATTTAAAGGTCTACACAATGCTTCAAGGTCATAGACCTGACTAAGGGAACATGAAAGGTACCGATACGGAGTGTCGCTTCTGTGTATAACTATTCTGTGATACGGAATTAACATGGGAAAACTTATCTTGTTTTTCGAGACAAGACAAGAAATAACCAAACAAGTCGAGAAATCATGTCTTGTGAAACACTTAGAGTAATCAAAATTTTCTTTTAGGAAGTCAATAAAATTTTCATTTATTATTATTGTAATAAAAACTCCTAAAAGTAATCAAATCATTTCTTTCATTACAACAAATTCAATCTTATTTTTCGTTGATTATCCCATCTATTTTAATTTAAAAAAAATAATAATTAGATTAATTTATTACAGATGAGGTAAATATTCTCCAGTTTATTTTCAAAATAATACTTTAATTTTCATTTTACATGATGCATTGTGAAATTATTGATGCAATTATTTAAGAGAAATTATATAGGTACAATATAAATCAAATTTAGTTTAAAAATGTAATAAATTGTAATAAACAGATAAGGCAATACTGATCTCAGTTATCAGATATACTTGAAAATGTTGTAATCCTTTGTAAATTCACAGATTAAATTAAATTCTTAATATCTTCTGTTTTCTCCTAAATGGAACAAGGATAAAACTAGCTTTTAAATAAATAAAAAAAATAATCAATTAATGCTGATTGTTGTTTGGTATAAAAAAATAAATACCACAGCTTATTACTAATAATTGTGTCTGCCAATCAGTTTATCTCAGATATAAATAATAATAACATAGTTTTACTAAAAGTCATCGCTTGAGCATTCATAGTAGGAATGACGAAACCTGAAAATTTTGGTACCCGGGTACCCGATATGAATACCCGGGTAGTACCGGATACCCGATAATTACCCGTTACCCGATAATTACCCGATACCCGATAATAACCTGATGCCCGATAATTACCTGATACCGTTAAAATATCCCTTATTTTTTCATATTCATCTTTTTAATACAAATTTTTGTTATTTGCATATTAATTTATTAAATGAACAAAAAAATATTATTTTCTGATATGGAAATTAAAAAAAAATGTTTTTTTTATAATGTACGAGTATATCAGCAATATAAAATTACAAAATTAAAGAAGTACAATTGATTTAATTACTTAGGAATATCTCATATTTCTATTCGCAAATATCAGCATGGATGATGAATCTGCACCCAGTCTTGATCTTCGTTTTGTTACATTATTTCCGGCAGCTGAAAACTGTCTTTAACTGGCAACAACAGATTTTAGGTAATGGGTAGATTTCGGGTAACGGGTAATAAACGGGTAACGGGTACATTTCGGGTAAGCGGGTACTTTTTTTGATACCCGGGTACATTATTATCGGGTAGGTTCCGGGTACCCGGGTACCTATCGTCATTCCTAATTCATAGTTGATGTGGAGAGTTCCCAACAAGAATTATTTTTTTGTAACATTTTTTTTTAATTTCTTTTTAAAGTATGAGGGTCGCTAAGACTATTGGTGAAAAAAGATGATTTTTTTAATAAGCGAGTTACAGACTTTCAAAGTTTGAATTAATCAATATGCCGTCACGAATATGGATTTTCTTGTCAAACTATTTTCTTCGTGGACCAAAATGTTCTTGAAGTACATGCTGTTTCTGTATTATATTTATAAAAAATAAATTAATATTACATACAGTGTAAGTTTTCTTAAAAATTGCATGCTTATTTCAATTACATATATATGTTTAAAAGTAATATTAATTAAAATTAAAACTGTTTGAGAATAGCATTGGCGTTACTGATGCAAACTTTTAACAAATTATATATAAAAAGGTAATTTATGCAGTAATCTCGTAAATAATAATGTCACAGATTTATACGAAATAATAAAATTAACTCATAATATACGAATTCAATTAATATTACATTAAAAGTACACAACTTAAGTTTACTGTGACTCAAGGTCACGCCCGTTGTGTTCTTCAAGTTCATTCATCAGACTTCATGGCGGGGTTTTTCACTTGCCAAGCAAAACATTTGCGCTCTTTTAAAGTTCCCAATCAAAATATTGACGCAATTCATATAGGTGATGTGACGCTATAAACAAAAGCCCCCGCATTTCGGAAGTATTTTAATTATATTATTTTATTTCTTTATTAATATTCATTACTATGCATATTCTTTCTATTTTTAAAACATGATATTGTTTTTTACAAAACCTACATAAAATTTCACAACTACCATATATTTGCTAATTTTATTAAAGAAGAAATCTTCCTTTTTATGTAGCAGAAGAAAAAATTAAAAAGGATAATATTTAGAAGCTCGAAACTCATTTTCCCAATAAATTCATTTTAAGACTGTAAAATTACAATAAAAATATAGACAATTACATTAAATAAATTATATAACAAATTTAAAAATATACTGGGCATATAAATATATTTCTGCAAAATTTGTTATTTCTCTGGGACTATAAAACATAAAATCTTCTATGCCTTTTGCACAAAGGCGCTGCTAAAATTGTCAATAAAATTTATAGCTAGAGAAGAAATATGTAGAATCGTCCAGCATATGTAAGCACTGTTGCTATCAGAATGGAGTTTTTACAGAGAACAATTTTAAAAGAAATTTACGTTTAAAATAGGGTATAATGGTAAATAATGACAATAAAAAGTTCAATATTTTGAAATAAATAATTAAAAATTACAACAGTCAATATGTGACGTCGAATCCGTGGATAGAAACTTCTGTTTCTCTTCACTTATTTTGCTGCTATAGTTTCTTCAAATAAGCAACGATGTTGCGTCATGTCAAACATCATTTTTTATACACTACGTAACGTTACATATATAAAATCAATGCATATAGCTACATCTTGAAAATAGGATCATCCAAAAAAAAGTTAGGAAGAAAAAAATAAAACAGAAAACTTCGCATCTTTTTGAAAGTCAGAGCTCAACGAAATAGGCCTGTTTCAGTATCCTGCTTTTTTAAAAAAAACATGTTGCATCTTAATTTTAGTTGCGAATAGAATATAATAAAATACAAAAATGTCAAATTATTGACATTTTAATATTACTAATTATCAATTAAAAATTCACTGTGTTCAAAACGAACGCTATTTTGCTGACGAAAGCCGTACGACTAACGCATGCGCACAACAGTCGTAAACAAGTAGTTGTGAAGAACGTTTGTCTTTTCATACATCATTCGAATGTTTGTGTTTGACGCCGCTAATTTTGAAGAAGTTATTGTGTATTCAGAAAGAAACGAAATACGCCAGGTATTATCACTACGCCTGTTTCACTCATTCCAGACTTCTCTTTCTAAGCAGTGAGCGTGACGTCACTTTATACTACTGTTTCTCGCGAGAGTATATTTTTGGAACTTTGTAAATTTTTTGTGGCTATATGCAGTATTTTTTTGCGAAATAAAAAAATACGTATGTCATATTTTTAAATATAGATTAACATATAAAAAAATCAGAAAAGCATAAACAACCCTATTATAGATAAATATCGACCAAAAGAAAAAAATAAACTATAGATTTATGGAAAGCTGTCATATATCACTACGTCTGCCGCCATATATGTGTGAATTAAATCCCATTGAGTTAGCATGGGAACAGATGAAAAGGTACATCTAGGAAAATAATCCTGGAAATTTTAATTCAGTAAATTTAAAATCTATTACCCTAAAACTTTAAAACATGCAACATCATTAGAATATCACTATTGGAAAATTGATAAATTCTTTCGTAATAAATGTTGACGACGAATTTACTACTGATTCGGACTCTTAGAAAATGAGGACGATGTTTTTATAAATAAAAATTTTGTAATATGTTTTATATAAACAAATACTTTTTTTAACAAATGTTGATAACGATTCTAATACGGATTCATAAAACATCAATATAAATTTCGTAATGTTTATTTTTATAAAAATAAATATATTTTTTGTAATAGTCGTAACTTTATTAAACTTCGTTCTATTTTGGTACGCCTATGGATATTTTTACTTTCCCTTAACCGCAGTGATAATGAGAATTGCCCTGACACGCCAAGTTATCTTGAACGCATAGTATTTGGGTTTTTCCAAAATAAAAATGAGTTGTAAATTATATTTTTAATTAAGAATTAAAATAAATATTGTATGATTATTTGCGTATGACATTAGAAATTTTGCATTTGTTTATCAGGCAAAAATATTGTCAAGCAGTAAATGTTGATTTATTACTTGTATTTTTCTTTAAATACGCTTTTCCACAAACAAGATTTTTATCTAAAAATGCATTGTCATTACCATGTTTTAGATTTTTCAGTACATGAGCATGCATATGCAAAACAAATTATTTTTATAAACAGTAATTATAATTTAACATGATAAAATGTAACTTTTAACCTATGTTATCATCTTGAAGAGATTAAATAAAGCAGGTGTTGTTTTGAAATTTGTTGATTGAGTAATTTGTTCTGATTTGTAATAAAGGAAATTTGTCGCATTGTTCTACAAAGTTATCAGGACACATGCCAGACAAAGTAATGTCACTTTTACAATTGCAGTGTTTGATATTTGGACTGTGATATAGTACAGTTTTTTACGTTTGATATGATGTGAACAATGAAGTGAATGTAAATCTCGTCTTTTAAGAATTGAAAAGTAAACATTGTTTTTACTGCGTAGTCGAAATTTGCATTAGGACTTATCAATACGATACTTCAGTCAAAATTTTGTCTGAAAAGAATAAAGGAGTTTTATTAAGCATAAAAAAGTTAATATTGAGTTCTTTTTATAACTCATAAAACAACAGAAATTTTGTTTTGCGAAACAAGACCTTGCATTTATATTTTTTAGCCTTATGTTTATTATTGCTAATATTATATTTTCAATCAATTTATTTTCTGTTATGTAGAATCAGATTTTTTTTTAATTATTGATTGAACTTTCAATGTAGTAAGGTATTATTACAAATTACTGACCAGTAAGTTATTTTTAATTTTACTTACTGATCGGGGTATCAATTTATAATTATAACAAAAATCAAAGATTAATTTCAAAATTCCCCTCATGATTTTATTATACTCTAGTTATTTTTTTAAAATTTATTTAATCTTGTATACTGTAAATTTCTTTTTCTTCGACCACTATGGATAGTGGTACTTTATAAAGTTTCGAATTTCTCACAATTGTTTTTTTATGTTAAATAGCTTTCGTGCATGTATTTTTTGTTCTGTAACGTTTAGCAGTGTAGTTGTCGATAAAGCATAGTATGCCACTCGTGCAGAATCATCTATTTCCCGCCTTGTATGATTCCAGCTCTCGACTCCGTCTCGTGCCAAAACTTTTACACCTCGTGAGAAATAAGCAACTTTCTGCACTTGTTAAACAATATACTATTATTTGCTAATGAATTATTGCATGCATTTATGCTATAATTTTTGTCCTAATTCTCATTATTAACGCCATTTGTTTTATCCAAAAATAAACTCTTATTTATATTTGCTCCACGGTTTATTTATGCCCTACTTTTTGAAAATTGCTCTATTTATTTACTGTGGTTATTTAATCAGTTTATTAATCTGTCTAATAAAATAAATTGTGCATAATAATAGACGATAATATTGCACACATTAGATTTTTTATCTTCTAAGAATGTAACAATAACGTATATACCGTGTAATCTATTTTAATACCAATGTTAATAATACGGAAAATCAATGTTCAATTTTCTATCAGTGTCACCTATGAAGTAAATGATTGCTACGTTATTACAATGACATGAAAGTCAAGAGCATTGATAATCAGTCATTCAACTAATGAATTGACATTCAATGTTATCTTTATTAATTCAGAACATAATTCAGGCTGTAGAATTGTCAGCATATGTATGTACACTTCATAATACGCAGAAAATCTAATCGTCTGACAATATTAAAAAGCGCAACCCATCTTGAAATTATGTTTGCTGAAGTATCAAATGCCAAACATCATGCAATCTGTTACTAACCAACGGAAAACAACCTCTGATAATAATAAAATCAGATATTCTTAGTCTGCTGATAAAAAATCTCTTATCGATATTAAAATGTCACCTTTCAGGGTTAGTAGAACAATGAGGAAATTAAAATTCTTTCAAGTTCGTGTCACATTGATTACGCAAAACAGGGTTTCTCAATTTTTGCTTCATCGCAAGATGAGCCAAAATTTATGTGGCTCTGTCGTCCAAATATTTGATGAAATTATTTAAAAAATTTGTACAAGACTCAAAGTTCGCCGTATTCCCTTTTTAGAATGAGAGAGATTAATTAATAAAAATTTGAAAGAGTAATATTAAATATTTGTCTGTCAAGGAGCTATGAGGCAAATAAATCCACCAGAAAAATAAGATATGTATATCATTACTTAATTACTTCCCGAACTATAGTTATTCCGATAATCCCTCTTTTGGATCGTATTACAGATGTAAATAGGATTTTTCAACCTGTATACAGAGTGCTCCACAACTTAAGATAAAAAATTAACGGGTGTTTATATATATAAAAAGAAAAGTTTTGTGCACATATACGCCCTTTGGAACGATTTGGTGAAAAATAAGAAAAACGAAAAAATAATATATTAAATAACAAGGTTGAGAAGATTATCATTATTGAACTAGCGCCAAGTTGTGTCCCGAGATGCGAAGCAACCGAGGGATATAAGGTGCTGGTTTATAATGGTCTTCACGTTTTGCTTCCTTCATGACTATTACTTGGAAAAATAGTTTATGTATATGTAGTACCAATAGGGGAAGTAATTCTCAAAACCACCGATGCTGTATTTTTGCGTAAACTCAAAAATATTTGAAAATATCGAATTTTTAGCTCGAATATTTTAAAATTTTACAAAATTTTGTTTGAAATATTTTTTAAAGAATTAGCTACGCTGATACCAAATTCACAAACAGAATTTAATTATCTCTTTTCGTTTCGGAGATATTTATTCTCAAAGTTGTACCTCAAAAAAGTGTATTTTTTGAGCATATTTCAAAAATGAGTAGAGATACAATCTTAACTACTTTACCATTCGATTCTACGGGGAAAGTTATATAAAGAAATGTTTTGTCCACATATACGTTTCTTGGAACGATTTGGTGAAAAATAAGAAAAACGAAAAAACCTAAATTTCAATTTTTCACTTCGAAACTTTTTGTCTCCAAAATTTTTCATGTTTTGGACTTAAGTAGATATCGATGCGCTGATTTCAAATTTTTCAACAGAATTCAATTATCTCTTCCCGTTCTCGAGATATTTGAGTTCAAAGTTATACCTAAAAAATCAGGTTTTTTAGGTATACACCTTAAATGGTTAGGTTTACGGTTTTGGCGACCTTACCATTAGATTCTACGGGCAAAATTACATAAGTGTACCAATTTTCAGATTTTTATTCCAACGGATACAATTTTTATATAGGAAAAACTGAAAATGGCGAAAATCGAAAAAATTGCCTGATGAACCCCTGACGATTTTTTTCGATTTTTGCCATTTTCGTTTTTTCCCTCTAAAAATTGTATCCGTTGGAATAAAAATCTAAAAATTGGTACACTTATGTAATTTTGCCCGTAGAATCGATTGGTGAGGTCGTCGATGTCGTAAACCTAACTTTTAAAGGGGTATACCTAAAAAACCTGTTTTTTTAGGTATTGCTAAAACTCAACTTTGAACACAAATATCTCGAGAACGAAAAGAGATAATTGAATTCTGTTTGAAAAACTGGAATCAGCGCGTCGATATCTACTTAAGTCCAGAAAATGAAAAGTTTTGGAGAAAAAAAGTTCCTCTGAAAAATTTTGAAATTTAGGTTTTTTCGATTTTCTCATTTTTCACCTAATCGTTCCAAAGAACGTATATGCGGAGAAAACATTTCTTTATGTAACTTTTCCCGTAGAATCGACTGGTATAATCGTTGAAATTGTATCTTTTTCCATTTTAGAGATATAGCCAAAAAACACACTTTTTTGAGGTGCTAGTTTGACTGCAAATATCTCAGGAATGAAAAGAGGTAATTAAATTCCGTTTGAAAATTTGAAATCAGCGCGCCGAGATCTATAAAAGTATACTATTTCCCAAAATTGAAATTTTGGACACAAAAATAACTATTTTTCGGATTTTTCGCGTTTTTCATCACAATTTTTGGTTTAATACTGTTGCTTGGTTTGTTTTAACTCTACACAACTTTGATATGGGATTATAGGTTTTGGAAATAAATTAAAATTAGAAAATAAAGCGACAGAATAAAATCGGAAAGGCATAATAGGATTGCAGGTTTTGAAATCAGCGCATATATATTTACTTAAGTCTAGAAAATGAAAAGATTTGAGAAGAAAAGGGTTATCAACGCAAAAAAAATCATTTATATCATACGCTCAGAAACTCTTTTGCGAGATCTCCTTTATGATGTATTCTCCACTTCAACTATATATGTTCAGAAGGCATTCATTGGTGCAGAGAGTTAATTAGTTTTTATTAATTAATAACATTTTTTTATTACTTACATGAAATGTTTGCTACAAAAAAATTCATAGCGCATACTAAGCAAAAGTAACTATTTAAATATTAACAGTTCGTGTTTTCATGTCATTGTGAACGTTGTAATTTTTATCACTCGTCAGATTTTTGCGAATAATTCAGGTCACAATAATATGATTTATAAATAGATTTACCTTCGAGGAAAAAACCATAAAACCTTTCGTTTACGAAATTAGAAACAGAATTGAATTCTTGTACTCCTGAAAGGTTATTGTGGATTGATAGACTACATTAACCGTATTAATTTTTTTTCTTTGTTTCTAAGTAAGGATAATTGACAAAAGAAGTCATTTAAACAAAAATTTTCTTATAATTCTTCATTCTTTGTTGTAGATTAATTTATTTTTATATTTCCCGATCAATAATTGAATAGTCTTCAGGATAAATAACAAAATTAAAGCGGAAAACATACGATACAAATATTTTATTTTTAAATAGTTATTGTACTTTTAAAAGTGCCGCAAAAAATGATAGTAATTTTGCTTGAAATGGAACAATAATATGAAACAGAACAACAATGCGATAGTAAAATGTTAGAAATTTCGTTTTACTCTTGTTTTAGTACCTGACCTAAATAAATGATACATTTATTGTTCAAAAGAATTGTTCCCTGCAGTTCCGTAGATTTCAGTCTGCTGATAAACACAATTTATCTTATTTTTTTATTCTCAAAATAATAAAAAAAACTTGCATTGCATATATAAATTAAAAAATAATTTTCCAAGAAATATCAGTTAAATACTTAATATGAATTTACATTTATAACTATAACATGAAAAATAAACTAGTGTAACTTTGACTTTTATGTAGAATAAATTACTTTAATTTATAGTTACTACAAGTGACACTTACAGCTTATATAGTGGGTTTCGAACCACTCGGACTCTGTTGTTTTATTTGGTTAATTTTTGGCGATGTTGGGATTCAAACCCAATATCCCACATTCTATTCAGTTCGACTCAAAAAGCTCTAACCATGCTCTTATTCATAATTAAAAACAAAAAATTTACAATTTTTTTGTGAATAACCTCATAACCTACTAACTAAAAAGGTTTGTAAATTTAGTCGCTAGGAAATTCAATTAGGAAATTGAACTGATATTTATAAAACAAATCAATATTCCATTCTATTCTAGACCCCACAAAATACTTTTGAACCAGATTAGTCCAATGTTAAAATAAATTTCATTGAGATAGGACATAGGACAGTGTACTGAGTTGTATATTAAAGTGACATTGTACTACATATGAATACAAATTATTCTGCTTGTAATATATTCAGCATTTATTAGTGATACTAGTTTACTTTCACTAAAAAATATTGTTACAAAAAAATTCTGAATAAAATTAGACCTTCATCAAAATAGTTTTCGTTGAGGTAGGTCTAACAGTGGGGGTCATCCCAAAAAAAAATCTGCGACTCTTAACTATATATATTGCAATATAAAATGTATGAAAATGTAATACGTTTCATTCGTATTTTTCTTGAAGCACATTTCCGCTTTGAATTTTCGTGACGTCATGAATCACAACCCAAAATCAGACAAAGACAAATCTGACACATACAAATACAAAGATGATACAAGGTCTAACTTAAAGTTATCGTCAAACCTAAAATTATATAGTGTCACAGGAAAAGTAAAAAGAGTATTCTAATCGTTTTTGTTTTATGTAAATATTTTATTAGTATATGAAGGACAAAAAATAAAGGGTAAATACGTTATAAAACCTTCTCTACATTATTTTTTTATATAATGTTATTTGTCAAAAAAAAACTAATATATTTTATATCAATGATTAAAAGGTGTTGAATAAAATGTTGTACGGCACAAGTGTGTTAATTACCTAAGTCACTTGAGAAAATACCCCTCACCGATTTATTTGTAATATAATATACTTGTACCATAAATAACTACATATATTTATCCAACACCATGAAATTATAACGTTATAATTATGATGTTTTTAGATAAATAAAGTAGGTCACAAAACACATATATGGGTTAGAAATTATAACTCACTGTTGTTGGTTCATATCATAGTAACTAGGTTAAAAAACCTTCTCTATTCTATTTTTTTATTAAATGTCATTTTAAAATGTCATGTGTCAAAAAAACTTTTTCCTACGACCACTGTTAAAAATAGTATTTTTAACGGTTGCTTAGCAAGTTAAAAATAACAGTTTATAACACAGTAAATACTTTTAAAACGTTGCCATTGACAACGTGTTAAAAGTAAAAAACAAATTTACTTTTAACACGTCTTATGTTCAGTTGTTCATAACAAATACATCATGACCTGTCATAAATGTCATTCTAATGCTTAGTTTTTATTTACTAATAGGTACATAACTGTGGTCGTAGGAAAAATAGTGTATGATATTTGTGTTAAAAGTGATTTTATTTCGTTCGTGGGGTTTGTTAAACTCGGCTTCGCCTCGTTTCAAACTTCCCCACTCACTCATAAAATGTCACTTTTAACACTTATATCATAAATAACTATTTTATATTTTATATCAATGATTGAAAGGTGTTTGATAAAAATTTGAGAAAACATTGGTCACGTGACTTATTTGTAATATAACACACTTGAACCATAATAACTATATTTATTTAAAGCACAACCCGTTATATTAATGTAAAAACATGGTTGAAGTATTACCTTCAGAAAGTGTACTGTAACATCAAAAACGTTAATTACCGTTTTTAAAAATGATTGCTACAGCACTCAATGACAATACACGTGACACCTGCCTGACTCTTAACCAATGTCATTTTAGCTACATTATTATACAGTATTTTCCTGATTCCTTATTTATTTCTAACATTCCGAACAAACTAGAACAAAGTAATTGTAAACAATTACAACTTAACGGACAACAGAAGCTTACTAGTTGGGCAAACTCTAATTCAGCAGAATTGTCTTCCTTAGTGTACATAAGCTTACAACAAACCGTTCTATAATCGAATCGGGGATTCGACATCATAGGAACACGCTCTCTTTTATAAATTCATGAACTTATTTATAAATATTGAATATTTTATAATAAATTATATGCAGTTTCCTTTCCTTTGTGCTTCGAAGATAAATAGTAGAGCAGTACAAGTTTTAAAATCAAAAGGAAATAACTATTTATTTATCAAGGCAGTGAAGTATGACTTTATATGACAAAAAAGGCGCAAACGAGGTAAATAACCAACTAATCGCAAAAAGGAAATATAAGACAATATATACAGTCTATTTTCCACAGTTGTTACTCACTTTGGGGAAGGGGGATTGATGACATCATCTCGTCGGGTGAAATCGTGTAATTTCCAAAGTTAATAAATGTCAAAACTTACAGTATTATATATGAAATCAAATTGTCGACGCCAAAATCACCTTAATAAATAACAGGAATGATATAAATTGCATATTCAAGTTTTTTAAATATTTGAAAATATAAATTTCATTGAAATCAAATAATTAAAACAATTGAAAATTGAACATAATGTAACGGGCGAGACTCACCGCCGATGAGTCATCACGGTTGACCTATCTGGTCAGGTAGTCGCGTTAAAGGGCAAGTGGGATTAGGAGCGAGACGCCATTATTGTTCGAGAATTTTAGAGTCCAGAAGGTTCTGGATTGTTCTAGAGATTAATTGGCGGCATATAAGGGTCGCTTAAAAAAAGTTAATATCGGTCAGAGTGTGCAGAGACTCACTGAAGAAAGTCAGTGTCGGTCAGTGCATGTCAGCGACATGTAAAGTGTAAATAAATAAATAGTTGGTGATATAAATAGTAGGTTATATAAAGAGTTGGTGATATAAATAAATAGCTGGTGATATAAATATCATATAAATAAATATTGCGTAGTATTAAGTGTTCAAATAAATATTCTTAATGTTTAAGTCTTTATTAATAATTGTTATTCTTATATTACGGTTTATATTTGTTTATTAATAGTGTTACTTATTTTTATTATCTTTTATTATTCATATTTCGTTTATTAAAATTAGTTGTATAAAAATTCGTATTTCACTCCAATTAATAAACGTTACAATAATTTATTTTATTTTTAGAAGATTGTAATTCACATAAAAAAAGTGTACATAATTAGTTTTATGGACGTTAATTGTAGTCAATTTTAATTACACTTACATTTACTCATGATAATGAAGGATTGTTTTTTCTAGTTTTAGATTAGGAGTACATCTATATATTTAGTTTGTAATACAAATTTTCTAAATTATATAATGTAACATTTCGTTTTAAAGATAGAGTTACGAATTTTACTCTAACCTGTACTATCTCGTTCAATACATTGTATGGTGTAAATTACGCTTAAATATTGATTATATTTTGCTTTCTTCCATTGGTTTCTGTGAAACCAGCCTATTCCAGTGTATTATCCCCTATGATTAAACGCAAAAATTGGAGCCTTGCCAAAAGGGTGAGTTACTAACGGAAGACCGCCCTCTAAATGGATTTGAAATTGTCAACAGACTCGCGGAAGTGACGGAAAATGAAAAGAAAGTTTCCTATTCCTTGTATAGCGACAGTGAATACATTTGCTAATTAACCAAACTGTCAAATGACTCACACCCAGATGCTATCTTGTTATTTATACAAAGGAATTTAGTGAGCCTTGACAATGAAAAAATAATGGAGGTCTAACTATAATTATTAGAGGAACCACAACAAAAACATGCCACTTTGCAAAAAATGTAATGAACTTCAAGATAAAAACTGCAGAATAGTTAATACATAACTTTCGCTTTGTTCATTCGTTCCTCTATTCCTTTTATTAAACTTTCACTACTAGAACAAATAACCGTATCAATCCGCTATATAGAACTACCTTACACATATATATCTGTCATCTTCCACAATTCAAATGAATTTGAGCGTAAAGTCTAACAAATAGCATGCATATCCGTCTTCCTTTAACGAATGGAATGGTTATTTAAGTACTAAGAGCTGTAAGTACTCTTTACCGGTTGAGGTTCGTTTCTAAACCGGTAGAATACTTAACTTACTACCGTGTGTTCCAAGAAAGTGTTGCCATAACTACTTAACTGTCCGACTAACAACTAAGTCACCATATTGTACATGATAATACATGTATTTCTACATCTTATTGAATACAAATTACTTCATTTTAATTGCATATTCAATAAAATTTATAAAAATAATTTAAGAATTTTCACCTCATATTTTTCTGTACATTTTATGCGTGGTTAGAGTAACGGACTACAGAGTCAAAGGTCCTCAGTTCGATTCCTATTTAGGACTTTTTTTACTTTCTGTTTTTTTATGTATAATAAGCTATTGCAAGAAATATATTATGATCAGTAAATTTTAAAAATAAAACATGAGAATGACAATTCGTTTTATATTTTAAGATGGACATTAGAATTTGAAAATTGGGTAGGTATACCATCATAAAACCAATTTCACGAGAAAAATAAAAGTTACTCGGTATTTCAATTCAGTCACGAAACTCATCAGAATTAGTAATTGTGCACTTTATTCATTTTTGGAACTTTTTATAATTATATTTCAGCTTTGCAATTTAATTCAGCCTATCTTTCAACATGGTACATTTAATTCATTTGTAATTCTATAACGCCTTTTTAATTCTAAAAATAATAATTCTTGATAAAAAATTATCGTTCATACAGAATGTCACATTTAAAAAAACTAATTTATAATAAAGATAACCAATCAGAAAAAATATCACATTAAAATTGCTATATAAAAATTTTTTTTATCCTGTAGTCAATTTTTCTTTAAAGCGTACATAGACTGACAAAATTACATTACATATTCGCATATAATAGTTTTATTTATGTATCGAGGAAAAAAATGTGTATATTATTACCGAGTAGATGCAAAAAAAAGGCGAAGCTATCAAACGGACTTTTTCCTAAGAGACATTAAATTTTTATGTCGAGTACTAAACAGATCTGGAATAAATTCACAATTTGACAGATGACGATGAAATAAATAATAATTACGATATCTAATAATAAAAAGTTACAGTTTTCGTACGGAAATTAGTACATAAACATTATTTTTTTTAGAGATACACAGGAAAACAAACAGAAATTACATTTGTTTACTAATTGATAAGCATTTTAAAAATAATAAATTTGATTAAATGTTTGTAAATTAAAACCAGATAAAAAAATTATTCGCTATATTATTTATACGTTACTGTTTTTTATTTCTTAAACTTTACTTTTATCAATTGACGTAATTTACATATTTAAATTTTTTTCCTGATATAAATATGTATACTTTATTTTTTATATTTTTTTTAACTACAACTATTAAAACTGTCAGATTTGCAAATGTATTATATTGTTATAAATTACTATATTATCAATTATCATAAGCAAATGACATCATATATGACATTGACTTTACATATCAAAATTGATATTAATGTCACGTGCCACATTGATGTCAAAGACATTTGTACGTCACAAATACTGAGAAAATGTAACTACTTTACTATTGTTATTATTTGCAAATATAATTAGTGTAAAACAAGTAGAATTATGTTCATATTTGAGATAAGTAATACCATAGTAGGTATCTTTTGTTTGCAAATTCTTTGTTCATTTTTTAATAGAGTACGGGGCAATTGTTTCCTTAACATTTTACTGACATTTTCACAGTGTCCCTAATTAGTATATTGACATAATTTGTGGTTCTTGTATAGCACTTATCTGATAAATGTTACGATGTATACAATATCACAACTTTGTATAAAAATTGTATTTAATTCGAGTATATATTTACTTGATGTTTTTCAATTTATCGTTTTTTTATTGAACCAGTTTTATTGCTCATGGGTATTATACAGTGAATCAGAATAAACTAGGTATGTATATGTAAGCGTGAAATCGCATTGCAATTGAAACTGTATAATTAGGAAGATTTTAATTCCAAGTATACAGATTTTAAATTGTAAAGTAGAAAACAAGATAGTCATTATTTCTTTTTAGAGATGAATAATGTTTTATTTGTAAGAACAATTAAAAGTTCTTGTTGGGAAAATTAAATGAATGACATCATGAAAATTATCACGAAACTTAACTTTTCATGGTAAATTTTAAAGAAAATTATTTCTACTTATAATGATATTTTAAGTCGTACATAATACAAGTGAATACGATAGCAAATTAGCATTATTTTTTTATTTTTGATATGCTATGAGTAAGGAAATTATGATTAAAATTTAGAAAGAAAAATAACTTTTTGTGTAATAAGTAAGGAAAAAACTCCATAAGGAAAGACATTTATTAAAAAATAATATAAATAATTGTGTAATTTATAAATAAATTGTAAAAATTTACTTTAATATTTTTTATTGTAATGATAGATTTTTGTTTATATTTATTTAATTCTAAGATTACCGGAAACTTCCGGTCTACTGGCCGAATAGCAGCAAAGGTTACGGATATACCGGATATCCGTTGTAATCTCCCTTTTCGTATGTTTCGTAATAAAATTTTCTAATAATAAATACGAGTATAATTAAAAACAAAGCATGTTTAATAACTAATTAAATTTACTTTTCTGATAAATTCACTCTATGAAATCGACTAACAATAAAAATATTGACAATAATGTCAGTTAATGGAAATAATAAATTTTAGTAATGTATGTTTGTCAAACTAAAATTACTGTTCTGCAAAAATAAAACCATAAATAATAAATTTAGCAGTTACAGTTTAATATGCTAAGTAATTAAATTATTAATAATTGTAACTATAACTATAAATAAACCCGGTTCAAATATCAATATATAAAATTTATTACTTAGTTTTAATTAGGATGAGAAAAAAAAACATATAAAATAAACAACTTAATAACGAAATGTGCTATGTATACCACTCCTGTCACAATTGGGATTAATATTTTGTTATTTATAGTTTAAAATTTAAACCTTAATGTTCAAATAGGCATTATTGTAAACTAGTATCTCGACTGGTATTAACCGGCAGTCGACAGTATTTTATTACCAACCATAATGTATGTAAAACGTAAGGATACTTTCGCTTCTAGAAGGAAAGTTATAAGTATATTGGTCCTAATGCTAGAATAGGTGTTTTTTTTCTTCTAAAAGTTAAAGAAAATTTTATTAAATTTATTATTATTTGTTAAACTAGAAGTAAAATGTAAGAAGTATTAATGAAAGCGCTCATAAATAAATTAAAAATCTTTATGTTTGATAATAATACAATTATGTATGTATTTGTAGATCTTTATGAAAACACCATTGTTTCAATACTCTACTTCTACATTAGATAAGGACATAAAATTCTTCGGCAGCATTTTTTTTCTATTTTACAATCACTCTTTCAGCTCAGATAGAACAAACTTCGCATTATATATTTATATTTCGAAAATTTAATTAATCTAAACAATCTAGAGTCTTGAAAATTGTCTACAATTTTCTCGTTTTGATTTAGAATAAGAAAGTCTTGTCTTGTCTTGATAATGTACGCAAGATAAGAGTCTAGAAAGTGTAATCGAAAAATATCGCATCGAAAAAATTATGAAAAATATGTGATATTTACATTTACTATGTCAAGAGGTGAAAAAAATCGTACAATGTTTCGATCTATTCTAGTGATATACCTGAACAGATATTCGAACTTTGAACCTTCCATTTACATGCTACACAGAGCGTTACACTACATTACATTAGGTCGACTGAGTGTAAATTGCATGTTTATATATTTATTGATACATATCCCTGCTTGTAATAAAGGACTTTAACAATGCATTGGTTTTTTGTTGACCGTTGAACTTTAAAATGCATTAAATCATTTAATCTTAATTTCTCGCTCGGTCTAACAGTTTCAGAACACGAAATTTGCATTTAATGTTTTTGTTATAGAACATAGGTGACTTTAGTGATTTTATATGGGTAATTTACTAACTGCATTCACTTTCGCAACTATTAGGAAATGCACAGAACGAACGTTAACCTTGCAGACATTCCAGTATAGCAAGTCACACATAGAACACAGAACAGGCTTGTATTTAACCTTCCATATTTATCTACAAAAATTATTTTCTAATTTGGAACATTTTATGGTTAATGTGAAAATAATAATATATATTTACTATTTTTGCCTCTCGGCACTCAGAGAGCTATTGAAATCATGCTAAAAATCAGATAGTGACTTTTCAATGGATAAGCACGTTTTGAAATTCCTAGAACACGATTTTAATCATTTTACGATGATGTCTGTTCATGTGTCTGGATGGATGGATATTGTCGTAACGATTACTCAAATACTAGTGAATAAAAAATGTTGAAATTTTGGATATAACATTCTGAAACCCTGTATTTAGATATCATTAGATTTTGGTGTTAATCGTGCAACCAGAAGTGGTTTTCATGAAGATCTATCTAAAGTGTTTTTTTTTAAATATCTTAATTATGAATATTTAAGAATTTTTGTAAATAATTCTACAAAAAATAATATTGTTATTGTCAGTTAAAATTTTATAGTTTAAATTTGTTTTTACCTAGCCTCATTTAACTATTACAAATGATTTGGTTAACTTGTTACAATTGCGGTTAATCTGTTTATCTATGGAAATAAATGGTATATATTTGCCAGTGACAATTATTATAACTGACAGTAAAAATATTGTTAAAATAATTATCGAATATTTTAATTATGAATATATGAGAATTTTTGCAAATAATTGTAAAAAAAATAATATTATGTCCTTAGCTAAAATTTTATAGATTAAATTTGTTTCTATCTAGCCTCATTAACTATTACAAATGATTCAGTAAATTTGTTACAGTTTGGCTAATCTGTTTACCTATAGAAATAAACGTTTTACATTTGACAGTGACATTTATTGTAATTGACAATGAAAATATTATATAAATAATTAACGAATACTCTAGAAGGAATTGTACTTATACTGTAAGTGTAAGAACTAATTTTACCGTGTCAGCAGTCAACGTACGAATACTCATATACATATATAAAATGTAAATAATAATAAAGATTGTATAGAAGAGAGGTGAGATGTTATGTGCTGGCCACATCAGATTTTTCTTGTTGTAATTATTATTTTTAAGTGCAGGAATGATATGTAATTTAAAATGTATACCTAAAGTAGGACTAAGTCATGACCTTTGGCACGCGTTGAGTCTAAAAATATTTCTTTCAAAATCTTTGTGCAAGAAACTGAATACCGATTTATTTGTATTTTATATACGAAATAATATTTGAAATTAAATTTAAGGTAATTGTTAAATTCAATTTATACTTAAGTAGTGTTGTAGTACATTCTATTACATTTACAATCGTAATGACAGTTCGCATATAACCTGCAAGTCTAAGCAAGCAGGAATAGCAAAACACGCTAAAACAAGTATATTCCTGCCAGGTTATGTAACACCTAGAAACCGTACTTACTTTTAAGGTTATAAAATCCAAGTACAGGTACACACACTAAACACTCACTGAATACAACACCGTGGACGATTCCTGCACAATTCCTGCTAGTATTTGACAGGTACGCTGCGGAGTGATATCAGCTGAGCAGCAGCAGAGTTTGACTGAGGCTATGTAGTCAGCGCGATCCACACATCATATATAACAATAGATCGGCGGCGACGCAAGGTCCAAAGTCGCGTGGCCGGGCAGGGGAAAAGCGGCCGTATGCGCCGGCGGAGTTCGCGTGTACCCAGGACGCTCCCGCCTGCTCACCGTCTATCGACCCCGTTCGGTGCAAGTGCACTCGGGGAGAGAAGGATGGAGATATGATGCTGGTCATTCGCGAAGACGCCAGTGCATGGGGCAGGAAATGTGAAAAGGTTCCACGAAACTGCAAATTTGTTTTTTTATACAAAATTTTTAATGTTTTCGGTTTCCAGAGTTTTCAAAAATTACTTACTGATCAAGGAATAGGTATATAAAGGTTATAGTATTTTATATTATAAATTATATAAAAAAATAACTAACACTATGAATGAGCAAATATAAACACTAATTTAAGAATAATAATTATTATTAAAGACTTAAACATTAAGATTATTTAATTAAACAATTAAAACTACACACTATTTACTTACGCGATATTTATTTCCACCTATTATTTATTTTCACTACGCTTATTAATATCAGACTGTTCCCCAGACTTCCTGCTCGGGGTCTGTATAGTAGAACAATTAAGTTCGGGAATGTTCTCGTACCCTCTAGACCACAGAACAGAAGCGCGACGAGCGTATCCCGACAGGTCTGCTAGCTGCCATCGCCCGCGACGCGACCTTGGGATCGCTACAATATTATTTTAATTTCATTTTTAAGAATTGATCTTTGAATAAAAACAAAAACATTAATTCAAATGGAATACCACTTAATATTAATAATTACTGAGAAAATATTCTTATATTTTCTTTCAGAAGAATTTCAAACTTCGTTTTAAGTTTTCAGAAATCAAAGAATTTATAAATTGCTACAGAAAACATAAATATGTATTTATTAAACAATGAAAACTAAACTGGTAAATTCGAAATAAATATAGAAAAACGTTTAGTAAAACAATGCTTTTATAATGTAGTGTTTCGTTACTGTCATACCTCGTATCATACAGAGCTTTCAATATCAATCATTTAACTAATTTGTAAAACTGACAGCTAACTTGTAAAAGTTCGTTTTCCTAGTGAGCAGTCAATACAAATGATGGTTTACATGCGATTAACAAATAAATAATAATGCGACGATCATTCTAAAAATAAAAAACATTGCTCGATCTACAAAAATCGTTCTCACTCGGTAACAAGCACTTACTGTCCTTGTATTGTATTGTGGTGTACCGCTGTGCCCGATTGGTTTAGAATCCACTGCGAGCTGTAAGTACCTTACAGAGGCTTTAGGCTGACACAATACTTCACTAAAATACAAGTAAAAAGTGCAATAGACAAAGTGTAATTCATTTCTCAATTTCACCTATGGCTAAAACTATCCTGGGATTGTAGAACCAATGATGATTATTATTATCTGTCCGCCATTTTAATGAATCTTACATATTTACGCTACTGATAGACAGAAGTTGATCAATTTTTCCTAACCAATAGCTTAAAAGTTACAGTGTTAACTAATTTATAATTATTACATTTTAACATATTTTAAATTAGAATAAAAAAAAACAAATGATAGAAAGTGGAATTTTCTGTGATTATAGTCAATTTAAAATGTTATTGGAATATTTTGCACAATAATACTGTTTCAAAAAAATATGTATTTGAATAAAGTTGCTACAAAACTTGCAAGTAATATCTAAAGACATGTTATTTCTTTACATTTTAAACAAAATTAAATATTATTACATGTACTTTTACCTTGGTTTGTATTTATAGCATTACAAAGAAAGATAATATTGCAAAAATATAATACACATATTTCTTATATACTCACAATTTTTGACCACAAACATTTGATTAAATATTTTTCTCATTGAATCATGCGTTACCAGTTGTTCTTATAATCGTGAAATATAAAAAAGCTTAAATGTAATACATAAGAATTTATGATTTTTTTCCATATCTATAATAACATAAATATTAAAAAATTCAATATTTAAAAATAATAATAATAATAATAAGTAATAGATCGAGTACAGTTTCTTTTTACACATTTGTTAACAAAATGGAGTATCGATTAATAATGGATTACTCAAAAATCAGTTTATTAATAATCGATTAATCAAATAAACAAATAATTAAATAACAAATAATAGAAACGACATCGTTGGACTGAAAGATAACAAATTTTGGACATTCATCAAAATATTAAAATACTCGTATGTGTTATAAGAATAGGTGAGGGTTGGTTAAAAAACAAAATAAAATTAATAACCTACGTTCATGAGACAGAAGTTATCAGGTAAAAAAATAATCAACTATCGATTAACCAATTAATCGAGTAATCAAATAAGCAAATAATCGATTAAGCAATAATGAGCAATTAACTAATAGATTAATCAAATTATCAACTAATCAAATAATCAAATGATCAATTAATGAATTAATCGATAAAATTTGATTAATCGATTATTTTTCCTAGCCCTGAACCAATCATCCACTAGACATTAGACCACAAAACAAAACAATAACTCCCTTATCTACAAATTGTGAGATAAAATTGATTTAGTGAATTTTTTATCGCATAAAACATGCAATTTTGTGGCGGCGGTCATCTCTTTGATGTTTATAGATATTTTTTTAATAGGTATTTAGTTGTTTTAAAATAAAAATCATTTAATATGAGAATATGACAAAAGCATATTGCATAATAATATCATTTACTATTCTAGCAGGAAATTATAAACAAATTATTTTATGAAATCTTTTCTTGTCCATAAAAAAAAACTTTAGACATTGAACTAGAAGCAGGAAATAATTTTTAAAAAATAATTTTATTGATAGAGAATTTCGACATTCTTGAATAAATTTTGTAATTTGTCAGGATAGGCAAAAATCATGATTTCCCTATTAAAAAAAGTCAAAAATATTTTTTTTTTAATCAAGTAAATTATGATATATTTGTAAATGCTTACAAGTTTTGTTAATTAGCAAAATATTTAGTATAGGTTTAAATTGTCACTATAAACGAAATAAATCATAAACAAATAACTTATTCTATTCTATTCTATTCTATCTATCATCTCTTTGATGTTTATAGATATATTTTTTTAAATATTTAATTGTTTTAAATTAAAAATCATTTAATATCACAAAAGCATGTTGCATAATAATATCAATTACTATTCTAGAAGGAAATTATAAACAAATTATTTTATGAAATCTTTTCTTTTCAATACAAAAAAACTTTTGACATTGAACTAGAAGCAGGAAATAATTTTTAAAAGAATAATTTTATTCTTAGAGAATTTCGACATATAAATTCTTGAATAAATTATGTAATCTATCAGGATTGGCAAAAATCATGATTTACCTATTTAAAAAAATCAAAAATATTTTTTTTAAATCAATTAAATCATGATTTATGTAATAAAACAAAACGATTCATCTGAATGAAACTAGGAAGAAAAACAGAATTTTTACTTTTAGTTACACATTTAAATACTTATATTTTCCTTCTGTTCTATGACAATTAAAGTGATAAAATATCGTTTAATTTTATGATATTATTATATACATAACCTACTTTGGTTATTATGAATAGTTTTGTAGCAAATAACTATTTTTTTTATAATTAATATTTTTTTTATCATTAATTAATCAATTAATTAAATCAGGCCAACCCTGTAGATTGCCGTAAGGAAAATCAGATTAGATGTATTTTTATTACGCCGATAAAATAACCTTATTCAAAATACCTACGAACGGAAACAATCGGAAATTGAACGCAATGTAATTAAAGTTAATCCATAACATCGCTAACGCTGATTTATTTTTAAATCATCATTAAAGCGATTGTAAATGCTTACAAATTTTGTTATTTAGCAAAATATTTAAATTGGGTTTAAATTGTCACTGTAAATTAAATAAACCATAAACAAATAACTTATTCTATTTATAGTCATTTTATACAAAGAAAAATATACACTCAAATGACCTAATTAAATTTTAAATATTATCGTGCTTATTTTTTTTTTTTATTATTATGAAAATATTAGTTAATTTATCCTCGTGTTAAAATATTAACATCAATATTTGTATGATGAACAAATGAATGTTTAAAAAAAGTGGATGCCATTTTGAATAATATTTTTTTATTTTTCCGTAAATAGATACGTTAAGATGTTTTTACACATACTATTTATTCATTTCTGTGAATTTAAAATATTGATAAACAATACACATATTATTTTAACGCTTTTAGAGTGTTTCAACTTATTTAATAATATAAATATTCATGTCTCGTATTGACAATATATTTTGTTTGTTTGTAAGTAATTTAAATGCAGAAATGAATGACAACAAAAGTAGTTAATTACCATAATTAAACTTAAAGAACTGCACAGTTTATTTAAATGTTTGTATCCTGTTTATTAAATTTAATGTAATAATCGTTTATCAGCAAAATAAAATTTTATTATTATAAGTATAAAATATTTAATCATATTTTATACGATTATAACGTTATACGTACGACTATTTAGTTTAACAATTGTTTTTTTTTTGTTCTTACTAATAAAATATACATTATTATATGAATGTACTGCTACATCTAATAACACATACTTAAAAATACATAATATATATTCATTTTTAAATGAATGTTCATTGTGCAACAAATACAGTATATTATCTATTTTTCACAAATGAAAATGTTTCGGCACGAGATGAAATCGAGTACTGGAATGATATTAATGAGAAATAGTGGATAGTGATAAATAGAACACTATGCTTTTTTTACGAACAGAAGTAAAATCCGATTTTTACGATAAAAATTGTGAGAGAATAAAGTATTATTCCCTAGAGAAATATTAAACAATAAACAAATAAAACTTCTGAGGGAATTTTCAGTTAGAATCTAATGAAAATAGACAATTTTACATTTTTATTTAAAATTATTATTAAAACTAAAATACTTCTCATTAATTTCTTCTATTTAAATGAATTGTACACTTTTTCTTACAAAAAATAAAATTAAGTTTAACAGCTATCATGATGACAATTTAAATTTACCAAAAGTTAATCAAATTTAAAATTATGGCCATGGATTGTAGATATTAATAAATAATATTACTGAATATAAAATATACTTAGATATTTACATCGTGAAAAAATTATTTAAATCTATTTTCACTTTTAGCTATATTTGAAGAAAACTACTCAAAAATAATGTTACCTAAGAATATGCAACACTGAATTCATAATGAAATTTTCTCTCGAATAAACAAATAAAAATATATGGTGTCATTCAAAATAACAAAGTTGGTTCCAATAGGTTGAGAACCAATGGTTGAAAAAAAATATGCTTATTGAAATATTCTTATTATAGTGCTGGACAACATAATTGAGAATTGGATTACATCACCCCCTACTAGCATACCGTAAACATGGGATTATCCCCAAATTTATGGTACAGAAATGCAGAGACTGATTTCAAATTTTTAAATAGGTATATATAATCCAGGTAAAAATGTTTGGTTCATACGTACTAAAACAATTTTTTTTTTATTTTATTTATGTAAAAACTAATCCAACCTAATGGTGAATAGTTAATTTTCTTTCCATTTTTGATCCTCATCACAGTTATAAGAATGTGAAATTTTTATTAATACCGCCCCTACATATTTAAGACTCATCACCCGTTGTGAGGGTTAGCCGCATCTATTACCAAGCTTAAGGGATTAACCAAATATCTTGTCCTGTACTATACCTACGTAGCTCTTATAGTTCTGGAGATCGCAATATCTTGTAGTTATATTCGTACTCATCACATAATATTTCATTTTACTGCATTAAAAATTATTGCAATATGAGTACTTAGCAAATTTTCATCAATACTTGAACTATAACATAGAGAAAATATATTGCAGATTCTAATTAAATTTCATTTGAAGTCTTTTCATCATTAATTACAAAATAAATTTATATTAATGTACTTTTACCGCCTTCAGGATACTAAGGCCTTCCGAGCTCACTTTTATAATACAATCGCTTTTAGGAAGTCTGATTTTACACTATAATCTTATGAGGCCAAACGTCACTTTTAACAAAAGCACTCATAAAATTGAGCTCTTAATAAAGGCCATTCTCTTTGTTTTCAAATACAAAAGTAATCTGGGTAACGAAGTCATATGTGTATGTGTACGGTAATATTATTACCGTACTGGCTTGTCAAAATGAGATGAGACAATTTGATTATACAACTGTAACCATAGACTCATATCAATCCAAACAGATTTGTGTAATTCCAGCCCTCGACTTCGCCTCGTGCCGAAACATTCACACTTGTTGTACAATATACTATTAATGGTATTGCTTTCATTTATTTCGTACATATTTCTCACGAAATATATTCTGACAGTCAATGTCAATTTATTATCAAATGTTTCGTACAAAAATTATGCCAACTTAATTATTATTTTTAGTTTTCGCCAAAAGTAAATCGTCCTTTGAAAAGGACAATTGAAACCAAAAAAGGAGGTGCATAATTAGTTGTTATAATAAGTACATAAATAAAATTTGAACATTTTACGGTTAATCGTTTTTCGAGTTATACGAAAAATTCAAAAGAACACTAGGAGCAAAGTGCCCTTTTGGCACTGCTGATTGCAATGAAAAAGGGAGGTGCACAACTAAACGTTATAGCAGTCTCATATAAAAAATTTCAAAATTTAACGGCTAATCATTTTTGAATTATGCGAGACACGTCTAGTCAAAATGGATTCAGAGATGGTCAAAATGGATTCAAGGATGGTCAAAATAAATTCAGGGATGGTTAAAATTTCCGTTGAAACCTGACTTATTCCTTTACTTTGTTCTAGGTAGAAAAAAAATTCAATTGACTTCTGCAGCGGTAAAAATACGCATAACAATCCTAAGTATGTTAAAAGTTATTACTTACTTATTTGTCGGTGTTAAATTCGATTATAAAATATGCACATTGATCCCTATTTTTATGCAAATTTAATACAAACCGTGTGAATTAGGCCAAAGATCAATAAAAGGAATTGATTTTAATTCTGAGGTTATTTAACATTTCCTACGTGTGATCTACTGAATAAAGTTCTCTTTTAATTTATTATTTATTATATTTCACTATTAATTATATCAAGGAATGGAGGAAAATAAATGAATGTTTGATAATACGTGCAATTGTACTGAAACGCCTCATTTTTATTTTTAATACTAGATAACCGTCTGACATATAGAGAAAATTAATTAATATTAAAGGAAATATCTTACTCATAGACACTTATGTTCATGTTTTTCGTATGGATGATAAGTGCATGTGTACTTAAATTATAATGAGTACGCGTGTACTTAAAGTTAAATGCAGTTGAAGTATGTAGATTAACATGATTTATCAACAATTTTATTTGTTGCAAAAAAATATGTGATAAATATTGATAACAGACAGATGACTCAAGAGAATAAATGATATTAAGTTTTTTTATTTTACATTGTTTTAATGAAGGAAGTATTATAATCATTTCGATTGTGACATTTCGACATTTGAATGGATGTCTACATGTTATACTGTTATAGTTTTCACAATAAGTTTTGATTATTTTTAACGGGATGTGATTTAAGTGGCTTTTGGATCTATGGTGGCTACATTTTTTTTCTATTATTTAATTTTTTTGATTAATTATACTAGCCATTTTTCACGAGAGTGTATTATGACTCATATTTCACGACAGGGAAATATGAGTCATAATTCACTCTTCTCGACCAGTCACAGTACAGAACCAGAAATCAATTATTCACTTTTATTTTAAATTTGTTGTTCTGTGGATCCTCCCTAAGGCCGTCTGACAGCTGACTGTATAGTCATTAGTCATTGTGTATTTTTTTTGTTGTTATTTTCTATGGACTATTATGCAACAAGTTCAGAAAATCGCCTATTTCCCACTAGGTGTGAATGTTGCGGCACGAGACGAAGTCGAGTGCTGGAATCACACAACTATTTTTATAAATATATTACAACTATTTTCATATGAAAATATTATAATAATAGAATTAATAATAAAAAAGCACTGAAAACTAAATATGCATACACAATATTTATTTTTAGATTATTTATTTTGTTTCAATTTGTTACTAGCATTTATTTAATCTTTTACATACATATGATTTATTTCACTTCAGATTTAATAAATATTAGTAAGTTTCATCGACTAAAATAATTTATAATAAAAATATATTATCAATATTAAATAAATTATTTGATTGCAAAATGAGTATATGATGTTATTAAACTTTAAGTTATTTATAAATAACATAAATGTTTTATGTTTTAAATTTTTTATGCATGCAGTAATATGACGTGTGTAAATATTTGTATCGTACATTTCCTCATTTTTATATATTCGTATTTACTTCTGAGGTTTATGAACCACACCTTACATTGGGTAAAAGCAAACGAATAGAATATTAGGAAGTATAATTCAACTTAATAAAATATAAATACTGAAGAATCCATGCTACTAGAATAATTTTTTACTTTTATGAAATTTATTCCATAAAATTCCAATGACTAGTTTTTAACCAAACACTGGGAATAGTATTATACTGATTATTCCACAACGTCATTTTCATCCAATCAGAATGCTTCATTTGATGACCATAGATAATTTTTCAGTGAAGAATGGTTACATTTTGTTGATATCAAAAATTTTATGTTTGACCTGTTGTCATTCGTAAGATAATCAAACAAATGTATTTCGTGCTATGAATTTAATTGGTAAAATTTACTCATAATTCCTGCGAAGTAACGACAACTCGGGTCAAAAATGACTATTAAATCAAGACAGCGAAGTATTATAAGACGGTATATTGTTCTATGAATGGAACAATACGTTGTATAAAACGAGTATAATATATTATTTTTTATACTTTACTTTGCTTATTTAATACAAATCTTTAAAATTTCAATTAAAAAAATAATAGAGTGTAACCAAGGTATATATATGTGAAATATGGTAAGTCTGTTGAATGAAGTTGGGCACATTTATCTGTCAGAATGCATTTAAAATATTGTGATATTATATTTACAAATCTTTATGTTATGCCTTACGAATTTTTTTTAACCTTTTAAATTAGTTTTGTTTATTCGGTTCTCATACTCAGAAATAAAAAAAAATATTCTGATTTTAGGGTCATCGATAAAAAGAATCTAGATGTGTAAGATCGAGTGACCTAGAAAACTAATCTACTAGTTATACCATTTTGTCTAAAGTTATTAATAATTTTTAAAATTGTTATTGCACTTGGTGTAGACTTGTCAGAAAATTTTATAACTTAAAAAACAAATGTCAAATTCGTTACATTTTGGATGAGACAAGCAAATATACATTGCTGTCAATCGCACATCAAGTCGTAACCATGAATATGATAAATCCTATGTTTAACGTTAAAAATACTGAGGGTATAAATAAGGACTTAATATTACTTTATATAATTTTGAAAATAAAAAATTCAACCGTCTGCAAATATCTAATGCACGATAAGATAAAAACAAGAGAGTTCGTTTATTAAAACCTGTATTTGTGCCTCATAAAATATAAATACGAAGAATCAATGCTAACAAAATCAGATTAATTATTCGGTCAGTACGTCAATAACCCAAAGCTCATTATTCCACTTTTCGTTACGTAACGTAGGAACCACCAAAAGCGCCTTGAATGAAAGCTGTGCTTTATCGATCCCGCCCCACCGGTTGGGAAACTTCCAGGCCACAGTCGTACGCCCGGTGCATGTGTACCGGCAAGGACACATGCACTTGAACAGTCAGCACGTTGCTAAATACCACTGTCTTCTCTTTATTGTTCAGATTGTTGCATGTGTCATGTATACTGTATTCTAGTCTGCAATTAATCTTTAGATTTTGACCTTCGCTCATGATGATACACGCGTATGTTGTTAGTAACATGCTTACAAGCTGTAAAACTTCATAAATAAAATAATAAAATTATCAGTTTTTGACTCTACACGTTCTTAATATTTCGCAACTAATGCGTCATGTCTCAATTTTTCTATTTTGTTCGGCTTACTCATTTCGACTAGTTTCAACTCTGCTCTCAACAATTTCACAATTTACAGTCAGTAATCCGTATTTATGTTGTGTCTAGTACTACAAGATTTTGGGACATTATCATGGGATGTCAATTAATTGAGGAAACTCTCTCTTGTAATATATTTACAGGAAAAATATAAGATTACAAAGTTATTTACAATTAAATTTTACATCATATAAAATCATAATTGATGCAACAACATGTCTGCAGTACGAAATATATTATATATATATATATATATATATATATATATATATATATAAAATGTAAAATTTTCGTTATAACTAACTAAAAACAAAGCACAATCCAGAGCACCTAAATCTGCTCAAGAATATGTTCTGCTTTCAGTAGGCCAAGAATTAGAGCATACACTTCTGTGTGGTCTAATTGTACAGGTTTGACCCACTGAAACCAGAGCACAATCGAGATCAGCTAAATCTCCTCCAGAATGTGCTCTGCTTTCAGTATGCCAAGAATTAGAGCAAATACTTCGGAGTGTACTAATTCCTGACCTACTGAAACCAGAGCACAATCCAGATCAGGTAAATCTGCTCCAGAATGTGCTTTGCTTTCAGTATGCTAAGAATTAGGGCTCTAATTCTTGACCCACTGAAACCAGAGCACAATCCAGATCAGATAAATCTGCTCCAGAATGTGCTCTGTTTTCAGTATGCCAAGAATTAAAGAAAAAACTTCGGAGTGCAATAATTCCTGACCTAATGAAACCAGAACACAATCCAGAGCAGGTAAATCTGCTCCAGAATGTGCTCTGGTTTCAGCAGGCCAAGAATTAGAGCACACGCTGAAGCGTGCTCCAATTCGAACTAGACCACCTTCAGGGCATCAGATGCCCTGGAAGGCGGTGTAGCCAGACCACCAGGCGAAGCGGAGGCTCGAAAGCCCACTACCGCCCCGGCGCCCCGCAGAGCGGGACTGAGTGCTAACGTCTCAGGATCCCCGGTATATCCTTAGACGCGCATTGTGACCTGTCATGTGGATTCCTATTGGTTGATATTCAATCTGTAATTGTGGCTGTACTAGTGGGAATTTTTAAATGAAACTTATATACGTATATACTTTGATGCGAGGAATTCACTTGTAATATTTTTAAGGGTGTAACTCGCTCATTTTTAGGTAGTTAATTTAAAAATAGAAGGAGATAAGAAATATATTCATACTCTAAATTTATTTACAAAAAATATTCGTATGTTTGCAGTAAGAAATATTTTCCTTAAAATTTTTAATTCTTGTTAAAAAAGAAAAATCACTTCGTATTAAACCCTCTGATTAGTGAAGTTTTAAAGTGTCTTTGCAGAACTTTTATTCGTTGTCCAGTAAGTTCAACTAAACGTGGAATTTTTATTTTTGATGATACTCTTCGTGGAAATTTAAACCCATACTTATTATAATATCATAAGGTATTTGTTAAGAAAGTTGCAAAAAGTGTTTGTTTTTGCTGATTAATTATTTTTGTTACAGATTCATGATTTCCGTGTTCCATGGAATCTTAAAATATAAGGTGAGTAAATAAAATAACATTATATGATCAGCCTAAATTACTTTTATGAAACATTCTATTAGATCAAAATAATTTACGTTGTAGAAAAAGACACAATAAAATATGGAATATAAATTTTGAAAATTTTCTTTAAATACCTACATTTTTCACTAATTATATTAATATCAAATATAAAGATTTTTAATAATTTGTACACAAAACGCTAAAAGAAATATATAGTATATAAGAAACAGACAACTTTGGTATAGTATCCAAATGTACAACGACGAAATGAGACAGGACGAAATAAGTCGATTTATTAATACTTTCTTTGTTATTAAAAAAGTTTGAACAAAGAAACTGTATTTCTTTGTTGGCAAGAATAATTATATTTCGTAAAATATTAGAGAAATTTTATTGCAACAATAATAGTATTATTTATTATATACTTACTTATTGTCCTGTAAAAAAAATTTAAAAAAAACGCTACAATTATGAAATAAATAAATATAGTTTTATTATTCATAATATGTGTAACAATTTTTGTAATATATAAATTTTATAAAATTAGTGTAATTCTAATATATTTGTGTTTGATCTAATTACATATCTTTGGCGAATGGTAACTTGTAAAGAAATGTTTTACAAAAAATTTTCTTTTGGTCATATCTTCTTATAAGAGATCTGGTAGATTCTGCTGATCTGGAAGAGGTACTCGAACTTGGATCTTTTATTTCATAACCCTTAATAGTCCATGACAAAGTGGTCACTAATTATATTGTTTCACAAAATAATTATATATAAAGAAGAAATATTTATTTGTTTTGTTGTTTTCTGTAAACAATGTATTTTTACGAATAGATTTTTTATTTGAAATATATAATTGTAACTCTTTTCAAAAAATAATTGTACATGTATTTACTATGTACAAATAAATATGTATAATCATTTAGCATGTACAAGTATTTATTAGGTGTACAAAGTAAAAATATTTAATTGTTTTATTGTTTACTTTTAATCGACGAACATATTTTTAATTGATTTTTTATTTTAAATTAACCTCTTTATAAAAAAATAATTATTATTTATATTATTATACCTACATGTACATAGTATGTATTCAGCAACAAAACTACAATTTGTATTTTAACTTTATCATATAGTAGTAGTAGAAGTATTTATTTTGTGTTTAATTTCTCTGGATATTATGTAATTACCAATGTTTAAATAATTTTAGATAAAATTAGTATTCAAACAATTCTTAAAAAAAACAGTATTGTTGAAGTGAACAACATTACATAAATTAATTGTGAATTTAAAAAATAAAAACAAAATAAAATTGCTGTACTTTTTAGCACAACTTGACAATTCCATGGCTATTGCTATTTTAGGGGTGGTTTACACCATATTCATATCTTATTTCTGAGCAAATTAATTTGCTTATTGATTCAGAAGCAGAATTTTATTCTCTACAACTGTTATTTGAAGCTTTTTTACCTAAAGTAAATTGAGATGTACGATATTAAATCTCTATGTTCGGGTGTTAGAGTCACCATTCTGTATATTATGTAAAAATGGCAACTCTTTTTTATGAAGTTGGGCACATTTATCTCTCAAAATGCATTTAAAATATTGTGAAAATATTTACAAATCTATACATTATGACTTACGAAAAATTAATACCTTTTTAAATTAGTTTTGTTTCTTTGGTTTTCATACTCAGAAATGATATAAATTGTATTAAAAAACTTGATATTAGAGAGGGGTACAGTTGTTAGAAGTAACAATTTTAAACAACAAAAATACCAAAAACAATTTAACAATATTTTATATTATTAAACGGTTTTTGATATAACAAACGAACAATTGTTAACGCAAAGTATTAAAAAAATGATTATTTTATTACGACCAATAGATGTCTTTACAGTTTATGTTGGTAGCACTTAACAAGGCTTTAACCATCTCTGTACGATTTTTAGTAATTTTAAAACAGCAATATAAATAAATACAACAAATATTTCTCCTAAATTATTGGTTCCAAAAAACTATTTACATCATAGTAATCTTATGTCTTACGTTATAATTGTTTTTAATTCAACTCTAGATTACTTTTTGTTATACGAGGCATCAATTTGTTATTTTATAAAAAAAGAAAACTTGTTTTTGGATTTTTTTTTATTATAATTAAAAATGTTTACTTATATAATTTTCTGTAATCACCTACAAAGTGATACCATTTTGCCATGGACTTGGGAATGTATCACCAAGGCAGTATTATTCAAAAGTAACCTATCAAGCAAGCTACTATTCATAACCCTGTTGTTAACTGATGCTGGCGTCGTTTATGTGCGGTTTGGAGGCGTAGGACTTGAAGCACTTCTTCCTGGCGTAGTAGAAAATAGCGAACGCGGTTCCTAGAAGAGCCACGGCACCCATAATGCCCATGGAGATGGCTCGAATCCGCTTATAGGCCGGAACTACAAGCACTACTTTCTCGCTGGTCGCCTGGTAGTCGTTGGAGGACAGCGCTGAGACTTGGAAGTAGTAGGTGGTGTCCTCTTCCAGGTGTTTTACTAAACGAGAAAATTATTTCAGTTTCTTCAAACGTTCTATATACGTATAAAGAAAGATAGCAATATTTGAATATTAAAGATTTTTACCGGTTTCAGGATATTAAGCCTGTGTTTCCATAGACAACAGTAAGCAGGGTAACTAAGTCATAATGGGGAAGTTTAGCGTAATTTTTTTAATTTTTTATTTTATCAAGAGTGCCCTCAAAAGTGATATTCTACATTTTATTTCACCCAAAGATGCCTAGATTTCTCAAAAAATGAAACTTTATACAAAAATGACGTTAGTGTGGCTCGCGCTCGTCTATTTTAACCAGCGCGCGCTGGGCAACAGCAAAGCGTGTGGTGTAATGCCTCAAAATACAACCTACGTTCAAAAAGTCAGGTCTCACTATCCCTTCTGCGCAAGCTCATAACTCACGTGTGACATCAGTGTGGCTCGAAGATAAATTATTAATTATAAATAATAGGCAACATAATTTTAATTTTCAATTACATTTTAAGTTATAATTATTCATATACTTACGACTAAAAGATATTTCACATGTAATTTCAACCACGCTAAACTTCCCCATTATATCCCATGTAATTTTGACAAGTCAGTGTGGTAAAAATATTACCCTACATATTTGTCAACATAACGTTAATATAGCTGGCATATCAACCTATACAGACTTGATCACGAAAACGTTACTCACAGGAGAACTTTATAAAATAATAATTACTAATAATGTGAAACTAGTAAACTATTGAACAAACCACGGATGTTATGTATCATACCAGGCCTTAAATGTTTTAAAATCCTCGCTCTCCGAGCTCGGAATTCAATTGACATTTACGGCGGTTATGATTCTCGTAACTATCCTAGGTATGTTAACAGCTATAACATTTTGATATTAAGATTTAACAAAGTTTTTAGTAGTTTTATTAAGTTGGTATTTCTATTTCGAAATAATTCAAGGATGTCCAACATAATCGGAAGAAACTGAGATAAAAATCTGACTAGAATATCTAGTAAGAAAATAGAGGAACAAAATATAATGTAAACCGGGCTTTAAAATCAGGCAATCTATGAAATTTCTCAGGACATATCACGTCATAGCACGTCACAATCAAATAGCTTATAGCTCGTGAAGGAAGTAATATTTAAATAAAATATTTTCACAAATAGTCCTAACTTAAATTTAAAATTTATTTTATTTTCATATTCTTCTGTAAAATGGTAATATTCCGATAATTGTATAGGATCGTATTAATAATAGCGTACACTTTAAATAGTATCGAGTTTCTTATAGATATAATTCCCAAGGGGAATTCTTACAGAGACCTTCAGGAACCTTGTTCCTTAGAATGTACCTGGTTACTGAAAAGGTAACTGCGGTAAATCTGGTATAACTTCAGAATATACTGCACCGATCCCAAAGTCACATTGCGGTCGATGGCCGCTAGCGGACCTGTCACCACTGGTTCGTGCATTTTTATTGTTCTGTTATTTAGAGGGTACGAGAACATTCCCGAACTTAATTGTTCAACTATAAAAACCCCGAGCAGGAAATCGCGATGACAGATATTAATACGCGCAGTGATAATAAATAGTTGGTGGAAACAAATACCGTGAAATAACCTGTCCTACCATTGTAAAACAAATCCTTAGTCTCCACACTTCCCTCCAAAGGCTCCATATCGGAATCCGTAGCCCACTTCAACCTATACACCTGCAGGTTATCCCTCCCTAGCATGGGGGGTTCCCAGCTGACGAGGTACCCCTCCATGGTGAGGTGCACAGACACGTTCCTGGGGGGTCCGATGGGTGCCAGGCGCTCTATAGCGGCCAGCTCCTCCGGGGTGGGCGTCTCTAGAGGCGCCCCGGCGGTCCGCACCACCAGCGTCTTGCTGAACATCCCGTCGCCGTGCTTGTCCTTGCTCAGGACCATGAACTCGTAGTCGCGGCCTGAAATAGAATACGAATATAGAAAGTGAGACTGATAGCGATCTGTAAGCATCAGATGGAGTAGTAAATATAAATTAGGAGAAATGTTTTCGTTTACCGGTCATTTAATATAATGTGTTACTTACTCCAAAAAATTCTGTTCTTAATTACTAACTATTCAGTCGCCTAAAACAAATACTGTGGAAAAAATAAAGTTCTTTATGGATGGAATAAATTTTGTAAATGTAAAGTGATGACTCTAACAACTCGAGTTCAAGGATCTGATCCCGCCAAGAAGAAAACTTTTCAACATTTCTGTTTAGTGAAGCCTATTCCATTTGCAACTGAGATCAAATTTAATTTACATTTTTGAATCCGGATTACTTATATTTCATTCCATTTAACTGGATCCACTCGCTGAGGTAGATAAGAAAAATTTTAGAAATCTGATGATCCGACTGACAAAAGAAAAATCGCTTATCTTTTTATCTGATCAGTAGTGTTTCTACGAAACTTTAGACTAAGTTAAATTCGTCTCGGTCTCGAATCTCAACGACACTTTCCATTGTTCTTCTATATTAATATCTATTTTCAATAATCTACATATACGGTATGGTGATTCGAATACCCGAACGTAGGGATTTAGCATGTAAAATCATATTTTCCTAATTTCCTGCTTTCTTAATTAATTTTGTTTGAAATATTGAACCTGTTCAAAAAATTTAGCACATATTTAAGTTATATTCAAAGTGAACTAATATTAATTTAAGAATAATAATAATATTTATCATAACATTCATATTTAATTTCTATCCATTTTTTTTTATTATTTTTATAATGACAATCTAGGTTTATAAAATTTTAATAAAAAATAATATTTTTCTACATTATCTTACTATGGAATCAGATATCGTCCGTTTAACAGTGTAATAATTAAAACATGTTTTCGAAAAGGGCATAGACCTAATATTCTTCTACAAAAAAGGAATTGAAGGTAGATAGTGACTTTCCTACATCCTATCAAATTTACTTCCGGCAAAAAGGTTATTCACATCATGTGCACGAAATAAGATGTACATTTTATTTTCTTTTTGACTTCTTTATCGATTGCCATATTATAAGATATATATACGGGTGATATAGAGGCTGACAGCTTTAAAAAACTAATCCGTTTTTTTGAGCTAACTAATGACTTTATAGAAAAAAATATACACTTATTACGAGTATTGGGAATGGTGGAAGAAAAGGTAACAAGGTTTTTTTTAATGGTAGTATTTTAATAGTAGATTTTACTTACCGCCTTTAATACTCAAATAATTTTATTTCATCATAAAAATTTTAAAAATTGTATTTCATTCGTCTTAAATACATGATTTACCACAGACTGATGTCCGAAACTTAGAGGATTATGAACATTAAATTACAGCAGGCCATGATTAAAATTTATTTATTTATTTATTTCTGTTTACCATAAAGTTAATTCGTAAGGATGTTACTGCATCCGTAATATTATGAATTAATTTATACTTTAAAATTTAATATCGCTAATAATTCCTGTAATATTTTTAATAAATAATAAATGTAATATTGAATTGAGAGCATGAATGTATAAAATGTACGTTAAATTTAACCAGAAAGTTATATAAAGCTTCAAAGTTGCGTAATTCCCGCAATGGCGTGTTAAAGTATAAGATATCATTATATTGTCACACTGCGCATGTGTAACATAATTTCTCACAGTAATTGTTTACATTGCGCATGCGTGAAGGTTTTTTGTGAGTTTACTTTCGCCATATTGTTCTTTATGTCAAATAGTTTTCGTGCATGGATTTTTGGTCTGTAACGTTTAGCTGTGTGGTCATAGAAAAATAATCAATTAATTTCCACCTTAAGTGATTCAGCAGTCGATTTCATCTCGTACCGAAACAGGCAACTTTTGAACTTGTTGCACAATATTCTATTAAAATTTTCTCACAAATTTCACTACTCGCTTATTCTCAAAATTGATTGTGTATATTCGTTATTCGTAAACGAAATGAATATTGTTGTCCTCGTCGAGTTATATCACTGATTAAATTATCTGTCACATCCTGTATAATTCAGTGTATGGAATATTTTATATTATTGTCTCATTATTCCTCACCTGGACTAAGATCATACACAGTAACCTCCAACCTCTTCCTCGACTCCACTTTCAAGGTCCTCCACTCCTCTGTATTACTGGGCCTGTACCACACGCTGTACTCCATGTGGGGCCGGGAGTACCCGGCGACCCAGCGCAGGGTGACGGCGCTGTGCGAGGTGTTGGCCGTGAGGTTGTACGGAGCCCTCGGGGCTGCTGTCTCCACCATCAGCTCCGTCTCCGTGCTGATAGTCGCGGCTTCGTTCGACGCCGCGCACTGGTACAGGCCTTGGTCTTCCTGCTGGATGTCGAAGATCGTGATGTTGCCGCCTTGGAAGGAGTAACGGCCCTCTGGTAAAGGGGAGCCGTCTTTCTAGATTAGGAAATATATTTGAAGTAACAAAATCATAATTTATTGTAGAGGTATTTAAAAATTCAGCTGGGGTTGTCAAAAAAAAAACTGAAATAGTCGCTTAGTTTATGCACTGTTATTAGTGTTGCTGTCTAAATCTAGACTTTCTTCTAGGCTCTTGTATTATCTTTTCTTGTCTACATTATCAAAACAAATCTTGTCTTGAAATATTAAGACAAGACAAGACATTGTTATTTTAGAATTCTAGACAATTTTCAAAACCCTAGATTAATTAAAAATTAAAAATTTCGAATTATAAATATATCATGCGAAAATTATTCTATACGAGCTTAACAGTGCTTGTAAAATAGAAGAACGCTACCGAAGAATTATCTGTCCTTGTGTAAAACATATGTGCAGGTTAATATAGTCCTGAAATGTAGACAAGACTTTGTAATCTAAACTTAGACTTAAGCAAATCTTGCCTCGAAATTTCTAGAAAAGACCTGATTTTGCAGTCTTTTATTGTCATGTTTAGACCTGCTCTTTTTTTAAAGTTTATTACTAAGGTATTTTCATAGAGAAATAAGTCAAATAAAAATTTAGAATTTTTTTTATCGTTTTTTTTTGGATATTTTAACAATCTTGACATATGTTTTACATTAAAAAATAATACGAAATCTTTCATATTTATTTGAAAAAAAAAACATAATAGTAAATATTGAAGTTCAGTTTTTATTCCATGTTGCAAAAAGGCCCTGTAAACATAGGGTCCACAAGTTATCATTATTTCTGTTTGTGTGTCCTGGAATCGAGAAACAAATATTTTGATTATATTGGTATTGTAAAACATTTTAATGTCCTTTTTTTCTAAATTTACAATACAACTTAATATTATTAAATAAAAAAGAATCACAAATATTTCCCAATGAATGAATATGAAATACGGGTATGTTTGTATACAATGCATTCTTTGAATGCTTCCGATTCAGTATTTCTTTTTGATACACACTGCTTTCCACATTTGTATTGTTGGTTGCAACGTAAACGAAACAATTTTATTTACTTAAAACAAGCATATGTAGGTACATTATGAACTAGTTTATTTAATAAAATAAACGTAGTCATCAAAATATAAAATTGTTTAATTAAAAATTAAATCTTTAGTTATTAAATGCCTTTGCCTTACCATTAAGGATTCTATTAATTTCCATATCTTCACTCCAAGTAAATGCATAAATACAAGACAAAAATAAGTAATTTGTTACACATGCATTTATATACGACATTTTATTAATAAATGTAGATAGGATAGTACAGATTTTATAGATAGTTCTGCAATTGATCACAATTGTCATTTTTTTTACTTGTCAAAAATATAATTTCAGCTCATTTCCATTTAAACAAAAGGAAATGAAACGAATGAAAAAAAATGTACTTATTTGTTGAGACAATGAAGTATGTAACAAAATTTTTTTACGTACTCGTGTATGGTATTGCACCAAAAAATTAAATACCCGTATTTTTTGATGCGATTCTTTATTCGTAATTTACGAGAAAATAAATATTAAAAATTTGAGGAAGGAATATTGTAATAGATAGTCGATAAATTAGGGCAAAGTTGCCGCATTAATTGGCCATTTCAATCATATTTTTGAATTATGCCAACTTTGTCCCAAATTTAACCGATTTCATATTTCTTACAGTTCTCGAGATCCCAATGCTTAGCCTTTTAAAATGGACACCCATGACATATATCCTGAAATGTAATTACGGTCACATACCCTACAATAAACTATGAGAAAACGCCTAAAGTAATAGACAAGACACATTGCATCAGAGTAGTATATTGTCACTAACACGATACTCTGAAGAGCAACTATAGCACAGATTAGTTACATACAGAAGCGACACTCCGTGTCGGTATCTTTCATGTTACCCTATTCAGTTCTATGACCTTGGAGCATTGTGTAGACTTTTAAATTTGTTGACTTCCCCTATCTCTCCCTAAGATGTGACGAAACTTTCCGATTTTAAACAATGAGCCTTTTAAATTTGTTGCCTTTCCCCATCTCTAATTTTCAGTTCTCTGTCTTAATGTCGCTTCAGTATAAATCAATTCTGTGACTATAGACAAGTTTCTTTAGACGGATGTATAGGTATTACATGCATAAAAATGACTTACCTTATACCAGACGATCGTAGGCTTATGTCCCCCATCACCATCCCTCGCATCGCACGGCATCTCCAAATCTTCCCCCACTTTCTTCAAGTACAGGTTATTGGGCGTTATGATGAACACCGGAGGTCTCTGCACAATGACCCTTGTGGGAGGCGAGGGTCCATCCGTCCCCAGGATGTTGTACGGGGTACAGGAGTACAGACCTGAATGACCTTCATCCACCTTGCTGAAGAACAAAGACCCGTTCCTCTTGTAGAAGACGCCCTGCACGTTGTAGGGGTCGAACAGGAAGCCGTCCTTCTCCCATCGGAGGTTGGTTAGAGGGGGGTTGGACCTGAAGTGGCAGTCCAGGATGGCGGGGCGGCCGTAAGGGAGGTAGACTTCTTTTGGGGAGTAGATTACTTTTGCTTTATCTATGGGAAACAAATAATTACTTTAATGCAGTAATGTATGCATGATTTTTTTTTCAAATAAATTATTTTTTTCAAGTGGGTAAAATGCATGGGTGCTGACTTTTCGAAATCATTTATAATGACTAAAAACAAAAATTATATATTATTATAAAATTACAAGAAAAAAGAATACTTTTGAATGCTCTAATTCTTGACCCACTGAAATCAGAGCACTCTAGTTTTAGTAGGGCAAAATATAGAACAAATACTTCTGAGTGCTCTAATGTGTGACCCATTAAAACCAGAGCACAATCTAAAGCAGCCAAAATTGTTCCAGATTATACTTTAGTTTTAGTAACCCAAGAATTAGAGCATACACTTCAAAATGCTCTAATTCTTGACCTACTGAAACCAGAGCACAATTCAGAGCAGCTAAAAATGCTCCAAAATGTGTTCTGGTGTCAGTAGGCCAAGAAATAGAGCAAACTCTTCTGAGTGCTTCTAATTCTAAATCCACTGAAATCAGAGTACAATCCAGAGCATCCCAAACTGCTCTAGAACTTGCTCTGGTTTCAGTAGGCCAATAATTAGAACAAACACTTCAAAATGCTCTAATTCTTGACCTACTGAGTATGAGTACCTACTCTATTTCTTGCCCTAATGTAATTAGTTCAAAATCATCCTCCATAATAACCTAAATGAGGGTTGATCACTCATATTGTACAATACTCTAATTCTTGCCCTAATGCAATTAGATCAATATCACTCTCTCTAAAAACTAGCCACTGTAATATTTACTACCTGCATTAGAAGTGCTTACTCACAGTAAACTACTCTAATTTTTACCCTAATTTAATAAAATAAACAACCCATCGTACCCTAATGTAATTAGATCGAAATCACTCCCTCTGAAAATTGGCCACCATTACTGTCCTAATTAAAGGTAAAATTATCCCAATTAAGTACAAACACGGGATTCGAATTCACAACCTCTAGCTCACTGATGTCAACCATATTTATTAATAATAAAAAACTAGTAGGTACAACATGATTTTTTGTTTTTGCTGTTTATCTTAATTTATAATTAGATATTTTCAATTTCGAATGATCATCATTAAATTGCTCTTGTATAAAATTTTAATGACCCAATTTTAAAATTAGGATCAAGTTTAATAACACTTTAAATTATTTCTACAAAACATTTTCTCTTTCGTAACAATTGTAAATACTTATGTTTCTCGTCTTCGTCTCATCTCATTCTCGTAAACTTTTGCTCTCAAAATGCAATTAATTACTGTCTCCGCCTACGTCGTATAATCTATTCCAGAATTAGGTTATTTATTCCACAAGGACACAAAAATACGTATATTCTTAAGCCGCACAACATGTAAACAACATATTTCATTATTCATAGTTGTACACAAAAATCGATAAATACAAAAATAACTACGTGCTTCAAAAACCGGAAATGATTTAGAAAATATCACACGTCCAATATACATCAATCTTACGTAATCTATAAAAAAACAGTAACAGATATTGTTACTTGTTCTTTTACATTTTTAGTAAGGTCAAATTCAAGTTAATCTAATTTGTAACACAATTTTTTACGCTTTTAAACTTTTGATAGCGTTAGAAATGCCACTTAAGAAGCATTCCGTTTTTCAACCATGGTACCGGTCAAATTATAACCAGGGTTAAACCATAACCAACGTGCGATTCATTTTCGAAAGTTACTGAAAGTCGTAGCATACAATATAAAATAATATATAATATTCTGTCTGTAGAACTTGAACTTTCAAACTGATTCGTTAATTAATGTGTTGTTTGATGTTGTCATCTTGGCGAACAGATTTTAAGTGCTGTTTATTGTATCAATGAATTAAAGGTTAATTAAAAAATCGTCTTATAAACTAAACCATATCTGAACTGTTTTTTCTCCAACAAAACCTTGTCTGTAGACTATGAAGCTATGTAAGCTCAGATAACGGAGATGAGCTTTTTGCTTTCTGTAGCATCATTAATTTTAGGATAAAACACTATTCATTATAAAGCACATTAAAAAAGTAAATAGTATTTTTTTTAATAGAAATAGAAACCTGTTTACTTCATTAGTGAAATCAGGTTAGAAATATAATAAAAATTGATTGAAGTCAACATAATGCTTCGCAATTTTTCTATTCTATTACTTTTTTACTTCCTTATACGAAGTAAAGGAAGTATTTTAATTGCGAAAAAAAATCGGTTTTTAGATTTCAACGGAAATATGAATTTTGACAATCCCTGAATTTATTTTGATTAGTTTCGGCGTGACGTCTATACTCTGACATACTACGTCTATGTAATATATGTTATTGAGCACCTTTATTTTTATTGCAATATGCATTGCCAAAAAGGCACTTTACTCGAAGAATTTTACGCATAACTGAAAAAGGATTAGCAGTACAATAATGAAATATTCTATGTGGGACTGAATCCTATCTCACTTTTAAAGGATCTGAGTTTAAATGAAGTGCCACAAAATGTGTATAATTTGATAGGTGACAAAGAAGTCATGTGGTATCTACATTTCTTCATAAAAATATAAAAATGCGAATAACCATTGGTAGATATTGAGTAGACGAATTCATAATCCTGCTCTTTTTTGACCGGAAAATTTATTGGTATTTTTTATTTTCACATTTTGTACAACATTAGTGACTTTTCAGGGGTGAGATTCTATAACTCAAAACAACTACAAATAACAATTGTATTTGTTATTATATCAATTATAAACGTCAAATGTCATCACGGCGGAAATTCAATTTTACAATGAATTTAAGACATTCCCTTCAATGTTAACTTGTAGTGTTCTTTATATGTGTTTGAGTATATGTCAGTACGTATCAACCATAAATAACCATTACTGTTATAGAATAGCAAGTAGTTGATATTTGCGAAAAAAATAACACATTTTGTAAATAAATAATAATCGAGGTTTTCTTTTTCGTTACTTCATAATCTAGTTATTGTTAAAATTATTGCAGCTTAATAATTAAAATGTAGTAATAAAAATATGTTTCCCTTACATTGTACGTTGAGAAAGGCCCTTGCCGTCTGTTTATCCCCCGTACCACTGATGGCTTCGCACTCATATTCTCCCAAATCACTCATAACTGTTTCTTTTATAGTTAGAGTTCCATCCTCTGACTCCCAAGACCGACTCTTAATGTCTGCTAGTTCTTTGATAGGAACACCATCTTTGTACCAAACCACTCGAGTGTCCTTGTCTTTGGCTACGCACATGAACGTCGCTTCTTCACCTTCCAGAGTGGTTTGGTTAATGGGCGGAATCTCCAACAGGTTACCTCCTGGAAAGAAAGGAAAATTAACACAATATATAAACATTATGTAGCTAATCGATTGATAATAACTTTCGTTTAGAATATATGCAGTGTTAAACATAATTATCGAACATATTCATGTATTCGATATTTCTACTTAGGCAGATGAATGAGAAAACCTTCGACAGGATAAGAAGAGAAGAACTGTGGAATATTTTAAAACATCGAGACGTACATCAAGTTCTTAAAGGGAATGTTAAAAGCATGTATGAAAATACTAAAAGTTATGTTCGAGTTAGAAACGAAAGCTCCGAAATATTCACAAACAAAACTGGTGTTAAACAGGGATGCATTCTAAGCCCTTTATTATTCACCGTAGTGCTTGATGAAACCACTAAAAGATGCAAACCTAAATTAAAAAGGAACACGGTAGGCAATTGAAAGATGGAAAGGCAAAGAACAGAAAACAGTGGAGAGACATTTGGAAGAAGCTACCCTAAATCCGCTCTACCTTTTTAACCTTACACCGAAAGGTAGAAAGGTTCAAGGATTCATATTCAGTTAAAACTTGAATGATATCAAGTTATTATGCCTCGTCGAAGACAGTAACGTCTATTTGAACAAGTGGGTGAATTTGAAAGAGGCCATATCGTAGGTATGCGCGAAAGTGAATTGTCACTAGGTGATATAGCGGTCCATCTAACTCGTAGTATAAGCATGATTTTGTGCATATGCAACAGTGGGTACAGACAGGTTGCACCAAGTATTCGTCATCATTTAGCAAAATTTGGGTAGGACGCACGAAGTGCATTATTATAACTTCCACTGACCGCACGGCATAAAAGAGTGAAGAGTAATTTCTTACAACTAGAAATCTTGTTTAATTTGTATTCTCGGCACTTGAAACAGTCAGGGATACATTGACGAGATCCTGATATCGAAAGTTGCTCCACGTATTATTCAACTCCATCCAAGAGCCATATTTCAGCAGGATAATGCTAGGCCCCAGGTCGCAAAAAGAGTATTAACCTTCTTTGATCAGCACAGAATACCACTGCTTCCATGACTGGCTCGTTCTTCAGATTGTGGTCTATTGAAAATCTGTGAGCTGTCTTAGAAGGGCAGTTCGATGTATCTAGACGTCAATAGAAAATTCAGAAGAAATATGGACTGTAGTGAAAAGAGCACGGAACGAAATACCGCAAAATGTTATTCGCAACCTTAATCAATCCACGCCTCGACCAGTAGAAGCGATGTCAAGAACGCAGTTTAAAGCGGTTTATGGAGAAAATGCCCTGTCGCAGTCACAAATTTACAGGTGGCACGAAAATTTCAAAAATGGAAAATAAAGTTTTGAAGACAACGATCTGAGCGCTCTTCGTAGTCAAGAATCGATGAGAAAGTTGTCCGTGCCATCGTGCCAAAGCTTTGGAAAGAATATTATTTTAACTTGTACAAGTTAAGTATTAAAAATAACTGTCATATTTAATTTTATAATTACATTTAAATTTATATTTATCCTGACCTAGCAGTGGTAAATACAGGATGATTGGCCATATGAAAACAGTTAAGTGACTAATAGTCACCGCATGGCCACTTGTCGAATCGTCGAATGTTATTGTGAAGGTCCTGAACAATTAGTAACATGATCAGGGGTGAAGGCTAGCGGTTAGACGGAAAACAGACAGTTTTCTCGTATTACTCATAACTTTGTTTTTCTTCAAACACAATTCAAAGAGTTATTTTAATGGCTACTTATAGAGCATAAAGTTAAATATTTTATGTCACTGTTTTAACATTAGTTTTAATGAAATAACCGCAACCTTGGAAAAAAGATTTCAGCAATTTTTACTGTTATTTTCTCTGCCTAAAAGGTTTGATCTGATCGATCTGATCATTTGATCGATCTGATCGATGAAATAATTTGATTGTTTGACCTCAATTGATCAGATCGATCTTCAATGATGAAATTGGTTTTAAATGATTAAAATCGATCTTGATAGAGCAGAATACGATCAATGTGTTACAATGCCTAGTCTGTGTTTGAGCCTGAGTAGAAAGCTTTCAACTTTCATTTCATATTAAAAATATTTTTTGCACTTTTATTAATGAAGATCGATCGGTGCAAACAAGATATTTTTTTTCTGATCGATGAAGATCGAGCAACAATAAGGATCAATCAGATTAGTCCAGATCGATCTGATTAAAGTAGATCAAAAATAAGGATCGTTCATCGATCACAAATTTTCCTGATCGCACAGACCTAACAGAGTACCATGCTAGTGGTTAAATATAAATAATAATAAATAAATAATAAAAAGGAAAATGTCTTGTGCAGAAAGTTTGTGATTTTCTGTGTTAGTTACACAATTTATTAATTTTCTATACATTTTTTTGTTTTAGTTCTCATAGTAAAAATAATGTCCTGTAATGACTTAAAATTTTACGTTCTCTGTAATCATTCTTTTATTTGACGCATTGTAAATCTTCCTTTTGCGTTTGTCACAATTAAGTGAATCTGAAATATTTCGTTGCAACCCAATGTGTAGTAAATGGGATTGTTAATAGTTTCTGTCATGCACTCATGCACCTTCACAATTCCGAAGTATGTTTTAGTTGATTGGACAATTGTTTGAGGCAATTAATTCATTATGGAATTAAGGAAATTAATTATAGCAGATGAGGATAATTATGATGAGAACCGAGAAGCTTTATTGATCTCATTTGGAGTTTCATAACATCAGAAATACATTTCTCAGGCCGTGACATTTCTAGGAATTGTTAATAAGTGGATTACATTTAAATTTGAAGACCGCATTGCAGCAAAACACTAATTCAATCTTTTCTGCAACTGAAATTAAATTATCTTTAACAACGTGAAGAGCAATATTATATTTTATAGACATAGAAGTAGCCTCGAATGACAGACAGATTAGTATAATCGCAGACAAATTTCTCAATCCTCTTCTTATTGGGCTTTCGATATAACATTTTTTAGTCTTCAGATCTAAAAAAATTGTAGTATCTCTCATTAGAAAATGATATGTATTGTTAATTTTTTTGCTTATTTAAGTGAATTTTAAGACATTGCAAATGCTTTTCCTTATTTCATTTCTCACTTGTTTCCGGTTTCCTTCTTTCAAATGAACTAGGAAACATGTTTTTTATTGTTTGAAAAGAATTTTTTTGCCAGACTTTATTAGAATATTATTGATATTATCTTAATATCTATTAATTTTTATTTTCTTACACCATTGACAATTTAATGACGCTTTATATTTTCTTATGTTTGGTGGTTCCGGTTTATTATACTAGTGAAAATCTAATCGCCATAAGTGCTTTTTATTTTTCTACGAGAATTTATATGCTTGAGAAGGTGTACTATTTATTGATCTATTTGTTATATATAAGGCTCCTGTTTTTCTATTTATTTGATAATAAATGTAAGACAGTCAACTGTATTGCAATTTCTATCCATCCTTCGAAATGCCATCAATCTACTCTAGCTTATGCCAATTTTACTAATTATTCGAATATCTTACACATGGTTTTATTTATAGAGTCTTGTATATATGATAATCGTTTTCGTACCTACTGAAGCTTATATTTCAATAATTAGTGTGTACCATAATGATAATAATTATCATAAAGGAATAGTCATTCCAGAGGGGTAAAATAGTTGTTTGTTACACTTATCCCCATAGTCATAAAATGTTCGTTAAATTTTTTGACTAATAAACAGTAGACAAATTTAAAAAAATATTTTTCTTCAAAGACGACTTGTGTTATTGGAGAAAATATTTAACGAACTATAACGAACGTTTTATGAATATGGGCATTAAACAGTAATATGAAGTTGAAATCCTTACCGCTAACTGTGAGGTAGAACCAAGTCCCATTATTCCTGATACTAGGATTCCTGTTGGGGAACAGGACTCGACATTGGTACCACCCAAAATCAGACTCACGGATACTAGTGAGGTTCACAGATCCTTTCCCGTATCCGTCGCTTTCGACTAAACTTATCCTTCCTACGAATGGCTCGTCAGCTGATAGTGTTCCTTCGTACCAGAAGAACACGCTCTTCCCCTGTAAAGAGGAACAAAAAATTAGTAAGTAATATAGTTCGGGTTATGGAATGTTTTATATATGCTACTGAGGATCTGAAAGTTTAAACACATCATCAATAAAGATTAACATGAAGAAATAATCAGACAGGCAGTCAATTGATAAATTTTATTTCAAAGCCGACGTTTCGATTTTACTGAAATCTTCTTCAGAGTGAGAAATGGTCTTAAAAAACATTGGTTTGATTTTTTTTTTTAATGTGACAAACTTTTACCTCAAACCAATGTTTTTTAAGACCATTTCTCGCCCTGAAGAAGATTTCAGTGAATTCGAAACGTCGGCTTTGAAATAGTTTTTTTCAATTGACTGCCTATCTTATTATTTCTTCATATTACATCCTATAACAGTCGATCATCAAATTTCCTTCAATAAAGATTAAACTTTATCGCCTAATTGTAAATCTGGATTTGTGAGAAAGTGTTCAAATACAGATTAGATTTACAAAATATGGTAAGGGGGAAGGAATGGTTTCTATTCAGCTCTGGAAAACATCATATTTGTAAGAGTCGCGTACCTTCGTCTGATGAATAATTAACTAAACGAGCTGAACACATTATTTAGCTCGATGGCTAAATAACGTTATTTTTAAGTATTTTCAGTTATTTTTTTATAGAAATGTAGAATTTGTAAATAAAATTACTCTACAACCAGAATTACTTGAACGTATTTCATGGGAATACATCCGCTAAATAATTCCAGAATGTTAATTTTTATTAATATTAATTTTCAATAAAACATTAATATCAATATTTTTTAAATCAGTGGTTGTCAAAATGGGTGCCGCAGCACCTTGTGGTACCTTTCATTACTTGTAGGGGTACCGCGGACATGGTGAGAAACTTAGCATCGTATGTATTTGGACAATTCTTGGATCTGAGCATTTGAACCTTCTCTTTCATACTGATTTTAAATGGTTGACTAAAGAATGAGTATTGAATCGTATTAACGTATCAAAAATAGAACTATCTACTTACGTTTTTAAACAAGAAAACAAACAAAAATGTATTTAAAGATTCGAATTAAGTAAATTCCAGCATGCAAAAAATAAGAAATGAAAATTTCGTAAAATCGTCCGATAAAATTAGAACTTTTAAAGACAACATAGAATTTTGGAATTGAGGCAAGTTGGAAATGTTTACAACAACACCTAAAACACTTGTTAACAATAAGAATACAAATTTTCTATCATTTTCCAGATATATCTATTGCTAATTTTGACTGGATACTTTGCGAATGAAATATTCTGAATTTTCATTAGAATCCTCTTGGATATTTATTCAGAATAAATATCGTAATATAGGAGCCAAAGCGAAGTAAGTTCTATTTTCTACTTCTTGTGTGAATTTGACCTAAGATTTCTACGTTTCTTAACATCAAAACTAAAAAGAGAGAATAATTACAGTCCGTAGAACAAGCGAGTATGCTTGTTATATAAAGTATATAACTCATGTATCACAAGTTTTCTTAAGATTAATAAAATATTTTTAAAATTTCATGCATATACTGTTAGGAGTGCCGGAAATTTTATATTATCGATTTCACATCAAAATTTGACAATCACTGGTTTAAATAAATATATTTTTATTCTAATATAAGCCCCAATTATTTTTATCGAAACTGTTTTTTGTCTGGCATAATTTTAAGTTTTAGGTAATGTAAATTACATTATTACTAACTATGTAATGTTCTGTCTTCTTACTGCAAATAAACTTTATCTCGAGGAGACAATTTCATTATTTATACAGACAGATCAAAGGATAAGAATAGTTTAAAGGAATTGAAATATTCCTTTGTAGTATCTTGTGTTGAATGTCCAATTCGTTGTTCGATTCAAAGGATAATGCACTCTCAAAGACTAGTAGTTCGCTTATGGAAACAGCAAAAATCTGTCCTTTCCTAAAATAGTTCTTTATTCAGCTTTTCATTTTATATTTAGATATGTAATTTTGATTACAGCCTCTGTATATGACGTATAGTTTAATATGGATTTCATTCTTTTCGGATTTCTTGACCTAATAAAACTAGAGCACAATCTAAAATATACAGGAGGGATGTTCCATAATGTAATTTATTTTGGTAGGGAAAGAATTAAGGCATTTACTTGAGCATTCAAGCACTGAAAGGAATGTTCCGGATGGTGATTTTGTTCAGCAACTGAAAGTTTCTGTAATGTAATTTTTGTTTTATTGGGGAAAAAATTAGAGCAACAGTTTGAGTCATTAAATTAAGATATACCGATGGGTGACTTCGTTCAAGAAATAATATTTTTCTTGAGTGAAATTGAAGACAATGGTAATAGGAAATACAGATATGAAACACAATATAAAGATACAAGGGCAAGAAATAGTACATGTAGATAAATTCACGTATCTGGGAAGAATTATAAACAAAAAAGGGACTCTGGACGACGAAATTAACGAAACAATTTTCAAAAATGGAAGAATTTTCAACATTATGAAATCAAATTTTATTAATCATAAGGAGATACCTGCAGAAGAAAAGGCGGAAGTCGTCAAAAAAGTAGTAAAACTGACAGTTTCTTTTACGTGTGAAAGCTGGACAACAACAGATAGACAAAGAAGTAAACTAACAAGCACTGACATGAGGTTTTTGAGAAAAAATCAAGGAAAAACGAGAAAAGATATGAAAAGGAATGAAATATACAGATATAATACCAATCGAAGTGACAATACAATAGAGTCAACCAAGGTGGATGGGACAGGTACAATGAATGGACCAATATATGCTAACAAAAAAAAATATTTGAAGCGAGAGAATTCGGAAAAAGAGAAAACTAGGCTCAGAAAAGTATGGATGGAGAAATAAGAAAGGCAGCGGAGAGTACAGGAATAAGTAGGAAGAAATACCAAGGTTGGCAAAGGATAGAAAACAGTGGAGAGACATATGGAAGAAGCTACCTAAAATCCGCTCTACTCTGATAACCTTACACCGAAATGTAGAAAGGTTGAAGGATTAAGTAAGCAAGTAATTTATATTTGCACCATTTGCAAATGAAAAACTTATCTGACAACAACAATTGAATCGTCAGTACTTAAATGTGGACGAGTTTTGTCAAAATCATTAATTTGTCATAAGTTAAATAAAAACATGGATTATTAGATGCAAAAACGCCTATATTACTACTTATGCATAGAAATCTGTTATTCGCATTTATACTTTATTACTTACACTTTACAAAACGCATGTTCGAGAATACAGCAATTTGAAAAGTATGTGCGATTTTGAGAATAGAGCCCCTCAGAATGTACAATATTGAGGGATTATAGTAGGGGATTTCAAATATTGTGTAATACATTACATAACACATGCTCAATTGCGTGTTTATTTTATATAAGAACATTTAATTAAGTATGACGTTGGTCATTGTAGGTATTGTACGTTTTACAAATAGATCCTTTTGTGTACAAGAGAAATAGTAAGTGTCGTATTTCACAATAGATTAATGAAATTTTCCACAGTAAATTATTGTGTTGAAACCATTAGAATTGTTATATTTAGCATCTGAGCGTTACAATTCGAATATTACCATCTTCCTGTCGAACCGAAGAAACGCAAGCAATGACCCGCTGCCCACCGCAGTCCCACTGAATATTTAGCTCATTTCGGTGCAATTCTAAACGCAGGCTCTTGTGCGTAAAATTCCATTATCCAATTGGCCCAGTGCGCTTTTGGCCGTTTGTTTTGTATTCATGAATCATGGGTAATTGGCGCATTATGTAATTGCCCCTGAGGAGACGTGAAGAGACTGGCAAGGATGGAATGTGCCATTCGCAATGAACTAAACCCGCGAGGGCGTACGCCGTAACAAGCGACAATCTCTGATCTCGAATCATGAATGATGATAACAGATGCCAGATGCCAGACACGTATATGGGTGGTAAATGCTCCTAAATTTTTATCAAGGAAACAATACATTAGAAAGTGCTCCGTGATATATCCGGACATTTCATTATATTATTATAATCATATCATCAAACAAATTATCGTCCAGCGATTTATCAAGTGTCCTCCAGAATTTTCGCTAATGGTTTCAATCTAAAATGTAAATGACAACCATTTAATACAAAAATAACAAAAATCCCTTAACGATTCACAACCCAGGTGTTGCGAATTCGAATCCGGTGCAATGGGGAAGTTTAGCGTATTTTTTTTATTTTATCAAGATTGCCCTCAAAAGTGATATTCTACATTTTATTTCACCCAAAGATGCCTAGATTTCTCAAAAAATGAAATTTTATACAAAAATGACGTCAGTTTGGCTCGCGGAGAACGTATCGTCTATCTTAACCAGCGCGCGCTTGGTTCCCATGGCCTACGTTCAAAAAGTCAGGTCTCACCATCCCTTCTGCGCAAGTGCATATCTCACTTGTGACGTCAGAGTGGCTCGAAGATAAATCATTAATTATAAATAATTGGCAACATAATTTCAACTTTCAATTACATTTTAAGTTATAATTATTCATATACTTACGACTAAAAGATATTTCACATGTAATTTCAACCACGCTAAACTTCCCCATTCTGTAACAGGGGGGATGAAAATAATGAAGCTATGGTTATGATTACCTTGATGACACAAACTATATTAAAATTATTACAAAGACATTGAAAATAACACGGTTACATTTCGTACAAACGATAATGTTTAGCCGCCGGACTAAACATTGTATGAATAATCCGTCTGATTGTCCATACCGAGATCAGAGCGAAGTGCTCCGATGTACCTGCATCTTCATCAGACGTATATACGTGACTCTTCTACAAAATCTGTTAAGTTATCAAGGGCTGAGAAGAAATCTTCCCTTTTGCCCTTCTTACCAGATCTTGTAAAAACTAATCTTTAAAAATACAGTTCTGACGCATTCAGAATGACAGTAAAGCGATAAATTTTGAACTTTATTACCAAAAACTAACATATGTCGATTCTGAATGCAAGAGATCAAATTTCCTTACGCTCAGGTTTTCAGTAACATATGGAAAACCTTCCATATTGTTACATTATAAATGTTAAAGGTTTATTTCCACAAGTTGATCTTCACGTCACCAATCACCAAAGGGAAAATGGCGATTGATTCCAAAATAAACAAATGTCGAAACTGACAGTGTTATACAGATTCATGACAATCTAGAAGTCAAATACTTTGATCAGGTACACGCATGCTCAAAGCATTCATTGAAGTATGGTTTTAATCTTTTTTTTTATTAAATTCGTATTACATTGAACAGAAACGTTTGTTTCATTTCAAATTTATATGATTTTTACAATATCCAGTGGAAGATCGAGAGGAATGTTAAAAATCAGAAGAAAAAAATAATTACTACATTATAGAATAAAAAGGATCAACTAGTCGTTATATCCAGGTTCCTTATTGACCTACTGACCGATTGTAAATTTAATATCTGTTTATGTTATGCCGTCATTATAATTTAAATTTAAATACGTACTATTACTTCAAATTTATGTGTGTTTCATAGTCTTTCTATATTTAACTCGCAAAGTGATACTTACATTACTGAGTGAATCATTTTCGTCTGTAAAAACTGTAACACACATATAGTAGATGTTTTAAAATTATTGCATCTCTGAATATAAATTTAGACTTTTGAGCTAATACCGTAACTAGTTTTTTTTTTGGCTCTTAAGGAAGAAATGATTTGAGCCCTACTATTTTTAAGTAAGTAAATTTTAATAACAATTTTAATAGAGGAAAAAATGTATTAAAATAATCACAAATTCCGACAACAAAGGACTAGTGTTTAATTTAGAAGTCATGGATCCGTTGTATAAATGTGTCTTTCATTTCCTCTTATCTCATTCGACTGCATATATGACTTTAGTACTTGACCAATCATTAAATACTGGAGGAAAAAGATAAAAATACGCATTGCGTATTAAGATTTCCTAGTACTCTTGCTGAGTCTGCAATAAAAACACTAGCATAGTATCTTACTAAGTAGATATGTTTCTGTAATTGAGAACAGATGTGATTAGCGAATCATCAAAAAAACTTTTATTATAGATTAGAAAATAAGACGTATTCATTGCTAAAATAAACTTTAAAAATCTTATTAAGCAGAGTTGAGTCATGAATAAATAAGAACTTGTTTTTGCATGTGTACAGAAATGCAAAAGTAAATTAACTTGGTCTTTGGTAAAGTTATGAATATAGGTTCTAGGAAAAAAAAGAGAAAAGAAAATAGTTTTTTCTACGATCTTTGTGGAAACTGGCACTTTTCTCACACTATATAAAGCTTGAAACCCACTCACAATCGTGGGTTAAAGTGAGAGAATCATTTCTCATAGTAGTTCCCAACAGTACGCATGTGCAGTGTGGAAAATATCATTTTTTACAGATTGCGCATGCGTGAAGGTTCTCTTTTGAGTTTACCTGCGCCATATTGTTTTTTAAGTGAAATAGCTTTCGTGCATGTATTTTTATTCTGTAACATTTTGGTCGTAGAAAATGTATAGTGTGCCACTCGTGCAGAATCACCTTGTTTGCCATTGCCTAAGAGGAAAAAAGTTTTATTTTGACTTTAAATAAATTAAAATCCGGGAGTCCTAAAACTTTTTAATTTTGAGAGCCCTCCAATATGAATTGAATAAGTTAAAGTAAACTATAAATGTATTTCTATTTGTTAGAATTATTTACTCAAAAACTTTAAATACTCAATTGAAGTTTACTGTGACTCAAGGTCACACCCGTTGTTCTTTAAGCTCATTCTTCAGACTTGATGCCGGGATTTTTCACTTGCCCATCAAAACATTCAATGTATTTTAAAGTCCCAAGTCAAAATATTGGTGCAATTCATACAGGTGATGTCACGCTATAACAAAAAGCCCCCGTATTTCGGAAATATTTTAAATGTATCATTTTATTTCTTTATTAACATTTATTATTATGCATATTCTTTCTATTTTTAAACTAATTTCTCTAAATTCGATGGCGCTAGAATCCCCCATTGCAAATTTTAATTTATTACTGTCTCTCATTCTGAAACTGTTGGAGTATTAGTTCGTTTCTACTGAAATTTAAGAAATGTCAATATGTCAAATATGTCATAATTTTGTTTTATTGTATGTTTATTTGTATTAAGAAAAATATATGTTGTAGTTACTGTCATAAGAATATATAAAATATTAAAAAGGAGTTTTTGTCTTGCTCTTTATTAAAAAATAGGCAATATATCAAACAGGTTATGGGCCCAGACTGCGCGTATTCTTAAATAAATAGTTTAAACGTTAAAAATCCAAAATTAAAATGGATGTTGATCGTTATCGTATTCCCAAGCTCCTAGGCGAAGAAAATTGGCAGATATGGAAGTATCATATGATATGCCACATTCGCGGGAATGGACTCTGGGGTTTAATTGACGGAACGATAGCTAAACCAGAAAAAGATTATGCGAGCTGGACTGAAAAGAACTGGAAGGTGATTTCAATTATTGTCCAAACATTAGGAGATAAACCCTTCGCACTTGTACAAGGGCTTGAAGAAGCGAAAGAAATGTGGCGAAAACTTGAAGGAGTATATGAACGAACTTCCGTAGATCGGAAGATGGCGTTATTAATTGAATTTTATGGGGCTACGTGGGACAGTACAGATGATGTTATAACTCACACTACAAAAATTCAAAATCTACGAAAGCAGATTAAAGATTTAGGTGAGCCCACATATGAAGAAACAATAATCGCCAAGATTTTGTCAACTCTTCCAAGTTCATACGATAGTTTCATTGAAGCTTGGCATTCTACTTCAAAAATTAATCGTACTGTGTCACATCTTATTGAACGTTTAGTAGCTACAGAAAATAGACTAAAACTGCGTGACAATGAATCTACAATTGCGCTAACAGCGTCACAAGAAAATGTAAAAAAGAAGACAGAAGTAAAAAGTCCACAAAGACAATTTAAGCAGAAAATTGAAAATAATAAAAATAACAAAAAAGAACAATACAAGAAATCATGCAACTATTGTGGAAAACTTGGACATTTAGCTTTTCATTGCTGGAAAAGAAAGAATCATCAATCTGCTGAAGATAAGTCAAAAGAACCAAGTGGAGCTAGTGCAGGAAAATTATTTACTGCTTGTAATAATAACTTTGATTTTAGTGGGAGCAGTAATGTGTGGTATGCCGATTCTGGAGCAACAGATCATATGACAAGAAAGTTAGACTGGTTTTCGGAATATAAACAATTATCACCACCTAAACAAATTCGTTGTGGAAATGGAACATTTATGCAAGCTTTTGGTGAAGGAAAGATTGACATAACAATAAAAGTAGACGGTGTAATATCTAAATATTACATTGATAAAGTTTTATATGTTCCTGAATGTTACAACAATCTACTGTCAGTTGGCAGAATGCTTGATTCAGGCTATACTCAACATGCCAGTGGACGAAATTGGTGGTTGACAGATTTTTCTGAAAGAGTCATTTTAAAAGGGCGACGCAACAGACAAATGACAGAAGTCAAATTACATGTTGTTAAGCCGGTAAATTCTGTTGCTGCTTACACCGAACACAGAGATGAATTGCAGTTGTGGCATGAAAGAATGGCACACCAAAATAAAAGGCACGTTGCTCAAATATTGAAAAAGCATGATATTAAATTTAGTGGAGACTTAAATGCAAAATGTGAAGCTTGTATTATAAATAAATTACACCAAAAATCGTTTTCAAGTCGAACACAGAAAGCATTGAAACCTGGAGAATTAATTCATGCAGATTTGTGTGGCCCAATGCAAGTTACGTCAAATGCAGGAGCTAAATATATGCTATTATTTAAAGATGATTTCTCACATTTTAAAATAGCATATTGTTTGAAACATAAATCTGAAGTTAAAGATATTTTACCAAAATTCTTAAATAAAGTTAAGAATGAAAACGATTTTTTTGTTAAAAATTTGAGAACTGACAGAGGAACTGAGTTTTTAGACGAATGTTTTACAAAAATATTAGAAAAACACGGTGTAAATCACATTGTCATTTCAAGGGAAACTCCCCAACAAAATGGTACAATAGAAAGAGAAAATCGAACTGTAATTGAAGCTGCACGTACTTTACTAAATGCCAAAAATATGAATTTAAAGTACTGGGCAGAAGCTTGTAATACTGCTGTTACGACTTTGAATGTATCAGGTACTTCTACAGTAGTAGATAAAACTCCATTTGAACTATGGTATAACCGTAAACCACGAATCAAGAATTTGAGAATATTTGGTTCAAGAATTTTCGCATTATGTCCGAAAAATCAACGTCGAAAATTAGATCCAAAAGCAAAAACTGGTATACTAATAGGTTACGAAGATTGTGGTTACAAAGTGCAGTATGAGAATTCAAAAGTTGATGTAACAGTAAATGTAGAATTTGATGAACAAATTTGTCGCATGTGCAACACGCCAAATATTATAAATGTTACAGTTCCTGAAAACTCCTGCGAAAATTTAAATCAAATTAAAATGGATTTTAAGGACAGTGGGAGCAAAGATAAACAAAACGAAGAAGAAGAAAGCGAAAACAATTACGAAGAAGAAGAAGTAGAAAACAAAATAGAAAAACGTTATTTTCTTCGTCAACGTAAACCTAAAGTATCTGCAATGTCTTATTTTACAGAAGCTATAGATGCACCAACGTTTGAAGAAGCAATCAATTCACCTGATGCAACGAAATGGCATGAAGCAATGTACGATGAAATGAAATCATTGCATGAAAATAAAACTTGGACGTTGGTAGAGACTCCTCCAGGTGCTCGAATTTTAACAAATCGTTGGGTATTACGTATAAAGAGACATGCAGATGATACCATCGATAGATACAAAGCTAGACTTGTAGTTCGTGGATTTTCGCAAAGACCTGGCATAGATTTTAAAGACACATACAGTCCTGTGGTTCGTTTTGAATCAATTAGATTGCTATTAGCTATTGCTGCAGTCAAGAAATTACATCTTCTTCAATTTGATATAAAAACAGCATTCTTACATGGAGATTTAAAAGAAGATTTGTATATGTTTCAACCAAAAGGTTTCGATGATAATTCAGGAAGAGTGTGTAAACTGAAAAAGGCACTGTATGGTTTAAAACAGGCACCAAAATGCTGGAATTCAAAATTTTCAGAATTCTTCAAAGGTCAAGGTTTTAAACAAAGTGACCAGGATCCTTGTATTTTTACTTCAGAAAATGAAGAAAAATTCATAATTATTGCTATCTATGTGGATGATGGAATTATTGGAAGTTCAGATAAAATTGAAGGTGAAAAATTGTTGGCTGAAATAAATAAAAGATTTGAAGTAAAATCAAGTCAACTACATGAATATCTAGGACTTCAAATTAAACAACTGAAAGACAGTTCAATATTTATATGTCAAAAAGGATATGCAAAAAGAATTTTAGAAAGATTTAGTATGTTAGAGGCTAAGTCTGTGCAAACTCCTTTGACTGTTGGTGACGAAGAAAAACAAGAAGATACAGAAACTCAAGAACAGAAACCAAATGTGCCATACCGCGAAGCAATCGGAAGTTTAATGTATTTGATGATAGGAAGCAGACCAGATATTGCATTTTCTGTCAGCAAGTTGAGTCAGCATTTAGATAGATATACATTGAGTGATTGGCGCAAGGTAAAACGTGTATTCAGATATCTAAAAGCAACATTAGATCTCGGTTTATTGTATCATTCAACTCCAAAACAAAATTTCAATGGTGTCATTTTATATACTGACGCTGACTTTGGTGGAGATATAGAAACCAGACGAAGTACAAGCGGCATGGTTATTCAGTTTAACGGAACAGCTGTACAATGGAGCAGCAAACGTCAAAATTGTGTAACACTTTCCACAATGGAAGCGGAATATGTAGCAGCGAGCAGTGGTTTGCGTGAATTTTTATGGCTATATCGATTGTCAGAAAACATGTTAATAAAATGCGAAAAACCCATACTAAGACTAGATAATCAAAGTACTATTCAATTTGCAAAATTATGTGAAGTACGTTCAAGATCAAAGCATATTGATATACGAAAATATTTTCTTCGTGAATTGGTGAATGATGGTTATATCGCATTAGAATATGTTCCCTCCAGTGAACAAGTAGCAGACATAATGACTAAAGCATTACCGTTTTTAAAATTTGAAGCAAATATAGATAAACTTGGATTGGTTCATGAATCCGAAATTTCAACAGAAGCCGAAGTGGGAGTGTTGGAGTATTAGTTCGTTTCTACTGAAATTTAAGAAATGTCAATATGTCAAATATGTCATAATTTTGTTTTATTGTATGTTTATTTGTATTAAGAAAAATATATGTTGTAGTTACTGTCATAAGAATATATAAAATATTAAAAAAGAGTTTTTGTCTTGCTCTTTATTAAAAAATAGGCAATATATCAAACAGAAACAGACTAAACAACTTAGTGGTTATTTATTTAGATAACTATTGACATATCTTCTTCGATCAATTTGAGTCAGAACGAACTAAACAGCTAAACTGAATCATTCATTATTGATTGCACAGCTATGAATTATTGCATCAGCCGCAGAAATATGTTCGGTACTTGAAAGGACAACCTTAAAGGGTCTTGTAAAACCAACGATGTTTCATCCTTTTGAAAAATTAAGCTGAGGAGTTTGTCCGTTTCCGTTGTATCTGCTGACCTTGTTCGCTTGGCCTACTTGCATTTGTTTTGGTGCAAAGGATGTTGTCATTTGTGTATGTATCATATTCCATAAATCGTATTGTTAATAAAAATTAATCACTGCACATTAATTATTATGAATACGGAGGATGTATAAAAACAGTAATATTTCTTAAAAAATATATGTGCAATTTAGTGGAAATACGACGAAATGACACATGAGATCACATGTGCACAGGAAATAAACGAAGTTCTAGAGATAAACAAATGTTATTTTAGAACTGTCTACTCATGAATAAAGACATGACTCATTAAGGATTAAGTGCAATAGCATTGTTAATATTAAATAAAACTCATTCCCTGTTATTAATTTTAGGTGTGATTCACTTAGCTTCTCTCATTTTGTAAATGAACAAAACTGTTTTTTAATTGGGATGTAGAACATAAAAGATAATTTTACGACGTAGAAGGGACAGTTTTTTTTAATAATTGCGGGAAAGTATACCTTTACTATTCCTGTATTAGTTATTTATAAATAACATAGTGTTTCACAAGACAAGATTTCTTGTCTTGTTTTGTTATTTCTTGTCTTGACTCGAAAAACAAGACAATAAAATTAATTATATAGTGTTTTTTATTACTCTTATATATAAAAATCTTATCTTGATCGTCATTTTCTTGCATATTACTTGTCTTGCAGGTTATAATGTAGTCAGGGATTTCCATTTTGCAAATGAACATATAATTTCTTGTATCACTTATATTATTTTTGTTAGATAATATCAATGTCATTTATCAAATAGATATCTTATAATGCAATTATTGTTATTAAATGAATATTATAAAAACAAAAAATCACATAGCTGCACTACTTTTAAGTATTTTTTAGCGACAATTGTGCAAACAGAAAGTTTTTTCCAAAGTTCCTTAATTCTTGTTTATATAATTTCAATGAAAAATTTTATATCTTCATTTTTTTAATACCTACATATTTTTGTAATTTAGGTAACAGTAACATATATTTATAGGTAAATTCTAAATATATCTAGAAAATAATAGCAAATCTATAATCTTAATGTTAACAAGTGTTTTAGATGTTCTAATTATACAATACAATTCTAATTTGCCTCAATTTCTAAAATTCTGTCTGTCTTTAATAGTTCTAATTTTATCGGACGATTTTAAGATATTTTCATCTCTGATTTTTTGCATTCTAGCCTTTATTTTATTTCGTTCTTTATATACATTTCAACAATTCATAAAATTCAAGACTGTTTTCTTATTAAAAAAAAGTAAGTAGGTAGTTCTATTTTTAATTCGTAAACACAATTCAATACTCATTGTTTGGACAACCATTTGACATCAGTATGAAGAAGGTTCAAATGCTCAGATCCAAGAAAAATGTCGAGTTACTAAATGCTCAATTTTATACATGGCCTCAACTATCTGATAATTCATTATGTACAGGCAGTTTTTGTTTCATGCGTTCCAGATGGCACTGCGTACAAAAATTTACACATTTAGAAAAACACACGCCTGCGCTACGATCGTTTTCAGTAGTAATAGGACAAAAACTTGACAACAATGGAAAAAAATTGCATAAAAATCAGAGAAAAATGATTAATAATAGATAATAAACCATAGTGATTAAATATTTGAATTTATTTTCTTGTTATATTACATTTAAAATGATGATAAAATTTTCTACGAACTAAACTTAGATAATTAATAACACATTCATTTCAATAGTATAAATAAACATATTGACATTTTAAATAAACAATTTGTAATGAATCGCTGAATATTTTTAGGTTATTTTTTTAAATAAATTATAAGAAAAATATAAGAGTTAAAAAATAAAAATGATCTGTTTTTTAAACTGTTTGTATTCAATTATGTCAACACTTTTGATATTAATAAACTAAGTTTAAAATTGTGAATAATATTTATATATTATTAGATTTTTAAAATTTGCAAATATGGCAGGATGGATTTCAGCAAAATACAATTTGAATAATAATAGTCTTCAGTCTGTAATAACTCATATTACAGCATTTTACAATTAGTTAAAGATTTAATTATTTTTCGCAATATCACATTAATGAAGAAAATTAAATTACACTTAATTCTGTATAATAGATGGTACATTGAATTAGTTTGAAATTAAGACGCACTTCAATTAAAAATAAGAATTTTTATAAAATTTAATTAATGGATACGGAACTTAAATATATGGAAGGTTAGAATAAAACTACATCTTAAATTTTCACAATTTTGTTTATTTCATTAAATTTTTTTCGATAATAATACATATTACAAATAAATTTACTTTAATTCATTTTTTAAATTTTTTATTTTTAGTCAACAAAAAAGGAAAAAAAAAGGTGTATGAAATTTTATATTTATTTATGTAGTCGAACCGAATAATTATGGAGTATTCAATCATGTTTTCAAATTCGGTATTTTGTCGAATATTTAATTTTAATACCAAAATTCGGTTGTACACTTATACAAACAAGAAAACAAGAAAAATACTATTTTTTTATTGTTTTAGTTTTAGTGTATAGATTACCAAGAAATATTTGCGTGCGTCTGTTTTTTACGAAATATAATATTCGTTATTGGTTTAAAAGTATCACTTTCAAAGGCTGATCGTAAAACTAATATTTATATATATTATTGAATGAATACGGGTTGGCAAAAATCATGATTTTTAAAATTTTTGAAGATATCTAAGTATTTCAGCACTTTTTAAATTGTTTTGAAAGCAAAATTAATATTTTATTTTATAAACAAAAACGAAATTTGTATTTAAACTATTCATCTATATTCATTCAAAACTAGAAGAGTAACAAAGCATTTTTACTTTTTGTTACACATTTAAATACTTGTTTTTATTATATTATGACAATTAAACTGATAAAATTGCATTTAATTATAAGATATTATAAAATATAGAATTTATTTTTGTTGTTATAAATAGTTTTGTAGCAAAGAAATTCATTTTTCTGTAAGTGTCAAAAAAATTTGTGCATTAATTTTTAGGTTTATATTATGATATTTTTTATGTGTTATATTGCAAAACTGTGAAAAAAAATTGTTTTCATGGTTTTGAAAAACATTTTTTCACGGTTATAAATTAACAATTTAATATTTATAAAGAACTTTAATTTTTCTTTAATTGTAAAGGTACCTCTGATATTTTTGAAAGATATCAGCGTAATTTACTAATTATTTTTTCATTTTAATTATAACTTCTGGTCAAATTTTTGCAGAAAAAATATTGTTTGTATTTCGAGCGTAAACTGTGTTGTTATTACGTTTGAATGACTTTTTAACATTCGCACATACTAAAAACACCTTCTTCACGCTCTTAATACGAAAATAACTATTTCATTAGAATTTGTATTTTTTATCTTCGATAAAAATAAATGATTTTTATAAAAAAAAAACAGTTGACTTAAATCAGGCCAACCTTGAATGTGAATCTAATAAATATATTAACTTTATTGTTAATATTTATGAGGAGAATAAATATATATATTTTTTAGTTTTGTAGCTGTTAATGTTTCTATATTTTCCATTTTGACTTCGAGTGGAATAATGATCATATTAATTCGCTAACTGAAATTAGTATAAAAGGAATATTAGGTAAAGAATTCTTGCTGAGTATGTATGTTTATTTTTTGCGATATTTATTATTCATTTGAATATTTGGAAATGAAAGGTGAATTTGAATATAGAAACAGTACTCACATCTTTATTCCACTTCAAGATATAGGGGATGGGTATATCTTGGGGAAAATCCAACTCACAATTAAAAACAACATGTTCACCAACATTCGCTGTTAGGAAGGTAGGTTTCGACTCCTCCTCATACCACGCCTGCACTCCGAAACAACAACACAGAAACCACAGAACAACCAATCCTTTCACCATCATACAAACAGTCTTCGCGGCTTCTTCCTTCTTCGCAAATATGTAAAATGAGCGGGTAATGTGAGGCAGCGAGCCCACGACGAGTAGAGTTGACTGAGGCCGTATGAAACCGCCAACTGCAGCCTGGATCTCTAGCTGAGCTGGATGAATAGACAGCAGTTTGTTCGGATTTAATGTGGCTATTGTGTCGTGCTTGGCGAAATTGAACATCCTGTTGGTATTTATAAACGAGGTATTTGTCTTCAATCGATTCTATTGACAATTGCACTACAATGAAATTTGGACTACATTCTCGATTGTTGTTGTTGGTTCATTGCTATTTTTGCACCTTTCAAAGTGATACTTTTATTTCACAACTGATTTTAATTTGTTTTTCCAAATAATTACAAGGCGATTACCATTTTACTAGCAGGAATTAATTCTGAAACTGTCGCCCAGTAAAATTTGGTCTACATTCTCGATTGTTGTTTGTTGGTTCATTGCTATTTTTGCACCTTTTAAAGTGATAGTTTTGCATTTCACAACAGATTTTTAATTTGTATTTCCAAATAATTACCATTTTATTGTAGGAATTAATTTTGAAACTGTCGTCCAATTTCATCACAGTATTTTGTTAAATAGCACCAATCACTTTCCAATTTCATTGACAATTATTACAAATACTAATTGCTGGGGAAATTCCAGAACTAACTCCCTTTTTCGAAAAAAAAAAACTTATACTTTAGTCAATACTAGGACTGTGCGATCAAGGAAATTTGTGATCAATGATCGATCTTTATTTTTAATAGACCAAGATCGATCGTAAAAACAATCCTATTTGATTAAATCGATCTCAACTATAGATTGATCTTCATTAATAAAACTTAAATCGAAGTTCAATATTTATAGTTACAAAAAAAAGAGAAATATGAAATGAGACTTGAAAGTATTCTACCCAAGTCAAAATAATGATCGATCGGATCAATCGGGTTCAAACAATCAAATCAGATCAGTCAAACGATGAGATCGATATTTTTTTACTGAGATCATTTGTCGCAGTCCAAGTCAATACTATAATAACTAGAAAATTTTCCAGGTACCTATAGTGGAATTTGTAAAGTGATATTATTAAATTTGATATTATAATTATGCAGGTTTTCACGTTTTGAGACATTTTAATGATGTCCAAAAATAAGGTCTTTATAATAATGACTTTTGACAATTTTTAGTCTGAAGTCGACCTGTCAGTCTGGATGTATGTGTACATGTGTAAAGAAAATTAAATTGAATGAATATTAATGAAACTACTATTTCAGCTTTTGACACCAATGCTGATTTGAATAACTTTCTGTAAAAATCGATCAACCGAGTGTAACAATTTTATTTCTGTCATATTTTTTTTTAAAATATTTTGTAAAATACTCTTAAGATTTTAAGTCATCTAAGACCTGATATGATTCATAACATCCGTGATTGGTTCAATAGTTTATCGGTTTCACGTTATTAATAAATATTATTTTATAAAATTCTTTTGTGAGTGAATGACAACTAATCCAATTATCTCACATTATTTTAACAAATCTGTACTGTAATATTATTACCATATGGACTTGTCAAAATTACATGGGATACAATTATGACTTAGTTATCCTGTTTACTTTTGTTTATTTAAATAAAGGCTTAATATCCTGGATCCTGTAAAAGGATAAACATAAACAAAGCAAATTTCCTGGTTTAAAATTGGTAACGTTGCAAATAATTCCTGGAAAATTAATAAAAAAATATTTATTCTTAACACTAACATTTATCTTAAACTTTTAATACACATTGCAAAATACAACATATGCTACCACATGCTGTAAAATGTTTAAATTATAAATAAATAAAACATTTATATACGGCAAATTAGAAATAATAGTTTATATATATATATATATATATATATATATATATATATATATATATATATATATAATATTGTATACAAAAATATTTATCATTTTTCCAAACCTTCAACAATATTTGCGAAAATTATAATAAGCGACTCGGAATGTAAGTACCTTATACAACTCACAAGCTTCGCATCAATTTATACCTCCTCGAATATTATGGTGTACTTAAATCTCTTGCAACTTAAATAAATATTAAATTGAATTGAAAAGAAAGATATACCTAATAAATAAAAAATAAAAACATAAATGGTGTTTCTGTCGGTCAAGAATGAATATTTTATTTATTTATTTATATTCCATATCATAAATTAAAAAAGTACAAAGTACGGAGAATGTATATTAATTTGGTTGTCGTAGGAGAATTGTAATCCTTTCGAGAGAAGCAGTCTACGTGTGTGGCTGGCCTGCTGCTAAACGGATAATGGAAATTGACATTGAAGGCGGTTTTAGTTGCACAAACGGGGGACCGTTGTGGGTCAGCAATTACCTCGTTGTTCCAACACCCACTAGTCGCTGCCTGCTGCGAGTACAACACTACACTTGCATCCGTGTCGCCCAAAATGCCTTCCCCAAACTTCACATTTATAGTAGAAGTTTAGGTATATGAAATTCACTTTCGAATAAGCCGATTGGCCCTTATAAAGTTAATGAGACTTGCTGTATAGGTTCTTTTAAGCAAGTAGTTTTTTCTGTCGTATGATGTTAAGGGCCGTACCAGAAATTTTCTTTCAAAATGTTTCCTAATTATATACTTATAATCTAGAGTAAAATATTCAAATAATAATGCAGTTTAAATGCCGTCTTCTAATTTCCTTACAAATTCAACCCCTCTAATTATCTATGAAAAGTTCCTTATCCTCTTATTTCAACCCTCTACATTACTGGAAAAATAGTGAAAAAATTCCCAGCGTCATATTTTCCGAGATATGATTTTTTTAATGAAGAAAGATTTTGCGAATTTTATTTCTGATGTCAAAAATTGAAGACCTCTAACTTTTACTAAAAAGTACCTTATTCCCTTCATTCAACCCTTTACATTACTGGAAAAAGAGTGAAAAAATTCCCAGGGTAGTATTTTCCAAGATATGATTTTTTTAATGAAGACAGATTTTGCGAATTTAATTTGTGACGTCAAAAATTGAAGACTTCTAACTTTTACTAAAAAATATCTTATTTCCTTCATTCAACCCTCTACATTACTGGAAAAATAAATAAAAAAATTCCCAGGGTTGTACTTTCCGAGATATGAATTTTTTAATGAAGACAGATTTTGCATATTAAATTTCTCACCTCAAAAATTCACCCCCTCTAATTTTCTACGAAAAGTACCTTATCCTGTTATTTCAACCCTCTACAATACTGAAAAAATAAATAAAAAATTCCCAGGGTCGCACTTTCCGAGATATGAATTTTTTAATGAAGACAGATTTTGCGAATTAAATTTCTGACGTCAAAAATTGAAGACTTCTAACTTTTACTAAAAAGTAACTTATTACCTTCATTCAACCCTTTACATTACAGGAAAAATAGTGAAAAAATTCCCAGGGTAGTATTTTCCAAGATATGAATTTTTTAATGAAGATAGATTTTGGGAATTAAATTTCCGACGTCAAAAATTGAAGATCTCTAACTTTTACTAAAAAGTACTTTATTCCCTTCATTCAACCCTCTACATTACTGGATAAATAGTTAAAAAAATTCCCAGGGTAGTATTTTGCAAGATATTAATTTTTTAATGAAGACAGATTTTGCAAATTAAATTTCTGACGTCAAAAATTGAAAACCTCTAACTTTTACTAAAAAGTACCTTGTACCCTTCATTCAACCCTCTACATTACTGGAAAAATAGTTAAAAAAATTCCCAGGGTAGTATTTTGCAAGATATTAATTGTTTAATGAAGACAGATTTTGCGAATTAAATTTCTGATGTCAAAAATTGAAGACCTCTAACTTTTACTAAAAAGTACCTTATTCCCTTCATTCAACCCTCTACACTACTGGAAAAATAGTGAAAAATTTTCCAGAGTAATATTTTCTAAGATATGAATTTTTTAATGAAGACAGATTTTACTCTAGATTCTAAAAGAATCATATACAGTACTTGTCTGAAGTACATGAATTGATATTTCACTGGGTTTCGAATTTATTCCAATTTATTTCAAAAAGTGAACTCTTTTGCTTTCTATCGGCCATTCTTAGAACTATACTGTTGCTCAATTTAAATCTTCAACTGTAAATAATCGTGCGCAGTACCTTGTCTGAACCACGCGAATTGATATTTTTCTCAGTTTTGAATTAAAGTTGAAAAATGAAGGCATATGCCATCTATTGGCCACTTTAGGAACTTTACTGTTGCCCAATCTAAAGTTTCAACTGTAATTAATCGTGGACATGACTTGTCTGAACAACACGAATAGATATTTTACTCAGTTTCGAATGTAAGTGGGAAAACTGAACGCATATGCCATCTATCGATACCTCTTTGAACTATGTATTGTAACGTAACTAAAAAATGATTTGAAATCGAATGTGGAACTTGAAATGATCAATTATTGAACTCTTACTTTTGTAGTAACTTTAGCTTAGACAAGGGTACCGATAATATATTAGTTTTAAAATATTTTTAAATAAAAATAAGACTACTATCTCCAAATTACGGAATTGTATTACAATTGCAGTTTTAGTGGGTAATTTCTCGTATTTTTTTTTGTACTGCCTTCCTCATATTTATTCTTTGTGTTTTTTAACATTTAGTCAAGCTTGAAAAAAAATTTAAGTTTTCTTCTCCGGAATTTAAACACACGGCCAATATTTTATTAATGTGCGATTTTAAATAATATTAATTTTCTAAATAATGATTACTAACGGTTTCTTGTTGTCGTTACAGTGTGAGAGTCATGGAGTCTCGTAAGATTGTTCTGGGGCACTTGGAGCTGCTGTGGCGACGTCGTGGGACATTTGAGCTGTTGTGACAACATCGTGGGACACTTGTAACTGTTGCGGAGACATCGTAGAGCACTTGGAGCTGCTGTGGAGACATCTTGGAACCTGATGGTGAGTCAAAATAAATTTCTTTTAATATTGTATATACCTCACACTCTATATTTGGGTCTGGCGGCTCTGTACAACCACTTTATGTTAACGATAATTTCTTCAAGAGAACTACCCTAATGACTACCCCCATTACATTATTAATAGATGCATTATTAAATACATATATGTGCTGCATTTAGTGTAGTCATTTACATCTTATAATCTACATTTCGGGTAATAATTAATTAACTACTTAAGCTTGTATTTGAGCAGTTACAAGTAGGATGGGTGACCGGGTTTCAGAGATAACTTTACTTGTATTTCAAGTAGGTTGCAGCTAAATTAGACTGCATCTTGTGTAGTTATTAGCTACGTTTTATGAACTATATTTCGGGCGGTAATTAATTAGGTAGTCAAGCTTGTTTTAGGGCAGTTACATGTAAGATGGGTGATCGTATTTTTATACGTCTGGTATTTTGTTAATATCGTACATTATCCCTGCTTAAATGAAACCTTGTATGGTTGCTTATGTGTTGTGTTTTGGTTATAGTGCCTGCAATATGCTGGGACACTCGGAGTTTTTGTGGAGACGTCGCGGGACACTTGGAGCTGCAATGGAGACGTCGCAGGACACTTAAGCTGCAGTGGAGACGTCGCGGAACACTTGGAGCTGCAGTGGAGACATCGTGGGATACTCGCAGCTGCTATGGAGACGTCGTGGGACAATCGGAGCTACTGTGGAGACGTTGCGGGTCACTTGGAGCTGCTGTGAAGACATTGCGGGACACTCGGAGCTGCTGTAGAGACATCGCGGGACACTCGGAGCTGCTGTGGAGACATCGCGGGATGAATGGAGCCGCAGGCCCTGGAGATCATTTGAATGGTGAGTCCAACTTATATTTTTATTGTCGACACCCTAGATTTGGATGTGACAACTCTATACAGAACCACTGCGGCTTCAAGCGATTTACAGCTCGTTCACTGTTTACTCTTAAATTGTGTTAGGTTTATTTATTGTATTTAAATGCTTTTTTATAAGATACATTTACTCTTAAGTTCAGAATAATTGTTCTTATTTCAAAACAACATTGCTTTTTCTTTAAACTGAAAATACATGTTAATTTTATTTATTTTGTTTTAACTGTCTCTGCTAGTTTCCTACACTTGAGTAACCAATTTAATTTGCTGTTTGAGTATTTCAAAATGAATGACCAAAAAACTACCCTTAATATTTATTAACTTTGTACATAAATTAAAAGTTTCACGTGGTAGTTTTCTGCACATTTGACTTTGCAAATAAGAGTGAACAGTGATTGTGCTTGCAATTGTAGAAGGTGAATATACATGGCTTGTGGTTTTAGGTGATTGCGGCTACAGCTGTCAGGAAAGCTGCAGCTGCTGCATCTGACGGAAGACTTAGTTGCTAGTTGATGTAGTAGCTTAAGTTGTTTAGTGTTAGTGTTTCTGTTGTATTTCACAGGTGTAGTTTAAGTTTGGCTCACCGTCCGCGAGCCACTTGTCGCGTTTTGATGTTGAAGTGCTCCCTTGGCGAATCATCTTAGGATAATCGTGCGTCGCGTATGCCACGTGGCATGCGCCACCGCGCGGCTTGCCCAGATGGCAGCTAGGCCCTAGGGGGTGTAGTGCGAACTTGGAGTGGGCGGGTTCCTTTTAGAGTCACGGTCATGTGGGGGGGTAGGTAGGACACGCGCGCGGAGGGTAGTAGAGTTCATCAAACTTGTGCTTGGGCTGTTGACTTGCTGTACCACTGGGTCGCTTTTTAATGTTCAATCACTTGTTTTCTTCGTTGGGGCTGGCTCCTGAGATGGTGTTAGTCGGGGTAGACCCGGGGAGTAAAGAGTAATGTTTGGGCTGCACCACAGGAGGCTCTACTGCGCGACCGGTGCTCCCCCAACCGTTGGGGCAACATATCTTTAGATGCAGTGCTTATCAATCAAGTAGCTTCTCTTTCTTTCATTTCTTAAAATAAATAAATAATTAATAATTGCATCTTTAATTAACATTAATAACATTTAATATATTTTAGTCTTTTTTTATAACTTATTTACTTGTTTATCATAATGTAAAATAAATAATAGACCTTCTGTCTATTATTGAATTGAATTGAATTAGACACATAATAGACGAATGTGTAGTTGACAGGCACTGCAATAAGTAAACCCGTTGAGCAACTTTGTGGATGAGCACATACCCGTGATGGATCAGTGGCGGATTTGAGGGGGGGGCGAAGGGGCGATCGCCCCCCCTTAGACAGTCCAGCTCTTTAAATTTCAAAAATAATAATAAATAAATATGGAGCGCAAAGGCGTCTCACACACAGACATAATAAACATTTGTTTGACTTGGAGCAGAAATGTTAACGACAAAAACTATTTGCCGAAATATTGTTGTGGAAAAACTGCCTAACTTTTATTGAATCTGATATTCCAGTTAATGCAAATGAAGTTCTGAAACAATTTGGTGCTAATATTTACTTATTAGAAAATAAATTATTAACAATATTAATAAGACTACCTACAAATATGACTACGGTTGAACGTAGCTTTTCTATATTAAGAAACTCCTGAAAGGAGTTGGACACGAAAAAAGTTTTAACCCGATTCGCATTGACGAAAAAAAAATTATACTGATTATAAACAGGCCATGTAACCGAAAAAAATACTGGTTAACGGTTAAACCTTATAGAGAACGTTATAATAATAACGGTTTTAGTTGGAAAACAGGTTTTTAAAAATTGGAAACCGGTTAAAACCGGTTAATAAGACGGTTAAAAAAATAGTAAACAGAATTCATAAAAAAAATCTTTATAAATCTTTAATTAAAAAATAAAAAAAGAAAATAATAAAAAATTACCATCAGAAAAATACAACAAATAAAAGAATGCACTCTAACTAACGAATATTTACAAAACTTCACTTCAGAAAAACGCGGCACACATTTTATTTGTAAATTTTCCTAATGCTGACAAAGAGACTTCCTACTTTTATGACTCTCCAATAAAATGTAAATTGGAAAAATTGCCACGACTCATATTCAAATATAAGTAGATTACACAGATATAAAAAAATATTAAATATTTTTCGCGGTAAATGATATTAAAATAATGGATAATGTTCGTTAAAACCGGTTTATTTATTTTGTGGATAACGGTTTCCGGTATTTTCGGCCTTAAAAATATCGATTAAAATTGCGGTTAAAGTTCGCAATTTTCGTTCAAAATATCGGTTATCGGTTTTTATTAACCGGTTTTTCAACCGATTACATGGCCTGATGATTATACGGATAAGTTTAGCTGTTTTGTACGTATAATTTTAATTTTTAATATTTTTTTCTAATTCAATGATTTTGTAATAATTAATAAATTTTGTAGTTAATATTACTATCAGGGCATGTAATCGAAAAAAATACTGTTTAACGGTTAACCCTTATAGAGGACGTTATAATAATAACGGTTTTAGTTCGAAAACCGGTTTTTGAAAATTGGAAACCGGTTAATATATCGGTTAAAAAAATAATTAAAATTAATTAAAACAAATTAATTAGTTTAAAGTTAAAATTTAATCTATAACTATACATTAATTTTACTAATATTTGATGTTAACATAGACCTGAAGATGGTTCCAATCAGATCCGAAACGTCGTCTTTTTAATAAAGAAATTTCAATTTAAACAAAACCATAGTCTCCAATATCTAATTCCTTTCAAAATATCCAACTGTTGGCTTAATATTATAAAATTTAAATTACATGACTTATGTTCAGATACAAATAGAAATCACAGATATAAAAAAAAATATTAATTTTTTTTTTCTAAATGATATTAAAATAAAGGTTAATGTTCGCTAAAACCGGTTTATTTTTTTTTTGGTTAACGGTTACCGGTATTTTCGGCCTGAAAAATTACGGTTAAAGTTCGCAATTTTCGTTCAAAATATCGGTTACCGGTTTTTATTAACCGGTTACTATATATATTATTTTATTTTTTTATGATTAGGTACTTAAAAAAAAATTAAATTCGCCCCTCCTTAGGAAAGTTTCTGGATCCGCCACTGTGATGGATATAGGCCGGGGTGCCCTCGTGGCCAGGTAAGCGGCTGGCTTTCCGAGCTTGACGTGGCAGGTCAATACTAAGCTTTCAATAGCCGTATCACGCCCGAACCAGTGGTACCGTTATTGGGGGACTTGGTCGGAGTGCAGATGCTGTCGGTGATGTAGGGTGTGATGCGAAAGCATGGCGTGGGGGTCGGCAATACCCCCTCGTAAACCTCTAGTAAGAACAACGGCGGAGTTTCTTACTATTTCCTATTTGTAATTAGCTTAATTAAGGTAGTTCATAAGGTAGCTTAGTATGTAGTCTTTTAGCTTTGTTTTGCCTTGCTATCAATTGAGAAAGTAACGTAACGTAAGACAGGAATAAATAGATATTTCCACATAGCACTTCAACCAACGTAACTCTTGCAGGTAGTATTAAGTTAGTATGTAAGTTAGAAACACATTGTTACTGTTAACAGGCTTAGTTGTAAGTTTCTTTCAGGGTAATATGTTGGCTATTGCTCTCATAGTCTCTAGTAAAGAACAGACTATGAGGGTAGTCAACCATGTCAGATGCAGCGACAAGAAGATTTCCATGAACACACTTTCCCCTTTGTATTGTAATAAATAAATAAAAAAAAACCTTCAAACTTACCTGTGTTTTTAGTTGGCATGGTAGCGAGTAAGTAGAGTAAGCAGGGCCTAGACGTAGATAAGGAACTAGACTGTAAGCCAAAACCATTGTAAACTTACGATGTTGTAAGGGGATTCCTGCCATACAACACCGTAAAGTATTGTAAACGTGTGCTAAACTTTGTAAATGTACGACTGCGTCGTGGAGTTCACAACACTTGTCAAATGCATTGTCCAAATACTGTACAAGTTCTCCTTCCGTACACACATGTAACACGACATTGTATTTACAATCAAATATAATGTCGTGTAATTTTATGTTACAATTTAATAAAAAAAAATTATAAAGTTGTACACATGTGGAAACAACAGAAAATATTAGGGCTGCTTTTTATAATACCTTTACATTAAAAAAAATAGTTTAGTGAACAATAAACTAATTCAATAAAATAATTCCGAAAAAAGCAGCTTTTATGAAATCAAATGTTCAGATTGTGATGCCGTGTATATAGGTCAAACGGGTCGTAGTTTTAATCTAAGATTTAAAGAACATGTTAACGCCATTTCAAATAATAAATGTAATTCCAATGTTGCAAAACACTGTTTGTTAGAAAATCATTCTGTTAGTGTAAACAATTTGCTTGTTAAACATCAATGTTCTAAGGGATTAAAAATGGACTTCTTGGAATCAATGGAAATCCAAAAAGCAGTGAAAGATGGCAAAAGCTGAATGAACAATTAGACCTTTATAAATCTCCGTTGGTTTCTCCATTTTAATCTCCGTTTCTTGTAATTATACCTGTGTTTTATATATAAATTCATTCTTATTGTAATGTACTTCATTCTGTTATTTCCTGATGATGGCCTAGTAAGCCGAAATACGTATTGAAATAAATTCAATTTTTGAAACTAACAAGTATATTTTTTTCTTTTTTACCTTGTTATAATAATGTTTCAACGAGAACCGACAGTAGAATCAATCAAATTTATATAATATTTATTACTGTTATTCATGTTATTTAGTTTTTAACTGATATTTTTCTGATTATTTAGGGGATGAATGAGCTGCTCTTCAACCCTGGATGCGGCAGCCACAGTTCCAGAAGGGCACAAGTGGAAATAATTATTAATTAACTTGTATATGTAGTATTGTACTTATATGAGCATAATCAAGTGTATTTATTGTTATATAATAAACAAACACTTCAATTACATCATATCATTTATTCCTGTACCCCTTTAATAATAATTTCACCCTTTCATCCCTTTCCGCCCTTTTTAAGGTTTGATTACGTAACCAAGACCCTTAGGGCAAATCTGACTTTGGAATCGTATTCTACGGGTTCTAATTAGCTTATTAAAGTAATAATAGAAAATATTATTATTTTTTGTGGAATTACTGAGATGTGACGTAATGATTACGTAGGAATTAGGAGGGAGGGATATAATATCGATGAGTATTGCGGGAATTGATCAGTTGTGATTTACTCTTCGTGTGGTGAAGATGTGTGTAATAGTGATAGTGAAACATGAAGTGAATTTGCAAAGGTGTGAATACAGTTTTAATAAAAGTGAATCAAATAATTTCCCAGTGAAGAGGAAAACAGGAAGCTGGTGCACAGGAAATGCATCTGGAAATTCGATGGAGCCGCTTAAGTATAATAACAAGGTATAGTTTGCTACAACTTTCCAGCAAATTCATTCCCCTAAAAGTACTACACCCACATATTTGTGTATTATATTTAAATATGTATCACATATACAGTAAAAAAATATATACGTGTATAAATACGTATATTACGTAATCATACTTTAAAAAATCTTAAATTAATTCTATTTTATAAATTTTATTAGTAATAATTTTATTTAAATATGAATTTATTAAAGTAATTTTAAAAAGTAGATATATATTTCTCACTTATTATATTATTTTCATTCAATTATAAAGTAGCATATTTTTTTTTATTTTATTCCTAAAATATATGTATTGGTCATTACGTAACATTTCCTCTTGTAATAACTTGCATAATTAAAATACAATTGTACCTTAACTAATCAAATAATTTAACTGTTATTCTGTTGTATGTTTTATAATGTACATTATTACGTAACTTTAATCAGGAGTGAATTTATTTTTTAAATACTGATTTCATATTTCTTTTAAATAATTTTCCATTTTATATTTTTTTTTTTTTTTCTATAGCGAAACAAGAATTTTAAATGATATTTTTGTGAATTCATTACATAATTACTTGAAAAAGAAATACATAATGCTAATCTGTCCAGAACAGATTGGCACACCCAATAATGGGTAATAAGCTAACATAATATATTTATTCTCATATATAAAACTGAGTACAATTTGGCAATAGATATAAGGTATGGTATGGTGTGTGTGAGCGATTGAGTAAGCGATATCTTGCTCTATAAAATTGCCCGGGAAGTTTTATAAAGTAAATATCGCTTTAGTTAAGTTATTAGTTAGATATAAGGCATGACTGTCAAGCTGTACTCAGTTTTATTTCATTTTGTACTTTTTGCTTTCTTACATAGTTCTATAATTATAACAAACTTATGTTTTATGATATATTATAACCATGATCGTTTAAAATTTGATTGTTTCGCTTTAATTTTATAAGTAGGTACTTTTTTTATTAACTTTCTAAAATTTTCCCCAAAATGTTGTGCTTTGATCAATACATATAATTTTTATTTTAATGGCTACAATTTTTGTATCTATAAATAGTTTTATTTATTTTCAAAATATACCTTAGAAGTATAAAAGTAATTCGAATTTTGCTGGAAAGTTCGCTGTATAGACAATGAACGTAAATTTTTTATTAAAATTTCAAATATTTAGCTGAATGAATGTCTAATTGTGTGAATGTGTGTGTGCAAAAAAAATATACAAAGAAAAAAATGTAAAAAAAAGAAAAAGAAAAAAAGCGTGTTGCGTGTTTTCCTTTTATCCTCCTCGTATGAATGCAGTAGGGACTTATAACAATAAATATGAATTAAATTAATAATTTAAAAGAATTAAAACAAAGAATACAATATATGTAGATTAATATCAGATTCATTGCATTTTTCAGTTGTTATAATTTTAAATTGTAATAAATAAAATTGAAAGTTATTTATTTTAAATAAATATATTTAAGTTGAAATAAATTAAATTATAGTAACACACTAGATGTAACTGATTATGCAATACAGCTAGAAGTCAATTACATTACATCATGAATTTCTGTAATCATATACGAATAAGAATATTTTTACTTGCTTGACTTTAACAATCAATTGAAACGTTCATTGTCGTACAGCAGCAAAAATTAACAAAAATATGAATTAAATCAGTAATTTTAAAGAATTGAATCAAAGAATTAAAGATAGATTAATATTAGATTCATTGCATTTTGCAGTTATCATAAATATTAAATTGTAATAAATTAAATTGAAAGTTATTTATTTTAAATAAATATATTTAAGTTGACATAAATTAAATTATAGTAACACACTAGATGTAACTGATTATGCAATACAGTTAGAAATCAATTACATTACATCATGAATTTCTGTAATCATATACGAATAAGAATATTTTTACTTGCTTGACTTTAACAATCAATTGAAACTTTCATTGTCGTACAGCAGCAAAAATTAACAAAAATATGAATTAAATCAGTAATTTCAAAGAATTGAATCAAAGAATTAAAGATAGATTAATATTAGATTCATTGCATTTTGCAGTTATCATAAATATTAAATTGTAATAAATTAAATTTTAAGTTATTTATTTTAAATAAATAAATGCAAGTTGAAATAAATAAAATTGTAGGTACAAATATTAGATGTAACTGATTTTGCAATACAGTAAGATATGAATTACATAACATCATGAATTACAGTAATCATATATGAATAAGAATATTTTTACTTGCTTGAGTTTAACAATTAATTAACAAAAATAACAAAGTTAGTTTTAAGAGGGGCGCGCGTCATCCTAAATTCCTAGCTCGCGTATCCCGGAATAAGTCCGGGCCGACCGTTCCGCGGTTACATTCCCAGAATAAGGGCTGGGTTGTTCGTTCCGTTCACATTAGCTCGTGTGTGGAACCCAACAAATAGTCTGGGTCGATAGGCCGGGACCCAGGACCCGGACAACGCGAGATTTCGTGGGACGCCGAGGGACCGGGATGGTAGCAAGGCCTTGAGGGCTTTGAGCAAGTCTCGAGGCCATCCAGGAGGAAGAACCCGCGAGTTAAAGCCGCGAACATACTCGAAACTTTGTTGCGAAAACCCGGGCGCGATATTTTCATTTTTTTGATAGGTTTTCTTTTTATTGTTATAATTATTTTGTATCGTGAATATTTTTTATGTTTGTTGCTATTTAAATTATAAACTATCATGGGGTACTTGCAGGGTAAATTCCGTTCGCGATCGTTGTAAGGAGAGAGAGCAGCAGCAGCAGCAGTTGGGGGTGGCAATGGGGTGTGTTTGATTGAATGCGATCACCTGGTGCTTGTTGAATGGTGAGAAGGACTCTCAACATAGTGCATCCAGTGCTATGTTGTAGTTTCCGACTCACACCCTACATCCCTTACAAATTGTCGGGGCTCTGTAGGTGCCTACGATCACTGGCTTTTCCCAAACCCTCGAGGCTTTGCACGGGTTAAGTCAGTGATTGGGGCGACACACACCGTCCAAGCGCCACATCACATTAATGCGTAAAAACATTGATGTGCCATGGGGTTCTTGGCGGCCTGATCCCGGCAGGTGTGCTGTCTCCGATCCTTTTCTTTCCTCCCAGGACTTGACAGGACCATTTCATCTCATTTGTTAGGATGTACTAATCTTTTTCTTTCAGCTGCGATTCATTAGCTGATATGAGTTGTCAGGGTTGTATTGTTATAGGGCCACTTAGATTGTTACCCGTTAGGCACCCCGGTCGTGGTTTTGGACTCGGGGTGGTTCTACCCATTCTGCCTATTGAATCGCTAGGCGGCTTGGGTAGGACTCCCTGCCCAAGTGGAGAGACCTTGACGTGGTGGCAGGGCTTAACCACAACCAATATTGGGGTGGAACAAACGTCTCCACGTCTTCTTATGTTTCAGCATCTTACATCTCAACATAGTCCTCTACAAGAGCTGCAGATAGACCTGGGGGAGTTGTACATGTATACCTTGCACATGTCATTGTTGCAGAAGATTGCATTATTGCACACAATATAAATGGTTAGCTCTTTAAACGAGTATCTTAAAAACATAAATATTTCAGGACATTGTCTTTGTTGCAGAACCCCTGGTAAATTATTTATCACCTGGAGGAACTCCAGGAGGTCGTGACTAGCTCTAGGAACTGTCCCCAGACTTCCCATATCGAACACAAGAATTTCCGAAAGCGACTACGTCCAGATCATCACCCTTTAGTCTTAAGAAGGCCTGGATGCATATATCATTGTTGCAGATTGTCTCATTGTTACACAACAAATAAATGGTTAGCTCTTTAAACGGGTATCTTAAAATACACAAATCTCGTAAGATTTTCTATTGTTGCAGAACCCCAGAGCAGCTGATATCAGCTGGTTAAATCATTTACTAAGACGAGCACCAGGAGTTCATGAATCCAGACTGCACCTCTAAAAACAGTTCCCAGATTTCCCATAAATTAAACAGCAATACCCGAAGAAGATTACGCCCAGATCATCCCCTGCAAGCCCTTAGAAGACCTGGTGCAGTTTCATTGTTGCAGAAGGCCTCATTGTTGCACTCATATATTTAAATGGTTTGTACTATTAATAAAACATTATCTCTTATCATACTAATATCTTAGAAAAAAATTACATTTTAGATACACACAAACCTTAACAATAAAAACTCTTCACATCAGCTGTGAGTGCCCGTGTTAAATAATACCTATTTTTGTTTTAAGTACAATAACAATATAAACACTCTTTACATCTTAAATAATAACAATTTACTTTTTAAATAGACATGCCTTATCAATAAACAGTCTACATATCAGCTGTGAATGCCCATGTTAAATAATGCCAACTTACGTTTTAAATACACACATGTCTTAACAATAAATACTCTTCACATCAACTGTGAGTGCCCGTGTTAAATAATACCTATACAAAATTCAAATAGCATTACCAAAATTCATGTAAAGTAAACAGGCACACCCAACAATGGGTATGTTGATGAATTCGGGTATGTTTCAATATAAATAATTTAGAGCATATAATTTTTTGATCAGGGCTTAACCACAACCAATATTGGGGTAGAACAAACGTCTCCACGTCTTCTTATGTTTCAGCATCTTACATCTCAACATAGTCCTCTACAAGAGCTGCAGATAGCCCTGGGGGAGTTTTACATGTATACCTTGCACATCCCATTGTTGTAGAAGAGGGTATTATTGCATACAATATAAATAGGAAAACACTCTTAATAAACACTCGGTTAAGTTTCAAAAAATTATATTAAACCATTAATGTACATTTCGACATTGCGTCATCTTCAGAATGGTATTATATATACCGACAACAAACACTGAGAAGGATACATTAGAGGGGATTTGTATAATTCAAGTTGTTCATTCATTAAGAATTTCTTGTTATGCACCGCTTTTGAATTTCCCAAGTCTAGTATATCTAATCTTAATCCTCTTTTCTCGGTATGCACAATTTGGAAATTTTCCAATGAACATTCGTGGTTGTTTTTAACCATATGTTTAGCTAAATTTGAACTATCTACTTTTTTATATTTAATATTTGTTAAATGTTCCATGAATTCCTACCAGTCTTACCTATATAAAAATAATCACAATTATTACAAGTAATTTTGTATACCCCACTCTTCTTCATTTTATTGTGTTTCACTATTTTATTATTTACTAACAGTGATTTTAAATTATTCTTGTTGGAAAATGCTGCGCAGCATTGTACATACCGAGAACTGTCTATTAATATTATTCACAATATAAATGGTTAGCTCTTTAAACGAGTATCTTAAAAACATAAATTTCAAACATTATTTCATTGTTGCAGAACCTCTGTTAAATCAATTAGCACCTGGAGGAGCTCCAGGAGGTCGTGACTAGCTCTAGGAACCGTCCCCAGACTTCCCATATCGAACAGAAAAATTCCTGAAGGAGACTACGTCCAGATCATCACCCTTCAGCCTTAAGAAGACCTGGATGCATATATCATTGTTGCAGATTGTCTCATTGTTGCACAACAAATAAATGGTTAGCTCTTTAAATGGGTATCTTAAAATATTTGCATAAATCTCATACGATTTTCCATTGTTTCAGAACCCCAGAGCTGCTGATATCAGCTGGTTAAATCATTTATACCTAGACGAGCACCAGGAGTTCATGAATTCAGACTACACCTCTAGAAACAGTTCCCAGAGTTCTCATAAATTAAACAACAATTCCCGAAGAAGAGCATCCCCTACAAACCCGTAGAAGACCTGGTGCAGTTTCATTGTTGCAGAAGGCCTCATTGTTGCACCCATATATTTAAATGGTTTGTACTCTTAATAAAACATTATCTCTATAATAATATATAATCTTTATATCTTAGACGAAATTTGCATTTTAAATACACACATGCTTTAACAATAAACACTCTTCACATCAGCTGTGAATGCCCGTGTTATATAATACCAACATGCGTTTTAAATACACACATCTTAACAATAAACACTGTGTTAAATAATACAATAAATACACAATAAATAATTGTTTGAATATAATAATGGACTTAGAATTTTTTCATAAAGTTTTGATTTCGTGGTTTGTTTCCATTGTTGCACATATTCTTAAATATTTAACTTGAATTACTCATATTTGATCCTGCATTATATCAAGTTCATTGCACTTTACTTGTGCAAATGCATTCGTCGAGGCAATTTATGTAATCCCAGACATCAATTAACTTATGCAATTCATAATTTTATTTTTTGAGAATGCCCTGTTGTTATCTAACACTTTAACTCTTACATAGATAATCATATTCAGTTCTATTGTTATAGTGACAGTTTTAAGACTTGTGTGTGGTGTGCTCGTGCTCTGAAGCCTCGAGGACGACTTCCTGGTGCTTAGAATCCACTACAGGACACTCACAGGACCTGGATTAATCCCTGGAGATATTATTTGTTTAGTAAGTCCATATTTTATTGTTTTCATATGCCTTTAGAAGTCATTGACCTATTACACATTGTTGAATATACCTTACATTATATCATATTACATCTAGAGTTATTTGAATTTATTTATTATTTTGTTAATATTTTCTTACAATAGTTATATTAGAAGTCATTGACCTCAAGTACACATTGTTGAATATACTTAACATTGTTTCATATTTTAGCAAGCATAGATATTTACTCTATTTGAATAATTATTCCGGTTTTAATTTACAAAAGATTTAAGAGTTGAATTTGAATTTATTTAAAATTATTTCATGTCAGAATTATACCGTGTATGTATACGTTTATTAAATCATATGTCATGATCTATTATTTTATTATCTGTATTATGCTATGCATATTATTTACTCCAAATATTTTTTGATATAATTTTAAAATTGTCCATATATATAAAATCAGAACGGTACATCTATTACGTAACTTGTACCTTATGTAATCCCAGACATCAATTATTTTTTATTTTTTGAGATTTGCCTGTTGTTATCTAACACTTTAACTCTTACATAGATAACCATATTCAGTTCTATTGTTACAGTGACAGTTTTAAGACTTGTGTGTGGTGTGCTCGTGCTCTGAAGCCTCGAGGACGACTTCCTGGTGCTTAGAATCCACTACAGGACATTCACAGGACCTGGAGTAATCCCTGGAGATATTATTTGTTTAGTAAGTCCATATTTTATTGTTTTCATATGCCTTTAGAAGTCATTGACCTATTACACATTGTTGAATATACCTTACATTATATCATATTACATCTAGAGTTATTTGAATTTATTTATTATTTTGTTAATATTTTCTTACAATAGTTATATTAGAAGTCATTGACCTCAAGTACACATTGTTGAGTATACTTAACATTGTTTCATATTTTAGCAAGCATAGATATTTTACTCTATTTGAATAATTATTCCGGTTTTAATTTACAAAAGATTTAAGAGTTGAATATGTATTTATTTAAAATTATTTCATGTCAGAATTATACCGTGTATGTATACGTTTATTAAATCATTTATCATGATCTATTATTTTATTATCTGCATTATGCTATGCATATTTGTTACGGTTTATTTTTGCAATCTGCAATTTATTTAAAATCTAAATCATTTTATTTCCTTATTATCATTTTTGTTCGCAATTTATGGAACTCTTAGGCATTGCTGGTTGATTATTGTCAGGAATATTAATTTTAATATTTTTATACATTTGGGCATGTGCAAGTTTGAGCTAACTCGCAGATTTGAGCGAAGTGATTCATTCTGTTCCTTGATCGTCGCTGTAGTCATATCTCAGTGTCTGGTTATTATTTATCATATTGTTTAGTTTATTGTTGGATAAAGTTTAACGTGCCCGTTATTTGGGGATTTCAACTGAGAAAAATAATTGGGAAATATTTGTTCCCGCGGAAAATTGTTCCGGATTTATTGCACTGCGATCATTGAAAAACAACTTAGCCGCCCACCATCTCAGGTATTTACTTTTATTGTTGATTAGCCCAGTTGTAGTATCTATAAAGTATTTTGGTAATAATATTTTGATCATTGTTAATTTACAATCAGTAAAAGTAACTTTTAACTTAATCATCGACCTGGCAATGCTAATTGAGTTCTCCTTTCAGGCTTTTATTTTATTGTATTTACTTTTCTACCACTATCGATATTAATTCGATCTCGATCCGATTTATTGGATGCTTATGGTTGGATTGGGTTGTTGAACCCTTATTTTTGGTGGATACACATTTTAGTGGAGAATTTTTGGGGAGAATTGGATGACCGGTACCTCGTGTTTCAAGCGGAAATTGTTCGACGCCATTTTGGAACTCGTCACACACTACGTCACTACCGCACACTACGTCACTCCGACGTCATCAGCTCTCCAAACACATGCAGATAAGCTCTATTTTGATTTTTTTCTTGTTGTTATTTTTAAATATTTTTTGGATTGATTTTTGAATGTTATGTTATTTAATTACATTTATTTACGCTTATGTTATTATTTTATATGTACTAGCTCACGCGAGTCTCAGAATTTTTTTTTTATGAGAGATACTCATTTAGGGATTGTTTCGGTTTAGGAAGGGTTAGGACTGAATTTAACTTATTTCGACGCTTGTTACGCTCGCATTACCCTGATTGGTCGACCAACCACCCGTATTGCGCCTATTTTTGCGTATTATATTTAAAGTCTAAGCTATCTAAACATCCGAAGTCCTCGCTCGTTCGTGCGCCACGCATCCCCTATTTGGCACAGTTTATTCACTTATTAGTATTACCTTTCGTTTATATCTCGCATGAGTTATATAATTCATTCAGAAATTCGCTAATATAAAGAATTTCGATTTCAAACTTTATTTACATAATGTAATACTACAAATATTTAATATATCCTACATTTTAATTTCAAACGGAGCTTTATTTGTTTTTTTTTGAGTTACGTACTATTATCTTTGATTATCCTTCACAGATTCGTATTTTCGTGGTTGTATACTAGGTTTCCTTTTTTTAACAACAACCACGTGGCGCCCTATTATAATTTATACTATTTCATTATTTGAACCACCCCTTTCTCCACTGTCTAAAAGCTGGCGGCCGCATTCACTGTCATCTTGGATGCGTAAGAGCTACAATAATACACGACTGTGTGGTGCGCGTAGCAAATTTGGCGCCCAACGTGGGGCCCCTCTTAAAAGAAATATCATCTGCCAGTTCTTTTTGGCTTAATTACCATTGCATATTACATTATTTTCGATAGGCTAGTACATGTTCGTGTGTCTACTTATATTTCGAGATTATTTTTTTCTTTTATTTAATTATTGTGGTCTTTCTATTGTAAATATGGATACGAAGTTTGAGATAAACAGATTATCAAAAGACGAAATAACATATGAATTAAAAATTAGGGGAGTTGTTGACGTCACCGATGTTGACTCGATGAGAAAGTCATTACGTTATATTATGAAGCTGGAGAATAGTTCGTCGTATAAGTGGCCTACACACCCTTATACATTCGATGAGGACCACGCTGCTCTTACGTTGCAAATAGAAGCAATCACAGAGTTAATAGATTCATTTTCCGGTTTGAAGCATTCTTCCGAGTATAAAAAAATTAGGTCTAAAATCGCCCATTCCTTAGGTCGCTTAAATCGTTGTAAAGCAAAGAGCGAGGGAGATAAAGCAAAATCTTCAAAAATTTTAGTTTCATTAGCTTCATTACGAGCAGATTTAGACATAAAGGTAAAGAAGTCCAAAGCCTCCTCGACTTTATTAAGCGAAACTCTAGAGCCGTCTTTACTCGATATCAAAACTAGTGATCATTCAAGTGACTCAGCTTCCTCAGAATCTGATTCAGAGCCTGATTCGGGTAAAATTCGCATGTCATTAAAGTCGGTTCCTGTAGCAAAATGGAATTTAAAATTCAGCGGTAATACCAAACAAACTTCTGTTAACGCATTTATTGAGAGAGTTGAAGAACTTCGCATGGCGCGTCATGTGTCGCGAACAGAACTGTTAAATTCAGCGGTCGATTTGTTCGAGGGCACAGGCTTAATTTGGTATAGAGCGAATAAACATCTTTTTAGCACGTGGAACGACTTAGTAGAAAAGTTACGTGAAGAATTTCAGCCTATTGACTACGAAGAAATATTATTGGAAGAAATCAAAAAGCGTACTCAAGGTCCTGACGAGCCTATTGGTATATATGTTGCAGTCATGACGTCGTTATTCTCGCGTCTTGGTACGAAACTATCGGAACAACGTCGAGTTAACATTTTATTAAGAAACATTGCACCCTTTTATCAGTCGCAGCTAGCTCTGACAGATGTTAAATCGGTTTCGCAGTTATTACAGTTATGTCGGAAGTTAGAAATCCGAAAAGCGTCTGTGGAATCATATGCGCCGCCTCCGCGCCGCGGTTTATCGGTTGAACCAGATTTAGCTTTTGTATATACGAGTGATCGTCCGCGTGCTTCATCTACTTTAGAATTCTCCTCCTCGTCTCGGCCAGTCGCCTCTACTGAGCATGCGTCAAGCCCGTCTCGAAACTGCTGGAATTGTGGTAAGGCGGGTCACTTGTCTTCACGCTGTCGACAACCCCTTAAAAAGCATTGTTTTCGTTGTGGAAAACCTAACGTTACCACAAGGACTTGTACTTCTTGCGGTAACTCGGGAAACGATCGTCGGATGCAGCAGTAAGCCGGCTGGTGCATCGTTCTAGACCAAATTCGGCAGCGGTTAGTTATGTTTTAGATTTTATATTAGCTCATGCGAAGGACGATGAGCGTCCTTATTTGACGGTTTATATTTATGAAAAATCCTTTCTTGGATTGCTCGATTCAGGTGCGTCTTGTACAATTCTCGGGAAACCGGGTTGGGATATATTGAAAAATTTTAATTTACCATTGACCAAAACAGTTTTGTATTGTACTGTTGCTAACGGTGAACGTTGCGCGTGCATTGGAAGTATTTCAGTTCCCGTTCGGTTAAGAGACCAAATTAAAATTATAGATATCTTGGTAGTACCAGAGCTGTCACACTCGTTGATTTTGGGTATGAATTTTTGGAAGATAATGGGGGTCGTGCCAGATATTCGCAAAGGTGAATGGTCCTTTTCTTCGTCCCCTGATATAGCGTGTAATTCAATTAACGCGAGGCCGAATTTATCCTTAGAACAGGAAAAACTTTTGTCCAGTTTATTAGATACCATGTTTCAATCCATGGATAATAAAGAATTAGGTTGTACCAAATTAGTTACCCATAAAATCATTACCGATAATGAACCGATTAAGCAAAGGTATTATCCGATTTCCCCAGCCATGCAGAAGCATGTAGATCAAGAACTGGATAAAATGCTTGCCCTAGGTGTGGTCGAAAGATCACAGAGTCCGTGGTCCTCTCCAATACTTCTTGTACCTAAGAAGGATGGAACGTATAGATTTTGTGTGGACTATAGGAAACTTAATAGTGTAACGCGTAGAAATGCGTACCCCATTCCGTATGTGTCGAGCACATTAGATAAATTGAGAGACGCGCATTATCTTAGTTCTTTAGATATTAAATCTGCTTATTGGCAAATCCCCATGGACGAAGAGTCAAAACAATATACGGCATTTACCGTGCCAAACCGTGGCTTGTTCCATTTTAAACGAATGCCCTTTGGGTTGCATAATGCGCCTGCCACCTGGCAAAGTTTTATTGATCGTGTGATAGGTGCGGATTTAGAACCACACGTCTTCGTTTATTTGGATGATATTGTTATTGTAACTTCCACATTTGAGAAGCATATCGAAGTGCTGAAAGAAGTGTTGACGCGTATTATTGATGCAGGACTTACATTATGTCGGGAGAAATGCCAGATTTGTCGAGAAGAACTTAAATATCTCGGCTATGTCGTAAATAATAAAGGTCTTCATGTAGATCCCGATAAAGTTCGTGCCATTTTAGAAATTCCTACCCCAACCTGTGTATCTGAAGTACGTCGCGTATTGGGGATGGCATCTTGGTATCGGCGGTTCGTCCCGCATTTTTCATCTACTATCGCGCCTTTAACCAAATTGTTGAAGAAAAATTCAAAATTCAATTGGGATAGAGAATGTGCTGAATCGTGGGCGACTATTAAAAATTATCTAGTTTCCGCCCCTATTTTATCGTGTCCTGATTTTGACCGCGAATTTATATTACAAACAGATGCATCAAATTATGGCTTAGGAGCGGTACTGTCTCAAAAGCACAACGATGATGAGAAAGTGATATGTTATTTGTCTCGGTCCCTGTCGCGGGCAGAGAGAAACTATTCCACTACGGAAAAAGAGCTTTTAGCTTTACTTTGGTCGATTGAGAAGTTGCGCCCATATCTGGAAGGCACTAAATTTACTGCCGTTACGGATCACTACTCGCTGTTGTGGTTAAACAAATTAGAAAACCCATCGGGTCGCTTAGCTCGTTGGGCCGTTCGCCTGCAGCAGTATCATTTTGACATTGTACATCGTCAAGGGAAAGAACATGTTGTACCAGATACGTTATCCCGTGCAGTCCCAGTGGCTGACGTCAAGGTCGATGTTAAGGCTTGCGAGGATAAATGGTATAGAGATCTACGTGACAAAGTAGTGAAAGATCCCAAGCGTTATTCTTCATTTCGTATTGAGAACGGTCGTCTATTTAAGTATATCGCTTCGAATAATTATGGGTTGACGGATGAAGACTTTAACTGGAAACAATTGGTCCCGAAAAGCGAACGTAAAAGTTTGATTACACAGTTTCATGATGTTCCGACTAGTGGGCATCTCGGTGTGTTAAAAACATACCATCGACTTGCTCAGAAGTATTATTGGCCGAAAATGAAAATGGATGTCGCAAAATACATTCGGTATTGTAAGGTATGCATTTGTTCGAAACCTGAGCAAAAGGCCCCAACAGGTCGTATGGGAGGTCATTCTCAGATAAGTAAGCCATGGGAAGTTATCTGTGTTGACTTAGTTGGTCCTCTTCCTCCGTCGTGTCGCGGATTTACTACTATTTTGGTAATATCCGATTGTTTCAGTAAATTCTCTTTATTCTTTCCCTTGCGTAAAGCCTCGGCTGCTAATGTCGTTAAATTAATCGAAGAGAATGTTTTTTTAATGTTTGGTGTCCCCAGGACTATTATCTCGGATAATGGCACTCAGTTTCGGTCACGAGAGTATCGGGATCTCCTTCATCATTATAAAGTCAAACCTGCTTATACGTCCTATTACCACCCTCAGGCAAATCCTGCAGAACGGGTGAACCGTGTATTAAAAACGATGTTAATATCTTACGTCTCTGATAATCATCGTGACTGGGCAAAATTTTTACCAAAGGTTGCTTGCGCATTGCGTACCGCAGTACATGAAGTTACCGGCCTTAGTCCATATTTTATTAACTTCGGGCGTGAGATTAAGCTACTCGGTACTGAGCACACTTCGGATACGAATAATGTATTAGAGGAAGAAATGGTTGCATTTCCAAATGCCGAGGAATATACTGAGCGTTCATGTAATTTTGCCAAGTTATACAAGGATGTTTCGCAGCGACTACAAAAGGCCTACAGGAAGTCAAAAAATCGATATGACCTAAGACGTCGTGAAATCTCGTTTTACCCTAAACAAGTAGTTTGGCGAAAAAATTTTGTGCTATCAGACGCTTCCAAATATTACACGGCGAAATTAGCCAGTAAGTATGTCGGTCCGTTCCTCATACATAAACGATTATCCGCGGATACCTATCAACTCGAAAGTTTTGATGGTAATGTACTTCCGGGAACTTGGACAAGTTCGCATCTAAAAGCTAACCCTAACGACGATGATTAATTTGGAACAATGGTATACGTATTATTTTCCTTGTGGGTTAGAGTCAGCGTATCAGAAATTTTCTGGGTAATTTCTTTTTTTGGGAAAGGGGGGGAGTTGTTACGGTTTATTTTTGCAATCTGCAATTTATTTAAAATCTAAATCATTTTATTTCCTTATTATCATTTTTGTTCGCAATTTATGGAACTCTTAGGCATTGCTGGTTGATTATTGTCAGGAATATTAATTTTAATATTTTTATACATTTGGGCATGTGCAAGTTTGAGCTAACTCGCAGATTTGAGCGAAGTGATTCATTCTGTTCCTTGATCGTCGCTGTAGTCATATCTCAGTGTCTGGTTATTATTTATCATATTGTTTAGTTTATTGTTGGATAAAGTTTAACGTGCCCGTTATTTGGGGATTTCAACTGAGAAAAATAATTGGGAAATATTTGT